>CM031237.1:522612423-525421676 GCA_018340775.1 Taxus wallichiana var. yunnanensis
CCTTCACACAAATAGTTAGTAGTTTAAAAATATCTACAATATTATAGAAATAGGATTAAGTGTTTCTTTTTATTCTCAAGATCACACTAGGTACAAGAGAAAAGCATACACAATAAGTAACCCAACAAGATGAAAAGATTGTAAATCAATTAACTACCATAAAACTTTACAAAACAAGGTTTATTCCCAATTAATCCAAGTACTTATTAATGAAAGACTAAAATTGCTTTTGAATCCCAAGATGAAACTAGGTGCAAGAGGAAGAGCATACACAAATTTTAGCCTTGGTTATTTATCAAGTGACAAATCTCTCGAACGAAAAGATGATGTACATGGAAAAAGAAAGTTTATTCCCTTAAGCATAGTAATGAATGATGATTTTTCCTTACTTACTAAAAATTAGTAAAAGTGGTTTAGAGAGTCTTTGATTCTCAAGATCACATAAAGTGCAAGAGAAGAGCATACACAACCCTATTCCAAACTCAATCAAAGCATGGAAACAAAATCATTCATCAAAACATTTAGATATGTTAGAAAATGAATAGTTTTCTAAAAATGAATACCCTAAATTCTTGGTAACTCTAAAACCCAAATTTATGTCACCATTGCATAGTTTGCTTCAATACCTTTCTAATGAAAAAACAAAAAGTTGTTTTGAGTTCGAGAGCAAAAGTTATGACCTCTCAGAAGATAGGTTATGCACTTAGTGTAACATAGGTGTGCCCATGTGAGTATTAGCGCATACACGCCCTTTCTTACTCAAGAAGAAGTGCATATTTGTCAAATTTACATAGTCCAATTTGCACTGGGCGTGGCCAAAGAGGTGTAGGTGCACACTTTGAAGCACATGCTCGTCAGGTAGATCACAAGCGCAACCTTTGAAGCGTGGGTGCTCCATTTTGAGTGTAGACATAGACCTTCCGTAGGTGGTCAAAATATGAATTTTGATAAGGAAAATTTGAAAAAGATCAAATATTTGGCCTTTTGAGGGAATTTTGATAGCACTTCACCTCCTTATATCCTACAAAGAATATCAAAATGCAACATCTACTACTAATCTAGTTCAAAAACAGCTATCAAAATTAAAAATTGATGTACAAAACTTTGAAATTTAATCTAAAAAACTTGAAAGTAATCTAGAAAATTTGAAACTAGTCTAAAAATCTTGAAATTAATCTAGAAAGCTTAAAACTAAACTAGAAAGCTTGAAATATGAAAACTTAGAAACTAAGTTAAAAATCTTAAGAATGAATGATATGTTAGAAAATGACTAGTTTTCTAAAAAAGAATACCCTAAATTAGTGTTACATGTAAAACCTAAATTTATGTTACCATTTTTAGTTGTCTTCAATACCTTTCTAACCCCCAAAAATGGAGTCATTTTGATTTTAGGAGAAAATGTTATGGCCTCTAGAAGATAGGTTGTGCACTAAGTGTAACGCATGCACACCCCCGTGAGCACTAACTCATACATGACCTCACTTACTCAAGCACATGTGTAGCTATGTCAAATTTACACCATACATTTTTCACTGAGACACGAGACGAGAGGCGTGGGCATACACTTTGAAGCATAAGTGCGTCCAATAGAGCACATACAAAACCTTTGAAGCATGGGTGCACCCTTTTGAGTGTAGGCGTAGACTTGCTATAGGTGTTTGAAAATATAAATTTTGACAAGGAAAATTTGAAAAAGATCAAATATTTGTTTGTTGAGGGAATTTTGATATCACTTCACTTCCTTATATCATGCAAAGAATATAAAAATGTAACATCTACTACTAATCTAGTTCAAACAACTATCAAAATTGAAAATTGATCTACAAAACTTTGAAATTTACTCTAAAAAACTTGAAAGTAATCTAGAAAACTTGAAACTAATCTAGAAAGCTTGAAACTAATCTAGAAAACTTAAAATTAATCTAGAAAGCTTAAAACTAAACTAGAAAGCTTGAAATCTAAAAACTTTGAAACTAAGTTAAAAAGCTTAAGAATGAATGATATGTTAGAAAATGACTAGTTTTATAAAAATGAATACCCTAAATTAGTGAAACCTTTAAAACATAAATTTATGTTACCATTACGTAGTTCGCTTCAATACCTTTCCAACACAAAAAAATAGATTCGTTTTGAGGTCGAGAGAAACAATTATGGCCTCTAGAAGATAGGTTATGCACTAAGTGTAACAAAGGCACACCCCTATGAGCACTAGCGCATACAAACTCTTGCTTACTCAAGCACATGCGCACCTCTATCAAATTTACATAGTCTAGTTTGCACATGTGTGTATAGAGAGGCATGAGAGCACACTTTGCATAAAGCATAAACATGTGCGGTGAGAGCATGAGTGTGGCCTTTGAAGCGTGGGCATGCCCTTTTGAGCGTAGGCATAGACCTTCCTATAGGTGGTCAAAAATACAAATTTTGACAAGGAAATTTTTAAAAAGATCAAATATTTGGCCTTTTGAGGGAATTTTGATAGCACTTCACTTCCTTATATCCTACAAAGAATATCAAAATGCAACATCTACTACTAATCTAGTTCAAACAACTATCAAAATTGAAAATTGATCTACAAAACTTTGAAATTTACTCTAAAAACTTGAAAGTAATCTATAAAACTTGAAACTAATCTAGAAAACTTGAAACTAATCTAGAAAACTTTAAATTAATCTAGAATGCTTAAAACTAAACTAGAAAGATTGAAATCTAAAAATGTAGAAACTAAGTTAAAATGCTTAAGAACGAATGATATGTTAGAAAATGACTAGTTTGATAAAGTTTTAATACCTAAATTATTGGTACCTCCAAAACCTTAATTTATGTTACCATTGCGTAGTTTGCTTCAATACCTTTCCAACAAAAAAACAGAGTCATTTCTAGGTCAGGAGAAAAATTTATGGCCTCCGGAAGATAGGTTATGCCCTTAGTGTAACACGACGCACCCCTATGAGCACCTTGGCGCATACACACCCTTGCTTACTCACAACACATGCACATCTCTATCAAATTTTTACAGTCCAATTTGCACGGGCGTGGTCAAAGAGGCATGGGTGCACACTGTGAAGCATAAGCACGTTCGAGAGAGCACATGCGCAACCTTTGAAGTGTGGGCGCACTCTTTTGAGCATATGTGCAAACCTTCCTATAAGTGGTCAAAAATACAAATTTTGACAAGAAAAATTTGAAAAATATCAAATCTTTGTCCTTTTGAGGGAATTTTTATAGCACTTCACTTCCTTATATCTTGAAAAGGATATCAAAATGCAACATTTACTACTAATCTAGTTCAAACAACTATCAAAATTGAAAATTGATCTTCAAAAATTTTAAATTTACTCTAAAAAACTTGAAATTAATATAGAAAACTTGAAAATAATCTAGAAATCTTGAAAACAATCTAGAAAACTTAAAATTAATCGTAAAGCTTAAAACTAAACTAGAAAGATTGAAATCTAACAACTTAGAAATTAAGTTAAAAAGATTAAGAATGTATGATATGTTAGAAAATGAATAGTTTTCTAAAAATGAATACCCTAAATTATTGGTACCTTTAAAACGTAGATTTATATTACCATTGCATATTTTGCTTCAATACCTTTCCAACACAAAAAAACAGAGTCATTTTGAGGTCGGGAGAAAAATTTATGGCCTCCAGAAGATAGGTTATGCACTAAGTGTAACAAAGGCACGCCCCTATGAGCACCTTGGCACATACACGCCCTTTCTTACTCAAGAATAGGTGCACCTTTGTCAAATTTACACAGTCCACTTTGCACATGCATGACCAGAGAGGAGTGGGCACACACTTGAAGCAGATGTGCATCCTGTAGAGTGCATGCACAACCTTTGAAGCATGGGTGCACCCTTTTGAGCATAGGCGTAAACCTTCCTGTAGGTGGTCAAAAATATGAATTTTGACAAGGAAAATTTGAAAAAGATCAAATCTTTGGCCTTTTGAGGGAATTTCGATAGCACTTCACCTCCTTATATCCTATAAAGAACATGAAAACACAACATCTACTACTAATATAGTTTTAAACAACTATCAAAATGAAAATTAATCTAAAAAACTTTGAAAATTACTCTAAAAAATTTGAAATTAATCTAAAAGCTTGAGAAACTAATCTAAAAATCTTGAAAGTAATCTAGAAATCTTGAAACTACACTAGAAAACTTGAAACTAAACTAGAAAACTTGAAACTAAACTAGAAACTTGAATTTAATCTAGAAAGTTTGAAATAAAAACTTTTAATCTATTGTAAAAGATTTAAAAATGAATTCAAAGGGGTAAATGTCCCGCCGAGAGTGCCAAATGATAACAACCCAAACTTTACAAAGAAAATAGTATGACTAACTAGGAAGGGCTAACACCATTTCCACCTATAGTGAAGATCTGAGTTTTAGGAATGTAACATCAATGATCAAAGCTTAAAAGCATGCTATGAATATAAACTAAATGGAATTAAACATTAATCTACAAAGCATCCTTACTATGTATGAATTGCTAAACTAACATAGACCTAAATATATCTAAGAGGGCAATCAAATTGGGTTTTTGCTACTCCAAGAAAGGTGAGATGGTATCTCCAACAATGACTACAAGATCATATTGGATACCCATCTACTAACCCCATTGAAGACTTGAGGCAAGAATTGAGCTTGGATATTAATCATATTTCTTATATGATATGCAAATCAAAGCATGGTGAAAAGCTTAAACGTGTGTGGTGAGTCCTTTTATAGTTTTCTCTTTGAGGGAAAATAACATCTTAGTGCATGTGCGACTAAAAGCACAAATTATATTAAGGATTGTTAATCATGATTAAGGCTTTGTTAATAACAATTAGTGAATTAACAAGTGATTAAGATGCAAGGATCCTTAATCAACCACTTAAGGTCAATTAGAAGGATAAGATAAGCTTTTAAAGCTTACTGAAATGTTGTGGAGGGGAATGGGGTGATTTTGAATAGTTGGAAGAGGGGTTTTAGCCAATAATAGGGTATATTGACCAAAAAAAGGGTAAAATATGCTTAATTAGCTAATAATTGCTAATTGTCTATTGGAAGAGGATTTTGACTTACGATTCGTCATAAAGTGGCATCCTGAATGTGAAAGGGGTTAGGTAATTAAAAAAGCATTGTTAATTGACCAAAATGGTAAGAAATATTAGTTAATTAATGGAAATCACTAATTATAATGGAAATGGTAAGAATGAGAGTGATTTGTGCACGTTTGGAAATAAGATTGCAAAAGCGGAATTTAGGTGTCTACATATATCATTATGTATTGTTACGATTTTCTAATATTTTACAGAAAATGTGTGTATATCAATGTGGAAAAGGAGTTATAGATTATACACATAACTAATTTTGATTGATTCCTCATTTCACAATCAGCACTAAGGTGTGTTGGATGACCTTTACATGCGTCCCAATATTGTGTATCCGCTTTTATGGACCATCAACTTTGACAAGGAAACAATTTACCAATTTATGTGCTAAGGATACAAGATACATGGTGAAATGATGGTAGCTCAAATTACAAGCTCTAGGAGGAAGACACATAGATCTAATTTCATTGGTAAGGTGAAGACACATGGCCCAATGTTGTGCTTATAGTTTTGGGCCAATGACATGTTTGCGTGTTACAAGGAACTCATAAAATAGTATGATATAATTGAACAAGGAGATAGGTGATGGTGGACACATGTCACCACATCAGTTGACTAGGTGATCTAAGGAGTGATTGGGTTGTGGCATCACTCTTGGAATGAGATAAATCATAATGTTTATATGTGTTAGCATTCTAGATACTTGATTTTCATACACCAAGGAATAAAAAATTGAAAAGTGGCATTGGTTTACAAATTTTAAATACCAAAAGATTGAGAGGGTTTAACATAGGAGCCCATATATAAATATTTATGATGTTGTAACATGACTTATTCCTTGAGACTTGGATTTAGTTGGTTTCATTGTTCACGAGATGTAAGGCATCAAAAATAATACCAAGTGGACAAATAAGAATTTTGTTTTGTTTTATTAGTAAAATGTGAAATATATGACCATGAAAGGAATTTTTGGATCTTGAAAGATGTCAATTACAAACAATGGTGTATTTTCATACATTACGAAATGGGGCTTAGAGTGTAAAACATTCTTAATATTTTTCTAATAGATAAGATCTCAGTTTAATTACATGAGACAAAAATTAACAAAGCATAAAGTTGGAGCAGAGTGTACAAAGACCATTTTGATAGAGTTTAAAATAGTAAATAATAATATACTCAATGAAAATGTTACTTTTAACATACAATATACATGAAAAAAAATCTTGTTTTTATTGTGTGTGTGTGTGTGTGTGTGTGTGTGTGTGTGTGTGTGTGTGTGTGTGTGTGTGCGTGCGTGAAAATCATTAATCTTTAAGTTAAATTAATTCCTCTATAATAATAGTGGGAACAACCTAATCACTATGAGTTATTTTTCAAGGGTGGAGAGGATGTTGGAGGTGTAGATAGGATTGACCACACCTTATACCTACAACAGTTCGACCAATGAAAATAATTGATGTTGGCTCGTGTTTAGAGCCTAAGGTACAGAAATGGGATCTCTCTTATCCCCTATGATGATGAAGAAAGGTGCTCTCACGGGGTGTTAGATGGTTATAGGAACATCGAGAGGGGATTATATCAATGTTTAGTTTTAGTGTCGGGTATGTTGGTCAGTCCTTTTTGAGGTGGTTACGAGATGGGGATAAAACTAAGGATTCTTCCACATATAACATCTTATCTAGTTCTATATTTTATCCATCTATCTCATTTAGAGGAGGTTTTGGAAAAGGAATGTTTTATTAGTTTCCATGTTCGATTCATAGGTTTAGTGTGCTCTGGTCTAACTTACTTGATCTATATTCTTAGATCTCTAAGCATTGAAAACCATTGATTAGTGTAAATGTAAACATCTACCTTTGTGCAAGGTGCTTCTTCATCATAAGTTTTGACCTGATTTGGTCTAGAGACACTATTTTGACAAGCTCTAGGTCTTCCAATATTACCATTTATTACTGAAACCATGATATCCATCTTTCAACCCTATTAATGAATCCTTCTTAGTCAAACCTATTTGGCTAAGATTGCCACACCTTCTATTGTAATTTTGGAGAAAATATTATTTTATAGCCATCAACGAATCCTTGGGCCATATTCTAGTGATATAATTTGAGACCAATATGGTATCCCATCCTACCTATGCTCAAAATTTAGTGGATTTCGACACATCATATGCCCTCCCACTCATAATGAGATCAAAGTTCTTAATCGTTCCTGATTCCAAACTCTTGATTACAAGGGTTTTCCCTTTATATATCAAAAATATTTTGAGGTAATTCACCTAACTTATGATTTCCAGAGCTTGAAACATAGAGGACATGACCATGTTTTATGGTGGAAGGATTCATTTCTCTACCATCTTGTCATGGAGGGAAAGGTGGATATTCTTCTAGATTTAGAATCAACAAATTAGGACGAATTGCTCACCCAAGAAAATGAGAAAGAATCCATAGAGAAAGATTCAAACATGAAATCTATGGGGGTGACACTTGTAAGGTAGTGCACCATGTTTGAAAACCCCATGTTTCTCGAGAAACCTTTGGAGTCAGTTGGGGAAGATATAAATAATCAGTAATTGGCTAGCTTTGATTACTATTTTGTAAGAGGCATTTCCCTTAAATAAGTTCAAAAGATTAATTCCTTAGAAGTTTGTATTCCTTATGACTTTGATACTACGAGTTTCCGGAAGGAATGGATTACCATTCATAAAAGGAAGAAGGGACCTCCTAGAAAATGTGTTAGATGGATGAAGTAATAGTTCAAAGTTTTTTCCTTGTGGTTTTTCGACTTTCAATTGGCTTCATTGTGCTTGATTGATTGTATTGGTTTCTATTTGTGTCGTATTGCTTATATCTTTTGGCCAAAGGGTTGGGGTCCTTCCAAAATTCCAAAATTTTACCCTTATCAAAAAATAATAATCATGAATCATAGTTTAAAAATAATAGCGGTGGATAATTATTCCAACACGTAATTGTAATAATACAAATAACAATCTAGGTTATAGAGATTATAATAAAGGGTTTTATAAGAGTAAAAAAAAAAAAAAAATTTATCAGGGATAAATTAAACTCTTTTCTCTTGTTTGTATATTGGATCTAACACATTTATCTATGGCCACTTATCTATGGAAAAAAATCCCAAAATCATACCTTGACCTAGCTAGGAACCATCTAAGGTCATACATTGTACCCATGGTTAGGACACACAATATATTCCCCTCCAAAATCTGACCACCTTCCTTCACATTTATGCAAGTGAGATGCATGTGAATGAATTAAATAAGTATGGTGAGGAGGATCCTTTAAAATTGAGTGCTTTACCTTTTATATGATTTTCCTCAAGTAGTTTGAAAACCAAGGCGTCATTCATAGCTAATTTTTAATTTCAATCCCATTAGTGGGGTCACATTAATATTTTTCACTCCCTTTTAACAAGGGTTGTTACATTGCACTTCCATAACAAGGTCCAATTATTTATTTACACTCCTTTTAACAAAGTTCAACCATAAAATATTTCTCTTTATTTCTTGTCTTTAGTAATGATTTACAATAGGTATTTTTTTCATATAAGAAATAACATTGATTATGAGAACATTCATGTGCATCTGGAGTAGTCGTGAGGAAAAACACATTAAAAAAATAAAGCCAAAATATGATTAAACTAAAATTTAAGTGAAGAAATAAATTAGACAAGTCCCTGCAACTCTAGATAGGATTTGTGGGTTGATCCTATTCTCTTGATTGATCCTTTCTAGGAGAATAATGTAATGACAATTCAAATACGGAGGAAGTAAAAAAATTCCAACTTCACACCTAGATCAACATTAAAAACTCATAGAAAGCTAAGTGTACTTATTCTCTTAATAGTACCTATATTTAACATGTGTAACAAGTGATCCAATGCTGAAAATCATTTACTATACTTTCATACTTATGTATGAAGATTTATTTATAATCTAAATATACATTGTTGTTATAATTCAATCATAATTATAAAGTAAACCATAATGCGAACTCTATTTTTATATCACCTACCAAACATAGTGAAAAATGTAATATTTTATTTTTAAAAATAAAATGTGCATTTCCATGGAAAAGTTGCTAAACATTTAATCGTTAATTGCAATGATGGATAACATATGACATAGGATATACAAGTGACACCCTTTGAGTTAGGGGTAACTGGAGCCATTTTAGTGAACACCAAAAACAATTGGAGAAATATTTCTTATTTTTTTTTTTAATATTTTTTTTTTTCTTAAAACTTCAAGGAATAATTATGATAATGGTAATAATATTAATGTCCAAAAAGGCCAAAAATTGCATTTAGGATTGAGAAAAGTAAAATGTGAAACATGGAAAATAGAGTGAAAAAGTAATCCTAGAAAAGAAAAAATAAATAAAAAAACAAGCAACATATTATTTAATATGTCATGTCCTTTGATGCCTCATCGATATCACCATATTTACAACTTTATTAGGAGATTGCTTCCTACATAATCTTGAAGAATAAAATAGTTGAATAAAAGAAACAATTGTTGAGAAGAAGGAATGTTGCTCTACGGAAATGACACACAAAGGATGTGCACACAGGAACAAGGCACATTTGAAGGTGTGGAAAGATAGGAAAGGAGATGCGCGCCAAAACACATTGGCTCAGGACTTAGCCATTTTTGTGGATAAGGGATATTTTAGGAGATAACGTGAAAATAACACATAGATATGAAGACTTGTGATCCACGCAATGGTATTTTGGGAACACATGGCAGATAAGCACCATGCATAATTTAAGCTAATAATAGGATTTCTAATTGGAGTTAACTATAGGACATCTATTGTTAGAACACTTACATGTTGTGCATATTATTGTAAAGGCACATGGCTATTATCAACATGTGACCTATTTTGAGAAGTGCATGGGTGGTGAAGGGAAAGTCCCCACCCCTATAAATATGTATTGAATTGCGTAGTTTAGTGGGTGGTGAATTATTGTAGAGTTGTGCTACTAGTTTTGACGCGCACATGACTCATGGAGATATTGATATAGTGTAAGAGGCTTTTGTGTTTTACAAGTATTAATGCAATGGAGTATATTGGTTGGATAATGGTATTAGACATAACTGACGTTGGTTCATGTATGGTTAATCTTCTCATAATTATTGTTTAGTTCATTTATTATGATTCTTTAGGATATAAATCGGATTATGCCTTTGTGGAATTCTTATGTCTAGTTATGAATCTAAATATGTTTAAACATTATAATGATAACATCATGTATAAGCAACTCTAAAGAGGACCTTCTACATTTATGCGCTTCGCATGAGTGCTCAGCTTTGCTTGAGTGATGTGCCAAAGTGTGCCCGGGTTATTTCTGATAAATTCTAGGCTGCATCATTGGTTCTATTGCCAGGACCTCTTTTTAGCTATTTTTAGGATGTTTTGTGATGAATACGTACCAGTTGACCTTATCCAGTGTTGAGGAGTGGATAATAGATATGGAAGAAGAATACACATAGAGATTAAACACTAGATCCGAGTTTGGCGTGAGCACGTGCGTGGTACGAACTTATATGATTTGTCTATATTAGAGTTTCTTTGTTATCTTTATGATAGAACTACATGAGTGGCTGGTTGCTTATGTGTCTAATATGAATTGTAGGTTTTGGCACACTTATATAGACACAACAAAAATTTTAGGCCCTCTATGATGCTAATCTGATTTGGACACGTGTTATGGACACTTGGTTCCATGGTGTTCTAAATAGCTATATTTTGGAGTACTCAATTTCCACTTATTCTTTCTTGGAGGTAGCTGAGTTCCAGTTTTTACGTTATCCCGGGGAACCTATATCGTAAGGCATCCATTTGGAACTCAAAATCTTGATGGTAACCCTAAATTTGGAAGAGAAGTCGATGGCTAGCTAAACCCCACCATGCATGGGGAAGGAGCAAGTCCGGTGAAGTATGGTGGACCTAGCGGCGAGAGAGGAAAAAAAGAATAAAGAGGATTAAGTACAATGAGGCATGTGAGAGGGATTTAGGGAAGCAAGGTGATATTACAGAATGGATGGTGTTGAGGAGAGAGATGGCTCATGAAGGATTTGGAGCTCATATAGAGGGCATGAAGACAGAGCATTTAGAACTCCCCATACAGAAAGCATGACAGAAATCCTCATCACCTCTTATTATATTACACCAAAGAGAGAAAATTTGGGCTACGGGTGTGCATATGAATCTACTTGGTAACCTAACCCTTACACTTGGTTTTTCAATTTCTAATATAGCCGTATTCAGCAAGCTAGTTTGGATAGTAAAATAACATGAGTAAATCAAATAACAAGTACATCTATGGTTGGGAAAATGTCTTCCTTGTTATTTGGAGGTACCTTTTTAAGCACATTGTTAGCACAGAACTCAAGTGCATAAAATTTTGGACTCACCTCTGGGAGTAGTACCACCTCACAGACTGTAGGAGTTCATTATAGTACCACTACTAGGACACATGACAATACATCCTTTGGTTCACTTCCTGCTACATGTGGAGGATCAAGGGGCATAGGTGGCTCTGTTTCTAGTAGATTTGGTGGATCTCGGAGGTAGAGGTAATAAGAGGTTTTGGATCCGGTGGGCACGGTCCTCACAAACCCCATAATATTTATATAGAGATGTCACTTAATCTTTAAGAGTATAGGTGAATAGAAGATGTTCTTTGAGCATGTGTACATGTATGAGATACTATGGCATACGGAAGGGATCATGGCTTCGAATGTAAGGAAAGCTATTTTGCAACTACATTGATGGGACATGCACATAATTGGTAGAGGAAGTTTGAACTTGACCAGACTTGCATAGATTACACAACATTATAGGATGCTTTCCTTAAGGAATTTTATATCCCCGAGTTGTGAAGAGTATAAGTGCACTCAAGGATATTAAGGAGGGAACCAATGATAGTGTTAGGGAATATAATTCCCATTTCAAAACACTTTTTTCTAAACTTTCATATGATATCCATGCAAGCTAGCATGTACAGTGGTTCATCAGAGGCTTGATCACACATTTTAGGAGGGTGCTATCACATAAGACATATACAGATCCACAAAAAGTGATTAAAGTAGCATTGCATGATGAGAGCGAGTCATAAGTATAAACACTAAAGTGAGCCCATTCCTAGAAGCTTAGATTACATATATGGAAAAGTAGTTGGAGAAACTATTAGCCAATTCAACACACGAGATGCACAATGGGATTTGGTGTATAGATTGTGAAATTGAGGGGCACACTAAGGATAGTTTTCCCCGTAGGTTAGTGCATTCATTGTTGCTAGAATGTGAGATATGTCATTTAGACCATGATTCAAGTTGCTTCCCATTGTTACAACGCATGATAAGGAAGAACGTATCTTGCTACTGTAATATTTTCCGGTCCATGACTCATAATACTGAAGATTGTAGGTTGATTGATCAAATCCATGATGCCATTGATATTGGTGTACGATAGACAAGAGTATCAGATAAATCTAAAGGTAAAAGTGAGCACCATGATCGTGATCACACTCAAGGGTGCTATGATCATAACGAAGGGCACTTTGAAGGAGGTCATAGTAGAGGTGAAGGATACCATGGTGGATTTAGGGGCCAAGGACGTGGTGGTGGATGAGGTGAGTTTCCTTGTGGAAATATGCACCCTATGTTGAAACTTTAAGTGAGGAAGACCTAAACGTAATTTATGTGTGTGTCATTTGAGATGCGGAAGTAATTGAGCCATATAAGGAAGGAATCCTCTCGTCAAAAGATGCACAATCTATTAGTGATACTACAATTATTACATGTGATAATTGGGCACATGGAACTTATGAGATGGCTGGGCATGAAGTATGAAGTGCATCTGCATGAGGAGACAAACCTCGCTATATTAGGAGGATAAGTAACAACTCTGTACCCGATACACTAGAGAAGGAGACCTGCGATATTCTGTGTGCTATGGAGGAACAATGGAAGGATCAATTAGATAGAAGAAATATGTTACTATATACCCTATGTGGGACAAAAATGTGTTAGTGGATGGTTCACATGGATAATCTCATAGAATGGAATGAAGTGAGAATTTCTCTAACAACTCGGTTTCTTAGGAGCAATGCGCCTACTCAAATATGCACATATCATGGTAATCATCCTATTCAACACCACGTTCAATAGTGTGAGAGACTTTGGAAAGAGGGGTAGGAAGATTTACCACCTTCATTGTGGGTGGACAAACTTTATTTCACCTTGTGAGGCTACACATGCACTTGGTATGTTTATTCAGATCTGCATAGGGGGAATAGAAATCGACAAGACTTGACTGTAGGAATGATCCAAACTTTTGACTATATCTCCACTAAACCTCGGTGAAAAATGCATCATGAGCCATAATGTGATTGATGTGGGAGACAAGTTCAAATGATGAATAACTCATTCAAGAGTTATTTGGTGAGGCATACCCAGGAGCACATTTTGATGAAGTAGATGAGACAGATGTCGAACTACTTGAGCATGCTTTCCTTGAGAAGGAGAAAGGAATGATGGTCTACAAAGTGAATGATGAAGAAGTGTAAAATTTGGACATAGATCATTTAGAGGGTATGCATGAAGTCTTAGATAGTGCGGATAAGAAGGCACACACCTATCATGAACCTATGAGGAACAAAAAAGTAAACATTGGCATTGTGGTTGAACTTAAGGAGCCCATAATTTGAGATTACTGGTTTGATTTTGAAGTGGCTAAGATAATTGAGTTACTACGTGATTTCCAAGAATTATTTCCTAGGGGCTACCATGAGTTAAAGGGAGTGCATGATTCTTTGAGTGAGATGAGGATTAAGTTAAAGGAAGGTGTACGCCTAGTTAGGAAGAGATCTTATAGGATGAACCCTAACTTGTGCATAAAAGTTAAAGAATAAATTGAAAAGATGTTGAAATCTAGCATCATTAAGGCCCTAGAAGAATCAGAGTGGGTCATCCCCATGGTAATCAGTATAAATAAAGATGGTAGGTTAATAATTTGTGTGAACTACAGGTAGTTGAATGTTGTATGTGTGATTGATCCTTTTCCTATACCTTTCATCGAGGAAATATTCGAAGGAGTTGTAGGGTGCGAAATTTACTCTTTTACAGATGGATTATATGGATATCACTATGTAAGAATTGTAAAGGAGGATCAAGAGAAAACAACCTTCACCACTGAATGGGGAAGTTTTTCATACACGGTGATACCCTTTGGAATGAAGAACACGCCTGTAGTATTTTCGTACATTGTGGTTCAAGGATTCTAGGAATTTATTCACAAATTCTTGTAGGTTTACTTGGATGTTTGGATAATATATGGACTTTTTAAGGATCATTGTGACAAATTATGATTAATGTTTAAGAGGTGTAAATAGTTAAACATCTCTTTAAACATCAAGAAGTGTGTATTTGCTACACCTTTTGGAACTTTTCTAGGGCATATCATCTACAAGGAGGGTTTGTTAGTAGATCCAACCAAGGTTGCAGTTATCTTAGGCCTAGAGGAACCTACCAATCAGAGTGAGGTACGTGGATTCTTGAGCCACACGAGTATTACAGAAATTTTTTCAAAGGATATGCAAAGATTGTTGCGCCGTTGGAGGAATTACTAAAAGGAAAAGGGAAATTCTATTGGGGAGAACCGCAACAACACACATTTGAAGCATTGAAGGAGAGGCTTACTACGATGCCTATTCTGTGATTTCCCTCATGGAACCAACCTTTTCACGTACATGTGGATGCCTCTAGCATGGCCATTGGTGCAGTATTAGCTCATCCTAGAGAAGGTATTATAGATCATCCTATCTATTTTGCTAGTAGAAAGTTGACTCCTGTAGAAAATAATTATACAACTACAGAGTGTGAGGCCTTTTCAATGATCTACGCGCTGCATAAGTTTAGATAGTACTTGCTAGAAACACCTTTTGTGTTTTATACAGATCACATGGCATTGAAATAATTGGTAAATAAGTACATTTTTACAAGGGCACATATGCCGATGGGTTCTCTTATTCCAAGAGTTTGAATTTACAGTCATGGTAAATCTCGATAAAATTAATTTTGGCCTAGACCACTTATCAAGAATTCAATTAGGAGGAAAATTAAAGATATAATACCGGATGCATAGCTATACAAAGTTAAACTATGCAACTTTAAAATTGGAGGATATTGATGTATTTTTATGAAAAGGTATGGCACCAAAAAGAATTAAAGCCTTAGAAAGTAAATAACTTGCAATTCACACCACACCTTTCATGTTGATCAATGGTGACCTATACAAACTAGGATGAGATGAAGTATTATGTCGGTGTGTGACTTGAGAGCATGAGTGCATGAAAATCATGGAAGAAAATCATGGTAGTATTGTGGTGGACACTATGTAGGTGATGCCACCATGCACAAGATTCTACTTGTTGGTTTATGGTGGGAAACCTTGTACAATGATTACAAGGAGTATTATAAGGTGTGTGATCAATTTTAGAACCTTGGAAAACCGAGGAAAAAGATTAAATCCCTTTAAGACCTATTTTTAGTGCATAATCTGTTTGAAAAATGGGAAATAGACTTTGTGGGTCCTATTTCCTAAGTAGCACGTAGAACTGTATCGTGCTACATCATCACTTGTACATATTATCTTACAAGGTGGGAAAAATCAACACCTACAGAAGATTACACATTGGCTACAACAGGAAGGTTCATATGGGAAAATATTGTTACTAGGTATGGATGTCTGTTGAGTTTGATAAGTGATATTTGAATAAATTTCTTAAATAAGACAATCGAGAATATTATTGGATGAATTTATGGTCACACACCACAAGACCACACCCTATCACCCTCAAGAAAATGGGACTTGAGGACTTCAATAAGATATTGAGCCAGACCTTGACAAAAATTTGTTATGTTGGAAGGAAATATTGGGATGATAAAGTTCTTGTTGTATTTTGGGTTTATAGAAAAACCTCCAAAAGGTTGAGTAAGGCCACACCCTTTCGGTTGGTGTTTGCATGTAAGCAGATTATTATCATAGAATTCATGTTATTGTCTTTGCGTATTATGCGCACTAGAGGTCTAGCTGATGAGAAAGCATTGGAATAAAGAATTGAAAAATTAATACTGAGATGGATGAGATGTGTGCCATAACACGTTGGAGTCAAAAGCATGGAAAGGCTAGACAGAAGGCATGGCATAAATGAGACACATTAAGGAAAAGAAGTTTGAGGTTCGGAAGATGGTGTTTCTTTATGATTCCAAGTTTCTACACCACTCAGGAAAGCTTAAGGTACTTTGGTTGGGACTGTATGTTATCACTCACATACTTGAATCAGGTGCTTGCTAGTTAGAGGTGCTTGATGGAACACGGTTACCCGGTTACTTCAACGGGAGTAGGCTAAATCCCTACTATAAATAAGCCTTCTTGGTGTTTTTAATAAGGCAATATTTCCATTTAGTATAGATTTACCTTACTATATTTCCTTTAATGTGTTTCCTTCTTCATCGTTATGCTTTTTCAATTTAGTTTAGTGTTTTGTGTAATAAGCACATTTGCGCTAGAAGCTGATTCCAATCTGAAGTGTTTTTATGCGTAGAGGACTACACATACCCTTGGTGTGGGGTGGTTTTCATTCAAACATAGGTACACATAAGAAAATACTATTACAGGTGATTTCTCTTGTTAACAAGTGCAGATACTATGAAAAGGTGTTGCTAGAAAGAAAATTTCCTAAGGAAGACCATAACTAGAAACAAATGAATGAACAATATAACACAAGGTAAGTTGTAGCCATAAAAACTACTAGAGGAAGGCACAATGGTGAGGTAATTTTACACATGGAAGCATGTGGAAGGAGGTCTATAGCCAGAAGGTAGGAAGGTGTGCTAGAAGGTTATAGCTGTGGTGCATAGGTGTATTGTGCAGAAATTGGGAAAATGGTCAATTAATGAGAGGATCGGTGGTAGGTAAAGGAGCAATAAATGTGTTAAATTTTCACAACTCTATATAAATATGTGATGTGGGTTCATTTCTACCTTTGCGATCACAAGTATTCAAGTGAGCTAGTTGCGACCAAACTAAGCGAAACACATTGAGGTGCAGAGAGCTGTGAAACTAGGCGAGGAGAGTAGATTTGTGCACATAATTGGCTTGTGTCCCCATTTGAGAAGGGTTTGAGTGAAGCAAAAGCGTTGAGAAGGAGCTAGGGCACGGGAGCTTGCTCGATAGAGGAAAAGGAACAAATTTAATCATGGCACCAAGGAAAGCACTCGGAGAAAGAAAAAAGGGGGAGAAGAAGCTGAAAACTAAGGTCAAGGAGGCTCCGAGAGTAATTTTTCGAAATGTAGTATCTAGAAGAATTAATTATCAGACGGGATTGGGATTCCCATATCCACAGGTGTAAGGTGTGCGACTAAAAACATCACACCATCGAGAACAAGGAGGAATTGGACACATTGTTGAATAGAAAGACCAACAAGCAAACTGTTGAGGACATGTCGAGTGTATGATGATGCGGGAGAAAGATTTTTGAACAAGGTAGGGGTATACCAGCTGTATGAACTCTCATACTTTAGAAAACTAGAAAATATATACCGGTGGCTGATGAGTAGAGTCCATGAGGACTTCTTCTATTTTTTTGGGCTGCACGTAAGGATCACAACTCCTTAAGTGATACATTGATAGGATTCAAGGGCACGGGGACGGGTTAGTAGTGATATAACTGATAAGGCAATTGTCATGGCCACTAACAAGGAGTTGGGATATACGAAGGGACCACATGGGATGTATATCTATAAGTTGAGGAAGTACCATGTGATACAAGCATTGTGCATTTACTCACTAAGCTGAATGATCAAGAAAGGTAGTCACAAGTGAATGCCATGTGGGTACATGTTGTTAAGAAGATTTCACAAGGATAATTTTACAACTTAGCTAGATATATAGTAGATACAATTGTTGAGGAAGTGTGCATAGGTGAGAAGATAAGTTTTGGCGATCTCTGTTTATCACTTGTGTTTGTAGAAATTGGAGTGCCTGATGGGCCAAACAAAAAAATTTGGGAATACCCTATGGAAAAGAAGTCCCTCACAGAGAGGTTTGAAAAATATCTATGTGGAGGATTGATGAGTAGCCCGTTCAAGAAAATGGTGAAGCTATGGTATGACCAAATTTTCACGGCCTTCGAGGAGGAATTGCGCATTCTAAAGGAGTTACCCTCAGTGGTAAGGTAAATTTGTATAATTTGTAATATATAATTTTTTTACATTGCCTTCATTTACAATGAAGGATGGGACATGTAGTCCCTGGTGTAAACTACCATAAGCCTTTCTGAGCGTAATTCTTCTAGGAAACATCACACAGGTTTTTTGATGCTCACCGGTTAAGATACAACATAGACAAGGTAGACTGTGACTACCATACCTTAAGGAAAACTTATGTTTATCCAGGTTGATCTTCCTACATTGAGAGGATTATTTCTGATGTCATAAGTATGAAGCCAATAAGTTTGGATATTGGGGATAGTGGGGCCACACATATCTACCTCCAGCTTAATCCTAGATTAGAAAAGGGCGATGTAGAAAATGATTTCATGCTCCTAGGCCCACCTAAAGGTAAGCATATAGTTGAAAATGTGGCAGCTCCAAATCCTACCTCAACCTTAGAGGAAGATGAGGAAGAAGAAATCAATGAGGATAGTGGAATCTTAGACCACAAAGGTCGAGAGGCAGCCCACTGACAAATTATAAAGTGAGCACGTAGATACTCCTCCACATTTGCAAGGAGAAGAGGAAGACTTGGATGTAAACACAGTCCATGAGGAACATGAGTTCAAGAGGGTGTTCAGAAGAACCAAAACCCAAGGTGCATGAACATCTCAACCTTTACGAAGGTCACCTCGACTCTCCCCTAAAAAATAAACACCTAAGAAAAAGAGGAGAAGGAAGATGAAGCTTAAAGAGGATAAGGAGGAGGAGTCAGGGGAGAGTGTGCCAAGAAGCCCAGTTCAACTTGATGAAGAGATGAGACATGACGAGGAAGGGGTGAAATAAGTAGAGGAAGTTATGGGCGAGCCACCTAGTGTGCCCATTACTACTTAGGAAGGAGAAGGGCCAACTCAGACCTTGGCACCCAGGTTCCTAAGGGGCCAAGGAAAAAAGAGAGAGGAAAAGTGAAGAATATGTTGTCCCTAATATGGGCTATGTTGAGGACATGAGAAAAATCGCTTGCGCTTTGTTTTGAGCACTTTGTGCATAAACGCATTATATGGGTGGGAGTCGATGGATCTAGATATGGCTATTACGTGCACAAGGAAGAACTTATCCTGGTCCATGTAGACTCATATGGATGAAACTGATTTTGACGTGTGTAAATAGTCTTGTGTCTCGCATGAGCAGTGAAGAAGGCACCCGTGAGCGCAGACACATGACAATAAAACCCACTGTAATTTTTGATGAGCAGGTCATAAATGCCATGTGTTCAAGGTATCTGCTTTGAGTTTGTACAAAGGAACATTGATAAGGTAAATACCATTCGAGCACTACTTGAAGATAATAAGGATAAAACTGCATAGATAAAGCACTTAAAATAAGATAAGGAATGAGAACATGCAAATAATGAGGCCTTCATTATCATGGTGAGGAACTTGGTGATCACATTCTTAAAAAAGGCCTCATATAGAATCTGAGGTTCCTTAAACAATTTCCTTCTGCTATACATTATGTGCGCACTTTGGTCAATTTGGTATTAGATGAAGGGATAATTTGAATGTCTAGAACCAAAGGATTCATCAGACAAGAAGCAACAAGAGCAAGGGCCAATATTGTTAGAAAATTTTGAACTTATGAGGCCTTGCTCCAAACCTTGAAAGATGAGTTGAAGAAAGCTGACCAAGATCTCAATAAATGTGTGGCACTAAACACCATAATAAGGATCAAAACTATGGTAGAGGACAATGAAGTTATGAAGGAAATAAAAGATGAAACACTTAGGTGTGTAGAAAGATTAGCAATGGTAAAACAAAAGTGTCAGGCCCTCGTAGAAGCCTAGGATCCACATAAGGTTAGAATTGAATTGATGCATAGTTTAAGCTAATAATATGATTTCTACTTGGAGTTAACTATAGGACATCTATTGTTAGAAAACTTGCATGTTGTGCATACTATTGTAAAATCACATGGCTATTATCAGCATGTGACCTATTTTTAGAAGTGCATAGGTGGTGAAGGGAAAGTCCCCACCCTTATAAATATGTATTGACTTGCATAGTTTAGTGGGTGGTGAATTACTATAGAGTTGTGCTGCTAGTTTTGACATGCGCATGACTCATGGAGATACTGATATAGTGTAAGAGGATTCTTTGTTTTACAAGTATTAATGCAATGGAGTATATTGGTTGGATAATGGTATTAGACATAACTAAAGCTGGTTCTTGTATGGTTAATCTTATCATAGTTATTGTTTAGTTCATTTATTATGATTCTTTAGGATATAAATCTGGATTATGCATTGTGGAATGCTTATGTATAGTTATGAATCTGAATATGTTTAAACATCATCATGCTAACATCTTATACAAGTAAATCTAAAGAGGGACCTAGTACCTTTACACACTTTGGGTGAGCACTCAACTTAGGATGAGTGATGTGCCAACGCACCTAGGTTATTTGAGTGAATTCTAGGCTGCATCAATAATTCTTTGGGTACCAATCATTCAAGGAGTAGAGTCTCTAGTCAAATATTGGTGAAGACTACACATTTTTTTAAAGAAAAGAGCCAAACATATCTAGTCCTCATAAGCCATGAATTTTAAAAATATTTATATGAGTTTCTAAAGAAGAAATATAATTTCCATTTGATATCATAATAAGGAGAACAAATAAAATCAAAATGGCCTTTAGTTTAATGCTCCAAATAACAAATTGACAAATATGATGTTTTTAATGGATATGTCGGTATATCTTTATGTGGAAGTGATGTGAAAAAACTCTAAATTGTGCCAAATGAACCTCAAACTGTAATATTATTAGATATAGATGTATCCTCAAGGTTAGATGAGCCCATTTTGAAACTAAAGATACATGTTCTTTAAGGAAACATGCTTAAAAGGATCTAAACATTTTTACTAAAGATAGGGTCTATATATTTCATATTTCACACCCCTATTTATCTCTCTTTTGGAAACATTTGGTGCATCAATTACAAAACTATGTGGATAGAGTTTTTAATGTCAATACATATAAGGATGATAAGGGAGAAATCCTTGGCATACCAAAAGTTTTGATCCCAAGTTGTGATAGTTGTATAGAGATTTTGAATTCTTGAGATGGATACATATATAAATAAACTAGAGAGTTGGCTATTTGTCTAATCCTATGTATCATAGTAACCATTTGAAATTCAATAAGAATGTTAAAAGGAAATATTGTTTTAGCATGGAAATGCTTCTATAACATGGAGGTAAGTACTCTTTTAATTTTTTGTTGATCATATTTGCTAGGAAATGCCCCATATTTCAGCCCCATAAAGAAGAGTATGTGTAACAAGTGAGTAAAAGAGGTAAATATTTGTTTGGAGCATAAGTTGAAAGAACTCTTTCTCAAGAATCATGAGGGAAACGTAGCATTTTCTTAGTCTAGACTCAACAATTAATAAAATGTTGAAGTTTCATCTAGAAAAATGAACTCCAAGCTATACATGTGAAGAGACCATCTCAACTCTGTCACACACACACACACACACACACACACACACACACACACACACACACACACACACACACACACACACACACACACACACACATAAGGAAAAATGGTTTGGAATTACTCTTTGTAGTATTAAAAATCAGTTTTGTTTTCTCAAGATTTACTTAAATATCATGTGTATCACAAAAGGATGATAAAACATGTAGTTTCTTCTAGAAATCTTCTTTTGAGCAGAACATTGAAATTATGTCATATGTAGATGGAAGAAAAACAATATAAAATTTGTACAACATATAACCATATGTGCCCAAACAATTTGATGTGAAATATCATCAAAATAATATATGTATATACAAAAAGTGTATGCGAGAGTGGGTAGCCTTGATTAACCATAATTGTTCTTTGCATCTCCTTTGTCTTGCCAACACTTGTGTTTAATTTTCTAATAATAGAATCATATATTTTCATGCCAAAGATATTGATACTAATTTAGAAAGACAAAAACCGAAGTCTATGAATGAGAAAGTGTTAACAAACAATCAAAAGCTTTGCGAAAGTATATAAAGCAAGAGTACACCTTGTGCCTTTTATTGTTAGATTCCTCAATTATATAGGTCAAAGTGAAAATATGATCACTAGTGTGGATATTATTCCTAAAACCATATTTTCCCTTAGCCCTTAACATTTTGTTTTCAACCCATCTAGAGATATAGATGACGAAATTAGTCACAATGATTGTCACAAGTATTTTCTCAATCATGAAGGTTCTATAATTATTTAGATCATTTTGGTCTCCATATATGTGAACTAGGTGGATGATGTGGTTTTTTTAGAGGGAGGAAATCTATAGGATACATAGTTAAAATATATTAGTTAGGTAAACAAATAAGTTTATTGGATTTTTCTTGAAGAATTATGTTTTAAGATTATCCACATCTTGAGATTTATTAGAATTAAGTTTAAGGATGGGACCAAAGATAAGGTGATCAGTAAATAAGTGAGAATGAATAGGCATGGGGTTAACAAATATGCAAAGGTTGGTTAAGCACATTGTAAAGGCTTGATACCTAGTTAGACACAAATAGACCTCCTAGGAAAAATACGTTCCAATTTTTTTTTAGGTGATACGAAGTTGATGGAGATTGGTTTTATACTTATTTTCCAAATATGCCCTCTTTTTACTTCTAAGGATACTCGATAGAGTATTTTCTCCATGTTATTACACTGGAGGTGTCCTTCTTTGAGGATGCCCTTGCTGGAAAATGTCAAATTTCGGTTGCCCTCAAATTTTCTGTCTTATCGGTCCTTGCCTGAAAAATAAAGTTTATAGATATGGATAGCTTCCTATATATAGTAGGGTTCTGTGCGCTGAGTCACCAATCCGAATGCCGAATGCGACAACTTATTATTTTAGGACGCAGTTAGAAAATCTGGTGATATTTAAAATGTTAGAATTATTTTATAGCTAAAAATCATGTACAGGCCCTCACAAATGTCCACTTTTACAGGCTTCACTTTTCATTGTATTCGTATGTTTTGGGTGGATGAATTTTTTTGCATCCATTTTGGTCTCTCACCTATGCCCTATCTTTCTTGAGCTCTATAGAATCCTTACTCTCTGCAACAATAAATTTCATTCCCCCAATATTTTCTCAATTCTGACATTCGAGGCAGCTGCTTCAGGTGGAAAACACAACAAAACTCCTTGTTTCTAGACAACATCCTTGAGATAGAACCAAGTGTCTATAAACACCTTTTCTTGGTCCATGAGCAACATTTGTGCCAGAGACAGGCCATCCTTTTTGTGCACAAGGTATTTGCAAAGAGGAGTGAGACCATATAGCCTCTCAGGCTTACCATTTTTGTCTATGGTTACTTGTTACAGAGCAGCTGAGGAGCGAATGACTTGCCAGGATTCTCATAGTCCTGTCTAGAGTAATTGTTGCATCTAGGTTTGTTACATTTGGAATCTGGGCCACAAACTAGGTGGGAGAAATTTGAAGGCCTTGACCTACATTGGCTATGATTTGTAGCACATCAAGCTCGATTGCAACCTTCATGGCCATGGGAAGGCAGGAGAAGTGCTCAGCTCCATACCCATAAGCCATTCCTCCTCATTAATAATTATTGCACCAACATAGCTCATTTTTGAAAATCTTGTTTAGAATTTGAGACACATTCACAGTGCATCTGATATGATGCATATATATTGGAGATATTTGTTTGTAACCTATTTTGTGAGAATGCACCGAACCCACATTTAAGTGGATAGAGTCAAAATAAATGTTTCTCCAACCCACCCGTCATTCTCCACGGACAAAGATTGGAATCTATGGATTGTACGGATGGCTACCAAAACTTTTTTTTGGCATGGAAAATCATTTTCCTCTGTAATTAACCTCCTCGTGAATTTGAAGTTAACTAGCAATTGCAAATGAGTTGCAGAGAGAATAGCAATGTTTAGTTTATTGGAGTTGTATTTCATGTTGATATTGCCTAGATGTCTATACGTGTTGCAAAGCTCTTATTTTGCTATTGTCCACTTTTTTGTAAGACACAATTATGATAGTAGCCAAATAAATCACCTTTCGTCATTTGTTCAAACACCAGATGTTTATTTAATAAAACTACCTTTTTAACATTTAAATGTTCGTAAGGCATATTCAATAATCTCATTTTGTCAGATTTTGACACTTTCCAACAAAGAAAACTTCAAAGGTGGACTCCGGGGAATAGGTCCAAAATTGATACACACCACAAAAGTCAAAAGAACAATCCTTACATTTATTTTTTTCAATCCTATTTGTCACTTTTTCTTGAAATGGCCCACCTAAAATAAATATCTACCAACTTCAACACAACATTCCAATTTACATGCCCCACGCATTACTTTTCATAATTTATAAGGCCACAATCTCTCTACATTTCAATTTTATCTTTCAAATGATTTGAATCAAAGATCGTGAAACAAATAAAGCTCTTTAAAAAAGGCTTTACATATATATCAAAAAGAGTGCAGATGCATGCCCGAGCGTAAAGTCGATTTTGAAAACAAAAGCACCGACGATTGGAAACAAATTGCCTTTTTATCATATTTCGCTTGACTTAATAAATTGATTTTACAGTGACAAATTATTTCCCTCATAAGCTTTCAAGACCAGTGACCTGGTTTCCATAGATGACAAATAAAACAACAAAAACATTCATCTCAAGGAACAACTGGTCTGCAATTTACACACACTAAAATATGTCAGGGAAGCTCTACGATTTCTATTTCCAATGTCAAAAGGAGAGGGCACAATTTAAATCATTTGATCACACACTTCTCGATAATGGACAATAGTTTGATAAAATCTTGCAGAGAAAACATTTAAAATTGGAAATATGGAAAAAAACTGCATATTGTAAAAATTGCATTAAATGAACATCCCAAATTTTAATTTAGTAAAAATTAAAAACAAAATTGTACATCATATGTCATGGCAGACGATTGTTTTGGAAAAATGCTACATGGGGGTCAAGGGATTTCTGGTGCCGTTGAAAATGTTACCCCAAATTTTTGTAAAAACCTACACAATCATGTCGGGATGTTTCTATGAATTGAGCAAGAGAAAACATTGCAGGAGTTATTCCAAATCATTTCCAATATAAGTGAAAATAATATTTTCTCCAGGTCTCAAAACGCGGTCCACGTCCATCATATAAATCCCATGTGTAAACAAAAACGTTAAGAAAATCAATATATGAATCAAAATAGTTAAAAAAATAGACATCAAACAAAAACTTTAACTGTGAAGAGCTCCCCTACCATTTGCAGTCCAAGGAATCAAACAATGTGAATACTGATACATATCAAAGGCCCTGGAAGGGTAAGAAGTCACTCAGTGCCTATGACATTAATCAACACACCACGCTCCATTTTTTCTTCCTTTTCTGTGTTGTTTTTCCATCATAATTGTCTGCTTCAGGTAAAGCTCCGCACTCTGAGTTTTTGTGTTATTGTTTTAAAAGTAAAAATACATTGTGCGTCTCTGTAAGACTGCAACTGCAGAATGAAATGATTTCACTTATTATGAATTCAAGAATGGAAAATCGGATTGAAGATTATATATAGTCCAAAAAGTAGATAAAAATTGTAGCTGCAAACAAAATTTAAAGTAGAACAATCAGATTGTTAGATATTATTATAGGAAATATCTAAAATATGTGGATATCTAGGATAGTAAATATATAGGAAAAAGTGAGTGATTTCCATGTAAAGGGAAGTTATTTCGACTGATCCTACACAATATATCAAGATGGGTGCATCCTTGCAGAGGTACACATGATTAATCAAATGTTGGATTTTTTTATTGTGTGAATCGATGAGACATAAATACGCGGTGAAAAATGTATTATTGGGGAAGGATAAGTTTGCAGTGATTATCCGACTGGTGTCGATTACGCCTTCGTAGTTTCTTTTATTCACGATTGTTTTTGTTGGGAAACGTCAAATATCGACGGGCCTCTTCACGAAAATATTTTTGGCAACTCTGTTTTTCCCTGCCATCATTTTCTAACTAACAACCAACTTTCAATTACTTGTCCTTGGCACAATTTTTTGGCTTATTTACATGTGTCCATTGTCGCAAACAACTGAAAAACCATCGAAAGGTTTATTCACTACATGTGGTTTCATTCAATGTGGTTGGTGACAATAGTAATGCAATATTTCCCTTTACAATTCTTGTTTCTTGATTTATCTTTTCCTATATTATTTAGTTGCATAACTTACATCGATAGCTTGGCGGATCCTATTGGCTAATAATTGTAGCGGTACAAAAGGATGTTCTACCTGAAATTCATAGTCATCGATAAGTGTGATTTCTCAAGACCATAATATTAACGAATACGTTGTTATGTTTGACCAAATTATCATAGTGTTATACATGTATAGATAGATTTTATATTGTAAAATTTATAAAAGAATATATTGATAATAATAATATTATTTATTAATATTAGTATGTGTTTATTTTGGGAACTTTGTTTCTTGAAGGTTTAACGTAGTACATGACATATTTGAATGTAATTACATGTAATTTACATAGGATATGGGTACCTTCACTAGGCATTGTCGTTGTTTCACCAAATACAACCAAGTGTCCATGCGATTGATTCATATTTATAAGTGTAGTCTCAGGTTGCATTAAAATAGGAGCTTTGACATTGGGTAGGGACATACTCCAAAGCATAATGGAGATGGGACATTACTTTTAGCAAATGTTGTACTTGTATGTGCTCTGGTAAACATATAAGCAAACTCGAAGCATACAATTGACATGTCAACTATTTGACTAAATGCCTCAAATAAGTGTGGCCTTTGTGTTAATAATAGCCAACAAAAGACATGGTTATCCTCACACAACATTGACATTGTTTTACCAAATGCAATCAATAGGTGTACAACTTGACTAGTTCCCATTCGATAGCATACTCCCTACCTACGCCAATTTTGAGATTTGACATAGGGTAAAAAGATTTATTGTGTAACAGTGTTGTGTGCAAAGGAAAAAGGGGCAACAATTTTTCCGCATCCTCACTAAGCATTGTCAATGCTTCACTTAATAAACAAAAAAGTGGAGAAGGGCCAAGACTTTTTCCAGATGTTGTAGTTGTAGGTGCTTTGGGAGATATGCATGCAAAATGTGCGATCAGTGCACAATTAGCCTGTGAACTATTCACCTAAATACATAGCAAATACATCACCTAATGGACTAATGATTGTGGGATATACACATCATGGGACAACAACCATAATCGTCAAGTGTAAATCTAGAGCCCATGATGTTTTCCAACATCCTTCCAACCTCTATCAAAATGGGATATTTAGAACAAAGCATTTTCCAGTGTTGCTTGCTTAGTCACATTAGCATAAACATGTTGTTGGTAGCTAATCTACCTACACACTTTGTCTAACCAACACCCAACCCGAGCCATCGATGTAAGCGTTCATGGAAATCCTTGTAGTAATCATGTGAACTTTTCAACTAAATCCCTGATATGAACCATTGAGACTAATTTTCCAAATGCAACATCGAGGAGTTATTCAACTCGATAGGCTCACCTTGGAAAACATACTCGCATCATGTGGAAACATAAGAGCTTCACAACAGGGTATGGGCATCCATCGAGGCATAATAGGAAGTGTTTTTGTGGGATGTAGTAATTGAATGTGCCCTATTTGATATGTATGTAAAATGTGGTGACAAGACCTTAGAAAAGTTTAAATGTCCATATGAGAAATTAGTATATGGACACCAAGTGTCTGAACCAAAGGACTGAACGTGATATCTTGTTATGGAATACCATAATTGTAAGAAAATGCATTTGGCAGGTGTAAAGCCTGATTCTGTAACCTTTTCGGTATCATCTTATGTTGTGCCAAAATGGAATCTTTAAAGTAGGCAGTCAACAACCATTAAAGCATAATAGTAATCGATGTTTATATGTAGTTGAAAGTAACCTATTAAACATAAAACATAAAAAAATGGTCACACTTTTGATGGGTGACCTGTCATGCCAAGTGGCAGCCGGTGGATGGGCCGCAGATCCTTCTGCCTGCCCACTGGTAAACAAGAGAATCAATCAATCGTGTATAATTGTATATGTTATTGTGACTGGTTTGGCCGCATAGTGTACTGAATTGTCAAATTGTTCCTCAAATTGTATACATATAACCCGCATAATATGCCATGTTTCAATTATCCACCCGAGGTTAGAAATCGTATGAAATTTGTTGCATATTTTTCACGTTTTCCGGGATTTGAGTGCATTTTATGGCACGATGGAATCAGTAATTTATGTCATCACTTCATGTTGGATACGTAACCATGGACAACATTGTTTTGTCTGTCTGTTTGTTTTTTCACACTCAACAAAGTTCGCAGATTGAAGGGCTCATTTTTGTATCCTCTCCTTTGAGGCTCAACGTCATCAATCATTCTCTTACCTTGTGTCCTGTTCAACCTTATAACGGTCTGCAACTTTGTTTCATTGGTCACTTGGCTCGGACCACGTCTATTTTCCCAGAAATCTTCCTGCTCTATATCGTGGCATTGATGTTGCACAACCGATGCCACAAATATTGGTTCATGGGTTGGGAGGATGTTACAAATAAAGTCTTTTAATGTGTCTACATTAATCATTCACTTTTTTTTTTTAGGTAATTTCCAAGCTTTATTACTCACATTGGTTGCATGTTTTTTTCTAAACATTTTCTGCTTTGGGATGTTTATTAAGGGACATTTTTGTTGCTAAGTTAAAAATATCAGAGACAAGTTAGGGTAAAATGAATAGTGTGGATGTATAATTGGAAAGTTCTATAAGATTCCACGTGTGTGCATGTGTTGGATTTTGAGGTTAGACTGAGTGAAGTGATCACTGCATGTCCATGCAAATAAAAGTGAAAACAATCCAAGTGATCATTGCCTATGTCTACGATGCTCATTGTTATCAAGAATTCTCTGACTTTTCTTTGTATGGTTAATCGGATCCCACATGACAACGTTGGTGCCATCTTATCCTTTCATTGACATTTTGATATTTTTAACCTGGTGTTGCTTCTGCAAATGGCACTCCAAACTCGAGGGCCCTCTTGAGTTGTCACACTTATCATAGAATGCACGCACTTCATGTCTGCTCACAACGCTTTCACTTGGCCACCATTAATCATCAACATTATCATCACCAACAAGATCAACTTCACATTTTATGCATTGGATTTGGGATTTTGTAAGATTGTTGAAATTTGAAGATTGAACTTGCCTAGAAGTTGGAAGTTTAAATAATTCATTTTCTATCATTTTCTTCAATAATTTTTTTTTTTTTTAATTGTAATTTGAAAATATGTTTTAAAATTCTCATAAACTTTAATGATACTCATGGATCTTTAAATTAATTAGTACAAATTAAATTTTATGAGAAAAAATGAATCTGTGATAAACTATGAAATTGATTATTCCAATATATTATCTAGAATTAAATAGAAGTCAATAACTATGTGAGAATATTTTAAAAATCAACAACATCCATATAAAATTTAACTTATTTTATGTGTTTTGTAATTTGTTAAAAAAACAAATTTGACGTGCATATTAAATTTTGAACGCCAAATGACATCCATATAATTTTTTAGACCGTCAAATAATTTTATTGTGACGTGTAACATTGAATGTCAAAATCTAGCAACACTGATCATATGTCATGCAAATTTGTAAGTGTCTTATCAAGCACCCTTGTTTGGTGTTTTGGTGTGGACTTACATTTACAAGTTAATTGACCCGAGATCAAATTAATTATTGCTTGTTGCAGGCTTTGTTTAGTTCTATTAGATGCTAATCTTTGTTTCCTTCATTCATTGTTGTACTTGATGGAGATTTGTTAGGTGTATATTTTGGACGCTAAAGAAAAAGTTGATTATATCCTCTTCCTATTTCATTAAATCAAAATGGTTCATTTGGAATTTATCCAAAGCATGCCCATAACATTTAGGTAAGATAAGAGTTTTGGAGCAAGGTATGGACATCCTTCACGATAAAATGGGAGGTAGTTTTCATCAAATTTTGTAGTTGTATTACATTTGTCTCTCCTCTCCATCACAAAAAAACTTAAAACAATTTTAAAAAACATATATTTCACTCAAAATCACAACTCCAACAAACGAGATATTGTCATTAGGAAAAAAAGCAAGTAAAGAAGGAAAATGTGCTAATTATACTAATGAGGATGATGAATATGTTCCATTCAATTTGTTTCTTTTATATGATGAAGTTGAAAGCAATTCTAAAGTTCAAGTTGTTCCAATATTGGGAAAGGGAATAATGACTTACTTTCTACATTGGATAGAAGTTTCAAGACCAAGATCAAACTTTGAGATGACAAATATTTGGAGGTCAGCAACAAAAGGAACCATGGATTTGAGTAATAGAGAAGGTAATAAACTTGTTAATGATATTTATTATGCTCCAAATTTAAAATGTAATTTGTTGAGTGTTGGAAAACTATGTGAAAACAACTACAAGGTGGTTTTTGATGATTAAAAATGTGTAATCTATGATCTTAATCAAGAAAATAAGGTTGTTACAGTTATTCCTATGTCCAAGAATAAATGTTCCCATTAAACTTTGGAGAGCATAACAATGTCCTTGCTAATATGACATATGACATAACAGTTGGTTGTGGCATCCCAAATATGGAAATTTGAAATTTTGAGGTTTGAAGTTACTAACATCACAAGAATTAGTCTATGGTTTTCCAAAGGTTGAAGAGAAAAACTATGTTTGTGAAGGTTTTGCTAAAGAAAAACATTCAAGATAAAAGTTTCCAAAAGACAGAGCATGTAGAGCTTATTTTACACTAAAATCGCTTCACTTTGATATCTTTGGTCCTATGCAAACAAAAAGTTTGGGTAAGTCATCATATTTCATTACATTTATTGATGATTATTCACGAAAGTGTTGGGTTTATTTTTTGAAGAAGAAAAGTGAAATGTTTGATACATTTAAGAGGTTTAATGCCCTTGTGGAGAATGAAATTGGCTACAGAATAAAGTGCTTAAGGAAAGAACATGAAGGTGAATTTTTCTTAAAATATTTTATGAATTATTGTGATTTTAATGGCATTAAAAGGAAGCTCACAACCACTTACACTCTCCCAAAGAATGGAGAAGCTGAAGGGAAGAACCATATAGTGGTTGAAATGGCAAGGAGCATGTTACAAAGGGATTAAACAACTCTTTTTGGGGTGATGTAGTTGCTACAACAATATATATTCTCAATCAAAGTCCCACTAGTGTACTTGACAAGATGAATCCATATGAAATATGGTATGAAAAGAAGCCTAATGTTAATTATTTCAAAGTTTTTGGTTGTTTATCCTATGCGCATGTACCTAATCAGAAAATAGAGAAGCTATATTCAAAGAGTGGGTCTTGTATTTTTTTGGGTATAGTGAACAAAACAAAGTGTATATGATTTATAATCAGATTACTAAAAAAATATTTGTGTCAAGAGATGTTATATTTGATGAAGGGGAGTGTATGGTCATGACAAAATAAAAGGGCATATTGAGAAGTATAAATCTTTTGGTAATGATGATATTTTTTATGAACAAGTCACTAGTGTTTTGATTCCAAGTGTAAAAAGTTCACCTAGTAGTCCCTCATCCAATTATTGTATTCCAAGAAAAGCTTTAAGACCCCCATAAGAAAACCCATAGATATTACTTGGAGAATATATGAAAGAGGATTTCAAAATCATGGCGAATAAGAACAAAACATGTTTCAAATGGTTGGCAAATTATTTCATAACGCTAAAGGCCATTAGCATTTTGAAGGAAACCAACTGATAGCATTTATAAATGTCATCATCGGTAACATGCATAATGCTATCAACCGTAGCATTTCTAAATGCTACCGCCAATAACATGTTGCATGTCACCGACTAGTAACATTCAACATGTTACTAGCCGATATCATGCCACATGCTACCGCCTCGGTAGTATGTTGAATGCTACCCATCGATGGTAAGCAACATGCTACTAGCCTATAGTATGCACCATGTTATCAGCCAAGAACATGCAACATGATACCAACTGGTAGCATGTTGCATGCTACTTAGCTCATAGCATGTTGCATTCTACTGACGATAGCATGCAACATGCTATCGGTCATTAAAATTCAACATGTTATCATCGGTAGCATGTAACATTTTATCGTGTCAACCAATGCATGCTACGTGATCCTGTATTCTATAAATAGACCAAATGCACTATTTTTATCACTTTTAGCAATCACTCTCATCAAAAATCATAAGAAAAGGAGAACAAACCCTTCTCACCTCCCGACTCACCATAAAATTATAGAGTCAAATCCAACAATCCATCTTGTTCAATTCCATCTACAGATTCAAATCCACTGCCATGGGTTGACCTAGGAAGTAGGGGAAAAAAATCAGATGCCACTCGTTCCTAAATTCACATACAAGAGCATGATGTTTCCTCAACTTCTGAGAATACTAGAGGAGCCATATTGTTTTTCTACATGGATTAAACAAAAGTAGTTTTACTGGGATCGTCTATAGTCCACAATTTTAAACACACTACAAGTTACTTAACTACTTGGTATCGATTTCAATAGTTAGGATTATACTTTTCAAGTACAACTCACATCACACACACTTTCATTTGGAACATCCCCTAAAGATATTCAGCATTTGATAGGACTTCCACATAAAAATGTGGATCCTATCACAACAAAGAACTTGACTGATGAAGATGTCAAGTACGTGGAGTCTGAATTCATCCTGATAATTAATCCAACAATAATAAATCCTTACAAAAGGGAAATTTCACTTTAGGATGTCACACACTCATTTTTACATGCCATGGTGGAATTTTTCCTGAGACATTGTTTTGCGGGGAATTTATACATCCAAATTATATGATACTTGATTTTTTATAAAGTTATTTTCAATAGGAAGAGATGCTCTATTTTTGTGAATATTTATTTTCATAAATGAAGGGAAATGGTGAAACAATTTTTAGTTTCTTTGTGATCTTTGTAAATGGGGTTTCAATAAAAATGGTTAAATCATGAGAAATGAGTTTATCCACAATATAAAATGATCAAGGTATCAAACTAGGGGTGTTTTCTATAGGAATTCATGGGAAAAGTTTCATAGTATTTGGCCTTGGGATTTGCAAGTTGTGTTCATTTGAAATTTTGGGAGAAAAAATGAGAAATAAGGGCTTTCTGATTTAACATAATTAAATATTATCGTAGGACTGAGATCAAACAGATATAGAAGTAACAAGTAATATCTATCATCTATAAATATAAGTGTGTATAATAGGGAGATAAGAGTGACTTAACTTTTATCTAAAGATGCGGGGTGATTCGGGATGAATGCTTTGAGTGGAACATGTTGGATTTGGAATGAGTGTGCTTCTTCTAGAAAACTAGAACCTAAAAATACTTCAAACAAAACTTCCCAAAAGGGGATAAGACCATCCTGCACTACTTTCCAAATTGGGTGTTAGTGTCTTGCAAATACTCGATTTCGATCATTTTAGGGCCTGGTTGGGTCTTTTTCCTTTCACTCTTTTTTTTCTTGATCTCTTCTCAGTTCATTGTCACACTTGAACTTGCAAAACAACCCCAACTACATACAAAAATTTCAAACAAACATTAGATGAAAAAATAATTCATATGCTTGAGTTATACCGACATCATTGATCACCCCAATGTGATTGTCATCGAGATTTGCACTACAATTTATACTATATGTAGGTCTAGTGTGTATGATAGAATCATGTCCCTTGAAGTTAGGTTTCCCTTGTCCTATTCATACTAATATAGTGCGCTATAATTAATTCCCCAAGATGAATGTGTGAGATGGAATTTAGAAATAACCCCTCTTATGTAGTGAATGATGCAACCCAAATGCAATCCTTGAATGTTGCTCTTTTCCCAAGTAGTATTTCGGAAGTTATAGCGTAATTTACCATCCCTAATATTAATAAGTAATTCATTCATATATATGATTCCCTTATTTTAATTTCATCATTAACAACTAAAAATGTTGACCCAAAGTGATAAGAAAGGTTTTATAATTTAGATAAAAATAATGTGGTGTTTTAAATTTGAAAAAGGAGGGAAAAGGACAAAAACACCATGTGCACTTTTGTCCCTAATGGAAGTAGTGTCCAGGATGCTTAGAGGATAAAATAGAAAAAAATGAGTCGGGAAACATGTAATCTAATGTCCAAAAGTAAAGGTGTAGTTATAGAAAATCCAAGTACAAAAGTATAAGAAGATAATACAATGTAAATACAAAGTAAAATAAGTGTTGTTAATTTTAGTTTTCTTACTTAGGAATCATGCATATAATGACTTACTTAGAGGTGTGATGTAAATAGTAAGTGCATGATTTTGTGTCTACACTTTCATAACCAAAAATTCAAGTGAATGATTAAAAACAATTCATTACACCCCTTTCTTCTTACATCAACTTAAGGTTCTTCCAAGGAGGGTAAGTGCTAAAATATTCAAATGGTTTTAGCCATAGGAGCTTGACATATGAGAAAAAATGTTTTCATAAAAATAGGGCACACAACTAGTTTCATATCCATGTGAGGAGGAGAAATGAGGTTTAAAATGAGTTTCATGTTGTACTTTATCTAATTTCAAATTTTTTTTTGGGTGGGGGAACTTAACTTTGAAATCATGGTTTAAGGGGAGGAGGAGTTTTGATGCACCAAATTTTCAACTCATATCTCCAAATGGTGCTCCTATCAAAGGGGTTGGTGCATTTTTGAATTGGAATGGACAGTCCACAGTGTTCCAATTCAACGAGGCATCCCAAAATGCACCTAGGCTATGAGGATGGACACTTCACTACTCAAAACAAGCCTATGATCTAATTTTATCTTAATTTTTTAAATTTGGCATGGAACAATAGTATGGAGCCTCACTTATGGAGGAGGATAAACATTAAAAACATTATAAAAATCCTCTTTCCAAAAGGCCACCAACCTTCAAAAGTGTGCCTAGGTTACTTAAGTTCCTAACGTCATCAAATCAACAAAGAATTAGAACATGAAGAGAAATTTTTGGGTCCAAGACCAAAAATTGATCTTTTCAAGATGCGTATAATATCTTATTTTGTCTAGAAATGGACTGAAAAACCCAATGGAACCATTTAAAAATCTGAAAAATGCGTTATTCTTGAGTTTGATTTAACTCACCATTTTGGCATAGGAAGGCGTGATAGTGAGCTAAGCTACCGCATGATATTGAGATCGGTATGAATTAAAATAACACTTGGGCCATGAAGGTAACTCATTGAGATTAAATTTGACCATTTTTAGACTCTTGAATCCAATCAAGGTTTGCAGAAACCTTTTGTGCAAGTTCTCTCCTTCATAAATACCTTTGCACTCAAGTATTTGAAATTTTTCCAATCTCAATGTTTCTAAAAATTCATCTTGGATATTAAATCATGTAATATGCCTTGAAATATTTTCAATGGATATGATATGGTCTTTCGAAACCACCCAAGGATCCTAAAACCTTCTACACAAATTGATCTTCCTTCAACCACCGAGAGCACCTTTTCTTGAAAAAGAGTGCCCAAGAGTAGTAAAAATATCCCAAAACCTTCCCTAAATAATATTTTCATATATTAAACTCATATATAAATTTCCAATTACTATGATTTAGGTTTCTGAAACCACACAAGGCTTCTAAAACCTTCCACTCAAGTTGACCTTTGTAAAGATACAAATTTGGCCAATTTGATTGAAAAGTGAAAAAAGTTTTCAATAGGGTTGTCAAGTAAAATGCGAAGACATTTTACATGCCAATAAGTCATTTTTAACCTTCCGTTAAACATCATAATTTTCTTATCATTTTTATTTTGCTATACTGAAAAAAACTAGCTTTACCTTTCTTTTTCTTTATCTCCCTAACTCTTATACTTCCTCTCGCTTCGATACTTCCCTTATCAAGGGTTTTCCTAATTCTTCACCACACATTGAATCTATCTAACTAAATGAATTAAGCTCACTCAAAAATTAGATTCTCACATAACCAATTCTTGGTGCACCTCCTCTCGTCTAGATTTCTTACTTCATCTATTCTGAAATTTGTGTTTATTTAATCTAGGGTGGCTAAGTTCCTCAAAGTTACTTATTTTTTCGAAGAATATTGACCTCAATGTTAGTGAAGACAAAGATATTTTTACAAATATTAAATCACCAACATTCTCCATTGAAACATTACAAATTTCTCTTCTATTATTTACTTCCACAACTTGTTCAATATTGCTTTTGAATACGATACATGTAAAAGCTTATTTAATTATCTATTGGTGAAAAGGGTCGATATTTTTATGTTACGTGATCTTTTTCCTCTTGTATTTTCCATTTTCACTCTAAGATCTCATTTTTTCAATACTTGTTAACTTAAATTTTTCTTCTTACCCTCCTTTTATATCTCTCTAACCTATGTAATAAAGTCACATTTATTGCATTCACATGCACGAGATTTCCTTCCCTTACCTATTATATTCAATACCAAGTGGTTAATAGTTGTTACCCACTTAATTTTTTTCATGATTTTACCCTATTTACAAATTTTCATAAATGAATTCATCCATTTATAAATATGCACCATATTTTTGTGGATTTGTGTTGTTTTTCTCCTTGCACATGTAGTTGTGATAAGTACCTTATGTTTTTGGGCCACGTCATATTTCCCTGTGCAAAGTCCCTTTTTTGTGGGATTTTTTCCCAATAGAATTCATATAAACGCCTTACTAATTTTCTTAACTTGCGATATTTTTGAAATTACAACCATGTACCATATTTTCTTACATCCATTATTTGTGAAATATGTATGTATACCCCACACTAAGTGGATTCTCCATCTTTTATTTGAATACTATAATAGGATTTCCTTATTCATTCATCTCTTAGTGCACATAACCTTTTCAATTTGTATCCTATCACTAAATTTTCTTTTCAATATTTCTCTCGTATTAATTGTCTTCGCGTTCCTTTACACATAATATACCAGCAACCTTAGAGGAATTTGTAGAGGACTCAAGAAAACCACATCTTTCTTTTGATAACATATGTTAATCATATCATATGGAGATTAATCTTGTGCCACAACATGCATGCTTATTAAATAAATAAATAAATGCGCTGAAGTAAGTCAATCCTAAGAATGTAAAAATATATCCTAATGGAATATGACTTATTCATTTAGAAGGTATGCCATTCAATGGAAGTAGAGTTTTCTCCTGCTCCCATTGAAATGGCCGGTTAAAAATTCATCATTCAAATCCTTCAATTTACACCCCATTTGGAAAAAATGGCATGTATTTCATATGGGCTTGACTAGTGTGTCTTCAATTTTTCTAATTGTTGTGTAAATTTTGATTTATATGTTATTAAACTGGTACAAACAATCAAAATTTTGTACTTGATTTATCTATCATGTGATCATTTTGACACACCTGGCTCCACTATAAATATTCCCTTTATTCATTCAACTGTCAAAGTTTAGTTAGGTGCTCCATGATTGAGGAATCATCATATAAATTCACAAGTCACATTATGCTTAGTGATAGAACCATAAATTTAATTAGTAGCATTATTTCTTTTCTAGACATCGGTTGGAAAGGTGTTGCTTTGTTCAATTGTTTATAAGTTGTCCCATATACCCATGATACCGCTAAAACTTTATCGTAATAATATTTATAGCCGACATCGCATATATTAGTCAAATTATTACTTAATTTTTTTTTAAGTCTTCAACCATTCCATTTTATTACAAGTGGTAAGGTGTTATTTTATGGTGTAAAACCATGAATTTTAATAGAAGTATGTGTATTTTTCCATTGAGGAAATGAGTTCCTCTAGCATTTTTAGGCTCAAAGGACTTCAATATATACTTATTATATTTTACCATATAAACCTAGTTTTTTTGTTATATAATCCTTTTTGGTGCAAATTTGGCCCATATTTTTAAATATTCTTTTGTTATGATGATATAATATGTACTAATCCATCACATGAGATGGAATGATTGGTCACAAAAATTCTATAGCCTATTTTTCAAATGGTTCTTGAATTATAATTGGATGCAAAGGAATTGCATCTAGATTGTTAGGATTTCCAAAGCATGAAAAATATCACAATTTCATGTGTACTTAGGTTCATGTTAGGAAATAAGTATCGCCATAATCTTGATGCTAATTGTTTTTATAATAACATCCCCAAAATTATTTCGACCGCTTTACTCCTTTATGTGCCTCATATAAAATATCTTTTTGTCATGTTTCGTTACATAATGTATTAATACTTCATCTCTCCCTATCTTATATAATGTGCCACTTATTGTTTAATAGGGACAACCTTGATAGATAGTTACTTTTTCTATTGGTTACTCAAATTATCTAACGTGATTCCATTTTCAAAGAACAACATGATATCAATTAGTTCATTTTGTGAACTTGTAATTGTTAGTATTTATGCATCATGCATTCCATCCTATATTTTTTCTTCTTCTCCTTCTCCAATGGTGATGTGCAATAGATGATTACATTTGGCATTATTTTTCATGGCTTCAAAACTACTAAAAACTATAATTCTTGAAATAATATGATCCATCTATAGACTCACCCATGTAACACCACATGGTTAACCTAATGATTAAGTGCCATATCATCTATATAGAAGATAAAGGGCATCACTAGAAGATATTGTCTAAATTTTTGTAACGCATAAACCACTGAAATCCATTATATTTTTTTCGTATGATTTTTTCTATTGGTGTTAATTTTTTACTTGCAAAAAATATTGAATGATCCATATTTTCTTCTTCTAGTTTTGAAATTATAGCCCCTACTATTATTCCGAAGCATCCACATATATATGAAATGTCTTATCCTAGTCAAGGAATATTAACATTGGCTTGTTAGAGAGGCACTCCTTTAATTATTCAAATGCATGTTGATTTTTTGCTCCCCATTCAAATGAACCCTTCTTCTTCAAAAAATCTATAAGGGTGCAACTATTTTGCAAATCCTCATATAAATTTTTGATAAAACCCGTAGTTTTGAAGGAATGTGTGCACATCCCTTTGTGTTTGTGGGATCTATAACTACAAAATCACTGTAATCTTGTTTGAATAAAAACTAATCCATATTTGAAAATGGTATGGCCTAGAAACATCCCGAAGGAGTTGTAAATACACACTTCTTTAAATTGAAATACATTTTCAATTACCTACAATTATCAAACATCAAGTGCAAACATGTACAATGATATTTTACTAATCTATATATTTTCCAATCATTTGGATATACTTGCAAAAATTTAAGTATGAATTCTTTAAATGTGGCTACAACGATTTACTAGAAGAGTATGGGCACATTATTTAATCAAAAAAATATAATGGTGTAAGAAAATGATCCCCATTTTGTATCAAATGTTGTTTTCACATAATCTTCTTAAGTTATTTGGACTTGAATATATCCAAAAAACCATCTATAAAAATTATCTTCTAACCATTCCTTCCATAATTTATTCAAGTAAATTATATAGAAAAGGGTCTATGACACACATTGAATTTAGCATGTGATAGTCAACAAAATTTATAATATTCCCATATTTCTTAATACTTATCACCATTAGGCTTAACCAATTATAATATTCGATTAGCACAATGACTCTAGTGGCTAAAATTCCATCAATCTCCTCCTTAACTTTGGTGCATATGTTTGGGTTCATCTTGTATGGTGGTTTTGTTCTAGTTTTGCACCTTCAACTAACTTGATATCAATTTCAATAAAATATTGGTCTAATCCTTTCATCTCTTGATAACGTGTTGTCATGTGTTTTTGCAAGGAAAAATTCAAGCTTGAAACATGACAAATTTACCCAAGTGTCAATTTTTTCTTGAAAACCCTCCTAAACACCTCTCTGGATTGGTCTTCCCTTTGTTTTTTGCATATCCTAATCTTTCATATCCTTGTATGTGTCATAAAAACCTTTCAAAATTGTTTAAAATTTTTTTCATGAGGTCTCTCGGTTCTCGAGTGAAGTGATTTCAGTGGTGAAACCTATTGTAAGCCTAGAAAGTCTATTTTTAGCCTTTTCTAGATAGGTGTGCATCCTTCAGGACAAATGTGAAAGATAAATACCATGCAGGATTGGTGTCAAGGAGTTAATAATGTAATGTAATTGGTTTAGGAAAATTTAGGAAGGTTTTGGAAGTTTAGGAACAAGAACAATGAAAGTGGGTTTTTCAGGGTTAAGGAGTTTGTAGTCTAAAATGGTACTTGAGCTTCATCGATCATTTTGTGATCTCTCGAAATGATTTATAAGGAAAAAAATTACTCATTGGAAATATTGAAGGATTCTCTACATGTTGGAACTTTCACATTTTTCACAAAACTCAGTGCTTCTCGGGAAGCTCGGTTTCAAATGCACACACCATGTTGTCCCGAGAAAAAAAGCTTTTGAAGGGTTCTTAGGAATAATTGGATCTTTATACCCATATAATTATTCTTGGGAGGTTTTTGGGATAAACATTCATGTAAAATTTCACATAAAAAGACCTCTTGGAGCTCTTGCACGTCTTAGACAAGTTTCTCTCTCTGAAGATACGTTTCTCATACTTAGCCAATTTTACAAGGGACACTTGTCACCTCCAGGTTGAGGAAAATTTATTGTCCCTATTGTCCCCATCCCAAAGGTACAAATGGGACAAGATAATTCAACTAACCCTAGTTATGTCTCCGGACCTTCATATGACCTTGATCAACACTCTGTAAGTTCTTTTAACTTCACTCTAGCCCTCCTCTGTCGTGCAATCAAATTGTGCCACTTTTTACAACTAGAATAGGAAAAAAATTATGTCCCTCATATCCTAATCCCATATGGATATAGGGAAAACAAATTTTCCCCTCTCTTTACCCTTCCATGATTTTCAATAAGATCAAGTTTGAGCTCCCAGTGATGTTAAAATTGTTTTTCCCCTCACCTCATCTCCAAATCACAATGTGCCACTTGTCATCACCAAGGTAGGGTGAATTTTTATTTTCCTTCTATCCTTGTACTAAGGGGACGATAAAATGTTCACCTCTCCTAAACCCCCGTCAAGGTTCCTCATATGCCCTCACTCAACTCTATGATGGTAAACTTTAAAAGTTATGTTTTTCCTCATCCCCACATCATCCAATTAGAACTTGACACTTTTCAAGTAGAGGAGAGGGAAATTTTTATATCCCTCTTGTACCTTGTTCCTTGAGATAGAGGGGATGAGAAAATATTCCCATACTATCAAGTTCAAACCCTAATTTTTAATTTGTTTGTTTCTACCACATTTGACACTAAAAAAACACTACCGAGAGCTTTAAAAGCATAAAAACTTGATCACCACATTTATTCACATAGTTCTAGGTAGCATCCATATTTGAAGATTGAAGACATATAAAAAACCTAAAACCACAACTATCACTCTGTCACAAAATTTTCCTAAAGCATCGTGATTGCAAGAAAGAATTTTTCTCACCGCCAATGAACCGTGAAGCTGATCGTACCATGGGTTTGAGCTGATTTGTCTTCTCTAGAGTGAGTAGTTTCATTCATGATTGTAATTTTATCATATTATTATATCAATCTAACATGGTGTCCACGTATTTTTGCAATAAAGGAAACAATAGGAATGATTTTACAATATGTACTTTAGTAACAAAAACTAAGAAATTGCTGAACTGATCATGATTACAAAATAAAATACTTGAAAAAAAAACTAAAACAAAAGAAAAAATTGAAAAATCATTGATCATGGAAATGCATATGCATCAAAGTAAGGAAATAACTGTTGGAACATAAAATGCATTCATAAGGACATAAAGGAAAAAAATTTAAACTCCCTTTTCATTGGTTAGGAGTGATCCTTTCTCTTTCCCTTCTATCGGGTTTAACACTTAAACAACAGAAATTTCCCTAAATATGTTATTTTTATTGAATTGAAAAATGCATTGTTACAATGAATCAAATGAATAGAAAATTGAACCACTAAATCTAAGTACAATATCTCCTTTATACAAGAGATGTTCTAATTTTGTAAGAAGAGAAGTAGTTATTCCAAATGAATTATTCTACTTAAATAAATGCTGACTAAAACAATGGCTATCTATTTGGGAAATAAATTAATGAAGGGAAATTCCTTAAAGTGTTCAAATTGGAATCACTCGTGATAACTAAAGAGGCAACTCCGTGATTGGATCCTTTGAAGGATTCAATCACAGTTAGAAGGTTTTTTTGCTTCATAATTGCTTGAATGAATTTCGATGAAAACAAAGCTTAGTTTGGGGTAATTCATCCTCAAAATTAGGGGGATGTTTGTTGAGTTAATGGCACCGCTTACGTAAAAGATATGGTGCTGCAAGCTGTGATTCTAATCATTTGAATGATATGCATGTATGTGTGAATTTCCTGCTTTGGAGAATCAAGGTTGATGACTTGGATGTAGTACTGAGTTCCCTATTAACACGGAGGTGATTCCTATGCCAACACGTTAATTAGAGTCCTGCACCGGTGCATGAATTAAGTCTTGTGCTTCTTGTTATAACTCAACACATACTCTTTCAAAAGTGCAGTTAATGTTTCACAAATAGATCTATTTAAGCCATTTTGAAGAAGAATTAACAAGGTAAAAATAACAAACATATGCACAATAATTCCTTCAAAATCATAGTAAAGTATTAAATATAAGAAGTTAACATTGTTCATCGTGTACTATGATATCAAAATGGTATACAACTAAACATGGCTTTAACATCAACACATGGTTTACTATGATATCAAAATGGTTTAGCAAGTCCTCCTGCTACCTAGCATTTAATTGCTCTAAAATCCTAGAATAGTTATATTCATTGGAAAAAAATTCAAGTTTCATCCAAAGATGTATCAAAAAATCCAAAATGATCAACAACATTATTCCTCCAAGTCTTGTAGTTGTCCTCTTATTGGTCATCTATTGAATTCCATTATGGCACGAGTGCAAGGACTGTGGGGGCCTATATCTCATTCCAATCCATTGTTCTTTGAGGTCCAAAATTATCTTACAGATATCTTTTGCTCATTTTAATGACCATCGAGGTTTGTTGGTGAAATGACCTCTTTCCTCTTGTATGGATCTGCAAGCAGCTGATATCATACCTAGGAGGAAAGGAAATTAACATTGAAGGTGGAGATCACCTGTTATCTAAAGTTCTTGACATAATTCTAAATAATATTTGTGTATCTGTCTACCAGACATAAACAATACGCATGTGAACAAAACTTGTTGAAAAATTGAAGGTCCGTTGGTACATCATGCCTCATCAAGAGGCCAATGGTGGATTATGACTGAAAAAAGACTACCCGATGATCTCTCCATTCCCCTTGATGTCTGAGAGTAGAAATAAAATACCTTAATTTCACTTCTCCCACATAAAGATTGATTGGAATTTCAATTTGTTTTGGGAGAAGAAACTTATGAACATATAATTCACAAAATAATTTTTTCTCAACATCATTTCCTATAGTATATGTAGCTACGAACTATCTATCATCCTTAAATTCTATATCCATCATTTCACGAGCCCTTGATATTTTCCATTTGAAGAATTTTTCTTTTAAAAACAATGCATAAAATTTTGAAGGGGGTCAACAAGAAAGGACCTGATCATAGAGTCTACTTACTGTCAACACATTTTCTTTCAACAATTTATTTTCTTCTTTCAAATTTTTATTCTCCTCTTCCACTTCCCTTAATATATAGCACTCTTCCATCTATTTAACCATACATTATATATATATATGAGGAAAAGTATTTTTCTCTCTCTTTTGCTTTCTTGCAACTGTGTGAGTGATGTGCCAAGTTCCTTAGTTTTAACATGAAGGGAGGTTACCTCTTGGTCTCGTTCCTACACATCCTTTTATAATTCAAGGGTGAATTCCTCATGTTATGGTAGAGTTATATTTAGTTTTTGAATCTCTTAATCTTTGGTGGTTATTAGCTAGGAGAAGTGAGTTTCCTTAGCCTCTAGAAGGGACTACAGTTGGTTGATTCTCTCCTGAGCTATCTATAGCTCAAACTGAACTTTGGACAAGGAAAGGACTTCAAACATGATAGTATCATAATCAGGGGGAGAAATAGGTTCTCCCTCTTCCATAGGTTCCTTCCCTTTATCTTTATTAGGTGATCCTATGGTTGTAGGCACAGAATGGTCAATCTCCATTTCTATTTTAGGGGCAGATAAGGAAACTAGATTTCTAGGAGACATAGGTGGGGTTTGAACTAGGGTTTTCATTATCTTAGCTACTTCATGTTCCTCATGGGATAGGGGATTATCAATTGGTGTCTCATGGAGGGTAGGTGTAGGATTTGAAGTTTGGAGACGTTTCTTGGGTCTCACAGAGGTAGAGGGGGCTTGTTCTCTAACCACCACAGGATTTAGGGCACATTATTTTTGAAAATTTAACCATTTCTTCATCCCATGCCTCTTCTTAACAAAATGATGTTTACATATTAAGTGGATTAAACCATGGAATTTCAAATATGGAGCCCCAACAAAATTTCTCTGTAGTAACACAAATGGATTCATATAGAAATTGTGGAAAATTAATCTTATACTAAGGTATGTTTTGACCATGTCGAAGATGGATTAACATTCTTAACATAAGACCTAATACAATTTCATATTTCCCTTCACATGTAAAATACTTAATCAACCATTTTTCCATTTCAGCCCAAGGTTCAGGTATAGTGATTCTTTTAACCCCTTTTTCTTTTCCCTTATTATTTATGACCAGTTGTAGTTTCTCTTTCTTCCCAACTGCAAATATTTTAATTACTTCATGATACATAGTCCTATCACTTACTACTAACCCCTCATTAGGTAAACCAGAAAGATGACTGATTACAGTTGGAGAAAAGGGAATTTCCTTACCATTAACAATAGAGTTCCCCTCTTCCATGTTCCTTGTGAATTCTTTAGTCATTTGAATATTGAATTATTCATATGCTAATAAAAATCCAACCATCCTACACTTTCAAAAATTTCAACTGCCTTAGTATCAACCAATAGCTCAGTAGAGCTGGTGGGTTCATGTCACAACCTAGGCCCCATTCTTAGAACTTATGAGAAGATAGAAAATATTGATGAAGGCGCTAAACCGGGAGTGGAAATTGTTTTGTAGAGCATTAGAATAGGAATGAAAGGTTTTTATTTGGAAAGTGGAAATGGGATGAACTTAGCATGTAAGAAATATAACCGAATTTGGGAAATTATGCTAAAATCCCGAGGTGGTAATTGAGGTGATTGGATGCATGTGAACATTATGGGGAATTGAATTATGGATTTAGTTGGGATTTGAGAAGCGTGCAAAGTAAATGGTAATCAAGGTGCATGATGTTCAATAATTATCAACTTATAATTTAAAACCATCCTACTTTTAAGAAATGAATTGATTGCGCATACCTTGTCATTAAAACTTTTCAAATCTCTGCCACCATTTTCATGATGATTTAATACTCCCTTTGTACTTGGTAATTCCTTTATTGATGATCAGATTCAGGGTGGACAACTACCATTTCTCGGTTTTCGGTCCTCTGTACTTTTTTTAAAATTAATTATTTATTGGAAGCATTGGCTGCCATTTCTAGTTTTCATCCAATGCTTCAGAGGAGGATGAACATCATCGCTGGTTTTCAATCAACCCCTCTCTGTTGTTTAGTGGATGGTTGATTAGGCTTGAGCTGTGTTGGGAAAAGAATTTTTTCCCACACATTTTAGATCTGAATCTTATTAAATTACATTCTAAAACTCTTCTTTCGATTTTGGTTTATGGTACAACCTCAATCTATGCCCATTAACCAACATTACCTTCCTTTCACCATATATTGGAACCAATTAGACAGTCCTATTGTCAAATACCTCTACAATTTGATATGGTCCCATCCATCTCATCTATAATTTACCTTTAAAATCCTTATACTTTGAATCAAATAACAAAGCCTAGTCTCCTACCTGAAATTTCCTTGGCTTTATTTACTTGTCATGCCAGAGTTGTCTTTGTTGTTGGATGATCTCAGTATGATGTAACACATGCAGTCTAATCTCATCTAGTTCATTTAATTGAGTGATTTTGGCATGTTGTGCTTCTATCAAATCAATGCCCACTTCAACTATTGTCCTGAGGGTTTGAATCTCAAATTCTATAGGTAGAATTGACTTCTTACCATAAACTAATTCATAGGGATTAAATCCAATTTTTTTTTCCAAGTAGTGTTATAAGACCATACTACTTCTGGTAGTTTTTGGGCCCAATTATTCCTTGAGATGTCTACTGTTTTAGTGATTATGTTCTCCATCTCCTGTTAGTCACTTCCACTTGGCCATTAGAATGTGGATGATACGGGAGATGACTTCTTATGCTTCAATTGGTATGTTTCTACAAAATAACTTATCACTCCTGACATGAACTGTGTTCCTTGATCATCACAATGGATCTTGGTGCTCCTAACATTTGAAATATAGGCTCATAACTAAATCATAAAACTTTCTCATCCCTTGCATGTGGCAAAGTGCTTGAACTTCAGCCCAATTAGTAACATAATTAGGATGTATTCTTTTCCTTGGGAAGTTGGGTCCATGGGTCCAATGAAATCCATCCCCCACTTATCAAATGGTTCTAAAAACCTTATGTATGGAGTGGCATCTCTAATGTAAACGTTGATTTCCCATCCTCTAGCATTGATCACACCTCCACACATACTTTTTGACATCCTTAAACAAGGAAGACCAAAAGTAACCAGCTCCAAGAACTTTATGAATGGTCCTTTGAACTGAATAATTCCCTCCTGATGGCTCATCATGGCATGCTCTGAGTATGTCAAACACTTCATCTTCAACAACACACCTGCATAAGACATGATCAGCCCACATTTGAAAAGAATTCCATTTAACCAAGTATACATTACACTCTGTTTAATTAGTTTCTTTCTTTGCTTGAGTGTGAAAAAGTTTGGAAACTTCCATGTAGCTAAGTAGTTAGCCATATCTACATACCAAGGTGAGGTAGTAGAAAGTGAAAACAAATTCTCATCTAGAAAATCATCATTGACCTGATCTTCTTCTTTTGAAGTGGTAAGTCTGGAAAGAAAATCAGCTACCACATTTGACTTACCTAGTTTGTCAATGATTTTAATGTTAAACTCCTATAGTAGCAACAACCATCTCACAACCCTATCATGCACTAAAGGTTTATTCATTATATATTTAATGGCAAAGTGGTCAGTATGTACAATCACTTCATATCCTGTAATATAATGTCTAAACTTATTGATTGCATAAACTACTGACATAAATTTTTTCTTAGTTGTTATGTAGTTCTTTTCAACATGGGAAATATTTTTACTAATGTAGTAAATGACGTGCATAGGTTCTCCTTCCTCTTGTTGTCCCAATACAACACCTACTGCTTCATTTGAGGCATCTATTTGAATATGGAAGGGTATATTCCAATTAGGACCTCTCAACACTGGTGTGCTTATTAACTTGTCTTTGATTGCATCAAAATATTGTTGACATGCTTCTATCCATTTAAATTTAGAATCCTTCATTAGAAGAGAAAATAATGGAGAAGAATTTTACTAAAATCTGAAATGAACCTTCGATAGTAACCGACATGACCAAGAAAACTTCTTACTTCAGTTTGGTTTATAGGTGATGGCAATTTTACAATGATATTTACTTTGTCATGTCAACTTTAATTCCTTCTATTGAGACATGATGGCCCAACACTATACCTTGTTCCATCATGAATAAACATTTCTCATGATTCAAAGATAACTGATGTTTCTCACACTGTATTATTGACCACCTCTTGGAATGTTTCTCCATAAACCATGAAATCATCCATGTAAATTTCCACACAATCATGGGTGAGGTCAGAAAATATTACCAACATGGCTCTTTGAAAAGTAATAGGGCATTACATAATCCAAAAGGTAGCACCCTATAAGAAAATGTCCCCTAAGGACATGTAAACGTTGTTTTATCTTGATCTTCAGGGGCCACTGTTATCTGGTTGTATCCACTAAACCCATCAAGGAATGAAAAGTATCTTTTACTAGACAAATTATCTAAAACCTGGTCTATAAAAGGTAATGGAAAATAATCCCTATGAGTGGATTTGTTCAATTCCCTATAGTCCACAAAAACTCTCCATTTCCCGTTATTTTTAGGAACTATGACTAAAGGGGAGACCCACTAACTATCTAAGATTGGATAAATGAATCCTACATTTAAAATCTTCTCAATCTCTATTTTCATAATATCCATTATAGTATGGTTTATTATTCTTTGAGGTTGTCTGACTAGTCTCGAATCAATGGTATAGATTTGATGTGTACAAATACTAGGGTGAATACCCTTCATGTCACTGTACTCCCAAGAAAACGCTTGGGGGTGAGAGTAGAGGAGTTTGAATACAATGTTTTCCTCTTACTCGTTCAACCAACTATTAATTGTCAACATTTTCCCTGGAAGAATAGGTAACTGTTTAGTTTTTGGTGGATCGAATCCACTGTAGGGTATTCTCTTAAGAGTGCATTTAATGGAAACTTGTGTGGCAACAACTTGTGAACAAAAATGATGTTTTGGAAAACCGTTTCAGTAAGATCTACATTTTTGCAAATGGACAGATAATGGGCTTATTATCCTCATCCAAGAAATCACTTCTTATTTCAGTTTGTTGTATTACAGGACTAGAAGAAATATTGGTGCATGATTTCAGCATAGGACTCGAGTTGAATTTTACATAGGACTCAGGTGCAAGACTAAAACTATGTCTGATACCAGGGTCATGGTAATTGCATTGAATTTTTCTAAGTGCTCTTGAATTACTACCATACAAAGAGAGGAGATGATATCATCAAGAATTGTCAGAATCATCTTGAGACCCTTGTTGGTTGTCTATGGAAAATGGTTTAGCAGTAGGGTATAATGACAATTTCTTTGAATCCTACCCATTAGTGATCACCATGTTTCTTGTCTTATAATCAATAAGGGAATAAACTTTACCTAACCAAGGGCATCCTAGGATGATGGGGTACTCAATTCCTATTTTTTTTATGATCATAAAGTCTACTATATAGTCCTAAGATTCGATGGTAATGGTAACATCTTCTATTATTCCCTTGGGTTTGTTTATAGATTGGTCTTCCATCTGCAAGACTATAGATGTAGACTATGGTTTAGGAAGTGATAATGTGGACAGAGTATCTATTGTCATTACATTGATGGCAACTCCTAGATCAATCAAAATGTTAGGAATTTGGACTTCTCCTATGCATATTGTTACAAGAGGACTTCCAGGATCTCCATATTTAGGAGGGGGAATGTTCCCTTCCAAAATACTAGCTAGCTTTCCATCAACATGGATGGTTTTAGGTTGGTTATTTCTTCTTCCTGGAGCCTTGAAACAGAGCTCTTTAATTGTTTTATTTAACTCAGGGATTTCCTTAAGAGCTTCTAAACAGGGTAGTGCTTTGATGTTTAACTTCCTCAATCCTTGGATTAATTTTGACTTTGATTTATTAGGAACTATAATATTTGGTTTCTTAGAAATCCTAGATGGAAAAGGAATGTCTGTGTTTGGTGGAGGAGTTTCTCCTATAGGATTAGGTTGCGCTTCTTCTGGTTTTTCTATTTCTTCTAGTATTTCTTCTATCATAGGAGAGGAAGGTTTTGATGCAACCTTCCCGAATGTATTTTTTTGCAATCCACGACTTTATTGTGGGATTCCTATCATATTCCACAATATACGTTGGGTTTCCCTGCCTCAAATTTTTAGGATTGGCCACAGTTTGTGTAGGAATATGTGGTTATGCAAGTTGATCAGATTGGGAAGCATTGTTGGGTCAAGTCAATAGGATTTACTAGCCTTGAGGTCTTATTTGATTATAGTATTGTTGCTTAGATCCTTAAGGTGTATTCCACTATTGTTGATATGGTGGAATTTTTGGAGGTGGAGCCCAAGGTTTTTGATAATAAGTTGGTGGAGTGTACCATAGTAGGCTCCATTCTTGTGGGGCTTGTTGAACCCAAGGTGGCGGGTATGGCCATGGTGCATTCCATTGTGATTTTTGGATGTAGGGTTGATTTTTTTGGCCTAAAATTGTCCTCCTTTCCTTTGAGCCATATAGTTCAGCTTAGATTCCTCTTGGTTTCTTTGTTTTAAGTGATTCTTTAGCAAGGGAAGTAGTCCACATTGATCTGTGGCATGCTTAAGTTCATAGAGAAGACAAATTTCTATCTTATCCAAAGGACAGTCCTTAAGTCCATGTTTAGCTCTACATCTTGGGCAGTAAATGAACAAAGGCTCTGTGTTCCTAGCCTTCTCTCTATCCATGGTTGTATTGAGTTGAACCAAGAGGTTTGTTCTCAAATTTGTAATTTCTTCCCTTAATTTGGATAGGTCCCCATTAGCCATTTTCCTTTTTATCTTCTCAGATTGGGGTGAGTTTGAGAATAATTCCTACAAAGGTCAATAATGTCTATGAACTCTAACTTGTTCATGTCTCCCTTTCCCATTAAATTGAATGCTTCTTATGTGTCTTCATCCAACCCTTTAAGAAATAAATTTTTAAGTAGGTTACTTTGTGTAGGAAAAGGAATTGATCTAGGTAATCTTCTACACTTTCATCTTCCTTTTGTTGACTTTTAAAAGCTCTTCTTTCCTATCCCTCACTCTACAATAATCTTGATACTTGTCCAAGAAGGCATGTTCCATTTCTTCCCAGTTATGAATGGAATTTGGGCCTAAACCCATAAACCACCTCATAGTTACATATTTTATAGTAGAGGGAAATAGTTTAAGATTTTGGTTATCGAAGTGTAGTCATATGTTTGACATAAAACTTTAAACTCAAAAGGAATTGATCAGGATCCTCTAAAACTAATCCCTAGAAAGTTGGTAGAATTTATGGGGATATATTTTTCATAGGAGCATCTTTATTAGGATCTAATTCAATAGGGTAGGTAAATGTCTTTCCAACTAGAGGATATCCATTGTTTACACCATTGGGGTTATGTACTTCATCAACCATTCTTCCTTGGTCAACAAGTTGTTCCACAAGTTGGTTTTGTGGGGGGTTTTGAGGATTTAATCTAATGAATCTACCTCTATGGTCTCTAGGTATAAACATACAATCCTATCATATTGAAAATGGTTCCCTAACTATTAGTACTAAACTCAATTGTGTGTGTTCCACATATTCCAACTCAAAGGATTCTCGTTGTCACTACAAGGTCTTCTGATCTTTTAAAAGAAAGAGTTATGGAAATGAAATTTTTGAATGGAAACTTACAGAAAAACAAGAACTACCTCTAGCTAGCACCTTAACCTTTGATAAAACCTTGAATTCCCTAGAAATGGCACCAAAAAGTGACGAGTGTCATTTATACTCGTACTTTAATACTATTATTATGTCAATCCATGGTAGTGTCTATGACTATTTGCGAGAAAAGGAAACAGAGGGAAGTACATACTTTAGTAATAAAAACTAAGAAATTTTTGAACTGATCGTGATTACAAAATAAAATACTTGAAAAGAAAACTAAAACAAAAGACAGAATTGAAAAATCATTGATCATGGAAACACATATGCATCAAAGTAATGAAATAACTGTTGGAACATCAAATGTATTCATAAGGAAAGAAAGGAAATAAATGTAAACTCCCTTTTTGTTGGTTAGGAGTGACCCTTGCTCCTTCTCTTTGATCAGGTTTAACACTTGAACTTAAACAAAATAAATTTCCCCTAAATCTACTATTTTTATTGAATTGAAAAATGTGTTGTTACAATGAATCAAATGACTAGAAAATCAAACCACTAAATCTAAGTACAAGATCTCCTTTATATAAAATATTTTCTAGTTCTATTAGGATAGAAATAGTTATTACAAATGACTAAGTCTACTTAACTAAATGCCAATTGAAAAAATGGCTATTTATTTGGGAAATAAATTAATGAAGGAGAAGTAATTAAAGTGTTCAAATTGTAATCATTCGTGATAACCGAAGAGGCAATCCATAATTGGATCCTTTGAATCATTCAATCACTGCTGGAAGATTTTTCAATTCATAATTGATTGAATGAATTTTGATGAAAATAAATCTTAGTTTAGGGTATTTCATCCTAAAAATTGGGTTAAATGTTTGTTGAGTTAATGGCACCACTTATGTAAAATATATGGTCCTGTCGGCTATGATTCTAATAATTTTCATGATCTACATGTATGTGTAAATTTCCTGCTTTGGAGAATTAGGGTCGATGACGTGGATGTGGTACTCAGATTTCCCTATTAACATAGAGGTGATTCTTGTTCCAACATGTTAATTAGAGTCCTACATCAATGCATGAATTAAGTCTTGTGCTTCCTATTATAGCACAACACATACTCTTTTAAAAGTGCGAGTTAATTTTGTAGACACAAAAATTAAGTCACACTCCCCTTTCATCACATTCACCTAGCCATGGCCCCTTTCACCTCATTAATATTAATTTAATTTAATTAATTTATTATCCTCACTATATTTATTATTTAAATATATTAATTTAAATAATATCCACACATACACTTCACTTAGACACCTCACCAAGCTAACTCACCCTAAAAACCTATTCTTAGTAAGTTGCCATAACTAACTAAGACTTACCCAAACCCTAAAAATCAATGCCTACATTCCCTCTAACCACATTCCCGCATGCTTACAAGAAGCTCCCAGTCTAATCCATGGGTTAACGACATGAGATCTGAGAAAATCAAGAGGATCTCCCTAGTTTAGTAAACCTAGGAAATCCCACCTTGACCGACGCCGGTTACCCCTAACCATCATGTTAAGCCAAAACTACCATCGTTACCCTTTTTACCCTAAAATAACCTTATTCTTAGGGTTAGAATTTGAAAAATAAGGTTGGCGAGCATTAACACATCTTAGAGAGATAACACATCTTCAGAGAGTGAATTCCAAAGAGAACATGCATGCAAGGAAGGAGATCAAGCACTTTCTCTTGCACAACCATCCCAACCATGATCTGATCTAACCAAGCAAAGAGGAATGTACATGCAGCCCATGCAGAAGCTTTCTTCAGTTGGTGATCACTTGCAGCCTTCAAACCTCTCATCAGCACCTCCATCCCTCACTCACAGACATCCAAGACCAGAATCCCAGTAAGTATAACGTCATACTTCTCTGGTTTATTTCATTTCATCATTATTTTATCATCTATTGTTTACCTACCCACCTATTGACCTTCTCCAACACTTCCACCTCCATATACCCATTAAAATCTTGCCAAATCCTACCCAAGTCACCCAATACCTCATCCCAACCAACCAAAATCCTTTGTGCAATCACAAAGGAGACCCAAAGCTTGTTCTGTGGCATTCCCAGATTTCCACAGTAACTAGCACTGGTTACACCTAACTGTCTTCGGTCACCCTTAACTGAAATCGATCTCTGTATTCACCCATACATCCTAGAACAGATACCTACCCACCTAATTTCATCTCACCCTCATCCATCTGCGATATACCTGAGACCTCTATCAGACCTGCAGAGATCCAGAACCAGTCACTTGACCTTCGGATCCTATTCTGACCTAGCTTGTTAGATTAGATCTATTTCTTATTGTGTTTTAAGTGAGATACCTAAATCATTTCGAACTATAATAGGATTAAATTTTTTACAACATTAAATTGTTTAAAACAGTGGACTGACAACCATCTAGGAAGTATCACACTTCCCGGATCTAGCATACGCTAGGTAGTTCACTGCATATATTGTTTAATTCCTTCTGGTGGTCTTGATTTTCATTACAGGTAGTTCCTCCTAGCCAAAAGGAAGTTCTCACAATCATTTGTGGATTTGGAAGTCATATGCACAAAACAACCCATCAACCAAAGCATTTGAGCAGTATTCCTCCTACGCGCGTTACCCTTTTTGTTTAAGTCAATACTTCAAAGAAACAATCTAGAATCGGAAGTGAAACAAACGTTTCAAAAAAATATATATTTAAGCCATTTTGAAGAAGAATTAACAAAGTAAAAATAACAAAAATATGCACAATAATTCCTTCAAAACCATAGTAAAGTATTAAATATAAGAAGTAACATTGTTCATCTTGTACTATGATATCAAAATGGTATACAACTAAACATGGCTTAAAAAGGAGTTCATCATAAAGCATCTCTATGATAAATGGAGCTCAATGATTTCATTAATGTCCACCATGAAGGATTTAGGTCTGAAACCCTTTCCCTAGTAATTTTATTTTTTTATTTCTAAGCATTCCTAGGCAAGGAACATAGTGAAATTTGGAGCACGAGATCATAACGAGGAGCCAAATTCAAAAATAATGTTTCTAATGGCGAGAACATAATTACTACTTACTAAAAATAGCATATGCCATGCCCATCCAAATGCTAAAAATAGTAAGTCCTTAACATTTCAATTTTTGATCATTCAGTTCATTTGGAAACATCGCAAAACAACATGTAGGGTAAAACTAACAATTTTCCCAAAAAAGCAAAAAGTAAGAAAACAATCGCTAAAAATAGAATTTTTCCAAAAAAAAATCATCATCAAAAGAGTTTAAATGAGTGTACGAGAGAATATAAAATTTTTAATTTGAGAAAAAACATGTGAAATTTCCCAAAATAGCGGGTCTGGTTCAACCTACTAAAAATAAAAAGTCTTTGTTTCATATTTAGAAAGTTGTAGCTGGCTTAATTTTCATTCATATATATGATTTTTAAAATCTTCATAGGGATTCGAGGCAGTTTCATATCTCAAGATAATTAATTCACTCTTCATACGGATCCCGAAGCATCAAATTTGTGTCCAAGAACAAGGCGAGAACATTGTAGGGCACAACATGCAAAACCTAGGGGCATTTTGCAATTAGAAGATATTAAGAAAGAATCAAAGATCCATTGAGATTTAAGCTAAGTAGGCCATTATTACTCATTAATAAGGTTAGATGTTATCCATACCTCTTCAATGAGATGGTTAAGTTGATCTCGATGAGTTGGAGAGTTGGTTAAGTTTGGTTGAGCTTGGTGAGCTGGGAGAGTTGGTTGAATGAGTTGATGGGAGTTGGTGAGATGAGATAAGTGAGACAAAGTGAGTTTATTGAGATAAATCATTGAAAGAAAGAGATAAAAACATGAAGTGAAGGTAATGAAAAAGGAAAAAATAAGGTGAGCCCATATTCTAGGAGAAATCGTAAACATGCAAAGTCTATTGAAGATGTCAAAATACTTCTCAAGGAAATAAATGGTGATCCATTGCATCATATTTCTCTTCGAGAATCATCCAAATATGTCTTCTCGATGTTGAAACTTCCTCACAATGATCAAGACTTGAGTCCACAAAAAGTTCCTAAAAGTGATCTAGTGACAGACATCATGTCAACCCCTAAAGAGCCATTTCCATGGATTCAATAAATACTCAAGAGTGAGACAAGGACAATGCAACATGCTATCATGCCTAGTATCGAGGAAATATCAAGAACCCTGAAATCCATGTGAAGAAATAAGGCCTAGGAATCTTCCCACTTCTTCAGTGGCACCTCAAGTAACTAGTATGTTGAATTTTATAGGACTAGGAATGAGGAGCCTATCGAGAAAATGACTCCATAATACTATGAGTTGATATGAATCTCATTGGGTTAAGCTTTTCATGAGGGTGATTATCATCTATTTAAGGAATCCTCTTCCCACCTCCTCACACAAAATGAAGAATACAAAAACAATTGTGTAATTGGAGGAACAAGTAAAGACTCTCAATGCTCACATTCAATGTCTTAGAGCCCGATTCAATATATTATCTTCCTATTGAAGACATTATTTTGATCAGTAGTGTTGATCCTAAGGTGATTAAGAAATCACAAGGTTACATGATGCAAGGGAAGGATAATGAGAAATGGATTGATAAAATCATCGAGCAAGGAAAGGCATTGTTTCTAGAGGTCATCTCTCTCATCAAGTACATTCTTGAAACTTTTTCAAAAGTAAAGAAATTAAAAGAGGATATTGTAAAAGAGGTAATTCACTTGGATGAGGTGTTCCCACTAGTTTCGAGATGATCTCCTTCGACTCTCACACTCTCATGAGTAAGAACGTGTTTGCATCATCCTGTAGAGAATTTTCTCAAGTCTAGATCTGCATCATAGATGTGAGATATGGAATGATAAAAATGCAATCTATGAGTTGGAATCTTGTGGAAAACATGCTTTCAATATCTTGAAATAGGTTTATAACTATGTTCGGGAACCCGAGTTCCCTCCGCTCACTGAAACTCGTCATCAAAAGAACTTATTATTTCCTTCCAGGAGCTGGTCAAGAAAGAGGTAGGTGACTCTCTTTCCTTCAATGAAGATAATTTAGAGTCCCTAGCCAACATCAGAAGTTACATTTCTATAATTGTAAAGGATCATGAAGGATGGATCAGTCAATGCAAGAAGATCAATGATGTTCTCAAGGCATGGATCAAGGTGTTGGGCTGCATTTTCATTCCAGAGGAAGATAAGTTGGTACTTACAATAGCTCAATTCAACAAGGAATTCAAGGAACATGAGCCTACTCTAGAAAATATTCATTAGGAAGCATGAATAAAAAAATCATCATAAGGAGCTTCTTCATCATATATGGAAACTTCTTCCCTCTCCTCTATTTCTCCCTTTTCTTCTCTCCCCTTTCTAATTCTTCATTGTGCATAATCATGATAATTTTTCTCATTCACTTAAGTGACTTTATAAAGTTAAATTATAAAATTCCCTTTGATTTATAAAAGAAGAACTCATTTTTCACTTATTAGGAATATGTAAAGTCACAAGTTGAATGAGATCATGAAGATTCATGTGAGGGGTAGGTGAAAAATCAATTCACAATGTTATAAATTGGGATGGCTTCTCCATTCCACAATATTCTAAAAATTTAGTTCTTTGTAGCAATTGCAAATTGTGGTTTGAGTGTTAAGATTTGTATCACCAACAAAAGAAATAAAAGCTACATTTATTCCATTTCCCTTTCTCACGTGTTCTTCTATTTTCTCTCTTTTATGCACTTTGTAAAAATAGTAATCAAGAAATAACCTTATATCCTTAATGAATGAATCTAAAGAACCATGTGTCTGGGTTCATTATTCTTGCTAGATGATTGACTGTTTATTTACTCTAATTGAATGTTGAACTACTTTTGTTATTGGGTGTGAACTATGTTATTTCCTACTCACAACAATAACCTCCCCTTTCCTAATTTATCTCCTTTATCCATTATTGCTTTAATTTCCTCCCTTATACCCCATATAGGCACCTTGCCACATAATTAGTGAAGTATTCTTGTGTGATCCCCATCCTACTAGACACCCCTACAACATTAAGATAGGATTAGATATTTAACATTCCATAATGGGAGCCTCCCATACACAAGAAGGAGGTTCATAACCATGTGAGCATTGGTGGAAAAAATAATTTGTCATATGAAAAATTATTTCACCAACATAACATCTTAGAAAAATGTATTTGTAGTAACACAAGAGTTATTGTTAAGCAAAAAAAGTATGATACTTGGTAGATGGCACAAATAAGGTTCACGCATTGAAACATGGCACGTTCAAATGTGTGGAAGGATAGGGAAGGAAACACGTGCAAAAGACAAGGACAGATTCAGGACTTAGCCATTTTTAGGATTATAGGCTATTTTTGGAGATAACATGTACAGAACACAAATTAGATAAAGAATTGCGCAACATGCAAGGGGTATTTTTGGAAGAGAATCTAATAAGTGCATTGCATGGATTCAAGCTAATAATAGAATTGATCTTTGCCGAGTTAACTAGAAGAGATATATCATTAGCTCACTTGCATGTGTGTCTATTATTGTAAAGGTGCATGGTTCTTTTCAGCATGCGACCTACTTTGGGAATTATGTAGGAAGTGAAGGGAAAGTCCCCACCCTTATAAATATGTAGTGATCTGCATAGTATAGGAGGGTTGTATATGAGCTATTGTGAAGTTATGCTACCAGATCTGATGCATGCATGAACTTATGATACTACTTATTGTAAGAAGCTTCTGTGTATTTACTGTGTTAATATAATGGAGTGTATTGACTGATTCAAGGTGTTAAACATGAATATAACTAGATCTTGTATGGTAAAACTCATATGGCTATTACTTAAATCCATTACTCCTCGAGATCTAGATCTCGGAATATGCTTTGTAGAATGTTTATACTATTTATGGATTTGAACACATTAACCCTTCATCATGTTCGCATCTTGTACAAAAAAATCTAGGGATGGTCCTAGTACCTTTGGGAGCTTTGGGTAAGTGCTCGGTCTAGGTTGAGTGATGTGCTAGTGCACCTAGGTTATTTCGGTAAATTCTAGGCTACCTCATTATTTTCGTTTCCAGGACCTTGTTTTTAGTTGTTTTTAGGATGGTTTGCGATGAAGACATATTAGTTGATCCTAGAAAGTGTTGAGGAGTGGATACAAGATCTAGAAGAAGAATACACATAGAGGTTCAACACCGGATCTGAGTTTAACGCATGTGCATGGGTGGAAAAAATCGTATGAAAATTTGTATGAGAGATTCTTTTTGCTATTTTTTGGAAGAAGCGCATACGAGTGGTGGTTGTTTATGCATCTAAAAGGGATTGGAGGTATCACACACTTATAGACATAGGAAGAATTTTAGGCCCTTTATGATGTTGATCTAATATGGACATGTGTTGTGGATACTTGGTTTTGTGGTGTTCTGAATAGTTATATTCTAGAGTACTCAATTTCCATTTATTCTTTCCTAGAGGTAGCATAATTCAATTTTTGCAATATCCCAAGGGAAATTACTTGCAAGGCATTCCACTGGCAATCAAAATCTTGATGGTGACCCTAAACTTGGAAAGCAAACCGATGGCTAACTAAACCCCACCATGCGTGGGGGTGGGAGAAGGTTTGGTGAAAGATGGAAGACCTAGCTACATAAAGACAAAGAGAAGAAAGGTGGCTTGAGTATAATGAGGCACATGAGAGGGAGATAGAGAAGTAGCAGGATGTTGTAGAGTGAATGACATTGAGGAGAGAGATGGCTCGTGAAGGATTTGGAGATCACAAAAAGGCATGGATCTAGAGCATCAAGAACTCTCCCATTTGGGAAAGCATGACAGTGGAACCCTCCTCAACCTCACATAAAAGTGTGTGATGTAACCTAGAATTTACCGGATAACACCCTAGTCACGCCTGGCACATCACTCATCCTAGACCGAGTGCTCACCAAGTGCGCAAAGGTACCAGTGTCCCTCTTTAGGGTAGCATGCATTGTAGAATGATAGATCAGTTATGAATCTATATGTTTCTTCCTTCATCATGAAATAACAAGCTTTAAATAATAATCATGATTGAATTAATAACATGCACTATTCAACTACACACATAATGACACTTAGATTCAGCCAATATCTTCCATCTATTAATAAATACAGAAGCTCCTTACAGTATTGTCAATCTATACCAATGTGCATATGGATCGATACAAGTAGTTTAGTCATATGCATATATTATTTTTTTACACATACATATATATCTCACATTCATACATACCTCTCTCTTCTACTATGTACCTAACATCATATATATAGGGTGGGGACTCGTCCTTCACTGCTTATCTATTCTAGAAATAGGCCGCATGATATTGATAGCCATACATCGTTTATAAGCATAGCCACACATGCAAGTGCACTATCTATAGTCCTCTTCCAATTAATCAAGTATTAATTCTATTCTCATCTCGTCTCTATGTAAAATGCTTCAATCGCTTCTCCAAAGATAGACAATGCATGGTGCGCACATCTCTGCATCGTAGGTTTGTTCCACATGTCATCTTCCAAAAATAGGTCTTCATGCTCAAAGTCGGCTAAGTCCTGAAATCTGAACTTGCCTTCCACATGTGGGTCCTTCCTATCCTTCCACACCCTTTGTTATGGGCCTTCTATCCCATGCGGACTCCTTGTGTGATCTTTGACAAGTATTCTTTGATCAAAATTACTCCACACTAATCTCATTGTCGTCTCGACAATGGGTATCTCCAAAATTGAAGGAAAGAATAGAAGAATGGAAAGAATAAGAATGAAATAATGTAGATAAATAAAGAATTTCTATGAGGTTATTAGGCAACCTCCTTTGTATCGGGCCAGTATTAACTCTAGATACTCCTTTATTTCGGCTTCCAATACCCGTCGCTGGTGAGTGAGTGTTTTCTCTGTTCTTTCTCGGGATGTCCACAAAGAACGAATTCTAACTCATCCCTCAAAATTTCTCATTTCTCATTTTGCAGAACCAACACAACATTGGAAATTGATGTCATTCTACCTTCTAAAAGGTCCATCTTCTACACAATTAGCTTTCCAAGCTCTTCCAATCGAGTCTTGTGTGGCTCTTGTGTTACTACCAAGGCCTTGTGCTTCTGTTTAACTATTGACAATCTTTCTACGAGGCCTAATGTCTCATCTTTCATCACTTTCTTGACCTCATTTTTATCTTCGAGGTTCTTGATGTTGATAAGCACTTCTAGAGTTGTGTATACATTTAGAGCTTGGTCTGCTTTCTTCAATACTTCCTGTAATGCTTGCAACATCCCTTTATCAGATGAAATTTTTCTCATCATCAATGCTTTCTCCGATCGGCATCTTGTTACGAGCATTCGGCACTTGCATTTGCAGAATTTCATCTTCAAGTACCAAGTCTACCAACTTTCCCACATAGTGTATCATTGAAGGAAATGTCTGTGGTACCTTGGCCTCTAAGTGTGGCCTTTATCTTATTACATTGTCCCCAATCTCCTCTGCGATGCTTATAAACACCTTATTCTTCTTCTATGTGAAGTCCCTTTCTATGTTATGCATGTTATCTCTATGTCTTTTGTCTTCAACTCCTCGTGCAACACTCGATCATGGCAGCTTTGTCCATGTTTCTTCTAGCCACCTCAACAGAAACTTTCACCAATGCATTGCTGACTTGCTCATCTAACATGATAGTAGGCTTTACTATCATGTGTCTAGCTTGAGGTACCTTCTTCAGTCATCTCAAAATGCATGACTCTTCACACACATCAAAGTTAGGCTCATCCATGTGGGTGTGCATTAACCATGATAGTTTCTTTCAAGTGCACATAGTCACCATATCCTCATCCATTAACTCCCAACCAAATAAATCCTTCTACACTATTGTGCTCTAGAATCAGCACAATTTTTCTTACATCCTCTACATACCCCATGGCCGGTGGAATGTGCTCTCCACTTGTTCTTCTAGACCTTTGCTGCTTAGGAACTTTAGCCTCCAAATTTGGGACTTGTGTCTCCATGTCCTGAACATCCTCTGCAACTGTCTCCTCTGGTATTTTCTCATCCTCTTATTTTTCCTTTGATGCCTCACCTTGTTCTTCTATGTCTTCGGAAGTGTAGGAGAATTAGGCATGCTTTCCTTTGACTCTTCCACCTCCTCATTCAACTTTAGTTTCCTCCTTCTCTATGCGGTAGCCTCCTTTTGTGGGGAGAGTCTAGGTGATTTATGCACAGTGGTTAGAGTAGCACCTTGGGTCCTTGTTCTCCTAAATACCCTTTTAAACCTGTGCTCCCCTTGGAATGCATTCAAGTCCTCATCATCCCCCTCTTATGGCTGAGGTGGTGTAACATCACGCCGCCTTCACCCTTACCACCACTATCTTTGCGCTTCACCTTCTCATCTTGCACTTCTATTGGCTCTATAGGCTTAGGTGCTAGGATGTTCTCCATTGTATTCTTTCCTTTGGTGGTGCTGGAAGTGTGAACTCACCTTCCACATATTTGTTATTCTTCATCTTCGGTGTGAACCAATGCTACCCCACATCTGCTATAACCAAAATTATTGGTTTGATATTCAAGATACCTCTGAAATGACCCTCTATGTATAAGCACTTCTACCAAGATACGCATACTTCTTCCTCAATGTATGGTAGTCGCAGTCTACCTTATCTGAATTGAAGACCGGTCTTCACATGTCTATAAATATATGAACACATGCTTAGAAATACCTTGCAGTGAATACGTAAGGAAACTTACACCAAGGGCTCTAGACTCCATCATTCATTGGGAAGTGAATGATGCAGAAATGCTAATATATAGAAAAATGAACTTGTTTCCTACCACTAGCTGGTAGGTCCTTTGGGATGTGCCACTCTTCCCCAAATGTCACGCGGAGCCTGTCATACCACTTCTCCACCCTTTTCTTTACATCATCTGTCATGGCCCCCTTGCATAGGTACTTGCTAAATCTTTCAGCTGGGGACTTGTTCTCCATGGGGTATTCCCATACTTTCTCCTTTGGTCCATCTGGTACTCTGATCTCCATGAATACCAGTGATAGTAGAACAGCCCCAAAGTTGATCTTCCCTCTTGTGTGTGCTTCTTTGACTATTTTCTCTGTAATATAGCTGCAATGTTGTAGATTATCCCTTCTGACATCTTACGCACCACATGTAACCACATAGTATTTACCTGTGACCACCGCTCCTGATCATTCAACTTGGTAACAAGGTGTGTTGCAGCTTGTACAACTAGACAATTCTTTAATTTATCTATGTCCATTCTACGCGAACCCTTTGGTATCCAAAATCCTGTTTGGTCTTTATAATAATGAATTTATCTACAAGGTCACCTTTTATGTCTTCTCATGTGGCCTTGGACTAGTAATCTTGTTAAGTGCAGATGAAATTATAACTCGCATCCTGCAAAGTAAAAGAATTCTTCATGCACCCTACTCATGAGCCACTGATATAAGGGTTCATACTTCCTTAAATATGGAAGCTCATATAACTGGTAGACCCCAATTCTCTTCAAAATATTCTCACCCGCATCGTCATATACTGGCATGTCATCCGCCATGCACTTTTTCATTCTAGTAGTGAGCAAGGAATCGAGCTCCTTCTTGTTCTCTCGAATTCCTATGATTGTATTCACTTACTTTTCTCTTTCTGATGGGTGAATCCCATTCTTTCCCAATGATGACTCCTTCTGGATATTACATCTTTGAAAAATGGATTTGGTGCCATCTCTTCCTCGTCGATGACTACCTTCTTCTTTCCTTTTACTCCTATTGTAGATGCATTCTTGGATGCCATTTTTACCTTACAATTGTCTCCTCTTCAACTCTGCAACTCTACAAATAAAACCCTAGCTCGATTCAATCATGCACTAGGTGGAAACTTTGTAACCTAACTCTTTTCTATCTCCCTACTTCGATCAAACCCTTCACCACTGGGGATGCAAGATTCTTGTTGCATAGATTTGGTTGTCATGCTTGGTTTCACACCCATCACACCTTAACTCAATCACTCGGCTCTTCGCACTTGGATCTTTTTTCAAATAATCTTAGTTGCAACGGTAAAAATTAATCCACATCCCATCCTTATATAAATTTTTCAAATTTTGATGCATTTATTACTCCTTTACCTACCAAATATCCCCTCATTCATTGACCAAATCCATTCGTTCAGCATGGTACATCTTCGTGCCCAACTATAACCTTCTAGCGTGCCTTCCTACCCTCTAGTCATAGACTTCTCTTGGCGCGTGCTCTTGTACCTAAGTACCATATTTATGTACCTTTTCTTGGTAGCTATCATGGCCTCCGCTTACCTCATGTTATCTGTTCTTTTGTTCATCTCCATCCTTGGTCATTTTTGAGAAGCAATATTCTTTTGGTTTAAAGCACACCCATAGCAGCTTATTCCTTTCACCTTTCAATTCCCACAATATTTTTCTTAGATAACTACAACAACCTTCAGCAAACAAAGTATGTGCAAAGTCCTCGCACATAAAAATTCTTCATACAAGTAAGTAGCTTAAGGTGTGAAAGCACGCTTATTACACAAAAACAACAACTAAATTGACAAAGCATAGCGACGATGAAGGAAATACATGAAGCAATATTCTTTTGGTTTAAATCACACCCGTAGTGGCTTATTCCTTTCACCTTTCAATTCTCAAGATTTTTCTTGGATAACTACAACCACCCCACATGAAAATTATATGCAGTCCTCTACACATAAACATTCCTCATACATGTAAGTAAGTAGCTTAAGGTGCTCAAGCGTGCTTATTACACAAAAACAACTAAATTGACAAAGCATAGCGATGATGAAGGAAATACATTAAGGAAATACGTAATTGAAAACCTAAACTAAATGATAGTACTACCTTACTACAAACTCCAAGAAGACTTATTTATAATAGGGATTCAACCTACTCCCGTTAAAGTAACTAGGTAGTCCAGTTACATCAAGTGCTTCTAATTGGCAAGCACCTGATTCACGTATAGAAGTGATAACATACAGCCCCAACCAATGTACTTTGAGCTTTCTGGATGGTGCAAGAACTTTGAGTCATAAAGAAGTACCATTTTTCCAATCTCAAACTTCTTATCCCTTATGTTCCTGTCATGTCATGCCTTCTACCTAGCCTTTTCCTGCTTCTAACTCCATCATGCTATGGCTCGGTGCTCATCTAGTTGAATCATCTTTTGATACACTCTTCTAAATCTTGTTCATCATCTAGACCTCCAGTGCATGCAATGCACAAAGAAGGTAACATAAATTCTATAGGGAGAACAACTTCCACGCCAAACACCAACTGAAATGGTGTGGCTTTGTTCAATCTCTTATAAGTTGTTCTATATGCCCAAAGAACAACTAACACTTTGTCATCCCAATCCTTTCTTCCAACATCACAATTTTTTTCCAAGTCTGTCTCAAAATATTGTTGAAGGCCTCAACAATTCCATTTACCTGAGGATGATAAGGTGTAGTTTTATGGTGTGCAACCATAAACTCATCTAATAGGATCCTGATTGTCTCATTCAAAAAGTGTGTACCTCTATCACTTTTCAAGCTTAAGGGATGCCCATATCTTGTAAGGACATTCTCCCATAGAAACCTAGCTATTGTAGCTGCCCTATAGTCCTTGGTAGGTGATGCTTCTGCCCACCACATGAGATAATCTGTATAAGTAATGATATAGTGTGATCTAGTCCTGCGCGTGGCTAGTGAAATAGATCCCACAAAATCAATGGCCCATTTCTCAAACAGTTCAGCACTAGTAATCGGTCTCAAAGGCATCTCATCTCTTTGCCCTGGTTTCCCTAGGTGTTGACAATGATCACATGCCTTACAATATTCTTTACAGTCCTTATACAATTTCTCCCACCATAATCCAGCAAGTAGGATCTTCCAGGTAGTCGAATCACCTGCATAATGGCCTCCTGCAATACCACCACGAGCTTCTTCCATGATATCCTTACACTCATGCTCTAATACACAACGACTTAATACTTCATCTATGCCTAGCTTGTAGAGGTCACCATTGATTAACATAAATGGTGTTGCATGTATAACAAGCTACTTATTTTCTAATGCTTTCATTCCTTCTAGTGCCATACCTATTCATAGAAAGACAACAATGTCTTCTAATTATGTGGCGCACATTGTAACATATATAACTATGCATCGACACTTTGTCTCTTCAATTTTCTCGTGCATCCTCTCCCGAATTGAGTCTAGATAAATGATCTCGGTCCAATTACTTTTCCTAGCTTCACCACAATTGTGAAGTCAAACTCTTGAAATAGGATCACCCATCTACATATGTGCCCTTGTAAGATGGGCTTGTTTACCAAGCACTTCAATGCCATGAGATCTGTATAAAACAAAAATGGTGTTGCTAACAAGTAATGTCAAAACTTGTACAATGCATAGATCATTGACAAAGCTTCATGCTCTATAGTTGTATAATTTCATTCAATAGGAGTTAGCTTCCTACTAGCAAAACAAATTGGATGATCTATAATATCTTCACCAGGTTGTGCTAACACAGCACCAATGGCCATGCCAGAAGCATCCACATGCACATGAAATGGTTTATCCCGTGAGGGGAAGCACAAAATGGGCGTGGCAGAAAGTTTCTCTTTTAATATTTCAAACGCGCGCTGCTCTTTGGTTCACCCTAATAAAATGTAACTTTCCCCTTCAACAATTCTTCCAAGGGTGCAACAATTTTGGCATACCCTTTTATGAATTTTCTATAATATCTGTATGACCTAAAAATCCACGCACCTCACTTTGACTGGTAGGCACTTCCAGGCCTAAAATGACTGCAACCTTGGCTGGATCAACTAGTAAACCTTCCTTGCAGATTATATGTCCTAGCAGTATCCCAAATGGCGTAGCAAATATGCACTTCTTGATGTTCAAAGAGATACTCAATTGTCTACATCATTCAAACATTAAGCGTAGATTATCACAATGATCTTTCACAAGCCCATATACTATCCAATCATCTAGGTAGACCTGTAAGAAGTTGTGAATAAAATCTTTAAATGCCTGAAAAACTATGTGTGAGAATATAACAGGCACATTTTTCAATCCAAAGGGCATCATAGTATAGGCAAAACTACCCCATTCAGTCGTAAATGTTGTCTTTTCTTGATCCTGTTTGAGAAATACTAACTCGATGATTCCCAGAAAATCCATCTGTGAAGGAATATATTTCACGTCCTGCTACTCCTTCTAGTATTTCCTCAGTGAATAGCATAGGTAATGGATCTGTGACGCATGTAGCATTTAGATCCATGTAGTCTACACATATCCTAATCCGTCTGTCCTTGATACTAATCACCATTGGGCTAAACCATTCTAACTCATCAAGGGGCTTGATAATTCTAGATTTCAACATTTTATCAATTTCTTCTTTTACCTTTTCACACAAATTAGGATTCATTCTATAAGGTCTCTTTCTAACTAGTTGTGCACCATCCTTAAGTTTGATCTTCATTTCCCCAAGTGATTCATGCACACCTTTAAGTTCATGATATCCTCAAGGGAATAAGTCCTGATAATCCCTGAGTAACTCGATGATCTTTTCTACCTCCAAGTCTAACCAGTAGTCTCCAATTATGGCATCATTAGGCTTAGCCTCCGAACCTATATTCACATTCTTTGTCTTCATGGGTTTGTGATAGGTGTGCATATCCTTTTCTGCATTGTCCAAGACATCGTGCACCCCATGTGAATGTTCAATATCTAGGTTCTCAACTTCCTCATCCAACACGACGTAAACTATCTTTCCTTTCTGTTTCTTAAGGCAAGCACATTCAAGTAGTAAGGAGTCCATTTCTTCTTCCTTTTTAAAACATGCTCCGAACTCTGCCTCACCGAATAATTCCTGTATATGCTCTTCTACTTTTACACTATCTCCCATAGTTAAGCACTTGAAAATTTTTAATGCCTCGTCTACCGGAGGTTTAGTCGAGAAGTATTTGAAATTCTGGATCATACCTGTAGTCAAATTTTGCCAATTTCCAGTTTCTCAATGTAGTTCTGCATATACATACCAGGCGTGTGCACATCCTTGTAGCGTAGAATACAATCTATGCACCCATAGTGAAGGTGGTAATGCTTCATGTCCTATTGTCCAGATTCTCTCACATTGTTGAATGTGATGTTGAATAAGTTGATTACCATGATAAGTGTAGATTTGCGTAGGTGCATTATTCCTTATAAATCTAGTAGACAAATCTATTCCAATCTCTTCCCAGTGTATAAGACTATCTCTATGGACTACCCACTAGCGCGTTGCTGTCCCACATAGTGCATATACTAACATATCTCTCTTTTTAATTTGATATGTCCACTATGTTTCCATGACCTTGTAAAGGTAGGAATATCTTTTGTCCCTATATACCAAGGTATTCTGCATATACATGCCAAGCGTGTGCACATCCTTGTAGCGTAGAATACAATCTATGCACCCATAGTGAAGGTGGTAATGCTTCATGTCCTACTGTCCAGAGTCTCTCACATTGTTGAATGTGATGTTGAATAGGTTGATTACCATGATAAGTGCAGATTTGCGTAGGTGCATTATTCCTTATAAACCTAGTAGACAAATCTATTCCAATCTCTTCCCAATGTATAAGATTATCTCTATGGACTACCCACTAGCGCGTTGCTGTCCCACATAGTGTATATACTAACATATCTCTCCTTTTAATTTGATCTGTCCACTATGTTTCCATGGCCTTGAAAGGTAGGAATATCTTTTGTCCCTATATACCAAGGTATTATGCTACCTATCCATCGAATTAAACGAAATCCATTCTTGCGTGCAACCACACTTTTCACCTCATGCCCTACTAATTCATATGTACCATGAGCCCAATTATTGCAAGAAATACTCATAGTATCACTAATAGAATGATAATCCTCCCACTATAGGATGCCTTCTTTTAATGGCTCATTGACCTCTAGGTCCTAAATAGCACATACATAGACTTTGTTTAAATCCTCCTCACTTAGAGGCTCAACTTATGTCATAGAATTTCCATCTTTCAAAGGTATTACTATCCTTTACTCCTTGTTTTCAAAGCTGATATACCCCTTATTGAATCTCAAGTCAACATTATTCACATAACACCAAGGGTGTACAAGAAGGGCTAGAAAATTGTCTACTTTTGTAAGTGTTAATACCTCAAAATCCCCAGTGAACTTGGCCCCTTGTATAGTTATAGATGCATCTTTCAATACTCTTATGGGAGTGGCCTTAGTTTGGTTTTCCATGAATAACACATTAGATGATGGCTACAAAGGAGGCCTCCCAATCGTACCCATGCATCTAATATAAACACATTTACCTATGCACTGTATTGATCAATATGTTGCTCAATAGCCACCCATCCACAACAACATTCAAAGTAATTTCTTTTTCATATTCAATGCTATCAGGGGGAATATTTGCATGTAGAATCTACCATCTAGTCTCAAGTGACCTACACGAGTGTTCCCTTTTAACCAACTTCCTAATAGTGGAATAATGTTCTCCTGGCGCAACATCTTGCACACCTCTCATAGATCATTGATATTAGTTTGGATTGTCTCTGATGATTTATTTTTCTCTTTTAGGTACTATATCTCACCCTAAAGATTCCTTAGCACTTTCATGGTATCCTGGTAAACTTCCTTCTGATGAGCAAGATCTGGGTACCTCGCATGTAAAACCTCCTCCTTGGTGATTGTAGGCTTCTAGTGCAATACCTCTCTTGTGCATGTTGCTTCAGCGTGCATAGTAATATTCACTGTCAATGCCTCAAGTCCTTCTACTATCTTGGGCATCCATTGATCTTCTACCACATGCTGGATTATAACCATCCCGACGCCTTTGTTTTCCTACTTATGCTACTTACTCAGATGCTCATATAAGTCTGGGCACTCTTCATAGCTATGGTTCTTTTCGTATAAAGAATATGCAATATTCTAAGGATATTCATGCCTATAGTGGTCAGGAGATCCACATGTATAACATATTCCACAAGGGAAATCTCATCTTCCTCCACCACAACCTTGTCCTCCATATCCACCATGATATCCACATCCCCTTCCATGACCTCCTTTAAAACGTCCCTCATTCTTGTCATAGCATGTTTGATTATGATCCCGATCCTAGTGCTCATTCTTACCCTTAGAACTATCTGTTATACTTATCTATCATACCCCAAGGTCTATAGCATCCTGGATCTAACCAATCAGCCGACAATCCTTAGTATCATGGGTCATGGACCTACAAATTTTGCAAAAGAAAGATACATTCTTCCTTATCACGTGCTATAACAAAGGACAAGTGGCTAGCATCATGATTCAAATGAAAAATCTCACGATCAATAGTAATGAGCATACAAATCTATGAGGGAAACTATCCTTGGTGTGACCTTCCACTTCACAATCTGTACACCAAATTCCTGAGCACATTTCATGGGCTGAATTTGCTAATAGCTTCTCTAACTACTTTTTCATAGCTACAATATGTGCCTCTAGGAATGGACTAACACCAGTGTCAATTCTCCCAACTACCTTAGCACATAAAGTTACTTCCAGTACTTCACGTAGATCAATGTATGTCTTATGTGATAGCACCCTTCTAAAAGGTGTAATCAATCCTCCAATGAACCATTGTACATGATGGCTACCATGAATATCATAATATAGCTTAGATAGAAGTGTATTAAAACAAGCATCATACTCCCGTACACTCTCGTAGTGCCTTTCTTGATATTCTTGAGTGCACTTATAATATTCTACCAAACTCGGGGATATGAAACTCTTTCAAGAAAGCATCTCTCAATGTTCCATAATCCACGCAAGTTTGATCGGGTCAAACATCCTATACCAATCTGTGTGTGCACCCCTATAATATAGTGGTCAATTGAATTTCCTTTCACTCAACAACCATGATCCCTTTAGCATGCCACAAGATTTCACACATATGGACATGTTCAAGAACATCCTTTATACCTATATACTTCGGGAGATGAAGGAAATATCCATATAGATATTATGTGGTTGCTTTACAACCTGATCCAAAACCTCTTATGTTTCCTCTACCTCAAGAACCACCACATCCATTAGAATTAGAACCACCTATACCTCCTAATCTGCTACCTATAGTTGGAATAGGGCCTGTAGATGTACTTCCCTATGCTCCGACAGTAGTACTATACTGTACCCCTATAGTCTGTGAGGTAGTTCCACTTCTAGAGGTGAATCCAACATTTTACGCACTCACTTTCTGTGTAGATGATGCACCTAATAATGCTCCTCCAAATGACATTGACATTGTCTATCCTACCATTGATGTACTTGATCCCGACTTACTCCCGCTTTCTTACTTCCCAAGTTATTTTGTTGGTTACTTGTCATACTATATACTAAAAACCAAGTGCAAGGGCTAGATCACCGAGGTGGATTAAGATGCACACCACAGTCTAGGTAGTCTCTATTGGCGTATACTTCATGTGTGAGGCGAGAGGGGTCTCTATAATTCTTTCCAAGATGGGGAGTTCTCGATGCTCTAGCTCCACGTCCTCTACGTGAGCTGTAAATCTTTCACGAACCATATCTCTCCTCCATGCCATGTTCTTTATAACGAAACGTTGCTTCTCTTTCTCCCTCTCATGTGCCTCATTATACTTATGCCACCTTTCTTCTCTCTATTTCTATACCACTAGGTCTGTCATCTTAAACCAAACCTGTTCCTGCCCTTTCACGTGGTGAAGTTTAGTTAGCCATCAGTTTAATCTCCAGGTTCAAAGTTACCATTAAGATCTTGATCACCAGTGGAATATTTTATAAATATGTTCCTCCTGGATACCGTAAAAACTAGAATTCAGCTACCTCTAGGCAAGAGTACGTTGAAATTGAATATTCAAGAATATAACTATCTACAACACCACGAGACCATGTATCCACCACACGAGTCTAGATCGGATCAACATCGTAGAGGGCCTGAAATTCTTCATGTGTCCAGAAAAGTGCACGATACCTCTAATTCCGCTAAGATGCATAAGCAATAAGCCACTCGTATAGTTCTACTGGAAAGATAGTGAAAAATATCTCATATAAGCTATCATACAAGTTCTATTCTACCCAACTATGTGCGTTAAACTTAGATCCTTTGTTGAACCGTCATGCATATTCTTCCTCTAGATCGTGTATCCATTCCTCAATACTTGTTAGAGTTAACCTAAGACGTCTTCATCATGAACCATCCCGAAAACAACTAAAAAAAGGTCCTAGAAATGAAACCAATGATGCAGCCTTGAATTTATCGATAAAACCCTAGTCATGTTGGCACATCACTCGGCCTAGACCGAGCGCTCACCCGAAGTGCGCAAAGGTACCAGTCCTCTTTAGGGTTCTTTGTGATAGGATGTTAACATAATGAAGGAAGAAACATATAGATTCATAACTAATCCATCATTCTAAAATGCATACTACCCTCAGATCTATGAAAGAACAAGATTTAAATAGTAATCATGATTGAATTAATAACATGCACTATTCAACTACACACAGAATGAAACTTATATTCAGCTAATATCTTCCATCTATTAATAAATATAGAATCTACTTACAGTATTGTCAATCTATACCAATGTGCATATGGATCGATACAAAGTAGTTTAGTCGATGCGAATATTCTCTATTACACATACATATATCTCTCACATTCATACATACCTCTTTCTCTTCTACTATGTACCTAACATCATATATATAGGGTGGGGACTTTCCCTTCACTACTTATCTACTCCAGAAATAGGGCGCATGCTATTGATAGCCATATGCTGTTTACAAGCATAGCCACAAATGTAATTGCACTATCTATAGTCCTCTTGTAGTTAACTAAAGTATTAATTCTATTCTCAGCTTGTCTCTATGTAAAACACTTTGAGCCACTTCTCCAAAGATAGACAATGCATGATGCACACATCTCTGCATTGTTGGTGTGTTCAGCATGCCATCTTCCAAAAATAGGTCTTCATGCTTAAAATTGGCTAAGTCCTAAAATATGAACTTTCCTTCCATGTGTGAGTCCTTCCTGTCCTTCCATGCCCTTGGTTTCAATCCTTCTATCCCACGCAGAATCCTTGTGTGATCTTTTACAAGTATTCTTTGATCAACAATGTGCTAGTAGAGACAACTTGGGCCATGGGCACACATCTGAATCTACCTGAAAACCTATCCCTTGTGCTTGGTTTTCCAGTATCTAGTATGATGAGTGGTCTCGTGAAGCTAATTTAGGCAAGTGAGAGAATAGGAGTAAGTCACATAGAAAGTACATCAATTATAAGGCAAAAATCTTCGTTGTTGTTTGGAGGTACCTTTATAAGTGCATCATCTATACAAAATTCAAGCACATAGAATTTTGGACTCACTTCTGGGAGTGGTAACAATTCACAGACTGTAGGGGTTCAATTCAATACTACTATTGGGACATAGGAAGTACATCTTCCGGCCTGCTTCTGGCTACAGGTGGAGGATAAGGAGGTATAGGTGGTTCTAGTTTTGGTGGATTTGGTGGTTTTGGAGGTGAAAGAAACACATGAGATTCTGGATCGGGTGGGCAAGGTCCGCACCAACCCTGAATATTTACATGGATATGTCTCTTTGTCTCGCGGAATATAGGGGTATAAAGATGTTGCTAAACACATGCACATGTGTGAAATATTGTGGCACATAAAAGGAATTACGACCTCTAAGCATAAGGAAAGTTAATTTGTAACTACATTGCAAGGACACGCACACAATTGGTACCAAAAGTTTGACCTTGATCGGACTTTGCGTAGACTATGCAACATTAAAATATGTTTTTCTTAAAGAGTTTCACATCCCGAGTTTTAGAAAAGAGTATAAGCATGCTCAAGGATATTAATCAAGGTGCTACTGAGAGTGTCAGGGAGTATGATGCCCATTTCAAAATGCTTTTATCTAAGATTTCTTATGATATTCACGCAAGCCAACATGCATAATGGTTCATTGGAGGTTTGATCACAGATTTTAGAAGGGATTTTTCACATAAGACATACATTGATCCGTGTGAAGCACTCAAAGAAGCTTTGTGCTCGAGGTAATTGGGAGCAGACACGGGGTGAGTCCATTTTGGAAAGAACAAATTGTAGCTATGGAGAAGTAGTTGGAGAAACTATCGACAAATCTAGCACATGAGATGTGCATTGGGATTTGGTGTGCAGATTGTGAAGTGGAAGGTCACACCAAAGATAATTATCCCCATAGATTCATGTGTTCACTACTTCTATACTGTGAGATATGTCATTTGAACCATGATGCTATCCACTGCCCATTATTGCAATGCATAATAAGGAAGAATGTCTCTTACTATTGTAAAATTTTTAGGTCCATAACTCATGATATGGAAGACTTTCGGTTGATTGGTAAGATCCATAATGCTATAGACATTGGTGTATGATAGACAGGAGTATCAGATAAATCTAAGGGTAAGGGTGAGCATTAGGATTGGGATCATAATCAAGCATGCTATGACAGAATGAAAGACATTTTAAAGGAGGTCGTGGAAGAGGTCGAGGATACTATGGTGGATTTGAGAGTCGAGGCCATGGTGGTGGATGAGGTGAGTTTCCTCATGGAACATGTTATACATGCGAATCTTCTTGACCACTATAGGTGCGAATGTCCTCAGAATATTACATGTTCTTTTCTGTGGAAAGAATCATAGCTATGAGGAATTACTGGACTTATATGAGCATCTTAGAAAGTAGCATAAACAAGAAAACAAAGTTACAAGGATGGTTAGGATACATCATCCTGTGGAAAATTAGTGGATGCCCAAGTTGGAACCGGAATCCGAGGTATTTTCGTTAAATGTAACCCCATCTTGAAGTGGCGCATGCCAAATAAGTGTTACACCGAAGCCTACCATCACTAAGGAGGAGGTTCTACATGCATGGTACTCAGATCATATCCATCGAAGGAGGTTTATCAAAAACCATAGACGTACTAAAAATCTTCAGGTGAAATACAATATTTAAAGGAGAAATCACAGAATATGGAGAAAAAGAAAGCAACATAGACGGTCCAATATGATATTGATGACTTGAAGGAGGTGTGAAAAATGTTGTGCCAGGAGAATATCATTCCATTGTTAGGGAATTAGCTAAAGGGAAACACTCCACATGTAAGTATTGAGACTAGATGACAGATCATACATGTAAATCTTCCCCCATAGCTTATACTATGACAAGGAAATCACTCTGAATGTTGTTGTGGATGGATGGCTTTTGAGTAATATATTGATTGATACATGCACGAAATTCAATGTGATTACTTTAGATGCATGGGTATAGATGGGGAGACCCCCATTACAACCATCTTCTAATGTGTTGTTTATGGCTAATCAGACTAAGGCCACCCCTATTGGAGTTTTAAAAGATGCATCCATTACTATACAAGGGGCCAAGTTCATAGGGGACTTTGAGGTTTTGGCACTTACGAAGAAGACCGTTTCCTAGATCTACTTGGGAACCCTTGGTGTTATGAAAATAATGTCGATATTTGGTTCAAAAAGGATTATATAAATTTTGAGAACAAGGAGGAAAGGGATATTATCCCTTTAACTTATGGGAAATTGATGCCCTATGTTGAGCCTTTGAGTGAGGAAGATCGAATAGGATTTATGTATGTGCAATCAAGGGCCTATAAGTGCTTAAGCCATCTAAATAAGGAATCCTTCAAAGTGGGAATATGCACACATCTATTAGCGATACTACAAGTATTTCTTGTGATAATTGGGCTCATGGTACTTATTAGTTGGTAGGGAGTGAAGTAAGAATCACATTTGTGTGGAGCAAGAGACCTCATTGTATCGGGAGATTAAGTAACAACTCGGCACCTTGATACACTAGAGAAGGAGATCCTACATTATTTTTACATGCCATGGAGGAATAGTGGATAAACCAATTAGAGATATGGAATATGCTAGCATATACCCTATGCGAGACAACAATGCACTAGTGGATGGTTCATAGGGATAATCTTCTAGGATGAAATGAAAGCAAGATTGATCTTTTTACTTAGTTTTCTAGGAGTAATGCACCTACTCAAATTTACATTTATCATGGTAATCACCTATTCGGCACCAGCGTTGGTGTGAGAGACTCGGACAAAGGGGTAAGAAGCTATACCACCTTCATTTTGGGTGCAAAAATTTTATTCCACTTTACAAGGCTGCGTGCTTGCTTGGTATGTATATGCATAACTCCATAGAGAGACTAGAAATTGGATGGATTAAACTCTAGGAATGATCCATACTTTTGACTACTTCTATACTAAACCTCCAGTAAAAGAGGCTTTATGGGTTATAAAGTGGTTAACTATGGGAGACATTGCAAAGGCAGAAGAACTCATTCAAGAGTTATTTGATGGAAATGACTTAGGAGTGCATTTTTGATGAAGAAACAGAGACATATGCCACACTACTTAACCATGCTTTCCTTGAGAAAGAAAAATGAAATATGGTCTCGCTTAGTGGATGATGAAGAAGTAGAAAACCTAGATGTTGATCACTCTAAACGGGTAGGTGTGACGTGTTGGATAGTGTAGATAAGACCACACACGCCTATCATGAACCTATGAAAATAAAGAAAGTGAATATTGGATCGGATGTTGAGCCTTACGCCATAATTGGGGATTATTAGTCGACTACGAAGTGCCAAAAATCATTGAGTTATGAGATTATCAAGAATTATTTCCTAGGGGATACCATGAAGTAAAATGCATGCATGAATCATTATGAGAAATGAAGATAAAACTTAAGGAAGGTACACACCTGACGACCCTACAGGATGAGCCCCAACTTGCGTGAAAAGGTCAAGGAATAAATTGAAAAAATGTTGAAGTCTAGAATCATCAAGTCCCTAGATGAATCATAATGGGTCAACCCAATGGTGATCAAGTATAAAGAAAGATGGTCGTATTAGGATCTATGTGGACTACAGGAGCTGAATGTTGCATGTGTGACTGATCCCTTCCCTACACCTAATCTGAAAATAGATCAATTTTTTTTAACAATCTTCGTACACGAGATCTATAGGCATTAAATTATTTTACGAAATCACCTCATTAAAATCAAATTAAATCTATGCAAGAATTATATCACACTGCAAAACAGGTTGATAACGGAGTTCGGCAGAATGCCTACGTCTCTAGGTTCATCAATAGAACCGATATATTATCAACTTCAAATGATTGTAATAAATAATACAATCTATGCATGATAATACTGAATACATAAGAACAAGAATCTTTATACCAAAAATCTACCCTGGTAGATTCAATCATGTATTCTATCCATGAATACCTCTATGCCTTTGTCATAGTGCTAAGTATTCTCCTTCAAGTACAATGCTTTATGACTCCCGATCGGTCTTCTAGATGCTAATATAATGCCCTATGGCTCCCCAGTCAGTCTTCCAAAAATGACGTACTCTGAAGTTGTGGCTTAATAATCCGAAGAACAAGGACCTCCTCCATGACCACCAAGTGATAATCCTCAGCTTATGTAGTAGATCTGATCTTTTCTTTGTAGAATATCCTATGGAACTAAAGCACATGATCAACAATATGTAGTGTGGCTCAAAGGGCCTATTGGGTATGAATTTTTTTAACGATCTTTAGACCCCTATAGGCATTAAATTCTTGTATGAAATCACCCCGTTAAAATAAACTTAAATCTATGCAAGAATTAAATCACACTACAAAACAAGGTTGAAAATAGAGTTCAAAAGAATGCCTACATCTCTAGGTTCATCAATAGAATTGATATATTATCAACTTTAAATGACTATAATAAATAATACAATCTATGCATGATAATATTGAATACATAAGAACAAGAATCTTTATACCAAGAAGCTACCCTAGTAGATTTGATCATGTATTTTATCCATGAATACCTCTATGCCTCTGTCACGGTGCTAAGTATTCTCCTTTAGGTACAATGCTTTACAGCTCCCGATCGGTCTTTCAGACACTAATACAATGCCCTATGGCTCCTTGGTCAGTATTCCAGACATGACGTACTCTAAAGTTGTGGCTTAATAAGCCTGAAGAACAAGGACCTCCTCCACGACCACCAAGTGATAATCCTCGGCTTATGTAGTAGATCCAATATTTTCTTTGCAGAATATCCTATGGCACTAAAGTACAAGATCCACAATATGCAAGTGTGGCTCAAAGGGCCTATTGGGTAGTTTTTTCAATAACTCCCAATTACAATTTTTCCTATAAAAATAATAGGTCTTATCTTCATCTTGCCGATAACAAATAATATTGGTCCTTAATGAAGATGATGCCTATAGGATATAGGTCTTATCTCTCCATAATACCTATTTTAAAATAGGTCTTCAGTCTCCATATCACCTCCACGATCGCCTTCGAACTGCATGTTGTCCTTCTTGGCTCGGGCATGGAACATTGCTTCCAGAGAGAATTCGGAGCTTCAAAATATTATTTCACCTATTAAAATAATAGGGCTTAATAATAATAATAATGCCTATATATATTATAGGACTTATATATTACATGCCTATAATAATAGGCCTTAGCTCCAGAACATATACCTATATTAAAATATAGGTATTTCAAAATAATAATGCCTATTTTAATATATAGGTCTTATATACAATAATTTTCCTAAAATATTTTAGGTCTTAACATTTTTCTAACTCCTCCCTTCATTCTTCACCTCCTCGGGCTGCTTGGGAAAAATCCTTTTACTCTTATTCCAAGAATTTGATTTTACCATTGTGGTAAAACAAGGGAAAAGTAATTCGGACTAGACCATCTATCGAAAATATAGTCGGAGAAGAAATACAGTAATTGAAGATACCCTTCCGATGCACAAATTTATACCGGTTATAATGTGCACCATCAAAATTAGAGAAAATGTATGTCTTTCTACGTACAAGTATGATGCTAGAAGGAATGAAGTCCTTAGAAAAGAAATAACTTTCCATTCACGCGGTACCGTTTATGTTGATTAGTGGTGACCTGTACAAGTTATGCCTAGATGAAGTATTGTGTCAATGTGTACTAGAATATGAGCATAAAAATATCATGGAAGAGGCTCATGGTGGTATTGCAGAGTTGGCACTATGCGAGGGATGCCACTACGCACAATATTCTACTTGTTAGATTGGTGGGAGATGTTGTATAAGGATTGTAAGGCATATTGCAAGGCCTATGATCACTGTTAGCGCCTTGGAAAACTAGGAAAAGAGATGAAATTCCTTTAAGACCTATTCCTAATGCTAGAACCATTTGAGAAATGGGCTATAGATTTTGTGGGTCCTATTTCACTAGCTGCGTGTAGGACTGGATCACGCTATATCATCACTTACACAGATTATCTGATAAGGTGGGTAGAAGTAACACCTACAAAGGATTGTACAACAACTACAACAACCAGGTTTCTATGGGAAAATATTATTACAAGGTATGGATGCCCATTGAGTTTGACAAGTGATAGGGGCACACATTTTTTGAATGAGACAATCAAAATTCTATTGGATGAGTTCATGATTACACACCATAAGACTACACCATATCATCCTCAGGAAAATGGGACTATTGAGGCTTTCAACAAGATTTTGAGCCAGACATTGACAAAAATTGTGATGTTGGAAGGAAATATTGGGATGATAAAGTTTTGTCATGATTTGGGCGTATAGAACAACATACAAGTGGTTAAACAAGGCCACACCCTTTCAATTGGTGTTTGGCGTAGAAGTAGTTCTTCCTATGGAATTCATGTTACCTTCTTTACGTATTACACATGCTAGAGGTCTAGATGATGAAAAAGCATTAGAATAATGAATTGAAAAGTTGATTAAGTTGGATGAGCGATGAGAAATAGCACATTGGAGTCAAAAGCAAGAAAAATCCAGGCAGAAAGCATGGCATGACAGGCACATCAGGGACAAAAATATTGAGATAGGAAAGATGGTGCTTCTTTATGATTCTAAGTTTCTACGCCATCCAGGAAAACTTAAAGTACATTGGTTAGGACCATATGTTATCACTTACATACTTTAAACAAGATCTTGTCAGTTAGAGGTGCTTGATGGAATATGGTTACCTAGTTACTTCAATGGGAGTAGGTTGAATCCCTACTATAAATAAGTCTTCTTGGTGTTTGTAATAAGGTAGTGCCATTTAGATTAGGTTTTCAATTATGTATTCCCTTAATGTATTTCCTTCTTCATCGCTATGATTTGTCAATTTAGTTGGTGTTTTTTGTAATAAGCGCATTTGTGCATTGGAAGCTAATTACCGTTTGAAGAATTTTTATGCGCAGAGGACTGCACATACCATTTGTGTGGGGTGGCTATTGAAAAATGGGTACACATAAAGGAACAAACTACTATATGTGTTATTCAAGTTTGGAGAGTTGGTAGAAAGAAGATTGCTTCCAAATAAGGACCATAGATGGAGATAAACGAAGGAACAATATAATGCGAGGTAAGCAACGACTGTGGAGACTACCAAGAGAAGGCGCGCAGTGGTGAGGTACTCAGGTGCATGGAAGTGTCTTTGAAGAGAAGTCTATAGCCAGAAGGTAGGAAGGTGCGCTAGAAGGTTATAGCTGAGGCATGAAGATGTACCATGCAGAAATTGTGAAAATGGTCAATTAATGAGGAATTGTTGGTAGGTGAAGGAGCAATAAATGAACCAAATTTTTGAAAATCTATATAAGGACGTGATGCGAGTTCATTTTTACCATTGTAATCGTAAGAATTTAAACGAGCTAAGTGTGGCCAAGCTGAGAAAAGAGTATTGAGGTGTGGAGAGTGTGAAACTAGATGTGGAGAGTAGATTTGTGCGCAGAAGAAGCTTGTGTCCCCATTTGTGAAGGGTTTGAGTGAAGTGGAGCATTGTGAAAGAGCTAGGGCATGTGATTTCAACTAGGGCATGTAGATTCAAGCTAGGGTTTGGAATTTCTTGCTATAAAGGATAGAAGGAGACACATTTATGCACTATAGAGGATAGAAAGGTGAGATTTTTAGATGACACCAAAGAAAGTACCTACTGCAGGAGGTAAAGGAAAGAATAAAGTGGAGGTAGAAGTTGAAGTTGTGATTGAAAGTAATTTTTGGAGATGCTTTGTACCCAAAAGGTGTTATAGTTAGGAAAGAATAGAATTCCCACATTTGTAAGTGTAAAATAAGTGATTACAACCACCTTTGCACATTAGATAACAAGGAGTTAAATGCATTCTTAAGCACAAAGACCAACAAGTGCACATCGGAGGACATGCCAGGTAAATGATGACGCCGGGGAGAAGTTGTTAAAGCGGGTTGGATTCTATCGGTTGTATGAGCTCCCTTATTTTGAAAAGTATGAACCATTATACCAATGGTTAATGAGAAAAGTCCATGAGGACTTCTTCTATTTCACTTTGGATAGAGGGTCAAAATCATAGCCACCTTGATTGCAATAGTGATAGCATTAAAAGGCATAGGGGTAGACCTTTCCAGTGATCTAATAGATAAAGTAGAAATCTTGGAAACACGAAGGAGTATGGATATAAAAAGGGTCCATGTGGGATGGACATTGACAATTTAAAGAAGTACCCAATGGTTCAGGCAAGTTGCACATTTGGTAACAAATTTGAATGACCAAGAGAGGTGGTCACAAGTGAATACAATGTGGCTACATATCGCGAGGAGAATGTCACAGGGAGTGATCTACAACATAGCAGGCTACATTATAGAGAACATTATCAAGGAAGTGCGCACAAGTGAAAAATTATTTTTGGTACTATTTTACTTTCTTTAGTATTTATGGAGATTGGAGTGCTTGATGGGACAAAGGACAAGATCTAGGAGTATCCCATGTAGAAAAAATCCCTTGCAAAAAGGTTTGATAAATATTTATACGAAGGGTCAATTTGTGGGCCATTCAAACAGAGGGTAGAGATTTGGTATGACAAGCTCCGCGTGGCATTTGAATAGGAGTGGCACATTCCTAAGGAGTTACCGTTAGTGGTGGGCAAGGAATTACAATTCATGGTGTACCAATACTTCTGCATCACGTGATTTTCTATGAAAGATGGGACTTGGAGCCCATGGTACAAACTGTCGTATGCTTTCACAACACGCTACTTCCAAGAATTATTCCACCATTTTACTGATGCATGCAACCTAAATTTTATTATAGATAAGGTAGAATGTGACTAACACACTCTGAGGAAGACATATGTCTATCCAAGAAAGGCTTCTTAGGTTGAGAGACTCATTTCAAATGTTCTAAGAATGAAACCTATAAGCTTGGAAATTGGGGACACTGGAGAAATGCTTGTATACCTTCAACTTAAGCCCAAGATGGGGAATAAAAAATATGTGGAGAATGAGTTCATGCTCACAAGACACCTAAGGGAAAGCATATATTGGAGAACATACCAGCTCCAAAGCCCACATAAGTTATAGAAGTAAATGATGAGGAAGAAGAGTGTGAAGATAGTGGTGGCTTAGTACATAGAGGTGGAGGAAGCCTATAGACAAGATGGAGACTGAACATGCACATACCCCACCACAAGAACAAGAAGAAGAATAGGACTTGGAAGTAGTCTAAGGAGAGCATGGTTTCAAGAGAGTGTTCAGGAGAACAAGAACATAAGGCACGGGAAGTCCATAGTTGGTACAAAGATCACCACAACTCTCTCCATAGAAAGAGACAACTAAGAAAAGAAGGAGAAAGTTGAAACTAAATGAGGAGGTGGAGGAGTCTGCAGAGAGTGCACCTGGAACTCTGTACCACCAGAGGATGTGGAAGAACCTAAGGAAAATAAATGAAGGATGAAGAAGGAGTAAAGGCGGTAGGCAAAATAGAACAGGATAGATTGCTCGGGACATACAATCCAACTCCAAACATTGGTGCTCAAGTTCCTAAGGGGCCAAGAACAAAGAGGGCAAGTGGGAGTATGTTACACCAATCATGGGATATAAAGAGGACATAAATAAAATTTTCCGCACCTAATTCCAGAATACAATGGGCCTCAAGGATTTGTATGGATGGGAGTTGATGGACCCTAACATGGCTAGTGCGTGCACAAGGAAACAATTTTTGTGTTCTATGCAAACTCACATGGATGAGCCTGATTTTGATGTATGTGAAGAGTCTGTGTATCAAGAAGAATGAGAAAGGCACCATAGAATAGACACATAACCATCAAACCCATGGTTATGTTTGATGAATAGGTGAGTAATGCCTTAGTGAAAGTATCTACAGAGAGGTGGCACGTAGGAATGTGGATAAAGCTACAACTATTAAAGCGCTAAGAGAAGATATCAAAGCTAAAGATGCATAAATAACACGTCTGAAAGGAGAAAAGGACCTAGAGAAAAAGAAGAATGGGGTTCTCATCACCATGGTAGAGGAGATCGGTGATCATGTCCTACAAGAAAGACCACACTTGGAGCCCAAGGTACCCAAAAATTTCCCTTCAACTATGCATTATGTGCATACCTTAGTTGATTTGGTGCTTGAGGATGGACGATTCGAATACCAACGTCAAAGGACCTTGAGTAGGAAGCTAGAGAGAGAAAGGGATTTAGTGGTTAGAAATATTTCATCCTATGAAGCATTACTCCAAACCTTACAGGAGGAGCTAAAGAAAGTAGACTAGGCATTGAATATATGTGCAACTCCGGAGGAAGTCATAAGAATAAGAACCATGGTATAAGAAAATGAAGTCTGAAGGCCATGAAGGATAAGACTTTGGGGCAAGCGAAATGATTGGCCCAGTAGTAAAGAAAAAATCGTGAGGCCCTTGCAACAGCCCAAGACCCCCATAAAGACAGGATGGATGAAATTGGAAAACTTATAGCGCAGAAGATGGATCTTTTGGAAGGAAGGGTGACTGCAATGTCCAAAATTATTATAGTATTACAGAACAAGAAGGAAGAGATTGTGCAAGAAGAGTTAGACTCTATTGTATCAAATATTCCAGAAAAGGTAGAAGCCGCGTTGAGTGATTGGAAAACTTTGGAGGATGAAATCAAAGAAGAGTATCTAGAGTTAATTCTTCCAATTGAAACAAAGGACATTGTAAGGTGAAAGTTCGTTCTTCATAAAATGATTATTTCATTCCCATTCTTTATTCTTTAAAATTATCAAGAGGTAACCATTTTCGAGGCGAAATATATTTTTGTGTGGGGTAATGTTGAGCAGACAAAGTATGATACTTAGTAGATGGAACACGAAGGTTTACATGTGGAAACATGGCATGTTCAAAGGTGCGAAGGATAGGGAAGGAAATGCGTGCGGAAGACAAGGACAGATTCGGGACTTAGACATTTTTAGGACTAAGGGCTATTTTTGGAAATAGCATGCAGAGCACACAAACCGAATAAAGAATTTTCGACACACAAGAGCTATTATTGGAAGAGCGTCTACTATGCTCTTTGCATGGATTTGAGCTAATAATAGAATTTGTACTTCCAGTTAACCAGAATATATCTATTATTAGCACACTTGCATCTGTGTCTATTATTGCAAAGGCACATGGCTATTTTTAGCATGCGACCTACTTTGGGAATTATGTAAGAAGTTAAGGGAAATTCCCCACCCTTATAAGTATGTAGTGATTTGCATGGTATATGAGGACTGTATGTGAGATATTGTGAAGTTATCTTCGATTTGATGCATGTATGAACTTATGATACTACTTATTATAAGAAGCTTTTGTGTATTTACTATGTTAATATAATGGAGTGTATTGACTGATTCAAGGTGTTAAACATGAATATAACTAGATCTTGTATGGTAGAATTCATATGGCTATTGCTTGAATCCATTACTCCTTAGATCTAGATCTGGAATATGCTCTGTAGAATGTTTATACTATTTATGGATATGAATGCATTAACCCTTCATCATGTTTGCATCCTACATAAGCAACTCTAGGGAGGGGCATGGTACCTTTGCTTGCTTCGATTGAGTGCTTGGTCTAGGCTGAGTGATGTACCAGTGCGCCTAGGTTATTGCTGGTAAATTCTAGGTTGCATCAGCTCTATATTTTTATAATTTTATGTTTGGAATAATAATATTTGATTGTTTCAACCTTTGGCATCTCCTTAGTTCTGATGTTGATATTTTTAGATGAGAGGCTCATTATACAAAAATAATCCTTTTCCTTATTATCTACAACATCCCTAAAGCCATATGTATTTTCAATATCCAAATGGTTTGTGTCTACTTCATCAACTTGACAAACCATACCATGTTTTCCATTACACTACTAGTTTTATTTTATCCAAACAACCTCATATTCTTCATTAGAATCATCAATGGTATCTTTTTCTTCAAACATATTTGGCAGCTCCATGCCATTCTCATTACTAAGCTTCAACATTTGGTCTTCTATTATTGCCTCATTTCCAAATGTTATGTTAGTGATGCTTTGCAATGATGGATTAATTATAGGTACCTTATATGTAAATGAGAATCTTTACAAGGAATTGGTTTTTATGACTTCTTAGGTAGATGATGCTTTATATGCTTCATAATCAACATACATATCACACACCCAAATTGACATTGTATGATATAAAGGATACACCTATAGTTATGGCTTGAGGTTTTGACACCTAAGATCAAAATAAGTCTATATTAATTTATATGTTATTATGGTTTTATTACTCGATATAGCTTGGAAGTAATCGTATATGATTTCCCTATTAAAAATTATGTGGATAGCTTTAATTATTTGGTCCCATGTTTGCAAGTGGGGTTAGTGGGTTTCTCGCCATCTAGTTGTTTTGCATCATATTGTATGAACAATGTAATTTATTCATGCATGTTCTAGGGGCATATATGTCTCCATTTGGCTCAAATATTATTGGATGCTTCCACCACCTTGATAACTCATCTTTAGAACTTTGTTTTACTTGTTAATCCTTCGACATAACTTCTTGAAAAACTTTTCTTGCTTTACTTTGTAGTTTCTTACTTGGTTTTATGGTGATATAGTCACACCCAATCAATTCATAAGACCCGTACACCCAATTTTCACACACTACATTGGTATTATCTATGATTGAGTGTGAATCATCCCATTGTAAGACCCCATCTTGATTTAGTTCAATTTTTCTAATACTTTAGCCTTTATGTTGTAGATATGTTCCAAGTCTTCGTTTTATTTAACATCTTTGACATACATCATGCCTTGTTTAGGGTACATTTGGAGAATCGTGTGATCTAGACCATTATAAAAACTTATATAACACTTATGAAATAAGATATTGGTTTTATTTACATAACACCATTATATTATGAGAAATGTTATAAATTTGTCTACATCAGCCAAATTTATTACTTCAATATCTCCAAAGAACCTTATTCTTAGTATGCTAATGATGACATGCTTTAATACCTTAATAGGTATAATGAACATCATATTTTATATTAATAGAATGTAAGGTGATGCGTGCAATGTTGATTTCCTATTTTTTCCACACATCCACTATAAGAATGTTTACTTCAGCTTCCATGTCTACCAACATGTCTTTAATGTTTCATCCATCTATGTAAGTCTCAACTAATATTTACCTATCATAATCCTCCTTTCATGACAAATTGATTTCTTTCTTTTGTTCCTACCCTATTTTTTCCCAAATAGCATATTGCATATTTAATGATATAATAATTGGTTAAGAAAATTTATTACCCCTTTGGTGTGTAGCATCCTAAAAACTTCACAAAATTAATTCCTCTCTACATTATCAAAGTCAAGAATCCTTTTCTCTTCATTCCTGGCACATGCTCCTTCCCTTAAGGACTTAATTTCTTCTTGTAGTTCACGAACTAATTATTTTCTGCCCTATAAGATCATTTTCTGCTTTTTATCCAGGTATCCAATTCTAATGTGATGTTTTTTTGTCTTGTATATTCTCTATTGATGATTAATATGATCTCACAGATGTTATACCTCCTCTAGTTGTTATCTAAACCTTAGCAACTTGATTGACCTTATGTGTAATTACATTTTCTAGGGTCTTTGTTATATTCCACACAATATTGATCATCCCTACACCTTTTTCACTTTTCTCCATCATAGTTGCATAGGGGTTGGGATAATCTTTTACCTTTTGTTCTTTCCCACAGTATCCATATACGGGGAAGGTAGGGAAATCACATTGGTAATGATCCGCCAAGATGTATCCATTGCATTCCTCATTGTTATTATTTTTATTTTGGTTATTTTTTTGTTATTGTTATTTTTGCTCAATTTTTCTTATCTCAACCCCAAGGATCGTTCTTCATGAATTTAGTTTATTATGTGTATGCACGTCATAGATACTACAATAACAATACACCTTTGTTTGAATTATGTATTACAGAGGTGGACACCTTTTTCCATCATGCCTGTCACCACCGATTTCGCAGGACAAACATTTGTTTAACGCTGCATTGAGGGTATTTATTTTTGGTATGCCACTCCACTTCACATTTTATGAACCATATGCTACTACGCATCACCCAAACATTTTTCGCAGTAAGTTTCTCTGAATGATTTTCCATTGATGTGATCGTTGCCTCCATGAATGGACTTATGCAGTGTCAGCACTCGCAATAGCTTTTTACCCGTGATGCCACTTCCAAAGATTTGTGTGGGTTTATGAATGTTTTATTTAAAATTTTGTGTCAAAATGGTAAGAGTAATCCTCTAAAAACTATTGTGCATGCTAAGTTAGATGAATCTCATAAAACAACTTCGAGATCAAGGTCTTAAACTATGCATCATATCTACACACACTTTCAGTAAGTTCTTTCTTGATCTCCTTTAGTGGAAATATGCTTTATTATTTGAATTTAAGTATGTCAAAATATTTTAAGACTATAAATTGCATGTGTACAATGCAATGTGAACACCGAACGGTATATGTTATTTGATTTAGAGGGGTAGTTAATTATTTGGGTGAAATTGTGGTAGTTAATTAGCCTCTTTGTACAAGATGATGGAAACATAGTTGCATAAGTTGTGCATTTAGTTACAGGAGCTGATCGGAAATGGATTTATTAGGCCAATACTTCAACCATGTATTGAGGTCCACTGGAAACCAAATGTGCATTGCCCATGAAAAGAGTTAAAACTTAACAATAAAGCAAGGCAGTGACTATCTAGGAAGAAATTTGCAAGTCTACAAAGTGCCTATCCATTCCTACTTGATTGGAGTAAATTTGCACCACTTATTTGGTGTAATGTCTTGATTGGAGTAGTCCTACACCACTAATGATTTGGTGCAATGTTTTCCTTCTATAATCTTCTCCTTGTGTCTTTGGAAAGGATAACTAAATGAAAAAATTTATAAACCATCATTGGTGCCCATCATTGCCCACATGTTTAGATTAAGTCCACTCCATATCAATGGTGCAACATTTCCCCATGATAATCCTCTCCATAGGAATTTGCTGAGATTGTGTACGGGAAGAACATCACCAGATGATTGGTGGCAATCCATTCCCACATATTTAGAGTACAACTGCATCATTGATGTGATGAAATGTTTCCTTTAATGGTATTCGTGTGACTTTGTACAAATATCCTCGAAAATTATCCTTATTTGGACTTCATTTGGAATATTCTGAGATAAATTAACAACAACAATGTAGGCATCCTTTTCCCTAAACATTTCAAAGGATTGGAAAAGAAACCACATTTGATTGTATGAGCATGGATTTCCTTACCCTGTTGCAGAGATGCTAAGTCTATGCATGTGGGCAGAATGTTTACCATGGTGATCAAATTGGGTTTCACACCATCATTAATGTCCATGCCCTGTCGCAGGTCAGCCAAGCTTCCACAAGCCTTCATAGTGTTGATTTCACTTTGTCTAGTTGCAGAAGCCAAACGCTTTTCGAATTTCATTTCACCAGAGCCAGAGTGGGAACCTACCATTGATTTATTAGGCGTAACTTGGGTGGCTTTGAAGGGGCTCACCAATGCTAGCAAAGGTGAGAGCTTTAAAGGCGTCACATATTTTAAACGCTACTTGCATAGCTTTGGATATCTCACCATCGAAAATATCACCACGGATTCTTTATGACGAGAAGCTAGAATCCACGGTGAAGCTTTACTAGCACAACTTCAACCTTCCCATCACCAAAAGTGTCGATGAGAAAACCTTGAGATGACCGGGGACTGTTACCTGGAACAAAACAATCTTGATTCAAGTTAATATATATACCCACAGACTTCCGTTTACCATGTAATCATACAAGAACATGTTTCCATGTGGAGAAAGTGAATATCCATGCACACAAGCTTCCAATGCTTTATGCTTCGATTTTTTCCACTTAGTTTCAAATTCACACAAGCTTTTTGGGTAGTGATTGTACAAGCCAATTTTTCCCATGTCATTCAACATGGCATTTTTCTATGAGGTAATTTGACAAACAATTCACTATTTTTGTGTAAATGCGATTTAATCACCATGAAAATGTATCATCTAAGAACAAAACCACATGTTTATTGATTGAAAGGAGAAAACCCTAGTTGAGGAGTGAAAGTAAATACACAACAATGGATAAGATAACAAAATGAAAAATTGAATATGAAGGAGCCAAATTAATAATTGGTTTGAGAATAACATTAATTGGTTGTATAAGAAAATTAACAAACATATATCTTACCAACTGAAGAAAATTTGAGTCCATGTCCACAACTTTCCTTCCTTTCAACAACTTTAGAAGAATAATTTCGTAATTGTATAGATCAGATTTATCAAAACCATTTTCAACAAAACCATTTTAGGTATATGCCCTACTACCATACAAAGGGCATTTTGTCTAAGACATTCCAATCCCAGTTATTATAAAAACACAGATTTTAAAGAGAAAATCAAATTACATGCAATTTCATTTCTAACTGCAATTATGTAGGCTCCGCGAGAGTTGCAAGATAAACAATCTATATTACGATTGATTTTCTCTACCATATCCTATGGATTCCTTACTCCCCTACTTTCAATCAAACACCATCATTTAGACTATTACCTAGAACAAAACAATCTTGATTCAAGTTAATATATATACCCACAAAATTCTGTTTACCATGTAATCATAAAACAACAGTTTCCATATGGAGCAAGCAAATATCCATGCAGATAATATTCCTATGCTTGATGTTTCCAATTGTTTCTAGCTCAGTTTTAAATTCACACAAGCTTTTTGGGTAGTGATTGTAAAATCCAATTTTTCCCATGTCATTCAACAAGGCAGTTTTCTATGAGGCAATTTGACAAATAGTTTGCTATCTTTGCATTAATTTGATTTAATCACTGTGAAAATATATCATCTAAGAACAAAACCACATGTTTATCAATTGAAAGGATAAAACTCTTGTTAGGGAGTGAAAGTAAATCTACAACAATGGAGAAGCTAGAAACATGAAAAATTGAATATGAAGGAGCCAAATTAATAATTGGTTTGAGAATAGCATTAATTGGTTTCATAAGAAAATTAACAAAAAAATCTTACCAACTGAAGCAAATTTGAGTCATTTTCCACAACTTTCCTTCCCTTCAACAACTCCAGAAGAACAATTTCGTAATTGTATAGATCAGATTTCTTGAAACCATTTTCAACAAAACTATTTTGGGTATATGCCCTACTACCATGGTATTACATGCAAAGGGCATCTGGTCTGAGACATTCTAGTACCAGTTATTAAAAAACACAAATTTTAAAGAGAAAATCAAATTACAGGAAATTTCATTTCCAAGTGCAATTATGCAGGCTCCTGTGAGAGTTGCAAGATCAAAAATCTATATTACAATTGATTTTCTCTACCATATACTCTGGATTCCTTACTCCCCTACTTTCCATCAAACACCGTCATTTGGATTGTTACAGGAACAAAACAATCTTGATTCAAGTAAATATATATACCCACATACTTTCGTTTACCATGTAATTATAGAACAACAAGTTTCCATATGGAGAAAGTGAATATCCATGCACACAAGATTCTTATCCTTGATGCTTCCAATTATTTCCAGCCCAGTTTCAAATTCACACAAGCTTTGTGGGTAGTGATTTATGACAATCTAATTTTTCCCATGTCATTCAACAAGGCAGTTTTTATGAGCCAATTTGAAAAACAGGTTTGCTATCTTTATGTAAATGTGATTTAATCATGTGAAAATCCATCATCTAAGAACAAAACCACATGTTTATCAATTGAAAGGAAAAAACCCTTGTTGAGGAGTGAAAGTAAATCTACAACAATGGAGAAGCTTGAAAAATGAAAAATTGAATATGAAGGAGCCAAATTAGTAATTGGTTTGAGAATATCATTAATTGGTTGCATAATAAAATTAACAAACAAAATCTTACCAAGCTGAAACAAATTTGAATCATTTTCCACAGCTTTCCTTCCCTTCAACAACTCTAGAAGAACAATTTTGTAATCAGTATAGGTCAGATTTCTCAAAACCATTTTCAACAAAACCATTTTGGGTATATGCCTTGCTACCATGGCGTTACATCCAAAGGGCATCTCGGTCTAAGACATTTCAGTCCCAGTTATTTAAAAAACATAAATTTTAAAGAGAAAATCAAATTATGGGCAATTTCATTTCCAAGTGTAATTATGCGAGGCTCTGTGAGAGTTGCGAGATCAAAAATCTATATTACAATTGATTTTCTCTACCATATCCTTTGGATTCCTTACTCCCCTACTTTCCATCAAACACTGTCATTTGAAGTATTACGGAATAAAAGAATATTTATTCAAGTTAATATATATACCCATAGACTTTCGTTTAACATGTAATCATAAAAAAATAGGTTTCCATGTGGAGAAAGTGAATATCCACGCACACAAGATTCGATACTTGATGTTTCCAATTTTTTCTAGCTCAATTTTTAATTCACGCAAGCTTTGTGGGTAGTGACTATACAATCCAATTTTTCCCATGTCATTCAATAGGGCATTTTTCTTTGAGGCCATTTGACAAACAATCCGTTATCTTTGCATAAATGCAATTTAATCACTGTGAAAATATATCGTCTAAGAAGAAAACCACATGTTTATCAATTGAAAGGAAAAAAACCTTGTTGAGGAGTGAAAGTAAATATACAACAACAAAGAATCTAGAAAAATGAAAAATTGAATATGAAAGAGTCAAATTAATAATTGGTTTGAGGATAACATTAATTAGTTGCATAAGAAAATTAACAAACACAAATCTTACCAAGTGAAGCAAATTTGAGGCATTGTTCATAGCTTTCCTTCCCTTCAACAACTCCAAAAGAACAATTTAAGTAGCTTGTATAGATAATATCCAATGTTTGTACATAATTTTTCATGCCAAAAAATGGAACAAAAATCTTAAACGATGGAAATTTGTAAACCAAAGGATAATTCAAAGAAATAATGTCTGTTAAGATTTGAAAGGAGAGAGACCTTGGTTTTCGGAAAGGGTTGTGTTAAAGCATCATTGCACTTTTTAGTGAAGGAGACCTAAAAAGACATCAGGAACGTTTTACGAGTGGGTATAGTTCAGCTCTTGCATCGAAATTTGTCAATTTCTCTAGAAAATATTGCCTGAGATAATGCTAGACTTTGCAAATCACACCCTATGTTTCAGAGAAAAAGAGATCCAAATAGGCAATCACATTACATTACATAAAAATACTTCCAAACGGTGAAGAAACGTGTAATTTCAATCACATTTATGAAAGTGGATGCAATACAATGAGTCATAGGCAGGACCAGTCATCTAAAAATGAATGAATAATAATACATTCACCAGACCTTCTAACAGAGCATCTACATCAGCCGTCGAACTGAGGATGTGAAATCTAGTGAGACAATAGACCCACTTAACCCATTTCCATTAAGGGGAAGGAAAATGAATATGCCCGTAATTGGAACAACAAGGAAGGGTTAACAATATTCTATTCTAAAACCAATAGAAGACATTAGTGTATTTCACCTATCCATAATCTTGAAGCTATAACTTGACCTTCTGTATTTCCTCTCTTCATGGATTCACTATTCCAGAATTGAATATGATCACCATAATTCAAATATGCTCGGCCTTTTTATTTCATCTAGGTTTTGGGTCTGGGTATGATTGAAATTACAGATATCGTTAACCCTCACTATAGGGCGTAGAAAACTGCCTCAGGTTCTTACAAGTCAAAGTAAGATGAGCCGCCCAAACATGCAACTTCTGATCCTACAGACAATATCGTATTCAAAATGCAATTGAAGTATAGGATGAAGAATATGAAATTACGAGATCCTCACAATCCCGCGATCTGGGAAAATCTAAAAATAGCTAAAAACATGTTAAAATAGTAAAAAATGACCAAACGATTTGTCAAAATTAATTGCATTGAAAAAATGTCAAAACGGATGTCAAATTTAATAGTCACCAAAACTTCTAGAAGAGCCTTTCCAATAGGGAGAATTCCTTCGATGTAAAAACATCACAAACAAGTCTTTAAATTTTTATCCAATTTGTTTCATATTTTTACTTAACAAATGTTAATGTACTAAAAACCCTTTCATCTTCCACTAAGCCCAAGATCATTCACTAATACTTTCTGCAAGATGGTACTCGGATACAAAATTTTCCATAGCTGTGTAATAACACCTTTTTCTATTGGTTTAATTAGACAATTATATTGATCAATCATTGTGAACGCAAAATGAGATGAATGAGACATTAGAAATTCCTTCTATAAAAGACCTTTAATTTCAACTCCTTGGAACTCTACAGATTTACTGAAATGCTTAATGAGAGTTTTCTTAAATTGTAAGATAAAATTTGTAGGCCTTCTTTACCTCTATCAGGATTTCAAAATTAGGATACACCATTTTCATGGCCTCAAGCAATTCATCCCCTTTAAAACGTTATTTGATCTCACGCGATAAGCTTTTGAAATATTTCCTAATTTTATTTGCGTGTCATATATAAACTTTTCATATAAATTACGTGTTACATGTACTTCTTCAAGATCTGATAATGTGATATCTATACTTTTTAGAAAGTGTGCATTGAAATATCCATCCCATTAACAATGATACAAATATGGTCATTGATATTGAATTTCAAATAGATTTTTGGATCCTTTATATTTGTTAAATTTTTCCAACTACTAAAAATTGGCACTTATAAAATTTCTTCATAGTTGTATAACATATCAAGAGTTGTATAACATATCAAAATAAGGATAATACATCATAACATCAATAATGTTTCCAAATATTTTAAATGGTACAACAAATATTTCCCTTTGTCAACTTCCCTACGATATTTAAACATGAAACCTGCTAAAGATGGATATTCTTCAAAACGCGTTGCATGTCAACTCATACATGGAAATCCATCTTGTATCAACATATTTAAGGAAACTTTTACCATCAGTAAATCCAATTGCAAATTTATGAAACTATAAAAATATTTTTGGACTACTCACCATGTAAGCATACAAGTCACAAATGAGCTCTTCCACTTTAGCGACATTTTCCAATGTGCTAACAATTGTATGTAAGGTTCATTCTATAAGCTATGGAATGACTTGGAATCATATATAGGGAATTTTTTGCAGGTGAACAAAACTTCCACTTCTATGAACTGCATTCGATGCACCATCAATACCAACACACACCAAATTAGTAGAAATTGCATAGTCATCCATCCCAGCTAAATTCCTCAAATTAGAAATAACCAATTTGTAATGGTTTTCAACATTACATTTTTCAACCATTTTATTAATAGCTAACAAATGATTTTTCCTTGAATGATTCTCAAAATTGTAGACATGCATGCAAACCCATGATGTGTTGTCAATTTTTGTGACCTCGTCGATGGAAAATGAGATAAACATTGATTTTTTTACTTTTTCTTTCAAATCTTCCATTTAAATTATTCTTTGTAAACTTTTCCATTTCCCAAGCAATGATCTTCGACCCATATGATTGTCAAATGTTGAGAAACCCATTATATTGAAACAAAACCTTATAATATGTAAAATTTGAAATTGGTCTGCCATTTTTAAGAATGTGAAATACAGTAGAGAACTATACATTTTTGGCATGTAGATTGGTAATCAAAAGTTTTCAAAATTATGCATTAATTGTTCCCCCTTTCTCAACAAGTTTTTTTGATGTTTTTGTTCATTTTCATGCTCATTTGTATATCTTACGTGTATGATATCTTTTGCAATTTTCCATTTATGTTTCTTTATTTTTTTCCATTAATTTTTCACAATATTTCTCAATTGTGTCCAACTTCAGTTGTAATATGTGGTATTTTTAGTTTCCAACTACATATTATACATCTACATTTTGTTGGAGTATCACTACCATTCTCTAGCTCTATAGGTTCAATGAATGGATATTTAGATGCCTAGTCTACCTTAAATGACCTCCTAATTGTCCAACTAGTTTTCTTCCTTCACACATATTTTTGTTTATAATTTTCAACTTGAGTCTCTGTTTCATGAGATTGAGAATTGGAAATATCTTGTACTAGTTGAATCTCATCATTAGGAATGTCTTCCATTGGAGGAATTTTATAATGAGGATTATCTTCTAGCTATGGCATGTCATCATTAATAATATCGCATGTGTTAACTTGTTATTCGATTTACTATTTCTGTGGTGAGTGTGGTGACATGTTATTATGATTAATTGTTCCATGTGGTGTGTCTAGTGACATGTTCTTCTCATTAATTGTTTCATGTGGAATACAATTATTAGTGGGGTTTTCTGCATTCAAAAGGGACAAGGGTTTGACTATGATCTTGAAAATTTAAATTAAACTAACAAATGCATTAAAAACAATCTCTTACCTATGTTTGAAGTGGATGCAAGTTGTGTGTGTGATTTTTGGCTGGTTGAAATAATTAAATATGTTTTTTTTCATTTTTAATTGATTTGTCTTCTTGTTAACAAAGGCCATTTTACCTAAGACCAATCCAAATGTAATTTAAGTATGTAATCATGGATGATCCATATGTAAACTATAAAACTAGCTACAGATCCATACCACATGCTACCGGTCGATAACATATATGCTACCTACAACCTTACATGAATAATGAAGCATATATGCTACTGATCGATAGCATATTCTATAATCAATGGAATAATTAGAATTTAAATATGTTACTTTTCATTTTAATTGATTTTTCTTCTTATCATTATTACCAGAGGCCATTTTACCTAAGACTAATGACAATCCAAATGTAATTTAAGTATGGAATCATGGATGAGCTAGATGTAAACAATAAAACTAGTTACAGATCCATACCACATGATACCGATCAGTAACATAAATATATGCTATCGGATGGTTGTACATACACTACACCGTCGGCTTACGAGAAAATTCTAAAGCATATATGCTACCAAATGTACAATACTTGGGGTCATGTATGTGATTTTTAGTCGATCATCAATGCCCACACTAAAATTGGAATTGTGATTTTATGTTTAATATCATAATTATAATTTGAATATATAGGTGAATGTGGAAAAATTATCTTTCATGGTAAAGGAAAATTTAATATAAACAATCAACTATTAGTTTCAATACCTGGAAAAATGACCCAAAAAATAACTTATACCCATAAAATTTAGGAAAAATAACAAGCTTCCGAACCTAAAAAATTCACCAAAATAAATTTTTGAAATATTGAATATTCATGAATTAATGAAGATTAACCAATAAAATTTTCCCTATTGTATTCCAAGTGCAATTCCTTCTTCAATTCCAAGTTCTTCAAGGAAGGTAAGAACACTAAGTGAAATTTATCAAAGAACAAGAAGTCAAGCACATGAAGAATGTCTAATAGGTGAGATGGTAAATTATGTTTTATTTACACAAGCTGATTTTGAACCATCATGTTTTGAATATGCATGTATTAATGATGTTTGGGTGTAATAAATGCAAGAAGAAATGGATTCCATTCATAAGAATGATCCTTGGGAGCTTACAAAAACTCCACAAGAAACTAAATGTATTTATAGTAAATGGGTCTATAAGACTAAGTACAATAGTGATGGTAGTGTTGAAAGGCACAAGGAATGTTTAGTTGCGACATGATTAACTCAAAGGCATGAAATATATTATGAAGATACATTTGCACTAGTGGCAAGACAAGATACAATTAGACTAAGGATTTCAATAACTCAAAATAAATGGAGCATACATCACATGGATGTGAAAAGTTCCTTCTTGAATGGGTACTTAGAAGAGGAAGTATATGTATAATAACCACAAGGTTTTGAAGTACAAGGTAAAGAATACCAATTCTACAAGTTGAAGAAGGATTTGTATGGCCTCAAACAAGAACCAAGAGCATGGTATGCCCGAATTGATGGATATTTTTAACAAAATGGTTTCAAGAGAAGAAAAAGTGAGCCTACTCTTTACTACAAGAAAAAAGGTAATGATATTCTCATTATAAGTTTGTATGTTGATGATTTTTTATATATGGGCAGTAACTCTAAGATGAAGGATGAATTCAAAATTGCTATGATGAATGAATTTGAAATGAAATATTTAGGTCTCATGCAATACTTCCTTGGAATGGAAGTTCATCAAAGTAAGGATGATATTTTAATTTTTCAAAAAAGTATGCAAAAGGTATGTTGAAAAAAATTAGTATGGTTGATTGTAAATCCAACTCTACTCAAATTTCTCAAGGAGTTATGCTATGCGAGAGAAGACAGTGCTAAAAAATTGATGAGACAACTTATAAAATTATTGTTGAATCTTAATGTTTATAACTCACACAAGACAAAATATTGTTTATTTAGTTTCTCTTGTTTCAAGGTATATGTATAGGCCATCTGAGATTCATATGAAGGTAACCAAGTGGATATTAAGGTATGTGAAAGGCACTATCAATTTTGGTACTCATTATTATTCTAATAAAAATCTTGAACTTGTTGGTTTCATTGATTCTGATTGGTGAGGTAGTTTGGATGATCGGAATTCAAAATATGGAAAAAAATCACTTGGTATGGGTTTGATTACATGGAGTTTAAAGAAGAAAATTTTAGTTGATCTTTCATGTACTGAAGTAGAATATATTGTAGACATTTCAAAAGGTACACAAGTATTATGGATCAAAAAAATTTAGAAATTAGTGAGAAATAAAATCAACATATAGTAATTTTTTGTGTGTTGGTGCAATAATTATTTGGGTAGGAAAATTGTGGTATTTCACCAAATCTCTAGGATTAGTTCCATCTGATTGAATGGGGAAGATCCATTTATTAAAAGCAAGGAAAAAAATAATCTAAACTAATTTTGGTGGATGTCCTATAGACTGAGGATCACACAAGAATACTTCACTAAACTTTTGGAAATTTCTTATATGTAATACAAGGGAGGAAATTTGCTTAGTGAGTGAGATAGGAGAGGGAAATAGGAAGGGGATTTTAATCAACAAATAACATAGCTAAGTTCATTGCATTAAAATTAGAATATTTCACTTGCATCAATGAGAAGAAACCATTCACAAAGAAAGAGGAACAATCAACAAGAAACACAAAGTTTTATTGCATCATGTTGCACAATTTATAATGCTTCATGGAGTGAAAGTTGAGATGAAGATAGAACAACAATAAAATAGCGAATATAGGAATTACGGTTTTCTAGAGAAGATTAAATATTGATCCCTTTGATATGATAAGAGAGATTTCTTAAAAATTCTACATTGTGACCATTCACATTCCTACATGACTATTCACCTTCTTTTCTAGAATAAGAAATTTTTCCTTATTTTAAGAAAATTACTTTTTACAAAAGTGGAAAAGAGGAAACTTAAGTTGGTTTTGGAAAAGTACATTTCTCAATGAAGAATTAGAAAACCTTTGGACTTCCTTTGAGAAAAAATACCTACAACATGTAGGAATAGAGAGAGAGAAAGAATGACATCAATCGACTAGTGAAACTCATGAATAATATCCTTTGATGCGGAAAAGCGAAGAATTTTAAAGACTTCTCATAGCTGCATTAAACTTGTGCACTACATCATGTTGGGGTTAGCACACTTTGGTTGTATGCACAATATATCGATCTAAGAATACATGCAAATAAAAGTGGATATTCTACCGGAAGAATTATACAAAACAAGAGACATAAATCAACACCAGATTTAACATGGTTCACCCGGTATGGGCTACGTCCACCAAGAAAAAATCCAAACACTTCTCAGATGTTCAGTACTTTCTTCCTTCAAGCTTTTTGATTCTTCACCAAGAATTCTCTCTCACATAATTATCTTGTAATTATGATCAATCCTCTCATTCTAAACCCTAGCTTTATGCTTTAAATAGTCATTTAAGACTTTAGGGAACTTAGCCATGCAATTACATTCATTAAATCTATTCCAATGCTAAAAATAGAAATAAATCCCGAGAGTTAATTAAAACTCATCACACAGGTAACCGATGCCGGTTTTGCCCAACCGTTGCATGGTTCCAACTTGCCTTGACCGATGCCGGTCACACTCTAACCGATGCGATTACTGTAAACTTCCAACAAGTTTTATTTACATGCTAAAACATGAGTAATTTAGCTCCATACTCAACAATCTCCCACTTGGAGATTAATTACTGCACACTATACCTGTACAATGCCATTCTTGGATCCTCCTAAGCTTTGTTTCTTCCTCTTCAAGTTTCAAACTCGAAGACCAACAGAAGTGGAGTGTAGCTCCAACTTCTCCTTTGCTAATGGCTTCATTAGCATATCCACAGGGTTCTTGCTTGTATGAATCTTTTCCAGATTCAATTGTCCATCCTCCAATACTGCCTATATGAAGTGATACCTCAACTAAATGTGTTTCGTTCTCGAATGAAATGCTAAGTTCTTTTCCAAATGAATTGTACTCATTTGTCATCCTTTGAATAGTTTACAATTACTTTTCTCCTTTCCCAACTCTTCCATGAACCTACTCATCCATATCATCTCCTTGCTAGCCTCTATAGCTATAACATACTCTACCTCTGTAGTAGACAAAGCCATAACCTTCTGCAATCTCAAAATCTAGCTAACTGCCATTCCACCTACTGTGAAAATATATCCAGTAGTGCTCCTCCTACCATCCAGATCTCCAGCCATATCCGAATCAACATAGCCACGTAATGAAATATCCGAACCTCCATAGCATAACTGCATGTTAGATGTCCCTTTCAAATACCTGAGTATCCATTGGATTGTTTTCTAATGCTCTTTACCTAGATTAGCCATATATCTACTCACAACTCCCACTTCTTGTGTAATGTCTGGTCTTGTACAAACCATAGCATACATGAGACTTCCAACTGCTGAAGCATATGGCACTTGTGTCATGTATTTGACCTCCTCTTGTGATGAAGGACACTGATCTTTACTTAATTTGAAGTGTCCAGCCATAGGTGTGTTAATAAGTTTTGCATTCTACATGTTGAACCTTTCTAACACCTTGTAGATATAATCCTCTTGAGACAAATACAATTTCTTGTTTTTCTTATCTCTATGTATTTGCATGCCAAGAATTCTTTTTGCAGCTCCCAAATCCTTCATTGCAAACGTGTGAGCTAGCTTTCTCTTAAGCTCACCAATGTCCTGCATACTAGATCCTGCAATAAGCATATCATCCACATACAGTAACAAAATAATATAGCTCCCATTTTCAAGCTTCTTGAAATAAACACAATGGTCAGATTCACATCTCAAGTAACCATGCTCATGCATAAAAATATCAAACCTCATGTACCATTGCCTTGGAGCTTTCTTGAGCCCATATAAGCTCTTTTTCAACCTGCACACTAATTTCTCCTTACCCTTGACTTCATACCCAAGTGGCTACTGCATATAAATCTCTTCATCCAAATCACCATGAAGGAAAGCCGTCTTCACATCTAGTTGCTCTAAATGCAAATATTCTACTGCAACTAAATTCAATACAATACTAATAGAATTCATTTTAAAAATAGGAGAAAATATTTCACCAAAATCAATACCTTCATTTTGTGTAAATCCCTTTACTACAAGCCTTGCCTTGTACCTTTCTAATCCACCCTCTTCTTCCTTAATTCTGTAAACCCACTTGTTCTACAATGTACTCTTTCCGCTAACAATTTAACTAAATTCCAAGTCTAGTTCTATTCCAAAGAGTTCATCTCCTCATCCATGCCATGCTCCCACTGAACGTGATTTTTATCCTGCATTGCTTCTTCAAAGCTTTCTGGTTCACCACTATCAATCAATAATAGATAAAATAGAGAAGGTGAAAATATTTCTAGAAGTTTACTTACCCTTTGTGACCTTCTCATAGGAGTTTGAGGTACCAGAGGCTCAATCTGGACCTCCTGGACATTAGTATCAACTTCTAACAATGACCAATGCTGGTCACCTCTAACCGATGCCACTTCAGCTAACCGACACCGGTTCTGATCCTTTGTAACCTTTGGTGGTTCATCTGACCGATGCCGGTTAAGGCCTAATGACCACGATTACTGTGTATTTCTGAAGGTGTTTCTTTAAAACCTGAGATTTAATTTTCATCAATAAAATTCTCAATTTTTTCATCCTTTGGTACCAAAATTTGATCCCTGTACATTCTCTTTTCATTCCATTCAACATCATGACTCCTAACAATTTTAGAATTCTCTAAATCCCAAAAATGAAAACCAAAATCACGGATCCATATAACCAATGAAAGTGCACCTCTTGGATTTTGCATCCAACTTTTTTCTATTTTCTCTATCAACATGCACAAAAGCTTCTGAACCAAAAACTTTAAGAAAAGAAAGATCTACCTCTTTTTCGGTCCATGCTTCCTTTGGTATTCCTCCATCTAGTGAACTTGAAGGGCCACGGTTAATCAAATAAACTGTTGTATCAACTACTTCTACCCAAAACTACAAGGGCAATCCAGAATGTATCCTCATACTTCTAGCATGTTCCATGATTGTCATGTTCATTCTCTTTGTAACACCATTCTCTGTGGTGTTCTTGGAACCATTCTTTCTCTATGTATCCCATTCACTGAATAATAATCATTGAAATCCTTGCTACAGTATTCACCACCATTGTCAGATCTAAGGCACTTTAACTTAGAATTTGATTCATTCTCAACAAGGCCTTTCTATCTTTTAAAAGTTTAAAAAACATTAGATTTACGTTTAATACAATAAACCCATCCCTTTCTTGTAGCATCATCAATGAAAGTAACATAATACTGGGATCCACCATGAGAAGCTACTTGAGTTGGTCCCCACACATCTAAGTGTAAAAGCTCCAATTTATACTCCTTCTTAGTTGCCCCAACTTTAAGAAATCTCACTCTCTTTTGCTTTCCAAAGATACAATGCTCACAGAAATCAAGATCTAAATCTTTCAAATCTGATAACTTACCCTTAGCCTTTAAGATCTGTATTCCTTTTTGACTCATATGACCCAACCGATTATGCCACATGCATGCATCTGAATCTGAAGTAGATAATGTAGAAAATGAATCAGTAATACAAGTAGATAAATATAACGTTCCTACCTTCTTACCTCTTGCCACAACAAAAGCACCCTTGGTGACTTTCCAAGAGTCTCTGTAAAAGTAACCATGCAACTAGATTCACCTAGTTGCTCTACAGAAATAAGATTCCTCTTGAGGCTCGGCACATGCCTCACATATTTCAATACCCATGTATTTCCATTATGAAATTTTAGATGAACTTCCCTTGTTCCAGTAATGCTACAAGGTTCATCATCACCCAAATAAACATGCCCAAAATTTCCTTGAACATAATTTATGAAATGACCCTTATTAGGGGTTGCATGGAAAGAAGATCCTAAATCTAAAACCCATGATTCAATTCTATTATCTAAAATAATAATAAGAGCATCTTGCATTACCTCTGATGCAACAAGATTCACCTCTTTACCTTTGTCTGGTTGTTGGTTCTCTTTATTCTTTAACCAAAAATATTTCTTTGCATGTCCTTTCTTTCCACATTTCCAACAAGTAATTCCCTTACTTCTGGATTTAGATCTGCTATCCCTTGACTTTGATTTCCCATTACTCTTACTCTTGGATCTCTCCTTCTACCTGCCCTACTTTCTACATTCAAAGCATTTCCAGATGATGTTTCCTCTGTACTTTTCCTACGAATTTATTCATTCAAGATTATACTAACCACATCATCAAACTTCAAAATATTATTAGCAGATGTTGTATTACTAACAACCATTACCAAGTTGTCCCAACTATCAGGAAAAGAACATAAGAATAAAAGTTATTTTACTTCATCATCAAATGGTATTAAAACTGATTTTAACTGATTTACAATAGATCGGAAATCATTCAAATGACTAGAGGTGATTCACCTTCATGCATCTTAGAACTAAATAGTTTCTTCATCAAATAAACTTTATTTGAAGCACTAGGTTTTTCATATAAATTAGCAAGAGATTTCATTAACTCTATCGTAGAAGCCGCTTCTGTAATATTGGAAGCCACAGATGCTTTATCAGGCTCAATCTTATAGATCCCAAAGCCTTTCTATCAAGAATATTCCATTCTTCATTAGTCATCTTCGTAGGTCTAGACTTCTCATCCAACGGTAAGTACAAATCTCTTTGATATAGATAATCCTCAATTTGCATCTTCCATAATTGATAATTTCAGCCATCAAACTTCTCTACCTTGTATTTATTATCTTCTATCATTGTTGTAGCTCCCACTCAATCAGAAAACCCTCTGTGAGTAAATCATCAACACACAAAACCCTCAAACAAAGCTCTGATACTAATTTTTGGGGTTAGCACCGGTTGTACAGACAATATATCAAATCTAAGCATACATGCAAATAAAAGTGGATATTCTACCAGAAGAATTATACAAAACAAGAGACATAAATCAACACTAGATTTAACGTGGTTCACCCAGTGTGGGCTACGTCCACCAAGAAACAAGCCAATCTATTATCCAAAGCTTTGACAAGATATACAATGAATATTTACAATCTTCTACACTTCTCAGATGTTCAGTACTTTCTTCCTTCAAGATTTTTTATTCTTCACCAAGAATTCTCTCTCACATAATTATCTTGTAATTATGATCAATCCTCTCTTTCTAAACCCTAGCTTTATGCTTTAAATAGTCGTTTAAGACTTTAGGGCACTTAGCCATGCAATTACATTCATTAAATCTATTCCAATGCTAAAAATAGAAATAAATCCCGAGAGTTAATTAAAAACTCGTCTTGCAGTAAACGATGCGGTTCTACCCAACTATCACCGGTTCTAACTTGCCTTGACCAATGCTAATCACACTCTAACCGATGTTGGTTACTGTCAACTTCTAGCAAGTTCTATTTGCATGCTAAAACATGAGTAATTTAGCTCCATACTCAACACATCGAAACTTATCCTTCACGAATAATGGAGGTGTTGGAGAGGATATGGAACCAATGATCCAATGTAATTTGAATGATATTAAAATGTTTGAGCCACTTGGGAATCTTCTTAACTTAGCATTGGAGATAAATTATCGATATGAGAAAGTGCGTCCATGAGCTCATCTCCATAAGACCATGGATCATAAATCTCACCTCTTAAAATATCTTTGAAATTTTTGCAAATCTCATTAGACAATATTGACCCCTTTGAAATTCATGACACCTCATCTTTCTCATAAATTTTTGACATCTTCTTATTTTGTGACCCCGATTCGATAGTACAAAGAAGTCCTCCATGGATTCATACAAGGCTCTCATTTTCCACTCGATGGTCCTTACTAATGTGTCGAGAGCAGTTTTATTTTTGACTCAAGAACACTTATTGTTGACATAGTGTTTTGGGGTTGACAACACTCATTTTGTGGAGAGCCGGGAGAAACTTGTTCTAGTGATATGTTTCAACCTTGATCATAGTAAGAACATATTCTAATTTTTTCATTGAAAAGGCATAAATTTTGAAAATCCTAAACATTTCAAGAAGTAGATCGCACCTTTTCGCACAATAGAATCGATCCATGAATTCTTCATCTTTCCCATTTTACCCATTCTCTTGAATTCCTATATAGCATGAGATTCAATCTTGTTCAAGGGAACAATAGACTCAGGATGAGTGAGAAGAGGCACATATGGATATAGGAAGGCTTGAACATATGAGGTTAAAGTATGGATTTTGCTCTGTAATTGCTCCTTTGTTTCCTCACTCTCTCTAGTTTGAGAAACAAGTATTGCAGTGGTCTGTTCAAAATTATGAATGTGTCCCTTTGTCCAAAGCTCGTCAAGGGAATATTGTGTCATCACATAATCTGTTGTACTCATATTTGCTTCATCATTTTCAACTATTGGTCGAGTAAAATCAATAAATTGGGATGTTAAAACATATATCACGAGCCTAGAGGTCATCTTAGCTTTCCTTGAGTGAGGTGAGGGCATATAAAGCTCATAAGAGAATTAATTTTCAGGTGTCGTGGCTTTGGCCATAGTAAAAGCTGATGATTGTTGACGAGCTCTTATACCCAAGGAAAGATTGTATACAGTGGAGATGATGAGGCATGAGCCATGCGGCTGCCAAAGTAGGGGATACTAGCACTACGGTTTGGGCATGTGTGGGAGAAGACCCGTGGACACTTTATTCATGAGGTGAATAGGTGGTGTATGTGGCTCATTTCGGTGGAAAAAATATGCCAAAAACTCGAAGACTTGTACTTTCTTCTTATAGGAGAGACAAAAATTTCCTCGAGCTCAAGGACATTTTTGTTAAGCATTTTCAATGAAAACTTTATTCTTGCAAGATTAGGTGGATTTTTTGAGATGGCCTACTTGTCTTAAGGATACTCCTCATACCTTAGGGTTTGTGTTTCTCTTACGTACACCTTGCTTGATGTCTCTTTAAACTCCTTATGGGACAAAAATGGAGGAGTATAAAAACTTATCTCATGAACCTTTTTCAATAACCATTGTCTTGACCTTTACAAAGCTGTCATAGTACATATTCATATATCAATAGGTTAAATCTTGAGCCAATCAACAAGGGAAATTAGTTTGAACTATATCTTCTCCAATAACTCGGGTTTGAAAACATCACTTCCAACATCCTGGATATCTACTATTTCCCAATCAATCTGTAAGGCTTTCATACATTGCACGATCAACTTTGAAAAATCTCTTTTCCTTACTTTAATTTTTAAACAACACAATCCTCCCAATAATACTCAAATGATCGTTGATGACACATATTAAGAGTTTTTGTTCCCCTTATATATACAACTTGTTGTCAAAATATTTTATGGGGTAATAGAAGAAAAAAATTAATTATCCAAGGGAGGATTCGATGTTACTCACATTGATTGAATTCTTGCAATCTGATTCCCAGAGAAATTTAGAATGCCACTCATTTTCTCTTTCCTTCCCTATATGTAATGTGTAACCATGATAACAACTTGTAAATATCAATCAATACCATCTTATTACTTCGATACCGCATGGAAGCTTCGGTGGCACATCTTGAAATCCTCCTACACAAAGATATGATAAAGTTTTGAATTAGGTGAAGTAGCTCCCATACTTACTTAATAGTTTATAGGATTCAACCTGATAATATTTGATTGATATTTACCTCCATTTTTGGACAAGATACATGAAAAAAACATCGTTTACCCTTGTAAAATGCATGTTATAGTCCTTCCATTTTAAGCGTGGGTAAGTTTGGTAAAAATGTGCATTCTTTGGAAGATTATTCTCGGAGTGAGTCTGGGAAACTTCTACAATTCCATAATTTATTTGACCAAGTACACGGTCATTGTGAACTTCCTCATGCCTTCCAAAGGTTGATGAGCCGAGAATGAAAATTATCACTAATGATATGACTCCAATCAACTATATGAGAAGTTTCAAAGGTGCCTATCAAAATGAACTAGGACATCCAAGGTTGAAAGTCTCTCGTCAACGGTTTCCCCATAAGTTTGTTGAGCAGCATGATAAAATCAAATATTTCTCCCTATAATTCAGCTTTGGGAAGTGTTTTGGTACTCATGAGATCTTACAAGGAGTTTTCACCTAGCTATATATGAATTGAGATTTTGGTTGTGTCATGGAGCTATGGAATAGTTCTATATGTTCCAAATAGGAAGTGACTTCACTAATTCTGAGCCATTTCAGCCCTTAGTTGGGCTTATTAGGAAGTATGAGCATATAAAAACTATATTTGGGTTCCATGATTCTATTAGTTGTGTGATTTCACACCATTCTTATTTTCATAGGACGTAAAGTCATTTGGAACATTTATTTGGGTTTACCTAACATGTTTACTTGACATGGTAATTGATTTAGATGTTATGAAAATTATTTTCCAAGAATTTTATAATGATTTGTATTTTATATTATTATGGGTAATTATTTGAATTCACCTAGTTACAAATGTTTTATAGGATTAATGTGAATTGATATCCATAGCATTATCTTTAATATTGTAATTTTCATTTTATATTTTCCCTTACATATGGAACAACATTATCTTCCCGTTATTTTTATTAGGTTCTTCATATATTTAAAACCATGATCTCCATTTCAAACATCTGTTATATACATTGAAATTATAATATGATAGCCTTATCTCACCACATTACCCAGTAACTTGAATATGAATAAAACATTTAATAGGTAATTAAAAGAAAAATGGAATACAAAAATTACAATTTATATGCTTACTTATGAAAAATTCAAATGTGCACATCTATATGTATCATATATCCCATAAAAACATACAAAACTTTCCATGAACATACAACATGAGCTAGTAAGCATACAAAATGGGCCATATTGTTCTTTGGGACTAAAAATATCCTTATATATATCTCGATGCAACTAGAACTATACAACTATATCTATAACCGTTTATTCAACTCCTCAAAGTCACTAAATAAATCTCCCCTCTTTTCCCTAGATGCAAAGTGAGGGGATTTGGATCCCAACAAATGAGGAGAGACATTCCTCTCTACCATTTATACCTACATGTGTGAAAAATAAAGATATTAATTTTATTCAAATTAATTATGTAAAACTAATCAATTTTATATGCATTTCATTGAATTTATACCTCTAAAGTAAGAATTTTGTCATTTATCACTTGGATTATTAGGTCCTATGGTGCGGCACACAAATCCTCACTTGTGGTAACATTCATCTGTAAATAACAAATGACAATTTGAGTTTGTAAATAACAAATGTATTGTATCTCTAATGTTGCATCCATTACCGTATCGAAATAAATATATCTAAAATAACCTCTTCAAAAGGTTCGAATGTGGTTGGGAGGGAGCATTAGACCAACAAAAGGTTACCTCACTCTAGGAGACCTCGAATACATAGTTGGTGAATCCTATAGAGTATAAGAGTGCATATAGGTTTAAATATATTCATAAAAATATAAGTACAAATGAAATTTAAAGTAACATTGTTTGAATAAAAATTACAGTTAAATTATGTGTTCTCACTACTCTAGTAACATGCGGTTGTTGTGAGTTGGAAATCAAGTACCAAGAAACACCCCTCAATATGTTCATTTGGTTTTGGCTGTAATACAACACCAACATGTCACTATTTACATGCACAAATAGAGCTAGAAATATACCAATGTCAATAAACAATAAATAACTCAACAATACCTCAATCAATTTTGAAAATGTACCTACATATATGCAATCGCAACACTAATATGTTACAACAACAAAATATAATCTAGGAGGGGTCATAATGGCCTCCACCATCAACTATACAAGAAATAAAAGGAAGAAGTCATAATTATGAATCAATTACTTGTAAACATATATTAAGATAAATTTATTATTACTTAATATATCAAAATTATGATTAATTACCTCTCGTGAATAATTAGTCGAAATAGTTACTTCTCAAAGTATCTCGCTCAATTACTACCCTCAAATTCTCTAGTAACTGGAGGGGATACTTGAAAATCATGTACATCTCTTTGTATAACATCCATACATGATATAGACTATTGCATAAAGTACTCCAAAGTTGTATCATTGGGCTCTACAAACTAGGATGCAAGCTCTCTAGATGTAGTTTGTGTAGATGGTCCACCACACATCCTTCCACAAGATGTGTAGAAAATGTAATTCCACCGCTACTTGTGCCACCACATAAATCATCGATGCACCACCAACTAAACCATCAAAACTATGAAGGGTAATATGACTTGCACTACCACTAGTATACCCTACAATATAAGAACTTTGTGTACCCCAAAATTCCTCCCATGGGCAATCAATGTATCCATCAGTTGATAAGTGTCTAAATGGTTTCCTGTGTGTATTGAATGAGTTTTACTATGGATGACAACATTTAATTTTTTCCTCCTACCCCTTGGGGAAGCTTATGTACATTTTTTTTTCCTAACACTAAGTCTCTCATATGATTACCCACCTCCTCTTCCCTAAAATACTCTAAAATCAAAACAATTTAGCTTCCTATCAAGCACACCTCATAACATATATATTTTTAAAATACAATGGAACCTTGTTATTGTTACACGTAGTCTCGTCAAAGATCATCCACCATTTATCCCATATTTGTTTTCATTTCTTTAGGGATACACTAATCAATGCTAACATGTTTCCTTCTCATTGGAAGTGGATAATTGCTTCTAGGATTATGAAACAAAGCAAAAATTTCTTGTTTTGATATTTTCATGCCCTTTATGGCATCATAATCATATAAAAATCCATCAACATATAATTGTTTGCATGCATCCCTTTCACTTTGCATTAAATATAATTTCCCTAAAACATTTTTTACTTTGTTGTAAACACTTTCCAACATATTTGTAAGAGCACTACGTGCATTGTTGGTTGAGGAATCACACAAAATATTTATGATTATTTTCAATTATTTTTGGCTTGTGTTATATCATTGTAATAATTCCTCTTCTTCATGTTTATGGGCCTCTTGTGGATTTCTAGGGTTTTCAAGTGGGTTTTCTTGTGGATTATCAAGATTTTCTACATCCACCCTCATTTTCCATTAAGAAAGGCTCAATTAACATATATTTCTTAAAAAAATTACAACATTTAATTTCTGTTTTAAAACCTCCAATTTATCAAATTTAACAAACTAACAAAATAAATTGAAAAAATAAACTCACTTGGGCCACTGGGAGACACGTTGGCACACACATGACAAAGTAGAATGGGCACAAGGTTTTAAAAAGAGTGTTAATGCTTTGAATATGAGCTCTAACTCCAGTTTTTGCAATCGTGGGTTTCACAATTATGTAGGAATGTGTTTTATTTTTATTTTATATAAATGACATATGTCTTTGTAACTAAAAGTGATTATTCCATTTGTAGTCAAAAGGGTGCACACCCTTTATAGTCAAAAAGGTGCACGCCCTTATATTAAAAATTCATACGCCCTTTTTAATACAAAGGGCATGCACCCTTTTACAACACAATGCATACACCCATTTTATTCATATTTCCCAGATCTATTCAAAATAGGTTCATAATTTTTTAATAAATGATGCACACCTTTTGCTAAAAATGGACAAAGTGGCCACAAAATTGACCCCCAAATTTTTGCATCTACCCACACATGGAACACTTTCATGCATTAGGTAAAAATATAAAATATCAAAACTCACATGGTTAGACATTTATTATATCCCTTCAAACCAATATGTATTGTTTCATTTAGGTAGTAGATTAAATGGGATCACATGCATGGGGAGCGGTGGGGGGGTGTCGGGGGGTATTTTATAGATACCTAAATTTGGTACAAAGGGGGTCCAACATGGGTATTTTTCTAAATACCTAAATTTGGTAGAAGCCTTATTTGTAAATTACTTTTTACATCAATTTTCACACATGAACTCTCATTTTAAATTAGGAATAATTTATTGGTTGTATTTGGTCTTTGGTATATTATTAGTTTTTTCAAAAACATTCATATACACTCTCATTTCATCTCTCTCTTGACTACCTAGTTTGTCACATAAATCCATGGAATGCCTTGTCCACTTTTGTACTTGTCTTTGTACTTAGAAAAACATTAGAACTAAAGGAACTACCATCAATTGATAACACACAAGACAATAGTAGTGTCCTTAGTATATTTTCTTGGGTTGATCACCCTTATTATGGCCTTGTTAATATTTTGATGGTATTGAGTTAGGATTTGTACTTGTTGGAATATGTTCCTAATTCAAATTTGAGAATAGTTTATATATTTTCCATAAAGGAATTATATGAACAAGCATCTCTTAGTACAAGAGGAACCTATCGATTGTAATTTTTACATATTCTCTTAAAAACATCTCTTAAGTTTTCTAAGGAAATTAATTTGATCACACACACTACATACATGTTTGAAGCAAAGGAGGATTTAAGTGAATTTCATTTAGTTCCATATAACCCTCATATGAATTAGGAAAACTTATTTTGAATCGGATTATTGGTGTAGAGACCGTAAATTATCGCATTACGAATTCTAAAACTCGAAATCATCATGTAATTACTTTACGGTACATTATGACCACTTTCAATAGTCCATGTTATCATTCATCCAAATTAATGGATTTTTAAAATAAACCCCTCAAGTAAAATTAATGCCTTCAATGATTTTTAGCTTGCAGCTAATTAATATAGCACAATTAAATGTTTACAATCTATCTTAATAACATACAATAACCATGTGCATTTGTAAGGGTCTACTAGATCATCCCAATCTAACTTAATCAATCTACACGAGTGTGTGTAACTTTTATACTTTTGGTTAAACCTTGTATAGGTTATCGAAATTGTTCATCTCCTTAGTGACACCGAAGGGTATCCAGTTCTTGACACTTTTGATTAGGGGAAATGTGAACACACAATGTAATCAATATTTACATTAATTTGGCCAAAGTTTTTAAGCATTTATTTACAAACTAGTCTCGATATTGTACACTAGCCTACGAAACATGTCTCTCGTCACCACACAACTGTTTAATTATAGTTACCTAGATTTCATTTCATTTTTTAAGAAATTAAGTTTTAGTTTTGAAGAAGTAGAGTCCATGACTCACCCTACTAATTGAAAGGATCCTATCAGTTCCACCTTAGGATCCCTATGGGAAAGATAGTGACCACATAATGATTTTCATCATTACATCCTCACTACCCTTCTTATAGCCATCCTAAGTTGGCACGGGTAGGATACTATCGAAAGGACGATGAGACATAACACCTATGCTTCATTTACACTTTATGTTATTCATGAAGGATAAAGTAATAAGTTAATTTTTATGACATTTTAAAATGTATCGTTACATGATATTAGATTCTCAAAAGAGGATTACAGTAACTCTACGAGCTACTATATTTCATTATTTACTCTTAATTAAATAACATAACATATTATTCATCATTTAGTATAAGTTTATTACTTATGTTCCACATTGTGTTGTTCCATTACACTCTTTGGTTAAGGATCGTCCTTAATCTTTTAATTGCATTAGTTGTCATGATTAGGCCATTCAATCCTCATAAAGGTACAATGATAACATTACTTTGTTTTCTTTATATTATTGTTCTTATCATCCTATGTGTTTTCAATCAACATATTTGTTCATTTCAAACAAATCAATTAAGTCAAGCAATAAAGATATGACATAATTTTATTCAACTTTATTTATACTAATATGTATAACATCATATGCATTCTTTCATATCCATAAAGATAAGTTAAAAACAACCAAGTAATATATTCAAACTTAATAAGGATAATCCCTTATTTTCATAAATAATGATATACAATTCATCATAATAATACATTAGAAAAAATTCCCATAACAAATTGTGAAGATAATTCATTCACATTTATCAATTAAATACAACAATCCTTTTGTAGTTTATGACAAATAACTTATGATGTAAATCATGTGTGAACAATCCCAAACAGTCACTTCATGATTGCCATTCCTTCTTGCATACTGTAGTAAAGATAAAATGTATATATATGTTAGTTCAAAGAAGTGGCATGAGTTTAATAACTTGTATTCTTTTTGTAATTAAAGGAAATAATACAATAAGTTAAGGTTAACTTAACTAAAAACAAATAAAATTCCTAGTTTATTTATAAGATAACTATCTTATGAACATACAAAATGATACTTAAAATTGTGTAGTACCCTCATGTCTCCATATTGGAAAACAATAAAAATAAATCCTCATGTAGCATTCACACTATTTCACCATATAAACCAAACACATTCCAACAGATCTTACGTTTACAAATGACCTGACAACCTGTGCCAATATGGGAGCATTGGATAGAGTGAGGATGGTTATCAAAGCACAAGGTAAGTCAGTTTTGAGCCAAACGCCATATCCTTTGGTAGGTTTTGAACTCCATTCTCCATCTTTCTTGTGCCTCCCCTACCGTGCTCTCTTCTCCCAAGAATTTTCTTCCATATTTGCATAGATATCTTTACATGTGGGTGCATTGAAAATAAGTGCCATAGTGAAAATATTTGATTCTTAATTCCTCGACTTGCGTGAGCATCTTCCCAGCCTGCGTCCAAACAAAAAATGAGCCCCCTAGACCCTTGCAGTGTTGACCAAATGAAAGAATGAGACAAATTCTCTGGAATGTGATTATTGCAGCATACAGAAGGCATGGGTTTCCTCAAGAGACAGTCACACTGTTTCACCATGCAACAAACAGGTCTCCAACCTGTTGAGTTCACATTTTCCAGCATACTTCCATCCTGTGCCAAAATATGAGTTCTGAAACAGGGTTTAGGCATCCACGTGGTTTCCAGCCAGCGCATAAAAGACAGAAGGTTCTTTTTTGTCAGATGTTGCAGTTGCAAATGCTATATGGCCGTCTGTCTAAGCATAATGGAGATTTGTTTTTTTATTGCCAGTTTTTGTTGTTTTCCCCCTCCCAATCTATGCCAAAATGGGGAAGCTTTAGAACAGGTTACGAACGTCCATCAATGCGCATTGGAAATCTGATTTGTTTGTCACGTTGCTAGCTCCTCCCAAGCTGCGCCAAAATGGGGAAACCCTTAAACTACATGGATTTCTATCAAAGCATAGAAGATAGAAGAGTTTTCCTTCTAAACAATTTGGCAGGTCAACGTGCAACGTGGAAGCTTGGGAGAAGGGTATGAGCAATAGAATCTGGTTTTCATTTGTAGGATTTTGTTCTTGCAAGCGGCATAGTGGATATGTGTGAAAATGTGGAAGTGTATTCAAGGCATGTGAACTATTTGATTAAATGCCTCAAAGAAATGTGGTCTCTTGGAGAGCCATGATTTACAGAATGTACAAGAGAGAGCATTTAATCAAGTCTGAGAGAACCTTGTTATGCTCCATGTTGCTCTGAGAGCTGCCAAGGATATGGTCATCAATGGTGATGGGAAGTTGGAATGACTGGTGTGCTAGTTGGAGCAGTGGAATAGGCACTCCTTTTGCAACAATCCTCAGAAATCTTTCAACCAATTTGTTTGTTTCATTACCAGTTATGGATGAGGCTCTTTCAGGAAAAGATAAGCTTGATGACATGTTGCACACAAACCATTTGATAGAATGCCTAATAGATGGATGAATCTTTTGGAGTCCGAGTGAAACTGCTTGGATTAGCTCACATTCTGTGGGTTTGATCGGCTTCGCCCCACCAGGCATGGTCCTTCTTCCCTTACCTCTCATAATTCTCGTGTTTTAGTTCTCTTTTGCAACTAAATAGAATTTTAAATTATTAGAAATTTTAATACAGTTTAATTTCCCTTTAACTCGTTGCAAAACAATAAATTATCATGTCATAACTCATGCCATCATTATAACTCATCTACTTTAAACCATGAACTATTATCCTCACTTCGAGATGATTTATAAAACTCTTACCCTTCTTAATCACTCCAATATCGTTTTATTGACCTGAAAAATTTGACTCCCCATTGATTTAGTTGACCTTCTTCCTACTTAAAATAGTTAAATTTTGCATTTTTTGGAGACTCACTAAGTACCCTTTGCAACTCTGGAAACAAGATGTGAAGTTCCATTCGTGTACCTTGGTATACGAGGAGTCACCTTGATTTTTGTTTGACCTAAAATGATCATATGACATCCTTTTGACACTCTTATAGGAGCCCTGTTACACTGGTCTACAATATTAGAGAGTTGTTAAAACTAGAAAGTTGGCTTTCATTTTGGACCACCATTTGAAACCGGAAAGAGAAATCACGTTCCGTCTTCACAAACCTCTAGCGTTTATACTAGGAAACTGCATGGAACATTCAGTATAAGAATGAGCACTTTTCAGGATAGTTTGGCAAAGCCGATTTTGTAGGCCTCCGGTCATAGTTTGATGAGGTCAAACTAGTCCAATTTCATCTTGTCACTCCAGAAAACTTGTCGCCGTTTGAACATGGTTTTCTAGTTCTCAGTTCCATTGACTCTGATGAATTCTCTTTATATAGGGGAACTAGTAGGAGATGTCTCGTTGCGTGCTTCTCCATCAAATATCAGTTATGGACGTAGTTTTATGGGCGCTCGAGCTAACTTTTGTCATCTTACAACTGGGTGAACTATGACCAGTGGCCCCGGAGAACTAACCGCTAAACGCAAACCGTTCACTCTTTTTCAATTCCATCAGTTGCTATGAATTCTTGGTATATCTGGGGATACATAGAAAGTTAATCGTGGTATGCGTGCTCATTGGAAGATAACCTTTGGAAGCATTTTTCGAGCCTTTGAGCTGTTTTGAACGTTTTGCGGCTAGGGAGAAAATATAAGAATAGAAAGCTTCGGGACCTCGTAGGGTTGCCAAATCACCCTGAAAATGTTTAAACATATGTAAATAACTGTTTAAAACACTATAATGAAACTTGTTGTGTGTATTAGAACTTTTGACCAAAATGGTGTTTTCTCTCTTTCCCCTTCTCTTTCTCTCTCCTGGGTTACAAAAGAAGCAAAATGAAATGTAATGAATACATGTCTCTAAATCTTTTTATTTCGATTGCTAATTGTAATTTTTTTATCTTATGTAAATGGGAAACTGAAAAATGACAATTATGATTGATTTAGGTGGATGCCATGCCAAGAATTATCACGATATCATGCTCACGTGGGTTTTGCAGGATGGAAGAATGATGACGAAAAAGGTGATGTGTAATTTAATTATTATTATTGTACTTTTTATAGGTTATTGTAAAATGAATAACTGTCTAATGTAGTCTCTTGTTATAGAAAAGATATAATTGAAATTTGTTAATATGCATGAGATGCTAGTTTTAGGGATAACTTCAGAAATGTGCATCTAATCACCTGGTCAATTTGATTCTTAGTTGTGTATGGCAAAAAGGGTTTGATTTATATAAAGTAAATTGAAATTGAAGTGAATATATTGTAGTACTTTTTCAGTATTCAATAAACGATTAAATCAACTACTGGGTTATCTTCTTACCTTGCAAACGTAATAAAGAGTTTTTTTTAATGGAAACACTCAACCCTAATAAAATACTCATGCATAGCTTGCCTGCATGTGTGATCCCTTTTACCATATAAGAAATTTAAAACCATAGAACAAACTTAAACTTTGCACTTGATGGGACCTCCTAGGTTAGGTAAATAAAACCCCTAGTTGGAGTTTACCGTCATAGTCATTATGTCTAGCGACATTGTCGTAAACCCATATTTAGGAATGTCATGGTCCAACCTATCCAGAGTATGCGGTTTCCTTCTAGTTTTGGTAATCACGAGAAGAATGTCCTCTCTTCAGGTCCGACACCAGGCTGAGTGGTGAAGACCACCTTGGAAGTCACCTTATGAGTCCTTGTTAGAAGGAATGACTAAGCGGTGTAACCTTCCCATCTATGGAGTAGGTAGAGATATTACTCCCTTGTATCCTATTGGATTTCCGGGCCTTACAAAATTAGATCTAGAAATTAACTTCATCAGTGAATGAAATCCCTGTTGGACCCAAATGACCTAAATGAAGATTGCGATATAGTTGTTCTATGTCTTGCATTCTTGTTAATGAACCCTTTTGTCCCTCGTAGATAAATGTCTTGTCTTGGGCTTGTGAAAATTTAGTGCCTTGATCTTTCACGAAAGGATTATAGGGTAAATACATTGTAACCTTAATCACACCTATAATAGAGATTAAAGCCCTAGGTGAAACTGGAATTAAGCTTAACCATGTGCTTCTTTAATATGTCAGACAAGTACTTTTGTAACTCTTATGTTTAAAATGATAGTAATAATGAGACCCTAGTGTGACGCAAAAGTAAATCATATGAGAGTAAAACCAAAATTTGAGGTTAGGAATAATGTCACTGGGAGTCCTTAAGACTTAATTTAAACATCTTCATGTGTTACAAAGAATATAAATTGCCTTGGTGTGACCAAACATCGAGAAAACAAAAGATATACATATAAAAACCAAATTTGGAATTCAACAAATTATTGAACTATAATAATAATGGTAGCGAAATAACTATTCCGTGATCGATGGATGTTCTTGGGGAAAAAAGCTATTTCAATCTATGTCTTCCTTAATCCCAAGATTTCATCCTGACATCACATTAGGTTCACTTGTGTAACAAGGTTAAATTCTAAACTTTGCATAAGCGTTTTGGGAAGCCTAATCTTAACATAAGAATGAGAGAGTTAGAATTTTGTATAGAATTTGAAATATGGAAAATACTTATGTAAGTTATGAAGATTTTTCATAAGGGTAAAGAGCAAATCAAATGGTTGAACAATAAGTGAAAGGTGAAACGAATTTTCAAAACATGTAGGTGGAAAAAGGGAGAAAATTTTGCTTACATAATAAGGTTATTGGATGTTTAACGTACTCTAGAGGTAACCATGGTAATGTTGTGTTGTGGGTTGTCAATCCTTAAGCCCCTTTTTATTGTGGTCATGTTATTGCGAGTATTCGTTTGTTGGGAAAAGTGTGGCATCGACATGCCGATGTCATCTACATGTTTATATGTGAGTCAATGACTCATGTGATTGTCGCATGTGAGTCGAGTTCCGTACTTGGAGCCCTTACTTGTTGTGTGTAGTGAGTAATGTAAGAAAAAAATAAATGTCCCTGGTATTTTACTTGTTGTATTTGGGTGTGTAAAATGTGGGCACTACAAATTGTATGGTATGTTTACAAATAGTACAGAAATTCAAACCTGATAATCATAAATTTTAAATTATTAAAGTAACATAATATTGTAACTATTTATTGCAATAATCAAGAATAGAATTTATATCGAATCCTTCAATTCCTTTTAAATATTCCATAAAGAATAATATCAACAATGAAACCTTCATCAATGTTTAAGCTGTTGTTCTAATGAATGATCATATTTTAACTCATTACCCCATTCCGTATTTACAATATGACTAAAAAAGGAATATTTACCTTTTCATTCCATAATCTAAACATTGTATGTATTTATAATTCCTTACTCAATATTTAATATTATTGTAATTAATGCAGAGGTAAGAAATAACATCAAAACTTTATAATAAATCATACAATACCAAATACATGTTTGAATTTCATCCTTTTAAGTATTAAGTCAAACAATCATACTATAAAGGAGCTAATAATTTACATAGTCAAGTGTAATGATGAGTTTAATGTCAAAAAAATTTAATATGCAAATAATATATGTTCTCGGCGGTTCTTTATAACAACTAGTGTGCAATAGAGAGAGATAGAGAAGGGTTCATTTTAAGAAGCCTCTAGTAAATTAGAGGTGGAAAATCCTCGTGAATATACCTCGAACCACTTTCATTGAAAGGTGAATTTTCCAAGATTTTAGATTCAAATTTTTGCCTATCATTTTCTTAGGGGAGAACTCAACATTTTTTTGGTGTCGGGAAAAAACAAGGTTTGTTTTCGTGTGACAACAAGGCTTGTTGTCATGTGACAACAAACCTTTCCATCACATGCCACCAAAAAAATGCTTCATTTTTCTTGTCGGAACCTCCTTTTCGCTCATCAACAACACTCATTTATCGCCCACCTATAACCCTCCCTTGTCACATGTCAACAACCCTCTGGTAGCACGTCAACAACCCTCTCGGTTGCGTGTCAACACCTTCTCTTGTCACACGTCAGCAACACTATATTGTCACTCATCTGGAAATGAAAATCTTCCTTGTCGCGTGTCAATGACACTTTCCTATTGCAAGTCTACAACAACCAGTTTGAGACTTTGATCCACACTTTGTCTACTTGTAATTTACAAGTAATTCAGATGGTACCTTAGTAAGTTACTAGTATACTACTAGATGAATTACCTAGGTTTATATAGGATTAGTTTTCAATGGTAGGCAAAGCCGACCCCTAAAAAAATTATACTAGAAATTTTAGGCAAACAATACACTGACCTACTCTAAAAAAATGCCTTTTCAAATTTTCCAAAAATGGAATATTCACCAAATTATGAATATTCTCCACTAAAAATATCCCCGAGATAGAGAGAGTTCATGAGTCCATGTTTTAAGAAACTTAGTAACAACATTAACATAAAGTTATGAATGAACTAAACTAGACTCATACATTCATGCCCAATAATAAATAAATGGAATAATGCCTACAATACCAAAAAGGGTTGAGATCACAATATCTCATATATAAACCCCAATGCATGACATAAAATCTAAAATTAGATAACATCATGCTCAATGATGAGCTAAAGAATCTCACTCAACAAGCCCACAATGATCAAACACCCATAAACACTTAAGCTTTACTTTGAGCTAAATAATGATGGTGCACTCAACCATTCATCAAAGAAACATGTTCATATAAGTGGAGTGACAACAAGCTCAATATGAGCTTACACCTCGAAAATGTAGACAAGATATTCAAGAGATGAGTTAAATGATGTTATTAAAATATTTAGGGACATTATGATAAACTATAATATTAGCCTAGCTCCTTGGGAGATTATAAATTAAAATAAGTTAAATACCATTTATAAGGAAAGCACACAAATTTCTATATGAATCTTGCAACTAAATCTAAACCTAGTAGTTGAGATGATCCTAAATCCAAATACAACACAAATCCACATGAAAACAATCTTTGATGCCTCAACAAATTTTTTTACACGCTTCATTTAAAAACATTCACGTATTATTTTCCATTATTTTCCATCAACAAGAAAATGAATTATTTCTCAAATAGAGGTCCCCAAATCCAAAGAAGCGTATTAAAAATAAAATAACCATAAAGATCTTAACGTGTTGATTTAAATATAAAAATTTGCATGTTTAATCCCTATATTTTACACAAGATAATAGACCTAGAGAACCCATTTCCTTTCCAAATTTTTCTTCTTGTTTTCATTTCAAAATTTCATATTAAAAATAATAAACATTTCCAAATTTTAACCCAAAAACATATTGTAAATTTCATGTTAATAATAACAAGAATGAGAGTAAAAAACCATGTTTGGTTCTCCTTTTCTCTTCCAAACTTGCCTTGAAATCTACAACTTGAATGCCCATAAAAATCCACAAAAATATCCCGAGAAAAATTTAAATACAAAATATGCCATTGAAAATATATTTGTAGTTACATGCGAACACCAAAAACATTTCCGAAATACCTCCACAAAAACCTCCATGCTCAACTCAAGACCAAAAGCTGAATAACAATGCAAAAAGTGTGAATGGGTGAAGGACTTGCATGTTTTATCTTCCTAAGAATGATATTGGCTCCCAAGGAACTATATTCATTTATTACCATTAAAATATTACAGTTTCACGTTGTGTCCTCTAAACATAAACAAAAACGTTATCATGCCTCGATTTCAGTCACCAAGTTCTACGACATATGGTCTATGACCAACCAAAACATTAAACAATAAACAATAACCTTTGTTATATGCCACGTGGTCATTGAATAACCTTCAAAAATACTAATATCTTTGTCAAATGGTCGATAAGTACCATTCCACTATAACAATGCTAAGGAGGTCAATAACCATGGTTTTAACATCACACATTAAACAATTTGAATGCTTATCAGTTTGAGACTAACTTTAGTCCCTTACACATTTTAAATTTTATGTGGTCTAAGACCAATCATTCAAAACATTAAATAGTGGTCCTTTGAGCTCATACTAAATATCATTACCTTAAACTTTACAAATTACTTTAAACAATGCTAATAATGGTAGAGCTCAAACAAACTAAGCCCTTATACAATGCAATCCCAAAAGGTGGCTATTTAAAGCTTTAATATTGAAACAAATGGTGGAGCACATTTAATCTAAATTTATGAAAACACACACACACACACACACACACACACACACACGTGTGTGTGTGTGTGTGTGTGTGTGTACACATACATACATACATACATACATACATACATACATACATACATACATACATACATATATATATATATATATATATATATATATATATACATATACATACATACATACATACATACATATATATGTATGTGTGTGTGTGTGTATATATATATATATATATATACACATATACATACATGTATATATATATATATATATACATACATACATACATATATATGTATGTGTGTGTGTGTGTATATATATATATATATATATATATTATATACATACATATATATATATATATATATATTAAATTAACATTTATAATTAAATAAGTCATTATCCTTTAGATACGGACTAGTTATTGATGTTGGTTTGCCACTTATCGCAACACCTTGCTCTTATTGAGCATCATCATAACTTTAATCAACCAACAACCCCATTAGCTAGCCATATTAAAACAAAATTAGAATACATTAAATTTGGAATGTTGCATACTTTCCCTTTTAAAACAATCATTGTCCTGATGATTTAGACTTAAACACTATCAAACATATCAATTGAAATTAATCTTGACATTAACACAAAAAGAAGAAAGTTCATGCTTTGAAAATTATAAAAATTTCAGTCAATCATAGTTCATAAAACTTGGTTATAATTAGCCTCATAACAAAAAAAATTCCAAACAATCGGCGATATAGCTTAAATTTTCATTACAGTCATCATAAGTATAAAATCATACATCATAAATCCATAGTAAATAATTGAATAATTGTTTTGTTCATTGAAACAGAAAAGGAAATACATTTTTCATTTCATCCAAGTTTTCTCAAGTTGTGTAGTCCTTTGAATATTGGTCACATTATACCTTACATTGTGGATTATCACGATTTCTGAGATGTAACTTGCAAGTTTCCAATACTCATATAGGTTCAACCATGACATTTCCTGGGTCTTGAACCTGTAATGAGTTCCAATTTATGACATGTGTTATATAAGATACATACTTATTAAGCAACGAAAATATGAAAAACATCATGCATTTTAGACAATGTGGTAGGTAATGCTAGTTTGTAGGCCACCAGACTTATAACTTCCAGAATTTTTAAAGGTCCTACATATCTAGGTGACAATTTAGAATCTTTACCAAACAAAATAGATATCTTTTTAGGTTTAACCCTTAAAAAGACTTTATTTCCTTGCTCAATTTTTCTGTCAACCCTTTAAAATTAACGTATATTTTCTTCCTAATATATGCTTCTTTCAACCGCTCACAAATGAGATTTACTTGTCTTTCCATTTCAGATCAACATTTACGGGCCCACTAACTCGTTTTCCTCTATGTTATCCCAGCTAATAGGAGTTATACACTTTCTCTCATACAATAATTCAAATGGAGACATTTTTAGTGAAGAATGGTAAGTACTATTATAACAAATTCAACCAATGGTAGATATTTATCCCATTTATATTGATGATCCATACAGTACATTCTAATTATGTCCTCCATAACTTGGTGAACTCTTTCTATTTGGCCATCTATTTTAGGATGGTACATTGAAGTAAAGTTCAATTTTGTTCCCAATGAAGAGTTTAAAGTTTTACAAAACTGAGAGGTTATTCTAGGATCTATGTATGAAATCATCGATTCTGAGAACTCCATGAAATAAAAAAATATCATGCATAAACCATTTTGCAAGTATCGGGGAATCATCCATTAGATTTTTGGTATGAATTGAGATACATTGGTCAGTTTGTTAGCCACTACCAAAATTATGTCATTTTTTTTTTTTGGATAATGGAAGTCCTTGCACAAAATCCATGTTGATTACCTACCATATATATTATGGAATCTTTGTGACGATATAATAGACTAATAGGATGTATGTTTTTGGCTAAACATGTTGACATTCAAGACAATGTGAAATATAATTTGTCATATCCTTCTTCATTCCTTTCGAAAGTACTAGTGTTTTACATCAGCCAAGAGTTTTGTTACTCAAGAATGCTCAAAATACAATGCATCATAAAATTACTCGATAACTTTTATTCTAATATCATTACCCAAGGGTACATAAACTTTGTTTTGATATCGCAAGACTCCTTCGTTATCAAACTAAAAACCTTTATATCTCCTATCATTCAAATTTGATGCTAACACAATTTTCACATGTCGATAATATAAATTAGTTTGCAGTTCTTTCTTTACTTCCTCCTTAAACTATGTTCGAGGGTCCTAATAGTGGAAATATGATTCTTGCGGCTTATCACATTAGTCAAACAATTTTACTTTCCTTTTATGTAACTAATGTTGAATTCATAGGAAGACAAAAATTTCAGCCACCTACATTGTCTCTTGCATTCGAATATAGCTACGTAAAAATGTATTTCAGCCCAAAATGGACTATTTTTCAATTAAAATGGATTTCCTATTAGGTGATGCCTCCAAATTTTTAGGGCATGAACTATGGCAACAAGTTCTAATTCATGGGGAACATATTTCTTCTCATGCACCTTCAGTTTTCTACTTTACATGACCATTTTGAAGAATTATTCCTCTCAAACCTTCACACGAGGCATCATTTATAATTGTGAAGATTCCATTGGGATTCATAACCTTCAAAATAGGTGTTGTTGTAAGCTTTTCCTTATGAAAATTAAATGCATTTATCACATTTATCAGTCCATAAAAAAATATTATCCTTTTTTACGTAACGAAGTTATTAGTCCGATCAATCTTGAGAAATATTTTACTAATTATATGTAGTAACCACCAACCCCGTAAAGAATTTTACCTCATGAACGTTTTTAGGTGTTGGCCACTCAGTTATAGCCTTAATTTTTGATGGGTCAACTAAAATCCCATATTTATTTATGATGAGTCCAAGGTATTGTACGTTGTTCTGATAAAAAGAACACTTTGAAATCTTAGCATAAAGTTTCTTTTTTCTCAAAGCACTTCTAACACTATTCTCAAGTGTTCATTTTGTTTGTCAATTCTCTTAGAATAAATTAGAATATCATCAAGAAAAACTAGAAAAAAATTATCTAAGTATTCTTGAAAAATATTATTCATAAGATTCATAAATGCAAAGCATGTGCATTAGTGAGTCCAAAAGGTAAAACAATAAACTCATAATGTTTGTATCATGTTTTGAACATTATTTTATGAATGTCTTCATCCTTTATCAATATCCAATGATAACCATATTGCGAATCAATTTTAGAATAAACAGATGCATCTCTCATTTCATAAAAATGTAGTCAATCATCGCAAAGGATACCTATTCTTTATTATTTATTTGTTAAGAATTTTATAATCAATGCATAATCTTAACGATCCATCCTTTTTCTTAAAAATGATTGGTGTTCTCCATGGAGACACACTTGGTTGAATCGAGTCATTTAGAAAAAAATTCATGAAGTTTTTATTTCGGTTCAACTAAGTTTGTTGTTGTCAACTGTAAGGTGTTTTTGATACCGCTTAAGTTCAAGGTTTAATGTCAATGGTGAATTCAAACTCACATTTAGGAGGAATTCCAAGTAATTATTCTGGAAATAAATCCATGTAGTCTTGTAACAACCAAAAATATTCCAAGGAAGTCTTACCTTCCTCACTAAAATAAGAAATTTTGATTGCATACAACATACAACCTTTATTTTTAGCTTTCTTAAGTTGCATTACGAGAGATTTTTCTTACTTCAAATCCCCTCTTTATGCCATGAATGATGATTTTTGTGCATTTCATCAATACATTTTATCCTTTTTTCAAAAAATTCTATTGTTGCCTTGTGTTTAGATAACCCATTTACTCCTATAATGATGTCATAAGACCCTAAGGGATTCACGTACATGTCAATTTCAATGGTAAAACTCTATAATTCCAATTCTACTCCAAACAAATATTAGTCTATCGTATACGTTGCATAATTCCCATATTATACAGTCCATGATTTTTCCATAAATCTATCTTCCTTAGTGAATATTACCAGTCAACACACTTGAAATAAAGTACCCAGTAGCATTATTGTCAAATAAAATAGTAACAAAAAGTCCATAAATCTTACAAGCACTTGATAGGAGTTTCTTGTTTCATAGCTTGGTGGTTACCCACTACTACATGAATCCTTTGTTGTTAGTTGTTCCCCTAATTATTTTTAGAACATTTATTTACATAGTGGTCACCACTATAATTAAAACATCCCCTAGTAGGATATTTTCTACCAAATTTGTTTTTACCATAAGCAACATTGTTCTGCTCATTCTTTTTAATATTTATAACAACTTTTACTACTGAATTTTTTCTGATAGATCTCATTTTTCTGCCCCTTTTTCTTCCACCAAAATTTCCTAAGAGATGATGGTGAAGGTGAGTGAAGCTCTTCTTATGATTTTCCTCTCTATGAGATGAAATTGCTTGCAATTTTGTTCTTACCTAATGACTTTTTCATAACTACTTATTGGAAGCACAATCGACCAAGAGATGGGGGTGAACTAGCCTTTAAAACCTTTGAGAGAGAATCTCATAACATAAGATATAAGTGGGAAACATCAAGGGAATAAAACCCATTAAAACTTCTAAGTATATTACACAAATAAAAGTGTTTATTGAAGCACCGAATTCACAAGGAGCACCAACCCTAGTTTAGTAGAGCACAACCCAATAAGGAGCACCAACCCCTAGTTTAGTGAAGCACCAACTCCACAAATAGCCTACAACCCCCTAAGATTATCAAGAACCCACTCAACCACATTTATATGAATATCTATGATGTCTTGTTTCTACAACAACTTATGGAGATCACGATTCAGCTCACACACCTTCAAACCCTTGTTCAAACTCTCACTTCTTTAACTCGCTATATCTCACACTTTCATAACTTGTCTTGGCTTCAAACCCTTGCACACATTCTTTCTAACACTACTCAAAATTTTAGAAACTTCCTCAACTCTAAAATTATGCCTTCATACCTATTTTTCTCTCACACTTGGGTCACACTTTTCCCTTTCAAAACAACTAGTTCAAATTTAAACTCAAACATTTACTTTATACCCTTCTCTTCTCATTAACACAAAGAAATTTGGTCCTTCATCATTAGTTAAACCAAAAAATCTCAAAAACATAACAATAAACTCATGAAAATTCATAAAAATTGACCCATGTAGATTGACCATGACCAAATGTACCAAACAAGCTCAAAAATAGCTCAAAACCCCATCACCTGATTCATCAAAGACCACAAACATCATCACCATGATTAGTCAAGATCCCAAATTCGTAGCACATGTAAAATATGACATAATAACATCACAAATGGACATTAATTAGCTTTCAACAATAAAATTCCTCATAACTCTATCAAGAAGGTTGATATCCTTCATAAAACATTTGTTTCTAGGAACCAATATTCACCTTTGGACCTCTAGAACACACCATAACACCTCGGCTATGACATGTAGTAATTCATTGGAAAGGAAATGTCTTGTAGAACATATCTATGCTTTCAATAGATCATGAAACATACATACATGCAAACCACACACAATTTCCTCTTCACAAAATTGAGTTACACATAAATCAATTTTAGAAACTCAACTAGTTTTATGCCACTTCAAGAGCTTCATTTTAAAAGACCTCTAGGAAACAAGTGAATTTTTTGGGGTTTGTGCATAAAATTTTCACCTAAAAATTCTTTAATTTTCAAGTCATGTGACGTGCATGGTGCAACAGAAAGATTTTGGTCACATGAAAAAAACTTCTTGTTGTATGACAAGTAAACTTGTTATCACACGAATGGAAATCTCAACTCTCATATCGTGCATCTAGAGCCCCCATCATGTGTCAATAAAACATTATTTTTTCCCATCAACATGTTGTCGAGTGACTTCAAATCTCTTGTCGTGCATTTAAAACCTCTCATCGTGCATCAACAACACATCATTTTACGCATCAACAACCTCAGGATCCTATTGCGTAAGCGCCAATAACTTCTTGTTGTACATTAACAACCTCCTATCGTGCATAACCAACCTTCCCTACAAGTTCATGGTACTTGATATGAGTATACTACCTGGTAAATTACCTAGGTTTATATAGGATTAATTTTCAATGGTAGGCAAAGCTAACCACCCAAAAAAAAAAACACTAGAAATTTTAGGAGAACATAACACTAGCTCCTGTTAGAAAAATTTTCCATTTCAAATTTTCCAAAAATGGAATTTTCATGAAATTACCAATATTTTCCGCTAAAAAATCCATGTGCCACTTTTAATACCTCAAAAGGAATTTAAAAGGAAAAAAATCATCCCTCTTCACTTTCCAAGTGATAGCAACATCAACTAATCCTTCGCATGCATCTTCTAGCCGAGCAATCATGTCCTATGAAATAAATAACCTTCTTCTTCACTAACTAAGATGGTTGACCTATCAAATCAAATCATCATGAGACAAAAATTATACCATTAGAAATCCCTCAAAATCTAATTTTTATAACACCTTACATTTCCTTCCATCTCAAAGTATTAAGGCATTCAACCAGGTCCATATCTAAAAATTATCCAAAACTGCCCCAAAACTATGTTAAGACTAATATTTATAAATAGGGCACACTTTTCCCTATAAAATCTCAAAAATTATCTGAAACCATCATGGAAATAATTTAAAACTTCTAGGATAAAAATAATGTCAATTTAGTTCATACCTCCTTTGGACAACTTTGTCCTAGACTAAAATTCTTCATAAACTTATCTGTTTGAATGGGCTCCAAAAATCATCACATGCTCTATCATAATTTTATGGAAATATGAATGAGTCTTATAAAAAAAAATCATCATACTAGAACATGAAATCAATTATGGGAACCTACAATGAAGATCTCTCCCACCACTTTTCAGCTAGGGTTTTAAACACACAAAAATTAGTTTACCTTGTTAACATTCATTTATAAAAATGTGACAATGAAATGACCTTGTTATTTTTATGAAATATTATTAAATAAATGAAACTTAATCTATGAAATCCACAAGGTCCCATAAAAATCAGACAATTCATGGTGAGCATTAGAAGTTGCAATTCGAGCTGGAAATCACCTTCTTCTCAACCCTTTTTCACCGAAATAACATAACCCGGAAAATATTCTTGAGAATGACTTGAAAATTTTCTCACACCTCTAGGAAACACATTTTCACCATGTCAAATCATCTTGATATCTCAAATATCTCTCCATATTCATATCTCATATCATTTCAATGACTAGCCATTGTGGTTTTGCATGGTTTAGGCTAGGTAATCATAAAAGAACCTCATATCTCATCAAGAAACCTCTATAAAATGCCCTAAAACATCTGTAAAAACATTTCTCACACCTTTCCATGACAACATGAGATCACATGGATCTAAACCTCCTCATTTTGTCTCTAAGCACATATAATAGGTCTAGATGAACACTTGCAACTGGGTCTTCAACCTATACCTGCCCTCTAAATATCATGAGAGTTCTTAAAAACACTCCTAAAATTATCTCCATGATGCTACCATGATTCTCAAGTAACCATATAGCTCCACTCACCATGCACCACCACCTAGGATAGCTAGGTCACTTGATTAGGCTTGCTAGACCAAACCAATCTCACCTTGTCCACTCATGCAATCATGAAGCCACTTGAGTCTCCATGTCATCATCATACGAAGAATATTCTATCACTACTCCATCATCATACTTTTTTATTAATGGGATTTTATATCAATGGAAAATCCTAAACTCATCATGCCAACACTTCTTCCATTCTAGATGGTCTATGATCATCTACTTCACCTCATATGTTTGGGTTTAATCCCATAACAAGATTTTGGATCCAAATTTTTTGTCATTAGATAGTTAAAAAGTCATACAAGATAATTTATTCCCTCATTAATTGTTATCTACTTGATCAATTTGATCGCCTCATAATTATCATTTTTACCCATTACTATTGCTCTTAGGCAACTATCTGATTTTGGGTGTCCTAAAGGATTGTTATAATTTTATCTAACTTATTAACCATGTAACCTCCAGTATTAACTAAACTGACTCCATCACCATGGTTCATATTTCTCTTAACCATTGTATCCTATTAATTTAAGGATACAATGTCCTATTAGCATTATGAACCCATTAAGTCCAAGAGATGATAAACCTACAACTCTGATACCAAAATATAACACCCATGTTATGATTCATCCAAATTAAGGGATTTTTTTAAAACAAAACCCTTAAGTACAATTAATTCCTTCAATAATTTCATCTTGTAGTTAATTAATCCAACATAATTAAATGTTTACAATCCATCTTGATAACATACAATAACCATGTGTAGTTGTAAGGGTCTACTAGATCATCCCGATCTCCCTTAATCACTCTACATGAGTGTGTATAACTTGTATAATTTTGGTTAAACCTTTTATAGGTTATGAGAACATGTGCATCTCCTTAGTGACACTAGAAGGATATTTGATTCCCGACTTGTTGATTAGGGGAAGCTGTGAATAGACAATGTAATAAGCATGTACATTACTTTAGCCAAAGTTTTTAAGAATTGTTTTGAAAGATAGTTTCATGGCTGCACACTAGCCTACGAAACCTATCTCCCATCATCCCATAACCATCTCAGTATATTTGTTTGGATTTCATTTCATTTTTAAGAAATTAAGTTTTAGTTTTGAAGAAGTAGAGTCCATGACTCACCCTACTAATTGAAAGGATCCTATCAGTCCCATCTTAGGATCCCTATGGGAAAGATAGTGACCACGTAATGATTTTCATCATTACGTCCTCACTACCATTCTTGTAGTCATCCTAAGTTGGCATGGGTGGGATACTATTGAAAGTAAAATGTGACATAACACCTATGTTTCATTTACACTTTATGTTATTCATGAAGGATAAATTAATATGTTCATTTTTAAGATAGGATAAAATATATCATTACTGATTTTATATTTTTGAAAGAGTATTATAATGAATCTATGAGATACTATATCTCAGTAGTTCCTCTTATAGAACTAATATAATGTAGTATTCATCATTTAGTATAGGTTTACTAAATATGTTCCGCATTGTGTTGTTCCTTTACATTACTTGCTAAGGATCATCCTTAATCTCTTAAGTTTATTAATTTTCGTGATTAGGCCATTCGATCCTCATAAAGGTACAATGATAACATTACTTAATTTTTGTTATATTTTTATTCTTATCATTCTATGTGTTTTCATTCAACATATTTGTTCATTTCAAATGAATCAATGAATTCAACCATAAAGATATAACATATGTGATTAACTAGCATGTGGAAATATGTTATAGTTAATCTAATCTAGAATGACATGTAAATACAGTAAATGAATGCAATAAACAAGTGCATAAATGTCCCAAGTAACTAAGATAATGGAAATAAAAATCCCTAATACGCAAGAGAGAAGAGGAAATAATTTAGTTGATTAGAGGATCTCACTAGACATGTTGTGTTGCAGAGGTGACTAAAGAAATAGGAAATAGGAATGACTGTGCAGAAGCCCCGAAAAGGATGGATCTGAGCTATCTAGCTAGACTGGAGTGCCTGGAGAGGGATTGGGGCACATGTGGGGTGTCCCTGGTCTGTAATAGGTATGGAACTAAGTTTCACAGGTTCGACAAATGGTCTAAAACCATCATTTTTTTTTTCACTAGGTTCATTGACCTGCGCCAAGTGTCGTTGATAATCACCAATGAAAGAAAGAATTGTAAAACCAAAAATGAGCACCAATCCCTAAAAAATAAAAATTCATATGATAGGGTCAGAATGACCTCATCTGCCACAATGGTGGAATTACTAACTGAGTGTTACACTACATTCTAGACCCAAATGTAGTTTTGTGTGTGTGTGTGTGTGAAACATGCTCTAGGTTACTCTTGTGCTAGTCACACTCTGTGAAATAAAGTGATAAATATGTGTAGAAAAATGTAATAAATGGTGGATGGAATATAATTAACTTCCCTCATCTCGCTTGTGTAATGCAAATGAACTATCCTTATCCCTTATGATGGAGTTAAGTGAATGCAAATGATCTCCAAATGCCTTAGATGAATGCAAACCTAGGTGGATGATAGTAGTGGCTAGTGTTTAGCCCTTCATTATAGTCTCATAACTTTATATTTATAGGTTTCTCTTGATATAATTTTGTAATTAACCCGAAATGGTAGATCACCAAAAAGATGAGAAGCTAAAATGGCTATAAAGTGCCAAAAAGTGGTGGGAAGTTTCAAGAAGGATTGGGGTACCCCAGGGTGGGACCAGGGAATCCATGGGCACCCCAATACTAGCCTCGAGTTCCCTAGTCAAAGCTAAAATGACGTAAGCTAATGAAAACTAACCGAGCATGTTTGTAGTGGAGGTCAGGAATGACAATAGAAATCAAATAAAAATGGCCAAGAAACGGGGGTTGATTAGTACTTTTTTCACTCAAAATCCTTCTAAATAGTAGTATTAGATCGAGACTAAATATAACAAAAAGTGTGTGATTGAGACTAAAAACAAATAAACTTCCTAGTTTATTTATAAGATAACTATCTTGTGCACATACAAAATGATACTTCAAATTGTAGGACATGTTTACAAATAGTACAAGAATTCAAACTAATAATCATAACTTTTAAATTGCTAGAATAACATACTATTACAAATATTTATTGCAATAATCAAGAATAGAATTTATATCATCATCCTTCAATTCCTTTTAAATATTCCAAAAAGAATAATATAAAAAATGAAACCTTCATCAATCTATAACTATTGTTCTAATTAATGATCATAATCTAACTCACTAACTCATTCCCTATTTACATATGACTAAAAAATAGACCATTTACCTTTTTGGTCCATAATCAAAGCAATGTATGCCTTTCTCATTCCTTACTCGGTATTTAATATTCCCGTAATTAATGCAGATGAAATAAATAACATCAAAAAATTATAATAAATCATACAATACCAAATACATGTCCAACTTTCATCCCTTTAAGTATTAAGTCAAACGATAGTACTAAAAAAGAGCTAGTCATTGCCACATTCAAGTGCAATGATGAGTTTAATGTTAAAACAATTTAATATACAAATAGTATCTATTCTCGGTGGTTCTTCATAACAACTATCATATGCGAGAGAGAGAGAGAGAGAGAGAGAGAGAGAGAGAGAGAGAGAGAGAGAGTGTGTGTGTGTTCAACAATACATGTTTTAAGTAACTTAGTAATAACATTAACGCCAAACTATGAATGAACTAAATTACACTCATATATTCATGCCCATTAATAGCTAAATGGAATAATGTCTACAATACCAAGTAGTTTTTTTATTGCAATACCTCACATCCAAAACCCGATGCAACACAAAAGCTAAAAGTAGATAATAACATGCTCATTGATGAGTTAAAACAATATCACTCAATAAAACCACAATGTTCAAACACCCACAAACACTCAAGAATTTCTTGAACTAAACGAAAATGGTGCACTTAACCATTCATCAAAGAAATATGTTTACACAGGTGGAGAAACATCAAGCTCAATATGAGCTTACACCTCAAAAATGACAAGTTCTTCAAGAGCTAAGTTAAACAATGTTATTAAAACCTTCAAGGATATTATGATAAATAATACTATTATCCCAACTCCTTGGGAGATTGTTAATTTAAAAGAGTTAAAGACCATTTATAAGTCAAGCATGAAAATTTATAGATGCATCTTGCAAATAAAAACAAACCCATTAGCCGAGACAAGCCTAGATCCAAATACAACACGAACCCACATGAAAATAATTTGTGATGCCTCAACAAAAATTGTTAACCTAATTCATTTAAAAACATTCACATATTCTTTTCCATTTTTTTCCATCAATAAGAAAATGAATCAATTCTCAAATAGAGCTCCTAAAATCCAAAGAAGCGTATTGAAAAGTAAAGAACAATAGAGTTCTTAACGATCTATTTTAAATATACAAATTTTCATGCTTAATCCCTAGATTTCAAACAAGGTAATGGACCCAAAAAACCCATTTCCTTTCCAAATTTCTCCTTTTTTTTCATTTCAAATTTTCATAATAAAAATGAAGAAATAGTTCCATATTTTAACCCAAAAAATGTATTTTAAATTTCATTTTAATAACAAAAATAAAGAGAGTAATAAAAAACATGCCTACTTCAACCTTGTTCTCTTCCAAACTTTCCTTAAAATCTATAACACAAATTCTCAAAAAACTCCACAAAATATCCAAGGAAAAACTTTAAATTCAAAATAGGCCATTGAAAATAGCTTTACAGTTGCATGTGTACACCCAAAACAAATTTCCAGAAATACCTCCACAAAAACCTTCATGCTCAACTCAAGACCAAAACCAAACAACAATGAAAAAAACACGAATGGATGAAGGAATTTCAATGTTTAGCTTCTTAAGCAAGCTACCGGTTCCCAAGGAACCATATTCATTTATTACCATTAAAATATTCCAGTGCCATGTCGTGGCCTCTAAACTTAAATCTAAAACCTTTGCATGCCTCAGTTTCCATTCACCAAGTTCTATGACATATGATCTATGACCAAACAAGACATTAAACAATAAACTATAACATTTGTTATATGCCATGTGGTCATTGACCAACCTTTAAACAATAACAATATCCTTTCCAAATGGTCAATAACCATCATTCCACTTTATATAAGCTAAGGAGGTCAATGACCATAGTTTTAACATCACACATTAATCAATTTAAAAACTTATTGGTCTAAGACAACCTTTAGTCCCTTACACATTTTAAATGTTATGTGGTCTAAGGTTATTATTTAAACATTAATCATTTTCCTTGTTGAGTGGTCTAACACCAAAATTCAAAACATTAAATGGTTTTCCTTCAAAATCATACCAAATAATGCTAATAATGGTGGAGCTAAAAAAACCAAGCCCTTATACAATGCAATCCCAATAGGTGGCTATTTAAACCTTTACTAATACAAACAAATTGCGGAGCACATTTACTCGAACTTATGAAACACACACACACACACACACACACACACACACACACACACACACACACACACACACACACACACACACACACACACACACACAAAATTTTTAAATAAACCTTTTAATTGATTTACCACTTTTCGCATCACCTTGCTCTTATTGAGTATCATTGTAACTTTAATCAACCAACAACCCTGTTACATTAGTAGCCATATTAAAATGAAATTATAATACATTAAATTATGGATGCTATTACGACTTATTTTTACCATTTTCAACAACTTGTGATATATTTTGTTATTTTATGAATTTTAATGGAATTTTACAACATCATACCGAATAAAATTCTATCGGTCCCGTGATTCCCTGTTGGCGAGAAAAATTTTTGAGGAAAAATTGGTGGTTATCTTGACAATACTATGGGAGTCTAAGTCCCTCTAATTAACTAGATACATGCTACCATATATGCATGCATCGATAAATTGTGAGTTTTATCCTGGTGGCCTCTCGGCTAGGGATCCAATAGGGGCACTCCACTGACCCTGCGGAAAATGCTTGCAAGTATCTACAAGGGAAGAATTTTCTTCAAAGAAAAGAAAGGGGAGTGAGAATATTTAGAAAGGAAAAACTAATGCTGCAAGTAGAAAATTAGAGACTTGCACACACTAGCTAGAGTTTTCAAAACATGCACTTGCATTTCAGAAGAAAACAAATCAGAAAAAGCGAAACAAGACCAAATAGAGCTTAATGAACACAAAGTACCAATAAAATCTTCAATCAAAGAGGCTAAAATTCCTTCTTGCTTTATTGAAGCTCAAGAAGAATTTGTACATATTATGGGAATAGAAGAAATTTGAGAGTGGAGGAAAGTAGAAGAAAATGGCTATCTCCTTTGCTTTCTCTAGGTACAATGCACTCTTGAGTTTACAAGATCAATCACCAACCCTTTGAAATGGGAATGGCTTTACAATTTATAGAATAGAATCGAATTTTCACCTCCCTCACATGACTCTTGGTTTCCATATTCTACTCATGACCTTTCATTTTCCATGAATTAAGTATTTCTCTTATAATTTTGAGAAAATACTTTTTACAAATTTGAAATACAATGATGACACATAACAAAGAATTAGAATGGAGAGAGAAAGAAGAGAGGGAAAGAGAGGAAGAAGAGATGTCACCCGATGAAGTCCATTGATCCTCGTTGATGGAAAGCTCCAAATGCAGTGAAACTCTAAATCTTTGAACTCCTTGTACACTGGATGATGTGTGAACACCGTGTGTAAATACATTGTTGCATGAATCATTTGGTGACCATGGGCATCACTCATGGAGATCCATTCTGAAAAAATCTCATCTGACTCCCCTCAATGTTGTCACACTACTCGGCTGATTTAGATAGGATCCTAATGAATCATCTTGTGAATGATCCCCAACGGAGTCGATTGTGAATTCCACCTCCCGCATACCAATTAAAGCATGAAATGAGTGTCAAAAGACACTATTGACATCCTCACTATCACATACTCTACATAGTATGATGATAGAGATGACACTTTTTCTTACTCAGAAGTGAAGGGTTGCGCCAGATTCTTCCCTGTCCATTTATGCTTCATGATTTCTTCATAAAAACAACTTACTATTTTTGGTAAGTACTAAAATTAGTTGCCTCGAGCCTCAACTAGATGTTGTGACCTTGATTTCCCCTTCTCCCTATGTTCCTCCCATTTTCTAGGTCAACTTTCTATTTTTAGCAGGTTCCCATGGGACCACTTACTATTTTTAGTAAGTTCCAAAAATGCCCGCTTCGATGATTTCTCGGTTGTATTACACCTCCAATGTCTTTGTCTCCTTTGCAAGCTCTTATGTCGCTTACTTTCCCAAAATAATGAGTCCTCTATGTAGAAGACCTACTATTTTTAGAAAGTGAGCTTGTGGAGGTTGGATTGACATGCAACAAATTTTTTTGATATGATTTTTTTCCCAATATCATCCCTCTAAAATTTCGGGCGCACCCACTTAATAGTCCAGGAGATTTTAAAGTTTTAATTTTAGACCTAGGAGTGCTTCTGGGTATGGCAGCCATTAATGGACCTTAAAATTGCAGGTTTGGTTTTTTCTTCCATTTGTGAAAAAAATTATATTTTTGATGTGGGTTTTTTCTTTTGGTGCTTTGCGTGTGATCTTACTTTAATCCGACAACCGGTTTGACGGGAAATCCCACTTCTTTCTTTATTGAGCCGGAAGTGGGATTTCTTCATTGTGGATGCCCTGGTGCATGAGAGGAGAGTTTGAAGGTGTATTATTGATGGCCTTAGGTAGAGGAATGAATATAAAAATATAAATTGTTGTTTCACACATCCATTTGGGAGAATTATTCGACTATTCGTTTCATGGCTATGAAGTTTTCTTTGTGCTTCTCCTTCTTTGTTTTGTGCTTCTCCTTTTGTGTTTGCTCCAATTCTCCTTCTGGGACATGTGTGCTTTTTTGAGTGAATTTAATTATCTTTATGGCAGGTCTGGTTTTATTTTTTCAATGGTGGAGTGATGGAGGAGAGTTACAGAGGAAGGATGAAGTTTGTCTGTGCACTAGAGTGGAAGCAGTTGGAAGCACTTGAGTGATAGTTAGAATTTTTGAATTTTGAACACATGAAGGGAGAATCTTGGGTGAAATTTTTCATGTTTGATGTCCCTAACCTCAAGGATGTGAGGGACATCAAATTCCACGGTGGTCAAGAGGATGACACGTGGCGGTGATCCGACGACAGGGAATGAAGGTGAGAAAAGCTGCTTTAAAGCACTGGGAGCTGAAAGTCGGTCACATGGGTGTCCAAATGACTCCCATAGGGGCTGGGTGCATTTTTCCATGTATTATGTTCCCCACCTCAAGGAAATAAGGGAAATCAGTTTCCACAATGGTCCTGGAGCTAACACGTGGCACCAGATCCGATGATCAGGGAATGGATGCTCCAAAAATGCACCTGGGAGCTGAAAGTCAGTCACGTGGGTGTCCAAATGAATCTCCATAGGGGATGGGAGAATTTTTAAAGGTATGATTTCCCTCACCTTAGGGAAATAAGGGACATCATATTCCACGGTGGTCCTGGAACTGACACGTGGCACCAGATCCAACGGTAGGGAATGGATGCTCCAAAAATGCACCTAGGGGCTGAACTGTCAAGTCTGGAGGTCATATGAGGGTCCAAGAGGTCACATGGGGGCTGGGTAAATTTTTAAAGGATTTTTTTACCTTACCTTAGGGACTTTCGGGACATGAAAATCCACCAGGCTTCTGGTGCTAACACGTGTCCTCCTGAAAAATGACTAAGTCCTAAACTGCCTTTGAGAGGTCAACTTAGAAATAAGATAACTTGAGCTCTCGGTGGAATTTCTTGGTTCAAGTTTATATGATCCTAACTATAAATGTCATTTTTAATCCAATGGTTGGGGTATCATGTCTTTATTCATCCATATGATCCCTAAAATATCAATTTTTTTATTTACAACTCCACTTGTACCTGATAAACAATGCTTGCCAATCTTATGCTCCAAGGTGTTCTGAAACATCTGATTTCACCATCATGTAGGTATTTGAATCCTATTTCTGACAAAAAAAATTCTTCTAACTCCATTCGGAGCTCCTGAAATCTTGTTTTGAAGCACAATAACTATTTTAGTCCTGTGAATTTGCTTAGGCTTGTGCACCCTATTTTCACTCAAACTGCCCCAAGTCTTTCAAAACTTCCCCAAACCTTCCAAAATAATTTCCATGATGTTATAAGGTCTTCAATTCACCTCCATGTTTAATTTTTCCTTCCGTTATGCTCCAGGGGGTTGATCCAATCCTAGGAAGGCTAGTGATAGCCCTTCCCACAACTGCTTGTAGATAACATCTTTTCAGAACTCCCTAAAATCACCTAGGGGGAATGAATATAATTTCCTAAATCACCTAGGGGACAAATTTGACATCAAATAGGGGTGACCAGACTGATGGATTTGACTTGGGGTTCCTAGGAATGATAAAACATGAAAATTTTGGCACATGGGTATAGTTGTCGTGCTTGGAAACTTCTAATTTCCATGTTGCACATTTACATGACAACAACTAGTTCTAGCTTGGGGACATGACATGGGAATCAGAATCTCAATTTTATACCATATAATTCATTGACCTAGTGCCTTATCCATTGGGCTCATGAGTCACATACAATCTATAACAAGAGAGAAAAGAGAAGAAGGAAAAACACACGCACACAAAAAGATAAAAAAAACACATGACACACAATAGAAAGGGAAACACACCTATCAATCACCTATGGTACAAATCAGGGGAAAACCCACTTTCACTGAAGCACTTTTCATTCCTTAAGAGTTACCCCTGAGTGGGAAACACTAAGTGATGTTGATCTGCGAAGCTATTGATTGGCTCTAGAAAGTAACCTCCCTTCCTCAATTGCATATGAAAGCCATGTGCATTAATAATTGTCTATGTACTTGGTAGGAGTGATTCCATGTGAGATTCTTGATTCTTAGGTCCTTTCTTGGAAATTCCACTACCTTCATGTTCTTTGAAATTAGTTTCATAGTGCCAGTTTCCTTCCATGTTTATCCATATAGTTGATTCTCCATCGAGTGTGCTATCACTACCCCAGAGCTGATTTTTGTTCCAATTCCTTTGATATTCTGAGTTACTTTCTTTCCCAGGTCTATGCTCATTGAAATCTTCTCCATGAGAAACATTTGATTCATCCTTTATCTCTACTCCATTATGAGGCATTTGAGTATTGACAGGAGGATCAAAGGAAAACTCATACTTGTATTGTATATCCATGGCACGAGTGAAGAGATCAAGAATAAGCTCGGGGTCTTCCACAACTTTGAATGCATCCAAGATTTCTTGAATAGAGTTATGCTTCTTCGTTTCCTACAACTCATCTTTATATTCCTTTGAAGAATGCAGCTTGAGGAAACTATCTAGAAGGGTTACCTCATCATCTTGGGAATCGTTATGTTGTACCAATACTTCATCACAAAGAGCTTCATCTTCAAAGGCCTCGAAACTTCTTGCTTTAGTTTTTAATCATGAAAAGACTCTTCCTCTTCAAATGGGAAAGAAAATACCTCAATTTCATCATTGTATCCACTAACCATTGGCTCAAGAGGGAGATCATATTTCTCATCTAGATTTATTTCAACATAGCCCATCCTCACATTGGTTGAGGTTTACAAGTCATCTTTATAGTTGTCTTCAAGATTCATGGCTTGCATTAAAAGTTCAAGACTGGTCTCAGGGTCTTCTGTTTTTTCCACGACTCTTAGTAGTTCTTGTATAGATGGTTATTACCCACTATTCGAGGGTTCATTACATACTGGCTTGGTCTCCTCCTGGGTGACATGATAAAGGGAGTCCTCATCTTCGAATGGGAAAGAGAAATTTTCTTCATGATTTTTCTATTTGAAAATCATCAAGAACCATGTCCTCTTCTTCATGGTTTACGTCATCCGGTAATTCGAGCTGCCCTCTTCTAACTTGAATCTCCTCAATGCTTCTTCAAAGTCCAAATATCTCTAGGAAGGAAATTCTGGACCTATCAAGATGGGAATATCCTCTTCCTCCTCAGTTGCCACCAAGTGATTCATCTACCTGCTATCTTGATACAAGATGTTAGCTTCTAGGCTTTTGGACTTTCGTACCATGTACCTTATCTTCTTCTCAAGAAAAAAATTCTCCATGTCTCCCTTAACTAGTATGGTTATAGAAGACCAATTCATCTAAATTTTCCCTCCCAAGTCTCAATAGAAATTTCTACTCAACAACATTTCGAATGAGGCTGGGACGTCTACTACCAAAATCATCGCTGAAAATTTCTTGTCTGGAAATTGGCGAGAGCAACCTATGCATCTTTGACCTTCCCCACAAGTGAGACCTTTTTTTATTCTAAAGAGTAACAAGAGCCACTAGGTGGAGTAATGGTAATTTTGAGAGCCTTGGCGACCTTCAAAGGCATCATTTTTTCTGAGGCACAAGAATCTATTATGCAATTGTTTAGTACATATTATCCAATAAGAAGGGAGACGTAAAAAGGTTCAAATTTATCAGTCTTTTATGCACTCAAAGAAATCATGTTCTATGAGGGAGGTGTAGGTGATTTTGGTAGCATGCCTTTGAAACTAGATGTTACAACATTGGGTGTTAGACTACCACTCCTGATATATCATACAAACCTCTCAAATTGTTTAGGATGAGTCCGTAAATATTTAGTTTTAGTAATCTACACTTTAGCCTTGTTTACATATTCTATAAAGTCAAAGGGAGAAGATGTGGACAAGGGGGTGAAGGGACTGATTTCAGAGTCTGGATAGGCTTGGGAGAAATATTTTATGTTTGAGGGATGGACAATATTTTGAATGGCACACTAGGAGCTTTCAAGGTATTATATATTGTGGTTGAATATTTAGATTTAGACTTGGAAGAGACATTAGAAGACTTACATGGGATTTCAGGTGTCTTCTTACTTGCTACAGGTTCAAGCTCCAATAATGTAGACTTCATGGAAGATGGAAGTGGGGATCCTTGACTGATTATTTTGTTTTGTGGAGTCACCATAGGAGGATCTTCAGTCTTCTTTTTCTTTATAATAGTGGAAGGATATTTTCCTTTCTCAGACTGAGAATGAGTGAATACTGCACATGAGAAACTAGGTTCATCTTCTTCATCTTCTTTGTTACATCCAGAATACTCATAGAATCTGATTTTTGTATCATTCTCAAACTTGTTATTTTCTAGGAAATCATCACCTTCAATTTCTTGTTTAAGCTCTTCTTCACCTTCTTGAAATATGTAATTTATGTTCACGGGTGGGGCCTCCAAGGTGAGCCTTTGGGGTGCTCTTGCAATCTGATTTTGTTACTTATTTGAGAAGATACTTGTTCAAATAATTCCCTCTTCAAAGAGGCCATCTCATTCACCAATTTTTGTAGCGATGGATTGGTTCTCTCATCTCCAGGATGTTGGGCCTTTCCCTTTGATGGATTCTTGATCTTCCTAGAGAGGATGAGATCATCATCAAGTTCAATGGCCATCCTTTGTGCTTATACAATTCTCCTTGATTAGGATCTTCGCAAAAAAATTCTACTTCTGATGATTGAGCATTGATGAAGAATCTCTTAACATTGTTTTGAGACGGTGAATCCTCTTCAGGTATCCTATGAAGAAATTGTTTAAGATGAGCCAAGAATTCTCTCATGAATTCATTTTCTCCTTTCCTCATTTGAGCCAACTGCACCAAGAGGTCTTGACAATATTCAGTTGATTTAAATATTTCCTCAAAGGCAGCCTTGATGTCATTCAAACTAGTGATGGATTTGGCAGGTAGGAGGTAGAACCATTCTGCTACTTTTTCTTTGAGGGACTCCACGAACAATATCACAGCAACGTCTTCATGGACACCAAGAATTCCAAATGATGTCGTGAAAGGAGTGATGTGTTATTTAGGATGTTGTGTGTTTTCACCTTTTAACTTTGGAAATTTCTTGGGAACCCGTTGGTAAATCGTGAAGAGGAGGTTCAAGAGAAAGCGGGCCTGTATTCCTTTCCCATGGAACAATGGGTTAAGGTATATCTTCTTCTTCTTCCATTTTCATTTTTGATTCTATTTTAGCCCTTATTTTTACAAATTCTTCTTCTTCCAGAGGCTTAATGCTTAATGGTGATGGAAAAATGGGACAATTTAAAGGGGGTATCAACAAGAGTCTTGATAGGATTTCGGGTGAACCATTTGAAGAGCTAGATGGAGAGGAGGCTTGAGAGAAGAAGTATGGATTATCTCTAATTCGTTCTTGCTGATTTTACAAAGCCTCGAAATTTGAATCAACAACACCTCTCGACTTGCTCAACCTAGTGTATCTTCCTTTAGCCAACTTTTGGAAACTTTTGCAATGGGAACATGAAAGGACACTATGGAATGTGAAAATTCATGTGTAGAAATCAGCAAAGTGTATCTTTCGGCAATAGACTTTTATGAACTCCTTTTTTAATTTTTGAATTTTTTTAATTTTCAGACCTTGTGGTCGTATATTAGGTGCAGATGTTGCTAAATAGGCCCCACAGTGGGCACCAAAATTTTTGGTGAGAAAATTTGTCGAGGACAATTGGTGGTTATCTTTCCAATGCTCTAGGATTCTAAGTCCCTCTACTTAACCGGTGCAGCTACCATATGTGCATGCATGAGTAAATTGTGAGTTTTATCCTGGTGGCCTTTCAACTGGGGATCCAACAGGGGCACTCCACTGACCCTGCAGAAAATGCTTACAAGTATCTGCAAGGGAAGAATTTTCTTCAAAAGCAAGAAAGGGGAGTGAGAATATTTAGAAAGGAGAAACTAATGTTGCAAGTAGAAAATCAGAGACTTGCACACACTAGCCAGAAGTTTCAAAACATGCACTTGTATTTCAGAAGAAAACAAATCTACAAAACAAAAAGAAGACCAAATAGAGGTTAATGAACAAAAAGTACCGATAAAATCTTCAATCAAAGAGGCTAAAATTCCTTCTTCCTTTATTGAAGCTCAAGAAGAATTTGTACATAGTGTGGGAAAAGAAGAAATTTGAGAGTGGAGGAAAGTAGAAGAAAATGGCTATCTCCTTTACTTTCTCTAGGTACAATTCACTCTAGAGTTACAAGATCAATCATCAACCCTTTGAAATGGGAATGGCTTTACAATTTATAGAATATAATAAAATTTTCACCTCCCTCACATGACTCTTGGTTTCCATATTCTACTCACGAACTTTCATTTTCCATGAATTAAGTATTTCTCCTATAATTTTGAGAAAATACTTTTTACAAATTTGAAATAGGTCACTTAAAATAAAGAGAGAGGGAACGAGAGGAAGAAGATATGTCACCCGATTAAGTCCATTGATCCTTGTTGATGGAAAGCTCCAAATGTAGTGAAAATCTGAATCTTCGAATTCCTTATACACTGGATGATGTGTGAACACCATGTGTAAATACATTGTTACATGACTCATTTGGTGACCATGGGCATCACTCATGGAGATCCATTCTAAACAAATATCATCCTGACTCCCCTCAATGTTGTCACACTGCTCGGCTGATTCAGATAAGATCCTAATGAATCATCTTGTGAATGATCCCCAACGGATTCGATTGTGAATTCCACCTCCCACATACCAATTAGAGCATGAAATGAGTTTCGAAAAACGTCATTGACATCCTCACTACTACATAGCATGATGATAGAGATGATATTTTTCGTACTTAGAAGTGAAGGGTTGCACCAGATTCTTCCCTGTCCATTTTTGCTTCATGATTTTTTAAAAGAAAAACCTTACTATTTTTGATAAGTTCTAAAATTAGTTTCCTTGAGCTTCAACTAGATGTTGCAACCTTGATTTCCCCTTCTCCCTACGTTCCTCCCATTTTTCGGGTCAACTTTCTATTTTTAGCAGGTTTTTTTGGGATCATTTACTATTTTTAGTAAGTTCCAAAAATGACCGATCCAATGAGTTCTCGGTTGTATTGAACCTCCAATGTCTCCATCTCCTTCGTAAGCTCTTATGTCGCTTATTTTCCCAAAATAGTAGTCCTCTACATAGGAGACCTGCTATTTTTAGAAGGTGGGATTCTAGAGGTTGGATTGTTGTGCAACGAAATTTTTGATATGGGTTTTTTCCCAATATCACACCTCTAAAATTTTTGGGCCCACCCACTTAATAGTCAAAGATATTTTAAAGTTTTAAGTTTCGGACGACAATGCTTTTGGGTACAGAGCCATTAATGGGCCTCAAAATTGAAGGTCTAGTTTTCTCTTTTGTTTGTGAAGAAAATTATATTTTTTATGTGGGTTTTGTCTTTTGGTGCTTCACATCGAATCTTACTTCAATCCGCAACCGGTTTGACGGGAAATCCCACTTCTTTCTTCATTGAGCCGGAAGTGGGATTTCTTCATTGCAGATGCTCTAGTGCACGAGAGGAGAGTTTGAAGGTGTCTTCTTGATGGCCTTGGGTATAGGAATGAATAGAAAAATATAACTTGTTGTTTCATGCATCTGTTTGGGAGAATTCTTTGACTATTTGTTTCATGGCTATGAAGTTTTCTCTATGCTTCTCCTTCTTTGTTTTGTGCTTATCCTTCTGTGTTTACTCCAATTATCCTTCTAGGACCTATGTTCTTTTTTGGAGTGAATTCAATTATCTATATGGCAGGTCTAGTTTGATTTTCGCAATGGTGGAGTGATGGAGGAGAGTTGCAGAGGAAGGATGAAGTTTGTCTAGAAGTGCTTTGGAGTGGAAGTATTTGGAAGATTGAGTGGAGGGAGAAGCTTGGGATAAATTTTTCATGTTTGATTTCCCTGACCTTAGGGATGTGAGGGACATCAAATTCCATGGTGTTTAAGAGGATGACATGTGGTGGTGATCCGATGGCAAGGAATGAAGGTGAGAAAAGTTGCTTTAAAGCACTGGGAGTTGAAACTCTGTCACATGGGTGTCCAGAATGACTTTCCATAGGGGTTGGGCACCTCTTTCCATGTATGATGTCCTCCACCTTAGGGAAATAAGGGAAATCAGTTTCCACGGTGGTCTTCGAGTTGACACATGGCACCAAATATAATGGCAGGGAATCGATGTTCCAAAAATATACAGGAGATGAAACTCGATCACGTGGGTGTCCAAATGACTTCCCATAGGGGTTGGGAGAAATTTTCAAGGTCGATGTCCCTTACCTTAGGGACATAAGGTACTGTCATCACCAATTCGGAACTATGATAATTCTTCACGTAGGGGAACTCCTCGTGCTTATGATTATTTACTAATGCACAACCTTTAGTTTGGTGGATGTAATCTGGAAACACAACAACAAACATAACACAAGAATACCATCGATTATGATAAGAAGGAATGATGATAAATCTGAAATATCAAAGTAAATTATAATATTAACATGAAATTTTTACAATCTCACCCATGAGGTACTTCAAGTGTTATTGACTTCACTTGCCTTCCACCAATACTATGGGAGAAACTTTACAATTACACCTCTTAATGGCTTCTTCAACACACCTTTAAACTGATGGCTTTCTTTACACACTTCATACAATATTTCTCACTACTTCCTTCTATGCTAAATGAGGGGGTGGCCTCTTTATTTATAGAACTTCTAGGCTTATCCATCTTATCTCTAAGATAGGATAAGAAATCCCTCTGACGAATCATATTCCATACCTTAACTCTTATCTCGTACATGTAAGCTTATCTTTTAAGATAAGATAAACCTTATCATTTCACATGGGTTCCACATTTTTAGACTTTTTACAAATAAAATACATAAAATATTTATGACCTCACTCCTTGTCCTTATTACCAATATAATATTTCTAATTCCTAATCATGTAGACCCTACTTCTCTACTTACCCCAAATTTGAAATTTTAACATTACTGGACCACTTACGACAAATATTTACTTTTACCACAACATTCCTATTGTACTTTTGACTATTACCGTACTATACATTATTGGATATTTACAATGTAAAGCGTTGTTATCTTCTATCAGACGCTACTACTAATTATACTTAACAACATCCTATTCCTAATACATACATTAATGAAATAGAAATTACGGAGGAAAATTTTAGTGTCGACATCTTCCCCCTTCCTAGCTTCTACTCCGTCCTCGGAGTAGACTATTCTGGTGCTTGGAAAATCTTCAACTTGTCGTGGTTGACCCATTTCGTAATGGGAGTGCCATCCAATTCCTCCAGTCAGTACGTACCATTTTCATGCACAGATGCTATTTTGTAGGGCCCCATCCATTTTGGAAGAAATTTTCTCTGTCTTCTTTTTTTGTATCTAGAATCATATACTAGAACCAAGTCATTCACATGAAATGGAGACCAACGGATATTTTGATCAAAGTATTCCTTCTGCTTCATTTTCTTCTTATAGCTTGTATCCTTTCTTTTCTTGAATCACTTTATTCCTCTAGCAAATGAATATGTACCAACATTTCTTTTTTTGAATCATTTTCTTCTTATAGCTTGTATTCCTCTAGCAAATGAAGATGTACCAACCTTTCTTTTTATGAATCACTTTCAACCATCCTTTCATTTTCCATAACTCGACCATGGGAATATCAAACTCAATAAGAAAAATTGGATCAATGCCATAAGCCAACTAAAATGGGGAGTATCCTGTTCTTTGACTTTGATGTTGCCCTATATGCCCACAATGCTGCATGAATCCTCTTATCCCATTTATGTACCGCAAGGCTACATCTTTTCTAGAATTTTACACAACACAAAAATTTGTTGCCTTCCACCTCGTCCATTTGTGCTTGGCTTGTATGTTGTTGCCTTCCTGTGCTTAATAGAAAACTTATTGACTAGGGCTTCTACCACCTCATTAATGAAGTGGCTTCCTTGATTTGTTACAATTTCTAATGGACAACCAAATCGATGACAATGCGTTCATACATGAACCTTGCCACTTCATCCATGGAAGTTGTTTTCAATGGCCTAGCTTCAACCCACTTGGTTAAATAATCGTGGCAACTACAATATCTTATTTTGGCATGAGGTAGTTAGAAGTGGACTCTACAATGTCTATTCCCCACTTTTCAAAGGGACCAAGTGGAAGAATAGGGCATAATGGAGCTGATGAAGTCTTACGGTTACCATGTGTTTGACAAATATCACATGTCTTACAATAATTATAACAATCTTTAAAAAGAGTGGGCCAGTGATAACTTTGCATCAAGATCCTTCTTTCGTAAGTTGTCTATAGAAGTGCCCTCCACATGTACCATTGTGGAATTCTTCTACCAGCTCCTTCCCTTGATCACGTCCAACTGCCCTCTTGTACTGTCCATCAGGTCCTATTCAAAATAATACTCCATGCAAAATAGAATATGGGCCGACTAGATTGAGTAATCTTCCTCTTAGTCTTTGCATTGGCACCATCTAAGAAACTTGAATTCATTCGAGATAATTCCAAATATCTATGTATTCACTAGGGATTGTGTTAAGGGATAACAATGCTGCATCGGGGAAATCATCATCATCACAAGATGATCCTAAACCATCATAGGCTCGAGAGAGTGCATCTGCATTGACATGCTTCTTTCTTGGCCTATCTATAATATCAAATTCAAATTCTTGTAGAAAAATTATCCATCTTGCTATCCTCCCTGATGGGTTAGGCTTATTGACAATATATTTTAGAGCCTGATGATTACAACTATAAATTTCTGCCCTAGCAAGTAATTTCTAAACTTCTTTATAGCAAAAATGATAGCTAGAGCCTCTTTTTCAGTTATAGTATAATTTACCTCAGCACTGCTCATTTGTCTGCTCCCAAAGTAAACTGGATGTTCATTCCCATTTTCATCCTTTTGGCTCAAAGTACTTCCTAGTGTTGCATCTGAGGCATCAGTGTACACAATGAATGGATTGCTCTAATATGGATTCTTTAAAATAGGTGAAGACACCAGGGCTTCCTTCAATTGTCCAAAAGCTTCATGTGCCTTATTTCCTGGTTCATAAGTAACATCCTTCTTCAAGAACTAGGTTAGTGGCTATGCAATCTTTGAGAAATTCTTGATGAACCTTCTATAGTAACCCACATGGCCTAAAAATGATCTCAACTTACTTCTATTCATAGGAAATGGTAAATCTTTGATTTTTGAAACTTTATTAGGATCAGTACCAATACCATCTTTGGATACAACATGCCCTAACAAAACACCTTTAGAACATCCAAAGACACACTTTGTAGGGTTTAGTGAGGCTTGTGCTTCATCTAACCTTTGAAATGTTGTCTCCATCTGGTGCAGGTGGTCCATCTTGCTCCCATAGATGCAAAAATCATCCAGAAATACTCTGATGAAGTTCCCAATGTAGGGTTCGAACACCCTATTCATCAAACGCTGGAATGTTTCTGGAGCATTACACAACCCAAAAGGCATAACTCTATAAGCAAACGTTCCCCAAAGAGTGGTGAACATGGTCTTCAGCTGATCTTTCTCCACTATATGGACTTGGTTGTATCCGCTATATCCATCAGCAAAACTATAACACTCCTGGCCGCCTACTTCGTCCAAGATCTAATTTGAGAATGGAAGAGGGTAATGATCCTTCTGTGTTGCCTTATTGAGCTTCCTGTAATCAACACAAATGCATAGCTTCCCATTATTTTTTATTGAGATCACAATGGGAGAAACCCATTCTGAATTCTCCATAGCAAATATGAATCTTGCATCAAGCAACTTATCTATCTCTTCTTTTACAGTCTTGGAAAAATTAGGATTCATTCTATATGGCATTTGCTTTATAGGCTTAGCACCATCTACCAGCTCAATAGAATGTTCTACCCAACTTACTTGACGGAGTTCCTTGTAATCAAAAGTGAATATGTGTATGTACCTTTGAAAGAGCTGGAGGTAGGATTCCTTCTCACTCTCCATCACAGCATCACCAATCTTTATTTGTTGGAGACGATCATCAACTTCTTCTTTAGATAATTTTATGGGGTCATGAGTCGGTGTGACTGGAAGGATATCCATGACTGAAACATCAACCTCACTTTCTTCATCTTCAGTGTCCACTTCACTGGTACTAGAGTAATCAGAGGATGTCCAATCATTAGTTTCATCACTTGAATCCACAGGTTCTACCTTATGATGCCGAGGGATCATGTTTATCTTCACCCTCTCTCTACCACATCCAAGTGTCATGAAGCCTTCATTCCAGTAGTTTCTTGCATGAACTCTCCTTAGCCATGGTCTTCCTAGCAACATTGGGTACGCAACAATACCATTTTTCATCACCTAAAAGTCTACCACACATACAACACCCATAACAGATATTGCCACATTTGAAACTACACCTTCTAGTTTAGTTTTTCCCTTATTTAATGACCTTAACATAAGTGTTGAAGGGTGATCAATTTTTAAACCCAACATATTCATTACAGACTCGGTCATTACATTAACTACAAAGCACCTCCATCAACTAAGACATCATGAATTGAAATACCATTACATAATACCTCAGCTTGTGGAGCATAGGGATCCGCCTCTGCCTCCAAAATAGGGACCTCAACCTCCTTCCTTCATCGAGCATTGAGTCCACTTCGCAGCTCCCGCCTCTTCTTAGAAGACATAGCCAAGAGTTGACCATATGTAATATTTGTAGGCCTTTTGGACAGATCTTCCAAGATGGAGTATGGTCCTTGCCCCTGTGAAATCAGAAAATCCTGCACACCCAACTTTCTTCTCCTATGTTTCTTACTAGTTTCTCCTTTCATCTTCTTAGGATCATTTCCATCTTGATTATCTTTTTCTTTCTTTCTTTTTGTTACAAACACATCTACTTCATTATTTATTCTCTTATCTACTACATCAAAAGAATTCACAGGTGCTTTTCCTTTATCATTATCTCCTTTACCAGATGTAAAATCTCTATCTGGACAATTATACTTATAATGACCATTTTTATAACAACCATAACATACAACTTCAGAAATATTTCTTTTTGGACCTCTATCTCTCTCCGAGAACTAAATTTTTTTCCTTGAGAAGATTAATAGTTAATCGACCCATCTTCTTGAGCAGATCTTCATACTCGGTAGATGTACTAGGAGAAAGATTTGTGCTCATCGAGATTGGTTATGGATTACGGACCAAAGGTGCTTTGGTGTAGGCTCTACTTTAGCAACAATTTATTTGGGCTCCTCTTCCATGCTTTCTTCTTTCCTTCTTACAATCTCCTTTGCTTGTTCAATGGTAGCTGGGTGGTCATACTTCACTCATTGTTTTTTCTTTGGCTTCATCCCAAGAATGAAGTGCTTACATAGGAGATTATCCACGCCATTCATCAACCCATCCGCTAATCCTTCCTTAGGATCGGGCATCGAGCTTCCTCCTTAGCTCTAGAACACGAGAATGATAATCCCTTATCTTCTCCTTCTCTCCTTGGGATAGCTTTGTGATATCAATCATGAGATCTGCATATCTCTATTTTTCACCAAATTCTTCAAGAAAAATTTTAGTTAATAAATCCCATGAGTTTTTCACATTATCACCTAGTGTTTCAAACCACATAAGGGCTGAACCATCCAAAAAGGTAGGAAAAAATTTAGTCCATTGTTCCCTTCTTATAAGGCCATTACAAATACAAGATCATTTAAACTCTTGAATGAAAGAGGAAGCATCTTCATTAGATTGGGCTGAAAAAATAGGAATCTTCCCCATTTTCAAAAGTAACCATAGTGAAATACCAACCCACAAGTACAATCAACAAGACTTATGTGCACAAATAATTGAAATCACTATAATAGAAAATAGAAATGACCATGGTAAACTATGGTAAAACTTGACTTACTGCGGTAAAAACTGACTTTACTATGGTAAACACTATTCATAGTAAAAAGTGAAGTTACTGCGGTAAATACTATTCACGGTAAAAAGTGACTTTACTATGGTAAATACTATTCACGTAACTACTAAAAATGACTTTACCATGGTAACTACTATGCACAGTAAAAACAAGGTTACCCTCTAATTGATTTTTGACTAAGTGGGAATATCTCTCCAGAAAATCCACCAACGAGGAATGGTCCCGGCAACGGAACCAAAATGTCATCACCAATCCGGCACTATGATAATTCTTCACCGGGAACTCCTCGTGCTATGATTATTTACTAATGCACAGCCTTTAGTTTGGTGGATGTAATCTGGAAACACAACAACAAACATAACACAAGAATACCATCGACTATGATAAGAAGGAATGATGATAAATCTGAAATATCAGAGTAAATTATAATATTAACATGAAATTGTTACAATCTCACCCATGAGGTACTTCAAGTGTTATTGACTTCACTTTCCTTCCACCAATACTATGGAAGAAACTTTACAATTACACCTCTTAATGGCTTCTTCAACTCACCTTCAAACTGATGGCTTCCTTTACACACTTCATACAATATTTCTCACTACTTCCTTCTATGCTAAATGAGGGGGGTGGCCTCTTTATTTATAGAACTTCCAGGCTTATCCATCTTATCTCTAAGATAGGATAAGAAATCCACTCTGACGAATCATATTCCATACCTTAACTCTTATCTATACATGTAAGCTTATCTTTTAAGATAAGATAAACCTTATCATTTCACATGGGTTCCACATTTTTAGACTTTTTACAAATAAAATACACAAAATATTTATGACCTCATTCCTTGTCCTTATTACTAATATAATATTTCCAATTCCTAATCATGTAGACCCTACTTCTCTACTTACCCCAACTTTGAAATTTTAACATTACCGGACCACTTACGACAAATATTTACTTTTTACTACAACATTCCTATTGTACTTTTGACTATTACTGTACTATACATTATTGGCGGCGTCATCTTGGTAGCGTCGTTATCTTCTATTGGATGCTACTACTAATTATACTTAACAACATCCTATTCTGAATACATACATTAATGAAATAGAAATTATGGAGGAAAATTTTAGTGTCAACAGTACATCAATTTCCACCGTGGTCCTAGAGAGTGAGTTGTGGCACCACATCCGATGACAGGGAATGAATGCTCCAAAAATGCACTTGGGGGTTGAACTGTCAAGTCTGGAGGTCATATGAGGGTCCCAGAGGTCACATGTGGTTGGACACATTTTTAAAGGGTTTGTGTACACGACCTTTGGGACTTCATGAACTTGAAATCCCGTTAGGCTCCCTGCAGTGCTTGACACGTGTCCTCCCAAAAAATGACTAAGTCCTAAACTACCTTTGAGAGAGTAACTTAGAAAGAAGATAACTCGAGCTCCCATTAGAATTTATTAGTGACATTTTATATGATCATGACTGCAAATTTAATTTTAAATCCAATTGTGGGGGTCTCATTTCTTTATTCATCTACATGATCCCTGAAATATCAAATTTTTGATTTAAGACTCCACTTGTACCTTATAAAAACTACCTACCAATCCTATGCGCCAAGGTGTTGTGAAACATCTGATTTCACCATAATGTAGGTATTTAAATCCTATTTCCGGATGTATTATTTTTTCTTCTAACTCCATCCAGAGCTCCCAGAAATCTTGTTCTGAAGCCCAAAAGCTATTTTAGGCCTGTGAACTGCCTAGGCTTATACACCATGTTTTCACTCAGACTGCCCCAAGTCTTTCAAAACTTCCCCAAACCTTCCAAAATAATTTCCATGATGTTATAAGGTCTTCAATTCACCTCCATGTTGAATTTTTCCTTCCATTTACTCAGGGGTTGATCTTGTCCTAGGAAGGCTAGCGAAAGTCGTTCCCCACAACCGCCTATAGATAACATTTTTTCAGAACTCCCTAAAATAGCCTAGGGGAGTGAATAGAATTTCCTAAATCACCTAGGGGACCAATTTGACATCAAATAGGGGCGGACCAGACTGACAAATTTGACTTGGGGTGCATGGGAATGATAAAACATGAAAATTTTGGCATATGGGTATAGTTGTTGTGCTTGAAAACTTCAATTTCCCTGTTACACATTTGCACAACAAAATTCCCCTAATTACTTCTATCATTCACATGTGGTCTCAAATTATTAAATATTTGCACTATGGATCCTATTAAATTCATATCCCATTCCTAGGATTAATTAATTAACCCTACCACTCTTATTATCCATCTTGTATCCCATTAGATAATTTTAAATATAAAAATAATTAAATAAATCCTACATTATTTATTTACACCTCATCTCTTATACACTTTCACTTCACTAGAAACATCTCAAGTTAATTAGAGTAAAAAAAATCAATTAAATATTAAATCATTAAATATATGCGAGAGGATAAATTTAGATTAAATCAAGTCATGCGTTTGAATGAACTAAACATACCATATAATACATGGCATTCTAAAATTAAATCAAATCAATAAAAAGCTAAACCCCACATCAATTTTACGGGTGAATAAAACAAAAGACATAAAATTAATATTTAATTCTAAATATAAAAAAATATGTGCAACATTTTCCAACTCAAAAATAACTCATCCATGCAAGCTCAAATCAATGGTTCAACTCCTAAATTAAATTAGAAACTCAAACAAATATCTTCAATCATGATTTAATTGACTTGAGATCATACGCGTTAATCACACAAATTAAGGAATTAGGGATTCTAGTCCCTCATCTATAAATAATCACTCATTCCTCTCTAATTATCATCTTTAGAAGATTTTATAAGTGTATCATACATGTGTTGGATTATCATTCAATCTCACACACTATTACGTTTTCCAATTGATCATGAATCTACAATCAAATCATTCATTCATTTAATTTTCTCGTAGCTGAAATCTATTCAAAAGTAGGACATTGAGAGGGGGTGAATCAATGTCTATTCAACCTTTGACAAAAAATTAAATTTACTTAGTTTGTTCTGATGAAGCCAAACCATCATTCACAAGCATTCAACATGAGATAATACACAAAGAGAAAATATTTAATGTGGGAAACACTTCAAGGAGAAAAACCCACTGAAATCAAAGAACTAACTTAGACAAGAATGTATTGTATAGATTACAATGTGATTAAATAAAAATGTAGAATGTGTAGGCTAGTTAATCTAATCTAGGAGAACATATAAATTCTACAAAGAAGCATGGAAATTAATTTAAAAACTAATATAATAAAATTAAAACCCTAATGTGTAAGAGAGAAGAGGAAAGAACTCATTTGAATAAAAATGCTCATCGGATTGTGTTGCGGGTGTGATTGGAAAATCGAGAAAGTAGGAACGATTATTCATGATCCCCAAAAAGGATGGATATGGATTGTTCCCTTGGATTGGAGATCATGTAGGAGGATGGGGCACACAGGGCACTCTGAGTCTGCAAAATGGGTGCCACTGGTCCATGCAAAATATTTGGAACTAGTTTTCATAGGTTCGGTAGATGTTCTAAAACCCTCATTGTGTGTTGCATCAGATTCACTACTCCGCTTCATATTTCGTTGATAATCCAAGATGAATAAGAGACCAGCAAAACCGTAACAAACATCAATCCCTAAAAATAAAAATGCATATGAAAGGGTCAGACTGACCTCAACTGCCACAATAGTGGACTTACTAAGTGTTGCACTACATTTTAGACCCAAATGTAGTTCTATGTGTGTGAGAGATAATGCCCTAGGTTTCTCTTGTTCCAGTCATACTTTGTGATATAGCAAGCTAACTATGTGTAGAAAAATGTAATAAATGGTGCATGGAATAGAATAAATCCTCCCCTATGTTGTGTGTGATGCAGATGACCCAAGATTTGTCCCTTATGATGGAGCTATGTGGATGGAATGATCTCAATGCAACTCTAGGTGGAGTGATAGTAGTGATAGTGCTTAGTGCCTCATTATGGTCTCATAACTTTATATTTATAGGATTCTCTTGGTCTAATTTCATAATTAACCCTAGAATGGCTGACCACCAAAAAGATAAAGACTTGAAACGACTAGAAAGTGCCCAAAATGTGGTGGGAAAGTTCAATAAGGATCGGGGCACCCCAGGTCTGACTAGGGCACCCATGGGCACCCCAGTACCAACCTGGGCACCCCAATCATGGCTAAAATTATGAAAACTAACTGGTCATGTGAGTGGTGAATGTCAGGAATGACGTTGGAAATAAATAAAAAATGGCCAAGGGATGGGAGTTTAGTAATTTATTCTCTCAAAAACCCTCTAAATAGTAGTATGAGACTAGGACTAAATATGACCCAAAGTGCATGATTTTATGTCTACACAATGATTTCAAAGTTGAGCATCAACTCAACATGGAACTGTAACTCCAAAATTTAACCAAGCATCTACTTAATATTTAACAAGCTTCAACTTGCATGAAAGCTTCAACTCCAAAATTCAATCAAGCACCCATTGACCTTTTATAAGATTCAAATTACAAGGAATCTTCAACTCCCTAATTGCTAAGCTACTACTTAGACTTCTGCAAGGTTTTGATCACTTTGTGAATCGGTTGTCTCACACGCAGATTGTGACCACTAAATAAACTCACTCTTATTCCCATTCACTGTTGTATATATCTTTTCCCGGATAGATATAGACAAGCGAGAGAGAATGGAGAAGTCAAAGAAGCTCAAATCACGACATGCACCCAAGGCGCACGAAGTGGCACATGAAAATGAGTGTCGACAGAGGAAATGGTGTGCCCAAGGCACACAGAAATGGCACACGACAATGAGTGTCGACAGAGGAAATAGTGCGCCAAGCAAGGCACTGTAGTAGCGCCACGACAATGAGTGTCGACAGAGGAAATGGTGCGCCCAAGGTGCATGAAGTGGCGCACGACAATGAGTGTTGATAGAGGAAATGGTGTGCCCAAGGTGCACGAAATGGCGCATGACACGGAGTGTCGACACAGAAAAGTTGCACCTTGGCGCACAGAAATGGCGCATGACACGGAGTGTCGACACAGAATAGTTGTGCCTTGGCGCACAGAAATGGCGCATGACACGGAGTGTCGACACGAGAAAAAAGTTGTGCCTTGGCACATGTAAGAGGATGTCGACATGCACATGAATGTGCCAAGGCGCACCTTCAGGAGGTGCAACATTCTGAGTGCTGGCAGGAAGCAGACCCTGGCGCAGATATTCAGATGGCCATAACTTTTGACTGGGAGCTCGGATTCATGCAAGGTTGGACTTTCTGGAAAGCTTACAAGGTCCTCTATCCAACTACAACTAGATATATTTAATTGGGTGAGAAAAAATTCTTAAAAATGCAAAATACAGTTCACCAATTTTGGGTTATTTGGGGTTCTCACCTACCATCATTATGAGATGAGTTAAGTGCATTCGGAGGTGGTTGGGGAAGATTTGATTTTCTCTCTCTTTTCTCTCTCATTCTTCCTATAAATTTTAAGGAGGGGCTTCTTTCTAAAGGTTTGACATTCTTGTTTTCCCCTCCCTTCTTCTCTTTGGCGGAGTGAATGCGTGGAGTTCAAACCTCCTATCTAAAACTATAATGCAACCTTGTCTCTTGGCATTTTGTGGTGTATTGTATCAATCTTTGGAGAAAATAATGCATGTCTGTGGATGATTATCAACCCTCTCTATGTTTATTTGCATCTTCCTGATCTTTCACTGCAAATCTATTATCTGTGCATGATCTTGCATCACATTTTAATAGTTTGTGTTTATTGGCAAGACAGTTGTTCTTCATTCCTCGGTGCATCACCTTTGTTAGTTTAGGTTTATTTTTATGCATCTTCTTACCCTATCTCCTTGGAAAATTAGATTAGGTTTTGAGTAGACCCTCTGCATTTTTATGTGTGCATCTGAACAGAGGAATAGGAACCGGCCTTCATCCGGAGAGCTTTTCCGATTTCGCAAGGTCCCACACTTGGGAAAAGCTCCATGTTATGCAATCGCACTGAGAGTCTCAACCCATTAGGTATCAGACATTCAGGGGTGCTGCGATTTGTCATCAACATCACCCTCATAATTCACCTCTCTTCGATCACCTAATAAAATGCAAGGCACTTTTATACAAGGCTTATTCTACAAAAATTCATGCAATGCTTCACTCATTGAATCACCTTTCTAAGAATGCACTCTTCATATGTTTACATGTTATAACATATCAGTCATGGGGAAAAAAATTTCTCACCTTAATTACCTTGCTTTTCATAGCCTTAAGCCTTTTCAAAGACTTATCATCAACCATTCACTCTCATACATCACACCTCCTTCCTCAACTAGGTCTCACTCATGATCACAGGATTTGTCTTCATCAATTCACCAATATACTATTTAACTCATACACATGATATCGGTATTCAAGAATGCCATTTTACACATTGAATCATGCTCTCTTCTTCATGAGAATGATCCTCTCATACTCCCATTACTTTCTATGTTGATCTCATCTCACTTTCTTCACACAAAATAACTTATCTCTCCTAGACAATTCTCTATTTTCAACATGCATTAGCAAAAAAATTCAAACCTACCGAGGCACATATATATATATATATATATATATATATACGAATATACTCTCACATATTTCCTTTGAACTTCGCATACATTTGACTCTTCAAGTAGCTATACAAGGAGATGAATAGGTATTCATATAAAAATTCCTCAACATAGTCATTATTACATTTACATGCATCGAGTTATAATCTCAAAATCTACGGGCTTATTCAAGATTCTCTAATTCAAAATGATGAGAAAAGGAGTCTCCTCAACTCTCGACATCTTGCCACAACTGATGACACTCCATTTAGACCTCTTTGATCAAACTTGTAACAGTTCATAAGACTCTTGGCATTTTCTTCAATGAGAAAATGTTTGTCTTCTAGCACAACAACCTCTCTGTTAGATGTTTTTACATTATTAGAGCCTCTAGAGATTCATTATATCCTTTTTAAAAACTCCTTCACCATTTTACCTTCCAATTTTAATTTGATCACATATGAGTGCATTAGGAGTAAGATGCTAGTCATCACATTTTTGAAACAAGAAGGAGAAGTATGCTTAAGATAACACACGGGCTAGACATTCGTGTACACTAGGTTTACAAAGGTTTATATCAACTACGAGGACTTGGAGATATTAAAACAAAGAAAACAAAAGAAGTAACATTTTGCATACTACACTCATCTTCATAGTCAACAAATACTCGAGGTCATAGTCATGATTTTTTTGAAAAATACAATGAAAAAAATATTTAAGATGTTTCTTAGCTTGGAGAGGTTGATGTATGATCACTTTATCTTCTACAACAATCAAGATTCTAGTTCATCACTAATCATGTTCATGAAACATGAATTAAGATAGCGTATTCACAGTTTTGACCACACACACTTCGAACACTAAGGATTTCGATGAATTACATACATTATCACTCAACCATGACTATAAATGCATTTTTAAGAGATAAAAAGACATTTTCAAAAATCCCAGATTAAATTTTTTGACTGATATCATGCTCACTAGATCAACTTAGCTTTATATTCAAATGCTACTCAATTAGGGTTTTGAGACACAAAACCCCAATCATATGTTTTGAATCTTTCAACACATTGTTCTTCACTTTTATGTCAATATGACTGTATAATAACTTTAATAAGGGTTCTTACTACAATCTCCAAGACTTATTTTTCATGATGAGATACGAGGACTTCATGATTTGAGGCTAAATATGCTTACCATCTTGATTGTCACAAGAAGACAAAACCGGTCTTCAAGAGTAAATGAAATTAGTTGTGTGAAAAATTGTCTCAAGATTCTAAAGCACAATTATGAGGAGTTACCTTATTTAATCATCTCATCATACTAAAACCAATCACCAACTAAATGAAAATGGGCTAGAGAACCAAGCATTTATAGGACTAAGTATGTTGATCCTTAAGACACAACACAATAGTTTTAATTTGATGGCTTATTGCTAACATACTTTCACACATATAACCAAACATTGCCATCAACACCTAAAATGGAACTTCTATTCCATCTCCAACTTCTTGAGATCATGTGTTATGAAGTGAACTCCATAGATACAACTCAGTTTTAGTCTTCTTGATAAGGCCTACATAAGAAAATAAAGGAGAAATGAAAAATGGGACTGCATATCACTTCAACAAAGAAATTGTGAGCTCCAAAAAATCATTTATGAACCATAGAAAGTGTTCATAACCATTTCTTAACTCAGAAACATCTTTATCCACAAAATATTTCTTCAAACACCATGATAGGTTTAGCTTGAGAAGACTTTTAGCAGTAGGGGGAAGTTTGATTAAATTCACACTAAACATGTAGTAATATTACCCAAAACTCTTCATGAACTCTATGAACACCAGACATACCATATTCATCGGTATAAGATTCAACTTGGAATCTTCAAATTTGCACTATATAGCTAAAAACTTACAAAACAAGGTTAAACCTATACAAAATAGTTAGACTTAAATCTAACAAGAATGCCACCATTTTGACATAGGAGGAGCCTTCTACAATCCTGAGTGGTTGTAATAACTTACAGGTGATTTATTTCCCACAAAATGCATTTTTTTCCTATCATTGCAATTCAGGTGTTTAAAGAGGGGTTGATCACTTATAGAAAAATGAAGAGAATTTTTTGTTCCTAAACCATTTGACCTCAAAATTTTTACCAAAGTTTAGTCTTGGAGTGCTCTTCACAATAAAAATTATGATTAATCTAGAGTAGTATTTTCAATTTTTTTGAGTGCTAATAAGGTAGGTCATTGTTTTATCCCTTCTCTCTTTACCGGTGTGGACATATAAAATGTCAAAATGCTTAATTATGATTAATCCGTCTCTTAAATAACATCATCACTATTTATATAATAATTAATTTTAAGATAAATTATTATTATTAATTCATTTTATCATAGTTACCCCTTATCATTATTTATCATTTATCATAACATTCCATCATTAATCTTCTTATTTTATCTCATCTCATCCTTAATCTTTTAATTCATTATTATACCTTATTATCCTATCATAGCCCATATTATCATTTTATAGGAATTTAATATTCCTACATCTACCTACCTTCCTACCCTACACATCCCTACACCTAGCCTTTCCATGTAAACTCAACCCTAATCATCATTTACTTACCTAATCTAATTCTAATCCTAATCACACCCTCACACCTCTAAATCTAGAGGCTAATGTTTCTAGAAGACTCTCTAACTTCCTCATTATATTGAATTTTTAATTCAATAGAATCTTCTTCCCTCCATGAATTTTGAATTAAAATTATAGAATCCTCCATTCTAGAATCCTTTAATCCTCACATGCATTCTCCACCCTTAATCATTGAATCCTCCACTCCTCAACTATAAATTAAGCGCTCATCCTCCATGAATGTACATATTGGAAATCCATAGCTAACCTTTGCCATTTTTACCAATCAATCGATCATCCATATTCAATCAACCCATCATCCACCTATGATTAATTCATCTTCCTCAATCAAGCAATCCAAACAAGAGCAAGGGGGTGATGCTCGTGTGTCTGTACCAACATAAAAGCAACCAATAATCAATCAAGAGTAAATACAACACATAAAAAGAGGAATTTTACAATCTTGTAGGTAAGTGCGGGTATAATATCTTTCCCCCTTTCAATTCATTTCTCTATAAGAGGTATTTTTGACAAAATTAGATTTGGAGAATAATTTTTCTTATTTTCTCATATTTGCATACTAATATTTTCAACATATACACACTGATTTTGGTAAAACTTGAATATCTTTAACAATATTCTTCAAATGTTCATGAAAATTGACCCAGTGATTAAACTAAAATGTAAAATTATATCATAATATAATGTTATAAGAGAAGTAAATTAATAAGTAATAAAATAACTGAAATACACCCAAACAATTAAGTAAGTGAAATATAAAAGCCTAATGTGTAAAGAGGGTTAGAAAAGCCTTATTTGATTCCCGGATGTCTCTGTACTATGTCATAGTGGAGACCCTGGATATGAGGAGGAAAATGTGACACTGGAACTTGAGAAAATGTAGATCCAAGTTGTCTAAATAGACTTGAGAAAATGTAGATCCAAGTTGTCTTAATAGGAAACCTCCTCACGAGGTGTCATTTGAATGTTCACTGTATTTTCTTCTTATTGCTTGAATGTAGCTATATGATTTCCAAAGCTTTGGTGAACTTATAATAGAAGAATCACCTATAAAATCATAGACAAAGCATCAAACCATAAAAAAGAAATATGGAATTGAAGGGGGTCAGACTATCCTCAGTAGCTATAATGGTGGAATTACTAACGAGCACCGTAGTACATATCAGACCCAATGTAGTTCTATGTGTGTGTGTGTTGAATTGTGCCTTAGGTGATCTTGTGTGTGTCTCACTTTTTGAGTATTGAGAAATAAATAGATGTAGAATGTAAGTAGATGGTGCATGGAATAGAATAAACTCCACTCCTATGAAGTGTGATGCATATGAACTAGTCTTTGTCCCTTGTGATGGAGCTACATGGATGTAAATGGAGCAATAAAATCCTTTGATGAATGCAACCTTAGCTAGTGATAATAAGTGCTTAGTGCTTGGTCCCTCATTATAGTCTCATAACTTTATATTTACATGGTTCTTTTACTTTAATTTTGTAATTAACCCCGAAAAGGCCAAGCACCAAAAATATAATAATCTCAAACAATTAGAAAGTTCCCAAAAGTAAAAGTAAAGTGCAAAGAGGATCGGGGTGCCAAAGGGGACCGGGGCACTGGGTGCCCCAATCATAAATAGGAAGAACATAGTATAACAGTACAAAATGGGCAAGTATGGGTGAAATATCAAAAATAGCAACAAATTACAAACCAAGATGACCAAAGACATGGGTTAGTTAGTAATCTTTTTACTTAAGATCCATATGAATAGTAATATGAGACCGGGACTAAATAATTACCCAAAGTGCGTGATTTTGTGTCTACATTTTCCCTCGCTTTATGTTAGTAAGAGGAACACTTGGTAACATAAATTAGATAGAGATGCGTACCTAATATCCATGTAGAGTGATGTAGAAATTGTGCCGAGGGACTAGAAAAATTATGGAGTGATAAAAATAGAGTGTGGATTCTAAATATTCAAACATGTAAAAGGTGATGAAAGTGAACCTAGGGTGGAATTGCACATGTAGATATCAATGTGTGATGTGTGCTCATGTTTTGTTAACTAAGATATAAATTTAAACTAATATCTACATAGCTTCAAAAGAAAATGCTAATTAAACAAATAACCATCAAGATAAGAGCTTAAAGGAAATGATTCTTCAATGCATAAATGAAACTACATACTAAGTTATTTCATACTCACTATGATTGTTAACTTAAACTATGAACCTATGAAGAACATAAGCAATCAAAGTGGATGGCTGCTTTATATCAAGGATTGAGAATGAAATCTCACCAAGAATGGCTACAAGGCCATTTTGGATCTTCCAATATTACTCAATTTTGAGTGAAAGGATGCAATATGGAGAAGCTATTTCCAACAATGGAGAGTGGCTCAAGATCAAAATGCTTATAGTTTACACTATTCAAAGCATGGTGCAAGAAGAAAAGTAAGAAGGAGGTTATATAGCTTTCCTGAAGAGGCAAGACTAGAAAATTGATGAATGTGGGATAAAGGTACAACAAGATTAGGAATGGATAAGGTTGCTTTATAAAAGGTAATCTTGATTTAGAAGAGTTTAATTTGTCATTAGTAAGTCATGGGAGTTTGGGGATGTTTTAATTAATAAAAGGTGATTAATTAATAGGTAGAGGTAAGCTTATAGAAGCTAATTAGAGGAAAATTAGTATAATTTATAGGATGTAAGAGAAGAATTTGATCCAATAAATGGTAATTTATTGATTTAGAGTTACTGAGTGTAATTAATTAATAATAATTAATTAATCCAAGTAGATGTGATATTAATTAACGAAATTTCGTTAATTGACATCCTTAATGATAAGAAGGATAATTAATTAATGAATATGAAGAGGAATGTTAGATAATTAGTGAAAAATCACTAATTATTATGGAAATGATGAGAAAGAGGATAATTAGTGCAATATTAGCATTAAAGCCTTTTGTATGTGATTTTAGGTGTCTACACATGATGCTCATGCATGTTTGTGTCAATGAAGCGATGTTATTGTTGATGTTGATGTTGTTTCTTGCTTGCTTCCCATACAGATGGACCTGAAAAAGAGAATACGATCAAGTAGTCAAATACTCATGTATATGTGTGTAAAAAAAGCATGTATAAAACGCATGTAAGTGCGTAATGAAAATACAAAAATGAAAAAGGAACATGTGCACCTGATATGTGATGAGAAAAAGGGTGTAGAAAGGATCCTGTCAATCTCATGTGAGTTTTTGGGTGACCTCATGCCACTAGCTGAAGAAGTGTAGGGAGGAAAGTCTGGTTTATCCTCTACCTGTAACTACTTCCCAAGAATCGAAGATATCTTTTGTACTATCTAGTTTTTGGGTGATATGATGCCATGACATGAGTGTAGAGAGGAAGGTTTGGTTTATCCTTTATCTTGTAACTTCTCCCTGTGTATGCTAATGACACCATGTCCTATAAAATCCATTGTGTAAGGGGTTTTATAGAGTGTGTTGAACCCACTCGGCGGGTAACCCATTGTGTCATAGAAAAAAAACTAAAAACTAAATTATACCAATATTGTGTTATGTAGTGTGTATAAACCCAAATGATGCCCCCCTCTTTGGGGGTGCATGTGATGTTGCGGATAGGAGAATGTGGCCCAAAATAGGATTGACCATGAAACCCTACCTTGCAGGGGGAAGGGGATGTGCTTGGTATAAACCAAGGCACATACACAAAAGTGGCTAAGAAACAAGTGTTAGTGCAAGAAAATATGAAAATGCATATAAACGATAATGTGTAGACTAGATAAGTAATGTGTAAGCTAAAACACCAAAGAATATAATACAAGCCGTGAAAAGTGGGTTGCAAATATGGGACACCACTCAAAACAAAGGAAAGGCCCACATACAATGACAAACAAAGATAAACAAGTACAAAAAAAATATATCCATGGTAGTGAGTAATCCTACAAAACAAATGTTACACATGAAGTATCTGTTAAAATGTTAGCAAGATAACAAGTATGTAAAAATAATTTATAACTGATAAAGTAGAATGCTACGTATAAAACAAAACAATAGCACCTGTAGTGTATAAATGTGGATACCCCCATGAGTTGTTGTGGGACTGGTAGTAGTGAAGCATCCATGTTATGTGTAATGGTCCTGTATTTGTGATCATAACTAGAAAATCAAATGAACGCGCATGTGTTTATGGTTAATATAATGACATAAAAGGAATCTATCTAGCATGTTAATAAAGTGAACATGTACAAGTAAATGCAAGCAAGAGTAAACATAACCAAGATATGCATGATGTTTTGGATAGATGGAATGGAATGTAGAGTGAATGATAAGAGCAACGTGCCCCCAAGCAAATGGAAGTGTATGAAGTGAGGTTAATTTGGTTATACCCCTTAGTAGTCAAGAATGAGTGCAAACAAGAGTGCGTCATTGGGAAATGGTCAAAGTGTGTTGTTTGTAGATTGTTGTGGTGAATGTGTAGTGATGACATATGATCTAGAGATAATGTATGAAGACACATGATGACTAGCCTAAAGTGTATATCATGATGAGATGATAGAAATAAGTGGCGATGTAGCCTACAACATATACCACTATAAGATGATGGAATACGTGACTATTTATCCTATAGCGTATGCCACTAAGATGATGCTAGAGGAAGTGATGATTTAGCCTATGGAGAATATCATTAGTCTAGGAATTTCACATGATAAAAGGTTGAATGGTTGGATGTATTAATGTGATGAGGTCCATTGGTGATGTATACCATCAACAATCTAGTATGGAACATGAGACTAGAGTGCATCATAGGGTGGTGAGTGCAATGCGTAAAAGTAGATGTGTAATATTTGTAGTAGATGTAGTGATGATAAAATTTCATATCATGAGTAGATCACGCAATGTGTAGTAGAATTTGTAGTGTCTATTGTGTAGTGTGCGGGGTTCAAGTGTATAAGATGCCCTCAATGATCAAGTGTTAACCAAAGAAAAAGAGTGCATCATCTGGTAATGACAATGCCGCAGTGTATGTTGAAGTATGAGTGTAATGAGTGGATGTTGGATTATTATGTGATGAAGATGTAATACACATGTTTTTTTTTAGAAGAGGGAGGGGATGATAAGCGTCATGCCCACCAAGTATGTAAGTGATGGATATTTATTCAAAATATGCTAAGTGGATCAATGTAAGGAGTAGTTTCTTTGACAAAAGTGATTGGATGCTAAAGTGAGGATTGGATAGGGTCCTTAAATTACAAGAGTCAAAATATGTTAGCTAGAGTGTGCTTTTCTTGTGTAACAGTGGTTTCTTGTTGACTATAGATGACTTAAGAGGTGGAGGAGTTGCATTGATATTTAGAGGGGGTTACTTAGTTTGGCTCGGTAATAATGTAGGTGACTTAGTAAGAAGAAGTTTTGAACTAATTTGGAGAGGTGATTGCTTGAATTGAGCATATTATATAGGTGGCACTTGAGTTATGGAAGAAGGAACACTAAAAGTGATGGCATGATGCTCATTTTTCATAGGCGAATCATATTTAGGAACCCACTGAGATGTAGCATTTGTAGATGGGCATGTAATAGGATGTTTTGCATTGAATGAAAAAAACCTTGATACTCAAGATGTTTTATTATTTGTTATAAATTAGAATCATCATTGTCGTTATGGCCATTGATTCAATGATAATTGCAATATGGATGACCTTGATATTTTTCTAGCTGATAAGGAGGATAGTAATGAGTAGGTGGTAAAGTGATCAATTGATGACTAAGGAGCTCAATAAGAATGTCATGTTTCTTAATATTTTGATCAAAGGTGAGAGGATCTAGTAATGGCATGAGTAGGGGATCAGTGATATGAGTACATATAGTATACATAGACTAAAGATGAGATGTAGAAGAAAAGAAAAAACATGAGTTTGAGAAGAATTATTAAGATGTTGGATTTCAGATTTGAGAGATGTAATCATGGATTCCATAGCCTTAAATTTTTCTTGAAATAAATAATGTAAAGTTTGAATTGACTCCAACATGGGTTGATTAAATGAAGGATCACAAAGAATAGGGTTGTTAAATAAAGGATAAAAAATAGGGCATGTTTCGTGTGGTGGGGTATGGCTTGTTTCATGTGGTGGGGTATCTTTAGGAAGGTACATGGTGTCCAAGGATTTTTCTAGAAAAATTTGGTAATTGGGATGCATCTCAAGTAAATAAGAAAAATAAATTTGATCCATGATAGAGGAAAAATTAGGATCCTAATCACGAATATCGAGTTCAGGTTCACCAAAATGATCAAACTAAAATGTAAAATTGTATCCTAATCTATAGGAGCAAAGTGAATGAATAAGTAATAAAATAACTGAAATACACCAATGAGACTAAGCAAGTGAAATATGTAACCCTAATGTGCAAAGAGGGTTAGAAAAGCCCTAGTATATTTGTAGATGTCTTTGGACTATGTCGCAGTGGAGACCAATTAGGACAGGTGAGGAAACCGTCACATAGGATCTTGAGAAAATGTAGATCTGAGTTGTTTGAACAAAATTGGGTGCTTGAGAAGGATGGGGGCGACTGGGGCACCTAGTCCGAGATCACGAGCTCTGGTCTACGGAAATGACCAAGAAACCTATGTTCGCCTATGTTCACTTCCTGTCACATGAATTTCATTGTGTGATCTCTAAAGCACTGGTAAACCTACAATAGAAGAATCACCTATAAAACCCTAGACAAATCATCAAACCATAAAAAATAAAGATTCAAATGAAGGGGTCAGACTATCCTTAGTGGTCACAATGGTGGACTTACTAATTGAGTGCTCCACTACATCGCTTGAGACCCAATGTAGTTCTTTGTGTGTGTGTGGAATTATGCCCTAGGTGCTCTTGTGTGTGTCATACTTTATGAGTAGCGATTAATAATGTGATGTAGAATGTAAGTACATGATGCATAGAATAGAATAAACTTCCCCCCTATGAAGTGTGATGTAGATGAACCAACCTTTTTCCCTTGTGATGCAGCTAGATTAATGTAGTCATAAGCTTAGTCTCAATCCTTCTCTGTTACTCTAGCTATAATAAAGTTCAACTAAGGGTTCTAATATAATCCATCACTCATTTCTTAAACCTCTTAAGTAGGTTCATGTAATTGTTCACCTTATTCCTACCTTGAGGAGTTAGTCAATAGGTGATAAGAAGTTCACTACACTTAGTTTAGTAATTTGAGTGCCCTTCTTAGCTTAATAGGTGTTTATTTTGCACTATGGAAATAAATTCTTATTTAATTATCTGAAATACTCTTTGGCTCTGTTTTATACCCTTCCTCTTATGTCTTTCCAATCATGCAACTGTTCACTTTTCCCTCTAAGGTTACTCTAGGCTTATCTTTTATGTTTTTCACTCCAAGTTTCTCCACTAGACCTCCCCTTCTCAGTCAAGCCAACATTGGTTTTAGTTCACTCTCAAACAATCTTAGTACTTGTCCTCTACTACATCAAACACAAAAATATTAGATTAGGCATATGAATACATTTCAAATCATCAAGTGTTTACCATACCTTTTTATCCCATTCTTCCCTTAGTGTCCTTAAGACTAGGAGAGTTACTACATGCATGAGTATGGAAAAATATAGTGATACTAAAGACTCCTCAAACTTCATCAATGTTATTTTGTCTACCTCAATGTTTGCCCCAATTTTGAGGACCCAACTCTTTATCTTTCTCCACTTATCCCACTTTATCGGGTTTTGCTTGCAAACCCTTAATTAGGTTTCCATACATAGAATGGCATACATAATTTGTATTTTAGGCCACCTCAAGAAAAATAAAGTGATATTTTGGTGCCCATTATTTTCTTCTTCTTAAGTTACAAGTTCTAAGACAAGTTCCACTTGGTGACCTAAGTTCTGTGTAAAATCACATTCTAGATCGGGTTTCTCAATGTGTTTTTCTCTGTGTTAGTATATTGTCAACTTTATCTCAAAATTACACCATCTAAATATCAAATTACTTCTTGAAACCTTTTATAAACTTCACCATTTTCATTTTTACCAATTTTCATGCCAAAATGACTTATTTTGATAGTCCAATTGTCATGCCCTAGTTGTTGTCCGAGATACACATTCCGGGAACTCAAAATGAAAGAAATTACTATAAGTACCTACAAATATAGTTTCAAGGATAAAATATTGGCCCAAGCACTATCTCCTTTTTTGGAATGAGGGTTTCTTAATATATATTTGTAACAATAATACTAAATTAGACTTCCCTAAGACACACATTGGAAAGCAATAGTGACCTGTACGGTTTCCAATTTCAACCTTAAAGGAAAGGAATAGTTTTGAATGCAAAAATTCTCATGTTTTTATGCTTATTACATAGACATCAAGACCCCTACCTCATGTTTGTAATGCCAAGAAATTTTACTCTTGGTGATACTAGCCAAATCACAGTCTTAACTTAGGGTCTATCTAGAACCATTGCATGCAAAAGAAACACTAAATATGAACCTCACCCTTTAAGCTTGTTTATCAATCTTCTCAACAAAAATTTAGTTCATTATAAAATATTATAGTTCTTCCTACTTTTGAAGTAATCACAGTCTTCCTCCATTATAATACATGGCCATATGAAATTCAAAGTTGTAATATGCATAGATATCAAAGACATACCTTTAAGATCTATGTTTTTCATTCATTAGCTTGAGGCTCATCTTTCACCATGTATCACATAACTTATATATCATGAATTCAATCCCATTCATAAATGCTCATAAATATCACATGAGTTAGAAAAAATAAAAAAATATCAAACCAATGCATCACCATTATTCATTACTATGTTCACAATCCCTTGGCATCCATCCTGAGACCAAAAAGACCTTTATGAGATCAAGGGGAAAGCTTATGCATAAGAATATTATCATCAATCATAGAAGAATACCTTTATCGGACCTCTACATACTACGTCACTAAGCTAAGACAAACATTTTCAAAACATTCAACCTTATTATCACACCAATCAAGCACCCAAGTGCATGCAATCTAGTCTATAGCTCTCACCGGTCATAATTTAATTACAAATACAAGGTACCAAGTTTGATGATTGCAATATCACAAGCACGCAAAGATACATTCATTAACATTCACATATAACAATCACAATATGAGGTATTTTCCTCTTCCAATCCTTCCTGCACCCTTACATTTTTAGCCAAACATGGGTAGAATAGAGAAATTTAGTTAAATTTTGCAATATATATTCCTCCCAACAAATTCTAACAAAATGAGCTTTTAATTCACTTGGTCACATGAGTGACTTCTAGACTTAAGACTCAAATTTCTTAGTTATTCACTCATTTCATGAATTCTAAACCCATAGGAAGACTTAAGACACTCATTTGGACCCCTTTCCATAATTTTGGTAAGTTTAGAAGCCCATGGACTCATGAAACAACAAGGTCAAGCCCAATAATGGCCTCCACTTTCAAATTTTACATTTTGGAGGGAAAGTATGTTTTCAAATTTTGAATATCCTAGACTCCTACTAGCACACCGACTAACATATAATGACCTTAAGACCTATGACCATACCTGAAAATCCAAAATTCTATGCCCTCATGGCTTATTCATGTACATGGAGTGATCCTCATGCATCATAGATAAATGCAAATGGAGCAATAGAAGCCTTTGATGGATGCAACCTTAGGTGGCGATAGTAAGTTCTTAGTGATTGGTCCCTAATTATGGTCTTATAACTTTATATTTATATGGCTCTCTTTCTTTAATTTCATAATTAACCTTGGAAAATCTTAAAAACAAAAAATAATAAGCTCAAATGGCTAGAAAGTTCCCAAAAAGTGAGAGGAAAGTGCAAAGAGGATCAAGGCACCTAGAGGGGACCAGGACACCTAGGGCACTGCAGTCAGAGATAGGAAAAACACAGTATAATAGTACAAATCGGGAAAGTATGGGTGAAAAATTGAAAGTAGAAATAGAAAACAAACCAAGATGGCCAAAGACATGGGTTAATTAGTACTCTTTTTCACTTAAGAACCATATAAATAGTAGTATGAGACTCGAGACTAAATAATTACCCAAAGTGTGTGATTTTGTGTCTACACTAGAAAGCAATACAACACATCCATATAAATTCTCTATGGCTTGATTTCTCATAAATAAGCTTGTACAATCAGGACCAATCTCATTTGTCTACGCCTTCTTTGGTAATTCTAAAAAGAAGTTTTAGTGAAAACTTCAAATTTTCCTCTAAGAGATAAAGTATACCTTGTAGCTACTCAAAAATGTTCTAGACAATGTTCCTAGACTCCTAACATGCTTACATGGACTTTTCATGGGTTGATTTTAACTCATACACCTCATTAGGCTCTAGAAGTAGGCATAAATGGGATAGCTTCAACTACGACTTACAACTCATGACATGATGATCACCCTATAAGCTCTTATACATCCTTGAAACATCATTTCAGACCTCCTAGCATATCCATACCTCCAATGGGCACCAACCTTACTGGCCAAACACAGTAGCACCATTAAACCATCATGACTACTCAACGAAACACCAATCTCATTGAGAAGGCACTACCAACCTCATTGAGAAGGAGCTACCAATCAACCTTCATTCCTCTGACTGATCTTCACTTCACCAATCACACCTTTACCATAAATACTATATGACATCAATGACAACACCAATGCACTAAGGTTCAACAATATCCCCCTTTGTCATTGATGGTAAAAAACTCAGAAACTTTGATGGTAAAAACACACCACCATCTTCAAATCATTCATACCTTGTTTTTGACATCACTCTTTCCCACTTTGAATTCGATGAACAATTTTTCTACATTCAAAAACATAAACAACATGCAAGTAACCATTGATAGAGTATAACCTTACTTCAAGAAGCTCCCCCTTAGATTATACTTACTTCCTTTTTTAGAAATGGCTTGAAAAGATGCATAGATTTCTTCACCAATCAACCTCAATGCTCCCCTTGAAACTCTTTTCTTCAACTTCAAGCTATTCACTTCTTTTCCCATCCTTTTCTTTGGTATTCATAACTTGTTCCTTGAACTAGTGAAATAGCCCCCTATGAAAATGCTTTCATGTTATATACGCATGCCAATCTTCTTGATTCTTTGAATGATGATCATAGATATATAAAATGATGACATGGTTAATTACAATTAACCCATCCCAAAAATATCCCAACACCATCCATATAATAATTAATCGCAAGGTTAATTATTATTATTTAATCCATTTTATCATATTCATCCATTTTGTAATTTTATTATTGTTTATCATATTTACCATTTTATCCCATCATTCCATTATTAATCCTCTTCATTTATTATTATATACCATCTCAATCCATAATCCTTTAATCCATTATTATATCCTATTATCCCACTAATAATCCCTATTAACATTTTCTAGGAATTTAATATTCCTATATCTACCTACCCACCTACCATACACATCCCTACACCTAACATTTCCATGTAATCTCACCACTAATCATCTTTATTAACCTAATCTAATTATAATCCTAATAACATCCTCACACCTATAAATCTAGAGGATTCTCTTTCTAAAAGCCTCTCTAAATTTCCCTCTTTGATATTTAAAAATTCAAATATATCTCCCTCCCTCCATTGAATTTTTAATTCAATGGAGACTTCTCTCAAATTCTAGAATTCTCCATTCTTCTCATGCACTCTCCACCATTGATTCAAATCCAACATGGCTTCATCTTAGCCATTGAATCCTCCACCCACAAATGATAAATTGAGCTCTTCTCTTGCATGAGAAAAATCTAGTTAGCAAGCCATTCAATCCATCCATTTTATTCTTTTAGCACTCAATCAATCCATCATTTATCTTTAATCCATCTACAATCAATCCATCATCATTTTTATCAAGCAATCATCCAATGCAAGCAAAGGGGAGGTGTTTCCCAAGTTTTTCCACACAAATCTGAAGCAATCCAAGAGAAAATCCACCACATCAAAGGAGTTGTGTAACTTGTAGGTAAGTGCAGGTATTTGTATCTCCCTCCTTTCCATCCATTTCTCTATCTGAGGTATTTGTTGAGAAGATTAGATTAGGGAGGAAAGTTTGTTGTTTTCTCACATTTTCAACTCACTAATATTTTTAACTAATACATTTTTGGAACCCACTATGGGGCTTACCCCCACTTATTTATTATTTTCAACTCTATTTTATCCCTAGAACAAGTTGTCAAAGTTTCAAGAATTTTCACTTTTTTTTACACCTTCAAATTTTGAATTTTTGTGCTCATCTACCATTTTCACACGAAATGATGCTTATGACTTGTGTTTTGGCACATATGTCCTAAATTGGTGCTTTTGTTCTATTTTAGTTCTTTTTGGTGCTTTTTTTTCCCTACCTTCCAAGAGCCATAAATTTTGATCCCAAACTCAAAATGACTTTGTTTTTCCCGAGAAAGGTATCAAAAAGATCTATGTAATGAAAGTGTTAATTTATAATTTTATAGTATAATTTATTCATGGTTTTCATTTTCATAAATATTGTCATTTTAACTACACATTGAGTTATATTTTCTTGTTCCAAACTACTAACATTTTGTGTGCGACTTCATACGCTTACCAAAAATTAAATAAACAATCTAAAACTACCAATCCTTTCATTTTATAGCTCGTTTAGTCAAGGAAATTATGTTCAAAAAGAAAAATACTAACCTTTGTTTTATAGGGCCTCCTCTTGAAGACCCAATCATCAAACTACTAATATTTTTCATTTCATTTTATCATCTAGCATTTAATTATCTTGCATTTATCATTCTTTTGTGTGTTTTTCCTTTGTTGCTTGTTCATCTCGAAGGTGAAACCATGTATGCTCTCCTCTCATGTCCTAGGATGATCTTGAGAATCAAAATCGGATAGCCTTCCTTTTTATTTTATAGGGGAAACATGATGTGGAAGTGATATCCACACACTTTTCATATTCCTAAGGTTCAAATGATCATAGGCTTCATCTCCATGCATGTAGACACACCCCGTGTTCCGGTGAGGTATATAAATTCAAGGACAACTATTGTTATTGGCTAAACACTTGATTTCTTTAAGAGTGATGTGAAGTGAGGGGCTTTCACATCCCAATACCCAGGCCTTAGACAACATCCTTGCAACACAGACTTGGGCCCACATATCACAAGGTATATCGGGGACTCCCCTAGTGAGCTCATGCATCCTAGACTAGGAAACCTTTTGGCCACATATCGAGCTATAGTGCAAGGAGGCCGCACTCCCCAATATCACTCACTAGTTGACCCCGTATTGAGATATATGTGGAGAAATAATTATGGCACCATCTTCAGTGTGTGGTATTGAAATTGGGATATAGCTTGATTGCAAACTCACTTGACTAGTTAGGGTGTGTGTTGCATGTTTTTATTTTCTTGCAAACACCCTTAACCATCTTATCACATTAAAATTTTAATCAATCAAACATCATCATAATTAATTATCCTTAATCACAAAATCCTAATCTTAATCTAATCCCCTACACGTCCTATCAAATCATGTCCTTTTACCCTCAATCCCCATCCCCTCCAAACAAACATCCGAACCCCTACCTCTTCCCTAAAACCATCAACCAAGTTATATCATCATCCCCCACCCATCAAATTGAACCATCTCAATTTAGTTGTGAAGTCCCACATCCTATCCAACACATTAACAAATAAATCACAAACGTAACATCCTACCTTAACTAACCCTCTCCATGTCATCCAACCCAACCATCCCATATTACTCCTAACCTCTTAAAAACCATATAATTACTTAACCAACAAACATCCAATCTTCAAGCTTCAATCTTCAATCAATCAATCATCTTCTAAACCATCATCTCCTAATAGACCCGATCCACAATTCCCCTTTCTATGATCTCTACCCCTCACCCCATTGACCTCCTCCTTGAGGAACCCAAATCATCTCAATCCACACCTCAACCTAAACAACATAAATCACTATCCCCACAAGCTAATTACATTGAATTTTACCACCTCACTAACTTTGACCTAGACCAATAGGACCTCCTTTATGTCCTTTCTATTATAGCCACCAATCCCAAATGCACACAACCATCCCAACCCTTAACCATCAAATCCCCTATCAATCATCACAACCCAAACCTTTCTTCCATAAAAACTCATGAACCACCATCCAAAATCTCAACTCCTAAATCTAATCATCATCAACCCTATCATCGAGTTCCATTCACATATCCACAACAATACCAATCCCTTACCTAAAAATTATTATCTCTCGACATCGCACCTTAGTTTTCCATCCTTGTCATCTTAATCATTCAAATCAAATCCTATAAAATTTCTCCTAGATTATCCCACAATCTGTAATCCACCATCAAATTTATCCCTAAGCATATTTCATCCCCTTCAATCCCAAATCCCAACCCATCCAATGTCGATCCTATGCCAACCTTATCCTCTTCATCTACACATAATCCTCTCTTACCCTCTTCACCACCTAAACCTAACACTATCATAACCTCTAATCCTATTCTAAATCCACCATCCCTCAATCCTAAAAATCTAACCTGATTCCTAAATCACCTAATCCTAAATATAAAAATACAATCCCAATCCTCTCCTCATCCCATCTCCTACCCAATCTAATGAGGCTCTTAGGACACTTTCATCTAGTTCATCCCCTAAATCGACTAAATCTAATGTGATCCCTACACTACACCCATATCCCAAATCTCCTTCATCCCCAACATCACACAAATCTAATGTGACCCCCATATCACACTCATTCCCATCATCTACATATACTAATTCCAAATAATCTAATCCTAAACCAAAACCATTTATCTTAAAACAATCCAAAATCAAATAAATCTACTTCGCCCTCTAAGCCCAAAACATCCACTTTGGCCCCCAAGCCTAATCCATCCCCTTCATCTTCTAAGCCACAACAATATAATCTAACTCATAAATCCAAATCAACCAACACATCTCATTATCCACCCAATCCTTCACCTTTACTTCCAACTCCCAAAACAATTTAACCCAACCAATTCACTCCTTTATGAGAATCCTTGACTTCCATATTCCATCATCTAAAAACCTGCAACATGATCATCCATCCCCCAATAAAATCACATAATCAAAACTATCCCAAACTATCTTGGTATTAGGAACACTATTATTGTGAATTCCATCGCACCCATGGACATTTGACCAATTTTTGAATGAAATTTAGGTCTTATGTACAAAACCTGATTAACCAAGGAATTCTTATCATATACCTCTTTATCCAACACCTTTCCATCCCAATATTCTACCTAACCATCGTCCACCATCCAAATCCCACTCTAAATCCACACATCATCAACCATCCAAATCTCACCGCACATCTAAACATCATTTCCCCAACCAAATACCAAAACAAATCTCACTTCCCATCCTTTGACAAGTCCAGCCTCTTAGCGGATGACAAAATCACAACCCCCTAGTCTCATGATGAGTGTAAACATGTAAAATGTCAACATAGCCATTTAACAAATAATTCACCCATCTTATAATATCCATATATCCTCAACATCAAGCTTATAATAATTAATTATTATAATGATCATAACATATATATAATCATGTTCTAATCTATATATGTATCAAAACCCCATCCACACCCTTAGAAATATTAATACATTATTAATATTTCACTCATTACACTAAATAACCTTCATTAACTATTTTCCACCAATTTAAAAATACTCACCCACCTACCCTATACCTATTCTATGCCTAGCCTCTCCATCTAATCACTCCACTAAATACAATTAATCTCACCTAATCCCCACTTAAATGAGCCCCCAAACCTAGAGGCTTATAATTCTAGAAACCTCTCCATTCTTCCCTCCTTTTTCAAATATTCAAATTAAAAATACACTATTCTATTGAATTTTAAATTCAATAGAGGATTCTAATAGAATCTAGAATTTTCTACACCCTCCTCTCATTCATTCTCAACCATTGATCTAATCCACCATGGAAAAATATCAACCATTGATCTCCACCTCCTCCATCTATAAATTGAGGTGTCACCCTTCATGGCAAGCACCTTAGAAATTTGCAAGTATATGTTGCCCAACTTTCTAGCAATCAATAAATCTTCTTAGCAATTTAGTGAGCTCAATCAAGCCATTGATCAAGGGGAGGTGCTACCAAAATTTTTCCAAGAATCTAAAGCATCCATTGCATTTATCCAAGAAATCAAAATCAAAGGAGCAAATCAAAGGAAACAAAGGAGGAGAATTCTACTTGTAGGTAAGTACAGGTAAATTGTTTTCCCCTTCTTTCCATCTTTCTCAATTAAAGGTAGTGGATTAGTTGTGTTAGATTTTTTGTTGGTTTGATTACATAATCATATCATGTTTGCACACTGACACAAAGTTTCCTCTACATTTTGGCACCCATCGTGGGGCTTACCCCCTAATTTTTCATTGGAATAGTTCACATTTCTAACTAAGAACAAATTCCCAAAATTTCAAAAAAAAATCAGTGAGATTTAAGCTAAAAAATTTAAATTTTTCATGTCTTTGTGACATATCAACGCGTATGCCCTAAAAATCGTGTTCATCACCTATGTTAGCATGTTTACCTATCAAAATTTGGCTCTGTTTATGCAAGAATTTTTTTTAGCACGTTTGTGATATTTCAGCGCATTTACAAATCTTTCGGTGTGTATAATCTGTGTTAGCATGTTTATCCTCTAACATTTTTCCTATGTAAGTTTGGGGGTGTTGGAAGCATATCAGTGCATTTGAAAATTCTTATTGCATTTATATACTATTTCAGCATGTATATTGACAAGCTATTTCGCAAGGTTTGGCGTTCATGCTTGATGCGGCCTAGAATTCACCAATACAAGCCCAAGCACGTTGGCACATCACTTAGCCTAGACTGAGCACTCACCCAAAGCACACAAAGGTACCAGGCCCCTCTTTAGGGTTTTGTTGCAGGATGTTAGCATGATGAAGACTTAAAGCATTCAGATCTATTCCTAATATATCATTCTACAATGCATGTTCAGATCTAGATCTAGAGAATAACTGACTTAAAAGATAACCATGATGAAATCAAACATGCAACATTGAACTATAATCATGATAACACTTTGATTCAGTCCATAATATTCATTATATTAAATTCAGTAATACACAGAAGCTTCCTTACAATAACAGTAGTATACGCTCATGCACGTATCATATTTGGCAACATAATCTCACTATAACACATTTCTCACACTCCCTCCCTATGCTACAAAGTTCAAAACATATTTATAAAGATGGGGGATTTCCCTTCACCGCTTATCTAAATCCCAAAATAGGCTACATGCTATTATTAGCCACATGCCATTACAAAAATAGCCACACATGCAAGTGCACTAACAATAGACTGCTTTTGGTTAACTGACAGTAGTAGATCTATTCTCATCCTGTATCCATGCAAAACGATTTGTAGCTGATCCTCCAAAAATAACCAATGCGTGTGGCGCAAGTCCTTGACGGTTTTTGTGCTCCGCATGCTACCTCTAAAAATAGATCCTCACCATGAAAATGGCTAAGTCCCAAACCTATTTCTGTTCTTCAAGCGTGATCCTCTCTCGATACTCTCGTGCCTTTGAATGTGCTCTTCTCTCTTTGTGCAAACCTTCTATATGTCCTTTACTAAGTGCCAAATTTTGAATGACCAACATTACCCCACACTAGTTGCATTGTCGACCCGCAATGGTTGTCTCCAAAATGAATTAATTAATGTAAATAAAGAATATAAATAATTTTGATGAATAAAATAATATCTTTACCCTACAGTATCTTTTGTGTCAACCTAAATAATTAATTCTAGATATTCTTCTTTTATTTCTTCCTCTAGAGTCTTCCAATCACTGAGCGCAACCTTTGGCTTCTCCGGAATATCCACTACAATTGATTCTAACTCATCCTTTGCAATTTCTCCTTTCTCATTTTGTAAGACCAACACAATGTTAGACATGGTAGTCATTCTCCTTCTAACAAGTCCATATTTTATGTGATGAGTTTTCCAAGCTCATCCAACCTTTCTGTGTGTGTGGTTCTTGAGCTCCTGCAAGGGCTTCATGCTTTTGCTTAACAAGTGCTAATCGTTCTACATAGCCCAATGTCTCATCTTTCATGGCCTTCAAGACTTCATTGTCTTCCAAAATGGTCCTAGTCCTTATAATGGCTTCTGGTGTTGTACAAATATTTAGCGCTTGATCTTCCTTCTTTAGTTCCTCCTACAAGCTCTGAAGCAACCCCTCATATGATAAATTCTTCGCATCACTAAAGCCTTTTCCTGCTCTACTTCTTATACTAGGTCCTTTAGGGCGGCATGCGCAGCTATTCATATTTAAGAACTAAGTCCACCAATGTACTTACATAATGTATTTCCTAAGGAAATGTCTTAGGTACCTTTAGCTCTAAGTGTGGCCTAGACTTCATAACATTGTCCCCAATCTCCTCTTCCATGCTAATAAAAATAGAATTCTACTTTTGTGCAAGTCTTTTTCCTATTTTAGGTGCGCTATTTCCTCATTCTTAGTCTTGATATCCTCCCTCGACACCCTAATTTTTTCAGCTTTATCCATATTCCACCATGCCACTTTTGTCGAGACTTCACCAAAGCATTTCTCACTGTTCATTTGACATAACAAAGAGGCTTTACTATTATGTGTCGGCATGAGGTGTCTTCTTCAACCTCTTTGAAACACATGACTATTCACATACATCAAAATTTGGTTCATCCATGTGCATGTGCAGCTGACCATGACATGATTGATTCCTTATGTGCATGATTTTCATATCCTTGTCCATCAACTCCCAACCATACAACTCCTTTTGTTTCATTGTGCTCTAGAAATGGGCACAAATAATTTTACTTGTGTCCTCAGCGTAGCCCATGACTAGTGGAAGATATTCTCCACCTGTTATTTTTTATCTATCTTTGCTTAAGAACTTGGGCTTCAATATTTTAAACTTGTGATGTTGTGTCTGAGCGGTCTTGGTTGTTGTCTCATCTACCTCCTTTCCTCCTTCCTCTCCATCCTTCATATCTTCATCTTCTTGTTTGTCCTTGTTCTTTGGAGGTGTAGGGGAATTTGGCATGCTTTCCTTAGACTCTTCTACTTCCTCATTCAACTTTAATTTCCTTATTTTTTCTCAATCATCTCCTATTGCGGAGAGAGTCAAGGTGATATGTGCACTGATTTTAGAGTATCACCTAGGGTCATTGTTCTCCGAATACTCTTTTAAAACATCGTTATCCTTAGATTGCATCTAATTCCTCATCATCTCCTTCATTTTTCCGAGGTGGTGTAGTCATGTGCTTAGTTTCTTACTTATTTGGAGGTAATTTTCTGCCTCTATGCTCCAAACCACCACTATCCTCATGCTCTTCTTCTTCTTCATCTACTTGAATTGTTTCTGTGGGCTTGGGTGTTGGAACATTTTCCATTTTATGCCTACCTTTTGGTAGCCCTTGGAGCACAAACTCATTCTCCACATACTTTGTGTTCTCCAACTTTGGTTTGTGTTGTAGGTACATAAACACCTTTGCTCCGGTGTCCCCAACTACCAAGCTTATAGGATTCATGCTTATAATATCTGAAATAAGCCTTTCAATGTATGCATTCCACCCTGGATATACATATTTCTTTCTTAGAGTGTGGTAGTCGCAATCTACCTTGTCTACATTGATGGTTAGGTGACGCGCATCTGAAAACCGGTGAACTGATGCCTAGAAATATCTTGATTTGAAGGCACATGGAATTTTTCACCATGGGCTCCAAGATCCATCCTTCATCATAAATCATGTGATGTAAAAATGTTGATAGACTGCAAATTGAACTTCCTTACCCACCACCAAAGGAAACTCCTTAGGTATGTGCCACTCTTCTTCAAATTCCACGGAGTCTATCATACCACATCTCGCCCTCTTCTTAAATTTCTTGCCCATTGTTCCATCACAAAAGTACTTGCCAAATCTTTTCGCCGGTGACTTGTGTTCTGTGGGGTACTCCCAAATCTTCTCCTTTGGTCCATTAGGCACCCCAATCTCCATAAATACTAAAGACAATAGTACAACACCAAAACTTATTTTTCACCTATCTCGCGCTTCTTCAATGATTGTCTTTTCTATGTGATCTGCAATATTATAGACCACTCCTTGAGACATATTCTTTACGATGTGTAGCCACATTGTGTTTACCTGTGACCATCTTCCTTGGTCATTCAACTTTGTTACAAGATGTGTAGCTACTTGCACTACTGGGTACTTCTTCAATTTGTCAATGTCCATGCCACACGGACCTTTGGTATACCCCAGCTCCTTTCTTATCTCCAGGATTGCAGCCTTATTAGTTAAGTCGCTATCCAAATCCACTCCTAAGGCCCTTAGTCCTATCACAGTTGAAATCAAAGTAGTTGTGATTCTAACCCTCCATCTTGCAAAGTAGAAGAAGTCCTCATGGACTCTACTCATCAACCACCGATACAATGGTTCATACTTCCCAAAGTATGGCAGCTCATATAACTGGTAGACTCCATTTTTCTTCAAGTAACTTCTCACTAGTGTCATCATACACTGGCATATCTTATGTTGTGTGCTTGTTCATTTTTGTGCTCAACAACACATCGAGCTCCTTCTTATTATCTGATGTTTGATGGTTGTAATCGTTGACTTTGCATTGATGGACATGGGAATCACATTCTTGTCCCATAATCATGCCCTCTAGATACTGCATTTCGAGAAATTACTCTCGGGAGTAATTTATTCTTCCACTTCAACCTTCTTCTTCCCTTTTTCTCCTGTTGCGGGTGCTTTCTTCGGTGCCATCTAAAAAATATCTCTTTTCTTCCCTCTGTAACCAAGAAAATTGAAACCCTAGGTTAAATCTCCATGCCCTAGTGGAAATCACATGCCCTATCTCATTTGTAACACATCTGCTTCACTCAAACCCTTCACCTATGGGAACACAAGCTTCTCCTACACACAACCCTTCTCTCCACGTCTGGTTTCACACTCTTCGCACCTCAACACAATTTCTTGGCTTGTTCGCACTTAGCCCTTTTCAAATTATCTCAATTGCAATGGTAAAAATGAACTCACATCTCGTCCTTATATAGAATTTCAAAAATTTAGTGCATTTATTTCTCCTCCACCTACCAAAAATCCTCTCATTAATTGACAATTTTTCATTCTTTCCGTGTGGTACATCTTCACACCCAAGCTATAACCTTCTAGCGTGCCCTCCACCTTTTGGCTGCAGACTTCTCTTTAGTGCACTTCCATGCACCTAAGTACCTCGTCACTACGCCTTCCATTGGTAGTCTTCATGGCCTCTACTTACCTCACGTTATACTTGTTTCTTCATTCCTCTCTATCTATGGTCCTTGTGTCAGAAGCAATCTTTTTTTTTTCATTTTCAATTTTCCAACCTTGAATAGCACCCATAGATAGTTCCTTTCATGTGTACTTATTTTCATTAGTCATGTACCTGGATATCAACAACCTACCCCACACTAAGGGTATGTGCAATCCTCTGCGCATAAAAATTCTTCAAATAGTAATTAGCTTCTGGCATGTAAACGCACTTATTACACAAACACACCAACTAAATTGACAAAGCATAGTGACAAAGAAAGAAACACATTAAGGAAATGCATAATTGAAAACCTAATCTAAATGGAAACACTACCTTATTACAAACACCATGAAGACTTATTTATAGTAGGGATTCATCCTACTCTCGTTAAAGTAATCGGGTAACCATAGTCCATCAAGTCCCTCTAATTGAAAAATGCTTGATTCGAGTATGTGAGTGATGACATACAGCCCCAACCAATGTAACTTGAGTTTTCTTGGATAGTGCAAAAATTTAGAATCATAAAGGAGCACCATCTATCCTATCTCAAGATTTTTATTCCTGATGTTCCTATCATGTCATGCTTTCTACCTAGCCTTTTCTATTTTTTGATTCCAACTGCTTTATGTCTCGTCACTCATCCAACTTAAGTAACTTTCCAATCTATTATTTTAATGCTTGCTCTTCAACTAGACCTCCCACACACGTAATACACAAAGAAGGTAACATAAATTCCATAGGAAGAACTACTTCTGTGCCAAAAACTAATTGAAATGGTTTGGCTTTGTTCAACCTTTTATATTTTGTTTGATATTCCCAAAGTACTGCAGATACTTTATCATCCCAATCCTTTCTTCCAACATCACATATTTTTGTCAATGTCTAGCTCAAAATTTTATTGAAAGCCTCAGTAGTTCCATTTTCCTGAGGATGATAGGGTGTAGTCTTATGGTGTGCAATCATGAATTCATCCAATAAAATTTTGATTGTCTCATTAAGAAAATGTGTGCCCCTATCACTGGTCAAACTTAAAGGAAATCCATACCTCATAATAATATTTTACCGGTGAAACCTCGGCTGTTTTAGCCATTGTACAATCTTTTGTAGGTGTTGCTTCTTCCCACCTTGTCAAATAATCTATGAAATTTATGATGTAGTGTGATCTAGTTCTACGTGCACACCTGGTGAAATAGGACCCATAAAATCTATAGCCCATTTCTCAAACGGTTTTGCACTAGTAATAGGTCTTATAGGCATTTCATCTCGTTGTCCTAGTTTCCCAAGAATTTGACAATGATCATAATCCTTACAAAATTCCTTTTAATCTTTATACAGGGTCTCCCACCATAATCCACTAAGTATAACCTTGTACACAATGGCATTACCTGCATAATGGCCACCTATAATACCACCATGAGCTTCTTCCATAATATCTGTGTGCTCATGTTCCAATACAAAATGATGTAATATCTCATCTCGGTCTAACTTGTATAGGTCACCACTTTGATCAACATGTAGGGGTTCGCATATCACAAGTTGTTTCTTCTCTAAGGATTTCATTCCTTCTGGTGCCATACCTATTCGTAGAAAGAAAACAATGTCCTCTAGTTCTGGTGGTGCCCGTTGTAACCTATATAGTTGTGCATATGGCATGGTATCTTTAATTACCTATGCTTCTTCTCTTGACTATATTCTGGATAAATGGTCTAATCCGTAATTACTTTTCCATGGTTTGACCACAACTGTGAAATCAAATTCTTGAAATAAAAGAACTCATTTGCATATGTGCCTTGTAAAACAGGCTTGTTTACCAAATACTTCAATGCCATGTGATCTATATAAAAGACAAATGGTGTACCTAGTAAGTACTATCATAATTTATGTATCACGTAGATCATGGACAAAGCTTCACGCTCTGTAGTTGTGTAATTCTATTCTACAGGAGTCAACTTTCTACTAGCAAAACAGAGAGGATGATCTATAATACCTTCTCCAAGTTGAGCCAACACCGTGCCAATGGTCATTCCATAGCCATCCACATGTACATGAAATGGTTGGTCCCAAGAAGGAAAACACAAAATAGGCACGGTACTAAGTTTCTCCTTCAATGTCTCGAATGTGCATTGTTGTGGCTCTCCCAAGAGTAGAACGTACCTTTCCTTTCGAAACTCCTCCAATGTGGTAACAAATTTGTCATAACATTTCATAAACTTTATATAATATCCTATATGACCCAAAATCCACGCACCTCACTCGAGTAGTAGGATCTCTTAGGCCTATAATAACTACAACCTTGGCTAGATCAACCAACAAACCTTCCTTGTAGATTATATGTCCTAAAGATTCGAATGGTGTAGCAAATATGCACTTCTTAATGTTCAAAGAAATACTTAACTATATACATCTTTCAAACATTAAACGTAGATTGTCACAATGATCCTTAACTAACCCATACACTGTCCAATCATCCAAATAAACCTGTAAGAAGTTGTGAATAAATTCTTTGAATGCTTGAACAACTATGCATGAAAATACAAGCAGACACATTTTTCAGACCAAAGGCATTACAATATATGCGAAGCTACCCCATTCAGTAGCAAAAGTAGTATTTTCTTGATCCTCCTGGGCAATCCGAACCTGATGATACCCAGAGAACCCATCCATAAATGAATAGATTTCACGCCCTGCAATGCCTTCTAGTATTTCCTCAGTGAATGGCATAGGAAAGGGATCAGTCACACATGCAGCATTTAGCTCCCTGTAGTCCACGCAAATCTTAATCTATCCATCCTTCTTGATACTAATCACCATTGGACTAACCCATTCTAACTCATCAAGGGGCTTGATAATCCCATACTTTAACATTTTTTCAATCTCTTCTTTGAACTTTTCACACAAGTTTGGGTTCATCCTATAGGGTCTCTTTCTAACGGGTGTGCACCCTCTTTAAGCTTTATCTTCATCTCCCTAATGATTCATGCACACCTTTAAGTTCATGGTACCCCCTAGGGAATAAGTCCTAATAATCCCTTAGTAACTCTATGATTTTTGCCACTTCAAAGTCTGACCAATAGTCTCCAATTATGGCTTCCTTAGGCTTATCATTTGATCCAATATTCACCTTCTTTGTCTTCATAGGTTCATGATAGGCATGCATGGTCTTATCTACACTTTCCAACACCTCACACCTACCTGTTGAATGGTTTACATCCATATTTTCTACTTCTTCGTCATCCACTAAGTAGACCATTTTTTCCTTTTCTTTCTCAATGTAGGTGCGTTGAAGTAGTGTGGCATCAACCTCTTTCTCTTCAACAAGACACGCTCTTGAGTTTCCTTCATCCAATAAATCCTGAAGGATTTCTTCAGCCTTGGTACTATCTCCCATAGTTAAGCACTTTATGACTCTTAATGCTTCTTTCATCAGAGGTTTAGTAGAGAAGAAGTCAAACGTCTGGGCCATTCTTGCAATTAAATCCTACCAATTTCTAGTCTCTCTATGGAGTTCTACATATACATACCAAGTATGCGCACACCCTTGTAAAGTGAAATAAAGCTTGTGCATCCATAGAAGGTGGTAAATCTTCCTTCCCCTCGTCGAGAAGTCTCTCACACATTTAAACATGGTGCTAAATAGGTTGATTGCCATGATAAGTGCAAATTTGAGTAAGTGCATTACTCTTGAAGAACCTAGTTGCAAGAGAAATCCTTATTTCATTCCATCCGACAAGATTATCCGTGTGGGCCACCCACAAGCATGATGATGTCCCACGTAGTGTATATTCTATCATATTTCTTCTTTCCAATGGTTTTATCCATTGTTCCTCCATGGTGCACAAGAATACCATAGGATATCCTTCTCCGATGTAACAAGGTACCGAGTTGTTACCTATCCTCTTGACATAACATGGTTTTCTTCCCTTAGTAAATATGATCTTGACTTCACGCCCTACTAATTCATAAGTTCTATGAGCCCAATTATCACAAGTAACACTTGTAGTATCACTAATATACTATGCATCCTCCCACTGAATTATTCCTTCTTTAGATGGCTCAAGCACTTCTGGATCCCGGATGGTGCATACATAAATCCTATTCAAATCTTCTTCACTCAAGGACTCAACATAGGGTGCATATTTTCCATCTGTTAAAGGGATTATAATTATTTCCTCCTTGTTTTCAAAACTAATATAACCCTTGTTGAATTGAAGATCAACATTATTTTTATAGCACCAAGGATGCCCCAATAGATCTCGGGAAGCTATCTAGCTCTTCCAAAGTGCTAAAATGTCAAAATCTCTAGTGAAGTTGGCTCCTTGTATGGTAATAGATGCATCTTTCAAAACTCCGATGGGAGTGGCCTTAGTCCGATTAGCCATGAACAATACATTAGAGGATGGCTGCAATGGGGGTCTTCCCATTTTTACCCATGCATCCAAAGTAATAACATTGACTTTTGCACCTATATCAATCAATATATTACTCAATAACCACCCATCCACAATAGCATTTAGAGTGATTTCCTTGTCATAATCTAGGCTATGAGGGGGAAGATTTACATGTAGGATATTCTGTTCAATGTCAACACTTACACATGGAGTGTTTTCTTTTAACCATTTCCCTAACAGTGGAATGATATTCTCTAGGTGCAACAATTTGCGCACTTCTCTCAAGTCATCTACATCATAATGGACCGTCTTTTGCTCCATCTTTCATGATTTCTCCTTCAAATATTGTATTTCACCCTAAATATTCTTGAGTACTTGCATGGTTTCTTGATAAACCTCCTTTTGATGGGTAGGGTCGGGGTACCATGCATGAAGAACCTTGTCCTTAGTGATGGTAGGATTTTGCTGCAATGCTTCTCTGGCATGTGCCGCCTCAGCACGAGTCGTGATCTTTACTTGCAATGCCTCAGAATCTGCTTCCAACTTAAGCATCCACTAATTTTCCATAGCACATTGTATCCTAACCATCCCTGGACCTTTGTTTTCTTGTTTATAATGCTTGCTAAGATGCTCATACAAGTCCGAGAACTCCTCATGCCGTGAATATTTCCAAAGAAAGAACATGTAATATTCTAGGGACATTCGTGCATGTAGTGGTTAGGAGATCTGCAAGTATAACACATTCCACAAGGGAACTCATTTCCTCCACTACCACACCTCGTCCTCCAAATCGCCCATGGTATCCTTGACCTCTGCCATGACCACCTTCAAAATACCCCTCATTCCTATCATAGTGTACCTAATTGTGATCCCGTTCTTGATGCTCATTCTTGCCTTTAGAGTTATTTGAGACTCATTTCTATCATACACCAATATCTATAGCGTCATGGATCTGAACAATCATTTGTAAGTCTTCCATGTCATGAGTCGTGGACCTACAGATTTTATAGTAGCTTTAAATGTTCTTCCTTATCACACATTGTAGTAAGGGACAATAGATATCATCATAGTTTAAATGACATATTTCATAATCTTACAAAGTAATGAGTGCACCGATCCGTGAGGAAAACTATTATTTGTGTGACCTTGTACTTCACAATCTATGCATTAAATCCCCTGTGTGCATCTTATGTGCTGAATTTGTTGATATTTTATCCAACTACTTTGCCATAGCTGCAATCTATGCTTATAAAAATGGGCTCACCCTAGTGTCTATACTTCTAACTGTCTTAACACATAAAGTGCTTGTATCCAAATTCACCCCCGGGTTAATTTGATAACATATATCGAATTCTCAAGTCTCGGGAAAATGGATTGATTCGGGGCAAAAATCTTGTTTCTAGGGTCCCCTCAGATTTTTCTAGCTCCCCTAGCTTAAGAAGAAGAAAAGAGCAAGCTCGAGAAGATGCAAAAAGCTGCAAAAACAAGCTTGGGCGGAAAAATCGTGAAAATTGGCTAAGTCCTAGTCCTCCCAAACAGTAGAGGGACAGTTGGGACATCAAGATGCGGATCAGCCGAAAAGCCTCCAGGCAGCCCACGAAGCAATGGGACATCCGGGATAAGGGCGTGAAGGGCGCAAGAAGCCGATCCGATGAAGGAGGAAGCAAAATTGACTAATCGCTTTCTGGGACATGGGACAAAGGAACGCGAACCGGCCGAATCGAGCGAACCAGAAGAATTTGTCCCAGATAGTCCGGGACAGTTGGAACAAATGTACGCGAAGGACGTGAATCGGCCGATTCGGTGAAATGGGGAACTTCGCACCGGGACAGTTGAGACGAGAGGGACGCATGGGATGCGGATAGCCGAAGGAGCCGAGAGCCAATCAGATTGCGCCACGTGTCATCAGAAGATAAGGGACAAGGAAGCCCATTTCAGGTGGATCGGAGGATTCTGTCCCAAACAAGTACTAGGAAATGCAGGACAAAAAAGACACGAAGGGCGCGAAAAGCGGCGGACTCCACAAACCAATCAAATTACGACACATGTCACAGGGGAAAAAGGGTCCAAAAGTCAAAGGGCGAGGTTTCAAGCACTGACCCGAGCCAATCAAAAGAGGACACGTGTCCAATGAAGCAAGAAAACCCATAGGATAGAGAGGAGAGAGAATTACATATCCAATCAGCGCGTGCCACATGTCATCCAGGTGGCAGAGCGCAGAAAAATTTCAAAACGTAGTTTCGCCTGTTTTGTGCCCTAAATCTTCAGATCGACATATCTTTCGACCCAGAGCTCGGATTTGCACGTTCTTTATATCAACGGAAATCTTGTGAAATTATCTAAATGATTTAGGGTTAATCTTGAGTTTTGGTGTCTGAGGTAGAAAATTGAGAAACGGCTCTAACGTGTGTTCATGGCCGAAGCGACATTTCGGCGACCAAATTTAATGCGAGAATGGGTTGCATTCTCTTGTATTCTCGTCAAAATGACAGGGTATGGGTTTGTAAGGTCCCCCATGTCATTTTAATGCACCTGCAGTCAAGAAGGGATAGGATCTCATGTTTTGTACATTTTCTATCCCCTGGGCTCGACCCATGCAATGTAAAATCCAGATTTGGCTCATTTCTGAGGGGGAACAATTTTTGACATAGCAGCTTCTTCTTTCACCTCTAGCAAGGGATTGCTTGGAAGAATCAGACCTCTCCAAAGACTGTAACAGTTTTTTACCTCTCTGAGGGTGTAATGCAGTAATTTTGACACTGGAAATGATAATGCAAGCCTTGTGAATGGTTTTCAGTCCTTTGTTTGTATTATTTGCTTCATTTCAGATCCTAAATTACATCTTATCAGTCTGTGTATGTTTTATGTTGTAAACTTTGGTCTGTGTCTATTTGCATGACAAATATGTTTCACCACTCCTTTTGGTGCATCACCATCTTTAGTTAGTTTCAATTTTTACATTTCTATCCCTGTCTCCTGGCAGTTTAGAGTAGGATTAGGATCTGAACCTCTGTAGTTTTTCAAAATATAGATCTAAATCGAGGAGTTTGAGGAACCAGCCTCTAATTTGGAAATTTCTCTCTCGGGCCACAAGTCCCCACACTTAGAGAGAGGTTTCCATGTTTGTAATCACACTGGATGCTAGAGTGATCAACCTAGAAGCCCGATCGCATCCGGGGTGCTTTGTGAGTCTCAATGCAACAAGTTTTGGCACGCCGGTGGGACACTAGAGGTCTCATTTTTATTGCAGCAAAGTTGATATGCATCTGCTACAATTTTCTTGCTTATAAGAGCTATTATTTGCATATCTGGCGACTCCAAGGGGAAGAATCAACTAGTTTCAGTAGTGCAGGCTTGAAAACTCATGAGAAGAATCACCACAAGGTCAAGAGTTGGAGAAGAAGAAGTGTTGTTTGAATACCTGCAGTTATCTCCAAGAAGAAGGCAAAGAGGAAGAAGGATTCAAAGGTCTCCATCTCCACCAAACAGAACTCTCTCAACTCCTCCACCTGGTAGGCCTTTTATTCAGTCAACGAGGGTTTTAAGACTGATTAGAATGGCTCAGAACAACCCCTACGTCAACTTCACAAGCAACAGCCCACTTTCTCTCAATGCACAACACCCAGTTCCTATTGCAGCCTTAAAGAACATTCCCTACTTCACTAGAGAAAATCAGACTACTCCAGGCGATCATGTTAAAGATATTGCTAACCTTTGTGCAATCCATGAAATCAATGAAATGTAAGTGGTTGTCAAGTTCTTTGGAATCTTCATTCAAGGGTAAAGCATTGCAATGGTTTAGGAGCCTTGGAGTGGTTCTATCACAAACTAGAATCAACTGTGTATTACACTTCACGAGAAATTTGGAGAGAAGGGGGACAACTTGTCTCTTTTGGAGTAGCTGACAACTATCAAGAGAGTCCCCCAACGAGCAACTGACTGACTTCAACTTCAGATTTCAAAGGTCTTGGGATAGGATTCCAAAGTGTCAGCCAGCCAGCAATGAGAAGGTGCTTTTCTATATTACCTTAAAGCTTTGAATTCTGATATTTCTATGTTAATTCAATCTATGGGAGGCACAACCTTACCTGCTGCTTATAGCATTGCCATTAGAGCCGAAAACTATCTTATTCAAGCTGGTAAACTGGCTCCTAGGCCTCCCATGCCCTTGTATCCAAACTTAGAAAATCCAAGCACTAGTCAAGCACCCACTTTGGCTCCTGTTCCCACCCCTAGAAATCAAAGTTCAAGTGAAACTTCTACTTCATCCTCTAGTGCTTCAAATGAACTCCAAGAGGTCATGAAACAGTTGCAAAATTTGGGAAATGAGCTGGTTACTATCAAAAGACAGCAAGCTCAAAGTGCTAGACCGTATCAGCCTCAAGCGCAATACCAGGCTAGGCCCCCATACCAACAAAATAGGTCACCAACTCAAGCTGCAAATCAAAATCAAAGCCAAGTAAGGCCTCCCGCTAATAGACCATTTCAGCCCTATAACCCCAATGTTGTATCTGCTTCTAAAGCATTAGTGCCAGTCCAAAATAACATGGCCCAAGAATATGATTGGTGTTTCCTGTGTAGTCAGCCACATAACCAATCAATGTGCTTTAACGGTGCATTAAATCAAGCTCTGATGGTGCAAACCATTGGTGGGTCGCAAGAGTCCAGCCATGAAGGAGATCAGCAGCAAGAAGCACCTCAGCAAGGAACATCTCCAAATGAAACTACTCTTGTCAATTGGCAGGCTGAAGATTTCTGTGGTATGAATCAAATACCCTCTCAAAGTGTTGCAGCCAACACAAGGTCAAAGAGGAGAAATTTGGGTGAAGAACAACCATTGGCCCCAAGTAGTTCACGACCTTCTGTCACTCCACAAGGTGTTGGCAAACAAAATGCAGTTCCAAACATGCAAGGAGCACCCAAACCAGCTCCTAAACCAACTCAGATGCCAGTTGTTGCTGCCCATGTGCAAGGAATGAATGTGCAAGCTAGGGGACAACAAAAGGATACTTCATCCCCATTCAACATCATTGATCAGATGAAGAAGACAAATGTAAACATATCAATGTGGGAATCACTATCCATCCCAGGCCAAAGAGATTTGCTACAAGCTGCCATGAAGGACTGGTCAACTTCAAATCAACAGGTCCAAATGCAAGAGAAGGTACTCACAAATGCTGCCCAGCCTGAAGGAAATCATGGAGGTCAGCAAGGTAAAATGTTGAAGCCCCCTCCATTTTATGTTTCATTGATCATAGGAGATAAGTTGGTACATAATTGCATGATCGACTCTGGGGCAAGTAGTTCAGTAATGCCCAAGAAAATAGCTGATCAGCTAGGGCTTCAATATGAAGTCATCTCCAAGGGTGTAGTGTAATTAGACGGGACAGACAGTGACAACGGTTGGAGTAATCAAAGGTTTGAGCCTCACACTACACGCATGTCCCAACGTAATAGTGTTACAAGATGTGTCAGTCATAGACCTGCCACCACTCTTTGCATTGTGCTTGTCAAGAGACTTCACTGCTAAAATTGGAGGCTATCTTTTGGCAGATTGGTCACACATGTTGTTCAGAACAAGGTATGGAACCAAGGCCACAATCAGGTCTGAACCTATTGTGAACTTTCACATTGAGCCTTACACTGCCAGCCAAATCAATACCAACTGTTCAGCGTTTGATCAAGAAGATTATCCAAGCACTGATGAAGCTGACACCAAGGTTGGAAGCATCCCAGATTTGACTCTTGATGAATGGGCAAGCAAAGTGCATGCCTTTGATTCTTATCAAGAAATAGAAGAATCTGAGCTAGGGGTTTATTGTTTACATGAAGAGAATCAACCTCTCCCTAGCATCACCAAGCCAGATCATAAGGACAAGAATGAAGTATGGCAGCTATTCTTTGATGGATCAAGGAGTAGACAAGGTGCAGGAGGAGGAGCTATGCTCATTTCACCACAAGGTATAAGGTATTACTCAGCCTTCCGTTTCCAGTTTTCCTGTTCAAACAATACAGCTGAGTATGAAGCCTTAATTCATGGATTACACTGGGCAAAGAAGAAAGGCATCAGGAATTTACAAGTATTTGGTGATAGTGAGCTGGTCGTAAACCAAGTCAAAGGAAAAAATGCTGCCAAAAATGATCTGCTTAAGTGCTACAAAAATCAGGTATGGGATCTTATTGAATATTTTGAAGCTTTTAGCATCAATTCCATCCCAAGGAAAAAGAATGAAGCCACTGACAGACTTGTAGCAATTGGGGCTGCGTTTGATGTTGCAAAGAGTATCAAAAGTGAGAAATCTCGACCTCATATCAAATTGGTTGTGAGACCAGCCGTTCCAGATAACAACACAAGTTGGCAAGTCTTTGAGAATGATCAGCAAATTGTTAATTTCCTACAAGAAGAAGTTGAGTTCTCCGCCGAAATCAAGACAAGTGGAGCAAAGCAATATGGTGATCGGGTGTACGGAGTTGAGAACTAACAAATTACCAAAAGGCCTCATAACCTTGGAGTCAATATTCAACCCGAATGATCAGTTCCGGAAGGAGAAAGCAAACATTCAAGTGAAGGGGGAAGATTCAGAGCCTATTTTAGTGGAAGAAGGCAAAACATTGCAGATTGGCAAAGTAAGTACCTCACAAGAGAAATCTGATTTTGTTCAGCTTTGTCAAGAGTTCCCAGATATCTTTGCTTGGACTTATAAAGATCTAAGAGGTTTCAACCCAAAGCTGGCACAACATACTATTGATTTGGATCCGGAATCCAAGCCCGTTAGGCAAAAGTAAAGGCCAAGTGAATCCCCATATTGAACCTCTCATGAGAAAAGAGTTAAGCAAGCTTATTGAGGCCGATATCATCTTCCCCATCAAACACTCAAGTTGGGTTGCAAACTTGGTGCCGGTGAGAAAAAAAAATGGAGAAATCGACCGTGTGTTGACTTCGAGAGACTTGAACAGAGCCTCCCTCAAAGACCATTACCCACTCCCTCTATGGAGAAAATATTGCAAGTTGTCAGAGCTGGTTGTAAAGGTTCTCACTACTTGATGGATACTCATGCTATAATCAGATAATGGTGAAGGAAGAAGATCAATTCAAGACGGCTTTCACCACCAAATGGGGGACCTATTCCTACAAGAAGATGCCATGTGGCCTATCAAATGCTGGAGCAACATTTCAGCGAGCTATGGATATGGCATTCAAAGGCTTAATCAACAATATAGTGCTGGTATACCTAGATGATATCACTGTCTTCTCAAAGAATGTAGCAAACCATCTCTTTCACCTCAGATAAGTGTTTTAGAGGTGTAGAAGGTTCGGAGTGTCATTGAATCCAAACAAGTGTATATTCTTGGCACATGAGGGAAAATTGTTGGGCCACATTGTCTCTAGGGAAGGGCTAACAATTGATCCTGAAAGAGTTGAAGCCATCCGAATGCTCCCATTGCCACACCACAAGAAATCTCTTCAAAGCTTCTTAGGAAGGATAAACTTTGTCCACAGATTTGTGCCTAATTTTGCCACTATTGTGAAGCCTCTAACAATGATGTTGAAAAAGAGTCTGGCATTCAAATGGATGGCGGAAGGTAAATAGAGTTTTCAAAGCATCAAGCATGCAATATCACAAGCTCCAACTCTTATCAACCCAGACTTTTCAAAGGACTTCATGTTGTATGCGTTTGGAGGATCAGACACAATCTCAGCTATCTTAACACAGCTGAATAGAGAAGGTTCAGAATAGCCCATATCATTCTTCAGCCAAACCTTGGAAGATTACGAAATAAATTATTCTTTCATCGAAAAGCATGTCCTTGTTGTCATCAGGAGCTTGAAGAAGTTTAGACATTTGGTCTCAAACAATAAGATTCAACTGCTGGTCTCACATGTTGGGGTTAAGGACTTCCTCCTCAACAAGGATTTGAATGAGAAAAGGGCAGGTTGGATCACCCGTGTCATGGAGTATGACATTGAGATCAAGATCACCAAGCTGGTAAGAGGGAAAGGATTGTGTGAGCAGCTGGTTTTGGGAAACAAAAGAAGTATGCAAAGAAGAGGTTGTTTTTGGTATCCGGGAAAGTCATGAGCCAAGTGGAAAACAAGAAGAAGACAATGCTGCCTCGACTCCTTGCTGGACCCAAGGGATTATGCACTTCCTAGGCACAAGCCTATGCCCTCGGAGATGAGCAAGACCCAAAGGAGACACTTCAGATTGCAGGCTGTCCCGTATGCCATTGTTGATGGAGTATTGTTCAAGAAAGATGTGAATGGAGTCGTCTTTTGAGATGCATTAGCACAGTCGATTCAAAGGGTATTAGAAGAGTTCCATGATGGACCAGCTGGTGGCCATTTTGTACCAAGAGTGATAGCTCTAAAAATCATGAAGGTTGGTTATTATTGGCCTAAAATCTTCAGTGATTGCTATGCATGGATCAAGAGGTGTAAGAATTGTGCATTCTTCACAGGAAAAGAGAGACTTGTTGCCCGTCCATTGCATCTAATCTCGTTGACCAGCCATTCATGCAATGGGGTTTGGACTTCATTGGAGTCATTAATCCCAATTCAAGCCAAGGGCACAAATGGATTTTGACAGCCACAGACTACTTCACCAAATGGACAGAAGCAGTAGCACTCAAAGAGGCGAATGAGTCTAGCATCTTAGACTTTTATGAGGGGATAACAACTAGATTTGGTGTACCTGCTACAATAATCTCTGATAATGCATTGGCATTCATTAGATCTAAGGTGACTGAGTGGGCTGCCAAGAACGGTATATACCTAAGCACTTCATCGAACTATTACCCTCAGGGTAATGGCTAGGCCGAGTCTACAAACAAGAAATTGTTGAGGATCATTAGGAGGACTCTTGATGAGAATCAGAGGTCTTGGCATACCAAGCTGAAATCAGTCTTATGGTCCGATAGGATCACTCCCAAAAGATCCACAGTAACTCTCCATTCAAAGCTTTCATGGAAGAGAGGCAACCTTGCCCATGTCACTTGAGTTGCCAATGTTGGAACTCATGAAGCACTGGAGTTGCTAGAGTTTGAGCCCATGGAGGTGAGGTATGCGAGTTGATGGAGTTGCAAGAGATCAGAAATTAGGCATCCCAAGCAATGGAAAAGGATCAAGCTTTGATCAAAAAGACCTTTGATAGGAAGGCCAAAGATAGATCTTTTCAAGTTGGAGATCTAGTGTTGAAATGGGATGTGGATAGAGCAAAATCGGAAGGCATTCAAAATTTGATGCTATTTGGAGTGGCCCATATATGGTCACAAAGTGCAAGAACAAAAATGCTTTCTAATTGGCCTCATTAGATGGTGAAGAACTGCAGATTCCAGTCAATGGAATCTATCTCAAGCGTTGCTTCTAGAGGGAAGTTCACTACCTCTGTAAATATTAGATTAGATTTTCTTTCCTCCAAGTGCTTGTGCACATTGTTTTGCTGTAGGTTAGTTTTGTTTTCCCTAAGTGCTTTGGCACAGCTTGCTATCCATGGAGATGTTTAGCAGTCCTTGCTTTCATCAGGCAACATTCCATCTTCCTCCTTGCACATTCTGAGTTAGTTAGGGTCCTAAACAGAATATTTGATGACTCCATGCCCAATGGCCTGCTTCAGGCAACTAGTATCTTCTACCTAGCAGGAAGGTACCCCCACTGAGTTGCCAATTGTTATCCAAATTCACCCCCCAGGGTTAATTTGATAACATATATCAGAATTCTCAAGTCTCAGGCAAATGGATTGATTCAGGGCAAAAATCATGTTTCTAGGGTCCCCTCAGATTTTTTCTAACTCCCCTGGCCGAAGAAGAAAAGAGCAAGCTCTGAGAAGATGCAAAAAAGCTGCAAAAACAAGCTTGGGCCAGAAAAAATCATGAAAATTGGCTAAGTCCTAGTCCTCCCAAATAGTAGGGACAGTTGGGACATCAAGACGCGGATCGGCCGAAAATCCTCCAGGTGGCCCGCGAAGCAATGGGACATCTGGGACAAAAGGACGCGAAGGCGCGAGAAGCCGATCCGGCCGAAGGAGGAAGCAAAATTGACTAATCACTGAGCAAAACAGTTTGGGACATTTAGGCCATGAGGACATGAACCGCCTAGATCGGGCTGGAACAGAGAACTTTAGCCTTTGGGATAGCTCGCCAAGTACGCGGCGAACGTGGAGAGCTCGGCCGAAGGAGAAGAAAATCGACTAAGCGCTCTGGGACATGGGACAAAGAAATGTGAACCGCCGAATCGGGTGAACTGGAAGAATTTGTCCCGAGCATCGGGACAGTTGGAACAAATGTACGCGAAGGACGTAAACCGGTGGGTTCGGTCGAAATGGGGAACTTCTACACTGGGACAGTTGGGACAGAGGGACGCGTGGGACGCGGATAGCCGAAGGAGCCAAGAGCTAATTAGATTGTGCCACGTGTCATCGGCAGATAAGGGACAAGGAAGCCCATTTCGGGTGGATCAGAGGATTTTGTCCCAAACAGTACTAGGACATTCGGGACAAAAATGCGTGAAGGGCACAAAAGTTTGTGGACCGCGGACCAATCAAATTACGACACGTGTCACAGGGGAAAAAGGGTCCAAAAGTCAAAGGGCGAGGTTTCAAGCACTGACTTGAGCCAATCAAAAGAGGACATGTGTCCAATGAAGCAAGAAAACCCACAGGATGAGAGGAGAGAGAATTACGTATCAATCGGGCGTGTGCCACGTGTCATCCAAAGTGACAGAGCGCGGAAAAATTTCAAAACGTAGTTTCACTGTTTTGTGCCCTAAATCTTCGAGATCAACATTCTTTTGACCCAGAGCTCAGATTTGCGTTCTTTATATCAACGGAAAGCTTGTGAAATTATCTCGCATGATTTCGTGGTTAATCTTGAGTTTTGGTGCATTCTGAGGTAGAAAATTGAGAAATGGCTCGACGTGTGTTCATGGCCGAGGCGACATTTCAGCGACCAAATTTAATGCAGAATGGGTTGCATTCTCTTGTATTCTGGTCAAAATGACAGGGTATGGGTTTGTAAGGTCCCCCATGTCATTTTAATGCACCTGTGATAAGAAGGGATGGGCTCTCATGTTTTGTATGTTTTCGTCCCTTGGGCTCAACCCATGCAATGTAAAAGCGATTTGGCTCATTTCGAGGGGGAACAATTTTTGACATAGCAGCTTCTTCTTTCACCTCTAGCAAGGGATTGCTTGGAAGAATCGAGACCTCTCCAAAGAAGTAATAGTTTTTTACCTTTACGAGGGTGTAATGCAGTAATTTTGACACTGGAAATGATAATGCAAGCCTTGTGAATGGTTTTCAGTCCTTTGTTTGTATTATTTGCTTCATTTCAGATCCTAAATTATATCTTATCAGTCTGTGTATGTTTTATGTTGTAAACTTTGGTCTGTGTCTATTTGCATGACAAATATGTTTCACCACTCCTTTTGGTGCATCACCATCTTTAGTTAGTTTCAATTTTTGCATTTCTATCCCTGTCTCCTGGCAGTTTAGAGTAGGATTAGGATCTGAACCTCTGTAGTTTTGTAAAATATAGATCTAAATCAGAGGAGTTTGAGGAACCAGCCTCTAATCTGGAGATTCCTCTCTTAGTTTCACAAGTCCCCACACTTGGAGAGAGGTTTCCATGTTGTGCAATCACACTGGATGCTAGAGTGATCAACCTAGAAGCCTGATCTGCATCCAGGGGTGCTGTGAGTCTGCAACAACAACTGCTTCAAGTACTTCACATAGATTAGTGTATGTCTTATGTGATAATGCCCTCCTAAAAGGGGTAATCAGGCCCCCAACAAACCATTGTGCATGCTAGCTTACATGTATGTCATAAGAAATCTTAGATAATAGTGTTTTAAAATGGGCATCATACTCTCTGACACTTTTAGTAGTTCCTTTCCTAATATCCTTGAGTGTACTTATACTCTTCTTCTCAAACTCGGGGATGCAAAATTCTTTAAGGAATGCATCTTTTAAAGCTATATAATATACGCAAGTCTGATCAAGGTCAAACTTCCTGTACCATTTGTGTGTTCGCCCTTGTAACAAAGTATAAAATAGGATTTCCCTACGCTCAGAAGTTGTGATTCATTTTATGTACCACAAGTATTTCACACATATGCACATTTTTAGCAGTGTCTTCTATGCCCTTATACTCTGGAAGATGAAGAGACAACTCCATGTAAATATTCTAGGGTTGGTGTGGATCTTTCCCACCTGATCTAGAACCTCCTATGTTTCCTCAGCCTCTAGAACCACTAGACCCATTGGAACTAGAGCTACCTATGCCTCCTGATCCTGAACCTGCAGCTGGGTTGGACCAGAAGATGCACTTCCTTGTGTCCCAATAGTAGAAATGAACTATACTCTGACAGTCTACAACATATCACTACTCCCTAAAGATAGTCCAAAAATATTTTTGCCTGAATTTTGTGTAGATGATACACCAAAAAGGTACTCCCATATAAAAATGAATCCATTTGTGCTGCCATCGCTATGCCTCTTATAAGACTCGCTCCTACTCTCACACTACTTGAATTAGCTTGTTGATTGTGTGTTGTACTAGATGCTAGAAAACAAAGCACAAGGGCAAGGTTTCCAAGTGGATTCAAATGCGCACCCACGGCCCAGGTCGTCTCTACTGGTGTGCTTCTATGTGAGGCGAGGAGGGTTCCCTATCATGTTTTCCCAAATGGGGAGTTCAAAGGCTCGGGTTCCATGTCTTCGGTGTGAACTTCCACTCCTTCCCAAACTATCTTCTCCACAACGCCATTTGCTCTACAACCTCTCGTTGCTTCTCTACCTCCCTCTTGTGTGCCTCATTATACTTAAGCCACCTTTCCTCTCTCTTCCTTTCTACCACTAGGTATGCCATCTTTCACCAAACTTGCTCCTGCCCCCATGTGTGGTGAGGTTTAGTTAGCCATCAGTTTACTTTCCAAATTTAAACTTACCATTAGGATCTTGATTGCTAGTGGAATTCCCCGCAAGTAAGTTTCCCTTGGATATCATAAAAGCGGAATTCAACTACCTCTGGGCATGAATAAGTGAAAATTGATTACTCCAAGATATAGTTGTTCAAAATACCACGGAACCACATATCCATAACACGATTCCAAATCAGATCAGCATCATAAAGGGCCTAAAATTATTATTACATCTAGACAAGTGTGTGATACCTCAAATTCCACTTAGATGCATAAGTAATCAGCCACTCATATAATTATATTAGAAAGATAGCAAAAAAGCATGTGTGCATTAAACTCAAATCCAGTGTTGAACCATCGTGTGTATTCTTCTTCCAGATCATGTATCCCCTCCTCAATATTTGTTACGGTCAACTAGTATGTATTTATCGCGAACCATCCTTTAAAATCGAGAAATAGGTCCCTGAAATGGAACCAATGATGCATCCTAGAATTCACCAATACAATCCCAGGCACACACTAGCACATCACTCAACCTAGATTGAGTGCTCACCCAAAGCACGCAAAGGTACCAAGACCCTTTTTAAGGTTGTTGTTGTAAGATGTTAGCATGATGAAGACTTAAAGCATTCAGATCTATTCCTAATATATAATTCTACAGTGCATGTTCAGATCTAGATCTAGATAATAACTAACTTAAAAGATAACCTTGATGAAATCAAACATGCAACACTAAACTATAATCATGATAACACTTTGATTCATACCATAATTTTCATTATATTAAATACAGTAATACACATAAGCTTCCTTATAATAACAATAGTATACGCTCGTGTACGTATTAGATTTAGTAGCATAATCTCACTATAACACAGTTTTCACACTCCCTCCCTATGCTTCACAATTCAATACATATTTATAAATATGGGGATTTCCCTTCACCACTTATCTAAATCCCAAAATAGGTCGCATGTTATTATTAGCCACATGCCATTACAAAAATAGCCACACATGCAAGTGCGCTAACAATAGAGTACTTTTGGTTAACTGACTAGTAGTAGATCTATTCTTAGCTTGTATCCATGCAAAATGCTTCATAGCTGATCCTCCAAAAATATCCAATGCATGTCGCGCAAGTCTTTGACCGGTTTGTGTGCTCCACATGCTACCTCTAAAAATAGATCCTCACCATGAAACTAGTTAAGTCCCAAACCTTTTTGTGCTCTTCGCGCACGATCCTCTCCGATACTCTTCGCGCCTTTGAATTTTCTCTACTCTCTTGCATGAACCTTCTATATGTCCTTTTCTAAGTGCCAAATTTTGGTGACCAATAATGCTTTACTATTAGTGAGTATATATTACTTTAGCACTTTTACATACTATTTTAGCGCATACAGACTAATGCCTTGTTTGTGTAAGATCTAGTACACGGGATTACTTATTAGCATGTTTGGTATACTTCCAGTACGTATATGCCCTATAATATCCTGTTTTATAACTAACTCATTGTATTTTTAGATTCCCTTCTTTAGCACACATGTTACGTGTTTTAGCGCCATTTGACCATTTTTGTATTAAATATGCACTTACATATTTGTGTGTTTTATAACATCTTTCTAGTATTTAACATTCTGTTTTGGAAGAAAATCACAGAAACAAGGGGAAACTCTACCATTTTTTCCATTAGATCAAAATAATAAAATTTTTACCTAACATTTGTGGTTGCAATATATTAAGAAAAATTAAGTCCAAGAATATTGGGGTTTTTATCAAAACTACTAATCTTTTTGTTTTATAGGTTCACTTGTAGAAGACCTTGATTTGAATAATCCATTTCTAATTAAATTTGTGTATTTTCCTTTTTGTACTTCATGTGATTGTTTGTTTAAACCCAAAGGTGACACCATGTATGCTCTCCTCTCGCGTCCTAGGATGATCTTGAGGATCAAAAGTGGCTAACCTTCCTTCCCTTTTTCTTTTTGTAGGGGTAACGTGATGTGGAAGTGACATCCACACACTTATCATAGTCCTAAGGGTCTCCTGACCATGGGATTCATATCAACACATGTAGAGACACCCTGTGTTCTGGTGGGGTATACAAATTCAAGGACAATTGTCATTATTTGCTAAGTGTCTATGTGTTTTAAGTGTGAAGTGAAGTGAGGGGCTTCCACATCCCAAAACATAGGCTTCATAAAAAATCCTTGCAACTGGATTTGGGCCCCATGTACCGGAAGGTATATAGGGGACGCCCCTAGAGAGCTCATTTATCCTAGCCTAGGTGGCCTTCAAACGCAACCATAATATAGTGCAAGGGAAGGAACCACCAAATATTACTCACTAGCTGATCACATATCGACGTAAAGGTGGGCCAACTCAGTGAGCACCACTGTCGTATGTGGTATTGAAAGTGGGCTATAGCTTGATTGTACTCCCACTTGACTAGTTAGGATTGTGCATGCATGAGTGTACTTGTTTGAGTGTTTTGTCAAAACCAATAAAATAACCCTCATGCCAATCCTTGTAAATAAACCATACACTTATCACCCACCAATTTTTAACCATAATCTTTGACCTCAATTTTCAAAACATACAACATCATAATTAACCCCATCCTTTTCACCATATAATCCCTCTCCCATTACATTAATCACATTCCCCTAACATTACACCCACATTTTGTAAATAATAAATCAATTTTTTATTATAAACCTTAAACATATGTTACCATCATATAAATATTTCGCATCAAAATCCTTACGTTAATACAAAAAAACCAAAATCTAAAAAAATTAATATAAAATTAACACTCCCATCTCATTAAATAAATTCCATAATCCCACATTCATTCATCTTTCACTAAACACAACCACACCTTTCCACTTTCAAAATAAAACATATATCACCCACGACTCATCCCATTAATCACTTGACAATTCCTATTGGTGTCCTAAATCAATCTAGGTCCATAAGGTTTTAAAACTCATACCAATCATATAATTCATCCATCCCAAATCTAGTCATCACCTTATATCATCATATCCATCCTAAACACCCTATTCACGATCCCTTCTTGATACAAGCAATCTAATCTTATTAATCAACATTTTGCTAATAGGCCAAATATCCTTAATCTTTATCCTATTCTTCTAAGCCCTTGTAACAAGGCACATCCCAAGCCCTCTACTAACGAGGCACATCCTTCTTCTACTCTCCCCTCAAACTTCTTCCAATCCTATAAGCAAGACTAGATTATTAAGGTTGAACGTCAAGATCATCAAGGAATCATAATTTCCCCTTTCATCCATACATCCTTCACTTCAAGAACACTCTCATCTTACACATCCCACCAACATTAGAATCTAATGACACCTAGATGGATAATAACCTAATCCCAATTTGGAAATGAAGACAAAAACAGTAACCACAACATGGAAAATGATCTATTCAACCACAATTATTATGATGCCAATAATGAAGAAAATTGACCTAGAGGAGAAGACAAAGAGACTATGGTTAACACTAGTAGTGATGATGACTCTAGTATCTACTTCATAAAAGGAAGATGAAGAGAGATGTTAAATCACTTTGTTGAAAAGAATAAGGATGCCCTTTTACTCCAATTATATCACATGGGGAAAAAATCCTTCTGATTACACTCATGACCAACTCCATAGTCTTCTCCCAAATGAAAATGATGACATTGGCCAAAGACCACCTTCCACACACAAATCCAAATCAAATCACCTCCATGTTGTACATGGATGGGACGAGATTAGAGAGAACAATGCTCATATATCCAAAGAAGTTGTATTGTCTCAATTACAACAAATGAGTAATCAAATCACCCAATTAGCCTCTCAAATCGAACCAAAACCATCCAATGATCATGGATCCCATCATTCCCAACCCAATTTCAAACCACCACCTCCTAATCCTCTAGAACCAACCTTGGAGAAAGAAGTGAAGTCTATGAAGGAAACACTTCAAGGGTTGCAACTCAACACTCAAGGATGTCAATATAAATTCAAGGAACTTTGTCCTTATCCTTTTGACCATGACATATTACGAGTCCCTTTTCCACCATATTTCAAACCACCCAAATTTGAAAAATACAAAGGAAAAGGAGATCCCCATGAACATGTTAAGGAGTTCTATATATTTTTCAAGAAGTCACCTACGATGACTCCTATTTACTAAGACTCTTCTCTAGAATTCTAGGTGGTCTAGATTTAGAATAGTTCCTTTGGTTTCCTAAAGGTTCTATTACAATCTTCATTGATTTATTAGAGAAATTCGTAAAACACTTTTCCTACAATGTAGAGCATGATGTCACAATGATTGATTTGTGCAATACCAAACAATGAAATGGTGAAAGTTTATCATCATTCCTACAATGATGGTGAGCCCTTGCTAGCCACATTCCATGGCCCATACCTGAGAAACAATTAGTTACCATCTTCATGTCCAACCTTAATTAGGAACTAGCTTTCCATCTACAAGTCCATTGTGCAAACACATTTGATGACATCATTGAAAAGGGAATGCAAATTGAGAGAGCCCTTATTGCAAAAGGCCTTATTAAGATATATTCCCGTGATAATCACAACCAATCCAACCAACCCTCTACATATGAAAAACCTAAGTACTTTAATAAGAATAAGAATGTTGTCGGTGATGGAGTAATAGATACCAAAAATGTCCAACACGTCCATACTACAACCGCTATATCCATCCCTAAAGGACAACCATGATCTACTCAAGATTCCAGGTGACAAACATATACTCCCCTTGGTGAATCTATGGAAGAAATCCTTGATAAATTAATTACCACCAATATGGTCATTTTTCCACAAGCTCAACCCATCGATGAGTCCGACCCAAACCTTCATGGTTAAAAGAAAACAAATATTGTAAATTCCATAAAATCAAGGGTCACGCCACACATCGGTGTATGAAATTGAATAATTATATTCAAGACCTTATCGACCGAGGTGAGATTGAAATAGAAGATAATGCTTCCACCTCTTCCCAAAATTAGAAACTTGGGATATATCAAAATCCCCTTCCTAATCATGGTCAGAACCATGCTTCTAACCAAGGACAACAAAAGTCTGGAAGTAAACCCAAATCATCCACTCATCGCTCCAACCATATTAATTACCATCATGTACCCTCCTTATACATCACTTGTTGGAAATATTCACCATTCTCCCCATCAAGTAGCCACCATTAAAATAAAAGGCCCTTCATAGAACCCCCAGTGTGTTGTCACTACTCATAAGAACCATGTAATAGTTCAAGGAGTCCATTATCTTCCAATCCAACACCGCAAGAACAATATAATATCATTAAACAACTTGAGAAGAATCCTACATAAATATCCATCATGGACCTTCTCAAGACTTCATCCATCCACAAATACATTTTATATTGTGCCCTCCAAGAAGCATGTGTTCCCATTGATATTGATCCTACACAATTTCAAGCCCTTGTTTCTAATCTCTATCCATATCCAATGATCCCACTCACCTTCACTCAACAAGACTTGCCACACACGGCCCTACCCATAATCTTGTATTTACATCAAATTCTTATTGAAAACATTCATGTTAAAAGAGTGCTAATAGACAATGGATCGGCCTTAAACCTATGTACCTTAAATCTCATTCATCGGTTGGGGTATAATGACTTGGATTTGAAACAAGATATAATTACTATTAAAGCATATGACAACATGGAGCATAGATCAATGGGAACTATCTATTTACCTATCAATGTCGGGCCTATCATGCTCCCCACTCTTGTCCATGTGATAGATATCTAGTTCCCACATAACCTCTTACTTGGTCAACCTTGGATTCATGAGATGAATGTTATACCATCCACACTCCATCAATGTCTCAAATTTGAACATGTTGGTACAAAAATTACTATCCATGGTGACCCTCATCCCTTTCAATATTGCCAAGCATTGGAAGTTGAAATTTATCGAGAACCTTACTATCTTATCACCAAACCTGTCACCAACACCACCTTCATCATCCACCACTTTGTATGTCTCACCCGATAGTCTCCCATCTCCATCTCACTATGCCTCCTCATCATCCGCACCTCTTTTACCTACTCCACCCATATCTACTCCCCTTCTACCCACACCACCACTTAAGCTAAAAACAATAGGGTGTGGAGAATACCAAACATTCAACATCGACCATCTACCACCATCACCCAAGTGATTTGGAAGGCCCGAAGTTTGTTCAAACAAATGGAAAATATATGTATTAGGCTCATCCAATTTTATTCATTTCGGGTATCTTTCTGATGAGTACCTTGAGCCATCTAACTCTTCATGGCTTATTGAGACTCCATACCTTCTTTTTGTTCATATAATAAGTATCTAATTCCTAGAAGGATAATGACCCGTATGGGGTACACGGAAAAGGACTAGGTCGCTATGGGAAAGGCATCCCTGAACCCCTACCATTATCCCCAACCTTGATGGATGTGGACTAGGATACCACCCACCTGGTGAAAGCATCCATGATGACCTGAGTGACACTTCTAGTACCGTTGAGGAGGTCATTAACAATATTGATGTGAGTTCCATCTATAGTCAATATGAAGACCTTGTCAACACTAACCTCTTCCCCGACACCATTGTTCTCATCATTGACATCACCCTTACCTATCCACAACTCATTTAATGGGACCAATGATTAGAACATCCTCCTCTTGACTCATTTCAAAATTATGAATTAATTCTTGAGTTCATGGGAACTCGTGATAATCTACCTACTAGGGATCATAAAAATGGTTTCCAAGTATGTCTAAACATTGATGCCTACTTTGGAGCATAGGATCATCCCCTTTCCTTTCCATCCCAATTTAATATCCCTCATCTCACCTTATTTTATTACCTTTACAAGGAAGATCCCTCATTGAATTGTTCAAGAGTCCTCAAATACCAAAGATAACCCAAGTCATCGATAAGATTCTCCCATCCTAAATCTCTACAAGATGGCTCAACATCTTTAATTGAGGAAACCATCGACATCAACATCGGTACAAAAGAAGAACCCAATATTCTCAAACTGGGGGCATCTTTATCTATAGAAGAACAAGACATCTTTACCGCACTCCTCAAATAATTTTCAAATATATTAGCATGGTCCTGCATGGATATGCCTAGTTTGGATCCTTTTTTGTGGTCCATATATTGTAGTGCGTAAATATGAAAATATAGTCAAATAGAAGCTTCGCAAAATGCATCCAAAAGTTACATTATTGGTCAAAGAGGAACTATGAAGCTTCTTGACTTTGGTTTTATTTGAACTATTGATTATTCTGAATGGATATCTAATATCGTCCCAAAGTAGGCAAAAATATTGGGGGCATTCATATTTGTACTAATTTCTATGACATCAATAAAGATTTCCCTAAAGATGATTTTCTCGCTACCAAATATTGATATGATCATCGACTCTATAGCTTGGGCATGAGATGTTATCCCTCATGGATGGATTCTCTAGCTATAATTAGATCAAAATTGCTGAAAAGATCAACACAAAACAACTTTTACTACGCCTTGGGGCACATATTGTTATCAAGTCATGCCCTTTGAGAATAAAGAATGTCGAGCCACCTATCAATCAATGTGCCATGATGTAATTTTTCATGATATATAACATGATATAGTTGAAGACTACATCAATGACATTTTGAGAAAATCTAAGACACATGTGGAACTTCCTATAGTCCTACGCCAAATCTTTAAATGACTTCGAGAATATAAAGTATGTCTAAATCCCAAGAAATGTGTTTTTGATGTCACATATGGCAAGCTCCTAGGTTTCATTGTCTCCAGATGTAGAATTGAAATCGATCCAGATAAAGTTAAAGCTATAATTGAAATGCCTCCACCTAAAAATCTCAAGAAATTACGAAGCCTATAGGGAAATATTCAAGCTATCAGAGATTCATATCACAACTGTGGCGAAAAATGTCATCCATTCCATCATCTTCTTAAAAAGGGAATAGAATTTCATTGGAATGAAGAATTTCAAGCCTCTTTTGATAAGATTAAGGAATATCTAATGCATCCTCTATTTTGGTACCTCCTACTCTAGGAGTACCTCTTCTACTTTATATATCAGCTACGCAACACGCCTTGGGATCCCTTCTAGCACAACATGATAATCAAGGAAAGGAACAAGCCATCTATTATCTAAGTCGAACACTAATTGCATATGAGCTCAACTATACCCCTATGGAAAAATCATTCCTTGTTGTGGTCTTTGCCTCTCAAAATCTATGACATTACATGCTCAATAATACTACTAAGCTCATAGCCAAAGTTGATCCACTTAAATATTTACTCTCCAAATCAGCTCTTACCAGATGGATGGCTAAATGGATCATGCTTCTCAGTGAATTTGACATTGAATATGTTAATAAAAAAGATATCAAAGGACAAGTACTAGCTAACCAATTAGCGAAGCTCTAGTTTCTGATACTACACCACTCACCACATGGTTCCAGATGAATCCATATGTACAATTATAGAATCATACATATGGACATTGTACTTTGATGGCTCATTTACACATCATGGTTTGGAAGTAGGTATCTTGTTTATCACTCCTCAAGGTGACTTAATTCCCAAATATTTCCAGCTAGATTTTCCTTATACCAATAATATTTTTGAATATGAAGCACTTCTTGCTAGTTTAAAAATGGATATTCAAAGTGGAATATTAAGCATATCAATGTCTTTGGTGAGATTTAATCATTAAACAATTCATTGATGAATATGCCACCAAGGATGATTAACCTAATTCCTTATAAAATAGTGGTTGATAGTTTCAAGGCCTATTTCTATCATATTAAGTTTGAACAAATTCCTCATACAAGTAACAAATCTACTGGATGATATGGCTACCATCACCTCACTTTTAGACATGCCTCCAGATGCATCAAATTCAAAGTTTCTAATCAAACAATTAACGATTCCCACCTATGATACTCCTGAGTCAGAGATGGTTTGTGAAATTTTGGTCCTAATTCCCCTTAGTACCATGACATCTACACCTACTTACATGACCATACCCTTCCACCAAATCTCCCTCGTAGCCATCGAAAATCATTCATCCAATGAGCCTCTTGCTTCACCATCCTCGGAGATACCCTTTATCGTAGAATCTTTGATGGAACTCTACTACATTGCTTAAATTCCCAAGAGGCTGAATCAGCACTCTAGGAAGTTCATGCAAGGACTTGCGGTGCCCACACTAGTGGTTCTAGATCTCACCAAAAATCTCACGTGCACCAGATATTATTGGAAAAACATGAAAAATATGCATGCTCCTATGTTCGTAAATGTGTCCCCTATCAAAATCATGTTGACCTCATCCACGCACCATCACAAGCCTTACAACCCATCACAACCCCATGGCCCTTTTCTACCTGGGGTCTAGATCTCATGGGAAAATTAAATCCCACTTCATCTGATGGTCATAAATTCATTATCATAGCTACATAATACTTCACAAAGTGGGTTGAAGCCATGCCACTCACTTATGTCAAAGGAAAGAAAATATCCAAATTCATCCTTAACCACATCATCTTCCACTACGGAGTCCCATCCACACTAATCACGGACAATGGTACATCCTTCAAAAATCAAGATGTCTGTGAACTCTGCAAACAATTCCACATCAAGCTTAAATTTTCCACCCCTTATTATCCACAAGGAAATGGCCAATCCAAAGCATCTAATAAGACACTCAAAGCGCATCCTTGGAAAAATAGAAAATCAAGTAGGACATGATTGACATACATAAATATATCTCACCTTGTGGGCTTACCACACATCCATCCGCACTCCCACCAGCACCACGTTGTATTCTCTTGTATTTGGCACCGAAGAAAATTTTCCCATTTAGATCAAAATCTCATTCCTATGCGTTTCCCTCCAACACCTCATCAATGATGAAGACTACCACATCCATCACCTGCAAGAACTCGAGCTCCTTGATGAGAAACAACTCCAAAACCTCGACCATCTCAAAGCCTATCAAAATTCCTTTGCCTTCATTATAGAAAAAGTGTGTAAAAGGACCGTGAATTTGATTTTGGCAACCTATTCCTTAAGGAAAATTAATGCAATACTAACGCGATCGTGAAAAGAATGGTAAGTTCAAACCAAATTAGCTCAGACCATATGTCTTCATCACTAAATTCAACTCAGGTGCTTATAAACTTGCTACTCTAGATGGAGACAAGTTGGATGAGCCCATGAACATCATGCATCTTCATCACTTCTATGCCTAAGTGCCTAATGCTTCAAAAAAAACGTGTCAATGGTGAAAACCACTTCAGTGGCACCTTGGGCAAGTACCATGGTGAAAAATGGTTTCCGACGCTATGGTAGAATCTAATCCAATCATTCATCTACTAGCACTCTATAACTCATAGTACATGAACACTAGGGGCACACTACTCCCTTTTCCATCCTTCATATCCCTATCCACAATTTTCATCCTAATCTATCCTATCCACTATCTAGATCTAGACTTCTTCTGATCCTCTCTATGCCACGCATCGGATTTGTCATGACTAGGAATATCTCTCCCAATCCCAACTTAGGTCACATTACTCATGTTATCTCCCCTAGGAAATAGATCTCTAGGAGTCTCACACAACTACCGAGAAGTGTAACCCTTGCAAGATCTTGAGGCCTTCATTTCTCTCCATCCACCCCCTTTTCCATCTATCATTTTCGTGCCTTCTCACTCTCCTTTTCTCTCTGCCATTCTATCATGATTATATTGTAAATATTTGTACAAAACTCACTATCCATTTCCATTGTACATACCATGTGTTACATTAAATTATATTTCCATCCATGAATCAACATACCTAACACATAGACACCACTTTAACAACTAATCATATTACCATCACTCATATGCACATCATAAATACATCATGAATATCATCTCATCACCATTAAAATAATACCATCATAAACATGAAAACATCAAAATATACACCATCACCATCCTACACCATCCATAATAAAGTAAATCAACACATCATAGACCATCATAATAATCAATCACACATTAAACATTCTCAACATCATAATACAATAACATCATCATCATACATCATACATCATCAGAAATTACATCATTTCATCATATAAATCCACACACATCACTAATCTAGTCACAAAAATAAACATCATCATCATCAACTAACATAAATACATACTCACATATATCATCAACAAAAAAAAAACATCACATTTTAACCATCTAGAAATCATAATACACACACCATCTACAACCATAATCCATCATCTAAACCATCATCATAATCTAACATATACCAAATAAATGTCATCAAACTACATCATCAACATCTCAAAAATAATAGACCATCTGCTAATGTCCATATCATATCCATCAAGATAAAATCCAAAATCTCATACTCATATATACATCAAAATATATGATCATAACTAACCATCAAAATGATTGATCATCTGTACATATATCAAAACTATGACCATACAAGGTCATCATCAAAAAAATGCTAAAATACATGTGATATACAACTATAATTGCATTATTTTGAGCTGCATATATCCTCCTCGGTGAAGAAGGTTGTCGTATACTAGCAAGTACTCCCGAGAAGTTGTGGATCGGCCGACCTTCGATCTCATCCTTGGCCTATTCATTTTCCAACTATATAATCCACATAGCATGCATAATTTGTCCAGTCATACATCACCATATCCTTATAATATCGCGCCTCTATTATCACTACATGGTATTGCTGTAATGATACTATCCCAAGAGACCCCATCTATCCTAATCTCTATGTGAGGTGCTAGGCATTGTAGCTATCACCCCATCCCGTGAACCACTCTCTACACCACTCCCCTTTGCTCACCCATCCAATGTGCCATACCTCGTCCTTTTGCCTCCTAATTTGCATAATATCTGTCACGACGCCAAATGGCATGATCCCACTCCAGCTCCAATTGGGCTATCTCTCGAATCTAACCATACAATATCTCTCCCTCTCTCTCTCTCTTTGTCCCACCACTACTATAAATCCATGAGGGTCTCTCATCCTCATGACATCTCATGTTTGTAGGCCGGTTATCTCAGTTGCTTGAGCATGCACCTCTCTCTCCAACATCTCTATCTCAGTGCATGCAAATCCTCACCCCTCCATCTCTTAATCCTACTCCATCACCTCCTCCATCTCCCCCACCCCATTATCCACTAAATGTGCTACCATTTCACATATACGTGCCATTTTGTACCATGCCCGCTAAACAAAAATAAACACACTAAAACCTAACCTACCCCACTCATAAACATGTCTTGTGCATCCTAATCACCTATACTTCCATATGCACTACTATTTAAGGCATACATGACATTTTATGACCCGTATGCTTTAAAAAGTGCACCTAAGGCGGGTTTTAGCCCTAAAATCACCTTAAAATCTAAAAAAATGTAAAAATTAATACACGAAATAAAGTATAAAATCACTCACCAGCTGTCCCGCCTCCAAGAGCCATTAATAATCCTTCACAAGGTCCGCTTGTGCTCGAAATGTTATCATATTCCATCTTCTCTTCTATCAAGCTCTCGTTTTCAAACTTGACACTGTGAAAATGACCCACACGTGGTCCCCGAAACCCTTTTATATCCGTCAGGATAACCCCTAACCTCCTGAGAGCCCGGTCTCTCACCTCATGACTTCATTTTCCTCCTACTTCTTCCTACATTCACCAAATTTCCTCCTCTATAACCCAAATCTAAAAACTAAAAATCTAAAAAATTCAAAATTTTCAAATGAATCAAAAAATCCACAAATTTCCAAAAACATCAAAAACTCCAAAAATTCAAAAAATCTACAAAATTAAAAAAAAAAAACCTAAAAATTTCAAAAAAAAACTAAAAACTCCAAAAAAATCACAAAATCCAAAAAAAAAAATCCAACCAATTCAAAAAAGTATAAAAATACCATGTGTGTGTTTTTGCTTACGTGAGTTCGTTTGCATTTACATTTTGGCCAATGATACGAGGCCACTTTTTCTTTTTTGTTAACACTTGGTTGATGATATGAGGCCACTTTCATTGGTCGATGATATGAGGACAAGGGAATTTAGCAATTAAAACATCATGGTCCTTATATTCTGATGCATCTTTCTTTATGCCACAACAATCACAATTGCTAATGATGATATTAATGGACACTTATGGTAACACACTCCCTTCTATCATCATCTTTTGGCTCCATCATCATCTATTTCACCACTTCCTCTTCTCCAATCAATCTAATAAATAATTAACTACTCCATGTCCTCATGCATCCAACTACTATCTTCTCATCCAAATTGATCTAACAACCAATCCTCATTCTTATCATCCAACATCCTATCATCCCCAATCCTCAAATCCTTCCCCCTTGACTAGGGAATTTCATATCTCAATCCACAATCTTCACTCCTTGACTAGGGGCATCCTCAAATCCAACCATCTAAAATCCAATATCCCACATCCTTTAATCCCATAACTTACGATTTTATCCTCATTGACTGGGGCATCCAACATCCACAATCCAATATCCCTAATATTATCTCTTCTTCCTCTAATCCCTTCATTCTATATTCTTCCAATCCCTCTTAAATTTTGTTTTATCTTTCTCTCTTCCTCTCTTCTTCTCCCTTTTATTCTATATCTTCTTCTTCTCATTCCTCTATATCCTCCCTCTCATACTCTTCCCATCTATTCTCATATCCTCATCTTCTAATCACTCCTCCCCTACCAACTTCAACCTCTCTTCTTTTCGAGTGGCTACCCGACTCATTCCTCCTCATCTAACCTCTCGAGGGGGAATCATATCACCATCCATAAAACCTTTTCTTCTTTCTTATTTGAATTTTCATTGCTACGCAATAACACTTCAAAGAAGGGAAAATGTAGACATGTAAAATGTCAACATAGTCATTTAACAAATAATTCACCCATCTTATAATATCCATATATCCTCAACATCAAGCTTATGATAATTAATTATAATAATTAATTATTATAACATATATATAATCATGCTCCAATCTATATATGTTACACAAATCCCATCCACACCCTTAGAAATATTAATACACTATTAATATTTCATTCATTATACTAAATAACCTTCATTAACTATTTTCCACCAATTTAAAAATACTCACCCACCTACCACCTACCCTATACCTAGCCTCTCCATCTAATCACTCCACTAAATACAATTAATCTCACCTAATCCCCACTTAAATGAGCCCCCAAATCTAGAGGCTTCTAATTCTAGAAACCTCTCCATTCTTCCCTCCTTTTTCAAATATTCAAATTAAAAATATACTATTTTATTGAATTTTAAATTCAATAGATGATTCTAATAGAATATCAAATTTTCTACACCCCCTCTCATTCATTCTCAACCATTGATCTAATCCACCATGGAAAAATATAAATCATTGATCTCCACCTCCTCCATATATAAATTTAGGTGTCACCCTTCATGGCAAGAACCTTAGAAATTTGCAAGTATATGTTGCCCAACTTTCTAGCAATCCAAGCAATCTTCTTAGCAATTTAGTGAGCTCAATCAAGCCATTGATCAAGGGGAGGTGCTACCAAAATTTTTCCAAGAATATGAAGCATCCATTGCATTTATCCAAGCAAGAAAAATCAAAGGAGAAAATCCAAGGCAACAAAAATTTTCCCCTTCTTTCCATCTTGCTCAATTAGAGGTAGTGGATTAGTTGTGTTAGATTTTGTGTTGGTTTGATTGCATAATCATATCATGTTTGCACACTAACACAAATTTTCCTCTACAATGAATACATGGCATAATATTTCCCATCCACTTCATATCCTATCGCCACAAATATGATTGCTAATATGAACATTGAGGCAAAGGTTTAGGCATCCATGAATAAATCATTTGAAAACCCATATTCTTTCATCAAAATCTAGGTCATTTAGGATTAGCTGATAAACCTAACACTAACAACTACTCTCCCAATACCCCATCACAACCTATTTATACCACTCCTCTAGTTGATCCTACTATCCCAATCACAAATCATTTAATCCCCAAACAAATACCAAACACCGACAATAGATTGAGCACATAATTCGTCACTTGTGCACATGATGTTATTTCCTTCCTACACATCCTCCTTCCATACAACCTCCAAATTCCTTTGCATTTTTATCATCACATCCATTAATATCCTCTTCCAATCCATTCATTTGAACACTTTATCAACTTTCTTACACATGTTGTAACCCAACAATACCTACTACAATTATGTGATCTTGATCTATCATTCCTTCCAACATCTAAGCCCAATTGTCTTCCTAGAGATTTGTGCACTTTAACACACCTAATCAAATTATATTAAATACCCTTGAGCATGCCTTTGGAACTCTAGCCAATGTCATCACTACACTCATTTCCATTCCCCCATCAAGCCACTGGTGATTCTTAACCCCTTAAGAGTTCTCAAGAGAGTGGAACCACGTTATGCACAAAAATCCAAATATAAAAAAGTAAAAGATAAAAAAATCATATAAAAATTCAAAATATTAAATAAAACCCACCTCAAGACTCTCTCTAGGGTTTTTTCGGCAACTCTACCAGTGGCTATGGATGCATGGATGGCAATAAAGAAATTTTGTGACAATAATCAGATGCATTTCCATCGGGTTATGGGCACATGGTGATAGCAAAGAAATGCACAACTAAACCTTTCATTCACCTTCCATAAACCTACTTAACTTAATCAATCCCTATACATTGGCTAGTTTATCATTACACACTACCCATTAAGTATTCACTTCAAGTGGTAATTAACCCTCACAATTGCACACACTTTGATCTCACAAAGACATATGGCTCACATGTTTCTAGGTACTATCTAGACCTTGGTTAGACTTAGGTTTTAGTAAAACTCTTTTCTTACAACATGTGTGGTTAGGCTTGTTTTTGTTCATCACTAATGTTATTCCATCCATCACATCCACATCCTTTTCCCCTTGGATTGAACATCCATGGAAAGATGAAAATCATGTTTTTTTCATCTAATCCTCGTCATTCCCCTTTAGAAATATCATCATTATGACTGGTGAAATCCTTACTACCATCCTTGGGGGAATCATACATTTTAGATACCCCTCAATTCCCATCCTACCCTACAACCTGGGGAAAATAAACCCATCCATCCATCCACACATACCACCTTAATTTACACTTGGGGGAATACCATATATAACCCTTAATCCATCATCCTTATACTTGGGGGCTATCTTATCATCTCCCATCTGAAATCCCATATAATCCTAACCTATCAACCAATCCCTATCCTATCCAACCTATCCAATTTCCCTCAATCCTTCCCTTTCATCCTACCCAAACAAACTTTGGGACTTATAGGAGAAAGTCACATCCCACCTTACATTCCTTCCCATCCCCCATCACCTATCCCATCCAAAATCTCAAAATCCAACATCCACAATCCAAAATCCAAAAATCTAAACCTCCAAAAATTCAACATATAAAAAATCAAAATATTCAAATAATCCATAAAAACAAAAATAAATATACAAAAATACAATGTGTCTTTGTGTGTTTTTCTTGTGTGTGTTTTCTTGTTTATCTGCATTTACATTTTGGACGATGTTATAAGGAATATTTTTTTTATTTTTCTTTTGCATGGTCTAATGATATGAGGACAAGGTCATTTGGCAATTCAATCATCATGGTATTTATACCCTAATGTATCTTTCTTTATACCACATCAAACACAATTGGTAATGATGATAAGAGTGGAAAATTTATGGTAGCATACCCCCTTCTATCATCAATAATCATCACACAACATCCTCGTCATCATCTAACTAACTATCTATTTCATCATCATCCCATCCAATCAATCATTTACCAATCCATCAAATATCCACAAACAAATTTTATCATCTCACATCCAACATCCACAATCATCATCCCTTGGTTGGGGTATCTTCTAACATCCCCTCATCAATCACACTCAAAAAATATTTCTCATCACTTCATAAATCATCATCCCAATATTGTCCTCTCATCCAAATCAATCCAAAATCAATCTTTATCCTCTCATACAAACATCCCCAATCTTCTAATCCTCCAAATCCAAATATCCAATCAATCCTCAAATCCAACATCCTCCAATCTAACATCTTCAACTCCAACATCCTCAAATATAAATCCCAAATATTCACTCCTAACCCCTTGACTAGGGAATCTTATAATCTAAAATCCCAAAATCTAACCCCCTAACTAGGGCATCCTCTAATCAAAAATTTTGAATCTTCACCCTTGTCATACATCGTTGACTGGGGAATCCTCTACTCCTAAATCCAATATCTTCTAATCCTATAATCTCCCTATCTCCTATCTTATAATCCTAAAATATTCTCATCCTTAAATCTTCTAATCCTCTAATCTTAATCCTTTGAATCCTCAAATCTTCTCATCTGCTAATCATCTCTCATCTACTACCTTGGGCCGCTCCTCTTTTCAAGTGATTACCCAACTCATTCCTCCCTACCTAACCCCTCGAGGGGGCATCATATCACCATCCTAACATATTTTCTTCTTTTTATTTGAACAATCATTACTACACAATAACCATTCAAAGAGGAGAAAAATGTAGACATCTAAAATGTCAACATGGTTAATTACGATTAACTTATCCTATAAATATCCCAACATCATCCATATAATAATTAATTGCAAGATTAATTATTATTATTTAATCCATTTATCATTTTATTATCATTTATCATATTTACCCTTTTATCCCATCATTCAATTATTAATCCTTGTTTCATCATTTTTTTACTTTATTGAGATGAAATAGATAAGGGTAAGGGCTGAGGAGGAATACCTATTTTTGTTGATCGGTTGATGGTTATTGCGTGTGTTCTGACTTCTTGATCCAATTCCAATTATGAGATCTTCCTTTTGGTTAGGAGGAACTACTTGAAATAGAAAACAAGACCACAAAATAATAGTTAAATGATATATGACAATGGACTACCTAGCGTATGCTAGATCCGGGAAGTGTGATACTCCCTAGATGGATGTCAATCCACTATTTAAAACAAATTAATGTGAGAAATAAGAAAAGTCCTATTACAGTTGATATGATTTAGGTATTGCATTCAATCACAATAATCAGATCTAATATAACAGCTACGCTATAGTCGATCTAAAGGTTTGGTAGGTGTCAAGTCTTGGAACCGAACCGGTCAGTGGTCGGGTTCTAGGTTGTTTAGCTTATTTGGTAAAAGGTTGTTTGGTTTTGTTATTGGTACAAGGTATGAAACATAGAGACCAATTTCAGTTGGGTATAACCGACAACGGTGTAAGGGAGATTGACGACGGTTATGGGTAACCGGCGTTAGTACAATAGGGTGACAGTAGTTCAATGAAAACCTTATTGTAGAGTCTAGGTGAGGTTAGATGGGGCTAAAGAAGGGGATGACGAGGTCTATGGGAATGATGAGAACACTCAGAGAGGTGGAAGGGCCAAGATAGGTGATCTAATAAAAGGGTGGGTGAGGTTTTGAGTTTTTCAAAAGAAGGCTATGGAGGAATGGGAATGTTAATAGAAGAATGATAACATAAATGGTAACAACTCTATGAGTAGAATAAGAATGGAAATGATTAATGATAAAAACACTTACCAATGTTGTAGGTCCAATGGTTGGGTGGTGGTGATGATCGGTTGGTGGAATGGAGCTTGTTGCAATAGTGATGCTTCCCAAAATGTTACCATGAGTGAAAAATGCTTCTGGATTTATCTTGGTGCTGGCTATGGATGTCTGGGTGCATGAAAAGACTCTAGTTCTACTTGCATGTAACTCTCTTCTCATCCTCTTGCTCTCAGAATGTGCCAACCCAAAAAAAAGGTTGCTAAGGTGAATAAATGGTAGCTGAAAATGGTTTCTGGGCTGACCGACGATGGTTTAGGGGTGACTGGTGTTGGTTAAGGTGGGATTCCCTAGGTTTACTAAAAATGGTAGATCCCCTTGATTTCTTGGGCTGGATTGGTTTTATTCCCACAGATCATAATGGAATCTTCCCTTCTAATGAGCGGGAATGTGGTTAGAGAAATATTAGGCATGTGCTTTTAGGGTTAGACCAAATCTTAGCTCATTAAGGAAAGTAAGATCAGGTCTTAGTTAATTATGGAAACATGCCAAAAATAGGTCTAGGGTGAGGTGGCTAGGTGAGGTGTCTAGGTGAGGTGGTGGGGTAGAAATTAAGATAATTAGATAATAAATATTGTGAGGATATATATTAATTAATTAAATTAATAGTGATGTGGGGTGGAAGGGGCCATGGTTAGGTGAGTATGTTTGAGCTGGTTATTTGACGAGGGACCAAGGGGAGTGTGACCCAATTTTGGTGTCTAAATTTTTCCCATTTTTGTTGCGTAGCTTGTATTGGTAAGTGACGCTGACAAAAATAAGATGTGGTTATCCCATGTGGGTGAAGGTGATCACCCTCAAACTAGGAACATATGAGATAGAAGACAGAATTGGTGAGTGGTTTGATAAAAGGTGGATGTGATGAAGAGGAAGGTGGACAACAGGGGTAATGGGGTAAAGGTCCAATTGGGTAATCAAGGTAATGGGCAGGGTCAAAGGTAGTGATAGTCAAATGCACACACATGTATAAACTATGGCACGGTACCAGGTTGAAGAGCATGTAAACTCTACATCATCCAAGGTTGATAGGTTTATCCAAACAAGGTTGAAGTGATTCCGGTATCCAAGGTATAGGATATGGTGTGGAAGCACATCATAGGTTAGGTGTAGGAACATGTAGGTATGTTCCAGTACACCAAAGGTTGGGTTAGGATAAATGACATGGCAATAGGCAAGGTAAGGTCATTAGGTCAAACAACACAGGTAACAATGTCACAAGGTATAGCGAGCACATGGGTTCACAAGTCATTAACAATGTTTCGGGTCCAGGTAGTGAGGTCACGACATAGGTAGGGCTAAGGTACGGGTAAAATAACAAGTCCCTAAATACAATTAAGGATAGGTATAGGTAATGTAGGCTTGGAGGTAGGTTGCGATAAGGGTGGGTAAGGTCAAACGGTGGTTGGGTTGGTTAAGTTGGGTCAAAAATGGGGAATAATGGGCCATAAGTGAATTGGTAGGTAACCAATGTTAGTTTAGGTGTAACCATCATCGGTTTACTAGGGAAGGACCTGACCGACATCAATCGGTTGGGTTGGGGGTTTTAAAAGGAAAAATCCATATTAGACGGATTCATTTGCATGTGTTGTCTTTGAGAAAATGATAGAGCACTTTTTGAATTTTGCACCTGTCATGGAGAAAAGGGCACATTAGAATACTTGTCAGAGGTGGAGAGTACCGGTTGGTGAGAGGATCTAGGTAGATGGGTCCACAAGCACAGGGGGATCGATTGTGATTGGGTGGAGGTCAGGAGGATTGGATTTGGTGATTGGACATGGTAGAGGTGGGAGAAGGTTCAAGTGGGCCACATGTGTGTGGTGGTGGACATACCATACCACCACGCCGATGACATTGAGATGAGGTAGGATTCTATCTGATCCGTATTTGTTATTGAAATAGGCTATTGAAATGGGGTTGGGTGAAAATTTGGGTGTAAGTTTATTATTTGGAATGTATGGGTAAAAATGAAGGAAATGAGGGGTGGGAAGGTCCAATGTAGGTTAAATAGGATTGGGAATGAAGCTAGGATAGGTTTGGGTAGGTTAGAGTGGAGGATTAGGTTAGATTTTGAGAATTTTGGAAAAATGGGGAGGGGGTTGGACGTATTCGGATCTCGGCAGGACTCGACTCGGTCAAGTGTTGGTTGACGTCGGTGGTATTTGGCCGGCATCGGTCAAGTAGTAGGTGACCGATGCCGGTTACACATGACCGATAATGGTCATTGTTGACCGGTGTTGCTGACTTTTTGGGAAAATAGGGCAATAGAGAGCAAGGGTAAGAGGTAAGGATATGTCAGGAGATGTAAGGGTAGGTTTCATGAGAGGTAAATAGGGGAATAGGTATAAATGGCATGAATAGATTGGTCTAGTAAGGGGTAAGTGGTAGGGTGGGTATAATAAGTAATAAGGGTTAGGGACAAGGTTTATTGGGTATAGTATGTGTTTGGTATGGGAAGGTTTTGACAATAGTGTGTTTTGTTGGGTGCAGGCGAGGGACTAGCTACAATGTAGGATAGGGTACCACCCTTGCTCGTGGAGGTACGAGGGAGTGCGACAGCCGATGATTGGTGCCATGTTGTAGAGGTTGGCCTAATTTTGGCTAGATGCTATTGGCACATATTCTGAGAGGTGAGTTTGATTGTCTCCCTCATCGATAGATGGGACTCGGCGACTAATACCTTCCATCTGCCAATGGGTGAGATCACAGTCACCCTGGAGGATGTGTACAAGATCCTACGGTTATCGATAGTGGGGACATAAGTGTATTCTATCTCCTCAGAGGCATCTGAGGAGTTGCTGTTGATCGTGTTTGGCGAGGGGCTGGCAGAGATGAGGTTCCATAGCACCAGTATGAGCTATGGAGATATGTACCTGGGCCCATCTAGAGGAGATGAGGCTAGTGGTGCTGTTAATGGAGGTAGTTTTCTACTTTGCATTACGGACGTGGAGGTTGGGATATTCCCATAGGTATTGATGGGGTTCTTCACGAAATGATGGAGGATAGGACCCGGTTTGCATAGGCACTAGCATTCTTGGTATAACTATATAGAGAGTTAAGGGCCTATGGGAGGCACAAGTCTATGCTATTGGAGAGCATCAGTGCCAAGGCTACACACACGATGTAGCCTATTACAGGAATTTTCTAGAGGGGTTGTCTGGCATGGACATTATTTGGAGGCCCTATGTGGGTTTTCCATCATATGGGCAGATGGCAGAGGAGCTACAGGAGCTACAACTGCTTTGATGGATAGAGGGCGACGTACAGGAGAGCACGAGATGATACCTATTGACAGGGTTAGATGGCAGTTTGGGCTACTACAGATATACCCCACCCTTCCCATAGTATAGGAGGGATGACATGGAGAGGCCTCTACCTCTACCATAGCTGATAGTGCCAACAAGGTAGGAGGAGTAGGTAGTAGACCGGTGGATTGATGATGTTGGGGTTACTGATAGGTATAGATAGTGGTGGGCTGCACATTTATGAGTAGTACCATCGAGGCCAGGGCAGCCATATTTAGCCACCATCATAGTGCAGAGGGATTCCCTATAGGGTAGGTGGCAACCACAATTACATGATTGAGGCTAGTGCAGGGAAGCGATAGGTTTAGAGGCACAAGTTGTTATTTTGCAAGCACAAGTGGCCACTCTACAAGCCTAGGTAACGCAAGGACAGGTACCCACACATGGTGGAGATGGGGATGGCATATATGTGGCCACCCCATAGGCATAGATTACAGGTTTGCAAGGCCATTTGGCCACTTCATAGGCACAAGTTGCATCCCTTTAGGCACAGATACTGTAGGAAGGGGCGAGATAGGGTCCCTCAGACAAGCAGTGCATAGGGACAAGGTCCCTCTTTACAAGTACCAATGGGACAGGGTCCCGAGAGACAGGTACAGGGGCTGAGGCCAATGGAACCACCATAGACAGTACCTATAGGTAGGTTGAGGGATTCCTTAGGTGAGGTGAGGTATTACTAGGATCAGCTGATGGTTACAGGGATAGATTTTCTATCCTATGGAGAGTATAGAGCACAACAGGCCTCAAGTGAGAGGACTAAGTCGTGCACCCACAATGTGGAGAGCATAAGGGGCCATCGAGCCTCGAGATAGGGTCAGGGTGAGGCCACTAGTTCACGAGGCCATCTGCGCAGTGAGGTATCGTAGTAGATATCGGTTGAGACCAATGGTTGGTGGTGATATGTTGGCGGGATGCTACAACATAGCGGTGGAGGAGGAGGAGATGAGTGAGACATATATGGAGGATATCTAACGAGGTTGATGTCGATCACCGTATGTACATCCTATTTTGTATAATTTTTAGTTTTTATATATACCAGCATACGTCTTTCAAGAGAGTGAAGATGTAGATGATAGTTTTTGTTATTTTTATCATATATTGGCGTCTGCGTCTTTGAAGATAGTGAGGATGTATATGAGAGTTTTTGAGAGACTGGTATTTATCTATATCCATGTACACATGTGTGTATACACATACTTTCCAATTTATAGCTGATGGTACTTATAGCATGAATGGGGTTATTGATTTTCATTTATATATTTATGTGTGTATGTGATGGAAACTAAGTGGATTAGGCATGATGGAGTTAGGTTGGTTTAGGCATGATTGAGTTAGGTTGGTGTAGGCATGGTGGAGTTAGGTTGATTTAGGCATGGTTGAGTCAGGTCAATTTAGGCATGGTGGAGTTAGGTTGATTTAGGCATGATTGAGTCGGGTTGATTTAGGCATGATTGAGTCATGTTGGTGTAGGCATGGTTGAGTCAAGTTGATTTAGGCATGGTTGAGTCAGGTTTTATGGTTGATTGAATTTCTAATTCATTAATGTGTGTAATTAGTGATGGTATGGATCATGTTAAGATGATTTGTAGGAAAATGTATGATGATGGCAAAGAAATGGTAGATGTGATGAAATGAATGTGTAAATTATGATGGTAAAGATGTTTAGCAATTGTTGTTTTTTTTGGTTTAATTTCCAGTTATTGATATAGAAAGGAAACTATCTAGGGTAGAATGTGAATAGGAAAAGCAAAGGGAAAGGAGGAATTGGTTAGGGTAGAGAGTGGCCGAGAAGGGCCCCATGACCTCGAAGTGCTTGCCTACATAGTCCCGGCGAAAAGGGACCTCGGGCCGATGTAGTTCTCCCATAAGCTAGGGAAAATTATGATGAAGTAGAAGAATGGGTTGGTAAGTCTTAGGCATTGTTAGATGTAGGTCATATGCATGATTAAGTATAGGTGCAGGCATGGTTGAGTGGTTTTTAAATATAAGTGTCGATGATCCGGTCTGTATAGGATAATCATTAAGTAATGAGGAAGGTGAATGGTAAGAGATGGTAAAAGAGTCGCTTAATTGATAAGAACCCCGAGGAGTCAACCATACCTAAGAGGGGCTTATGAATGTAAGACCCTAAAATGCGTTACATAATGGACCATTCTAAGGGTGAAGAAAGTTGCATAATCACAAAATGTCACATTTATGGTAAGTCCCTTGAGTAATGAGGGATATAGGCTAAAAAGGAAAGGAGGTGAGAATAGGTAGTTTAGCGTAACTTAGTGTATGACAACGTGTCTTTCCAAACAAGAAACCCAAGATAAATAATAGGCAAGTCCATGATGAAAATTTCATCTTTTTCATCATTTGTTTGTTTTTAATAGATTGATCAATGTGGGAAGTCTATATGGGATGAGTATATTATCTCCTTGAGGTCTTCGTGAAGCTGATCGATGCGGGAAGCTTTTAGATATTTTTATTGAATTTGTGAAATAACTATGATATAGTTGTCCTTCAAGGGAGCATTCTATTTATAGCAGTGGAATTAGAGTGAGTATATGTCCCTTTTGAGGGAGTCATCTTTTGCTGGAAGTTTGACTCAAGGAGTTTCATCCCTTTTTGTTTTTAGATGTTTAAGTCATGGACAAGACTATAGAGGAAGGGTAGGCTCTTATTCGGATGAAAAATCCATAGTACACAGGAGTTAAATATGAAAGGGGGTGGTTTTGAGTGATGAATTACCATGGGATTCCCTCCTGCAGAAGATGAAAAGTATCCATGAGAATCATGCTATGAGTAGAACCATGGTACCCATATTGAAGACAAGGATAAAATGGTGACGGGTAATCACATGATTCTTGTTTAGTCATGGATCTTCAACATGGGTAATATGGAAGGTGAAAAACACTCAAGGGACAAGCAATCAACTGACAAAATGTGATATAGGACTTGATATCAACAATAAAATCATAGAAGATGCAAGGCATTAAGGGGCTCAAGTTTGGGTTTACCTTCGAGTGAAGACAAACGATAAGCACCTAATCCATAGGCATGGGTAACGATATAGGGTCCAATCCAATTAGGATAAAATTTTCCCCATTTACTTGTCTCCTCTTTTGTTACATGTTGATTTTATTTCAGGATGAGGTCTCTGACCTGAAAGGTTCAATCATGAGCACGTTTGTCATAGGCATGTTTGATACGTTTTTGGTAGATTTGGAGATGGTCAAGAGCATTGAGACGACATTCATCTAATAACTCAAGTTGCGCTAAACGATCTTAGTGAAATTCATCGTCGTTGAGCATGTCTTGTAGTGAGATGCAAAGAGATGGAATATGGACTTTGAGAGGTAAGATAGCCTCGGTACCATAGACCAGAGAAAAGGGTGTGGCAGCAGTCGAAGTGTGAATACTAGTATAATAAGCCCACAAGGTGAAAGGAATGTGCGTATGCCAATCTTTCCTAGTATCGTTGACTACCTTCATAAGAATTTTGTTCAAGGTTTTATTGGTTTATTTGGATTAACTGTTGGTTCGCGGGTAATAAGGTGATGAGAAACCGAGTTGGATCTAAAAGTGTCACATAGTTTATATAGGGTTTTGTTCTTGAATTGTTTTCCATTATCAGTGATGAGGCGGTGAGGAACACCAAAATGACAAATGATGTGATGGTTGATGAATTCACATATTTTCTTATCTTTTTTAGAAATGAGGGGAATGGCCTCTACCCATTTAGTGTAATATTCGGTAGCGGTTATGATCCATTGGTGGCGTTGTGAAGAACAAGGGTTGATCACCAACTAGATTCAAACCCCATTGAGAGAAAGGACAAAGGTCTCACACAACATGTAAGGCATGACTAGGTGTGTGGTATAGATTGGCATGTTGTTGGCATTTCATGCATCATTTGACATAATCAAAATAGTCATGTTTTAGGTTTAGACAATAATATCCTAGACAAAGGATGTGTTTTACGATAACTAAACCACTAAAGTGACCTCCACAAATTCCATTGTGGACTTCCTTAATGGTGTAGGGAATTTCAGAACTTGTAAGGCATCGTAAGAGAATGACGCCCAAGCCACACTTGTAAATAAGACCAACCATGATGACATAATGACGAGACACTTTTAAGAAAGGCACGTTGTCCATTATGAGTTGGATCGGTGGGTAAAATGGAAAGGGAAAGATAGTCTGCATATTTCTTATACCAAAGGTCGCGTGGGTTAAGGGCAACGGTTACGATGGAGTAGACCTCACGAGGAAAATAAGGGTGATTGTATCCTTTGTACTATGATAAAGATTTTAGAGTCAGCGAGTGAAGAAGGTATCTGAGAAGCCAAACAGGCCATGGTATCCGTAAATTTATTGGTAGAATGTGGGGTGGTTTGAAGTGTGTAACGGTCAAAGGTGGTCAAAATCATATCTATGTGATGCTTATACTTTTGAAGTATCTCATTACAACACTGGTATATACCATTTACTTGGTTTATGACTAACTAAGAATCACCAAATATATTGATTGTCGTAACATCTAAGGCATAGGCATCTGGAGACCCAATACGAGTGCCTCGTATTCAGCAATATTATTTGTACAATAAAAATCAAGTTTGAAAGACAAAGGCATAGGTTCACCATCAAGAGGAATGAGGATAACACCAACCCCACCCCATGCTAACACTTGGAACCATCGAAGAAGAGTTTCATTTGGTAAGCGGGTTCATCCAAGGAAAGGGTAGCTATAGACTCGTTTGAGAAATCAAAGTTAGATGGATGATTCCCAAAAATAGGTACGTCGGCCAGTTGGTCAGTGATAGCCTAGCCCTTGATGGAATTTTGATGAATGAATTTGTGGTCAAGGTCGGCAAGAAGCATAATCCAAAATGTGGCACGTTGATATTAATAGGGTTTGGCATACATATAGTGTAATGGGTCAGTATTAGTGATGATGAAGGTTTTGTGATTAAGTAGGTAATGGCGGAGTTTGGTGGTGATGAAAATAAGGGCAAGTAGAGTTTTTGTCATGGGTATATCTAGTTTTGTAGTCTAGAACCATATGGATTATGTAAAAACCACTTGCTCTCGGTGTTGGTTGTCGCGATGAGAAAGCATGACACCTAGAGAATTATCAGTGGCAGAAATATATAGGTAAAAGGGTTGATCATCCTTAGGAGGAATGAGCACTGGTGGTTGAAGGAGGTATTGTTTTAAGGATTCAAAGGCTTTATGACATTCGTCATCCCATTTGAAGGACACGTATTTCTTGAGTAGATGATGGAATGGTTGAAAATAGTCAAAAAACTACGAGATAAAATGATAAATGGATTGCAATTTTCCTTGTAGGCTTTGAAGTTTACATAGATTAGTGGGTGGAAACATTTCCATAATAGCCTTGAATTTAGCAAGATCGAATTCTATGCCATGTAAAGAAATGATGAAACCTAGGAGTTTTCTAGAAAGTACCGCAAAGACGCACTTCTTTGGTTGAAGATGCACACAATACTTGATGAGACGATCAAAGATGACTTTAAGGAAGGACAAGTATTTTGTTCGATGTTTATATTTGGCCAAAAGATCATCTATTGAATATTCTAGTATGTGATGCATGATGTCATGGAATATGTAAGTCATGGCTCATTGATATGTAGCACTAGTGTTTTTAGGACAAAAGGCATGACTCGATAGCAGAAAGTTCCCCAAGGGTGATAAAAGCAATCTTGTGTTGATCTTATGGAGCTAGTAATATTTGATTGTAGCCTGAGAAACCATCCATGAGTGATAACATTTCATGGCCAGCAGTGACATCAACTAGTTGGTCGATGCTCGGTAGAGGAAAATTGTCTTTGGGACAAGCGAGGTTGAGGTCATGGAAGTCCATAGAAATGCAGAGTCCCCCTGTCACCTTTGTGATAGGAACGATGTTAGTGATCCATTAGGGAGAATAAATGGGTAGAATGAAGGAAACTGAGAGAAGGTGTTGAAGCTCTTCTTTGACCAAAAGAGAAATGCAAGTATGTATTTTTCGTAGCTTTTGTTTGATGGGTTTGGCATCAGGAATGGTTACGATATTGTGGACCATGATTTTGGGTCAATATCGGGCATATTGGCATAGGACCAAGAAAACGTGTTTACGTGGTCCCGAAGGAAAGAGGTGAAGGCTTCCTGTTTAGTAGCGTCTAAGGATTGGCCGATCTTTAGAATGTGTATGTTGTCCTAAGTGTTAATGTTGATTTCGATGGTCAATTTACTCAACATGGTTTACATCTTAGAGGTTAATGACCCATGAATATAAGAGTCTTCCTCACCAAGCTAGGTGGGGTTGGAATCATCATCCGACATTGAAGCGACATTAATAGAAGTCATATCATCATCAATCATGTTAGGATACAAGAATGGGAGAGAAGAGGAGCTTCCCATCTCGTTTATAGGTCAGTAGTCCTGTGGAAATGATGTTTATGAAAAAAAAATTTAGGAGGAATAGATTCGGGATCTATGGACTCGTGGGTGAAGATGGTAATGTGGGTGAATGAGATAGGGAATGTTTCTCATCTGGATGAGGTCAATGCTAACCTTCTTGGAAGGTAGAGCATCCAAACCAATGCCACTATGGTCATTGTGTTTACGAGAGGTATAAGAAATGACAAATATGGCAGCCCCTGCTCATAAAATCTAAAGCCAAATCTTTTCCATGTGCACCGGTGGAGGAAAGTGTGAGCAAAGCAGTGGTTAGTGAGCGAGTGGAGGTGGATGAAAATGGTTGGGTTTGGGATGGAGATTCAGGTTTATATGTGGCCATATCAAGTCCCCCATATGTTAGATTAGTGCGAAGGTGGGGAGGGCCATAAGGAAAAACATCGCCGATGCGAGATGTCATAACTAGGGTGTTGGCGTAGGTTCCCATACTCTTGCGGGGTGAGGAAGGTGTTGATATTATATAGGTAGTATTCCCCCAAAGTGAGGCATTGAAAAACACCTTCTAAGGGATCAGTAGTTGGTATGTGGGTAGCGGGGATGGATGGATCGCTAGATGATGGGGAAATAGGTGAGTCAATGGTAGAGGTTGCAGTTGTAGTGGGGATAGCAAGGTTAGATGTAGAAGAGGTAGTGGCAATTTTGGTGGATGGGCTTGTAGGTGAAGGTGAAGTAGGGATAGTGGAAGATGCCTTGACTAGTACAAGCACATCATTAGGCTGGTATAACATGTTACAGGTCTTGAAAGGTGACGGGTCGGCAGAGATGGTGTAATTATGTCCCTCATGTTCAAATTTGAGGTAGTAGTGTAAATTTGAAGGGACACAACCCACGACTTAGATCCAAGGTCATCCAAGCAATAGATTATACTATAAATCCTCCTCTAGGACATGGAAAAGTTTTGGGATAGTGCGGGGACCTACGCGGATGTGGAGAACAACAGTTCCTAGGGTAGAGGTCATGGTGTCATTGAAGGAGCACAACATAACTCGGGTTACCATGCATGTAATTGGTAGGTATTTGCATTTGGTCATATGCATGGGAGGAGATGATGTTTATACTATCACCACCATTGATCATAACGTGTCGTATGCATATATTATCGATAAAGACGGAGATGAAAAGAGTGGGGTCGAGGTCATTAGACTAGAAGGGAGTGATCTTTTCATCTGAAAAGATGAGGGTGGCTACTTGGCAAGTAGGTGGAGGCATAGAGAAAGGCAATGACCGAGTGAGAGAGGCTACGTGGTGGGGGTGATGATGGAGGTTACGAGTGTGGGGTCATTTGGTAAAACTTAAATATATTAAAGGACCTCCATGAGGCTTAACGATGTGACTCAGAGGTTTGGACAAGGTCATATAAGGACATTTTGAGGGGGGATTGGTTTTAGTTGTTTTAACATTGTGTGATGTGTGACCCCATTGGAAATAGGATATGCAGGACCTCAAATGGTGATTTTCGGAATGGGTGTGGATGGTATGTTGGGTATAGGGTTGGTTGATGGGCTAGTTACATTTTCCTTAACCTCGTCTTTTTGAAAATGGGTGGTAACATGAACCATGTTAATTTGAGGGGAAGTGGATGTGTCATGGAAGGTATAGTGGCATGAGGGACAAAACCTAATGGGGGATATGATCCTTGTGAAATGAGTAAGGAACATTGGCATTTGGGTGGTGGTTTGGCCAACTCTCTTATATGGACCATGTTAATCTTGAATCTTGGGGGTGGATCAAAGGGTTGTGGGGGTGGAGATTTTGGTCACTAAGTAGGTAATGGAAGGAGATCGGGGAAATTGGTGGAGGAAAAATGGGGTCCTCATCAAGAAGATCATCGTCATCAAAATTTTCTTTGGGAGGATGTAATTGGACAAGGCGTTTTAAAGACTTATAGTTCTCTACATCATGTCCTGGCACATGATGGTAGGTGCAAATTTTAGTTTCATCAAACCCTTTTGGTTTGGGTTTGAGTGGGTCATAAGGTCTAAGAGGTGGTAATGTGATGACAGAAGTTTGAGGAGATTGGTTAAGATCTTGGCATAGGACCCTGCTAGTGGATCACAATGGGAGGTGAATGTGGGTTTGGGTACAGTATGGCTGATTGTGGAGGAAGAGGATTTGTATGAGGGGGAATGGTTTAGTTTACTAGTTTGGTGTGTGGAGTGGTCTTAGGTATTGGTTACATCTCCGCTCAGGATACGGGCATGGTAGAAGATCTAGCGGAAAAAGTTTTGGTTGGTTTAACTACCTTATTAAAGGGTAGCAGATTCTTAGCTTTAGGTTGCACCTTTTTGGGAAAAGGTGACATGGGTGTATGAGATGTGGAGGGAAAAGAAGATGGTGGAAGAGGATGGGTGACCCATAGGGGTAACCAAGGTGCTGCAGAGGTGGTCGGTAGAGGTTGGGTAGAAGGTGTGAGTGAAAGAGAAGAAAATGTCATGGGTAGTGAAGAAGTTATGGAAGGTAGTGGAGGTATAGGTGGTAAGAAGGCTACAAGTGAGGGTAGAAGTTGTGTGGATCACTTGGGTATATTAGAGGTCCATGATGCGAGATGGGCTGGGCTTGTGTGCTCTTGGTTCTTTGGTGGAAGATGATTGCTTGGCTGTGGTCGAGGGGTGAGGCCCTAGGATGGACGAAAGAGGTGAAGAAGATACCGGTGTGGTAGGCAAAGAAGATAATAGTGTGGTAGGCAAGGTTGGTGTATGAGTCTTAGGAGGTTGGGTCTTCTTTTTGGGGGCGGGGTAAGTTTAGTGTTAGTTTTGGAAGATGTGGCTAAATCTAATTTGTTGGGTGGGTAAGTAAGGATAGCTATCGGTATGACCCCTAAGGTAGTAATTGATTTAGGTCGGGAGGTGATATAGGTGTGGGTAGGTGTTTAGGTGTAGATGTATGTTGGGTTATGGGTAGAGGTGTGAGTTGGGAAATGGGTGGTGATGTGGAAGGTGTTGTAATAGTCGTGGTTATGTTTGTTTTGGTTGCTTGAAACACTTTTTGGTAGATAGTGGAAGTTTCAGTGAGTGACAATTGTATTTGTGTTGAAACAGGAATTAGAAGGCATCCCTAAAGTAAGGCTCTACCAACATAGTCAGTGCAACCAAACAAGCATGAAAATTGTAATTTTATAAGTGGGGCCAACACAGATTGAGTAGTAATTCTTGTAAAATGTGTTTGAGACACAGGGACATGACTAGCCTCAGACTCTGTGGGTAATAGAGCCGAAAGAATATCAGTGGGATCTTGAAGGTCCAATGGTGAATGGTCATATAAAGTCAATGGTATTTCTACAGGATCTTCTATGGGTAGAGGAGAGGATGGGCTAGATGAGGTTGACTCTCCTTGTGATGGTGTAGGTTATGGACATGTATCTTCTATGAGTAGGATAGGTGCCACTGACTACTTCTCAGAAATTTGAGGGGTTAAAGGTGGCATGCTTATTATAAGCTCTTCCAAGGGTGAAGGAGAAAATGAAGGGGGTTCCTCTATGGGTGGAGGGGTACATGAACTAGGTTTTGATGTAGGTAGGGGATCTTGGGCTAAGATATCATCCATGGAAGGAACATGAGAAAATTGGGAAGCAACTGGTATGTCATCAAAAATAGCATGGACCTCACGGACATTTCTATCATTGTTTGAAGTGTCACTAGCTTGGTTGGAAGATGGGGCATGATTAGGGAATGGCTTCTTGAAGATATGTAGGTTTTGGTTAGTGGGTGCATTCGGGCTATCCAAGACTAGATCTTCATTGTCTAACATTTCTTGGATGATATTATTGAAGGTAATTCAGTTATTGTCGTTATGACCTTTGACATGATGATAGTTGTAAAATTCATGTTCCTTATACCATGTGGGAATGGGGTGCTCAGGGTCAAAACCAGTATGTGGTTTTATAGGTGGAAGGGTAATGGCACCATCCTTAACAAGATTTTCCAAAACAAAAGAATAATATTCTCCTATCAAATTGTACTTTCATTGTTCTTGTTTGAACTGGAAATCTTGGATGGGAGAGATATTAGAAAGAGGTTTGGCTGGGTTTGATTGATGAAGGGGCTAGCCTTGAGAACTACAATGTTGGCAGATCCTTTGGGTTTTGAATATTTTTTTGGGGTTTCGAATATGAATAATTATCATTTTATTTGAATGCGATGTTCTTGTTACGAAGTTGAATTTTCTTCTCTTCGATAACACGAATTTCCAATTTCCATGCCATGGTGAATGCCTCGTCAAAAGTGCAAAAGGTCTGCACCTATAGGGTTGGTGAGATGTGTCTTGTGTAAGCCTAAGTAAACAAATCTATGAGTTCATTTTGAGGTAATTGAAATGTGAGCTGGTTAATTAGGTTGCGCTAGCGAGTGGCAAAGTCAATGATAGACTCATCATCGTACTGTCATGTGGAATAAAGATCAGTCATGGTAACCTTCTTAAAATTGTTTATGGAGAAGTGATCTAAGAAGGCTTGGGTGACTTGATTAAATGAGCAGATGGTGTGTCTTGGTAGCCCACCTGTACCATCCAATGCGGGTCCTATCGGGGACATCAAGAAGGTGCAGTAGGAGTAAAGCGTCATCATGGGCGATCAAGTAGAACCCATGTTTAAAAGACCGCAAATTATTTTGTGGGTCTTCGTACTATTGAAATGGTTGAATTTTAGAATTTCCCAATGTATAGGGTATGGGAGAATAGGGATGGATAGATGAATGGGCTCATTCCATATTTCACCGTAGGTGAGAGAATCTGCGTGAGCCCAAAATCTATGCTTCTAATGTGTGTCTGCATCCTTTCCATCATCAATTTTATGAGGTCGTTAGTAGGTTGTGATGGAAGGGCTCCTCCTGTGGCATAAGGGGGCTGGTATTGAACCTATGATGTGGGCGGTATTCCATTGTATGGTAATTCTGAATAGGGAGGTTGATAATAGGGGACCGATATAGAGGGAATGTATCCAGAATGGGTGACAGACAAGATAGGGGGTTATTGATAGTATGTGTATGTAGGTGGGATGGTCGTAGTGAATCTAGTAGCGATTGGGGGTAGTGTTTGTGGGATGGAGAGGAAAATATTCTAGAATGGAGTAGGGGTCACCGACACCACAGCGGTTGTGTTGCAATGGGTATTTGTGAGACAATGGGTGCAGATGGGGTTATGGTCTGGTTGGTCAATGAGGGGACAACATATACTATAGGTGAGGCGACGATACTACTACGAACACGGTGGTCATAGCGGGTATGGGTCCTAGTTGTGAAACCACTAGGGGTGAAGCAGGTGAAGGTAACGTCACATTATTAGGGGTTGATGCAGAAGCGGGAATAAGGGTAGGAGAGATGGATATAGGCATGCCATATATCAACTAACCTGAGGAGTCCCAAGTGGAAGAGTGGGAAGGTATAACCGTAAGGTGACGGGATTCGATCAAGGAGTCACACAAATTCCTCATCACCTGCGGAAATGGTGGTAGGTAGGGTTAGATCCATGGGTGACAAGACAAAGGGTGGTGAAGGAATAGGTGGGAGTGGTTGATGACTTACATGAAATGTAAGAGCATTAGCTTGATTGTGAGTCAACACCATGTGAATGAATGTATATTAGGTGATGTTGTATCCTACAGATGACACAAAGAGTAGTAGGAATGAAGAAAACATGTGTTTATAGGTGGATTTGGGCAATGTATCAGCTGAGATTCAACATAGGGTAACCGACAACGGTTAAGGGTGACCAATACCGGTTTCACGGGTAATCGAAGTTGGTTACTATGAGATAGGAACAATTTTACTAGATGAAGCAAAGACTATTGATGATTAGATGAACAAGTTGTATGATGAATATTTATCAAATCCTAGAGAGTACAAAGACTCACAGGAACTCTGATAGTAAAGAAAATGAAATAAGGGTTCTTTAGGCAATTTAACCCAAAAGAATAAAAAACTGATGTCGGTTAAGCAAGAACGATGACGGTCAAGGGTAATCGATGTTGGTTACTGTGAAAATTTGGAAAAAGTAGAAAAATGGATTGTTGTGAATTTTAGTGAGATAAATAATCAACCCATAGGTCTAGAGATGATGCAATGAAGCCCTGACACACTCAAAAGAAGTCAGAATACTCCAACTATGATTGTGGAGTGTGTAAGGCAACATAATGAAAAAATGGAGAAGTGTATCCTCACACCTCAAAACACACGTCAATCAAACACTAAAAACATGTACCTAACAAGTTATTTTTAATGTGTTGAGCTTATGCTATTTAGAATACTAACTCATGAATTTAGAATAGAGTTTTTGGTGAGGAAGGCTTCCTACGAAGAAGGATATCTAAAAGGAGAGGTTTCATGTATGTTATGGTGGGGGCGAGCATGCTCTTCTAAGGTAATGACTCGATAGAAGAAATGAGATGGGGAGTACCTACCTATCGGATCATGTGATCGCTGACAGGTGTTCCCATGTAAGATGTTGTTTAAGAAAGATGTGTATATTTCAATTTTGTGAAGTTTGGTAAGACATAGAGAGAGAGAATGTGCTTTCTATGATTCTTTATGTCAACCATCAGCTAGGCATGACTTCTAGCATATAGGTTGCCCTCATTTTAATGTGAGCTAAATGCAGAAAATCAGAATGTAATGCAACCAATTTTAAGCCCAAATCGAAAATATTACGTTCGATGAAGAAAATGATGAATAGGAAAGGGTATGCTCTTTCACTAAATGCATAAAGAAAGAAAGAAGAATGATTCCTTTTAAATGCACCAAGAGAAATGTTGCTTTTAGAGAAATTAGAAAGAAGAGAGGAATACTATGGAAGAAAATTACTATGTAATCCTTTTAAAGGGAAACAAACACACAACTTTCACCTAGAAATTAAGAAAATGCAATATAACCCCTGATGGGTCCCATCGAGCGTGCCAAAATGTTTCACCGTTTTCTTCACTTTATTGAGATGAAATAGATAAGGGTAAGGGATGAGGAGGAATACTTGTTATTATTGATCGATTAATGGTTTTTATGTGCATTCCGAATTCTTTATCCAATGTCGATTATGAGACCTTCCTTTTGGTTGAGAGGAACTACCTAAAATAGAAACAAGACTACAAAAGAACAATTAAATGATATATGATAGTGGACTACCTAGCGTATGCTAGATCTGGGAAGTGTGTTACTCCCTAGATTGTTCTCAATCCACTATTTTTAAAAAAATCATGTGATAAATATGCAAAGTCCTACTATAGTTGATATGATTTAGGTATATCATTCAATAACAATAAGCAAATATAATATAACAGGCTATGCTATAGTCAGATCCAAAGGGTTGGTAGGTGTCAGTGGTACAGGAACCGGGTCGGGGCCAGTTCGGGTTGTTTGGTTTTTTTATTGGTACAAGGTATGAAACATAGAGACCGATGTTAGTTGGGTATAACCAACGATGGTTTAAGGAGACTGATGATGGTTATGGGTAACCAAAGTGTTAGTAGAATAGGGTGTGATAGTTTAATGAAAACCTTATTGTAGAGTCTGGGTGAGGTTAGATGGGGGTAAAGAAAGGGATGACGAGGTTGTGGGAATGCTGAGAACACTCAAGAGAGGTGGAAGGGCCAAGATAGGTGATCTGATAAAAGGGTGGGTGAGGTTTTTGAGTTTTTCAGAAAGAAGGCTATGGAGGAATGGGAATGTTAATAGAAGAATGATAACAGAAATGGTAACAACTCTATGAGAAAAATAAGAATGGAAATGATTAATGATAAAAACACTTACCAATGTTGCAGGTCCAATGGTTGGGTGGTGGTGATGATCGGTTGGTGGAATGGAGCTTGTTGCAATAGTGATGCTTCCCGAAATGTTACCGTGAGTGCAAAATGCTTCTAGATCTGTCCTGGTGTTGGCTATGGATGTCTGGGTGCATGAAAAGACTTTGGTTCTACTTGCATGTAGCTCTCTTCTCATCCTATTACTCTCATAATGTTCCAACCCAAAAACAAGGTTGCTAAGGTGAATAAATGTAACCGACGACGGTTCCAGGTTTTCTGAACCGGCATCGCCTAGGGGTAACGAGGTGTCGGTTAAGGTAGGATTCCCTAGGTTTACTAAAAATGGCAAATCCCCTTGATTTCTGGGGTTGGATTGGTTTTATTCCTGTGGATCATAACGGAAGCTTCCCTTCTAATGAGTAGGAATATGGTTAGAGAAATATTAGGCATGTACTTTTAGGGTTAGACCAAATCTTATCTCATTAAAGCAAGTAAGATCAGTCTTAGTTAATTATGGAAACATGCCAAAAATAAGTCTAGGGTGAGGTGGCTAGGTGAGGTGTCTAGGTGAGGTGGTGGGGTAGAAATTAAGATAATTAGATAATAAATATTGTGAGGATATATATTAATTAAATTAATAGTGATGTGGGGTGGAAGGGGTCATGGTTAGGTGAGTATGTTTGAGTGGCTATTTGACAAGGGACCAAGGGAGTGTGACCTAATTTTGTGTCTATAATGCTCTTAATTCATTATTATATCTCATATCAATCCATAATCCTTTAATCCATTATTATATCATATTATCCCACTAATAATATCTATTAATATTTTCTAGGAATTTAATATTCCTATATCTACCTACCCACATACCCTACGCATCCCTACACCTATCCTTTCCATATTATCTCACCACTAAGCATCTTTATTAACCTAATCTAATTCTAATCCTAATAACATCCTCACACCTCTAAATCTAGGGGCTTCTATTTCTAGAAGCCTCTCTAAATTTCCCTCTTTGATATTTAAAAATTCAAATATATCTTCCTCCCTCCATTAAATTTTTAATTCAATCAAGACTTCTCTAAAATTATATAAATCTCCATTCTGTAGAATTCTCCATTCTTTTCATGCAATCTCGACCATTGATTCAAATCCAACATGGCTTCATCTTATCCATTAAATCCTCCACCCACAAACTATATATTGATATATTATCCTCCATGAGAACAAGCTAGTTAGCAAGCCATTCAATCCATCATTTATCTTTAATCCATCTATAATAAATCCATCATCATTTTTATCAATCAGTCATCGAATGTAAGCAAAGTGGAGGTGTTGCCCAAGTTTGTCCACACAAATATGAAGCAATCCAAGAGCAATTAATCAAGCAATCCAAGAGAAAATCCACCACATCAAAGAAGGAGTTGTGTAACTTGTAGGTAAGCATAGGTATTTATCTCTCTCCTCCTTTCCTCCAATTCTCTATCTGAAGTATTCATTGATAACATTGGATTAAGGAGGAAATTTTGTTGTTTTCTCACATTTTAAGCATACTAATATTTTTAAATAATACAGTGACATACTTTTAGCTCATTAGAGTGTCTATTTCAACTTAAGTTTCTCAAAATTTTCCTTCATTACTTCATATTCAGATTTCTTGACTGATTTAGGAATTAGATCCCTAAGCCAGACATTGAGTGCACTTTGGCCCAACTTTGGCCATCCAAAGAAACTCAAACATTGCATCAAATTATCCCTTGTTTCCCCCCCTCGGTTTGTACCATCTCTATTTGAATGGTCATGTAGGATTTAGGCTTCATACCTTGTCCTTGAAACACGAATTTGGGTCAACTTTCTTTCCTCTTCCTTGAGTTGTCTTCTCAGTATTTATATCCTCCTTTGTATGGGATAATAAATATCTTGAGTGTTCACCTTTCTCCCCTTGTTAAGGAACCTACTCACATCATTTATCCTGCCCATCTATCTTCTTGATCACCTAGAATACTTTAAAATGACCAATTTGAGATTTTTCTCCTATATGATATCTTATCAAATCTATAGGCATCTGTTTCAAACTTACAAACACCCTACAATACCTTGTGATGGAGCATTCTTCAAACTCGCAAGCTCTACAACCATTTTAGTGTCTAATTCTTTGGCTAATAAGTATTGTTGGTCATTTTTCATCTCATATAGCAATGCAAAGAGTCATTGTGATTTGTCAAAACTCATTTTATATAGTTATTGTTAAGATCCTTCAAGATTGTATTAGGTTCAAGACCAAACTCAAAGTTAAGTCAATCCTTCAATTAATGCTGCATAATCTTAATGAAGTTTTTCATGATTAGATCCTTCAATCGAAGCCTGTGTGATATCGCATTGGTTGTTCACTCTCTCAACATGGAATGTAAAATATCAAGACAGACCCTAAATTGTCATCTATATATATGGCACCTTGTACATAGTTTGCAACATATCCCTTGGATTTTGAACCCTTTAAGTGCCTTCTAAAGAGCCTTCATATGTATGCAGCCCTTCATTCTTAGCTTGTATTCTTGCATACCTTTTTGACTTTCTAAAATATTTTTTGAGGTAGATTCTTGCATTTTCATCCTTGGAGCATTCTATCTCACTGTGACTTATGATATGCACAGATTGTATTAGAGTCCAAGATTCTTGGATTTGAGGATGATCATCTTCATTTATTTTATCAACCACTTTTGCAACCTAGGATTTATGAATGGAAAACTATCATTATTTTACTTGGATTTATCTTCATCATGTTTGAGTATCTCACATACTTTAGATGTGATTTCAATATGATATTTTGATAGGAAAAGACTCATGACTAAAGAAATCATATTTAATATTGACCAATTATCCTCGTGTATTGACTATGCATGTCTTGTATTCTCATATATAGATGTTTTTCTCTTAAATATCTTGATGTTTCATTGCTTCATGCTCTCATTTGTACTCGAGACTTGGAAAATACCATATTACTCCTTTTAAATTGTGTGTGACACTTGATAACCTAGTTCTATCTCAAGTATGAATTAATTTATCTTGCACAAATTTCAATGGTCTCATCACCGATGAATAACCTTAAAATTTCAAGGAGTCTTGTATTTTAGAATTTTAAAGTGTATTCTTCTATCATAAAGGAATCTAGAAGCTTGACTTTTGGCTATGTAGAGACATATCACAAATTATATGATTTTGACATTTTACAACACTTTTTCATAGCAAGATCATCCAACCAAGACTCGATATTTGAGATTTATGCATACTTGAGCCTTCTCATACCTTTATAGAAAAAATTACACAGTCAGAGTAGCTCTACTTGATTAGTGACTACAATCTTCGACCCTTATTGAATGATTTAGAGTTTGAGGACTATTTCACTCTTTTTTCTCTTATGACACTTACTCTTGTATAAACTTTGTACATGGACATGGACACAAGAAACTTGACATTTTTCAACAATATTTACATTCTCTTGAATACATTTCCGACCTTTGTACTAGTAGAAAGGTGACTAATCCATGACTCAATCTTGAAAACATGGAGGAAGATAACAAAGACCTTGAAACCTATTGACCACACTCTCTTTGCATGAATACTCAAGAAGGACATTAAATAAATTCAATAAGTAGTATTATTTTAATAGAAGGAAAAACATACATTCCTTAAATTTTGCATACCTTTGTAATATGATGAAGAATCTAATCAACAACTATTAATGGAAACTTTCTTTCAAGAACAATATTTGGATTGGTCACTCAACATCATCGCAAACAAGACTTTGATTAGTATTTTGATAGACTAATGAGGAGTAGACCTTTCTTCTTTCAGCTGATATATGCCTTCTATAAGCCTATAGAAGGTATACCACCTTGTGAGATCACCTCAAAACATGAGATAGTCATCAAAGAAACATGATGACTCAATTCTTTCCCTTCTTGTCTTTAATATCTTGTCAATCTTCTTGGATGCACTCCTTGGTGTGACAACCTCATCTCCTAAGCCCTCACTTTTTGATTTAATGTCTGACAAGCATTCATGATGCATCTCATATACCTTCTCTAGTACAACTTGAGGTAGAAGTTCTTCATCACTTGCACTAGACTTGTCTTCCTTCTTGGATTTATCATCATTTCTTGATGTCTTGTTTGTACTATGATCTCTCATGATTGTCATTGATTTATTTGTCTCTTCATCATCTTCCCATGTTATTTTCTTGTCATTCTTTTCTTCTTCAACCCTTGAGTTTGCTTCCTTAACCTTGTACATGTATTTTACCTCATTTTTTCAAAGGTTGTCTTAGGCATAGCTAACTTTCACTCATTTCTAGGATATTCTTCACATTGAAAACCTTCTTAACTTTCCCTTTAAAGGTAAGAGGCATAATTTTGTACTTAGATTGCTCATTTTGATGGAAATGATTTGAAAATTTCCCAAAATCATGACAATTATAACACATGACACTACTCTTACCTCTGAATTGGTGTGAAATGTCATTTTAACTATGTTTGGCAGCCTTGATATCATGACATTTCCTAGCATAGTGCCCAAACTTGTTACAATTATAGCATACTACCATGTTCATTCCTCTTGAGTATTTTTCTTCCCAAAACTAACTTGATGGTTCTTCTAAGAAGTACTTGGAAATATGACCTTTTTCTTGGCAATTGAAGAAAACTATATTATTTTCTTTCTCACTTCTGTTATCCCTCCATGGGTGGTCATTTATGACCTTATTTCTTCATTCATTATTCCCATGTCCATAGTTATTGAAAGAAAAACAATAGGTATTGAAGTTCCTTTCATACCTAGATGCATTTGGTTGCCTAACTGACTTAGACATTTTTGTGCTTATCTCCTTAGTCATCATCATATTTTTGCATGTTTGGACCATCCTTGTCATCCTCACACTTATTCATAGTATCTCCTTTAAATCGTATTCATGTTATGTCTCCTTATGCTCTTTTTCTATCCATAATTCCATTTAGAGATTCAGATCTCTTTGCAAGTTTACCATACATCTTCAACTCTGTTATTTTCTTCTTCTAGTTTAACCTTCAAGATTCTCAATTCTTCTTCATGTTTAAGACAATAATATTTCTTGTATTTTATATCTTTTAACACATTATCAACACATGAATCCATCTCTTTATGTGCTTAGACATGGTCAGCTTTCATAAGCTTGTTTTCCTTCTTCAGTCCATCAATAAGAGACTGAGAAATCTCATACTTCCTTTTCAGAACTGATTTGACTAGTGTACCCATGATTGTGCCTCAAGGATATCCTCCAAGTTATTAGACTTGAATCAAAAGGATCATTCTCTAACACCAATTATTGAAATTTAGGACACTGAGAGGGGGGTGAATAAGTTTCTATTAAACATTTGACAAACAATTAAATTTACTTAGTTTGTTATAATGAAGCCAAACCATCATTCATGAGCAGTCAACATGAGAGAACACACAAAGAGACAAGATTTAATGTGGGAAACCCTTTAAGGGAGAAAAACCACTGAAATTAAATAACTAACTTGGACAAGAATGTCCTGTAAAGATTACAATGATTTCACAATTGAGCATCAACTCAACATGGAGCTGCAACTCCAAAATTTAACCAAGCATCTACTTGATCTTTAGCAAGCTTCAACTTGCATGGAATCTTCAACTCCCAAATTTAGTTAACCACCCACTGACATTTTTAAGCTTCAACTTACAAGGAAACTTCAACTCCTAATTGCTAAGTTGTTACTTAGACTTTTGTAAGGTTTCAATCACTCTAAATTGGTTGTATCACACAAAAAATTGTGACCACTAAATCAACTCATTCTTCTTCTCCTTTCATCCTCATAATTTAACTCTCTTCTGATCACCTAATCAATTACAACACACTATTATACAATGCTCATTATACACTCACTTTCATGTCATGCTTTAATCATTGAATCACTTTTATAAGCATCCACTCTTATATGTTTAAGCTAAGTCAGTAACATATCAGTCATGGTGACAACTTTTTCTTACATTAGTCACCTTGTTTTTCATATCCTTAAGCTTTTTCAAAGATTGATCACCAACCATTGATTCTCATACATCACACCTCCTTCCTTAACTAGCTCTCACTCATGATCATAGGCTATGCCTTCATCAATTCACCATCAATATGCTCTTTAACTCACACATCTGATATCAGGTGTTAAAGAATGATTTTACATGAATCATGCACTCTTCTTCATGATAATTATCCTCTCATAATCCCATTACTTACTATGTTGATCTCATCTCACTTTCTTCACACAAAATAGCCTATCTCTCCTATAAACTTCTCTATTATCAACATGCATCAACAAGTAATTTTCAAACCTATCAAGGAACCTATATATATGAACATACTCTCACATGTCTCCTTTTCACTTCACATTCATTTGACTCTTAAACTAGATTGTATAAGGAGATGGATAGGTCTTCATATAAAACGCCTCAACATTTTCATTATTGCATCTAATATGCATCAATTATAATCTTAGAATCTATAGGCTTATACAACATTCTCTTATTCAAAATGATGAGAAAAGGAGTTTCCTCAACTCTCTAACATCCTTCCACAACTAATGACATTCCATTTAGACCTCTATGATCAGATTTATAATGATTCTATGATCAGATTTATAATGATTCATAAGACTCTTGGCCTTTTCTTCAACGAGAAAATGTTTGTCTTATAGTACAAAAAAACTATCAGTAACATATTTGTACATTATTAGAGCCTTTAGATATTATTTATATCCTTTTGAAGAAATCCTTATTCACAATTTTACCTTCCAAGTTTCATTTGAGCACATATGAGTGCATTAGGAGTAATATGTGATGGTACAAATTAACTCGTAACAATTAGTTTGTTGTTTATTAATCCAAGGTAATTTAATTATCAGACCTAGGTACATAAACTTTAAATATTTTCAGTGTTGTATGCATGGTTACAGATGTTGGAAGGTATAGGGAAAAAAATTGTCACTACAATTATGAAATAAAATGGTGGAAATAGAATAGTTTATGAATGGGAATGAATACTATGGCTACCATCAAAGCATGTAAAAGAAAAATCATAAATGAAGAATAAGTTTGTGTAAAACTAATCTAATCATGTAATAAACTATGACAATAAACAAAAGGAGAGGGTTAGTAGACCACAAGTGGGCCATGACTTGGGTATTAATCCCTCCTAAGGCTTGTGTCTAAGATAATTTAACAGAACTCAGATTTTATTCAATATCATGAAGATTACAAATGGAACATACAATAAAATATCTACCTATGGATTGATCCCATTTTACAGCCTTAGCATTCTTTTTATATTCTTCCCTTCAGAAGAGACGTGAAGAGATTGCCTTATTACTAACAGTTACAATTTGATTAAGTGTAAGATCACAACCAAGAAATCTAGAGATTCTCATGTATGCAACAAAACTGTTAAAAGGTATCATTATACAATAACATAACTTAGCAAACTAATCAACTAGTTCCTTGTTGGATTTGTAGAGCATAATCAGGTGATGGTGTTAAATCTTCTTTGTGTTCTCATAACTGCTCCTTTAACAACATGTGCAAAATCAAGTGAAGTTTCCACATTAATCAAGCTTTCTAGAATTATGGTCTTGTATATGCATGTCACCTCCTTGAGTTGTAGGTTTTTTCTTTGGACGAGTCCCTTTACATTGTGAATCAGTTTCTTTGGTTGCATGTAAGTTGATACACATAACAACTCTTTGGAAATCAACGCCGACATTTATTAAAAGCACTATTTAATCATCATACTACATTTAGAAGAATAAATGCATCCATAATCCACAATATAAAGTAAACTTAGTAATAATTATATTGACTAATTTAAGTGCTATAAGTTCAAGATATAGTAGATATGTTCAAGTAGTATAGGGAAAAATAAGTTCTTGGGGTACACATGGATAAACAAAATACAATAGATGAGGCATTTTAAACAGTAAATAAAGGGCTCATCACACCCTAAAATAAGATTCTTGAATGTCCTCATTCAAAAATTCATTTGTTCATCCTCTACTTTCTTGGGGTCACTGAATAATGTTGGATAATATCATGATGTCCATTGGTGCTAAGATACATTTTAGTTCTATGAAGAAAAAACCTACATTATTTCTGTACATTTCCATTACATTATCCTGCAAGTCCTCGCTAGCTCTCGTGTTTCCATACCAGTGGGGAATAGGATAGTGGAAAATTGGTGGATAATAACCAATAGGAAACCAAGTTTTTCCACATCCCTTAGCTACTTCGATGTATGCATTTATCCTCCTGGAAATTTGGGATGATATTAGGATAAGAATGCATTTCCTTCCTCTGTATCTCTTTTGACATTTCTTCCCATATTTCCATGTAGGCCTGTACTATTTCCATGCCATTAAACTTAATGTAGTCTCTTGCTTCATCATGGGATTCATGTCTCATCCGATAAACCCTCTATTTAATTTGTTGAATTTCCATAGACTTTACATATTACTCAACCATTTCTTTATTGTTTCTAGCCTTTTCCCTTATTGTTTCTTTATTTTTATATCTTGCACAATTTCTACTAATCCACCATCTTCTTCTCTCTATACAACTCATTGTTAAAGTAGGAACACAGTGCCCTAATTTGCACATCCCCAATGTAGAGTATAGGTATCCAATCTCTATCATACTCTAGAGAATAATTATACATATATAATTCACATAACAACAATTGAATTTCATGTGGCATCTTTAAATACAATCTTAAGAATTTATGAGCTGCACTAATGTCAAACTGGAAATATGAGTTGATACAAGTAAGTTTTAGTTCAAAGCATGTGTTCCTTCAAGAAGACATCATATACATTGGAAGGCAATGTGCATAAGAGTATTTCATTGGTTACCTTAATAGTGTCTTCTTGATTCTTCTTCTTTATTCTAGAAATCTTATTATCCTTATCCCTGAGCTCCTATCCTTCTCTTCAATATCTAGATTATGTTGGAAGAGAAATTCTTCCTTTTTCTATCCCACTTTCATTATAGCTTGTTAACATAATTCTCAAATTGGTGTACCTAATAATATAGCAAGGTGGTTTGAGTTGCAATATCCCTACAAGATGGTTTAGGATGTTCTTTGAAAATTTCCTTGATCACAACGTGTGGCTGCAAGTTGAGTGGTGACACGGTGGTTCAGACAAGATTAAAGATTTCATGAACTTCATCTTGGGCTAATGTAGGATTGTCTACTTTTGTTATCTCAATAGGTTCATGAATAGGTTATGGATAAAGTTTTAGAAAATATTCTCAATTGTGTCCTCAATATCTTGGCAAATCATCCATTGTGTTTATTACATCACTTCATTATTTATGGTCACATTGGTTACATTTTCAATTTATTATGTTGATACTTCTCCTTCATGATACATGTGGGTTTTCCCAACATGAACGGCCTTTGTTTTAACTCCAATTGGTTCATTAGGGATCTCATGAGTAGGTTGCTCATCTAACTCCTCACCCTTTTTATCTTCCACTTCTTTAGTCAGTATCTTCCATGAATATGTCGTCATGTATGTCTACATGTTATCCCCGATAAACATCCATTAGAGTAAGTTCCTCCATCTTTTCTAACTCTTCTTCATCACTATCTAGAAAGATTTGAATGTTTCTCCTAGACTTTGAGGTTTTGGTATTTTTATTACGGAGCCTATGGCATTGCTTTGATGTTTTATGGGATTTTCTCAAAGAATTCCATTTTCCTTTTGATGAGAAGGAATCAGAGTGAACATACCCAAAGATATTTTCAGCCATGATAATTTTATCGGGGAGATATTGAGCTAGGGTCCTTCTTAGGAGATGATTGTTTGCAAGGAACATAAGTTTGTATATGTATGACAATTTTTGTAGGGAGAGAGGTTTTTGTATGCACCGAGGTAGAAGCCAAGGTTTCATGTGTAGGCATAGAAGAACTAGATGAGATTCTCCTCTTTTTCTTCCCCTTCCCAACAAATAATTTAGGTTTTTTTCCTAGAAAACTCCCCATCTAACTCGTAGGATGTTTCACTTTCTATTGCATGTTTCACAACTCAGGTGATAAGACAATGGTGAGATAATACAAACCTACCCCTTTGAGATTCCCTACTCATTTTCTTCATGCTTTCATGCAGAAGTTAGGAACATTGACATATTTTCCATTTTTCAAATGATTGAGAAATTTAAAATGTAGAGTGTTTAACCTTGAGTACCTACCCTCATAGGTGAAGTACTTCATTATATAGTGCACAACATCAACCCAAAAGTATTTTTAAAATTTTTGTAAGGTACCTTGTCTATTACTAATGAAGTTGTTATCTGGTATGTAAATTATCTAAGAGATTCATATAGATTTACCTTTGTAGGATACAACTCTCCTTTTACCAAAAGTTCGGGCCATTTTCACCAAAATTCCATCATCTAATTTAACATTCAAACCCTTAACAATGGCCTTTTCATCCTTCAAGGTGGTGTAAAACTTTATTAGTGTTGACTCGTTAAATCCTTGTAATTTATTAATATACTCCATCCAACCACTGTCATGGAAATACTACAGAATTTGTGGTTGATTACAGAGCTGTGAATGATCCCTAGGCTCATTCTTAATTAGGTCGCCACCCATTTTTGAATCCTACAACTTCTTGTAATTTCGAGAGGTAAGAAATATTTTACATTTCAATTGATTTTGTAAAAAGTTGAATGAGTGTAAATATATAGAGGACTTAATGTTTTTAAGTTTGTAACCGACTCACACGTAGCTCGAAAGGGCATGTATTAATTAGATTTGAAGGACGCACACGTGTGAGGTGACAAAGTGGGTGATGTGGGAGAAAACTCACATTATGGAAGGTGGCGAAAAATTATGGAAAATAAAGTTATTAAAGACATGGCACAAATATTAATTACTTATAAATATTTTATCGTTACTTCAATAATGCAAATCAAGTGCACTTATCTCAAGAATTACATTTTATGATTGTGATATGTGTCATGTTAGAATTTGCACCTTTTTCTACATGCATATTCATCATGATGTTGGAGATTGAGGTGCTAAAATGCGAAGGTTTTGTTTAGAGTGATGCAAGGCATGTTAGAGGTCCTTTAGTAAAATTAGTTAATTCTTGAAGACGGAAAACTAAATCTTTCTAGTTCCAATATTCTTCATAAGTGCTTGCAGGCACAATTTGATCCTTATTTCTTCATTTAATCACAAGTTCTTCCAAGAGGAAAGAAAATAGAGATTTGTTGCATGCTACCGCAAGTGGAAGTTTAGTCTTTGCATCATCTCCTTCTCGCTAGAGATTATGAACTCCTTAGAATGGATACACCAAAACTCGCAAAGCAAAATATTCTAAAAAAAAACATGTTATTTGAGTGGTGATGATCACCGAGAGGGCTGATCTCATCACTTTTATTCATCCTGGAGTATCCAAAGAAGTTTGAATATACCAAGGCCATTGAACTTCTTATTCCTCAATAACTTCATAAGATGAACCAACAGGTTCAACTTATGAAATTGTCTCTGATATTCTCATCTCCATCCTTCTTTGACCTCCTCTAAATTTTTACATGAAAGTGCTCCTATGAGTTGGATTTTTGTACAACTTCAATTTGTGACCATTCACTAGTAATTTGAATCTCACAGATCTATGGTGGTGATTTTCACATCTCCATTGGAAAATATTTTCTCAATCTCGATGACCCTAACCACCTTGTTTTGAGTTTTCCCATCTAGTCCTTGTACTTGGAGTCAAATAAGAGAGCCCAATAACATTCTTTGAATTGTTTTATTTTAATAAACATATCATGCCATTTGATATTTTTCTTTTGTACCACATTTTTATTATGAATAACTTGTCTCCTCATTTCATCCAACTCATTGAGTTGGAGAATCATTTATCTCTGAGCTTTAGAAAAATCTATGCCTAATTCAAGTGTAGTCCTTAGTGTCTTATGCCCAAATTAAATAGGTAGAACAACAGTCTTACCATAAAAAATCTTGAATGGTGTAAAGTATGTTGTTGTTTACTAAGTTGTATTGAATACCCAAACTTCTTTCGGAAGTCTTTCTTACCAGTCCCTTCTATGGACTGCAATGGTTTTGGTCAAGATGGCTTCTATTTCTCTCTCTTTTTACCTCAAGGCCATTAGATTGGGGTGATTAGGTGTAGATTTCATGTTCCTGATTTCATATTCCTTAGCTAAATTAGAGATGACTTTGGAAGTGAAGTGTGTACCTTGACCTACAAAAATTTCTCTTGGCACACCATATCTTGTGAAGATGTGGTCATATAGGAATTTAGCAACTTTCTCACTCTTCTGATTTGGTAATGATTTCACTTCTATCCATTTAGTGAGGTAATATGTGCACACCAAAATGTACTCCTGTTGAGATATAGGATTTATTGGACCAATGAAATCCAATCCTCGTTTATCAAATGGTTGTGCAATACCAACTAAGGCTACTCTGTGGCATCTCATTTGTCTTAGTAGGTCAACCAATCCATTGACAGTTATCACACCTTCTGGAATACAATGTTTCATCCTTGTGTAATGTAGGCCAGTAATACCCTATTGTCAACACTTTTGTTATACTATTTTCTCTACAAAGTGTTCTCCACATGGCTCACTATGGCAGGATTTGAGTACATCATATATTTCCTCATCATCTATGAATCTCCTCATAACATTGTCATTCCTTGTGTGGAATAGGAAACCAACTATCTAAGAAAAATTCAAACTTTTATCAACAATATATTTCTTATTAGAGTATATATAGTGTGGAGGTGTCTTACCTAAGAGCAAATAATTAGCTATATCGAATACTGTGGTGTTTTAGTGGAGATGGAAAACATGTGTACATCCTGGGAAAGATTCATCCACTACTTTCTTTTCAAGTATTATTCTCCATTCTCGAGATAAATTCAACAACAATATTATCTTTACCTAGCTTATCCATAATTATAACATCAAATTCTTGTAGGAGAAGCAACCATCCGATTATTATTCTTCTTATAATCAATTAATTGAGATATTTAATGAAAACATAGTCGGGCCTGGATAAATAATGGATAACCTATGATATAGTGCCTAAATTTGTTAATGACATACACAACCACTAAAAACTCCTTCTCAATGACTGTATAGTTGAGTTGATCATGCTACGTGTTCTTACTAACATAATAGATTACATAATTAAGAATATTGTCCTTCTATCCTAGAAGAACTCTAATGGCATGGTCTGAGGCATCATATTTTATGTGAAATGGCAAACTCCAATCTGGTCCTCTTAACATAGGTGTAGAAGCTAACATTTGTTTCAAAGTCTGGAATTCAGCTTCACATTTCTCATTCCACATGAAGGCAACATCTTTTCCATGTAGAAAAAATGGTGTTTTAATTCTACTGAAATCTTGAATGAATCTTCTGTAATACCTAGCATGACCTAAGAAGCTTCTCACATCCTTTTCCTTCTTGAGTGTTGGTAGTTTTATAATTACAACTATTTTTTATGGATCTACCGAATTCCATCGATGATTGATAGTGTCTCAATACTATTCCTTCAAACATCATCATGTATCATTTTTCATTTCTTAAGGACTAGTTATATTCCTTTAATCTCTTGATAAATTTGTCTAGGTTCTTCATTGCTTCATCAAAAGTCTTGTCATGGACTATAAAATGATCCAAATATACCTCCTTCAATCATTGGTTAGACTCGAGAAGATGCTAATGACTACTCTCGAAATGTGGTCGTGCACATCGTGAGCACAAACCAAAGGGAAGAACTGAGTATGAAAACATTTCCCATAAGAATGTGAATGTGGCCTTTTCCTGTTCCTATGGTGCAATTTGAATTTGGTTGTAGCCATTATAGCCATCCAAGAAAGAAAATACTTTTTTCCAAAAAGAGTTTTGAGTCCCCGATCAATGAAAGGAAGTGGAAAATTATCCTTCTTTTTTGTTGCATTCAACTCTCTATAGTCCATGAAGATTCTCCATTGGCCATTATTTTTAGGTAAAATAACAAGGGGTGAGACCCATGACTATCTCGAAATTGGCTATATGAATCCAAAATACAATAGCTTCTTTAATTCTTTCTTCACTATATCCCTTCTTGTTGGTTTCATTCTCTTTGTGGTTGTCTTATAGGCTTGTAACTATCTTTGATATATATTATGAGTACAGAGTTTAGGATGGATCCCGTGCATTTCTCCACAGTCCCATGCAAATGTTGTCTTGTGTTTCTTGAGAAGAGCAATTAACAATTACTCTTGTTGCATGCTAAGAGTTTTATTCACATTGAGTGGCTTTCCCAGTATAATCTACACTTTCTTAGAAATATCTCTCATAGAGCATAGGTTGGTCTTTATAAAATTCAATATATAATCATGTGGAAGATGCTAGTGTAGGATGGAATTCTTACCTGGAACATTAATTTTACTCTATTGCGGTAATATTTCATTCTCTAGGCAACTTATGTATCAAAATTTTACATCTTCTTCTTCATTCTTACCATAATTATTCTATAGAACGTTAGAAAGAACAACATCCTCTTCTTGTCCCTCAATTGTGCATGACTTTTCTAGCATTGTGAGTCTTCTGAACCGAGCTTTGATCTTATTCTCTGGTTCTTCCACCCAAATGGTTTTGTATTCTTCATTGAATGGTTGCGTAGGGGGAAAGAAAAATATTATTAGTGTCACTTCCATTAGAGATGATCATATTACCAGATCTACATCCTATGAATGCATCAACAATTGTTAACCATGGTCTTCCTAGGATGATAAGATATCCTCCCAAACTTATTTTTGGATGAAGAACAATAAAATCAATAGGGTATCCCCAATAGTATACCATTACTACTACATCCTCCAAGAATCCTTCAAGATTAACTCTTTATATGTCTCGCAAGTGAAACGTTGTGGTTGTTGGTCTTAGTCCCTCTAATTTCAAATCATCCATGATTTGTTTTGTCATTACATTTATTTCTTCCCCCAAGTAAATCAGAGTGTTTTTAATCATTGTACAATTGATTGTAACATTTACTAAAGGGTTTCCTAGATCTATGTATTTGGGAAGAATTGAGTTCCCAATCATAATATCACTAATTACCCGATGACTGTCATAATAGATGGATCTCTCCTCTTCCTTTCTGGTTTCTTTATGCATAGGTCCTTTACCAATTTATCATAGATAGGCACATCCTCAATAGCTTGAATCAATGGAATTTTGACACAGATGTATTTTAACTAGTTGAAAAAATCAGAATCTGATTCTTGATTTGAGGTCAATCTTTTTTCTTGTAACATTTCAAGAAATGGTGGCTCAGTACCCTATGTTTTACCTTTGCTGGAAATTTGTGCAATTTGTTGCGGATCAACCTATAACATCTTTTTTCCTTCTCTGTGGGTCATCATAAAACAATGGTGGTTCCTTTGTAATTTTAATAATGGTAGGTCCAGCTGGTGGATGAAGTTCTCTTCTTAAGAAAAGATGTATATTGTTGATATCAAGAGAATAGGTATGGTATTGAGTTAGTTCAGTGGAATAGGCTAGCTGAGAAGATTTATTCTTAGGATTAGGCATTGGTTGAGAAAGTAGTGTAGCATTTGGGTTGGCAGACTATTTGGGGGTTTGGCATCATAACTTCCTACTTCTGATAAGGAGGTTGATGATAAGCTTTTTGGTAATTAGGAGGTGGGTTATTCCACTTCTTTCTCCTCCAAGGTTGCATCCATGATTGAGGAGGTTATTGCCATTGTTTTTTTAGTTGGCCTTGGTATTGGCTAGGATATGGGGCCCATCCTTGAGGGTTATCCCAAGGTGGGGGCTACATATATGCATTATCGAACAATTTTGAAATGAATGTATAAGGTCTTGTGTCAAACCTCCTTTCCTTGGTGGCCATGGTTTTCTTTGAGAAACTTAGAAAACTTGCCCATCCCCTATCTCCAACATTTTGAAATCAGGTGAAGCCTCCCTTTCTTGATAAATGTTAGCCAATTATCTACATCTATAATCATATTTCTTCCTTTTATATGCATGACAAGACTGTGGGTGTTGCTTTTGCATCTTCCCTTTTCTTTTTAGCATGCAGAGCATCTAATTGATTAGCCATATCATTGACAATCTCCCACTTCATTATTTTGAACATGCTAAAAAATATCTAACTTTGATATGTCCCCCATTGTTTTGGTAACTAATCCACCTCTTGATGTTGCATTTCTTACCCTCTTCATAGTAGCCTTGAGTAATTTTTAGAGGCTTCACATTTTTTTTCAAAATAATCTTTTGAAATTTCCCCTGCTCCTATCAGATCTAGAGCATCCATGTCCTCCTCATTGATTCCATTCAAAAATATGAATTTGAATGATTCATGTGGTATGTCAATGGTGTGACTTTAATGTGGAACATAGAACAAGAACCTTTCCAAATAGTCTTCCAATGGATCATCCTCTTTCTATATTATTCTATAGATTTCATCACCTCCTTTGTTGTTTGGTCTGCAATAATCCTGGTACTTCTCAAGGAATTTATCCTTCATTTATGCCCACGTGGTTACAAAATTTCTTCCCAATCCCATGAACCATCTCAAGGTTGAATCCTTGAGTGTAGTAGGGAATAGCTTCAATCTGTGTGCATCAGTAGTATAATCATAGCTTTTGCACAAAACATCAAACTCAAACAAAAAGGTGTCTAGGTCTTCTACCATGGATCCATGAAAGTTGGGAAAGGATGAGGGAGAAATATTCTTGATACCAAAGTATTTTCATTATTATTAATGATGGGGAACTTGAAGGTGGTTTCCCCATTTTGAGCATTTTGATGTGTTTCTTTTACCATCCTAAGTTGCTTAGGTGCATCTTGAGCCTTCACTTGGAGGATTGTCTTCGAAAAGAAAACCTAGTACGGAGGTTTCTTCTTCAGAATATTCAGAGGTAAATGAAGATATTTGTGCTATTTGTGGATTAGGTAAAAATATAACATGGGAATCCCTTGGATTTTGCATGCATCAACTACTCAACTCATTTAATGGAAATTAGTAGGGGTTTAGTTTGAGGTGAATTCCTAAAACTTAGACTCGCTTCTAAGAAATGAAAGAGCCTCTTCAACAAACTCATAACTTGGTAGTATCCTCAAAAACGCGAAAAAAATGATAGTGTAAATTAACTCGCAGTAATTAGTATGTTGTTTATTAATCCACAGTCATTTAATTATCAGACCTAGGGATGTAAACTTTCAATATTTCCAGTGTTGTATGCACAATTACAAATGTTGGGAGGTATAAGGGAAAATTGTTGTCACTACAATTAGGAAATACAATGCTAGAAATAAACTAGTTTATGAATGGAAATGAATACTATGGCTATCATCAAAGCATGTAAAAGACATATCATAAATAAAGAATAAGCTGCTGCAAATCTAATCTAATCATGAAAGAAACTATAACAAAAAACAAAAGGAGAGGGTTAGTAGACCACAAATGGGCCATGTCTTGGGTGTTAATACCTCTTAAGGCCTATGTCAAAGACAATTTAACAGAACTCATATTTTATTCAATAACATGAAAATTACAAATGGAACATACAACAAAATCTCTACCTATGGATCAATCCCATTTTACAACCTTAGCATTATTTTTATATTTTTCCCTTCAGAAGAAATGTGAAGAGACTGACTTATGACTAACAATTACAATTTGATTAAGTGCAAGATCACAACCAAGCAATACAGATATTCTCATGCATGCAACAAAACTATTAAAAGGTATCCTTATACAATAACATAACTTAATAAACTAATCAACCAATTATCAAATTAAATCAACTAGTTCCTTGTTGGAGTTGCAGAGCATAATCAGGTGATGGCGTTGAATCTTCTTTATGTTCTCATAATTGCTCCTTTAGCAACACATGAAAAATTAGGTGAAGTGTCTACATTTCTCAAGCTTTCTATAATTACAGATTGTATATGTGTGTCACCTCCTTTATTTGTAGGTGCTTTGTTGCAGCAAGTCCCTTTACATTGTGAATGAGTTTCTTTGGCTGCATGTTAGTGGATACATATAACAACTCTTTGGCAATCAAGGCTAACATTTATTCAAATAACTATTTAATCATCATATTACATTCAAAATAATAAATGCATCCATAATCCACAAAATAAATTAAACTTAGTAATAATTATATTAACTAATATAAGTGCCATAAGTTCAAGATATAGTAGATATGTTCAAGTAGTATATGGGAAACATCAGTTCAAGGAGATACACATGGATAAAAAAATACAACATATGAGGCATTTTAAATAGTAAATAAAAGGGCTCATCACACCCCCAAACTGAGCTTCTTGAATGTCCTCATTCAAGAATTCATTTTTTTATCCTCTACTTTCTTGGGGTCATCCTAAATAATGTTGCATAATCTCCTAAAGTCCATTGGTGTTGAGGTACCTTTTGGTTCTATGAAGAAATAACCTGCATTCTTTCTATACCTTTCCATTACCTTGTCCTGTAAGTCCTCGGTCAACTCTTTATTTTCAGACCAGTGGGGAATAGTATAGTGGAAAATTGGTGGATAGTAACCAATATGAAACCAAGTTTTTCCACATCCCTTAGATGATTTGATGTATGCATTTATCCTCCTAAAATTTGGGATGATATTAGGATAAGAATGCATTTCCTTCTTTTGTAGCTCTTTTGACATTTCTTCCTTATTTCAATATAGGCATGTACTATTTCCACACCATTAAAATTAAATTAGTCTCTTGCTTCATCATGGGCTTCCTGTCTCATTTGATAGAGCCTCTATTTAATTTTTTGAACTTCCATAAATTTTACATATTCTTCAATCATTTCTTTAGTGTTTCCAACCTCTTCCCTTATCATCAAAGGTTGTACCTCACACAAGTGTCCTGTAATCCACCATCTACTTCTCCCTATACAACTCATTATTAAAGTAGGAAAAAAGTGCCTTGATTTGCACATCCCAAATGTAGAGTATAGGTATCCAATATTTTCATACTCCAGAGAAAATATATACATATCAACAATGGGGACTCGGAGATCTTCAAACAAATAAAACAAGGGAAGTAACACTTTGCATACTACATTCATCTTCACACGATCAACAAGTAATCAAAGTCATAGTCATGAGTTTTATTGAAAAACTAAAATGAACATATATTTAAGAGGTTTCTCATCTTGGATAGGTTGATGTATGATTACTTTATCTTCTACATTAATCAGGAGGCCATGTCATCACTAATCATGTTCACGACACATGCATTAAGATAGGTATTCATTGTTTTGACCACACATACTTACAACACTAAGAATTTAGATGAATTACATACATTATAACTCTACCATGATTGTAAATGCATTTTTTAAGAGAGAAAAAGACATTTTCACATCTCCCATATCAAAATTTTTACTAATATAATGCGCATTAGATCAACTTAACTTGATCTTCAAATGTTTCTTAGTTATGGTTTTAAGACGAGAAAAACCCTAGTCATTTATTTTGAAGCTTTTAACACTTTTTTATTCACTTTTTTTTAAATATGAATATATGATCACTTCAATAGGGGTTCTTAATACAAGATCCAAAAATTATTTTTCATGATAAGATAGGAGGACTTCATGACTTGAGGTTAAATATGCTTACCATCTTGATTATCACATGAAGACAAAACCAATCTTCAAGAGTAAATGGGATTACTTGTGTGAACCTTTGTATCAAGATTATAAAGCATCTTTGTTATGAGGAATTCCCTTCTTTAATCATCTCATCATACTGAAATCAATCACCAATTGAGGGAAAATGGGCCTGAGAACCAATTATTTCTAGGATTGAGTATGTTGATCCTTAAGGAACAACATATCAGTCTTAATTTTATGGATTCTTTCTATAAAAATTTCACACATATGAAGAAACATTTCCATAAAAACGTCAAGTGGAATTCCTCTACCATATCCAACTTTTTTAGAGCATGAGTTATGAAGTGAACTTCATATATACAACTCGGTTTCAATATTTTTGACAATGCCTATACAAGACAATAGAGGAGAAATGAAAAATAGGACTGTATATCACTTCAAAAACCAATTTTGAGCTGCAAAAAATCATCTATGACCTTTATAAAGTTTCCATGACCATTTATTAACTTAGAAACATGTTTATCCACAAAATCTTTCTTCAAGCACCATGGCAGATTTTGCTTAAGAAGCCTTTTAGTGTAGGAGGAGTTTTAATTGAATTCACACTAAAAATGCATTGATCTTACCCAAATATCTTCATGAAATCTAATAACACCTCACATACCATCTTCCCTAGTAGGAGATTCAACTTGGCATCTTCAAATTTGCACCGTATACCTAAAAACTTACAAAATAGGGTAAAACATATATAAAATAGTCAAACTTGAAGAACAAGAATGATGCCATTTTGACCTAGGAGGAACCTTCTACAATCTTGATTTGTTGTACCAACTTACACAAGTGATTTAATTCCCTCAAAATGCATTTTTCTGCTATCACTATAAAACATGTGTTTAGAGAGGGTTTGATCACCGGTATAAAAATGAAGAGAAATTTTTTTTCCTAACCAATTTGATCTCAAATTTTCTACAAAAATTCAGTCTTGGAAGGATCTTAAGAAAATCCTATTATTATTTATCAAAAGAAGCTTTTTAATTTTTCTTGAGTGCTTAGAAGCTAGGTCACTATTTTATCCCTTCACTCTTTACCCAGTTTTAGTAAAACTTGAATATATTCAACAATATTATTCAAATTTTCATGAAACTTGACCCAAAGCACTAAGAAACTTCCCTATACATGATCCATGTATTTATTTCTCATAAATGATCCCATACAATCAGGACCAAACTCTTTTTTCTATTCCTTTACTACTAGTTCTCAAATGTAGTTTTAGTGAAAACTTTAAATTTTCCTCCAAGAGATAAAATATGCCATGTAGATTCTCATAATTTCTCTAGATAGTGTTTCTAGGCTCCTACCATGCTTACATGGAATTTTCATGGCTTGATTTGAACTTGTAGACCTCATTAGGCTCTAGAACAAGGCCTAAATGGGATAGTTTTAACCATGACTTGCAACTCATGACCCGATGATCAACCTATAGGCTCTTGCGTATATCCTGAAACACCATTTCATACCTCCAAGCATCTTCATAGTTCCGGTGGGCACTAAACCCACTTTCCAATCTTGTAATACCCTCGAAACCATCATGACTTCTCAAAGAAACACTAATCTAATTGAGAAGGAACTACCAATCAACCTCCCCTTGATTGATCTTCACTTCACCAATCATAGTTTTTCCATCAATTCCATATGACATCATTGACAACACTAATGCATTAGGGTTCAACAAAATCCACTTCCATTTGGAATACTTTTGGAGCATCCAAAAACAAATTTGATCAAGAGATTCAACAAGGTCGATACTTCATTCTAAGGTTCAAAAATCTCATCTAAGATTGTAAAGAGATACGAAGAAGGATCTCATTTTATTTTATTTTGAATTTTTTTTTGTAGTATTTCTTTATATACATTTCTCGCATGCATGGTGGGATGAACCTACGTCTTTTTAATTTCTTCATCGCTTTTCTGTGAAATTAATCTTTTTTTTATGTTCTTCTTGCTATTTTAGAATCACTGACCAACTTTTAAGGCTTATCATGGAGTAAATTACAAGTAGTTTCAAATAAACAAGTCAATTTGGTCATGTTTCTAACTTTTTATGTAGCTACAAGTTATCTACTCTACCGTAATATAATTTTTGCTAGCATAGCATAGAATTTGCGCTATCATCTTATTTTTTTATGTTATTGTCTTATTTCTTATGCTACCAGTTTCAATTTACACTACCATATTATTATTTGTGCTATTGTTCAAGCATTTGTGCTACTGCTCAAGTATTTGCACTACCATTCAAGTATTTATGTTACCATTCAAGTATTTATGTTACAATTCAAGTATTTACACTACCATTAAAGTATTTGTGCTACCTTTCAAGTATTTATACTACGGTCTTATTGTTTGCACTATTGTTCAAGTATTTACACTACCTCCTTATTGTTTACACTATTGTTCAAGTATTTTCACTACCATATTAATATATTTGCTACTATTTTGTTGACTATGATAGCATCCTAGTACGTGCGCTAGCGCCTCGCGTGGTAGTTTTTCATCTTTTTTTCATTTTTCCAACATCTTATGTTCTTTTTTTTTGGTGTTTTATCTTTGTTTCAAACTCGAATATACAATTTACTTAGTTATAATAGTGCTTACATCTTAAATCTTCATTAATCCATTTTTTTGTTTCCATCAAATCCACCTATGTTCTTTTCTCACGATCTTGAAAATAAGAAATGACCAATATCGTTTGTTTTCTTATAATATCATGATTCTAGAAAATTAATAATTCTTTCTTATACAAGATGAATCATTTAGATATTTTACCAAAATCAAGAAAAAAACTACTAACATCTTGCATGCAAGTTTCCTTGTCAAAGATAAAATAAAACTTTGCTAAATTTAAAATATACAAAACATTTGCATTACAGGTTTATATAAGGGTAATACCCATCTTCTTAATTGTGTGAAGTACTTGGAAATATCCCAAAAAATCATTGTGAGGAGTACCATAGGAACCCCAAAGTAGTTTTCACATCAAGAGAACCGGAAAATGAAATGGGTAATGCCCCATCCTGATTGAGTAGTATCACCCATGAGGAAAAATGAACATTGCCTATGGTAACGACCCCATTCTAATTAAGTAAGGGGTATAGTCTCTATTTATAATTTTCTAGTGTGTGTACTCATTCTGACAAGTATTGGTGAAATAATATTGTCCATATCCCTAGGAAGCCTAACAAACCGTAGCAAACCAATTTTGTTATTTAGATTGTTAGTTTAAAACAATTTGTTTCCACATCTCATATCATCCAAATTCAATCCAATTCAAAAATTAGTTATAAAAAAATTTGATCCTTTCCAAATAAAAATCAAAAAAAAATAAAAATATGTCCAAATCTAATCAAATATTGATCAATCAAAATCATCCTATCAAAATCAACAAACACATCATAGTCCTGCTCAATCAAAATCATCCTATCATAGTTTTATATTTTGGATACCAAAATCTAATTTTAAGCACATCAAATTAATCCTATCAAATCATAAGTCTTATCATTTATATAACACCATGCTATTTTAACCCCCAAAATTTTCTAACTTATAAATGGTTAATTGACCATGGTCAAATTGTATGAGATCACCAATTGGGAGTCTTAGCTCGCACCGAAAAATCTGTTAATTTTGATATCATTGTTGGATTACATTTATAAAAGTTGATTGATGACTGTTAAGAACGGTATGAAATGAAATGATATTAAGTTTGGTACATGCTTATATTGTTAAATGAAGGCATGAAAATATATAGGTATTGGTTGTTTTTGGTGGCATATGCATTATTAATACATGGATACATATTTAAATGATGTCAATGGAAGCTTAAACTTTTAAATTTTAAGGTTAATAGAATGGAGATATATAAATAGGTATAGTTGAATGGTTATTATAAACATGGTTTATACCTTATTGGTCCATGACATATTAAAAGGGAACGTTACTAACCTAGACCTAAGGGGGACACCATGTGAACCGAGCTTGAGTGATCAACGATAAAAGGTAGGAAGTATGGCTTACGTGGCAAGTAATGTGTAAGAGATAAGAATTGTGTGGAAAATAATAAGAGGATTATATGGAGTATATGAAGAATTTAATAGGGTGGCAGGGTTTTGGGTTTATGGTAATTAATGAGGTCAGACTCCTCGGGAGCAGTTAGCTTCCCCGAAAATCCAACTCCAAATTCATTTTTGTGTTTCATCTCTCTCATTAGCTTAGTTTCATTTACTTTGGTTACTATGCTATTTTTTTTGGGAGATGGGGAATATGGAATCTCTCCATCACTACGCTTGTTTTTCGGCCATGAGCATGATTTCGATCTCAAATATGGAGCTATTTCTTATGAAGAGAAATATTTCACTTTCAGTATTGTTGTTTCTAATTTTTGGAGGAAGAAAATAAAGTTTGGTAAAATCATGCAAAAACTACACATGAACTCCTTCCTTATTCTCTGTAGCATGTTTATTATGATTTGATATTGACGAACTAGTAGTTTATTTTGGTCTCAGATATCTTTGGAAAACATGGGTACTCTGTTATAAGGATAATTTGTTAATAGTATATTTCTTACATGTCATATATGTGAACTGGATTTTTTCCATTTATCCCTACATGTGAAGGAAATACAATTATATTTAAGGTATAATGTAACTTTATCATAAATCTAGTTTAACTTAGTTGATTTCATGACTTTGGGAGATAACTATTTATTTGGGTATAGTTGGTTCTTATGAATCTAGGAATAAGAGTGAATTGGGTATTTCTATTTTTCCCATACTATGAAAGCATTATGATATGGGTTGATTTTTATTATGTTTATATATGGATGAAAACCAATATAATTTTTTACAGGATGCGTGAAGAAATCTTAACTGGTACTATTGTTTTTCTTCGTTGATAAAAATATATGAAGTGGGTATCGATATTTTGTAAGTTCAGAATGAGTGTAAAGTAGGTAGAAAAATGTGTATGGTTGTGTGAGGATATTAATGGTGTATTGATATTTTTCCTTGTTTGAAAATTAAATTCGAATGAGGTTAATAATAATGTGTCTTCTACACGTATATGAACTAGTATGGTTGCTCTTATGGTTGTATGAAGAATTATTAATCAGTCTATAGTTACATGCATATTCGTAAGTTTTTTTAATGAATTAAGTAGTATAAAAAGGAGAATTGGGTTGAGGGATTCATTGTAGTTGGTCCTTTATCTATGTATGAGGAATTGTAACAAACTCCATTTAACATTGTGGGTGCAATATGTTCTCAGTTATGAGTATTTCAAAAGAAATGATAAATTATTATTTTTAAGAACTTCCATTATGTTGTATTTGAATGCTTATTTCAAATGGAAAAGGGTATATAGGAATTGAAGGCTATATGGTTTTTGTAGACACTAAATCATGCACTTTGGGTAATATTTAGTCCTGGTCTCATACTACTATTCATATGGTTTTTGAGTGAAGAAAGTACTAATTAACCCATGTCTCTTGGCCATTTTTATTTACTTTATGGCATCATTCCTAACCTTCACAACACACTTTCCTAGGCTATTTTTATCATCTTGTATTATTCTTCACTTTACTAGGGTGCCAGCTACTACTAGGCACCCATGGGTGCTTTCATCCTAGTTGGGGCACCCCGAGCCTTTTTAACTTTCCCGCCACTTTTTGGGCACTTTCTAGTCGTTTGAGCTTCTTATATTTTTGGTGGTCGGCCATTTTGGGGTTAATTATGAAATTATAACAAGAGAACCATATAAATATAAATTTATGAGACCATAATGAGGGACCAAGCACTAGTCACTACTATTATCCACCTACGGGTTGCATCCATCAAAGGAATTTAAAGCTCATTTTCATCCATCTAGCTCTATCACAAGGGACAAGGTTAGTTCATTTGCATTACACAAGAATAGGAGGGAAGTTTATTCCATCCACCATTTTATTGCATTTTCTACACGAGTTATAGCTCGCTACTTCATAAAGTATGACCGACACAAGAGCACCTAGGGCATGATTGATACACACAAACACACTCAAAACTAAATTTGGGTCTAAAATGTAGTACAATGCCTAGTTAGTAATTCCACCATTGTGGTCGTTGAGGAAAATCCGTCCCCTTCATTTACATTTTTCTTTTTAGGGTTTGATGCTTGTTTTGGGGTTTTGTAGGTCTATCTTTCATCTTTGATCATTGGTGACAATTGACACAGGGTATTGAGTTACACATGATAAAAAAATGGATTTGCATTATCATCTAACCCTAAAAATTTGGTTTCTAAACATCTTACACAAACAAGGGAGCCCAAAACATAGACTAGGGTTCCCATAAGCATCTTGATCCTCTCTCAGGCGCCCCATTCCACTCAAATTGCCCAGATCTACATCTTTCTAGACCTCGGAAAATTCGTCTCCTCCTTTTTTTTTCTCCATTCATCTTTGCGACACATTCAACCAAGTTCATCGAATCAGCTAAGTCACTTCCTTACTCTTCTTGCATATTAGGTTTTTATTTTCATTAGATTAGTTGTTTGGGTCATTTTCCATATTTTTCTGCATTTATTTACTTTTATTTATGGTTGTTTCTAGTTATATTAACTACTATTATATCCACATTTTAGTTAATTGGTTTGTGTTTGGATGTAGAAAAGAGTATTCCAAGTCTCGAGTGCATTAACGAAATGCTTTTCATTTCTCAAAATTAAAGATCCTTGTAACGTTGAATTAATTTGATTATGAGCATACGAGATATTTATAGGGCATGACAATTGTTTGAGATTCATAATAATAATGAGTGATTTTCATTCGATGTCTTAGCTATTATTATATGACTATGTGTTTTTGGATTTTCTTTTTTTATCCGAAAAATTGTACTGTATTCTCCTGAATAGGAGAATGTATAAGTTTAAAGAAAGAAATATCTTTTATGTGGTTACAATAGTGTATGGAAGGCTGAGTTTGGATGTTCTTAAGGGATTCTTATGCATTTTGTAAAATTATAATTATAGTCATTTAATTAATTAGTAAACATTGCATGAGAAGGAATATGTTAAAATAGTGATTGGATTGGTGTATTACTAGTTATAGGATGAAATAGTTGTTTGATTAAAAATAAATATTTTGAGCAGATGAATAATTAGAGATTTATTATTTTAGTTAGATTGTTTTAATATTGGTTGTATTATGGTTCAATGTCTACATTAGTAAGGTTGAATGAGAATATCTTAGTAGGAATTGTAATCCTAATACAATAGCATTGGTTGAAGGATGACTGTGAAATGTTATTCCACATTGTTAATGTCACTTTATAACATTTATGTTCGAGAGGATAGGAATTAGTGTCATTCTATTTCAATATGAAGTGACACATGTATATTTCACTTTTGAATGACATAATAGGTAAAAAATGAAGCTAGGAAGTGAGCTATTAAGTTGATTTTCATACTTTTGATGTATATGATCTAAGGGTATTCCATCTATAGATTTTATCTCTTCATTAGTTTATAGTAGTGTTTTAGGATTTCGTGATGAAATTCCAAAAGGGAGAAGGGCTTATGACCACGATGTAAAGTTGTAATTATAAAATTTACGATGAAGATATTTTTCTTCAAACATTGTAAATTTTGGTGTTTAATAAGTTAAGGTGACCTATTTATAACATTATGGGTAAACGTAGAGGTTGTCTACATTTATATTTATTGACTAAAATTATATTATCTACTTATTTGATACACCAAAAAAATTGACTTCAAAGTGCCTTATGATGAAATAACAAGTTATTACTTACTAGAAGTTCATAATGAAACTTGTATTATGAATGGATTTAAATTCTATTAAGGATTTGCACTAAAAAAATAACATGAATTACTTTAGGGAATTGTTAATATGTTAATGAAGTACATGAGTACTAAATGGAAATGGTAATGATATTATATTTATTTCATAATAGGAATTTATTATGAAAATGAATATGCAATCTAATATTATTTGACAATAAAGAAGTATGAATATTCAAAACAATTATTCAAGGGTTATTAACTCCTTAGGAATCAATAAATAAACACTTATGAATAAAGGATGTTAATATCTCTAATTAAGAAATCTGGTTAGTACACTAAGTCAATTTAATTGCTTAGTAGTTCATAACCCTATTAAGATGAGCTTATATAAAACAACCACTAAATTAAACTATAACATCAATAGATTACAAAGTTATGGTTAATATAATTAAATGATATAATAATCCCTTACTAACCTCATATGAATAAGTCTCAATTAAATAACCCAACTCTCGAGGTATAATAGTAAGAGGTAGGGAGGTTGTAGTAGTTGACCTTAAATATGATGTAGATTAAATATAATCTCATGTCGTTATACATCTACCTAGACATAGTACTAGCTATGGGTAGTTCCAAAAATGGAAAGATGACGTAATGGAAATAGTTCATTACGTGGTCTCTCAATTTTCCGTAAGAACCCCGAGTTAGTTATGGATATTTTCATCTACGAATATGGTCCTATAAATAATACTTCCTCCTTCTTAATAGGTTCACCTTAATAAATAAAATATTCAGATAACTATGTAGAGATAAATGTTTGGTGATAGGAGACTATATCTCTAGGATTTGTGTAGTCTCGAGATACGTTGTTTATGCACAACGAGAAACTTTGGCCAAAGTAATGCAAGTGGATGATTGCATTGTCTATTCATTGTATCCTTAATGATATATGTCAGATACCAAAATATGAAGATTGAATTTTTGGTAGACATTTAAGGATGGAAACATAATTGTCTCAACCTTGAAAAAGGTAAACCTGAACATACTAAAGATTATATGATTACTCTTAATGAGTGGAATTGAAGGGAGAATTAAATTAACCTTAACTATACAAGGTTTATTCACAAAAGAGTTATCAGATGAATCAAACTAAACTAATAACTAGTTTGATAAATGATTGCTCTAAAGAATCTTATTTCACTTATGTTATTGAATATAAATATTGTTGTAGTTGTAAAAATATCTCTGGTTTTTTTGGGAAATTAAATTAAGGTGTTACAATTTGGATATTCACTTTATCCAAATCTAAGCACATTAATATCCAAATTATTCTAATCAAACTCTAAACTCAATCCTATCTAATTAATCAAATCCTTTTACTTTGGATATTCACTTTATCCAAGTTTAAGCACATCCAATTTTATCACACCTTATACTTTTAATATGCAATTTATTCACATATTAAGTAAATTAAAACAAAATCAACACCTTATACATTGAATATTCACTTTATTCATGTATTAATTAATCCAAATTGAATCGAACTAAATTTGGAGTCTTATACTTTGATATTCACTTTATCCAAATTTAAGCATATCAAATCACACCCAATTCAAGTCTTATATTTTGGGTATTCACTTTATCCAAATTTAAGAAAATATTTCATCAAATTAGTCCTAACAGACTTTAAAATCAATCCCAAATCAAATCAAAATCAAAATATCAATCTATTTGATCTGAAAAACAATATTAACCTTTGATCAAATCAAACATTGGTTTCACTAAACATGTTTGCGTCGTCAACAACAAGAAACCAATCTGATGTCATCCTTTAAGCTTAAATTTATTAAGCCTCTATCAATTTTATCAATTCACAAACCACATTTTTACTTTTGGTTTTTACCTTTAGTAAAATAGTGAGCCCAAACAACACATCGAATGAAGATTTATTATAAAAATTCATAGGATGTCAAAAAAATCTCTCATATGGCTTCCCAAGTCAATGAAAAATTAAAAAAACAATCAATCATCATCTCTAGTAAAGAAACTACTCCATGTGAAGTCAAACAAAGATAATTCACACATCTCAGAGAAAGTGTTTCTAGTGTACTCCAATAATTAATGAGTACTAAAATGGTTACATATCCACTCAAAAGACCCTTCGATGAAGGAAAACCAAAACCTACATGGTACAAAGAATAAAAATATTGTGAATACCATCACATCAATGGCCATTCTACAGACCATTTTTCAAATCTCTATCATTACATCCAAGATTTACTTGATCACAGAGATATCAAAATCAAAAAATAAAATACCAATACACCAAATGAGAAACTCAAGGTGTTTAAGGACCCATCACCAAAACATGATATAAATAACAAAGATAAATATAAAGGTCAATCATCAAATAACATTGATCTTGATCATATTATTTCATTTCTAGATCCTACGCTTAACACCATGACTACCATCAAAACCAACACCCCTAGCCTTGTTATAAAAATTCTAAAAAATAGGTTTAGACACCATCCATGACACCTCAAACATATAATCCTAAGTCTATGTCTATTTCACAACATCCATTTAATGTAAAGTCTTCATTTGTTTCTCATGAAATTATCAAACAATCAAAGAAGGCATCTACACAAATCCCTCGTCATAGATATGACTAAAACAACACCTATTTTTCAAGGCATCCTAATGACGTGCACACCATGATGTGTGTGTTCCTAAGGGTATCAATACACAGCCATTTCAAGCTTTAATCACAAATATTTCATCAAATAAATCAATCCTAGCATTTGGTCCTCTTAAAATTTTGAAATCTAACATCATAAATAGAAATTCCTTATGCATTGAAGCATTCATCACTAATCAAAAAATCAAAAAGTGTTTATACACAACAAAGTAACATTGGATATTTTTTCTACAAAATCATTAAGATTCCTTGAAGGCCCATCTACAGATCAATCCTTCACTTCATGTGGCATTCCATTCATAATGAGGACAACATTGACGTTGATATTATTTTCAAACCCCAACCATCTATATCTTCTACTCCATTAACATCTTCTACTCCACCTATGTTGGATATCATTGACAAAGGTATTGGAGAGTATGAACTCTAAAATGTAAATTACACATTACCTTTATCCACACATGGCCTCTTTGATGATCTAGCCAATACAAACCTACTCATCAAAAACCTTTCCATCCACACTGTTGACTTGGACCTCATCCGCCTAAGTCTCGTAAGTTGGGACAAATTAAATCACATAATCACTGACCTCATCCACCCAAATCTCATACATTAGGACCAATCAAAATTCAAAAACATGGACCTTTTCTATAATGATGAGTCCATTGCAAACCCAAATCTGTGAAAAAAAAATTAAAAGTGAAAAAGATTAAAAAAAAAAAGATCTAGCATATCAAACTCCTCATCACAATGTTATTTGGAAGTAAAAAGTGAAGAAGTAAAAATTTCTCATTCGTGGGTACTCACACCGAGGGAAGTTGTTTGTATAAATAATTTTAATTGTTTCATCCATTGGCAGATATCTCTATCATTTCATTATCATATCTTCACACTCTTCACCTATAAGATGCATGTTAATCTTGTTCATGTGGGGTATTGTGTATCTCATCCTTGTTATGGATTCTTCCATTCTAGATGTTTTTATGTATAGTCTTGTCTAGAATATTACTAATGGAAAATCCTCCTTTTGAAGAAGCTCTCTAAAATTTCTTTACCTATTGAGTAGACAGAGTATGAAACAAAGGAGAGGGCACATGAACAACGCATTTGAAGGCATGGAAGGATAGGGAAGGAAACATGCGCCAAGACAAGCTGATTCGGGACTTAGCCATTTTCATGGTTATGGGAATTTTTGGAGATAACATGTGGAGCATGCAATGGGATGGAGACTTACATGACATGCAAATGATATTTTCAGGATGAAGGTCTACTAGGCACCATGCATGAGTTCGAGATAATAATAGGATTACTAATTCCAGTTAATTGTAGGAGATTTATTATTAGCACACTTGCATGTGTGCATATTATTATAAAGGTGCATGTCTATTTTTGGTATGTGACCTATTTTGGGAGTGCGTAAGTGGTGAAGGGAAATTCCCCACCCCTATAAGTATGTGCTAGTTTTTGTACTTAGAGGGAGATGCTATGTATGAGCTATTATGGAGTTATCTGCCAGATTTGATACATGCATAAACTTATGATACTATTTATTGTAAGAAGATTTTGTATTTACTGTGTTTAATATAATGGAGTGTATTGGCTGGATAAAGGTGTTAAACATGATTGTAATTGGTTCTTGCATGGTTGATTTCATTATGATTATCATTTAATTCATGATTCTTTAAGATCTAGATCTGGAATATGCTCTGTGGAATGTTTATGGTTAGTTAGGGTTTTGGATGTATGTTTTATCTTCAACACATTGACATCCTACACAAGCAACTCTAAAGAGGGGCTTGGTACCTTTGTGTGCTTTGGGTGAGCACTTAACTTAGGATGAGTGATGTGTTAGCGCACCTAGGTTGTTCGTGGTGGATTCTAGGTTGCATCATTGGTTCCGTTGTCGGGACCTCTTTTTCAATTGTTTTCAAGATGGTTCACGATGAATACGTACCAGTTTACCCTAGCAATAAAATATCTATAAGAAGAGTACGCATGGAGGTTTAGCACTAGATCTAATTCGATGCACACACATGGGTGGAAAATAATCTATATAACTATTTGTATGAGATCTTCTTTGTTATTTTCTTGGTAGAATTGTATGAGTGGCTAGTTTATTATGTGTCTAAATGGAATTGGAGGTATCGCACACTTGTCTAGACATAGGAAGAATTTCAAGCCCTGTATGATGCTGATCTGATTTGGACATGCACTGTGGATACTTGGTTCCATGGTGTTTTGAACAACTATATTCTAGAGTACTCAATTTCCACTTATTCTTTCCCAGAGGTAGTTGAGTTCCAATTTTTATGTTATCCAAGGGAACTTACTTGCAAGGAATTCCACTGGCGATCAAGATCTTGATGGTGACCCTGAACTTGGAATAAAAATCGATGGCTAACTAAACCCCACCATGCACGGGGGTAGGAGTAGGTTTGGTGAAAGATGGAGGACCTAGCAAAGAAAAAGGAAGAGAGAATAAAGGCGGCTTAAGTACAATAAGGCATGTGAAAGGGAGATCGAGAAGCAATGGAATATTGCAAAGAGGATGGCATTAAGGAGAGAGATGGCTCATGAAGGATTTGGAGCTCACGAAGAGGGCATGGAGCCAGAGCATCTCTAACTCCCCCATTTGGGAAAGCATGAAAGGGAACCATATTCAAACTCACAAAGGATCACACCAAGAGAGATGACTTGGACCATGGGTGCGCATCTGAATCTACCTAGGAACCTATCCCTTATGCTTGGTTTTCCAAAGTATCTAGTACATCTAATAGTTAGCAAGCTAATTTGGGAAATAGGGAAGTAGGGGTAAGTCACATAGCAAGTACATCTATGGCAGGGAAGATGTCTTCATTGTTGTTTGGAGGTACCTTTTAGGTGGATCATCAACATAGAATTAATGTGCACAAAATTTTGGACTCACTTCTAGGAGTAGTACCACCACGTAGACTATAGGAGTTCAATTTAGTAATATTATTGGGACATAGGAAAGTACATCTTTTGGTCCACTTCCAGCTATAGGTGGAGGATTAGGGGGTATATGTGGCTCTAGTTTTGGTGGATCGCATGGTTCTCGAGGTAGATGTAACACATGAGGTTCGGATCGGAGGGTAGGGTCCGCACCATCCCCAAAATATTTATATGGGTATGTCTCTTCATCTTCTAGAGTATAGGGGCATAGAAGATGCTTACGAACAAGTGCACATGTGTGAAATATTGTGGCATGCAAAAGGGCCCAAAGCTTCGAGCGTAAAGCAAGTCAATTTGTAACTACATTACGGGGATGCGGACATAGTTGCTACAGGAAGTTTTACCTAGATCAAACTTGTGTAAATTATGCAGTATTAAAAGATGCTTTCCTTAAAGAGTTATATATCCCTAAATTTGAGTAGAAGAGTATCAACACGCTCAAGGATATTAAGTAGGGCACTACTGAGAGTTTCGGGAGTATGATGCTTGTTTCAAAACACTTTTATCTAAGATTTCTTATGATATTCATGCAATCCAACATGCACAATGGTTCATTAGAGGACTGATCACACCTTTTAGAAGGGTGATGTCACATAATACATACATTGATCAGTGTAAAGAACTTGAGGTAGCTTTGCACGTTGAGGAAGTTGGAAGTATAGACACTGGAGTCAGCCCATTCTTGGAAGCAAAGATTGCAGCTATGGAAAAGTAGTTGGAGAAACTATCGAAAATTTAACACATGAGATGTACAGGATTTGGTGCAGAATGTGAGGTGGAAGGGCATACAGGGGATAATTGTCCCCGCAAGATAGTGCATTCATTATTGTTAGACTGTGAGATATGTCATCTGAACCATGACGCCAACCGCTACCCATTATTACAATGCACGATAAGGAAGAATGTATCCTGTTATTGTAAAATTTTCCAATCCATGACTCATGATATAGAAGACTGTAGGTTGATTGGTCAGATCCATGATGTTATAGATATTGGTGTACGACAGACAAGAGTATCAGATAACTCTAAGGGTAAAGGTGAGCACCAAGATTGAGATCACAATCAAGTGTGCTATGATTAGAATGAGGGGCGCTATGAAGGAGGATGTGGCAGAGGTTGAGGATACCATGGTGGATCTGGGGTCGAGGTCATGGTGGTGGATGAGGTGATTTTACTTGTGGATCTCCTAACCACTACAAGTGTAAATTTCCTCAAAATATTACTTGTTCTTTTTTTGGGAAGTTTGTAGCTATGAGGAATGCCCGGACCTATATGAGCATCTTAGCAAGCAACATAAACAAGTAAAAAGGGCACATGGATGGTTAGAATACATCACACTGTGGAAAATTAGTGGATGCCAAAGTTGGCACCAGAACCTGAGGTATTACTTTTGAAGATCATTACACACATTGAAGTTGCGCACTGAGACATGTTACAAAAGAAGCATACCATCACTAAGGAGGAAATTTTTCATGTAAGGTACCTAGTTCCTACATACTAGGAGGTTTATTAGGATACCATGGAGATACAGTGTTTAAAGGAGAAATCACGGAAGATGGAACAAAAGAAGGCAACAAAGACAATCCATTTGGATATTGATGAATTTAAGAAGGTATGTAAAATGTTGCACCAGGAAAATATCATTCCATTACTAGGGAGTTGGCTAAAGGGAAACACTCTGTGTGTAAATATTGAGAATGGACATCAGATCCTGCATGAAAATATTCCCCCTCATAGCTTAGATTACGATAAGGAGATCACTCTAAATTTTATTATGGATGGATGGCTCTTGAGTAATATATTGATTGACACAGCACGAAGGTAAATGTGCTTACTTTAGATGCATGGGTATAGATGGGGAGACCTCCATTGCAGCCATCTTCTAATGTATTATTTATGGATAATTGAACTAAGGCCACTCCCATTAGAGTTTTAAAAGATGCATCCATTACTATACAAGGGGCCAAGTTCACTGGGGATTTTGAGGTTTTAGCACTTGTAGAAGTAGACAGTTTCCAGCTCTTCTTGGGTGCCCTTGGTGCTATAAAAATAATGTTGATCTATAGTTCAAAAAAGGATATATAAGTTTTGAGAACGAGGAAATATTTATTATCCCTTTAACAGATGGGAAATTTACTCCTTATGTTGAGCTTTTGAGTGAAGAAGATCTAAATAGGATTTATGTACATGTCATTTGGGACCCAGAAGTACTCGATCCATATAAGGAAGGAATCTTCCAGTGGGAATATGCATAGTCTATTAGTGATACTACAAGTATTTATTGTGATAACTGGGTTCATGGCCCTTATGATATGGTTGGGCATGAAGTAAGGAGCACATTTGCACAAAAATCAAACCTCGTTGCATTAGGAGGATAGGTAACAACTTTGTACCTTGGTACACTAGAGAAGGATACCCTATGGTATTCCTACACACCATGGAGGAATAGTGGACAGACAAATTTGAAAGAAGAAATATGTTAGCATATACCCTACGCGGGATAAAAACACGCTGGTGGGTAGTTCACAAGGATAATATTTTAGAATGAAATGAAGTCAGGATTTCTCTAATAACTTGGTTTTCAAGGAGCAATGCACCTACTCAAATCTTCACATCTCATGGTAATCAACCTTTTCAAAGACCACGTTCAAAGTAGTGTGAGAGGCTCTAGACAAAGGGAAGGAATATTTATTGCCTTCTTTATGGATGCACAAATTTTATTCCCTTTACAAGGCTGCACATGCATTTGGTATGCATATGCAGAGCTACATAGAGAGAATAGAAATTGGTAGGATTTTATTGCAGGAATGGTCTAGACTTTCGACTACTTCTCTGCTAACCCTCCAGTGGAAGATACATTAATGGTTATAAAGTGTTTGACTATAGGAGACAATGCAAAGGAAAAAAATCTCATTCAGGAGTTATTTTCTTAGACAGACTCAGGGGTGTGCTTTGATAAAGAAGAAGAAACAGATGTCATGCTACTTAAGCATGTTTTCTTGGAGAAAGAAAAAGGAAAGGTGGTCTACATAGTGGATGATGACGAAGTAGAAGATATAGATATAGAACATTCAACGAGTATGTGCGAGGTGTTAGACAGTTTGGATAAAAATGTGTGCACCTATCATGAACCCATGAAGATGAAAAAGTGAATATTGGTATGGATGTTGAACCTAAGGAGGTAATAATTAGGGATTATTGGTCCGACTCTAAAGTGAAAAAAATCATTGAGTTACTATGTGATTTTCAGGACTTATTTCCTAGGGGCTATCATGAATTAAAAGGATTGCATGAATCATTAGGAGAGATGAATATTAATCTTAAGGAAGGTGTGTGCCTAGTCAGAAAAAGACCTTACAGAATGAACCCTAACCTGTGCATAAAGGTTAAGGAAGAAATTGACAAGATGTTGAAATTTGGCATCATCAAGCCCTTAGAAGAATCAAAGTGGGTTAGCCCTATGGTTATCAATATAAAGAAAGATGGTCGATTAGGATTTGTGTGGATTACAGAGAATTGAATTCTGCATGTGTGATTGATCCCTTTCCTACACCTTTCACAGAGGAGATATTAGAAGGCATTGCAGGGCGCAAAATCTATTCTTTTACAGATGGATTCTCTAGGTATCATCAGGTCTGGATTGCATAGGAGGATCAAGAGAAAACAAATTTCACCACTGAATGGGGAAGTTTTGCATATATTGTGATGCCCTTTGGTCTGAAAAATGTGCCTGTTGTATTTTTGCGCATAGTTGTTCAAGCATTCCAGGATTTTATTCACAACTTCTTACAAGTTTACTTGGATGATTGGATGGTGTATGGACTTATTAAGGATCATTGTGACAATTTGTGCTTAATGTTTGAAATATGTAGACAATTAAACATCTCTTTAAACATCAAGAAGTGCATGTTTGCTACACCTTTTGGCACTTTTTTAGGGCACATCATCTGCAAGGAAGGTTTGTTAGTGGATCCAGCTAAGGTTGCAGTTATTGTAGGCCTGGAAGAGCCTACCAATTAGAGTGAGGTGTGTAGATTCTTGGGTCACACTAGATATTATAGAAAATTTATCAAAGGATATGCTAATATTGCCACACCCTTAGAAGAGTTACTAAAGGGAAAAGGGACATTCTATTGGGGAGAACCGCAACAATGCGCATTTGAGGCATTAAAGGAAAGACTTACTACAATGCCTATTTTGTGTTTTCCCTCATGGAACCAACCGTTTCATGTACATGTGGACTCCTCTGGCATGACCATTGGCGCAGTTGTTAGCTCATCTTGGAAAAGGAATTACAGATCATCCTATATATTTTTATAGAAGAAATTTGACTACTACCGAGCGAGAATTATATAACTATGGAGTGCGAAGCCTTGTCAATGATCTACATGCTGCATAAATTCAGAAAATACCTGCTAGCAACACCATTTGTATTTTATACTGATCACATGGCATTGAAATACTTGGTAAACAATCTTGTTTTATAGGGGCACATATGTCGATGGGTGATTTTATTCCAAGAATTTGATTTCACAGTTGTGGTAAAACTAGGTAAAAGTAATTCGCCCAGCATAATTTATCAAGAATTGATCAGAAAGGATGCATAAACAATTGAAGATACAATTCTAGATGTAAAGTTATACTGAGTTACAACGTGCACCTTGAGAATCAGAGGATATTTTTTTCTTTCTACGTATAGGTATGGCCGAGGGCGGGATGAGAGCCTTAGAGAAGAAACAACTTGTGATTCACACTACACCTTTTATGTTGATCAATGGTGACCTATACAAGTTAGGTCATGATGAATTATTACACCGATGTGTATTAGAACACGATCACATGGATATCATGGAAGAGGCTCATGGTGGTATCCCGGTGGGCACTATCTTCGGCATTCCGGTGGGCACTATGTGGCAACGCGCCATCGCGCGCAAGATTCTACTCATTAGATTATAGTGGGAGACACTCTACAAAGATTGTAAAGCATATTATAAGGTGTGTGATCATTGTCAATGTGTTGGTAAACCTGGGAAAAGAGATGAAATGCCCTTAAGACCTATTCCTAGTGCGAGATCCATTTGAGAAATGGGCTATAGACTTTGTGGGTCCTATTTCTCTAGCCGTATGTAGAAATGGATCGCGCTACATCATCAATTACATAGATTATCTTACAAGGTGGGCAGAAGCAACACCTACCAAGGATTGTACAGTAGCTACAACAACCAAGTTCTTATGGGAAAATGTTCTTACAAGGTATGGATGCCCGCTAAGCTTGACAAGTGATAGGGGTACACATTTTTTGAATGAGACAATCGGGATACTATTGGATGAATTTATGATTTCACACCATAAGACTACACTTTATCATCCTCAGTAAAATGGTACTATTGAGGCCTTCAACAAGATTTTGAGCTAGACATTGGCAAAGATTTGTGCTATTGGAAGGAAAGATTGGGATGATTAAGTTTGTGTCGTTTTTTGGGCATATAGAGCAACATATAAGAGGTTGAATAAGGCCACACCCTTCCAATTGGTGTTTGGAATAGAAGAAGTTCTTCTTATGCAATTCATGTTACCTTCTTTACGTATTACGTGCCTCGGAGGTCTAGCTGATGAGCAAGATTTGGAAGAAAGAATTGATAAATTGATACTGTGGGATAAGAGGCATGCCATAGCACTTTGGAGTCAGAAGTAGGAAAAGGCTAGGCAGAAGGCATGGCATGACAGGCACATCAAGGACAAAAAGTTTAAGATTGGACATATGGTGCTTCTTTATTATTATAAGTTTATGCGTCATCCAGACAAGCTTAAAGTGCATTGGTTAGGACCGTATATTATCACTCATATACTAGAATCATGCGCATACCAGTTAGAGACGCTTGATGGAATACAATTACCTAGTTACTATAACGAGATTAGGCTAAATCCCTACTATAAATAAATCTTCTTAGTGTTTGTTATAAGGCAGTGTTTCCATTTAGAATATGATTTCATTTTTGTATTTCCTTAATGTATTTCCTTCTTCGTCGCTATTCTTTGTCAATTTAGTTTGGTGTTTTGTGTAATAAGCACATTTTCACGTTGGAATCTAATTACCATTTGAAGAATTTTTATGTGCAGAGGACTACATATACCATTGGTGTGGGGTGGTTACTCATAACTGGGTACACATGATAACGAAACTCATTACGGTGTTAATTAAGTGTGGAAAGGAGTTGTTAGAAAGGAGATTTCTCGAAAAAATGACCATTGATTGAGATAAATGAGGGAAAAGTATAACACAAGGTAAGCAGCAACCGTGGAGACTTCTAGGGGAAGGCGTAGTGGTGAGGTACTCAGGCGCATGGAAGTGCACTGAAGAGAAGTCTGTAGCTAAAAGGTAGGAAGGCACGCTAGAAGGTTATAGTTGGGGTGCGAAGATGTACCACGTGCATATTGTGAAAATGGTCACTTAAAGAGAGGATTGTTGGTAGGTGAAGGAGTAATAAATGCACTAAATTTTTGAAAATCTATAAAAGGATGTGACGCAAGTTCATTTTTACCTTTACGATCACAAGTATTAGAGCGAGTAAAGAGTGATCGAACCGAGCAATCATGTTGAGGTGTGGAGCATTGTGAAACCGGACATAGAAAAGAAGACTATTCCACGAAAGAGGTTTGTGTCCCCATTAGTGAAGGGTTTGAGCAAAGTACAAGCATTGAGGAGGAGCTAGGGCACGTAGATTCAAGCTAGGGTTTGAGTTTACTTGTTATAGACAATAAAAAGGTAGGATTTTTACGATGGCACCAAAGAAAGCACCTGCAACAGGCACGAAAGGAAAGAATAAGGTAGAAGATGAAGTTGAAATTTCTCCCGAGAGTAATTTTTCAGAGATGCAATACCCAGAAGGAGTAATAGTCAGACAAGAGTGGGATTCCCACATCCACAGATGCAAGATAAGTGACTACAACCACCATACCTCTAACAACAAGGGAGAGTTAGACACATTCTTTGAATAAGAAGACCAACAAGCACACATTAGAGGATATGCCAATGTATGATGATCTTTGGTGAGAAATTACTGAAGCGGGAAGGAGTTTATCAGTTATATGAGCTCCCATATTTTGGTAAATATGAACCCTTATACCAATGGCTAATGAGCCGAGTCCATGAGGAATTCTTCTATTTTTCCATAGGAAGGGTTAGGATCATAGCAGCCCTAGTTTCGATAGTAAAAAGATTGAAGGGCACAAGGGTAGACCTTATTAATGATCTGACTGATAAAGCATTGGTCATAGAAATAAGAAAGGATTTGGGGTATAGTAAGGGGGCGCATTAAATGGACATTGATAAACTAAAGAAATTTCTATGGTGCGGCAGCAATGCACATTTCTTAACCAAATTGAATGACCAAGAGATATGGTCACGGGTAAACACCATATGACTTCACATTGCAAATAAAATGTCTCAAGGAGTAGTATACAACCTAGCAGGCTATATTGAGACACCATTGTTGAGGAAGCGCGCACAGGAGAAAAGATAAGTTTTGGCGTTATCCTCATTTTTCTTGTGTTTTTAGAAATTGGAGTGCCCAATGGGACAAAGAACAATATTTGGGAGTACCCTTGGAAAATAAGTCCCTCGCAGAGAGGTTTGAAAAATATTTATGTGAAGGATCAATGATTGGGTTTTTAAGCAGAGGACGGAGATGTGGTATGACCGACTTCACACGGTGTTTGAGGAGTGGTGCATTCCCAAGGAGCTACCTTCGGTAGTAGGTAAGGCAAGTATAGTTCGCGGTGTACCAACACTTTTACATCACGTGGTTTTCTATGAGGGATGGGACATGGAGCCCATGGTGCAAACTGCCCTATGCCTTCACATCACACTACTTCCAAGCCTCAGTTCACATATTTACTAATGTGTGCCATCTAAAATTCAACACAGATAAGGTAGACTATGACTACCACACCCTCAAGAAGACATATGTGTATCCAGGATGGACTTCCTACATCGAGAGGCTCATCTCATATGTCATAAGTATGAATCCAGTAAGTATGGCTATTGGGGACAATGGAGTCATTCTCGTATACCTTCAACTTAAGCCTAAGGTGGAGAATAACAAGTATGTGGAGAATGACTTCCTAGATTTCGCCTAAAGGAAAGCATACAATGGAGAACGTGTTAGCTCTAAATCCTGCGGTGACTATAGAGGTAAATGAGGAGGAATAAGAACACAAAGATAATGGTGGCTTAGATCATAGAGGCCGGAGGTAGCCCATAGAAAGACTGGAGACAGAGCGCATGAATACTCCACCTCAGGTGTAAGAAGGAGATGATGAATTAGACATGGAAGAAGTCCATGAAGAGCATCATTATAAGAGGGTATTCATAAGAACAAGAACCCAAGGCATGGGAACTCCACAGTCTGTAAGGATATCACCATGAATCTCCCCTCGAAAGAGGCGGCGAAAGAGAAGAAGAAAGCTAAAGTTGAGTGAGGAGGTGGAGGAGTCTGCAAAAATTTTGCTTGGAACCCGGTAGAGAGCCGAGAAGATGTGGAGGAGCCAAGATATGAGGACATGAAGGCTGGAGAGTAAGGGGTGAAGAATGCAAAAGAAATGGATCATGAGAAACCTCACGCACATGATACTACTCGGGAGGATGAAGGCCCAACTCAAACCTTGGCGCTCATGTTCCTAAGGGGCCAAGAACAAGGAGAAAAAGTGGAGAATACATTGTCGAGTATGGGCTATGTTGAGGACACAAGAAAAATTGTCTACACCTATTTTCAAAGCACAGTGGACCTAAAGGAGTTATATGGGTGGGAGATGATGGACCCAAACATGGCCACTACGTGTGCAAGGAAACAATTGTCTTGGTCCATGCAAACTCATATGGATGAGCCAGATTTTGATGTATGCAAGGAGTCTTGTGTGTCAAGAAGAGTGAAGAAGGCACCTTAGAGCATGCACATGACTATAAAGCCCACTCTCATGTCTGATGAGCAGGTGAGAAATGCCTTGGTTAAGGTATCTACAAAGGTGGCACGGAGGAACATCGATAAGGCTGCCACTATTAGAGCACTACTTAAAGATAATAAGGAAAAAAATGTAGAAATAATGCATCTAAAAGGAGAGAAGGATCTAGAGAAGAAAAATAATGAGGCCTTCATCAACATGGCAAAAGAAATTGGTGACTATGTCTTGAAAGCAAGACCGCATCTAGAGTCTAAGGTACCTAAAAAGTTTCCTTCGGTTATGCATTATGTGCGCACATTAGTTGATTTGGTGCTTGAGGATGGACCAATTCAAATGCCAGTGCCAAAGGATCTGAATAGGAAGCAAAGAGAGCAAGGGCCTTTGTGGTTAGAAAGATTTCATCTTACGAGGCATTACTCCAAACTTTACAAGATGAGTGAAGAAAGAAGATCAATATTTGAACATATGTGCAGCTCAGTAGTGATCAGGATCAGGACTATAATAGAAGATAATGAATTCCTAAAGGAAATGAAGGATGAGACTTTAGGGAACACAGAGATATTGGCATTAGTAAAGAAAAAGTGTGAAGCCCTTGCAATAGCACAAAACCTGCATAAGGAGAGGTTGGATGAGATTGGGAAGCTCATAGCGCAAAAGATGGATCTTCTAGAAGGAAGGATGTCTTATTATGGCCAATGTTGTCCTAGTACTACAGAATGAAAAGGGAGAAATAACCCAAGACGAGTTGGAAGCTATTTCCATAGACGTTCCAGAGAAAATGAGAAATGCGTTGGATGACTGGAAAACATTGGAGGCTGAGATTAAAACAGAATATCCAGAGTTGATCCTCCCAGTTGAAGCAGAGGGTGCTGCAGAATAGAATTCCATTCTTTGTATAGTAATTCTTTACATTCTTTCCATTCTTATTCTTTATTGTTTGGGAATGTAAGAAGGAAACCCCATTGTCCGGGGTGGAAATGTAGTTTAGTGTGGGGTAATGTTGAGAAGACAGAGTATGACACTAAGGAGAGGGAACACAGAAGATTCACATGTAGGAATAGGATGCATTTGAAGGCGTGGAAGGATAGGGAAGGAAACACGCTCTAAGACAAGCTGATTCGGACTTGGCCATTTTTCATGGTTATGGGCCCTTGCATCTTGATTCCCGCCTAAGGTGATGAGTCCTCGCATCCTACTAAGTCGTGTGGGAAATTTGGGATTTGGGGAAAATTATCTTACCAAAATAAAAACAATACATAAACATTATTTACACCAAATCTTGCAAATAGTAGGCCACTTGCTAGTCTAATGCTAGTCACAACCTATAAAGTGAAATAATCTTGGAATTGATCAGATAATCTTAATAGGAGATGAGTCACATTTTCCCAGATGGACCATTGTTAACCTTGTGTCTTTGCATCCGTCATCATCATTTGAACATCACTATCTCATTTTTCTTACGTCTTTCTTAGCTTTCAATGTTGAGCCATCACACCTGACTAGTTGTGTGGATTCAATGGAAGATTTAAAAATCCTATTGCTATATCATCTACATTCTACCAATGAAATCAAATGTTTACGATTGTTTGAACATAGGTTTTGACAATGCACCCTTTACTAAGTAAACAACCCAAAAAAATCATATATTTCAAAATCTTAAAAATACAAATAATCAAAAATCTAAAAAATAGCAAATATTTTTGTCCCAAAATCAAAAACATCCATAATTAGTCTAAAAAATCAAACAAACATTTTCCACAAACTTCAAAACATTTACACAACTATCAATCACTAATTTACTCTTCCAAACAATACAAAAATAACAAATCAACAATCATCTCAAAATCAAAATTTTAACTCCTATCCTAGTGATCGTTCCAACTATCATACAACAAATCAAAACCCTAGCATGTATCCTCGTTTGGGGTAATCTCAACTCTTATTCCCTCCTTGCATGTATCCTTGTTTGGATTCGGTGACCTCATAATCAAAGCAATCTTCAATGTGGATCAAACAAGAGTGTCACTTGACCCCACTCTTCATCTGATCTAATCTTAGCCCTTGCATGTATCCTTTTTGGGGGGCAATTCAATCAAATCAATTTACCATCTGGATTCAACAAGAGTGTCACTCAACCCCACTCTTTAGTCTGATCTTACTCCTTGTATGTATCCTTCCTTGAGCGACAAATTAATTTAATCAATCATCATGTTACAACACATTAGGTGCATAGTTAATTGTCTTTATTTCTAATTTTTTTGCATTAATAGTTACTATAGACCAAGTACAAGTATTTTTTTAATCATCCTGGCTCATTTGTAGCCTTGGTGTTTACATTTATGGTGTATATTGGGTTTGCTTTTACTTCATTGTTTGTTGTGTGTGTGTGTTTACGTACATAATGGGTTGGTCATCATGGTTCTTCAATAATCATGGTGTTGACTCTTTTATGTAATAACAAGATAGGTTGCTCCAAAATATAAAACATGAATGGAAGCTCAAGCTACGAACAATGTCGGTCATATCATAAATACATTCATTCATGTATCTCATTAAAAAAAAATCATATCAAAAACATTTATTAATCACAAACATCATTGTATGTCTATCATGTATCATTTACTATCATCAAAACTATAGTAGCAAAAATGACCAATGATTTCTGCTCACACCCAACCCTCTATTCAGGTCTAAAATCCAAATTTTGACATTTTACCCTTTGTCTCTCATTTTCTAAGCTTGTTTTTTTGTCACTCCTCGATTAGTCTCTCTTCCTATCAAGAGGATGTCCACCACTTTGTTACATCACCCACCCGCTCAATGGGGCACTCCCTTGGTACCATACAAACCCACATGGGAATCCAAATGCTTCCCAGGGAAACTAAGGTAGTCCACCACATTTCTTTATCATTTGTTCACCGATTTGCATGTGTCTACTATCTTTAAAGCACTATTAATTCGTAATAATACTTTAAAGAGGGAAAATGTAGACACCCTAAAATATCACATTATGCATTCTAAACCTCCAAAATCATCCCATAATTACTTCACAAAGAAGTACATTACGACCATTTTTGACCACGGTGGATCATTACGACTCATTTACGACCATTTTCGATTACTTTTGATATATTTCACTATTTTACGACCTTTAATGGCATTTTACGATATCATCTCGAATAAAATTTTCTCATTCCCATGATTCCACTAATTACTTCTATCATTCACATATGGTCTCGAATAATTAAATATTCACACTATGGACCTTATTACATTCATATCCCATTCCTATGATTAATTAATTAATCCTACCACTCTTATTATTCATCCCCTATCCCATTAGCTAATTTAAATATCAAAATAATTAAATAAATCCTACATTATCCATTTACACCTCACCTCTTATCCACTTTCACTTCACTAGTCAACATCTCAAGTTAACTAGAGCAAAACAAATCAATTAAAGATTAAATCATTAAATATATGCAAGAGGACAAATTTAGATTAAATCAAATCATGCATTTGACTTAACTAAACATATCCCATAAAGCATGACATTCTAAAATTAAAGCAAATCAATCCAAAAGCTAAAAGTCATGTCACTTTTTTGGGTGAATAAAACAAAAGATATGCAATTAATATTTAATTATAAATATACAAAAGCATGTGCAACCTTTGCCAACTCAAAAATAACTCATCCATGCAAGCTCAAATCAATAGTTCAACTCCTCAATTAGATTGGAAACTCAAACAAGCCTCTTTAATCATGCTTTAGTTAACTTCATACGAGACAATTTAATCACACAAATCAAGGATTTGTGGATTATATTCCCTCATCTAGATAAATAATTACCCATTCCTTTCTAATTATCATCTTTGGAAGCTTTGAGAATTGCATCATCATTGTGTTGGATTATCATTCAATCTCACACATTGTTACACTATCTAATTGATCACAAATCTACAATCAAATCAGTCATTCAATCACTTTTCTTGAAGTTGAAATCTACTTCCATTCGAAACACTTTTGGAGCATCCACAAACAAATTTGATCAAGAGATTCAACAAGCTCGATGCTTCATTCCAAGCTTCAACGATCTCATTTGAGGTTGCAAGGAGATACGAAGAAGGATCTGGTTTACTTTTATTTGCATTGTTTCTTTCGTTTTGTAGTATTTCTCTGTATACAATTGGTACATTGTGCAATAATCATGTGAATTGGGGGAAGTGTTGAGGTGGTGCAACTTAATAGTTTTAAATTTTATTGTTTGAGCGCATTGTTAGGATTCGAAAGGAAAAAATAAATTATAGTGGTTATCAAATATCGTATCCAAACATATGAGGTAAAATTCCACTAAAGTAGGTGAGGGCAAGAAGTAACTTCTAGTTTGTTGAGGTTTTAAGTAGCGTAGGCATTTCCATTAACCCAAATACTACTTTCAGGCAGAAATGTCCACTTCTATCGAAAGTGTTTTGAGCATTTTGTTGTTCTTCATAGATTGTTGAGCCTTCGTTTATCATGTGTCAATATTTGAGATCCATGTTCACATTTTGTATTAGCTAAGTATTTTAATGCTTTAATTGTATTTTCTTGCTTTTCGAAAGTAATCAATTACGGCCCTGAACACTAATTCAATTTGGATTACTTTATTTTACTTAGTTTATCCAACATTATGAACTAGGTCAATTGTACTTTAACAATTTTATATCTATTGGTGTAAAATAAGAAAGCATGTATCTAGAGTGAGTTCCACATGTACATGTGGATGTGTTGCGTAATTACCCGCATTTTCTTTCGATTATGGATGGAGTTCAAATCGGAGTTGCTAGCATAGAAAGTGATGAGAGGGCATGAGAAATGGGTTTTTCTTTATCAAAATGAATAACACTTTTTTGAAATGAGTACTTGAATTAATCCTTGCTACGATTTTTGAGAAGGGACCCTTGATACAATCGTTGCGAGTTTATCAGAGGAATACTCGCACACACCATGTGGAAAGATGAAGAAGTTTAATAATTTGAGTTAATAATAATATTTCATGGAGGGACCTTTATGGGATATGATGTGTCTTCTTATGCATATTTTTTAATTTTGATGTAATGGATCTTTGACATTTGACCTGCACTTGTATGTAATTCCTCTCTCCTGCCTACATGTCATCGCTTAGCAAATTACTAATGTAATTGTTCTCCTTATGTTACACTATCATGTTTATTATTCTATTTGGACTAGCCAACCATGTCTTGAAAGACAATATTGATAAAGGCAAAGGTAAAGGTTTATAAGAGGGCCCTTTTTGTTTCTTAAATAGATAAAGCCTATCATGTGCAATGTTACTTAGCCAATTTAGGCATTTCTATCACAATAGACTTACTTTTGGCCAAGTTAATTTGTTTTATATCTTAGTGAATGACTATACAACCCCTTTTACATCATCATACACATCATTAAATTAGAACCCATTTAACTCTTTCTTTATATTTTAAATGTACAACGGAGAAGAATTTGTGCAGGTCTCATACTACTTTTTTTAATCTTTAAAAAAATTGAAAAATTAATATGTAAAGGCAACTTTATGTTTCCTAAAGAGAGGAAGGTTTATTCCATATGTTTATTAACTTTGAAGCCAATAAAAATTAAGAGCTACTAAAATTGGCGATGTCAATGATTCCACAGATGCGTCATAATATTAATGTACGGTCCATGTTGACAGCATGGTCCCCTGCGTCTGACTTATTTACGGCAACGATCGCGATATTTTTCTAAACTTTTACAGAGCTGGAAAGCGAGGTATGGGTCAATGGCGGACCTCATAAAAATCTATGAGCACTCAGAATTACCTATGCAAACGGATGCGATTCGAATCTTGGAATTTGTGACACGAAATTTCTATTTCCTGGAGCCGTGCCCCAAATATTCCGTGATCTCTTTTGTATTGACATGGCGAGAAAATGAATTGAATTGTGTGGATGGGATGAAGAGATACTGACTCTGCCTCAGCCCTCCATGAACGCGACCTCTCATTCATCGTGCCCACTGTTTTCTCAATGTCACTTCCAATAGCCGTGCACAGACGGAGATTTTAGCAGAAGAGAGGATCGGTATTTATTCTTCCAACTGGGGAGATACAAAATCTTATCTTTTTCCAAGATGAACAAGGTAAGCACAGTAGATGAGCCTTCGTTAAGTAATATTGATACTTCCAGTTTCTTTTTCTATTGTACTTCTCAATCCCCGTCCACTTTAATGCCGGATCATCATAATTGGAGGCCAACCAGAACATCATCTCTGCAGGAGGAGGATGCATCAATTGGGTTGGGATTAATAGATCAGAATAATGGATTGTCTGGTGATGAAAATGGAAGCACCACAAATTTATATCTCAAGAACAGCTCTCCGCAAAATCTTCAAGATCTGAATACCACTTTTTACTTTTCCAACCCTGGTATAAAATCTTCAAGCGAGGTGTTGTTGGGATCAAAACACAATCTTGAAAACAATTATGAAGAGAAAAATGAGTCATTAGCCATGCCCGGCCACAGCCCCGCTGCAATTTCTTCCAGGGATTCAGAAGGCCTGCATCTTCTGGGTCTTCTTCTACAATGCGCAGAAGCCATTTCCACGGACAATTCCGAACAGGCAAATCTGTTTCTGCTGGAAATTCAAGAACTTTCTTCCCCGTACGGAAGCTCGGTACACCGCGTGGCTGCTTACTTTGCGGAAGCCATGACGCATCGATTAAGAAGCTCCGTGGTGGGATTGTATTCTCCGATCACAGACAAAGGCAAATCCCAGAGAATTTTATCGGCATTCCAGGTCTACAATGGCATTACCCCGTTCGTGAAATTCTGTCATTTCACAGCGAATCAAGCAATCCAACATGTTCTGGAAGGGGAGAGCGGAGTACTGCACATAATCGACCTGGACATAATGCAAGGGCTCCAATGGCCGGGACTGTTCCACATTCTCGCGTCTCGCCCAGGCCGCCATCCGTATGTTCGAATAACAGGGTTGGGAAACTCCATGGAAGCGTTGCAGGCAACAGGAAGGAGACTCTCCGATTTCGCCCACACGCTGGGCATTCCCTTCGAATTTCATGCGGTTTCAGACAAAGTGGGCGACATGGGTGCAGATTGCAGGGAAAAGCTCGGGGTGAGAAAAGGAGAAATTTTAGCTGTGCATTGGCTGCACCATTCTCTGTACGACGTGACGGGATCCGACATGAACACTCTGTGGGTGCTAAAGAGGCTCTCTCCCAAGCTTATCACAATGGTGGAGCAGGATCTGAGCCGCAGTGGCTCCTTTCTCTCCAGATTCATGGGCGCAATGTATTATTATTCCGCCATGTTCGACTCACTGGGTGCAGCCCATTCAGAAGACAGCATTGAGAGGCATATTGTTGAACAGCAGCTTCTGTCTTGTGAAATCAAGAACATTGTTGCAGCGAGGAGCGAGTATGTGAAATTTGACAAGTGGAGAGAGAAGGTTGAGGAAGCAGGATTCACCAAATTCGGGCTTGGTGGGAATGCAGCGGCTCAGGCAGAGCTTTTGCTGGGAATGTTTCCGTCTCAGCCATACACCTTACATGAAGAGTATGGAACGCTTAAACTTGGCTGGAAAGATCTCCCCTTATTCACTGCTTCTGCATGGACGCCTGCCCATCACGCACTGTAAATTGCTTGCTGTTTTTAAATCTTTCAAGTCTTGGGTGATTATAATTCCCGTCTGTAAATATACTTAGAACATAAGAACGGGGAAAGAGGAGCATTTGAAGTGATGACAAGATTTATATTTTTGTAAATTTAGAGGCCGTCGGGTCACTGATATTGAAGAAAGAGCTTATAAGATGTGGCGTACGAATAAATATGAAAATGAAAATAAATCCAAGATAAGAAGAGGTTTTGAGAAATAACTTAGTTTCTCACAATTTTAGAGAGAGTTATACAAAATAGACCGTATATCACAAAATAAAATAGTGAGGTGAAAAGAAAAGATCAACACAAGTAGAAATTGTTGATCATAACAGTTTTGTTTCTAATTCGTATCGTAGCAATAGAGTTCTAAGAATAATCGCATAAGGTGTATCTGATTGCATGACTCCTCTATAATTATACATAAATCTATAAGAAACTAATCTCCTTCCTTGAAATTCTAATGTGGCAACGATGTCTTACAAAAACACAAGAAATTAAAGGATGGTTTAAGGAGCATGTGTTATCCCTCCATTACTATCACACTTGTTGATGAGAACAATTCGTTGTAGAAACCACAACCAAGTATAATTTAAGTCAACAAGTACCCAACCCTTATAATTTCAATGACCTAATCAATTCAACAATAAATGGTAGATGCTCTTCATAGTTACGTAAATAATTGAATGGTTCTCTAAATTCTTGTAGATACTTTTGGCAGATTGGGATGTTTCTCTATCACTCAAATCAATGAATAATTCTCTATACACATTCTTGTCCTAAATGCGCTAATGCCCTTATTCATTTGCAGACTTCTTGAAACAAGAATGACGTGCTTGCCAACAAACATGAAGTGGGAAAATTTGACAAGGGCCAAAAATTGGGGGACCCAAATAAGGGTGAGAAGGGCCCACATTAAAAAAAGTGGCTAAAACTATAGCAATATGATTTTAGGGAACTAAAACCATACTGTTGTGGTTGTGGGGATTATCCCAAAAAAAACAAGAAAATAAGAGGAAGAGAGAGTAAAGTTGAGAGTAGAGAGAAAACATTAGAAAAAGAGCAAACAAAAGAACACAAGGGAGCATGTCAACGGACAACCAAAAGTAAAAACACCCACCAACAAGGGTATAATCTAAACCAATAACCCATAACAACATAAGCACATTAAACGGGTGTAAATTTATAACAAATAACTAGTCTCATACCAAAATTAGGTGTCAACATCATACTCACTTTAATGTGTGTGTGTGTATACATATAAAAGTAAAACAAACAAGTGGATACATAAAAATTGCATCAATCAAATGGAATTTTGCTAAGAGTTCTCATAGTCAATATTAGAACAATTGTAGAATCAAAGACAAAAGAAAAGATAAAATCACATGGTTTCTATTGTAAAGGTCTATACAAATTATGGAATTGACATCCATGTGCTTGTGTCTTGGGATATAGAATTTTGTGCCCCTATAATCATGCAAAGAACATACATGTAGGTGAATAAGTGTCTAAATAATCAATAATCAATTTTAAATACATAAATGTAGGAAAGGAGGATCGAAACTAACACAACACATTTTTCCAAATAGATCAAATCCAAGTCTTACAACCTATGTTGAATCTTACGTAAATTCGTAAAAATAATTTTAGTTTAAAAATCAAAATTAACTCAATATAATGTAATGAAGAGAGTAAGATTAGAAAATGTCATGAATATATCCTACAATGGGAAAACCTACTATATGTTGTGTACAACTATAAGGTCCACAATCTATAACTACTTATATATAAGGGAACTTAAATAGAATTCCTAAAATATAGTGAATGCAACTTGGAGCATAGACTCTAGATATAAGATATGTTAAATATAGGTTTCCCTTTCGAGATTTGGAATAAATTAGTAAATAATGTACATATAATCATCTTAAACATAACATATTACACATATCATGTGTTAGATAGGAAATAAGATCACTTATGTTTAACATAGTAAGATATCTTGTAAGCATGTATATAATAATCAGGTTGGCCCATATGGTCATGTGATATAATCTATATAAGAAAAAGTGTAGTATGCCCCTTGTTAAGAAACAAATGATGTAAACATATAAACGCCATGCCCCATCATGTAAGTGAGTTGTGAGCGATTTGATGCCAAAAGTGGTATGCCCCCACTTCCAAGTGTGTGAATATAATCAAGGTAATATGGGAACAAATTACCCCTATGAGAAAGCTATTGAAGTAGCAAACACCTTATAGGAAAGGTATGAGCTATGTAAGTGCCTGAATATCACATCCATTATGGGAAAAGTATGGGTAATGTAATCATAGAAATAAATTTCACCCCCATGTGAGAAATATATCATCGAATAAGTATTATAAATGATATATCCATATACGTGAAAGATGGGAGAAATATGGGCCCAAAGGAAGAGTGCTCCAAGAAAGGAAGGAGTAAAGTGCAGTCATAGGAATAAGGTGTTCCCTTATGGGAAATACAAGTAGTGCAGTCATAACCTAAATAATATACCATAACATGGACAAGATATAATAAATGTAGTCATAGGAAGAGGATGCCCCATTATGCGAAAGATTTAAGAAACGTAAACATATGAATAGGATGCTCCCTAATGGGAAACCTATAAGTGATGCCTATGTGGTAAAATATTAGAAATGTAGCACATGAGATAATATTCTCTTATGTAGGAAAATAAAATAAATGTAGTATCAATAAGGGAAGGCATATCAATGTAAAGGAAAAATTATATTACCAATACCCCCAACAGATGTGTGATATGAATCATGAAAACATAGGAAAGTCATAAACAAATTTATGTATATGTTGAGGTGGAAAGTGGTTTTCATTAACAAGCACTATAACTAACCATACACATTGCAACACTTAAACAATATAACTAAATTAATCATACATAATAGAATATTCTAGGAAAGGTACAAGAAATTGATGAATACATTTTAGAATGATAGATTTGGTTTATTATGTGGCCACACCTTTCAATTTTAAAAATACAGGAGCTACTTATCAAAGAGATATGAAACATATTTTCCATGATTACATGCACAACAATTTAAAATGTTACACGTAGATGACATCTTGGGAAAATTTAGGAAAAGTGAAAATCATCTCCATGACTTAAGAAATATAATTGAAAGATTGAAACAATATATGGTAAGATTATATCCTAAGAATTGTGTATTTGGTGTAACAAACAAGAAATTTGTTGGGTTTCATTATTTCTATGAGAGAACATGAACTTGATCAAATGAAAGTACAAGTAATTTTTGAAATGTCTTCTAATATTCTTAAGACACGAAGGAGAATACAAGGAAACATCCAAGATATTAGAATATTTATTGATTAATGTAGACACCTAGTTTTGGTACGAGATTTTTATTACAAAAATTTAATATGAAATTTTACGTATGGCCCCTCATCCATATTAGGCTCTTATTGACACAGCATAACCTGTTTCTTTAGTGTGGGCGAGAAATTTATTGGGTTTCATTATTTCCATGAGAGGTCTAGAATGGATCGATGAAAGTACAATCAATTGTTAAAATACCTCTTATTATTCTTAAGCAACAAAGGATAATACAAGGAAAAATTCAAGAAATTAGAATATTTGTTGATTAATGTAGACACCTAATTTTGGTACAAGATTTTTATTGCCGAAATTTTAGTGTGAAGTATCCCTTTGTTCATATTAGGATCTTATTAATAAAAATTATCTTGTTTTTGGCTCTTTACTTCTCTCTGCTCAACCACATAGTCCTTTCTTTTTCTATTTTATCTTTATACAATGTTCTATTAGGAAATCCCTTGCTATTTTTTTGTTTCTCATTCCTTTACTTCTAGGATTAAGAAATTATCAACATCCACTAATGACGGTAGGACAAGTTATCAACATTTGATAATATCTTGGGTTTTCAATAGTCTCCCTTATCTACTTTCATTTTTTTGATAAAAAAATCTTATATTATATTAAAAGAAACACGATGGAAGATTTTTCCAACAAAAAAGTGGGCGGTATGAGAGCACACCCCAAAGCCACAAGCACACTAGGCCATGCCTAGGAATACAAAAAAAAATAACTCAAGAAACAATGAAGTCAAGCAACTGCAACAAGAAGACCAACAGAGGGGGTTCATGATCATCTATCTATCTAGGAACAAGAAGGTATTTACCAAGTGTCCGACACGTCCTACGAGCACCTGGGGTATTCTTCTTCTTTGTCAAGAACAACCCACGTGGGAGAGACAAAAAGAGCCATATGGGGGAACTTATCGACGGCAATGGAGGCGGAGGTGGCAGGCTCCACCCATCCTAGGTGCATGGCTTAGAGCCACATGTGAGCCCCAACTAAGTTGACGAGCAATTGGGGGAGCCCCAAACCTGATGGCGAGCTGGTGGAGATATAATTCTCTAGGGTTGGCTATATGGAGACTAATGAGCACGACCGAAAGAGTGTCACTAGGAGCGGCTCCGACGACCTCCTCGGGGATGGCCGTCGTGGGGCGGAGAGCACCAAGAAGGAGAAGGTGGCTCTCAAGAAACATTACAGGGGGCATCCCCCAATGTCGTAGAATATTCTAAAGGTGCTCCACCTCAAGGGCCACCTTTTTATCTTGCACTTGAATCTACAGTAGCACATTGGAGATAACCATCGATTTATTATACACGGAGAATTGTTGATCAACTTCAGTATTAGAAAATAAAAAAGAATTCCTTTCTTTCCATAACCAAAACAAAATTTCCCCTCTGAAAGTATGCCAAATATGGGAAAATATGTGAGGTAATCTGGGGCTATCTCCTAAAATAATATGATGCCAAGTGAAACACTTTAGCGAATAGAATGAATGAATGATGTTTTGATGGGTACTTTTATGTCAATATTTTATTTTATTCAGATTTTGTGTGCTACTATTAAGGGAAACTTTTATGGGAGAGTATTATGCATCTAGGGTAGTTATCATAGGAGTTTTAAGCCAAAAAGGTGAACTTGTGACCTTTTTAATGATAAATTGAATGATGCAAAAAAAAATTATATCACTTATGATAATGAATTATATGTTCTTGTACATGCATTAACATATTGGAGACATTATCTATTACATATGGAATTTATATTTATGATTGAAAACCAATTCATGAAGTACATAAAATCACAACCTAAACTTTCCCACAAACATGCCAAATGGGTTTCATTTTTGTAGGCCTATATAATTTTATGGAGTATAGAATTGGAAAAAATAATGTGGTGGTTGATGCATTTTCTTAGAGATGCCACTTGATAGATGTTATGAGTAATGAATTGGTTGGATTTGAGGGAATAAAGGATTAATATGTAGATGATTCATACTTTAGTGAAATATATGACATATTATAAGGTATTCAAGACATATTATTTTATAGACTACTTATTAGTTAATGAATTTTTGTTTAGGGGGTCTAAATTCTACATTCCACTTGAATCAAGGAGAAAAAGGATAGTGAGAGATGTATTTGTTTGTGCACTTTTTACCATAATCCATTAGATCTTGTGTCAATTAAATAACACACAACATACAAATAACAATCTACACTAATCAAACATATTAGTTAATATCGATTGAAACTCTTACCTCGAACATGCATATAGAATAATAAAGACCTCATTGTATGAAATAATTACAATTATCAATGTATGCACATACTAAAGATGTGTAATCCCTAACCTATTAATATCAAACAAAACACAACACCGAGGTTGAAAAAAATCATCTATATATAATACTATTTTTCTTATTTTACACTATGAGATATAAAATTGTTAAACTAATTGACTTTATTAATAGCATATTCATGAATAAATATAGTTAAACACATAAATATGATTTTGTTTAGGTTTTAGCGGCATAATTTATTAATTTTGAATGATCAATGCTCTCTATAGGATAAGGTAGATAACTAATACATACTATACATGGATCTTATATATTAGAACATGATCAAAGATGGCTCAGAAATGGATGAAATGTGGCTCCAAAAAGTGGTTTAAGGCTAAGAACTCTCTAGAAAATACCAACAAAAGTGGAAAATACTATATGATGGAAGTGTATAGGTTTAACAACAATTTTATATGTTACCCATAACCTCACCAATCTAGAATTCCATGTTCATTTTCACATGCCTTAGTGGAAATTTTCCTTATATTTTTGTGATGTCATGCAAATTGAATTGTTTTCATGTATGATGAGAAAATTCATCTATGCTCCCCTCAATTTTACACTTGTGGATGTGGTCAAAAATATCTTCAATGCCATATTATTTTGGTAATTTCATCATCAAAATATCCACCACTATAGAACCAATAAGAATTATGTTTCCATTGGACTCGTAACTCCCCTTCATAAGTAACCACAAGAATTGTTGGTATCAAACTATCTCTAGTGGTATTTAAACTCTCGGGATCTGCTAAAGATCATATTTTATTATGAAATATCCATTAATATTCACGATAACATTAAACCCTTACATGATTCACAATTCCTTACTTTCTCACAAACCCTAACCACTTCACAAAGGTATCGATTACTAGTGAGTTCAAGTCCTAAAATCCTTTTGAATTTTGTGATTTCCTTTCATCCTCATTAAATTTAATTTCATTACAAAAAGATTCATTATTGCATAATTATTCATAGCTAGAACATGTTTCAAAATGTGAGTTCATAGCATACCCTCTCATTCGCCCAAGTTTCAATGGTATCCAAATGAATAAGCCCATCCTTACCCCACAAGTCCACAATAACAAGCTCATGAATTCCTTCATCTAAATATCCACACAACCATTTCTCTTTGTTAATTGAATTTCCCATTTTGACATAATCTACATTGATCTAAACTCACCTCCAACCCTACCATTGCCAAGCCCTCGTGCATTACAAGTTTAGCTTGCCATACCTAGGGATTTAACATAAAATATTTCAAAAATCTTCCACAAACCTCCAGAGATAATCCAATCCTTTCAACTACATAACAAATTTCATCAAACACTCACAACCATACTAACAAGATCCCGACATTGGAATCAAACATTTGCATTCTTTTTTTTACCATAAGTCATTAGATCTTGTGACGATTAAAGAACACACAACAAAAAGAAAATAATTTACACTATGGTGATGGAATATCAATCAAGCTTATGCTTTAATGTCTCACTTGAGTTGCAAAGATAACATCAAGAGTCTCATTGTATGAGAGAATTTTAAATAGCCAACATGTTCATAGACTAAACATACACGAACCCTATTATATTAAGATTAATCACAACAAATCAATTAAATTGAAAAAATAATCATTTTTATACCATAAATGCAAGAAGATACATTATATCTAAGATTTGGCTTAAAAACAATACGTGCTTCACAATACAATGTGATACATCATTAATTGATTCATACACTATTACACAACCTCCCAACCCTAATTTGAAAATATATGGTTCCTTGTTTTTAGTATATATTACTAATTGAACCAAAACTAAATCGTAATCAAAGGATCGAGATAAATCGATAACATCATAAATATATAGTATGCAAACACATAATGACAAGAAATTACAAATAACAAGAGGAATAAAGTTACTTAGATGATAACTCGTTGTCCGTGTTGGATCCGAACTAGAAAAATGATGGAATAGGCTAGATCTAGATTGTATGTGATTTTTTTGAATGATCTATAAGTGTGTTGGACGATAACGTCCAAAAGGGGACAAGATTACCACCCCAAGAACTAGTGTCATATTGGACACTAGTATCCTTGTGGTGAGTGTGTATCTAGCTCTTTCAAGGTTTAATAATGTCCCCTAAACTTCTCTCTATGTCCCATCCACTTCACTATATGGTTTCTCCTGTCACACATATACCTACAAAAAAAACCCTAGTTACTTGCACAAGGCTCAATCACACATTAGGCTAAATAAAATATGCATATGCTTGAGTCAAATAGACCTCGACGGTATCCCAAATGTGATTATCACCAAGCATTGCACTACCTATTAGACTTGACATAGTTTTTTTTTGTGTGTGTGATAGAATCATTTCCCTTAAAGTTAAGTTTCTCTTGTTCCAATCACACCAAGATAGTAGGATATAACTAATTTACCCCCAAGATAATGTGTGTGATAGAATTCAAAATTTTCCCTTCCTATGTAGTGAATAATGCAGCCCAAATGCATCCCTTAGGTGTTCCTTTTTTCTACATAGTGAATACAAAGTAATAACCCCAATTACCCATTAGACTAGTTAGTAGGTTATGTATATATAAGACTCCTTTGTTTGAATTTTGACACTTAATGACACCAAAGGCCAACCCAAACATGAAATAAGAATTATAAAAGACCCAAAATTAGGCATCAAGTGGCACTTCAAAAAATAAACAATATTGGACAAAATCACCAAGAAGGGACACTAGAACCCGGGTGTTAGTGTCCTTATTGGGCACTATTGTCCCAAGGACAAGAACCATAACTATACTACGAAAAAACATCTCATGTACCCTAAACGAGTGGGTGAAAACATCGGGAAACCTTTTCACCTCCCAAAGATCCATGAGAAAGTAGTTACAAAAACATAGACAATAGGAACAAAACAAAAATTAGTTAGAAAATAGGCCAAAAATAGACTTGGCCAAAATTCTCAACATGGAAAAAGTGCCTAGATTAGATAAGAACTCCTAGGTGTTATTTTCACATATGTGTGCTCTTTTTGTAGGGGTAAAAACAATTATAGTTCGGTTTCAACATTTGCACACCATAATTATCTCTAGTTTCAATAGTTACACATCTAGTTTCATATTGCAATCAGTCACTAACAAGAACTAACTACTAAAGCAGGAACCAAATTAGGAACTAAATAAGGCAATGACACTAGGGAATATACATGACATCAATATTCCTAGTGCCTTTGTGTCACCCGAGGCAAGTTACAAATCAGGTTTGTGATCATTTGTAGTGGCACTTATCCATAGGAAGCATTAACGGTTGGAGGGAAAAATAAACTGCTCTCCTAATACACTTTCCCTTAGCGGAGACAAGATGCCTAAATATGAATTTTAGTGCCGAGATGATCAAATCCCTATTTTAGCAAAAGGACACCCAAATCCTTCATGTTATTCCAACTAGGTTCTAAGTCTTGAGTCTACAAGTAGGAACAAATTTTTATCCCTTTATCTTTCAATACTCCAGGTGTACTCTAACCCCTTGGTTTAGCTTTTCCAATACATATTTCCATTTTTACATATTTTCCAAGTTAAATTTCAATTTCATTTACCTAGAGCATTGATGTAATTGTTTTCTTTTGCAGGTCCTATCCTATCCCAATGAAGGAAAAATACAAAAGAAACCATGAGTCAAATCTCAATCATGCTTTGATAGAGATGATATTCCAAGCCGCTACACACACACATCATTATCACTCGCACACAAAAAGGTAACCCATAGGATCCTTATCCTTCCCTTCCTTAGAATTCCATGGTACACATCTTGCACTATTCCGTTTGGTACACTACATCACTCATTTGACATGTTATTGGGTAGAATATTCTTTTGACTCTCTAAGATATGCTTTCTATTCTACTTTATGCTATCAAATCCATATTCACCAGCTTAAAGTGGAGAAAATGTAGTCACTAAATCACGTACTTACTATGTACATCTAGCCTCTAAATACATCATTTATATGCATGATTCCTAAGAAAGATAACTACTCATTAACACCTCTTTACATTGTTTTTATCATTTTCATATTTATAATTGATTGTTGTTTCGATGACAACTTAAATTTTTGCATACTAGCCAACATCTTACTCAACTCTGATTTCATTAGTTTATCGTTTTGACTCTCTATACAAGACCGCCAATTAGATACGGGAGTGTTCAAGCACTACCGTCCCCTCCGGGTGTTTTTGTTCTCTTTGTCTATTTTTCCTATCTTTCGGGCATTACTTCTTTATTGTCTTCTTTTATCACCCTTGGTCATCCTTTCAATTGTTAATGACAAAACTTAAGCAAAGGAATCATATATATATATATATATATATATATATATATATATATATATATATATATATATATATACATGTCTTATTTAATCTCATTAGTGGGGGAAGTGTAGTCACAAAATCATGCACATTAGACATTATTTATCCCAGTTTCATACTACTATTTAGAAGGTTCTCAAGTGAATAAAGTATTAATTAATCCCACATTTTTGGCCACCTTATTTTACTTTTATTTCATCATTCCCGCACATTTCCATATACATGCCCAGTTTGTTTCATCACTTTTTCCATTTTAGCCTAAATCTGGGCGCCCAACCTTATCTTGGGGTGCCTGGTCCCACCCGTGAGGTGCCCGGTCCTTTTCAAACTTTCCCTCCACTTTTTGGGATCATTCTAACCATTTTTCATATTTATCTTTTTCCTAGTCAGCCATGTTGGGATTAATTATGAAATTAAAGAAAGAGAACCCTATAAATATAAATTTATGAAGCCATAATGAGGGTCCTAGCATCATCTACTACTATCGCTCCATCTAGAGTTGCATCCATTGCATGACTTGCATCCACATAGTGCCATACATCAATGTTAGGAAATTTGCATAAACACACACTTCTTAGGGGGTTCTATTCTATTTCATTCACACATGCTATTACATTTTTACATTTAGCTACTAGCTCACTATTTACATTGTGTCATTGGCACAAGAGCACCATAGAGCACCATATTGCGCGTGCCACGACAGTGCGCGCAAGTGCAGCGCGCACGCGCGCACACACACACACACACACACACACACACACACACACACACACACACACACACACACACACACACACACACACACACACACACACACACCGTAACTACATTTGCGCGTGCTGTGCGCGCACACACACACACACACACACACACACACCGTAACTACATTTGGGTCTAAAATGTAGTGTAACGATCAAAGTAGTAAGTCCATTGTTTTGAAAGCTAAGGTCGGTCGACCCATTCATTTGCATCTTTATTTTTAGGGTTTTGATACTTATTCCTCTTTTCGGTTCATTACTTCATACTTCATTCTTCAAAGACACTTGGTGCAGTCAAAAAACTGATGTGATAGATGGAAAGGATTTCATATTAACTTACGACCCAATGAATACCAAAATTTGAGCATTTACGAGAGACCAAGGTTCCTATTTTGCATATCATGGCACCCTAGGCACCTGCAGTCCCTTCATGGGCGCTTCAAGATTATCAAATCACCCGTAATCGACCTTTTCGGGACTTACGAGTGATTGTTACTACTTCCATATTTTCCTATCAGATATGCGACAACCCGTGACAACTTTCGGCGATCAACTAATTCATTTCCTTTTAATATTTGCATACTTAGGGTTTTATTTAATTAGATTTAATTATTTGGTTTCTTTATACTACTTTAGCATAGTCATAGTTTTTGATTGGAAAAGGATGGTCATTTGTAGGCCTCTGGGTATATACATTATGATAAAAGTCACCTTCTTCTTAGACATTTGTAAAATAGGGCTAAAGACCAATCATAGGTATAGGATCATAGTTAAGTAGAAGAGGTTTGGAAATACAATTACAAAACATATTTTGTTAAGCCATTAGGACAACACAAAGCAAACCAAAGGAGGGATCCTATGGCAAACTAGGGTTCAATTAAGAGTGGGGTTCACCAAATGATTTAACTGAAATTAAATCTTAATCAAAGGATCGAGATAAATTAGATAATATCATAAATATATACATGCAAGCACACAATGACAAGCAACTACAAAATAGCAAGAGGATAAAAGTGACTTAACTAACAATTCAATGTCCGTGTGTTGGATCTAAACTAGGAAGATGATGGAATAGGCTAGATCGGGGAAGAAAATAGTTTGTAGGCATGTTGGATGATAACGCTAGAAGGGGACAATACCACCCCTGTGCTAGTGTCTATATTGGACGTTAGTGTCTTGGTGGTGAGTGTATATCCGGTTCTTTTAGAGTCTAACAATGTCACCTTCACTTCGCTCTATGTCACATCCACTAATTCGTTGTAGGGTTTTTCCTATCACACATATACCTGTAAAATAAACCCTAGCTACTGCACAAGTTTCAAGCACACATTAGACTAAATAAAATATGCATATGCTTGAGTTAGAATGACCTGATGACCACCTCAATGTGATTTTTATCAATCACCGCACTACATTTCAAACTCAATGTATTTCATGTGTGTGTGTGTGTGTGTGTGTGTGTGTGTGTGTGTGTGTGTGTGTGTGTGATAGAATTGTGTCCCTTAAAACTAAGTTTCCCTTGTGCCAGTTGCACCAAGATAGCGGGCTACAACTACTTTTCCCCAAGATAATTTGTGTGATGGAATTCAAAATTTTCCCTTCCTATGCAGTGAATAATGCAGCCCAAATGCAATCCTCAAGTGTTTCTTTTTTCCAAGTAGTAGATAGAAAGTAATAGCCTCAATTGCCCCTTAGAATAGTTAGTAGGTTGTGTATATATATGAATCCTTTGTTTGAATTTCGACACTTAGTGACACCAAAGGCTGACCCCAAACATGAAATAAGAATTATAAAAGACCCAAAATTAGGCACCAAGTGGCAATTTGAAAAATATGCAAGATTGGAAAAAGGGACACTAGCTCCCGAGTGCTAGTGTCCTTACTGGGTGTTATTGTCCCAAGGACAAGAAACATAACTAGAGCATGGACAGAAACATGGATCCTTGTTCCACAAACCGAAAGCATAAATCTAGAAAGTATAAGACAATGTCACAATCAAAATCAATCGAAATCGATAGAAGGACTAGGAGAGGTGTCATCAATGTCTAATCTTCTCACTTAGAAATCACACATATAACAACATACTAGAGGAGTAATGTAATAGTGATAAGTGCATAATTTTGTGTCTATAATTACAAAAATTATTTAGAACTATTCATGTTAAAAGTCTCCCAAAATGAGGGTCAAAGAAGTATTATAATATTCGTGGACATTCGGGACCTACTAGTTGTGTGAATATACTTTGATGCCCTTCTAAACCCCTTATAAGTGCGTGTTTTCCCTTAGCACGCACACCTATCTCCAAAATCTTCCCCATGTTCCTTTCTCAACCCAAACGATCTCGGATTGCCCATAACATGCCCTTCCTCTATGTTCCACGTGTCCTTAAATATAGATATTCTTGCACCGACCAATCACATTTTCCCATGTGTCTCATTTTTATATACCTTGTAAATGGACTAAGTATATGTGCCTTATTTGGAAGTCAACAATAGTCAAGTGGATTGAGTGAACAATTTGGAAGGGATAAGACCTACATTTTGGTAAGCGAGAAAATTATTTTGACTACACATGAGGAAGGATGTGAACATGTTTGTTTCATCTTGTAGAATTTTTCAAATTACAAAATGAGGGAAGCAAAAGGTGGGATTATATACACCTTTGCCAACCAAAGCTCATGATATTTCCATGGATTTTAGTTTAAGACTACTCCAATCCTAAATAGGACATTTAATTTTTGATGTGGCGGGTCACTTCTCTAAAATCGCATATTTCATACCTTATTTAAAAACAATTGATGTAAGTCAACATGCTCATTTATTCCTTAGAGAAGTAGTGCACTTGCACGGTATCCCAAAAACTAAAACCAATGAAAAAGACACTAAATGTTTTCAGAGCCACTTTTTATTGTTGTTGTGGTGGACTTTGTGGAAAATATTGGATAACAAGTTACAGTATAGTTTAACATATCACACCTAGATTGGTGGTGAAATAGAGGTGGTAAACAAGAGTTTGGGCAACCTACTGAGATTGTTGGTTAGTGACAATTCCAGTAAATGGGTTTTGGTTCTATCCCAAGTTGATTTTCCTAATGATTCTAGTAATACCAGGTGTACAAATTAATAAAAATCTTATAAATTTTATAGAATATTTAACGGATACATCAACATATTTAACATAGATTACAAACAATAAATGAACAATGTACAAAAAATGTTGATTTGGATAAGAGAGGCTCTTGAAAGTCTTCCAAAAAAAGCAGTTGGTCATATTACATATGTGCAAGGAGTGTTATCCACAAGTTAGCTACAACAAATTAAAGCCCAGGAAAATTGGTGCTTGTAGGATATGAGAAGGATAAATGAAAATGGTAATGTAGTTCATGTTGGATTGAATTAGGAAGAAAATTGGTTCTTTTTTTTATCCCGTTTGGCTGTATCACCTCCATAGAACCATAGTTTTTGGCACTTCAATTTTGTTTTACTTTGATCCGTCATCATTCATGGAATTGAAAAAGACATCGATGAGATGAGTGAGGAGGAGACCATGCTGTCGACCTGCTCACCATGGACCCTGCAATAAAACGTAACGTCAAAGACAAAATAATATACGAATATCTCTGCACAAAAGATATTTCTCTTAGCTATTTTGTATGCTAGTAAATGATGAATAATTGATTGATATGTGGACTACCTAGAGTTTACCAATTTCATTGTACTTGTCGTCTATTTACATTTAAAAATTGGTTTTTAAGTGTCCAAACCAATCCTCTGTTAAGGCCTGATTTGCTGAAGAAAAGTAGATGTCGAGGCATAGGATGGGAAGCCTCTTCAGGATTTTGAGGTCGCTCGTTCATGGCTTAAATTTGACAACCACTTATGTATGTCAAATAACTTTTAGATGATACGAATTTTCCAATATTATCTTTCAAAAAAATAAAAAAATTAGTGTTACCCAAGTATTATTAGAATAAAATATATTTTAAAAAATCTACATATTTAATTGTTTATATGTAAGATGATAGTCATATATTAAATATGCAAGTCATACATAATGATTATTTCAAAAATTTACAAGTATTTTATAAGTAAAATTACGAAAAACGAGTAAATGATGATCAAATTTAACCTCTAGTTAGCTTCAAAAAAATTTATTGCGTTGTAGTCCTCTATTTTCAGTATAAAAATTGCCCATTTAACTTGAATTCTATTTGTCTAAATATTTTCCTAAGTTTAATGTGATTTTTCAATTTAAAAACAAATTCTTTTCTGCTCAATGAAAATTGGATGTGCGGAAAAGCTTTTGTTTGTTTATAGTATGTCATTTTTTTGTTCTTTTGATAAGTATTGCTTTAACTGATTCAACCATCGAAGACTTTCTCCATACATGTTTAATATATGTCTTGCTTTGTTTTGAATGTGATAGGTGTGTTTCACATCATGACATGTCGTGTTCATTCATTACTAGTGTCTTTTTCTTTTTGTGTTAATTGTGGAGAAATTTAGTAGAACTAAGAGAATTTATGATGCGGTGTTTATGTATTTTGGTCTTTTAAGTGTGAATGGGCACATGTTTGTAAGGTAGTTGTAGGGTACTTGGAAATAAGTTTCATTGATTATTTTCTTGTTTCGACAACGGATGAGAAAAGTTTTGCATTTGCACGCTTCTAAACATTTTTCTTTCATGAGTGTTATATGTTGGAAAGATGTTTGTGTTTATATATTTCCCTTCAAAATACGGTGTAAGAGGGATATATTCATTGTGTATATGTATCGTTTGTTAATAAACCCATTTAAATTCAAGATCAATAGGGAGGGTTACATTTACACAACACCTTGAAGAAAATTTTTGCACATTTGCATTTTTCTCTTAAAAATGAACTCTAAATTGAATTTGTTTGTTTTTTCTTTAATGTGCAATTTAAGCCAAATAGCAAGTGGCGCGAGTTGGAGAGTTGTTTTTGTTCCTATATTCTATGTTGTGAAATATAGTAAGTGGGATATGATTCTTGTTGTCGACACTTAACTTTGGTTTGAGGCACTTATCAATGTAAGTTTTGGGCATCCTTTGAAACACTTGGATTATTGACACATGTTTGACTCTTCTATTATGTATTTCCTCCTTTTGATTACTCTTGTATCATCTTGTTGACCTCTATATACCAATTTTATTCATTCAAAACCATTTTATGTCTATAAAGGATCGTCATTATTCCTACACAGACATCTCTCCATTTGCAAATCCTTCGTTTCTACCCCTAGGGCACAACTCGCTAACCCAGGACTTACATGTTATAGCTACCGCTAGACCCATGAAGTGTCCTTTTCTTGGGTGATAGTCAATTTTCAAACATGGGAACTTTTATTGAGTTAGGTTAGGCTACATCCTTGAGTCAACAAATCAATAAAGAATCACACACACACACACACATATATATATCCCTCATGGGCATTATCATTCTTTGACATCATATGGCCACCTTTGAGATCATTTTCAAAAGGTTTATACATTATCCATAATCTTCAAATATCAACCCTAAAGAAATTCACAAGCTAAATTTGAAGTAAAAGGGTCAATGTTGCATGTTTCCAAGTGTTAAATGCCAAGAGAAGGATCATTCTAAGTTGTATATTGATTTTGTAGTTTTATCTCATGTAGGATTAACAATTGATTCTCTTCACTCCTATTGGGAGAATGATATTGGCCTTGATTTAACCACACTTTATTTTTCTAGATATGCGGTGCTATATTCTAAGGCTATAAGTCTAAAGTGCGAGGTAGGAGAAAATATTTATTAAGTTACAAATGGAGTTGGTCATCCCAATACACCATCATCAACCCTAGATAATATGAGTCTTACTATCATCCTTGCCCGTAATAGTATCCAAAACACAACTTCAAGAAGTGAAAATTACAAGATCAATTGGAAACACTCTTATGAGCTAGATTTTGATCTCCATTTCCTATGTATAATCCTCCTCCATGTAGAATTTGGTTGGGTCTTTAATTGTTAATTTTTTAGCTTATATCTCTAAATTGTCGAATTTGCCCTAATTAGGCTCATATTACTATAACTAATTTTATAATATTATCTTAATTAGTTCATCCATAAAATCGTTTTAATCCATTAGTAGTAAAATAGTTTAAATGTTTTGGTGAACCTCTTGTATTGATTAAACATCAACCCTACTGATTCAATTATCTATTAGGTTTTCATTCTCCCCCTTTTAGGGTCTAATGTTTAGGATGGTTTTATATTGTTAGGGTTTCATGTTATCTTTCCTCTTAGGGTTAGAGATTATTTAAAATGCATTTTTCCCTCCGAGGTTGAGATTCTATAATATCAAAATTTAGGGTTCAATCAAATTTAGATTAATTACTAACATGTAATTATGAAGTAGAATCATGAATATAGTAAACCAAATATCCTAGCATGCATTTATATTATATGATCTTATACAAACCCTTGAAATTTAGATTTATAAGTTAGGGTTAATGTTTGGAACATATTCACCCCAATATAGGCTCATATGGTGTGATAATGATCTAAAAGTGTATGACCAATCCATGATAAGTTTCATTGAGTTGTCTTGAAAATGTAGGGAGATAAAACATACGGGAAAACGAAGTCACATGTATAGAATAAAATCACTCGGATGGATTTTCCCTCTATGGATGAATTTTTCATGTGCATTTTTTTAATTTTTATTTTCGAATTGTGATCCTCTATATCTTGAGCTTCGTTTCTTGTGTTCAAAATTCAATGTTTACAACTATGCAATCTGTTAGTGTGAAGTCACAACACCCCCAAATGAGTTATGGATCTACTTTTCTAAGGTAGGGTCATTTGGTGTGATTTGCGTAACATTGGATCATTCCCCAAGTTGTGGGACTTGCAAATGGGAATAATCCTAGCACTAAACTACTTCTAAGGAAGGAAATGTGACTATCTACTCCTAATCTAACAATTCCAAGGGACCAAGGAGAGAGAGAGAGAGAGAGAGAGAGAGAGAGAGAGAGAGAGAGAGCATGAAAATAAAGAAATCCTACACTACAGAGGTGATAGCACCGAGAAAAGGGAACTGCTGATCATAAACCCAACTGCCTGAAATGGAGAGAGGTGAGCAATGGAGAGGATGGACGGAAGCATCACAGACCAAGGATAAAGTTCACATAGAACACCATTTCAAACCCCTTAAACAAAGATCCCAAAACCTATAATGCACATCAGAGATATGCACAGTATACCTTGCAATGGTGAGAGGTGAGAAGAGACATCAAAATGAGAAAAATATGGACAAAACACATCACAAAAATAAATTTTATTGCTCCAGAGTTCACACAATACACCATTAATGGGCAAGAGGCAAGAAAATTCCATTACAAAGCCAAGGGAGGAGACTTAAACTCCACATTCAACCCTGGAGAAGAAAGAGAGAGGGGGGCAGGGAAGAAGAATGAACAACCCTTTACAATGAATCCTACCCCTGTATTTATAGATTTGATCAGAGAGAAGAAAGAGAGAGAGAAACAGAAAATTGGGTCAAGCTCAACCACCTGTTCTTAATGCTTCTGATAAAATATTCCCCAAATCCATCTTTACTACATGATTCCTTGATTCAAAGTGCCTTGAAAGAAGAGGAAATGGTGGAAACAGATCGAATCCAATCTGGTTGTTGAGACAGATGGATCCTACATTAAAGGCCTGAAGATGTTTCCTCCATTTTCCTTTACCTAACCTCCTCAAAAATTAAAGTCTCATACCTCCATGGTGTAGGTGAGGCCAAGATATTTCCAATGGTGTCAGATTTGTAATATTTCAAGCCCTGAGTTGAAAGATATGCCCCTTCGAAGTTTTTATTGGGTCCGTACAAGAGGGCTGGAAAACAGCTTGAAAAATGGGTCCCTTTTGATAATGTATGACACGTGGTAGCCAGATTAGGGAAAAATCGGGTTTACGGGTTTAGAATTTATCTTTTCCCATTTTTCGCGAGAATCACAAAATATAGAAAACTCCTGCGGCCTCGCTACTCTGCTTGGACACGTGGCACCCTTTTGTTTGCTGGGGAGGTGCACTCTAATATTTTCCTTTATGCCATTTTGTCAAAAGGAAAAATTTCACCTTTTCCTCCGACTCCCCACTTTGGTTTGACTCGGGCTCAAATGCTGAATTTTTCCTCTTGGTGGAGTCGCGGCCCATTTTGCAACTTTTACACCCTTTGGGGTAAGGGGCAAAAACTAACCTTTTCCCCGACGACCCGCTTTAACCTGGGACACATGATGACACCACGCTTGTTTGAAAACCCTTTATCTATTCAATCCTTGAATCAACATCATTTTTTTCCCTTCTTGCTCCTGGCCTCTCTGCAGCACTTCCCCTTCTTCTATGACCCTGCAACCATTGTTGAATCTACCTAAAGCTTGTAAAATAGATTTAAGACACGAAACAGCTTGACAGAGTCATTTCCTCTCTTTCTTCTCACACAGGGTCATGGCCGATCCAATATTTTTCCTAGGGGGAAAATATGGATAACAACAACATCTTAGAGATTCTTCTTCAAAACCTAGCTCTCTCGTCGAAAAACAAAAAAATGGGTTTGTCTAATTGGGTTAGATTGACCTCACCCCACCCTTGTGGTGTGATAAACACTACATTATATACCAATTATATGAAAATGAATCAAGCCTCTCATACTTCTACATACAAATGAATGTGTGTGAATGTGTAGTAAATAATCTATTTGCAAGATCCTAAAGTGGACCTATAACAAAAGAGGTAATGATATTTGGTGTAGGATATAACTTTCCAAAATGGCCTAGGAAGTTGTATAGGATGTACACATACTTAATTCTAGTTGATATTCGAAGAGATTGATTTAGCACGTGGGTAATTTTTGTGATCTCGAAGTGGTTCTAAAGATGTAAGATAAGATGTATTTTGGATGGGTGGGATAAGTGTGTTTTATAGGTGATTGTTAGGAAAAGTTTCTAACTCAATCGACACTAGGCTGACGAATCTAGCTTGTGAACATGAAAAAATGATCCTTCAGATAGTGGAGTAAAAAAATCGTTGACAATTTTGTCCATCATTAGCGACTTCATCCGGTGAGTGTACAAATTAAAAAAATTTAATTAGAGAAGGTGATAGATTTTTAAATATGTGTTCTATACTCATAAATTTGAATGGTTAATAATGAGTAGCAAGTATGGTGTATTTTTCAAGGAGTGGTAAATTGAGAGAGAAACATGTAGAAATTATTCATATAAGTTCACATGATTAATGGTGAGATAAGTGCAAGGATAATTGTCAAATTATATTGGTCTAGTTTTAGGGTACTACATATTACCCCCATTTTAATATAGTAATTGCAAATTGCTTAGTTAAAATAAAAATTAAATAACTTAAAACACAAACCTCCCATACGGACAAGGCATATGTGAGACTCAAATGAGTATGTTACCTTTTCCTTTGTGTATTTTTACATACATCTTAACCTACATGCCACATACAAATTGTGTATTAAAGTCTATTCAATATGTTTATACAAAAATAGTAAATAACATAACCTAGAAGCAAAAATAATGAGGCACATACGCATATATTCCCACGGTGTCATATATAACATTAGAAAAATTGAACATAAGAGAACTATAGTGATTGAGCCTTCGTATGAATTCATCTCTAGTAATTATTCCAACTAAGTTATGTCATCTCTAGTAATTAGGCTTGCTAAATGAATTCATGTATCTAGCTATTGTGATTACTATGTGAAACCGTCTCTAGAAAATAGACGTACTAAATGAATCCATCTCTAGAAATTAAGCATACTATGTGAAGCCATGTATATTTCATAATGTAATATGTCATTATAACTATGTGAATATATCATCATATGGTGTCATCGAAGCACTATATTTTTAATTTGCATGAATGTGTTAGAAATATCCCATAATGTGCCCCTTTGAGATGATAGATGTTGTAAAGACCACTTATCTCAAAAGAGAAACTATTAGTCATGTAAAATTGGATAATTAAAAATGATATATACCATATTTAGAGTATCAACCAACATATGGTACAATGTGTATAATTTTAAATATATAATCAATTTAAGCATAACTATTATGTATCATAAAAATAGTGAAACATGTTATTAATGTGTGTAGTCAAAAATCATGCACTTTAGACATTATTTATATTGGTTTTATACTACTATTTAGAAGGTTCTTGACTGAAGAAAGTACTAATCAACCCCCGTCTTGTGGCCATCTTGTTTTATTTTATTTCATCATTTTCGACCTCTTACACCCATATGCCCAATCAACTTTTGTCATCCCATGCTATTTTAGCCTCAATGGGGACGCCCTGGATTGGTACTAGGGTGCTTCAGAGGTGCCCTAGTCCCACTAGGGGTGCCCGGTCTCCTTTTCACTTTCGCGCCGCTTTTTGGGATTTTTTTAGTCATTTTACATCTTTATCTTTTTGGTGGTCAGCCATTTTGGGGCTAATTACAAAATTAGATCAAGAGAACCCTATAAATATAAAGTTATGAGACCATAATGATGGACCTAGCATCACTTACTACTATCCTCCATCTAGAGTTGCATCCATCTATTGCATTGGATATCACTTATATCCACATCGCTCCATCATCAAGGCACAAGGCTAGGACATCTCGCATCCCACTTCATGGGGGATTCTATTATATTCCATGCACACATTCTATTACACTTTCTACACATAGTTATTTTTTTCTACTTCAAAAAGGGTGACTGGCACAAGAGAAACCTAGGGCATGTTCACACACACTTATACATAGAACTAAATTAGGTCTGAGATGTAGTGCAACGCTAAGTTAGTAAGTGTGCCATTTTGGCAATTGAGGTCAATCCAACCCCTTCATATGCATTATTATTTTTTAGGGTTTGATGTCTGCTTTGGGGTCTTGCAAGTATTTTTTCATTTTAGATTATTGGCGACATTTGAAGGATTATGATGAATCTGATATGACACACAACGAAGGTTCCATATCACCTTCCATCCTTACAAAGAATAGTTTTAGAGCTTTTACAAATACCAGGGCACTTAGATTGTAGACCGAGCACCCGCATGCACCTAAGTCCTCCTCCGGGCACTTCACCTAGCTAGATCCTCCAAATCCACCCTTTTTGGGACATCTCGCACGATTGTTCCTAATTCCTGATTTTCTAGTCACACTTGTGACACACTCTCATCACTTCGTCGAATTAGATGAGTTCTTTCCTCTTCCTTCTTGCACATTAGGGTTAGCATTTCCTTTTGTATAGTTACTTAGATCATTTACATACTTCCTTTTACTGCATTTATTTACTTTATACAATTGTTCATAGCTTAGATTAACTATCACCTTACTACATAGTTAGTCTACTTTTAGTTAATCATTTTGATGAACCCGACTCGATCATTGACGATTTTAGATTCTTCATCCAATATTTGTCATTTTAGGGTTAAATCATCATGAGTATCTCAATCAATGATTATTTTCTTGCAAATCCCGATTTATCACATAAAGTCTAGCATTTTATTTCCACTACTCATATTCATACCGACATGTATCTCGGAATCAGTTTATCAAGCCTTTGCTGATGCATTTTCTCCACACTTAGTATTTAAGTCCAACCTTCCCTCTGATGTTCACACTTTCAATAATGATCCGCCTTTGCATATCATCTCTCGCATTTATAATGTCATTGTTAAGTGTACTTTAATTGATAATGGATCTAAACTTAACTTATGTCCTATGTCATTCCTTGAGACTTTAGGTCTTTCCACTTGTGACGTTAGTCCATCTAGTGTTTCACTACATGCTTATGATGGTTTTATCCATCCTTTTCTTTGTCACATTGCATTACCTATTCTTTGTTGGTCCAAAGACTATCCACACTGTCTTTTTGTTCTTGATTTCCCAGTCTCCTAAAAATTTCTTTTGGTAAGGCCATGGCTTCATGCAATGCAAGTTGTCATCTCTACTATACATAATTGTGTTAAATTATTACATAAGAGCATGGAGTATACCATTTTTGTGACCGTGATCCATTTTAGTATTGTGACCAGGATCCTAATACTAATCTTCCTATCCCACACATAGACATTATAGATGAGCCCCAACCTAGGGAAGAACCACAATAGTTACCGTCCCTCAACGGTACCATTTGTGTGATAAAAGCGATTTCTCATATGCCACCTACCACTACTACTACTATGCTTCCATATCGGGGTATATCCGGCCTATGGACATCGCTCTATCACATACACATTCACATGCACCACCTACCTTAGCACACCCACCATTCACTTGCACACTATTCATGAATGACTCATATTGGGAACACATTTCGTTTGATCCTACTTCACCAGAAACCATATGTACACACGCGGGATAAACTTGATTAGGATTTTGTATTGATGACATTTGTCCTCCACCATATGACCCTAATTTATATTATGGGTTGGTTCATGTTATGAATGCCAATGGTCTTCATGTATTTCATCTCGATGTCTTTCTTACATGCACTCCTACTAATTCTCCACTCACATTAGGACAATCATGGCTTGATTATATTAGGGGCACTCTAGATCCTGATCATACAAATATATCTTTCCCCATGCCTTTTGGATGTATTTTCATCTACAATAGTTATTTCCTAGGTTATACATAGAATCTTACTCATTGGTATGCACACGGTTGTCCTCTTCCTCCATTTACTGATGAGGAATATGCCATGGGTATGTACAACTTACGCCTCAATGGTTTGTTGTATGATCAACTAGACACTATCGCTTATCAGGTCACCAATGCTTATCCATATGAATTTGACCCCGAAGATGATGATATTCTCGATGACTTTACATGATCTTCTCACACATGCACTTGGGGGGCATAACAGCTCACACATTCCCCCTTCCATCATCACATTAGCATCATAGACCTATCCCTCATTCTTATATTATCATTCTTACATAGTAATATATCACATTCTTAGCATTCAAAAATAATTGGGGGCATGGCACTCCACCCCCATTTCGTCATAACATTTATTATATTTGTATTTTCATACTTGAATTTTTGATCACACGCTTTAGCATCATCATTACCCAATGACACACTCTTGTGCTTCATTTCACACTTGACTATTAAGGGATTACTACATTGAACCCCACACACTGCACTATAGGACATACACACCGCATCTATTCACATATCACGTGTCATACATCATACTAGTTGTCATTACACATATTTCATACTACGCGTCTAACATGATACACTCTCCATTCTACATACTACATTACTAGTCTATCTACATATATTACATGTTGCTTCGTTACACTATACATATTCTACACATCTTGCATTGCATTCTACACATCACATATTTACATATTCTACTCATCACATGGTCATCTTTCATCATTACATATACTACATTATTTTCTCGCATGGTGCACTCACCACCCTATGAAACACTTTAGTTCCTTGATCTATACTCGATTACGAGGGTTTACAAATCAAATAGACCTTACAATCATCACACATGCCACAATCTTAGGCTAGTGACATATGCTTCAAAGCTAAATCATCACCTATTCTATCATTTTGTAGTGATATACACCTTAGGTTACATCAAAGCACTCCCTCCTTTCATCTTGTAGTGATATACACTTAGGTCTAAATCATCACTCACCCATTCATCTTATAGTGATATACACTTAGGATAAATCCTCAATTATATGTTTATTTGGTCATGATATATGCTTCTATTATAGGGTTCATGCACATGTCATTTCTAGAATGTATCTCATCACTTGATTAACTAAAATTAGCTAAAAATGAGGGAAATTTAATAATAGTTAAGCTAAACTAGGTGGAAATAAACATTGTAAATGAATGTACTAAAGGAATATTAAGGGACTAAAATGATTAAAAATGATTGAATTAGTAAAAATAAAACCCTAATATGTAAGAGGAAGGTAAGGAATGAACTCGGATAATTATGGATGAATGTCGCAGGTGTCACGGGTTTGACAAGAAAATACGAAGGTTTGGAGCAGATGCACAAGGTCCCAACAAGAGTGGATATGGAAGATCTTAGTAGACTCGAGTTCCCAGGAGGGTACTGGGGCGTCTCGAGGTGCCCTAGTATGGTATAATAGACGCCCCGGTCTCTATAAAATCTTGGAACCTGGATCTTTCTCGGGGTCAGAAAATTCTTTGTAACTTTCACTTCCTATTGCATTGGATTCGTTGAACTACGCCGAATGTGCCGAATATAGCAAGATGAAGTTGAAGACCTGTAAGATACATAAAAAGTATCAAAACCCTAAAAATAAAGTATGCAAATGAATGGGTCAAGCTGACCTCAATTGCCACAACAACAAGCTTACTAAATTGAGCATTGCACTACATTTCAAACCCAAATGTATTTCTAGTGTGTGTGTGTGTGCATGTCGTGCCCTAGGTGCTCTTGTGTCAGTCACACTTTTTGAAGTAGTGAGCAATAACTAAATGTAGAAAATGTAATAGTATGTGTGCATGGAATAGAATAGAATCCCTCCCCTATGAAGTGTGTGTTGATGTAGATCTCCTAGCCTTGATGTATGGAACTATGTGGATGCAAGTGATGCAATGGATGCAACTCTAGATGGAGTGATAGTAGTAAGTGATGCTAGGAACCTCATTATGGTCTCATAACTTTATATTTATAGGGTTCTATTGCTCTAATTTCATAATTAATCCCGACATGGCCAACTAGGAAAAAGATAAGGATGAAAATGTCTAGAAAGAGCCTAAAAAAGGCAGGAAATTAAAACAAGGATCGGTGCCCCAATATAGATATGGGTGCCTCGGTTTAGGATAAAATGACGAGGAAGTGCTTAAATAGTTTGGCATGTATATTAAAATGTGTGGGAATGATGAAATAAAAGATAAAACAAGATGGCTAAAAGTTGGGATTAATTAGTACTTTCTTCACTTAATAACCTTCTAAATAGTAGTATGAGACCAAGATAAATAATGCCTAAAGTGCATGATTTTGTGACTACATTTTGCCCCAAATTTATGTTAGTGAGATGAAAGCTCGGTAACATAAAGTAGATAAAGATGCGTACTTGATATCCATATAGAGTGTAGTAGAAAACATGTCAAAGGACTAGACAAAATTGTGGAATGATAAAAAGATGAAGCGTGGAAACTATAGATGAAAAAATCTCATAGAAAAAATGATGAGAATGAACCTAGGGCAAAACACGTGTCTAGTTGTTACAGTGTGTAATATACCTGCATGGTTAGTAAGGCATGTGCCATCACAGAATGTTGTTATTTTTGTCATTATTGTTTCCTCCAATTTGACTGCTTGTTTCTCATATGGTCATACCTATAATGATAAAATGGTTAAGTATTCAACTATGCATATGTGTAAAAATGCTATGTAAAATATGCATGTGTATAGAAATGTGTAAAATACGTGAAAAGGAAAGTGTAAATGGAACATATGCACCTGATCCATGTCGAGAGAAAGGGTATATAATGATATCTTGTACTACTACGAGTTTTGGGTGATCTCACACCACCCTGGATAAAGAAGTGTAGGGAGGAAATTCTCTATGTCCTCCAACCTTTGACCGCTTCTTGAAATGTGTGTTAAGAGATCTTTATATTGTCTTAGTTTTTTGGGCAATCCAGCGCCACTGGCCAAAGTAGTGTAGAGAGGCACACCCAATGTAACCTCCAAGCCTATAATTGCTTCCCATAAATGCTAAGGACACCATGTCCTATAAAATCCATTGTGTATGGGGTTTGTATACTAGTATGAACCCACTCATTGCATGAAAACCCAAAATTCCAAGGGTGGAAAGTGAAATGTACTGAACCAATGTAAATACATTGTGTAAGTATGTAAACCCTCAATGATTCACCCCTTTTTAAGGGCACATGCAACGTCACTGATAGGAGAATGCATCCCCAAAATAGGACCTACTGCACTTTGAACTGTAACTCTACCCCATAGGGGGAAATGTGGTGTGTTTGGTAGAAACCAAGGTGAGCAGAAGCAAGGATGGCTAACCAAAACATGTGTTAGTCCGAAAACACATACATGCAATAAGACAAGTGTAAAAGATGCAGACAATGCAATAAATATCAAACATAGTAGTATAAACATGCAAGAAACAAGTAAGTCACACAAAGCGGGTTGTACACATGGGAAATCACACTCTATGATGCATGACACGAAAGGTCTTCATGGCCACAAACAATAAACAAGTGTGCACAAAAACATATGGCAAAGCCCACATATAATGGAAAATGATAACAAACAAGTAGAGACAAACAAACAAGTATTCATGGAGACATATAATCCTACAAAACAAGTGTTGCACATGGAACATCCGTTATCATGTTAGAGAAATAACCAATATGTTAAAGTGTGTATGATCAAGTAATATAAGATGCTAAGTACAAAATGAAACAATAACACCTAGATGAGATGAATGTGGATGCCCCAATGACTAGTATAGGAAGGGTAGAAGGTGAACATCCATGCCGCATGTAAGATTCATGTATCTGTGATCACACTAAACAAAGGCATGAATGCACATGTGTGTATGATATAGATAATGACATATAATAAATCAATCTAACATGTGTAGTAAAGTGATCATGCAAAACAGTAGCAAGAAAAATTAAATTCCCAAAGAAAATGCAACATGTTGTGGATGGATGGAATGGAATGCAAGATGGAATGAAGCAATGTGCCTCCCGAGTGTATGGAATTGTATGCAATGAGTGAATTTGTTCCCCCTCAAGCAGTCAAGAATGAACCGTAAACGAGAGTGCATCAATAGGAAATGAACGAGTAGTGTTCACTGTGTCTCAGCATGTTGTGATGGGTGTGTGTGTAGGAGTGATGAGATGTGACATATAAAAAGGATGTGCATGAACCCTATAGCTGAATTTTATATCATGACTTTTTTAAATGAATGAGTGATGATTTAACACTAAACATATATCACTATATGATGAAAGGATGAGTGATGGTTTATCCCTAAGCATATATTACTATAAGAGGAATGGATTAGGATGAGTGATGATTTATCACTAAGTGTATATCACTATATGATGAAATTATGAGTGATGATTTAGCCCTAAGCATATATCACTATAAAATGAATGGATGGAGATGGGTGACAATTTATCCTAAAGCGTATGTCACTACTAGAGGAAATGATGAAGATGGGTGATGATTTAGCGTGAAACCGCTGCTCTTGGAATAAGGTAAGTAAAGCAAGAATTGAGTCCGATGGAGATGCATTAGTTGGGTGATTATGAGGTCTAGAGCTTTCAGCTAAATGGGTGAATATTGGACCTATTTGGTGTGGTGGCGGAGTTTCATCAATGAAGAAAGGAAATGGATAAACTAAATTGTCTAAAAGATCATTTGTATCATTTTCAAATTCATATTAAACAACGCGGGAGACCTGATAAGCGAAGGTGTGAGGTTGGTCACTCAAATAACCATAAATGCATAACACATACATTGTCATGGTGTATTATTCATCAATAAAGGGAGGTAATGAACATCCATGAACATGCCACATTCTGAAGTTGGATGAATAGAAAAGAAAGGGACTGTTACAAATGTGCATAGAATCAAAGGACATGGGAAATGTTATATCAATGTGAGTCGGATCGATTGTGCCTCCAATGTAATCTAGCCAATACTAGGTGAGAGTAAGTGGAGAGGGAGTGGGGTAACGTGCAAGGTGGAAATGAGATGAGAAAAATGAATCCCATACATAGTAGTGAGAATAACATATCCATGGTATAAATACAAATCATATAAATGTGAATGGAGGTCCTTAAATGAAAATCCTAGTCGAAGGAGACCATCATGTGAACATATAGTGGCCTTGCAAGAGATATCAAGTGGTATATGCTCCCAATAAGAATTATTCATGAAGAGAGTACAAGTGAATGGTGGGCATACTGAAGGGCATGAGAGAGTGATGTTTGTGGACTAGAGAGGCCCCTGATATGGAATGATAGCAATAGTAGTAATAGATGGCGGGGAAGGAACTATGTCTATCATGTGAATGTCATCTTCAATTGATTGCTCATTGACAAGCAGAGGTGGTGAAGGAATAGGTAAAGCAAGAGAATATTGTGGAGTAGACCCTGTATAAAGTATCATGGCATTGGTGACATCAAGAGTTAATGATGAATCATGGGGGACCACATCAACCATACAAATAGTAGGGACCGAGTCATGTGGAGATTCAAGAGATTGTGGTCCAAAAGCAGAAGATGGAGAGGTAGGGACAATTATTGCATTAGGAGAATAAACTATAGGAGAGTAAACAGGTGAAGGAAAATCATCATGTGGTTTAGTTATAGTATAATATGCAATGATTGGATCAGGGAGAGGGGCTTGAGCCTCTTCAATGATTTGTGCTAAGATGGCAGGGTCAATAATACATAGATAAGCAACAACAACATCATCTATAGCTTTAGGGTCCATATTAGAAGATGGTAGCTGAATAAACAAAGGAAAAGGTCTATACCCAAAAGGATCAACAAGAGTATCAACAAAGGCATGACCAAAGCTATCAAATTAGAGAATGAGTGGAGATTTAGAAGGATTATGCTTAGCCATGATAAGAAGTTGGGTTCACCAAAATGATTAACTAAAATTAACTAAAAATGGGGGAAATGTAATAATAGTTAATCTAATCTAGGAGGACATAAACATTATAAATAAATGCACTAAAGTAATATGAAGTGACTAAAATGATTGAACTAGTAGAAATAAAACCCTAATATGTAAGAGGAAGGTAAGGAATGAACTCAACTGATTATGGATGACTATCATAAGGTGTTGCAGGTCTGTCAAGAAAATATAGAAGTTGAAATGACTACATAGAGGTCCCAAAAATAGATGATCTAGAAGATCTGAGTAGATTGGAGCACCCAGGAGGGTACTGGGGCACCTTGGTATGGTAGAATAGGTGCCCTAGTCTTTGAAAAATCTCGGAACCTAGTTCTTTCTGGGTTGGAAGATGCTCTGTAACCTTCACTACCTATCACACTGGATTCATTGAACTACGCCGAATGTGCCGAATATAGAAAGATGAAGTTGAAGACCTATAAGAGATAAAAGAAGTATCAAAACCCTAAAAAATAAAAGATGCAAATGAATGGGTCAAACTAACCTCAGCTGCCACAACAATGGGCTTACTAAACTGAGCATTACACTACATTTTGGACCCAAATGTAGTTCTAGTGTGTGTGTGTGTGTGTGCATATCGTTCCCTAGGTGCTCTTGTGTCAGTCACACTTTGTGAAGTAGCGAGCAATAACTAAATGTATAAAATGTAATAGTATGTGTGCATGGAATAGAATAGAATCCCTCCCCCTATGAAGTGTGTGTTGATGCATATCTCCTAGCCTTGATGCATATCTCCTAGCCTTGATGCATGAAACTATGTTGATACAAGTCTTTGTAATGGATGTAAATCTAGATGGAGTGATAGTAGTAAGTGATGTCAGGACCCTCATTATGGTCTCATAACTTTATATTTATAGGGTTCTCTTGTTCTAATTTTGTAATTAATCGACATGGCCAATTAGTAAAAAGATAAGGATGAAAAATAACTAGAAAGAGCCCAAAAAGAGGCGGGAAAGTAAAATAAGGATTGGGCGCCTGAGAGTGGGACCAAGGTGCCCTAGTATAGGTCCTGGACACCTCGGTTTAGGCTAAAATGATGGGGAAGTGCCAAAATAGTTGGGCATGTATATAAAAATGTGGGAATGACAAAAAAAAAGATAAAAAAAGATGGTCAAAAGGTGGGATTAACTAGTACTTTCTTCACTTAAGAACCTTCTAAATAGTAGTATGAGACCGGGCTAAATAATGCCTATAGTGCATGATTTTGTGACTACAACTCCACTTACACATTCATCATAGTGCATTAGACACAACACACACTATTCGATAATTTCGACGACGCACTCTCGTTTATGGTTCATTCTTAGCTGTTGAGGGAGAAAACAAAATGAACCTCATTGCATACATTTCCATTCACTTGAGGGGCAAGAGGCTCCTATCATTCCATATTACATTATGTTCCATCCATCCAAAACATATTGCATTGTCTTAGGGGCATTTACTCTTCTTTACTAGTGTTTTATATCATCACTTTACTAAACAAGTTAGTGTAATTTCTTCTATGTCATTATCTATACCTTCCAAATATCTGCGTTCACATATTTGTTTAGTTGTGATCACAAATAAAGATATTTTACACGTAACATTGATTCTCACCTTCTATCCTTCCTACATTGGTCACTATGGGCATCCACATTCGTCTCTTTTAGGTGTTATTGTTTCATTTTATACTTATCACTTTACATAACTTGGTTATTCAGGCTTTGACATATTGTTTATTTCTCTAATATGTTGAAGGGTGTTCCATGTGCAACACTTGTTTTGTAGGAATACATGTTTCCATAACTACTTATTTTGCTTGTTTGTACTTATATTTCATTGTTTGTTTCTTGTATGTGGGCCTTGACCTATGTTTGGTGTGAGAACTTGTTTATGTTTTGTGGCCATGATGGCCTTGTGTGTCTTCAAACATCGTGAGTGATGTCCCATGTTTGTGACCCACTTTTTGTGGCTTACTTGCCTTATTGCGTATTTACACTACCATGCTTAGTAGTTTTTACATTATCTACATAGATTACACATTTTCTTCTTACATGCATGCATTTTCATAGTAACACATGTTTTGGCTATCGATCCTTGTTTGTGGTGCCTTGGTTTTACGCAAGTGCATTCCCTTCCCCCTGCAGGGCATAGTTGTAGAGATCATGTGGTTGGTCCTATTTTGGGCCGCATTCTCCTATCAGTGATGTTGTATGCAGCCCCAAAGAGGGGGGCATCAATTAGGGTTTTTACATACTAACACAGAGATTCTACATTTTTTCGGTTTAGTTATATATAACGAGCGCGTTTAGACCACTCTACAAACCCCATACACAACAACTTGTACGGGACATGGTGTCCTTAGAATTCTAGGAAGTAGTTATAGGCTTTGAAGTTACAATGGGTGTTCCTCTCTACACTAATTCGGTTAGTGGCATTGAATCACCCAAAAACTAGGATGTACTGAAATCTCTTCACACACATTCAAGGAAGTAGTTACGAGGATGGAGAATAACTCACTTTCTCCCTACACTTCTTAGGCCGGGGTGGCATGATATCGACCAAAAAACTCACAGTACATGATATCCTTCTATACTCTCTTTCTTGACATGGATCAAGTGCACATGTTCCATTTACACTCTTTCATTTTCATATATAAATTTACATACTTTTACATGTGTCTTTTACATTACATTTTTACACATGCATACATACATATTTGACTACTTGATTGTTTACTCCTTATAGGTCCGGATGTATGAGAAACAAGCAATCAAATAGGGGAAAATGATAACAAAAATGTTAACAATAACATTTTGCGACAATAGACACTTTACTAACCATGCGCAGATACATCACGTATGACAACAACTAGACACATGTTCCACCATAGGTTCACTATCATCACATTTTCTTTGCACATTTTTCATCTTTAGTTTCCATGCTCCTCCATCTTTTTTTCATTCCACACTTTTTCTAGTCTTTTGACGCGTTTCTACTACACTCGTCATTGACATCGGTACACGTCTCTACCTACTTTATGTTACTAAGCTTTCCACACACTAACATAAATTGGGGGCAAAATATAGTCACAAAATCATGCACTTTAGACATTATTTATCCCAATCTCATACTACTATTTAGAAGGTTCTTGAGTGAATAAATTACTAATCAACCCCCTTCTTTTGGCCATCTTGTTTTATTTTATTTCTTCATTTCCAACCTCTTACACCCATATGCTCGATCAACTTTTGTCATCCCACCCTATTTTAGCCTTGGTGGGGTGCCCAGTTGGTAATGGGGTGTCCATAGACACCTTGGTTCCACCAAGGAGGCCTTGACCCCTTTTGCACTTTCCCACCACTTTTTGGAACTTTCTAGCCATTTTACATCTTTATCTTTTTGGTGGTCAGCCATTTCGGGGTTAATTACAAAATTAGATCAAGAGAAACCTATAAATATAAAGTTACAAGACCATAATGAGGGACCTAACGTCACTTACTACGATCCTCTATCTATATTTTCATCCATCTATTACATTTGGATATCACTTGCATCTAGATAGCTCCATCATCAAGGCACAAGGCTAGGACATAAGCATCACACTTCATGGGGGAAGGGATTATATTCTATTCCATGCACACATTCTATTACATTTTAGACACGAGTTATTGCTCGCTAATTCAAAAAGTGAGACTCGAGACAAGAGAAACATATGGCATGTTCACACACACTTACATATAGAACCACATCAAGTCTCGAGATGTAGTGCAACACTCGGTTATTAAGTCCACCATTTTGGTGGTGAGGTCAATCGACCCCTTCATATGCATTATTATTTTTTAGGGTTTGATGCTTATTTTGGGGTCTTGCAGGTTTCTTTCATCTTGGATTATTGGAGACATCTAAAGGAGCATGGAGAATCTGATAGACACATAGTGAAGGTTACATATCACCTTCCAACCTTGTAGAGATTATTTTCAGATCTTTGCAAAGACCTGTGGAACTCAGATTGTAGACAAAAGCACCAAGAGATGCCCCAATCATCCTCTAGGTGCTCCAATCTAACTAGATCATCTAGATCCACTTTTTTTGGGACTTCTACATAGTCATTCCTACTTCTTGATTTATCGGTCACACTGCGACACGTCTTATCACTTCATCAAATCAACTCGAGTTATTTCCTCTTCCTTCTTGCACGTTAGGGTTAGCATTTCATTTTTCATAGTTACTTAGATCATTTACATACTTCCTTTTACTACATTTATTTACTTTATTACAGCTATTCATAGATTATATTAATTATCTCGTTCTTATGTAGTTAGTCCATTTTTAGTTAATCAATGTGTTCGTGAGATATAAGAATTTAAGTAAAATTATTGTGTAGAATTCGTTAGATAAAATTATTACAAGAACAAGTTTCCATGTATCATCAAAAGAGTGAAATATTTCATGATATTTTTAGCAATATTTGGCAATATAACATAGCAATGATAGGAATAGTAACATAATCACAACATATGAATCAATTCCTAATTGATCCATAGAGACCTAAGACACAACATGCTAGGATAGGTTGATCATACAAAAATAACTAATAAGATGTGATAGACTTGACTAGTGTTAGTGGTTTTATTAATTACCTTTTGTGTGAAAAAATAATGATGTAATAATCAAAGATATAAAGTCAAGTGTGTAATAAAAATGACATAATTTTGATTGTATAAGAATCAATTTTCCCATAACAATGTGTAAAAACAATGAGATAATAAATGGGTATTAATCAATGAAAGAAACATCATATAAAAATAAATGTTATGTTTGTGAAGTTTTTAAATTAATGTTCCCAAAGAAATGTGTAAGAAACTATGACATATCAATAAAGATGTTAAATTCCAATTTGTATAAAGAAATGTCAACAAGCAATAATCATAGTGTAAATCAGCTATGGGACCTAGAGATATAAACACAATCATGTAATGTGTGATAATATAGTATTTCAATTATCCATATGAGAAAATAAATGCATACAATATGTAGTGTGAACCAAATTTTGTACAACCTAATTATTTTTTCTAATGAAAAAGGATGTAAGGGTTTGTAGAAGGTACACTATTTTAATTGAATTAACTTCCAATGTCAATTATGCATGACCGAGAATAATGCATTTCAACTTATAATGAACTATGTAATTGATAAAAAAATAAGTAAGATTCTCAAAATGAAAGAGGGAGAGAGATTCAACTATTTTAGAAAGATTCTGAAGTGATGTGAGTATACCAAGCGGTGAAACAAGAGAAATAAGTCTAAATTTTGCATATAATAATATGGAACTCAAGAACTTATAGGCTTAATCCCATACATGATTTTAATGATCCAAGAAGGGATTATATGGTATAAGAAAAGTACTATATGATCTAGGATCAGGAGATAGTGGAGCTTTAAATATTTTTAGGTGATTTGTTTGTCTAGAAATAATACTCATTAGGTGTTTTTCTACTTCACACAACCTCATGATATCTTACAATGATATACAATAAATTAGAAACCATAATAACCTAAAGAACCATTCATTAGAGTATTAACGAACCAAAAGATAAAAACATGTGTGTGCTTGAGGTTGGATCACCTTGGGCAGTCAGAATCCTAAATGTTGAACTAATCCCAATATTGCACCGCATATCCTATATGTGGAATCAAGCCTCATATAGTTCTTCATGGTTCTCATGTAAGTGTATAATGATAAATAAGTCCTTAGGGGTGCCCATATGTATCTTGAAAAAAATATAGCGAGATAAATACATAGTATAAAATACACCCAATGTGGTAGTAGTGAGATCTAGTGTGACTTAGCTATGTGACCTAACCCTTATGTTGGTTAGAACCCTGTACAATTCTTTGAGTGAATTGTGTCTTTCTTAGGACATGGCTCTATGATAATTTTATATGTGTAGATGGGTGAAGTTAAATAATTTTACCTGGTTGAGTGCTTTAGAATTGTAGTAGGGAATTCCCTAGATGATGCACAACTAATTTGAGTATATTTAGGAACCCTTTGAGTACTTTTCGAGTGATGTTTGCAATAAGAGGTTGTAAGAATGCAAAATGAGTTAGAATGTGTTAATGAATTTCTTATTTAGTCTTCGTAGGTGAGATATTATAAAAATTCCAACCTTAGGAAGATGAAATGACCCAAATAATGAGTTGAAGTTAAAATCAGATTCAGTGATTGAGAAGGGGTAGGACTGTATAACTTGGCCAAGACTAGACCCCACATCCTAACCCTTTTGTATAGTTTTGAACATGAAGGAGAAAATCCTAAAATAAAATTTGTGCAATGAATATAAGATGTTTTATGCCTCTTTGATTGAATAATATTTACATATTTTTTAACAACGCATTATGTAAAGTTATGCAATTTATAGAGTGGCTAGAGAGATTATGAGATTGGATTTCAAATGTGATAAATTTTTTAACAAGGATACAAGGTCAAACTTAGCATTACACAAGGAAAAGTTACTAAATTTTAGTGTCTACACAAAGAAATATATACCATAAGCTAAGAATGTTGCAATAATGTGTATATAATAGAAATAAATCAAGAAGGTTAAGAAATATGTCATCGATTGTTCAATGTTTTCAAAACTATCTAAAGCATGTAGTGTATCATGGGATGTTCATTTTATTTTAAATATATAACAAGTAATGTATATTAGGAAGCCACGAGGGCAAGTATACCCCGATGTGAATGAGAATTAAACAAAAAGTATTAGAAATCATGCATAGATATCTATTGGAGCAAGTGATGTTAATGGAAACACACCTAGTGGGGCCCACCACAACAAAATAATGTCTCCACTATAATTTTTCTATTAAACTTATAAACATAACTTATATTATAAGCTATAGCTTTATACTGGTTATGAAGTTTAAATCAATTCATTAATTTATTTAATTGAGAGTGAATCAGTTGAGGCTCAACCAAAAGATTACAACCAATTCACCTTCCCTTTAAACAAGGGTGATTTCCATTTGAATTTGGGTGAATGATGAATTCACGCACACCACATTATTATGAATTATCAAACACTTAAATTGAAGAAGTGAGAAGGAATATTTTTGGGTTGGCTAGTAGTAGGCACATGCTTGAAAATGTCGACATTGTTCCTCATATTTGATAAATTATGCAAGTGTTGTTTTGGTGGAGTTTTTTACCTTAAGGGTTTCCCCATGGTAAATTGTGTCATATTTGTTATTTTTAAAACTTTACTTTATGTATTACACCAATCATTTACTTTATCATGCAAATATTAAATTCTACACATAATTACAAGCTTTCATAATTCTAGGAACCTTATAATTTTGTTTTACACTTAATTCACTTGTGAAACATTAATACTATCTATATTATATGAGAAAACAAAGCATAGATTACACTAGTGGACCAAGAATACACACCATAAATCATACAATTTTATAGATAAAATGTACAAGCACAAAACAAACCTAATATATAGCACATTAGTGCATAAATAATTCAAAGAAGATAATATCACATAATAATCACACAAGTGCATGAAGAATTCAATCTAGTCAATTTCATACAAAAATCAATAATATAACACATAATAACATGGAGCATTAAAATCAATCAAGGTTACACATCAATCAGATAATATACCACACAAGTTTATAGAGAAGATGATTAATCAATGTCACACAAAAATCAAAACATGTAACACACAAGTGCATGGAGAAATCAAAGCAATAAATATCAATCAATAATCAAATAATATAGACATATAAGTCCTTGGATTAGTCAAAGTAATCAATTTCATGAAGGAAATAATGGTTTAAGTAATTAATGTGACGTAGAAAAACAGGAGCCCAAGGCAAGTAGAAGTGAACTAGTAAGAACAATAAATGCAAGTAAGCATGGATTATATTCAATTCATTGTCTAGTAGTAACCAATTTGATCATCGAATAGAGCATGATATAACAAATGTCAAAAGTATTAAAGAAGTGTAAGGTAGGAAACATTAGTGACATACTCACTATGGAAACATGTAGAAATATGTTATCATGATAAACTTGGTTGTATAGCTTCCCTGGTGTAGGTAATACCCCTAATTTGGTAGGAATCCCACACAATTAAAGTTTGTAAGAAGTCATAAGGTGATAAATATGTGATCAAAGTAAGGTCGATATGCAATATTTCCCTAGCTTAGATATGCCCCAAGGTGCTAGGTTACAAGAGCCATAAAGTTTAAAATGTACGTGGATTTTAAATACTTAATTTTTATATATAATGTAAGTGCCAAGGTGGTGTAGATTTATCAATATAAATTATCATAAGGCTCAAAGCTAAACAAGGACCGATCATGTCACATGTAGGTCCTAATTTTGTATTTTTGTGATGTTATAATATTTTTGTGTTTTTAGAATAAGATAATTGAAATACAAATGTAATTCTAATGGCCCTAGGGTGGTGGCTATAAATAGTAAAAAGGAAATGCGGGGTTTGTACACACTAAAAATCATAGGGCCCTTTTGTGCATACTTGAATTCTCATGGGTTGTGCTAAGGTATTCGATGTAGGGATGATGACCTGGGTGTATAGTAGATGATATGGGGATGCTATGAAGAAATATGATATGGAAGGATAAAGATATGGGCAAGGTGGAAGGAGGATTCTCTATCAACGTTACAAAACCTACTTGTCGAGGGAAGTGAAACTCCTGCGAACCTACTCAAGATGAATAGTATCATCAAGAATAATAGTGGTATAGATCTCTTGGTCAATGTCATAATTGGTGAATGAGGGAATATAAGGTTGGTCCACATGGATGAAATGGTTATTAGACAAAGGTTGACTATGATCATGTAAGGTAACGTGAGGAGTGAGGACGAAGGAAATAAAACTAGTATTGGGAGTGAGAAGAGGGTATTCAAATCCCTAGGGGAAGCAATTATATCTTGAGCAGGTGGATGAGATGGTTGTCTTGTGGAGCCTCCCTATCAATAATGATGAGTTTTGACATGACAAGTGTGGAAGATGTGTGGGAAAAATAAATCTCATATCAGTTTAGATAAAAATTATCTTGGATATTGTCTAGCTCGAGAATAATGGGAACACGAGTGAAAGATACAACTCTACCTAGGAAAACCTGCCACTTTGAAAGTTATTTAGAATGGGAGAGGAGTATCGATTATGTAGTGTTATCCATGATCAAGAGTGTAATATGGGTAAGGATAAAATGGGATTTTGTATATAATGTATCTAGAATAGGATTTTTATGGATATGTGGTGGCTAGAACAAGAGCATTAAGTAAGTTTTAGAAAGATGAAAAGATTTTTTCAAAAAAGGTTTATTTTTCCTAAAATTCAATCTAAGTAGATTTCATTTTTGGTGTTTTCATTGGTTGCAGAAAGGATACATTTGTTGGATCCATGTGTAGACACAAAATCACCCACTTAGGTACATTTCTAGGTCTTAATCACATATTATTATTCATATGATTCCTAAGTGAGAAAACTAGCAATCGACAGATATCTTTGGCATTTTTTGTGTTTCTTTTTTTATATGTGGCCTTATACACCTTACAATCCAGTTGGTACTTCACTTATTTATATTTTATTCCTTTGGACATCAACGCCCAGACAAGATGTTATCCCCAGACACCCTCATCCTTTTGGGTGCCCCTGAAATCTTTGTATCTTACTCCCTATTTTGGGGCTCTTTCATCATTTGGACAAATTATTTTCTTATGTGTCAGCCTTGTAATTGTAAATTGTGAAATTTAACCAAGGGAATCGTATAAATACAAATCTATGTGACCAAAATAAAGGACCAATCTCTAAGCATCTATTATCACCGCCTAAGGTTGCATGCAAAGGAATTCTAATAGCATCAAAGCATCCATCTAGCTTTCAATCAAAGGGCAAGAGACTACATTTTCTACATACACGCATAGGAAGGGAAGTTTGTTTTTCCATCCACACATCTATTTACATTGCTACATCTAGATATCACTGTTATCATGCACTTGCGCAAGGGCTTCCTAGGACACAATTTCTACACACATGCACTAATACTAAATGGAGTCTGAAATGTAGTGCAATGCTCAGTTATAAGCTCACTTAGTCACGTGACTGTCAGGGTCAATCTAACTACCCATATGCATCTTTTCTTTTTAGGATTTGATGTCTTTTGGGGTTTTGTAGGATATCATTTGTTTTATAGGCTAAAAGTGAATTCAACAATAAACCAATGACATAAAGGTGATCAACAATGAAGGTTAGCAACCACCTTACAAAACAAGAAAAATCATATTTTGAGCTCTTGCGCAATCACAAGTGCCCAAAAGAGGTTTCAAGCACCTAGGCTCCCTTGTCCTATGTTAGACGCCCTAGTCCAAGTCGACTTTGGTAGTTCCATGGTTTTTTGTGTCTCGATTTTGAAAATTTGCTCCTCCTATTCATCAAAATTCTAGTCTAGAATATTTTAGGATCAAGTTTTAAATCTACTAAGAATTGTAATCCATCTCTTGCACTTAGGGTTTCATAATTCTTTAGCTTATTGTTTGTTTCCTCTTGTATCTAGCAGTTATTACTCATTGTTTACATCTATTACTCTATAATTGGTGTTTTACAAATTCGATATTTGTTAAATAATTTGGTGAACCTGCCCATTAAAACACTCTTGGATCCTCATCTCATCACTTCTTTCATTTTCCTAAGATTCTCTCATCATGGATATCTCCATTCATGATTTCTTTTTGGCCAATCCTAATTGTCAAGCTAACATCATTTCTTTCTTTCCCAATACTTGCATTCCTTCTACTACTCATCTAGACATAGTATATTAGACATTCATAGATGCATTTTCTTAATAAATTTCTTTTCTATCGATGTAGCCGATAATATTTTTATTTATGAAAATGATCCTCCCCTATATATACCGGCTTACATCTATCACATGGGTATTAAGTGGACTATAATTGATAACATATCTGAGCTCAATATTTTTACTTTATCTCCTTCATAATATCATCCTTTCCTCAACTAATGTTATCCCATCCTCCATTTCTCTCCATGTGTATGATTCTTCTACACGTCCGTGCATAGGCACTATTACTTTACCTATCACAGTCGGGCCAAAAACTATTCTTATGGTATTTTTGTTATCGATTTCCATTGCTTACTTGGTAGGCCATGGCTTCACGCCATGCAGAAATGCCTTCTGAGTTCACCGGGATGTTAAATTATTACATGAAGGATTTTAATATACCATAATCGTTGATTGTGATCCATTCAAATATTACCATCTAGACCAAACCACTAGATTACCTATTCCAACTTCTACTATTGCTATGCATCCCCTAGAAGATCAAAAATTCATGGATTATCATGTACAATTTCCTCCACTGGAAGAAACTATTTATACATTGGACACTATCCCATCCACTTCATCCTCACTCCCCCTTCTACTAATGCTATGGTACTTTTTCGAGGATATTTCCATGCATTGGACTTCATTTCACCTTCCTCGTCCTCTCCGAGCAACCGAATTTGTGATTCCTCCTTCCACATGTACTTTTTTATGAATAAATCTTATTAATACCACATTCTGTTTGATCCCACTAGTTCCAACACTCTTGTTTGCAAGTAGGATGGCTTGGCTCGGGTTGGATTCACACTCGATGACCTCCTCCCTCCGCCTCAATCTCATCACCTCTATCATGGATATGGTCACATCATCGTTACTTATGGTATTTGCATCTTCCATCTATCAAGTATTTATTGTATGTACTTATCGCACTTCTCCACTTACACTTGGGAAGACTTGGCTTGATTAGACTGATGACACTATAGATCCTAATCATTTTGATATCAAATTCCCTATGCCCTTTGTGTTTCTATTTGCAGTGATTCATTTATCAGTTATTCATAGAATCTTACTCATTGGTATGCACATGGTTATCCACTACCACCTTTCACTGATGAGGAATATGAAATGGGAATGTACAACTTACGCCATAATGGCTCCTTATGTGATCAACCTCATACTATTGCTTACCAAGTCTCTGACGCTTCTCCGTTTGAATTCAACCATGACAATGATGATCTCTTAGATGATGTTACTTGATTCTTTCACCACATCATACACTTGGGGGAATCGTGCTTACTTCTCCCCCCTCTTAGAATTATTAAGTGTCTAACATTTCTACTATTACGCTATGTGATTCACATCTAGTATTTCTCATACATCTTACACAACTTAATACTCAACTTGTATCATCATTAACCTATGACGCACTCTAGTTCCATGGTTCATACTCGACTTCTAAGGGTCTAATTCTGAAATTAACCTCGCCTCATTCACACTCTTTACACTCTAATGCTTTTTTGATCTATCTTTCTAGTGCACAATTCAAACCATTTCTCGATGACGCTCTCTTGTTCTATGGCTGATTCTTGACTTCCAAGGGTGTTTTATAAATGAACCTCATATCATACACATTCAAACACATATCCTTGGGGGAACTTTAATCCTATCAAATTCACTTTGCACATCACTCCATCTCACTCACTCACAACATGTTGCATATCTTGCTCAAAATTACTCTTGCTTACTTATACTAGCTACATGTATACTTCATTTTCATACTAGACAAATACGTCGTATGTCATTATCTTTATCATATACACATACACGTTCAATTGTTCTCTAGTTTTGAATGAAGACTTCTATAGATCTTTACATTCAGCACGGATGTTTGGTGTTATACCTCTTACTACTCCTACTAAGGTTCTTGGGGGCATCTACTTTCATACACACTATAGGTGTTATTGTTTCATTTTATACTACTTCATATTCTTACTAGCACACTACTCTATATCAGAACATACATGCTTTGACATACTTTTTATCTTTCTAACATGATAATGGGTGCTTCATGTGCAGCATTTTCTTTGTAGGAACTATTTTCCACCATGGTTGTTTGATACTTTTCTTGCTCTTGTATTCTATTATATTCCATTGTTTGTGGGCTATGCCCTATGTATTTCTTGTTCATTTCTTATATGCTTTTGGTTGCTTCGGCCCTGATTGTCTTGTGACATTGTGAGCGATGTCCTATGTTTGAAACCCAATTTTTTGGGTCTACATTTTCTTCTTACTTGCTAGATTACACATTTTCTTCTATATGTGTACTTATCTTGTTTTCACTAACACATGTCCTTTAAACATTTTTTGCATGTGCCTTGGTCTATACCATGCACATTCCCCCGTAGGGTTACGATTTTAGATCAACATCGAGTCCTCCTTTGGGCTAGATTCTCCTAACAATGTGGCATAGACCCCAAATGAGTGGGGGCATACATTGGGTGAATCATTCACCCCATATGACAACTCAAAGATTCATTATAGGCCTTCACATTACAGGAACAAAATAGAATTCAGATTCAGAAATGGCCCAGATCCTAATTTGGGTCCTCAATTTAGAAACAGACCTAGTGCCCGGATACATACACTAGCGCTTGGATGAACATGAACCTTTTAAAGTGGGATCTCACTTGGAGTGGAAAGAAATAAATCCAAGTAGGTTCATTTTTGAATTATTTGATTTTACATTTCTACTTTATTTCTCATTGTTATAGTTAGTATATTTCTTGTTTCTAGTGTTCACAGATTTTTGTGGAGTTTTGTAATTCCATCATGTTTGTATGTGTGTGCAAAGAATACTACAAAGTGGAGGCATTTGATATGATACACCCTAGTACACATGTTTTTGCCAGCCTCAAATGAAGAATTCAAATGAGTTATTAGTGGACCTTGGGCTTCCTCTTAGTGTCAAATAACACAAAAATTGTATTTTCCACAATCTACCATGGAGCACAATTATTGGTCACTTAGAGGGAAAATAATAAAACACTAGAGGTTTAGGTAAAAATTCTATTGGATGTTATGTGGGGTCAATCGAATAGTCTTGGAGTCACTTCCATCTAGAAGATGATGACACAGTGACGCTTGTGTAAATTTTGAGTAAATCCTGACATAAGAGTAGGTTGAGGATCCCTCACCACTATATAGTCAGATCCCACTAGTAAAGGAATAGGATTCCTCCTCACTACTCCATGGGAGTGTCACATCTGTGATCCTACTATGCTAGGTAGCATCTTGATACATATTTTATATGGAGGCACTTGTATGTCTCATTTTTATCACACACACACACACACACACACACACACACACACACACACACACACACACACACACACAAGAATTTTTCACATGGTGCTATGATATCCTCCTTTGATGCATGTTTTTTTAATATATATATGATCTAATGGATAATAGAATAAATAAAAAGTAATGGCAACATCTACACACAAACATTGGAATTTTTCACATGGTGTTATGATACCCTCCTTTGATGTGTGTTTTTGTTAATTTTTTTGTATATATATGATCTAATGGATAATAAAATGAATCAAAGGTAATAACATCATTTAGATTTGGAAAATATATGTTAATGTAATGGATAATATACAAACATGCACTAAAAACTATTTTCCAAGTGATATAAAGATGTATGTTCACCTCAATGATAGGTGGAGATTAAATGAATATGTGTAAGATGAAAAAATCAGTGGAAGAAAATAAAATTATAATAGATGGAAGGTAAGACATACCAATAAGTGAAAACTGATGTAATTGATCAAATAGTAGTCACACCGTAGGATTAAAAACTCTTAGGAAATGAAAAAGATGGTGCGTTCATGTAAAAGTATAATTTTAAACCTTTGTGGCTATTCATGACAAGATGGGTGATATGTATCTTAATTCTCTTTCTAATTGTGAACAACTACTTTTTCTCTAGGATTGTGAAGTCCTCATTATTTCAAAATTTGTCTTTTTTTTATGTATATAGCTCATTTTTATTTTAGAATCAAACATGACCACCCTTGCCTAGACTCATGTGAATAGGAAGACATATGGGATCATTATTGAAGGATAGATGTAGGTTAGTAAGGGTGTCACTCCTGAATATCAACCTCATGTGACAAATAAGACATATGGACTCAACACCAAAACTAAACAAGGGAAAGTAATGTGGTAGATTAGATGATTATCTTAGTTTTTTTTTTTCTATATACATATTATATTTTATTTCATTTTGTTCTTTTGAGAGTAGGATAAAACATCTCTCTCATGCCTCAACCCTATGTAATTAGTAAGATACGGTGGCTCATCACTAAAATATGAGATATGCAAGGACCATATTTAGGGAGAGATACACCAGTGTGTTATTCTTAAAGAGAGATAATTTAGGAAGGTATACCATGAAAAATTTAATAGAACTCTACATTGATTAAAAAATCCTTACTCCAAGCCAAGGTTTGTTGGGAAATAAGAAACTATGACAATAAATGACTAGAAACTAAAGCTTCATTGTGTGTAAATTTTGTAGAATGCTAATGAAGTGTGAATGGTAATGTAATGATGAGAAATGTTGAAATAAATGAAGAATACATCAGATGAATTAGGAAAACTATAAATCAACTTAAAATAGTTTGACTTATATACATAAATGACAAGATGAGGATTGTATAGAATGTAAAATGACAAGTAGGAAGGGTGATGTAGAACATGGAACTAGACACGGTAACATTTGATGTGGAGATAATTTATAGAATCAAAAAAATCATGACCTTCAAACATGTAGAGGTGGAAATCCCCATTGTTAGATTCCTTAATGGCTAAGTAAGGCCCTAACTAGTTCATCTTGAACTTGCAACCTTTACCAATTTTATTGTATATACAACTATCCTGTTGGAGAACAATATCACCAAGATGAATAAGATGCTCATAAATGTTCATTTTTTACCTTCAATATATATGGGAAACATATACCTCATGGTGTTGGGAGGCTTTAAGATATTTCTTATCTATAATTTCTAGTGTGGATAAACACGATTCTTTGTATTTGTCCTCATCTAGGAGAATATGAAGGGATACTCATAGTCTAAGTAGTTGGAATTTCAATTGAAGAAAAAATTTAGAAATAAAGATGATAGAGAAAGGGGTAGTACTAATGGGTGTGTGTGCATATTTTTCTTATAATCCCATAAGGCATTATATAGTTCTAGGTGTCAACCCTTTTATCGTTCTTAATTATTTTTATAAGAATTGAATTTAATGTCTTATTTGGTTCTTTGACTTTTCTCTTGGCTTGAGGAAAGTAGAGAGGCGTAATGTGGTGAAAATTTGAAAATATCTTGCACAACTCACACATCTCAGGATTCTTGAAGGATTTTACATTTTCAAGTGATGACGACTTGGGAAAATCTAAGTCTATAAATTATTTTGTCTAGCAAAAACTTTCCTATTACTAATTCGGTGGAAATGGTTAGAGGCATAACCTCCAACCACTTAATGAAATACTTTGTAGCAGTAATGATGAAATTGTTCCCATCAAATGAGGCAGGTATTAGTTTACCAATCATATCGAGGCCCCATAAGGAAAATTTCCATGGCATAATAATAGGTCAAATATCTTATGCCAAAATGTGTATAACATTAGTGAACTCCTAGTACTTATGAAACTTCCCTATGTATTCAATCAAATTGTTTTCAATGGCGGGAAAAAATAAGCCATCTTATGGATATTTTGGGAAGTTGTGTGGTATCCAAACTAGCTGCCATAAACTTTTCAAACATTATACCAAAACACATTTGGAATCTTCTTGATATAGACATGGAAGGATCTTGGTGTAAAAGGTTCTCTTATATAAAACCATATCCATAATAACATATTATGTGGCTTAGACAAAAATACATCACGTCTATTGGGAGTAGGTATCTTTTGGATAAGTATCCTTGATAAGGTAGGTGATGATGTCATTATAATAAGGTTAGGAAGTAATTTCAAGCATTTGGGTGTAGAAAATTACTTCATTAGGAAGTTTAGTGTCTATTAGGTATCCTCAATCTAACGAATTGTTAGATAACCAATAAAAACTATTTTCCCCTTCATGAAATTCTAGTTGATGTACATTAGCTCGAACTCAATGAAAAGTGTAACCAAATGACTAGATTTCTCATAGAGATTCATTTGAGTCAAAAATGTGTGAGGGCCTTGAGACTTGGAAATTATCTTAGTTTCTTGATTTCACATATAATTTCATAGTTTTTAGTCACAAAAATAAAGCAAGACACGCATTATCAACTTGGAAATACTAAGTTTCATAGTATAGGAGGACATAAATTATGAAGTGTATAAGATGTTTTGTAACATCATCATCTTATTAGGAAAGAATGCAAGCCAACGATACATTAATTACATACCTATACATGATAAGTGGTTTGCTAGCAGTGGTACCATGAGGGTAGGAGGGGATAAGAGGAAGCACTTGATGGCCTCAAAGGCCTTATATAAATCCTAGGTCTACTTGATTATGTTATCCTTTTTAGTAGGTTATTGATCTGGTTGATAGTAAGTGAGGCATGGGAAAAATAACATATGACTCATAACTTTCGTTAAAACGACATAATTCCTTATTCAATTATTGGTGGAACCATTTCAGTGATAACATGAATTTTGGTGGTATCGGCATCAATTCCTAGCTTAGATATGACACACCTTAGTATTTTTTGGTCATCACCTTGAATACACATTTCTCTAGATTTAATGTGACACCAAACTCAATGAATCATGTAATAATGATGCATAACACTCACACATGATCTTCTCTCTTCCCATCCTTGGTTATTAAGTCATTGATGTAGGATTCAATGATGTTATGGATGAGGTTTTGGAAGATGTAGGTCATTTTTATGTTGGTAATTTTTCCTCCATTCTTAAGGCCAAAAGACATGACCATATAATAGAAGGTTCCCTAAGGGTGGTAAATGAATTATTGGTTTGATCTTCCATAGAAATGAAAATTTGATTATAGCATTATAAATTTTACATGAGAAAAAGAGATCATAACTAGTTGTATTGTCAATAATCACATCAATGGAGGGTAATGGGAAATCACCCTTATGGAAAGAATTTTTATATTGTGAAATTTAATGTAAATATGAATCTTTTCATTATTTTTTAGAAAATGCACAATGCAAGACAAATAGTTTGTGTAGTCTATTAGTTTAATGAAACAAAAATTGAGGAGTTTGATGACTTCCTCCTTAACCATAAACACTATCTTAGGTTTCATAAGCCATTTTTTTAGATGGTTTGGCATCAAGATTTGTTACTAGGTTTTGTACGAAAACATCTCGTCTAAATGATGGTCATGTTAGAATAAGAGAAGGTGAATGCATTGGAAAACTTAGTAAGTAGCTTTGTGTGATCTCTGTACTTTTTGCAATGAAAGCAAGGACCAAATTCCTAAGATATTTGGGTCTTCCTCCATTCCAATATTTATGTCATTGTTTTCTTCAATAAGATATGTGTTACACTCTTCAAATTCATGTGGCATAAGGGAAAATCTAGTATCTAATATTTGGCTCTATAAATGTCAAGATATTTAGTAGATGATTTTTAGTCTTCAACCTTGTAGTTATTATCACAAGGTACTCATTTCCAAAAGATGAGGAGGGGTGAAACATCATATAAAATACCCTCTTGTAGTGTGATGGGGAGGCTCTCATAATCATGGAGACATTCTAGAATGAAATCGTCATTTTTGGACAAATCAAGATTCATTAGTCGAGATCATATATTTTAACCCTACCTTTCTCAAATTTGGATCCTTTTTAACACCCCCTCTCATAGATACTATGAAGTTGGCATTAGGAATCCTACAAATGGGATAATAGTGTATGGATGTAGTAGTAACGGCATCGACCATTTGGTTTTAACTTATAGGAATATACTAAATTGACATGTATTCAAATTTATGAATTAACCTTTGGAAAAACGTTCTTGTACAACTGTAGATGTTTGGCCTTGGTTTGATAGACATCATCTACTTGGCTAGTGATGATTTATAAGTCATCAAATATTTGATGCTTTAATATACTGATATTTTGAGAGAAAAGGTGACCTATCAATAGAGATTCATACTCAAAGGTGTTATTCATACACTCAAAGTTGAGAAGGAATTTGAAAATTAAGATCCTTCTTCCAAGGAGATCAAAACCACACTCGCTCCTACTCTAAAGCAACACATTTTCCCCATCATAGTAAAGGGTTTGTAAGTCACCTTAGAGAAGAGGATCGTATGATAGGGTAGATGAAATTACTTGATTGTCACAAATTATAGCCATGTTCACATCGTCCATAATAGCTAGGGAAAATTGGTTTTGACCACTCTCGGGGAGATGGAAATGATACATAATGGGCCCTTTCAGGTCAAATAGGAGTACCAATGGAAACTCTTTTTTAGGATGTTTATGATATGTGCGGTGGTTATAAACACGGCTTTTTGTCACCCACCTACTTCTCCCCCACACACACACATTATTTTATCAAAACATAGCATTATAAAACATATTATTAAATCATATCCCCATCCTGTAAAATCAACTTTTCACTCCTCTAAAATTACTATTTACCCATCTAATTACCTTAACCCCTCTAAAACCACTTAACCATTTTCAAACTATCCCTAACCCATTTTACCCCAACCTCCTAACCTCTCCAACTCATATAACCTATTTAGAACCATTTTCCCTCGTCAATTTACCTGAAAATCCCATTTAGGAAGTGGTTTCAACCACTTATAAATGTTTTCCCATAATTCTGGATCATCAACAATTGTAAAAATCACAAATGATTATAATTAGGATTTTCCACTCTTGTTTCATGGATATTCATAATTACTTTACACATTCTTACACTCTTGTTTTCTCACATGCATTGAATCCCTATCACTCCAGAGATCCTCAAGACAAGAAACATCATCCACAACACCAAAAATCTCTCCAAGAAGCCTTCACATATTAATTTTTGTAGTTTGGTCCTCAACACACCTCCCAAGAGATCAACAATCAATGATATCATCCTCAAATCACAATTTGCAAAACTTTTGTGCCTTCTTCTCACTTTAAAGTACTTATATTACTTCATCGTTGTTTTTATAATATCAACTTTAGCCAAATTAACCATTTTGATCTCTATTTTACATCAAATTATCATATTTAGAGAAATCAAGCTATTTTGATAGTGATTGTCAGTAATTCCTTTGAATTTCCCATGATTCCTTTGAATCGCCCATGATCGCCTAAATTTCCAATGATTCCTTTCAGATCGCACGCGATTCCTATTTCTCAATTATATTTTTATTAATCACAGAATTTCTATCAATATCTCTACATTTAACATGTCTTCTACAAGTATGTCTTTTCTTTGGATGACTAGTTCTAGGCCAATCACACCCCATTACAAGAATTTACGACTTTCTAATTTTCCTCAACCTTTCTTTTGGGAAAAATTTGACATCCTTCATAAGCTCACATTGTGTGTCATTCGATTCATAATCGGCATCAAATATATCAAGGATCAACTTGAGCTCCTTCATGATATCCAACAAGAAGCAACAACTATTGGTACAATTATTTTGAAGTCATCCAGATAGCCTCCACATTAGCTGGGCCACATACGATGCAAAACAGGACTTGCCCTTTGATCTTGAGTTATATATTCATGTCTATCATTGTCTTTATCTATCATTTTATCAAAGCCAATTAATTGTTTAAAAATGAGATGAAATCCTCTAAGGAAGTCCCTTTGGATTCCTAGAATTGACCTTTTCCTAGCATCTCATCTACCCATTTTATTTAACATTCTTTGTTTATTTTCCTTTGATTGGAGGTCTATCCATTTGACAAAAGGAGGAACACTTCTTACGATCATCCATAAATTATCAATATCAATCGCCACGGGTATCGGTAAACCCCACCGTCTTCTAAATTCAATGATTTTTTAATTCCATTTTATTAATTTAGAGGAAAGAAAAAACTCTTTGATACATTCTAGCACCTTCGGTGGGACCCTTCCCCTTCATTTTTCATTAAAAATTTATTTATAATTATCTTTATATTTTTTGTTCTGTAATTGGTAATGATTGATCAAATCACCAGTGATTTTGGTGAATCACTTGTGATTCTTTCAAATCATTGAATATCTCTATAGATCATGTTTTATTACTCGGTTTGGCTACCTTTAGGGTTATTTTTTTTTTTTGTTTTCATCTAACACTTACAAGTTTCTCTCTTCTAAGAGCATCTGTTTGCACAAAAATAAAAAATCAATAAAAAATCAAAAGCAAAATTACAAGTACAATTTTTTGTATTTTCTCTTCCTCACATTGCATTTGTATTGTTGTCTTTATCAAACTTACACTTATTTTCGGAACTTAAAATGAACTTGTCATGTTTGCATGATCATCTAGTCTAATTAGGAAGATAAGGAATTACATTCACTTAATTTCCCCCACACACAACAAAATTTCCTTTAATACAAACTTGCATCAAAAAAATTCCTACCCTAGTGGACTTACTTTGATTTCATCACCAAGAGGATAATCCAACTAGGTGTTTTGGACGAGTATAAAAATCTGGTGGGCGGTATATTGGCTAAGCACTCGACACCCTTATTGCTACAATAATGTGAAGTGAGGGGTAGGCCCCAATACCATGCCTCGTACTGACACCAACATAGAATCATGCCGCACATACCTTCAACTATATCAAGGACTACATCCTTTAAAATCACCTAAAACCAACCATAGACTGTCATTTCCTAGGATCTCGTTAGCCATTTTTTCACATTTCACCCTTTTCTAAAGTTAATCAAGATAAAAAAATCTTTTGGTGTGACTTTTTTTTCTTACTTGTAATAAACTCTATAGATTTAGTTTTTATTCCATTAATTTTTTTTTCATGGTATTAACACGACAATAATATCATTTACAAAAATCCATGGAAAACATCTAGGCTCACCTTGATGACATTCCTCGCATTGTGAATTAGTATTATTCACCCACACCAAACAATCAAGAATCTCCACACTCACCCAATAGTCAATCTAAGTCATCAAAAACCCTGACTCCACTAAGTCATCCTTTCTTTGATAGTGGTGATTCAATCTTTTTCGATATCTTGGATTCAAACCCATTACCCTCGAATGCTTATCTAGTTGCCCGGGGTGTTCATATTCAATGAATCACACCTAAACCATGACATCCCATATCTAACACCACATATGACTTCTCCCGGATTGTTGATCCTAAATACAAGCTAGTCATCCAATAAGTACATCCATATCCCACTTCCATTAGTCTAGAAAAATATTATGTCATGTCTTCAATTCCTATCATCACCTTGACCTCAATATAGTTTCCTCATAGGATTCAACTAATCAACAATTTATCTTTCGCCAAACCCCTCATCTAGCTCCACCTCATCCCAAAACAACATGAATGTGACTTCATCCACAATGATATCATTAGTTTCTTCCACCATCCAGAATGCTCCTATAAGTTCAATATCTATTCCATTAAACATATCTCAACCTATCTCATCTCAACAACCCACATCAACTATCCAAAATGTAGTTATGTCTATCCCGACATCAACACCACCCATTAACACAAGTTCTATTTCTATTGTTTATCCCTCCTCACAACAATCATCCACCATCCCTACCTCCTCTCAATATATACCTCAACAATCTCAGCCTCTCATTCACACCTTCATTCCTTTTCAGTATGTACCTCAAAAATCCAAGCCACTCATACACTCCTCTACCCCTTTCCAACACATACCACAAGAATCTCAACATTTCATTCACATGTCAATCCCTTTCAACACATACCCCAACAATCACAACCCCTCTTGAACACTTCCATACCCTTTCAATATCAATATATTTATATTCAACCTTCACAACCTACATATAGTATTCCCATGAACATTCCCTCTAAAATAATATTCCTTCACAATATCAACCATATCAACAAGTGGAACCTATCTACATACAATCAACCTGGTTCATCTTCATCCAATCCCAAACAATAACTATTAAAAATGACCTTTGTAAACATTAGTGAATGGGGTATCGAGAATTGAAGTTACTTCTATGGGTCCTAAAACACATTATCCTATGAAAAAATATGTAATAAACCCATCCACCCATCAGTACCATACAAAGCATATCCTCCACACTGGGAATTGCCTAAGTTCCTCAAATTCTACAACAAAGAAGATCCTTAGCAAGCAATATGGGCATTCGACATACATGTTACCTCATAGTACACAACCAAGACCTTATGTTGAGGAAATTCCCCATGTCTTTAGCTGGCCTTACCTTAGATTGGTGCAATAGCATTCCTCACTATTGAACTTCTCCTTCTCAAGCTTACACAATCATTCCTGGAACACTTTTGATTTACATTGCATGTAAAATTCACTATCACCAACTTATATTCCATCAAGTAGTTTGAACATGAATCCATTGTAGACTTCTTCACCCATTGAGAGGGTGTTATCAAAAATTATCATTTTCCCTCCCATGACCGAGTTAATCGAGCTATTTTCTTTCTCTTATGCCAAACACATTTCATCCACATTACAAATCCAATCTTTCCAAACGTTTGACAAAGCATTCACAATGGCTTGTAAAATTAATCTTTACACTCTCGAAGATGGTAGGGTTAAACTTAGATCAAATAAACCTAAGCCTCGAATCTTTTATCAAACCATCTTCTAGCCACAACAAATCAAAAACATCAGCAAATGCGGTCATCATAAAGACTTCTTCCAAAGAACGTTTGGCCTTCAAACGCAATCTTCCTCAACGTAACTACACCCCCATTGGAGAATCTTATAGTACAAAGTATTTGAAAAGATTTTGATTACTAATATGATCAATCTTCCTCCCATCCACCCCATCGATACATCTATCTCAAATCCCTCTTGGTATAGAGATAATGATTATTGAAAATACATAGGGTCAAGGGCCATGACATAAAAATGTGTCACTCATTATGAAACATCCTTCAAGATCTTATTGACAAAGGTGAATTGTAGCTAGATAACCCGAATGCACCTCAGAATCAAAATTTAGACATTTTTAAACAACCCTTTCCAAATCACTCTCCATCCCTACCACGTCAACCACTGTCCAAACTTATCCATTCTTATCACACTATCATATATTCAAATATCATTCATCTATAGTATCGAGAATCCCATCATAAAATCCTCATCTGAATAATCTATAGAAACAATAAATAAAACACCCACCAAACTAGACATATCCCCGATTCAGCCATTAAAAGATAGCAATTTCATCCACATCAACTTCATCCTCTTCAAATATGTCTACAAGCTCTTCAAAAAACCCACAAAAGAAACCCATCTTACAACTTGTGAAAATATCTTATGATGACCATGTAATGCTACATTAATTATGTAACCTTCAAAATATTGTCACACGACCACACAGCCCTTCATCTAAGAAGGAAAAAATCATGACACATCAACATACGAATTCTTCAACATAAACATCAAACCCCTTATCTTCTATCTTAGGGTCACACCCTCATCTAAATTACCAATCACTATCACACACTCAAAACCATTCCTTAGCATACATCTAAATAACCCACACAAAAATTGACCCCTTTGACTTTTGTACAATCAAAATAATCATCAGTCCCTTTGACCTCTACCTTGAGAGGACATTATGCACTAATATTTGGAAGGCTTATTCAATAATCCATCATAACATTACCCCCTCTTAAACCATCTAGCTCTAGAGGGTGGAATCCTTCCTTGTATAACTTAGAATCCTTTTTTAATTACCATCACACACCAATCCTTCCATGCTACTATCAAAAGCCTTAAAAATAAGGGCCTCCTCCCTCTAGATCTAGCCACATAAAAAACACCTCGAAAAAACATATACAATCACTACATCTAAATCATTCATCTATACTTACGACACTGAAAATGGAGACTCTTCTAAGAAATCTCCTCATCATCATATTGATGTAGTACATATCATCACTAGAGCACATACCCAAGACCCCAATAATACCAATAAAAACAAATCCAAGGTCTTTGTTGCACTCACTCCCGAGTCATCTACTCAAACGCCTCCTATTAAGGATAATGTTTCCATCCTTACCGCTCCTCAATCATAAACCACCACTTGTAGTAAAAAATGCCATCATCTAACAAGTTCACTAAGCTCGGTAAAAATGTCCCTTTATGAGCTGGTACAAACCTCACCTTCACAACAACAATCCATGATCAAAGCACTCCAATCCATATCAGTGCTCTCGACGATCCACAACCTTGTAAAAATCTAGTATGCATATCAAAACATCCATTGTTATCTCCTTTGATCAGTTCAAAATACCATCATTATAACTAGAAGACCATGATCTCCCACTCTTTATCACTACCCAAATTAATGACACCCTCATTAAGAGGATTATGATCGAAATGATGCATGTATCAATATCATATCGTAACATACCTTTAATCAAATTCAATTACCTAACAATGTTATATCCCAAACACTAGCCGTGCTTTGATATTTTAAAAACACCATCAATCCCATATTAGGTACAATCATCTTACCAAATGTTGGCATTAAAAACACTCACTAAAATATTCTACCTTGTAGAGGGATAATTTCAATATAACATGTTATTAGGATGACCATGGATACATCTTATGCATTTTATCCCATCTATACTCTATTGATGTATCAAATATGAGCATGAAGGTAAAACCATTATGGTTCCTATGGATCAAAATCCCTATAAAGCATACCACATGACATATCACCGAATGACATGTGCTTTTCCTAAATCAAACTCGGGCTCCTCTAATGAAGCCTCCACTAGTACATCCATTCCATCATCAAAATTACCATATGACACTTCGATTTCGAGCAAAACCTTTCATTGGGGGAGTATCATCTCCTCACGCTTAATTCACTTCCTATGCCAAAGACGTATGGTAGACTCAATAAATATACCATGTATGAACCAAACATTGAAGATGCCATATCATACCGTCTACCACACCTTAAAATAAATCTCATCTACGGAGGGATTGACCACCCCTCTACACATCCTACTTATCAATTTCATGCCAAATTGTTCATATCAAACTTCAGATTATGTATAACCAAGTCTTTACACAAATGTATCTCCATATTTAGACCTAGAAAGGATTCATACTGGGCTTTATGAACAAGGATTTTATGACTTGATCCTTGATTACTCCTGCGATTTGCATGATAAATATGGGTTAGGTTTTGAAAAAAAAGCCTTTGAGTCTTGATCAATTTATCTCTAAATCCATCACAGAATCAGAACCATCTTCATCATCAAAACACAACGAACCCATGGATACGATGACAATGCCTTTATCCCACATAATTTTTTTAGTCAACACTATTACATTAAGACCACTGACTTATCAAATTAATCATGGTACTAAAACCCTTCCTCTCATCTAGCCTAAAATGATAGAAGAGGATTCATCCACTGTTGACATCATTCAATGCCAAGATGATCAAGCCATCCTCTTGCACATGGAAGTAGAGGACCATTACCTTAAAAAAACCTTACCACCGACACATCTACTACACTTCTCAAAAATACACTATCAATGTTAATATAGGGACTCCATAGGATTCTCACATAGTTAAAGTTGGTCAATCTTTAAATCTAAAAGAGTTAAACAATTTTACCACCTTCATATCCAAACATAGTTAAGCCTTCACATTGTCATATAGTGTTATGTCAGGAATCAACCCCAACATTTTCATCCATAATATCGTCTACCTAATGCCAGCACTAAAATTGTCAAAAAAAATTACGTAGAATGCACCCTCATATAGCTCTTCTCATCAAATAATAGTTCAACATCTTCTCACACTAATTTCATCATACCCATTGATTACCCATAATGGATCTCTAATATCGTTCCTGTAGCTAAAGCCTCAAGAAAGCTACGCATCTCGCACTAACTTCGAGATCTCAATCTCGCTTCTCCTTAAGATGAATTCCCCCTTTTAAACATCGACCAACTCATCAATCTAAGCTGCTCGCCACGAAAGTATCTCCTTTATGGATGGCTTCTTCGCTACAAGTAAATCCTCATCACCACCGATGATCAACATAAAACTTCCTTCATCACTTCTTGGGGGAATTTCTACTACCGTGTTATTACTTTCAAACTTTAAAATGTGGGGGACTTATCAACACATTATGACATACATTTTCCATGATATTATCCACAAAACCGTAAAAGAATAAGTTGATGATCTTTTAGGGAAATAAAAACAACGTAAGGATTCTCACCATTCTCAACATGAACATGTCTCTTATTATTCAATACTTTCTTCATCTCAACCCTGCTAAGTACGTGTTTGGTGTTCTCACCAGTAAGCTTTTAGGGTTCATCATTTTTATTCGAGGAATTGAAGTAGACCCTACTAAGATCAATGCCATCATAAGAATGCCTCCTCCATCAAACCTCAAATAGCTTCATGACCTCTAGGGTAAGCTTTAGTCAATCCATCGATTTATATCATATCTTTCATATCTCTTTCAGCCTTTTCACCACCTCCTTTGAAAGGATGTAAAATTCAAATGGGATCACAATTGTCAAAAGGCCTTTGATGACCTCAAACAATAACTCTTATCACCGATTGTTCTCATACCTCCATGTGAGGGGAGATTTTCTACCTTTACATATCCACTACTAATCATACCTTGAGTTCCATGCTCACTCATCAAGAGTAATAGGGTCATGAACAATTTTTTTAATATATAAGACACACCCTCCATGACTACGAGACTCCTTACATGGAAGCTAAAAAGTTGTGTTGTGCATTGTACTTCACAACTTCTAAATTATGTCATTATCTACTCAATCAAAAGACTTATGTCATTACCAGTTTCAACCCTCTTAAAACCATGCACTCCAAACCATATCACACTTGACTGCATCACTTGGTGGCCTATGCTTATGAAAAATTTATATCTTGAATTCATCTCACAAAAATCTATCAAAGGACAAGATATCACCGACCAACTCATTGAGTCCCCTTTACTTGATAATCAACCATCTCATGAAAATTTCCTGATGAATCTATTAACCCTATTGATCACAAATACACCCTCTCAAAATGACACTTTTCTTTAATGGATTCAAGTGTCAACAAGGGGGAGGTGTTTGCATCATCATTATACCTCTTTGGGGATTCTCATCCCTCTATCATTTAAACTAAATTTCAAATGTACTAACAACATGGTAGAATATGAAGCTCTAATCATGGGTCTCCAAACCACCATCATGCTTGGTGTTCAAATCTTGGACATCTATGGAGACTCATAACTTGTCATCAATCAAATCAAAGGAATTTATCAATGTAAAAATGAAATTCTACAAAAATACAAATCCATTGTTGAATTCCTCATATAAACCTTTAACTGTTACACTATCCAAATAGTTCCATGATCTTCTAACAAATTTGTAGACACCATGGTTTCTCTAGCATCCCTCGTCCCTTTATCAAATGATGACTCAAAATTTTTCACTTTTGTCCACATACTTGATCAACCATCCCACAACAATGAACTCCCCTCTATCAACATCATAAGAAACAATCCAATAGACCTTTGGCATACCTAGATATTTGAATCTCTTTCGTAATCCAAAATATCTTCTCGACCTATCTAAAAATTCTAAATGATCTTTTCTCCAATGCACTACCCAATTTCTCATCATAGGTGGTATTTTATATAAACATGGATTTGATGGTATCTTGCTAAGATGCCTAAAATCTCATGAATCAACTAAATCCATTGAACAAGTCCATGATGGCATATGTAGTGGACACTTTAGTGGGACACGGTTGTTAAGCGTGTCCTTTGGATGGGCTACTATTGGCCTACTCTCAACCAATATTGTTTTGAATATGTGAAGAAGTGTATCAAATGTCAACAACACTCAAATCTCACTCACATTCCCAATCAATTTACAACCCTCTCAATACCTATGGCCCTTTTTGCAATGGGGCCTTGATCTTATAGGTCTTTTCGACCCTCATTCATCACGATGTCATCATTATATCATCACAACCACGAATACTTCACTAAATGGGTAGAATACTAAGGCTTTAATACTAAAGAAATAAAATTTTATTTCATATGTCTCTTTGGTATCCCTCATAAGTTAGTCATTGATAATGGAAAATCCTTCAAGAATAAAGAAGTTAAGAAATTATGTGACACATTCAACATCAAACTAAGCTTCTCATCACCATATTATCCACAAGAAAATGGACAAGTTGAGGCTTCTAAAAATACTTAACAAAATTCTCATGAAAACCGTCAATCAAACAGGTAGGAATTGGCACCTCCAGATCCCATTTTCTCTCTGGGATTATCATACTAGCATTCATACTCCTATAGGTGCTACGCATTTTTCTCTAGTCTATGGCTCGAGGAATTTTTACCCCTTGAAGTTCAAATCCCATCACTTGGCATGTCCCTCAGATATTTTATCCCTGATGAGGATTACCTCTAAGAACATCTAGCACAATTATAATTTCTAGATGAAAAAATTAATGACTCTCAAACATCATCACATCTATCAAGAGCGCATCAAGCGCACATATAAAAAACATGTCAAAGAATGTGACTTTAACATAGGTGATCTCATTCTCAAATAAAATAAAAATGTCACTACTCTAGAAAGGAGTAAACATGGAAAGTTTTCCCCTAACTGGATCAGTCCATATGTCATCACTCACAAGTATGGGTTCTGATCTTGTCACCTAGCCTCCTTGATGGTACACACTGAAAAGGAAACTCGAATTCCTTACACTTATAACATTTCTACTATTAACACATCAAACATTATGATAGTAGAAACATCAAAGATCTTAATATACCATCAACCTCTCATTTCATCATCGTAATGAATTGAAAACATGTGATGTTCCATCATTACCCTTAAAACCTTAAAGATGAGCACCACATCTTTGTTCATCAAATATTTCACATGGAAAATTTCCTCCTTAGCAAGGACCCCATAATCTTTACATCCATCTACCTTATCTACCAATTGAATACATGTCATGGGGCACACATGTTTAATTTGTGTATGCATCTCTTCCCCTCCTTGAAATAGTCTATTAGGACTCTCCTCAACATAAAATAAAGTAAAATATATATATGGATGCATCTTATAAAAATAAAATAGACTGATCCTCAAAGGAAAAATACCATCAAAATCATAGATCGATCCCTCAAAGGACGACTATCGAAAAATTTAAAATCAAATCATATACCACTCCCTCAAAGGATGGTTACCCATGTAAAACACCTTCCCTGCATCAATCAACCTTCAAAAAGTTAAAATTTCAAAAATCATCCTAGGAAATATTACCGCATCGATCAATTTGCGTAAAAAAAAAAAATAAGTTGGGGCATCTCCTATGAAACCATCAAAAGGAGAACCCACGCCCCTCACAACCTACATGTGTTAAACCCTTCCTAGGTACTAGGAAGGTACACTTTTCACTTCCATCTATGTTCAAGATCCTACGTGTGACTACCCATTGTTATTCATATGTTAACATTTTTATAAAGGCCAAAAAGTGCAAGAGCCTTCACTATGTTAATTCCCATCACATATATACTGAATCTAGTGTAAAAACAACTAGTTCACATATTATTCTTATTCAAGATTAAACCACATTTTGATATACATTTTGATCATGTTAAATTCAACACATCACATCAACATAACACCATCATCTATCAAACATCCATATAACATCAACATTTATTAAACATCTATATAACATTAAACATCCATCAATATCAATTACAATAAAAACACATCTCAAAATCGCATCACTTAAAGTAAAATCAACACATGAATCATGAATCAAAATCATCATCATCATATATAATCATATGTCACATCACTATACATCATCTAGAGTCTCAAAAGATCTATATATCAAATATATATATACATCAAAAATAGGCTTCACAAAGATCCATATACATCAAAATATCATCTCACTCAAGTAAAATCAACATTTGACAAGTGAATGTCTTGAGCACTACTCCCATGATCTCTACCATCACCTCCATTAGGTCCTCTACTAGGACCACTTCAATATGTACCTTGATGTAGCTGACCCACACTCAAAACACCGACATTAGGACCCGCTCATCTCGAGCCTCATAAACATCAAAATGAGGCTCATTCGGAAGCCTCCGTCAAACAATATCCTTGTAATATATTATAACCTTGCATAATGACTAGTAGTTAGCCAAGATAACTCCACTAGGTGGACCCATCTCGTCCACTAGCCTCGAGCTCTAGTTACTGTATCTTAACCCCACGACACCAAAGCACATGTGATCCCAAGAGACTTTCTCAAGGTCTCTTACTTGTTCGTATCTATCTCGATTAGTTATAACATGTACTAGCTCTACACCTGTAAACTCCGTTAGTTGTTTACTCGGGCTATCATGCTCACCTCTTAGCCCATACCTCTTCATGGTCATATTAGTCCACTCAACCAAGTAATCCATCCTTCTCGGCCTCCAAACATGTAATGGTGGCATCTAGATCTTCTTTGCCAATACCAACACCAACAACCTCACCCCCACCCTCACCCCCTACATCACCTCCCTAGTGTGCCACCTCCACATAGGCCCACACCCATTTATCACTTCGAGTAGGATGAGATTTCCACCATGCGGAAAATTCCTCCATAACACCGGCATCATCTACAACTAGGGGCACTCCCGATCATCTACGCCCATTGCCCCCTCCTCATCGGGCATAGAACAATACACTGTAACCACTATAAATGGTGTCTCTATATCTCCATCCTCACACCTATATACCATTACTTCTCCTAACACATCCCGAATCAACCTAAACTATTTCCTAACATGACTAAATCAGATCAACTCCCAATTTACTATTCATTGGCCCTACACCCATAGATCCTACTTTGGGTGGCCCTAAACTCACGCTCCTCTCCCTCCCAAAATAGAAACCCAATATATGGTCTCTACTTCATATCACCAACCTATAAACCTGATAGTAGTTTTCTATAGTAATCCTCCTTCCGTATTTTCCCTACATATCCCTTATTAGAACACCATCGAACAAACCAATATGATATTTCTAATACTACTCCGTCTCCCACGGTAAACCTATAGGCCAAGCCACCTGCACCTTTGTTCTCGTATGCCCAACACCGTAGAATAAAACTAGCATCAATCCCTAACCTCTTCCTAATCCTCCATGACCAAATATCTTTGTAAGTCCGTGTTAGTAACGTAAGAGCCCATCTAAAGATAGTCCTCTGCTCCATCATATCTACCAATACACCGTCCATCATCCAAGGAAACTAACTCCTAGCATATTTGGGAAAAGCATAACATATGATCCCTATCATCATCAGGGTCATCAAAGCATGACCCTCTATCTTAGGAGCATACAAAGCCTTGTATGAAAATCCACTCGACAAAAACTCTACACCCTACAAATCATCTCCACATAATATCCTCATCACCCCGACCCTCTCCAACTCATCAATAAAATATATCCCCTCTCCGTAGCTTGCATAGATTATTTATCTAGAGTGTGTCTCATTTTGAGGACCCCAAAACCCTCACAACTAACGAACCTAATTTTAAAACTACCTCGATTACGCAGCCCGAGTCAAACCAATGATCCTTGGATTATTTTTATGACTTGTAATGGGTAAGCCATATGTCTACAGGAAATGAACCCTATGGTTCCCCTATCACTTAGATCCCTAGTCTTTGCAGCATATCCTTGTTCTCTACAAATCATACGTCTATAAGACACGAACCCTTTGGTTCCCCCTATCACTTGATTCCATGGTGACACCCATCTTGTTTTGATACCTTGTCTTGGGAAACTTAAAATGAAACACACATGTCAAAACTATCCAATCAACTCAATTAAACTAGTGATCCTTTCACTTTATCCCAAACACCATTATTTTGAGAGGGGATCACCCATCCAAACACAAAACAAGCTATCTCAAACTATTTTTATCCAATAGTTTGGCCATCACAAACTACTTGACAAAAAGGGGAAAATATACACACCTGGTTTTCTTCACCCACTTACTTCCCTACACACACACATTATTTTATCAAAACATAACATTATACAACACATTCGTAAATCATTTCCCCTCATCCTGTAAAATCAAATTTTTACTCCCTTACAAATTACTATTTACCCATCTAATTACCTTAACCCCCTCTAAAACCACCTAACCATTTTCAAATTATCCCTAACCCATTTTACCCTAACCTCCTAACCTCCCCAACTCATATAACCTCTTTATAACCATTTTCGCACATTAATTTACTGAAAAATCCCATTTACAAAGTGGTTTCAACCACTTCTAAATGTTTTCCCCATAATTCCCGGATTAGTGGCAATACTAACAAAGCTGTCAATGATTATAAATAGGAGTTTTCACTCTTCTTCCAGGATATTTAGAATTATTTTTCACATTCTTACACTCTTATTTTCTATCAAGCATTAAATCCCTATCATTCCATAGATCCTCAAGACAAGAAACAACATCCACAATACTAAAAATATCTCCAAGAAGCCCTCGCATATCAATTTTTGTAGTTTGGTCATCAACACTCCTCCTAGGTAATTAAGAAAATATTGGAAAATAAATTCTAAATTTTAATTAAGTTATAATGCAATGATATAGCAATGAAGTACAAAATTTGACCCAAGAAATAAGCAAGATAATTGTAAAACCCTAAGTGAAAGATGGAGGAAATAAGACTTAGTTGTTTTGTAATAATCTCGAGAAATTTATCGAGCTATAGAAATGAAAAAATAGAAGTACAGATTGTCGAAAAAAATCCCATAAAAATGTAGAAGTGTCAAGGGAAACTAAGGTGCTATAGACCTCCCTTGGGCATCGATGACTACTCAAAACCTCATAAAATGATCTTTGCAAGGTCACAAGATGTTCGTCGGGTGTCTCTTGTACTTTGTTGCTTGATCGTCCAACTCGCATGAAAACCCTAAAACACATCAAATCCTAAAAATATAAAATATGAAAATGGGGATTCATACTGATCCTAGTGGTCACCGACTAAGTGAACTTATGATCCAAGTGCTACACTACATTTCAAACTCTATGTATTTATGCGTGTATATGTAGAATTGTGCCCTAGGTGGCTCTTGTGTTAGATGCACTTGAATAGTGAGTAATATCTTATATTTGTTACACATGAAGCACCCATTAACATGTTAGAAAGATAATATATAGGTCAAAGTGTGTATGATCTGATATAGTTGTGTGCTAGTATGAGTAAGAAATAGTATAAATTGAAATAATACCAACTTTTATGAGTACGAAAGTAGATGCCCTAGGAGCTACTATGGGACTAGTAAGTGGTACTATGCCAATAATATGTGTTGCATGTAAGGATTTGTGTAAAGGATGAATTCACGGCTAGAAGGAAATTGAACACACATGTGTAACAAAGTGCACATGTAAGCATAAGAAAATAAGATTAAATAGGACAAAGATATGCATTATGTTGTGAATTTGTATGGAATGGAATGTAAAATGAGTGTGATAGGAACAACCTACCCCCGAGCGAATGTGAATGAGTATGCATGAGATTAGATTCATTTATAAAATACCCATCAGCGGTTGAGAATGAACTATAGAACAAGAGTGTGTCATCGGGAAATGGTTTGAATTGTGTGTGCTAGAAAGATATGATCATCAAAGCATAGAGTGTATGGATTGAGTGACCGTGATGAGGTTCATTTCAGATTAAGACCCTCAACAATCGAGTATGAACCATGAAACTAGAGTGTGTCGGAAGGTAGTAGTGTGTTTTATGAATAGTATCATTTAATACGCATAACTTTGAGTGGGTTCTTAAGTGGCTTACCCAAGAGAGTGGCAAGGTGATAGATGCCACCCCAAGCTTGTCAGTGATGATATAAGGACCAAGCCAGTTGGGCTTGAATTTTCCTTTGAGGGAGCTTCAGCATTCATGTTTTTCTAATTTTCTTTTAACACGACCCACATTGAATTCGTGAGGATGATTTTTTCGATTGTATTCTTGGGTGATCCAATATTGATATGTGTGGAGATGTTCAAGAGCTTAAACATGGAAAAATCCAATCATTTCAAGCTCATGTAAATGCTTTTCATGATATTTTTGTCTTTCAATATGCCTTTGAGTGAAACATGTAATGATGGTATCTTGAGTTCCAGTGGAATGACAACTTCAATATCATAGACGAGCGAGAATGGGGTGGAATTAGTGGTTTTACACACACTAGTGAGGTAATCCTAGATAGCATACAAAGTTGATTATGTCAGTCTTCACCACTAGTTTCAAAAGTTTGGTTTTTATAGATAATGTTTGGAAAAGGCTCCAAGGACCATTTAAAACTAGATATTGCGATAAAGCTCATCAAAAGCAAAAAGTATCTATCAAAAAACCCAACAAAAGGCTCAAGTCAAAAAGAGATGGACTCAACGAAAGCCCAAAAAAGATACAAAAAACCCATAGAAAAAACAGTTTACAACAAAACCATCTCAACAAAAAGTCTACAACAAATCCCCCTAAAAACATTTTTCCCTAGTCCTCAAGCTCAAACCGACACCATCCATTTGGAAATCCTCCTCATCAAAACTACTTATGTTGAGCTACCTCTTCTTTCCTTTTTCCACTGCAACCATCCCCTAGAGAACATTAACCCTATTTTCTAAAACTTTAATCATTGCATTCAACTTCTGAAGCCCCTGCAACAAATTTCTATTCTGAGATTTAACTTGACAAACAATATCCTCCAAAGCTTCAATTTTACTTGCAAGAAAATTAAACACAGTGTTTCCTTCAACAACCCATTACTAGGATTACTCTCTTCATTATTCCCAAAGCAAGAGTCTTTAAAGGAGTTGCAAAGCATCCACCTCCTTCTTGGCTCTCTCTTTCATTTTATTAAGCCTAATCCTATCAGCCTAAAGAAATGTGATCTTCTCAGTATCCCCCAAACCTAATGTCGATCCCCCTAGTTTGTGGAATTGACTTACCCATATTAACAAGCAGAATGATTAACCCTTGGTGAAGAAGAACCAACATTTATGTGTAAGATTTTAATGATCATTTTATTGGTTGCCTCAGCTTGGCCATTACCCTATTGATAATAAGGAGTAGATAATTATTGCTTAATTTTTATTTTTGTGCAAAAAAATTTAACCTCCTTATTTTTTAAAGAAGATACATTATTAGTGATAATGGAAGAGGAAATTAGGAAACATGTAATGATATGAGTAGTGATGAAACAAGAAATATCAGAACCATTTGTAATTCGTAGTGGTGCTACTTCGACCCACTTAGTAAAGTATTTGGTGGAAATAATAATAAACTTGTGGCCATCATCCAATTTAGGATTTATCATGCCAATAAGATCAAAACCCCATAAATAAAAGGGCCATGTTGAAGAAATTGTTAGTGTAGAATCACAACACCCCTAAATTTCAAAGAACTAGATGGGTTGAGACTCGCTTGATTACACAACATGGATCATTTCTCAAGTCAGGACCTTGTGAGTTGAGAGAGCTCTCTAGATTGAGGTCGGTTCTTATCCCTTTGTTCAGTGTGTACACAAACTCAGAGGTTATCTATTCTATCTACCAAGGAGATAGGGTTAGAGAGATGCAAGAAAATAAACCTAAGCTAACGAGGTGATACACCAAAGGAATGTTAGACAATCATTTTGTTGTTTAACATAGACCATAGGAATGTAATACAAATGACATACATAGATGACCAAATCACAATAAGAGATCAAAGAGACAATAACAAATACATGAGAGGGTCGAGAAACATCCACATACATATATATTATTGCTCAGGAGTCGATACAATATATTGTAGTAGCCAAGAGGAAAAACTTGCATTACAACCCAAGGAGAGGTTAGAAAAGCTCCACAAATCCTTCTTGTGAACAAAAGAAGAAGGGAGGGCACAAAACAAAAATGTCCAACCTTTTACAATGAGTCCCAACCCTACTTTTATAGATTCAACACAAAGGGAAGAAGGAGAGAGAAGTGGGAAAACCAGTTCAAAGCTCAACCACTACCATCAATGCCTCCTACCAAAATCTACCCCAAATCTGTCTTGACTGCATCAATTACTTGTTGGTGCCTCGAAGGAGGAGGAAACAACGGATCAGATCGAATCTGATCTGGTTGTTGGGGCAAATAGATCCTGTATTAATGGCCCAAAGATGTTTCTTCATTTTCCCACATAACCTCTCCAAATTAAAGTTTCATATCTCCATGGCGTAGATGAGTCCGAGATCTTTCCAATGGTGCCAGATTTGCCATATTTTGAGCCCCGAGTCAAAAGATATGCCCATTTAAAATTTGAATAGGTCCGTACAAAATGGCAAGAACCAACTACCAAAATGGGCCCCTTTTTTTTAAACCGGACACGTGGAGGCCTAGCACATGTCTGAGGGCAGCCTCTATATTTTGCTTTTGGAGTGGCACGAGGATGACACATGGTTTCCTCCGTGACTTGCTCATTTTTTTATGTTTTTGGCTAAGTCTTTTTACTTCTTGGGGTCATATATCTAACCGGGGACACGTGGAGGCCTGGCACTTGTTTAGAAACCTTCCCTTAATTCTTCTCTTGAATTAGCATTGTGTTGACACTTGGCACCCTCCACTGGCCTATCTCAATTATTTGACTATTCAACCCGACCCTGTCCCTTTATAAAACTAGACACGTGGAGGCTCTGCGCTCACTTAAAACCCACTTAGGATTTTTCCTTTAAAGGAGCGTCGGGTTGACACGTGGAGGCCTCCATAGGCTCTTGGAATTTTCAATGGCCTCTCTTACGTGGAGAGGGCTTTTCTCCATTTTTTAGACCCTAGACAATGTGGTGAGCCCACGCTCATTTGGGTCTCCACTTTTAGATTAACTTTTGGGGATGCCAAGCTGATGCGTGGCAGCTTCCGCTAGCATTTCTATACTTAGTCTTTTTTAGGCCCACCTTTTCCAAATTTTGAATTTTAGCATTAAATTTTCCCTCTCTTTGGGCCTGGGGACATGTGGGGGCCTGAAATTTGTTCAAGTCTCCCTTTTGGATTCAAATTTGGAGGTGCACTTGGACACTTGCGGTTTCGCTCGCTGTCTCCTCCATACTTAGTCAATTTTTGGACTCATTCTTAACTATTTCAGAGCCCAAAGATTTTGAACTTTCATTCCTTTTTCTTCTCTTTGCTTCTTTGACACTCTCTCTCCTTCCCGACCTCGCTATTCCATTTTCAAGCCCGCCTATAATCTATTTGCTAGATTTGAAGCACAGATTCACTCAAAAGATCCGTTTCTTTGAATTTCTTCTTACACGGGGTCATTTGATATTTTACAAGCCCCACCACTCCATTGTAGAGTCCCTCTACAACTTGTTTGTAGGATTTGAACATGATTTCTCTTGTTTCTTCTGTGTGGGGTCGTGGCTGATCCAATTTTGTCGGGGGAAAAATATGGATAACAATTTGGTGACTCATAGGGAATTTGCCTACTAGATGAAGGGATAGGCTGCCTTGTTATATCCATGGGCATGGAGTCAAGAATGACGGCCCGACTCGATCCTTCCTCGATCTATCCGTATGAGCCCGACCATTTACACTCTCAATTTTCATAAGAAATCTCAAAAAAATGGTTTCTGAGAGTAGAAAATTGTCTTGACCCAGGGCTTTCATCTATCCCTGAATGGACTGTTTCAAGACAACCTTTTTTAGTTGCTTTGCATTTTTTTATTTTGAAGATAACAACTATTACAGGAAACTATGAGTTTCCCCATCGTGAATACTGAAAGGGATAGCACATCCACTTGGAGGCACGTTGGGTGTGTAACGATGTAACCTAGAGCAACAAAGAACCTGTGCCACAACACTTAGGGAAACAAAAACTACACTACAAAAAAACAATGTGCATACACACTTAGGGAAATTAAAATCCTATGCTAATATTTATAGGGGTGGAAACTTCCCATTCAGTAGCAATGTTTGAGATGGATCCCGTTTACTAGGATCTGTAATTCTTCACCATCCAATTTAGCCAGCTAGAAGGCATTGCTACTCTTGCACTCTGTGATCATGTAAGGGCCACTCCAGATAGCATCAAATTTGGAGTGTTTTCCTAGCTTTTCCCGATCTGCATCCCACTTTAGGACTAAGTATCCTTCTGAAAGGTCCTCATCCTTGCCTTCTTATCAAAAACTTTTTTATCAATGCCTGATCCTTTTCCATGACTTGCATTGCATGCTCTCTTACCTCTCCTACCTCCATCAACTCTGCATACCTGATTGCCATGGGTTCAAACTCAGCTAGCTCTAACTGTTTCATGAGTTCCAAAGTGGGAAACTCCAATGAGATGGGAAATACTACCTCCTTTCCATATACAAGTTTGTATGGTGAGCTACATGTGGACCTCTTTGATGTGATCCTATCAGCCCATAGAGCTGATTTGAGCCTTGTATGCCAAGTCCTCTGATTTTCATCAAGAGTCCTTCTGATAATCTTAATAGGTTCTTATTTGTGGACTCTACTTGGCCATTACCCGAGGGTAATAATTTGATGAGGTGTTGAGATACACACCATTCTTAACTACCCATTCAAGTGATCTTTGTACCAAGGAATGCCAATGCATTATCTGATATAATAGTGGTAGGGACTCCAAACCTGGTGGCTATTCCTTCATAAAAATCCAAGATGTTGGATTCATTTTCCTTTTTTAGTGCCACTACTTCAGTCCACTTGGTGAAATAATATGTGGCTAGTAAGTATCCACTTATGGCCTTGGCTTGAATTTGGGTTAATCACCCCAATGAAGTCTAGTCCCCATTGCATGAATGGTTGATCACTGAAATGGGATGAAGGGGCAGGGCTACTAGCTTCTCCTTTCCGTGAAGAATGCACATTTTTTACACTTCTTGACCCATGAGTAGCAGTCCCTGAACACTGTAGGCCAATAATAACCATCCTTCATGATCTTGAGAGCTATTACTCAAGGGGAAAAGTGACCTCCTACTTCTCCATCATGGAATTCATGCAACACTCTCTCAATTTGGCCTATCTCAATGCACCTCAATAGAATACCATTGATATCCTTCTTAAACAAGACACCACCAACAAGCACATATGGGATAGCTTGTAGTCTGAAGTATCTTCTCTTTGCCTTATTCCATTCTAGAGGGCACAAACCTGTTTGAAGGTAATGCACCAAAGCTTGGGTCCAACATGGAGCAGGTGCATCATTAGCTGATTGTTCTTGATCATTCTGTAGAAATAGGACAACCTCCTTTTCACCCATTGACTCAGCCTATTGCTTAGAGGTGAGCTATTCACATAGTCCCTTGCCTCTAACTAGTTTGGTCACCTTGATCTCAATGTCATATTCCATTACCCAGGTGATCCAACCTACCCTCTTCTCATTCAAATCCTTATTTAAAAGGAAATCCTTAACACCAACATGAGATACTAGCAATTGAATCTTATTATTTGAGACCAAGTGCCTAAACTTATTTAAGCTCCTAATAACAACAAGGACCTGTTTTTCAATGAAAGAGTATTTTACCTCGTAGTCCTCCAGATTTGGTGAAGAAAGCTATGGGTTGCTCTGAACCTTCATTGTTGGGCTGGACCAAGATGGCTGAGATGGTGTCTAGACCCTCCAAAAGCATATAACATGAAGTCTTTTGAGAAGTCTGGGTTAATGAGAGTTGGAGCCTGTGATATTGTGAGCTTGATGGCCTCAAAACTCTCTTTCCCTCTGTTGTCCATTTAAATGCAAGACTCTTCTTTAACATCATTGTTAAAGGCTTCACAAGAGTAGCAAAGTCAGGTATAAACCTGTGAACAAAGTTTATCCTCCCCAAGAAGATTTGGAGAGACCTTTTATGTTGTGGCAATGGAAGTGTCCGGATGGCTTCAACCCTTTCAGGATCAATTGTCAACCCCTTCCTTGAGACAATGTGGCCCAACAATTTCCCTTCATGAGCCAGGAACACACACTTTTTGGGTTTAATGACACCCCGAACCTCCTACATCTCTGGAATACCTATCTAAGGTGAAAGAGATGATCTGCAACATTCTTGGAGAAAATAGTGATATCATCAAGATATATCAGGACTATGTTGTTAATTAAGCCTTTGAATTCCATGTCCATAGCTCTCTGAAATGTTGCTCCAGCATTTGATAGTCCAAATGGCATCTTCTTATAAGCATAGGTTCCCCATTTGGTGGTGAAGGTTGTCTTGAATTGATCTTCCTCTTTCACCATTATCTGGTTATAACCTGAGTATCCATCTAATAATGAAAACCTCTCAGAACCAGCTACAACTTGTAGGATCTGTTCCATTGATGGGAGTGGGTAGTGATCCTTAAGTGATGCTCTGTTTAGATCATGAAAGTCCACACACAGACTTGATTTCTCCATTTTTCTTCTCACAGGCACCAAGTTAGTAACCCAACTCGAATGCTTGATGGGAAAGATGATACTGGCCTCAATTAGTTTGTTCAATTCTTTCCTCATGAGAGGCTCAATGTGGGATTTATTGGCCTTTTCTTCTGTCTAAAAGGTTTGGCTCCTGGATCCAACTCGATGGTGTGTTGTGCCAACTTTGGGTTGAAACCTTTTAAATCTTTATAAGTCTAGGAAAAAGACATCTGGGAATTCTTGACAAAGTTGAAAAATTCAGATTTTTCTTATTGAGTGCTTACCCTTCCAATCTGCAATGTTTTGCCTTCTTCTATAAAAATAGGTTTGAATCTTCACCCTTTACTTGAATATTTGCCTTTTCTTTTCGGAATTGGTCATTTGGGTTGAAGATTGATTCCAAAGTGACAAGACCCTTTGGTAGTTTTTTGGTCCTCAGCTATACCACTTGATCTCCATACTGTTGCTCCAATTTGTCTTGATTCCTGGAAGAGAACTCAACTTCCTCTTGTAAAAAGTTGACAATTTGTTGGTCATTTTCAAAGACTTGCCAACTTGTGTTGTTGTCTGGGACAGCTGGTCTTACAACCAACTTGATATGGGGTTGATGCTTATCATTCTTGATACTCTCCACAACATCAAATGTTGCCCCAACTACTTGCCAGTTTGTCTGCTTGCTTCATTTTCTTCCTAGGGATGGAGTTGATGCTGAATGCCTCAAAATCCTCAATGAGGTCCCATACCCAGTTCTTGTAACTCTTTAATAGGTTGTTCTTGATAGAATTTTGTCCTCAGACTTGATTAGCAACTAGTTCACTATCGCCAAACACTTGTAAGTTCTTGATTCCTCGTTTCCTTTCCCAATGCAATCCATGAACCAAAGCCTCATATTCTGTTGTGTTGTTTGAATAGGAAAATTGGAAATGGAAAGTTGAGTAGTATTTCATACCTTTGGGGGAAACAAGCATAGCTCCTCCTTTGGCTCCTTTCCTACTTCTTGAGCCATCAAAGAACAATTTCCATACTTCATTGTCATCTTTGTGTTCTAGCTTAATGATGTCAAGAAGAGGATGATTCTCCTCATGTAGACAGTAGACTCCTAGCTTAGATTCTTCCATCTCCTTATAGGGGTCAAAATCATGTCTTTTGTTCACCCATTCATCAAGAGTCAAGTCTAGGATACACCCCACCTTGGTATCTTCACAAGTGCTTAGAGTCCTCGATCAAAGGCTGAACAATTGGCATTGATTGGGCTAGGTACATAAGACTCAATATGGTAATCTACTATGGGCTCAGATCTGATTGTGGCCTTAGCTCCATACCTTGTTCTAAAAAGCATATGCAACCAATCAGTAGACAAATAGCCTCCAATTTTGGCAGTGAAGTCCCTGGACAAACACAATGCAAAATGTGGTGGCAAGTCTATGACTGATATGTTCTGCAATACAGTCACATTAGGGTAGGCATGCAGTGTGAGGCTCAAATCTTTGATGACTCCAACAGTTGTCACTATTGTCCCATCCAATTGCACTACCCCTCTGGAGATGACTTCATATTGAAGACCCAGTTGATCAGCTATTTGTTTTGGCATTACAGAACTACTTTCCCCCAAATCAATCATGTAATTATGTACCAATTTGTCCCCAATGATCAATGAAACATAGAATGGAGGAGGCTTCAGATTCTTACCTTGTTTTCCTCCATGGTTTCCCTCAAGTTGAGCTGCATTGGCAAACACTTTCTCTTGTTGGCTAGGGGGATTATTTGAGCTTGACCAATTGGCCATGGTAGTCTGCAATAGATCCCTCTATCCTAGAATGGCCAGTGACTCCCACAAGTGAAATGTTCACATTTGTCTTCTTCATTTTCTCAATGATATTAAATGAGCTATCCTTCTATTGCCCCTTCCCTGGCACATTTTTCTCTTGCACATGGGTTGTTACAACCGGTGCTGAGTAGATTTGGAAGGTGGTTTGGACTGACTCTGCATATTAGGAGTTGCATTTTGAGTGCCAATACCTTGTGGAGTAATGGAGGATTGAGGATTACCTAAGTTTGGTGATTGTCCTTCTCTAATATTTCTCTTCTTGGACCATGTATTGGCAATTATACTTTGAGAAGGAGCTGATTCATTCCACATAAGTCTTCAACTTGCCAATTAACAAGCATAGTTTCACTTGGAGATGCCTCTTGTTGAGCTCCTTGCTGTTGATTTTCTTCTTGGCTAGACTCTTGTGACACACTAGTGGTCTATACCATCAAGGCCTAGTTTAGTGCACCATTGAAGCACATTGATTGATTATGTGGTTGATTACATGGGAAACACCAATCATATTCTTATGTCATGTTGTTTTGTGTTGGAACCAATGCCCTTGATGTTGAAGTTGTATTTGGATCATATGACCTGAAAGGTCTACCAACTTGAGGTTGTCCTTGGTTTTGAATCTGATTTACAGCCTGAGTCTAAGTGGTGGTCTATTTTGTTGATATGGGGTCTAGCCTGATACTGAGCTTGAGGCTATGATATGGCCTAGAGCTCGAGCCTGTTATCTTTTGATAGTTACTAACTCATTCCCTAGGTTATGAATTTGTTTCATAACTTCTTGAAGCTCTTTTGAGGTGTTAGAGGATGAGGTGGAGGATTCAGATGAACTTTGATTCCTAGGAGTAGGTATAGGAGCTAATGTGGGTGTCTGGCTAGTGCTTGGGTTTCCTAATTCTGGGTATAGAGGCATGGGTGGCCTAGGAGCAAGTTTTCCAGCCTGAATTAAACAATTTTCAGCTCCTATGGAAAGGCTATAAGCTGCAAGTAAGGTTGTGCCTCCCATTGACTGAATCATTAAAGCAATATCAAAATTTAGAGCTCTAAGAAAGTATAAGAAAGCAAGCTACTTCTTGTGGGCCTTATGACCCAATGGAATCTATCCAGGTCCTTTGAAATCTGAGGTTGAAATCTATCAACTACTCGTTAGGAGATCTTTTGATCATTGTCATTTGCTCCAACAAGGACAAGTTATCTCCTTTTTCTCCAAACTGGTCATAAAGAGCTCTGCACAAATGGTCCCAATTTTGAATAGAGCCTGTTGCTAGGCTCCTGAACCATTGTGAAGATTTTCCCTTGAGTGAAGAGGCTAGCAACTTAACTACAATTTCCATCTCAGTGATCTCATGGATTATATAGACATTTACAATGTCTTGAATGTGGTCACTAGGAGAAGTTTGGTTTTCCAATGAAATATGGGATGCTCTTTAATGCTGCCACTGGGACTAGATTTTGTGCATTAAGAGTGAGTGGGCTGCTACTAGTGAAATTGACATAAGGATTTGGTTGTGCCATCCTGATCAGCCTGAGCACCCTTCTTGATTGAAAGAATGGCCTACTAGGAGGAGGTGTTGATAAGGCTCTGTTTGGTGGAGATGAAGACCTCTGGGATCTTCTCCCCTTCTCCTTCTATCTGGAGACAAGTGCAGGTGGAAAAATTGTCCCTCTTCTCTGGTTCTTGACCTTATTTGTATTCTTCTCATGAACTTGGCAAGCTTGGACTACTGAAACCAAGTGGATTATGTCCCTTTTGGAGTCGCCAAATGTGTAGTTTTAAAACTTCTTAAAAGCTAGAATCACAACAAGTGCACATCAATCTTACTGTAATAAAGATGGAGAATTATTTTTCCCACCACGCATGCCAAAACTATTAGTGTAGAATCACAACACCCTAAATGTTTGCAACCAGATGGGTTGAGACTCTCAGTGTGATTGCACAACATGGATCATCTCTCAAGGTGTGGGACCTTGCGAGTTGAGAGAGATCTCCGGATTGAGGTTGGTTCCTATCCCTCTATTTAGGTGTACACAAAAAATTGCAGAGGATCTATTCTAAGTCTATTCTATCTACCAAGGAGACAGGGTTAGAGAGATGCAAGAAAATAAACCTAAGCTAATAAGGTGATACACCAAAGGAATGTTAGACACTCATTTTGTAGTTTAACACAAGACCACAGAATGTAATACAAACAACATGCACAAATGACCAAATCACAATAAGAGATCAGAGAGACAATAACGAATACATGAGAGGGTCGAGAAACATCCACAGCCATATATATTATTGCTTAGAAGTCGATACAATATATTGTAGTAGCCAAGAGGTAAAAACTTATATTACAACCAAAGGAGAGGTTAGAAAAGCTCCACAAATCCTTCTGTGAACAAAAGAAGAAGGGAGGGCACAAAACAGAAATGTCCAACCTTTTACAATGAGTCTTGACCCTACTTTTATAGATTTAACATAGAGGGAAGAAGGAGAGAGAAGTAGGAAAACTAGTTCGAAGCTCAACCACTACCATCAATACCTCCTACCAAAATCCACCCCAAATCTGTCTTGACTGCATCAATTACTGGTTTAGCACCTTGAAGGAGGAGGAAACAGTGGATTAGATTGAATCGATCTGGTTGTTGGGGAAAATAGATCTTGTATTAATGGCTCAAAGATGTTTCTTCATTTTTCCCCACCTAACCTCTCCAAACTTAAATTTTTAGATCTCCATGGCATAGACGAGGCCGAGATCTTTCCAACGGTGCTAGATTTGCTGGATTTCGAGCCCCAAGTCAAAAGATATGCCCATTTGAAATTTGAATCAAGTCTGTACAAAATGGTGGGAACCAGCTACCAAAATAGGCCCTTTTTTTTTTCTTAAACTAGACATGTGGAGGGTGGCGCATGTCTGAGGGAAGCCTTTGTATTTTTATTTTGGAGTGGCGCAAAGCTAACACATAGTTTCCTCTACGAATTGCTCAATTTTTTATGTTTTTGGCTAAGTCTTTTACTCAATGGGATTCATATATCTGACCGGGGACACGTGGAGGCCTGGCGCTTGTTTGGAAACCTTCCCTTAATTCTACTCTTGAATTAGCATCATGTTAACACTTGGCACCCTCCACTTGGCTTGTCTCAATGCTTTGACTATTCAACCCGACCCTATCCCTTTATGAAAATTGGACACATGGAGGCTCCGCACTCACTTAAAACCCACTCAAGATTTTTCCTTTGAAGGAGTGTCGGGTTGACATGTGGAGCCTCCACAGGCTCTTGGACTTTTCAACGGCCTCTCTTACTTTTTGGACCCTAGACAATGTGGTGAGCCTACACTCATTTGGGTCTCCGCTTTTGGATTAAATTTTGGGGATGCGCCGAGCTAATGCATGGCAGCTTCCACTAGTATTTCTATACTTAGTATTTTTTAGGCCTGCCTTGTCCACCTTTTGACTTTTAGCTATTGAATCTACCCCCACTTTGGGCCTAGGACACATGGGGGCCTGACGACACTTGTTCAATTCTTCCTTTTTGGATTCAACTTTGGAGGTGCATCACTTGGACACTTGGCAACGTTTGTTGTCTCCTCCATAGTCAATTTTTAGGTTCATTCTAAACTGTTTCAAAGCCTAAAGACTTCAAAATTTCAGTGTTTCTTCTCTTTAAGCCTCTGACTTCTTTTGAAACTATCTTCTCCTTCCCCAACCCTGCTATTCCATTTTTGAGCCCGCTTGTAATCTGTTTGCTGGATTTGAAGCATGGATTCACTCGATAGAGCCATTTCTTGAATTTCTTCTTGCACGGGGTCATTTGATCTTTCAGGCCCCACCACTCCATTGTAGAGTCCCTCTGTAACTTGTTTGTAGGATTTGAACATGATTTCTCTAGTTTCTTCTATGCGGGGTTGTGGCTGATCCAATTTTTACGGGGAAAAATATGGATAATAGTAATTTGGAGATCATAGGCGGGTACATGGTGAAGATTGCCATGTTTTTGGCATTTATTGCTGCGTTTAGAATATTTTACGTAGAATTACTCCATGGTAGGACAATAATATCATTAACATTAGAGCTTATGTGAAATAGATTTATGAGAGAATTGACCACCACATATATTTCCATGTATTTGAGAGATAGTAGTAGGAATGTCGGTGAGTATGAGACATCATAGAAAATAGTAGTCAAATGATCATTTAAATAATTCCACCCTTATGATTACATAATGTGTGGTCTCACATCCTAAGTGAAAAACTTCATGAGGTTGGAGACCATCCAAAATGGTTTGTCGATAAAGGAAGTTGTAAATTGGAGTGAATCATTCAAGGTTATCACTACTACATGTGATAGTGCAAGCAACTAGAGGTGAAGTAGCGGTGGAAGGTTGTTGCAAATTTTAGATTATGAACTTGGCTTTCTCATCAATGATGTACCGAGGAATAAGTAATGTTACACTAGCCATGGCATCTGCATGACGATTATCTTTACGGGGGATGGTAGTAAGAGAGTAAGACTCAAATGTAGCTAAGAGATCCTTGAAAAGTGTATTATATGGAATTAGGTGTTCCTCTTTTGTGTGATATGTGTCATTAACTTGATTGATAATGAGTTGTGAATCACTATGTATGCAGATATTTTAGATAAGGATATTTCGAGAAGTGGTAAGGCCGAGAATGAGGGCTTCATACTCAACGATGTTATTAGTATAGGAAAACCCTAAGCAGTATGAAAATGGCAGAGGATCACCGCATGGAGTGATATAGCAATGAAGTAAAAAAATTGACCCAAGCAATAATCAAGATAATTTTAAAACCCTAAGTGCAAGAGGGAGGAAAGAAGACTTAGTTGATTCGAAATAATCACAGAGGTGTGTAGAGCTACATAACTAACAAAATTAAAGTACAAACTATCACAATGAAGCTGAAAAAAATGCAAAAGTTTAGGAATAAGCTATACTTGGGTACCTAGATTGGGTTAGGGGTGCTATAGACCTTCTCTAGGTATCGGTGACTTCTCATAACCTCAAAAAATTGTCTTCACGGGGTCATGAGATGTTCTTTGGGTGTCACCTTTAGTAATTTGTACTTTTCTACTTCATTGTCAAACTCACTCCGAAACTTGCAAAGATAACAAGCATCTATAAAACCCCAAAACACATCAAATCCTAAAAAATAAAAGATGCAAATAGGGATTTAGACTAACCCCCTGACGGTAACCCAACTAAGTGAAATTACTATACGGGTTATGCACTACATTTAAGACTCCATGTAGTTCTACATGTGTATAGAATCATGCCCTAAGTGGCTCTTGTGCCAAACACACTTGAATATTGAGCAATAACTAGATGTAGAAGATGTAAATAGATTTATGCATGGAAAATGAAATTCCCCTCCTATGCATGTAAGCAGAAATGATAGTCCCTTGTCCCTTGTGTGAAGCTAGATGTATTCTTAAATGCTCTTATAATGCTCTTGGATGTAACCTTAGGTGGTGATTGTAGATGCTTAGTGTTTGGTCCTTTATTATGGTCACATAGATTTATATTTATATGATTCCCTTGTTTGAATTTTGTAATTAACCACTAAAATTATAACCCAAAAGAAATAAAGATTCCCAACGTATAGAAAGGAACCAAAATATGCAAGCAAGATACAAAGAGGTCGAGGCCGCCAAGAGAGGATAGGAGTCTGTAGCGGTAGCATCTTGGCTAGGCGTTGGTGTCTAGACTCAGAAAATCTGAAGTGTCAAAAGTTAGACTAGGTAATAAGGTGTGTAAGACCAAGAAGAAAACCAGAAAGAAAGCAAAGAGGCCAAAGATAGTGGTTAATTAGTAATTTTCTTGCTTAGGAATCATATGAATAGTGGTATGTGATTATGACCTAGAAATGTACCCAAAGTGCATGATTTAGTGTCTACATTTTCCCCACTTTATGTTGTTGAGAGAATGCTTGATAACATAAAGTAGATAAGAGATGTGTACCTAATAACCATGTAGATAGATGGTGAAAATCATGCCAAGGAGATAAGAAAAAGTTTGGAGTGATAAAAAGTGAAGTGTGGAAGCTAGAGAAGAGGAGTGAAAAATGATGATCCTAGGGGTGAAATCATATGATTGTACCATGGTGTGTTATACCTATTTTTTATGTCTCTTGATGCTAGATGATGTGACTACTTCTTCCCATAAGGATGGACCTACAAAAGAGAAGAGAAAACGAGTAGTCAAATGTTGTGTGTATGAAAAATTTGATCAAAACACATAAGAAGTGTGTAGAAAGTACATAAAATTTTGAAAAAGGAACATGTTTTCCCATTCCGTGATGAGTGAAAGAGATAAAAAGGATTTCGAAGATGTTGTAGATGAATGGTTTTTTTGGGAAATCTCACTCCAAGATTTTGTAGGTGATCTCATGCCACGGCTTTTGAGAATAAGTGTAGGGAGAAAGGTCTAGTTTTATTCTCCAACCTTTGACTTCTTCCTGAAATGTAAACACCACTACAGATGGTGTGTTCAAGTTTTATTAAATTCGATCATTTTTATCTACCACAAGTAGAAAGACAAGAAAAATGCATGCATGTTGATTGCTTAAGGATTGTTCCCGTGTTGAGAAAACTAATGTGTAGACTATCGATAATCGTGATGATGTGAGAAAAAGTATGTAACTACCCCTAGTCATAGGCTATAAATAAGGGTCATAGGTACCCAAGAACTCATGTCTATGTCTATGCGTTAGTGTTTGTGCAAAATCAAGACCCAAGTCGATTATGAACTATTTTTAGATCGAAGACTACGTTGTACCAAAGATACTAAACTATGTTGTCTTGTGACTATATACTACTTGAATGAGGTGAATGATTCACCCAATCTATTCTCCACTTGTTTGGGGTACATGCAACATCTCTAGGATAATGCGGCGTAAAGGAGGACTAACCACTGAACTCGATCGATACCTTGTAGAGGGGAGGGAATATGTTTGGTAAAAACCAAGGTACATGCAAACAAAGTGGCTAGGAAAAAAAGTGTTAATGTAAATAAGATGAATACGCATACAAAAACAATATGTAAGCTAGTAAGCAATAATATAATACGCAAGAAGATAATGTAGACAGTAAAAAGCAGGTTTCAAAAATGGGACATTTCTCACAATGATGAGGCCATAAATTGGCCATAAATTACCATTATTTTTTTCTTCCAAGTTACCTTTGAAAGTTTATTTAAATGTAATCTTGGAACTTATAGTTTACTTAAGATATAATATAGGATATATATCTTGTTCATTCTTTATAAATAAAAATATATATCTTTTTTGTTGACTAATCCTATTGATTATTTGGGAAAAGATGCAAAGTCTTGTGTATGTAGGCCATAAAGGAAAGATAATGCTAGTTTTGGGGAAAATGGAATTGATCATGAACAGTACATATAAACATAAATATAATTTCATATATGGATTTCTCTCAAAAAATAATGTAAGCTCAAAAAAAGAATCATCTCAATCCAAGATCGCATGCAAAAGTTATAGTTGTTTTAGTTAGCTTTGGAACCATTGGAGTTAGGTCCGGAACCTGTGACATTAGCTCCGAAACCATTGGAGTTAGCTCTGGAACCTACAATGTTAGCTTCAAAAATATTGGATTTATCTCCAAAACCTATAATTTTATCTCCGAAACCATTATATTTAGCTCTGGAACCTGCATTAATAGAGTAACGTTAGCTCTAGAACTTGCATCAATAGAGTAACGTTAGCTCTGGAACTTGCATCAATGGAATGAAAATTTTTGAGGAATTGTGAATAATCAAATAATCCAATGGGAAATATGAGAGTTTTTTTCATAGAAATGTGTTTAACAAAAACTTCATTCATATTTTCTACAGAGTTTTACCAATGAAGATAAATCTAACTTTTAGTGAGTTGCAGTCCAAGGAAAAAGTGTATCAGATGTGAACTAAAAGTTCCACAAACAGAAACAGAAACATCAAATGGAAAATATGAGAGAGGTTTTTTTATAGAAATGTGTTTAACAAAAACCTTATTCATATTTTCTATAGGTTTTACCAATGAAGAGAAATCTAAATTTTAGTGAGTTGCATTCTAAGGAAAAAGTGTGTCAAACAAGTGTCAAAAGTTCCACAATCAAAAACAACAAAGTCAAATGGAAAATCTGGGAAAGGTATTTGGTAAAAATAATATTTTTAAGGAAAAACCTCCTTCCAATAATGTAGGAGAATAAAATCATTGTGATTCTTGTTACCAAAAATCAAGGAGAAGATTTGGGAGCAAATCTTCCTAAAACAGTGAGATAAGACTTTGACTCAATAATATATCTCTCTCCATATTTTGTGGAGATGGAGATATTAGTTGTTAGGATTGTAATAAAGATAATATCAAATTGTATTTCCTAAAATAAGGAGTTGGTTGGATGCATGAATTATAAATGTAACCTTCCACACTGAGATATGTAATTTTTTCTCCCAAGAAATAAAGATTTGTTCTTTCCTCTCAAATATTATGTAGTTTTAAGATCTCGGAAGTATGATTTAAATCCTCTTCCAAGGAATGAGCTAGCCACTCATTTTAAGGAAGATGGATTTTTGTATTTATGTTACATTCTATTGTATTGTTTTTCTCTTTGTATTATGAAAATTCAGTCTGTTGTGAACCTGCAGGTGTTTCGTTTAATTATGTTTATTTCCAATTCAATAATTTCAATTTATGCAAGTGTGTTTTTTTCCTACAAGTGTGATTTCCTTCATGCAAGTGTGATTTATTTCATGCAAACTTTATTTCTATAAGTGTTCCTTTATTTCTACAAGTGTGCCTTTATTTTTGTAAGTGTGCCTTTAAATTTCTGCAAGTGTGATTTATTTTATGCAAGTTTGGTTTGTGTTTAAAGGATTTGTTTTCCAAATATCTTCTTCTCTTAATGCATATAGCCATTAGACACCAGCCCTGGATTGACATTATTAATGGTGAGGATTGATGACCCTCATCACACAATGTTGCAAGACAATCAAGGTTATATATATCTTGCTTAAGGTTTTATACTTACTTATTTGTTTACATCATATTATGCTTAGCACTTGTATATCATTTTTTACATCATTTATTCTGAAATAAGGTTTAATAAACATATTTTTGTTAAATCATTTGTAAGTCGGAGTAGGCTATACATAATCCCGCATAGGCTAGACATAATCCTATGAAGGTCCAAATGGTGTAAACTTTAGTTGTGAAAAATAATGTGAATCGGATGCCATGTTAAGTAGAATAGAGTATGAAGTGGCATTATTATCATTAATGTATGAAGGGAAGATATATGATGAATGCCCTCCCATACCTAATGTGTCAAAACTTGTGATGAGGTCCCCTAGGTTTGTTGCATTGTATGACTCATGTGGGTTTGGCTATAATGCTTGTTGTATTTACTACACATAACCCTTGTTATTCAATGTATGGTTCACATCCCAACCAATTTGATCCATTTTTTTATAAAGTAATTCATTCTCTAACTCCTAGATGCATTTAAAAGGGTGGAGACAAGGCCTCTCAACAAATCCCACTATTATTGTTTAGGATTTGGATTGATGTTAGATTGAAAGGGATAAAAATGATACCCTTTGATTAAAAAATTGGTAGTTACATCTCTCCTTGTATATGTATGCTTAACTTTATATGGTAGGGATGCAATGTTTCTTTCCAAGAAATTAGTGGTATGTGTTTATAGCCTATCCAATGACTCATCTATGGCATGGAATCATTATATACCTTGATCAAACCACATGAGAAAATCATCATTGAGCCTATAGCTTGGTGGTAGAGCATATGAATACATGTTAATTTGAGATGTATCCATAACTCTTAGGTAGAGACAAACTCCTCTAGTAAATGTTATATTGGTTGATTTGGAATGGTCATTTAAGGAGCTATGGTAGATTGATGGTTAATCAAACTCCACATATGTACACTAGATGAGAATGTTAGAATATGGGTAAAGGGGTTGTATGGTGGCACATTTATATAATAGTTTTTCCCATCCAAAGACAGAAGGTGAATATTGGGATTGCATGTAATCACAATAAGCTTCAAGGCCTAATATGGACCTAGCAAATTTCTAACCTGACATATCTGGGGGGATTATAAACACCCATAAAATAATTGAAGATGAATAATGTGGAATCAAATAAATGGAGAAGTAGATGTGAGCATAAACTAGTCCTTTATGTTGGGTTCACGAGATTTATACGCACCAAAAATTATAGGGTCCTTTTATGCATACTCAACTCCTCATGGGTTGGGCCAAGTGAGTCAACAAAGGGATGATAGGATGATGGACTAAGTGTATATTGGATGATATGGGGATGGTATGGGAGGATAAATATATAGGCAAGGTAGAAGGAGGGTTATCTACTAATATTATTGAGAAAGCAAGACATTCTCATTAAGCGTAGAAAAATTCTTATGGACCTACTCACGATGAATAGAATTATCAAGAATAGTTGTGGTACAAATATATTGGTGAATGGGTAATATTAGGTTGAATAAAATAGATGAAATAGTATTAGATGAATTTTGACCTTGATTAGGTAAGGTCATGTGATGAATGAGAATTAAGGATATGGAACTAGTATTGGGAGTGAAGGATTCTTAAAACCCTAGGGGAAGAAACTATCTCCTCATAATGAGGATGTGGTGGTTGTCTTGTGGAGCCTTAGCTTTAATAATGATGAGTTGTGACATGATGGGTGTGGTAGAGAGTGTGGAGAGAAAGGAATGTAATCTCAATTAATGTAAAATGTAATCCTAGATATTTTCAAACTTGAGAGGAGAAGGAACATGATGGAAATTTCTAAATCTACTAAGGAAAAATTGGCTACCCAAAATTCACTCTCTATGGGAGAGAAGTATCTATTATGTGGTGTTAGTTATTATCAAGAGCATAACACAAGTATAGGACGAACTACAGATGTGTAGATGATGTAACTATAACAGGAGTTATATGGATGTGTGGTGGCTATAATATGATCTGTGTAGATAATTTATGTCTTAAACTAGATTTTTATGAGGTGTTTTATTGAAATACTTTGTAAAATGGCACCTTGTTGTCTAGTTGATCAACAATTGGTTTTGTGTGGTTTGGATGTGTTTTGAAGTTTCAGATGGCATGGTTTATGCTTTGGGAATGTTTTAGGTTGTTATTGGAATTTTTCTATCTATTTTAAAATCAAGAGTAAGGTGTTTGATTGTGTAGAAGTTGAATTTTGAGATTATTGTCCATGATTGATTTAATGTTTAGATTGCAATGATTTAAATGAGATGAATTAAGTTAATAATTAGAAATGGATTTTTTTTGGAAAACAAGTTCTTAAAAGTCAATTTACTGACTTTCATGTAATGAATATAAAAAAACAAATCTTCTTTCACTGCTCTATTGATGGTGTGAAAATAAAACTATTTTTTTGTTGTTTTGAAAGTATTTTATAACAATAAAGAGGCAACAAACTAAACAAATATATAACTATGAATAGAAATATTCATAATGATTTAAAAGACACAAAAATTAATATGTAAAGACTACAATTCCTTACATGCAATTGGAGCCTTCATATTTTATCATATGTAAGGCACAAAATTCAATTTTTCTACTCTAACTGATCTTTTGACAACACAAAGGATGAATGAAATAACATCTACACTCTAGTATCCAAGTGGGGTTGCTCTAAGAGTAAATATCTAGTCAAACCTTTGATATAATATAAGTTCTAGCATTAAATTATTGTAATATAATACAAAATTAAAAATAAATACAAATTTAAGATTTTTTGTGTTTTCTAGTTTGTAGATCAAGTGCATGTAATCTGAAATTGATCAAAACCTACGTAACAAAAAATGAAAAAGCAAACACAAATCTAAAAATAATACCAAAGAAGGGAAGATCCTAGATTAAGAGAATCTTTAAACCCTAAGCCACAACATAAAATTCAGAATTGGATCAAATTTAGCTCCTTTTATTCTTTTTGAATGATTTTCTAAATGGAACTAAACAGAGAAAACAAAACTAAAATACACTAATTAAATAAACAAACTAAATGTAGTTTTAACCTCTATCCATAGACATAAGGGGGATGATCTTGAATGGTATTATTTATACCCTAAGTAGAACTACTCCAATTGATTTTCAATGTGACTGGTGTGGTGGTGGTGATGTAGTAAGAAGAGAATACTAGTTGGTTGCACAATGAAAGTAGAATACTTATAATATTTTTGGTTAGTTCAGTGGAGCTTAGAAGACTAGTATGAAACACTTTGTATTCTCTTTGTGGATTGTAGTAGTAAAAAAGGTCTATGGGGGTAATTTATAAGGGAAGTAATATACCTTGGGATTGATTTATCTCTATAGAAAAAAATGGTAGCAATAACACTATTCTCTAGAAAAACTCTAAAAATCTAGGGGTCAGTAAATGAGTGCACAATTTTCCTTAATAGATAAATCCTCTAAGTGATTAAAATTCTAACTCTAGATCCAAAAAACATATATGGCCAATATTAGATCAGTAGCTAGTGAATTCAAGTGATTTGGAGGGGTTTGAAGAAATTAATTGAGTTCATAATAAAGGGAAATGTGTTTGTCATCTAAAAATATAACTAAAATTTGAGCACAAAAATCAAGAGGGAAAATCAAATGATCTCATGATGGAACCATTGGTATTAGCAAGATATGGTTACACAACCACTACAGCAGGAGATGGAACCTCTGACAAGTGAAATGGAAATACCGCATTCAGAAACAAAACCACTTTAGTGTGATGAAAATTGTTACAACGACAAACAAAATTGTTGTGGCGCTAGACATAACCACTATAATAGTAGTGTAAAAAATATGAAATGATATATGAAATAAGGGGCATCGGGAAAATTCATCTTCCGGTAGTTGAAGTAGGATGGAAAGTGTCAAAATAGGCAAATTAAGTAAAGTGGGAAAGTGTTATCTTGTGTGAGTGGTATGAGAATTTCAAAGCATCTTTTCTTGTCTTTATAGATCCTCGCAATCATCATTGGGTATTTTAAATACTATTCTATGAAAAATGGGGTATGTATAAGGTCCTAGGAAAGTTATTTTCCTTCAAATATCACATCATAACCTTGAAATTTGTTACACCATCAGGGAACGACCTACTTAAGAACTAGGAAAGAAAACTTGAATCAATTGATAGTAATAATAAAGTGTGTGTATGTGAGGTTCTATAGTAAAATGATCGTATATAAGGGGTGTTTTATATCCTTAGGTATAGAATGTAATGAAACTAAATTAGTCACATTTTTTTCTAATGGCCTCTCATATTAAGGTTATGTATTTGTGCATTATGATACTTGGTACTTGTTAACACACAAAAGTAGCACCCTTGGTATGATCATGGCAGATCATTACTTTTGGCTAACTTTGGATGATCTAAATAATATGGGACTTGAAAACTAAGATCAACATCTAGATAAGTTTGATTCATTCTATCCTAGCCCACCAAAACTAACCTATAACTTCAACATACAACTAAACTATAAATAAACTACAAATTCACAAGGTTTGGAGTTGAGAGGAGGAGAAAAGGTTGCAAACTTAAAGAAGGCGTTGCACCAAAACTAAAAAGGGTTTAAATCTAACCTATAGATACATATTTGAAACTAGCATGCAAGAATATAATGGAAACAATGAGTTTTACAAGTGAAAAGTGAATAGATTCAAAAAGAGGCAAGATGTTTGAGGATTCACATTCAATACGAAGCGTATGAAGGAAAAGACCATAGTTGCATATCATTAAACATTATCGCTTGCATTTATAAAAAATAGAGGATTGAGAATAACTTGTAAAATATAGTCACAGAGGTCTAGAGGCATGGAAAATATGAAAACTCTAAGGAAGATCTCCTAAATTTTGCAGAAGAGAACCCCTTTTATGCAAAGGAACTTACATTTATAGAAAATAAGGAAGAGAGAGATGAAGATCAAAGGGAGAGACTTTGAATTCGTAATGAGTAGAACTAGATACACCACCCACATACCCTATTACCATTAACTCCATGATACAAGTAGTAGTTATCATCTACAACACGCCATTAGAATTCATAGGCGACGGGGTTCCATTTGAGCATTACATCTTGGTTGGAGGGGTAGTTGGATGCTTAACTTCCTAGAGTTATTCCTTTCTCCATCCATTCCCATGTTTGTATTTTTTACCTTTCAAAATATGAATTTCTAGGTGTTATAATGAAGCACTTGAGGATTCCTTTCCAACACTACCAATTTTATGTAATTTGGAGCTCTAACATGAAATTTATACTCAAAACCCATTACCACTTTGTTCTGTGGGTCATCTATCTCACCTTCTTCCATCTTGTGGATAATCTTGTTCTCGTTGTTTTCCTCTTATTACGTGACTTTGAGATGATCTTGTGGCTTTACCATTTTTTTGAACCAACGGATGACTTTTAAATTTCCTTTGCTTTCAACCTTTGTAGAACACATGTAACCTTTGTTGCACAACTTTTGAAACCGACATCCTCTTCCCTCATTCAAAGTGGGTTTTAGAAAACCTATGGGATGTTGTATACTTAAGAAACCCGTGAAATAGCATGATATTGATCCATGGATTTTTACTTTATCCACCTTGAACTTAACCTTTAGGGATTCTCATGGCATCCGAATTTGATCATCCTTTGCATCGCAACACCCGAGGAACAAAAATCATTTTTGTTTCTCGATTTGACCAACTCCTGTAAGATTTCACTTAAGTCTCCTTGAGTAAAAATTTCTCTTTTGTTTTGTAACTTTTGATAAACCCATTGAATAGTACTTTTTGAAGTCTAGAAAATACCGAGTCCCAATGTCTCTCGTATTTTGAACAAGAATTTTCCGAGTCCAAAGTGAGCTTGTAGGTTGCCAAGATAGTCGGGGTATTTTGGATAACAATACTATCATCATTGGTCATATTATGTCGATCTAATTTGGTATCACTAGCATTCATAGTAACCACATGCTCTTGGTGTGAATGGGATTACATCATAGTCCCATAAAAGTAAGTTATAACATGTTTCATAAGTAGTAGATAAATATGGTGTGCATGATGGATTAGTGTCAAAAGATGTGATTTTTATAAACATGGTATAGATGCCTCCAATTTAGGTATGTCTTCAATTAACAAGGCATTCCCAAAGATACAAGGTTGTAAGAAAATTGTAAGGTGTGTAAGATGTGATTGAAGTAATATTGGTATGTAAGATTCCCCCTAGTGTGGATATTCCCCAAAATGGTAACATGTGTAATGTTCATGAGTTTTCAATTCTTAGTATGCTTTATGAAGTGAGAGTGCTAGAGTAGTGTAGAGTGCTAAATCCAAATGATCAAAATTCTCAAATATAGGAAAGGAAAATTTATGTTGTAGGTCATGATTTTTTATGTTTTACGATATTTTATTAATTATGTTAGAAATAAATTATAGCTCAATTCATCATTTGGATGTATTTGAATAAATGTAATAAGTTACAAGTTTTTATTTTTTTGTGATCGCTCTAATTTTACTCCAAATTCAAAATTTTGTAAAGGGATGGTTTTGGGGGAGGTCGAACCCTAACTTTCCTCCCAATTCTTTACCACTAACTAAGTGGGTGCATAAAGTGCTTAACAAATGAAATGGAGGAAAGCATTTGAACACAAAAATGAGTTTACCTTTTAAAAATGGTAACTTGGCATCATGCAGATGCCCACATGGCACGGCTACCTGGCAGCTAGGATTTTACATGAGAAGGAAAAGGAGATTTGGGTTTTGCAAATATTTAATTTAATTTTTTCTCCTCCTTTTCAATGTTGTGGCCACTTGTTATTTGCTTGCATGCAACATATTTAGAGCTCATGGTTTCTATGATTTATTTACAAATGCCTTTTTTTTTTGTTTTTTTTGCAAGTCAGTGGAGGATCTGCACTTTTCCAACATTTTGGAGGTTTTTTGTGTCTTTTGTAGGGTTTTGATGGCTAGGAAGATCTCGAAGTAGGGGATTCAAATTGTCTCAACTCACCCAAGCTTGTTCACAATGTAGAGCTGAATCCGAACAAGCTTGTCAAGCCCCTCCATCCTAAAGGCATGTGATTGGCATCCGGGCGTTGATCGGCCAACTTGAGGGAATGTAGGGTTGGTGTGAAAATGGTGATTTGAGATCTGTTGGGAGTATAGTTTGATACGGCTAGTACTATGAAACAAATCACCAATGTAACATGGGATCGTCATTCATGAGTCAAACCCCCACTAAGTCACTTAGTGACGACTAAAACTACCCCTAAATTTAGCTATAAAGACACTATTTTGGACCAAAAAAATCTCTCGAATAGATTATACAATTCATATCAGAAACTTTTGTTAAGGAAAAGAGGCCAAAGAGCCCAAAAATGCATTTTTCCCCCAAAACATTTTTTTTTTTTTTGAAAAGGGGGTCTTGTTTTGCATCATCAACCTTCATTCAAAACACCATAACATTTTTTCCATCTAGCAGAAAAATGTCAAACTTTTTTTTAAAAATTCTAGATTTCACTACATAACTAATAGAGCTTGTTTAGGGAGATTGTGGTAGATAGATTTTTTGTAAAAAAATCAAATGTTGTAATAAGTTGTAGAGTAAGGTATTTTTAGTAAATTTGCAAATTTGTAAAATTGGTCAATAGTGCTAAGTTTGATAATTTTTGTAAATCATCCAATAGTGCCAAATATTGTAAATGGCCAAAAAAGTGAGCCCAAAATCAATAAAAATAATTTTTCGGGGTGGTGTATGCTTTAAGGGGGAAAAGTGTTTAATTTTTCTTCTTTCATTATTCAATTTTCACAATGGCGGCAAATAGAACACCCTGTGTTCTTTCTTCATGATTCTCAACTTCTACATTTTGATAATTATCCAACATGTAAAATAAAAATTCACACAAAACTATAATTTGACAATCTATGGCCTGTAGTTTCGGTACATTAACAAGATCTAAATCAAATGTTACACAACAATGTTCATTTTATCATGTAAATCAAAAATTAAGGTTATTAATATTTTTAGTTTTTTAGATGAGGTTCAACCTCATATTTGTTAGGCTACATCAGCAAAAGTAGCTTAGGACAAGTTGAAAATTGTTTATGAGTCAAAAAACAAGAACAAAATATTTCATCTCCAAAATCAACTATTAAACTTGAAAATGAAGTCATCAATAAAATTTGAAATGTTTTTTAGAAGAGTGACAACTTTTCATACATCACTTCAAGATTTGGAAGAAGAATTCTCTAACACATTACTTATAACAATAGTGTTGAGAGCTCTTCCTCATTAAAATATTATTGTGACCATGTTAAACATAATTGGTCAAACAAAAAATTTTCAACAAGTCCTGAATATGCTACAACAAGAGGAATTTATTCACTCAAATACTAAAAATGAAGAGTAGTAACTTACTTCTCATCAAAAAGGAAAGAAACAAGATAAGTCTAGTAAACATCCTCTGGAAGCAAAGGAATGCTCAACAAGGCCAAAAGGCCCAACAAAAATGTCCTATTTATGGTTTAAAAGGACATGAATTAAAGGATTTTTGGTACAACACATTCCAAAAATGATCATCAAGTGGTAAGAAGAGTGATAACCAACAATCAAAATCAAGCCAACAATAAAGTCAACAGGGAAAAAATAAGGGAAAGTGGAAGAAGAAACCAACTCAAAAGAAAATGTATACAAACAGGAGATAAATTTGATGATGATGACTTCTTGTATATTACACATTAAAATGAAGTATCCAATTCCATAAATCACATTTTGTATGTCGACTTGGGTGTAACTCAACACATGACAAGAAGGAAATATTGGTTCTTCACAATGAGTAATACACCCATGAACAATCATGTTTCTTTGGGTGATGATACAGCATACAATGTTGAAGGTATTGGTTCCATTTCAATACCACTTAGAAACCATAATCGCAAAATCAAATATGTTCTTTGTCCCTAGTTTAACAAAAATCAGTTATATGTCAATTAATTATTAGATCACAATCTTAAAATTGACTTTTATTGTAAAGGCGGTAAAAATATTTTCCTAATTAGAGATAAGTCATGAATCTCAAAAATTATTGCAAAATCTTTGAATGTGGGTAGAATGTTTCAGTTGGATTTTGTTTAACAAAATGATCAAGCACTTGTAGCCAAGGATACATCATCACTCAACTATGGCATCAAATACTTAGATGTGAGTTTTGTCTATCTCAACACACTTCTTCAATACGACATGGTTAGGGGTTTTACACATCTAAAAAAGTACAAATATTTTTCTTCATTGTTTGGTAGGAAAACAACATTGTGCACATTTTAAACATGGTACATTTTAGGCTAAGGCAAAACTTGACTTAGTACATACCGATCTGTATGGACCAATGAGACCTAGCCACTCTAGGTTTCAATACTTCATGCTATTTGTTGTTGATTTTGAAAGGAAAACATGGATATCTTGTCTTCGTAAAAATACCAAGCTTTTGAAAATTTCAAGAAGTTTAAATCCATTGTTGAAACTGAGTCAGGTAAGAACATCAAAACAATCTACTCAGATAGAGGGGGAGAATACACCAGGAATGAGTTCAATAATTTATTGGAAATACATGAAATTCTTTGTCAAATGAAACCTCCTCACATGCTGCAAATAATGGTGTTGTTGAAAGGAAAATCATACTATCATGGATATGTTGTAATTTACGATATGACGGTGTAGGTTTATCAAAAACAGATTGATCCAAAGTAGCTAAAACAACATTCTATATTCTAAATGATTTCCCATCGCATCTCTTAATGGGGTAACACCACAGAAGCATGGTCAAGGAATAAGCCATCTATTTCACACCTTATATTTTTTAAATGTTAAGCTAGTATGTAAATTCCTAAGAAACAAAGAACTAAGATTGATATGAAACCAAAAAAACTTATCTTCTTGGGATAGAGTGATGAAGCACTTGGATATAGACTCATGGATCCAAAAATGAAAAGGGGAGGGATATTGAGTTTTTGAGAAGAAATAATTAGATGCTCATTCTATACACTCACACGATGAAAAAATAATCCCCGCAATGAAAACAGAGGATGGTAATCACCTTGATAGTGATGATGGTGAAGATGGTGAAAATAAACCACCCACAGGAACCACTAAATGTATGCCTAAGTGGTATACAAGTATGATAATAGATGAAAATTGGATAGTGTCCCGACACATATACCATTGGAATGAGGACTCCTAGTATGGATCAAAATGAGATCAATTTGGCCTTCATGAGTAAATTTTTTGAATCTAATGAGTCATCCATAGTTTCACAAGACCTACAGTCAAAACCTTAGAAAGATGATATAGATGAAAAATATAGGTCACTTACGAAGAATAATATATGGCAGCTTACAAATCTTCAACTAGGAAAAATTTGATTGGATGTAGATGGATATTTAAAATAAAGTACAAAGTAGACGACGAGATTGATAAACAAAAGGCTAGACTAATTGCTAACATATATTCTCAAAATTAAGGCATTGAATATGAGGATATTTTTTCTCACATAGCTAAGATAAAAACATCTAGGTTAATATTTGCTTTAGCTACACAATTTGGCTAGAAAATCCACCAAATAGATGTAAAAATTTCCTTTCTTAATGGTGATTTACAGGAAGATGTTTACATGACTCAACCACAAGGTTTTACCATGCCATGTAAATAAGAAAAGGTATGTAAACTCATAAAATTACTATATTATTTAAATAATTATCCTAGGGAATGGTACATAAAAATCGACAAGAATCTCATTCACCATGGATTCGACAAGAGTCCATACAATCCTAATCTCTATCTCAAAAATCAATGGGGGATAGTGATCATTGTAGTATATGTCAATGATCTAGTCATCACTAGATTATAAGTGAGGATGATTGAGTTAGCAAATAAATATCCAACATGATCATTCAACATGACCGATATTGGGATTCTACATTATTGTATTGGACTTGAAGTTTGGAAAAGAGAAAATCATATCTTTGTATCACAATTGAAATATGCCAAGACAACACTCGAGAAGTTTAATATGATGGATTGTAAACTAATTACCACACCTATGGAGACAAGACTTTAGTTGTCTCAAATATATCCATCACCACAATTAAATGTAATTCTCAATCGGTAGTTAATTGGGAGTCTCATCTACTTGACTTGTGCTAGACCAGATATCGCCTATGTAGTCACTATCTTTCACGGTTCATGCAAGAACCAAGGGTTTATCACTAGAAAAAAACAAAGTGAATATCAGGTACATAAGAGGAACTATGGACTATGACCTAGAATATAAAAAGAATGACTACTTCTTGACAATATATTTACATTCAGATCATACAGGAAACATAGATGACAGAAATGCACTTCAGATTTGTATTCTTTTTGGATCTGGACCGATATCATGGGGGAGTAAAAAGAATAATTTTGTTTCAAGTTCCTCCACAGAATTTAAATATCATGCAACAGATGGATATGTTTGTGAACTGATATGGCTCTAACGTATACTTGAAGGGTTGGGAATACCACATAAAGATCTAGCTACCCCGCATGTTTATAACGAAGGAGCAAATCAAACTTATTCGAATCTAGTTTTTCATGAGCACAAAAACACATTTAAGTGCAAGTACATTTCATTCATGAACATGTTTAGAACAACAACATTTAGCTCAAATATTTCCCAATATATATGCAACTTGCAGATGTCTTCACAAATTCACTTGCTCAAGACAAATGTGAGTGATTTAGATAATTTCTCTCCTCTTTACTTGAGACCATGTTGAATTAAGGGGGAATGTTACAAATAAATTATATCTTAATTCATCATTAGGTTGTATTTGAATAAATGTAATAAGTTAAAGTAATTAATTTTTTACTTTAACTTAAATTTATCGATGTTAGTTATTAGTTAACTAAGTGATAGGGCTATATCCCTATGTTTGTGGGAAGATTTTTTGATGTGTGTATCCAGATATCTCCCGGTAGTATTTTCTAGTAGAAGTTTGGGGAAATATGTTTTTTCATATTGCTTAGTTTAGATGATTTGATCCATTTTTCATAGACTGGATAGAATTTGTTCAATGGACTAGGGAGAATGTGTGAAATAATCAATATAAGTTTTATAATGTGTGTGTGATGTGCTAGGTATAAGGATAATATAAAGATGACTAGATGTGTAAATTAGGTGAATGATAAATGTCCATGAGTGTATAAAATATTACGTGAATGATAAAAATTGAAGTATTCATGGTTTCGTAATCATCAAAGTAACGCCTATCCATAAGATATCTAATAACATGATTCCTGTGTATCATCGTAGAGTCTAGTTAAGGTCCAAATGGTGGCTATAACATACCAAGAAAATATGGTGGTGTGGTGATGGGTTACACATGTAAGCCTATGGTGGAGCCTTTGTTTGACATGTGAGGTGAGAAGACCCATGTGATAGATTTAATTTTTCTATAGGGTTATGAATTTTCCTAGTGCATGATTTTGTTCAAATAAAATATGGTGTCAAATTATTAGAATCATAACTACATGTATGATAACATTTAAAAGGTTTGTAAATATTTTTATGCCCTTATTATGATTAACTAATAAGCATATCATGGTAATTTTTAGTATTAGTGTTAGTTGCTGAATCTTTCATAAAAGAAGCATTTTCTTTTGGAGAAATATCATATAGCTAGTATATGTTAAATAAATATAAATTATCAGTTGTTCTCTAGGTATGATAAGATTAAACTTGAGTTCATTTTTGCTCAATTTTACCCTTAATCCCAATATTATTTACATGTGACAATCCCAAGACACCATAGTTCACACCTTGTGAATAAATGCCCTTATGTTGGCATATCACGAAGGTCACCTTGTGTGCTCACCTAAGTCATGAGAGAAGAACAGTTCCTATCAATTTCAGTTGATTCATGATGTTTTTGATACATTTACATAACAATAACTTAGTTCAATAAAACATATACACCATAAAAGATAAAACCATAAAAAAATTAACAACAATTAAATAGAAGTATCTCACAAAAGATCAAATACTATGAATTCATAAATTCTTCACATACTAATAATCAACCCTCCGATTTAGCAAAAATTAAATCTTAATCAAAGAACTATACTAAATTAGAAATGTCATAAACATGAAATTTATCAACATACAATGATAAGTAAGTATAACCAACAAGAGGATAATAATGACTTAGTTGATCACTGACTGACTGGACCAGATCTAGGCTAGACATATGGTGGGATAGGCTCAGTTTGGACTATATGTGCTTCATTTGAAAAATAATGATCCAAGATTTATTTTGAATAGAATTACCCAGAAGGGGATAAAATCACCGTGGCACTAGTGTGTGAACTAGGTGCTAGTGTCCTGGTGAAGGATGCAGATCTAGTTCTTTCAATGAATGATAATCTTGACATCACTTCACTTTATGTCGCATCCACTAAGTTATAGGGTTATCCTATTGCATTTATACCTGTAAAACAAACACTAACTACTTGCACAAGACTCAAGCACACATTAGAATAAATAATATATGTAAATGCTTGAGTCAAAGTGACCTAAGTCACCCCAATGTAATTTTCATTGATTGTTACACTACATTTCAAACTCAATTTAGTTTTGGTGTGTGTGCAGTAAAAATCATGTCCCTAGAAACTAGGTTTCCCTTTTGTAAATTGCACCAAGATAATGAGCTATAACTACTTTCCCCCAAGATAATGTGTGGTATGGAATTCAGAAATTTCTCTTCGTATGCAGTGAATAATGTAGCCCAAATGTATTCCTTAATTTTTTTCCTTTTTCCCAAGTAGTTGATAGAAAATAATAACCTAGTTGTCCCTTAGAATAGTTAGTAAGTGTGTGTGTGTGTGTATGATTCCTTTGCTTGAATTTTGACACTTTTTGACACAAAAGGATGCCCACAAATATGAAATAAGAATTAGAAAATTGATGTAATAAAGATAGGATTAAATATAATTTTAGAGTGATTAATATGATAAAATACAAGTAAAATACAAGTGTTAAGTACTCAAGTAATGCATGACTATAATAAAATGGGATATTTGAATGACTTAGCTTATTTCGTGTGATGTGTAACTAGTCGGGACTATGTATATGCTTGATATAGTAGGAACTAATGTCACAGAGCTCACTTAAGAGATATGCAACTCGCACCGATCTAGAAAGGGCCACCCATAGGAGGACAAAGGAACATGGGCACCAATGACCTGGTTTTAGCTGGTGATTGTGTAAACAGTCAGATCTTCTTTCTTTCGTGTCACTAGGGTTTTGTTGTTAATTCATGTTAGTCACCTAATATTCACTCTTTGATATCTTAAGGTACCTATAACCTATAAAACAAACCCCCGGATACCAACACAAACTCATAAAAACATCAAATTTGAATAAAATATGCAATATGAGAAGTCATACTAACCTCAATGCCATCAACGAGTGAACTTATAACCGAGAACTACACTAAATTCTAGACTCCATGAAGTTCTTTGTGCTTGTTTGCAAAATAGTATCCTTAGGTTTCCTTGTGCTAATGATGCCAAGATAGTGGGATGTAGCTATATTAGATGCAAATGTGTGGTACAAAATTCAAGACTTCCCTTCCTATGTGGTTTGTGAAACACAAAAATATAGTCCCTTTGATGGTAGTGATAGTATGTAGATGTGATTTTCCCTTAGAATTTGTAACATTCCCATTTATGACTCTAGAAAAAGGGAATTTTTTTTAAATAACATTCTCTGCTCTAAATTATTATAATTTAGAACACACGTTCCAAGTTTTAATTAATGTTCTCTGTTCTAAATGAATATGATTTAGAACACACATTACGTTTAGACTAATGTTCTCTATTCACATATTCATAATATGGAACACACATTCCATGCCATTCAATCACATAATAGATAACCATATGCAGCTGTAATGACTTAATGAATTACTCGATCTCCCATTTCATGGGTCAGAGTTTCATTGATCTCTCATTTCATGACTCGGCTTCTTACCAATCCTTCATGTTAATTCAATGTAATGTATACTAAATATACTTGGTTATCTTACCGTTTAGGGTATTGAAATTTTCTATTTAAGAGGCCTATCTGAATATCTGTTACCAATATCCATCTGAAATCCCACTTCTTAAACTAGGTGATCTAGGACAACGCAACCAGCAACTTGTGATACTTTGGCCAAAGATTTTCACATGCTTAGCATGATCATATTCCTATATGGCATACTCGTCAAAGGAATACATCCTTCACCCCACTTCATCTGTTATCTAGAATGGTCTTTTCTGACTCCTGTCAGTCCTCTTGTCCCAAGTTGAACCTTAACTCAAGTTAGCAATATGAAAAGGTATAGGGGACACTCGTGATGACTAAAGACATACTCCATTGACCCTAGTTGATTGCATGTGTCTAGTTACCTTTAGTCATTACGAGTCACCCCATATACAAGGACATATTCCTTACTTGGTCCAAAGTAAAACTAAGGCCAAGTCCGAGCTTATGTAAACCTAGATGATCGATTCGGAAGGGTGTTGCTACATGTCAACTACAACCTTGTGTCATCTTGAAGACTCGACTTCATGAAGACACCTTATTATAGTTGGCATGTACCAACATCCTGTGGAATCCTTCCACCTAGGATACATATCCAGCTAAGAGGTTAAATACTTTCTTATCTTTTCAATTTAAAGTTTAGTTTTAGCAACCTTGCTGATTTTCTAACCTCTTTGATTATTACAGTTGCAAGCCATACCTGACTCCAACTCGTCATGTGGATAATTTAATAACTTACCCTTCTTCCGAGGGCTCGTATATCGTTCCTTGGTTTCTTAATTAAATTTCAGACTTACAGTCCAAATCAGCTTAACATAGTAAGATTAACTTACTAAGCTTAACCAAGTTCATTCACAACTGAATCTAAATCTAGGTTTCCTTTATATTAGACCTCATTTGAATGAGGTCTATTTCTTATACACATGAATCCATTTCTTTTCAATTATCTTACCTTAATTTAAGGTTTATTAAGAGGAGATATGATTTCCTCTTTCCGAGTATCCTTTGGATACGACACTCCAAAGGGGTATTAATGAATTCTTATTCCGAAACTAATTGTTCTTTCCTCATCATCCATTAGTTAGGATCCATTTTCAATGATTAATTACACATGAATTCATATGTATTTTACTCTTTTATCAAGTTAATTGATAATCCATATTGACCTAAGTATTAACCATTTGTACATTCCAACTTAAAAGTTGTATTTAAGAGAAGAGTAGAGTGTCAATTCCCTCCTTCCCATTATTTCTTTTAAATCTAACAGCCATCATTTATACAGGTATAAATTCAAAGAGTAGGAATAAGTTTACAATTCCCTTTCAACAAACTCAATAATGATACAACAAATAAAATAACACACCATTCCTTTTCTCATTCCTTGAGGTAAAATATATATATACATTTTACAAGTCCAATATTCAAACTTCACTCATGCAATCAAGCATTGATAACTCAATAGAATACAACTTTTCTTTTTCAATTACATCAAAAAGGAATAACAATGTCTCATATAAGGTCCAAAGCCTCTAATTAAATGAGAGAAGCATCATAAAAGAACATGTCTTCTTTAACACTTACGGAATCCATCTACAAAAAATTGCTAGCACGGGTCAGTTCATCGAACTGAGCATGTTAAGCACTTAACATTAAAATGATGTGCTCTTGACTAACTGTCTCATTAAAAGAACCCTACTTTTATGAAATGTTCAAGCAATTCAGATAGATAACTCATAAGAATTAAGCACCACTAAAGGGAGAATGGATTAAACGACCTCATCATAATAAGTAAGCATCATGATCAAACAACACTCTTAATTAGCAATCTCTTCAGTAAAATTACAATAGACAAGCAACATTGCATCCCTAAATTCTTAGTTGTTCCATACTATAATGTGTAGAGTTCATCCAAATTTAAACAAATGTTCCGATGAATATTAACTCTAACAATTCTTAGAAGAGAAATAATTAAGCGAAGTAATGATTTACCTGTTCAGACAAAATCAAGCCAATTTCTTTTCATCTTAGTAAATGGGATTTTTATGATGAAGTAACTACAATCCAAAATAAAGGAAAATTCCTTCACATCTAATACTCACTGGCTTCAACCAAGTTCCATGCAGAAGAGGGAAAAGTGATCGACCCATGAAGACAACTTGTCACCCCTTCAAAATTCAACAAGGCAACATGGTATTTGCCCATCTCAGAGAGAGAAAACAACAAGTAAAATGTAATTACTTACACTTGAAGGAAATCATACATCAATTCAATATATATCCTAACTCTGAAATTGGAAAGGAAGAAGAAAAGAAAAGTAGCATTTCTTCCAATTAATCATTTTACAATCTCTTATGGTTAACACAACCAAACTGGTCATTTTCAAGCAAAGAGAAATAATAACAAGAGTAATAGAGAGAGAAACACAATCAACCTTTCTTCTGAACACAAGAGTAACAATAATGAAACCCTCAATTCCGAAAAGAGAGAGAAAACAATATAGAAGTCGATAATCAAGGTGAAAGAGATTATCATTATTTTTCTCCAATACCTAGCCCAAATATCAAAAGTTGTAACATGCAGGTCAATTGACAATGAAGTGTATGTTTTGAAGCAAAACTGGAATAGTCTCAGGAGCATACAAGCTACCATGGCAGAGGTATTCAGTGAATTCAATTACAGTTAACCAATTTACCAAACAACTACTAAGCTTCTCATTTCCATCCCACGATAATTGTTGTATATGCTACAAACAAGCATGTTTAACCTAAGGATTAAAATGATTAAATGATTACAACCAAGTAACACAGTCTCAATTCCACAGGTATAAAAGAAATCGTTTAATCACAAAGGAAAAGAATCCATCCTAGTTCAAATACAATAGAAATCACAAAGGAGTTGTCATTCACAATACCTATACTCATCATCGTGGCCGAATTAAAAGTTGGGAGCACCCTAGGCAATAGTTTGAGTGGATGCCCTCCTCACAAATTTAGTTAATATATTTTTTCCATAAAGTAAATAAATAAAATATGTCTATATTCTTTTATTTTTAAATTTACATCATGGTCATAATAAAATAATTAAAAAAATATTTTAATAAATTATCACATAAGAATGAAAAATATTTCATGGATGGAAAACATTAATCGTAGCGGATGCTCATAATGCAAAAAAATCAATATTTTATACAAGGCTTCTTACAAGTCTGATTTAGCCATATCAAGTAGGTGAGAGTAACTCTATCTTGAAATAAAGCACCATTTCTTTGAAAAGAAACAAAAACGTTTATGTAGCTCCCATGGTTTTGTGAAGAGTCATATTTGGACCAGGCCTACAAATTCCTCCATAACAAAATAATAGATTTTTTCCCAAAAAATTAAGAATAGAAAATAAAATACTTTTTTCCTTCAATTATACTCACCTCTACTAGATACACCAATGACATTATAAAAAATACATTAACCTTTTTCTAGAACAAACTACACACCTACATAATCTAGAGCTACATCAGAGAATGGGTAACAATACCAACAAAATCATATGTGCTTATAAATATGTGATATTTTCTTTTACTTGCAAAAATATTACAATTTTTTTTTATGTGTATGCGTGAAATTTATGTTACTATACAATAATATCTATAAATGGGTTGATCAATATTAAATCTTCAGATAAATTATTTTAAAGTTAAGTTCTAAAATTAACCGACAAAAAGGAAATTTTTAGATTCAGACGCCCTAGGCAACCTGTCTAGTTTTCTCAAAGCTTAATCCCCCTCCGCTCATCATCGAGTTCAAAGGAGAAAGAAAACTGTATGTTCCAACACAAATCCTTCAAGTAAGCAAACTAAGTTAATCTCAGGTTCAAATAAGGAAAATAATCTTTTTAAACAATCATTATGGGTACCCAAAAGTAAGAGAAATAACATATCTCTTCCAAAACATGCAATATGAATGACAACATGGTAGTCACAAGGTTTCAAGTAACCAAATCGTATTTAAACCACATTTCCAGCAAGGAAAACAATTCAAACAAAGTCCCGCTTTATCATTCCACAAAATCCATAGCTTTTGAGCATATACAACTCAAAAAAATAGTAAATATATCATTGTTACCTTCAAAAATTCAAACCCACAAAGAGACAACAAACTGAAACACCCATTTCATCAAAATCGTAACAACAGTGATGATATCTACATACACTAATAGTTTCAACTGAGAACATCGATTTTCTCATGCGTGCATTCATAAAATACTCATATTGCATCTTTTTCAAACAACAACTCAAGAAAAATATCTCAGCCAAACATACCATAACATTTCCACAAAACCACTCAATTCTAAGAGTAGAGTTATTTTAATGAAGATGTTTAATAAAGAGCATAACTGTTTAACAGGAAGAGCCTAACATGCCTGGTAAGATTTCTTGTTAACTTGCAGAAGATAACACCGAAATTTTCAAGGATTTCTTCTCTGCAACAACTTTAATAATGACTAGATATACCAACTCGCCTTCTTGTTTCACAGGATCGAGACACTTGAAGGTGCTCAAGATTACAATGGGTCGAAAATAGATTTGCAGGCTCAAAAGAGCAACCAAACACAGAGCAAAAACCTAGAAAAACCAAATGACCAACAATTCCCACAAAACCCACTTCTCCTCTTTCCTAGGTGGTTTCTTCACCGAAACCAACACCATTAAATGCATTGAATGCAATTTCCCCCTCTTTCCTCATGCCACCGCCAATTCAAACTTGGTGAATTTCCATTTTAAGTTTTTGCATGTATTTTAAATTTAGCAACAATGTTAGTTAGACATCCACTAACTTCCCATGCTTCCGCCAAACTTGGCAATTTAAAAATGCAAGGACTATAATTTATTCCACATTAATAGTCTAGAAACCATCGCCACTATCCTCCCACTTGCCACATAATCCCATAGGTCCCCCTTAGGATTAGTAATAGTTTAGGTCCTCTTATTAATAGTTAGGTTTCCACTTTAGCTCTTAGGCCCTTAGAATTTATCCTAGGTTAAGTTACAACCTTTTAGATTAAAGTCCAAGTAGGTTAGGACATTACAACATAAGTTAGAGCACAAACCATAATAATTCAATAATAGGTCCCGAGTGGGTCTTGCCACCTTAGGTTAAAGCCAACGTAGTACAGGACATTCTCGTCCAAGGCTAAAATATTTGCCTCAATATCCTTATAACAAACCTTTTACCTTCTCACGCTATCCAAAGTGTTATAGTTTATGTATCCAGGAGATCAAATCTTACCATTGGTAGCATGATGCCAAGTAAGAATACCTAAAACTAGGTTCTTTACAATTTACAACAAAACCCAGCTCGGTTCCAAAATACATTTCATTTAGAAATTCAATTAACAAGATGACAACAAAGAAAAATGAAGTATACCTTGGATCAATGGAATTGATTCAAGGTTTGCTTTGTTAACATATATATATATAAAGTATGAAAACAATTCTGTAGGTTCACAACTTGTGGATTGCAAAGTAAAATGATATCATTTCCCATTAAACAGAATTACAAAGAAGCATGAATTCAGAACAACAATACTTACTCATTGCAAACATGATTTTCAACATCAAAGGAATACACCTTCCTAAGACAAATCACATGTCGACATTTGCAATATCAAAAGGGAAAGTCATCATAGTAACTGCCATGATCAAGACGTTATAGAATTTCCAACCATAATAATAGTGTGTATGTTGTGTATATATGAATCTCTTATTTGAATTTCAACACTAGTGACAAAAATGCCAACTATGAACATAGGATAAGGATTATAAAACTAAAAATGCTGACCACAAATGTCAAAATGTGTAAAAATAAAAAAGAGGACAGAAGTGCATGGGCACTAATGTCCAGAGGGCAATGGTGTCTTGGGATGAATGACGAAAAATATGAAAATACCGACATATAAGGATCCCTATGACCTTACTAGAATCGGGTATAGAAATGACATATATAAAAGAAAAACACAATAGAAAAAATCAAAGTAAGTAGATGGACAAAGGATTGTTTCACCAATGAATACTTTTCCTACTTGAGATCCATTCATATAAACAACATACTAATGAGAAAAGTAAAATAGTAATATGTGTGTGACTTTGTGTCTATATTTACCACCCCCTTTATGTTTTTGAATGAAATTCAAGTAGGGTAAAGGAAGTAGGTAACATACATGTATAGATTCTTGAGAAGCCTAGTTGTAAATTGCGTGTAGAATTTAGAAACTTGTATAGTGATGAACTATGGATCAGCACTTTTACCCACGTGGCGTACGTGAAGATAAAGCAAACCTGTCATAAGGAGAACTTAGAGAAATATTTGAAATTATTTGGATATTTTAAAGATTTTGAATTTTTTTGGGAGGTGATAGAAGAGATAGGGAGTGATCAATTCCCAACCTGGTTTTATTTTTGAAAATGGGAGGACTTAGGTGTCCTTTCACCAAAGGAAGAGTGTTGGGGAGAGAGGTATAGTTTTACTCTCCATCTATGACTGCATCCCTAAAAGGTCCAACCATTATAGACAAATAGAGACCAAATTTAGTTTTTATTTAGCTTCAATTAGTTCCAATTGAAAAATTATTTTTTCCAATTGAAGAACCCGTATAGGAGTAGTATAGGAAAGGAAATAATGTCTCATTTCCCCACTCCTATAGTAACAAGTGTTCCGATTTGAATAATGTTAGATGGCTTCCAAGTTAGGTTAGCTGAGAGAGATAGTAAGTGTGCTTATTATACCAATCGTTTGATTTGATTTGAGTGATAGAATATTATTTGAAATAATATGTACTTAGGATATAACTCACATAGATATTTTTTCTTTGCCCCAAGATTAGTTCATTTTGGGGGAATAGATTTTAAATAATAGAAAGTATTGATTGTACCTTTGTTTGAATGAGATCATAGCAAGTTATAATAGTAATATACTAGGAGTTTCAATTTATTGTAAGGTATCCCGAGAGGAATTATAAGATGATATCTGATTATATTCCACCCTTTTGGTGAAAGGGTGAATGGTAGAGAAATTAGCACTAAGTCGAAAGCAAGAAGTATAAGATGTTACAATAGTAAAAGAGAAATAGGTTGGGATAATATAGTCACACTTTGTGAATATATGTTGATTAGTACATGGGATAGATGTGAATATGATATGTTTTAAATTATATGGTATGGTGCTAGTGGAAATTATGATCCATATGGTGCAAACGGTGAGATAAACAGAGTTACGAGGATCAAGATATGAGAAAAACTAGGCAACATTTAGTAGTTGTAAAATTGGTTGCAAATAGTGACTATAGTATATGGTAAATAGGAATTACTAAATATAGTAATATTATAAAGGTGAATGGTGATTTCATTTGAACTAAGAGTAGTTAAAATTTGAGCTCTAAGCTATGATAATGCCACATGTTAGAGAACCGAGTTTGATGAGATTTGAGAGAGGTGGCAATCGTGGTTTCACAAACGATCGATGAGGTGGTAAGTGTGATTATTTTTAGAAAATATTGTCCAATATGTCTATTTTTAACATTTTTAACAAATTTTGATTTTTGTAATTTTTGGCATTTCTAACCAAGACGGGAGTATAAAGGGAATTTTTATCCTTGGGGACACTAGCACCCAGTTCTTGGTGCTAATGCCCTATTTCTGGGCGTCAGTGACTTACTCCTAGGAGCTAACATCACAGATTAGGGGTTTGGAACTATTCTGTGGAATACATGTATTTTGATTAATTTTTATGCTATGATGATTGATTTTGTAGTATGTATATTTACTAATGTAAGAATTTTATGCTCTTTGTGTTGTGTATAGGGATATACACTCCATATAGTTTTGTGTGGGTTTTCACTTGAGTACATTGCTCACTTTGGGGTTGTTAGATACTGAGTGGGATCTATTAGGACCGTGTCACCATGGCACATTGTTAGATTGGTGGAGATACCCCATAATATTCCTATGTTGACATTTTTGTACAAGCGATGGTGCTCATATACTTGTACATTATGGTTGTCGGTGACAGGCAAGATGACAGTGAAACTAAAGGATGTATATAGGATACTATGATTACCTATAGTAGGAGAGAGAGTACAGATCATGGCCGTATTAGATGCACGTAGTCATATGAGGGCACAAAGTGGTATTTCACAAGGACATGAGTATAGGTGAGACACGTATTATTTTGGATGTTATTGTGAGATATAGGGTTCCACAACTACGGAAATTTATTACAATTCTAATAGCTTCATCGATGGAAGTGGAGGATGGTGGAGTGGGTATTTTGTACAAGATGCATGATATTTGTCGCATCATCAAGGAGTATTGTACTAGATATGCCTGGGAAAGGTATGTATTGGCCCATTTTTACAGGGACTTGTATAGATTTACACAAGAGGATCATGGTGGTGGGCTAGGAGCCACTACTTTGTTACATGTGTGGGCATATGAACATATTGTTATATTTAGGCCACTTAGTGGACCACGAGCTAATTAGGCTCAACCCGAGATATTCACAGTGAGGTGGGTGAGCACCCATAGTAGGAGGATAGGCATGACCACATATAGTTTGATGATAGATTAGATGGGCCATGGGGCCATTATATGGAGACCATATAGATACTATGGTGGATGGGTAGAGGATGGTGTGGAGTTGTGATGCACACGATTCACTATGTGGTTAGAGGATCATTTCCCAGGGGTGAATGAGTTGTTCCAGGGTGAGTGAGTATCAAGGAATTTTTTCATGGCCCAAGATGTGCCCCGAAGCTATATGTAACGCCTGTTAAAACAACCCACTTGAGACGTAAGAACAACCTAGGATTAGTTAAGAAAAATTATGGAATAATTTTCTTTTTTGATTAAAAGAATGTACAACCATGTTACAAGACAACGATTGTAACTAATAGGTTCTGGAACAATTATAATCTACTAGAATATAATTTTATTTTATTAATAATTAATATAGATCATAAAGTCCAAAATTTAGGGTTAGAAGTTTCAATTAGGTTCAGAGGAAAAATTCCTCACCATACCCACTCTCTAAAAGGCTTAAAGTTTCAACTTGATTTTTCTCATAGTTAATGCATTCAAAATTTCCCTAAATCACTCACGTTGAATAGGAAATTTCCTCACCTTTCCATTGATATAAATAAGTCCTCCTAACTCTTCATATTTTTCAAGTTATGGGTTAGCGGGCCTTGGGGTGAAAATTTGCCCAAAGGGCGGGTTGGTGGGCCGTGGGAGACCTTTGGAAAATTTTTACCACGGGAAAAAGTCACATTTTCACCCTCGCTCCCATGGGTCTACAAGCCCAAAAGGGACACATGGCACTCCCTAAGGCAGTGCGGGGAAGAGCAGGGAAAGGCAGGGCAACGGGAGACATTTTCAAATTCTCCGTGCAGGGTGAAAAGTCAGCTTTGCGCTTGCACTCCCACGAGACCGCAAAGGACATGTGGCATCTCCTAAGCCAACATGGGGAAGGTGGGGTGGTGGGGAGAAAATTGACTTAACACCCCAAAGGGTTAAGAGGGTACAGATACCCGCACCTCCGCCGGCACCTCACGATGCCACGTGGCAACCCCTGATTGGCTGTGAAAACTGCGGAACAACGGGGAAAACTTGGAAAATTTTCTAAAAAAATTTTGAGACGTGAAAGACAAAAAGAACCCATTCCTCCATTGATGCCTCATGACACCACATGGCATCACCTGATTGGGTGTGGGTCGGCGGGGAAAACTTGGAAAATTTTCCCAAAATTTTTTGAAAGTACTAAGTTAAAAAGGGGATCCGTCCTACTCTGGCACCTCATGGTGCCACATGGCAGCCTCTGATTGGCTGTGGGCCAGCGGGGTAGGGAAATTTTAGAAAATTTCCCCAAAAATTTCCTAAGTGCATTAAGGGAAAAATTCGGGGCATGGGCCCGCCAAGGAAATTTTTCCCAAAATTTTAATGCCAAATGAAGAAAACTTCAGAAAGCCATAACTTTTTATAGAGAGCTCAGTTTTGGGAAAACGAGGACTTTCTGGGAAATCTCTCGATGTCCTCTTTGTATAGAGATCATAAATTTTTATTTTGATAAATTTTAAGGGGTCAAGTTTAAGAAAATGGCCCATGGGATTTTACAGTGTGAACTGGTAAATTTTAACTTGTTAGATCTGTTCAATTTGATCTTCTTCCTCTCTCTACATGTCAAATAGACATGGAGGATTGTTCCTAAATGGATTTAAGGAAGGATTCAAGGTTCAATTTGTCTGATTGATTTGTAATTTGAACATTTCTATTTCTTGACAGAAAACAACTATAAACAGTTTGAGCCCAATTTTGCTAAGTTTTGAAATATTTCCTTAAGTGTTTTAGTCAATTTGAACTCATTTATACCCTAGCATGTTCAATTTTAATGTTTCATTGTTATTTCTTTCTTGCAGGTTCGAACTGTGCATTTTTGGTTTAGATAATTGCCAGTTTGAAGTTTCCAATAACAAGGATCAAATTTTAATGGGTCTATTGCCACTTTCTTCTTCCTAGTATTTAGAATACGTTCCAATTCCAATCTAACATATTTGGTTGATTCAAAACAAACCATTCAAGACCAAAATGCAATACTGAATTCAAATTTTTCACATTTCAAAGAGACAAAATATTGTATTTTTCTCACACGCATTTCTTCCTTTCAAACAGAGATTTCAATACATTGATATGATCAGATTGAATACAACAATGCAATTTGAGAAAATCATTACATTCATTTATTGATTCCAAAAGACAACTTACAACTTCCTTTCCATTTGATTACAAAATACAAAGTATACCAAACACGTATTATTCTTTCACATTCTTTCTAAACAGAATACAGAGTATAACTCTTTTACATTTCAAATTTCACTTGCAAATCTGTACAACATCTTTCCATTACAACATTTACAAGATCATCCACTTCAAGTGGGAAGGTTACAATGAGATTTCATTTCACAAGGGACTGTCAAACTGTCTTTTCTCAGCTCTAGAACAGCAACATGCATTCTTCTCATTCATCCAATTTGATCACAACAGGAGTAGGGGAAAGGCAACACTCTCCACCCAACCAAGACATCCAATGAAGAGGATAAGCCATCCTTCTTCATTGGCCCTCGAGCCCCAACCACAATGCAATAAGAAATGTATTTCAACTCATGGAAACAACATGCTTCCACATCACAAAGCAATCTTTCAACATGCACATTTCAAATTAAAACACAGTCCAAAAAAAAAACTTTGCAACCACATGAAAGACATCACACAAAACTCAGGCTTCACCATGCAAGCCAAAGGAGCAAGAACTATGGGGGATGCTTCTTATGCCTCCCAAATGGGGAAATGGGTATCACCACCTGAGTTACAAACTTCCAAAAATAGTATATCAAAACTCTGACATTCCTTATGCCTCCCCAAGTACCCCTTATTCCTCACATTTCCTTATGCCTCCCCAACCTCTTATGGCACCCCATAACGAGTAAATAAATGCAAGCTATTTCTTTTTTACAAGGTGGAACCCAAAACCCAACTCCCTCCACACTTATACCTCCCCAAAACACTTATGCCTCCCTCAAGAGTACCCCATAGTCTTCTCCTACACCATCCCTAAGCCATCTACCCAACAACCCACAACAATAACAAACATACCAGCATTTACATATTCATAAAAGGGAAAAGAAGAGCATTTCCAAGAGCCAAGCTCTTACCTCTCCATGATGGAGTTTGTTCCAAGTTCAAAACAACAAGCTCCTTCCAATGCAAGCAATCCAAAAATCAACCCAACACAAGTATCCAACAAACTTCCCAACTTCTCCAAAAGTAAGAGCTCTCCAAAACCAAAAAGGAAGTCTCCCAAAATGAAGTGATAAAAGTGAAGCAACCCAAAACAAGACAAGGAATTCAAATTTTATAGAAGAGGGAAGAGAAGAGGGTGAGGTGGATCCATGTAGGATGCCACTTCACACATCCTCAACTCCAACACAAAATTCAACTTCATTCTCCAATGCATAATAAATAGGTGGGTGAATAATATGACAGATTTACTTACACACAAAAAAAATCCATACCCCATAAGGACTTAAATTAAATTATGTAAGAAAAGTGCAATTACAACATTCAACTTGACTTGTAAAAATGCATAAAAAGGTCTAAATTTAACCCTCCAACCATAGGCAAGGTTGGTATGTAAATTTAAGAGGTATGGTCTAAATTTAAGAGGTATATAACAAGGTCTAAATTTAACCCTCCAACAGAAACAACACACAAAAACAAATACTAGTTGCCATGGTGACCTTGTTGAATTCATCTAGAATTCCAATGTGGTTGGTCTCTAATCCCCCAATGTTTGTTGTGATATTTTAACCTAAAAACACAAATACCTCCTTCAGCCTCGTGGCCATATCAGAACATCCAAAATAATATAAATATAATTAAAATTCCAAAATCATCTAGATATATGAATCACAACAACATCAAAGCAATCTAACAATATCATTTATAGTTTTATCAACAACTATATCATCATCCAATAATTTTCCATTTCTAGGTCTACTCACAATATCCAAATATCACAAGTCCAAACAACATCCATCATATAACCATGTCCAATAGTATAACATCATCAACATATAAAGTGTCTCTAATAATCATCATGCATCATATAAGAATCAAGGTCAACAATAATCCATGATCAAATATCTAACATCATACTAAATCAAAACTATAATAATGTCCATAATATAGCCGACAGTGCCATGATCAGTATAAAAAGGTGTCAAAGGGAAGTGGGCACTACATCCCTCTCCCCTTAGAATCAACTTCCTCCTGGAAGTCACTGGAACAAAAGTGGGAACTGAACTCGTAGCGAAGTAGAATCCTCATTCCTCCCATGTAGCTGCAATCTCATCATATCTGTGCCACTAAACCCGAACCTAATCAACCTCTCTACCTCGAAGGCCCAAGGTCCTGCGATCTAGGATGTGAATGGGCTCCACCATCACCTGCCCCTGATCCTACACCTGCAATGATGTCCAATCTAACACATGAGAAGGATCTATAACATATCTCTTAAGAACTGAAACATGAAACACATCATGTATGTGAGACAAGCTGGGCGGTAATGCTAGACGGTAGGCCAAAGGGCCAATACACTCCAAGATCTCAAAAGGACCCATGAATCTAGGAGCTAACTTAGAACCTTTTTCATAATGGATAGGGCTCTTATGTGGCTTAACACGAAGGAACACCTTCATGCCGACATCAAAATTGTGGTCAATCCTATGTTGATCGGCATACTTCTTCCGTCTATCCTATGCCTTCTATAGTCTCTCGTCTCGATCAATACCACCTATCGCTCCATGTCCCGTAACAAAGCTGGTCCAATAGAAACCTTGTCCTCTAGCTTGTCCCCGCCTAAGAGGTGTCCTGCACTCTCTACCATACAAAGCCCGAAAGGAGCCATGCCTATAGCACTCTAGAAACTATTATTGGAGGCAAACTCCACTAAGTATAGGTACTCCTCCCATTTAGACTACTAATCCATCACATACATCCTGAGCATGTCCTCTAACATCTAATTCACCCACTCCATCTATCCATCTGTCTCAGGGTGATATGTTGTGCTGAAATTGATCTTTGTCCCGAGGGCATGTTGCATGGTAGTCCAAAATGGGAAGTATACAAAGGATCATGGTCACTAATGATCTTCCACCGAACCTCGACAACCTAAAAATATCATCCAAATATACCCGTATATTGCTCTAGCTATATAAGTGGTCTTCACTAGAGAAAAGTGAGCCACTTTTGTAAATTTATCAACCGTGACCATGATGACGTCGTGGTGATATCTCGACATCGGTAGCCCAACAATGAAGTCCATGGAAATGGTGTCCCATTTCCACTCCGGTATAGCATGAGGGAAAATAAGGCTAATTGGATGCTTATGCTCAGCCTTAACTCTCGGGCACTCTAAACATCATGACAGAACTTGGGCCACGTCTCTACAAAGTCCTCTCCAATGATATAACTGTCTCAAGGTGGTGTGCATCTTCTTCACCCCTAGATGAGCTAAATAGGGTGCATGATGTACCTCTGCCAAGATGTCTTTCCTCAAGCCTCGCTCTCTGGGAACATAAATCCGGCCTCCGTGCCAAAAAGGCCATCTCGCCTCTAAGGAAAAACCATCAAACTTCCCTCGATGGGTCCTCAAACTCAATCTCCGCTCGAATCGCAATGTAGAATCACAAAAGGAAGCTGCTAAAGAATCTCGCTCTATAAATTTGTGTTCGCTAAGGTGGCCATAGTCACATGTCTATGTCTACTGAGAGCATCTGCCACCACATTCTCCTTCCCTTTCACATTCTCTATCTCCATATCATACTCACATGAAACTCCATCCAATGCCACTGACAAGCATTGAGATTGGGTTGCGTGAAGAGGTGGCAAAGACTCAAGTGATCTGTCCTAAGTGTGAATCTTTGACCAAGTAGAAAATGCCTCCATTGAACCAAGGCATGCACAACTACCGCAAGCTCAAGATCATGAGTCAGATAATTGAGCTCATAATCCTTGAGTTTACGAGACTCAAAATCTACTACTCTACCCTCCTGCATCAACACGCCTCTAATCCCTCGCTAAAGAAGCATCGTGTAAATGAAAAACTCATCTCGTGGATCCAAAGACTGCAAGAATAGGTGTTGTGGTGAGGCATTCCTTCAGTGTAATGAAGGCCTACTCACATCTATCTGACCAAACAAACTTCTTCCCTTTCCTCTGAAGGGAAGTGATGTGGTGTGTAATCCAAGAGAATTGGTGGGAAACACATCGATAGGTGTTGTTATTTCTAGTATTGTTCAATGCAACCAAGGGACAGGAAGTTGGAGGAGTAGAGGGATAGGCACCTATCCCGAGATAGACAATGTAGTAGTAGAGATAGTGAAGTGTAAGTATTCTTTGTATGTTATTTATTTAATGTTTCTTGATTGATATGATTTATGCATGAAATGATGTGTAATAATTGTAGTCACTTAAATTCTACTTTTGTAATCTTATTGGAAAACTCACACAAATCACTCTTATTCTTACCAATTCCGTTATAATTAGTGATTTCTACTAATTAACTAACATTTCTTACCACTTTGGTCAATTAATGGTGTTTTGATGGTTACCAAACCTATTTTGCATTCAGGATGTCACTTTATGATGAATCGTAAGTCAAAATCCTCTTCAAAATAGACAATTAGCGATTATTAACTAATTAAGCCTATTTTGCCCTTATTTTGGTAAATATACCCTACTATTGCCTCAAACACCTCTTCCAACCACTCAAAATCACACCACTTTCCTCCACAACATCTCAGCAAGCTTCAAAATCTTATCTTATCCTCATAATTGATTCTAAGGGATTGATTAAGACTTCCTACACCCTAATCACTTGATAATTCAATAATTATGATTAGCAAAGCTTAATCATGATTATAAATCTTAATCTACTTTGTGCTTTTAGTCCCACTTCACCAAAATGCAAGTTTTCCATAAAGGAAAAACTATAAATAGGGATAACCACCTACCTTTATACTTTACACCATGCTTTGATTTGCATATCATATAAGAGATATGATTTATAACCAAGCTCGGTCGTGCCTAAAGTATTCAATGGGGTTAGTAGATGGGTATTCAACATGACATTGTAGTTTTGTGTTGGAGAGACCATCTCACCTTCTTGGAGTAGCAACAAACCCCCAATTTGATGGCTCCTTGATCTATTTAGGTCTATGTTAGTAATTTATCATACTAGTAGGCATGTTCTAGCTAGGTTTTGAATTGTATTCATGTTATTTAGCATTCTATTAAGTTTTTATCTTTGATTTTTTCATTCCTTATCTTATGCAATTAGCTTTAGACTATGTGGTGTTAATATTGCTTAAACTAGTTAATTTACACTAAAATTTTAGGGTGTTATCATTTGGCACGTCCAATGGGACAATACCCCATTACATTTAATTTTCAAATCTTTTTAACTTAGTTTCAATTTTTTTCATTTCAATATTTCTATCTTAGTTTCAAGTTTCCTAGATTAATTTCAAGTTTTCTAGTTCAAATTCAAGCTTTCTAGAGTACTTTCAAGCTTTTTAGATTAATTTCTCAAGATTTTTAGATTAATTTCAAATTTTTAGAGTTTTTTTAGATTAATTTTCAAAGCTAGGTAGTTTTTTCGACTAGATTATTAGTAGAAGTTGTGTTTTCATGTTCTTTGCATGATATAAGGAGGTGAATCCTGTCAAAATTCCCTCAAAATGCCAAAGTTTTGATCTTTTTCAAGAAATTATTTTCAAAACTCATATTTTGAGCATCTACAGGAAAGGGTGCACTCATGCACTACTAGGTGCACTTGTGCAACACTAGATTTGGTCTCTGAGTGTAACATGTGCCTGTGCATCACCGAGTGTGCCTACACCTCACTAGACATGCCTTTGCACCATTAATAGTGTAAAATTGACAAATAATGCGCCTATGCACTAATGTGCATTCCTGTGCACTAATATGTGTGCCCATGCTCTATAAAGTGTGTCCATGTACTAAATAATGTGCCTGTGCACTAAGGTAAAAATTTCTTAAACTTCAAATTTTCAATTTTTGATTCTTAGGATTTATGTCATTTTTAAAGGTTTTTAGTTGTTTTTTTGTCAATTTTCATATTATAAAATTTCCTTAGAGTTTTGATAAAGAATTTTTGATTAAATTGGCTTAGGGTTTTATGAGTGATTATGTTTTCATACTTTGTTTGATTTTGGAACAGGGGTTGTGTAAGCTCTTCTCTTGCACCTAGTGTGATCTTGAGAATCAAAATCACCTCTAAACCACTTTTGCTTCTTTGGGAGTAAGTAGTAACAATCATCATTCATTTTATACTTAAGGGATTAAATTTTCATTTTTACATGTACTTGATCTTTTAGTTTAAGAGCTTTTTACTTGATGAATAATCAAGGCTAAAATTTGTGTATGTTGTTCCCTTGTACCTAGTGTGATCTTGGGAACAAAAAAATTAGTATTTCATTAAGAAGCACTTGGATTAATTAGGAATAAACCTTGTTTTTTTCAAATTTTTATGGTAGCTAGTTGAATTTCTATGATATTGTGAATCTTTTGAGTTACTAACCATTTGTGTGAAGGACCTAAAATTATTGTCAAATAAATAAAGACTCTCTTCAAACCAAATTATAACATTCATGCGTGTTGCAGGTAGCCAACAAAGGTCTAAACTAAATTCCTTAAATACAAAGATAAAAAAACATACCAACACACAAATTCAAAACCCCGTATTATAGGTTTCGATTAATAGCTATGGCTCATCTACTTTAAACTAGGACATAGCACCTTTGGCATAATTCTTAAGCTATAACAATGTGGGTGTTCCTAGGAACATAGTGAACAAAAAAGGAAAATTCTCCACACTACCCAATTGACTAATACTCCTTGAAAGTTAAGAGTCAAAGTTATCTCCATTGTGACCCCAATGATAATACACATGAACACACTAGTTTCTCATTGTATTAGAAGGGGGTAAAGTAAATCCAAGATACTCCTTGGGAAACCTTGGTAAATTGAACTCCCAGAGATATCTTGTGACACATAGAGAGAGAACCCCTAGGAAAGCTTTCCAACTTGGAGCCAATTTTGTCTTAGATAGTATGTTGGAGAGCTCTCAAAAAGTGACAACTTTGTTAGATTCAAAATATTATTTTTTGAATAATGGAAAGAATCTCTTAAAGTTGAAACCACATGACATTTCATCATGAAACCTACGATGTGTTACTTTTCTCTAGTTTTTCATTTTCCTAAGGCAAGGCAAAACTTTAGTAAAGTATACTTAGTTTGTTTCATCACCATTTGGTCTACCCCTTTGTTTTCTTGTTTCTCATTTTGAGACAAAATAAGAACAAATATACATGATACCACTAGAAATAACGTGTCCACCACTTTTGTAGTCTACTTGCATGACCAGGTTGTAATGTCGAATGTAAGTGTTGAAAGTGTGAATGGTATGTGTTCATGTTCTAGTAGGCCCCTCTTGTCTCAAAACCCATATTGAGACTTATTATCATTGTAGTTATGTTTTCTTATCATTTGAGATATTTACGTCTTGTTTCTATTGTGAAACTTGGCCTAAATCTCTAGATTGTATTGTTATGTTGCTCACACGAATAGTAATTCCTTGATATACTTAGATGTAGTTTTTACATCCTATCCTTGTCTTGATTTTTGTAAGTGTTGAGGTTACTTTGTTATCATCACTATAACGTCATTTTGATACTAAAATATCACTTTCTTGAAAAGTTTGACTATGTATCCAAATAACATTGTTACGCTGCTCACATTCGTATAATCCATTTTACAAGACTTAGAATTTGTTACTATTTAGAAACTGGTTCTAGTATACCTTGTTGGAGGATTGCATCAACGTTATCTTAGCATTTAGGTCTTGTTTGTTTCAAACTTTACCTAACTGGTGATATTGTGTTGTCACTATTTGGTTTCAAACCTATCTCGAAAAATCATAGGGAGTAAACTTTTGTTGTGACTGGATTTGAGTCTTATACATCATTGTATTGTCCTAGATATCTCTTATCATATATTACCTTGTTAGGGTAGGTTGTTCTTTATTCTTTACTTGTCCTTAGTTCATCCTTCGTATTCATGACCATTTATTGTTTGGTATTATTTGTAAGCAATTTTACATCGTTACGCCATTTGATTTATCCTAGGGCCCATGTTTGCAAAATGTCTAGCTGGTTTCCATTGTGTTGCCCAAATCGACATAGGACTTCATTCCAATTGAAGGATTTCAATCGACTATCTCATTCTAGACATTTGTATCCCACAAACACCAACAATGACCAACTATCATGAGGTTTCTTATACGTATGACACTAATGAATCAAATTTTCGGCATTCCCATCAAAGGATTCCCATCATGGCTAAGCCTCATGTAGTTCTTCACATTAGAGAACTTTTCTGGTGTTCCCCACCTTCATCTCATAGTCAGTGGTATGGTTTAGAAACTTCGATCCAACTTACAATTTGAGTTCCCCCACTCTTCTTCTAATTCCAATCCAAATTGTTCTTCTGATTCTTCGGATTCACCTCGGTCTTCTGAAGATTCTCATCAGAGCTATTCACCTCATTTGACTCTTGAGTCGCAGTCCTCCCTCTCTTCACATGACTCCCCTTATCAGTCACCTAAATAGAATATTCCTTTAAATATTTGTGTGGCTCAATTATCCATTAATCAAACATCTAATTCGGTTATTGCGTCGCGGTCCTCCCTTGTTTTGTAGGACCTCCTTATTCATCACCTCAAGGACCCCTTCCTCTTTTCAAGAGCTCTCTGACTTTAAGTTCCTCTAATCAATCATCCAATTCAACCCATACGTCACAATATACTTCCTAGATGAATGATCCTATTGCTTTCCCAACAATATGTCATCTTCTAGGTAAACCAATGCCTTCTTTTTCCACTCGCGAGACATCTCAGTCCAAGTCTACTTCGTCTATTAGGTCATATTCTTCAATCAATCAATCTTCCACACTTTTTGGACCTATTTCTTCCAATCAACCTCCTATGGTCGACCAAAACCCACACCAATCGATTCATTTCAGAATTACAAAGTGATTAGAGAATTTATGAGGGTACATGAAGATATTCCTCTAGAAAGTTGCGAGAAATAATTCTCTTTAAACCTTGATACATTCATGTATTGGGAGGAAGAAATTGATTCCTTTTGTCAGAAAATAGAGGAAGACCCTAGGATCATCAAAATCGATCCTCCTCTTATTCTTCCATCTTCACATTATTCATTGGGCGATGAAATTCTTGGGTCTAGAATTGATCCATGACCTCTTCTCATTACCCAATCATTCTTTATCTATCAATATTCCTCTGTTGTAATCTCACTTTGGGTCACCACCTAGTAGCCCATCGTCTACTTCTATATGTGGGCCACTTCCAAGTAGCCCTTCATCGTCTATGTACAACTCACCTCTCAGTATCCCATTTTCTTCTATACTTGGGGCACATCCTAACCCCCTCATCTTTGATTCTTGGGCCACGTCCTAGTATCCCATCATCTTCCATATATGGGACACCTCCAGGTAGCCCTTCACCTTTAGTCTATGGGACACCTCCTGGTAGTCCTTCATCCTCTTCTATACTTGGGGCACATCCTAAAACCCCTCATATTTGATTCTTGGGCCACGTCCTAGTATCCCATCATCTTCTATCTCGTGGGTCACCTCTAGAAGTCCCTCAACTTCAATCTTAGGGTCACATCCCGGTAGTCTTTTATCTTCATTCTCTGCCAAGTCTCTTTGTATCCCATCCTATTCAATTCTTGGATCATATCCTTTGCATTCATCACATTATTCTTTTATCAATGATTGTGGTAATCCCGCCGTCACTTCTCACATATATCCTATTCATCCACTTTCTTCTCCCATTTCTCGGGATCAAACAAGTCACGTATTAGCTTATAGGAAATCCAAACAGTTTCTTCATCAAGCTAAGATAAAAAATTCCAAGAGATCCAAAGCTCCCAAAAATCCTAACAAGCATAAAGTTTAGAATCAAACACGATTCAAAAAATGTACATTAACGTAACCAACAAGTATGGAGCAAAGTGCATAAACCCTAGATAAGGAACTCAATATCCCACTTACAAAATCAATGTTTCATAATAAAATTCAGTCATCTATAGAGTACAAGATCACCACAATCATTGAGATCAGGGATAATATGAATCTTGATAAGCAAACATGCCTAGTTTTCCTTATCAAGGAAATCACTAACATTGTTGTTGGATCGTATCACACCGAATGAAATTTTCTCGTCCCACTTTTCAAAAAATAAAAAATACAAAAAAATGAAAAAACATTTCAAAAAAATATCAAAGGTAAAGATCAAACATTGCAATCTGGTATTGAATACACATGGATGTTCTTTCTTCCCTTTCTTGCTCTTCTTTTGCAAGTCTTCCTACCATTTTCATCCCTTTGATGATATTTTGGTTAGCCAATTCATACGCATTTTATGACATTTAAATCTATGGTATCCGTATGGCCTTGGTCTTTCATCTCCTTGGTAAATTAAAGAATGACTGACCTCGTAGAGATTGTATCACAATCAACATCTAAAAAACTTGTTGTGAAGAATTGTTGGACATATTTAATTACACTATCCAATGTCATCATCACAAGCACTTCTGCCTCTTTCCATCAAGCCATCATTGGTTCTTAACCCCTTGTCAAACAAGAGAGCTGAAATAATTTTTCAAAAAGAAAAACAAAATCAATCAAATCAAAAAGCCAAAGCTAAAAAAAAAATAAAATTGATATATAACTCTCTCTTGGGGTATTTCCAATAATCTCTACTGGGGCTATGGATGCCTGATTGGTAGTAGAGAAATGTTATGATTAGAATCAAATGCATCTCCATTGGGGATATGGATGTCTGGATGGCAACGGAGAAATGTACGGCTCTCCTTCCACAATCCATTCACAAAAAAAAATCAACTTTGAAAAATAAATCATTCCTACACATTGGCTAGGTGTCTTCACTTGTTGTCTATCAAATATTCCCTCCAAGAGGTAATAAATTTCCACATGCACACACTATATCTTTATGAGAAAATGGGGTTAGTATGTTACCAAGTGTCTTTTTTTGGACCTTATTTAGAATCTTACTCTAGTCTATATCTTGTCTCATGATTCATACTTTTGGCTAATCTCTTCTTCATCTCGAGGCTTCTAGGCTACATTCAAAACATTCACGTTGTTCTTCTACTTCGTTCATAACATCCATGTGTATAATATTGCCTTTTTCCACTTTTTTGGACACCTTTTTCCCCTTTCTCAAAATAATCTTCTTCTTCTTTCTATAAATTGCTTCTTTGTCACACTTATGTTGGGGGGCATCCTTGCTCCATCTTAGCATGTCATTGGGTTATGTTCATCATCATGTTGAACTTATCTATATTGGCCCTAATCCAACTTCTACGTGTGAATATTTTTCCTTTAAATATTCCCATATAACATTGGGGGCAATTTCACATATTCGCTTTCTTGTGTATATGCATGGAATTTTGCCCTTGTACATCCATTTGTTGATGGGGAATCCATTTTCTTTGTTTCCTGTACATAGCTTTAGAAAACTTATAAAAAATTAAAAACCATTCAAATATGTTTCAAAAATCAAAACATTCAAATATATTTCAAAATCAAAACATTCAAATATGTTTCAAAAACTCAAAACAAGATATATTTGGTAATTCAATTAGGTCATTTATTATGATCTTATTCTTCTATTTTACCATGATATTCTTCTACTCTATCATCAAATTCTTCTATTTTATTATCCAATCCATCTATTTTTACCATCTAGGTTTTCCTAGCAACCTTCATTTTCTGCTAAAAACATTTCAAAGTGCCTTTTGTGCATAGGCACATGCCTTTGTGCACTAGCACACGCATGCTCATGTTGTTAGGAATTAGAGAATTAATATGCCGAAACAATTCCTCCGATCACAACAATAGGAAACTATTTAGTAGATATGTACTTGTAGAAATATAACAGCATATATAAACAATGTACAAAATAAAATAAAAAGACAAGACAAGATTTAACGTGGTTCACCCAATGTGGGCTACGTCCACCAAGAACTTGCTCATATTTTATTATCACAGTCTTCTCTCAATTACAATTGCACAACAATCACTCATGAACTCACAACAGAATTCCCAAAGATGCTAAACCACATCTAAGACTCCTAGATCTTTTTATCTCTCTAGATCTTCTATCTCTTTGATCACTTTGGATACATTAGGATGCTCCTAATACCTCTATTTATAAGATTACAATCCTTCTAGGAAGTTCTATAACCAACCCTAGAAAAGTCGTTTGAAAAAATCATGACTTGAAAAAGTCGTGATCTTTCAACTTTTCACGGATGAAAATTTGTCACTGTGACAACTATCGATTAATCACTAGTTAACAAAGCAAATACGTAGCAACATCACAACACAAAAACATTAAAAAACTACATAATGCTCTTGAAGTCTCCAAACTTAACCGTTAAAACTCCAACACTCTAACAATGATTCCAAAATTCTAAAAATAGGCTCCACACCCAAATAATCTCCCACTTGGAGATTATTCCCACTGAGAAAATTTCTCAACCCTTCATTATCATGCATGAAGGCCAACCAAATTTGAACACAACTTCAACTTCTCTCTTATGACCACCTTGGTCATCATATCTATAGGATTCTTATTGGTATGAATCTTTTCCCAATTCAACTTATCTTCTTCCAAAGTTGCCCTAATGAAATGATATCTCAGCTGAATGTGCTTCATCTTAGAATGGAAAGCGAAGTTCTTCGCCAAATGAATAGCGCTCGACTATCACTATGTATTCTCCCAACTTCTATCTTATGCCCCAACTCATCAAGCAACTGATATATCCAAATCAACTCCTTACTTTCCTCTGTGGCGTAACATACTCAGCCTCTTTGGTTGACAAAGCCACCACCTTTTATAACTGTGAAATCCAACTCACCATTGTATAACCAACCGTAAATATATAACTTGTTGTGCTCCTCCTACTGTCCAAATCTCCTGCCATATCCAAATCTACATAGCCATGCAACGTAGTGTCTAATCCACTGAAACAAAATGGTTCTCCCATGGTCCCTCTCAAATACCAAAGGATCCACTTTACTGTCTACCAGTTCTCTCTACATGGATCACTCATAAACCTACTCACTTCTCCCACTACATGGGAAATATTATGCCTAGTGCATACCATAGCATACATAAAGTTTCCAACCACTAATGATTCTGATTACCCTAGACATCTATATTCCATCCTCCTCAGTCTTAGGAATCTTCTCCTTTGATAATTTAAAGTGACCTACCAAAGGAGTACTAACCAATTTAGCATCCTACATACTAAACCTCTCCAAGACCTTCTTTATGTACTCTTCTTGAGATAATACCAGCTTCCTCTCCTTCTTGTTCCGATTTATTCTCATACCAAGGATTTTTTTGCTTCCCCAAATCCTTCATAGCAAAGGAGTCACCTAGTTGCTTCTTGAGTACCTTTATTTCCTACATGTTCTTCCCTACAACAAGCATATCATCCACATACAAGCACAAAATAATATAACTACCATCAAGAAACTTCTTGATGTACACGCAATGGTCTGAGTGACACCTAGAGTAACCTTGTTCCTGCATAAAACTATCAAACTTCTTGTACCACTTTGTCATGGAGCTTGTTTTAGGCCATACAATCTCTTCTTTAATTTGCACACTAACCTCTCCTTCCCTTTGACCTCATAACCATGTGGCTGTTACATATACAATTCCTCCTCCAACTCACCATGAAGGAATGTAGTATTTACATCTAACTTCTCTAAGTGCAAGTCTTCTACTACTACTAAACCAAGAACAATCCTAATAGAATTCATTTTAACAACAAGAGAAAAAATTCATCAAATTCTATACCTTTCTTCGGTGCAAATCTATTGACCAAAAATGGGCCTTGTGCCTTTTTCTACCTCCATCTTCCTCTTTGATTTTATACACCCACTTATCCTGCAATGCTCTCTTGCCCTCAGGTAGCTCCACCAGATCTCAAGTCTGATTCTCCATAAGATATATATGCTCTTCATTCATGGTCTTCTCTCTCTTCTTCTTGGCATCCACCTATCTTGCTTCCTCAAAGCACTCTGTCTCTCCATGGTCAGTAAGCAATAAATAATTCAAAGACAAAGTAAAAATTTTAGGTTCCTTCTTACCCTAGAAGACCACCTCACCTCAGGAGTTTGGGCTTCTTGATGACTAGGTTCTTGAACTAGTTTTATCGAACATGCCGCACCTAAACTAGCCCTTTAGACAACTTATCATCCATAATTTCCTCTAACACTATGTATTTTTCTTTAATTCCTCTTTCTATTCTGTAGTTGATATATACACGAATTTTTCATTAAAAACAATATCTCTAGATGAAATATTTTCTTGTCCTTAAGACTCCAAACACGGAAACCAAAATTATCCTAACCATATCCAACAAAGATACATTTCTTAGACTTAGCCTCTAACTTGGTCATATCATCTTTATCAATGTGAACAAATACCTCACATCCAAATACAATAAGAAATGAGTAATTAATTTTCTTACTGACAAAGCCTCCTCAAATATACCTCCATCCAAATCCATAGAGGGTCCTTTGTTAACAGTAAACAGTTGTGCTCACCACTTCTACCCAAAACATGAGTGGCAGCCCCACATGTAACCTCGTGCATCTAGCACATTCCATGATTATCTTATTCATTTTTTCAAACACTCCATTTTCCTTTGGAGTCTTGAACCTTCCTTTTCATGCAAATCCCATTTACCGAACAAGAATCAAGAAATTCATTACTGTAATACTCACCTCCATTATCCAACCTAAGACATTTTAGCTTGAGACTAGTTTCATTCTCAACTAAGGATTTCCATATTTTGAAAGCTTCAAATACATAAGATTTGTTTCTAATGCCATATACCTTGAATTTTCTAGTTGCATCATCAATTAAAGTGACATAATAACATGAACCACCAATAGAGTTTATCTTAGTTGGCCCCCATACATCTGTATACACCAACTCCAACTTACCCTCCTTCCTGGTAGGTCCAACCTTGAGGAATCTCACCCGCTTCTGTTTCCCATAAACACCGTCTTCACAAAATTCCAAATCTAACTCCTTTAATCTAGCAACCTATCCTTTAGAATTTACATGCCCTTTTGACTCATATGGTGAGTCTCTGGTGCCACAAAGTTGCATCTCCATTTGTAGCAATTGAATTACAATAACCAGCACCTGCTTGGTTAAATACAAAGTACCAATTTTCTTACCTCTTATAACCACTAGAGCTCCATTGGTAACCTTCCAAGAATCCTTTGTAAAATTGACCATACAACCATCACTACCCATTTGAACCACCGATATAAAGTTTTACCTCAACTTAGGCACATGCACGACATCCTTAAGTAGTCATGTGCTCCCATTCTACATTTTCACCTAAATGAGAACCTTTTCATGCTATGCTACATGGTTCATCATCACCAAGATATACATGTCCAAAATTACCTTGAACAAACTCGGTAAAGTAATGTCTATGTGGGGTGGAATGGAATCAAGACCCTAAATCTAACACCCAAGACTCAGTAATATTATCTAAAGAAAGAATTAAGGCATCCTAACAAACATCACCTACTAATAAATTCACCTCCTTAGTTTCCTCCTTCTTCTTATCCCGAAGATCCCAACAATCTTTCTTAGCATGACCAACCTTCCCACAAAGTGCCAACATTCCAAATTTCTCTTGGAATTTGATCTTTGCGATCATTTGAATTCCTACGGCTACCTTTCCCTCTATTTTTTATCTCCCTCTACTATCCACCTTCAAAGCATTTCCAGAAGTGGAAGAATACCTGGAGCTCTTCCTTTGCATTTCCTCACTCAAGATCACGCCTATCACATCTTCAAACTTCAACTTTGAGTTATTAGAGACCAAATTACTTACAGTCATAACCAATTTGTCCCATCTATTTGACAAGGAGCACAAAATCAACAAATCCTTTATCTCATCATCAAATTTAATTTTCACAGAGTTTAACATACTCACAACCGTGTTAAATTAATTCAAATGATTAGCAACATAACAATTATCATACATCTTCATATTAAATAACTTTTTCATCAAAAATATTTTATTAGAGGCGAGAGGGTTTTCATATAACTTCCCAACACACTCATGAGACCTTGGTGGTCTTCTCTTGTGATATGTTTAAAGCAACCGAAGATGCAAGACATAACCGAATTGCCTCGAGTGACTTTATATCTAGCAACTCCCGATCCTAATTCATCATGGTTGTATATTTCTTTGCTTTCCATCCAAATGAACCGTAGACATCGAAATTCTATAACTCCCATGTCGTCAATAATTTTTCATGTTTAAACTTATAGTTTACCATGTTAATATCTATTTAAATATAATTCAGTAAATCCAATATTTCCTTACATCTACCATAGACTATTTTATATATCTATGAAATTTAATTTTATTAAATAATATAATCCATCATTATCATAATATCCTAACAAAATCTATAAAACCTACGTTAATATATCTAATTAAACTAACTAAAATATATCCTAAACAACCTAGCCAAAATAGAGTATAATCTAACCATTTTCCTAACAAATACGACACCTCACACGACACCTCATCCCATTCAAAAAATGAATTCACGATCTTATCCCTCGAAAATAAAACAAATAAGCTTAAATTAGGCAATTGTTACAACTATTACCTAAATAAAATCAAACAAACTGAAAATGCCAACAATTAGGTAAATCACCGGTGATTATATAATCTTGTTTCCCATACTCATTTGGGGACCAACCTACTTGCATTCTTGAGCTCATTCTCTTTCTTCAATTGTGAATGTTTATCAGTATTTGTTTAGTCTAGTTTCACAATAGGATAGGCTTTATATCATTGTTCCCAGTTGGAATACATTCTTACAGCCCATTTAAGAGCTTTGAGTTTCAGCTCCACATCCCCCTTTGTTTGTCGATTCTTTCAAGCTCCTGTTTATGCAAGTCTTCTCTATCACCACACATCCTTTTTCATCTTGCATATGTACTTCCCATTGTCGAATAGGTCCCTTTAGGGAGCCAATTGATCTTCACCAATTTATAGGTTCAGGCGATTTCAATCTTCATCCAAATCAAGGTAAGATTGTATATTTTCATCTTTTATTCACTTATTTGAAACATCCATAGTTGTCAAGCCTTCTATTTTCCATTATAATCAAACTTGAACTAATTAATTTATCAAAAATACGATCAAATTGTTAAAAATATATCATATTTTATATTGTTTAATCTAACTCAATTGTCAACATTTTAGTGAAATGCATGTGTTTCCCTAAAATGTCTTTGTTTCTGTCATTTTTGACATTTACAGTATTTATCAGATTATCATCTATCCATTACATCTATTTCTCTATTTTTGCTAACATATGATCAAGGATGGGTCTTTGTAGATGGCTATAGGTGGTCAGGCACACGAGATAACCAATATCAATTCTCTTCCAATTATTCATCACCTATTACACTAGGAGAAATAGGACATATTTCTTGATCTAGAACTTTGTGCAATACACTCGGTCCCTTGGATCAGTAGCAAAATGTCTTTGAGATTACTCAAAGTATTCGAGAGGCTACAGATGAGTTTTGGGAGGCATACTTTGAAATCTTACGCATTCGAGATGAATTGTCTTGGTTTGAATATTGTTATGAGGCCGGATTGGAGATTTTGAACTCAGACATTGAATCGAAAAATCAAGATGAACCCACTGAACAACTAGAATATCCATATTCTAACACAACATCTGATTACCAATACGATTCAGAAAATGAGGAGCCTAAATTTGTCTCTGAATTCTTTAGAAACAAGTATATTGATGACTACAATGACTATGACTACTTCGAGGAATCTGAGATAGATTATCCTGAGTTCACCTTCGAAAATCCATCCTCATCGAGGATTCGACACTAAATTTGATTTGGATCTCTAGATTATAGCTTATATATCTTAGTTTTTCATTACGTATTTGTAATAAAATATGAAACTACCGAATTATTATAATTTTTATCCATCCAAATATCATGATTTCCTATATATATATATATATATATATATATATATATATATATATATATATATATATATTGCTTGATTGCATAAATAGTGGGTTGACATCCTTGTGAGGAAGTCCTTTGACTTCCGGGGACTGACTTATGTCATTATGTCAGGCAGCCCACTTATTATTTTTACTAATTGAAATTTTTTTGGTGCAAAGTGTCATTTGTAGGAGAGGAGCTGATTTGTTCTGTAGACACATGCAAAGTGTAACTTTAATACAATTCAAACACATCGGGGGTACTAGTAAACCCCACCATCTTGAGGTTTGATAGTTTTAGTTTCTTGTTTATTAACTTAAATTGAAGAGGAAAAAATTTTCTAAACATTTTGGCATGCCCGGTGGGACAATAGTCCCTTGTTTATTTGATCTATTTTATCATTAAAATAAATTTTTCTTTATTTTTCTAAATCTTTGTGTAAAATTTTCCTAAAATTTGGCAAATCACCTGCGATTCGGTAAATCACCCGTAATTTCCCTATGTGTTTTTTTAAAATCTAAAATGACTTGCATTTTTTTTCTTCTATTTCTATTTTTGTTCTCTATTTCTCCTAACCTACTTTTGCAGGGTGTTGTTTCTAGAGAACTCATCTACTAGATTGTTGGAATTGCTTGCCTCAAAAATTTCTAAAATCTAAAAAAAAAAAAGATAAATCTCATTGTAATTCCTAATCCCTCTTTTGTTTTCCACATCACCTTTTGATTGACTACTCTTATCAAAGATAACACTTCATTTTGGGTCTTAAAATGAATCATTTCATACTTCTTGATCATCTAATTTTAATTAGGAAGGTAAATTGGTTGCATCCACTTACTCTTCCCACACACAACCAAATCAAAATTAAACATAATTTGCATTCAAACATCCCACCCAAGTGAAACTAATTAGGATTTCATCACCCAACAGGGAAACCGACTCGGTGTTCTGGTCGAGTATAATCTCTTGTCTTTCGGTATATATTAGCTCAACACCCAACACCCTTATCATTGTGGGATTGTGAAGTGAGGGGTAGGCCCCAATACCACACTCTTATTGATAGTAGTACAAATTTGGGCCTCACGTACCTTTAGGTATATTGAGGACTCCTCCCTTAAACATACCTCAAACTAGCCCTAGATTTCCATTTCCTAGGACCCTTGTTAACCATTTTACACATTTCACCTTATAATTAAATCAAGAAAACTTAAAAATCTATCTTACTTGCTTTTGATTGTTATTTATAATCAACCCATTTTAGTACATTTTTTGATAATTTTTTGTGTGTGTGTTTTCTTACAATGGTACAAACAAGACAACAAGCTCACAATCAAACTACTAAAAGTATGTCTCAACCAATATCCACACCTTTACAGAAAAAAATTCCCTTATCCACTCCGTTATCTACATTTTCTGGCACCTTTATTTACTATTGTGTCGACACTAGCCTTTATTATGCCACTATAACAACAAAACCCATTCCATCTACCAATTACATCGAACCCTCCTGACTCCTAATGAGATTAGAATTAAATAAAGGAACAATACAATGAATAAATGAGACAATAACTTTTAAATTTTGCACGTCAATTTCACAGTCAGGATTTCAATACATCGAACAAGAAAACATGAAACACGAAACTGTTGAACAACCATATTCCCTAGTTCACAATCAGAATCTTTTGAAATCACTTTTTTGAAAGAGGAGACCCTATTTTCAAAGAAATGTTAGATTCAAATCCCATTTCCCTTAATTCCTATTTGGCAGCTAGGGGTGTTCAACTCCAGCCATTTACACTAGAACCATCTACAAACATTCTTGGACCCTTGTCTAGTTCCTCACAACAACTTGAATTCAAACCATTTTCAAGTGCTTCTAATCCTACGCATCCTATCAATCAATTCATATCCCAACCACTGTCTTCATATGATCCTTCCTCCACCATGACAAGACTGTTTCAAATCAGGGACCTGTCATTCAACAAATACATTTATATCCACCTTTGAGTCAAACCGAATTGTTAGAAGTTGTGTCCTCTATTCCTATTTTTAGTCTTCATATGGTTTCTTCTTAGGACACAACTGCCCAACAACATACATCATCATCTGAAATTTCTATTAGTTCAACACCTCCATAAAGAAATATTAGTACTCCATTATCTACCCCTCCAGCATCCTCAGTTACTCAAACACTTCCAATAAGTTCTATTGTTGCTTCTATCATTTTTGTCTCAGCATTTATAGCAACATTCAAAATATTACTACGTATATTCCGACATCAATTCCTTTAATCAATACTAGTGTAATTTCTACCACTCATCCTGTCTCACAACATATACCACAACAATCATTACCATTAATCTTTATACCACAATCTACTCCTACACAACATATTCCACAAGCACCATCTTCTGCATCCTCTGCTATGTTCTTTCAACAACCACCCCCTTATTCACAACCCTTTCCTTATCAGTATATAAAATCTTCACAACCTTTGGCATCTCAACAATACATCCCTCAACAAAATCTTCCGCAACAACAAAACATTCCATCTCAATAATATATTCTACAATCAGACTCTCCCACAACAACAACAAAGCATCCCCTCTCAACAAGTACATCCCTTAGCAAACTCTTCCGTAACAACAAAGCATTCCTCTCAATAATACATTCCCAATGTAACATATCTCAACAATACATTCCCATGACAGAACATATCCCAACAAAGCATTCCATCCCAAAAATATATTTCAATAATACATTCCACAAATAACATACCCCAACAAATAATTCCTTCCCAACAATATATTCCTCAATAATACATCCCACAACAAAACATCCCCCAGAAAAATATTCCTTCCCAACAACATATTTCACAACAAAAATTCCACGAAAAAATGTCCCACAACAAAACATCCCTTATCAACAAAACATTCCTCAATATCAGATATACTCACAACCTGGTCATTTTGCATTTCAACCTGGTCCATCTTCACAACAATCCACACCAACTGATCCTCTTCAAGCTCTTATGAATCGGATATCAAGTCTGGAAGTTGCCTCATCTACACCCAAAAACATTTTCTCTTATGACCAAATTTGTAATGAACCCATTCACCCATTAATCCCATACAAAGCATACCCTCCTCACTGGGAACTTCCAAAGTTTATTAAGTTCTACAGCAAAGAAGATCCCTAACAACATATTCATACATTTTTTCATGCTTGTTATTTAATAGCCCATGATCAAGACCTTATGTTGCGAACCTTTCCAATGTCCCTCACCGGTCCTGCTCTAGATTGGTACAATAGCATCCCCAATATTCCCTTTTCTCTTTCACTCAACTCACACAATTGTTCTTAGAACACTTCTCTATAAACATAGCCCACAAAGTCACCATCAATGACCTTTACACAATTAAACAATTTGAGGATGAATCCATTGTTAATTTTTTTGCCCACTGGAGGGGTATAATCAATCAATTATCCTTTACATTACCACAAACTGAGTTGATCGAAGTTTTCTATTGATCATGTGCCAAGCACATTTCATCAACATTACAAATTCAATCATTTTATACCTTTGATGAAGCCTTTACTATGGCCCAAAAATTAGAACTGTGTGCTTTAGAAGATGGTCGTGTTAAACTTTGACCTAAGAAACCATGAACCGAGTTTCCTTCTAAGTCATCCTCTAGTCCTAACAAATCTAAATCAGTTCTAATGTCATAGTAGTCAAGTCGGATCCTAAAGAAAATCCTACCACTGAACATTCCCATCCACAACGTAACTACACACCAATTGGAGAGACTTATAGTGCAGTCTTTGACAAAATGCTTACCAAAAATATGATATCTCTTCCCCCATCTAACCTATCGACACATCTATATCTAAACCCTCATGGTATCGGGACAATGACTATTGTAAATACCATAGGGTCAAAGGACATGACATAGAAATGTGTCGAATGTTCCGCAATGTTCTTCAAGATTTGATTGATAAGGGTGAACTTCATTTGGATAATCCCAATGAACCCCAAACCAAAACCTTGACATATTTAAACAACCCTTTCCAAATCATTCTCCATATATTGATCAACCACAAACTAATGTTGTCCATACTTATCATACCATTAATTCCATTACAAAAGCAACACATGTTCTTGAATCTGAAATAATACCTATTGAATCAACATTCACATCTATTGAACTGAAAAACATGTATGTGGAAGAAATATCTACACCCACACAACCAACAATGACAACGGCAATGTTTGTTCAACCTGAACCTGTATCTATTGAACCCTTGCCTACTATCTTATCATTACCATCACAAGTAATTATCAATCCAATCTCTTTACCAATTCCACTCTCTAGTATAGATACCCCGTAACTCCACCCTCATTTGCAAACATAACTATGATACCTCTTGAAACGTTCTTAACACAACCATTTCCTCCTAAGCTAACTCTGGGCCACATTCGCCCTTACCCTATGAAAACAAGCAATCCAAGACCGATACAACCCTCAAACCATTTAGATTACATTAACCACACAATTCAAACTCCCCTTCCTTCATTAGCATCAACTTCGATGAATACATCTTGTTCATCCAAAACCTCAAGGGGACCCAATAAACAAGGTTTAGTCCAGGCCTTTAAAAGTCCTTATTATGATCAAACATATTGTTTCTATGGCCCTCCTCATTTTCTTCCACCTCCTCCTAGAAAATCCATTTCCACTTTCAATAATCCTCTTGTTATGTCGAGGCCTAGGCCTACCTACTAAACTCCCACGACATGACTTCATAAACAAGACACCATTCAAGAATTTAATGGCCCCTATTATGTTCCTCCATATCAGAATCCCTTCATGGTCCTAAATCCCTTATACCTAGGAATCACCCCATCATTTTAGGTCCAAAACCTGTCTATCAAACTACAACAAGTGGCTCTCACCCCATGTCCCTCGTAACACCTAAAATTCCTTTACAATAAAAAAATGACAACCTCTAGCCAAACTCTTACTTCCATTGGAAGATAAGGTATTTGAGGCTCCATCGTCATTTACATATGGACCAAAAGGGCGTTATGCATCTATTTTGGAAGACTTCCTTCAACAATCACTCATAACATTACCACCATTAAAATTACCTAACCCATGGGGATGGAAACCCGCTTGGTATGAATTCAACGCCTCATGTGAATATCATAGAACATGAGGTCATTCTATTGAAAATTGTAAAGCCTTCCACATGATCGCACAAAAATTGGCACATCTAGCTTCCTTACCAACATTGACATCTTCTCCCAAACCACATGCAACATTAACATCAACATCATCATCTTCATCAAAATATAAGGAACCTATGTCTGAAATTCCTTCCCATCAAATTGATGTGGTTCATATTACTACTCATTCACAGAATTATGACACAGATCCATCTAAGTCTAAAAAGGGTAAAACCTATGTAGAAATACCTCCGCCACTAAAAATAGTTGTCCCATCAAATAAACCCAAATTATCCATCCTGTGGCTCCCAAAATATCTATCTCAACAATATCACCTAAGGCCAAAGTTTCCATCCTTGTTGCACCACCTTCAACATCCATTGCAATACAAAAGGTTGTCGTTAAACAACTACATCAAGCTCCTGTCAAAATGTCATTATATGAACTAATACAAACATCACCACTTCACAAACAAGCAATGATGGAAGCTCTCTAATCAATAACAATACCTTTAGATGATCCATCATCTTTTACAAACTTGTAGGAGCCCTCAAAGCATCTACTACCATATCATTCGAACCATCTCGAAATACCTTCCCTCAAACCAGAGGATCATGATTTACCACTCTTCATCACACTCAAATTAATGATATCTGCATCAAAAGAGTAATGATTGATAGTGGTTCTATTATTAATATTATCTCCTCCCTTGCTTTTGATCAACTTAAACTACCCAATACTATTTTTCCCAAACACCAGTCTTATTACGATCCTTTAATGATATTATCACACCCACATTAGGCACTGTCATCTTACCACTAAAATTTGGTGTAAAAACTCTACCAGAACTCTTCTACATTATAGAAGGAGATTTTTAATATAATATGTTATTAGGACACCCATGGATACGCACTATGCGGTGTGTTCCATCCAATCTTCATCATTGTCTCAAGTACAAACATGAGGGTCAAACATTCACTATTCCTACGTGATCCAAACCCTTTCATCGATTGTTACATGATGTATCATCCAAATGACGTACTTATTCCCAAAACCATGTCTGATTCATCCAATGAAGCTTCCACTAGCACATCTATTCCTTCTTCTAAATTACCAAATGATTCTTCTCTTAGTGATGTTGTACAATGCCTCACATTGGATGGATATCGGCTCCTCATGCTTAATCACATTCCTTCACCAAAAATTATGGTCATGTTGTCTCTTACGGTCCATCTTATCTCAAAACGAATTTTGTCTACGTAGGACTTGATCATCCTTCATCTGGGGATACTATTCAACACCATGTCATGCCCTTCACATTAGATTTAAAATCTTTAGATAATCCAAATTTCACCTGTATGTATCTTCACCGTTGTGCATGGAAAGGTTTTGGTCTTGGGAATTATGAACAAGGAATGCATGATGTGGTCATCCAATTTTCCCTTAAAACTTATGAAAAATATGGTTTAGGATATAAAAATTTCATTTCAGAAGTATCTAAAGTTACTGCATCCAAACTAGTTGCATCTATGCTCATCATTGAATTAGATCGATCATCGTCAACATCCTCTAAAGATCCTATGGATCTAGACGACGTTGTACCCATCCCACCTAAATTTTTTTAGTCAATACCATATCCTTAGGACCACTTACTTATCAATCTAACCACGATACTAAACAAATACCTCTTCTTTGGCTAGAAATGGTTGAGGAAGATTCACCTATTGTAAATATCCTCCAATGTCATGATGACCAGGATATCCTTTCACATATGGGAGCTGAAGATCACTTATTTCTAAAAAATTACCATTTGAAACATCAACTCTCCTTAATGAATCTACCATTGACATTAACTTAGGAACCTCTCAAGATCCTTGTATAGTTAAATTTGGCCAATCATTGAGTCTACAAGAGCTTGATGACTTCACTTCATTTCTATCCAAATATCACTTTGTTATATATTGATATGCCTGGAATTGATCCTAATATTGTGGTACACAATATTGTCACATATCCAAACATTAATCCAGTCAAACAAAAACTCCGTAAAATGCATCCCCGCATAGCTCTTCTTGTTAAGGAAGAGTTGCAACGTATTTTATCTACTAATTTTATCATCCCTATCGATTATCCACAATGGGTTTCTAATATCGTTCATGTAACTAAGGCATCAGGAAAGTTACGTATCTGTACTAATTTTAGAGATCTCAATCTTTCTTGTCCAAAATATGATTTCCCCCTTCCAAACATAGATCAACTTGTTGACCTAACAGTTGGCCATGAAATGCTTTCCCTCATGGATGGTTTTTCAGGGTATAACCAAATTCTTATCGCTACTGATGATCAACATAAAACCTCTTTCATCACCCCTTGGGGAACCTTCTATTACCATGTTATGCCATTTGGCCTCAAAAATGCAGGAGCCACCTATCAGTGAGCCATGACCTACATTTTTCATGACCTCATTCATAAAACAATGAATATTATGTTGATGACCTTTTAGGAAATTCCAAATGACGCAAAGATCATCTTACTATCCTTGAGTCAATATTCACTCATCTCATCCAATATTGTCTTCATCTCAATCCCTTGAAATGTGTTTTTGGTGTTCTCACTAGTAAAATTTTAGGATTTATCATATCAATTCAAGGTATCGAAGTTGACCTAGCTAAGGTTAAGGCTATCATTGAAATTCCTCCTCCATCTAATCTCACACAATTACGTAGCCTTTAGGGAAAGTTGTAGTCCATATGACATTTCATATCACAACTCTCTAATCGTTTTCAGCCTTTTCATCACCTCCTCCGCAAGGACATATATTTTCATTGGGATTCTAATTGTCAAAAGGCCTTTTAACGAAATTAAACAATATCTCTTATCACCTCCTATTCTTACTCCACCGCATGAAGGAGAGCCATTTTACTTATACATATCTACTTCAGAACATGCTCTTGGAGCCATGCTCACACATCGTGATAGTCAGGGTCGAGAACAAGCTGTATATTATAACACTCCATGAATATGAAACCTATTACACTAAAATGGAGAAGCTATGTTACACTTTATACTTCACCACTTCCAAGTTACGTCATTACCTTCTTAATCATAAAACGTATGTTGTCACTAGTTTTAATCCCCTCAAAGCTATACACTCTAAACCATATCATAGTGATTGTATCACTCAATGGCTTATGCTTATGATTGAGTTTGATTTATAATTCATGTCACAAAAATCCATTAAGGGTCAAGTTATTGCAAACCAGCTTGCCAACACTCCCTTACCAGATAATCAACCTCCTCATGAGTATTTTCCAGATGAATCCATTAGTAATGTTGATGAATATGAATTCATCCCTATCAAGATGACTCTCTTCTTTTATGGTTCTAAATTCCAGGAAGGGGGTACTGGTATTGTCATTATCCCTTCTTGGGGTATTCCTATTCCATTATCATTTAAACTCAATTTCGAGTGCACTAATAATATGGAAGAATATGAATCTTTAATCATGGGTCTCACCACTACTATTCTTCTAGGTGTTCATGACTTAGACATCTATGGAGATTCATAACTTGTTATCAGTCAAGTTAAAGGAGAATATCAATGTAAAAATGAAATTTTACAAAAATATAAAGCTAACATGGAATTTCTCCTCGACGCTTTTGATCATTACACCATCCAAGCCATCCCACAATCTTCTAATAGGTTTGTAGATATAATGTCCTCTTTAGGATCCCTCATCCCATTAGAAACAAAAAATTTGAAAGACAACACTAAAGTATTTGTCGTTGTTCAATGATTAGATCATCCTCACATCAAAATGAACTTCCTTCTATCAATATCATTGACGATAATCCAATTGATTTATGGTATACTTAGATGTATGACTATCTCATTGAATCCAAAATTCCATTTGATTTACCACATAACACTAAACAGTCATTTCTTCAGCGTGCTACTCACTTTTTCATTATAGGTGGTATTCTTTACAAATGTAGTTTTGATGGTATCTTACTAAGATGCCTTAAGTCACATGAATCAATCAAATCCATTGAAGAATTCCATGACGGTGTTTGTGGAGGTCATTTCAGCAAAAACATTGTCGCTAAATGTGTAATACGAATAGGTTATTATTGGCCCACTATCACCAAGGATTTTTGTGAGTATGTTAAGAAATGTGTGAAATGTCAAATTCATTCAGATTTGATCCATGTTCCTAGTCAAGCATTACAACCTGCTCAGGACTTATGGCCTTTCTCTCAATGGGGGTTAGACCTCATTGGGGCTATCAACCCCAAGTCATCTCAGCAACATCATTCCATTATCACAGCCACTGAATATTTCACCAAATGGGTTGAAGCAATCCCCTTAACATCAACTAAGTCAGGACCGATTATCAATTTCATATATCAACACATTATATGTCGTTTTGGCATCCCACATAAACTTATCACAGATAATGGAAAATATTTTTAAAATAAAGAAGTTAAAAATCTTTGTGATACCTTCAATATTAAACTCAACTTTTCATCACCATACTATCCTCAAGAAAATGGATATGTTGAAGCCTCTAATAAAACACTCAACAAGATCCTTATGAAAACAATAAACGATGTAGGAAGAAATTGGCATCTACAAATCTCATTTCTCTTTGGGCTTATCGAACTAGCATCCACACACCTATAGGAGCAACACCCTATTCACTTGTCTATGGATTTGAATCCATTGTACCTCTTGAAATCCAAATCCCATCACTTCATGTGTCCCTCAAAGACTTCATCCCTGACGAAGAATATTGACAAGGCCATTTATCACAACTTGAACTGTTAGATGAAAAATATCTAATGGCCCTTGAACATCATCAATTTTATCAAGAATGCATTAAAAAGGCATATAAAAAAATGTCAAAGAATGTGACTTTAAAGTCGGTGATCTTGTGCTTAAAGAAAATCAAAATGTCACTCAATTAGAATGGAGTAAACATGGAAAGTTTTCCCCTAATTGGATCGGTCCATACATCATTACTCATAAGTATGGGTCAAGAGCATATCGCCTCACTTATCTTGATGGTGAACCTAAAGCAGAACCTTGGAATGCCTTACACTTGTGACCTTTCTATTGTTAAATGTTTGATTGTCATGATAGTAGTTATATCTTATCATTCCATTAAATCCATTCATCATACCACAGTAGTGATTTGAAATCATGTGGTTATCCATCATTATCCTAAAACCTTAAATATGAACACCATGGCTCTGTTCATCGCATCTTTCTCTATGGATAAGTTCCTCTTTAATAGGAACCCCGCAATCACTACATCCATTACCCTTGTAGCAGTTAAAAGGGAACATAATAGGAATATGAATGTGTAGATCATATATGCACCATTTCCCCTCCTCAAAATGATCTATTAGGGATTTTCCCTCAGCTAAAAATATATGTGTTAAAAATCATTTGGATGCATTTCTCAAAAAACAAAAATAAACAATAGATTGATCCCTTGAAGGACAGTTATCCATCATAGAGTGATCCCTTGAAGGATGGCTATCTATAAATCAAAATAAGCGTAGACCATACCCTCGAAGGATGGCTACCCATAAAAAGGGGCTTCCACATTGATCAACCCTTTAAAATAAATATATCAATATCAAAATCATCCAGGAAGGCTTCCCACATTGATCAACCTTCTTCTTATAGAAAACTTCTCACACTAAGGTTGGGGCATCTCTCTTTAGACCTGTAGAAAAGGAGAATCTGTTTCCCCTCATTGATCTATCCACGTTCAAACCCATTTTTCATGTCCTAATAAATAAATCTCTCATTTAATCCCACATTTTATTAAGTATTGTGTAACTATCCATTGATGATCATAGTTAACATTTGTAAAAGGTTGTAAGTGCAAGAGCATTCAAAATTTCAAAACCCATTGTGTATGTATTAAATCCATAAGTGGGATGAACATTCCATATTTATTCTATTTTATTTGACTACATTTTGATACAATTAAAATCACATGTTAAATTTTTAAGTTTAACCAAGTTTTCCAAACACATAACATCATACATTTATCAAATATTAACACATCTAAATTAAAATACATATACCATCATACATATTAAGATTAACACATGAAAGACAAAAATAATAATAGATCATAAAACCTCATCATCATCATCATATATATTGATCAAATCCATATACATCAATATCAAAAAAATAAGCTTCTAAGAGTCATGTCAACAAAATACATCATATAAAAAAATTGGCTCCAATGAGCCATACAACTACATATCAAGAGTCAGAATCGAAACTCTCGATGAGGAGTAGTACTACCCTCTCTGGCTGATCCACAATATCCTAAGGATCTGTCACAACTATCTTCAGAGTCTCTGTATCTCCATCCTCTTGTCTATATTGTATAGGCTCCACCGGCACTCCATGTGTCAATCTAAACTGTCTCATAACATGATCAAAATGGAGTAATTCGTGCTCTCCTAATCGGTGATCCTATACCCATATAGGTTGTTGTAAACTAACCAAATCACCATCAAACTCGGGCCAAACAGGAAATCTAGGTATGGCCTCCATACCACATCACCAATTTGTAGTCCAAACAATATCTCTCTAAAATATCTTGATCTCCTCCTCTTCGGCCTCTATTCGACATCCTCCCTCCATCTCATGAAACCGGGATGCTCATCACCAATCACCCTAGGCAACCCCACCATTCGATTAACAACAATATGCTTGAATTCCCAAGCATGTAGTAGAAACCTAATGTCAATGCCATATCTCTTGTGGACCTTCTAGGCCCATAACTCTTTATATGTCTGAGCAAGTAGGGTAGGACCCCACTCAAAAATGGTCCACTCCTCCATCATCTCAACCACAACTCTGTCATCATCCAAGGAAAATGGCCACCTCCTAAATCAAGAAATGTGTAGCAAAGAATGGCCATCATCATCATGGTCATCTAAGTATGTCCCTCTCTCTTAGCTAAATACAATCGGCATAAGAAAAAACCCTAACTCTAATATAATATTTTTTGCATCACCTTCATATAATCTAGTCATAGTATCATCTTGCTCCTCCTTTGTGATGAGATACACACCCTCACCATGGATAGGTAATCTCATAATGTGATGAACATCCTCTAGAGTAATCGTAATCTCTCCAGTAGGTAACCAAAAAGTGTTAGTGGAAGGATTCCACTCTCTAGTAAATCCAACATGAAACCCCTACATCTGTGCAACCTCCGATAATATCTCATACCACCAAAACCTATGGCCTCAACATGCTCCCAATCATCCTCAGACATATCATTCTTGACTTGATCCAAGATCAATGGTACATGATCCCGAATGGTCAATTTTGCATCCACCTGCAAGATAGAAATAAATTAACATTAGTATCATCATTAAAAATATGTGAGTGAAAATTAAAATCATCCACAACATATCAAAAATGAAGTATCAACATCAATATCATCACCTAAAAACATTAATACCAACAACATCTAAAACATTAAATAATTAAGTACTTCGCTATTTAAAAAAATTAATTTCCATATTCAAAAGCAAAAATAATAGATTGAATCAAAATTGATATCGCCAAAAAAAAAAAAACTACAAAGTCCCACAACCCACATCAATTCCATTTCACAACAATCACAGATTTGAACCTTAAATACTATAAACAACTCAAAAATGTTTCTCAAAATTTACAATTCTTACATAGCAGAAAAACGCCAGTGATTCACTAAAAACGCTAGCGATTGCACAAATCACCGATGATTCTGCGATTTTTCCTAGGGCATTTGCGGCACCCCCAAAAAAAGGGAAACTACCCTAAAACTACAAAAACACACAAATCTACAAATAAATGACAAAAATAAGGATAGTGAACTCGCCTCAACCATCGTGGGCTTTCGTTTCCTACTCAAACTTGTCATTTCGTCCACAAATCACCCTTTTACCCTTGAAAAGAAATTTTTCACCGCTCTGACAAGTTGCTTTCACCGTATGGTGAAATGAACCCATGATTTGGATTTTATAGCCCCAAATTTTACATTGGGGGAATCACCGATGATTCCCCTAATTGCAAGGATTTTCCCTATAAACAATTACACATCATACCTTGTTGGCATATGTGCCCATTTTTTCCTTGAATCATGGAAACCACAATCTTCCACAAATGAGTCCCATTTTTAATGGACCCTAGTCCTCAAAATATTAAAACAAACAAACAAAATTTATATCGGGATCTGTCATTCATCTATGGGACATGCGCCTTTGGCCCCCATCATTTGGCTTTCTTGTTATTCTAGCCTACCATTACGGATCATATGTCCATAGGTGTCAAACCCTTAGTTCCCCTATCACTTGGTCCCTCGGTAGCACATCTTGTTTCGATATCCCCTTGGACTAGGGAAATTATGAAACACATGACACACAAACATAGGTGTTCCCTATATTGTGTTGAGGTGAAATTTCCCATAAATGATTCCATCATTTTTGTCTAACACTTTTCCTTTAAGTTGTTAGACAAAAGGGGGCAAATGTAGACACCGAAATTCTACAACTCCCCTATCGTCAATAATTCGTCCCGTTCACACTTACAATTTATCATGTTAATATTTATTTAAATATTATTTAAATATAATTCATAAATTCGCTATTTCCTCATATCTACCATAGACTATTTTATATATCTATGAAATTTAATTTTATTAAATAATATAATCTATCATTATTATAATATCCAAACAAAATCCACACAACCATGTTAATATATCTAATTAAACTTGTAGACACCAAATTTGGGTCACATTCCCTCAACCCCGTTAATTAAATAAATTCATACTATACCCACTCATGTCCCTAGTGCACACATGTTAATTAATTTCATTGTAATAATCAAATTAATTAACTACCTCGCCTACAACCAACTCACCTATCCACCTCACTCAAAGACCCATTGATGGTCTATTAATTAACTAGGACTAATTCTATACCAATCCTAACCAACTAAGAATTATTCTAAACATAACATTAACTCCCACACTTATCCTAAAAGAACTCATACTTATCTGGGTGGACTTTATCGCTTGAGACCTGGATTAAGGATATCAATCACTCCAAAGATAGCAAAGATTGGGATATTTTTGGAAAACCTATACTTATCCTCCTTAACTGACATTGATTATTCCTCAACCAATGCCGGTCACCTAACCACCATCGGTTACTTTATATACAACTTTGTAACCTTTTACCTAGGTTGTTCATTTAGTTATTGGAGCCTTATTGCATTCAAGCACGAATATTCAAGCCCTCATGCATCCATACGATGAACACACACAATAAAAATGCAAGAAAATCATTCGGTTCTCCTTCCATATTGTTGGAATACTCACGGGAGCACACATGTTATACTGCCATGGCACTGAACCAGCTACCACCTCACCAATCAATCACCAACCTTCATCTAGCCATGAGATATTCATAGTAACAAGTAATTAACGTGATCTTAATCATTTGTGTTGCCTTTATTGTAAATCTCTTTTATTCCTTGATAATTTCAATTTTTATGTTACCCATACATCACCTTCTTCCCACCAACCCACTATTCAATCACCCCAAGCCTTTTCACCATTCTAAACCTCCTTCTTAGTATCCCTAAGTCTTCTCATCCATATTACGACCCAAACCACACTACCCTCACTCTCTGTGCAATCATAGAGAGCTCTAAAACCCATTTTTAATAATTTACTACCTATTTCCCCTACCAACGTCGGTTCCCTGACCGCCGTAAATTTAGTCCCCATACCAAGACGGCATCTCTGTGTCATTTCACATTCTCAGACTAATAAGCTTCCCACTCACCCAAAATCAACCTAGACTTCAACCAATCAGCCCTAGACCCTTACCGGACCTTTGATCAGACTTGTCGACCTGAACAAACCCCGGTTCTAATTAGATTTAGTGTTATTTTAATATATAGCATAAAATCTAGTGTATTGTGTGTATGAGAAACCTAAATCATTACATTGCAATAGGACCTATTTATTTCAGTTTCTTATTCACATTGAATTGTATTAAATAGAGGATTGACAACCATTCGAGGAAGTATCATGCTTCCCAGATCTAGCCTTACTAGGCAGCCTCTCGACTCTTGCTATTTAATATTATTTTTTCGTCTTGTTGTGTTTCTTATACAGGTCATTCCTCCTAGCTAGAGGAAAACTCTTCACAATCAGATTGGATCAAAAATTCAATAACACGTGTATTCAACCTTCAACCTACATATCACAGGTATTCCTCCTAACCTATTTCCTATTCTCGTTTTAACCAAATCAAATAAAAAATTAGGTGAAACATCTAGTGGGACCCATTTTGGTTATTTTGCTTTGTTCATTCCTAGGTGAATCATTGTATGTCTATTTCCTTTTGAAAGAGTTCACATTAAAATTTCTTGCTTGGAACAATATTTTTCTTCTACTTGGTCTCGGTGAAATTTGTATTTTGGACCAAAAAGAACACATCTTTCTATTTTGTATTACATTAGTGAAAGACAGGTCTTCCATATTCATCATTGCTCTCATCAAATTTCATTATGGATTTGGATCTAAAATCTTTGTATAACATTTCGTGTGTTGCATCTCGTAGCTCGTTTAAAAATTATGGGCAACCTATATGCTAGAAGTCATGACCAACCGATGGTTGATTTAATTGAACCGTAGCTCACACTTTGCACCCTTATTTCTCTATACCAAACCACTAAAAATAAATTACTCTTTTTCTTAAACATCTTTCCTAGAAGAAGTTGTCAACGATCGGAGGATTGATAGTGGACTCCAAACTGATTTCTCTATCTAGTTATCAACTCAAAGAAGGATCCCCTACACCAAAACATACCTAAAACTATCCCTAGTTTTCGGCTTTTTTGTAGGGCACCTTTATCAAACCAAAACTATACTATATTCACAAGTCAGTTCAAATTTCATAAGCCAAGACATAAAATCTACCACATAGGATTTTGTGTTTGCTAGTTTTCTCGCTTGATCTTTGTTTTGACGCCCGAGTTCATTTTCTCCATTATTCTTTTCATTCACACTCCATAATCATATTTGGTGTATTCTAACTCTTCGATTGTTTTAGGGTCAATCATTTCCATACTCAGTTTCTAGGTTGCTCTTTTACTTGATCTAAATCACCAAATTCATTTTATCCATCTTTTCACAAATTTCACAAGATCAAAGATCGGTCCAATGACCATCATCCGCTCCCTCATTTGACCATCATCGGTTTATTAACCATTTTCAGTTTCCTGTTGTTTTGGTCATTTTAACTAAATTATCATTCACCAAATTATTGTTCTTTCTAGGATTTCCTCAATTACCTCACCATATCTCGTGTCTCGAAATCACTCACAAAGTCTAGATCTGTTATATTTTCATCATTTTTGCCAAATTCTCAAGTCCTTTTATTTTCCACAGTGACTCAGATCGTCTCTCGATCGCATCGGTTACCCTCTGTCACCGACACCGGTTACTCAACCACCATCATCTCTATGATTTAATCTTCTAATTAAAATAGTGATCGATTGTTGCCTTACGGAAACTAATTTCTCCATTCCTTCTTTGTTTATGTGTCATCGCAAAGCTTAGAGTACCTATTTTATCATTAGTCACATGGTTTTGACTTGTAAACAAGCTAACTCTCTTGTGTTTCACGCTAGCCTCCAGCCACTCCCACCTAGCCCATCACCTCCTTCAATCTCATCACATATGGACCCCAATCAGGCCCTTTCCATACCCTTTGGCGATGAGGAGTTCATAAGACTTCTTGATCAAAACCTTGCTTCTCTACAAAGACTATCTCGATCATTCATCTACTTGCGATTCATTAGGAAATCTTTTATATGGTATGGGTGTGTCCATTCCTCCTACCCTCGCACCCACTTCTGCATCGGCTACTACTAGCTTGGCCTTACCCTCTTCCACCTTACCACCTGTGGTGTCCCAACTTGACCCTACATCATTGATATTTGTTGCACCTATGACATCTATTGTGCCTTTAACTTAGTCACTCCTGATGTCAACCATGCCTTTATCAAATTCCTTGAGTGTAGGTCTATATGTACCCTTCACCTCTATTATACCTATTCCATCTCAGCCATTAATGTTTTCGCATCCCATACTCCCTTCCAAAACATTGTCCTCTCCATCCCGCAGTCTCTTCCTCTGATTTCTATGAGGGTTGTTACATCGACTCGCCTACCTACACTTATCACTAACAACCCATATTTCATCTATCACTTATTTAGGATACTTACCATCTAAATCTATTTTGGCCTACATACCTCCCTCATAATTTTCATACTGGAACCACCATATACAAGGATTCCTCCCACCTCATACCCTTCTCATCTACCCCTTATCCGCAAGGGTTTTCCATCATCATAACCGATAAATGATCTTATCAAAATGATGATGGACCAGATGCAAACATTGGAAGCATCTGTCTCTGGATCACGTAACTCTCTGACATACAATGAGATTTACAATGATCCCATTCACGCATCTATTCTTATTCTTCCATACCCTTCACATTGGAAAATGCCTAAATTCAACCAATTTAACAACAAAGAATACCCACAACAACACTTGTGGTATTTTAAACATGGGTGTTATCTAATCACTCATGATGATGCTTTTCTCTTATGAACATTCCCAATGTCCTTGATAGGACCTGCTTTGGATTGGTATAGTTCTCTACCTAGGCACTCCATTTTCTCATTCAACCAAGTAGCTCAAGATTTCCTAGACCAATTTTATATCAACATTGTCAAGAAGGTCACCATGAATGATTTGTATGTGACACGCCAATATGAAGATGAATCTATTGCAGATATTATCGCTCATTGGTAGATCATGATCAACCACTCACATTCCAACTACCTCAAACCGAGTTAATAGAGTTGTTCACCAAGACTTGTGCTAGACACATCTCACCAACTCTCCAAGTTTAAACCTTCTACACATTTTACGAGGCATTCACCATGGCCTAGAAACTTGAAATTTGTTCCATTGAAGAGAAGAAGATATAATTGTGTAATAAGAATGTTGCATTTAAATCAAACGATGCCTCTTCTTCTTCCAAACTATAAAATAATTACTCTAAAGAAAAAGGATCTGCCAACACATTAGTTTTGAAATTCAGCCCATCTCACCCATCTAACCATTGAGCCTTCTTCCATTCTTTCTCTTGTTCAAGATTTTTAGTTTAAGCAGGAGGAATGAAATTACATTCCCATAGGAGAACCCTAATCTTTGGTTTTAGAAAACTTCTAAAATTTGGAGCATCACTCTTCCGCCCGTTAAACCACATACTCTTGGTTTTGACCCCTCTCGTCTTATGCCTACATGGTACAAAGAAAATGATTTGCAATTATCATCATGTTAAAGGTCATAATGACGGTAATTGTATAACTTTCAAAAATATCATCCAAGAAATGTTAGATAATGGAGATCTCATTTTGGATAACCCTAATGCACCAGACTAATCAAAACCTTCACATCTTCAAGAATTCATTCCCAAATCACACCCCGTCATCTAACCAAACTGGAAAAACCTTGACCAATGACAGTAACATTCATGAGGTTCATGTTGTTTTCGACATCATACCATCTCTTCCTCAATTTCCTCCTACTTCATCTATCAAGGATATTCTTGCATGAGCTCCTTCATCCATAGAGGGACTTGTTTCATCTACTCCTTTACCCATAGAGGAGTCTCCCTTATCTCCTCCTTCACCCACAAAGGATTCTACCATATCTGCCAATGTAGTTTCCCCACTCACCTCTCAACCTGACGAATAACCCACAAGTATTTACTCTTCTACCCACATGAGAGTCATGTTTACCTTCTTCTTTTCCAAAATATGAACTTACCTCATCCAACTTGTCATCTCCCCTACCCACAGGGGATCCATTAGCAGTGTCCCTTCTTATTGGTGACATTTCTCCATTGGATTTCAAGGATCCTATTGATTTTCTCTTGACTCTTCTACCCACATAGTCTAAATCCAACCAATTCCCTTTCTCACAAACATTCTTTACAGGATTACTACCAAATCAACATCATCCCCCTACAAAGAATGTCATTTTCACATTTAGTGGACTATATGATGGAAAAGTGACATGCGAGCATGGGAATCTACAAGTAAATTTTCCTCACACCTAAACCTCCCAAGGTCATGCCGAGACTATCCCGGTGGGGATGGGATACACGTGGGTTGTAGATAAGCTAGTTAGGTAATCTTATGTCTTCAACACATAATAACGAGGATCTGTGAATCTAAGGCAAAGAAGGCCCTCCTAACCTAAACCGGTGTGATAGATTGTTCGGTGAGGATAGCTGCTCAAAGGCTCCAATCAATATCGAGCTTTTTCGTGATCCGATCTATGGGTTATGGAATACATGGAAGATGACCTATGGGTACTTCGTATATATCTCATGTCAAGGTCATGAAAATGGAATGACTAAAATGTATAGTGGATCTTTTGGTGCTTTAATGGACGATTCTCTAAACTAATCTAGAAATCTTTAGCTTGATTAGCTGCTACGTTTAATAATGATAGTTGTTTGATAATGTCTAGTGGTAGCAGAGAGGACCTAAACACTAATGTTCACAAACTAGAGTTAATATTTGATTGAATCATAGGCCCGTTGGGTTGTGGGACCTGTGGATCACAACCGTAAGTTCATGGTTGTTATGGACCTCCTATGGTCATGTGAAGAATCAATTCCTTCTTCCAAGTATCCAGTAATCGTATGCCTTTTTGGCCTCTATGTTTAGAACTAGAAGTTATGCAATTTTCTCAGAGTACCTAATGTGTTCGGTAATTTGGATGCGTAAACTAGTGTCTATATCAACGAGGAGGTCTCCTAAAATCTGTCATTTTGTGGTACTAGTGAATCACATTTCGAATGTTTGTTCTCTTTCAGGTCCTTCTACAGTCATATGGATATCTATCAAGGTAGTCTATAATTTGGCTGATTTGACCAGAATGTGTGTGCTTTATCATCTTCTATGTTTAATCCTCTTAACTGTGTGTTGATTTCTTGTAGGTCTATGGTTGTTCGGAAGACCTGAATTCTGATATTTTGGTCTATGTCAGTTATTGTTGCAACAATATTTGGTTGAGGCATGATTGGCTCAAAACGTATTCCTTAGGCTCCCTAGGTCTCGTGATTGTCATACAAGATCAATATAAACCTAATCAAAACGAAAATAAACTAATTATGCAAGATATATCTATAACGTATATATATTCCTCTCTTTTTGTATTTTTGATAGAATTTTAATATAATCAAAAGAGCAACTAATCTAATATATTCGAGAAAATGACAATTAATCTAATAACAAAATTAAAACAAGCAAGGTAGCCGGTGTAGCTACTTGTTCGTGTAGTTGTGAGTTTATCCTAAATAACTAGATAGTTGATTAACTTAATTTGATCCTACCTCAGAAGTGAGGAATGAATCATAGTTTCTGATAAACTATCAATCCCCACAGCTTCCCTGGCAATATTGAAAATGAAACTTAACTGAAATGAAATATTTCACTACCCTATTTGATATATTTTAACTAGAACTTTGTGAGATAAAATCGGAATTTGCGAACAGTGGTGAATCCAAGAGAGTGTATGATTTTGTCCCCTCAGAATGATCTCCTCGTTCCTTCGTGTTCACATGAATCCAGAAGAGCATGTATATGCTAGCATCAATAGAAAAAGGTATTTTGAACAATGGTAGCTTTGGATATAGACCGAATATAATGCGAGTAGGAGAGGGATAACACAAGTGATAGAGCTTGGCGTATGTAATTCCTAGTGGGATTTATTGCGGGAATACAACACAAGCGTACCGAGAGATTCTAGAATCTACCTTCTGTGAAGAACACAACCTACAACTCTAATGGATTCAATCTACAAATGACACTACTCTACTCTAAACTAATTTGTATGAACAACAATGAACAAGACTGGAGCAAGAAGATCAAATGGCTTCCAACAGCAAAGGAAAACTAGCGTGGATGCAAAAATGAAAACAAAATGAGCTCTAAACAAGAAATTGAAAGACTAAACAATGGAAATGAGAAGTTGAGGGGCCATTTGCTTGAAAACAAGCTGGATACTTATAGATTTCACATTCACCCAAAGGTAATTCCCATTAGAACTCTTAGTCAATAGAAATTTGGAGGAGACTGTTTGGTCAAAGTAATGTTTTGAGGAAAAACCTCCTTTTTACCATTAAACAATGAAGAAACACTATTCCGGGGATATAAAACATTAATAAAAGCCAAGGTGGTTGAGAAAAGCTAGATAAAGTTGAAAATTTATGCAATTTGCGATCAAAAGAGCTTGCTGAAAAATGAGTGAAGGACCGCCGCCCTAAGCAGGGTGGTGGTTACAGGACCGCCACCCTGGCAGGGCGGCGGTTTCGTCACTAAAGGTCAAAAGGCTTAGAAAAGAAAGGCAGAGGAACAAAACAAAGCACAAGAAACTTGGATAAAGCATTTAGGATGTTAACATATACTTCATGAGCTTCTATGGATCCCGAACACCTTACGAGGTGACCTGTATCATCATTGGGGTATGTGTGACATCATTTCAGTGGTACGGTACCCTATAATTTTGGGTACGTACATAGACCACTTAGATTATGTTTAAAATGTCATGATTTTGGGATGCCTTTGACTACCTTTCTTAACTCAGATGCAAATGTTGTCTGTCAATACTTCCACGATTTATCCAAAAGTGTTTTAGATAACCAAACCCACCATGCCCATGCTAGTTGTAGCGACCTCTTCTTCATCACCCTCACCCACACCTAAACCTTTACTATCAAATGAACTTTTTATAATTCCTAAAACCTTACCTGCACCTATATCTTCCTCCTCATCCAGACCCATTTCCACATTAGGATTCATGCCGACATCAAGCCTAGTTCATCCTCCTATCAAACTAGATTTAGCCATGTCCTCACAAGCCATCGCAAAGAATATTCCCCCACCTAAGAGGAATACCCAACCTCTTAGGTCACATACACCTGGATTTTCCCACTACCCCTTTGTCACCTTCACCACTTCCATCTATCCTAGGACCCCACCCATCAACCTTAGTCAAGTAGTCTCCTACCCAAGTTAAACCAAAAGCATAACATTGTACCTCGTCACGATCCTCTGTTGTGCCCAAATTACCTACACGCCTTACACCTTCGTTGTCACCTACATTCTTTTTACCTCTTATACCTACACCACTTCCAAAGTATCCTTATCATTTCTTATGACATTCCCTTCTCTTTAACCAATACCTTCCACGTTGCCTCTTACAACAACCTTCACTACACCTCCATTATTGCCATGGCTAACCCAACCCCTTCCACCATCTACCTCCCCTTCTACATCACACACTTCTTCTTCACCCTTACCTAAGAAGATGCAACCAAAGCTCAAGAACCCAAGTACCCTCTAAGGAGGTAGTTAAACCTACACCACCTTATATAACTAGTTCACCTACTACATCTTTACCCAAGAAGGTTTGATCCAAACATAAAACCATACTATCTACCGAACATGTTGTAAAACTTACTCAATCTCCGATTCCACCTCCGATGGTGCCTCTCCCACCAAATTCACCCACACTTCCATCTAGACCCATACTTACTTCACATTGTGATCCATTGGTAGGGTCTTACACCAACATCTTAGCTAACCTTTTGGAAACCTCTATCATCACATTACCACCACTTAGACCTTACGACCCACTCAAACCTAAACCAAAAGGGTTTGATGATACCAAAATTTTCACTTACCATCATGTGTCAGGGCATGATGTGGAAAATTTTAAGGCTCTTAAGACTATTCTTCTCCAACTATGTCCTCCCAAAGAAAGCTTTGACAATGATGATCTTTTAGATGAGGACCCTATTCCATCTGCACCTATCACCACACATCCTTATCTTATACCTATTTAGTGACCTCCATCTCCCCCTCCACAACCCTTTTATCCTCCTCCAACATTTGAGATCAATATGGTCTGCATAAGAGAGTTAACCAAACCTTTGCCAAAATGCCAATGTGCTGCATTGTTTTCACAAAACCAATATATGCCCTCACCATATTTTTTCCCATCCTATCGCTACACTATCACGACTCACTTGCTCCTTTACCACAGATTAATATGGTTCAAATTACCACTCGATCCTAGAAGGACAAAGGAAAGGATAAAACAACTAGCGCATCCACCGCTTTTTACACAATATTCCATTCGCACCGCACCAAAATCACCATACGTGGACTCACATACCCTATTTCTAAAGGGATTACCCATCATACAATTCTTAAACAATTGCACCAGTCTCCTCTCAAAATTTATTTGTATGACCTTTTCCAAACCTCTGACTCTCATCAACAATCCCTCATTGACGTTCTACAATCTATTGAGGTTTTACCTAATGACCCTACTCCTATTTCATCCATTATCACTCCTCATCACGTGGCCTCTCTCACCACTTCATCCCCTTCCTCTACACCTGATACCACTCATCAAGTAGTTGCTCTCATTTTCTTTGATGAAGAGATTTTACCTCTCCAATTAGATGATCTTAACCCCGCCATATTTATTTTTGTCTACATTGATAATATACGCATTCGAATCTTTATGATTAATAGTGGTGCTAATATTAACATCATTTCTTCCCATGTCTACAACCAAATGTGTATCCCTACCAATTACATCCATAATAACCCAGTTATGTTGATTTCATTCAATGATGCCATGACTTCCACCCTTGGTACCATCCTTCTCCACATTTGTGTAGGCCCCCATATCATTCCTGAATTATTCTATGTATTAGAGGGGGAAGTATAGTACAACATGTTTCTTGGCCGACCTTGGATATGTGCCATGGGTTGTGTTCCTTCAACCTTACATCGTTGTTTAAAATTCAAACATGAAGGACACAACTATACCATTCCAAGCCAACCCTCACCATTTAAGACTCGTAACATGTTGTATTGACCCGATGATGTCCTTGTACTAGTTAAGGCATGTACCACCACTACCACTTATTCTTCAGCCACTTTGTCTCATCCACCAATGTTTCCACTACCTCTTTAACAACTAACTCCTCTATTCCCACCGCTGCCACAGCCTTTTGCATCGACCCATCAACCAACCCATCTACTTCTCAAATAACTAATTCTTCTTCTTCCCAACTGACTAGTGATTCATCCATTCCTACTACCCACATACCCACTACTGATCCCTTAAAAGGTGTTTTTCAATGCCTCACTCTATCGTAGTACCGCCTTTATAACATTGAAACATTCCTTACTCCTCAAAAGTATGGTAACCTTCACCAACATCCCCGCTATGATCTTTGCATAGGAAAGCTTTTCCCCTATGGTTCTCCCCACCTTCGTACCAACTTAATGTATGGGGGACTTGATGCTTTTACCTACTCACCTAAACCACCTTCCTAAGATATACCATTTTGATTTGACCTTCAATCTCTAACCAACCGTCGATTCACCCACACGTTCATCCATCGTTGTACTTGGAAGGGCTTTGGCTTCGGTTTCTATGAATAAGGCTGCCATATTGTCATTCCATGCACCACTCATAAGCATAAAGACCACAATGGTATTGGATTTACCGAACCACCTCCCAAGAAGGCCCAATTCGAACTCATTAAGGATGATAAACATTCCCCACCCCATTCACCAACTTCACCACCTTCACCTACAGATTCTATGGATCCAAAATTTGTTCCTCCTCAATTTTTTCCGTGAACACCATTTCCATGGGACCTCTAACTTATCAATGATATGGTGAGGCTCCCTCTTCTCTTCCCTTCCTGTATCCTAACATGATCGATGATAATACACCTTCTATTAACATCATTCAATGTTAGGATGATGATTCTATTCTCACCTACCTTGGTGCAAAAGATTCTTATATTCACCAACCATTACCTTTTGAGACACAAACCATGTTGAATGAATCGACCATCAAAATCAACATTCACACTCAAGATGTCTCACACACTCTAAAAATAGGTCAATCTTTAGATGTTATCTTTGAACAGAAGGTTTTACTTCTTTCCTCTAGGATCATAAAGCAACACTTTTTCTTGGTCCTACACTTATGTGCCTTGTATTTTCCAAACATTGTGGTCCAAAATACGGTGACCATTTCTAATGCCAAATTCATGAAACATAAGTTGTGAAAATGTGTCCTTGCATTTGCCCTTCTTCACAAAGAAGAACTACAACACCTTCTTTTGGTTTCCTTCATTCTACCCATTGATTATCCCAATGGGTATCTAACATTATTCTTGTCACACAAGTGACAAGGAGACTCCACATTTGCATGGATTTCCACAACCTTAACTTAGTTTTCCCTAAAGATGACTTTCCTCCGCCTAGTATTGACCAACTAGTTGATCTCACTGTTGTCCATGGATGTTATCACTCATGGATGGTTTCTTAAGTTATAACCAAATATTACTTGCCCCAGAAGATCAACACAAAACCACCTTCATCACTCCTTGGGGGACCTTCTACTATCGTGTCATGCCCTTTGGCCTTAAAAACATTGGTGCTACATATCAGCGAGCTATGACTTATATCTTTCATGACATTATGCATCGCATATTGGAATATTACGTTGATGATCTTCTTTCCAAATCCAAACATCGGGCCGAACACCTTACATTCCTTAAGTTTATCTTTGACCGTCTCATCAAATATTGTGTTCACCTTCAACCTAAGAAGTGTGTCTTCATTGTTCTCTCTAGCAAGCTCCTTGGTTTTATTGTTTCTTTGCATGGCATTGAAGTTGATCCTACTAAAATCAAGGCTATTCTTGAAATTCCTCCACCTACTAACCTTCATCAAATTTTTTAGTTTGCAAGGAAAGTTGTAATATATTCGTCACTTTATTTCTCATCTTTCCGACCGCTACCATCCATTTCATCATCTTCTAAAAAAGGATGTCTCCTTTAAATGGGATGATGAATTCCACAAAGCGTTTGATTCCTTAAAACAATACCTCCTCCAACCACCTATGCTCATTCCCCCTAAGGATGACCAACCATTTTACCTTTACATTTTTGCTACTGATCATTCCCTGGGTGCCATGCTTTCTCATCGTGACAAGTAACATAGGGAGCAAGAGGTTTATTATATAAGTCGTATGCTTTTAGACTACAAAATAGATGTACTCACACCGAAAAACTCTCGCTTAGCCTTTTTTCACTAAACTTTGTCATTACCTACTCAACCACAAAACCTTTTTGTCACCAATATCGACCCCTTACATTACATGTACGCTAAGCCTTACCAACGTGTTGCACGTTGGTTCATGCTTCTTGTAGGCCTAGATCTTGAATTCATTCATCAAAAATATGTCAAAGGATAAACAATTGCTGACCAACTCGTAAACACACCTCTCTCTAGAAAATAATCCTCTAACTTTGATTTCCTAATGAATCCAACACTACCCTCTCCTGGATGATATTGTTTACCAGATGACCTTATTTTTTATGGCTCCAAATGTTAGCATGGGGGTGGTGTTAGAGTTATCCTTATTCCTCTTAATGGTGAGCCTATGCCCTTATCTTTCAAACTAGGTTTTGATTGTACTAACAATATCGTCGAATATGAAGCACTTGTGTTAGGCCTTTAAACTGCCATATCCTTAGACGTTAAATCAACTAATATCTTTAGTGACTCTCAACTAGTTGTGAACTAATTTAATGTTACATATCAGTGTCATAACGAGAAACTTCAAAAGTATAAGCATCATGTTGACATACTTTTGAATACCTTTGACCATTGTGAACTTCAAACCACCCCGCATTCCACTAATAAATTTATAGATACCATGGCCTGTCTTACTTCTCAAATCCCCACCTCATCCTTCGACTCAAAAATATTTTTCACCATACAAAGGTTGTAATCACCTTCTTATCTAATTTAAGACGTCAATATTGTAGGAAACATTGAGATTGACCCATGTCACCTTTGGTATAAGCAGTTTGCTGACTACCTTTCCCTTTCCATTCTACCTCCATATCTTACTCGCAATGGACAATGAGCCTTTCTCAAAAATGTCTCTCATTATGTCATCATGAGTGATCTTCTCTATAAATTTGGTTTTGACGTTATCCTCTTATGATGCCTTACGAGTTCTGAAATTCCATACACCATCAAGGAAGTTCACAATGGGATTTGTGGGAGTCACTTCGTAGGCTTAGTTGTCACTAAGCACATCATGTGCCGGGATATTACTAGCCAACCCTAAACCATGATTGTTGTGACTATGTCAAGCATTATGTGAAGTGTCAGGAACATGCTAATCTTCATCACACCCCTAGTCATGCCTTACATGTCACACAATACCTTTGGCCTTTCTCTCAAAGGGGTTTGAATATTTTCAGAGAGATAAACCCTCATTCTTCCCAACGTCATCAATGGATTATTGCCTTTATTAAATATTACACTAAATTGGTGGAATTTATACCTCTTATTTCTACAAAAGCTGAGAAAATTTATGAGTTTATCAATCATCATATCATTTGTCTCTTTGGTGTTCCTCACCACCTCATCACTGATAATGGAAAACAATTCAAAAATAAAACCCTATGGAAACTCTGTGATGCCTTTGGAATTAACCTCTTTTTTTCTTCACCTTATTATCCTCAAACAAAAATCCAATCCGAATCAACCAACAAAACCTTAAGCAAAATTCTTATGAAATTGGTTGACGATATTGGTAAGGATCGGCACACGCACATTCCTTTTTCCTTATGGGATTATTGCACTAGTATTCGTATCTCAACTGTTGCCACACCTTTTTCTTTGGTCTACAATATAGAAGCTATCTTGTTGCTTGAAGTCCAAATTCCATTGCTTCATATCTCACTCAAAGATATGCTCAATGATGATGATTTTAGCTAGGACTGATTGGCACAACTTGAATTATTAGATGAACATCATCTTAATGCTCTCGATCACCACCAAATCTACCAAAAATGTATCAAATGTGCTTATGATAAACATGTCCAAGAACAAACCTTCCGTGTCGGTGACCTTGTCCTCAAGGAAAATAAACATATAACAAAAGTGGAGAAAATTAAACGAGGCAAGTTTGTTCCAAATTGGCTTGGACCCTATATTGTTACTCATGCCCATAGATCGGTGTTTATCGTTTGTCTTCACTTGAAGGTAAAACCGAACCTGAGCCCCTCAATGCCTTGAATCTTCAACCATTCTATTGTTGAATCAATTCCTAGATCATCTTCTGTCTATTAAATGCTTGTCCCTTGAGAAAAATTCACCTTCAACTTACCTATTTTAAGGATCAACAACTAAACAAGAATCATGTGATTACTCATCACCTTTCAGCCTTATCTTCAATATGAGTACCACGGCTCTACTCATGGAATGATTCTCATGAATAATTTTCTTCCTATTCAATATGGAATTCCATGGTTATTCATCACTTAAAACCTCTCTTTCATAGATACCTCTATGTTCTATGGTTTTTTCTCCATAAAAGAAGCTTATACTTCTCTATAGTCTTGTCCATGACTTTAAAAAAAAATCAAAAGTAATAAATGGGATTTTCAAATTCAAAATCCTTGAGTCAAACTTCTAGAAAAAATATGACTCCCTCAAAAAGGACATCTAATCTTTCTATCTTGTTGTTATAGATAGACTTCTCCCTTGAAGGAAATCTATACAAAGCTAGCCATATTATACATAGTCTATCATAAAAAGAAGAATATTCCTACAAAAATAAAATAAACATATTTTGAAGCTTCTTGCATTGATTAGCTTCATGAAGACCTCAAGGAGATATTCTATTCATCCCACATAGACTTCCTACATCGATCAGTCTATTAAAAAAAAGCAAAAAGAAAAAGATAACTTTTTCGTCATGGACTTGCCTATTTTGATCTTGGGTATCTTGCAGAAGAGGCATGTTGTTTCACACTAGGTTACACTAAAACAACCTCTTTCACCTCACCACCTTTCCTCTCTCATCTTCTTCCTACTCAAGGGACGTGTTGAAAATGCCACATCTTTTGATCATGTGACCTTCTTCACCCTTAAAACAGTCAATCATGCAACACCTTTAGGGTTTTAGGTTAATAAGCCAATCTTTGGTATGATAGACTCGTAATGGTTCTTATCACTTAGGTGGATCTTTTATCTCCTCTTATGATTCACCTCTTTTCTTACTTATTGATCCTCCTACACAGGACCAGACCTTCAACACCTACATTTTGGAAATTCCTCTTCCACCAAAATCACCTGTATCTATTCACCATAACCAACAACCATTCCTATATGACCTAAACTCAACCATGCCTAAATGACCTAAACTCAAACATGCCTAAATGACCTAGATTCAATCATACCTACAACCTATGACCCATTTATCTATCATCATCTTATTCTTCCTAGCTTATGGGAGAACTACATTGACCTAAGGCCCCTTTATGCAAGGGCTATATAGGTAGCACTTTAAGGGCATAGGGCCCTCGGAGGTTAGCTCAACCACTTTTACCCCTAACCAATTTCACCTCATTATGTGCACATTCTACCCTATTTAGTTTCTATTAACACAAAAACTTGGAAATTAATATATCACCAGAACCATGCATTGTTTCATCACATTTCCATTTTCCCACCATAACCATATTCTACCTAACTCATTTCACATTTTCCATGATATCAAATACTTGGAAATTTTAACCACAAAATACATATACATTATCATTTATTTCCCATAATACCAACAACTTGGAAATTAAATCAAATGAAAACATATGACCAAACCATGCCTATACCTAGACTCCACCATGCCTAAATCACCTAGACTCCACCATGTTTATACTTAAACTCCGCCATGCCTATACCGACCAAATTGTACCTAAATCACCTAACTACATCGTACCTATACCTAACTTCATCATTGATGTATGACCTTAACTCCATCATGCCTAAATCACCTAAAATCCACCATGCATATACCTAAATCCATCATGCCTACATGACCTCGACTCAATCATGCCTAATTCAACTAGTTTCCATAATACATAATAACAATAGAAATTCAAATAGGTACATCATCCATCCAAAGTAAACATCAACAATATAGGGGAGTGTTTGTGTATCAATACATATATACACAAATATAAATAGATATTAGTATCTTAAAACTCTCATGTACAATCTCATGTCTTCGACACGCTGCAAGCTTGTTATATATATCAAAAATCAAAATAATGGTACAATATCACATATGGATATCAATCATCACCCCCACCTAATGCCCTCCTCTCCAGTCTCACATGTCTCCTCCTCCTATCCCTCTCGCCATACCTAGTCTCCAAGAGGTGTCGACGACCACCTGTGCTACCAGAACTATGAGTCCTGGATCTAGTCTACTCACTGATTGCCTGCTTGTCTCGATACTCGGCATATGACGGCATGTCGACACTAAAATTTTCCTCTATAATTTATATTTCATTAATATATGTATTATGAATCAGATTTTGTTAAGTATAATTAGTAGTGGTATACGATAGAAAATAATGGTGCTTCAATACGGTGTCGCCAATAAAGTAGGGTACAGTAATAGCAGAATTAAAGTATAATAGGAATGTTGTGGTAAAAGTAAATATTTGTCGTAAGTGGTCTTGGTAATGTTAAAATGTAAAAGCTACGGTAAATGGATTAGTAGGGTCTACATGATTTAGAACTAGAAATATTATATTTGTAATAATGACAAGGAGTGATATCATAAATATTTTTTATATTAAATTTGTGTAATATCTATAAAGGTGGAACCCATGTGAGATGATAAGGTTTATCTTATCTTAGAATATAAGCCTACATGTAAAGACAAGAGTTAAGGCATGGAATATGATTGGTGAAAGATATTTCCTATCCTATCTTAGAGATAGGGTGGATAATCTTGAATTTCTATAAATAGAGAGGCCACCCCTTCTCATTCATCATGGAACAAAGTTGTAATAAGTATTTTATGAATAAAAGATTTATTGTGAAGGTGTGTTAAGGAAGCCATCAAGAGGAGTAATTGTGAATTTTCTCCCATAACTATTGTTGGAAAACAAGTGGAGTTGGTAACACTTGGAATAATTCATGGGTGAGATTGTAACAATTTCATGTTAATAATATATTTTACATTTGTATTTCAAATTTGTCATCATTCTTTTATGTCATAGTCTGTGGTATTCTTTTGTTATGTCTATTATTGTGTTTCCAGATTACTACCACTAAACCAAAATTTGTGTATTACTAAAATAATCATAGCATGAGGAGTTCCGGTGAAATATTATCAAAGTGCCAAATTGGTGTTGACATTTTGGTTCCATTGCCGAGACGATTCCTCATTGCTGGATTTTTTGGAGAGATATTCACACTTATTCGTAAATCATTTGGAGGGTAACCTCATTTTTACTATGCATAGTAGTTACCACGGTAAAGCCACTTTTACCATGCATAGTATTCAATACAAGATAACTTCACTTTTACCATGAATAGTGTTTACCACAGTAAAGTCATTTTTACCACAATAAGTCAAGTTTTACCATAATAAATATAAGTTTACCGTGGTCATTCCTATTTTACTATAGAAAGGTGTAAAGTCACTTTCTATTATAGTGATTCTAATTATTTGTGCACATAAGTCTTTTTTATTGTACTTGTGGGTTGGTATTTCACTGTGGTTACTTTTGGAAATGGGAAAGATTCTAATTTTTTCAGCCCAATCTAATGAATATGCTCCCTCTTTCATTCAATAATTTAAACAATCTTGCATTTGTAATTATCTCATAAGATGGGAACAATGGACTAAATTTTTCCTACCTTCTTGGATGGTTCATCCCTTAGGTGGTTTGAAACGCTAGGTGATAATGTGAAAACTCATAGGATTTATTAATTGAAAAGCTAGCCCAAGGAGAGAAGGAGAAGATAAGGGATTATCATGCTCATGTTATAGAGCTAAGGAGGAAGCTCGATGCCCAAATCTAAAAGGAAGGATTAGCGGATGGGTTGATGAATGGCATAGATAATCTCCTCTATAAGCACTTCATTCTTGGGATGAAGCCAAAGATCAGAAAATGAGTGAAGTATGACCACCCAACAACCCTCAAACAAGAAAAGGAGATTACAAGAAGGCAAGAAGAAATCATGGAAGAGGAGCCCAATAATTTTTGCTAAGGTAGAGCCTACACCAACACCTTTGTTCTAGAAGCCACAATCACTCTCGGTGAGAAAAAATCCTCCCCCTAGTACATCTACTGAGTATGAAGATCTTCTTAGGAAGATGGGCCAGTTAACTATTAATCTTCTTCAAGGAAAGGAATTTAGTTCCCAGGAAGGAGATAGAGGTCCAAAAATAAATATATCTAAAGTTGTATGTTATGGTTGTTATAAAAAGGGTCATTATAAGTATAATTGTCCAAATAAATATTCTACATCTGGTACAAGAGATAATGATAAAGGAAAAGAACCTGTGAATTCTTTTGATGTAGTAAATAGGAGCATAAATAATGAAGCAAATGTTTTTGTAACAAAAAGAAAGAAAGAAAATGATAACCAAGATGGAAATGATCTTAACAATATGAAAGGAGAGACTAGTAAGAAACAAATGAGAATAAAGTTGGGTGTGAAAGATTTTTGATTTCATAGGGGCATGGACCATACTCCATCTTAGAAAATCTTTCCAAAGGGCTGCAGAATATTACATATGGTCAACTTCTTGCTATGTCTTCTGAGAAGAGGCGGGAGCTATGAAGTGGACTCAATACTTGATGAAGGAATGAGGTTGAGGTCCCTATTTTGGAAGCAAAGGCAAATCCCTACGCTCCACAAGCTGAGGTATTATGTAATGGTATTTCAATTCATGATGTCTTTATAGATGGAGGTGTTATATTTAATGTAATGACTGAGTCTGTAATGAATATGTTGGGTTTAAAAATTGATCGCCCCTCAACACTTATATTAAGGTCATTAAATAAGGGAAAAACTAAATCATAAGGTGTTGTTTCAAATGTGGCAATATCTGTCATGGGTGTTGTTTATGTGGTATACTTCCGGGTGATGAAGAATGGTACATTGCTGCATACCCAATGTTGTTGGGAAGACCATGGCTAAGGAGAGGTCATGCAAGAAACTACCTGGAATGAAGGCTTCATGAAACTTGGACATGGCAGAGAGAGGGTGAAGATAAATGTGATCCCTCGGCATCATAAGGTAGAACCTATGAATTCAAGTGATGAAAATGATGATTGGACATCTTTTGATTACTCTAGTAACATGAAGTGGACACAAAAGATGAAGAAAGTGAGGTTGATTTTTGGTCATGGATATCCTTCGGTCCACACCGACTCATGAACCCATAAAATTATATAAAGAAGAAATTGATTATCATCTCCAACAAATAAAGATTGGTGATGTTGTGATGGAGAGTGAGAAGGCATCCTACCTCCCACTTTTTCAAAGGTACATGCACTTATTCACTTTTGATTACAAGGAACTCCATCAAGTAAGTTGGGTAGATCATTCAATTAAGTTGGTAGATGGTGTTAATCCCATAAAGTAAATGCCATATGGAATGAATCCTAATTTCTCCAAGACTATAAAAGAAGAAATTGATAAGTTGTTTGATGCAGGATTCAAATTTGTTATGGATAATTCAGAATGGGTTTCTCCCATTGTGATCTCAATAAAAAGAATTGTAAGCTACAAATTTATGTTGATTATAGGAAGCTCAACAAGGCAACAAAGAAGGATCATTACCCTCTTCCATTCTCAAATCGATCTTGGATGAAGTAGCTGGCCAAGAGTGTTATAGTTTTGTAGATGGCTATAGTGGATATAACTAAGTTCATATAGTGGAGAAAGATCAGTTGAAGACTACGTTCACCACTCCTTGGGGAATGTTTTCTTATAGAGTTATGTCATTTGGGTTATGTAATGCTCCAAAGCAACATTCCAGTGCTTAATGAATAGGGTGTTTGAACCCTACATTGGAAGCTTCATCAGAGTATTCCTAGATGATTTTTGCATCTATGGGAGTAAAATGGACCACCTGCACCAGATGGAGACAACATTTCAAAGGTTAGATGAAGCAAAAGCCTCACTAAACCCTACAAAGTGTGTCTTTGGATGTTCTGAGGATTTTTTAGGGCATGTTGTATCTAGAGATAGTTTTGGTACCGATCATGATAAAGTTTCAAAAATCAAAGAGTTACCATTTCCTATGAATAGAAGCAATTTGAGATCATTTTTAGGCCATGTGGGTTCTTGTAAAAGGTTCATCAAGAATTTCTCAAAGCTTGCACAACCAAGAACCCAGCTTCTTGAAGAAGGGTGTTACTTATGAACCAAGAAGAAGGCATGTGAATATTTTGAACAACTAAAGGAAGCTTTGGTGTCTTCACCTATTTTAAAGAATCCAAACTAGAGAAAGCCATTCATTGTGTATATTGATGCTTCAGATGTAGCACTAGGAAGTACTTTGAGCCAAAAGGATGAAAATGGGAATGATCATCCAGTTTACTTTGGGAGTAGACAAATGAGTAGTACTGAGGTAAATTATATTGTAACTGAAAAAGAGGCTCTAGCTATCATTTATTTTGTAAAGAAATTTTGAAATTACTTGCTAGGGAAGAAATTTACAATTGTAATAGATCATCAAGCTCTAAAATATATTGTAAATAATCCTAACCCATCAAGAAGGATAGCAAGATGGATAATTTTTCTACAAGAATTTGAATTTGATATTATAGATAGGCCAAGAAAGAAGCATGTCAATGCAGATGCACTCTCTTGAGCCTATGATGGTTTAGGTTCATCTTGTGATGATGATGATTTTCCCAGATGTAGCATTGTTATCCCTTGACATAATCCCTAGTGAATACATAGATATTTGGAATTATCTAAATGATTTCAAGTTTCCTGATGGTGCCAATGCAAAGAATAAGAGAAAGATTACTCAACTCAGGAGTCCATATTCTATCCTACATTAAGTATTATTTCAGATAGGGCCTAATGGACAGTACAAGAGGGTAGTTGGACATGATCAAGGTAAGGAGCTAATGGAAGAATTCCATAATGGTACATGTGGAGGACACTTCTCTAAACAACTTACAATAAGAAGGATCTTAGATGCAAGTGTTGATCCTGGAAAACTCATTCTCGAGTGGGTAAACACCGAGACTTCTAGCCACCAGAACTCCAAATGATAGAGGTCTTAGGACCTCGAGATGCAGAGATGGCTTCTAGGTACAAGGCGAAGAGAAAATAGATCTGTAAAAAGAAAATAGAATCAGTAAAATGGAAACAAATAAGATTAGATAATGATATACTGGGACCGCCCGACAAAGTAGATCCGAGAAGCTGGGTGGCTGTCAATCCCCGTGTTCACAATAAAATAATGAATATCAAATGATAAGATGACATGCCAAAAACTATAAAAATCTGCAATATGTTGGAGAATAGTATAAATATGATACCAAATTAGTGTCCTAATAAAACAACTGATTGATTGTTAGGTTAGCGATATGAAACTGGTAGAGCTCCACTTCCAAATACTCCACAATATGATGCAAAATTTCATAGACAAATGAATTTAAGATTCATAATTTCTAGAATTTTATCCTCTCCCTTCGAGAGGGGGAAAGAGTTCTATTTATAAATTGAATTGATATTAAATAAAGGATTACAAATAATTATAATTTACAAAATAAATTTTGATTAAGAGGACATGATGAAGAGGTGATTTGATGGTGGGGTTTATGATGTGAGAAAAGGAAAAGATGTGATGTGGAGTAGGGACACGGTTAGGTGTAATAGTGAAGTCATGTGTTCACTTTACACTATTGATTTTTGGATTTTTTGTCGGAGAGGGAGATTTTTGAATTATTGATTTTATGGGTGGGGTTCATATTTTAATAATTTGAAGAGATTGAATTTTTAGGTGGGAATTGATTTTTAGGTGAGAAGTGATTTTGACTTAAGTGGGGAACATGTGGGGTTATTGATTTATATATATACTTTTGAATTATTTAATTATTAAATAGAATGATATGACTTATTTAAAATAAATTATTTAACATAATATAATTTTGGCATGTGATAAGATATTAATATAGTTATAATATTAATTAACTGAATGTGAATTGTTGGTAGGAAACGAGACCTGAATAAGCGTGCTGAAGGAGATCAAAAACCGGGATGATACCAGAATTTGGTGTCTACATTTGCCCCTTTTTGTTGAGTGGTTTGCGATAGCAGGCCATGAGACAAAAACAAAAAGGATTAGATTAAAGATGTGTCTGAGGATGGATGAAGACATGACCAAAGGTAGGATGCCTTAGGCAAAAAAAGGATTGCAATAAAAAGAAAGCATGGCGGAGACTCTAATAGCACATTGATAGAGGAAAATTGTGGTCTCAATGGAGACAGGAGACAATGTTCTACATACCAGTGAGTGGGTGAAGACCACCGCAGTATGGATGTAAACCAAGATGACCAATGGGTCATAAGAAAATATCAAAATATGTGCAACTAAATGCGAAAGATGTGTGCAATCCTTTGTCTGCGAGGAATTGTGTGAAAAATCACGTGTCCATAAGAGGGACATGGATGAAAACAATGATGCCCCCACGGGACACAAGGTGAATTATATACACCGAAAAGTACAAGGATGAAAAAGGTTCACCATGATAGGGCACGAAGATGACATAATGGGAGATATGTGTAAATCAAATTCCTCATGGGAAAAAATCATAAATGTGCACATGAGAAGATAGGATAGAAAGTTGGGATAAAATGACCTAAAGGTGTGATAAATATGATGATAATCATGTTTCATGAGAAACATGCATAAGTGTGAGTAAATTATAATGTAAAATTAGTCCTACTTGTCGATAAGTAGGACAGAAGTCAAGATACTTTTGCGACAAAAAAAAGTAGAGAAAATATGCATGAAAGAGTACAAGATCGGATAGGTGTTGGTTGTTATGGTATCCTCCAAGACAAAAACATACCGGGGAAGATGGGATGAAAGATGTGGATGATAGATGATAGAGATAAGAGAAAGTGGACATGGTTAAAGTAGAAGGGACATGGTGAAGGAGAGAGGTCAAGTAGAGAAGGAAGATAAGAGAGGTGAGAAGATAGATGAAAGCACAAAAGAGAGAGAATAGTATTCTAGTAAGAGGGTAGTGGAAAAAGATAAGGGGGAAATAAATAGGTAAGGTACGAGGGACCTGGAGAAAAAGAAAATAGAGACAGTGAGCAGGAGGAGAAGAGAGGGAGGAAGTTTAAAAACAAAAGAAGACGAGATGAGGAGGAAAAAGAGATTATAAGGGAAGTTGGGTGTATAGAGATATATCATAGTAAAGAAGCAACAGGGGATAATTAAGAGAGAAATGGTGGCAGAAAGAAATTATGAAGGACAAAGAAGAAGACAAGAAAATGAAAAAGAAGGGATGAAAGGGAGATGGAGATCAAAAAGAGGGAGAGAAAGAACGGATCACGAAAGAGATGACGAGAACTAACAAAGAAAAGTTATGAAGAATATGAGAGAAGGACGATAGGAGAGATGAATATATATAGTAAGATGGAAAGATGAAGGAGATGAAGAATATGAAGAAGTTAAAGAAGATGAGGGAGGAGGTAGAATGGAAAAGAGAAAGAAAGGCACCATACGGAGCTAAGAAGATAAGGGTGGTAGAGAAATAAGCTCAAGAATGTGGGAAATGAAAATAAGAGGAAAGAAGAGATGATAGAGCCAAAACAGAAACAAATTGAATATGAAACCGAATGTATGAGATGATTAAGAAGATGGGACAATGTTGGTGAGTCGGGTTATCGATGGAGGAGTAAGACAAAAGTGTGAGGAGAAGAGGATATGAAGATGATACAAATGATATGAAAGAAAAATAGAGGTAGAATGGAGGAGAGGACAACAAAGAAAATGATGCAAAGGTAGTATGTGATGAAGACAAGAGAGATATTGAAAAAGGTGAAAGGAGGATGAAAAGGTAATACCAGCGGAAGGATGTTAGGAGAAATCTCTCGATAATGATTATAGGGCACAAAAATAAAAAGGGAGGAAGATAAAATGGAGGAGGTAAAAAAAATAGTGAATCGGTATTAGTAGAATGGGAAGAAACGAGTTTTAGGAGAAGTCCACCAATAATTCTTAGCACGAGAATGGAAGATGACATAATGTTAGATGAACCATGATAATGACAATCTGCATAGTAAGAGAGGGTATGAAGTAGTCAAGATGGATTTTAAAATGAGGGATGATGGAGATGACATTTGAAGGAGTTTGAGATATTTTGTATTAGGAAAAAGAGAAGAGAAGAGGATGTGTTTGTGGGGAATGAAGAAAAAATACGGATGATGGGAAGATGAAGGAAAGAGGAAAGGCAAGGAGACAGATCATTCTTAAGAGAGACTCTTAAGTAAGATCACCATGCCATAGGAATGATTAAGTAGGATCGCCAATCCGAAGAAGAATAATGAGTAAAAGACTAAGCAATTTATACCAAGATGGAACAGGAAGTGAAAAGAGGTGATAACAAGGAAACAAAGGAGTGTGAAATGAGTGGATGGAGGAATATATGCAGTGTAGGATAAAGAGTGTAAGGGGAATTCTTAATTAGGATGCCTATGTTGTATGAGTGATGATGTCAAAGTGTTAAGTAGAAGTTTTATGAGTAAATATGTTGAAGGGAACAGAAATCAATGAAGGAGTTTCTACTGAGCAAGATCTTAAGAAAGAGATGCAATGTGATCAAGAAACTTACATAGAATGGATGGTTAAGTAGGATCGTCAAGCTGAAATAAGAATGAAAGGGAAAATGGAATGATAAAATAGATGGCAGTAAAAGGATATTAAGAGAAAAGCACAAAAATAATGGCCTGTGGATGACACGTGAAGTATCGAACAAACAATGGAGAAGGATGAAGTGGGTGAGAAGAGCAAAGTGGAGAATGAGATGAGGTGAATTTTAGGAGAAAATTGGGTTGATAAAGGGGACTAGGAGGAAGGAATGGTCAATAGACACAATCACGAATGAGACCTTGTCCTAAATGATAGGTCTACTTCAAGTAGGGTTTCTGTGTTGCGCGGGGAATTACGTAGATGTGCCAAGCTGGGGGTGAAAGGTCTAAGATGGTGAAGAAGAGGATAATGAACAATGGTGGGGGATGAGGATCTGCCAGATAATGAATGCTACTTGAGAGTTATCCTCAAGTAGAATTCACAAACTACAATAGAGGTCAAGTAGAATTCCCAAACCGAATAATGCATTAAAAATATTGTTTGAAGATAATAATTGATTTCATGGATTTATGGATGATGTTGATAGGGGACATCTGTAAGAGTAAACATATTGATACAAATTTTATGACATGAAATTTTATTTCTAAGGAGATAATTGTGATAAAATATGACTTTGATGAAATAAATGTCGCATAACAATAGCAAGGGTCAAGTAAGAAAGTTATGATTTTAACCCGATAAGAAGTAAACAAGAAAGATACCACTCAAAACATTTCACTAACAGCCGATAACAGAGGTATTAGTATATAACTAATGAGATTTGGCTATATCACAAGACCAAGAAGAAGATATGGATGAAATATTCTCATAATCCTAATGTCGACATGACAAAGGAATTGGACATGTATCTTGTACATGGGAATAAGGTTCTCCAAAGATGGTATTTCTTAAGTCTATGCCCCCACTGGGAATGGGAAGAATAGAATAAAAGAAAGTTGATCAATACGGGAAGCTTTCGGGGATGCTTAATAGAAGGAAGGCTGATCAATGCAGAAAACCTTCCAAATGCCATAATAAAAGAGTAGCCATCCTTCTAGGCTATGGTCTACTTCATACATAATATGGATGGCAAGAATAATATATATGATAGCTGTCCTTCAAGGGATCAATCTATTTCTCTTGATTTTGCTTTTGATTTTGATTTGCATTTTTTTTTTGTATGCATAGATGTCCTTCAAGGGATCAGTCTGTTTTAATATCCTTGATCCTGCCTTTTATATACATGAATTTGAGCTTCACACGGGGAGAGCTAGGGATAGCTAGGTAGACCACCTAGGAGGGGATAATGAATGTACAAGAGACACACCTAGACCCTCTATAGGAGTACAATAAGAAAATGAGATGGTGATGGATGTAATGACCATGGGGTTCTCACAAAATGGGAGAACTTATCCATATTGAATATGCTACAAGTAGAGTCATGGTACACATATTCAAGGTCCCTGACTATTAGTGATGGTAGACCACATGATTCAAAATCATTACGATGATAGATGGAAGGGGATACTGATAGAGGAATGGTCTAAAGATAAGACTATACTCATAAGTGTGTGTACTAACAATAGAATGGCCGTAAGTGCAATGCATTAAGAGGTTCAACCTCTGGTTTACCATCAGGAGAGGCTAAACGATAAGCCCTGACTCCATACTTATGTGTGATAATATATGGTCCGATCCAATTAGGAGCAAATTTTCCCCGTTGACTTCTTTCTAAGGTAGTGACATTTTGATTTTCTTCGTAACTAGGTCACCTATTTTAAAATCATGCTCATTGATGTGTTTATTATAAGCACGTTGGATACGATCTTGATAGACATGATGGTGCTCAAGAGTGAGGAGATGACGTTCATCTAATAACTCAAGTTACATTAGCCGTTCCTGATGATAATCTTCATCAGAAATGAAGTTGCGAAGAGACACACATAAAGATGGAATTTGGACCTCAAGAGGAAGGATAACCTCGAGCCATATACCGAGAAAATGGAGTAGCTCCATGGAAGTGTGAATGCTAGTGCGATAGGCCCACAAAGCAAAGGGAAGTTGGAGATGCCAATTTCATTCTGCTTGATCAATAGTTTTAGCCAAGATATTTCAAAGAGTCTTATTAATAGCCTCAACTTGACCGTTAGCTTGAGGATAATATGGGGAAGAAAAGCTAAGTTACATTTTGAATGCATCACCAATCTTTTTAAGGTATTTGTTTTTAAATGTTTTTCCATTTTCAATAATAAGTTTATGAGGAATGCCAAAGCGGAAAATGATATGTTGATATATAAAATTAATTATTGGTCCAGACTTAGCAGAGGTGAGTGGGATTTCCTCCACCCATTTAGTGAGTATTGAGTAGCAGTGATGATAGAATGATGTTGTTGTGATGAACAAGGATGTATTAAACCAATAAGATCAAGTCCCCACTGTGAAAAGGGCCATAAATCTTGGGCAGGTTGTAAAGCCTGGCTAGGAATACGGATAAGGTTAGAGTGTTGTTGACATCTTAGACATTTCTTGACATATTCACAAAAATCATGATTTAGAGAAGGCCAATAATAGCCAAGATGAAGAACACATTTGGCAACATATAATCCACTAAAATTTCCACCAAAAATACCGTCGTGAACTTCTTGGATAGTTGTAGAGGCTTCGTGGGATTAAAGGCATCGGAGAAGGATACCATCGAACCCATGCTTGTAAAGAATGCTGCTAATGATTACATAACGAGTAGCACGTTAGATAAAATATCTCTTAGCATTTTTATAGAGATCAAGGGGAGCAATGGATTTGGATAAATAATCAAAAATTTGTGAATACTAGAGGTCCGATTTAATTAGATTCAACCAGATGAATCGAGATATGTCATAGAATGGTTGTTTATGATGATGTATAATAGCCGAAAGTTTGGATTCTTGTGTTTTCCATGGGACAAGGGCCTGGGAGGCCATTGTATCAAGCAAAATGATTGGTTTCACGTGGGATAGATTGAATAGTGTAAAAATCGAAGGATTTAAGAAGATGATGAGAAATATCATGATATTGTTGTAAAATATCATTTTTACATTGATATTCACCAGTGACCTATTTTATTATTAGTTCAAAATCACCAAAAATGTCAAGGATACAAATGCCTAGAAATATAGCAATTTCTAGTCCTAGTATAAGGCCTTTGTATTCTGCCATATTGTTTATACATTCAAAATCTAATTTGAAAGATAAGGGGATTGGGGAATCCCCAGGGGGAATGAGAACAACTCCTGCTCCTCCGCCTTGCTGGCATTTAGAAGCATCGAAGAAAAGAATCATTTTAAGGAGATCGTGACAAAATTGATTGATTGATTCATCTGGGAAATGATTAGAAGGAGTATATGTATTGGAAAGAGGGGCCTTGGCTAATTGATCCGCAATAGCTTGACCCTTGATTTCCTTTTGAGGAATGAATTCCAAGTCGAGCTCGGCCATGAGAAGGAGCCATCGGGTGATGCAATTGTTGTGATATGGCTTAGAATGCATCACTTTGAGGGGTTGAAAGTTAGTAACAATATAGGTTTTATGATTAAGAAGATAGTGTCAAATTTTTGATGCAACGAAGAAAATAACGCAACACAATTTCTCCACTTCAAAGTATCGTGTTTCATAATCATGAAGAGTACGACTGATATAATAACCACTGTTCACATCCCTAATTATCACTGTGTGCTAACATAGCTCCTAAGCATGATCAGTTACGGAAACATATAAATAGAAGGGCTCTCCTTCACATGGAGGTGTGAGTACTAGTGGAGATAACAAATATCGCTTAATATCTTCAAAACCTTTTGGTAGTTTTGATCCCAATTAAACGTTATGTCTTTTGAAGAAGATGATGAAAGGGCTAACAACAATCGAAAGTTGCGATATGAAGTGATGAACAAATTGAAGTTGACCTTGAAGACTGCGAAGTTATTTGAGATTGGAAGGAGGAGGCATTTCGAGAATTGCTTTGATTTTTCGGGGTCAACTTCAATGCCTCGATAGAGACAATGAAGCCGTGGATTTTTCCAGAAGAACTCCAAAACACAACAATGAAGCTAGATTAAGATGAAGGGAGAAATGAATGAGACGCTCAAAAATTATCTAAAGAACTGAAAGATGGTCACATCTATGTTTAGATTTTGATAAGAGATCATCAACATAGTCCACTACGGTTTGATGTAAGAGGTCATGAAAGATATATGTCATGGCTCGTTGATATGTAGCCCCAGCATTTTTAAACCAAAGGGCATGACACGATAACAAAAGGTACCCCATGGGGTGATAAAAGATGTCTTGTGTTGATCTTCAGGTGTAATCAAAATCTGATTATAACCAGAAAAACCATCCATTAAAGAGAGCATCTCATGCCCCGCTGTAAGATCTACAAGTTGGTCGATACTTGGAAGAGGGAAATCATCTTTAGGACATACGAGGTTAAGATCTCGAAAATCAGTACATATACGAAGCTTTCCAGATGCTTTTGCGATGGGTATGATGTTAGAAACCCATTGGGGATAATCAATGGGGATAATGAAGTTGGCGAGATAGGAGATGTTGTAATTCTTCTTTCACAAGAAGAGCAACTCGAGGATGCATTCGACAAAGCTTTTGTCTAACTGGTTTGGCATTAGGGATATTAATGATGTTATGAATAACGATGGAGGGATCAAGACCTTGCATGTCTGAATATGATCATGCAAATTCTTGGCTATGCTTGGTCAAAAATGAAGTGAAGGCTTTGAGCTCTTGACGTGTCAAAGACTGACCTATTTTGAGGATGTGGTGCTCCCGATAATATCGCTTAATATCTTCAAAACCTTTTGGTAGTTTTGATCCCAATTAAACGTTATGTCTTTTTGAAGAAGATGATGAAAGGGCTAACAACAATCAGAAAGTTGCGATATGAAGTGAAGAACAAATTGAAGTTGACCTTGAAGACTGCGAAGTTATTTGAGATTGGAAGGAGAAGGCATTTCGAGAATTGCTTTGATTTTTCCGGGGTCAACTTCAATGCCTCTGATAGAGACAATGAAGCCCAGGATTTTTCCAGTAAGAACTCCAAAAACACAACAATGAAGCTAGATTAAGATGAAGGGAGAAATGAATGAGACGCTCAAAAATTATCTAAAGAACTCGAAAGATGGTCACATCTATGTTTAGATTTTGATAAGAGATCATCAACATAGTCCACTACGGTTTGATGTAAGAGGTCATGAAAGATATATGTCATGGCTCGTTGATATGTAGCCCTCAAAAATTTTTAAACCAAAGGGCATGACACGATAATAAAAGGTACCCCATGGGGTGATAAAAGATGTCTTGTGTTGATCTTCAGGTGTAATCATAATCTGATTATAACCAGAAAAACCATCCATTAAAGAGAGCATCTCATGCCCCGTGTAAGATCTACAAGTTGGTCGATACTTGGAAGAGGGAAATCATCTTTAGGACATACGAGGTTAAGATCTCGAAAATCAGTACATATACGAAGCTTTCCAAATGCTTTTGCGATGGGTATGATGTTAGAAACCCATTGGGGATAATCAATGGGGATAATGAAGTTGGCAGATAGGAGATGTTGTAATTCTTCTTTCACAAGAAGAGCAACTCGAGGATGCATTCGACAAAGCTTCTGTCTAACTGGTTTGGCATTAGGGATATTAATGATGTTATGAATAACGATGGAGGGATCAAGACCTCGTGCATGTCCGAATATGATCATGCAAATTCTGGCTATGCTTGTCAAAAATGAAGTGAAGGCTTTGAGCTCTCGACGTGTCAAAGATCGACCTATTTTGAGGATGTGGTGCTCCCGAGGTGCTCCAATAGTAATGTTGATAGTGGATTCATTCAAGAGATTGGATTTTTTGGCGGATGGATCGATCTTAAGAACCTTCGGCTCCCATGTAAGAGAGAATGGAAGTTTCATAATCACATCAAGAATGTCAATGATAGGGGAATCTTTCTCTACCATTTCTACGGGTATTTAAGGGAAAATACCAGGTTTCATTTTTGGCTTGAGTAGTCACCGGTCCAAGAAAGATGGTTAAAATCAAAAAAATTAGGAGGAATAGGAAGATCGCCTTGATCCGGATCTATGAGATAATTGGATGGAGAAAATCATTGTGGCGGGAAGGATAGTTGGAAGGAGAAGAAATATGTTCTAAATCGGTAGTATATTTGGATGGAGAAGAAATGGATGAATCGATATGAATGGGAGAAGACAATGTTCCAGGAGTAGACTCAATCGATTTATGTGTGACGAGCTTTTAATTAACTCTCGGGTTTTATTTCTATTTTTAGCATTGGAATAGATTTAATGAATGTAATTGCATGGCTAAGTGCCCTAAAGTCTTAAATGACTATTTAAAGCATAAAGCTAGGGTTTAGAGAGAGAGAGAATTGATCATAATTACAAGATAATTATGTGAGAGAGAATTCTTGGTGAAGAAGACAAAAGCTTGAAGGAAGAAAGTACTGAACATCTGAGAGGTGTGGAAGATTGTAAATCTTCATTGTATATCTTGTCAAAGCTTTGGATAATAGATTGGCTTGTTTCTTGGTGGACGTAGCCCACATTGGGTGAACCACATTAAATCTGGTGTTGATTTATGTCTCTTGTTTTGTATAATTCTTCTAGTAGAATATCCACTTTTATTTGCATGTATGCTTAGATCTGATATATTGTCTATACAACCGGTGTGCTAACCCCAACAACTGGTATCAGAGCTTTGTTTGAGGGTTTTGTGTGTTGACAGATTTACTCACAGAGGGTTTTCTGATTGAGTGGGAGCTACAACAATGACAGAAGATAATAAATACAAGGTAGAGAAGTTTGACGGCTGAAATTATCAATTATGGAAGATGCAGATTGAGGATTATCTGTATCAAAGAGATTTGTACTTACTGTTGGATGAGAAGTCTAGACCTACGAAGATGACTGATGAAGAATGGAAGATTCTTGATAGAAAGGCTTTGGGATCTATAAGATTGAGCCTGACAGCATCCGTGGCTTCCAATATTACAGAAGTGGCTTCTACGGTAGACTTAATGAAATCTCTTGCTAATTTATATGAAAAACCTAGTGCTTCAAATAAAGTTTATTTGATGAAGAAACTTTTTAGTTCTAAGATGCATGAAGGTGAATCTGCCTCTAGTCATTTGAATGATTTCTAATCTATTGTAAATCAGTTAAAATTGGTTTCAATACCATTTGATGATGAAGTAAAAGCACTTTTATTCTTATGTTCTTTGCCTGATAGTTGGGACAACTTGGTAATGGTTGTTAGTAATACAACATCTGCTAATAATATTTTGAAGTTTGATGATGTGGTTAGTATAATCTTGAATGAAGAAATTCACAAGAAAAGTACAGAGGAAACATCATCTAGAAATGCTTTGAATGTAGAAAGTAGGGGCAAGAAGAAGGAGAGATCCAAGAGTAAGAGTAATGGGAAATCAAAGTCAAGGGATAGCAGATCTAAATCCATAAGTAAGGGAATTACTTGTTGGAAATGTGGAAAGAAAGGACATGCAAAGAAATATTGTTGGTCAAAGAATAAAGAGAACCAACAACCAGACAAAGGTAAAGAGGTGAATCTTGCTACATCAGAGGTAATGCAAGATGCTCTTATTCTTTCTTTAGATAGTAGAATTGAATCATGGGTTTTAGATTTAAGAGCTTCTTTCCATGCAACCCCTAATAAGGGTTATTTCAGAAATTATGTCTAGGGCAATTTTGGGCATGTCTATTTGGGTGATGATGAACCTGCAAAGATTATTGGTAAAGGGAAGTTCATCTAAAATTACAGAATGGAAATACATGGGTATTGAAAGATGTGAGGCATGTGCCAAGCCTCAAGAGGAATCTTATTTCTACAGGGACAACTAGGTGAATCTGGTTGCATGGTTACTTTTACAGGAGACTCTTGGAAAGTCACCAAGGGTGCTTTTTTGTGGCAAGAGGTAAGAAGGTAGGAACATTATATTTATCTACCTATATTACTGATTCCTTTTCTGCATTATCTACTTCAGATTCAGATGCATGCATGTGGCATAATGGTTGGGTCATATGAGTCAAAAAGGAATGCAGATCTTAAAGGCTAAGGGTAAGTTATCAGATTTGAAAGATTTAGATCTTGATTTCTGTGAGCATTGTATTTTGGAAAGCAAAAGAGAGTGAGATTTCTCAAAGTGGGGCAACTAAGAAGGAGAGCAGAAATGGAGCTTGTACACTCGATGTGTGGGGACCAACTCGTGTAGCTTCTCATGGTGGATCCCAATATTATGTTACTTTCATTGATGATGCTACAAGAAAGGTATGGGTTTATTGTATTAAATATAAATCTAATGTTTTTGAAACTTTTAAAAGATGGAAAGCCCTTGTTGAGAATGAATCAAATTCTAAGTTAAAGTGCCTTAGATCTGACAATGGTGGTGAATACTGTAGCAAGGCTTTCAATGATTATTGTTCAATGAATGGGATACGTAGAGAAAGAATGGTTCCAAGAACACCACAGAGAATGGTGTTGCAGAGAGAATGAACAAGACAATCATGGAATGTGCTAGAAGTATGAGGATACATTCTGGATTGCCCTTGTAGTTTTGGGCAGAAGCAGTTGATACAATGGTTTATTTGATTAACCATGGCCCTTCAAGTTCACTAGATGGAGGAATACCAGAGGAAGCATGGACTGAAAAGAGGTAGATCTTTCTTTTCTTAAAGTTTTTGGTTTGAAGCTTTTGTGCATGTTGATAGAGAAAATAGAAAAAAATTGGATGCAAAATCCAAGAGGTGCACTTTCATTGGTTATGGATATGGTGATTTTAGTTTTCATTTTTGGGATTTAGAGAATTCTAAAATTGTTAGGAGTCATGATGTTGAATGGAATGAAAAGAGAATGTATAGGGATCAAATTTTGGTACCCAAGGATGAGAAAATTGAGAAGTTTATTGATGAAAATGAACTCTCGGGTTTTAAAGAAACACCTACAGAAATACACAGTAATCGTGGTCGGTTAGGCCCTGACCGACATCGGTCAGATGAACCGCCGATGGTTACAGAGGATCGAACTAACTCGTTAGTGTCGTTAGAGGTGACCGTCGTTGTCATCACGTCGGAAGTTGATACTAATGTCCAGGAGGTCCAGATTGAGCCTCCAGTACCCCAAACTCCTGTGAGAAGGTCACAAAGGGTAAGTAAACTTCCAGAAATATTTTCACCTTCTCTATTTTATCTATTATTGACTGATAGTGGTGAACCAGAAAGCTTTGAAGAAGCAATGTAGGATAAAACTCACGTTCAGTGGGAGCATGGCATGGATGAGGAGATGAACTCTTTGGAACAGAACTAGACTTGGGATTTGGTTAAATTGCTAGCAGGAAAGAGAACATTGCAGAACAAGTGGGTTTACAGAATTAAGGAAGAAGAGGGTGGATAGAAAAGGTACAAGGCAAGGCTTGTAGTAAAGGGATTTGCACAAAAGGTAGGTATTGACTTTGGTGAAATATTTTCTCCTATTGTTAAGATGACTTCTATTCGTACTATATTGAGTTTAGTTACAGTAGAAGATTTGCATTTAGAGCAACTAGATGTGAAGACGGACTTTCCTTCATGGTGATTTGGATGAAGAGATTTATATGCAGCAACCGCTTGGGTATGAAGTCAAGGGTAAGGAGAAATTAGTGTGCAGGTTGAAAAAGAGCCTATATGGGCTCAAGCAAGCTCCAAGGAAATGGTACATGAGGTTTGATAGTTTTATGCATGAGCATGGTTACTTGAGATGTGAATCTAACCATTGTGTTTATTTCAAGAAGCTTGAAAATGGGAGCTATATTATTTTGTTATCTGTATGTGGATGATATGCTTATTGCAGATCTAGTATGCAAGACATTGGTGAGCTTAAGAGAAAGCTAGCTCACACATTTGCAATGAAGGATTTGGGAGCTGCAAAAAGAATTCTTGGCATGCAAATACATAGAGACAGGAAAAACAAGAAATTGTATTTGTCTCAGGAGGATTATATCTACAAGGTGTTAGAAAGGTTCAACATGCAGAATGCAAAACTGTTAGCACACCTATGGCTGGACACTTCAAATTGAGTAAAGATCAGTGTCCTTCATCACAAGAGGAGGTCAAATACATGACACGAGTGCCATATGCTTCAATAGTTGGAAGTCTCATGTATGCTATGGTTTGTACAAGACCAGACATTGCATATGTAGTGGGAGTTGTGAGTAGATATATGGCTAATCTAGGTAAAGAGCATTGGAAAGTAGTCCAATGGATACTCAGGTATTTGAAAGGGACATCTAGCATGCAGTTATGCTATGGAGGTTCGGATATTTCATTACATGGCTATGTTGATTCGGATATGGCTGGAGATCTAGATGGTAGGAGGAGCACTACTGGATATATTTTCACAATAGGTGGAATGGTAGTTAGTTGGATTTTGAGATTGTAGAAGGTTATGGCTTTGTCTACTACAGAGGTAGAGTATGTTGCAGCTACAGAGGCTAGCAAGGAGATGATATGGATGAGTAGGTTCATGGAAGAGTTGGGAAAGGAGAAAAGTAATTGTAAACTGTTCAGTGACAGTTAGAGTGCAATTCATTTGGCAAAGAACTCAGCATTTCATTCGAGAATGAAACACATTCAGTTGAGGTATCACTTCATACGGTAGGTATTGGAGGATGGATAGTTGAATCTGGAAAAGATTCATATGAGCAAGAACCCTACGGATATGCTAACAAAGCCATTAGCAAAGGAGAAGTTGGAGCTACACTCCACTTTTATTGGTCTTCAAGTTTGAGGCTTGAAGAGGAAGAAACAAAGCTAAGGAGGATCCAAGAATGGTATTGTATAGGTATAGTGTAGTAATTAATCTCCAAGTGGGAGATTGTTGAGTATGGAGCTAAATTACTCATGTTTTAGCATGTAATTGGAACTTATTGAAATATAAAATAGAATCGGCATCGGTCAGGAAGACCGACATCGGTTAAAGTGTGACCGGCATCGGTCGTGGCAAGTTAGAATTGGAATTGGTGACGGTTGGGAAGTAACGGCATCGTATTGGTTACTCGTGTGATGAGATTTTAATTAACTCTCAAGTTTTATTTCTATTTTTAGCATTGGAATAGATTTAATGAATGTAATTGCATGGCTAAGTGCCCTAAAGTCTTAAACAACTATTTAAAGCATAAAGTTAGGGTTTAGAAGAGAGGATTGATCATAATTACAAGATAATTATGTGAGAGAGAATTCTTGGTAGTAAAGAAGGCAAAAGCTTGAAGGAAGACAGTACTGAACATCTGAGAGGTGTGGAAGATTGTAAATCTTCATTATATATCTTGTTAAAGCTTTGGATAATAGATTGCTTGTTTCTTTGGACTTCTTTGGGTGAACCACATTAAATCGGTGTTGATTTATGTCTCTTGTTTTGTATAATTTTACGGTAGAATATCCGCTTTTACATGAATGCTTGGATCGATATACATGTACAATCGGGTGCTAACCCCAACAATATCCCAAACCAAATTTTTGACATGATTCTTGGGCTCGAGCAAAGATATTACCATGAGGGCCCTATTCATAGCATCCCAAACCAAACCCCTATAGAAGAACTGGTGGATGCATCAGGAGAAAAATTGGTTTTAGGAACAAGGACATCTTTAGGTCTATAGATAATGTGACATGTCTTAGAAGGGGGATCTCAAATTTGGAAGAGAATAAGTATTCCCTTCATGTTCATATTTGATACAATGATGAAGAGTAGACGGAACGTAATGCATAGCGTGGATCCAAGGACATCCTAGTAAAATATTATATTGAAATTCTCCTTCAATGATGTAGAAAATTTCGTGGAGGATTTTATGGCCGACATGGATAGGAAGGACAACCGTTCCTAATGGGGGAGTGACAGCATCGGTAAAGCCATGAAGAATGGTAGGAGATTTGGCAACAATGGTATTGGGCAATTTAAGCTGATTGAAGGTATGAGAAGAAATGATATAAATACTGGCACCATTTTCAATCATGGTTCAACGGATGTAGGTGTCACTGATATAGGCTTTGATGAATAATGGTAGATCATGTTCTTCTTGTGGTATCCTAGGAATTTCTGAACTTTCAAATGATACAATAGCAGATGTTGCTAAGGCATGGGCTAAAGCCACGAAAGGTTGGGGCTCATTAGAGGATACCAGGATCTGTTGCAAGACCTCTATAAGAGCTTGTTTATGATGTGGAGAGCTTTGAATGAACTCATAGAGTGACATTTTGATAGGGGCCTGGTGAAGTTGTTTAATAATGGTATGTTCAATGGAGGAAGGATTCGAGCAATGAACAGATACCTTGGCTTTAGAAGAAGATGAAGGCATTATTGTGGGATGATTGGTAGGAGTAGTGATGACAACCTTTGGCTGTGATGGAGGTGCGGAGGCAACGAGCTCCTTAGGAGGAGGGATAACGACATAAGTCTTAGGGGTAGATGGTGAGGTGGAGTCAGAGTTATATGGCTTTGAATGGGTGGTTATCCGAACAACGTTGATTACAAGAGGAGGATGATCCTTAGGATCATCTTCTTTTGGTAATATGTTGGTGGCATTGGTGGTTATATCTCTATTTGGTAGTGGAGTACTGATAGGATTTCTTAATGAGAAGGGTGGTCGAGGTGGTTGAACCGACGCATGTTGGGATGTGGAAGTTGATGGAGGAGATGATAGAATTAGTTTTTATCGTTAATATTTTTATTTACAAAATGATGCACGATGGATTGGAGATCTTTGCAATGTTTTGTGTCATGTCCAGGGACACGGTGAAATGCACAAACAAGATTGGAATTAAACCAGGAAGGTCTTGGTGTGTTTGGATCAAAAAATTTAATTGGCGGTAAAGTGATGGCTAAGGCTTGGAGTAGTTGGTGAAACATAGTGGTATAATAACCTGGTGTTATTGATGGGGAACTTTGGGAGGATGCATGGGAAGGTGGTGATGTAATAATGGATTTGGATGTCGTTTTGGATTTGGAAAAGGCAGATGAATGTGCTTGATGTGGGATAGTATTGGAAGACACAAACGCCTTTGAATCTACTTTAAGATATCGATTGGAAAAGGGTGGTTGCATTATTCTAGTGATAGTATGTGTTGTTGGTGAAGGGAAGGTTCCTAAAATGGAAGAGGAGGATGAGGGGTGTGGTCCTAAAATAGAAGGAGATGATGTGGTTTCGAGGAGCTTCTATTAGGAATAGTGAGGTCTACTTTTGGATGAGGATGTGAATGAGAACACTTGGGAAATGGGGGTCTAGATCTTGTATATGAATGTGGATTGTTAGAGGGAATGACCAGAATATCTACAGGAGGATCTGGAGATATTGAAGTGGATATTTGTGGGAACTACACCGATGTGTGAGTGTCTAATGGTATAGAATAAATGGGATGATAATTTGAAATTAAGGAATGCTGGAATGTTTGCCAAAAATCATCGAGTAATGACATGGCCATGGAAGAGGGAGATGAGATAGGTGATTGTAAAATAGTAGATGTTGTAGGTGTTGGTAGAAGTGCGTAAAGAGGGATTGGAAGAGATGCTAAGGATGAGATAACGGGTAGAGGTGGGATAACTCTGGACCCGACATTTATTGAGTCGCCCGCATGAAAATGGATGTCGACATGAAAATATATGCGCCAAGGCGCAGTCAAGGTGCATGAAAATGGATGTCGACATGAAAATATATGCGCCAAGGTGCAGGTCAAGGGTGCATGAAAATGGATGTCGACATGAAAATATATGCGCCAAGGCGCAGGTTAAGGGCGCATGAAAATGGATGTCGACATGAAAAATGTGTGCCTTGGTGAGGGTATGTCGACATAAGGATGGATGCACCAAGGCGCACCTTCAGGAGGCGCAACATTTTGAGCGCTGACAGGAAGCAGACCCTGGCGCAGATATTCAGATGGCCATAACTTTTGACAGGGAGCTCGGATTCATGCAAGGTTGGACTTTTTGGAAAGCTTACGAGGTCCTCTATCCAACTACGACTGGATATCTTTAATTGGGTGGGAAAAAGTTCTTAAAAATGCAAAATACAGTTCGCCACTTTTTGGGTTTGCTAGGGTTCTCACCTACCACCATAATGAGATGAATTAAATGCAACCTGGAGGTGGTTGGGGTAGATTTGGATTTCCTCTCTCTTCCCTCTCTCATTCTTCCTATAAATTGTAAGGAGGGGCTTCTTTCTAAAGGTTGGACATTCTTGTTTTTCCCCTCCCTTCTTCTCTTTGGGCAGTGAATTTGTGGAGTTCAAACCTCCCATTTAAAATCGTAATGCAAATTTGCTCTCTCGCATTTCAGAGTGTATCAGATCAATATTGGAGCAAATAATGCATGTCTCGTGGATGATTCTCAACCCTCTCTATGTTCATTTGCATCCTCCCGATCTTTCACCTACAAACTGGTTATCTCTGTGCATGATCTTGCATGCATTTTAATGGTTTGTGTTTATTGGCAAGACAGTGTTCTTCATTCCTGCATCACCTTTGTTAGTTTAGGTTTTATTTTCATGCATCTTCTTACCCTGTCTCCTTAGCAAGTTAGTTTAGGTTTTTGAGTAAACCCTCTACATTTTTACGTGTGCATCTGAACAGAGGAATAGGAACCGGCCTTCATCCGAGAGCTTTTCCGATTTCGCAAGGTCCCACACTTGGGAAAAGCTCCATGTTATGCAATCGCACTGAGAGTCTCAACCCATCGAGTTGCAGACATTCAGGGGTGCTGTGATTCACCATCAATAGTTTTGGCATGCCGGTGGGACCAAGAGGTCATTCCACAAGATTTGAAGGAATTTTCAAGAAATTTGGACTAAAAAATTGCAGGTTTTACAATTTCAGATTTTTCACCTTCCAGGCTGAACTTTGAAATCAATTTTCAAGGACTTAACTTGCTCAAAACAAGTCAAAATTTCACCAATTGATAGATCGGGGGATAATCTTCAAAAGGGTATTCTTAGATTTTTGAGATTTTGACTTTCAAAATTTCATGGTTTTTAGTATTTCAGTTTTCCAGTTGATTTCGCATGATTTCGAGTTTGCATTTTTAAGTTTTTTTGGGGATTAGTATTCCACAACAAAACCCGATAACCTAAAATCAAGAACTGTATCTTTCGGGTCCTTCAAAGTTTTAAATTTATTTTTAATATTGTCAAGTTTGGTGTGTAACTGGCAGTAATCTAGCATTTTGAGGCTCATTATCTAACACATCCGCGACTCCGAAGGGATAGAATTCAGTGGTATAAAGCAAAGTTACCCTGCACATGAGAAGAATTCGAACCAGGTCCGATACTCGAGAAGAGGGGCTATTTGTCCACTTCGCAACTATCACACCAGCAGAGGAAGGAGAGGAAGAAGACCACAAAGATCACCATCTCCACCTAACCGGACTTTGTCTACACCTCCACCGGGTAGACCTTTCTCGCATCAACAAGGGTTCTCGTGCCAATCATAATGGCAACCACCGAATCCCTTTGTCAATTTCACCGCAAAGTCCACTTGCCCTCAATGCACGTAATCCAGCCCAATTGCAGCAAAGATTCAAGAACATTCCATTTTTCACCGGAGAAAATCATACCACTCGGTGATCATGTCAAAGACATCGCTAACGTTTGTGCAATCCATGAGATAAATGAAATGGATGTTGTCACAAATTGTTGGCATCTTCATTCAAAGGGAAGGCATTGCAGAATGGTTTAGGAGCCTCGAGCCGGTTCTATCCAAAATTGGAATCGCTTATGCATAGTTCTCCATGAGCAGTTTGGAGAAAAGGGAGACAATTTGTCTCTACTAGAACAATCGACAACTATCAAGAGAGCTCCCAATGAGCAAATTGATCGACTTCAACTTCAGATTTCAAAGGTCTTGGGATAGATTCCAAAGTGGGCCGTTAGGCCAACAAACCAAGGTGCTTTTCTATACTATCTTAAGGCTTTGAATTTCGATATTTCTATGTTAATTCAATCTATGGGAGGCACAACCTTACTCGCGCTTATAAGATTGCCATTAGGGCTGAAAACTGTCTTATTCAAGCCGGTAAGTCGGCTCCTAGGCCTCCCATGCCCTTGTATCCAAACTTAGAAAATCCAAGCACTAGTCAAGCACCCACTTTGGCTCCTATTCCCACTCCTAGAAATCAAAGTTCAAATGAAACTTCTACTTCATCCTCTAGTGCTTCAAATGAACTCCAAGAGGTTATGAAACAGTTGCAGAACCTTGGAAATGAGTTGGTGACTATCAAAAGACAACAAGCTCAAAGTGCTAGACCGTATCAGCCTCAAGCGCAGTACCAGGCTAGGCCACCATACCAACCCAATAGGCCACCCAATCCAACTGCAAATCAAAGCCAAGTAAGGCCTCCCGCCAATAGACCATTTCAGCCCTATAACCCCAATGTCGCATCTTCTTCTAAAGCATTAGTGCCAGTCCAAAACAACATAGCTCAAGAGTATGATTGGTGTTTCCCATGCAATGAACCTCACAACCAATCTATGTGCTTCAATGGTGCTTTGAACCAAGCCTTGATGGTGACAACTACTAGCGTAGAGGGTGAAGTGAGTCAAGAAACAAATCAGCAACAAGGGACATCTCAACAAAACACAACTCCAAATGATACCGCACTTGCGAATTGGCAAGCTGAGGATTTTTGTGGCATGAATCAAACAATTTCTCAGAGTGTAGCAGCTAACACAAGATCAAAGAAGAGGAATATTGGTGAAGGGAAGTCATTGGCTCCAAGTGATCTACAACCTTCCATCACTCCACAAGGTGTTGGTAAGCAAAATACAGCCCAAAACGCAAGGACAGCCCAAACCACCTTCTAAACCAACTCAAATGCCAGTTGTTGCTGCCCATGCACAAGAAAGGAATGTGCAACCTAAAGGACAACAAAGAGATCTTTCATCCCCATTTAGCATCATTGATCAAATGAAGAAGACAAATGTGAATATATCAATGTGGGAATCTTTATCCATCCCAGGCCAAAGAGATCTTCTACAAGCTGCCATGAAGAATTGGTCAACTTCGAACCATAGGTCCATATGCAAGAGAATGTCCTCACAAATGCTGCTCAGCCTAAAGGGAATCATGGAGGACAACAAGGTAAAGTTTTGAAGCCCCCTCCATTCTATGTTTCATTAATCATTGGGGATAAACTAGTACACAATTGCATGATTGATTCTGGGGCAAGTAGTTTTGTCATGCCCAAGCAAATAGCTGATCAGCTGGGTCTCCAATATGAAGTCATATCAAAGGGGGTAGTGCAATTGGATGGGACAAAGCAACAGCAATGGTGGGAGTGATTAAAGGTTTGAATCTTACCTGCATGCATGCCCCAACGTTACCATTTTGCAAGATGTGTCGCTGATAGATTTGCCACCACTCTTTTGCCCTATGCTTATCAAGGGATTTCACAGCCTAGAATCGAGGCTACTTATCTCGCCGATTGGTCACACATGTTGTTCGTAACAAGATATGGTACTAAGGTCACAATCAGATCCGAACCAATTGCAAACTTTCATATTGAGCCTCATACTCCAAGCCAAATCAATGCCAACTGCTCAAGATTTGATCAAGAAGATTATCCAAGCACATGATGAAGTCGACACCAAAGTGGAAGCATCCCGTGATTTGACTCTTGATGAATGGGCAAGCAAGGTACATGCTTTTGATCCCTACCAAGAAGTAGAAGAATCTCGAGCTAGGAGTCTATGCATACATGAAGAAAACCAACCTATTCCTAAGATCACCAAACAAGACCATAAGGATGACAATGAGGTATGGAAATTATTTTTCGATGGATCAAGGAGTAGGCAAGGTGCAGGAGGAGGAGCTATGCTTGTTTCACCTCAAGGCATCAAATATTATTCAGCTTTCCATTTCCAGTTTTCTTTGTTCAAACAACACACTGAATATGAGGCCTTGATTCATGGACTTCATGGGCCAGAAAAAGGGCATAAAGAACTGCAGTAGGTGTTTGGGGATAGCGAGCTAATCGTCAATCAAGTCGGGGACAACATGCTACAAAGAATGACCCATCAAGAACTACAAGAATAGGGTATGGGACCTCGTTGAGGATTTCAAGCTTTCAACATCATGTCCATACCTGTGAAGAAAAATGAAGCATGGATAGGCTCGCAGCAGCTTGGAGCAACGTTTGATGTGGTTGACAACATCAAAAGGGAAAAACACAACCACATATCCATGTGATTGTGAGGCCAAGCATAGCTCCAGATAATAACACAAGTCGGGCAGTGTGTTTGAGAATGATCAACAAGATCGTCAATTTTTACAGAAGAAGAGGCTGAATTCTCAACTAGGAATCAAGATAGATTAGAGCAAAGCAAGATGGGGATCAAGTAGTGCAAAGCATGACAAACAAGCTTCCCAAGGGTTTAGTAACATCGAGTCTATCTTCAACCCTAACGACCAATTCCGTAAGGAAAAGGCTAACATACAAAGTCAAGAGAGAAGATTCAGAGCCAATTGGTTGGGAAGGCAAAACACTTCAAATTGGCAAAGTGGCCACCGAGCAGAGAAATCAGATTTCATACAACTTTGCCAAGAATTTCCGATGTCTTCGCTTGAGCTATGAAGACTTGAGAGGTTTCAATCCGAAGTGGCACAACATACCATAGAATTGGATCCAGATGCTAAGCCCATCAGTGTAAGAGACCACCAACCCTCACATGAGCCTCTAATGAAGAAAGAGCTAAACAAGCTAATAGAGGCAAGCATTATATTCCCGATCAAGCACTCAAGCCGGGGGCAAACTTGGTTCTGGCCAGAAGAAGAGGAGAAATCAGGTGTGTGTGTGGACTTCGAGACCTCAACAGGGCATCTCTCAAAGACCATTACCCACTTCCTTCAATGGAACAAATATTGCAAGTGGTATCCGGTTCGGAGAGATTCTCTCTCCTAGATGGCTACTCAGGGTATAATCAGGTAATGGTGAAAGAAGATGACCAGTTCAAGATGGCTTTCACCACCAAATGGGGCACCTATGCCTACAAGAAGATGCCATTTGGGCTATCAAATGCTGGAGCCACTTTCCAAAGGGCAATGGATATGGCATTCAAGGGGTTGATCAATAAAATAGTTTTGATATATCTTGATGACATCACTGTATTCTCCAAAAATGCAGTGGATCACCTCTTTCATTTGAGGTAAGTATTTCAGAGGTGTAGAAGATTTGGGGTATCATTGAATCCCAAAAAATGCATATTCTTGGCTCACGAGGAAAACTTCTAGGCCATATTGTTTCAAAGGAGGGATTGACGATGACCCGTAAAGAGTCAAGCAATTCGAGTTGTCATCATTGCCAAGTCACAAGAAGGCTCTTCAAAGCTTTGGGAAGGATCAATTTTGTCCAGCAGTTTGTTCCAAACTTTGCAGCCTCTCGTAAAGCCAATAACGCTGATGTTGAAAAAGAGCATGACATTTAAGTGGACATCTCAAGGCAAGGCAAGTTTTGAGGCAATAAAAGAGGCTATATCTCAAGCTCCGACTCGTCAATCCAGACTTCTCCAAGGATTTCATGCTATATGCCTTGGTGGTGGAGACACAATTTTGCAATAATCTGTACAACAAAACAAAGAAGGATTAGAACAACCAGCTTGCTTTCTTCACCAAGGCTTGGAGGAATACGAAACTAGGTACTCTTTCATCAAAAGCATGTCCTGCAAAGTGATCAGAGCTTAAAGAAATTCAAGCACCTAGTCTCAAACAATAAGATCCAATTATTGGTCTCTCATGCGGGAGTCAAGGACTTCCTTCTAAACAAGGATCTAAATGAGAAACGTGCAGGATGGATCACTCGTGTCATGGAATATGACATCGAAATTAAGGTCACTAAGCTAGTACGTGGAAAAGGACTATGTGAACAACTAGCTTTGAGTCGGCAAGTGAAGTAAGTGATGAAAAGAGACTGACTCTCTGGTACTACAGATGGTCAAGAACAGAAAATGATGATGTGCCCACCTCCTTGTTGACTCGTAATATGATACACTTCCTACAGTAGGCCTATGCCCTCCGGAAATGAGCAAAGCAAAAAGGAGATACTTCAGATTACAAGCCATTCCATATGTGCTTGTTGATGGTGTTTTGTTTAAAAAAGACATCAATGGAGTTCTATTGAGGTGCATGGGACAAAGTCAAATTGAGAGGGTGTTACGAGATTTTCATGATGGAGATTCCGGGAGGACATTTCACCCCACGAGTAATAAACTCTCAAGATAATGAAGGCAGGGTATTATTGGCCCACAAAGTTGTTCAAGGATCGCTATACATGGATAAGAAAGTGCAAGAAATGTGCACTCTTCACAGAAAAGAAAGACTAGCAAAGACTTCCATCGCACCCAATTTTGGTTGACCAACCATTTATGCAATGGGGATTGACTTCATCGGGGTCATCAACCCAAACTCAAGCCAAGGCCACAAGTGGATTCTCACGGCAATGGACTATTTCACCAAGTGGACCAAGCAAAGAGCGCTCAAAGAGGCAAATGAGTCTAACATACTAGACTTTTATGAAGGAATAGTGACCTGTGTTTGTGTGTGCCCACCACTATCATATCAGACAATGCATTGGCATTCATAGGTTCCAAGATTACAGAATGGGCTGTCAAGAATGGAATCTATTTGAGCACCTCTTCAAATTATTACCCGCAGGGTAATGGACAGGCAGAGTCCACGAACAAGAATTTGCTAAGAATCATCAGAAGGACTCTGGATGAAAACCAAAGGACATGGCATACCAAGCTAAAATCAGCATTATGGGTTGATGACAGATAACGCCAAAGAGGTCTACAGGTAATTCTCCCTACAAGTTGGTCTATGGGAAAGAGGCAGTATTGCCTATATCATTAGAATTGCCAACATTGGAGCTCATGAAGTAGTTGGAGTTGTCTGAGTTCGAACCAATGGAGGCCAGGTATGCAGAGTTGATGGAATTGGAAGAAATAAGAGAACATGTAGTTCAGATGATTGAAAAGGATCAGGCCTTAGTAAAAAGATGGTTTGATAAGAAGGCAAGAGCAAGGACCTTCCAGGAAGGGGACCTAGTTCTGAAATGGGATGCAGATCGGGCAAAACCAGGAAGGCATTCCAAGTTTGATGCCATTTGGAGTGGCCCCTACATGGTCATGGATGTAAAAGTAGTAATGCCTTCCAATTGTCTACATTGGATGGAGAAGAACTCCCGATTCCGGTTAACGGAATCTATCTTAAACATTGCTACTAAAAGGAAAAGGTTTACCCTTGTAAATATTAGCCTAGATTTCAATTCCTCTAAGTGCGTATGCACATTGTCTTGTCAGTAGTTAGGTTTCAATTTCCCTAAGTGCTTTGGCACAGGTTTTGTTGCTCTCAAGTTGTTTTCTACAGTTCAGAGTGCTGTCGAGAAGGAGTTGCAGATCGTGCTCTGGATCGATATCGTGTTGGTTTCAGGTTATTGCTTATGACTCCATGCCCAATGGATTGCTAAAAGGCCACTGATCTTCTACCTAGCAGGCAGGTGATCCCGTTGAGTCACCAAATTGTTGTATATATCTTCCCCCGGGTAGATATAGACAAACGGAAGAATATGGAAATCAAAGAAACTCAAACCCCGACATTTATTTCAGGAAAGTCACCCGCATGAAAATGGATGTCATGAAAAAATGGATGCGCCATGCGCAGTAAAGGGCGCATGAAAATGGATGTCGACATGAAAATGGATGCGCGCAGGCAAGTAGGAAGGGCGCATGAAAATGGATGTCGACATGAAAAAGGATGCGCCAAGGCGCAGGTAAAGGGTGCACATGAAAATGGATGTCGACATGAAAATAGATGCGCCAAGGCGCAGGTAAAGGGCACATGAAAATGGATGTCGACATGAAAATGGATGCGCCAAGGCGCAGGTAAAGGGCGCATGAAAATGGATGTCGACATGAAAATGGATGCGCGCCAAGGCGCAGGGCGCAAAATGCGCATGACAAAGATGTCGACATGAAAAAATGGATGCTGCGCAGGTGTAAAGGGCGACATGAACATGTCGACATGAAAATGGATGTCACATGAAAAATGCGCATGCACACATAAGGGTATGTCGACATAAGGATGGATGCGCCAAGGGCACCTTCAGGAGGTCGACAACATGGATTTGAGGCGCAACATTTTGAGCGCCGAGCAGAAGCTGCACCCTCACCCAGATATATTCGATGGCCATAACTTTTCACAGGAGCTCTGATTCATGCAAGGTTGGATTTTTGGAAAGCTTACAAGGTCCTCTATCCAACTACGACTGGATATCTTTAATTGGGTGAGAAAAGTTCTTAAAAATGCAAAATACAGTTCACCACTTTTTGGGTTTGCTAGGTTCTCACCTACCACCATATAATGAGATGAATTAAATGCAACCGGAGGTGGTGGGGTAGATTTGGATTTCCTCTCTCTTCCCTCTCTCATTCTTCCTATAAATTGTAAGGAGGGGCTTCTTTCTAAAGGTTCGACATTCTTGTTTTCCCCTCCCCCTTCTTCTCTTCGCAGTGAATTTGTGGAGTTCAAACCTCCCATTTAAAATCGTAATGCAAATTTGCCTCTCGCATTTTCAGAGTGTATCAGATCAATCTTTGGAGCAAATAATGCATGTCCGTGGATGATTCTCAACCCTCTCTCGTGTTCATTTGCATCCTCCCGATCTTTCACGCAAATTTGGTTATCTCGTGCATGATCTTGCATTGCATTTTAATGGTTTGTGTTTATTGGCAAGACAGTGTTCTTCATTCCTCCTGCATCACCTTTGTTAGTTTAGGTTTTATTTTTATGCATCTTCTTACCCCGTCTCCTGGAAAGTTAGTTTAGATTTTTTTGAGTAAACCCTCTCGCATTTTTACGTGTGCATCCGAACAGAGGAATAGGAACCGCCTTCATCCGAGAGCTTTTCATATTTCACCATCGTGTGACGAAATCCGTGATGGATTCATCCTTGAATTTGAAAGGAACGATAACCAAATCGTACCAAGCCAAGAACACAGATGTTAATCAAACACCATGATCAATAAGATGAAATTAATTTGCTAGAATGACTTTACATAAAACCTTTGCAAACAAATGAGAAACAATATCATATATTATTATGGAACTTAATGCAATATATTGAGAATGGTCCTTGCTTAAATAGGCAAGAAATAATAATCTAAGAACTAGTCAAGGTCATAGATCAAGCCATGAATCAAGGAAATAACTAGTCATCAAAGAACTAGTCAAGACCATAGATTTATGAGAGAACTATACATCAAGGATCTAATCAATACCATAGATCAAGGAAAGAACTAGTCAATACCATAGATCAAGGAAAATAAAGTACCTAGGTGAACATGAGCTAAGGTAAATACCTAATTTAACACCCCCTCAAGTGAAGCTAGGGGCCAAAATAGAAGTGGCATGTCCACGGTATGAGTCCCAAAGAACTAGGCCCGATGAGGTACTCATGTACAATAAGCGGGGAAAAAAAAGGAACACCGCAAGGTACCCAAAACCAATAATAACAAACTAAAGAGAGTAAAGACCTGATCCAAGGAATCCCAAGAAGCTCGTCTCAAAAAAACTCATATAATCTTGAAGAAGTTTGGTGTGCATTTGTGGTCTCGAATACACTGTTTGATCACAAAAATCAAAAACAACTGACACTGGGTTTCACCAGAATAGCTCCATACAAGGAGATTGTCAATGGAGTGATGTCAAAATTACAAAAAAATACCAAACATAATTCGATCAACTGTTGTAAATAGGTGTGCCACGATCCTTGAAAAATAACCAAAGCAACAAGGTAAGGACACAAACTCCAGAGTGTCATGATCCAAGAAAATCCAAGGTAACAAGGCAAGGACACGAAACCCGAAGAAGTAGGATCAACACCACACCCTCCCATACTGTTGAATGGGTGGAGTGACGCTACAAATTTGTATGAATTACCCAAAATCAACTACTTGAACACTGAAAAAATAACATTGGACTTCACCAAAATAGATCCCCCTCAAGAGATACTGTCAACATGCCAAAATTGTCGAAAATACAAATACAAAATCTCTCAACAAACAAGAGAGATACACTACACCTGCTAAAGAAAAATACTCAAAACAAGAAGCATCACAATGCATAAGGTATAGAAAGTGGAGCAAGAGGTCGAATGGTGGAGGAGCCATGCCTATAGAGTCCTCTCAATGAATGCCTATGTTGCCTCCACGAGTGATTAGATATCCACCCCAAATCAACACGGATGGATGAAGAAGATGTCCTGCATATGACTTGGTGCAAAATGCACAATGGGTGCATGTAAAAGAACATCAGAATATGTGTTAGGTTGATCATGTCTGAAAACTGAAATATCAGGTTTCTCAAGCCTGAGTGAAGATGTAGAACTCATGTGTTGCTCAGGATCCTCAGAAAGAGTCGAGCGAACAAAAAAAGAGCTCTATCAATGTGTGATCCCAATGAAGTATCTACTCGAAAACCAATGTCATGACGAGAATTCCACTTAACATGTGGAATAGAGGAAATAATACCCTATGAATGTTTGTCAATGACTCCTCTAGTGAGACCCATAGAATGGAGCATGCAAGAACCTGAATACAGTGGTATGCTTCTTAAAAATCCATGCAATTGAGTAGAAGTAGGATACACAACATGTGGTACTGTAATAGGCACAGATGTGGAAGAGCATGTAGTAACAAGCCTCACAGGTTTAGAAGCATCAAAAGCAGGTTCAGGCTCAAAGACTGGCAGATCAATGTCATTGGGTACAAGAGCAACAGCTGCAAGTGGACTAGGAGCATGGATATGGTTGTCCACAATATGATGGTGATGTTGTAGGCTAGCAAGTTTGTTATGCAAGGAGTGTATTATTGTATCCTTATCATGAATGAGTGATTGTAGAAGAGAATTTCACTTCTTGAGCAATCTATTTTCTTCCACAAATTTTACAATATCCTCTTGAAGTCCACATACTTCAGAGAAAAGCATATCATTCTTAGAATCCATGATAGGTACAAACTATAACTCCCAAAAGTTTAGGACGTCGGGCTCAACCGAAATTGCGTCCACAATTGATTACAACACTCCTCCATATTTGGCACTTTATAGTTCAAGTCTTAAAATAAATATTTCCAATGGAAAGAGCACGAAAAAATAAGCACTTTTGTAAAAAATGGCACTCAAAACCGAGTTATCGATCAAAAGTTACAAGCTTTTTAATATTTTGCTCTCTTATTTATTTTAGCTACCACTAAAACAAAATAAATTGTTGTTGGCTTCACCACACAAATAAAATTAAAGGGGTCTAAAGTTAAGCACCTACTAGTAGGAATCACAATCTTTAAACCCTCATATGACCATACCATATGACCAAGGTCTAAGTAGATAGTGATCTTTATTGCCGAAAATAGCAACCTATGGATTTACCCGAAATAGCAAAAATCGTGCACAACATCCATGGACCCTTGCCAAAAAAGGAAAGATTTGAAAACCTTCCTGTGCACAAACCGAGACAGATCCGCCATACCAAAAAACCCAATGTAGATCTCGTGAAATCCAAAAAAACCCAAAAACATTTTCTTCGATTCGTAAGCGTGTGGTGTGAATCCCGAGGCAAACCTATGTATTTCACAAAAACCCACAAAAAATGCCTGCCTCCAGAAATGGCCGAGTTTACAGTCGATCTTAGGGTTTTCACACCTTCCAGATCCAATGGAAGCCTCTATTTTGCATAAAAATGCATGCAACAACAAAATACGACCAAATCCCAAATATATGAATATACAAATATTTTATTTACAAAATAAAACTTACAGACAGATGTCAATAGTAATCTCTGCTCTAATACCATGAAAGGAACGATAACCAGATCATACCAAGCCAAGAACACAGATGCTAATCAAACACCACAATCAATAAGATGAAAGCAATTTGCCAGAATAACTTTACATAAAACCTTTGCAAACAAATGAGAAACAATATCATATATTATTATGGAACTCAATGCAATACATTGAGAATGAGCCTTACTTAAATAGGCAAGGAATAACAATCTAAGAACCAGTCAAGGTCGTAGATCAAGCCATGAATCAAGGAAATAACTAGTCATCAAAGAACTAGTTAAGACCATATATTTAGGAGAGAACTAGACATCAAGGATCTAGTCAATATCATAGATCAAGGAAAGAACTAGTCAATACCATAGATCAAGGAAAATAAAGTACCTAGGTGAACATGAGCTAAGGTAAATACATATTCTAATAGAATTGGCAGATAGTGTACAAGTCATTGATGGTTGTTTTACGCGTGATATTAATGGAAAAATGTTCAAGAAATAATTGTGCAAGCTAGGAAAAAGAAAATATGGAGTACTGAGGAATATTATTATACCACTCTAAGGCAGGACCAGCCAAAGACATGGGGAAAGTACGCAGCATCAAGTCTTGGTCGTGTGCAATGAGATAACATGTGTGCTTAAATGCTCTAAGATGTTGTTGGGGATCCTCCTTTCTGTTAAACTTGGCGAACTTCGGCAATTCCTAGTGTGGAGGATATGGTTTCATGGGCATGGATGGATGGATGGGTTCATTACATATTTTCTCATAAGACAATGTGAGTTTGGACCCCAACGTAGCTGCCTCTAGGTTGGCTAACTGACCTATCAAGATTTGCATGGGGTCATTAGGAAGTGTCTCGTTGAGAAATGAAAGGTGGTGGTTGGATTTGAGTAGGTGTGGGGATCTCGAGGAATTTGGTATGGGTGAGTGTAAGTTATGTGTGATAGTTGAGGTGGTTCTTTGATAGAATGTGTGTTGGTGAGAAACAGGGCGTGGTGTGATTGCTAAGATTTTGGAGGTTGTGGGAAGCTAATTGAGTGGGGATGTGAGTGTATGCGGGTTAATAACACGGAAATGACATTGTGTGTTGCAAAGGTATGGTTGGAGGAAGTTGGGAAGTGAGGGTATAGATTTGTGATGTAGTAGGAATTTTCTATCTGGATAAGGGATTTGACCCCGGGATGGTTGAATGGAGGTACCAGTGACCATAGGAGCCATTGTAGTGGTAGGGATGGCAGTCACGATAGTTGTGTTGATGTGAGGAAGATTGGGCGGAATGGGCGTAACTACCTGGGTGGTCTAGTGTGCCGATGGGTTGGTGGAAGATGATGCAAAATCATGTAAGGCCATAGATTGAGGAATGTCAAAACCAGCATTATAAGGATAGACTTGCTGAAGTAGTGGCCCATCCAAAGGGAGGTGTATGTATCTTCTTCAAAGATAGTCTTGGAGGGCCACAGGGTTGGCATCAAGAATCTGTCTGAATTTTGGGTCTCCAAGAGGGAAGACCGAGGTACCAAAAGGCTCTAATCTAACAGAGGTCGGAGTGGCTGGCCTAGATGGGATGGAATGTTGGTTTAATGCCATAGTGTGGGTGAAAGGTATTAAATGAGGAATATTAGTAAGAGGATGGGTGCCTGTGAGTGAGATAGGAAGAAACACGGATGATGAAGTTGTTGATGTAGTGATTGATTGGGATGAAGCACTATGTGTGGCGAGGTTGTGTTCCATCTTTTTAGCAGTGGATCAAGTGATTACGGGCATAAAAAGGAAATCGTTGTTATATTAACAAACAAGTCAGACAAATAGTGTTTTTTTTTAAATCAAGAATGTGTGTAAAATAAAACGGTGAAAGAGGACCTAGAAAAGGTAAACTATGTTTGGTTTTAGGTAATTTATGGCTAGGAAATGTCTAAAATGGTTCGGTTGGGTGATCAAATCCCAATCAATGAACCAGGTGCAATGAATGTTTTGATGTGTTGATTAATTTGTGAATTTTTAGGTAGTGTGTGATGATAAGTGTGATGTAAAAAGTTAAACCCCTATTTACACGATGTGAGAAAGCAGATGCGCGAGGGTTCATTTTACTCCACATTTGAAATATAAAGTTTGATGCTAGCAATCAACCAGTGTATGAAAGTATAATACAAAAAGGAACAAATAAGGAAAATTGAATAATACATGTATATCACTTTTCTCCTTTTTATCTAAACAGCAAGTTTGAGCAAGTGTAAGCTTTAGGCAATCTGGAAAACACCTTTTGTCATATTGAACTAAAATGTTTGAAAATGATAATCAATGATTGGGAACATCCAAGGATTTCAAGATCGTAGATGAGATTAACAAGCGACGATTGGTGATATGGTCTGAGTTTAAGATCTTATCTCGACGGCGTAATCCTGTAAAGGAAAATACGACAATTAGTGGATGTGATCCAAAAGAGATAAAACAAATAAATAAATTAGAATAAACAAATTACTGGATTAGTCATATATAAAGTAAAGTAAACACTAAACAATGCAATGGCTATTATTAAGTAATAAAAGAAATTAGACACTAAACAATAGACACGATAATGTGATAATTAAATCAAAGTAATAAATGACGACAGACACTAATAAATGACAAACCTATTGTAAACTTATAAAATTGAACGATAAATGAACAAGATGATAATGAAGCTCAAATGGTAAACAATGTTATGAAAGCCAATGTGAACATACATTTAGTCATCAAATTTAAAAAAATCACCAATAGATGCTTATTAAGGATATAAAATATAATTGGATGTTTAGATGTGAATAAATTATTAGGAGAGACTATGTGATTAAATTGCATTGAGGCGTGTATCTAAGATAAATGCAACCTAAAGAATTGTAAATAAATTATTATAAGGAGCTGTGAAGTTATTCCTACTACGCAATATTAGTTTTCAACGCATTCTTTATAGACATGTTCTAACGAATTGCCGGTAACTATTAATATACAAATCACTATTCACTGTGTAGAAACATGATCTGATTAATTACTGCAAAATGTAAAGCTGACGTGGATTTGCAATGTGTGGATGGCGATGACGGGGAAAAGGGAGGTGTGGAGCGGAGGGAAGTTGTTATTGTTATTTTCTTTTTGTATTATTTTGTTATATATATATATATATATATATATATATATATATATATATATATATATTGTTTTTTTCTCTCTTATTTGTGTAAATCTTAAAAATGAACTTTATACTTGTAAAACAAGAACAAAACGACAATATTTTCCTTTTTTTTTGCATTTTTAGAAAATTCAATAAAATTGCACACCTATTATAAAAAAGTCAATAACCGATCCTTTCAAACTAAAAAACCCACTTACCCTAATGACAACACAAATAACTACATGTACGAACCACAACGCATGGCTAGAAATAGTAACAATGATCATGCAAGTGGTGAATTTACAAATGAAAATTACTGAGAATATATATCTAGATTGATGCGATGTCATATTTACAATAATATGAAATACAATAATCTGTATACATATGACACCCATATGAGCCAGCAAACAAAACAACCAGAGCTTGGATCTGGTCCCACCGAGCATGCCAAATGTTGATTTGGAAAACTCGTTCTCGCACGGGTAAACACCAGAGGCGCCACCACCAAGAACTCGAATGATAGAGGGCTTAGGACCTTAAATGTAGATATGGCTTCGGGTACGGGCGCGAGAGAAAATAGATACGTAAAAAAGAAAATAGAATCTACAAAATGGAAAGCAGATAAGATTAGATAATGATATACAGGATTGTCTGACAAAGTAGATCCGAGAAGTGTTAACTTCCTTAGTGGCTATCAATCCCCATGTTCACAATAAAATAACGAATATCAAATGATAAGATGATATGCCAAAAACTACAAAAATCTACAATATGTTGGAGAGCAGTATAAATATGATACCGAATTAGTATCTGACGAACAACCAATTGATTGTTAGGCTGGCGATATGAAATTGGTAGAGCTCCGCTTCCAAATGATTCATAATATGAAGCAAAATTTCACGAGATAAATGAATTTAAGCTTCAATTTCTAGAATTTTCTCCTCTCCCTTAGAGGGGGAAAGAGTTCTATTTATAAATTGAATTGAGATTAAATAAAGGATTACAAATAATTATAATTTGCAAAATAAATTTTGATTAAGAGGACATGATGAAGAGGTGATTTGATGATGGGGTTTATGATGTGAGAAAAAGAAAAGATGTGATGTGGAGTAGGGACATAATTAGGTGTAATAGTGAAGTCATGTGTTCACTTTACATTATTGATTTTGGATTTGTTTCGGAGAGGGAGATTTTGAATTATTGATTTTATGGGTGGGGTTCATATTTTAATAATTTGAAGAGATTGAATTTTTAGGTGGGAATTGATTTTTAGGTGAGAAGTGATTTTGACATAAGTGGGGAACATGTGGGGTTATTGATTTATATATATACTTTTGAATTATTTAATTATTAAATAGAATGATATGATTTATTTAAAATAAATTATTTAATATAATATAATTTTGGCATGTGATAATATATTAATATAGTTATAAGATTAATTAACCGAATGTGAATTGTTGGTAGGAAATGAAACCTGAATAAAGCGTCTTTGAAGAAGATCAAAACCCGGGATGGTACCATAATTTGGTGTCTACAGCAAGTTATCATTGGCCCACTCTTTTTAGAGATTTTTATAATTATTGTAAGATATGTGATATTTGTCAAACACATGGGAAACATAAGACTTCATCAACTCCATTATGCCCTATTCTTTCACTTGGTCACTTTGAAAAGTGGGGAATAGATATTGTAGGTCCACTTCCAACTACCCCATGCCAAAATAAGTATATTGTAGTTGCCACGGATTATTTAACCAAGTGGGTTGAAGCTAGGCCATTAAAAAGCAGATTACATGGATGAAGTGGAAAGGTTCATGTATGAACACATTATCACCAGATTTGGTTATCCATTAGAAATTGTAACAGATCAAGGAAGTCACTTCATTAATGAGGTGGTAGAAGCCCTAGTAAACAAGTTTTATATTAAGCACAAGAAGGAAACAACTTACAAGCCAAGCATAAATGGATAAGTAGAGTGAACAAATTATGTATTATGTCAAATCCTAGAAAAATATGCAGCTTTGCAGGTGCATAAGTGGGATAAAAGGATTCATGCAGCATTGTGGGCATATAGGGAAACATCAAAGTCAGCAACAGGATACTCCCCATTTCAATTGGCTTATGGCATTGATCCAGTTCTTCCTATTGAGTTTGATATTCCCACTGTGAGAGTTATGAAAAATGAAAGGATGGATGAAAGTGATTCAGTAAGAGAAAGATTGGTACATCTTCATTTGCTAGAGGAAATGAGGGAAACAACAAAGGATACAAGTTATAAGAAGAAGATGAAGCAGAAGGAGTACTTTGATCAAAAGATCCTCTGGTCTCCATTTCAAGTAAATGACTTGGTTCTAGTATATGATTCCAGATACAAAAAGAGAAGGCATAGAAAAATTCTTCCAAAATGGATGGGACCCTACAAAATAGTAGTTGTGCATGAGAATGGTACATATCAACTGGAGGAATTGGATGGTACTCCCATTACAAAATGGGTCAACCATGACAAGTTAAAGATTTTCCAGGCACCAACTTCAAAATGTCCATAATAGTCTACTCTAAGGACAGAGTAGAAGCTAGGGAGGAAGATGTCGACACTAAAGTTTTACTCTGTAATTTCTATTTCATTAATGTATGTGTTAGGAATAGGGTGTTGTTAAATATAACTAGTAGTAGCATCCGATAGAAGATAATGGCACTTTGCCCGATCTGGTATGACCAATAAAGTGGAGTACGGTATGAGTTAAAGTACAATAGGAATGTTGTGGTAAAAATTAAATATTTGTCATAAGTGGTCTTGGTAATGTTAAAATGTCAAAGTTAGGGTAAATGGATAAGTAGGGTCTACATGATTTAGAATTAGAAATATTATATTTGTAATAATGACAAGGAGTGATGTCATAAATATTTTGTATATTAAATTTGTGTAATATCTATAAAGGTGGAACCCATGTGAGATGATAAGGTTTATCTTATCTTAGAAGATAAGCCTACATGTAAAGACAAGAGTTGAGGCATGGAATATGATTGGCTAGAAGAGATTTCCTATCCTATCTTAGAGATAGGGTGGATAAGCTTGAATTTCTATAAATAGAGAGGCCACCCCTTCTCATTTATCATAGAACAAAGTTGTAATAAGTATTTTATGAATAAAATATTTATTATGAAGGTGTGTTAAGGAAGCCATCAAGAGGAGTAATTGTGAAGTTTCTCCCATAACTATTGTTGGAAAACAAGTGGAGTTGGTAACACTTGGAATAATTCATGGGTGAGATTGTAACAATTTCATGTTAATAATATATTTTACAGTTGTATTTCATATTTGTCATCATTATTTTATGTCATAGTCTGTGGTATTCTTGTGTTATGTCTGCTATTGTGTTTCCAAATTACTACCACCAAACCAAAAGTTGTGCATTACTGAAATAATCATAGCACAAGGAGTTCCGGTGAAATATTATTAGTGTGCGGATTGGTGTTAACATGCACATCAATCCCTGCATTGGCTAGATGGTCCTGATAATAGCAAACCTCATTCAAGGCATCATTGAACCTCGCCATGGATACGGTCTAGGGTGGTTCCATCAGCCTAACTACCCCCTATGAACTCTACCTGACCAAGTACCCTATCTGATGTAGGTACCTATTATATGGGACCCTATCATTGTGCCTTTGTTGGTACCTATGTAGCTACCTGGGCCTGTAGGGCCATAACCTATGCCTTTGAATTGGCCAACTAGCCCTATAATCTGTCCACATGGGCTTGTAAGGAGACTACCGCCTCCATCCCCATCTCCACCCTGTGCAGGAGCCTATGCATGTGTTACTTGTGCTTGTAGGGCCATCACCTTTTCCTGTAAGGTGGTCACCTATGCATGTGACCCTATCGGTGACCCTACAAACCTATAATATGTGCCTATAGGGAAGCCCCACGACCACCTGTAATGTATCCCTCTACTCTGACATTGTCTCTAAATTAGGTTTCCCTAGCCTCGGCGATGCCACGCATCATTTGTGCCACTCACCACCTGCTTGTTTGTATCCATCGGTGACGCCTATATCATCAATCTATTTATCTAACACCTGCTCCTCCTTTATGGGAACACTCGGACATGGTGGAGACATGGGTCTCTCCATGTCATCTCTATGGTACTATGGGAAAGGTGGGGGAACATCCTACCACATGATCCACAGGTATCATGTCATGCCCATGACACGCCACCCATATATCCATCTCAATAACTAAAGCTCCTCTAACTCCTCAACCATATCTCTATATAACAAAAAATCAACATATATCTACGCCACGTGATATCCACCACCGATAGGCCCTCCAATAGCTGCATGTAGTATATAACCTCATATGTGGCCCTAGTCAATCTCAGTTGTGCCCCGGCTAGTACCCATCTCCTGAATCCTACTCTATACAATCCACCCCTGAACCACAACCTATTGTGGTAACCCAAATGGATGCACACACACAATGTGCTCATATGCCCAACAGTGTAACAAGAATGCACAACACATACCAAACCTCCTCAACCTACCATACGCCCATAGTTCCCTATACAATTGAACCAAAAATTTTGGTGCCCAAATAAAGCATATCCACTCCTCGATCATGTCATGTAGCACCCCCATTAGTGCTCGCAGAAATATCCCATCCTTGGAATCTAGGAGAGAAAAATAACCTCTGCCACCATCATCGAATAGATAGCTTGGTCTCTTATGGATATGTCATATACCTATCCCCATAACTCATACTCACACTGTGATAACTCAGCATTCCCATCACCTCACCAAAAACTAGCACTATTAGCTCCACTAATGCCTCGTTTGAAATTGAATACACTATCTCCCTAACAATAGGAAGCATCAACATCCTATACATGTCCTCGATGTGACATTCATCTCGTTAGTCGGTAAGTGAAAGGTATTGGTCACAGAGTCCCAATTGTTGATGAGAGCAACAATCAAGCTAGGATCTTGACCTATATGCCTATAGCACCTAATCAAAGTAGTTCTAACATTTTGTATGTGCTCTTACTCCTCAACCTGTCACGCTAGGACACATATGTATCAATAGTGGTGGTACTCTGTCTCTCATAGTTAGCTAATCTCTTGCCTACATCATCCAAAACAACATTGTCAAGTCGCGACCCTCTCAAATTACCTATTCCTTAAAACCTCAACTGACCTCATACTTAGCCATTTTTACCAAATCATACCTGAAACCATCCATCATACCTACCCTTCACCTGGTTTCCATACCTACCCTTTACCTATTTCACCTAAAAACCTATTGTCTTCATTTTGATACTTACCCAATCTCATAGATCATTTCACCTACATACCTATCATACATCACCAACATAGTGCCTTAGGTCCTCTTCCACCTACATTAGCCTTCACCTACTTCGTCCTTTTCTATTTAAGTTTCCCATCTAGCCCCTCTTTTACCTAGTCACATTTTATAGTAGTGACATCGAGAAAGCCTTGACTATAATCGGTCATCTTGACCGATGTCGATCACCCCAACATTGACTAATGCCATCCAAAACCAAGCGACAACAACCAACCAATGGTGACATCGGTCATTTTTTTTGAAATTAAATTGAAACCCCAATCCCCATTATTAAAAATTATAAAAACACCCTAAAAACTTACACCAACCCACCCAAACATATCCTACATTAATCCCCAAACCTACTTCAACTACATTTACCTCTTCCCACCACTCCCCACCCCCATTTTACTCATTTTCAACCATATTTTAAAACCAAAACTCCCCCAAATGCATTTGAAAACCAACTTTTAAAATTAAACAAGAGGTTTAGGAATGCCTCCTACCTCTACTTAGTTTTGTCTCTGCGGTGGCACCTCTAGTCTCTGTGTTGGTGGTCCTCCCACTCCCTTTCTCATCTCCACCATTCCAAACTCCAACCACGAACCTCCCAACCAATCAAATCACTCCAATCGATCTTTTGGACTCGCCTACCAAATTTCACTCACCCGTTAGTCACTCGCCAACTCAGCTAGATACCTTATACCATCACTTTTCCACTTTCCACTTCTTCTCTGTCATTTTCCAAAAATGGTAAAGTAACAAATGAATCCATAAAACATGGATTTTACCTTTTTATCCCCAAATCAACATGACCGAGATCGGTCAAGACGTGCCCTAGCCGACCGATGTTGGTTAAGCTATAACCGACATCGGTCACCCGACATAACCATTTGACCCACACTATGCCCACTTTTCCTCCAACTCATGTTACTCAAACAACCTTTCACCCTTACCCAAACCTATTACAACTCACCTAGAAGCCTATATTACATATACCTTAACTACGTTTAGGGACATGTTATTTACCTACACCTCGGCCTTACTTGTGCCCTGACCTGAATCACCTTTTGTGACATTTGAATTTATATACTCGTTATAACTTGCAATGTTTCTACCTATGTTATTCACCCTAATGACCTTACCTTGCCAAATGTCATGATGTTTATCCGACCAAACCTTTGGTGCCCTGGAAAAAAAGCCAATACCCATTCCTCCACCTTGCCTAGTTGTGATTCAAGACCATATCCTATACCTTGGATACTTGAACCACTTCAACCTTGTTTAGATAAACATATTGACCTTTGACAAAGTAGAGTTTGTAAGCTCTTCAACATGTTACCTTATTGCAATCTATACATGTGTGTGTGTCTGTTTGATTTCCATTACCTAATACCTGACCTAGCCATTACCCTTACCTGTAACCCATCCACCCTTATTTTTATTAAAAACCTATTTATCAAACCATTCACCGACTCTGTTTCCTACCTAATCAGTTCTTGGTTTGAGGGGGATCACTTTCATCCATACTTGGGGTAACCTAATCTCTACTCATACCTAGGACACCGACTTCCCGTTTTTGTCAGCATCACTTACCAATACAAGCTACACGACAAAAAGGGGCAAATGTAGACAGCAAATTTGGGTCACATTCCCTTAACCCTGTCAATTAAATAAATTCATACTATACCCACTCATGTCCCTAGTGCACACATGTTAATTAATTTCATTGCAATAATAAAATTAATTAATTACCTCACCTATCCACCTCACTCAAAGACCCATTCACATTCTATTAATTAACCAGGACTAATTCTATACCAATCCTAACCAACTAAGACTTAGTCTAAAACTAACATTAACTCTCACTATTTCTCCTATAAGAACTCATACTTATCTAGGTGGACTCTATCACTTGAGACCCGAGTTAAGGATATCAATCACGCCAAAGATAGTAAATATTAGGCTATTTTGGAAAACCTAGACTTATCCACCTTAACCGATGTCGAGTTATTCCTCAACCGTCACCGGTCACCTAACTGCCATCGGTTACTTTATATACAAATTTGTAACCTTTTACCTAGGTTTGTCATTCAGTTATTGGATCCTTATTGCATTCAAGCATGAATCTTCAAGACCTCCTACATCCAGATGATGAACACACACAACCACGAGTTCAAGACAAGCATCGATTATCCTTCCAAAGTGTTAAAATACTCACGGGAGAACATGGATTGTATTGTTTTAGCCTGAACTAGCTACCACCTCACCAATCAATCACCAACCTTCATCTAGCCATGAGATCCTCATATCAGTAAGTAAGTAACGTGATCTTAATCATTTGTGTTTCCTTTATTGCAGATCTCTTTTCTTCCTTCAATACTTTCAATTTCTTCTATTACCCATACATCACCTTCTTCCCACCAACCCACTATTCAATCACCCCAAGCCCCTTAACCATTCTAAACCTCCTTCTTAGTATCCTTGAGTCTTCTCAGCCATATTACGACCCAAACCACACTACCCTCACTCTTTGTGCAATCATAGAGAGCTCTAAAAGTCATTTTTAATAATTTACTACCTATTGCCCCTACCAACATTAGTTCTCTCATTGCCATTGATTTAGTCCCCATACGGAAATGGTCCGGGACGTATCGATATCGATCTCTGTATCATTTTACATTCTCAGACCAACAAGCTTCCCACTCACCCAAGATTAACCCCAAACCCTTACTGGACCTTTGACAAACTGTCATACACAGAACAAACCCCATTCTAGTTAGATTTAGTGTTATTTTAATATCTAGCATAAAATCTAGTGTATTTTTTGTATGAGAAACCTTAATCATTACATTGTAATAAGACCTATTTATTTCAGTTTCTTATTCACATTGAATTGTATTAAACAAAGGATTAACAACCATTCGAGGAAGCATCACACTTCTCGAGATCTAGCCTTGCTAGGAATTCCTCTAACTCTTGTTATTTAATATTATTTGGTGGTCTTGTTGTGTTTCTTATACAGGTTGTTTCTCCTAGCCAAAGGGAATCTCTTCACGATTAGCTTGGATCAAAAAATCAGCAACGTGCACATTCAACCTTCGACCTACATATCACATGTATTCCTCCTAACCTATTTCCTATTTTGTTGTAACCGAATCAAATCAAAAATTTGGTGAAACAAAATTAACTAAAATATATCATAAACAACCTAGCCAAAATAGAGTATAATCTAACCATTTTCCTAACAAATATGACACCTCAACCCATTCGAAAAATGAATTCAGGATCTTATCCCTTGAACATACAACAAATAAACTTAAATTAGGAAATTGTTGCAACTATTACCTAAATAAAATCGAACAAACTGAAAAACACCGACGATTAGGTAAAATGCCAACAATTATATAAGTGTGTTTCTCTACCTCATTTGGGGACCAACTTGCTTGCATTCGAGCTCATTCTTTGTCTTGATTGTGAACATTTATCAATCTTTGTTTAGTCTAGTTTCACAATAGGATAAGCTCTATATCATTTTTTCCAGTTGGAAAACATTCTTACTGACCGTCCAAGAGCTACGAGTTTCTAGCTACACATCCCTCTTTTTTTGTCAATTTGTTCAAGCTCCTATTTATGCAAGTCTTCTCTGTCACCACACATCATTTTCATCTTGCATGTGTACTTCCCATTTTCGAATAGGTCCTACTTAGGAGTCAATTGATATTCACTAATTTATAGGTTCGAAGCGGTTTCAATCTTCATCCAAATCAAGGAAATATTATATATTTGCATCTTTTATCTACTTATTTGAAACATCCATAGTTGTCAAGCCTTCTATTTTCCATTATAATCAAGCTATAACTAATTAATGTATTGAAAAGATGATCATATTGTTAAAAATATATTATATTCTATATTGTTTAATCTAACTCATAATCGCCAGTGTTTTAGTGAAATGCCTATGTTTTCTGAAAAGCCTATGTTTCATATCATTTTTGACATTTACAGCATTTATCATATTATCATCTATCAATTACATCTATTTCTCTAGTTTTTGCTAACATATGATCAAGGATGGGTCTCTGTAGATGGCTATAGGTGGCCAGGCACACGAGATAACTAGTATCAATTCTCTTCCAATTATTCGTCACCCATTACACTAGGAGCAATATGATGTATTGCTTGATCTAGAACTTTGCGCAATACATTCAGTCCCTTCATACCAGCTACAAAACATCTTTGAGATCACTCAAAGCATTCGAGAGGCCACGGATGAGTTATGGGAGGCATACTTTGAAATCTTACGCATTTGAGTTGAATTGGTCTGGTTCGAACATGGTTACAAGGTAGGATTGGATATTTGGAACTCAGGTATCTGAATCGAAAAATCAAGTTGAACCCACTGAACAACTAGAATATCCATATTCTAACACAACATCTGATTACTAATATAATTCAAAAAATGATGACCCTGAATTCCTCTCTGAATTCTTTAGAAATGAGTACATTGGTGACTACGACTACGACTATGACTACTTTGAGGAATATGAGATAGATTATCCTTACTTCACCTTCAAAAATCCATCCTCATCCGAGGATTCGACACCAAATTTGATTCATATCTCTAGATTATAGCTTATATATCTTAGTTTTTCATTACGTATTTGTAATAAAATTTGAAACTATCAGAATGATTATAATTTTTATCCATCCAAATATCATGATTTCCTATATATATTGCTTGATTGCATAAACAATGGGTTGACATCCTTGCGAGGAAGTCCTTTGAATTCTAGGGACTGACTTCTATCAGGAAGCCCACTTATTATTTTTACTAATTGAAATTTTGGTGCAATGTCTTTAATTCCGAGTGTCATTTACGGGAGATGAGTTGAGTTGTTACTGTACATGCGGCGTAACTTTAATACAATCCACACATCAGCGGGTACTAGTAAACCCCACCATCTTGAGGTTTTATAGTTTTATTTTCTTGTTTATTAACTTAAATTGAAGAGGAAAAACTTTTCTAATCAAGAACATGGAGGTCCTTCTAATACAGGTCATCCTCCATCTGCATCTTCCACAAACCAAAGTGCTGCCCATTGAACTTCTCAACCCTCGATCTGCCCTCATCGGCATAGCTCCCACTCAAGCTAAAAATTTCCTTGTGATTTTCCACTTTACCCAAAAACCACCCAATCTCTTATACTAGTTGTTAGGAATTAGAGAATAAATATGCTGAAACTATTCCTCGAGATCACAAAGCAATAGGAAACTATTTAACATATCTATACTTGTAGAAATATAACATGACATATATAAACAATGCATAAAATAATAAAAAATACAAGACAAGATTTGACGTGGTTCACCCAATGTGGACTAAGTCTACCAATAACTCGCTCATATTTTATTATCATAGTATTATCTCGATTCTTATTTACACAACAATCACTCATGAACTCACAACAGAATTCCCAAAGATGTTAAACCACATCTAAGACTCCTAGATCTTTTTGATCTCTCCAGATATTCTAAGACTCTAGATCTATTTGATCACTTTGGATACATTAGGATGCTCCTAATACCTCTATTTATAAGATTACAATCCTTCTAGGAATTTCTATAACCAACCCTAGAAAAAGTCATTTGTGACTTGAGAAAGTCAGTGATCTTTCAACTTTTCACGGATGAAAAACCGTCAATGTGACAACAATCGATTAACCACCAATTAACAGCAAATACATAGTAACATCACGACATGAAAATAACAAATGACTACAAAATGCTCCTAAAGTCTCCAAACTTAACCGTTTGAACTCCAATGCTTCCATGTTGATTCCATAAGACTAAAAAATAGGCTCTACACCCCAACACATGATGCATTTGAGAAAATTGGGATAGGCACATGGCTTTGTGCACTAGCACATGTGTTATCTGCTACCTTGAGAAAAATTACATAGGCATATGCCTTTGTGCACCAACACATGTATGCTCACGCTGCACAAAAAATAGAAAATTTGCATAGGCATATGCCTTTGTGCACCAACACTTACGTGCGCATCTTTGCATTGAGAAAATTTGTATATGCACATGCCTTTGTGCACAGTACATACGTGCTCATGCTGCACTAAAAATAGAAAAATTGCATAGGCACATGCCTTTGTGCACTAGCACATGCGTGCTCATGTTGCACTAAAAATACAAATTTTGCATAGGTGCATGCCTTTGTGAACCGGCACATGCATCACTCACCCCGCACTAAAAAAATTCACATAGGTGCATAACTTTACTGCACCAGCACATGCATGTTCACATTGCACTAAAAAATATAAAATATTTCAAAAAAATCCAAAAAATTGGTAAAATCATTACAAATTAAAAAATTCAAAAAAATGGTAAACATCATGGATGCAGTTAAATCCTGTATCAAATGCATTGTCCTCAAACATCGAAATTTGTCCTACAAAACCATCTTTCTAGCATTCTTCTTTGTTCTTTTCTCAAACAACTTGTGAATCACTGTAATCTACCTCCATTAACAAAGTTGCACCATCTTACTATGTCAATACTCCCATACAACTGAGTGAGTTGTTAGAGACTATGTCATAGTGCACAAATGCTTTCCATGGGACTAATTATGTCCTATGTTATTCCCCTTGAATGTATCCTTATTTGGGCACCATTTTTAACCCTTGTCATTACAACACAAACATTTAGGAACTAAAGCTTGATAACAAAACATTGTGCAAGTTGTTTGTAACGTTGTTTGTTTGAGTATGTTTGATTGTACTTGTTTCTCTATTAGGTTATTTGGTTTACTTTCTCGCATTGCATTGCATTTTTATGTTGCATGGAGTTAAGCATCATTTAATTTCTCATATTGCATTAATATAAATATATTTTGCATGGACTTACATATTTTTAGTAGTAAACAGTAGTTCATAATATATCTTTTTATGTTATTTATAGTTTTGTTTATTTTAAATAAATTTTGATGATGTAGATCATAGGGGCAATGTGATGCAACAAAGTTGTTTATTGAAATATTGGATGCAAAGATTGGGCTTGTCCTATATTCTTCATTATCATTTCTTCTCCATTATCATTTATTATCACTACTATTTTTTCTTCTAAATCACTGGGGAAATAAACAACTATGTTCATCCCTATTTGTTTCCCTTCTAAATAACCAAAGGTTTCATGCTCATTCTATCCTATTTCATCTATCCCTTTCGATCATATTTTTATCTTCGATTGACTTCTTCTATCACCCCATCAACACTCGAGGGGGCATCCTTCATCCTACTATTTTTTCTTCAAAAATTTACCTGTTTATGTTTGCCTACTATATTTGAAGTGAAGCCACTAAATTCACCTCAAACGAGGCAAATGTAGACACCTAAATTTTATTTTTGTAATCTTATTGCCAACGCACGTAAATCACTCTCATTCTTACCAATTCCATTATAATTAGTGATTTCCGATAATTAACTAACGTTTCTTACCACGTTGGTCAATTAACAGTGATTTTTTGATTCAAACATCTTTCGCATTGAGGATTCCACTTTACGATGAATCATAAGTTGAAATCCTCTTCAAAGCAGAGACAATTAGCAATTATTAGCTAATTAATCCTATTTTGCCCTTATTTTGGTCAATATACCCTACTATTGGCTCAAAACCCTCTACCAACCACTCAAAATCACCCCACTTTCCTCCACAACATCTCAACAAGCTTCAAAAGCTTATACTAGCCTCTAATTTACCTAAAGGATTGATTAAGGCTTCCTACACCCTAATCATTTAATAATTCACTAATTATGATTAGAAAAGTTTAATCATGATTAAAAACTCTTAATCTACTTTGTGTTTTTAGTTCCACATGCACCAAGATTCAATTTTTCCTAAAGGAAAAACTATAAATAGGGCTAACCACCTACCTTTATACTTTACACCATGTTTTGATTTACATATTATATAAGACATGATTTATAACCAACGTCAATCCTTTCCTAAAGTATTCAATGGGGTTATTAAATGGGTATTCAACATGACATTGTAGTCTTGTGTTGGAGAGACCATCTCATCTTCCTTAGAGTAGCAACAAACCCCCAATTTGATTGTTCCTAGATCTATTTAGGCCTATGTTAGTAATTGATCATACTAGTAGGCATGTTCTAGCTAGGTTTTGAATTGTATTCATGTTAGTTAGCATTCCATTAATATTTTATCTTTGATGTTTCATTCCTTAGCTTATACAATTAGCTTTAGACTATGTGGTGTTAGTCTTGCTTAAACTAGTTAATTTGCACTAAAATTTTAGGGTGTTATCAATAACTAATGTTGGTTGTGAGATTTTAGGTGATGCTTATTGTTTGTTGATTGTGGACACTTCCATATGCACGTTAATGCAAAGCATGACCCCATATGTGCTCACGGTGGAGGCATGCTAGAGATAGTTGATGCTATTATGAGTGAGCATGCCCATTTGTTTGATCAATGGATATAGCGGTGAAAACATGTACATTGGTATTGGCGAGTGCGATGAGGCTCATGTAGAGGTAGAATGAGTGAGAGAGGCCGTAGGAGGAAAAGGCCTAGCTCATGATATGTGGATCATTTGGAGGAGCTTGCTATATTACGGAGTCAAGTACAGAGGTATAGATTTTGAGATCAGCACCATAAAGTGAGCGGTGAAGTCTCTAATTCTAGAGCTCGCGTGATTATAGATAGTGATAGTGAGGATGATAGATGATCCATTTTATATGATGTAGTGATGCATGGGGGCTTTCCCCCCAACAATTTTATTTTATAACTTAAGATCTTCAAGGATATATATGTATATATTGACTTGTGATGATGTCACATTTATTGTTGATGTGCATTGTAATGATAATGATGATGATGATATGCTCTTGATAGTATTTATTGAGTTTCATGAATTATATAGGAATTTTTTGGGATGGTTGATTTGATATATATTATTGATGTTTTAAATTTGCAAATATGTGGAAAGATAACCAAGTATGATTAGATAAAGAATGTGTGTAAATAGGAATGTATGGTATAGCATGTAATAAGTAGAAATATATGGATGTGATGTAATGTGGTAGATAAAAACAAGTAGCAATGATGATGTGTTGATAATGGAATAATGATAAGATGTAAAATAATGTTTGTAATTACATGTGATGAGAATGAAAGGGGGGAAGAAGAGTGATTTCCCCCCAATGTGAGAATGAGGTTCATTTATAAATGCCCCCTTAGCAATCAAGAATGAACCATAGAACAAGAGTGCGTCATCGGGAAATGGGTTTGTCACGTGTAAAGAGTGGCTAGAAAAGATATGTCATGAAGCATAGAGCCAAAAGTATCAAATGAGAGGTTCAATGATCTAGTATACCCTCAAAATTCAATTTCAAACCGTAGCATGAGAGTGCATCATAGGGTAATGAGATGTAATATGAATGTTATTTAACGAGAGATAAAGATGCATATAAGGCATGGAGGGAGCATGTGAAGTACAAACGGTGTGAGGATAAGTGTCAAATTGGATGTCAGAGGAAATGGAGACAATAATGGGAGTTGTGGTGATAGGAAGTGTGGAAGTAAGAGGCTTAGGAAGCTAATGAGGTGTTGTAACAATGTGTGAGGGATGAGAGGATGTGACTATAGGTGGATTACTAGGAGGACGTGGATGGATAATGACCTTAGGATGTGGTTTGATGACCAATTTATATGGAGGTGAAGGAGATAAGTGAACATTGGTAGAAGCTCACTTATGAGGGATAGAGAGAGAGAGAGAGAGAGATAGCACGCTCATGAGAGTGAGAGTGGAAATCAATGACACCTTTATCTTCTAATTGTTATAACTGATCATGGAGAGCATATGATTCATTATCATGACGGCCATTGATGTGGTGGAAATTTCAGAAAGGTTGGTCCTGCTTTGGTAGTGCAAGTGGTGAGGTGGGTAATGTTGGTTAGAAGGTAGATGGATGAGCCGATTATCAAGTAATGTTCATAGGAAATCACGTGGTTTGGAATTATGTGTAAATTTTAATGGTTCACGAGTGGGGGATGAATAATACTTAAATTGAATACCATCGTGGTGGAGGGGAAGGAATATGCTTACGTGGAGGTGGAGATGGGGATCATGCAAGAGGGTCAATAGATGAAAGAGGGAAGATGGAGCAAGAAGTAGAAGGTGTTTCGACATTATCCGCATGATGAGTTCCTCTTCTAGATCAATAACTTTATAGCACAAAAGAGTAAATTATTCACATGTATCATATAATAGCTTTTCCTTTAAGGGAGGAATTAAGCCACACAAAAATTACATTTCTAAATCAATAGGCTGAAATAATAAGTGATGCATGCAAGAATTTAAGCATAAAATGTAATCTAAAATTGGTTCATTATTTCCTAGATGCAGAGAAGGAAAGAGTTTGTATGTAACTTTAGGACCATTGTTAGAAATAAATCCTCTAAGAAAATCATCATCCATATCATAATAAGTACTAATGGATCCATAAAACAAATGAGTATAGCATTGGAGAGCATGATCAACAAGGCTATGAGGAAATTCTTTAAGTAACAAGTGATCATTAGAATGAGAAGACATGGCTAAATGGTCATGCTTGAGATGTAAACAAGGATTTTTAGTACCATCAAAACACAAGAAAGTAGGCATGATGAAGTCCTTGGGGAAAGTGGAATTGTGAATATTTTTAGGAATGGGATTGACATGCAGAGAATTATTTTCAATGGCCGCATAATAGGATTTACTTTCAAGAGTGAGGGTATGAATTTGATACTGAAAATTACCAATAGCATGTATGAGGGAGAGGACATCATGTGAAGGAATGGTTAGTGAATTAAGAGGCGTATTTAGGGGTTGGATCTTGCCAATGTGAGTGATCATGGGAACTTGAGAAGGAGGAGTGGATGTAGAAGGGGGAGAAGGAGGTGGAAGAGGAGGAAAGGAACATGGAGGCTCTATATGATGTTAGGTGTAGGCTCAAGAGACACAATAAGAGGTGCACTAGTGGTAGGAGTAGAATCATCATGGAAAACAACTTCAGAAGTATAAGAAATATGAGTGGTAAATTCACATTCAGCAGTCGTAAGAGAAGTAACATCATCACTAACATGTTCATGATCAGAAGCATAATCAACATCACTATCAGACATATTTTCACAAGAAATTATTTCATCAAGATTATCATCAGCATACAAGGAAGTTGTAGGGGTACTAGCATCATATTTATCATTGCAATCATTGGAAATAATTTCAGAAGTAGGAAGAGTAGGAGATATAGCTTTACATTCATCTTGAATACTAATAGAAGCATCATCATTCACATTTACATTTTCATCATTAGAAGTAGAATTATTAGCATCCATATTGTCACAAGCAAGAACCTCATCATGAAAATAATCTATATGAATTGTATCATTTTCTATAAGAGAAGGAGAGGAATATGGAGCAGCATTGGTGGCTACGGGAGGTGAGGGAGAACATGATGCAAAGCTTTGGTCAAGGGAGACTATGTAGATATTAGGGGTGTTGAGGCCAATAGGAAGGGTGTTTTAGAAGGAAAGGATTTTGTGGAGGAGTGTGGGATCATATTGAGGATTGTGGAAGAGATCACGAAATTTAGATTTTGCAAAGGTATTTTCAAAAATAGGTTACATGCATGTATCGGTCATATGATGTTTGGGAGATGAGGACCTCTTTTTGGCCATGAGGGTTTTGGGATCCTAAGGAAAGGAGTTTGAATAAGAGTGGGTTCACCAAATGATTTAATAAAAATAGTATTAAATATAATTTTAGAGTAACTAATATGATAAAATACAGATGATAAGGACTAAGAAAAAAATGCAATACTATAAGTAAATTGGAGAAATGAATGACTTAGCTGATTTCTATGAAATTTGCTTGATTAGGACTATGTATATTCTTGATCCGGCATAAATTGATGTCATAGGAGATCGCTTAAGATCTCTAGAAGTCTGCACCAATCTAGACAGGATCACCTGTAGGAGGAAAGAGGTGTTTGGGTGTTAGTGATCGGTTTTGGCCACTGGTATTTGTGCAAATGGACAGGATTTGTTTCCTTTTGTGATGCTAGGGTTTCACTACTAATTCATGTTAGTCACCTAATATTCACTCTTTGATTATCGAAGGTACATATAACCTATAAAATAAACCCTATTTACCTGTACAATCTCACAAACACATCAAATCTAAATAAAATATGTAATATTTGAATTCAAGTTGACCTTGGTAGTCACCCAAAGAGTGAACTTATGACTAAACATTGCACTACATTCCATACTCCATGTAGTTCTTTGTGCTTGTGTGTGAAATAGTTTCATTAGGTTTCCATTACGCAAAAGACACCAAGATAGCGGGATGTAGCTAGATTAGATGCAAATGTGTGGTATGGAATTTAGCACTTCCCCTTTTTATGTAGTGTATGCAGCCCAAAAATTTAGTCCCTTTAATAGTAGTGATAATATGTAGATGTGATTTCCCTTTAGAATTGTCATCCAAAATAATAGTGTGTATGTTATATATATATATGAATCTCTTGTTTGAATTTCAATACTAGTGACACAAAAGGTCGACTATGAACACGGGATAAGGATTAGAAAACAAAAAAGGCCGACCACAAATGTCAAAATGTGTAAAAATTAAAAGAGGGCAGAAGCACCTAGGAGCTAGTGTATAGGTTGGTCGTTGATGTCCTAGGATAAATGACGATAAATGTGAAAATATTGAAAGATAGGGATCCATGTGACCTGACTAGAAATGGGTACAAAAATGACATATGTGAAATAAAAAACATAGTAAAAACAATCAAAGTAAGTAGATGGACAAAGGATTATGTCACCAATGAATACTTTTCTTACATGAGATCCATGCATATAAACAACATATTGATGGCATAGTCAAATAGTAATATGTGTGTGATTTTTGTCTACCAAAAGGTTTTAAATCAGTATCTATGTGGTAAATTAAAATATAAGAAAGATTGGAAAAAAACATCAGGAAGGGACACTAGTGCCTTGGTGTTATTGTTCTTATTGGGTTTTATTATCTCTAAGGAAAGAAAAAATAAACCAGACCACAGATAGAGACATGGATCTTTATAACACAAACAAAAACAATAAATACATAAAGCATAAGAAAATGTCATAATCAAAATCAATCGAAGGACTAGGAGATATTTCACTAGTGTCTAATATTCTAACTTAAGAATCATGCATATAACGACATACTAGACGCATAATGTAATAGTAATAAGTGCATAATTGTGTGTATACATTTTCCCCCCTTTATGTTATTTGGATGAAATTCCATAATGTAGAGGATATATGAAAAACATACCTATAAAAGGTTAAAGAATCTATAGGTGAGGACATGCCGGAAGTAAGAATCACAATGTGGTGAATCATGGGTCATCGCTCTCACCCATGCGGGGTGAGTGTATTGTCACAAAGGCGTAGATGAATAAAGACATGTCGTGAAGATGAGAAAATATCAAACCTTGCAAAGGGTAGGAGGTGTCGGGAGTGATCAATTCCCAAACCGATGTGAATACTCTTAGGATTTGGGCATCCTAACACCAGCGGAAGGGTGTTGGCAAAGCGAGCACAACTTTTCCCTACATCCATGATGCTTCTCCAAAAGAGGTTCTACCTTTGTAGATAGAAATGAACCAATTTTTACCTTGCCTACTAGTCACAGAAACCCCGTAAAGTGGATAGGAACATGTAATGACATCTCATTGCACCCACTTTACATCATAAAGGTGTAAACTGGTCAAATAGAAAAATATTACATTAAATATCATGGATTGGCTCCCAAGTTAGATCATTTGGGAGAAAATATGATATTGTTGAAATAAATTAAAAACATTGTTTATCAATTAAACACTGTATTTTATTTTATTTCATTAATTTGAATTTGCTTTAGAAAATTTAATTGTCCCCAAATTAGGTCATTTGAGGGTGGATTTTGTAGTAATCAAGAATCATGGATAATATCATTTTTGAATAGATTGAGACTTATAGTTTTAAGTGATGACTTTGTAGGATTTCAATTTTGTTCCATTCTATAGTGTGGTTATGTATATTAAAGTGAATATTTTCTTATTTTTTACCAAGAGGGTGATAGGATGACCCTAAATGTTCTCCCCTATTGGTGAAAGGGTGAAAGGAGATTTCGAGCGAAGTGAGCCGAAATAAAATAGGAAGATGGGTCAAATATGAATCAAAGATGTGTATAATATGATAGATAATTATGATATATTTGCAATAAAATGTGTAATAAAGCATATAGAAGTATATAATTGAATGTGTAATATTGTAGACATGGAAATTACAATTCTAACTCCATTGATAACGTCGAAAAATGATGAATGAGGCTCAAGATATGGACTGAAATGTGTCGAGTGTATTAATAGAAATAAGAGGAACTATATGAACTTAGGAATTGTGTTAGAAATAGTAATTACTATATATAGTAAATAACAAAAAGTGAATAGTATTTTCATTTGTAAATCGATTGATGCCAACTTGTGCTCTGGGTTGTGATCATGCCACATACACGAGAGGTTATCCTAATGAGATTCGAGAGGGTCGTGGAAGTTATAATGACGTAGTTGATGAATCACCTCGTAAGTGGTGCTTTATGATACTAGAATAGGCCATAGTATAGGGATTTTGATATTTTTACAAAAAAATATTTTTGAAAATCTAGGCATTTTTACCGGATGGGGTCGGTGGGGCTGATTTTTCCTTAGGATGGTACCATCGATTAAGGTGCTATTTTCTAGTACCAGGTGATAGTTTATGGGCTATTGGACATTCTATATTTGATGTGTAATTTTTTTAGTATTATTTTTTAGGACTTTTTCCTGGATGATAAACTAATGCATGATTTCATGTATTTTCTTTCCTTTGAAAATGGATATTAATTCTCGGTAGTTTCACATTTGGAGACATTAGACCAATTTTTGGCCTTTTTCCTAGAGGAGGATGAGTGGGATTTGTTAGATCGGGTCGAGGCTATGACATGTGACCAGATTGGGGAGATGTCAACACATGCACCTTTTGGCTCCATATGGGAGAGATGACAATTATTATAGAGGATGTGTATCTCATCCTGCAATTTTTAGTGGTAGGGGAAAGGGTACAGATGATTCTTCTAAGGGATACATGATAAAATATGAGAGAATCTAGGAGGTAATTTACTGAGGTTCTCATGTTCCTTTGGAAGTTGTGCAGTGACTCTAGATGATATAGTGAGATCTAGGGTTTCATATTTATGGAAATTAAATGTAGTGGTTATATATTATTTTGTCATTATGGATGGAGGTGGGGTAGCCATATCCTATCACATTCATGAGATATGTGAGATCATTGAGAAGTTTGGGACCTAGTATGAAATACCATCATTGTGTATTAGCACATATTTACATAGATCTGTAGAAATTTACGGGAGGATCTTTTGAGGTGGTGTTGGTGCAATCACATTTTTGTATTTATGGGCATATGAGCACATTTTTGTGGTGAGGCCCCTTAGTGGGAAACGATTGGATTGGGCACCATCGGAGATCTTTGCAGTAAGGTGGGTTGGCCCAAGGAGTCGATGGTTTGATATTATGATGTATATATCAATCCTTGATCAAATGGGGCTAGGTGTGGTTATATAGAGGACTTATAGGGATTATGGTGGGTGGGAAAGGAACTAGGTATATATTCGTTTTATATGGCATACTATGTGGTTGGAGGATATATTTACAGGAGTGGCATTGAGCTCTTTTAGTTTGAGTGGTTTTCACAAGAGTTGGAATGAATTAGGATGTGCCCCTAATCCATACATATGGTAGTAATCGGGACGTGTGTAAAAAGAGTGGGAGTGAGGCTAGGCCCTATAGGATCTCGATTACTCTTGTCATCCATATAGGAGGTAGATCTTGATATAATGCATATCTAGGTTGATGATGCGAGGTGAATGCCAGCCTATACTCAGTGGTGGGTTAAGCATCGATAGGTGTTATTTTTTCCACTGGTGGTATATGTTGCAGTAGGGTCACCATGTGGGCCCGCGGGAGGAGGAGAGGTAAAAGATACAGGGACCTTCCCATAAGGGTGACATTGTAGTGGCAATGTAGCATGGCGTAAGTGTTGTATAATATGATTTGTATTTGTATAATATCATAATGATCATGTGTTAATATGGTTGTCATGTGATATCTTGTACGTGAAAATTATTGGAGCATTATTTTTGACATGTTATATGGACATTGACCCACAACATGCCACCATATTTCCTTGTTGGAGGGGGATTATTAGAGAGGTTGATCACATAGTGCGTGAGCATGTTCATCTCTTTGATCTCATAGCGGTAGTGATAACTACATGTGTCCTATCATGATTAGAGTATGATGAGGTAATAGCCAAGATAGCTTATGTGAGGGAGGTTATGGGAGGAGGATCCCTAGTGCATGATATGTTTGAGTGATACATAGAGATCTAGCATACACACGAGATGGTGACCTAGGAATCATTAAGGACTTTATTAGAGTAGTGGCGTTCCTAATCATAAAGACGGAAGGAGAGTGGTGAAGCCTTGAGTTCAATATCTCCCATAGTTTCCTCTAATAGTAGTGACGATGATGTATGAAGTATCTTGCAATGGGTAGTGTCCCATATCTTTCTATATTAAAACATTCAAGAGATATATATGATGAGATCATTCTTTTTTATGATATAATTATTTTTACTTTGTATGTTTGAGCTTTGGATGATTTTATTGTATACCATTTTTATTTCACTATTTGAGGATGGCTATATACTTTGCATTGTGATGATGCCATAGTGGAGATGATGTATGAGGATAATACGAGTGATGATAGTAGGATAATGATGATTATAGCATAGTTCTAATAATAATATGAGGTTGATATTGAAATAGTGATTAATGTAGTATGATGATCAAGTTGTGTTCATAGTATAGATAATAACAATGATGAAGATAACTAGGGAAGGATTAAGCGTATCTTGAAAATGTAAAGACACAAAAGAAATGATTGAATAAGTGTATAAAATAAACATGGAATCATATAGTGATGAAGAGTACATATAGTGAAACAAGTAAATATCTATGCACGTGTGGCTCATATGATGCTAATTGTTTTCATGCAAAATGACTAGCCTAAAATTCAATTTTGAGAGCATGAAAACTTAGCCTACATTATAAAATTTTGCTTCTTGATCACATTGAACCCTCCTTTTGGCCCACTTGTCTCCAATGGCACCATTAACCTAGCCCCAAGGAAGTTCCTAATGAATATTTCAATCATTCCTTAGTATGCAAAGAAAGATTATTAAGTTGATGGATGAGTTCAATGAAGTTTAGTGAAAGACAAGCCCTCCTGGAAGCCTAAAAAGGCCAATTTAGGTCATTTTGAATCCAATATGCATCCTATGGGAGAATTTAGGAAAATTATAAAAATTTGAATTTAATTTTGGGGAGTCTTGAAGGTTTTGGAGAAAATTTATGAATATTTAGGAAATAATTTCTCATTCAGGGACAACTGCATTTTTCAACATCGGGTTTTCTAAGTGTAAAAGAATGAACTTCCCAATTGTGAAACCTAACTTCTTTGAGTATGGGAGTTATGTAAGGATTAAAGAATAAAAAAATTAGGCATCAGAAAGATATTAAAATTCTCTATAATGGGAACATCAATTTGGATCTAGGGCTTAAAGGTTACATAAAGCATTTCAAAACATGCATCTTCCCTCCCAATTTTAGACAAATAAGGGCCTAAAATTTAAATTTTAGGAAGATTCAAGTATTGAAAATGGTTCCATTGATCTTATAACGTTTTTAGTCAAAATAATTTAATAATTGACCACTAAACATCATCTTGATCCTCAAGGTGAAAAATAAAATTATAGGTCTATTTCTAGACATCTTAAGCAAATTTGGCTTTCTATTTTTGGACCATTCACACTTTTGACACCCTTATGCCCCTATGTCCCATTTATGACAAGGGGGAAATTATGTACACAAAATTGTGACCTCATCCTCCTCCCTGGGTTACACTTTGCACACCCATGTGTCCCAAATGTCCCCATTGTCCCTTTCGTTCCCATGGTGCAAGGGAACAAGAGGGGCACAAAATTGTGACCTCGCTCCCTCACCTTGGTCACATTTATGTCCTAGGTTTCCCCATTATTCCCTCTATCTCCAAGGTGACAAGGGGGACAAGAAAGTGTGACCCAAACAAATATGAAGCTCATGGACCCCCATGCGACCTCACTCAGCTCAACAGTGCAATTTCCCAACCCCTCATCTCATTCACCTCTCTCAACATGTTATCACTTGCCATCATATTGATATAAATCATATTTTTCTATCCTTAGTTTCCCCCATTTCACCATTTTCAAACTCTCTCCAAACTAAATTTAAATGCGGAGTTTAATGTGCGATTAGCGTAGGGTGAGTTAAAAACATTTTAAAACCCATTAAAACCCCTCACTCACCAAAAAAGTCACCATTTTCATTTAAATCTACTTCTATAACACCGTTCAAACTCCATTTTTACCCAGATATGCTGCCAAATTTCTTCCAGACATCCATAGCCACCAAAAACAAAGATTTGAACATAACTTTTCAATCGGGAGTCTAATCACCTTGAATTTTTCTAGAATCTCCCTCTCCAAAATGCCTTTGGGAAGATTGTAATAGAAAATGCATTAATGCCCTAGATTTTCACAACATAAAACTAAAATATCAAACCCTAAAACCTTCTTTTTTAATTTCTAGGGATTCAACAGACGGAAAATGATGAAATTCAAAGTAAAAAACCCCAATGCAAAACGTAAGATTTTGACAGTGGTTTCTTTGCAACCCAATACTATTAAGTGTAGTTTATAAAAATATCAGGTGTTCAGAATAGTAAGTTTCTAAAAATAGTAAGTTTTCCAAAGTGATGAATTCTCACATTTGTAATATCCTGAAAAATTAAGAAACATCATAAAAAAGAGTAATTCGGGGAACCTTATAAAAATAGAAATATTCAAGAACTTTTAGCATCTAAAAATAGTAGGTTTATAAAAATAGTAAACCATCATCAATTTTAATAATCCAAATGGTCCATAAACATCGAGAAGAGAATAACAATGAAAACATGTTAAAATAGTAGTCTTTGATAGGACCTTTTAAAATAGTAAATCTTGGAATTGAGCTCAAAAATACATGACGGCTCTCATTCTACGTATATTCTTAATTTATTCCATCATCACAAGGCCAAGAATTTGTTTCGTGTCCCAAACATGAAAAAAAAAAAAACCCACGCACGTCAAATAGGAACGAAACCCCTACAAGCTCTCAAAGTTTCATTTTTAGGTGATCTCTGTAAGGAATAACTTGGTGTAAGAAGCCAAAATGATGAGAAAATATCATCATGAGTAATACTAGCAATCATCTCAGTATAAAAACAATGCATACCTCCTTAGATTGTTTCTAAACACTTAATCAGTGCTTGGTGATGAGCTCTAGTGTAATTTGGAGGTCAAAAACATGTGATTCATCCTCAAGTTCCATTCAAAGATCAATCCTTCTATCTGGAGAAGGAAATCCATTTCCACAAGGAGTAAATTGAGAAAAGGTGTCCAGATGTTATAGGCATGTTTCCACTCAGGTGACATCTTGGTCAAGGAAGTGAATTATGAAGTGAAAATGGTGTCATCATGTTCAAAAGTGAAATGGGAAGCTCATGGAGTAAGTTGAGGATCATCATATCTTAAATCTGTCATCATGTCCAAATCTCTCTGAGAAAAAAATCAAATTGAGCTCATCAATCTAACAAGGTACTCAAATCCATCCTATTTTCCCATGGGAGGAAAATGAGAAAGAATGTACATGAGCATCCCAAATTTTATTTCATTCAAGAAGTACTCTAGAGTCAAGAAGGGTAAATGGGTGATCTTCATGTGAAGCACCATGTATGCAAGAATGAGAAACCATCTTGATTTCACTTGATGTCATTTGCATAATAGTGTTACTAAACACTCATTCAACACCTAGTAATGTGATCACACCTCAAAGGAAGAAACATTACAACCAAACCTCATTTCAGTACAACCGAGGGCCATTAGGCAAGAATCTTTAAAAATAAAGATGATGAAAAGAGGGCACATAGAGGTTCCCTATTCTAGGAAGCTTCATAAGAAGGTCAGAATCATTGAAGATCCCATAGAGCCTCTTAAGCCATGTGATATTAATACATCATGGCCTCTCATTCTTCATTGGCATCCAAGTGTTCCTTTCTCGGTGGTGAGAACCTTCCCATAAAGAGTAAAATGTGATCCCTCACTAGGTTCCTGAAAATTTTTACCATGACTAACATCATGTTTACTCTAGAAGATCCATTCCCATGGATTTAATATTTACTCATGAGTGAACCAATAACAATACAACAAGATGTAGTTCCTAACTTTGGAGCCATCACAAAAATCTTGAGACCCAAGCAAATCATGAAGGCATGGATAACCTCTTGCTTCTTCTCTGGAGCTTACGGATATCGGTATGTGGAGGTTTTCTGACCAAAGGTTACAAAATTTATGGAATAAATGACTCGAGCTGACTACAAGATGATAAATATTTCATTGGGTCAAGCTACACATGAGGGTGATGGACATCTATTCAAGGAATTTGTTTTTTACATGCTCGCTTAAAACCAAGAATACAAACAAACCATTGAGCTATTAGAGGATCATGTGAGAACTCTCACTTCCTAAATTTAACCTTTCTTAGATCCCAATACACTTCCTCCTCCCTGTAGAATATATCTCTTTGGTCAGTATTTTTGACCCCAAGATGATGAAAGAGGGTGCAAGGGTATACAATGAAAGTTAGAGCTAATGACAAATGGATTAATAATATCCTTGAGGAAGGAAAGAATTTTCTCCTAGAAGTTCTCTTTATTTAGATATGTTCTTTTCATTATTTTAGAAGTGAATAAAACAAGATAGGAGATGGAAAAGAGAAGATCCATTGGGATGATGTGTTCCCACTTGTGTCTCGAGATAAATGTTCCTCAAATCCTACACTCTCGTGAGTAGGAATGTGTTTACATTCGTTGTTAAGAACTTGTCCCTAGTTTGGATCCATGCTTTGAATGATATATATGACATGATAAAAGATTTCATCTCTGAAATTGAATATAGTGAACAACATGCCTTCAAGATTATAGATAACGTCGGTAATTATGTTTAGGAACTTGGATCTCTTCCACTCACTTTGAAAATTCATCATTAGAGGAACTCATTGGTTATTTCGAAGAGTTAGTCAAGAAGGAGGCAAGTGATCCTCTCTCCTTCAATAAGGATACTTTGGAGTCCCTTTCCAACATCAAAGGCTCTATCTCCAACATTTTGAGAAATCATAAGTTATGGTTTGATCGGTTGAAAGCTATTAATTTTTTTCTTATGACATGGATCAAAGTGTTGAGATACACTTGTATTCTAGAAGAAGAAAAGGTGGCACCTGTAATAACCCATTTTAATAGAGAATTCAAATGGTAGGAGATCATTCTGGGAACTCTCCCTCATGGATCATGAGTGGATAGTACTTCATCATCTAAAGCTTCATCCTCATCATATTTTTCAACGCTATCTCTCTCCTTCTTCTCTCTCCATATTTTAATTTTACATTAAGAATGTATTTTTCCCTACTTTTTCTTATTCACTTAAGTGACCCTCAATTCAACATTGTAAGAGTCATTTTCATCAATAATAAAAATACTCATCTCCTAGGAATTTGGAAGGTCACAAGTGATGAGGAAGGTGAAAATTCATGTGGGGGAGATGAAAGGATAGCTTTTAATTCTATAAATTGGAATGTCTTCTCCATTCCGGGGGTTGGAAATTGTTGATTGATTGTATGTTGTTGAGATTTACCACTACTACATCAAGCAATAAAAGTTTTAATTCCTCTATTTCTTTATCTATGTTTATCTACTCTCTCTCCCTCTAATTTCCAACTTTCTAAATATGATGATCTTATAAAACCAATAAATTTTCCGGTGCCTTTGATAAATAAATCAATAGAATTTTGTGTCTATGATTTATTAGTATTATCATTGTTAGAATTTTTGTTTTCTTCTAATTGAATGTGGATCTAATTTGGTTGATGTATGTAAATTTTGTAATCCTACTCACAATATCAACCCCTTTATCTTTATTGCTCCCTCTCCCCTTTACCTCTCCTCATTAAAAATTCCTCCCTTGTAGTTCATACAAGCACTTTGTCATAGGTTTAGTGGAGTATTCCAATGTGATCCCTAGCCTAACGATCACCCCATAGTTGTAGGTAGTTTACATTCAATAATGGGATCCTCCCCATAGAAAAGGAGGGGATTAGCCCCATGACTATTAGTGAAAACTAGTAATCTGCATTACTACAAATTATTTCACCAAAACTAATTTAGTGACATGAGCATAAGTGGTGAATGATAATCCCAAAGTGATCATAGCAATAGTAGGAATATGTGAATCGTAGTAATAGTATGAATAATAAGTGGAGCAGTTGTCTCATGCATAGTCAAAGATGGAGGAGGAATAAACAAAATAGCCTTAGGGGGATGATGGGGAAGTCAAAGTAATAGATTTTGGTGTGTAACATCATAGTATGGGAGAATAAAATCAATCATAATGGAATGTGTGAAAAGTAGTGATACCCTTTTCTTCAAGCATCTTAAGCCTATTATGAAGTGCATAACAATCATTGTATCTATGTCCATTAATCCTATGAAAATTGTAAAATGGTTTTTTTACAATTTGTTTGTAACCGATGAGGAGGATTATGATCTTTATAAGGTAAAAAAAATGATTTCCCATAAATCAAAGTGTCTAAGATATCATGAGGCATAGTATAATACAAAAATTATAATGGCTCATGCTTATGAGGAGGATTAAAGGTGGTGGAGGTCTATGTGGAGGTGAAAAAAATGGGATGAATTACTATGAGAGTTTCTGTGTGGAGTTGGGGAACATGAATGTGGTGTAATATGAGGAATAGAATATGTAGTAGGTGGAGGTGTAGTAGAAGATCTAGAATCATCTGCAACAGAATGTACATTACGCATCTCTTGTTATAAGTGAATAACTTTAAGAAAAATAACTGTAAAGGATTCACATGTGTCATATAATAACTTTTCTTTTAGAGGAAAAATCAAGCCATGACAAAAGATATATTACATTTCTAAATCAATAGGATGATAAAGTAAATGATACATACAATATTTAAAATGTAAAATATAATTAGTAACAGCTTCATTCTTTCCTTGATGTAAAGAAGGTAAATGCTCAATGTAACTTTACGACCATTGTTAGAAATAAAATTCCTAAGAAATTTTTCTTCCATATCGAGATAAGTAATAAGATATCCGCTAGGAAAATGATGAAACCAATGTAAAGGAATATCAGTAAGATTACTAGCAAATGATTTTTATAAGTAATTTATCATTAGAATGTGAATCCATAGCTAATCTAAAATCCTTAAGATGCATGTAAGGATTACTCGTTCCATCAAAAAAAAATTAAATTAGGCAAAGTAAAACCATTAGGAAAAGGTGAGTTGTAGATCCTATTAGGAATAGGATTCCCATGAAGAGATTTATTATCAAAACTAGCATAGTATACCCTACTTTCAAGGGTAAGAGTATGAATCTTACTTTTAAATCACCTACAACATTCATAAGAGAATGGAATTATTTTGGAGGAATGACATAAACATTAAGAGGCTTGTTGATTGGTTATATCTTTCTATTATGAGTAGTTGTAGGTACACTATTTGGTTGGAAATTAATCTTAAGATGGTCTAATGGAGAACTAGTATTAGGAATATTATGAGAAGGATCAAGAGAAATAGAAGTTTGTACAATTTTATCAACAAGACCATTAGGAGAAAGAATACAATAAACATGCATACTACCTTTATGGTCATCACTATGTACACTATCTTTTTAGCATCAAGAGTAGAAACACATGCATCATTAACCTTTGTAGATTCTAACACATCATGAGAAGAAGAATGAGTACTAGCATCACCATGTTGCACACAAGTAGGAGAAGAAAAAAATATATGTATTTTTGGGGCATAATAGTCAATGCACAAGACCTTGTTGAGAAGAAAGAGAGGGAATATTATCATAATTATCAACAATGGGTAGAACCATAGGAGGAGTAGTATAATAAGGGTTAACCATAACTATTTGTGCATAGGTAAGTGGAGAATGCATAGAAGAAGAAACAAGGATAGTACCATTTAGAATAACATCTACTACAACATTAGAAGTATGAAATTTTTGTGTATGGTTATCACAATCATCTTTAAAAAGCATTCCTCATTCAAAAAATTAACTAAATCCTCTACACATGTATCATTTGTAGCAAGAGAAATAATATCACTACCACTTCCACAAGAACTAGTAGTGTCAATAGATGGTATTAGTGAAACATTAGGATCATGTGATATAAGTTTTTTTATAGGAAAATGAAGGTCATTCTTATCCCCGGGGCCATGTGCATTGTGATAAAATTTGGCTTCATCCTTCTTCTTGTGTATTTGTAAAATAGGCCTAAAGACCATCCATAAGGAAAGCATCATACTTTGGTGGAGTATGCTTGGTAATATAATCACACAACATATTTCAAGTAGGCCACTAGAAATAAAACAAACCAAAATAGGGATCTATGGCAATGTAGGTTTCGAGTTAATAAACAAGTTCACCAAATGATTTAACAAAAATTAAATCTAAGTCAGAGGAATGAACTAAATAAGAAACATCATAAACATGCATTATATCAACATACAATGATAAGTAAGTACAATCGGTAAGAGCATAAGAGTGACTTAGTTGATAGTTGATTGTTTGGATTGGATCTAGGTTGGATAGATGGTGGAATAGGACCATTTTGGACTATATGTGCTTTGTTTAGAAAAAGTGATTTGAAAGTTATTCGGATATAATAGCCTAGAAGGGAACAAAATTCCTTGGGCACTAGTGTCCTAGTAAAGGGTGCATATCTCATTCTTTCGGTGGTGATAATGTCATATTCACTTCACTTTGTGTCACATCCACTTTAATGTAGGGTTATCTGTCGCACATGTACCTATAAAATAAACACTAGCTACCTACACAAGAAACAAGTACACATTAGACTAAATGTTGCACTACATTTTGGACTTGATATAGTTCATGTATGTGTGTGTGTGGTACAAATCATGTCCCTTGAAACTAGGTTGTCATTGTGTAAGTTGCACCAAGATTACGAGATACAACTACTTTTCCCTTAAGATAATGTGTTCTATAGAATTTATAATTTTCCCTTCCTATACAATGAATAATGCAACCCAAATGCAGTCCTCAAGTTGTTCCTTTTACCCAAGTAGTAGATAGAAAATAGTAACCTAGTTGCCCCTTATAATAGTTAGTAGGTTGTGTATATATATGATTCCTTTCTTGAATTTTGACACTTAGTGACACAAAAGGTTGACCCCAAATATGAAATAGGAATTATAAAAGGTTTAAAATCAGACGTTAAATAGAAAATTAAAATATAAGCAAGCTTAGATAAAGCGCGAGAAAGGGACACTAGCATCAAGCGTTATTGTTCTTATTAGGTGCTATTATCCCTAAGACAAGAAAAATAAACTATACCTTGTACAAAGATATGGATCCCTATGACATGACCAAAAGCATAAATCCAAAAGCATAAGGCATAAAACAACGTCACAATCAAAATCAATCAAAATTAATAGAAGGACTATGAGAGGTATCACCAGTGTCTAATATTCTCACTTAGGAATCATGCATATAACAACATACTAAAGGCATAATGTAATAGTAATAAGTGCATAATTTTGCGTCTTCACCATCATACATTAGTTATCTCACCACAACCAACAACCATAATATAAGGTATAAGATAGATATTTATACTAGTGGGGTCTTTCCCATCACTATTTTAAATCATTAAATAAATTTTCCATCATTAACAACTTACATGAATATACCTACAAATCTAGGATTAGTGTGTAACCCATAAAATATTTAATCTTCTAAAGGGACATGCCATGTGTCTACATTGATCTCTTATACATTTTCACCCTTTCCACTTATCTTGCACCATGATATTAGTTCAAACTTTTCCCTCAACATGCCTCGCTCTTCTAGACAACTTGTGTCATCACATCAGCATACTCTCAAAGATATCTTGTTATCTACACAATTTCTTCCCAATTGAAATTCTGATATTTTGTGATATTTGATGTCACCATATAGAATCTCACACACCAAGTATTGGGAGCCTTTTATTTTATTGTTAATTTCAAGTGTAATATATTCTTAGTATTCATGCGTGCACCAACTATTAGTGCTCCAAATAGTGTGAGTGAGTGTATTTTGTTAGACACCTCTTCATACTAATGTGCATATGCCAAACCATTGGGTTTCAAATGTTGTTAAGTTTCTAGCCTCTTTGATACCTGACCAAAATTTCTTATGTTGTGTCCCAAAAGTATGCTTAGCACACATGCGCACACGCATGCATGCACACACACACACATGCACGCACGCATGCGCGCACACACACACACACACACACACACACACACACACACACACACACACACACACACACACACACACACACACACACACACACACACACACACACACAATTAAACAAAATGTGGTCCCAATATTACCCCACACTAGTTAGGTTGCTAGTCCTCGAGATAACCCTTTATATACTTCCTTTAAAAAAATTGGTGTCTCCTTGTGTAGTTGGTCTTCAAAATTAAACCACTTAGATAGCATGGTTTATATTATTCATATTATATCATTCACCCACTCACATAAGTATTTCGTCATCTTGATAGCTTTCTTGGAGTCTTCTCAAGAGTCTTCTTTAAATCTCATCCAAGCATAGATTGAATTCATATTTCTATGCACTAATTTATTTTCACATTTCCTCCAGGTCATGTAATATATTTTTCTTTCTAATATATTCCTTACTTGTGTACACTTTCATATTGAGGACCTTTTGATTTTTTAACTCAAGGTGGATACGTGTCTTAACAATTACCTCTTCAAGTGTGGAGATCAAAAATATATCTTTTGCAAAGGTGGATTTCCCATCTATTTTTCTCATGATTTCCTCACCTACCTTCACAAAAATTTCAACTTTGTCCCTAGCCTTTTCGATTTCATCCTTCTCCAGCTATCTTGCCCACATGTCACCATCTTTATTTTGTTGGGCCCTAGGAGGTTGATCAAAACTTCAATTTTCCCAATCCCACATGGCTGGTCAAATTTTACACCGATTACTATGTTATGATCCTTTTTAAGGTTTTGATGGCACGCTTACAAGGCCTATAGGTTTGCATGTTGGTGTAAATGCATTCACACTTGTCTTTGTGAACTAGATATTTTGCACCTTCTTCTCGTAACTTCTTGGAGTTGTTTGAGTTGTTGCCTCCACTCCTTGATTTATGGAGATGTGATTATCTCCTTGTTTTAGTGTTTCCTCCCTATTTTTTGGTTGAGGATTAGCTTTGTAAACACTATATAATTGTGTGTTCACGAACGTGAAATACATAATTTTGAATGATATTTTCATTTGGATTTTTCTCTACAAATTGCATAATTATTTTAAAGTTGCATACTTTGTTTTCATGCTAAGATCCGGTTGTGCTCTCCTTTCTGCACTTGTGTACTTGCACACTAGTTCCATGCACTTTTCTTGTTTTTCCTAGATGAGTTCTTTTTTGGTCCTGATATATTTCTCCAACTTATCCACATGGGTAGTTTATTGCCTTAGTATTTCATTGTTTTACACATTTTACTTGAACACCTCTTTGTCCACCTTAATTAATGCATAACTTTCATATATTTCATTCATGTGGAAGGGGTTCACATAAGCTATTGTTAATCCTTCTATATATTTTGAGGGAAATTTGCACACAACATCAAGTGGAACCTTGAGGTGGGTCTCATCCATGTATAAGTCCATAAAAATACCCCCTTTTTGGATTTTTTTATGCTCTTAGGCTCCATTATTTACCAAAAGTAAAGTTTTTATACATTTTCCCCTCTTCATATCAGGTGTGGAGGATCATTGTTGCATCCTCCTCTTTTATCTCTTATTTTACTTATTCTTGTAATTTTTCTTTTGTTTTTCCTTTTATTGTGCTCACTTCTCCTACCCCTCTTTTACTTTATCATATTCTTCCTCAAAATCTATTACCTTGGGGTTTTCCTTTGGTAGTGATATTTGTCTCGTGCTAGTATTATCTACACATAATTGTAATGAACCTTCTATTTCATTCCATGTGGGTTGTTCTTCAAGATTTTCTAAATGGGATGGGGTTTTATCTTCTCTTTCTTCATCATATCATTTACCCTACTCACACTCATCATGGCTAAGTTCTTCTTCTTACCTTGCATGTACTATTCCTCTTCACACCTAAATAGGAGCAGAGTAAATCAATTGTTCCTCATTCATTGGTTATTTTGATTCATATATTAATGGATCTTCAAATTTTAATATATTTGTACACTTATAGGTTCATGTATATTTTATATTTTCTTCATATACCATATTAGTAAATCTTCTACATCATATCCATCCTCTTCTTCATCTCCTTTGGAGATTCTAAAATGAATCAACATTGGACATCAGCCTTCTCTTCTTATTTCAATTTTTTACTTCATGCTCTCCTTCTTTTGAGTACACAACACCACATCCTCTTCATCGTGTTGTTCTAGGATTTTACCAATTTTACGAGACTTCAAAAATTAAAAAAAATTACAAGATTCCTTATCCACCGCTATTTTTTTATGTGGTGTAATGTCACATAAGTAGGACTCTTGAATTTCTACATATGTGTGATTTTTATGGTATACATATGTGGCGAACAAGTGAATGTGTGCATCAATACACTTTATCTCATTTTTCACTTTCACAAAATTCTCTATCCGATTCTTTGAATATGAAAAATCACTTGTTGTAAACCCATAAGAGAATTTTATCCAAGAGGACATGCTCTTATGATTCAATTAAATCCATGTGAGAAAATAATGTTGTATTATAAAAAAGTGGGCACGATCCTTAACTAGATTTGGAAGGAGTCTTGGTATGTTCCACTTGTCTTTAAAATCTACCTTCAAGTGCCTCATCCAATCATCTAGTTTATCCTTGTATTCCTTTGTTACAACGGTTGAGTAAGTGTGATCTTCGCAATTCTCGGTAAGGACTTTTCTTCATCAAGAACTCCCACTTTACTTCTTCATATCCCTCTAACATACCAATCTCATTAAAAACAAGTAAGATGAGGATTTTTCCCTAGATATAATTTCTATCAAAAGGGTGTGCTATCTTTGTATCATAAATCATGCACTAAGAAATGTTGTATTGCATTCTTTTGGCCATTTTGTGTGTTATATGAAAGAAATTCTTATTTCTCTCTACCCACCTCTCTAACCCATCTAGTTGCGTACTAATAAGGTACACGGACACCGTAGTCACATTATTATCAATATTAACAATTGGGAATGTGCACCCTCCCCTTTTTATTTAATGTCATATATAATATTCTTGATCTTATCATCCTCCCTAAGGGACAAACCAAGGTCTTCACCCAACCATACTAAATTAGTTTCCTTGTTGATACATGAGGTAATGATCCTCATTATATGGCCTAGGAAGTAAAATTAATAATTGTAGATGATTGAGAGGATAAAATGCACCAAATCCACAAATTTTCCGCAATAAGATAACTCAAAAATTACATCACCCCATGTCTTGCAACATGTTCTTTATGTTGTCATAAAAGGTATACCTCCCTCGGGAGTCTTCCATTTTGTTTAAACCGTGCGAGTCCTTCTTTAGCATTGATTCAAGTCCCAATAAATGATGATTTTAATATTTGACTTTACATGAGGTAACCATGGATTCTAACTCATCTTTGTGTAATACCATTATGGGTTATTAAATCTATGAAAACACAATTAACATGGTGGTAGGGATCTTAGGATTCTTCTTCACCTTTATGGTCAACGTCGTCTTGGGTGCTTGTCTCTGCGCAAGTACCCATAGAAGAAGTGTCTTCTTGTAAGTCTTATTCAATTGAACCTTCACCACATACTTCCTCATGAATTATTTTGTTTCCTCCTCTACCCTATTTTTTTCTACACACGCCTCTTCAACTATTCATTTTTACGTCCATCTAATTTTCCTCAATCCCCTCGGGTTCACCCTTGGGTGAATAATGTTCTTGAAGCCCTTCATTTTAAAAATAATATATTGTCCTCCACATTAATGGAAATTTAATGTTTTACAAGTTATCATATTCATATTTATTTTCTATATTTCCTACTCATTTTCCCAAGTTTTCAATGGCTTGAGCTTCTAACAATGACTTCCAACATTAATTTTTTATGCTCTATAATTTTATCAAGTATCCTTTCCTAGGAGCTCAAAAATTCAAATTCAAAGTGGTTAAAATGATTTCTCTTAATTCTACTTATACTTCTCCAAAACTCAATTTGTTTCTTATCATTAATGCCTCTACATGCTCAAGCTTTCTTCTCGCCATCTTTTACATTTATTACTTAATCGCTTCATGTTGTATTCCAATTTTAATTCCCACACATTTTGTGAAATTTTAACTAGAATCAATTGGGTGGTCACATCACCATCATGCATTTAAATTACATGATGCATGTGGGTTCTTCAATTTTTCTTCTCTCCACACATTTTTCCATGTTTATCTCCTATATTATTGGTCCATGTGTTATACTTAACATGCCTTAATGCATTATTTTGCATGTACACCTCTTTTCCCGTAGTTCACTCATACATAACCACTCCTCTCCCATCCTTTTTGGTGCACCCTTAAAATTCCTCCACCATGCATTTTTCCTTTGCGTATTTCACCCTCTTTATTTTATTTAGAATTTCAAGCTCATTCACATGTTGCAACATTTCCTTTTTCTTTCACACAAAGCACATAAATTATTTTAATTTCCAAAAATTTCATCCTTTGAAAAATTGGTTTATATATATCCATAATAAATTCCGTGTGTGGTCCTTTGTGCATAAAATGTGTGATATTCTTAATGGTATTTGAATTTAATATAGAGAAAATAATCTTATAGTACAGGTTACATAGTTTTGTTTCAAAATTGTGTGCAAGAATGCATCACCAAAGTTGAGATACAAAATACATGTATACTTTAATATTGATATAAATATATTGAGATTACAACCATGCATGTATATGCACTTATTAATAAACTTAAACTAATTAACACTATACCTAATTTTATTTAATATTGCATATTCTAAGACTATTGTCATATATCATATTTCATTACAACATTGTCTCTTCTTGGGTGGAAGGGTTTCGTCCAAATACCATTGAAGTGATCCAATATCTTTTCTCCATTCGTAGTCTTAAGTTTGTGATCCCAAAGGTAAAAATATCATGGACCTCATAAGGTCCCAACTAGGGATTCTTTAACTTCTCTATTTTCCATGCGTACTTTGAACCATAGAATAGAACAATAGTGCCTTTATAGAACACTTTATTCTTAATGTTACGGTCATGCCACACATTTTTGTAGGATTTATCTATGTTCTGACTCCAACACACAAGAACATGTTTTTCATCTAGTCACAACAATATGTTTAGTATTGTCGTAATACATTCCTCATCATCCAAGCATCCCACACATGCAATCATGGGGGATGAAATAATGAACTCCGTATGAAGGATAGCTTCAACATACAACACCATCTCAAAGGGTGTCACCTTGTTCAAGAAATTTTAAGTACTTCTATATGCCCAAATAATATTGGAAACCTTATCATCCTAGTCATGCCTTCCTATGTCATAGATCATTATAACTATGTTGCCACATATTTTATTAAATGTTTCATAGCTCCATTTTTTTGGTGATGGTAAGGAGTAGTCTTATGGTGCATAACCATAAATTTTGAAAGCATGACGCACACAATTTCATTGAAAAAATGTGTTCCCCTATAACTATTCAAGTGAAGGTGACGCCCATATTTAATTATGATGTTATACCATAATAACCTTGCAATATTTGTAGTGGTACAATCCCAAATTTGTGTGACCTTGGCCTAATGACTAAGGTAACCAATGGCCTTTATGATGCTCATATCCATTATCCTACATGCAATCTGAAGAAATTGGTCCCATGAAATCAATATCCCACTTATCAAATGGATCTTTCATACTCGTAAGATACAACATCTCATCTCACCTATTGTGTTTTCCTACACAAGTTATAAATGGTGACACCTATTAACATATTTTTATGTATCCTTGAAAGGATTTTTCCACAAAAACTAGCCATTAGTATCTTTTTGGTTGTTCCATCCCCAACATAATTACCTTATGTGATGCCCTCATGCATTTAAATCAATTTTTATTTCCTTTCATGTTCCATAATTCACTAGTACAACACTTTCTATCAACCCATTTTATATGATTCCCCTTATATGATATGATAAAGGGCTATGGACACCTCCAATTTTTTATTTGGTTGGGAACTCATGTTCTCAAGTGAAAATACAAGTTGTATTAATATTTTTGTATATTTTAGTCTATCAGGAAAACTTAGTATCCTTAAAAATTTGCATCTAAAATTCCCTCATCAAGACCATAAAAATCTTCACCCATGTTGATGTACAAGAGTTGGTCGGGCCTAGAATATTTTTTCCCAACTTGACCAAAACAAATAATTGAAACTCTTGGAATAAAATAATCCATTGACATATGTGTCCATGATTAAAAACATTATTGAATATGTACTTTAATTCCATATGTTTTTTAAGCGAGAAAATGGGTGGCCAATAAGTATTAGTGGATTTTTGTAGTGCACGCACCATTGAGATTACTTTAGACTCTTTTTGTGTTATTATTCTCTACTAGGGTTAGATTCATGCTTGCAAATAAAATGGGGTGATCCATGTTATCCTCTCATGGATGCATGATAATGATACCAACTTTCATGCAAGACGCATCTACATGTAAATGGAAAGGAGTTATCCAATCTAAGAATCACAAGCTTGGCATACTTGCTAGTTTCTCCTTAAGTGCCTACAAAGCTTATTATTAGGAATATATCCATTCAAAATTCCCTTAAATTTTTAGCAATTTTTCTAGGATCACAAAAATATTTTCATATCCGTATATGAACTTCATGTAATACCCATAATGTCTAAGGAATGTACAAATGTCCCTTTTATTTTTTGGAACCTTAAGCTAAATTATAACTACAATATTTTTGGGATCAACCAGAATTCCATCCTTGCAAATTTTGTGACCAATAAATGTGCTAAAAGGAGTCAAAAAGATGAAATTTTTGAGGTTTAATGATAGCTAGAATTTTTGACAACACTCAAACATCAAACCATAAATAATCTAGATGTTAAGGTATACTTGAAGAAACTTCAAGATGGAGTCTTCAAAAGTTGCAACCACAATGTGAATACAGTAGGTGTGTTCTTCAATCCAAATGTCATTACATTGTATTCAAAGGATCTATACTTGGTATAAAATTTTATTTAGTGTATATCCTCATTTGCTATTTGGACCTAATGGTACCATGAAAACACATCAGTGAAGGTGAATATTTCATTACCCACAACACCTTTCAAAGTTTCCTTGGTGAAGGGTGTTAGGAAGGGATTATCTATGAACATTGCATTTAGTTGTCATTAGTCCATGTAGATGTGGATGTGTCCATATTTTTTATTATTATCACCATAGTACTCACCAAATCGAATTTCTTAATAGGTGTTATCACACTAGGAGCCAATATTTTTCAATCTCCTCTTTCACCTTGGTGCATAATTCTGGGCTCATTTTGTATGGTTTCTTACGCACTTGTTTGGATTCATAAATTTAATTCATGTTTTTCTTTCACAAATATGGATACATGCCCTTCATTTCCTTATATTTCATGGGAATAGATCCTAGTATTCATGCAAGAACTCGGTGATTTGTTTCTTAAACTAATAGTCACCAATAGTAATGACCTTAGGCTCATCTTTTAAGCCAATGTTAACTTTCACCGACTTGAGTGGCTTATGATATGGTTCATTCCTAGGTTCCTTGTTGTCAATGACCTCTTGTAAGCCAAGGAGGCTTCAAAATTGAGATGATTTTCTATGGGATCCTCATCAACTTGACAAACCATATTATTTTTTCCCTTGCACATCCAATTCTTTTTCATCTACAATTTTTCATCCTCTTCACTGGAATTGTTTTTCACACTTCACTCTTTCAATATTTAGGAAAATCCATTCCATTCAATTTGTGAAATTAAAGCATGCAATCCTACTAAACACCAAATATTTTGTGTCAAATCCATTGTAGAGACCAAAGTGTAGTTCTAGTGTGAGGGTGGGAAAAATAAATTTATACACAAAAGAAAACTTCTAAACCTTGTAGGTAGTTGCCCCACGATGCACCTCCCAATTAACATACCATGTGCATGGATAAACATGAAAAGTGTACTATAAATCATGTTTCCATGGGAAATGTTTTTATGTGAAGGTTCCTTAAACTAAATATACTTCACACTTGGCTAGATAGTCCTCGGATTTGGTAACTCCACTATAGCTTGAAAAGGAACATTTTTAGTCATTGTACTCAAATATAGCATACATAGCATCTTGCACTTGACTTTTGTACTCGATGAAGAATAATGAGTATCCCACCAACACAAAATAATACCTCTCAATCATTAAACCAAAGTGTTGGTTTACGCCTTATGCCAAAGGCATATATTCTATCATCTCATCCAAAAACAAATATATACCCCCTCCTCCTTTCTACGTTGACATGAGGGTGATATTATCCTTTCTTGGGAACCTCACATACCTCATCCTTGGTGAAATTTTAACACTAGGTAGGGGCACTTTTTGGACTTGAAAATTCCACAATCTCATCCCATGAGCTCATAAGATCTTTGCACTATGTTATAACAAGCAACAACACTCATTGTGTGAGATACTAAGTGAGAATCATCCCATTGAATGGTTCCATCAAGGATAGGATCAAAATTCTTATTTCTTTCTATGGTGATGTTGTATATATAGATTATATCCTCCCCATTATTGATAGACTCAACATAGGGTGGCCCTTGTTTTTATCCATTGGAATGACCATGTGTTGGGATTCATTCTCAAAATTGATGTAGCACTTTTTAAATCATAAGTAAGAATTATTTTCATAATGCCAAGGTCTACCTAGGACATTTGGTATATTTTTAGTTCATCCAACTCTATCACTTTAGATGCCACTTTGAACTTCACCCCCATGATGTTGATGATGACATTCTTTAAGACCTCAATCGATAATATGTGTGTCTTTTTTTCCATAAACAAGACATGAGGAAATGGATGAAGTGTGGGACATACCATATTATTCCATGTATTGAGATTAAGTATTTTTATATTTGCACTCACATTAACCAAGGATTCATTAATCAACCATCCATCCATAGCACCATATACCAAATTCTCCTAATAATACTTGACACTCTATGTGACCCTTACTTATCTAATACATACATGACCAAGATGTTTTCTAGATGCAAGTTCCTTGAAATGATGTGAAATCCACTTTACAAGTAAAGGTATGGCTCTTAAGTGTATCGAAGCCTACACACTTCTTGGAAATCAAATTTTTCTAACCCTTGAAACTCTATATTTCTTTACACTTGGTTTTATTTACATTCGCTTCTTTTAAAAACTCAATTTCTCATTGGAGTTCTCCAAATAACCCCATACTATCATGTAATATTTATTTTTATCCTCTATTAGTTTATTATTTTATAGGAGTATCCTCACACTTAATTTCTTGCAAAGGAGTCTCAAGGGTGTAATCACGTGCAATGATTCTATGGGTAGTTATGTTCACCTTAGGACATAGAATATATGTCATTATGTCAGTATTTTCTTTCCATTCATTTTTATATAGATATTAATCTTAATCATTCTTTCACCCTTATTAATATTTCCTTTTATTATAGTGTAGAAAATCTGGATAATCTTCTACCTTGTGCTCACCTCGAAAATGTGTGTAAGTGGGAGAGCGTACGGAACTAATGGTAATAGTGATCCAGTTGACCCACATTTGTATCAAGTGTGAGGTAAAAACCTTCCACCTTCACATCCTCGTGTACATGTCCCCTCATATACATGTATTCACATTGTGGTTCTCTTGCGCATTTCCAATAGTAGCATGTCTCAACCTAAGGGCACATGCTTTATGAATATAATCAATGACATAAAAATCCTCTATATTTTATGTATGCATGTTGAAAATTATGTACTAAAGGGAGACCTTAATTTGAGTTCCATGATGAAGTAATAGATATTTCAAGACATCATGGTCCTCTCTAACAATTTTACAAGTTTCTAACAAGGTGCATACACTTTGTTGGAGGAAAGTTTCTTCATGTGCCCCTTAACCTCACAATCAATACACCAAATTCCACTATGCATATCATGTGCTCTATTATCACTCAATATCTCAAACTAAATAGATATTTTCAATGTTTTTACTTCTATAAATGGGCTTACACTGTGTGAATGCTACCAATGGCCTCTGTGGGAGAAAAATTCTAGAGCCTTTTAGGATATAGATAAGTCTTATGTGAAAGGGAGAATTGGAAGGGAAATATAAATCCTCAAATGAATCAATTTGTGTTCTAAAAATGATGGACCTTGTATGAAACCTTGGGGATCAAATTATTAACATGTACATTAGACGTATGCACACTCTTTATCATCTCATGTCATATATAATTCAAAGTAGAAACAATTTTTTGTTCCAACTCAAGAGTGTAAAACTCCTTTAAAGTGACATATTTCATCTGATTTTAATCAACCGTGACTTGTAGATTAAACTTACAATACCAAGTATGTTTTTGTTCCAAAAGGATAACGGAAAACTAGTTTGTCTTACACTTAGGAGAATTGATCCCTTTATATGCTAGATCTATTTACACTTGTGAATGTTATCAACTACAGATCCACCTCGTGAGACTATGGGATATGTAAAGACATATTGTAGAAGATATAGGGTACAAGACCCCTAATAGGTTGTTAGGTAAAAACTCTCCCTTACATTGGTGCTCTTATTATGCGGAATATTCGGATGTTCTCACTCTAACACTACTACCGGGAATGATGGGTATAATGATAGTTTTTGTAATGTTTAATATGGATTTAAAGGTCCCAACCACCCATGATGTCATGTCCTACAACACTACATCATCGTTTTACATCCCTCAATCATATAGACTATTTTAAGAGGTTGGTTAATGGGCTCACTACTCATCATCCTAAATTGTCGTGAACTATTTGAATTCATAAGAGGCTTATATGGTCTTTTAATTGGTTTCTTGAAGATTGAAAGTTGTTGTAAAATAAAGGGAGATGCCATATCTGAAATTTCCTTCTCTTTTCCCTTGTCCAAATCCTCATCATTGCTAATTTTGATACTTATAATAACTTTATTATTAATAGATCTAGTCACATGAGCATGTGCTTGAGTTGAGAAATGATCTCGTTAGCATTGTATTGTGGTTCAACATTATCCAAAGCTTTCTCCTCTCTAGTGGCACATGATTTTTCTTCCTTTAATCTTTATTCTTTGCAGTTACCACTACTACACCATTCTCATTCACTTGAGTTTTCATGACACTTCTATAGTTGGATTCACCCTCCTATTGAAAACCTCTCTCAACTAGAACTCTGTACCAAGATTCCTAATAACATTATCTCCTAAGCTCTCTCTCACCCCGTATGTCCATGTTGAACTTGAAATAAATCACATCCTTCCATTCCCTAACCCCTCATGTTGTTCATATGCATAAGGATTTATCGGCCATATGAAAAATCTCAATCCCAATATCTACCACGAGCTTCTTGATCTCAAGAGGAAGGTGCTTCAAGTAAGTTCCACATGGCTCGTGGGGAATTTGAATTATGCTTCTTTAGGGAAAGAATACATATAAACATCATAATCCAAAATGTAACTATGAATTAATCTACCCCACCAAACATTAACCACATATGTCCATGTAACCTCTAGCTCTACAATTTTCCAATGGCATTCCCTAGTCCAAGTGTACTTTTACCCAAAGTTCAAGCCTTGAATCATTGCATAGGAATCTAACCAAGTGTGTAAGTGTGTTGGTATTTCACTGAAAATTGTCTTGTATAAACCATCATACAAATGCCTCTCCACCCATTTTTGGGAAAACATTTCTTACAAGTATGATATCCTTGTGCAAATTCCTCTTCAACTTTTTCTAGATAGCTCTCAATATTATCTTGAGTAATTTAACCATCATTCTTCATTACCATCATGACAAAATAATGTGATAGTTTTCGACAAAAATCCATGTTTTACCCTCAATCCCTAATATTAGTGATATACGTGCAAGCAAAAGACACCGTAATGTTTACCTCATAAACCAATGCAATTGAGCTAGCATATCACACAAGGTCACCTTGTGCACTCACATGAGGAGAGAAAGAAGACTGGATCCCATATTTTTTAGCTACATCATGGTGGTTTGAGACATTCAAGTAACAATCAATTAGTATAAGAGAACATATTCACCATAAAAGATAACACGGCTAAAAAATTAATTAACTACCATTCAATATAAGTATTTCACAAAATATCAATTAATATGCATTCAATAGTTCTTCACATAATAATAATCAACCACTCATACATAATTTAGCTATCTCATCATAGCCAACAACCCATATATAAGGTATTATATGGGATTTATACTAGTGATGCATTTCCCTTCACTATATTAAATAACTAAATACATTTACCACCATCAACAATTTACATGATTATATCTACAAATCCAGATTTTGCACACAAGCCCCAAAATATGTTATCTTCTAAAGGGACATGTCATATGTTTATGTTGATCTCCTCTGCATTTTCCACCTTGTCCCTTATTTACACCATGATATTTTTTTAAACTTCTTCCTCTTTGCACCCCTCTCTTCGAAAAAATTATGTTGTCACATTAGTGCACTCTCAATTATCCCTTGTTCTCAACACATTTACTTCCCAATCTGGAAGTTAGATATTTATATAATCTTTGATGCCACCACATAGAGTCTCACATGTTAGGTGTCTTAAAGTTTGTCTATTTCTTGTGTTCTAAGTGTCATGATCCTTTCCTTTTGTTTTGTATGCCAAGCGTAATGAATTCTTATAGTTGTCATGTGCCTTTGGCTATATAGTGCTCTAAATGATGTTAGATTACATTATTTGTCAATTGTCTTCATGTTGATGCTAGTGTTACAACCAAAGGGTCCAAAACACACGCGTGTGCACGCACACACACGCGCGCGCACGTGCACACACACACACGCACGCACACACACGCGCGCACACGCACACGCACGCACGCACGCGCGCACACACACACACACACACACACACACACACACACACACACACACACACACACACACACACACACACACACACACACACACACACACACACACACACACACACACACACACACACACACACACACACACACACACACACACACACACACACACACACACACACACCACCCACCCACCCACCCACACACACATGAAAATGTGGGTTCAACATGTATCTAACATGTTATCAATATTAACATGAACATATTCTTAATGTTTAGAGTCATTATCACATTACGCTTAGTATTTTTCATAAAAATGGATGGTGACCTTTGTAAACTTGTTATATCACTATTAGTGAGAAGATTGAATTTAGCTTTTTCATGTTAGGCATGTGCACTAGGGATTTGGATTGGAATGGGGTGATGTGTGTAGTTATAAGAGAGGTTAAGATGTACTAGTTTCTAGCATAGAGTAGTCATTAGATTCACTTTGTGTGACAATATTTTTAAGGATTGTTATCTACATGGAATGAATATTTTTATTCATTGTATATATATTTGATACACTAGTGTTGTGTCGATAAAACTCCCACAAAGTGGCATGAATCCATGGCCTCCTAATAATAAATTATACTTTAATATAAAATCCTTTTATTTATGTATCAAATTATTTGAGAGGTTCATAGTTAAGAAAGTCTTACTACTTATGTTTAGGCTTGATCATTATCGATGAGATTGTGTGAATTGAAACCAAGGTGATACGAGGAATTTTATTAATATGAAATAACCAGATTATAAGCAATGGTGTAGGATACAATATTTATACATATTGTGCAGCCATAACCAATACAAAATATTTTTTATATGGGTTGAAACAAACCCAACAATAAACAAACTACAAGGCAAGGGAATACTATTCCCAATATATAAACAAATATAACTATTAATTAATATAACTACCCACTAATGTAAATGTAATATGTTAAATTAACTTATTACAAAGGAACTTTTCCTAACATTCCCCCTTAATTCTACATGGTTTCAAGTGAATAGGAGAGATTATTTAGATGCTTCATATTTTTCCCATGTGAGTAACTTGATGAAGACATTTACATGTTGTTCTTGTGTCTAGGAAAACTAGAGTTAAATGTTGTGTTGTAGAACATGTTTGCATATGAAATGTACGTGTACCTTAATGTGATTCATGCTTTCATGAAAACCTAGATTACAAACAAGTTTTAGAACACCTTCATTATCAACATACAAGATGGTATCTTTCTTATGTGGTAGACCTATTCCCTTAAGTATATGACGTAGCCATATCGCTTCCAAAAAAATCCTCTTGCAAGAGTACAATATTTGGCTTCTATAGAAGAACAAGAAATAAATTTTTGTTTCTTACTCCCCCATGATATTAGACCAGATCCTAAAAATAATACATATCATGAAGTGTATTTCCAATAATCAATGTTACTGCGCATGATCTGAGTTCAAATATCAATTCAAGAACAATCGGTCATTCTTCTTCTACTATAGGCCAAAATCCATGGTTCCTCTTATGTACCTCAAAATATACTTTTTTTATTTCCAATGACATGTTCTCGGTTCCTACATGAGCCATGAAAGATAGCTACAAACATAGTTTATGTCCATCCTAGTGTAGGTCAAGTAAATGAGACTCCCGATCAAATGATGCTAAAGAGTAGCATTCAATTGTGGTGATGGATTTATACGATACGGTTGAAGTATTATCTCCACAGGTGTGGAAATGGTCTTACAATCCATCGTTTAAAACTTATTGAGCATAGTCTTTGCATATTTTAAATGAGATACAAAATGGTGATTATATTTATGTCATATTCCTAATCCAAGACAATCATGCATGAGCCCGAGATCTATCGTGTTGAATGATCGATTAATATATTTCTTCATTACATCAATCATCTTCATTGAAATGCCAATGATGAATAGATCTTCAACATAAACAAAAAAATCACAATCTTCCTATTACTTTTTGAGGGGGAGATTGGGATCATTAGGATTTTTGAAATCCATGATGAATGGGATGATCATCTATCTTGATGTATTAATCTTGATGATCTTGTTTAAGAATATGCAGAGATTGCATGAGTCTAAATACCTTTTCTTATTTTTAGGTACAATAAAACATTATGGTTGACTCATTTAGACCTCTTCCTATAAATATCCATTCAGAAATGCACTTTTCACTTCTATTTGGTGAACTCTCAATCCAAAAATTTAGCTACTGAGAAAAATCATTATGATAGTTTCGATCTTAGTTGTGGAAGTAAAATTTTCCTCATATTCAATGCCTTCTTTTTGAGCATACCCCTTCACTACCAGTCTAGCCTTTTGCTTGTCAATAATGTCATTTGATTTGTATTGTGTTTTGAAAATCCATCTACATCCAATGGCTTTCTTCCCTGGTGGAAGATCAATTAGACGCCACCTATTATATTTCATTACAAAATGATACTCAACATCTATGACATATTTCCAAGGTTTGGTCAGTCGGTCTTCTTGAACTATAGAGGGCTCAACAAATTCAACAAATTTATTCATTAATTAAAAATTCACCTCCTCGTGAGCCTTGTGGTGATTTCGTAGTCTAGTTGTGGATGTGTTTGGGATACCATCCAATTTGACATCTTGTATCACATTAGTATACCATTTAGGCATACACGAATTCAAATCATTTCCATCATCCCTCATCATTTCCTTCATCAGAGGGAAGATCATCATCTATTTTCACAAAAGTGTTAATTAGATCATCAGGTGAGCTTGTGGAAGTAGGTCTACTTATTTCTACTCAAATAACTCAACACCCCTTCTTGTGTACACTTTTTTTGGTTTTTAATCCATCAGTCTATAACCAATATCTTCTTCACTATACCCTAAGAAGATGTATTTCTCATCTTTCATGTCAAGCTTCATTCTCTTCTTCTTGGGAATGTGCATTCTTCCTACATCCAAAAACTATAAGATGTGCAGAAGGCTTCCTCCCGACCATGCTTCATGTGGTGCTACCCCATCAAGAGAAATAGTTGGAGCTCTATTCACCAGCTATACTATTATTTTCGATACTTTTGCCCAATATGTATTTTCAGGTCCTAAGTCATCGATCATACATCGTCTCATCTCCATGATATTATGATTTCTTCATTAAGCAACACCATTTTTGTGGTTTATGTGGAGAAAACATATGTCGAAAAATTCCATGATTTTTCAAGAAGGATTTGAACTCATTGTTGGTGTATCCCCCTTGATCGAGTGATGAGTTTTGAGTTTACAAATTTCTCAATTCAACTACAACTTTGAATTTCTTGAAATACTCAAAAGCTTCATCTTTAGTACGAAGACAATAAATCCACATTTTTACATGAAAAATCATCAACAAAGAGTATAAAATATTGAAAACCAACATGAATTGGTCTCATGGGTTTGTAAATATCGATATTCACCAGATCAATCTTACTTGGAGACTCGAATGTACTTATCTAAAATGGCGGTCGATGTTATTTTCCTTTCAAGCAATGATGACACTTAATTGTGTCCATCTTGAGGGGTGGTAGTACTCTAACCATATAATATCAAAGTAAATCTCTTGCGATAATTTTCAAGCTTCTAGATTTATCTCTATTCAAACACATTTTCTTTCCACCTTTACATTCAAAATCAATCTTCAAATTGTGATCTAAAAGATGGTTGACTATTAGTAGATTCTTTGTCAAACTAGGGACATATAAAAAATTAGTTATTTTACAATTATGTGTACTCAGGGGTAAATAAATATTGTCAATACCTTGGACACTATATGAGCTATCATCACCTAATAAAACAAGGTTTTTGGTGTGTGTGTCAATTAAAGTGAAAAATCAATCCTTGTGTTGAGTGGCGGCCAAGTCAACATACTAGATAGCATTTTGAGATGTGGCTTCTTCATTTGATATGACAACATACAAGAAGTCTCCATCATCCAAGTTATCTTAATGTTCAACAACATTTCCTTATTGGGGTTTCTTCCTCGAGTTACCATTTTTATGCTCTTATTTATTATTTTATTGTCCCTGATGAGATTGTTGGTTATTCATATTCTTGTCACTCGATGATCCCTTCTCGAATGTATTATACCATCAATATTTTAATGCATATCCTTTCCTACCACAAATCAAACACTTTTTATTTTATTTTTCCCCTTGTTGACTACTTTGCTTCTAGGATTTAGAAAACTAAAATGATGTCTTCCCTTTCTAATGTGAAGTTAGAGATTTTTCTTTTTCTACGATTGTGTTGAACATGAAATCCTCTTGTTGCAACATGTTCACTAGTTTTTCAAAGCTAATGGTTTGTTCAAAGAGATTTATCATGGTCACAAAGATCCTATATGAGGGAGACAATGTTCTTAAAACAATGGGAATGAGAGAATCATCTATCACTTCCTCTCTCAACGCTAGGAGGGATTCCCTCAAAGTTACAACATGTCATAAAAAAGCCTCAAATTTTTCATGTGGTTTGAATTTGAGATAATGGAGTTGACTCTGTAAGTGCATAATAGTATTCTTAATATTATTGGATTTATAGATGTGCTCAATTTATCCCACACTTATTTGGCCATTTTGGCATCTTGAATGTGTGGTTGCACGTCATCGAGACTCGCAAATAGGATTATCAACTTTTCCTTCTGATTAGCTCAATCAAAGCGCGTTGTGCAATAAAATTTGTATATGGTCTAGTGAAAGATCCTTCCACAATATCTTCATCACAAAATCTTATTTGATAGTATCTTGATCAAAGATCTAATTTTGTAAAATAAATAGCACCATATAATTCATCTAACAAATCTCAATTACAGGAATAGGATACTTACCTTTCACCATGTATTTTTGAGATCCCTATAATATGGACACATGCGTCAACATTCATCCTTCTTTCTAACCATCACCACTGGAGAAGAGTAAGCACTTTGACTATGGAAAATAATACATGTTTCCAACATCTCTTGTATCATCTTCTCAATCTCACTCTTTTGGAGATAAGGGTACCTATAAGGTTGAATGTTGGGTGGTTGGATTCTTGGTACTAGTTGAATAGCATGATCATGATCTCTTTTAGGTGGCGATATTTTGGCATATCCCCAAACACAATTTAGTGCTCATTAATAATGGTATGTAGATATAATGGTATAGGGCCTTTTGATGGTTTAACTTCCATTGTGAACAATTGTGCCATGAACCTATTTGCACCCTTCCTTAGCATTTTTACATTTAATAAGATCTTACTAACTATGGGGCTTTAACCTTCATCCCATGCATCTAAAAATTTATTCCTTTAGAATGGAACCACATGAACAAATCTTTGAAGTTCATCTCCACCACTTCCCAAAGTAGTAAGTCATTGGACCACCAACACAATGTCTACTCCTCTTGTTGAAATAGCATACATGGGGCCCTCTAGCAAGTAATATCCCATAGATAGCTTAATCTTATGAAATTTTCCTAAACAACTAATTTTACCTCCATCTACAACCATCACCTAAAATTTTGGTGTTGGATAAACGGGAAAATCTAAGTCAATTAATATTGCCACCCTTTGATTCTTCACAAATCCAACAACCTTGAGCATTTCTAGGGTGTTGATTCTTGAAATGACAAGGGAAGAAATAGTTGGTTGAGATCATTCAACCTCGATCTTGGAAACCTCTTCCTTTGCATCAGATTTTTTCTCCTCATCTTCTTCTTCATTAGGAACCTCAATGTAGAATAAATTTTCATGATATTTATGTCCTTTGTTCCATTTGTTATCAAAATTGCAACATAGGCCCTTTACTTGTTTCTCTTCAATTTTTGGAGATTCAATTATGTCAATTAGGGAAAGATGGTGCTACATTCGTGTGTTCCTTGTGATTAGTGAAGCTCCTTCATTTTACCATATCTCTTTCCTCCATACACCAAGAAATGATCATGTATTTTGATATTAAACTTGGATTGATAATGTGAACATGTTGGATGTTATCCTTGATTTTAATTAAGAAGAGATCATTTATATGATCTTTTAAGATTTCATTCACTCATAAGGATAGATTTTGGAATTGTTGGATATAATCCTTGATTGAACTTGTCTATCGTAGCTTGGCAATCATGGCTAAAATAGTTCTCTGTAACACTATTACTATAGTGTGTTTGGAGCTCATTAGTGAACATAAACCAAGTAATAGAGAGACCCTTCTTTTCTTTTCTCACACATCCATCTATACCAAATGAATTGTTTTGGTTAAGTACAAGGATGTCATTACCACCTTTTGACGGGAGTTGATGCATATCAAAGAAATTTTCCATTTAGTTGATCCAAGTGATTGTATTTTTCCCATTGAACTTTTGCATCTCCATTTTAGGAATATTGTTACACCATTGGTTAGAAGATCTAGTAGTTTGTGTAGAGGATCCACCCTAGTTGGTGTGATTTGAATCGAAGAGTGCATTGCTTAAGCAACCGATGTAACTCGAATGGAAATTATGGTTATACTTCAAGAATGAGCTTAGCTATAGAAAATCCTTCTTCAATGACTTTGTGTCACTTTTCACTATTTTTAATTCATTGTCTAATTCTGAGATCACTATTTTTAATCCTTGTCATGATGTAGGGTTTGTGTCTTATTATACCAAGGTTACGATAGAAATGTAGGGCTTGGATTTGTCTAAGGTTATTGGCCAAATACAAAGAAACTTAGAGAACAAAACCCTAGATAATTTTTGCCAAGCTTTCTGAAAATATAGCAAACATAGAAAAATTCCCAAAAATGCAGCCTAAGTAGTGAATTTATGAAAAACCTAAACTAATATAAATTTTGCAAAATAAATCAAAAAAACTTGAAATTTGGAGAGGATCTTACTTGACTGATTTTGCAACACGAAGAAAAAAATTGCAAGAAAAATCGTTATTTTCTTTAAGATATAGTATAACCTTTATAATTAAGATTTCGATGCAAATGTGGTCAATTTCAAGCTCTAATACCACTTATAATGAGTTTACTTAGATAGATCTAAATATCGCAGCAATAGAACACAAAAAGAACACCAAAATATAGATAAATGATCTCAATATGCAAGTAGAATGACTTATCCACTTCGAGGGGGCAACCTCTATACCATACAATAAAACTCAAGTGCTCAATATGATGATAATAACCTACTCTTTAACTCATATATTTACCCTACTATATTTTCCAAAGCCTTAAGGCCAACCCACTAAGCATATGAAAGCATAAATAATTATGATATGACATAATAAGAGATTATGTTAGCCACATGTTAGCTATCCATATCCTGATATATGAACTAGGGTTAAAGGCGTAACATTCTCCAACATGGTTGTTTCTCCCTTTTGATGTTTTTGTTTGTCATCTTCATCCGGAAAACCCACCTTTGCTCTAACATAGTTTTTTTGCCTTCTTGACAACTTATCCTTTTCCTTGATGCATACCGATAATCATCCTCAATTGTTTACAAGCACGGCATACTTAACTCATCTTGTATATTCAACCCGAAACCATTGTGCATCTTACAAATTTCTCATAGTCCATTTCATTGAGATTAAAACTAATGGTAATCTTATAAAACTCATTAGTATAACTCTTAACACCGAGCTCTATTTTCCTCAATGACTTCTTCAACAAGTCAAATTGATAATCAAGCTGGCAAAAATGTATCCTTAATCCTTGCCACCGTTTTATCCCACTTGGTGATATTTTCCTATCCTATTCTCCCTACTCAACTCGCACTTCTATTAACCATAATGTGTTGTGGCTCTTCAACTTTGTATGTGTCACCTCTACTCTCTTGGGATCCTCTACTTCATCATATTCAAATTATTCATCAATTTCGGTTAAGTCAATCAATCGATTATTTATGTCTAGGGTTCCTAAAAACATGGTATTTCTAATTTAGTTCCTCTCCCAATTAAGCTCTCTTTTCCTCAAGTTCTTCATCTTCTTCAACAAGTCAAGTTGATGATCAGCTATAAAAAACTTAGCCTTCATCCTTGCCACCATTTTATCCCACTTGGTGATCTTTTCATGTCATATTTTCCCAATCTCAGCTTGCACTTCCTTTTATCATAGTATAGCATGGATCTTTAACTTTTTTGTGTCAACTTCACTCTATTGGGATCCTCTACTTCATCATATTCAAATTATTCCTCAATTTCAATTAGTCAATTAGTAACTCAAGTCTAGGATTCCTAAAAACATGGTACTTCCATTTTAGTTCCTCTCCCAACTTTGTAGATAGCTTTGAGTAGCCTCTCTTTACCAACATCCCTTTCTTCTTTAGCATTCGCCCTTTCTTGTCCTTCGGAATCAACATCGAGTTCTTCCTCATCATCACTTGCATCACCAACTAGCACATAACCTTTTCTCCTATCATCATAATAGGTTTTTTCCTTGTTTACATAACCATTATTGTATCTAAGACTTCATCTAATTTCCCTACACCATTTGTTATCGCAACTCCACTAGTTGTCATTCTTTCAAGAGGCACTTTGACACACTCTTGACAATTAATCATATTGCCACAACTCTTCCTAGACGAAACCTATGCAAGACGTCACTCAACCTAGTTGAGCTCACTATAAACCTCAACATCAAAGGAAAACTCCTACAACTTACGTAATTCATAAACTTGTCTCTATTCGTCCCACACTTTCTAATAGTCTTGACATCAACTCTAATACCACACTAGTGTAGCACGGGATGGGATTTTGAATTAATAAAGGCCCATCCATGAATCCAAATCAGCTTACACAAAAATGGCCAACATTGTTCAAGCAATAGAATCCACATAATAAATATGAAACACCAAGTATTCAATTGACTTTAAATGTGAACATGAGCTCACCAACTATTCAATAATTAAAATTATAGAAGAAGGGATTAAAAATACACTAAAAAGAGCTATGATAAGAACAACAAATTACATACTAAAAACTAGTGTTCTAATAGTTCTTTCCCAAATGGTGTTCGTGGCGAAATCTAAATCAATTGCAATGGCATTTCCCATAATAGAGAAAGTTCCCTTAAACATTAAAACTCGTGACATTATATATACACCAAGAAGATTCAAGTGTCACTAAATCTCGCAAAATGCAAGTCACTACCATGATGAAGGTTAGTGACTAGTTTACAATCAATTAAGGTGAGATCTTGAGGGCCCGAAGACTCTCAATGAATTCCCTTAAAGAAAATTCTCCAAGAGATGTCAAATCTAACTCCACATGTCCTAATCATGCTCCCCAAGAATATTTTCCCTCATTACAAGTAATCCCCTTCAAGTCACCGCCATTTTCCATTAATTTTCCCCAACCATGGCTCGATGATAATATGTCCTTATGGCCCCTTCCTAGTGATCTTCTTTTTCATGACCTCTTGTGAATCGTATCATAAACATGGAATCTATATTTATCCAACACTCATAAATTTTCCTATGAAATTCACTCCCAAAGATCTTCCAAAACGTTTTCCCAATTTGGGACGTGGCAACTTCTCGGTAACTTTGGGTTTCGTACTTGCCTTGACTTCCTCTCTTTTCTTGAGATCTTTGTAGACTTTGAGAAAGAATCACTAGAATTGTGACATGTGCCACAATCTTTGTGCATTCATTCAATTGTTACCTTACCCTTTGAATTTGATGCACTCCATGAGGAACTCACCAAGATTGTGACATGTGCCATGATTTGGTGCTCTCATGTAGGGGTTTCCCTTAACCTTTGACTTTGAGGAACTTTGTGATGATGGCGCATGGTGTCATGGTCTTTCTACACTCGACATTTTCCTTTGTTATTTCTATGCAGTCTAAACCTTGTGTAACCTCTATGAAAAGATTCGCCAAAATTATGACACATGTTCCACTCATAGCTTCCTAATTCTCAAAATTCCTTTGAAACTCAAAGTGAACTTTTTGATCCCTCTATGCCGCATAAATCAAATTCTCCATGATGATCTAACATGGCACCATCTCGTAGTTTCTTTCCACGCAAAAATTCGGATTATTTTACGAGTTTTCACTGTTCACAACCCTATGATTCAAAGTGTTGATTAACCATTGATAAATTTTTGGAACTGAGAACCAATCACAAAATTGGTTCTCAAATTCGATCATGCTACATTTGTGTCCTCCCTCCTTGTGATCTAACCCTTATGAACATTGTAATCCTCTATCATTTTAGAGGCCATTAAACCTACAACTCTAGCACAAAATACAAAAATTGATAAAACAAAAAAGGAGTGATTTTTTTGGTTTGCAGGATTGCTCATAAATCTAGGATGCTTCTACATCATTATATTATTGAAGAAACATAAATATTATGCATGTATTTAATATCCCTTACAAAGTTGAGCTTTACACTATGTTTAACGAAGATCGAAGTCATCATGGTATTTCTACGCTCGACATTTTCCTTTGTTATTTCTATGTAGTCTAAACCGTGTATGACCTCTATGAAAAGATTCACCAAAATTACGACAAGTGTTCCAATCATAGCTTCCTAATTCTATAAATTCCTTTGAAACTCAAAGTGAACTTTGTGATCCATTTGTGGCTACATAACTTTAATTCTCCATGATGATCTCACGTGGCACCATCTCGTAGTTTCTTTCCACATAAACAATTGGGATTATTTTATGAGTTTTCTCTTGTTCACAATCGCATGATTCAAAGTGTTGATTCACCATTAATAAATTTGTGGAAATGAGAACCAATCACAAAATTGGTTCTCAAATTCGATCAAGCTACATTTGTGTCCTCCTTCCTTGTGATGCAACCCCTATGAGTATTGTAATCCTCTATTGTTTTGGAGGCCATTAAACCTGGAACTAAAGTACAAAATGCAAAATTTGATCGAGACAAAAAAGGAATGAAATATTTATGGGTGTGCAAGATTGCTCATAAATCTAGGATGCTTCTACATCATTATATTATTGAAGAAATCTAAAGATTATGCATGTATTCAATATCTCTTACAAAGTTGCACCTTGCACTATGTTTAACAAAGATTGAATTCATCATGGTCTTTCTACGCTCAACCTTTTCCTTTGTTATTTCTATATAGTCTAAACATTGTGTGACCTCTGTGAAAAGATTCACCGAACTACAAAAATGTTCCAATCATAACTTATTGATTCTCAAACTTCCTTTGAAACTCAAAGTGAACTTTGTGATCCCTTTGTGGCCACATAAGTCCAATTCTCCATGATGATGTCACATGGCACCATCCCATAGTTTCTTTTCCATGCATACAATTGGGATTATTTTATGAGTTTTCACTTGTTCACACCCATGTGATTCAAAGTGTTGATTCACCATTAATAAATTTGTGGAACTAAGAACCAATCAAAAAATTGGTTCTCAAATTTGATCATGCTACATTTGTGCTCCTTTTTGTGATGCAACCCTGTGATGTTACGAAATAAGGGATAAAATATGTGGAATAATCCCTCACGAGAATCGCAAACAAGAGAAACTAATATATAGAAAATATTACAGATCTCAAATAAAAGTGCGAATAAAATAACACAATACAAAGAGACAATATTAACGTGGTTCACCCAATTTAGGCTACATCCACCAAGAATCACTTGCTCAGATTTTATTACAAGCCACCGCTCTCTCAATACAATACCCAGATCTGTTTGGAGCTATGCTCAACAAACTCTACAGAATTCACACCCGAATTCAAAGCACATATGCAATGTTTTACCTTATATCTACCATATGCACAAAACCATATAAATAGACAATTGTTTAAGTAGTTTTACAAAACCTTGGGTATTAAAACCATGGGCCAAAACTGTCCCATAAACCTATGGGTCAAAAAACCCACCCATATGAGAAAATCACATTTCTCAATATATCAGGCACGTTTTAAGGCCAAAAAAAAATTTGGGGGTTGCGCCCCAAACCCCGGTGAGACGATTTGTGAAAAGTGTACAAGTACTCTTAGTGTATAGTCTTCAACACTTTCTCATATGAAAACAAGCTCCACAACCTAACATGTGAAAAATGCAATCCTTATCATTTTAGAGGCCATTAAACCCGCAACTATAGCACAAAAACACAAATTTTGACTTAACACAAAAAGGAATGAAATATTTTTGGGTGTGCGGGATTGCTCATAAATCTAGGATGCTTCTACATCATTATATTATTGAAGAAATATAAAGATTATGCATGTATTCAATCTCTTATAAAGTTGAGCCTTGCATTATGTTTAATGAGGATTGAATTGCTAGTGTCATTGAACATTGATTTGTTGGAATTTGTAGTGATAACAATTCACTTTGGTTGCAATGTTGAAATTCAAACTTATTGTTGGCCTTAACCTTCCCTCTTTTTGGAGAATCTTTTTATCAATGAATCCAAAATTTATATCATATTAGATAAGTTTGCTTGGATGTTGGTTGATAGGATTTGCTTGGCACGGCAAATGGGGCAAGAATGAATTGAAAGTTATCAAAAAAGTTACATTATATATTGTCATTTCCATAAGAGGTAGTAAGCCACATGCTCATCTAGTTCTCAACCCTAAATTTCTTTTGAGACACATATGTAACTCATGCCTTGGAAAAAATAATCAACATATCATAAAAGGAAATGGTGTATAAACTCCTTACATTTGTTTATATGTGCTAAAACACACATCAACAAATAACTTGTGTTGGAAGCACTCAAAATACATAAGCCAAAAGTAACCCTCTTCATACCCTTTTTGGTACAAAAAAGAAGATAAACCCAGAAAAATATAATCTTCCACCAAAGAAACAAGATCCTCCCTAAAAGGCTACAAGCGTGCAAGACCATTTGGGTTCACCAAAATGTAGACATGGAAAATGGTTTCACATTAACAATGCAAAACATATATCTACATACATTACAATTCAAATCTAAACAAACATAAATCTATAAAACCACACCTAATTGCATAAAATAATACTTTGTAAGTACTAATAATTGACATGATAGAGTTTTAGAGGAATATCTAATTCATCACAATTCTAAAGATTGTTGTCAAGAATAAATGGTGCAACGCAAGTCCAAACATGAAAAAGATCCAAAAAAACCAATGTAGACAAATAACCTTCACCAAGACCTTTTGTTCCTTCACCAATATTGTAGTAGTAACGATTTTGTCCATCTATTTCATGGATCCGTAACCTTCCATCGTTTTTTCAAATGTTGCATGGATCTCTCGGGAAATTTCTCCTTCTTTAGAACCTTAACAAAATAGCAACACATTGCAAAAACAAAATAAAAATTGAGGTTGTTTTGACAAGGCTATGTTTACCCTCCATTATTATCAAGGCCCTTGATGGTAAAAAAAAATTAATTCAACACAAAGTATAATACAAGTCAACAAGCAATCGAGTAAAATTCAACCCTTATCTTTTTCAATGACCTAATCAATGCAACAATTTATGTTAGAAGTTGTTCAAATTTCCTTAAATGCTTGAATGTTGTTGTAAACACTTGTAATTGCTTTTGACGCAAGATTTTTCCTCTATCACTCAATTCTACATTTATTCATTATCTTAAATACACTAATGCACATATGTATTTATAGATTTCTTGAATTCAAATTAGGATCTTATCGTCGCATGAATGTTGACACACAATAGGCGATAAATACCAACAAAGAAGGGTAACACCCTAGGATTTCCAAGTATGGGTCAAAAGAGCCCACACAAAAGAGGTTCAAATCGAAAGACTAGGAAAGCAAGCGAGAAGAGAAAAAATAAGAAGAGAGAATTAAAGGGGAACATGCTAGAAAACAATCAAAAACAAGAAACGTGTGCTAATAAGAGCCCAACTGGACCAATAATTGATAAACACATAAGTACACTAGCTTAATGTAAATTTACAACAAATTACTCGTTTCACACCAAAATTGGTTGTTTATAATTATATTTTGATTGGGTTATATGAAACCCAAAATATTCCATATAAATTTTCCTTTCAATTTTCTTATGAAACATGTTGATTTTCTAAAGTCTTAATAGTATAATATTTCATGCATCATTCCAAAAAAATTTACATACTAATTTAAATAATTGTAATAAAAACAATAATAGTTAGTGTGAGGGAAAAGGAAAAATATTTATTACTAAAAGGGTTGTAGTTTGACTAGTGCAAATGGTGTTAGACCGCTTAAAACCCCAATCAAAGTTAGTGCCGGTGGTAAAGGCAAAGCATTTATAACCATCAAAAAGATTGGAGTCAAATGGCTCCAAATGATGGCTATTCACCTAGCAACAAATCCTCTAAGATATCAATAAAGCATGTCATTAAGTTCGAGTCCCAAGTGAATTTGGTGGAATAGAAACCCCTCAATCCTTGGTGCTCGAATGAAGGTGGTCAATTATTCATGCATCCCATACAAATGGATGTTAAAAGACTCTCAATGATAAGGATGTTTATCCTTCAATCAAATAAAAAACGCTTATAACCTTGATAGATTCATCTACAAAGTGTAAAAAGATTGATAACAAAATAAATAAATGTTAAGAGGGTGTGCCCAAAGTATTCCCCAACAAAGACCTAAGAAAAGCAAGTGTAGCCAACTATGTCCATTAACAAGTTAATGGAAACACTATCCACGATGATATCAAGCACATCAAAATCACTCGACCCGGATCCACCAATAGGCTTGGGGGTCAAGGGGAGTGCTTTAGAGTGATGGGATTTTAGTTACCAATCTTAGTATGCACTAGTGGAGTAAAGACACAACACACTACATGTTCCACAAACTCAACATCAATCAAATAGAAATCCAAAGAAGCACATAATTCGATTAGCGACACACATAATTTTATTATAGCTCTACAAATTAAACATCAAGTAAATAGAAATCAAAAGATATGCATAGTTTGATTGTAGCTCTTTGAAGGTGTTCCTTATTTTCAAGAGGAGCACTAGTATACCTACAAATGGGTTAAAAACTTTAAAGAGGACATACTTTTGAATTCTCTTTGAAAATTTTCCAAAAATTTAGGCATTGAATAAAGTTAGCATTTCAAACGTAACACATTCAAATCCTTAGTACACTCCAAAAATGAAATTAACACATTCTAATCAAATCCTTGCTACACTCTAAAAATGGTCACATATTCTAATCACAATTGAACTATTTGAAGAGTACACAAATGAGTGTTCAAGTGATTTGGAAAATAACAATGGCAATGATGAGCTTAATAGCATAGTCACACACTACAACGTGTGAAGATAAAAACAAGCATTGAACTAAACGGATGATAGCATTTGTCAAAGCAATGTACCCAAAAGGAATGATGTGGTGGAAGATGAACCAGACAAAGAGGGCAACATTTTTCTTTTAATCTTGTGAGCAATGAACGATGCAGAGCACCCTAAGTCTACCTCAAAGAGTGCAACATGACCTATAGATGTTCCCATTCTTCATTTATGCCAAATTATAATCTCCTAATCAATCAACAACATACAAATATGATAATAATAGAAAAAACAATGTAATCTCATGAATTTTGAGAATCATACATAGCATTATCGGATGATACAATTGTGTGAGGTGCATGCCAAAGAAATTGTCAAATGCCTAGTCCTTTAAATTTGTGCCTAATAATCCTACGGATAGTGGTGTAATAGTTCTTGTATCTCCTTGTAATTGGAAGGTCCAAGGTTCAAATCTTGATTTCGTGTTAAGGCGGCCTACTACCAACCGTTTGGATACCACGGTGATAGGGCGCCACGATAATGTGGTTTAATCCATGGGCTCGCCAAAGGCTTAAACTACCATCCTTGGATGGTTCCACGGCCAGTGTAGGTTGTTGATGCCACAAGGACTAGGGCCCTCTCCTAGGTAACTCAAGCAAAAAAAAAAGTGCCTAATTTTAGTTATCATTCTCCTCATTAGCACTACAAAGATTGAATTGATGGCATAACATTGTCATGTCATAATGTAGAAATCGTGAAATTATGAAGAACATCATCCTCGCCACATCTTTAATAGGGTACAATCAACACTAACACTATGTAACACCCTAGCTCTTCTTAGTTTAGTAATTGTGATTTTCTTCTCAAGGCTCTTTCCCTTATGCAAGCAGATGGTATGGTCTAATTTGTAGGGTTAATGATATTCTTATTTCCCAGAATTCCCAAGGTTGTTAGTGATTTCAGCTTTAAATGTTGATTCCAACGTTGCTACAATCTGAGAATGTTAAATATTACTGAGACAAAATCTTTCGTGTTCAAGGTTTTTTGGCATTTGCGATTTTTGCAATCAAATATGTGATTGATTTACTTTGAAATTGAATAAACCCAAAATCAATCGCCATATTTACGTAAACAAAAGAGAGTGTTACGAAATTAAAAAATAAGAGAGAACAAATTGCACATCTGAATCATTTGATGCAGTCATTGACTAGGAAAATAGATAGAATGGACTCGTAGCATTTGAATTCCAAGAGGCTAACAGCCACCGATGTATTGACAAATGAAGCTTAATTTTTATAATGGCTATTGGTATTCATATGTTCTTATTACACATCAACAAATGGCCATCACTCAACTACTCCAAAACACACCCATTCATTTGCATAGAACACTGGTGGAGGCTAATAAGATTTATATTAATTTCCCTTTACAAAATAACAAATAACTAAACCATTGAGAGAATAAGGAAAGAACAATGTTAAAAATCCATGCATATAGACCATGCCTCTATGCCTATTAACATTTTGTTCATTGAAATCAATTGTGCCTCTTCCCATGTCCAAAAAAGCCATAATGTACATTAAATGTACTCTAAGAAGTGTATCTTCTCCCACAACCATAATGCTACTAGTTTCATATAGAATTAGGTGTCTTAAATTCCTTCTCAAAGGCACCACCTTATAGTAAATGACTTTCATCTAACACATCATAACTGACATAGAGACTAGCTTTACATTATAGCTCAAGGTCATTCACAATTCTAAATACTTAAAACCTAAGTCACTAGGTCCAAGTTCAAGTTCATGTTCGACAAGGATAAAATGCAGTTCAAGTTCGGCAATGGAGTAAGTTTAAAAACATAAAGCATCTTAAAGTTCCGACTCGAGAATTCTTTTATTATTTTAATTTTCTATAACAATGCACAAGTATATTAAGAGAAACAGAGTAGAGAATTTTCTGCTCTTTGCTTTCACTCAATATATGTATATATACACATTTATAAAATAGTGCAAAAGCATGTCAAAAACTTCCCATGTAAAAATAATGAATAAAATTTGAGTTCATGTTTGACGAGTATAAAGTTCAGCAAAGTTCGAACATTCTCATAAAATCCAGCATACCTTGTGAAATAGCTTAAAAGGTAAACAGCTAATATCTTAACAGTTTTAGAGCTTCCACAGTCCATATTAGTGGTAAAAAGCTTCCGGAAAAGACCTGTGATCCATTTCTGGAAATATAACTTTAAAAATAACCCAAAATCTCAGAAGTTGCACCATGGAGATTAAAAACTCAAGAATATTTTTTATCAAAATGCCCTGTATACAGAAATAAAAGGCATTTTCAAAGTAGGACTGTCATATTTCTCATGCAAGAGTGCTCATCATCTGTTCATTTGTTTTTCTTGCAAATGGAATGATTACTTAGAGGTAATATCCTCAGCTAAACATACAATAAACTTGTAAAACATCTTATCATGGAACAAGAAACTTGGCAGCATTTCAGTATGTGTGAACTATATGACCGTAATAAATGTTCTAAGGACATCTTTAAAATTTTAGTTTTCTCGGGAAATAAACTCCATGAATTAATGAACAGACACCAAATGGGTGACATTTAGTTTTGGGCAGAGCTAACCTTGCTAAAGCTGCATGATTAAAATCCTATGTAGGGTTTTCCTCGATGATTTAAAGTGTAATACGCGGGAGTAAATTTTTGTTACATGCTATGACTCATATAATACAAACAAAAAAACATCTCAGCCACTAGTATCAAAGCTGTCGTTTTCTCCACATCTGAGCAAAATCCATCTTTTGCACAATTCACCATTTCCCTTCAGGTCCTTAAAATGGCACCATCTTTTATCGAAGCTTTTGGAAATATACCAAGATACTATATAGATTCATAAATTGATGAAACCATTTTTACGACCTTCAAAACCAGGTCTCAAAAGCTTCTTTTCTCTCTGCAAATAAAAATGTAAAAAAACATCACCACCCTGGTCAAGATTTATTGTCACCATAATCACCACAGGAATTGACAAGGCAACAAGAAATATAGTATATACTGATTGTCTGCTATAGATTATTCTAAGTCGAGTAAAAATGTCTATACTTGGTTACAGTTTGTAAGTATATCATTTAGTAGCATGTTTAAACATTTCCTCAATTTATGTTTCTCATTAACCCATTTATCAACAAACTAGTAAAATCTTATCTGCTACATAGGAGAGGTATCCATAAAAGTGTTTTCCAACAATATACTTAATGACATTTCTTTGCAAGAAAATAATTTAATGAAAAGCTCAAAAATTAAATATAAACAAGATATTTTAAGGATTTGAAATAAGATAATCCATGTTAATGATGTGTATTCAAAAGTTTCGACACCAAAGAAAACATCACATCCAACAAAGGTTTGATCAATCAACCCCATGCCATTGTAAGCATAGAGAGCACCCTACTCCCAACAAACGTAAGGCACCTCTTCTTAATTCTTGAAGGTTACCCTCGATTTTAGATTATAATGTGTTCCCAATTCTGAAATACAATACTGTCGGATGCATGAATGTGTAATCCAGTCCGGGTTCTAAACAAAGTTCAACCTTGGATTGTGAAGGACTGTGGTTTGATCTTTAATAGTTGAATTACAGTAGGATGCAGTCTCTAAAGAGAGCTAATTAGTGAAAGAAAAATAATCCTTTTCACAGAGTGGCTATCTTTAGAGATTACATTCTACTGTAATTTAAATCCTTGGTGAATACCCCTGGTAGCTGCACTGTAGAAGTGGAAGGTTTATACTTTTATAGTAGAAACAAAAGGGGCTAGTTCTAGAGTTATAAGGGTGCCATAACTTTCCCATTTTTAGTATAATTCAGCTAGTCACCATAAGTTCTATCATCATTTCCACTTTAAATATATGAGTGCAAAGCCCAAAGACAAATTCTTCAAATCCCATACCTTAGCAATAAGCCGGTCCTTTTTTGTTGATTCCGTTGTGCTATATGCTCTGCCCGAGTTTGTTGTTTTTCTTCTGATGCTTTTTCTTTAAGCTCGGTTCTTTCCTTCCTGCAATAATTAGTGACAAGTGTCCCCAGCACATATTTGTCTCAGAATTTATGACTATATACAAATTCAAATCACAAACAATGCATGGAATATACATTTACAGTTGCATAGACTAAATTTGATGCACTTATATACTAATCCTCCATTTATTGGGCAAAACCCTTAGTTTTCTCAAGAGCATGTAATTTTCCCTGCAGCTTAAAATTCAAAATCCATGCCTTTGACAAAAGCTCATCAACAAACAGATAAAAAGGTATTCATTAGAAATAATGTTAGAAAAATAGCAACTCAAAGTTTTGAAAATAAAATAATAGCTTTGCCACTATCCACCTAAAATATAAAGGGTGCATCTGAAAAAATATATCCAATCACTAGCTCTGTCATTTTTTTTTTTTTAAGTTTGGTTGTGTTCAAAAGATAAAACATTTACAAAATCAGAATCATGCTAGCATAAGGAGCCAGGAATCTGAACCTATCAAAATGCTGCTTAAGACACATACACTTTTTCTGTGGCAGCTCAAAAACATCAACTGTTATTCTGAGAAAGACTAAGAGCTAACCTAAAAACGTAAAAGAATCCTTGGCAATTTAAGCAAACGTGTATGAACCGAAAAAAAAATGCTGGGCTTGCATGCCATTGACCAAGGGCATCCACATTTTGAAAAGAGTCGTGACAAGTACAACCAACAATGAGAAGTTTAGCATATGGAATTTCTTTTTCACAACCACTGCCACAGCCATTTGAAAGCATGAGTAATATGGGCTTCTGAGACGTGCCAGCGATATTGTGGCCATTGGAAGGGAAACTGGAGTGGCATACTACCTACAAGAAATCCCTGGTGGAGATGATGTGGATAATTTATCTTAGCTAATCAGGACGGCAATATGCAGCCCTTGGTCATGTCGCCCATGCTGCAGGTCTTTGTGTTACACCTGTGGCTTGATTAAGTATTGAACAAGTTTTAGGTAATCCAGACAAACACATTTATGACAAAGATTATTATTTTGAAATGATTTACTTTTGCAAAGTGATAGAATGTGGAGGGAAATAGGTGCGGAAAGTATTTGGTTAAGGTCCTTCGATTAGTAAAGGATGGTGGGCTTGGGGGTTAAAGTGGGGGTTGATTTTACAAATTGGGAAAGGTGGTGATATTTAACGATGGTGCAGACTAAGCTTAAAACTTCTATGTGAACAAACACGAGGAAAGATGATAATAGGAAGTACACAAAATAGTTTAAGAGTATACAATCCTAATGGACGTGAGGTGTGAAGACTTTATTAAGCCTTGGTCATGAATACAAATGTAGATATTTTTCAACATAGAAAAGTGAGGCCTGTGGTATAAACTGTGAGATGAGCTTATTAATAAGGAGGTGAAAATGAGGGAGGAAGCTCTTGTCGTGGATCCAAACATGAATAGCCTTTGAGAAAATAAGTTGTCAACTTTGAGAACATGATCATGAGTTAACATGTTTTTAACATCACTTTGAACACTTGTCTATACATTTAAAGCATGGTTAGAAGTGGTTGGTTTCTCTGAGACAACCACGGTTTGGAGTTGACCAGAGTGATTTCCCCTTTGTGAATGACTAGCTTCTTGGTTGGGTTGATTGGGTCTGGGTCCACCATTGCTTTAGCCAGTATATAAAACACCCCATTTTTCTCTATTTTGTTCGCACTGCATATTATTAACCTTAAAGTGCTCGATGTATTATAATATTTTTGATGTTATATGTTCCCTTTTCCAGTTCTGTGGTGGGATGAGCTGCCATTCGTACCCCTGTTATGTCTGGGCTTTTCTTACTCTAGTGCCAGCATGAATGATTATATGTAAGTCCCCTTGTACGGGTAACCGAGGTACATGGCTTTCAGTTTCTAGCTGGATTCTTCTATGCAAGGCCAAAGGCTTGACAAAGATATTTGTTTGGTGACCAATGCCTTGTTGGTAGCAAATTACTTCACGTTTTGTGGATGATACTGCTAATTCCTGATGTTCCCAAATTACCTTTAGCAGAGCCGAATTAAAGGTTATGAACGCCTAGGCAATAATTGGAGTGGACGTCCTTATCATAATTTTAATTAATTTATGTTACTATATAATAATATCGATAAATGGGTCAATTACTATTGAATCTTCTCGTAAATTGATTTAATTGTAAGTTATAAAAATACCCTGTAATAAGGGAAATCTTTGGATTGAGACGCCCCTTAACTGCTGGTCTATGTTACCGGATACGCCGGTTTTGGGGCCTGGAGCGGGAGCGGGAGCGTTCGGGAGCGGGAGCGGGAGCGGGAGGCTTGGCAGCGCGGGAGCGGCCAGGGAGCGGCCTGGCACTGTGGAAACGGCCGGGTACGGCCTGCGCCGTACCCGGCCGTTTCCACAGTGCCGGGCCGCTCCCTGGCCGCTCCCGCGTGCAAAAACACGCGTTTTTAATTTTTTTTTTAATTTTTTCCACTTTTTAAAACTCGCAAATCAATAAAAAATAATAAATTCCTCTAATCTAAAACCTAAAAGCTACATCTAAACAATAAAACAAAAGAACAACACACAAACATAACATAAAGCAAACAAACTCACATTGTTGCTCTCCAAAATTGCATTGTGCTTGTCTAGGGTTTTGAGGAGTGTGAGGAGCTATTGCTAAGCTTGGAGGAGTGTGAGGAGCTGCAAAGGAGGATTTGTGAAGGATTTGATTTGTGGTTTACTAAGTGAAGGTAAGTTTTGTTTAATTTCTAGCCTTGTTCCTCTATTTTTTTTTTTTTTTAATCTTTCACACATTACATTTTTTGTTCATTTTTATTTTGCTCTTTCCATTTAATTTTTTTAATTTTCATTGTTCAATCACAATGCAATTGCATGCCATTGTTTTCTTTGTTTAATTTGTTTTTTAAACCTTGTAGGTATTTCTACAATGGCAACAAGTTCTACTTCTTCTGGGCAATCTTTGGCCAAAGACTTTGACCCAAATTCACCGTTATGGAGGCACGTAACAATAGTTCAACAACTTGTAGGTGGTGGTTGTTTTGAATGGAAATGCAATGAGTGTGATGGAATATTCAAAGGCTCTTACAGTAGGGTGAAAAGCCATTTGTGTGCCATAACGGGTAATGGTATAAGAGTATGTAGGGGGAGGAATAATGCTGGGGTGCCAAGAGAAAATGTTTTGGCATTTATCAAAGAGCAGGAGGATGCAGAGGCTAGAGTGGCTCTGAGAGCGGGTCATCCATTGGCCAAAAGAGGAGGTTCATCTCGTTCAGCAAGGCCTCCAGTTGCTCCATCACCTAGTGGATCCCCAATTGTGGCCATGCCACATCCATTTGTGGCTCCTATTTCCACAAATGAGGATGTTTCCCTTGCACGAAAGAAAAGTAAGACAAAGGGGCCATTGGAAAAGGCCTTTCAGAATGAGTACAGGGAGATTGCAGATGAATGCATTGCAAGGTGTGTATATGCTAATGGTCTTTCTTTTAATGTTGTGAGATCACCTTATTGGCATGAGATGGTGAAAGCCATCAATGAGGCACCAAAAGGGTATAAAGCACCAGGATTTGAGAAGATCCGCACCACCCTTTTGGAAAGACAAAAAAAATATGTGGAAACCTCCTTGCAACCAATTAGGGACTCATGGACCAAAACTGGTGTGTCCATTGTTTCTGATGGATGGAAAGATGCAAGAAACCGCCCTTTAATCAATGTGATTGCAGTATGCCCTAAGGGGGCAATGTTTTTGAAAGCGGTTGATTGTGAGGGGCAAGTGAAGGATGCCCAATTCATAGCCAACATTCTCTTTGAGTCCATTGAGGCAGTGGGGCCTGAAAATGTTGTCCAAGTGATAACGGACAATGCCAAAAATTGCAAAGCTGCAGGGATGTTAGTTGAGGCACGGTATGGGCATATTTTTTGGACACCTTGTGCTGTGCATTCATTGAATTTAATGCTAAAGAAAATGGCAAACAAAATAGAGTGGATCCGGCAAGTGTATGCAGAAGCTGAAGAAATCCAAATGTTTGTCACCAACCACCACATGTCACAGGGCATTTTTAGATCATTCTCGCAGTTGGAGCTACTGAAGGTAAGGACAAGCTTTATTTCTTTCTTTCTTTTTAATTTAATATTTAATATAAGTTTTTTAATATTCTTTTAGCTTTCAATTTCATAATTTAAATTTTATTTTTAATTTTTGTTCCTCGTTCTTATTAGGTTGCTGAGACTCGGTTTGCATCACACACAATCGTCTTGAGACGACTAGTGAAGGTGCGAGAGGCACTCATGAGGATGGTAACATCCAATCTTTGGTCTGTATGGAGGCAATCAAACACTGAAGGGGCTCAAAAAGTGAAGAACTTGATCTTAGAGGACTCTTGGTGGGATAGAGTGGGTTATCTGTTGAGATTTACGGAGCCCATTATGAGCATGATCCGGTTTACTGACACGGATCAACCATGTCTAGGAGAGATATATGACGGCATCGACTCAATGATTGAGAAGATAAAAGCCGTCATAAATGCAAAAGAACAAGATCCCGAGGAAATATTTTTCAAACAAGTGAAGTCAATCCTCATTGAGCGGTGGAACAAAATGACCACCCCATTACATCTACTAGCTTTTGCATTGACTCCTAGATTTTATAGCACAGAGATCCTTTCCTTGCCAGGGAGGGTAGCACCATACAGGGATGCGGAAGTCAGTGAGGGATATATGGTGGCATTAGCTAGGCTCTTCCCTGATCCTGAGGCCCAAGACCAGGTTATGGTAGAGTTTGGCAATTTCATAGCAGAAACGGGTCATAGCCTTCTCGCTCTTCGGAGCAAATACAAGATGGATGCACATATGTGGTGGTACCTCCATGGTACTTCATCGGCTTACTTGCAACCTCTGGCAATCAAGGTCTTGGCACAGGTAAGTTTTTAATTTTTTTATTCTCTTTTCTTTTAGTTTTTTAAAATTTAAGTTTGAGTGTTTAAATCTGAAGTTGAACTTTGCATTGACTTTGAAGTTTGGGTTGCCTTAATAGGTTGCAAGTTCATCTTCTTCTGAGCGCAACTGGAGTACGTATAATTTCATCCACTCACAGAAGCGCAACAGATTGGGGGCTAAAAGGGCTGAAGATTTGGTATACATACATTCCAACTTGCGCCTTTTATCCCACAAGCAGCCAGAGTACAAGGAAGGGTCAACAAAACATTGGGACATTGATCCAGAGATAGTTGACTTGGATGCTTCCATTTCCCACCATAGAGCATATGATGATGAGACGGGTTCTGTGGCACCACGAGACCTACATGCACAAGGGGGTGCAACTGGCAGTGGCCCTAGTGCGAGTGGTTCGAGCCCATGTGGTTCTAATGAACCACATAATGATGATGATGTAGCTGGTTTTGATCCTCTTGATGAAGAGGAATATGATGAATATTGACAATGAAAGATAGTTTGAGCTTTGAATATTGATCTATGATTGAATTTAATATATCATGAGATTCATGACATTCACATTGTGTTTGATTTAAGTATTTTAAATTTTAATTTAACTTTTAAACTTTTAAGTTTCTAAGTTTTATCGGTATCCTAGCTTGTTTGTTGTGGTTATTCACTTATTTAGCTTATAACTTGTCTTTCATATGCATAATATGTGGTTAATAATTAAATTCCTATTTAGAAGGCTGAAATTTATATATTTTTTAATTTTTATATAGTTTTTGTACTGCCGTATCCTACGCCGTATCCGGGGTCAAAAAAAAATTTGCCGTTTCCGCGTATCGGATACCCCGCTCCCGCTCCCGTATCCAAAACGTTTCGGTAACTTAGCTGCTGGTGCCCTAGGCAATTGCCTAGTTTGCCTAGGGGTTAATCCCTCCTTGACCTTTAGCCACCCCCTCAAATTTTAGATTGTAGTATACCAAGGAGGTGCCCACTATTGCCTTTCTTTTATTATGGAAGTACAAATCTTGTAAACGTATGAAATATTCCATTGGTGAGATACTTGATAGTAATATCTGGCCAATGAACTTGTTTATATCATCGCAGTTGCTTGAAATTGGGCCTGAATTAGTTTGATAAAGGTTGGCTAGCTCTATTGCTGTCCTCAAATATCTTGGTGTTGCTTTCTATCCATAAATTCCAAAAGGTGAAACCCTGTGTAGCAGGAATTTGTACCCCCTGGATACGTGCCGGCACGGATCCGTCCCAAATACGTCTGTGACATACCCAGGATGTACCTGCAGGGTGGGACACTGACAAACATAAAAACAAGTTCTTATTATTACTTTGACTTGGTCAATGTTTTAATGTTGAAAAAAAAGCAAACCCTAGACAAGTAGAGTTAGACAAATATCTGTTTTTATCTTATATTTTGTTCTATTGAATGCCATGATCTTGGAAACTTACCACTGATTTATAGTGAATTCTAGATTGAAATTTGTTCATAAGCTTTACTGCAGGGTTACTCTTTGCCCTATATATGTTTTTATTCAAATTGCACTCCATATTATTTTGCATCTACTTGTTAAAACTGCAATTTCCAGATACAGGTTGATTTACAATCTAACAGACAGGACAGATTCACAACTAAATAGACATTTTCTGCATATTGTTAAGTGCATTGAATTAATAGGAAAAAACTGATATGTAATTAAACCATATTCCACATATCCTGTTGATTGTGGTTTTTTTATAAGACTTTGTTAATTCACGAGAAATATGTTCCACGCCAGAAGCTTCAATACAATCTGTTTGACTGGATTATTTTTTTCATTTATATGAATGTAGCTTTGCCATTATGTATACACAGTAAAATGTCTTGTGCTATATATATAATTTTATTTATTTTTTAATCAATATGTATGGACGTATTCGAGATGTATTGTACCCAAGGGTTTTTAAAATAAACATATCCGCATAGCAAACCCATATCCAAACCCAAACCCGTACCTATACCCTGGCAACATAGGTGAAACCAAATATTAATTTGTTAATGTGGTGGACTATCCCCATCTATGAATCCAGCTTGGACCAGCAGAATATCATTTTTCAAGGAAAGCATTGTCAAGGTGTGTGTTCCCAAGTTGATGCAAGAGTATCCGAGTTCACTTGCCATCTTGCATCACCAAAAAGAGTTGAGAGTTGGAAGAATAAAAGCTTGCACAATCTTGAATAGCTTTGTGCAACCTTGCACAATTATGTGCAGTGTTACTTGTAATAAAGAAGGCTCCGCACAAAGGATTTGAAGTTTTGTGCACCCTGTTGAGTTGTGCTCAGAGCATCACTTTGCGGAGAGACCATGCCAACACTACACACGTCCTGTACGAACTTTTGCACTTTGTGGCTCTTGTATTCTCGCATACCCATCAACATTGAGCAAGTTGTTACCTGAACACATGGACCTTGGTATGTTTTCTTCACTAATTGAATGAAAAAGTGACCTGATGTGTTTTGATCAGACAAAACGCACTCATGAGTGATTACCCATCAATCAGATGGATTGAATCAACAATGAACTAATCAAATTAAGAAATCTTTATAAAATATATCTTTATTTTCTCTCACTAAATTCTATAAATAGAGGGAAAGATGTACATGTAAAGCATTGATAAGAAATCCAAAAGAGTCAAACTCAAAGAAATGTTAATAAAAGATGGGAGAGAGGATGAAGAGAATGTAAGACATTTGGCACACAACACACTTACATCTCGTGTGTCTGTCATTTATTACACATAAAAAAAATTATATCAGGTGAGATTGTTATACAGTGTGAAACTACAGTACATTAACCAATTACATATTAGTTAATGTTTACATAATGACTTAATAACTTTAATATCCCCCTTAATGACTAATCCAAAAACTACTCCAAGTTTGTCCCGAAATTTTACAAACACAATGGGACCAAAGGATTTAGTCATTAAATCAGCAGGCTGCTCCTTAGATGTTAATTTGAAATCTGCAGGACTCTAATCCTTTTCTGCTGTCCAATGTATGAGATTTGCTTGAGACAAAATCTAAAGAAAGACCTCTAATAGCAACATATAGATCCAGTTGTGTAGGCAAAAGATATATCAGGTTGTCCACCAATTGTTTGTAGGATGATCTGTTCATTCACCGATAATGTATTGTCTTTGGCTGATAACTTCAGCCCAACCTCCATCAATCTGAATTCAAAATCTTGGAAATATTGATCAAAGTCAATAGACCAAGCTAGTGGGACATGCCTGAGTCCATAATCAATCTACAAATGGATGATCACGATTAGGTACCTGAAGACCTTCAAGTTGCACCACGTAAACCTCCTCATCCAAATCTCCGGGGAGAAGCAACCAAAATGTCAGTATTTGCAATAGGAGCAAAGTGCTCCTCATAGTCTTTTCCCTCGTGTTGTGAAAAGCCTTTCACAACAAGACATGCCTTGTACTTGTCCAAAGTACCACCGGCTTTGCTTTTGACTTTATCCACCCATTTGTATCTAATGGGTAATTTCGCCAACACACTTGGTGGTAATTCCACCATCTCCCAACAAGGAGTCATATTATACTTGCATCGCAGTCTCCCACTCAGGCATGCCTTTTGCTTAAAAATGTCGCTGTGGTAGATGTACTTTAAAAAGATCACATGTGAGGGAAAAGTGCACATGCCCTCTCGGATTAATAACCTTGTGTTCAGTCCTCCAAGACAGTGCCTTTCTTTGAGTGACTTTTCCTGCCATCTCACTTTGTGCCTCCTACATATCCTAGCTGGTGGAGTCACCCTCCACAATTCTTTGAATGGCTTTTCCCACCAGCTTACCATGCGCCCCTCACACATCTTGTAAGGTGGATATTCCCTTCACAAGTAGTGCATGTAAGGTGAGTATAGCAAGCTGAACAAGACTATTAGGAATTTCATCCTACAAAACATCTTGTATGGTGCAATCTCCCTCCATGTTTGTATTTAAGTTGATTGTGTTAGGATCAGCAACCCTATACACGCCACCTTACCCAATGCCTAGGGCAACTACCATGTCCTATCTCACATTAAACACAATACATTTCCTCCCAAAGAAATTTATAGCAATATTGGGATTTTTGTTGATTGACGAATAAACAAGATTTCTATGCATGTTAGGAACATACCTAACATTCCTTACTAAGAGTTTTTTAGCATTATTCAACACAATGCGTATATCTCCTATCTCCTCTACTGCAAGTGACTTTCCATCAACTAATGTAGCTGAATAAGAACAAATTGTACTTGTCGTGAATGATACATACTAGTCACTTTGACACAAAACATGTTTGGATGCGCCAAAATCAATGAACTAGCAACTAGTGCCACTATCCTTCAAGCGTGATACCATGAGAGCCCACTCTTTCTTAGAATTCCATTCAGTTGCTGCCACATCTGCCTGACCTCTTGCCACCACCTTGTGGGAAGAAAGATCACACTGCCACATCCAACAATCATTTTTCATATGTTCAACCTTAAGACAATTATAACATGTCATCCACTTTCTTGATGATGATTCACCTGAAACTTGCTTCTACTTCCCTTCTACTGAGCAGCAAATGCACTCTCTATTTTTATCGAAGTAGACTAATTTACCTGAGCCTATCTGCATTCCTTTTGCAGTGAATAGGAACTAGCCTAATCAAATGTTAGGATTTGGCTTTTCGCCATCAAGTGTAAGGCCTCCACAAATGTTTCATAGGAGGTCAATGAATTGTTCAAGACAAGCGCAACCAAATCATCATTATCCACATTTTTCCATAGTTACCTAAGTCTCAGGGACGGGGGGACGGGGTTTCGAGACGGGAAAAATTTCCCAAATTTTGGGGATGGCTATTAAAATAATATATAAAATATTAATATTTGAATAGTTTAACTTTATTCAATGAAATTTAGGGATTTAAACTCTATTCAGGTACTTTCAAGATTATATATTTAATGTTCTTCGTAAAAATAACAGGTTTTTAAAAGCAAAAACATCAGAAGTTTTTTGAAAGATTTTAAAAAATAGGGACGTCACCAAAATCTAGGGGACGTGTCCCCATGTAACACTACCTTTTTCTCTATGGCGACGAGCTAGTCTCAAAGATCTTTCATACATAGAAGATATTTTAAGAGCAATACACTCATGCATCTTTATTGAAAGCAACAAATTCTTCATGTACAAAACCCAACTTTTCTTCAAAGTTTGATACTTGTTTCAAAGACTAGTCCATAGCACACTTGCCACACTAGCATTCCCAACCTCAAGAATTTAATCATCTAACATAGACAATTTTAACAACATAAAGGCCTCTTCATTACGCTTCACATAATAAACATAATTCATGGCAAGGCTTGTTTCCATGCCGAGGATGATTTTATCATAATCACAATACTTTGCATCTGTTAAAATTTAATAACTCCAAACATTGTAGTTTTGAAAAATTAACTTTTGCACTTTTGGCAAAAGTCAATTGTGAATATTGAGCATGATTCACACATATTTGACTCGTAAATCGATGCAAAATCCGACTACATACAAGGACTCAAAAGTAAATTTAAAGTTCTCACACAAAAGGTGAGTGTTGTGCAATGATAAGCTAGGTCATGGACAAAAGAGTGAAGAAAATTCCTCACATGACCAAACTTGTGCACGAGACGTGGAGGTAGATCGCTTTTTTGAAGGAAGAGAAAATGGAAGAGGTAAAGGATTCACTAGTACAGATTTCAATTGCAGAGAAGTTGGGCATCGTACTTTTGAATGTCCACAAGCGCATTGGAATGGCAGTTCAAGGAGGAATGCAACCATGTTGCGCATGCAAACACGGCAAGTATAGTGTTGATTAACTTCAAGACTATTCGAAGAAGAGCTACAATGCGAAGAAACTCTCACGGTGAAGAAAGTGTTGTTGAAGTTAGCCAAAGTGGAGGATGCATATAGCGTACAGGAAGAATCTATTCAAAACCATTTACAAGTCTGGAGGTAAGTGCTGTAAAGCCAATATTGACAGCAGCAGCGCTGATAATCTCGTTTCTACTAAGAATTGTAAAAACTTGGTCTAAAGAGGATTGTGTATCCAATTCTATATAAAGTGTCCTAGTTGTTGAAAGGACATCAATTGCTTGTGAATGAGTAGCGTAAAGTGGCTTTCAGATTGATGTGTGTTGCCAAAATGAGCACCACACATCATTTTGGGCAACTGGTTACCATTTCTTAACTTGAAGGCTTTTGATCATGGTTTTACAAACATTTTGGACACCCTAATGGTTTTAATCTTGTTTAAGTTGCTTGCACAACGTAGCTCTAGGTTCATACAGACTTAATCAAAAAGACAACCAATTTCAACGAAGTTTTGCCCTCGAGACAGTTGTAGAATGGGGGCACATGGAAAACTTTCATTGCTCGGGACTTGGCCGCTTTCAAGTTCTAAGGCCACCTTTGGTTTTACAATAAGGGACTTATCCCACGTTAGAAAGAAAGAGGTGGGCAGCCAAGTTTACATATGAGAACACTTTGTTGATTAAGTGGAGTAAAGGCTCCACTTACCTTACCTTTCAGACGAAGGAGAAAAATGGCTAAGCGTTAGCTCAAGCAGGTTTTGACTAAGGCCTAATGAGGACACATGTCACAATTCTTGCCTCGAGAAATCTTGAAAAGTTGCTAAAGCAAAGAAAAGCCCGAGACCAAGGGATTGTGTCACATGGAAAAATCCCTAAAACTCGAGTTCCTCGGGTTGAATGGAGATAAAATCAGCTAAGGCAAAAGTTCCCGAGATTGGTTAGAGCACGGTGGGCTCGAACATGGTGCCACATGGATCAATGACGGTGAGTCGGTGGTCCCGAAGGTTTTGAGCAAAGTAGAGATTGAATAGAGTGTCAATGACAGCACAAGACTCTACTCAGTACTCCACGAGCCTGTCGCTTTTGAGTAAACACGGTGGGGACGAAATTGTTTATGTTTCATCTATTATATCAAAGAGCCATACGGCATCTACAAAGTCTTCCTTCAATGAGGTTTTACAATTTTGGTACCACCTAGGGCCAACCCTGGGCCTCTTTTTCTCTCCCTCTCTCCTTCGGCTCTATGGTCGATCCCGACCTCTATCTCTCAGTCCCTCTTTCTCTTGGTTGACCAAAGTGACCACACAACCTTCGGGTAACAACCCTCAACCACTCTCAACAACCATGTTAACCCCAAAATGGTGAAATCGTTCCCTTTTCATAGTAGTGCACTCTACACTTTTCCCACTTCTCTCTTTGTTTGCATTCCTTCCTTAGGCGGGCTAGCTTCTTCTAGATGCTTCCGGATTCTCCCACTCCACTCGACGCGAATTTGAATTTGGGTTCTTTTAATGCTCTAATTTACTATGCCCTCTGCTTGTGCCACATCAATCTGGTCATTGGCTCTTTTAATCTGTTCATCCTAGTCAACATTCATGTCGATAACTTCAAATCCATGTCTTGTCTCGCCAACTACCCATTTTTCCGCGTACTCCTTTCTCTCATGCTCCTTCGCCACACCTTCGTCTTCTTTTGACGCGCGATCACTTGTTTGAGCCTCACCTTTAACCCTTCTCGTGCACAATCTCCGGGCTTTTGGACCTTCACCAAAAACATATGTGCACCTCTCTCACTGATCTTGGTTATCGCACCACTCTTCATTTTCTCCTCTTGTGCTTTCTTCGCAATCCTTGCCTTGCACATAACCCCCTCAAAATCCTTGTGCACCATCATCGACCTAGTTAGGACAACCTCCATCATGCTATCAAAATCCTACGCTCATCAACGCGCGCCTTATTCTTCAAGATCTACTCCGCAAATATCTCACGCGCTCTTTGCAACTTCTTCCTCGCGCAAACTTCCACACATTCCTTCATTTGCACGTCATCCTCTCTACTTCTTTCCTTCTCAAAACTTTTGTGCGTGCCTTCTCCCTTTGCTCTTTTGCACTGTTCACATTTCGCGCATTGCACCTTCCTCCCAAACTCGATGCTAAATCATTGCACCCTTTACGAAATCTTCCTTCTACTTTGTTGTGGTCTTCCTCTTCACTCCTCGCGCCTCCATTCTCGTGTGCACTCATACTTCAAAATTTGTGTAGGATCACTCGAACCTAGGATGTTCCTCCATCACTCGAGACCCCGAGAAATTGAGACCCCGAGTTGACCATGCAAAGCGTTGAAGATTTCAAAGCAATATCCCAAGATCCGAAAAGAGTTATGGTAAAATCAAAGTAAAAAAAGAACTTAAAGATCACAAGATCCTAAAAGACCACGTGGACCAATCCATGTGCCCTCGGTCCTTGTTGGCGAAATAATGTCGGGTGGGAAAATTAATTAACTCTCACCAACAATGGTGGGACTAAGTCCCTATGCTTGAATGGCATGCTCCATTTATTGAAAACAGGAAAATTATGTACACTATTCTATCAATTGGGGGTGGTCTTTCGACCTGGGATCACACAAGGGTACTTCCCTACACACGTGGCAAATATGGGTTAGGTTGTCATGACAAAATTTCAAATTTTTCATGCAAGACATTTTGCATGACAACAGTTCCCAAAGGCATAAGTTCATAAAGGGTACTTAAAGCAAGCCAAACCCAAGATCCAGAGAGGGTAACACAAGGTACAAGTGTACACATGGTAGAGCTTATGCACGAGGTAAAATTTGACGGTCTCTGCTAGTGGGAAAAAGAACTCAAGAATGTCACAAGCAGCAAACGACATGATTTGGTTTATTACTTGTATCTTTTGATTCAAGCCTCCATTTGGCTTGACACTTGTGGCGTTCAAGCATAATTCAGAGGGCTTCATCTTGAGCTTAATTTTAGAGGAAGAGATTGAAAGATCGGGATATTTTAGTGGCGAGAGGTTTTGGGCGTTTTTTCTTGAGTTTCACATCAAAATGGCGGACCCAAATCAGTTATAGATGCGTCTAAATTGATCCCTTGGCTTGCAATGATGCCTTCGAGGCAACATATTCCTTCTTGGCCCACCAAAACACATAAGGAGTTGATTGATATATTTTACAAGAATGAAGTTGTTAAGTGGCCCAAGCATGAATCGTGACCATTTTTAACAAGTGGCATGAATGATGACCATAAAGGGTACTTAAAGCAAGCCAAACCCAAGATCCAGAGAGGGCGACACAAGGTACAAGTGTACACATGGTAGAGCTTATGCACGAGGTAAAATTTGACGGTCTCTGCTAGTGGGAAAAAGAACTCGGGAATGTCACAGCAGCAAACGACAGGATTTGGTTTATTACTTGTATCTTTTGATTCAAGCCTCCATTTGGCTTGACACTTGTGGCGTTCGAAGCGTAATTCAGAGGGCTTCATCTTGAGCTTAATTTTAGAGGAAGAGATTGAAAGATCTGGGATATTTTAGTGGCAGAGGTTTTGGGCGTTTTTTGCTCAGTTTCACATCAAAATGGCGGACCCAAATCAGTTATAGATGCGTCTAAATTGATCCCTTGGCTTGCAATGATGCCTTCGAGGCAACATATTCCTTCTTGGCCCACCAAAACACATAAGGAGTTGATTGATATATTTTACAAGAATGAAGTTGTTAAGTGGCCCTAGCATGAATCGTGACCATTTTTAACAAGTGGCATGAATGATGACCAAAATGAGGCACACTTCATTCATATTGGGCAATTGGTTACCATTTCTTAACTTGAAGGCCTTTGATCCTGGATTTACAGGATTTTTGGAGACCCTAATGGTTTTAAACTTGTCTAAGTTGCTTGCACAAGGTGGCTCTAGGTTCATACAAGCTTAATAAAAAAGACGGCCAATTTTAGTGAAGTTTTGCCCTCGAAAATCAAAACAATTGCATCCGTCCATTTGCCTTTGTTTTCTTTGAAGCGAAAACCGTCAAATTTGTTGGAGCGAAGGGGGCACGTGCAAATCATTCATCGCTCACGACTTAACCGCTTTCAAGTTCTAAGGCCGGCTTTGATTTTACACTTAGGGATTTATCCCATGTTGGAAAGAAAGAGGAGCATGGCTGGAAATATGTATGAAAACACTATGTTGATTGAGTACAAAGAACCGCTCTGTTCACCTTACTTTTTGGGACGAAGGAAATGGATAAGTGTTATCTCATACAAGTTTTGATTAAGGCCTAATGAGGACATGTGTCACAATTCCTAGCCCCGAGAAGTCTAGAAAAGTTATTGAGGAAAAAAAAATTTGGAGCAAGGGATTGTGCCACATCGTGCGATCCCTAAAACTCGAGTTCCCGAGTTGAATGAAGACAAAATCAGCTAAGGCAAAAGTTCTCAAGATCGGTTAGAGCATGAGAGCTCGCACATGGTGCCACGTAGACCGATGACGATAGTCCATGGTCCCGAGAGGATTGAGCAAAGCAAAGGTCAAATGGAGTCATGGGAACTTGAGAACCCAAGTTGACCAAGCATAATGCTAAAGATTCCAAAGCAATATCCCAAGATCTCAAAAGGGGTCACAAAGAAAATCAAAGTAAGAAAAAAGGAACTTAGAGATCCCAAAAGACCAAGTGGACCAATCCATGTGCCCTAGGTCCCCAAAGGTGTAAGTTCAAGAAGGGTACTTCAAACAAGTCGAAGTTGAGATCCCGATATCCAAAGAGGGTGACACATGGCACTAGAGTACACATGGCAGAGCCTAGGCACAAGGCAAAATTTGATGGTCTTGGCTAGTGGGAAAAAGAACTTGAGAATGTCACAAGACAACAAACGATAGGGTTTGGTTTATTACTCGTATCTTTTGATTAGAGTCTCCATTTGGCTTGAAACTAGTGGCGTTTGAATCATAATTCAAAGGGCTTCATCTTGAGCTTAATTTTAGATGAAGAGATTCAGAGATCTGGGATATTTTACTGACAGAGTTCTGGAATGTTTTTGCTCAATTTCCCATCACAATGACACCCAAATCAGTTACAGATGCGTCCAGAATGATCACTTGGCTTGCAATGATGCCTTCAAGGTAGCATATTCCTTTTGGCCCTCAAAAACACATAAAGAGTTGATTGATTTGTTTTAAAAAAATAGAGTTGTTACAGGAATCATGGTTTAACAAGTGGCAGCTCAAAACTTCGCTCACCCTCCTGATCTCATGAGATTGCATTGAATAATGGCTTAAGCAATGTGTTTTCTTGGAGATCAAGGCAATTCCATGTTGTGGATCATCATGAGACTTGGAATATACTTCCAAGACCAGTTTTGAGCGGTTTTCTCATAATTGAGCATCTTCTAGATCTTCTTGAGCGGTTAAACATGAGAAGAGATATTCCATGGCATCTTGAGATCCCTTCTCTCTTCTTCTCTATAAATGCAACTAAATTGTAATTGTAAGAGATCCTCTCCTGAATGCAAGGTTACTTTGCCTAATTGGGTGGCCAAAACATTCTGAGTTGCAGATCTCTAATTCGAGCTTGTGTAATGCACTCAATGACTTCTTAATGGATGTAATAGATTGTGTATGCTTTTGGGCATGAATATGATGTTTATTGTGATTATTTCTGCCCTTTAGCTTTAGTTTTTGTCATCTTAACTCCTTGTTATGTCATTTCATGTTGTGTATGGGTTATACTTGCAAATTTTTTATCTCATTGTATCTATAAAATGGAAAGAATTAGAGCACGGTTTAATGCAAGGTCGATGGTAGCTTGTATCTGCCCTCTTTGCACTGTGTTTTTCCTCTTGTTCTTCATCTCAGTGAGAGAGATCACTTTATATTTGATGCATCACCACTTTTGTTTGTTTTATGCTTTCTTCCTTCCCTTTTACCTATCAATGCAATAGATTAGCCATTAGAGCAGATATAGCATTAGGTAGGTGGTAGAGAAAGTCGGCCTTCTTTGGAGGTCTGTCCCAAGGAGCCAAGGTCCCACACCTTGGGGACATTCATATGTTGTTGTTGAGATACCTGAGTTTGCCAAAACTTGATGACTTTTCACAGGTGCACATTTCAGTGACAACGGTGCATATGAAGATGATGTCCCGTGCAATATAATGCGCAGGGACATATGTCATGTTTTACTTGATTGGCCTTGGCAAATTGGCAGGAGAGCATAGCATGCTGGACGCGCAATGCTTATACTTTGGTGAAGGATGATAAGCAATACACTTTGAATCCTTTGAAGTATACAGGTGTTGAATTGAAGTCTAACAGTATTGATGATTTCAAGAAAATAGTTCCTAACAAGATGAAGGAGAAGACTAAATGTTTTACGTTTATTTCAAAGCCTGCGTAAAAGGAAAAAAGAGGTACAAAGACAGAAGTACTTCAGTGTGAAGTAGACGAGATGCTAGGACAGTATGTGAATATCATGTCCAAAGACATCTCGAACTGATGCTCCGTATTAGTCATTAGATGAATTTGATTTGTGGGTCTAGTTTACCAAACAAGGCCGCATATAGATTGTCGATAAGGAGAATGAGGAAGTGAAGAAGCAGATTCAAGATTCACTTGAGAGGGGGATGATCAAAGTCTCTCGTCCTCGTGTGAAGTATCTACAATATTAGCGCCGAAGAAAGGAGGTGAGTGGAGGATGTGCACTGATTCCAAAGCCATCAACAAGATTACCATCAAGTATAGGTTTCCATTGCCACACATGGATGATTTGATGGATTATTTATGTGGAGCACAGTACTTCATGAAGATTGATTTGAAAAGTGGGTATCACCAGATCAAGATAAGAGAAGGTGATGATTGGGAAGTTGCTTTTAAGATGCAAGATGGATTGTATGAGTGATTAGTCATGCCATTTGGGCTAACTAACATACCGAACATGTTCATGAGACTCGTGAATGAAGTGTTGAAGCCTTTTCTAGGGAAGTTTGTCATTGTGTATCTCAATGACATATTGACTTTTTGCATGAAGCACGAAAAGCAATTGATCCATTTGTAGAGAATGTCACAATGTTTGTGCGAAGAGAAGTTGATGATAAATTTTAAGAAGTGCAATTACATGAGTTTAGATACTTGGGATTTGTGATATGTCAAATAGGATTGAAAAAGGATCACGGGAATGTGTAACCTATAGTTGAATGGTTGTCAACCATGAGAACATTTGGAGTGCAAGGTTTACACAGTTTGGCAAGCTTCTATTGAAAATTTATGCGAGACTCCAACAGGAATTGTGCATTGATCGCATAAGTGATGTGGAGAGATAAGCGGTTCGCGTGGACAGCGAACGTCGAGTATGGCTTTCGGAAGTTGAAGAAGAACATCACAAAGCAACCAATGTTCGATTTGCCTGATTTCACCAAGGCATTTCAGGTTGATTGTGATGCAAGTGGAGCAGCCACTAGAACTGCGATGAGCCAAGATGGTAGGCCAATTGCCTATTTCGGCAAGAAAGCTGGATGATGCAAGAAAAACAAATTCAAACTACGGTCAAGAGTTTAATGCCATAATGCAAGCTCTAAAGAAGTGGAGGCATTACTTTTTGCCCAAAGAGTTTGTGTTTTACATGACTATCAAGCACCGTAATTCATCAATAATCAAGGCCAAGTTAAACCAAAGACATGTGAAATGCATTGAATGATGTATATTTCCTCAATGTGTTCGTCACCAAAAAGAATTCTTGTAGAGTTACTCATTTGTCTTGAAGCACAAAAGTGGGAAATCGAATAGAGTTGCAAATGCTCTAAAAAGATGTGTCTTATTGAGTGAGATGCAAGTGGAAGTCGTGGGGTTCAATGCTTGAAGGAAATCTATGCAAAACATGAAAATTTTAGAGAGGCTTGGAGAGCATGGGCAGGACCGACGAGATTTGACCACATGCCTTGGTTAGACTACTACTTACAAGAAGAGTTGTTGCTCAAAGGTATCTAATCATACACACCCATAGGATCAATGCAATGGAATTTGGGTAGAGAGAAACACTGTGGACGATTAGCTAGTCACTTTAATGTAAACAAGACCTCAGCACAACTAAATGTGAGATATTATTGCCACGCATGGCTACAAATAAGTGTAGATACATACGAGATGCAAGATTTGCCAATCGGAAAAGGAAAAGAGTAGGATTTTAGAGAGGCTTAAAGAGCATGAGCAGAACCAACGACATTTGATCACATGCCTTGGTTAGACTACTACTTACAAGAACGATTGTTGCTCAAAGGAACATAGTTGTGCATACCCAAAGGGTCAATGCAAGAGAATTTGGTCCAAGAGGAAGATTGTGGAGGACTGGTTGGGCACTTTAGTATGGACAAGACCTTGGCACAGCTACGTAGACATTATTGGCTACACATGTGCATAGATACATACTGAGAGATCCAAGATTTGCCAATCGGAAAAGGGATAGAATAAGAATGCAAGGTTATATCAACCAATGATGATACCTAAGAAACTGTGGGAACAACTAAGTATGAATTTTGTTCTGAGTTTACCTACAACACAAAAAGGTTGTGATTCTATCTTTGATGTAGCTGATAGATTTTTTAAGATGCCCCATTTTATTTCTTGTAGAAAGACTAGTTACATTACCTAAGAAACTATGGGAGCAAATGAGTATGAATTTTGTTATGAGTTTTACCTAGAACACATAAGGGTTGTGATTTTATCTTTGATGTAGCTGATAGATTTTTTAAGATGGGTCAATTTATTTCTTGTAGAAAGATTAGGGATACTACACATATAACTAACTTGTTTCAAAGAAGTTGTGAGGCTAGATGAATTACCACAAGGTATTGTATCGACAAGGACGCCAAGTTTGTGGGTTACTTTTGGAGGACCTTGTGGAAAAAGTTGAACACTAAGTTGTAGTTTAATTTTGCATATTACCCATGGATGAATGGCCGAACGGAAGTTGTCAATAGGAGCCTTGGCAATTTATTGAGATGTTTGGTAGGAGAGTAGATAGGATGTGGGATTTAGTCCTTTCGCTAGCGAAGTTTATGTACAATAACTAGGTGAACAGGAGCATTGGAAAGTCATCTTTCTAGATAGTTTATGGGCTAAGTTCAAGAGAAATTGTGAAATTGCATGTTATCAAGGAAAACAAAGAGAAAGGTGCAAAAGTTGAAGACTTTTTGTAGTACATGAAGGATGTGCACCAACAAGTGTGCATGTAGTTGGAGGAGAGAAATGTACAATACAAACACCATGAGGATATGAAGAGAAGAAAGCAAGAGTTCTAAGGACACAAGGTTCTTGCACTCCTATGTAAAGAAAGATTCCCAAGAGAAACATATGATAAGTTGAAATGGAAGAAGATTAGACCATGTAAAGTCTTGCAGAAACCAAAGTGGCAAATGCATATGTCATAGAGCTACCAAATGGGATAGACATTTCGCCTTAATGGGGTGGATTTATACCCTTACTATGAAGGACAGACAAGTGGTGAAGCAAACTGCACCAAAGAAGAATGTAGGCACCAACCACCAAAGCAACTACACAAAGAAATTGAAGAAATTATGAATTCACGCATAACAAAGACAACTCATAGAGAGGAATACAAACAATATCTAGTAAAATGGAAAGTCAAATAAGTTGAGGATGCATCATGGCTTAGCACAAACAAACTTGCTATACTTGACTGATCCATTGAAGGCCTCATGAAGCAGCCATGAGCGGCTCATGTTTCTTCTTACCCACGTTGTATGATGCAGGAGCATCTAGGTTCACTTGTTATCTTGCATCACTAAAGAGAGTTGAGAATTAGAGAAAAAAATTGCAATCTTGTGTAGCTTTGAATGACCTTCCACGATTATGTGCATAGTGTCACTTGTAAATTTGTAATACAGAAGTCTTAGCATGAAGGATTTGAAGTTTTGTGCTACCTGTTGACTTGTGCTTGAAGCATCACTTTGCAGAGAGACTATGCACAATATGAACCTTTACGCTTTGTGGATCTTATGTACTTGTGTACCCGTCAACATTGAGCAAGTTATTACCTTTACACAAGGGCCTTGATCCATTTTCTTCACTAACTTGTTGACCAAGCGCCCGGTGTGTTTTAATTGGAAGAAATTGCCCTCGTGAATGATTATGAGCATAATGTCACTTGTAACATAGAAGGCTTGGCATGAACAATTTGAAGTTTTGCACGACTTGTTGAGTTGTGCTTGAAGCATCACTTTGTAGAGAGACCGTGCACACTATGAACCTCTACACTCTACAGATCCTATGTTCTTGTGTACCCATCAACATCAAGTAAGTTGTTACCTTTACGCAAGGGCCTTAATCCATTTTCTTCACTGGCTGGATGATCGAGCGCCGTGGTGTGTTTAAATTAGAAGAAACTGCCTTCGTGAATGATTACCTGTCAACCAAAGGGATTGAATCGGCAGTGATCTGATCGAGTAAAGGAATCTTTGCAAAGGTATCTTTATTTGCACAGTCACATTTATTTTCTCATTCCAAAATTCTATAAATAGAGGAAGCAATGGACATGTAAAGCATCAATAAGAGATGGAGAAACACCAACGGTGAAAAGGAAGCTTAGAATTGAGTATCTACGAAGAACTGTGAAAAGCTCCATCGTAAGGGACCAAGTCTGGTTCAGTAGAAATCTTGTGTGTTTGCAAGCATCGCTAGGATAAGGTCTTGGGATTTGAATTCCTTTTCAAGGAATTTTGGCAAGGTCTTCAATGTATGGCTGCTACACGATTGTAATGCATTGTGTTTGAGTCTGAAATTTTCCTCATTGATTAATAGAATAAGTTTTGATGTTTCTTTCAAGCTGCATAGTGATCTTGCTTGTCTGAGGTCATCTCTACGAATGTACGGGTTGCATGCTCTAAGGCGTCTCTTCATTGAGACCCCTAACCATGACTGCATCACAAGTTAATCCACCAAAGCGTTCCAAACTGATTTGGCATATGGGCATTGAGGGAAAAGACAAACTACTGTTTCAGATACCTGCTGGTAATTTGAACTTTAGATATCTGATCGGGCCACACCATCCATGTCGTTGTATGTTCTCTGTTGTTAGAATTGTTCCAAGTAGAACCAGACAGATGAAAGCATTAATCTTGGGCCAGGCTCTCATGTTCCACAACTCGTTCTATATCTCGGTCCTTTCCTGATCTCTTTGGACAAGAGAAGCATATGCTGTGGCCATTGTAAATTCTCCCCCTGTAGCGTATGACCAAACTGATTTGCTTTGTGGAAGAAAATTCTAGGACATAAGTTTTTTCCTAGTTTGCTATCAGATGCGTCCTTTGCTGTTGGTGCTCAGAGCATGCTTTTTCAATTATCTGTGTCCCGACAAACTTTGTCCTCTCCCTAGGGATTACAGTCAACATTGTAATCTTGTTTTCTGACTTTAAAGAGTAGTTATAGTTCCTAAAGGTTGAGATCGGTTAGCAAGAAAATACTGTTCCAGGTTTCTTCCCACAATTGAATGCTTTTGCCACTAGCTATCTGTCATATTGTCTCTTTGTGAAGCAGTTCCATCACTATTTAATATATTTTGCAACAGCTGATAGTAGGGACTTCCATATTGCTTGCAATGCATCAACCTGTGGCGAGTTGAAGTCCTTGTTGCTGATTATAGAGCTCCGTCAGGCGGTAAGGCTTTGTCTTTGCAGCCACGCCTGTTTTAATATGTTTTACAATGGCTGGTAGATGGGGCTTCCATATTGCTTGCAATGCATCAATTTGTGGCTAGCTGAAATAGTTGATGCTGCTTATAGAGCTCCATGGGTAGTGGGGCTTTGCCTACATTGCCATGCCAGTTTCATAGCCAGGGCTTTAGAGAAGAGGTGGGAGTCCTTTAGATTGATGCCTCCAGCAGCTTTTGGATTAATTATTTGCAACCTGTCAACCAGAGGGTGTTTGAATTTTCTTCCACCCTCGCCAGAGTAAGTTTTGTCGTAATCTTGTGAACTCGCTTTCATTAGTCTTAGGAATGGAGAAAAGTTGCAACAGGTAGATTGGAATTGTTTGTGGGACTGCCTGTATAAGCCTTAAGGTGAATACAATCCACCAAAGAGAGCCAAGTGTTCATCCATTGTGAGATTTTGAGAATCATGTTGGTCACTGTGAGCTCCCATACAATTTTTGTAAAACCCCAATGAAGTGGAATACCCAATACAGCATTCAGAGCCTACCTTTGGTGAACTCAATAATTCTGAGCATTTCCCACTTTTGCTGACATAGGATGTTTGCAAAAATAACATCAGACATCTTGGTGCTTTTTGTTGTCCTGAGACTAACTGATACCTAGCTAGCAGCATTTCTAAGTGCCATACTTTCCTTAGGAAAAGAGTTGACATCAACATATCTGACAGTCCATGCAAAATTTTCCACAGGTTTGCTATGAGCAGTTGAGGATTTCAACTGTGATAATGAATAAAAAGGACTACAAGGATCTTCTTATCGAGGATCCCCTGTAGAAGGCCTTGTGATGAACCCAAAGGCTCTTCAATGGTGCCATTGGGGGAGATGGTGTATGTTGGGGTTGTGATACAGCTGCCTAGCCAAGTGGCCATTTAGATGTTGAACTCAAAAGCCTTCAGTGTCTGATTTATGAGATCCCAATTGTATCTCTCAAAAGCCTTAGACATGTCCGGCTTGATCAGAACCCTGGGACTTTTTGTGCAGAGAGGAAGTGAAGGACTTACCGAACTGCCATAATATTGTTGGTAATTTATCTTTTCTGGACAAAAGCCAACTGTATCTCTGAAATTAGTTTTGGAAGCAATAGTTTCATCCTCCTGGCTATTAGTTTTGAGAGTATTTTGTCATCAGGCTATATTGATCCATTGCTTCCACCTTAAGCACTTTCAGAATCAGAGTCATCTGGTTGCATTGATGCTCTTAAGCATTTTTGTTTCTGCAAGGCACTTCTATGACAGCCAATAGATCATCTTTGATTAGAGGCCAGACGGCTTGAAAACATTGCGCCAAAAACCCATCTAGCCCAAGGGCTTTATCCTTTTGGAAGAAAACAAACATTTCTTTAACTTCTTCCACAGCAAGCCACAGCATCCTTCTTTCACTATCTGCTGCTCCCACAGTCCTTGGGATGTTTTTTATTAGAGACTTTTTGTATTGATGCAGGTTTGTGTGAGCAGATTTCTGAAGTAGTTTGTAGCATACTGCATGACATCTAGCTCTTTGGTAATTCATCTATTGAGTCAGCTTTGATTCTTTGCCCTTGTTTCTGATTTTTTTGCAGGTCCCCTATCTGTTCTGATTTGTTTTCTGCTTGGATGAATATGCTGCCAACCTAAGTCACAAGGTTCGAGTTCGTGTTCGAGTTCGACAAGGATAAAATTCGATTCAAGTTTGTCAATAAATAAAGTTCAAAAAAAAATCGCCATTATGTTCGACCAATAAAAAAATTATTATAAAAATATATTAAACATAAAAATAAAATAATAATATAAAACATAAATTAATAATAAAAATACATTAAACATAAAAGTGAATATAAAAATATTAGATATAAATTATAAAGTTCATTACAATAAAAATATTAACAACATAACTAAAGTTCATCATTATAAAAATATTAAAATTTATAGAAATATATATAACTAAAGTTAAAGTTCATTAATTTAAGTTAATTTTAAAGTTTAAAGTTAAAATGCATAGAAATATAACTAATGTTCGAATAAATATTAAAACAAATGTAAAAGTTAAACATAAAAATAAATTAAAATAAACAAAGAAATAACAAAACATAAAATAAAAATATAGTTTATAACCTAAACTTTATGGCTATGTGAGACCAGGCACAAAGAACTTCAGTTTTGTTTAGCCGCAAACGGATTTTTCTCTGAGCTACAGGAAATACATCCAGTTTTCCAAAGACGCGGACGATTATTGTGTAGTATCATTGTGATCGTCTCTCAGATTAAAGAATCCTTCGCGCTTTTGAAGTCGACAGCTAGGGCACCCCCTCACAAGTTAACATTGCTTCTCATGCTCAACCCATCCACACATCTTCCACTTGTTTATTTAAGCCAAACTATTTATGTGATTTTTCCAAACGTTTTTAGCCAAACTTTCTTCACAGCCTGGAAAAACGGCGAATTTCAAACTTCATGGATGAAATTCGCTGAACCCTGTGACACAGCTGCCAACGGTCTGACGATTCTGTTCTTTCATTTGGTGATTTCGACCGTGTAATTTCCCCATGAATTTGTACATCGCATGCCCAGATGAAATCAGGAAGAGTCGTCGACATGCTCTCAAATAAGAATTGATATTTGTAGACCATCGTATTCAATAAAAGCATTATTTTTTAGCCAACATTGTTATGGTGTTATTATTCTCTTATTGGTTTTAGCCTTTAGGTAGTGTCTTAATGACTCCTCAGCTATGTTCAGATGTACAGTTGTATTTTATCGGGCAATCATTGAGTCTTGTCATATAGATACTAATGCATGTCAAGGAAAGGGTGTTGTGTGACAGGTCCTCCATGCACCATGCAATTGTACTGTGCACTGCCTAATGCAACAAAGCTGCTATTCCCTCATGTTCTTCTATGTTGTAGTAGGTAGCTGGTATGGGTATGGTATGGATACAGGTACTGGGATCCAGTACGGCAGTACGGCAATTTTTCCAAGGTTTGGGTATGGCCGACAAAAATATTAAAATAATAGTCAAATAAGCAAAATTAACGATATGATATGCATAGCATAAATAAAATAAGTTACATACCCATAAAACATACTGATAATTCAACATCAAGTATCATGATATTCATTGGTTGAACTTAGAACAGGTACATTATGTAAATGTTACAATGTATACACAAAAATCAAGACAAATCAGCATATGCCATATTCATAATCATAATGCTCTCCAATATATTCATTTTTTAATTTTTAAAATCGTTTTGACTTTTTTACCAAACCGAATTCAAGAAAAAAATGCAAGCAAGCAGTAAGTATTTCTTGGGTACGCAACATAATACCCAAATGCCATATCCGGGTATTGTTTCACGAACCCAAAGCATTTTCCTGACGTAGTTGGGCACATACCTATACCGGGTGCGTACCATACCCATTTCCGAAGCTTGTACAGGAGTACCTGGCTACCTAGACATTGTGGTATGTATTTACAATTCTACATTGATATTCCTCTGGTAGTGTAGTTTTCATGGTAAACATTTCTGGTGTCGTTTCATTTGCAAAGTTGGGGCAGGCTAAAGTTGGTCGACAATAGCCATTGATGACAAGGCACTATATTATCTTATAAATCTCTGCACTAAATGCCACTGCAAAACACAGCATCAATATTTTACAATAGTACAAAGAAAGGTGTTGTCAAGAAGGAGAAAGATCAGAAGTCAAATGCCGTACAAGAAATAATTAATGTCATTGAGGTAAAACAAAGGCAATAAAAGAAGACACCATGGTCTGGGAGTGGAGCAAGAAATCAGATACTACTCGATCAATGCAACAACAAACAAGAAGACAAAGGCTATTAGAATGTAAGGCTTATTAAATAAGGACTTCATTAGTTATTTAACTAATGAGATGGTTGTAACCGGTTGTAACTATATCAACCACTTTGTAACTACATCATTCATAATAAATAGACGGACACACAATTTCAAATGTGTGCAATCCGCCTTCTCTTTATTTCTTCCTTGTGCACATCTTCCAACATTGGTATCAAGGCACGGGGCAAGCAAAGAGAGAGAGGGGAAGAAAAAAATCGTGACAGTCCCATTAGGGCACGTTGAAGAAATCAAGACATTTTTCGTGAAGATTTCCGTGAGGGTTTTTGAGTTCACATTTTTGTGAGGATTTTCGAAAATTGAAGGGCAAAAACATGAATTACCAGTCATACGGCAGAAAAAGGCACGAAAAACCAGCGAATCAGAAGATAATACAGTCGCCATTGATATACAGACTGCAAATCACGATTTCAGGAAGTCGTGAAAGGTACATAACGAAAATACCACAGTCAGAGGAGAATTTCAAAGGGTTTCAAATTTTTTTTTATACAAACGAAAATACAGTCCACGAATTTCAGGGCAACACACAATTTGTGAATCAATCCTAAGACTCCATTTTCCGCCATTCATTCCGCAGTTCAGACACTCGAGAAGGGAAAAATACAGTCGAAGCAAGGGCAAAACAACATAAAATACAGTTGAAGCAAGGGCAAAACAACATAAAATACAGTTGTGATTTGGGCAAAATACAACCATCGTATTCGCGAATTTCTAGGGCACAAAAACACAACGTTGTACAAATTTGGATTGAATTTTGTGACAAGCCAAAGATGTTTGGAGACAATGATAAAGAATTGTGAAGAAAGTTCATATTATCAAGTTATTGAATGAAATATTTTTCAAAGAGACGGGTCAGATCATAAAGAAAAAGATGAAGGGAAAATTCCAAGTCAAACCAAATGAAGCCAGTGTTGAAAATCCACCGGATGCTGACATTGATGAACTCGCTGATAGAGAATGCATATTTTAAAAGAATCGCAACACTTTGAAGACATGAAGGAATCCAGTGTAGGTAAACTCGGCATGGATGGTTGTCCAATTAGTTCAGAGTCTGTGAATCTTGAGAATTTACCCTTATGAGGGTCATGAGACAACTTGATGGAGCTTGTGGATGGCTCAAGTATGGATGGTTGTCCAACAATTCGGGAGATTCTATAATTCGGGAGTTCGGGAGGTGGAATCGGGAACTCGGGAACTACACCTTTACGAGGGTCAAGGAGGCAGCTTGATGGAGTTCTACCTAGTCATAACATTGCTTTCAAAGTGAAAGCCTCTAAAGATTACGTAGTTCTGTTTGGTTCTAGTTTTGTTAGAATGTTTGTTTTTGCTTTATGTAGGATAAGCCTTAAGAGGGGGTATTAGAATGTAAGGCTTATTAAATAAGGACTTCATTAGTTATTTAACTAATGAGATGGTTGTAACCGGTTGTAACTATATCAACCACTTTGTAACTACATCATTCATAATAAATAGACGAACACACAATTTCAAATGTGTGCAATCCGCCTTGTCTTTATTTCCTTGTGCGCGTCTTCCAACGAAGGCAACAAGAGGAAACCACTTCTAAAGATCCATCAAGAGAATTATGGAGCAAACTACGAAGCCAAGGACGAAGTGTAAGTAGAAGTTAGATATGGAGATGGAGCCAAAACCAAAAAGGTTTCGGCCAGAACCAGAGGACACGACACCACTCACACATAAGGAGACAGAGAGAATCCAACACAACTGCCCATTCCAAAGGAAGGAAGTGCAGACCTTGCCGACCAGATATAGTTGAAAAGTACTGCAAAAGAGTATGAAATTCAGTTAGGATTCGATAGATCCCCTCGTTCTAGAGAAAGTGTTCTTCTTTTCAAAATAAGAAGAGCCACGTATGAGACAAACATTGTTGATTATAACAAAGCTGAAAGATAGATAAAATATGCAGATAGCACACAAAAGATAAACAATATGCAGCGATCCAGCTTGTTCTTTTCCATTCATGTATAAAAGTATTAATATATTAGTTTACAACTCTTTCAAATCAAGGGGAGAAAACCAAAGGACAAGTGTGACCATTCACCTTCTAATTTTATTTGATTTCTATTATTTATTTATTAACTTCTATGAATTTCTTTTGATAAATTCCTAACATACCCCCATGTGATCCAAACTTTGCTCAACTCATTCTCTACAACTGAAATGATGCAGATATCATATCTCAAACTCTGTAAGCCGCAATCCTCTCAAATATGTAGGTACTACACTGTCCACTTGTGTGTCCATTGTCCAATGATCCCAACATGCTCAACGCAAAGTTGAACTATATATGCAAGATTTCCCTTTATAAGAAGCTCATGCTATCGCCAGCTATGAGTCTTCAAATCTCACCAATGTAATATTTTATGTTGTCTCTACCATGAGTGTCAAAATCCCACCGAGGTGGACTGCCAGTGTGGTTCACGAACGGTCTCAAATGACTGAATTCTCATCATGACAAGTTACTGAAGGACCATTCTCTTCACAGTCGCTAGAGTCGTGGACTCCTATCTCTGGGAAATCATACTAACACACAAAACTGCATGTGGCACAAAAATTGTGCCAAATCTCTCAATCGATGTATAACTAGTTTCTCTTTAGTTACAATCTCCACTCAACTCTTAAATTTCCAATCCTTCAAAAAACTGTCTCCAGACATCACCCAATGGAGCACAAAAATTCTATAGAAATTTCTGAAATGCTAATGTATTCCAACTAAAAGTAACATCTAGAATATCTACAACAAATGTGTATAAAAAACCATACAATCATCAAATATATGCACAAAATCTGAAATGTCTCAACTCAATATCCGAATCCTCATGTTTCCCATATCAGATGAGGGTGGAACAACAACCTGTATAGTAGGGTAAGTGATAGTCTAGATAAGTAAGTGATATTCTGAAAGACAAATGCCACATCAACAAAAATTGATCATGCGAATTAACTACATAATGCGTAACTACGTCAATCTCTGTCAAGCTGTAACTAAGAACCACTCTCTGTCCACAAAGCTATAATAAGCTGCAACACTATAGTATGCAATAAGCTGCAATCAAAGATGATGAATCCTCTGTGGCCAATACGAGGAGTCTCCACGTAACACATCTAGGACAACCCCTCACAAATCTGTAATCATTCGAACACAATAGGCAATGTGCCAAGATGTGTCCAAGTACATCATTTGAATTTTGGAATATCTACAATTGCATACAAAATCTACTAGAATATAAAGCTTACCTTTTATAATTAAGTCACTATTAGTTTTGTATTAACTAATGTTCGGTTGTAACTCCTCAACCACTTTGTAACTATCTCTTGCATAATAAAATGACAGACACAATCTACTAGGTGTGCATTCCGGTTCCTCTTCACTATTTCTCTATTCACATCTTCTGACATTGGTATCAGAGCCATCAGTACTTGGTAGGGTTGGCAGTTCGAGGAAGCTCATGGAATCAAGTACGGACAAGCGAGAAGGCTGTGAAGATCAAAAAAAAGTCATTTCTGAAGAAAACTAAAGATACAATCGTGAGGGCACAAGACGACATAAAACACAAGGAAAATAGACTACAAAATTGTTGTTTTAAAGGTTGCAATTTCTGAGTGTTTTTAAAGGTCGCAAGTTGCAAATACAGAAGAAATAACAGCCGACTATGGAACGATTGAGGGAAAAACACCAAGTTTACAGTCCAGTCATGAAAAACGCCATCCTAAATCAAAAATATAGTCGCAAATTTTGAGTTTGGGCGAGGGTACGAGACAGGAAAAATACAGTCACATATTCAAGGGCATATTCAGTCAAAAACATGAGGGCATCTGCCCAGTTCATCTAAAAAAACTTGCAGATTACAGCCAATAAAGACGCAAATCAGGGCACTCGCAAAATTTGGGGAAGTACAATCTCTCTCTAGGGCACGACGGGATGTGATTTTTGAAATACTATTTGAAGTCTTTTGCATGGTATTTTATATATTTTGTATTATTTTTGGCGAAAGCACGATTTAGGGTATGATGCACCTTTGCTAGGGGTAATTTTTTGTTGTGTTTGCAGATGAATTTGAGGGCATTTCAAAGTACTAAGACACAAATACATTTGATTTTAATCGCCAGAAATCAGGCATTAATAATCATTTGTATTGATTTCAGGAAAAAATCCACATACAATATTTGCTGGATTGATTTTCATAAATTTTTTAGGAAGTTATTTTTAAGAATGGAAATTTTCTTGGACAAATATTTTGGCCTCAATTTTCAACATGAGTGTGCATGATACTCTAGAAACTATCGTAGAAGATCAAATAAAGACAAGAGGGACATTGAATGTTATTACTGCAAAAAAAGAGGTCACACAATGTGGAATTGTAGAATTCAAGCCAATGATGTTAATATAGCCATTGTTGAAGATACATTGGATGTTCATAGTAGTAGAGAATCCGATGATAAAGATTACGTATTTTACGAAGCCCACACTTAGAAAACAAGAAGGGATTTAGCATAGATGAAGCTCGGCATGGATGGTTGACCAATTAGTTCGAGATTTTGTGAATCTTAGGAATTATAGCCTTATGAGGGTCATGAGACAACTTGATGGAGCACTGTGGATGTAGCTCAACATGGATGGTTGTCCAATGATTTGGGAGGTTCGTAATTGAGGGAGATGGGAAGGTGGAATCCAGAACTCAGGAATTCAGCTCAAAAGTTGCATCTTTACAACGGTTGTGAGGCATCTTGATGGAATTATACAGTAAAAGAACTATTTTCAAAGAGAAAGCTTCTAAAGGATGTGTGACTTTGTTTGGTTCTATTATTTCAATATGTTTGTATTTGTGTTTTGTAGTGTAAGCTTACGAGCAGGTATTAGAATATAAGGCTTACCTTTTATAATTAAGTCACTATTAGTTATGTATTAACTAATGTTCGGTTGTAACCTCCTCAACCATTTTGTAACTATCTCTTGCATAATAAATGACTGACACACATTCTACTATGTGTGCATTCAATTCCTTTTCATTATTTCTTTTTTTATGTCTTCTAACAAAATTTAACCCGTGATATGCATTGACAAATACCTTCAAGTAGGGTACTATCCACAAACGTCAACATACATTTCGATTAGAAGTATCAAATCCCAACATCAAACATCTAAGTCATAATGACAACCGTCAAATCACAAGCATCAAGATATATAAACAAGTCCAGCCAAAATACACACGCCTCATGGACTCAATAAGCAGATCTCACATATAACAATGCTCGACAAAATGATTGTTTTGAATTTTACCACATGATATCAAGGATGCAAATCAAAACAATCACTAGAGGTATGACTTCAATGCCCACAATGAGAACAAAATAGGAGGATCTCAAATATAACAATGCTCGACATAATGATTGTTTTTGCCACATGATATCGAGGATGCAAATCAAAACAATCACTAGAGGTATGACTTCAACGCCCATAATGCGAACAAGTATGTTTACATCTAGCAAATGATGAAACAGAAACAAGAGGATCAACAACATGATTATCACATAGACTACCCCTAGAAACAAAGAGAATAGGTTTGGAATAGTACGGAACATGAAAACCAATAAGACCAATATACCCTAGACTGACAAATAATTATTGACTAGCATTGTCTCCCATACTCGCACAATCAATGAAGAATCCACAATAGAAGTTTGAACAAGTGAATGATCCAAAATGGGCTTGGACTGATTTTGACAACTTCATGCTTAGAAACAACATATTCAACAAACTTTGTCTTGAAATTGTTTACATTTGTTTCACAAATGTCTTGACAACATGTATTGTGCACAACTTTGTGCAATAAAGCTGCTATTTGCTCATGTTCTTCTACGGTATGTTGTGGTATTTTTATAATTGATATTCCTAGTTTTCAAAGCAAACAATACTTACGATTTATTGTTGTCCCTATGGTTAAGTTTATTGGACTGGCCATTAGTCTGAGGAGAGTTATGGGCATTTCTACAATCTATATCCTGTTCAGCTTTTCAACAATATTTTGCCTCTTTTTCATTCTATTGCTCCATGTGTACAGCCCTAACACAAAATCCAAGTCTATAACAAGGTGGTTATTAATCAACTACCTCAAGACTCCCTTGTGCATTGGCCTTGGTCACCCTATTTTTCAATGGGTGATTTTATTGTGTTCAATCCTATGATATTCCAGGAGGGGATCCCCATTAGACAGATTGGATGAGATTGGTAGGTCCAATGAGTTGATCTATGTCTTTGTCCAGTGCTATTTTCCCTATCTGAAGGTTCTTCTCTGACTGTTTGCCTTGGTTAATATGAATTCAAGTTCAAAGCGGTCCACTGAAGGTTTCCTTTATTGACTGTATTCGTAGTTTGCAGTATCATGGGGCTGAAATCTGCTAATGGCTTGGGTTTTCCAATGCTGTCTTTTCCTCTTGCCACTGATTTTGAAGTGCCAACTATGGATGCGAATTGAATGTGTTCTTTTGATTATCTTGATGTTTTGTGGCTTCTAGTGATATGCCATGTCCATGTTGATCCTTAAAATACTCCTTCTGCATCATTAGGATGTCGACAGATCCAGCTGGTTTCCAGTTCTCCTGGACTCGGAGCACAAGTGTTTTGGGTCCAGGGAAGGCCCCCATTAATTGGCATATTAGAGCCTTCTCCTTGGGCATCCAGAATCAGCTATCCATTTCATCTGTAGAGACTTTCACTTTGGGTGAATTCTCCACTCGAATATACCAGCCAATTTCTTTTTCGTTGGGAAACTAGGTCTTATTATAGTTCTGTGGGAAATCGGCATGATGTTGAATGAATTAAGTACATCTTCCTTACAGATCAGAGAAGTTTAGTTCGATACGGCAGATCCAAAGATTTGAGTTTGGTTGCCGAGGGTGTGGGGATTTAAAAGGAGGCCATTGCCTCCTATGTGGAGACAGATTGTAGCCTCTTGGCCTTGACCAATTTCTTTGTGATCAGATTTTGTGAGAGGAAGGATGCAGCTGAAACACAGAAGCATAAAAGAAAAATGATGAGGTGCATCTGTGTATATGCCCAAAAAGTACTAAGTCATGGCATCACAAGTTCTATCATTAAATTTCATGTAGAGTCTATGCAACATATGCAATGTGCATGCAGTATGGCCCCAACAACATGTCTTTGACAGCAACGATAATGTGATTGCTCTTCATTACATGAGCTAGCCCTGAAGACATGCAAGGAGCAAAACATGAGGTACAACATGCATGGCCTATGTCTGAGACTTTATTATGCTATCAGCCATTAAGCATATTTGCCTGCCTTACTTCTTATCTTCTTTACTTATTTTTTATCATATTCTAATAATAGTAATAATCATTGACAGGACGTGTGACATACACCTTGCCTACATTCTTTGAATAGATTCGCCTCTTATTAAAATTTTCCTTCTTTTACTTAACACAGTTACCAGTTGTAAGTTTTTCACACTTCACATCATTGGAAGGGAATGTATGTGGCACATGTCACTACCCATTCCCATCCGAATAATGTTAATACATGTAATTGGAGGACATCTGGAGCATAGATGGAAAACTCGCCAAAAACTCGCCGATTTTTAAAAAACTCGCCAAAAAACAGGGAAAACGGTTAAACCGCCAAAAAACTCGCCAAAATCATGAAAAAAGGGCTCGCCGAGTTTTGGCGAGTACTCGCCAGACGCAGCTTAGACACGGAAACACAACTTTCAAAGGAAAAAAACACTGATTTTACGCGGTTTTGGCTCTTTTTAAGGCCCTCAACTCCCTCATTGTCACTCACACAACCATTTGAGCTTGCATTGCTTGTGTTGAGTGGATTTTGGAGCGAATTCGAGGAGAGAATTTGGAGATTTGCATTTGGAGGTAGGTTTTTTTTTTTTTTTTAATTCTTTGAAGTTTTTCCAAATTTTGAATACATTATTTAGGTTTTATAGATTCCTATTGTGATTCTAAATACATGTAACGTAAAATCGAATGCTTGTACTTTTTTTATACTCATTTGCAGCCAGAGGTATGTAATTTTATTTTATTTTAACACAAATTCATTGTAAATTAGTTAAATTTTATGTATGTGTATTGTAATCGATTTGATGTGTATTGTAATCGATTCGTTGTGTAATTCTAAATACATGTAATGTAAAATTGAATGCTTGTAATTTTTTTATACTCATTTGCAGCCAAAGGTATGTATTTTTTTAATTAACGCAAATTCATTGTAAATTAGTTAAATTTTATGTATGTGTATTGTAATCGATTCGTTGTGTAATTCTAAATACATGTAATGTAAAATTGAATGCTTGTAATGTATTTTTTTACTTACGCAAATTTGTTATTCAGGCATGTTTTGTTTTTAAAATTAAATTAAGTTTACGTTTTCTAATTTTTTAAATGTGCATTGTGTTGCAGATTAGAGTTTAACAATGGCATCAGGCTCGGCATCAGGTTCGGCATCTGAATCACTAGCAGGGACCGTTCCTCCGAATGCCCGTTCCATAGCATGGAAGTATGTTGTACGTGGAACTTGTGTGGGCGAAATTTTTGCACTTTCTGTAACAAGAAAATGAATGGACGCATCAATCGTTTGAAATATCACCTTTCAACTATTCCTTGCCGAGATGTTACGGTTGCCCCCCCAGGTCGGTCAAGAGGCAACGCGAGAGATTAAAGCAGAGCTGGTAAAGTTAGAGGAGAAAAAACTAGAGAACGCAAGGCTGAAGGCAGCCATAGCACAAGCTATTAGACCTGGGGCTGCAATGGAAGAGAATTTAGACGATGATGCGGCAACAATTGTGGGCTCTACTCGTGGTCCACGCATACGAAGAGGAAGAGCCGGAAGAGGCACATCTTCATCGAGTTCGAGCAAAGGCATACCGAGTTTTTTTGTGGCAAGGAACACACCTGGAGCACAACCTTCATTGGATGGTACATTCTGGAACAAAGATATGCACGAGGAAGTGGATAAAGCTTGTGCAAATTTTTGGTACTACAACAACCTGCCATTCAATGTGGCAAAGAGCCCATACTGGGAGTACTTTGACAGTGACGAGCGTTGACAGTTGTAGGGAAAGGATACAAGGCACCCTCTCCAAAAGATTTGAGCAGGGAAATTACTTGAGGGTGCGATTGCAGATGCCACTACCATGCTAGAAGAGCACAAGAAACAATGGAAAAAATTCGGATGCACCATTCTTTCAGATGGGTGGACGGATGGAAGGAACCGCACCCTTGTTAATTTTTTAGCAGCTTCAAACGGTGAGATGGTGTTTTTAAAATCTATTGATGCCTCTAACATAATAAAAAATGCAGAAAATTTGAGTGTTATGTTAGAGACAGTTGTATTAGAGGTTGGTGTACAAAATGTTGTGCAAGTTGTCACAGACAATGCAGCAAAGATATGTGGCAAATTTGGGAGACTATGCGGGGAGAGACATCCATCACTCTTTTGGACTCCTTGTGCAGCTCATTGCCTTGACCTTCTTTTGGAGGACATAGGCAAAATTGATTGGGTGAGGCCGGTTGTAGAAGATGCAAGAACCATAACGAAGTACATATACAATCACCCTTGGGTTCTGAGCTTGATGAGAGTACACCTGAGGGAAAGAACTTGTTCGAGCCGGTGTCATGAGGTTTGCTGACTAACTTCTTGACGTTCAGAAAGTATTTCTAGTTTGTTGACATCTTTGAAGCAAATGTTTGTGAGTCAAGCATGGCTAGACTCACAATATTCAAAGAAAGTGATGGAGAGAGGGTTAAAGATAGTTTTTGATGATATCTTTGCAAAGAGAGCTATAGAGATCATCGAGGCAATTTCAAACTTCGATTTATATTTCATTCCTTTATTTTAATTTGTTAAATTATAAATATTAAATATATTGTTCTACTTTTCACTTTTTTATTTCATTTCTAATATGTATTGTAACTTGTAAGTTTGCGATCTTACATTTTAATTTGTGTGTAGGTGTCGAGCCGTTGGTGAGAGTTTTGCGTTTGGTTGATGGGAGCAAAACCCCATGGGGTTTGTATATGAGGCCATGGATAGGACCAAAGAGTCTATCCAAAACTACTACTGGGGGATATCGTCGATATGGTCCCTTTGGGAGATTATTGATCGGAGGTGGAACAATCAACTCCACCAACCTATTCATGCGGCGGGTACTACCTCAACCCAAGTATTTCTACTCGCGCGACTTCACGGATGTGAATGGCGAGGTTATGGAGGGCCTTTCGACATGTATTGAGAGGATGATACCGGATGTTGAGACGAGGGACCTCGTAATTTTAGAGCTGATTCAAACATGGTAGGGGAGACTCTTTTCATCGGTCTAGCTATTCGAGGGAGAACCACACGGTCACTGAGTAATACTAAGTTACTTAGAATGTTTACCAAGTTACTTATTAGTTACATATTTGATTTTATTAATTAATTATAAATTTTTTATTATCTTGTTAAATGTTTGTAGGTTCTTGGTGGGAGGATTGCGGAGGAATACCCCAAATCTTCAAAAAGTTAGCCCTCGAATTCTATCTCAACCTTGTAGCACTTACGGATGTGAACGCAATCGGAGTTTGTTTGAGGCCATTCACACGAAGAAGCACAACAAGTTGACTCAAAAAAAGACTCAACGACTTGATTTTTGTGCAATCTGATCTCCGGCTTCGCAAAAAAGTTGAGGCAACATCGAGGAGCTCATTGATTTGGATGAGATAGATCCATACGGTGAGTGGACCAGGCGAAGAGGAAAACCCCTGCATTCACAACGGACGAGATTGCTTCTTTTGAGAGGGAGGCTATGGAGGAGAAGCACTAGCAGGACTCAGGAGATATTGGAGTGGATGACATCTTTGGAGGTGATCTCCAACATGCGGCAGAGAGGAGCCACCAAAGCACCACCATCTAGTTCTATGATCGAGCCAGATTCGCAGCCTTCTAGGAGGAGCATGGAGACGCAGCCGAGTGTGGGGACTAGTGGAGCCAGAGGCACTAGACCCTCTCCCCAATTTTTCTCTAGATTGGGGAAGAGGAAAATGTAATTTATTGTATATTGTAACTTGCATAGATATGAAATTTATGATGATATTTTTCAATGTCAATCATCATAAATTCATATTACTTATCAGCCGGTTGTCGTATTCGCATGATGATGCGATTTTGTATTGTATTTGTATTCAAATCTAATAGAAAACACTTCTCCAACATTTTATGGGCTCATTTGATACATTTTGTAGCTATGTGTTGCTTAAAATTTATGCTTTTTAAAAAAATGAGTATTTTTTAAGTTGCCGAGTATTCCCGAGTATTGGCCGAATATTGGCGAGTTTTTGGCGAGTTTTTTTTTTGGGGGTCTGGCGAGTTTTTGGTTTTGGCGAGTTTTCCTACTATGATCTGGAGTATTGTTATTTTGTACTTGGAGGTGTCTGATCAAAGTGGAAAAGGAATCATGGGGAGATCTAATTTCTGTACATTCCATTTTTGTGCATAAACCTGATTTCCTTATACATGGTATCGAGAGAGGTGAACTAGAGAGCTTTTGAGGATTTTATTTCCAAAAGTAAGAGGAAAGGAAGAAAGAAATTATGATGTCCATGACTAGCCAAGGTGGGTCAAATGGACTCAAAAGTATAGCAAATTTGTAATAACTAAACAAGAGTGCAAAAGGATCCAATAATCCAAAATAGGTATCCAAACCAAAATAAGACGGCAAAACAACATATAATGGCACATGCAGACTTGTCAAAAAGAACAGCTTAAAGAGCCAGGAGAATGAAGAAGGCACTAGTCTGTATCAGAGTCAAGAGCATCTTTGTCGATCATCATGAAAGGGAAAATGCAGAATCTGACAGCATCCTTGGGAGAACAATCTGGGTTAAAGAATGCTTAGATGAACAATCCCAGGTGAAGCAAGGTAGCCCTCCAAGAGTCTCTCCTAAAATCTAAGGTCGATGGTACTCCAAAGGTAGAGAGAAAATTGGTAACATGCATCTACTCCTGCATTTTGAACAGTGGATGCAGGAGAGTAGGTGACTCTCTACACTGAGTGAGAGTGATATCACCCTCAGATCTCATTAAAAATGTGATTGAACTCATTTCAAATCACACACACCGCATTCTATCAGAGAATGGGGGATATCACTCTATTCCTTGTAATGAAATCTCCCTATTCTTTTTGCTGCAGGTAAAATCTTTTTTTGTACCTATAATTTTATTCTAATTTTGGTCTTTGAAGTTTAAAGTAATATCTTGGATTCTGAGCACTTGAATGACTTTTTAAGGCTCTTTACTTTATTTTAAAAAGAGGAACAGTAATATGCAGACCACGTCATATTAAAAGAGGGCATCAAGATCAACCCACAGAAGATATGAATGGCCTAATACCAAGAACAACAAAGACCTCTAGGGTTTTTAGGCTAGCTCAGATACTATAAATGGTTTTCCAGGAATAATGCACATCTTGCGACAACCACCACCGTACTCTAAAAGGAAGCAACAACTATGAACCTAGTCTTGGCCTTACTAGACTTGAGGTCTTCACAGTGGAATGTTATCCCTTGGCATCAAACTTGTGCTGATGCAGAAAGGCCTATAGCATTTGAAAGTAGATAACTGAAAGGCAGAGAGACTTGGTCAAGTCCCACTAAGGAAAAGAGATTTTGCTAGATGCAGTCAAAAATGGCACCGGTACCTCTTAGGAAGGAACTTCAAGGTCAAGATCAACCATGACAGCCTGAGGTAATTTTTGGGGCAAAGGAGATCCTCAAACGGGCAAAGGAATTGCAACAGAAGTGGCTGCCAACTATCCAAAGCAATAACTTTGAAATTATTACAAACAGAGGCAATTTAAAGTTGATGCAGATGTCCTATCCAAACAGCCAAAAGAGGCAATGGCCATGGATAGGAGAATCAAAAGGAAGGAAAAGTAGAGATCCAATCACTCAAATATACAAAAAATCGATAAGATATGGCATTCCTGACCAGTCCTTCTGGAGGGATGAGATCCTATGGTATAAAGACACAATTTTAATTTTACCTCAATCGAAACTGAAGCATCTCTGACCCTATCAGAATCCCCTGCCTCCCTATCAGCTGCATGGTCAAGATTCCTCAAAACATAACACAAGATCAAGAAATCTTTCTGCTGGGAAGGCCTTAAGACTGATGTCTGTTGGACCGTAGCACAATGTAATGTTTGTCAATGCAACAAAGGGTAAATGATCAAACCACCAAGTGCAACAGGCGTACGCTACAAGGATTTCATCACAGGACTTCAGTAATTTCAAGGTAAGGACAAATTACTTGCAGTATTCAACAAACACACAACATATGCACATTTTTGTGGCATCCAATGAAGCCTACAGGTAGCCAAGTAGCAGGAGTATTACTGTATATATCAAGGAAATAAACTAACTTGACGCATTTTGGAAGGTGACCGTGAATACTAGAGATACTAAGCTCTCCAGCAAGGCAACAACTGGCTGGAGCTCTTTAAGTAGAAGAAAATCATGTTTGCCATGAGCTCTGCTTATCACCCTCAAACAGAAAGACAAACAAAAGTTATGATATCCCAGTGGCTGGAGTGACTGCCCGTGATTGAATAGTTATACAATACTACATCACATATCATGATATCTCTATCAAAAGTGCCCCTTTTAAGGCTTTTGATGGATTTCCAAAACCAGAAATAAGGAATTATATGCAGCGCTGTTCCAGGGTGCATGAAATGGAGGATTACTTACAGCACGGTCAAGTTACTCAAGCACAGATTTAATCGATCTAAAACAGATAATACAACAAGGTTTGAAAACAGGATCCAACCTTACATATAGGTGTCACTCAAGCAGGAAGGAACAACAAATCTGGCTTCTAAGTTCTACATGTCCTGTAGGAACTTCAGCAACATTGGTGAAGTTGCTTATGCCTTAGAGCTACATGCCACTTCACACCTCCATAATGTTTCCATATTTCCTGTCTAAAGAATCTGATCAGGCAACACATCAATATGCAAAAGGAGGTGCCAACGTCAATGAAGAGGGTAAGCTAATCCTAAAACTGGAAGTGGGCATCAATCACAAAACCCACCATCTCTACAAGACCTACATCTGGGTACCCGTTAAGCAAGCAAACTTGTGTGCAAAAGATGTCACTTGAGGACAGTGAAGACTTCATATGACAGCATTCCAATACAAAGCTCTGAAGGAAAAAGAAATTGGAGGAGGGTGCATGTTATAAGAATGCCCACCATTCTTCTTATGCTCATTTTGAATCTTCTTATAAGAATGCCTGTGGATGGGACATGTTACATACTCCTAACCTAATTTCTTGTAATCAGGTCCACACTCTGATTAATGCTTTCCATTCTTCTAGTTGGTGCACTTACCAGAAACAACATTTTCCTCTCCATGTGGCATCACAGGGAATGCATGTGGCAACTGTCACTACCCACACCCATACATATAAACAGCATTACATGTAAATGGAGGATAGCTCAAGAATGGTTGTTTTGTATTGGGAGGTTACCTTCTCAAAGTGGCAAAGTAATCCTCCTGAGATCTAGTTTACATGTGATCTATGGTGGTATGTTTTGGTATCCGTACATATTGATGCACATTTGCCCATTTTGTGATGCTTATTCATCCATAAATGCTAAGTCTTAGGCAGGTATACATAACTACATGTCTGAAATAAATGTAGTGGTACAGAGGGTGGTAAAGAAGCCAGTGTCTTCCAACAGTTATTTCACATGCACCTAAAGTTTTGCAAATTGGCCAGCTTAAATTACATGTCTATCTTGTTTGGGATAACTGCATAAAAACTTCTACAATAACATTATTTCCAAGATTACTTTGAAGCATGGGTATTGGCACACAAAATGCAGTTTCCCTTAGCAACTGACTATGGATATCCATCCCCTCTTTTTACTTTAGGTTTGAATTTTCCCCTTGCAGATGCCATCCTTCGCCGAGGTTTTTCTAGGAATTGCCCATACCTGTGAATATGGTAACAGCTTTCAAACAAAAGAAAACTCCAACTTAGTCATGCTTGATAACAAAGGAAGCAATAAAGAAGACCTTATGGATTAAGGTTGAAGAAGATGGACAGAAAAAATCTGCAGCAGAAGTATGGCTAAAGACAAGTCTTGTCCAACAAGAAAGATTGAATGCTAAAAAGAAGCAGCAAGAAGAAGAGAGGAAATGTAACACTAAGGAAGAGGCTAAAAGGACCACAGCTTAATGGATAACTCTAGGAATTGATTTAATCAAACCCAAATTTGATGAAGCCACAAAGGGAACGCCAGCTTAGCCAAGTCCAAAGATCCAGTAAGAGATGATAAGGGGAGATCTCAGGGTATAAATAAAAGTTTTTGGCAAAACCACTAAAGATATGGGGAGCCTTTGTTAAGCTTCACAGGAATTTTTAATAATACTCAGTTTTGGAAAGAGAAGTTTATAAGATCACAATGAAGGAGACTCAAATATGATAGAATATATGCTTGTAGGTAATGGAGACAAACAAGAGGCAACAATTCGCCATGTCAAGAGAAACCATTAAAAGCAGAAAATGTCATACCTAATTGGGCCGCTAAATTGAAATTTTCATTAAGGAAAATCTTAGTTGAGCCGTCTCACAACTTAGTTCATAATTGTTAAGCACAGAAAATTAAATTAAAAAATGTTGTCAGCAATAGCCTACCATCTTCGTTTAACAGCAATTATGGTGTAAGGGTAACACCATTTGCTATCCTTCAAGATGAGATGAGCCACACACTTGAGGGAGGTGGTGATGTACATTGGTGAAACTCCAGGTGACGACAATCTCACCCATTTTGAGGAAAATCTAACTCCATAAGTGTTGACAGTAGTGATAACAAAGGATTTTCAGGCATGTTTTTCATTGCTTTTGATGTGCTTTTCACATTTTTTGGAGAGTTTTTTCAACATTCTATACTCGATACTTCCTGTTCTAGAGGAGTTAGTGGCATTATTAGTACTAAATCAGTGGCATTATTAGTACTAAATCAGGTTCTCTTGTCATTCCTCCAGTATAAAACGAGGATCTTCTGAGGCAGAAGTGGATGTGGAATTGGCTCCTGACAATTCCTCAAAATGCAGAAAAAAGAAAGAATTTTTGATGCAGAAGTTAGGGTGATTTACGCAGAAGGACCAATTTGATGGATAGAAAGAAGGGCCTTTCTCCATCATCTACGAATGGAAAGATCAGAGAGAGTGGTGAATGAAGCAGTGAACACTTTCAACAATTTAAAGTGGGGGTGGAGGATAGGCCCAACCCCAAAACCTTGCCAGAAAGAAGAAATATCTTTCTGCTGGCTTCAAAAAAAAAACACTGAAGTAAAAAGGCAATGCTAACATAGAGCAAAACTGGAAAAAAAATCTGAAAGTTGAAAGAGGACAGCACTACTCATCCAAAGCGGCTCTTCTGAATTTCTGCTGCAGTGCATGAAAAAAGCAGCAGAGAATGAAGACTGTCGAGTTGATCCCGGCAACTAACATAGTATGCAGCAGCACAGAGACATGAAAACTTACTGCACTTCTACAGCAGGTGGACGATAATGCTATTCTTCCACAAGATCCTTGAGGGTTCCTCTTGATTAACATAGTTCACTTTTTTGTTTTTATTTTTACTACAATCAGGTGTAACCCTTGAGCTAGGAGTCCTAATCTTATTTTTATCTCCAGTTTGATTTGCTGTCTGGGTTCTAAAAATACAGTGCTACTATAATTCCCAATGGGGTAGCCATACTAGATTTTTGTAGCCCCTCCGGTATGGGCAGGATATACTGGCTACCAAACCTTTAAAATGGTAATATAAGAACCTTTTCAAGCAAAATATAATAATTTTGAAAACCACATAAGCTCAAGAAAGCCAACATGTCTTACTGACCCAAAATCACTCAATGAAGCATACAGCTGAACAATGTCAGCATAGAAATATAGGGATGTCCTCACCTAAAGAAAATAATAAATACGAGAGCATTTCTAGAAAAAAATAATCATATTTCAGTCACAATTCCCAAGGTCAAGCTGCAAGAGGCTGGCAATTAAATACTGTAAGAGTCAGCTATCGATCTCTTCTAATAAGCAACTAAATCCAAAGAGTAAACAGAAACTAACCATTTCTGTGCACTTTTCAGATGGTGTTGTTTCTCCTTCTTTGCGCTTTGTTTCAGGCGTTGAGGATCATCAAAGATCTACATGCATGTGTTATATGTAACAATCAATTAACATTGAAAGACCATAACAAAAGACATGCAGTGGATTTCAAATGCACTTCTATTACTTTATAAACAAAAGGTTGGACTTCACCTACTTTGTTTCCAGCTGCCCTACTTGCAGCAGCACTCCAAGAATGTTCTGTAGCAACCACCTGAACAATCAGACATAAAATTAGCTTGAAACAGATCTGAAGGCACGGCAGTTGTCAACTACTGCCCTTCATTCAATGTAAGAACATTTTATCCTAAGATTTTCAATATTTATTAGGAGCTTGTTTGATTACAAAACATGGTAGGGTACTGAATCAGCTTTGGTTTAATATACTTAGTCAAATGTACTTAAACAGACATGTAACAGTTAAAATTCAAACAGAAAAGGTTCAAAGGCAACAAGTACATCGGCAAGAAGTACACATCAGAAGAGAAACCACATCGGTTCAAAGTCCAAATGTCAAATCATAAGAACATTTGGTGGCCGTTTCCAAAGGCCTGGGAAAAAGTTGTGTGCCTCTACCATATGTTTTTTTATTTCTCAGATAGTTTACCACTATTTTATATGACCTAACTTACCTAAGTCATAAAACCACCACAAAACATTGGCCAAACGCACTCAAACATTAAGCAAACTCTGAAACACCATTGAAAAGTAAAACGCTCAAATAACAAAACTGGTTCATTTTCATATCACAAAAAGAAAGAGAATGCCAAAAGAAAAGTGGTGAGTAGGAAAGAGACAGCACAGCAGGGAACAGCAAGGACGAGGATTGCCAGTTAGGCATTTCAAATGTGTTAAATGTTAAAGTGGAGGAAAGCACATTGTGTGGGCATCTGTAACTATTGAAGGGTTGAACGTTGAACTTTTTTGGCCATCATGTTCAAAAATTCAATTTAAGAGACTACAAGCCCCCATTCAAGCTTGGACTTTCAGTTCATGAAGACGGAACAGATTGCACCCCCACATTCATGGGACCACTTGGATGTGAACAAAAAAACACCTTCAATGCTTGTGACTTTGGTCAACGCTAGGCAAGGGGCACATGGAGCATCCAACCATATAAATGCAAGTTTTGTATCCTGAAGTTTCAAGCAGTTTTACAAGAGTGAAGGGTCATTTGCTAGCTTAAATAAAGGGAATGCCAGCCCATACTTTTAAAGCAGATCAAAAGGAGAACGGAAATATTGAGCTAGCATGTTCCAGTCCTCCTGAGTCAAAAATATGCTGCCATTGCTGAGGAAGCTGATCGATTTCCTCAAACTCCTCTGACGTGCAAAAATTCACATTGACTAGTCATAAAGAAAGCCATTTCATGTTCAACATCTTCAATATTCCCACCGATGAGCAAAAAGAATGGTTGTACAATGTCTACTTAATTTTATAATTTTTATGCCACTTAGAGAGTACCAGTTATATTCCAATATTGAGCAGTAAGGAGCTCTGCAAAGTTGTGGGTCGAGAAACTACCCCAATTGCTTGTGGACTAAGTGGCCAGGATACAGAAACTGAAACAGGTCCAAAACACGGAAATGCATATTTTCAAAACTCTTGGATATGAAATGATGCATAGCTAACGAGTTCGGAAATCCAGATCCGTTTGGAATGGCAAAAAAATCCTAAAATCTGGAACTCTTTAAAGAGTTCCAAAAAAATCGATGCAGAATATATACATTTTATCTAAGTCACAAGGTTCGAGTTCAAGTTCAAGTTCGAGTTCGACGAGGATAAAATTCGGTTGAAGTTCGTCATTAGATGAAGTTCGAAAAAAAAAAATCGCCATTAAGTTCGACTAATATATAAAATAAAAAATTAAAATAATCATAAATATTTAAATAAATATAAATTAAATTAAGATTAAAAACAAATGAATTAAAGATAAAAATAAAAACAAGGATAAAATATTAAATATGTATTAGCAAAGATATATAAAACATATTAAAGAACTTATTAGCATCCTAGTTTTAAAATATATTTAAAATACGTATTAGTTTAAACAATAAAAAATATATAGGAAAATATTAGCATACTATTCTTTGGATAAAAAATAGTATATTATATTAGGATATTATATAAAATATTTAAAATACGTATGGTTTATTACATATTTAAAAAGGTATTTAAATATATAAAACATATAATAATACGTATTAGTTTAAACAAATAAAAAAACTAAACTTTGAAAACTTTAAACAGATCGTAATTAACATATAAAATAAAGTTATAATAATGAATGAATAATAAAAAAATTATAATAAAGCGAACACAAGGAAAAGCTCTTCGTCGAACGATGAGCTCCTGTGGGCTGTGTTGGGACAGGAAACGCATAAAAAAATCCCTGTCATGCAACGTGAAGTGTTGAACCAGAAAACGCAGCTCCTCATGTTGGGCCACATGACTACCTCCGTGTCTGACAACGTGCTCACCTGCAAAACCCTCGACGAACTGAGCGAATTTGGACAAACTTATGGTGCCGGGATTTTAATCGCGAATTTTTGAATTTTTATGAAAAAATTCGGCGAACCTTGTGACTATGCATTTTATATATGAGCATATTTTATAAATATGAAAAAATTGACAAATACAGAGAAAAATATGAATAATGTAGGATAAAATGTTAATACATTTAATACTAAATAATATAAAAGGCTGCTGGGTGTATTTCTAACTGCAAAAAAACTAATTTTTGTGGGGGAAAAGATAGGGCGGCCCAAACCAAATTTATCCGGGCCTCCTGAAAAATCTGTAACTAGACAAATTTTGTCCTGATCCGGCGGGATGTGGTAACTATGACAAAACGGAATGGAAAAGTTTGTACAATATATTTTAAATATTAAAATATATATAAAAAAATCTGTAATGCTCATTGTTAATCCATAAAAGTCTAAAGATGAAACACTTAAAAACATAGCATTCATACGTCCATGAATCACTTGACATGCTTAAAATTCCATGTCCACGAATCACTTGACATGCAAATTTTATATAAAAGCACAAAGAATGGCCAAAGAATATTGTTGTTTATATAAAAGCACAAAGAATATAAGTTATAACCAAAATTCTTTCTTGTTATACATAAAATAAACAAAATGTTGAGATGACAAAATGTCTTTGTGGGATGTAAGGTAAAGGACTGTGATCATTGAAATGTTGTAACATACAAAAAAATTATATTGATGAAAAACCTAAACAGGATGTGTTTTTTTCTATAGAAAAAATACCTTTATGGGATGCAAGGTAAAGGACTGCAATCATTAAAATGTTGTGATATAAAAGAAAATGTAAATGAAAAGCCTAAACAAGATGTAAAATCAGAAGAATGTAATCGAATAAATTATTGAGTAAAATATGAGATATATAGAGGTTGTGAACTCCTAGAAATAAGGAGTCAGGTCTAATCTCCAAACAACTAAACAATACCTATTCTATAGGGGTGAGTTGTTACCAAAACACAACTCACGTACAAACAATAATATTCCTAATGACATCTACATTATGTATTAACACACATTTAGGGATATTTCCAACACTCCCCCCTTAATATAAACATAGGGAAATGAAATACCACTCAAGAACTGAAACAAACATGCATTTGAACACACATTCTAATGATCAGGAACATGTCAACCAAATCATTGATGGGAACGCATCAACCAATCCATGATGGGATACATCAACCAAACCAACTGGGGTAGTGGGAATGGCCTCACTACAGCTCTGATCATGAAACATTCTGCTACAGCACTTGTGGTATGGACCTCCACTTTATATTCAATAATCACTGACACAAAAAAACAAAATATTAAGGATCGGGTCTTCATTGTATCTTCTTTGAGTGTTGGGCTTCTCACTCAACCCGCGTTTGCAGCCTTTATCCTTGATTGTTGCCACCCGATTGCAAACTCCATAACTGGTACCCACTGCCTCTAAACACCAATCTCGGCATTACTCGATTTGGCGCAGGTTTTGCACTAATGTGTTCTACAACCTCTGAATTAGCAACTTACTCGAGGATGGAGTGGCCGCCTCCTTACGTTGCCTCCGACCTCCTACAAAATGTTGCTTACTCAACAAGTTTGACCTTGAAGCTCAACTGAATGTCAAACAAAAAAAACCCAACAGACATGACTTGACACATTCTCTAGAACATCGTGTTCGCTCGATAATGCATCGTTTACAAAGAGCATTATATTTAAATTCAGCTTTGAATTTGACAACACACACCAAGAACAAACTCTATTTAGACTAACCAACTAATGACAACTAGACCCAAAATTACAACACTCAAAAATAACCATTTACTAACTATTAAAATATATTAAAAAATAGAACTTAAACAATGAAAATTAAAAAACTAAAAATATAGTATAAAGCTAACTATACAATAAATAACAAATAATTATTAACTCTATAACCACTCAAAGTGATACAAGACAAAACACTAATATCTGTATAAAACTTAAACAAAACAATATATACTTAATCTTTAAACATGCCATTTAATATATATATATAGTGACTCGTGATTCGGGACTTTCATAAAACAATAAAGGTAAACAAAAACATGGGACTTGTGACACCGAATTTTCCACATTTAGATTTTTATTTTCTAAAAAGATCTTCATTTTTCGGTATCCTGTTTACTATGAGATTTGAGGGAGATTCCATTGCCTGTTCCGTGAGCTTCCTTCATTCACAGCTTTCTTCAGATACTATGATCAGAGATGTCTTGCTCTCTATCTTCAGGAGGCCCTCAGGCTTCAGGGCAAGCTCCTCCACCCTCCTCCCAGACGGATGAATACTAGACAGATCACTTCTTTCTTCCCGGTGCTCTCCCCGGTGAGGGGTACCAAGCGGCACTTGGACACGAGTCTGGACCCCCAGCTCAGATCTGTCAGGTCTCGGGACTCCATTTCTTCCACCCGAGGCTCCCTACCCTGTGCAAGTCTTGGGGCCCCTTCACAAAGACAAAGCAATCCACCAGCTTACAAAGAGGCATTGCCTTCCTCCGAACACCGGCTTCCCAGACATTCCACCGTCTCAGCTACTGGTCATCGGCGCATTGCGAGTTACTCCCATCCGGCCTTGAGTGTTAGGTGATGTTGTTGGGGGTGTTGCTCCTTCTGCTCCCCTCACCGTCATCCTATTCTTCTTCCTTTCTGGTTTCTCGGCTCTTGCTGCATCCTTCTCTTCCTCTTCTTCTCTCATTGTATTTCGGGTGACCCGTTTGGGTCCTCTTACTGGGTTTGTGTGCTTTGTACTTTGCAGTCCCATTGACCTACTTTTGTGGTCATGTGTTGGACATTAATAATATTATCTTATCTCTAGCCAACTCCCACCTAACACTTCTATTATAGTGCTTATTTCATTTTTTAATTTTTAATATTTTTTTCCGTTTCTCAAAAGCACAATCAATTTGTATGCTCCCCATTTCTCTAAACTCTTACCATTTGACATTTTCTTTAGACAATATCTCTTCCAATTTTGATTCACTTTTTATGTGACTGAATTCCACGCACTTTGTAGCTTCGTAGCATGTCGCAAATAAAGAGAAATGGAAAGGAAGCCTCAATGAACGGAGAAGCAATTGCAAATGGAACACAAGCAAGCTCCAAGCATGTAGAGAGGAATCAGATGCACAGTGAGTTATCATCAATAATGGCAGAAACACGGCGAAATGGATGCGCATGCAGCACATTAGATGCAAACACACACAAAAGGTTCGAGTAGTTTGGGAGATCCACATGGAGCAAGCACTATAATGCAAAGTACTTCTGCGGAGATGCTCAGATCACACAAACATTTGCACAGACGTACGGGGCTTTGGAACAGAGACACATGTTGGAAGCGTAGATAGCTCAAGCACAATATAATGATCACTTTGACAGTGCACAGATGACAGCACCTGGATGATGGACGGTTGTAGAGTGCACGGCTTGACAAGCAATAACAGTTGACAGAGCTGTGATAGGGCCATAATAAGAAAGATATCAACGAGCTTCTAACCTATATAAAAAAATACTTTAAGGCTTTGCTGAACTAACTTGATAATCCCTTCACAACTCTTTCTCAGAGGCACAGTCACATCCAGTGGGGTAATACAGCAAAAGCTTCCCCTTCACATTTATTATACCATCAAAATTGCCTGCTCTATTACCATATCATAAGAATGTAATAGAATAGTTTGAGTAAACTATAACATATATAGGCTATGAACTCCTAGAAATAAGTAGTCAAAGATAATCTCCAAATAACCATACAATTCCTATTCTGCAGGGGTGAGTTGTTACAACAACTTGTATACAAACAATAATATTCCTAATAACATATATGTGATGTACTAACGCACATTTAGGGATATTTCCAACAATGTCAAGGACTGCAATTATTGTTTTTTGGGCTGTTTTGAACAACCTGCTCCACTGGAAATGGCTCAGAAACGCCTGGTAACATACCGTAAATGGCACCATTTCACATGTCCAACTGTTGCCAGCACGCGTTTCACACCAAAGAATCATACCAGGTATGCTTCTGTGCAGAAACAGCAAGGGGAGAGGCAGAAATAACTTGCAGAGCTTGACGCATTTGCACATTGATCAGCTGTTCCGCAAATCCATACATAGGTATAATTTCCATTGGGTAATCATTCCACATGTGTTTACTTGCATCTGCAGCACGAGATGATATCATGGAATGTCCGCCTTTATGCAATTAACTAGAGAGATTGTCCATGCTACCAACATGAGAATGAGACTTCATATTACCAACCTCGCTCTCCAAAGTGTTGATGTAAGGGTTGCTTTCCTGGAAACCGGTCATACCAATCCATGAGATTTTTTACAAACTCTTAAGCATGCTTGTAAGTTGTACTTCTTATATTGATGCTGAACAAACAGTCAGTGAAAATTAAGCAATATGTCATTGCCCAAATAAATTGCAAGGAGACAAAACCTAATCAAAATGATGTTTGGTTTTTACTGTCGGCCTAATACTCAGCCTTGGGAGATTGGACAATGCTGGATTCCCTCTCGGAAATGGCCAATTCAAGTTGGGGAAGAACAGCAAACACAGATAAATAAAATTATCTTGAGTCGTCCTCTAACAACATCCCCTATACCTGACTCCTTAGCTTGGGGGAACAGTCCTACTGGTGAATATACAGTTTCGGCAGGCTATGTTTCCTTAACCAGGAGTGAACCTCATCCTCTGAAAGACATCTTCAAATGTATATGGCAGCCTGCATTATGGCCCAAGGTGAGCTTCTTTGTATGGCTATTGTTAAGAGGGAGACTCTTAACTGGAGACAGACTTATGAAAAGAGGATTTCATGGTCCCTTCCGCTGTGCTTTATGTCTGGATAATGAGGAAACTATCATACATTTGTTTTTTCAATGCTCATGGGTGGTTCCCTTATGGCAGCATTTGTCCCAAGTGTTTAACTTGCCATGGGTATGCATTCAATCCTTTGAACAGCTAACCAGAGCATGGCAAAATCGAATACCTAAAGGTTAGAACCTTCTCCCAGCACTGTGGTCAGGTATCTCCCTTACACTCTGGAACATTTGGAAGGAGCGAAATAACAGAATTTTCCAGGACAAAGCAAGGAAATCACTCAAATTTGGGCAAAGATCAAAATTAATATGGCTGAATCTATCAAACATAAGATTTGCATGCCTCAGACTCTATAGTGTCCCTTTTTGGGGACTCTCTGGAAATGACCCAAAGCTGGTTATGAAGGACTGAAATCAGAACTAGGGCAGACTGTAGATGACTGAAAATTCACTGTGAAACCCTCAACACACTGCCAGCACTTTGCTCCTAGGGTGGCGACCTCTTAGGAGAATTCAAACACACTTTTCTAGGCACAAACTTCACTCAAACCTTTAGGAAATAGGCTCATAATTTATAAGAAATAACCAGCAATCATTAGATGCAAGAAAACTAATTTTGGAAGCCCACAAGTGCTATTTTAAATTTATCATGAAACCCTTCCACTACAGATTTAAATAATAATTTCCAAAACTGAAATAACACTCATATACACTCAAACAATTGATAGAAATGGAAGATTTCACCTTTAGAAATTATGGAGAATCCAATCATGCAAATTGATCACATAAAAACCAGCAACATCACCTGAAACACTCTCCCAAGCAAGTCGCTTAGGGCATAAATCAGTTATAACCAGCAATGAAGTGTAGAAAACCAAGTGTAGTGTGGGGTTTCGTCCACACCAACTTCTCCACAAGGGTTTTTGTCCTTGGGAGGGTCTCAATCAAGGGTTTTCATCCTTGAGAGAGATGGAAAAGGTGTTTAACAAGCAATCCTTCACCAAGATATGAAAATTCACCAAAAGCATGACTCACTAATGGCCAAGCGACCTCCTTTTATAACCATAAGGAGTGCTTTACAATGCAAAAATGATGGCCGACCCCTTAACAAAAAGCATTTTTAAATATCTAATTTGGAGCCGACGTGCTCAAAATACTTTTATTTCCTAACTAATTAAGTTCTTCAATTGGAGAGCTAGGCTTCCCAATAGGAAACATGATAATAATAAAAATAACAATAAAAATGTAATCCAGATCTTCCCCTTGCTTTCTTCGTTAGACCCATGGAAAGAAATGGGTTAAGGTCTTCAAAAAAATCAACCTTCAAAAAGGGCCATGACAGTCCCCCTTCCCGAGATTGTTTGTCCTCAAGCAATGATGAACTCGATTGCTCCAAAATCTCGACTCCTTGTGTGTTTTCCTCTTGTGCTCCCTCATGATTCCCATAAAGAGCTGGTTTTCATTACAAGGCATGTGTTGTTACATTGATCTTCCCTTTGACATACTCGATGTCAAAATCGTAGGCTTGTATCTTGTTGACCCACTTTTGTTGTCTTTCGTTTAGATTCTTTTGTTGAAGGAAGAACCTTAAACTATTATGATCGGTCTTCACTACAAACTTTCCACAAACAAGATATTGCCGGAATTTGACCAAGGCATGCATAATGGCTAGCATTTCCTTATCATAAATGTGAAGATTCAGCTCATGTTTTTGAGTTTCCTACTTTCAAATGCAATAAGATGTTGGTTTTTCATTAAAGCGGCCCGTATTCCTTCACCGGAAGCATCACGTTCCACCACAAATGGAAGAAAAAAATTCAGGTACAGCTAGTACTTGGCATGAACACATGACTTCCTTGAGTTTATCAAATGTTCTTTGAGCTGAAGGTGACCAGCTGAATGCACCCTTTTAGTTAAATTAGTTAGAGAGGCTCCAAGTTGAAAAAAACCCTTCACAAATTTTCTATAATAGCTGCATAACCCAAGGAACCCTCTAAGTTGTGAAATGGAGGTGGGGGGGGGGGCGGGCCAATCAAGTGTGGCTTGTATCTTTTGTTGATCCACATGAACTCCTTGAGGATTGATGATATACCCAAGGTACAAAATTTCATTCAAACCAAATTCACATTGGATCTCTTTGCAAATAAGGACTGCTGTTCTAAAACTCCCAACAACATGTCAAGATGGTGTACATGCTCCTCCCATGTTTTTCTATAGATCAAAATATCATCAAAGAAAACAAGCACAAATTTCCTTTAGTACTCACCGAATATGTGGTTCATACATGACTGGACAAAGTGGGGAGAGGCCAATCAAGTGTGGCTTGTATCTTTTGTTGATCCATATGCACTCCTTGAGGGTTTATGATATACCTAAGGTACAAAATTTCATTCAAACCAAATTCACATTTGGATCTCTTTGCAAATAGGAATTGATGTTCTAAAACTCCCAACACCATGTCAAGATGTTGTAGATGCTCCTCCCATGTTTTGCTATAGATCAAAATATCATCAAATAAAATAAGCACAAATTCCTTAAGTACTCACGGAATATGTGGTTCATACATGACTGCAAGGTGGTTGGTGCATTGGTCAACCCAAATGGTATGAAAAGGAACTCAAAGTGTCCATAGTGGCATCTAAAGGTTGTCTTGCACACATCTTCTTCTCTTATCTGGATTTGGTGATAACCGGATCTCAAATCAATCTTTGAAAAGAAGACCACTCCATGTAGCTCATCAATCAATTCATCTATTTGTGGAATGGGGTACCGGTTCTTGATGGTTTTCTTATTTAGCATCCTGTAATCAATACACATTCTTAAAGTCCCATCCTTCTTAATAAGAACTATGAAAGAAGCAAAGGAGCTAGAACTAGGTCTAATAAATCCCATATCCAACAACTCCCAGATGGTTTTCTCAATCTCCTCTTTATATGCTCTTGGGTGTCGGTAAGAAGTAGAAATTACCGGCTTGGCACCTTCTTCCAACTCTATCGCATGTTGGAAGCCTCTATGTGGCAGCAGCCCATGTGGTAAATCATCAAATACCTAGCATGCTTATCCAATATGAGCTGAAGATCGTCATGAATATTTTGCTTACCTACCATGGATGAAGTGGACCTTATTAAACAAATGTACAGCCCAAGAGACCTGCCCTCTTTTGATACCTCGCTGCATACTGTTTGCTGTTACAACTTGAAGAGATCCCCCTCTCAGTCCTTGCAAAACAATCTCTTTATCATTGGCCTTGAATTTTAGTTCCATGCTTTCAATTAATATGATGGGATTCTCTTCCCCCTTTTCTTTAAAAAAAAGAAGTTTAGTTTCATTAGGCAATGACTGGAATGTTTGGAGTTGCTTGAATGTGTCATTAGTGGTCTCCTATCATGCAAACTTGTTGTGGAAAAACTATTTGAAGTTGTTTGTCACCATTATATTCAATCAAAGTGGTTTACAATCACAATAACCACTCAAGAGCCTTATCCTTGAGAGTTAGCTGAAAATAGTGAGATTTTAGCAGATTATTAGTAAGACCTGCTTGCAAGAGTTTTCAAATGCCCACTTATGCAAATTACCATTCGTCATAAATGGATGGGCAGATTAATCAAGGCAAATGATTGAGGAAATCCAACCATTTGTTTTTGAACAAGACAAGACGAAATAGACAATCCAATCCACAAACTCAAAGTGACTAAATCTAGAGGAGCAATGATGGAAAAGAAGAATTTGCTAACCAAAAAAATAGACTCAAATGCATGCACTGTTGTAAATGAGGAGACTGTGACTTGATTCGTCAATAGAACCAGTGTTTGTATCTATAATGCAGGCAAACTAAAAACGGGGTATGAACATAGATCAAGCCAATGGAGGGAAACAAATACACAAAACATCAGACAGAAATTACAGAAATGATAAGACATTCATCACAATATCGCAAAAAGATAAATAATAAGGAGAGACATAACATTTGGCTTGCATTATATCAAAAAGGGCAGATCAAGCTTTCCGTTATTACAATCTGAAATATTTGGCTCTCACCAAAGAGCATAATCAGCCTGAAAGGAGCTTTTATAGTAATGCTACACACAAATTTGCACTTTTCCATATTAATTTTTAGCCATCCTACAACAAGACCTGCAGTTGTAGAACTAAATCTAGAGGAGCAATGATGGAAAAGAAGAATTTGTTAACCAAAAAAAAATAGACTCAAATACATGCACTGTTGTAAATGAGGAGACTGTGACTTGATTTGTCTATAGAACCAGTGTTTGTATCTATAATGCAGGCAAACTAAATAACGAGGTATAAACATAGATCAAGCCAATGGAGGGAAACAAATACACAAAATATCAAGCAGAAATTACAGAAATGATAAGACATTCATCACAATATTGCAAAAATGATAAATAATTAAGGAGAGACATAACATTTGGCTTGCATTATATCAAAAAGGAAGATCAAGCTTTCCGTTGTTACAATCTGAAATATTTGGCTCTCACCAAAGGACATAATCAGCCTGAAAGGAGCTTTTGTAGTAATGCTACGCACAAATTTGTACTTTTCCATATTAATTTTTAGCCATCCTACAACATTAACCCAGTTGTGTGCTTGTTTTTGAAATCAATCGAAATGGACATAACAAGTTAATTACAAAGGCTCTATTACAAAGATTTCATGTTTATTGTAGTTCGCTAAAAACTTAAAATTTTAGATAGTTGTATCTGTGACATTATGGTACCATGTCCCCACATACACCTGTACCTTACTTCTGAAAATGATGTTCCTATCCTCATAACTATACAAACATACATATACAAAAATATTTTCAGGATTAATAGAAGCGGTTCTCAAACTTGGATTAAACATTAATATTGTCAAGCTTCCTCGAAGAAACAAAGATTGCACCTGGCCTTTCTCAGGATCTTGCATTGTTGATTGCAGATGTTTTGCCTGTATCAATAGATATAGAAAATTCGTTAATAACGATTGCTAGGCAAAGTGACATTATTCATATACAGTCAAAAGATGCTTTACATCTGTTTCTATTTTGCTTTAACATTCCAAATGTAGATGAAGAAATTCAGTATGCAACCATGAGAAATGCTCTCTAATAGCAAACCTTTTCAAGAAGCTGGAGTTTAGATTCCTTTCGCTTTTTCTTCCGGTCTTTACTGTTTTCATTCGCAACGCTAATTTTAACACGTCCAAATTCAAAGTCAATAGGCTGATCTTCTACCGGATCCTGAATATCAGATTTGAACAATATACACATCAAGATTTATCATTCTAAATTTCTAAAGAAAATGAGAAACATAAAAAAGTTTGATAACCATATAGACAAATTTGGAGATTAAACACAAACGAATATCAAACTAGTTTAAGTCCGCATTATTTCACCATACAGCAAGGTGGAAAGTGCATCTATCTTAACTACACCTGCTAAAATAACTAATAAGACTTATTTCTACCAAAAACCAAGTGAATACAGAATAAAATTGACCAAGGAAACCAAATACAGATATATGAACAAGATGTCAAATAACATCAGATGATATAGGCTGATATCAATGGACACAAAGAACAAGGTTGTAGACACAAAATCTATGCACTTGGGTACATTTCTAGGTCCTAAAGCATACTAATGTATACATGATTCCTAAGCAAGAAAACTAGTGGTTGACAACTCATTTTGGCCTTTTTGCTTTATCTCTTGCATTCTTACTGGTCTTACACATCTTACAACCTTGTCGATACTTGATTGATTTATCTTTTATGGCCTTGGACACTAGCACCCAATTAGGACAGAAGTGCCAGGGCACTCTTGTACATCTGGACGCTCCTAACCCTCTCTATCCTTTTCTTACCCTTTTGGGTCTCTTTTACTTTTTAGGCACCTTTTAGTACTTTGGGTCGGCCTTTCAGTTGTCAATTACGAAATTCAAACAAGGGAATCATATATATACTTAGTTATTGCTCTCAAATAAGGGGCCAAGCACCATAAGCATTATCTATCATCACCTAAGTTTGCATCAAAGGCACAAGAGCATTACAAAGACACATCTAGCACATCCATACAAGGGACAAGGGTTGCATCACTCTGCATACACAACATAGGAGGGGAAGTTCATTTTATTCCATCTCACACATTTGCATACTTGGAGCAATCTAGATCTAGCCCGCTATCATAGTGCAACTTGCACAAGGGAAACCTAGGGCATCATTACACACACATACACAAAGAACTACATGGAGTCTGAGATGTAGTGCAGCACTTGGTCGTAAGATCACTCTTTGGGTGACCGTTGGGGTTAATCCGACTCCCCATTTTGCATCTTCTTTATTAGGTTTGATGTGGTTTGTGGGCATGTATAGTTAGTTATCTATTTTAGAGGTTACAGGTACGATTGGCAACATTGGAGCGAAACCAAAGCAACAAAAGAGGATCAACAGCAAAGCTCTTCCAACCCAGAAAAGGCCAAAACCTAAGTATCTAAGTGGACACTAGAGCCAAGATCAGTCACTAGCACCTAGGTGCTCTTGTCCTCCCGTGGGTGCTTCTATCTGTGCGCAGTTCCGAGTTCCGAACCCTCGGTTAAGCTTTAACAACACTCTTTCCAGTCTGTTCTAGCAGTTTCTTAACTTAAATCACTTCCAAATCACTCAAAAATCAGCTAAGTCACCTTCTCCCTCTCTACTGCTTAGGGTTTCATATCATCGCATGTTTATTGTTTGTCTTATTGTAGTTTATCACTTGTATATCATTAGTTACAATAGTTACTCTGAAATTAAGGTTTGATTCTATTTAGATTAAATCAAAGGTAAATAATTTAGACTGCTTACCACTATTTTATAGACAAGATTAAATTGCATTTCAATTACAAATAATCTAATAATTAGTTGAAAACAACTTTGGGGACTTCAGCCATATATGCCAAATAGAACTTTTCCCAAACAATTAGTCGTAAACAATTTACTTCATTCTAGAGACAGTTTAAAGAAATTGTGTTTTTGCATTTTTTGTCACTAAAAATGACATGCAAATGGTTGTACGTTTCATTTTCACAGAATCTTCCCCATGGGAACATACATTCCAAAAAGAAGTATATGCATCCTATGGGAAAGTATATCACTGCGCCATAATTATGATATCAAATGTACCAAAGTGTGTAACAAATTTTGCCAAAGTATTATACTTGGAAAGAAACAACAGTCATAAATTCAAATTGGCACACGAATTTCACTTGCAGGCTACAATTTTTATAGAATGAATGGTGAAAACAACAGTGTACTAAGCAGTCAGCTTCAAGAACTGTACCAACATAGCACTCGCTAAACAGTAAAATAATTGGACATTAAAAAGGTGAAATATTTATTTCAAACCAGAAAAAAACTTCCATATGAAGAGCTCTTTCATATGAAACATTTTTCACAATACGACTAGAGCAAGAAGCTTTATAAAAGAGGCTCTCTTGTGGGTCCCTCTAGCATCTTCTCATAGGAGTTGAACTTGGGTAGGAGTCCTAAAAGACCTCTCCACCTCTATCCCTGGACTAAGAAACTGAAACAAATACACAGTTCAATTTTACTCATAAGATGATATTACATAAATGCCCCCTTGATCTCCTACAAGTATGGAGTCGAGGCTAATCGCCTATAATTAAAACAATCCCTACAATCTCTCTCTCTTAATCCTATCTATGATGACTTGTTTCTCAACAAATCATAGATACACCCATATTCATCTATTTTAATGACCGTACTAAACTTAGATATCCAACATTCCCCCTTGGTGTGGACATAGGAAGAGGAACCACATCACACATACTGCAAAAGCAGACGTATATCACCACGCATCGATGATTTTCATCACCTACATACATAAATACAATTGTTCACACTTTAACTTCCAATGAGCGTTGGCCTTCTCACAAGAAAACCACATACTTCCACCGATAACCTACATACACGAACATAATTGTTCACGGTTTCACTTCTAGTGAGCGTTGGAATACTCATCGGTAAATTGTTAAGAAGTACTCAGCAAAGGTTACATAGTATACTTTTTGTCTCCTTTACATATATTTACAAATACATTTGTTTACAATACTCGTTTTTATCACACTAAACCCAAAAACAAAATATAAAGGTCCTCATTGTATTCTCATTTGTAACCATTGTTCTTGACCGCTACCACCTGATCATGAACAACATAATTGGTAGCCAATGCCACTAGACACCAATCTCGACATTAGTCGGTTTCATACTGATTGTTTTACCACTATTACAATGTGCAGCCCCGGCATTAGTGGTGAACTTGAGGTCATTGTTTAGCCTCCTCCCTATGTTTCCTCCATCCTCCAAAGTGTAATGCTCCTTACTCAACAAAATGGGTCTTAAAGCTCAATTTTATGTCAATTTTATAAGAAACTCCCCCAGCCCCCCGTAGAATGAATAGACATATTTTCCTAGGATATCGAGTTCACCCTATAATGCGTCCTTTACAAGGATGGATTTCCAATTTTGACAATTACAACATACATTAGATTATTTAGACTCTAGACCTAATAACATTGACTATATGAACCAATAATACTAATTACAATAGATATAATTTGTTTTAAAACAACCTATTTTATTAGGAATATTGACCTACAAACTTTAGACTCTTATTACTTAATGAACTAATACTAATACCTGAAGTGTTAGAAGTGACAACTTTAAATTATAAAAGACATAAATATTCTGTAACTTAACACTATGTACCATAGAAGGCTTAAAAAACACTGCATTACATGTATCCAACAAAATTTAAAAAAACAAATCCTGATTTAATAGACCACCAAACTATATAACTTTTAGTAGTTAAAGTATTGATAGAATGACATATAACTTAGACTTTAATACTCACAAACATCAAAACATATAAAACAAAATAATAAATAAACTAATACATTGATGAGGACCACAATGTACACTTGGGACGTACTTCGGCAGATTAACACATGAATGTGCACAAAGATTGGAACTTTTGAGCATTACATGGGTCAGCATTGGCGCGATGGTTATGGATCGTGGTACGAGACTGTAGCAGTACCAGGATTGCATGGTTAGGAGAATAAATCTACCTCACATGGTATTATCCACGTACATGAATGTTAGTAGATAGGCCTTTAATGGAGATATGATGGATGACAGACTATGCATGGATGAACTACATATGTACTCACAATAATGCAAAATCTAGGTGACATGAAAGAACATCATCAAATTTGTCAAGGTAAGAAAGCACGATATGACAAACAACATCGTCCCAAGACTACACAATCCTGTTGAAAATATAATACAAATCCATGCAACCATATGGAATACCTTAACCATGTCAAAAATTTCTTAAACTGTTAATATGCTACCACAAATTTGTACAAAATATGTGTAAGGCTCTCGTTTGAATTTTCTTGCTATGATACTATATAAAACAAATACACAGTTTAATTTTATTCATAAGATGATATTACATATATATCCCCTCAATCCCCTACAAGGATGGAGTCAAGGCTTATCCCATATAACTAAAACAATCCCTACAATTTGATGTTATTGCAGTCAGGGTTCCCATTGAGGGAATGCCTTACACCACATAGTCTTGTATCAAAGTTAGATTTTACCAAAGCAAGATCACAAACACAACACATAACAAGAAACAATGAAAGCTTCTTCTATTAATGTGAGGAAAGATTACAGACTCGGGCACAATGGTGCAACATTCCAATTATAGTCTTATGAGTCTATGACAAGACTGCAAGAATTCTTCTAAGAATTCTGATCCTAGATCTATCCATGCTTGCAAACTTTGCAAAGCTTCAACAAAACCAAATTGGCTCAACTAGGCAATCTCACACTAAGCATCTTCTTAACTAGAGGATAGACTCTATTCCTCGATTTCTTTCCTTTTGTTGATTTGCAATCTTGCAGCCCCTAAATTTATAGAATTCATAGAAGCTTTTCGCAGGAGAACAAAGATGCCTCTAGCAAGTAAAGATACCTTGCAGAATATTCCTCAAATCGCCTTGAATCACCATTGATTTGTTTTGTAAGATCCCCTTTGTCCAATCAAGTTCAATCAAATCATTTGGTTAGTCATTGTCCATGATGGATGGATCAAGAACCATGTGTGCCCCTACTAATTGTATGGATGTTGACAAGAGATCTTGCCTAACACATATCTCATCATTGAAACGAAAGGGCATGATTCCACATGAGTACATAGGCTTCGTAGTTTTGATAGTGACCGCGACTTGAGGAAGTAATTCATGACATGGGTAAGCATCGACGGTCTCGGCTAAGCATTGGCGCGTCTACATGAGGCAAGTGTGGGTGTTTTGTGCAATTCTAGTGTTCGCAGCTTATAATATTGCGCGAGGTATAACAGGCTTGGCAGTTATGCATGACTAAGTCTAGTTTTGTGTGGTCAAGGCCAAGGTATTACGACATGTGCAAGCTTACACGACATGAGCAATATTGCACGCTTTGACATTTTGAGTGGGCGAGACAATATTGTGCGGCAAGAGAGATTAAGCTTTCACCAATGACAAGAATGACTAAGGCATTGGTTCTTTGCACGGCTTGCTTAAGAGTGGCACGACATTGCACAAGTCTGTATTCACTAACTCTAAATGTGTTTTTGGGGGACACATGATTGCTTATGAACCCGGATGCTCCTACATCACAATCTTTCTTTTAATCCTATTTATGATGAGTTGTTGCTCAACAACTCATATATTCTTACATATTTATATATTCTAATCACCATACTCAACTTAAGTATACAACACAAACTCTTACCATTTAAGTAAAGATTGTTAAAATCCATTTGTCTAAAGAAGAAAATAGTTGATAATGAGTTAGTTGGGAAATCCCAAGAAAACGAACCCACATGTTACATACGTTACTGGTAAGATTATGGGTCTTCAATTCGGGTCATATTGGATCCAATTTCCCCACCTTGGTTCAAGTGTTGATTGTTATTCTTTCCCGCATGCAATTCTTACACCTACCACAAGTGGCTCCCTTCAAATTCAAACTTGAACTTTCACCCTACATCACATGATTTGTACTCCTTTATGCAAATTATTTAGGCACTCGACTAAGTGGTCAACAAAGTCACAAGTAAGTATTCACAAAGAATTGGCCCTTGTTGGCCTTTCATTCTATAAGTAGGGCATCGCACTTCAAGTCCTCCTTTGCTTCTTCCTTGAATTCTTTAAACATGTGTGCCATATCTTTGCAAAATAATTTGATAGATGTGGATTATGTTTTTGTCTTCATAGTCGAGAATCACCAACACCAACATCCCAAAACAAGATCTTCATTTTTGATGATCATAGATCAATAATATGCTTATTCTTAGGTGGTCAAAGAAACTACTTTCATCTTATTCCCTAACTTCCTCTTTTCCAATTTGTCCCCTAGTTCATATCCAAATTTTTCATGTAATTCTTTCAACTTGCAATTATATGCACATATTATTTCACTAATTTCTTGATCTAGAAGTGTATGTTTGATACAACAAAATCGCCATATCACATCAGCTTAAACAAATTTTCAAATTCCTTCAACACCTCCCAAGTAGACTGACCTCCTAGAAGCTCCATGTACTAGTCAAAGGCTACCCCTCTAAGGATCTTCAATAACGGCCAAAGTCGGTACACTTCATTTGTACAACCATTCCTAGTACAAATGGTCTCGCATGTGCAACAATGTCAAATAATTTCCTCTCACATATTCATGGATTTTGGCAAATCCTTCCAACCAAAAATAATTTTGGGAAGTTTTGCGTATGAAAAGGAGGTCAAGTAGCCATTTCAACCATAGTAGGAAAACTCGCCAAAACCAAAAACTCGCCAGACCCCCAAAAAAAAAACTCGCCAAAAACTCGCCAATATTCGGCCAATACTCGGGAATACTCGGCAACTTAAAAATACTCAAATTTCTTTAAAAACATAAATTTTAAGCAACACATAGCTACAAAATGTATCAAATGAGCCCATAAAATGTTGGAGAAGTGTTTTCTATTAGATTTGAATACAAATACAATACAAAATCGCATCATCATGCGAATACGACAACAACCGGCCGATACTAGTCCCCACACTCACCGCGTCTCCACGCTCCTCCTGAAAGGTGCAAACTGGCTCGATCATGGAACTAGATGATGGTCTTTGGTGGCTCCCTCTGCCGCATGTTGGAGATCACCTCCAAAGATGTCATCCAGTCCAATATCTCCTGAGTCCTGCTAGTGCTTCTCCCTCCATAGCCTCCCTCTCAAAAGAAGCAATCTCGTATGTTGTGAACGTAGGGTTTTCCTCTTCTTGCCTGTGCCACTCACGGTATGGATCTATCTCATCCAAATCAATGAGCTCCACGATGTCGCCTCAACTTTTTTGTGCGAAACCGGAGATTGTATTGCACAAAACCAAGTCGTTGAGCCTTTTTGAGTCAACTTGTTGCGCTTCTTCGTGTGATTAGTCCGAGCACGGGAGAATACTTGTCGAGTTTTGGCGAGTACTCACGAGTTTTGGAAAGCTACCCAATATTTTTAATTACTAATGCATCTACAGCAATCAAAGCTCATGATTCTTTCAGAAGATTGCAAGAAGTTGCTTGGTCCAAAAAGGTGCAAAAATGGATTTTATGAAAATAAGAAAAATATTGCCATCACTGCGTGGAGCTCGAGAAAATATGCACTTTTAGAGAAAACGACACCTGAAACGGAGCCACAGAATGAAAGTTATGGCACATGCAAGTTTTTGCTGCTACATCTTCCCGGACCCTTTCCAAAAATGGCAAATTTTTTTCTATACTTGTGTTTTCTTCACCAAAAATCCAAAAAAGGAAAGAAATGCTGTCTTTGGCGAGTTTTTGGCGAGTTTTTGGCGAGTTTTTGGCGAGTTTCTGGCGAGTATTCCAACTATACTCGGCGAGTTTTTTTTTTGCATTTTTGGCGAGTTTTCCTGCGAGTTACTCGTTTAGCATAATTTTTGGCGAGTTTTTCTAAACTCGCCGAGTTTTTGGCGAGTATTCCATCTATGATTTCAACCACTCTTTTTTATCGCTTTTGGAAACTCATATCCATGATGGAAATTTAAGCACTCGTGACACTCCTCCGTCTACAAGACTCCCCTCATCTAGTAGAACAAAGTCACAAACACTCGTGTTAATGTGCTTTCGATTGGTACTTGAAATGTTTTAGTTCATTCCTACCAAAACTCAAATAATCCTTGCAGCATAGATCCCGTCCTCAATTGACTCAGGTTGTTCTTCCTTCTTGCTCTCTCTCCGGCACTTGCATAGTGGTGATAAAAATCCTTCATCTAAGACTTCTTAGTCCGCAACACTACTTGCTTGGTAGAATAATGCCACAAAAAGTAAGGTCCCAAGCACAACCCGACACATCTTGACACACTCCTACAAATTCCTACACAATCCTTACAAACTAGACCTTTGCATCCTCAATTAGCTCAAGTTGTGCTTCCTTCTATCCCTCTCTTGCAGTGGCAATGAGGGTCAAAGCCTCACCTTCCGGACATACTAGCATTGTTGATGAGCAATTGTTCCAAACTTCGGATAAGTTCTTGATATGGGCTCTTCCCTTTGTCATCTAAGCAGGAGTCTCATGACATGCTTCACAAAGATCATCCATCACTCTAAGGGAGGACTAAAGACATACAAATTTAGGGACTGCAAACTTCTCACACCAAGGAGGCTTTACACTTTCCTTGAAGGAGTTAGCTATTGGTTGCCACAACACAATCACACAAACCTCCTAACTTTTTGTACTCTCTACAGTCCTCGTTATCTCCAAGAAACATTCTTCTTTGTGTTCGGACTTGTAATAATATACTTCTTCAACGCCTTCCCTTTGTGTCATGATGCTCCTCTTGAGCTTTGTCTTTGTATCTCTACCAAACTCTACCATTCTACCTTTTCTGCTTGTTCCTTGTGTAGATCTAACATCAATAGCTAGTGTCATGCCAGAAATTCAACTCAAGCTAGCCATCAAACAATCAATAAATTTTTCCATCACTATGTTGTCCCAAACATCATGGGGCCTTGGGTTTCCTAGGCTTCCTAATGTAGTGGTCTCTCACATCAATGTCCCCAAGGAAATGAAGTCTGCCAATTGATCCTCCTCTAACTTGCATTAATTCAATCCAAATCCTTACCGATCACCGAATTTAGGACAAACCCCCTGAGACTGTATGTTGGTAGGTTGTGCTTGTGACTTGTAACTTTACAAATCAATGACTTAAGGAAATACCCCCATAAGACTCCATCTTTGTGGGTTGTGACTTCATATTTGACAAGCTTCAAATGCTTGACAGTTATTCTATGACTATAATGCCTGATCCAGCTTCAATTTGGTAATGGCGCCAAAAATGTAGCACAGGAAATATGCACAATAGAAACATTAATTAAAACAATGATAAAAAAAAATTAGAATAGAATAATAATAGTATCAAGGATAGAAGCAACTCGAACACATGATAGGATTGTGCCATTATTCTTAATAATATCAATATTGATGTACATTCTTTAAATGCATGGACAACAATACAAACTACTGAGAATTTGAGAGAGCTCCCCTTGTGCAAGTCGAAACATGAACATATAGTTTGAGCACATTGGGAATGCCAGTTAACCACCCAGCACCCAAATGCAACCACCAAAATCTAATGTCACAACTGAAAAGTAATCACTTCTACATTATATAACACTTACTAATCTCAACACAATGCAATTACTTTAAACATACCATAATGCCAAAACATAACAAAATATCAGTCTTATTATGATTCATATATAATGCCTACAAGAATATAGTCTATTAGTTGCCTTGTTTCGTTGTTAATGTTGTATCCTTGATGTAAATCATTGATCCACGTTGGTTCGATTGTGGAGATTGCAATTTTGGTAAGTTCAATTACACCCTTTTAGAGAGGGCATCAGTTTATCCTATTTGCTTTTTCCATTTTATATGTTACGTCAAAATCAAAGAAGGTTAGTTGTTGATGCAATCGGTTCTTGACCCTACTATGATTGAATTTTACTGGGAATTTATTTCTTAACAGATATTGCTTCCAAATACAAGTTGCAAGTAAAACTTCTTGTAAGTGGAAAATTCTTTTTGATTTTCTACTTTCAACACTGATGAGTCTTTTGTCTTATATTAAAACTGCCTTGCCAACGTTCAGTTGTAAATGTCTTTTAGTTAGATTTTACCTCAATGATGTGTTACGTATCTTTGTTTGGTGAGAGTCCCCTAGGGAGATCCTGAAAAACTATCGAGTAGTTTTCCATAAGTTGTTTGAGTTGGCATTGTAAGTATGTGGTTTTTTGTTATGTAAATTCTTGATGATTGGGGATTCTTCCATGTAATATACTCTTGCTAGAATCCAACATGGCCTTGGTGTTAAGCTTTTCTAATTTGTTGAGGGTTCACAATCTTAAATTAATATTTTCTCACTTGCTGAGGGTTGACAGCCCCACATTGTTTTTGTTTGACTCCTATTATGGCGTATTCCTTGTCTTTTTTTTAGAAGGTGATGCAGCTTTCAGCGTAGTTTATTGTATAAGGGCTTATGGAGGTAATCCTTCGTACACTAATTGCTATGTTGACACATCCTACATTAGTGACAAATAAAAATTCTTTTGTAGTATAGTTTCCAATTTTTACCTCTGTATTTATTTACACTACTACACATTGAATGTTTTTGTTCCTTAAAAGGATTATTGGATAAGAACTCTGATCTTTTTATCAGCATGTAAATTTTGAATGTGTTGACTCACCTTAGGCTTAGCATGGCAACTGAAGAGACTAAATGTTATAGTCGTTTTCTATTTTCTCTTTTAGGTTGATGTTATGGTCCTCTACTTCATTTTTATGGGAATTCCTTTATTTTGAATGTCTTCTCTCAAATCTCAAATAGTCTTTTTGCTTGCATTTATGATCATCTACAAATGCTTGACCAGATGATTTAATATTTTGTCTGTTCTATAAAATTTTGCTTGGGAAAGGCCTCTTTTAATTTGAGAGGACACGGCACTTAAGATTTTGGATTTTAATTTGTATCTTCAGCTAGCCGGATATGATTAATAGCTTTTTCTAGGGTTGAATACTAAAAAATCTTTCTGCTTTTAATACTGGTAACACATTTCCAATGTAAAGATCTATGGCTTCCATAAGGCCTGTTTTGGTAGTTAATTTCCAACATAAGGATCTAAGGCTTCCATAGAGCCTGTTTTACATTTGATTCAAGGTATTGGAATTTTTAATATTGTCTTGAGGTCCAGGCCTTCGAATTTTTCGATATGGTCTTGGATTCAAGACTTGGAATTTTTCAATATAGTCTTGGATTCAAGGATGAACTACCAATCACCGAGTCAGTAAATGATGTTGTTCCTGACACACTCCTCGTCATGGCAGCACCAAACAAGGGAGATAAAATATTACATCAAAGCCATAGGCTATTGGGTGATCAAAGAATTATGTTTTTATTTTTTCTATTTCTAACTGGTGGCATGGAAGCATAGTAAACTGCAATGAAGGTAAATAATGAGGACTGGTAAAGTTTTTACTAGGGAAGGAAGCTGGGGTGAATAACAAGAGAATTTAAGAATATACCTTGGCATTAGACCAAGTTTTCCAGGGTTTAAGCCATCCTACCTGGCTTAGTCGAGGCCTGCGACAAGATTGAAATGCCTGAACTGATGGATAAAAGGTTAACATCCAGTACTTGTTGTAATAACTAATGGACCAGCATAGTCATCCAAGATAAGCCAATCACTGTTCATGTTAGTCTAAAGCACAGAAACAACACATAGGCAAGTAAATTCACTATGCTTATACTTGAAGGGTAAAAGATAGATAGAAAGAACAGAATCATATCAATGTCAAAAAGTGACCAATGTAGGTACATGGGACTTGAGAAGTACATCCCACTACATTAGAATAAAGGCAGAAATTATGTTAATCAGCTTAATATCCACAAATGACCAAAGTAAGTCAATGGAACTCGAGAGTATAAACAATCACAATAAAGAACTAGGAAAAACCCTAGGCTATGAAAGTAACTAAACACAATAATAAAATCAGAAGTAATGAAACAAAGCAAGAAAGGGTAAACGAAAAATGATTGAAACCCCGAACCACAAGGATGAAAAATAATGTTGTCACGCGTCTAAAGAAAGGCTTGTGCCAGAAAAACCAATGGCGTTATCATCTACCACTGCAAAATCACCGGTGAAAGCCCTAATAGTTTCTACAAAATGGCAAGCGCTAATGGCGCCCAACTAGACAATCCCAAGAGGAAGTAAGGTACTCCCCTAAAACCTCTCATAACATCCGAGGCCAAGGGATGCCTGGTCGCAAAGAACAATTGGCAATGTGTACCTGCCCCTGCAACCCTGACTATAGGCCAAAGAGTTTGAAGGGCCCCAATGCCAAACCGAAGTGGATCTACAACGTCTAGAATGAGCAGGGGAGGTCAAGGTACCCTAGTGGCGGTACACATGAATGCATGTTATCTCGCTAATCTAACCATCTTTGTATGCAAATCAGCAGCTGCAGAACATCCAAAGCACTAAGATCTCTTAACCTCTATGACAATGGGTTGAAAGGAAGAGGTAATCAGACTAATAACTCTAGGGGTCCCCTGTAAGGGCCTATGCTTGAAAGTGACAACTTCTTACAAGAAGTCAAACAAACATCTCTAATTAGGGTGGCAAAAGGTGGTGAAGTGAACCACTTGAATCTCTAAAGAGACAGTGATACCCGCCCCAAATCTTATGGTATAGAGGACCTCTGAAAATAAAGTGCTCCTCAGTCTCCATCTCCTGGAGAGGTACAGAGACGACATACCAACTCACTACATAGTATATGGTAATCCATCTCAGCTTGGAACTGATGGGAGATCACCCTTAGCTAGCCAAGAGGGATACTCAACGCTATGTGACCAGTGGTGCTGGAGATAGCCAAGCCAAATAATCGTGCCATCCACGATTTGTAAGAAATGTTTTAGCATAAAAGGCCCTCTTGGGGCTAAGAAGCTACAGAAGACTGGTCCAAACAACCTGGATGTTGTTGGTATACATCCTCTCCCATAACTCTATTGATCTCTTTGATGAGAGAAGGTGCAGATGTGCATTCAAGAAATATCTATATGGAGGGAGTCGATCAAAAGAGATGCCAATAGACTGAAGGAGTGAACTAGTCTCAAAATAAACACTACATCAATGCCTAGTGAGACTCAAGAAGGCAACCAACTCTGAAGAACAAAGGGCCAAATAAGGGTATCTATGATAACCAGAGGTTGAATCACCAAGGATTTAAGTCTGCAAATGTAGGAAGTAAGCCTGAAGCTACTCTTGAGGCAAGGGGGTTGGGCAGTAAACTCAGCCTGGACAATGCACAAGGGAACTGTGTTTACAATGGATCATACATTGAAGAATGATAAGTCTGAACCCTATCAATACATTCCCACTTACTGAATCCCAGACTAGGGCCCCAAACCTATGACCCCTAAAGTTGTATGCTACTAGGTTGTTAGTAGCAAGAAAGGCCCGTAAGTGTTGCTAGCAGATGAAAGTGAAACATGGAATGGATTGACTTCATCATGCAGACAGATACAAGAAAAGGCATTCCCACATATGGGATATTTCCCTGTAACATAGAGCATGACAAGGCTAATTCATATATGCATATCTTCAGGCAAGCTTGCACAATGATTCTTGTGGCTTCCCATTTCAGGGTCCCGAGTTTTTAAAATCTGGCATCAGCCTACAAATTCTGTGGCTGATCACATGAAAAATATCATTTACACTTTGGTCGCAAATAATGATTGTGCTTTGTTTCCGCTGAAATGCTATTGTTTCATATATCCTTTTCACCACCACATTTGCACAGCAACTACAGTGCTCTCACCTCGTCCCAGTAGACAAAATGATAAGGCAGGTTGTTTCTATGTCCAACATGCAGAACTTTGGTTGCACAGAATGATTGTGCTTTTTTTTGCTGAAATGCTATTGTTTCATACACCCTTTTCACCACCACATTTAAACAGCAACTACAGTGCTCTCACCTCGTCCCAGCAGTCAAAATGATAAGGCAGGTTGTTTCTAGGTCCAACATGCAGAACTTTGGTTGCACAAAATGATTGTGCTTTGTTTTTGCTGAAATGCTATTGTTTCATACACCCTTTTCACCACCACATTTGCAAAGCAACTACAGTGCTCTCACCTCGTCCCAGCAGTCAACTAGACTGTTTTGGTACGGGTACGGGTATGGTATTCTAAAACGGCAATTTTAAAATAAAAAAAAACCTCGGTACGGCATGCGTTGTGGGTACGGTACGTTGTGGGTACGTTCGTACAATATATTTTTAAAAAGTAAAAAATATAAATATATATAAAAATTTAAAGAAAACAACAAGCTTATAGTCTCAACCATAGTTGGAATACTGCCACTCGGCAGACTCCAAAAAAAAAAAAACTCGGCAATATCCGGCCAATACTCGGAATACTCGGCAACTTAAAAAATACTCAAATTTCTTTGAAAAACATAAATTTGCCAAAACCGTTTATTTGCAAGGTGTTTTCTTTCATGGCCATTAATGTTTTCTTTTGTATTTTTCCACCGTTTTCTTTCATACGAGTTTTTTTAGAGTTTTGGCAAGTTTTTGGAGAGTACTCGCCAAGTTTTGGAAAGTACTCGCCAAAACTCGGTGAATTAATTTTTGGCGAGTTTTTTGGCGATTTACTCATTTGCATTCAAGTTTGGCGATTACTCGAGGACTTGACGAGTAATCTGCAAGTTTTCAACTATGGTCTCAACAACCTATAAAATATTAGAGGCCAACAACAAGCTTATTATGAATCGGAAACCATCTAAAGAAATATTTCTTTGACTGAATACAAGAAGTGTTAGAGTAGGCATTTACCTTAGCTCATGTTCACCTAGGTACTTTATTTACCTTTATTGTATTTTTTCCCACCCACTTATGTGTGTGGATATTTCTTTTATCTTATTTAGATATTAGGAGATATTATCTAGTTGTTAGGTATAGTTCTTTCCTTGATCTATGGTATTGACTAGTTCTTTCCTTGATCTATGGTATTGACTAGATCTTTGATCTCTAGTTCTCTCATAAATCTATGGTCTTGACTAGTTCTTTGATGACTAATTATTTTCTTGATTTATGGCTTGATCTACGACCTTGACTAGTTCTTAGATTGTTATTCCTTGCCTATTTAAGCAAGGCCCATTCTCAATATATTGCATTGAGTTCCATAATAATATATGATATTGTTGCTCATTTGTTTGCAAAGGTTTTATGTAAAGCTATTCTGGCGAATTGCTTTCATCTTATTGATCATGGTGTTTGATTAGCATCTGTGTTCTTGGCTTGGTACGATTTGGTTATCGTTCCTTTCATGGTATCAGAGCTGGAGATTGTTGTTGACATCCGTCTATAAGTTTTATTTTGCAAATAAAATCTTTGTATATTCATATATTTGGGATTTGGTCGTATTTTGTTGCTGCATGCACTTTTATGCAAAACAAAGGCTTTCATTGGATCCGGAAGGCGTGAAAACCCTAAGATCGACTGTAAACTCGGCCATTTTTGCAGACAGGTTGTTTTTTTGTGGTTTTTTTGTTGTTGTCTGTCATGAAGAGAAACACACCTGGTTCGCCTCGAGATTCACACCCACCATAAAAGAAATTGCAGGATTATTTTTTGGGTCTGTTGGATTTTTGAGATCTGCACAGAGCAATTTTCTGTTGCGACGTATTTGTCTCGGTTTGTGCGTAGGAAGGTTTTCGGATCTTTCCTTTTTTGGTAGGGATCCACGGATCTTGCACACGTTTTTGCTATTTCGAGCAAATCTGCATAGTTGCTTATTTTCGCAATAACTTTTGATCGGTAACTCAGTTTTGAGTGTCGTTTTTTGCAAAAGTGTTTGTTTTTTCATGTTCTTTCCATTGGAGTTATTTATTTTGAGACTTGCACTATAATTATAAAGTGTCAAATATGGAGGAGTGTTGTAATCAATTGTGGATGCAATTTTGGCTGAGCCCGACGTCCTAAATTTTTGGGAGTTGCAGTTTGTACCTATCATGGATTCTGAGAATGATATGTTTTTCTCTGAAGTGTGTGGACTTCAAGAGGATATTGTAAAATTTGTGGAAGAAAATAGATCGCTCAAGAAGCGAAATTCTCTTCTACAATCACTCATTTATGATAAGGATACAATAATACACTCCCTACAGAACAAACTTGCTAGCCTACAACATCACCATCATATTGTGGACAACCATATCCATGCTCCTAGTCCACTTGTAATTGTTGCTCTTGTACCCACTGACATTGATCTGCCAGTCCTTGAGCCTAAACTTACTTTTGATGCTTCTAAACTTGTGAGGCTTGTTAATGCTCTTCCACATCTGTGCCTATTACAGTACCACATGTTGTGTATCCTACTTCTGCTCAGTTGCATGGCTTTTATAAGAAGCATACCACTGCATTCAGTTCTCGCATGCTCCGTTCTATGGGTCTCACTAGAGGAGTCATTGGCAGATATTCATGTGGTATTGTTTCCTCTATTCCACATGTTAAGTGGAATTCTCGTCATGACATTGATTTTCGAGCGAGATACTTCATTGGGATCACACATTATGAGCTACTTTTTTGTTCGCTCGACTCTTTCTGAGGATCATGAGCAACACATGAGTTTAGCACCTTCACTTACGATTGAGAAACCTGAGATTTCAGTTGTCAGACATGATCAACCTGACACACATTCTGATGTTCTTTTGCATTCACCCATTGTGCATTTTACACCAAGTCATATGCAGGCATCTTCTTCATCCATCCGTGTTGATTTGGGGTAGATATCGATCACTCATGGCGGTGACATAGGCATTCATCGAGAGGATCTGTATGGCGTGGCTCCTCCACTATTCGGCCTCTTGCTCCACTTTCTATACCTTATGCATTGTGTGTAATGTCCCCAATGGACATTATTTTACCCCTAAACGGATTTTAGGCAATCCCAACTTTAAATATGCAAAATACAGACAAATTGCAGCCAAACAAAAACTGATTTTTGCAGAAAATTAAATCTAGGGCAGCGAACAAAAATAATGGATAACTCCAAAAATACTTGCTCAAATCTCTTGAAATTTTAAATGGAGCTTGCTAATACAATAACAAATATTATAGAACTGTTTTTGGAATTTTTCGAATAACAGAATGCTGCCAGAAATTTACAGCGTGCCCTAAACAACTGAAAACTTCTAAAATTAATATCTTTTGCTAGAGAAGTCCAAATGAGCTGAAACTTTGGATCTTGGGCCACAAAAATATGAAGAATAATATTCCAAAAATAGTTTTCGCACAGCAAACACGAAACCCTAATTTTGCCCTAAAAAGTAGGTCGCCCAACACATTTAGGGCATCAATTCAGCTCCAAACTTGACAAGCTAGGGTAGATCTCTCACTACCGAAGAATGCCCTGCTAGCTAGGGATGGATCTCTCACCACCGAAGCTAGGGTTCCTGTGGGATCTTACTCCACAAGCTGGATATTTGCAAACAACAGTTGCACATGAAAGAATATGCATAAGCTACAAGCTTAAGACACAAATTAGAAAATATCAAATGGTATGGAATATCTTCCCCTCAAGTCGACTTCTCCTTATAAAGGAAGAAGAGACCCAAAACAACCTCTACAATATCCAATTAGTTCACAAGGATTTTCCCTATGCAAGCATTTAATATTTTCCCATATTAAATGTTTTTCCCAACAACTTTTTCTCTCCTAATGCAAATCGCATTTTTCTAGAGGAAATACATAGTAAAATGGGCATTTATCCTTTCTATGTTCCCATTCCCCTTTCTAAGGCAAGTCGCCTTTTCACCTAGGATGGATAACAATTTATATTTGAGCCTTTTCCATCCTAGATTTAATAATTATTAAGTCATATAAATTATTACAAGTACTCTATATTTTTTTTTCTTTTATTAATGGCACTTTATAATAAATAAATATAACTTAAGTCACCCTTATAGTTTTCCTTTGGCCGTCGGGTTGACAAAATAGGCCAAAGGTCTTCAAATGGGAAAGGGATATTACATTGTGATGCTTCTTGTTTTGAGCATTTTTCTTTAGCGGGTGTAGTGTATCTCTCTTGTTTGTTGAGAGATTTGTATCTATATTTTCGACACTTTTGGCATGTTGACAGTCTCTCTTGTGGGGGAGCTATTATGGTGGAGCCCAGTGTTAGTTTGTCAGTGTTTGAGTAGTTGTTTTGACAACTCATACAGATTTGTAGCGCCACTCCACCCATTTAGCAGTATGGGAGGGTGTGGTGTTGATCCTGCTTCTTCGGGTTTTGTGTCCTTGCCTTGTTACCTTGGCTTTTCTTGGATCGTGACACTCTGGATTTTGTGTCCTTGCCTTGTTGCTTTGGTTATTGTTCTTGGATCGTGGCACACCTATTTGCAGCACTTGATCGAATTATGTTTGGTGTTTTTTTGCACTTTCGACATCACTCCATTGACAGTCTCCTTGTATGGAGCTATTTTGGTGGAGCCCAGTGTCAGTTGTTTTTGAGTTTTGTGATCAAGCAGTGGATTTAGACCACAATGCACACCAAACTTCTTCAGTATTGTACGAGTTTTTTGAGCCGAGCTTCTTGGGATACCTTGGAGCGAGTCTTTACTTTCTTTACTTTGTTGTTATTGGTTTTGGGTACCTTGCGGTGGCCTTTTTCCCATTTATTGTACATGAGTACCTCATCAAGCCTAGTTTCTGGGACTCATATTGTGGACATGTCACTTCTATTTTGGCCCCTAGCTTCACTTGAGGGGGGGTGTTAGAGTAGGTATTTACCTTAGCTCATGTTCACCTAGGTACTTTATTTACCTTTATTGTATTTATCCTCACCCACTTAATTGTGTGGATATTTATTTTATCTTATTTAGATATTAGGACATTATCTAATTGTTAGGTATAGTTCTTTCCTTGATCTATGGTATTGACTAGTTCTTTCCTTGATCTATGGTATTGACTAGATCCTTGATGTCTAGTTCTCTCATAAATCTATGGTCTTGACTAGTTCTTTGATGACTAGTTATTTTCTTGATTTATGGCTTGATCTACGACCTTGGTGGTTCTTAGATTGTTATTCCTTGCCTATTTAAAGCAAGGCCCATTTTCAATGTATTGCATTGAGTTCCATAATAATATATGATATTGCTTTGCTCATTTGTTCATGAAAGGTTTTATGTAAAGCTATTCGACGAATTGCTTTCATCTTATTGATCGTGGTGTTGATTAGCATCCGTGTTCTTGGCTTGGTATGATCGGTTATCGTTCCTTTCAAGATGACCACAAAACATTAAATCTATGAGTCCATCTACTAATGGGCTCACAAACATTCCACTTATTCTTAAGGCCCAGGGAAAGGTTTGGGGAGAAGGCAATCTTTTCATAGAGTTGTTTGGAGGTAGCCTCTTAGAGAAGGGGCGCTTTGAGCCACCTCATATTATCCCAAAATTCATTCTCATCCTCCATAATTAGTCCAGTAAAGGGAGCTGTGAAAGCATTTTTGAGCATTTTATACATTTTGAACTAAGATTGAGGAAGCTTATAGAAAGCTTTAAGGTCTGTCCATTCCATCCACTTCCCAAATCTGTACAAGTCATAAGATATTTTAATTCCTTTCTCAAACCAAAGGAGGGCAGAGCAGCCTCTTATCAAGGCAAGGATCTTGTCATTATATTTCCGATTCAACAAAATCGATTTATAGGCTTAGCACCAAGTGTCAAAGGAAGAGAAGATATGCTGCCCAACCACAAAGTGCTTCACTTGTTCCCATGCCTTCCAAATTGATTGAAGAATAAAGGACCCATGAGGAACAACAAGAAAGCACCCAAATAGTAAGTCAACCAAATGAAGTCATTTTCATCTCTCTTGACCCTTCGGAGCCTATTGGCAATATTGAATCTCACACGAACTTTCCAAGGTTCAATTCCAATCAAAGCCCTCAAGTTTTATTTATTTTTGCACTTAAAAATTTAAAATAACCATGTGGGTATGTTGTGGGTACGTACCCACAAAGTACCCATAGTGTACCAAGATACGATAGCAGACTGCACGTACGTATCCAGTACGAGGGGATACTTGGCGTTTCCAAGCGAGTCTAAAGTCAAAATGATAAGGTACTTTGTTTTTATGTCCAACATGCGAGATGTGATATATGGCTTATCAATGATAAACAACTCTAAACAGATTATTACTCTCCAACTAACTTGAAATTTGTTCAAGCCATGGGATATTTTCAGAACCAAATAATAATGTTGGATAATATTTTTCAATACAGATTTTTAACTTAGTAAATATCTTTAAAGTATTCTCCTATTTCCATAAGATTCTATATTATTTATCGCAAATCTGTCAAAATAACAAATTTACTGAGATGTTGAGGCAAATCTTTATCATTGATCGGCAAAAAAATGTTCTAACAAATCTGGATATTTTATCAAACCCTAGGGTAAGAAGTATAAAAATTGTAATTTTATGACAGCAACAATAAACTGATTTTTTTATAACAGCAAACCCCAATCGCAGACAAAATAGAATTTATTTATTTTAATATTTATTTTCAAATCAGCTTAAGGGCAAATACTGGAATATTTGTATACAATTATTGGCTCAATTTTGATGATCCAGATACGTAGAAGGCTGCAAGAAATAAACATGCAAGCTGAAACCCTTGCAAAAACTCTTCAGATGTGGAGCTTAGCATAGAATCAATCTCCCAAGGGTGGCGTCCAACTATGGAAGTGTCCAATATGCCTTGCAGATGTTTGTCTGAAGAAATCCTTGGCTGTACTTTGTTGTTCTGGATGCTAAAACAGCCTTGAATATGATGCCCTAGCTAAACTGGATGAATATTTGTACTTTGAATGATCACTGCAACCCCTGGATGGAATTGCCAAGCTTAGATGTGAAGGTTTTCGTCCTCGGATCTGTGTATAAATGAGGTTTTCGTCCTCTATTACTGATGCAGAAGCAGAAGCTACTTGCAGACAATGAAGTAGTTGATAAATTTCCAAGATGAGATAATAATAATCCCCAAAATTTGTTTTTATAACTTTTAAGGCCTTCTCCCAAAGTTGGCGCCACCTTTTGGAGTTACATGCATGCTTTAAAATAATTAAAAATCATTTAATTGGCATATCCAAAGTTGGCACTCCATCCTAAAAATATAAGCTTGATGCCCATGCAAACACTTCTATCTTTGGTGCCCCATGTTGGAAATTCATTATTTAATTATTATTTAATTCCTCATGCACTCTTTCATTATTTTATTATTATTTCACTCCTCATGCACTCACTTCTCCTTTTGGCACCCCATATTGGAAATATAATATTTTATTCCACTTTTGCTTTGTGGCCCGCATATAAAATATAATTTAAGTGTCCTTTTCCAATTAAAATATAAAAGTACCCTTGGATCACTTAAATTAATTTATTTCCCTCATTAATTCCCCTTAGCCTACAAGAAATAAAAAAGAATAGGCTTCGGGTATCCAGAATCAATTAATTCTGAAAAGGGGACATTACAAAGTGCGAGAGGCTAGTTGGACCAACTTTAGGGATATTTTCAGAAACCGAATATTTTTGGAAGTTAAAATGTTGGAAAATCATTTTCAATACTGGATTTTTAACTTAGCAAATATCTTTAGAATATTTTCCTATTTTCATAAGATTCTATATTATTTAATGCAAACTGTCAAAATAGACAAATTTACAGATGTTGAGGCAAATCTTTATCATTGAGCGGCAAAAAAATTGGAAAAGAAAGGGAAAAATAGCTAATTGATTAGTAGTAGCCACAAAAAGAATCCCTAATCAGCCTGTGTCATAAAGCTTAGTTACTTGAGAATTTTCAAATATACTAACATCTCAGCCTTGTGGAAGACCTCTTGAGAAGATTTTTATAATGAATCCTTCGAATTAACCACTGTGTCCACGCCAGGATATCTTTGGTTCTCTGGTGACACCACCAAAGTTTTGCTCCATCCACCAGGAATTCATTCCTGCTGCAATCTGCCCCACCCAGATGGAAGAAGAAACAAGAGAATGAGGTCAGTTGCAAGTCCCAGGTAACTTTGGCAGAATAAAGACTCCTCATACAATCTCTAAGCTGAATTTAGACCATGCTAAGCAGTTCAGCCCCTCGAGGCATCTTTCTAGTGGATTCCTGAAGAAAGAGAGAGCAGTGCCCTGGTATCCCCGTGCATGTATTACAGTTGCAGTTGTGCTCCAACTACTCTTACCTTGCACCAAGTAAATCTTAGCTTAGGTTACTAAAAAGAATCCATTCTACACCTTGTTTTTCGCTGCACTGCACAAAACTCAAGGGCAGATTATGTAGAACCAAAAATGCTTTTATAAACACTACCCCAGGTGAATTACTGTCTGGAATGTTGCATTTAACATTCATGGTCTTATCTCCATATCTAAACTCTACTCAACTTTCCAACTCCTTCACTGTATGTGTTGATTTGAAAAGGGGCTGTCAATCACATACATTTCCTACATGAAATACCATATCTAACGAGTTTGTAAAACTTCTACAGGACCAAAGCTGCCACCAATGCTGTATCAATACGACTTGCATTTCCTTAATTCATTCAGCAATCAAGCAAACTACAAGATAGTGAAGCTAAAAATGAAAAACTCCAGATCATTTCCAGCTTTTAACACTGTCAGAAAATTAGACTTGCCATTGAATTCTTACAAAATGATATGCATAGTACTTGGAGTATAGTAGTATTTCACGAAAGACATGAAAGTATAGTAGTATTACCTGCGTGTCACCACATATCCTCTTCTGCTTTGTAGTCTTAGGTATTATTATTCTGGAAATAGTGAATTTTTATAACTTAATTGCTTTACAATAACTGGAGCATAGCAACGAAAAACTATACTAAATCTTCTTTGCCCCAGCCAACTAGCTATTATCAAGCATTACAATTTCTGGCACGTCTTGTAACACTGGTAGAAGGGACTCGTCACTTAACAAAACTCATGTAATAGACTTTCATGAAGATGCAATTGTTTACTGTCAGAAATGCTACAAATTCAATGATGGTAGATATAGAAATCACTTTTTCATGGAATAGATGTACATAGATAAAGAAAGCGACTTTTAGAAGTCAATCACTTTCTCGCTTTGTCAACACCTTCCTTCCCTCGCTTCGCAGAAGGTGATTCCTGATTTACAGGGTCACCTGAAGATTGAGATGCTACCACAGCTTCTTCTCGTTTCCGCTTCCCTTTATGGGGATCTCTTTTATCTTTTTCAAATTACAAGCACTATCAGCAACTGATGCATGACGCCTTGCCTGTAGCTCCTCAATGCGCTGATGTAACCTTTTCCTAAGTTCCTCATAAGTAGTTGATTTATCATCTGCGGTAACAACAGACAAAATTAATTGATTTTACACTGTTATTGTCTGTACAAGCACATAATTATACACAAAGGAACTCTTTCATTTTGGAGGAAGATGTAATCAAGCAAATAGTTGCCTTTCCAGTATGGTGAAAGCTAAGAGATTTCATCTGATATGGTAAGTAACACAACATATCTTAAAACTCAAGTTTAGGAACCAAAGGTGTTCAAATTGGTATATTTAGACATCAAACTCAGGTCAAGACGTTTGGTAAGAAAAGGTAAATTGAATAAAGACGTGAAAAGAGGAAGTCCAAGACTGTCTTCGCCACATTTTTGAATGTGTCATATAGTGAACTAGGCTAAAATGCAACAAAGAAAAATCTCATCCAATGGCAGTAGGGTAGATCTTATTGCAGCATTCAAAATATTTCACAATATCTGGAAACAAAAATTGTAGAAAAACATGGACAAAGATGAAATACTAAACAATGACAGCACAACAGGCTACAGATTGTAGTGAAAGATACTCAAATTTCCATCAAGAAACGGAGAGAAACAAAAACAACACAAGAATTAAACATCGCTTCCTATTGCTAATCACACTATTGGGCAGATGTATGAAAAGGGCGCAATTGAGGAGAACAAGGATGACAGTGCTCTATCTCCAACTGATTGCAGCATGTCCATCTGCTGTGCCCCTTTAGCCCAACATCCATATTTTGTGCATATTTGAATCTACTTGTAGTGACACGTATGATAAAGATGTCAAAGATACGAAATTCCTTATCTAATTAGCCAAAGGATTATAAACGTCCATAAATAGGTTATCAATAAAGTTCAAATCACCATAATGACATTTCATGAAGCGTTAAGGGAAAGGATTGAGCATAAAGGTTGCTAGCAGTCTTGTAGGCATACCAAACAAATTCTAAGGCAATGACAGAAGCAACCCCTTTTTAACTAACACACAGGAAACCAAAGTTCCTATACAATTTTTAATCTGAATCTCAAAAGTTGTATTGAGAATCAAGTAGGTCACCAGCACAGCATCAGAGTATTATATCTATAGGACGTTGTTGTAGAGAACCAGATAGCGCACTTTTATAGCTGGACCAGAAGCACTTGTTAGCCAAGTGGCCAACAGAAGCAATGTAATGAAGATAAAAAGAACTGGCATGGCAAACAATAGATGAAGCTTAATTTAAACATCAAGAACTCATGTTTCAAAGTACAGGCATAAACCCCTAATAATACTTTAAAAACCTTCGGTAGGTAGGTTTATAGCCATTTGGAGTTCAACATGTACAGAAAAACAGAGAAGCGCAATTAGAATACATGGATCAAATGCTCTGTGACAAGTTTTTAAATGTATCTCAACCAAAAACATTATTGGACAAGAGCAGCTGTAGATGTCAATTGTCAGCAGTGGAGTCATTCGACACTCTAAGCACCAACCATAGCGATTCTAGGTATGGGTAAGAAGATTGTTTGAAATTAGTCTGTCACTAGACAGTGCTGGGAGAAATTTGCAGCACTTAGTCAGAAGAAGACTTCAGTGTTTAAAAAAAAAGTTACTAATTAATGTAGTAAAATACCTCACAATAGCCTGACTTCACCAATTAAAGGTGGCCAAAGGCCCAGAACCACAAACCGACCAACTCTGCTGTCAGTGAACCCACCATTAGGCTACCTACAGATTACCAGTCAACCTCTTACAAGAAAAAGCATGAGAAAAAATGCCAACTGTCTGTATGCTTGGCCATTCCATAAGGTGGGAGTCATTCGTGAAATAAATTATAATATGACTATATGATTGGTCAGTCTGCCCAAAATTAGGCCCTTCCAGCTTATACTATGACTAGCTTCGCTTGGGGATGGGTAAGCCAACCCTACAAACTAAATTCTGTCCATATGGTATGGCCTCCTAAATTTTAAAAAAAAAGGCCCCACTAAAAGTGGAAGGATATAAAAATAGAAAACAATATAGCCTATCTACCTGTACAAAAGCAATATTGGAAATCAAAATGGTTACTTTGCAGGTTTGAAGTTTCAGGAGGAGTTCAAATTTCTAAGAGAGAGATTAGATGGTTTCACGAAAGTTCACCCCTGAATTCAAGAACAATATATTTGGCCGACACTATTAACAAATAGAATCAGTATATTTGCAAGCCCATAAATCAAGCACCTTGTAGAAAACCCTCTTGTTGTAGCCATAACTATGATAAACCCACCACTAGCTGAATTTTCTGAAAGGCAGTTTCATAGCACATGAAGATTAAAAAAGTCCAGCCACTGTTGAGCCCACAGTGTGTAATCAATCAGGTCCATAAAAATAAAAATAAGAGTAGAAAGAAAAATCTCTGTTCTCCCACTTATCCCAAACTGATTTTCTCTTCGTCCTGATCAATTTGGCATAAACAAAAAATTTTAAAAATAAAAAACCTGTACCTCTCATATGATGTCAGTAGCGACCCGATCCAAAGAAATGGACCAACTTATGGACAACATGAAAACACTCTAGACCGAACACTCCTTTATAGTGGATAAATTATCCAAATTGGATCTCATAGATGACTTGGACAGCAAATTGACAGGTGTGAATGCCAAGCACAAGTCTCTCCACAGTGGACATAGCTCTACAACAAGACCCCAGTGTCACAACACCCACCAACATGGGGGACAACACCAAATCCCTCAACTAGATTTACAAAAATTTGCCAGTGATGACCCTGCAAGTTGGCTATATAAAGCAAAACAATGTGTTTTTTAGTCCATCAAACTCCCACAGATCAAAAACTTTCTGTAGCTTCATTCAACTTGGAACATGAAGTAATTTAGTGGTACTAGTGATTGGCAAAAACATACACTACACTCACATGGGTGTTCAGTAAACACCTGCTCACCACATTTGGCCCTAGTGAATATAAGGACTTCACAGGCGCATTGACTGAACTGAGGCAAACTAGCTTTGTCTGTGATTACCAAACTGAGTTTGAAAAATTGGCCAACCAAACAACATAGTCAAGTGAGGAGTTTTCCAAAAGTTGCTTCATTAGTGGCTTGAAGATGTCAGGGTAGAAGTAAAAATGTTCAAACCCACTACCTTGATGGAAACAATTAGGTTGGCTAAATTAGCCGAAGATAAAAATACCACCCAACAATGCCCATATAAACCATCACAAGTCAAGAATCCACAACCATCTCAGCCAGCACCCAATTCAGGCCCCTCACCACCAATTGTCAAGCCCATGACTCGAGGAAATAGCCACTTGCAAGGCCAAAGGGTTGTGTTATGATTGTAATGAAAAAACGGTCCAGGCAATAAATTTATTGAACGGAAACCATATCTATTAGATGTTGAGGCACCTTCCACATCTAATATATTGTCCGAGTCATATGACAACTCAGAAGATGAGCAACCTGATCAAAGTAATCTAAATAAAGACTTTGCCCCTAAACTTTTGGTCCATGCCCTAGCTTGGATCACCACCCCCCAAACAATGAAAGTAGTGGGATACTTCAAAAGGGGCATCATCTCAGGAACCATTCATAACTTCATTATACTGATGGTGGCCAAATAGGCAACTTGTTATGTGTACCCAATCAATAACTTTGAGGTGAAGGTAGCTAACGGAGGCACATTGGCTTGTAAGGGAAAATGTCATAATGTCCAAGTTTTAATGGGTGATTACAAGCTCAAATCAGACATGTTCGCACTTTCACTGGATGGTCGCGACATAATCTTGGGTGCCCCATGACTTTGAGCCTTAGGACCTATCCTATGAGATTTTTTTGAATTTTGGATGCAATTCACGGTTACAAGACAACAATACACCTTAACAAGAATGGTAGCAAATCCTACTCAGGTCATTAGTTCTCATCACGTGCAAAATTGGTCAAAAAGGGTTCCTCAAGTGTGGTGGCTCAACTATGTGCAGTTACCATCGCAGAAATAGGGACACCCACAACACCCGCAGAATTACAACTCATTCTTCACGATACTCACGTGTTTGCAAAACCTCAGGGATTAGCACCACAACTCTCCCATGATCATGCCATACAACTTGTTCCCGACAACCACCAAACATCTGGTCATGCCATTACTTATACATGCAAAAAAACAGAAATTGAAAAGTGTGAGTCCAGGAAATTGCTAGACTCGGGGTCCTTAAGAAAAGTGTGAGTCCATATTCTTCTTTAGTGTTCCTTGTACACAAGAAAGATGGGTCATGGCAGTTATGTGTGGATTTTCGATAATTAATTCCAATTTCGGTGATTGATGAATTATTGGATGAATTGCAAGGGGCCTATTTCTTTTATAAGCTCGATTTGAGATCTGGCTTCCATTAGATTCACTTACGGGGAGAGGATATCTCTAAGACAGCTTTTCAGACCCATGACGGCCACTACGAGTTTTTAGTGGTGCCCTTCGGTCTCACAAATGCATTATCAACTTTCCAGAGCCTAATGAACTAGATCTTGCAGCCTTTGCTTTGAAAGTTCATCCAATTTCCTTTGATGACATTTTAGTCTATAGCAAGATATGGGAAGAACACCTTATCCACCTAAACCAAACCCTGCAAGTCCTCACCGACAATCAGTTGTATGCGAAGTGCTCTAGTGCTCTTTTGGCACCACAAAGGTGGAATATCTTTGTCATATTGTCTCGACAAATGGGGTTAAATTCGATCCCAAGAAAATTGAATATAAGCAAAACTAGCCCAAACCTACCTCAAAGTCTTCAAGTTTTTTTAGGCTTACCAACTACTACAGGAAATTTGTCAAGGACTATGATAAGATTGTGGCTCCCTTGACCACCATGCTACGCAAAAATACTTTCACGTGGTTTACATTAGCAAAGCAAGCCCTTGAATATCTCAAACAAGTCATGTGTACCACCTCAATCCTTGCAATGCCAAATTTCTCAAAACCTTTCATCATTGAAAGTGATGCCTCAGGGACAAGAATCAGAGCCGTATTTATGCAAGACAGCAAGCAAGACTTAGCAAGCAAGAATCTTGCCAAATCTTCTTATGAAAAGGAAATGCTAGCCATTCTTCATGCACTAACTCATTGACAACCATATTTGTTTGGTTGAGGTTTCTACATCAAAACCGATCATCACAGCCTAAAGTATTTCCTAAAACAATGGGTATCATTACCAGAACAACAAAAGTGGGTAACTAAACTCTTGGGAAAAGTTGTACAAGAAGGGGAAAGCAAATGTGGTGGCAAATGCCTTGTCACATAAATTTGAAGTATAGGGATCCTTCCCAACACCTAATTGGTTAAAGGAAGTCCAACAAGAATGGCAACAGGATGCATTGGTTCAACAGCTCACAATTGATCCTACAACTAAGCCCAGATACTCTTGGGATGTCACTTGCTTGGGATATTAGAGTCGTTTAGTGCTCTCTGCAAAGTTAGAACTTTGAGAGAAACTATTGCAAGAACTACATTCATCACCTTCTGCAGAGCATTCTAGGTTTTTGAAGACCTATGCATGGGTCAAAAGAAACTTCTTTCAGGATGGCATGAAATAAGATATCAAACAATTTGTGGTGGAATCTGATACATGAGAATTCAGAAACAAGAGATTGTTCGGATTTTAGGCACTCTACAACCACTATCAGTTCCCACAGCAATATGAACAAGTGTCTCCATAGACTTCATTGAGGTGTTGCCTAAATTTGGCAGAAATTGGCAATCCTTGTTGTGGTTGGCCACCTCTCCGAAAATGCACAATTCTGCTCACCAACCCATCCTTTCAATGCTTCCATAGTGGCACAAATTTACATTGATCAAATTTTCCGCCTCCATGGCATGCCCTCTTCCATTGTTTCAAATCGTAATCCCACTTTCACTAGCAACTTTTGGCAGGAATTGTTTAAACAAGGGACACAACTCAAAATGACCTCCGCATGCCACCCTCAAACTAATGAGCAAGCAAAGAATGTCAATAAATGATTAGAGACTTTAAGTGGCTAACTATTGTTGAATGGTGGTACAACACCTCTTACCACACATCGATCAAGATGACACTTTATGAGTTGTATATGGCCAACTGCCACCATCTCTCATATCCTACCTTCCAAATACCTACAAGGTACAAATTGTTGATTCAACCCTATATCACCAGAAAACTCTATTGTGGGCTCTAATGGATACCTTAGTGCAGGCTCAAACCCGGAAGCAACAACTAGATCAACATCATTCACAACAGACCATGGCCATTAGGAACGTGGTTTTCTTGCGACTCCAACCATACAAGCAAACTTCCTTGAAGTTCAAAGGCAATCAAAAGTTAACACCAATATTTCATGGATAGTAACGAGTGCTGCGACAAATTGGCAACACCGTGTATAAGTTGGACCTACCCCGTCTTACAAGATTTATCCTTTTTTCATGTCTCCTACTTGAAGAAGGTCCTTGGGCAGTGCATTGATGTACAGACAACTCTCCAAGAGTTCGATGAAGAGTCCTCCATCATCTTGGAACCGAAGTTTATTTTGTCTAAACGAACACGCACACTCCACAACCGTACCATCACTGATGTTCTGATCCAATCGTCATGCAACCAAAAGATGCAACTTGGGAACCTCTCCAACAACTTCAGCAGCAATTTCCACAACTCGACCTTTGAGGACAAAGCTTCCCAAAGGAGAGTGCATCTTAGGACCCCGCTGTACTAACCATCTGATATTTTTGCATTGTAATAGTCATAGTTATATTTTGGCTCGGGCACCTATTTTGTGTGTGGGGCCAAACCTTGAGAATTAGAGTTAGGGTTGTAATGCTTATATACTGATATTGTAAGGAAATGATAGATCGTCTTTTTGGTATTGTAAACGAGCTCTGCTCAAAAGGAGGTTGCCCCCTCCAAGAGGCCTGCAATATTAGAAAACAAGTTCGTTTGAAGCTATTTTCTGAATTCATTTAACATTCTAGTTCTTTTGCATCTGTTATTTCGATTTTCACTAATATTTGGCAAGCAGGATCGCAACATTGATAAAAACAGTTGTAGTGATTTCAACAAACGTTTAGTGACATCTGAAGAGCAAGATTCAACACTAGAATTTGGTTCAATATGTGTTCTTAATTGTCCTATAAATTGTTTTCAGTTCAACTGTTGCATAGGTTTCACAAAAATGTTCAATTGTAATTTGTGAAAAGTAATGAAATAAATTTTTAAAGAGACTAGAGAAATGACAATTCAATTAAGGTGGAATATTATAACCTATCATTGTTACAGTATAGTAGTCAATTTGTGGGAACCATACAAGAATCAAATCTGTGACTTCGACATGAAACGACGACGCCCTAATTAATAGATGAAAGGGAACCCTCTAAAGCAAGTGAATGCTGTAGGTTCAGACCAAAGAGAGAAGAATCGTGTATAAGGACCTTTAGGCACTCAACAACCAGTAGGGTAGGTGTATTCCGTCAAGGAACAAATTGAGCTTGAGAGGTAGTGCCGCAAACCCCCACGTCTCTAGGGTTGGGAGTAGAGAGCAACTGTGAGCCATAACTATTTTACTTGTCGCCATGCCCTGGATTTACATAACATAAATCGATAACATTTACTTCACTTTCATTTCCAGTTCCATAGCACATTTGGAATTGAGTATTTGCGGCACCTCTCATTTGTTAAGAATTGGAGTAGCTCTACCTCATATCATTACTCGTGTCAGAATCAGATTGGAAGATTCTTCTCTTCATCTCATCAGGGATTGGGAACAGCCTAGTAATTGGACAGCCATCCACCATTTCAGTGAGCTGCCAGCTGATGCCATTCTAGTAAGCAGACAGACTTTTTTGGTGCTTGGTTATCCTATTGATATCTAAGTTTTAGACATCAGTCTATTTATATTGTCATTGTCAAGTTGGGCGAGAAATATTGATTATCCCAACTTCATATAAAGCAAAAACATAAAACAAACTAATCTAAAGTTTTATTTGTCAACAATACTGACTAATGGCCTTTTCACATGGGTCGTACAACTAAAGTAATTGAGACCGTATTTGGCTTTCAGACGGTCTCCTGTTCATGATTCTATTAAGGTTAAAGTCAAAAGGAATGAAATTAAAATCATGGATTGTTGTCATTTATTGTAGTTTGCAATCTACTTGTAACATTTTGTTTTTATTACCTAAACATGTCCTGCTAAAGTCATTTTGCGTTGATTGGTATCATGTAACACAAAGTACACAACAGTCCTAACACATAATGGGATCTTTCACAAAAATCTGGTCATGGTAGGGGAATATATGCTAAGGTCTTGTGTTTAAGTGTGCGTTAAATAAGCAGCAAACATTGTTTAGTATATTATCAACAATCAGGCACAATGATTTTTACTGATTTGCCTCTCTCTACAACATTTCTTGCCTGTCAAGCCTGTTTCTATAAGATGAATATGCTTCAATATTCAGCAGCACAAACAAGCTTTGCATTGTCTCAACTCCTGCAAAGTAAAATCAAAAGGAGGGCGATCAGCGCCTCTTGTCGGTCACCAACGACGGTGCCGCAGTCTGCATTGGTGACATATCATTTTTTGGTGTGTGTTTTGGTTTCCGTTGTGTGTTTCAGAGTTCCTGTTTCGTGTGGATTGCTAAATAAATGGAAATTTCACATTGTGGGGGAATATGAACCAATATTTTATTTCCATTTTGCACCAAATCGGCTAAAGTCAAGGGCAACTTCCAATGGCAGTGGCAATTTCCTATGTTGTTCGAGATCAAGTGGCAGCGATCAACAACAGTGGCTACATTTGAGAACATTGTGTTCTTATGTGATGTAATGTGAAATCTATTCTGTGTGAGCTTTTCCTTGTGTTACCTCCTGATGTAAAAATGTTGCATGCAGTTCATGGATCTTGAAAAGGTTCGTGGAGATCCAAAAACCACATGAGGTGAACAGATGAGTGGATTCCTGTTCACATCCAAGTTTGTGGTAAACCTATTGAAAACCATGGAAGGTTGAGCAGAGCTCCCTTCATTTATATCAAGGTCATGAGCCACGAAGATGGGCATGCCACAGAGGTGAGCATACTATAGTTGAGAGTGTGAAAGTTTTTTACCATGTTCGCACTAAGGGGGAATGTTAGGAAATAGTTACTTTAGTACTCACATCATTAATGATAATTTACTGTGTGGTAAATTATTGTTATAGATTATATTTGTAAAGTTGTTTAGTAGTTTAAACAACTTATATAGAATAGGTGTGTGGCTAAAAGTTGTTTCCTATCTTATAGGAAACCAAAATCCTATAAATATGTAACCTTGTATCTTTGAAAAGATATAGTTTTATGAGTTAATTATTGTGTTTTATCTCTGCAAACTCAGAACCAAATTTACAAGTCAATTTATATGTTTATAAATGTCAATATGTGGTATGGATAGTTCAGTGGGTGTTTCCTTAATTTTTTCCTTTTTATGATGTAATGTGCTAGAGAGGAGGTTTCTTTTGTTCATAGGTACCAAGCCCAGAAAGTTCATAGTTTACCAAGCCCAAAAATCTGGATCCATTAGGGAAGGCAAAAACCTGAAAATACAGTCCAGGATATTTATGAATATATAGCAAATGTATGTATGTATGTATGTATGTATGTATGTATGCATATGTATGCATATGTATGTATGTATGCATGCATGCATGTATGTATGTATGTATGTATGTATGTATGTATGTATGTATGGATATTTGTGTGCATGTGTGTCTACAACAATATATACATAATTTTATAAATATGGAAATTTGACAAATGCAATTAAAAAAATATTAACGTAATATGATTATACTATACAAAAAATAAACAATTTATATATAAAACAATATAGAACTTTTGAAATGTTATACATTTAATGTTACATACTATCTACTAGCAACATGAGGAGTGCAATGGATACACCGATAGGAAGGGAAAAAAAGGAGAAAAGTTGTAGGAGGAAGTGTGTTGAGGAAGGAAGAGACAAAGGAGGAGCGTCACACGTGAAGGAAAGATGGAGGGAAAATAGACGATCATGTTATTTGTTTTAGAAAGTCACATTAATACCATGTTCCATTTGTGCAAACTATTTGAAGGTGAAAGGGGTGCAAAGCACAAATCCTTAAGGTAACATACTTTGGTATTAGCTTTGGATGTAAGCCCTTTAATTTAACGCTCCAAATGTCTAAATCATTTTTTTCATCGGTACCATTGTTGTCTCCATCATTTGAGCATGCAACATGGGATTCTCGCAAATATGTCAAACCGTCGAAGAAAGAAGCAACATTTTTGTTAGCATTAGACAATAAAAGGAAACAAATTTGACGGTGAAAGGCTTCGGAATTTGTTCCTAGGACTATATTATAAAGGAATCCTAATGCGCATGGAAAGATTCATGAACCACACATGTGGATTCAAAGGAGATATAACCAGTGAATCCAAGGGAGATGGTCAGCCCAGTTGAGAACCCCCAACAACTCAAGTCCCTCCTCTTCCATCTATGATCCTCTTCTTTCTTATGGTAAAAATCGTATATGGACTAAATGTCATTTATGCAAGCTGCACAAAGGAGAGAAGGGGTGTGGACTACATGAAGTACATATAGCAAAAGTTGTTGGCGTTGCGATCAACGATCTATATCATATATACCTGCATTCTTCTTTCCAACCATAAATGGAAAAAAAGATTCATTACAAATGTCAATATTCATGAAACTACTTGACATTAAAATTAGGGCCCTGGAATTGTTCAAAGATGTTTTCAATACAGGATATGAAATTGTATGGAATTTTCATTGCAATGTGGGACCTCAAATCATATGACATGATTTTTCACACCAATACTATTCGCAAGGAATTTTGACAACATGAATATGTCACCAGTTTCTTAGGTTTCATAAGACAACAGCAGGTTGTGGGAACCATCTTCAACATCACATAACTATGATGAATTTGATGAAGAAAGAAGCAAAAATGTATCAGGGCAATTCCTTAGAAGATGGGGAAATTTTCATTGGGAAAAGGATTGAGAACTTCTAGCTATGATTATATTTGTAATGAACCTGCTCACGTGTGGCATGAGGCAAGCATAACGTGGCTAGACTTGAAGGGGACAAAACAATTAATTCCTAACTACACCACTGCAAATCATCTATCTGAATAGATGCACCCCTGAATAGCATTACCTAGTAATGGCTTTGCAATTTTGGGATTACTACAATTTCATTATTTCAAGCATTGAATTGATACAATAAATAAAATTTTAAATGTCATAAAAATATAATATACTTCAGAACCTAAAGACGCAATATATTAAGAATATATTTCGACAAATTGCAAGGGTCGATGAGATTCATTATTGTTTTCACTATTCAAGAAACTACTTGTCATTGAAATACGAGACTTGGAATTGTTTGGACATGTTTCTGATACGAGATATAAATTGTATGGAGTTGTCTTTCCAACGTGGGACCTCAAATCACATGACATACTTTTTCTCACACTAACACCATTTGTAGATAATTTCAATAACATGAATATAGAGGGCAAAACAACGTGTAAGGACTATATAGCCGAAGACACCAAAATGTCGTGCAAAGTTTCAAATGTGTATGAAGAGATGTCTATTGAAGGAACAACGAACTAGTGAGCATAGGCAATGGATCTAACTACAAAATAAGAGCTACAAGTGAAGCGATATAAGCTTAATTGTTGAGGCCAAGTTGTAGTTCAGCTTCCATGTGGCGTTGGGCTACCATGGCGCGTAGGCTAATGGCAGGTAAGGAAGTTGAATATGTGACTATGCCACATAATTACAAATGTCACACATCCACAAGCAATTTAAATGGGAGTTTTGTCGATGTCATTTTCAGAGGTGTCATTGGAAAATGCCTTGCCCAAGTCAAAAGGGTTGTGAGACCCATGGAATTTTTTAAGGCCAAGCAAGCAAATATTTTGATCTCACAAATAGTCAACCATTATGTTGGTGAGAGGGTCACTTCCAGTGCATCAACTCTATTGGCATTACGACCACAATATATTGGGGTTTATATGTCACCGTATACCAAGCCAGCCAATTGACTTGTGGTTTGATTGGTTGACTAAATACGGTTGTTTAGAGTATGTTAATGAAAGGGCACTTCTATTGTAGCATCACCGAATTTAAGGAATGCCTGCAAGCTTGAGCCTCCGATTGAGAGAAGAATGTTTAGTTAAATTAACAGTTCACATGTTTATTGTGTATGATGAAGCAGATATTTCTCCCTACCTACCTCTTTCAAATGGTTATTAATGCATTTTATCTATGATGGAGAGAGCTCCAACATGTGGGTTACACAGTAAATGTGCTACAAATCATCAACAAGTAGTCTCTTAATGCTTAAGCAAGGACTGCTTAAAATGTAAGAACAATGGGGGCCATCAAGCTCACCAACGATGCCCTAACTTATTCAACCCACCAAGATTGTAGTGTACTACCAACGCTTGCATATTCTATGCAGCCCTCTTGCTATGATTAGTGCATTGGTAGAGGACATAGAAATGCATTTTGGGAAATAAATTATTAAAGAGATCATATTAACAGACCCAAATTTTTTACATATCCCACAATCATTGCATGTCATGTCCCTTTTTGGAGGCTAAATTTTGAAGGCCTTAACCCATTCTTTCCCTGTGGGTCTAAGGAGAAAAGCAAGGGGAAATCTAGAATTCTATTTTATTATTGCTTAGATAGTATTTTCATTTATTATCATTTATCCTATTGGAAGCACTATGCTCCAATAGTGAACCTTAAGTAGTTTAGAAATAAAGGTATTTTGGGCATGTAGGCTCCAAATACCCTTTATAATATTTAAAAGCACCTTCTTAAGGGGTCGGCCATGATGTTTATATTTGTTAAAGCACTCCTTATGGCTATTTAAGGAGGTCGCTTGGGCATTAATGATTCATGTTTTGGTGATTATTCTTATTTTGGTGAAAGTTGGCTAGTGTAGCCCTTTTACTCTCTCTCTCAAGAACAAAACCCCTTGGGTTGGGGATCTCTTCCAGGATGAAAACCCTTGGTTGGAAAACTTTTGAAGGACAAAAACCCTTCATGAGGTTTTGATTGTGCAAGCTAGTTGGAAAAGCAATAAAGGATCTTTCTCTTGCATTTGTGGTCATCTTTGATGCAAATTTATATTTATTTCAAGTGGAGCGACCTATATTGATGTGGTGTTTTTCTATGTGTGATACTACTTTGATAAATCTGAAATTACCAACTTATTCTTCGTAACTTATAAAGCCAATATCTTAAGTTTTGTTGTCATGCTAAATGTCTAGCATGAAAATTTGAAAAAAATAGCCATGACAACTAAGCCCGCACTCAAAATTCCCTGAACCAAGTAATGTAAATTTGTCCTCCAGCCAATTCTTTGACTATGTAAACCCCATCATGGTCGAGAGGGATGTGCTAATTGGATTTTTTAAAGTGTGTTTCATGTGCAGTGTAAGTTGGTGGGAAGCAATTCATGGGTTCATTGTGATCCACTTTGAAGGAACTGCTCCCGGAGGCCTAAAAAGGCCTATTTTCAGGACTTTGACACCTAATGAACATCCTCTGGGATGAACCAAGAAGAGCTAATGCCTCCAAGCAGTGTGTGACTAAGCTATGATATCATCGAGAGGTAGTTTAGGAAAGTTTTGCAAGGTAAATCAGGTTTAGGAACAAACTATGCAACACTGGGCTACTTGTAGCACGGTGCGAAATGAAAGCAGTGAAAAAGCTAGTGAGCTTGTTCTGAATGGTTCAGAGCCTCAAGTAATTTTTGAAGTGACCAAATACTCATCGAAAAGCTAAAAAGGTTTACTTCACATTGCAAAAGTTTTGGGAGATTCTATCTCAGGATTTTGAGATATTGGCCCAATAATGCAAGTGAAGATCCCCGATCTTGGTGGAGATTAAAATGAGCATTTTAGGAGTTCCAAAGGGAGTTGGGACCTGATTCAAAAGGAAAAGTGAATATAATTCAACCCTCTACATGGCCCATGTGATAAGTTAGACAAAAATGCAAGTTTCTCTTCGGTGGCAATTAGACCTTCAGGTGCACAAACTTGACCAGAAACAAAAAAGGGGGTAAATTTTGAATTTCAGTCAGAATTGGCTCTGAAACCTATAAGAATGATCTCAACTAGTATTTTCCACTCAAAATCATATAAAGTTTGCCCATGAAACTCTTAGGGAAGCTCCAGGGCAAAGACTCACTCTCGAGGTCTATTTTTGGCAGTTGTTGGTGAAGGCAAGCTTACTATAAGTGTTGGTCACATTTTCACACCTTGGATGCAATTTTTCACCTTTGCACTTGGTGCAAAGGTGCATGGGGTGCAAAAAGTGCAACCCCAAGGTGAGGAGGTTATGTTTTGGAGTTTGCATCACTTAAAGTGCATCTTGGGTGGTTAGGTGAGTGTTATGCACTCACAAGTTAAAATGGCCCCATCCTCATGTTCCAAAGATCCCTTGGCGCACCTGGGAGGCCTGATTGCACCTTTGCACCTGGTGCAAAAGTGCAATGGGTGCAAAAAGTGCAACCCCAAGGGAGGAAGAAGATTCGTCACTTAAAACAACAATCTTGCATGGTTAGGTGTGCACAACTCAAATCTGTCCTGTAGTGCCCACTTCCCTTCGACACTATTTTTTTTTATCGTCAGACTATGGATTATGTATTAGACACTATTTTGGCTTGGTTTAGTATGATGTTGGATTATGGACTTCATTACTGATTGGACTTATACAGGATGCATGATGATTATTATAAACATTATATATATATAGATGTTGATGCTTTATTTGACGTAGTTATATCATTGATGCTATCCGGATATGTGATGTTTAATCATTTGATTATATATAGAAAATGAAAATTTTAAATGATGATAGAATGGTTGATTTTATTTATAAAATGGTATAGTCGCTATTTCGATGTTGTGTTATGCAGTTATACTTACGATGCTTAGATTTATATTATATTATTTTTGAGCGTTCTGATATGGCCACGAGGCCGAAGGAGGTATTTGTATTTTGCAGGCTATTTTATATCACAACAGACATCGGGGGATTGGAGACTAACCACAACGGAATTTTGGATGGATTCAACACGGTCACCATGGCAACTAGTCGTTTGTGTGTTGTTTGTTGTTGGGGGGTTCCCATGGGGGGATCGCCTTTATATGTGACCATGGGGGTTTGTGTGTGTTAGTATGTGGTCCTTCTTTTATTGTTATCTTGCATGTGTTTTATTTGTGAATGTGTCCATTCCTTTATTTAAATAGAATGTGAAAGATAAATTTAAATAAGACTTGCTTAAATATAGTTATTGATGTGTTGATCCTTGCATTTAATGTGTGTAAGAGAGTTGATCTTTGGAGTATAAAACACTTCACCATCTTGAAACTCAGATTTGTACTTGGAGGGTGTTTTTGGAAGCTTGTGGGACAAGCTAAACTTGTCCCACACCCATTAAAAGCTTCATACCAACTTTATCTTGATTGGAGTGTTTACTTTTGCCTCTTAAATGCATTTTTGCTTGTCAATCTTGCTTGTGTAAGTGTACTTTCTTACAAAAATTTAATTGGCTGTCCTTGAGGTGTAAGTGGAGGCTTGCAAGTAAAGTCGATTTGATTGGCATGAGGACATTACATTCCTTTTTGGTTTTCATTTTTGGAGGATGATTATTTTCCACTTGCATTTTTGGGAGAGAGTTGGAAGAGTCACATTTTTTCTATTCTTCTTTTTGGCTATTTTGGGGCTGCATGTTTTGGAAGCCATTGGAGTTCTTCTCTTGCTGGAATGTTTGTTGTTTTGGAGCTGCACGTTTTGGAAACCATTGGAGCTCTTCTCTTGCTGGAATGTTTGCTATTAGATTGTCTCCTTGGCATTAGAGAGAGCTACTGTTTTGGACTGTCATTTCATCATCATTCAAGCTTGTTGTTGGACTGTCTTTTTGGCGTTTGAAGCTGTTGTTTTTGGACTATCATTTCACCTCCATTCAAGCTTGTTGTTGGATTGTCTTTTTGGCGTTTGAAGCTGCTGTTTTAGACTGTCATTTCACCTTCATTCAAGTTTGCTATTGGATTGTCTTCTTGGCATTTGAAGGCTGTTGTTTTTGAACTGTGATTTGGGCATTCTTGTTGCTGATTTGAAGACTGTTTTGGTGGACATTCAAGTGACTGTTGGGGCTGCATTCTTATATTTGAAGCTACTATTTTTGAACTGTTATTTGGGCATTCTTGTTGCTGATTTGAAGACTATTTTGGTGGACATTCAAGTGACTATTGGGGCTGCATTCTTGTATTTGAAGCTGTTGTTTTTGAACTGTGATTTGGGCATTCTTGTTGCTGTTTTGAGGACTGTTTTGGTGGACATTCAAGTGACTGTTGGGGCTGCATTCTTGTATTTGAAGCTGTTGTTTTTGAAATGTTATTTGGGCATTCTTGTTGCTGATTTGAGGACTGTTTTGGTGGACATTCAAGTGACTATTGGGGCTGCATTCTTGTATTTGAAGCTGCTGTTTTTGAACTGTTATTTGGGCATTCTTGTTGCTGATTTGAGGACTGTTTTGGTGGACATTCAAGTGACAGTTGCTACGGGCTGCTGTAGGTGCACAACCAGAGTTGCTACGGGCAGGCCTGGAGTTGCTACGGGCAGGCCTGGAGTTGCTACGGGCAGGCCTGCAGTTGCTACGGGCTACTGTAGTACAGCCAGTTGCTACGGGCTGTTGTAGGCGTACAGTCAGTTGCTACGGGCTGTTGTAGGAGTACAGCTAGTTGCTACGGGCTGCTGTAGGAGCACAGCCAGAGTTGCTACGAGCTGGGGCCTACTACTTCAAAAGCTTATGGCACCTTGTATTTTGTACATGGAGACATCAGAAACATCAGTTTGCACAAGAGACAAGATTCACCAAAGTAAATAAGTATATTAGATCTTAATGAACATATAAAACTAAATGTATGCAAAATCATAACTTTGATCTCCTCTTGTGGTAGACTCAAACGTGCGTGTGTCTTAGACTATGCTTGTGATAGTATTTAAACAAAAAAATTATTCCTCTTTCAGCTAACTGAACCTAGGTTGTTCATGGGTCTCAAGTGGGTTGTTTAAGTTGGCGTTCTGAGTCCCCCATGATGAGCTAAACCCTTGGTGCACTTGGGAGGCCTGATTGCACCTTTGCACCTGGTGCAAAAGTGCATCAGGTGCAAAAAAGTGTGACCCCTTGCTTGGTCATCTCCTTCTGTCACTCAAACTCATGACTTGCGTGCTAGGGAGTTGTTTTCCACTCACCGAAATGCACAAGCTAGTCCCCCTCTTCATGTTGGCTAACCCCAATGCACATTTTTTCATGTTTGTTGCACTTTTGCACCATTGCACCACTTACTAAATGTGGTAAGGTGCAATGGAGGCTCTGAACCCATTTAGTAAGTGTTAACTCTCTCTCAACCCGGGTTAAGGAGAAGGTTGTGCAAGTGAGTCAAGGAGTGGGTTTTCTTAACCATGGTTAACTTTCAAATGTTTAAATCATACTTAACCAAATTTGGAGCCCATTTTCAAATGTATTTTCCCTCCATTGCTGTTGTGACTTGTTCATGCTCTGAGTTTTCAAGAAACCCCATGCCCAAAAACACATTTTTGCTCATATCTCACAAACCCTTGCTCCGTTTTCCATGAAATTCAAACTAAAGGTTCCTTGCATGAATGCCATTAGAATGAGTGTTTGCATGACCTCATTGATGCCCTCCTCCACTTTTTATGGACATCAGAAACTTTCAGCCATGGAAAATTTCTTCCTCAAATATCTAGAGTTGCAACGAGCCAAACGAGCTAAAAATCGGAGCATGAGATCCTTGAAAAATTAGCTTTCCAATGAGTACTTTCTTGCACCGTGAAAATAGGTATGATTGGAGTTATGGAGGACCATTCTTGAGCATTCTGCCCTATCGGGCAAGGAACACACAGACCTACAAGTTTCCTTTTCAAATTTGCAAAGATCCAAACGAGAAAAACCCTAAAAATTTGGAGCAAAGCATCCTGGTGAGAAGTAGAATTTTTGGAGACCTTTTCGGTCCGATCTAACACCCCATGGCCAATGTCTATTTTTAGTAAGTCCCCATTCAAGACACTTACTAAGGGTGGTAGGTTCTAAGGATGAATGAATTCGTGACACTCAATTCATTCCCTAGGAGGAGAAGTGCTCAAAAGTGACAATTTGGTGAAATTGCCAAAACTAGTCACCCAGGAAGAACTTACTAAAAATAGTAAGTGTTCGGAAAAGGCTCAAAATGGTCATGGTTGTTCATCCTCCATTCCTCACTAATGTCAACCTTCACGGAGGACTAACTCATGCTTTCAAAAGGGTGAAAAGTGGCATTGTGTCTCAAACAAAAGAGAATCCTTCTCAATTCCCAATTTTGGTCACAATGGAGCATTATGGTCTTGATGTGTTTCTCACTTCGCTAGATGGGTTGATCGTAAGTCATGAAGCACATTTCATCCATTTTCTTGTTAAAATATAACACTTTATATAACATGTAAAACAGTTATGTAGAGTTGTTCGGTTAGTACCTGTTCAACCACCTCTTCATATAATAAATAAACCTCTGCCTATGTCATTTCAACAGTGCAATTTGCTCTCCTTCTCTGAGTTCTTTCTTCTTTTTGCATATTCTAACATTGGTATCAGAGCATCCAAAGTTGCAGTTTGAGGAAGCCTCCAAGAGGTACAAACCATAAATTCGAGGAAGCCCTAACAAGGCACAAATTTGATAAAACGTGGGGTATTTGGAGAAAAATACCAGACGCTAGGGCAAAGAAGGAAGAAATTCCTCCATTCGAGGCCAAGAAAACGTGGTACGAGGGCCTAAAGTCGTGAAGACAGTCGGTTTTTCAAAAACGTGAAACAATACAGTCGGTTTTGCACAAAATCGTGGGTTCTTGGAGGGAGAAAGGAAACACGACATCTGACTGTAGCAATACCCAGTCGGAAAGTCAAAAATCGTGGTTCGTGGGCAAACAGAGGCAAAGTCGCAAATCCAGTTTTGAAGGAATACATTGAGCATCGTTGCCAGTTCGTGCTTGTGAGCCTGGAGAGCAGTCGGAAAACGTGAGTGCTTTGAAAATCGCGAGGGCAAAAGTAAATCGTGACAAGCAGAAGTTTCATCGTAAATCATCAAAGGGCAGAAGCAAATCGTGGAACATTGAAACCCTAATCGCAAATCCTGTTGCAGGCAAAGACAGCAGAGGCAGAGTCATTTTTTCTTCCCTTCGAAAAGTCGATGAATTAATATTCATTTTTCCAACAAAGGTACCTTGTTTTTGAATAATCAAATTTGGAGGAATAAGTAATAATATTTTAATACAAGCAACTATAGTTGGGTGATTTGCATAATTTAATATTACTTGTTGGAATAAGTAATACTTGGTGGAATAAGTATTATTTTATTGAGTGTGGGCAAAACTATTATTTTATTATTTCCGTTCTTTTGGAATAATAACATGGCAAATATTTCACACTTAACTTTGTCGGAGACACAAAAATTAACGGGCACTAATTTTAATGTATGGAGCCATAAGATTTTAACGGTCGCAGAGTTTCGTGATTGTGATAAAATAATCAAGGGTGATGAAAGTCGACCAGCGACAAACTTCGAGGATTATGACAAATGTCATAAGGAAGCGTTATTGCTTCTCAAATTATCGATGTCGGATTATATGATACCGAAGTGCGGAATGTTATCAGAAGCATGTTGTGGGCGATCGAAGGGTAAATATATCGCGTCGAGAAAAGAGTCGGGTTTTATACTGAAAAATATGCTCTTTTCCGTAAAATTACAAGAAGGTGGATCGCTGTCTGAGCACCTACTTCGGATGAAAGATCTTCGAGACCAGTTATCTTCCATACAACAAAAGGTCGAGACCGGGCTCTAGTTTTGAACAACTTACCTTCTTTGTATGAGTCATTTGTGGAGGCACTCCATTTAATGGCTGAAAGTCAAACACTCACGTTTGACAAGGTGAGTTCCTACCTGTTGCAAAAGGAGCGGAGACAACTTTAGGCAGAATCTAATTGTGACCATTCAGAGAGTGCTCTTGTCACTCAGCCAAAGGGAAAGTGGAAACGTCAATCCGGTGAGTCTTCCACTCGGTATCAGGTCACATGCTATTATTGTCACAAGGTTGGGCACCTCAAGAAGGATTGCCAGAAGCGGAAGTATGATCTTTCGTAGCAGAACAAAAAGCCATGTAATGAGGAACATGTGGCAGCAATTGCAGAAGAACGAGATTCGGATGATGGGCATGCTCTTTATTGTCTTACGACATCATGCTCAAATGACAATGATACCAGTTGTTGGATCATTGACTCTAGTGCGTCTGCACACTTTTCATGTCGTAGGGACTGGTATGTTTCATTTACTGCAAATATATGTTTTGAATCAGTAGTACTAGCTGATGGAGAAACACTTGTAGTAGAAGGGATAGGATATGTTAGATATGTACCTTCTTTACAAAAGAATCTTCTATCTATTTGTTAAGAATTTGAAAATCCCAATATTTGTGTGGATTTACGTGGAAAGAAGTGTGTTGTCTCTGATGTGAAACAGAGACGGATAATTGCCCTTAGTATTGGGGAAGGCGGTCAATATCGGTTTGTTGATCCGGCTGCGATCAACATGAATGCACGTGTGGAGGACAGCTCCACCATTCAGGATGTGCAGGAAGCTGCAATGCCTTGGGAGGAAGTCATTCCTCACAAATCTGTTGACTTGAATACAGTCAACCTATATGCACCTATTGTGGAGGGACTATCCTCTATACCAGGTGTACGGGAGGCGGACATGCCTTGGGAGGATGGATTTCCTCATTCTAAAGAACAATTTGTTGTGGACGGAGACTCCACTATTCCAAATGCACTGACGATGCATGGTGAGATGGCATGCCCACCACTCACTCAGAGGTCCTTGCTCGAAGGACAGTAGAGCATGAACAGTTTGCTCATTGTGTTGTGAAGGATCTTTCCCAACAGAGGGGGATAGATGAGCAAATAGATGAGGAGTTGATTCTCACTCCTACCACTTCTTGAGACGGAGACCACTGCTGAGACGGAGATGGTTATTTCTCCTACTATTGCGGAGTTGGTTCTAACTCCTACTGCACAAATGGTCACATTTCTCTTATTGAGAAAGTTGGATGAGCACTACACGGTGTTGCAAGGACGTGATCGAGGTGACTTCGATTGCAGGATAATTGAGTCTTTGTACAGACTCCAGCAGGCTACACAAGCCTGGAATAGATTTTTCAATCCACATCTTCAAGGTTTTGATTTCAGCACTCTGGAGATGGGGCTGACACTCGACCATTGGTGATTCATCACCGGTCAATGAATCACGTAATGAGAGAACCAAAGTGGACCACTTGCCATATCCTTTGTTCATGGGACCAGATTTTTTTTTTGCGGTTCTTCTTCATTCGACAACCGCAACACACGATCATGGACTATTGATTTGAAAGTACAACTTATGGCACACGATCAGTAGATGTAATGACTAAACATATGGGTTTAAGGAAATTTGTAAAATTTCGGGACAAACTTTGTCTTGTTTCCAGTTTAGTCATTAAGAGGGGGTGTTAAAATATAACACTTTATATAGCATGTAAAACAATTATGTAGTGTTGTTCGGTTAGTAAGCTGTTCATTAACCACCTCTTCCTATATTTCTCACCTTTATTCTTCACATGGTTGAGGTGCTCATCACCTCATCTCATGGATGACTCCATTTCCCCAAGGCTCCGGATCATCAAGTTGAATTGTGCAAGCTATGGTCTCAAGTTGCATCAAGGACTTGGCATTTTGGGAGGCATTGCAGTGTTTAAAAGGTTTGAATGTTTGTTCAAGTGAGAGAAAGCTTCCATCATCATCTTCAATGGTCTCCACCTCTCCTTCTAGTGGCCAATCAATCAAGGCATGAGCTCACAATGTGCAATATTGGGGCAATGTTCATCACTCACCTTCTCGGTGTGTTCAAGCAGTGTCGCAGAGGTTCATCATTTCAAGAGTGTTCAAAGGTATTCATCGGAGCTCTCCATCAGCCGCATCATTGTGGAGGGTTATCGGTCAAGTCAAGTTGTCATCCTCAACTTCTTCGAAGGGGATCTTCATCGAAGGCGAAGGCATCTTCATCCATGCTTTGGAGCATTTCTTCTTTCCTCTCCTCTCTCATTCTCTCTCTTCTTCTTTCCTCCTAATTCCTCATTGTACATGATCATGATGTTTTGTCCTATTCATTTAAGTGACAATGAAATATTTTCAAGATGTAAAAGTACTTCCTCAAATTATAAGAGGGGTACTTAATTTGTTCTTTCCTAGGATAATGAAGAGTCACAAGTTGAATAAGAACATGAACAGTCATGTGGGGGTAGATGAAGAGATGAATTGTAAGGCTATAAAAGGAGATGATCTCCTCATTGTAAAAGGATGGTTAATCTTGTTTACTAGCTCCCATACTCTTTCTAGAAACAAGTGATCAAATTTCCTCTATTTCCTTTGCTTATGTTTCCTCTCCATCTCAACTATAATCCATGAGCAATGTACTTATTGAATGTTATGCATTAAGACTTTGTGCTTTGTGTGTTTTGTTCCTTGTTGATTCTCATGGTTTCTTCTCATTGAATGCATGGAACTACTCTTGATTTTATGTTGGCAAACTCTACATGTGCTATTTGCAATATAAAATCCCTTCTCATACTTTCTCTCCTCACCTTTCTCCCTCACAATTCCTCCCTTGTGTTCCACACAAGCACTTTGCCATACATGTATAGGGAAGTATTCATGTGTGATCCCCGGTCATAAGGCCACCCCGCAATTAGAGTAGTGTATATATGTTTCCTTGTTTTCAATAAATGGAGCTGCCCCATTCAAGTAGAGGGACCTAGTCCCAGAGCGTTGGTGAAATCCCACAATTTGCCCACCCGACAAATTATTTCACCAACAAGTTTCATGATTTTTGGTGCTTCCCAAGTTGAGTTATGAATTTTTAAAATAATGTTGCAGACAAGGGTTTGTTGAAATTCATATCTCCATATCTAGGGCATTAAAAATCAGATTTCTTGCATTATATGATTGTTGAGGATATATCATAATTTTAGAAATTCGAGTGAAGCTGATTTGAAGGGGTTTGAAGGCATAAAAGTGGGTGTGAAACCCCAAAACAGGTCGCTGCCCTAGAAGGGTGTTGGCTGGCAGCAGTTAAGGGTTTTTATACATTTATTTCAGTCACTAACAGCTCACTAAAAATCTGAAAAGTGTTGTTTATCTTCAGCTTTTGGTCATTTCCTGAGTTCCCCCAAAAGGGACATTACATTGCAGTTCATGAGGCTACTTATCTTTCAGGCATTTTGTCAAGAAGAACTACATATCTTTCAGGCATTTTGTCAAACAGTTCATATATATGTCTCCAAGTACCCAGAGCCTTACCAGGTAACCTTATTAACAGACCCCTTTTTCACATATGCCACAATCATTCCAATTCATGAGGCTACATATATCAGGTATTTTTTCAAATAGTTCACGTGCATTGTGTATGCCTCCAAGCACCCAAAGCCTTACTAGTTTAACAAACCCATTTTTTCCATATCCCACAATCATTGCAATTCATGAGGTTACATATCTTTCAGGTATTTTGTCAAACATTTCATGTGCATTGTGTATTCCTCCAAGCACCCAAAGCCTTACCAAGTAACCTTATTAACAAACATATTTTTTTGCAGATCCTGCAAGCATCAGAGTTCATGAGGCTACATACCTTTCGGGCATATTGTCAAACAGTTCACGTTCATTGTGTATGCCTCCAAGCTCCCAGAGCCTTATTAACAAACCCATTGTTTTGCATATCCCCGCAATCATTGCAGTTCATGAGGCTACATATCTTTCAGGCATTTTGTCAAACAGTTCATGTGCATTGTGTATGCCTCCAAGCTCCCAAAGCCTTATTAACAAACCCATTTTTTTGCATATCCCAAAATCATTGCAGTTCATGAGGCCACATATCTTTCAGGCATTTTGTCAAACAATTTGCATGCATTGTGTATGCCTCCCAGCACCCAGAGCCTTACCAGGTAACCTTATTAACAAATCCTTTTTTTTACAGATCCCACAACGATAGGAGTTCATGAGGCTACATATCTTTCAGGCATTTTGCCAAACAGTTCACGTACATTGTGTATGCCTCCAAGCAGCTTTACCAAGTAACCTCGGTGCCACTATTCTGATATATATTTATTTTCATTTAATTATAAATTACTTTGCAATGCAGTTGTGCTATTGCAGAGTATGCGGAAAGACTGCAGGGTGTGGAGGGTATGCCATATGGTTTTGCCTCAAGGCTGGTCTCATCTCAGACTCGTCCTTTCCATTTGGTAAAAGAAGAAATGGCCTTACCTCATTCTCACCAATTTTGGCAATTTCTTCTTCTCTCTACACAGTTTATTCCTGCAATCTCCAGAAAGACAGAGTAGAATTCAAATACATATGAGAGCTAATACACTGAAGGAACGTTGGCATAAGTAAGTCTAAATTTCACCACAAACCTGAGTTTCAGCGAAGGCCTGCCCACTGGTTTCCAAACCCACGGCAATTTCCTCAATCTGCTCTTCCGACAGAAAAACCTCAGTTCCAAACGACACATAAACAACTGAAGAAGCCTCCTGCTTTTCCAGCCACCGTAAGCTATAAGCATTAGCGTCCTCTACCTGAGCCCCCTGGTCACATGGCAGCAGAGGACCTAATGTAAACACGGGTTTTCCTGAAATCATTTCTAAATATTTTCTGAACTTGTCGTCCTTGATTTGAGAGCAAGTTTTACGGACATGGCAAAGCAGTCGCCAAAGCATCGCACCACTCAATCCACGTCTCCTACAAACTCACTTTTCTCTGTGAAAAATTTCAGTATAACCCTCACGTCAAAAGTGCCTCCAGGTGATGCAGGAGGAAGGGAAATGCACAGGAGGCTTCATTAAGTCCTCTACGGTCACTGCCACCTCATTAAGTCCTCTACGGTCAACGCATCCCTGTCCTTGCCATAAAAACCATGTGGACAATTCTTCTGGACACTGGGAACAGTTTCAATGGCACTTCAATGCATCGACCGATCAAATTCCATCGTGTACTTCAACGCACAGATGGACAGGCTGTGGTCGTCAGTGCCGATGCACCCCTCTTTTGCCATTGATTGCTCTGCCAACACATTAATTTGGCCACCCTTCACCCAAAAGGGGCACACCTATCGGCATAGTAAAACTTAAAAAATTTCCAAATATTAACCTATACTATAAATACAACAAATAATAATTTTAAATTGACTACATACTTATAGCATATACAATATCACATATACTGTTTTTTTGAAAGCCATAAAAATTACAGAAGCACAGTCACACGGGAAATTGGCAATGGCCACAAATGACAGGTGACACAGCACTCAAGCCATGGTCACAGCAAATACAGACGACTTGAGGTTATAGAAGGGTCTCGGTGCCGTCAAAATTTTACTGAAGACTCTTATTTTCAAACTATGTTCACGACTTCTGTTGGACTTCAGACTTTGCTTGATAAAAATAAAAGGGCCATACATCTAGAATGAATTTGCATAATGGAAGGTAATTATGGAAGAAGATCGTGGTTCAACTTCAGAAAGAATGGCATGATTTTAGAGTATCATTTTTTCCAACTTACCGTTTCTTATCTGGGGTTTAGTTTTTATTTATTTTAATTTTTTTCAGATTAACTTATAATGAAAAACATAAAAATAAAAACACACACTCGTTCTGATATAAATGAAAGGTTACTCAGTATCTTTTTTTGCCAGAAAAAACAGGCCTAAATCAGACCAAACTTATCGAGGCCGTTAGAAAAATCCAGTCCAAACAAGATCTGATGCAGATCCGACCGGATCAAGTAGCTATGATTTAATTACATTTTTTATGCTTTACCAAATTAAATGCATTTTTTTGGTTTTGATTGTTCCTAAAAAGAACAGGATCGAGGGTCAGTTGAAATCAGTTCACTGGACCCCGAACATTTGGGCTTTAGCTGAACCAGGTAACTATGCAGATGCTCACCTGCACAGGCCTCAGAGCTGCTTTTTCTGTTCAAATGTACAGTTCCATTTTGGCAGGTACAAGCACTCTATCAAAGGTAAAACTTCTTATTGATGAATCCAATGTAAAAAATGTAAAGAAGCCAAGCCTGCTCCCAAATGTTTGGGCTTTAGCTGAACCAGGTAACTATGCAGATGCTCACCTCCACAGGCCTCAGAGCTGCTTTTTCTGTTCAAATGTACAGTTCCATTTTGGCCGGTACAAGCACTCTATCAAAGGTAAAACTTCTCATTGATGAATCCAATTTAAAATAAGTAAAAATGTAAAGAAGCCAAGCCCTCTAGCTCCTGATTTTTCAGCTGTCTGTGAATCAAGATATCTACCTAGAAAATTTCTACCTGTAATAAGCATCAAGAAGCTGCTTCCAGAACAAAAACAGAGAACCAAAAGATGAAAATTTAACTAATCCAAACCATGACTCTGAGATTAAGCTTGCAATAATATCAAGTTACATAATCTAAATATTGAAACTTCTTTGCATGCTTGAATTCCCCCTTCATCTCTATTATGTTTCATGTGTTTTGAGCTTTTCCAGAATTATTTTCTAATACCTTATCTGATGCTTTGTAGCATATAAAGAGATGAATTCACCCCTGTGACTGTCCCTATTTTGTGGAACTTGGTTCTGCTCATACTGAGATTTACAGCCATGCAGACATGATATACTATGCACGAATGTAAGAAAGTATCAACAGACTTCAGCAATGTTCACATGGCAACTGACGACGTACAAATTGAATATCTGGCAATTCTAGTACCATATTGCTCACTGCATACTTGTAAACAATGCTTACCTTCAGGAATAAGTGAATTTTGTTCCCCTTCACTCTCTTTAAGTTTTTCTTGTTCTTCTTTTGCCGCATTCCTTTTCACAAGCTCCAAAGTACTAGCATAGTTTTCAGGGTCCAGCTGTGACCAGAAGAAATGATAGGCATGAAAAATACAACGACACAGACAGTAAGTTCCAAATTTGGAATAAGTACAAAGAGGATAACCTTTTTTATGACAGGAAAACATCCAAATCATGAGTTGCATTTACAGCACTTACCCGAGCTCGACGTGCTTGCTTAAGATTTGCCTTTGTCGCCTTTCTGGCTGCGGCTTTTGCTTTCTTGCTCATGCCATAATACTAAAAACACAACAAAACCTGTATAAGCAAACATGTGATTTCTAATTTACTTGTACTAGTGTATGCAATAGCTGCCTGTACAAAACACTACTTTTCTAACTCAAAAAAGTGCATACAGGCTATCTTCTTTATGAGAAGATTGCAAAGATACTCTGCATGTATGTAGTTCCCATACAAAACACTATTTTCCTAATACAGGCTATCTTCTATATGAGAAGATTGCAAACATACTCTGTCTCAAGAAACTCATACAAATTCACCCACAATCATTAAAAGGTACAGGCATGCATGGATTTGCTTTCATTACAAGGGAATCATGGAAATGTGTCTAACCTGCATATATGATTATGAAATTAATAATTATTGTTACTAATCCAGTGGTAAAGTGGAGCAATAGCCCGTGATTATGACCAGGATTCAAGGCATGATCTCCATGTTAAAGTACCATGATAATTTGAGCAAAGCCCAGAAGAGACTGGGTGGAAGTCCAAGGTGAATCTTGGCAGTAAAGATACCCCTCCCACGTGACTTGTAAGACGATTTTAAGCTAGCAGATGTAAGTATTTACCAATTTACCCAGATAAAAAAATATAAAAATATGTTTCGGGCATCATCAGTGGTGATGAAGAAATGAAATTGGCACCTGATGCAGGAGCATCCATGGCGGTACTGACAATCTTGCATCAACCAACAATATGTACAGTGTGTGTTTTCATTTGTTGCATCATGGAAGTTGATCCATGTGTGATCCGAAATTGGATCATGTACATCATCAAATTCAACTTGTTGAGTTAACTGACTGTTAGTAGGATTCGGGAAGCAGTTGCGACAGTTGATGATCTAAAACTTACAGGTTTTGGTAGAGACAAAAACACCATGGGGAATATATCCAAATTTATTTTAGATTACATATTTGGAATCGCCTGGAAAAGTTATGCACTTTCAAAACAAGCAGCACCTGATTTTGAGTATGTGTGCAAATACCATGGCCTCCGGAATTAGCAGGACTTTGTATGGTGACAAAACTGCCAGTCTGCTTTAAGGGGCGGTCTTCAAACCATTGGGGGTGGTTTTGCAACCTTAAGCAGCAGTTTTTCAATCTTGTGCAGTAGTTTCATAACCACCACAGCTCTTTCGCTGTGTTGGTTGCACAGGCGAAGTAACGGTCAAGAACAATCGGTTTTCTCACCTTGGTCATTTTTAGGTGTCTTTGGTCTTTGAAAGGACATCTCCACAAGGCATTAAAGAAGGTTCTTTTGGATGAGAAATGTAGTTCTCAGGTGGTTCTCAATACCAATTGAAGAAGAGAGAAATCAGACACATGAGGAGAGAGGGAGGTTCATGCTCAGAGATAAAGCTCTCTGTAAGAACAACAACAGGGTTGTACAATTTGTGATGAGTACAGTGCTTAAGGTTACCTCTAATAAGACTAAGAGAACAGAGATGTAATGAATTTTGAACCCAGATTGTAAATCAATAAGATATGAAAGATAATTTAAAGCTAAGAATGAGATTTTGGCCTAGACCTGAAGCAAGCTATTTGTAGAGATACCTGAGTCGTTCTTTTGTTGTTTAGTTGTTTATAAATATTGAGATGAAGGTTGATATTGTTGTTATGCATTCACAAACTTTGGACTGTGTCATTGAAAATCTCTGATGTCTGTGATCTCGGTTAAATTTATGTGTGCAACTGAGTGCGTCAGGTTCAGGCTGAAAGGACAACGTAGCCATTCACTTCGCCTCCAATCCTTGACTGTATCAGCAGATTCAACACCACTCTTTGCTAGAAATACATTTCAAATTGTTCGGCGTCCATGAGTTTATAGGACTAGGGACCTGCAAAAAGCTAGCCTAGTGATTGAGGATCCGTAAAGCGCTAGATTTTGTTTAGTTTCTAGAAATTAGGATTTGCACAAACGTCCCTTACAGTTGAGAAGAAAACATATCTTAGCTTATCAAGTACTAACGACTCCATACAGCAACATAAACCCAAAACAATCCAAACAGCAGAGCACCTAGTGTTCATGGACATTTTTAGCTTATCAAGTACTAACGACGCTCCAAACATAAACCCTAAACATCCAAACAGCAGAGCAACTAGTTTTCACGGGCATTTTCATAGTAAACAAAGACGTGACAACCTCTTGACGTTTTAAAGCTTGAAGCCGAAAGAAAAAAATCGCACTACCCGAATCGGTCCATTAAGTGACCAAGAATCAACCCAATGCTATTTTCGCTCTGTAAATACTAACTTGCCTACAGCAAATTGATGCCCTAGAATGCAAAATAAGACTTAAATTTCAAATTTTTAACACCGAGAGTTTACCAAAAAAAAACAAAAATTTACCCCTGGATTTGGTGGGTCTTCGCTAGGCAGGTAAAATCTAGCGGGTACCAGGTCCACGAGCCTGTCAAAAACTGGTTTCCATACAATCCAAATATCAACCATTTTATCGTATCCCAAATTTCTGCAATAGTTAAATTCATTACTGATATATAAAGAAACTACATACACACAAGATTTTATTGAACGGGTACTAACATAAACTATTCTGATGAATAAATGATTTTAGGTCTTTATCTGATAAACTTAGAGATAATGTTGGCTCCTCTGAATATTGCTGATGCTCTTCTTTATCTGATTCAGCCATTGCCCTTCCCTCTCCTCTCCTCTCCTCTGCGTTCTCTGACCAATAAATTTTCTGTATATTAGAGTAATTTTTTTAATTTCCCCACATACAGAACCTTCAAAAGTGAAATTCAATTTTAAAAAGCATTATTAGGGTGCATTTGCGATTCAGACATAAAGCAAGCAGTATTTGATTCATAATCAGCACGTGTAATGTAAATTTTGTATAATATCCAGGTCTGTTACGGACGGATATATATGTGGGATTAGGAAGGTCAATCTTCTTTTGGAGGGGACTACGTAAATATATATATATATCAATCTTCTTTTGGTATATATATATATTTTGATTCATAGCATTGTTTAGTTCACGGTTTGTAAGTTATCTAGTATTTGTCATGTTTCATATTTATTTGATTGTTCTTTTGAATATAAGTATACAAATGTAGACACAAAATCATGCACTTTGGGTAACTATCTAGTCCTAGTTGCATACTATTATTCATATGATTCCTATGTTAGAAAAGTATTGATTAACCCATGTCTTTGGCCACTTTGTTACTTTCGGTCTTGCACTTTTATTGATTGATCTGTCTTTTCATACTTTAGTTTTACAATTTCGGGTGGAGCGCCCAACCAGACACCAACGATAAGCGCCCTCGTCCCCTCCGGGCACCCATGTCCCCTTTACAATTTATCTTATCTTTTTGGGTCCTTTCTAGTTGTTTGAACATTTTATCTTTTGGAAGCAAGGAATCATATAAATATAAAGTTATGTGACCATAACAAAGGACGAGAACACTAAACATTACTACCACCACCTAAGGTTGCATGCATCAAGGCATCTGTAGCTCCATTTGCATCCATCTAGCTTCATCACAAAGGGACAAAGGTTGGTTTCGCATCACATTGCATAGAGGGGAGTTTTATTCTATTCCATGCACACATTATTTACATTTTACATCTAGTTATTGCTCGCTACTCACAAAGTGTGACATGCACAAGAGCGCTAGGGCACAACTCCGTGCACACACACACCCGAACTACATTGGGTTTGAGATGTAGTTGTAATGTCCCTTTTCCCAATTGAAGACCTTTGGCCTATTTTGTCAACCCGACTACAAAGGAAAAATATAATGGTGACTTAAGTTATAATAAATTAATATAAAGTGCTATAAAAAAATAAAATATAATTATTAAAGCACTTATATTAATTTATTTAGCTTAATAAAAATAAATTGTAATACCTATGGAAAATACGATTTAACTTAAGGGGAAAAAGTCATTGTAAAAGGATTTATTATATTTTATTCCTCCTAGAAAGGATAATGGCGACTTGGGCCAAAGGGGAGTAATGAAGCCTAGGAAAGATAAAAACATAATTAATTTATGTATTTCCCTAGAGAAATGTGACTTGCACTAGGAGGGAAATGTTGTTGGGAAAAACATTTAATATGGGAAAATATTAAATGTTTTGCATAGGGAAAATCATGTGAGCTCATTGGTTGGTTTGGAGGTTGGTTGTTGGCCCTTTTCCTTTAAAAGGGAAGTCGACTTGCCTCTTCCATAATCCAAATTTTTATATGATATTTCTCTTGCATTTGAGCTCTAAGCTTTTGCATAAAAATTCAAAGGACGAAACCCCTTGTGAATTCTACCTCTTGTGGACGAAAACCCCAAGAGTTTGAGAGGGTTTTTCACCCGAAATTCCCCGTCAATTGTAATCAAATTTTCGAGTTATTTTATGTCATTTCCAACAATATATTTTGAAAAATAAATTGCAGCAATTCTTCTTCTATTGGATCGACCTAGTTTGGGACTGATTTGACATGTTCTTTGAGGTATTTAAATATGATTTCTATTGTCAAATCATCTACATATTTTTGTGAAGTGAAGCAAAGCAATTTTATAATTTTTAAAGGGTTCTCACAGTGGTTTTCAAGCAGTTTTATAATCTGATTTTTGATCATTTGTGGCTTCTAAAAATTCTGATTTTAATATATTTGGGCTTCAAAAAATATGGCAATCAATTTGTGAAAAGAATATAATTTTTTGAGAGTGATTTGCATTGGTTTCTCATCCAAACCCTAGTCGCATTTCCTCTATTTAAATCAGATTTGCCCTAGCTTTATTGTCATAGCTATCAAAAAGTATGTGTTTATATTTGTGATGGGAGAAAAATTCATTTTGGGCAAAAATATCTATTGGGGATCTTTCAGTGGTATCAAAGCAATGTTCCTCCCACCTAGAGGGTTTTTGATTTGATGCAGCCACGAGAGGTTGGTGATAGAGTTAAATCATTGGAGTTAAACAAGTAAAGCTTTCCATGGGATCCGGATAGAGATCTTCTTAGGACTATGATTACTACCCAAGTAGAGCTTATACACTCCATGCAACGAATGATGGAGAGGATGGCTTTGGATAGGCCAAGAGATAGGAGAGAAAAATTGAGAGCCAAACAAGATTAGATGCTTAGATCATCATCATTTTCTATTCACAAAGGTCCAACACCATAGGACAAGAAAGCATAAGTGATTAGCATATTTGAGGAGTATAACATTCTTCCTCAAGATGTTAAGGAGAATTTTCCTTTCATGTACTACATGGACATGCACCCAAAGATTGGCTACAAGACTAAGCAGGCAAAGAAGGAATATCACACTATAGCTTCCGAATGGTTGATACGTGGAAGGAACAAAGAATCTTCACAAATGGATGATACAACTCTTCATGAGAATGTTTTGGTGTCTTCAAGTTCCAATGAGGTATGCAAAAATTTATATGATGAATTTGATAGACATGTTGATTTGACTCAGGAAGACATGGGAAATGTTTTATCTACATCATCCTTGCAAGAAATTTCACTAAAAGCTTCTACTTTTGAGGCTAGCATAGAGCATGTTAATATTATAGATAGCAATAGCGTGGATTCGTTGGGTCTTTCACATGAGGATAATTCAAATTTTTTTGTTGATGATCATGGAGTTGATGATTTTGTTGATGACATTCATAGTGGACCAACCACTCATGAGTTGTCTTTGATGGGTGTTAAAAATGGGTTTTGTGTGATGAATTCAAGTCATAAGAATTCTGATTTTTTATATCAAACTTGGGAGGATGTGACAAAGACACAAATTTTGTGTGATATGTGGTCACAAAAGGCCAAGGAGGCTAAGCTTGTGGCTGCCCTTGCAAACCAGCATCTGCAACATGTCAAAGAACAAGCTCACCACATAGATCAACAAGAAGAAAGGGGAGAATCTGTAGAAGAATTGACTCATAATATTCACCCATTGGGGATACGAATACTCAGGTTTTGGTGCAGCAAAGTCAAGACATTTTAAATTCCAAGATTGATGTGGATGTTGGTGATACTCCAAGGTATGAAGAACATAACAATGCATCTTATTTATTGTTGCTTATTCAATTTGTTTTCATCATGAGATGCATGCTTTATGATAGAAGATGGAGTCTTCATTTTGGAGTTTGATGAATCATTGCTCCAAGTATATATGTGTTTGTGTGTGTGTGTGTGAGAATCTTGTGGATGATGTATGGTGGCAAGTTTTAGCCCACTTAACAAGTACAAGTGTAGACTTGCGAATCATTTCAACATGTTTTGTCTCTTATATATGACACTTGGACAAAACAAGATCAAAATTGCTTGAGGGCAAGCAATTTTTTGGGAAGGAAGGATTGTAATGTCCCCTTTTCCCAATCAAAGACTTTTGGCCTATTTTATCGACCTAACAACGAAAGGAAAAATATAAGGGTGACTTGAGTTATAATAAATTAATATAAAGTGCTATAAAAAAATAAAATAAAATTATTAAAGCACTTATATTAATTTATTTTGATTAATAAAAAAATTGTAATCCCTATGGAAAATACGATTTGCCTTAAGGGGCAAAAGTCATTGTAAAGGGATTTATTATATTTTATTCTTCCTAGAAAGGATAATGGCGACTTGGGCCAAAGAGGAATAATGAAGCCTAGGAAAGATAAAAACATAATTAATTTATGTATTTCCCTAGAGAAATGTGACTTGTACTAGGAGGGAAATGTTGTTGGGAAAAACATTTAATATGGGAAAATATTAAATGTTTGCATAGGGAAAATCATGTGAGCTCATTGGCTGGTTTGGAGGTTGGTTGTTGGTCCTTTTCCTTTAAAAGGGAAGTCGACTTGCCTCTTCCATAATCCATATTTTTATATGACATTTCTCTTGCATTTGAGCTCTAAGCTTTTGCATAAAAAATTCCAAGGACAAAACCCCTTGTGAATTTTGCCTCTTGTGGACGAAAACCCCAAGAGTCGAGAGGGTTTTTCACTCATAAATTCTCATCGATTATAATCAGATTTTCAAAGTTATTTTATGTCATTTCCAGTAGTGTATTTTGGAAAATAAATTGTAGTAGTTCTTCTTTTATTGGAGCGATCCGGTTTGGGACTGATTTGGCATGTTCTTTAAGGTATTTAAATATGATTTCTATTGTCAAATCATCTACTGATTTTTGTTAAGTGAAAGCAAAGAAATTTTATAATTTTTAGAGGGTTCTCACGGTGGTTTTCAAGCAGTTTTATAATCGATTTTCGATCATTTGTGGCTTCTAAAAATTTTGATTTTAATATATTTGGGCTTAAAAAATATGGCAATCAATTTGTGAAAAGAATATAATTTTTTGAGAGTGATTTGCATTGGTTTCTCATCCAAACCCTAGTCGTATTTCCTCTATTTAATTTAGATTTACCCTAGCTTTATTATCATATCTATCAAAAATATGTGTTTATATTTGTGATGGGAGAAAAATTCATTTCAAAAAAAAAAATCTATTGGGGATCTTTGGTGCGCAAAGACTCAATGATAATTCCATCCATTTGGCAGTTGAAGACAGTCGGACCCCCTTCATATACTGACTTTCTTTTTTTTAGGGTTTTGATGTTTTGTCTAGTGTTTTGCAAGTGATTCTTTCATTACTGAGTTTACGATGACATATGGTGAAGTGCAATGGCATACACGAGATAAGAAGAGAAGAAGTGCAGACATCTTGCGACCCGAAAGTTCGGGTTTCGACCACTATGCAAACTAGGGCCCCATAATTTAGACCAGTGGCACCCACAGGCACCCTTATCCTTCCTCGGGTGCCCTAGTCTAGTCGAGATAGCTCATATCTACACTTTCTCATGCTCTGTGTGACGGTTTTATCATCTTGTTCATTAGGTCTCCACTGTGACATAGTCTCGAGACATCTTTGAATCAACTAAGGCTCTCCTAACTCTCTTTGCATATTAGGGTTTCATATTTTCATAGCTTAGTTGTTTGGGTATTATTTTAGTATTTTATTACTTCATTTATTCGGTGATTTTACTACTCCTGTAAAGATCTAGATTAGACGACTATATTCCATTTTAGTCTAATCATTTTGGTGAACCCATACTCGAAATTCACACTTTTAGGATCCTCATTCTTTTGCTTATCATCCTAGAGTCTAGTCCCCATGAATATCTCCATCCATGCTTATTTGCAGAATCACCCTGAATATATCACTAAGCTTAAGCAATATTTAGCTACTACTTATATTCATCCTCACACATCACCCGAGTATGTATACCATAAGTTCACTTCCACACTATCTCTCAATGAGGATCAAATAACTTTTACATCCGATGAGCTACCTCCTCAGACAATGTTAGATCATGACCCCCCCTTATACATTCAAGTTTGCATTCACAATGTCGGGGTCAAATGTGCTTTGGTTGACAATGGGTCTAGTCTTAACATTTGTAACATAACTTTTCTTCATCACCTAGGTATTTCAGAGAGTTTTTATCTTCGTCGTCATCAATATCCATTCAAGGCTTTCAAAACATCCCCAAGCATGTCTTAGTCTTATCGGCCTCCTTCACTATCACCGTTGGTTCGTGTACGATCACCATTCCATGCCATATTATGCCTAACAACCTTGATTACAATATTCTTCTAGGGAGGCCTTTGATACGTGTCATACACGTGGTCCCCTCTACTCCACATACAAAACTTAAATTTCTTTACCAAGGTTTTGTTTACGATGTTCTGGATGATCCATCACCTTTCGCATATTGCAACTCTATTAAATAATATAGTGATACCCCTAGCTCCTCTGATACCTCTCAAGACTTCTCTAAATATGGGGTAGGATACGAATGCTTACGCCATTATGGCTTCTCTGATAAAAATTAAGCCAGCAAGAACCAAGTGTAACCGCACTTTGGGACCTTCCCACACAATCTTAGAAATTCGGCTTGGGATATCATCCCCCATTTCTCACTTGTGGAAGTTCATACCCCTTTACATACTTCTACTCTTCCTCTTATCCATACAGAGCTCATTAGTGATAGTGCTTCTCCATCTTGGGATAATTTAGATATTGTTGTTACCGATGATGCCCTTTTGAAACACATGGGCATTTATGATCAACTTCCTCCCTTTCACCATAAGCGGCGTTTTCCATTCTCCTTCAACACAACCGCTTAATTTAGATAGAGTGATACATTTCTCGACGACACCGATCCTCCCGGCGTTATTTATACAAATCCATACATTGAGGATCGGTTTTCCCTTCTTAATGAAGAAACCATCCTATACAATCTTGGAACAAATTTAAATCCACTCATAATTTTGTTAGTCGCCTCACTCACGCGCGGTGAACAAAAAGATATCAAACAAGTATTGCATGACTTCTCTTATATTTTTGCATGGGATTATAGTGACATGTCAGATATTGACCCATCTGTTATGATGCATAACATTCTCCTTAACCATGGCAAAAAGCACATCTAACAAAAAATATGTAAAATGAATCCCAAAGTAGCACTCCTTGTCAAAGAAGAAATCCAGAAATTACTTGATGTTGGTTTTATTTGCACTATTGACTATCCCGAATGGGTATCTAATATTATCATTGTCATGAAGCCCAACAATCGTGTCTATTATTGCATTGATTTTCACGACTTAAATAAATCTTTCTGAAGTATAGTTTCCCCTTACCTCGTATTGATGCCATAATTGATTTTATGACCAAATATGACATCTTATCTTTCATGGATGGCTTCGCGGGATGCAATCAAAATAAAATCAACCACGTTGATCAAGAGAAAACTTCTTTTACCACACCATAGGGAACATTTTTCTACACTTTCATGCCATTTGGCCTTAAAAACATTAGCGCAACATATCAACAAGCAATGACACACATATTTCACGATTATATTCACAAAATTATCGAAGATTATGTTGATGACATCTTGACTAAATCTAGATGTCGTTCCACTCATGCTCAAGACCTCATAATTCTTATTGAACATTTACGTTAATGTCAAGTACACCTAAATCCCAATAAATGTGTTTTTGGGGTCACCATGGGTAAACTTCTTAGATATATTATTTCACAATGATGGCATCGAAATTGATCCCAACAAGATCCCTCTTTTATGGTACTATCACCTTTTTAATGTTGTTTCCTTTCATATCATCCTTCTATCCTTGGTCGTCCTTGGCATTATTAGCTTAGTCTCCCCTTTCAAAGCACTAGGAGTAGCGATATGCAATGATGAAATAGATAGATCGGGGTTCATTTTAAGACATTTCTATAAAATTGTAGGTGGAAAATACCGCGAGTATCCCCGTAACCGGTTTAGTGAAAGGTGAATTTGTGATGATTCAAAAACAAAATTTTCACCTGGTTTTTCATGGCTCCATCAGTGACACGCGACAACAAGACGTCAATAACCACTCGACACGCGCGTCGATGGGCGTCAATTGTCTAGCGGCGACGCGCATCACCGGTGAGACACGATTCGTAATGACGCACGCATTACGGCGGCTCCCAATGGCGCCGCGATTTCGGCTCGTAATGATGCGCGACATTGTCTCTCTTGCATCGCGCGCGTCACCGGCTACCGTAATGACGCGCGACACTTTGCGCTCTCCCATCTCCTCCTTATTGCGTGTCATGGCCCCTATTGACGCACGTCATTTGCTCCCTAACGATGCGTGTCGCGGCTCCTATTGACGCGGCGACATCGCCCCCTAATGACGCGCGCGTCGTTTGTCTTATTGGCGCGCGTCGGCGGATCTGTTGACGGGCGTTAAAGGTCTTAATGGCGCGCGACAATAGGAGAAATGTAACGCGTGTCGGATAGAGGATGTGTCGCGCACGTCACTAGGAAGCGATGCCGTGTCGCGCGTCAAAGGTCTTAGCGACACGCAACAACGATCCTGGCCCGACGCGCGTCAATAGGAGCGATGACGCCGCGTCGGTAGGAGCGATGACGCGCGTCAGTAGGAGCAAATGACGCAGCGTCAATAGGGGCCAGTGACGCCCTATTTAGCTTATAAATACCCTTCTGCTGCTCATTTTCTCGTTTTCGTTTTCCCGTTCTTGAATTTTTACAGGTCTAAATCGTTGTCAAAGACGCAAGTACAACTATAATGTCGACTTCACATGCTTCCCAATTGCAAGTTCAACAAGAAAATCAAGAGAATCCAACTCAATCGATTTCCAAGATCAACTACAGGAATCCCTTATGCCCTCACATCCATACGGCTTTAAAGATGTCTTCAGAATATCAAGATTTGATGGAAGAGTGTGAATTTACAGGGCTCGTTAATATGCCCCATTTCGAAACAGATCCGGATATTTTGAATTACCTTCTGTCATCCTACAATTCAGAGGACGGTATTTTTTATGTGACTCTGAATGATGGCCAAATGTTCCAATTCACTATTGAAGCAAATGACATCCATCGGTTTACGGGCCTTCCTTTCAGAAATTTACCAATTGTTACAACCAAGGCAACACTCCTGGAAGAAGACAAGAAATTTCTCGAATCAACGTACGGTTTCCATGTTGATTGTAAGTATAATTCGTTTTAATTAATATTTTTTATTCTATTTTTTATTCTGATACAATTTGTTGTTATAAATTTATATTAATTTTCATTGTTTTCGCATTTGCGGCCCATGTCAATAAATCCGGGCGTGGTGTCGATACACAATCAATTGCACACTACTTTCTTGCTTTGCACTTATTTAATTTTTTCAATACGAGAATTGTTTTGCAGGTCGCCAAACAGATATACCAAATTGGGCCATTATCGACATACATTTGTGCCACTATCGCAAAACGAAAATTCGATTGGTGCACATATCTATCCAAAAAATAAGAACTAACATAACAAATTCAAAACTCTCAAATAAACCTTTCATTTATTCAACAAACTATCTCCTCGGCTTCTACTATGAGGCAATTTTAAATTTAAAAGATAAACAAATTCCTATTTGCTCGATGAGGCTTTGATGAAATTCTCAATTCCATTTGAAGAACAACGGTATAAACTATTTAGTTTGTAATTGTATTTCAATTTTCGACATTACAGTGCACAGTTATTAAAACTTAAATTGTAATGTTTTGCAGAGAAGATATCTTGAAGCCCTTCCTCGAAAAAAGGCGTTATCGAGAGGAAGAGGCCAACAACACGAGAGGCTTCTGGGGACTCCCAATCTGAAATGGAAGCTCACTCCTCTCCAAACCCTCAACAGTTTGAACTCGTTAAACGCCAGAGAAGTAATACATTCTCATATATTATTTACAAATTCCAAAGTTGCATATTTATTTTTCAATTTAAATTTTAACCAAATGAATTGACAACATTTAATATTGATGAATTGCAGGGACTTTGGAACCTTCTTCCCCAACTCACTCCATACAGTCACATGCATTCATATCTTACGAGCGACCACCGAGTACAACTCCTACTGAGGCCACCCGTGGCACCGAGAAAAACAACCCCTCGACAACAAGGTACAACTTTTCTATGAAATACGTTTAATTTCGTAGTTTTGACTTTATGAATTGTTTTAATATTTTTCAATTTTTTCTTGTACTTTTCAGCACATGTCAGTCATGATCAAACCACGGCACCGACACCCACTCAACCATTAATTTTTAAAATGCCAACCAGAGGAACGGTGAAAAAGAACATTGGTAAACGCATGCCTTTTGCTCCGGCCCCTAATGGGACACTAAACCTTGCCTCCTCGTTTGAATTCCAACTCTCTCACTTGGTGGCTTGCCCGGTCAACATGGCATATCTGCTTTTGAACAATATAAATTTAGATGAAGATTATTTGGGCATTGATAAGAATGACCCAACTAGTTTTTCGATACTGCGAGATGATTCAAGGCCAGCAGGTATACTTCAAATTTCAATTTTAATATGCTTTACAATTTTGCATTACATTCTGATTTAAATTTATTTATCTAAATCTTGATTAATTTTTTCAAAAACAAGATCAGCCCACCCAAAGGCAGAAACAAGGAGTAGTTGATCTTGGTGAAAGCCCCCATACTTCTCCAGCAAGATCGTCTGCATCAGATTCAGATAGTGAACAGTTGCCACGTTTTCCTTTGGAGAACTTAATTGGTTATGATTGTCAATCCCATGTCAGTGAGTTTATTATTCCTCATATCCAACAGCTTATAGAATGGGAGAGAAGGGCTAAAGTTCTTATCAATGAGATTATTAGTCGTTATGAAAATTATTGGCAACGGGATAGTTTATACTGCTGCGATCTAGAATCAACTTTGTGAAGATGGATTCCTTACTTACCCAAGTAAGATGTGGGACATCACGTTTAACAACAACTATAAAGATGACATTTTAGATAAGGCATTAAACAAATTGGAATATATTAGTGCCGAGGCCGGGCATATTTTAACAAATGGTCAAGGACAAGGATTTGGTAGCAATCGCAAATGCCAAAAGAGATAGAGCGGTTATAAGTACTATTACATTCAAACAATCATTCTTATTAATTTGAAATTTTCATTTTTAGTAATATTTTGAATTGACATTACTCTTTTGTGCGGTTGAAATATGAAAATTTGAAGAGTCAGGCGAAGGTTTTGCAAGTTCACTTGGAAACAAAGAAAGAACAACTTATCCATGAAAAATTTGAAGCAAAATATTGTTTTGGTTAACAAACAAAACAATACACTAAAGCGGATAATTAAAGAGCATGGTCTCGACCCTGACATATTATTCAAAGCCAAAGTAGCTGCTGATCCAAATTTTCTGTCGCATGGAGATGCAACAAATCAAGAAGAAAGAATTTTAAAAAATCGGACAAGTCTTTGCGAGAAGATCTTATAAGTTCAGGGGTTATTTCTGGTGTTGGGGAAAGAGGTACAACCACAGTGGAAGAAGTCGTTGGGGAAGAGAGCAGAGTAGAATTGTATAAAGAAAAAGAGGGTTTTGAAAATTAGAAACTTTTATTATTGAGGAAACTTTAAATATTGAATTTGAAAACTTCTACTATGAGTATATGTACTATGGTATTTGAATTTAATTATATGGATTTATATAAAGTCTTTAATTTTAATTGCATTAGATGGTGATTATCATGAATTATATGTATGTTTCTTGTTTACTTGCATTGTCATGAATTGTATGTGGACGTAGATGATGAATGATGATAATTGATAATTAATGATAGATGATGATGAAAGACGATGATCAATTTAATGTGTATAATGTAAAATGTAGTGCCTAAATATCTTGTGGGACTTTAATTATCTTGAAAATTATGTTTTTGGGAAAAAATAGCAACTAAGATTTGAAACAGATCTTTAGGATTTCTCCTTAATAGACTTATGGTGTAGGAAAATTCTATTTTAAAGAGATTCACCTCTATATAAGTGCATAATCTCTCATTAGAGAGGTTGTTTAACATCTAAAATAGTCAAGACCATTTGTCAGAAAATAACGTTTTTAGAAACAATATTTGATGTGGAGGCTAGATTAGCCAATTATGAAATAGTTAAATTCCAGGCCATAAGAATTAGAGCTTGGGAAATAATCAAGACCATGGTTTAAAAGATATGGTTTTGTTATCATGGATATTGTTTTGTGTAGAGTAGATTGACAAGTTGCTGTAAATAGTCAAGGTTATGGAGGCTAGATTAACCAAAGTTGGAATAACCATGTGATTAAAAGATAGGTCAAGCTCGATATAGAACTTTGAAGTTTAATGTAAAACATATAAGGTTTTTATCATGAAGATTAGTCTGTATAGATCAAGTTCATAGGTTGAAGAATCCTATCATTTTTTTATATTTGATAAGGGTGAAGAATAATTGTGGATTAGAACTGGGAGGCTATAAGTTGGAATAATTTTGAGTGTGTAAGAAAATATTGAAGGTTGTAAACTAGATCATAGTAAACTATGTGTGTAAGTATTTATGTAGAGCCTTGAAGAAGGCACACTACATTTGCAGGATAGTTTGAAGTTAATAGAATTATCAATGTTCTAGTCAGTTTTATTACTAGAAAGGATTTTTATTAGATAAAGACTCTGTCAAGTTCCCTTGCGCATTTCATTCTTCCATTTAGATCTAATTTTTTTCTTTGGTTTAGTTTATTACATTCATGATTTCTAAAAATCCCAATATGTAGTATCAAATTAATGCTTTCTCGGTGAACAAATTCAACATTTTGATTTAAATAGTTGTGATTAGTGTAGATTTGGGTGGTAGACTATAGGATATGGAAGATAGCATTAGAATTGAGTTTGAATAACTTCGTGTTAGAGGATGATCATTATAAGTCTAAAAATAGATCTATTTCTTCATGGAGAAATCTGAAGAAGTGATGGATCTATGACAAAGCAGGGAATTTTAGGAAGAGTGTCAGGACTTATATTTATAATAGTATAATGTATTGTTTAATAGTTTATCCCACAGTTAAAAAAATATATCAAAGGATTTTGCACATATAAAAAATAAATTAAATATAATTCTAAGAAATCAAGAAAGAATCATCACTGGTAAGAAATTAAACATAATTGCAAATATGATAGGGTTTAGCTTACCTCTTGCGTATTAGATTGCTGTGAAATCATCAAGGGTAACGTCTTTAGATCTTTGTTTTACGACATTGTAGATAGAGGGTGAGTTGCGACATTGTCGGTCTGAGAAGTGCGAAGAACATCTTTAAATATATAGACCAACAATATCTTTAAATAAATGATAACAAGAGCTGAAAAAATGTAAAGTAACAAACAATAAGATTATGTTGAAGAAGATACCTATTTAAAATTGAAATCATCCCCGGTAATGTGCTAGATCTTTGTCTTAAAAAAATTCAACATAAAAAATGGATTAGTAGATAGATGGGTGAGAGTCGACGACATTGTCGATCCCAGAAATGTGACTTCCTCGGACGGATGTCAACCCACGTTTTCAAAAAATAAAAGATTGTATTTAACTAAATGTAAATACATAGACCTGTAACATCTTTAATGATAACCAGAGCTGAAAAAAATGAATAGTAACAAACAATAAGATTAAGGGGAAAAAGATACCTCCTTAAAGTTGAAATCATCACTGCCACTGGTAATGAGCTATATCTGTGTTTCAAAAAAACCCAACACGAGAAATGGATTAGTAGATAGATGGGTGAATTGCCTAACATTTTTAGTATATAGACCTGTAACATCTTTAATGAAAACCAGAGCTGAAAAAATGAATAGTAATAAACAATAAGATTAAGGGGAAAAAGATACCTGCTTAAAGTTGAAATCATCACTGTCATTGGTAATGAGCTAGATCTGTGTTTTAAAAAAACCCAACACGAGAAATGGATTAGTAGATAGATGGATGAATTGCCTGACATTTTTAGTATATAGACCTGTAACATCTTTAGGAAACCCATGGTTAACCAAAACATGAAATGTGTATAGGAGTGTCTTTTAGTGCTTCATGCCAAATTTAATCAGATTTTGAAATGAGTATTTAAACTTATTCAAGTTTTTATAAAACTAGATCGCTTAGAAATGCAAACTAAACAACCTGTCTTCTTAGCATCCAAGAAAAAATACAGTGCCTTCTTCAGATAAATCATAGAAGTTATTTTTGTATAGGATTCACATCTTGAGATATTGTAAAATGTTTTGGGGAAAATGGATCAGTATCAAAATATGTTGTATAGGATTCACATCTTGAGATTCTCTCTTCAGATCGCTTGGAGTGGTTGAATTAAAATATGTTTCTCTTTTTTTCAAATTTTTAAGGTGGTGCATATGATCATAGCTCAATAAGGTTGTTTACATATCATATTAGTTACAAGAATGAACTTGAAATCTTTGATCCTTTAGTAGATTCATCTCATCCTATGTAAGGATATTCAGGCACAAGTATGAGGTTTGAAAGATACAATAAGGGTAAAGTGATCAAAATTGTTGTGTGTAACGGAAAGTTGTTTTTACTTTCTTCTAATTATCATTGTTGAGCTGATGAAATACTTGGTTGACCCTTGTAATGAGTATCAAAGTATAAAATTCCTGCTACCACCTTGTTTTGTTTTCCTTTGCTGAAGATACAATGTTCAAGTGTATGTTTGAAGACAATTTTCTTGAAGCTCCCCCATTTCTATGCCTTGAATTGATTAATCATGATCTTCTTGAAGTACAATTGATAAAATGAAGTGTCTCAAATATTGAAAAAAAATTTACAGCTCAACATAAAGTTCTCTGTGCAAGGTTGGATCATCTTAAAAAGGTAACATTGTGTAAATTTTGTCAAGAGTGCCTTACTGGTACCTCATCTCAAACTCAGTCTTAGCATATATCATGAAGTTTCTTTTTGAACTTATCAAACAAGACCCTATCATCATCAAGTACACACCAAACACTGTTTGTTTCTTTGGTCTAGGGATAAATTTGAAGGCTTCATCTCAATGGGCTGCATTGCAAAACATGAAGGGAATTTCCTCTAGTGCAAAAGAGGTGAAAACTTCGAATTCCATTAAATTTTGGATAAGAAATCAATTATTTGGTAGTCTCAGGCTTTCTCTGTGCATAAAGAGATCCATCTAGTCACTCATCACTCCTGACGCGCGCGTCGATGGAACGCCATCGCTCTTTTCGACGCGCGTCACTGGCTCTTTTTGACGCGCGTCACTGGCTCCTACTGACGCGCATCGCTGACTCCTATTGACGCGCGTCACTAGATTCTATTGACGTGTGTCACTGGCTCCTATTGACGCGTCGCTGACTCCTATTGTCGCGCCACTGGATCTTATTGACGCGCGTCGCTTGCTCTTATTGACGCACGCGTCGCTGGATCCCACCGACGCGTCGCCAGACAGACTATTATTGCCGCGCGTCGGCCTAGGACCTTTGACGCACGTCAATTGAAGCCATTGACGCCCGATTTAGCCTATAAATACCCTTCAACCGGTCATTTTCTCGTTTTCACCTTCCAGCTCTTGAATTTTTGCAGGTCTCAATGCTTCCCAACTGCAAGTTCAGTAACAAAAATCAAGAGAATCCAATTCAATCGATTTCCAAGATCAACTACAGGAATCCCTTATGCCCTCACATCCATACTGTTTTAAAGATGTCTTCAGAATATAAAGATTTAATGGATGCGTGTGAATTTACAGGGCTCGTTAATATGCCCCATTTCGAAATAGATCCGGATATTTTGAATTACCTTCTGTCATCCTACAATTCAGAGGATGACATTTTTTATGTGACTCTGAACGATGGCCGAATTTTCCAATTCAGTATCGAAGCAAATGACATCCATCGGTTTACGGGCCTTCCGTTCAAAAATTTACCAATTGTTACAACCAAGGCAACACTCATGGAAGAAAAGAATTTTCTCGAATCAACGTTCGGTTTCCATGTTGATTGTAAGTATAATTCGTTTTAATTCATATTTGTTATTCTGTTTTTTATTCTGATACAATTTGTTGTTATAAATTTATAGTAATTTTCATTGTTTCACATTTGCAGCCCATGTCAATAAATAAAGGCGTGGTGTCTAAGATGTAGCATTTCTGAGTACATGTAATTTTTGCAATGCTAGGGTCTAAGATGAGCTTTGTAACTTTGTTTGACCTGATGAGTGCAGTGGAAAAGTTTAAACAAAAAAAAGATCTTAAGAAAACTGATGGAACCAAGAAGGGGAAATTAATTGATGTTCCCAAACTTGATGATGCAAATCAAGCAGGGGGGAAGAATTCTGATCAATGTACTTTAATATTAACAGAGGGTGACTTAGCCAAGGCTCTTGCTGTAAGTGTTTGTGCCTTGAATCAGGGAAATGTGAATACTGAATTTAGTAGTATTGTGACATGTTTTGACATCACTTTCCAATTTAATTTTTTGTTATTTTAGTTATCTTTATCCTATCAGGTGGCAGGAATATCTATTGTTGGTCAATATTATTATGGCGTGTTTCCTCTCAGAGGTAAGCTGCTCAATGTCAGGGAAGCTACCACTCACCAACAAATGGAGAATAAAGAGATAGTAAATATAAAAAAAATCCTTGGTCTACAGGAAGATAAAATATATGACAACATTAAATCTTTAAGATATGGCCATCTGATGATAATGACAGACCAGGTACATGATCTTTGTCTAGCGCTATTTAGTTTCTGCTTAATTCTGACACATCCTTTCTAGTGAGATCCTTTTTGACTTGTCCTTTGTCTCTTAAAGGACCATGATGGTTCCCACATCAAAGGATTGCTGATCAATTTCATACACCATACCTGGCCATCACTGCTTAAAATTCCTTCATTTGTTGTGGAATTTATCACTCCTATTGTCAGGGTAAATGTTCCCCCTGTATATTTGGTTGAGTGTATTGAGACTCTTTATATTTGTTTTTAAGCCTCCAGATGTTATGTATCTCGATGTCTAATTTTGGCACATGTTGATGTAGTAACTCACAAAAATGGAAATGTGTTATCTTTTTACACAATTCCTGAGTATGAAGCTTGGAGAGAATCATTGAGTGGATCAATAACTGGCTGGACCATATAGTACTACAAAGTAATGCTAGTTTGTTTTCTCTTTATATGTTTTCAAGTTCTGGTTTTGTTCACTTGCTGATTAGGTATCACTTGTTGCTTGGACCATACAGGGTTTTGGCACAAGTACTTCTAAAGAGGGCAAGGAGTATTTCATAGATCTGGACAAGCATGAAAAAGATTTTGTGTGGGTTGATGAGAAAGATGGAGATGCTTCCTCATATCAATCAACTTATAGAATGGGACAGAAGGGCTAAGGTTCTTATCAATGAGATTATTAGTCGTTATGAAAATTATTGGCAACGGGATAGTTTATCGCTATGGCTGTAGTTAATCCAAATTTGCTGTCGCATGGAGATTTCTGGTGTTGGGGAAAGAGGTACAGCCACAGTGGAAGAAGCCGTTGGGGAAGAGTGCAGAGGAGTAGAATTGGATAAAGAAAGAGAGGGTTTTGAAAACTAGAAACTTTTATTATTGAGGAAACTTTAAATATTGAATTTGAAAACTTCTACTATTGAGTATGTACTATGGTATTTGAATTTAATTATATGGATTTATATACAATCTTTAATTTTAATTGCATTAGATGGTGATTATCATGAATTATATGTATGTTTCTTGTTTACTTGCATTGTCATGAATTGTATGTGGACGTAGATGATGAATGATGATAATTGATAATTAATGATAGATGATAACGAAAGACGATGATCAATTTAATGTGGACGTAGATTTATCATCAAGCACAATGAATTCTTCTTCTCTAGACTTTTGAACTTGTTTTAAGATAATTATTCTCTATACTTGTAACGATATGATCATAATGTCATTAGAATGGATATAGATGATAAATAAATGGAATGTGTTATAATGGATATAGATGACATTAATGATTAGAATGGATATAGATGACATTAGAACGAATAGAATTGTAATGATATGATTATGAATTATTTTTAAAAATGAAATTGTTTTAATAAATTTAAAATTAGATAAATAATTGTGTTAATAATAATTGTAGTGTCAGGACTCAGGATATGATAATGATATGGTGATGATATGATATATATGGATGATGAGGAATTTTATGTGGACTTATATTTAAAATCGTATAATGTATTGTTTATGTGAATTTTATGAGGAATTTTATGTGGACTTATATTTAAAAATAAATTAAATATAATTCTGAGAAATCAAGAAAGAATCATCACTGGTAAGAAATTAAACATAATTGCAAATATGCTAGGGTTTAGCTTACCTCTTGCGTATTAGATTGCTATGAAATCATCAAGGGTAACGTGCTAGATCTTTGTTTTACATGACATTGTAGATAGAGGGGTGAGTTGCCTGACATTGTCGATCTGAGAAGTGCCAAAGCCAACATCTTTAAATATATAGACCAACAATATCTTTAAATAAATGTAAATATATAGAATTAGACCTGTAACGTCTTTAATGATAACAAGAGCTGAAAAAATGTAAAGTAACAAACAATAAGATTATGTTGAAGAAGATACCTATTTAAAATTGAAATCATCACTGGTAATGTGCTAGATCTTTGTCTTAAAAAAATTCAACACAAAAAATGGATTAGTAGATAGATGGGTGAGTTGCCTGACATTGTCAGTCTCGAGAAGTAACAGCTTCCTCGGACGGATGTCAACCCACGTTTTCAAAAAATAAAAAGATTGTATTTAACTAAATGTAAATACATACACCTGTAACATCTTTAATGATAACCAGAGCTGAAAAAAATGAATAGTAACAAACAATAAGATTAAGGGGAAAAAGATACCTCCTTAAAGTTGAAATCATCATTGCCACTGGTAATGAGCTAGATCTGTGTTTTAAAAAAACCCAACACGAGAAATGTATTAGTAGATAGATGGGTGAATTTCCTGACATTTTTAGTATATAGACCTGTAACATCTTTAATGATAAAGATAAAAGATAGATAAAGAAGATACCTATTTAAAGTTGAAACAATCCATTATCAATAGCTTCATCAAAGTCGATGTTGTCTTCTGTAGAATGTGACGAAGAGCCAATTACACTCTCAAGGTTGGGAATATTTGTACTTGTAGTTTGTATTATTCACACCTCTTCTTTCGCAAAGGGAATTCCAATGTGCAATTGCTGCAGCCGAACGGAAAGGTTTCGATGGAGTATCGAGAAACATAACACCTCATGCAACTTTCCAGATTTTTATCCAACCTGTTTCTCAGTTTTAATTTTATAAATGACAATGCACTGAAAACACTTTCATCCTCCACATACCCCAAAATCATTGTTTGGCATAACTCATATAATCGAAATATTCACCGATATCTTCTTGTAAGATAGAACTTTGATAGATTCCTTGCACACACCTTGTAATAGCACCACTTTGTAAGGTTGATCTAAATTCTTATATTGGTTCCTCATTGTTGTTGCAAAATTTGTTGATGAAACTTCAATAAATCAGCATTGTATACCTTTGATTTCCATACACTTGAGCTCGACGTCTTTGCAAATTGTTCCATTATTGTACCCATTGATTTATGGAAATGCTTATCGACAAAGTCTGCACGGCCACCTTGATATTCCAAAAATTATGATTCATCACACCCATGGCTTTGAGAATTTTATCTTTACGTAAACGTTCCTAATTTCGATGACAAGGTTTCGAAATTTTTTAAGCTTTATTCTTGTTTCAACTATAATGAGACTCAAACAAATTACGTGTCACGGGAACATCTTCTCGTCCGATCCGTAATATCTTGACGTTTTGCAAAATGTGCATTGGTATTTCCCTCCGATTAACAAAGTGATGCATAGGTGATCGTGGATATTAAATCTCAAAAAGGTGTTAGGATTTTTAAGATCTAATAAATCTTTCCAATTTTCAAAAACAGTGCATCAAAACTATCCTAGAACGATCTACAATATATCAAGACTTTGACATACCATTTTCCTCATCCGTATAAAATCCACAATATAGATTAATCGCCCTGTGTGCATGCTTCATCGATGTATTGATCTCCTTTAACATTGGAAGAGTACCAACCAATGTAAGCAATGTCTCTAAATCGATTAAACGGAACAACAAGTCCCTTGCCTATCAACTTCATGCGACGGTATTTGTGCATGAAACCAACCAATGAAGGATACTCCTCATGAACTCTGCGCGAGTTCATACAAAGAGATCCATCTAGTCTCCACATCCTTGAAGTTTTTGCCATCCGTAATTCCAATTGCAAATTTTGGAACTCGAGAAAACACTTTGGGCTGCTTGACATATAGGCATGAAGTTCTCTTATAAGGTCTTCTAATTTAGCAACATTTTCGTGGTTCTTTACCATTTTATACGCTAAATTCATTCCGTGAGCCATACGGTGAATTGGTAGCATATATGGGGCCACCTTTGTTGTTTGTAATCTAACACAGAGCCTGTTTGGTATTTGACCGTCACGTACCCAAAATTGTAAGGTCTTGATCTTGTGGAGCAGTGTAACAAGTGCCCCGATGATGATACAGGTCTCCTCGCAAGGTGTTCGGGATCCGGAAAAGCCCTCGGAGTATGCGTTAACATCCCACATGCCCCGCTTAGCCCCAGCGCCCTTTGTTTTCCCCCTTTTTCTTCTTTCCTTGGCCTTTTGATCTTTAGTAGCGAAAGCCGTCGTGACCGCCGCCCGATCGGGCGGCGATCCAGAACTATGCCGCCCCGATCGAGCGGCGGTCCTGCGCATTTTCGAACGTTCTTTGACGTGACTCGCGTGAAATATCACGATTCACCAGCTTTCTTTGCCGACTTGAGCATGCATTTATGTTTTTGGTCCCCTGGAATAGTGTTTTTCCTTTGTTTATTGTTTAGGAGTTCCATTTGGTTTTGATCTTTGGGTGATTGAATTCCTATAAATGCATGGCTTGTGCTCAAACAAATGGTCTGAAGTTTGCCTCTGAATCTCTCTTTGCAATAGATTTAGCTTTCATTTTGCTTAGAGTTCTTAGTTTGGTTCATTATATGCCTAGTTAGCTTTGTTTTGCAGTTGGTAAGCCACATATCCATCTTGTCTCTGAAGTGTTGTCATTACATCTCATCCCCCTCATTCAATTTCATGCTCGATTCTCATATTTACAGTCTTTTATTCTATTTAGAAGCCATAGTGTTAATTCCTTGCATTTTTAGATAGTATTATTCAAATTTATTGGTAAGCCACATATCCAACTTGTGCAAGCGGTGTCTTTATTTTATCCAATCTATTGGAACAGAGTAGCTTAGGAAGCCATTAAAGTTGAGTTTTGCTCTTCGTATAGGATAGTTACTGAGTTACGGTCGGTTCATGTTGCATGACTCGCGGTAAAATCCCGCTAGGAATCGCATAAGCCAAGCTCTGTACTCTTGCGCTATCCCTCTCCTACTCGCATTTTCGGTCTGCATTCTAAGTTGTCCTTGTTCCAAATTCTACTCCTATCGGTGCTAGCATTACACGCTTTTCTGGATCCACGTGAACACGAAAGAACAAGGAGACCATACTGAGGGGACGAGATCACACACACTATCGGATTCGCCAGCACCGCTCTACGGAATCCGTGTTTAAATTTCAAAGTTCTAGTTAGAATCATATCAAATAGAGTAGTTAATTGTTTCATTTCAGTGAATTCTATTCTCGATATTGCCAGGGAAGCTGTGGGGATTGATAGTTTCTGAGAAACTATGATTCACTCCTCACTTCTGAGGTAGGATCGAGAATCTTGCAGATAGATTAAACGAGCTATTTTACTTATTTAGAATAATTCTACAAATCGCACAGGCAAATAACTACACTCGGTTATCTTGTCTGTTTTAAATTGTTATTTAATTATTATTTCTAGATACGCTTAAAATAGTTTGCTTTCCTTAAAAATTGTTAAAATATTTCTTAGAAGAATAAAAGTTATATATGTTAGATTTATTTCACGTAGTTAGAATTTGTTTCGTTACAGTTAGATTTGCATTTTATTTCGTATGACAATTACGGGACCTCAGGAGCCCAGGGAATATATATTTGAGCCAATAGTGCCTCAACCAAACCTCGCCACAGCAATAGTTGACATAGACCAAAATCTCAGAATACAAGTATTCCAAACAACCATGCATTTACAATCGATCGGTTCTCAATTAAGAGGATTAAACATAGAAGACGACCAAGCACACACATTTTGGTCGAACCAACCAAACTACAGGTTGCCCTAGGCAAAGCACTCACATGACTGTAGAAGGGTTCGAAAGAGAACAGTCCTTTGGCTGCGATCCTTTGGTCCCACAGCCAGACGCTGGAGACACCCTCGTAGATATAGATACCAGCTTAAGAATCCAGGTTGCGAGAACGCCTGTGAGGTATTCTGAGAAGATTGCACAACTTTTGGTTCTAAACATAGAAGCTGAGAAAGCATACGACTACTGGATACTAGGGATTAGGACTTGATCTCGCGTATGACCATAACAGGACCGCAACAACTAAGAGTCTATGGTTGTGACCCACAAATCCCACAGCCCAACGAATCCATAAGAGAGTTAGATATAGACACTGGCCTACGCACACTAGTATTTCAGTCCACTCCACTTCCACCTATCATCATCGAACAACTGTCCTTACTAGATATAGCGGCTAACGAAGCTAGGGAATTCTGGACTAGGCCAGAAAATCATCCGTAGAGTCAATTATATTCACCATCCACTATATGACCTTATCAGGAGACATACATGAAACTATCCCAGGTCATTTTCCACGTATTCCGCAACCCATAGATCGAATCATGCCAGAGCTCGATATTGATTGGAGCCTTCGAGCAGTCATCCTTGCTGATCGATCTATCACACCAGTCCAAGTTAGAAGGGCCTTCTTTGCCTTAGATTCAGTAAATTCTATTAGTACATGTCAAAGACATTAGACTACCTAACTAGTTTGTCTCGAATCCAACGCATATTCTACCCCCCGGTCTGTCTCGCACGACCTCGAGAGGTCGGGTACGCGGAAGAGTCACTTGTAGATTTTCACGCTCGCCTGTCGCTTTTCCGGCGTACAAAATTGGTGAACCCGACGTGAACAAACGAAATTAGTGAAGCTGACGTAAAACTTCCTACTTTCTCATTCGGAGTCATAATCTCACATTTCCTTTCACAAACCACCTTCGCTCCTTCCCATTATTTTGCAGTATTCATATACCCCGAATATGTTGGGATTCGATGCATATGGCAGACCCCTCTTAGGTCTTGAGGCATACTACGCCCAACAAAATAGGCAATCATCACCCTCGCTCTCAGTATGGGGCAACAACTATTCAACTAATTAGTTGTCAACACAAACCCCAAGAATCAGATATAATTCATCTTTTCAAACTGAGGAGTTAGATCAACCCCCTCGAACGCAACAAACAGAGCCTTCAGGTTCAAACAATATGACGTTTAATGGGAGAATCTAGTTCGTCTCCTCGGATGCTACTTAGATCACAAATCGGTAGGACAGTCGGACCCATACTGGTCTTAGATGATGGACAGTCAACACGTTATCCTAGGAGTGAACAACATTCTCGGGGTATGTACCCACCTATAGGAGGTTTACAAATACAACCCGAGATCTCTTTTCAAGAAAATACCTCTATGCCACTGCATATAGGAAATACTCTCGGAGAAACTTGGCAAGATAGCAATCAGTTCATGACAGGCTATCACATGCCTATACAACACCAGGGTATACAACAAATGCCACTCAGACAAAGCACCGTGACTTCACCAAATGAAGTCATTTCAATGTTAGTAGAAAGAGTGAGAGGGTTAGAACTTGCTCAAGCAAGTCAAAATTCTCCGTTCATTCAAACAGGGAGTTCCAATCCTCCATACCACTCTGGCCAAGTAGATCTCCTCACAGGGGTAGGCACATTAGGCATGCCGCCTCACTATCCACAACAAACGCCAACAAGGCCCACCATCTCTAACACTATTCCTCCTGGTCTAGTGTCAAACAATCCATTCCTTGACAACGCCCCGTCGTACTTAAACATGTACTCTAAATCACCACAAGGAGATATGTTCTCCTCTCCCGGCATGTTTGCTCAAACGCAGGGACCTCCTTATGCCCCTGCCAACGCATACACTGCACCGTATCAACAACCTATCCCACCATCACTCCCTCAGCAACCACCATCAATGGTTGAAAGCTATGCGATAGGGACTTATTCAGAATATCTAAAGGAACCCTTAGATTTCACCATACGAAGCGTCATGCTTCCAAGACCTCTTCCTAACTTACCCAAGTTCAAGGGAGAGGGAGATCCGAATGCACATATCAAAGCTTACGCTACGACCATACGAGAATTACTCCTTGGGATGGGGTTGTTTCTTAAAATATTCCTAAAACCTTGGAAGGTATTGCTCTCGAATGGTATTACAGGATACCTGAAGTCTCCATCCATTCATTTAAACAACTCGTGTCAGAGTTCATCAAGGCCTTCGACATGAACAAATTATTGAGAACAGGAATTAGGGAATTCTTGCATATCAAACAAGAACACAATGAATCTGTCGCCCATTTCATCCAGAGGTGGCGTACGGTTCTTTATTCTTCAGCAAGTGCTCCAAACATGGATCAGATGGAACTATGCGATTTATTCCTTCATTCTCTCAGCAAGGAGGTGAAGGAAGAAGTCCAGAAGTTCCTACTAAGAACTTATGATGAAGTACTTGAGAGTGCTCTTCGAATAGACCAAGCAGCGATAGATAGTGGTCGTAAGACATATGGAACAAACGGGAGGTTAATCACCTCCACTCAAAACACTACAACTATCACAAATGTCAATCAAGGACCCAAAAGCCTTAACAAAAATCGTGGGGTAACAACGGATGTGGTAACCGACCAACCCAAGAGGGTAAATGTTGTTAATACTCCGTCACAAACAAACAACCAACGAAACCACAACTTTACCCCAGCGGTCAATACAAAGTGGATTTTAACCATCCACAACAACAACAACAACAACAACAACGGCGAAATCCCATACAAGGGGGCCAAGCTAAGACTCATTTGGTTATCAAAACCAAAGTCAAAACCGAAACAACAATTCCCAAACTTTATTCCTAATAGAAGCAGTTTGATCGAATTTTAGGCCACAATACACACCAAACCAACAAAGCGGGAATTACAACCCCAATTCTTATTGTGGTTTCCATAAAAGTCGGGGTCACGATCTACTAGAACATGTCGTGACTACAATAAATTTATGCAATGCTTGCGAGAAGAACAAAGACAGCTTCTTCACGAGACTTTTTTTAGCGAGATCCGTCTCATCATCACCAAATACGCTCGCAGGGCGTTTCCCCTCGAATGCTCCCTTAAGATCTTTAACGATCCACTCCCAAATCATGATGGCAATAGGTGAATCCAACCGGAGCAAACAAAAGTGCAACGACGGAAACAATGATCATGAAGCCTCAACTTCATTAAATCCATCGATTGCGCCACGATTAGGAGCTCAACCGAGACCCAAGATAGTCGGGTTTGGTAGAATTAGACGCCTGAACTACCTATCGAAGCTATAACAAGAACACGAGAGTATTTCTCTCAACCAAGCCCAAGTCATCTGCCAGAGACAGATAAGAGTCAGCAAATAGTTGAAAAACCCATCGGTGCTTATGATTTAATTAGTGACCTAACAAAGACCTTCTCACACATTTCATTTTTGGACTTACTAAAGAACTCTCCCCCTCACAGAGCTGCTCTTTTAGAAGCATTAGGTCTAGGCCATCTAATTAACATCACTCCACCTCCTGAAACACAAGTAAATCACGTAGATTTTGATATCCACCCTCCGGGGCAGCCGGACAAGGATGTCGAATTCATATTCGAAATAAGTAAAATGCCCACAGATACTGAGATCGCACGCCGAGGTGATCCAGCCTTACACTTGCAAGTATGGGTTTATAATAACTATGTAAAACGGGCAATGGTTGACGATGGGGCCGCAGTTAACATAGTCCCTTTCTCTTTCCTCCAAAAACTTGGATATGGGGAAACAAACTGTTCCACTACTCGAAATACATTGAGAGGCTATGATAGCCTTAAAGCCACTTCGATAGGAACTATTATATTGCCGGTCACCTTAGGGCCCAAAACCATTTTGACTGAGTTTTATATTATAGATTGGGAAACTAACTATAATATGATCCTCGGCCGACCGTGGATACACCGCATGAAGGCAATTCCTTCCACGCTATTTCAAGAAGTAAGATTCCTGCATCTAGGAAAGGTATTTGTAGCTAAAGGCGATCCAAAACCTTTCAATTTGCACCTAGCTGATTTAAAGAAAAGACCAGGGGTGCACTCAGAATTTGAACTGCCAACAAACCAACTTAATAAACCTACTGACCCAAAACCAGAGGAAAAGTTGGTACCTACGATGGATCTTGAAACTACCAGTGTAGCCAAAACAATTCCAACCCCTAAGGATAAAACTAAAGAAACAGTATCATTAGGGACTACTGCGAAAATCGTTGAGTTGATAGAACAAGATTCACCAATGTTCTTACCATTCGATTCAGTAGGCATGGGATTTTCCCTAGGTGTTGGTTCCTTGCCAGCAGAGGATCTCTGTATGGTAGAAGTAGAGTGCGCAAACGCAACAGATGCCCCAACATCTATACTCCCGGCTAAGTATTGGACTCTCCATTTCGATGGAGCTAAATGTCATTATGGAGCGGGGGCAGGTATAATTCTTACTTCGCCGAGGAGAAAGTCCTCCCATTCGCTTTTAAATTAAACTTTGAATGTACAAACAACGGCGCTGAGTACGAAGCCCTCCTCCTTGGCCTTACCTTAGCCAAAAGAATTGGTGTTGATAACATCAGAGTCCTGGGAGACTCGCAATTAGTGACAAACCAAGTTTCTGAAGTATATGAAACTAAAGCCGAACATTTACAACTCTACAAAAACGCTGTATTAGATTTAAGCAAGACGTTTAACTTCATATCCATTGAAGCAATCCCCGAGAGAAAAATCTTCTCGCCGATTCAATAGCAACCTCAGCATCACGTTTTACTCCAAGCAATGAACTAGAAGATACTCACTTCACAGTATCTATTCGTGATGAACCATTGATAAAAATAATGACAAATCCTCTTTCAAGCGGAAGTGAATCTACCGTCTTTAACCATATTGATAGTGATGCGGCTACTTTGCAATACTTAAATGCCTATGCGGCACTACATCTCTCCTATCACATGCTAGATTTATCCTTGATTCCACATTCGTCTTCCTACTTCGGAAATCCCGTAACGGATCTTCCCTCACAAATGGAACCTAGCATATACGCAGTAAAAAATGGGGATGATTTAGATCTACCTCCAGCACCACCTGAGTTCGAAGAGGGTAACGCCTCTTTGATCGAAGAAACAATCGATGTCAACATCGGAGCAGAAGATGAACCAAGAATATTGACACTAGGCTCTTCGTTAACCCTTAAGAAGTGGAAATACATACTCGATTCTCAAAGAACATCAAAAGGCGTTTGCATTTAATTACAAGGAGATGACGGGAGTCGCCCCACATTGCGGTGCACAACCTCGTCACTAGATCGAGATGCAAAGCCGAGTTAAACAAAAATCAAGACCCATGAAGCCCAAAGTAGCTCTCATGGTAAAAGAGGAGGTAATAAAACTCCTTGTGTAGGATTCATCAAGCCGGTTGACTACTCCCAATGGGTATCCAACATCGTTCCCGTTCTCAAGAAGAATGGAAAGATACGCATCTGCATAGATTTTCGAGATATCAACAAAGCGTGTCCTAAGGACGATTTCCCATTACCATCCATAGACGTTATCGTTGATGCAACGGCCGGTTTTGAACTTTTGTCTCTCATGGATGGATTCTCGGGATATAATCAAATCAGAATATCCGAGCAAGATCAAGCTAAAACCACGTTTATAACTCCTTGGGGAACCTATTGCTACGCTGTTATGCCATTCGGTCTTAAGAATGCCGGTGCTACGTACCAGCGGGCCATGACATACATATTTCACGATCTAATTCATAAAATCGTGGAATCTTACGTAGATGACTTATTGGCTAAAGCCAAGAAGCACTGTGACCATCCCGAAGTACTCCGCGTCATTCTTTCACGTCTAATAGAATACGGAGTCACGCTAAATCTAGAGAAATGCGTCTTTGGTGTAACAGGAGGAAAGCTCCTAGGTTACATCATATCGTCACGAGGGATTGATGTTGATCCAACCAAAATTCGGGCTGTCCTCGAAATGGTCCCACCTTCGAGTGAATCTGGAATCAGATCATTTCTCGGAAAACTGGGTGCAATCCAGGAGATTTATCCCGGACTTAAGCTTCGCCATTCATCCAATCAACAATCTACTCAAGAAAGACTATAGCATTGATTGGACCGAAGATTGCAATGAAGCCTTTGATGCGGTTAAGCGTTTCCTTTTATCACCACCTACGCTAATGCCACCTAAGTTAGATCGCCCGTTAATTCTATATTCACGAGCTACCGATGTCTCGCTGGCTTGTATGTTGGCCCAAGAGGACGATGACAAGAAGGAACGCGTGATTTATTTCATCAGCCGAACGCTGCTCGACTATGAAACACGCTATACATAGGCAGAACGAGAATGCCTTACCATAGTCTTTGCTACTAAATGCCTAAGACATTATATGCTGAATCAAGAAATGAAGGTCATGGTAAAAACGGACCATTTACGAACTTTTCTCACACAAGGGTCCTTATCTAAAAAGGCTGGACGTTTTATAACCTTAATGGGAGAGTTCAAATTAACATTTGTAAATCAGAAGTCGGTTAAAGGACAAATCATCGCGGATTGGTTAGCTGACAACCCATTAGACGGAGGCGATCTAGTAGATTTAGACTTTCCAGATGAATGCGTATACTACATTGAAACACGACCCGCTATCTCTGAGTGTCCTTGGTACACTGACATCGTTAATTATATCATGGACCATACGTACCCGGAGGCAGTTACACCGCAACAAAGAAGGCGGTTGCACATAATCGTAGCCAAATATGTCATTATAGAGCAGGTGCTCTATCGAAAAGCATTCGATGGAATGCTCTTAAGGTGTGTCGACACAGAAGAGTCCAAGAGGATTCTCCATGAATCCCACAGTGGTATATGTGGAGGCCACTTCGGTGGCCATGCCACCGCTCGAAAAATACATCGAATGGGCTATTTCTGGCCCACTCTAGAACATGACGCGATAGAGTTTGCACGCAGGTGTCATAAGTGCCAAGAATTCTCCCACGAGATCCACATGCCAGCACAAGCTCTGCAACCAATCGCTACTCCATGGCCCTTTTCTACATGGGGTCTAGACTTAATAGGGAAATTCTCTCCCTCATCCACAGATGGCCATAATTTTATAATCACGGCCCTTTGAATATTTTACAAATGGGTGAAGGCCATGCCTCTTACTACTGCACAGTTCCGTGATCGCCAAGTTCATTTTGAACCAAATCATTTTGCAGTACGGTATCCCGCAAATCATTATCTCCGATAATGGAACTTCTTTTAAAAATGAAGAAGTTCGTGAACTATGCAATAGATTTAAAATAAGCCATCATACGGCTTCCTTGTATTATCCCATGAAGCCAACGGACAGTCAAGCAACAAACAAAACACGAAAGCCATTCTCCTTAAAATGGTGAAAGAAAACAAACGAGATTGGCATTTAAAGTTATATCCGGCCTTGTGGGCCCACCGAACCTCAATAAGAACACCAACGGAGCAACTCCTTTCTCGCTAGTATTTGGGGCGTAAGACAGGTTCTCCGCTTGAGGTCAAATACCGAGTCTCCGCATTTCACTACAAGGAATTCTAGATGAGGACGCTTACAGAGAAGCACGTCTTTCCCAACTAGAAAGCCTAGATGAAACTAGGTTAGATCTTTGAGCAATGGCATAGAGCTTATGCCGACCGAATGTGCCGGCAGATAACAAGAAGGTTTATGACGAACGCAATATATACGAAGGTGATCTAGTTCTAAGGCTAGGCAGTAATGGATCGACAAGAAGACCGGCGAAGGAAGGAAATTCGCCCAAATGATTGGGCCCATACCGAGTCATGAAGGACTACGGAAATGGTGCTTACCTCTTATGTACGTTAGAAGGTGAGGAATTTGGTGAAACAATCAATTCCCTGCACCTCAAACGTTTCTACGCATAAGCAGCTAACGCTACCTATATAACTATCTACATTGCATCTTCATATAGATCTAGATCATTTTGTTCACTTGTTCTTACGTAAATTGTGATCAAGGAATCTATTCTCAAAGCAATTCATTACAAACTCGTGATGTTTCTGGCATAATGTTCTTTAATCATACCTCTCCATCTTCTTGTATCATCAAATCATCTTGGAATCTTTTATCAAATAAATCAAATATGACAAAGCCCTAACGGTAACCATACCAAGATCTGCAAGTGTGTTCTCGCTTTGATTTCTTCTTAGGATAGGTGTCTTGCCTAAGGTCTGTTCTAGAAGCTTCATGGTGTCACATCTATCCCATATATACATCTCTTTGGAAATAAGCATACACTGACATTTTACTCAAAAAGACAAATAAAAAAAAAAGTGATTAAACAGAAAGTTTTATTTTTACACATTTCCTTGCCCCACCAACCTTCGGTGATGAGCTTGCATCTCTTACTAGTGACGTAGGGTTGGGAAAGGATGGAAATGCCCTTACTCGCCTATGCCTTGCCCGTGGTGATAAACCCACGCTTCTTACTGCAGTAGCATGGGGCAAAGTGTAGGGGGTCCTCTTGACAAAGCAAACGTTAAAAGGTCATAAACAAACTATTCAAACTTTGAGTCAAAAACGAATGAATCAGATGTTCAAAATTCCAAAAGATTTAAAAATCCTGAAAATCCAGATTTTGTCTACTATGTGGCCATCTACGGTCTAAGTCTAGATAAACCGCAAAGCAAGTTGCATCCAAAACTATGAAGTCATTCGGGTAGGGTAGGCTTTGTAGCTTCCAATTTGGTTCCGCCAAAGCTTTTCTGTCTTTCATCACTATCATTTTACCATATTTCATAATTTGCCCTTCTTGGCTCTTGGTGATAAGCCCTCGCATCTTACTAGTTGCGTGGAGTTAGGAGTGGGGCAAGTTAACTGCATTCATCATACTTGGTTATTTTCATCACTTTGCCAAAACAAATATGAGGTACCCAAATTACTCATGTGAAGCTAAGATTCAAGATCACAATATATCTACAATATCATGTATCAGCATCATGAAACACAAAAAGAAAGCAAACATTTGCATCATTTGTTTTCCATTGCATACATTCTAGAAAGCATATAAAACATACATCGTAGTATACATGAGGAAACTAGAAACAGAAAGGGAAAGCATGAGTGACAAGCTTTTGATCCAAAAACGAATGCATATATATATAAATAATCAATGTTTATATACAATGCCATCATGCACTAGGCATGGTCAAAACGCTCAAAGAGCCCGTAATATACAAAAGAATCTATGATACAAAGTACATAGGAGCCAAGTGGTCTCTCAACCCCTACGCGACCCCTCCGAGGGTGCGCGCCCTCGCCTAGGGCTCCGGCTACGCTGGCACTCTGAATGAACGGAGGGCTCAGGGTCCCGAGGAGTAGCCGCGGTCTCACCATGAGAATGGCTCCTCATAAGACGCTCAGCCGTCCTATAGCCTGCCAACTCCGTACGAAGAGTCGACACCATCCTGGCCACGTGCCAAACGGGAGCGAAGACGTCGGTATGCCTGCCAGCTGCTGAGGGCTCCCCGGCATCTACAGATAGCTCCGCACGGGTCCTATCCATGGGGATCATCAGGGAATCAGTGCATACCCTGCGGATCAGATCCCGCCACTCGTCAACAGTCTCTGCAAACAAAGGAGAAAAACGAATTAGAAACCAAGCAAGAGGATGAAATATACAAGGTACAAACACAAGGAGAGATAACAAATCCTAAATTAAACAAACATTGAAAGGAAGAAAGGATAACTTACTCGGATCACTGGGCCTCCAAGATGGATCACTGGGGCCAGCACCCGCCGCGGATGCCGCTGCCGACTGAGGGGCTGCTCCTGTAGCAGGGGCAACATGTCGCCCCACAACCGACTCGTCCTCTCCACCATGGCCCTGAGAGAGTGGCTCCTCTGAGACTAGAGTGTCTCTCTCTGCGCTCTGCTCGGCCCTCTCCGCCTGTAAAATATCCTGAGTGTCATACCACTCAGGATCGCTATCATCAGTCTGCTCCTCCGACCCTCCCTCTGTAAGCTCCTCAGAATCGGAATCAATGTCTATAGGGTCATCGCTGCTGTGAGCAGGACCCGCAGCAATCTGAAGCAAAGGTGCCCGAGGCGCACCGGCTCTCCCTCTGGCCCGAACTACCCTCCTGGCTGCAATGGGAATGCCAGGAGTAACCACTGTCCAGCCTCGGCCTCTGTGCCCCCTCCGGCCTCGCGAATCGATCATCAAACCGGTGCCACTGGGGAAGCATGCCCGTATATGGAAGGCCAAAGCGAGGAACTCGTCGAAAGGATGTACCTCCACTTGTCCCCACACGGGCCGATGAGCTGCCTGTGGTGGAGCAAGAGATCAATGTAAGAGTCTCCTCTCCCCATATACCGGCCATGGTTCAGTGCGGTGTCGCTCATATCATATCTCGTAGTAGTGAGGGAAGCAATCGGGCCGGTGAGGTGCTCTAAGCACCGACATGTCTGACCATCTGGCTGCCCTCACAGCCCCGGGATCTGCCACCTCCACGCCTCTGCCATAAGGGATAAAACACTCATACACCCAACTCATGACTAGAGTAGGGTGGCTCAAAGACTGTCCCTGTAGACGGACCACCCTGTATAAATCATGGTAGGTGGTCCCCAAAATATCTGCGCCAGGTGTATATCCGGCCATGCCCCTCTATCTGTGCAATGATGGGGGCCCAGCAGTATAGTAAAGTATCCCCTCCCTTGTCCCCGATCAGCCTCGAGGCAAGGATCCCCATGATAGCCTGTCGAAATACGGGGATGGGCAAAGAAGGAATGGATCGAACTCTCACTCCCTTCTTCGACCCTGTGGAGATGGTGCATCCCCCATGTAGCCTCGCCCACCGTGCAACTCGTGTTTCGGGACCACTGCTGTCTCCGGTGTGAGTCTCCTCCCAATGATCGGGACCCCCAGGATACGGTAGACATCCTCCAAAGTAATGGTCCACTCACCACGGACCCCTGGCAATCGGAAAGTGTTCCGATCTGCATGCCAATATGAGAACAAGTCACAAAGAATGTGACTAGATGGTGCGACATGTGGTACGCGCGATATGCGCAGTATGCCGGCCCTCTGTAGTGTGTCCTCCTCGTCCTGAGAAAGGGCATCCAATATCCCGGAGAGCCAATCACACTCTCTCTCTCGGCTCCATCTGATATACTCCGCTCTCGCCTGCATACACCCAAAAACACACAAAATAGAGCAAGTTAATATCTGAACAATACCAAGAAGGTCATAAAAACATATAGAAGTGCAAGAAAATACAAGTGTAATCTCAAAAATCAAGTTCTTTTGCATTCTGGTCAGAACCGCCGCCCTGAGCAGGGAGGCGGTTTTGTAACCGCCGCCCTGGCCAGGGTGGCGGTTGCGGTTCGAAAACCCGCGCGGGTCTCTAATCCCAAAAAGCCCAAAACAAGGAAAAATAGACCATTTAAACTAAAAATGGAGCCTACCCAGTAGGCGCCCCCCCTAGGTGGACCTTTTGAACCTAACATTTTCAAAAATAACCCCCCCATTATGACGAATTTAACATTTCAAATTTAAAGGGGGAAAAACACAAAATTGAAGAAAACCAACCTGTGATCTAGCGGGGCGGTGTTCCACACATGGAGGCATGATCACGATCTCGCTGCGAACGTTTCGACTCTACTCGCGTGAGAAACCGTCACCGTGGGTCCCAGAGCTCAAAATCAATCAAATCAACTCGCGCAAATGAATAGGAAAATGGGCCCACTTTCATATATATATCATTCTGTTTCGTTTTAAAATGACTTTTTCACAGGTTTGGAGCGCTGATGGAGGTAAGTTTCTATCCCCGCACGAATGGTACGTTCTCATTCCCTATTATTTTAGCGTTTATTTTCCAAGTTATTGCATCTATTTGCACTTGAGTTCTCTTTTCATTTTGCAGGTAGCGGGAATTTCGGATGGCGTCATCTCAACACACGGACGAGTAAGGTATAGCTTCTAACTCCCCATTTTGGGACTGCCATACTCGGACCCACCGTTTTATGCCTCTTCATGGCTAAAACGCTTCTCCGAGGGGGCAATATGTACGTACCCAAAATTGTAAGGTACTGTACTGCAAAACGGTGTAACAAGTGCCCCGATGATGATACAGGTCTCCTCGCAAGGTGTTCGGGATCGGAAAAGCCCTCGGAGTATGTGTTAACATCCCACATGCCCCGCTTAGCCCCAGCACCCTTTGTTTTCCCCCTTTTTCTTCTTTCCTTGGCCTTTTGATCTTCAGTGACGAAACCGCCGCCCTACAGGGCGGCGGTCTCGTGACCGCCGCCCGACTGTGGCGGTGGTCCTCAGAATCGCCACCGCTTGGCGGCGGTCCTGTGCACGTTTTCCAGAACGTTCTTTGACGCGACTCGCGTGAAATATCACGATTCACCAGCTTTCTTTGCCGACTTGAGCATGCATTTATGTTTTTGGTCCCCTGGAATAGTGTTTTTCCTTTGTTTATTGTTTAGGAGTTCCATTTGGTTTTGATCTTTGGGTGATTGAATTCCTATAAATGCATGGCTTGTGCTCAAACAAATGGCCTCGAAGTTTTCCTCGAATCTCTCTTCGCAATAGATTTAGTTTTCATTTTGCTTAGAGTTCTTAGTTTGGTTCATTATATGCCTAGTTAGCTTTGTTTTGCAGTTGGTAAGCCACATATCCATCTTGTGCAAGTCTTTGTCATTACATGTGTCCGCCCTCATTCAATTTCATGCTTTGATTCTCATATTTCAGAGTTTTTATTCTATTTAGAAGCCATAGTGTTAATTCCTTGCATTTTTAGATAGTATTGTTCAGCTGTTGGTAAGCCACATATCCAACTTGTGCAAGCAGTGTCTTTATTTTATCCAATCTATTGGAACAGAGTAGCTTAGGAAGCCATTAAAGTTACTGAGGTTTTGCTCTTCGTATAGGATAATTACTGTGTTACGGTCGGTTCATGTTGCATGACTCGCAGTAAAATCCCGCTAGGAATCGCATAAGCCAAGCTCTGTACTCTTGCGCTATCCCTCTCCTACTCGCATTTTCGGTCTGCATTCTAAGCTGTCCTTGTTCCAAATTCTACTCCTATCGGTGCTAGCATTACACGCTTTTCTGGATCCACGTGAACACGAAAGAACAAGGAGACCATACTGAGGGGACGAGATCACACACACTATCGGATTCGCCACTGTTCTGCAGAATCCAGGTTTAAATTTCAAAGTTCTAGTTAGAATCATATCAAATAGAGTAGTTAATTGTTTCATTTCAGTGAATTCTATTCTCGATATTACTAGGGAAGCTGTGGGGATTGATAGTTTCTGAGAAACTATGATTCACTCCTCACTTCTGAGGTAGGATCGAGAATCTTGCAGATAGATTAAACGAGCTATTTTACTTATTTAGAATAATTCTACAAATCGCACAGGCAAATAACTACACTCGGTTATCTTGTCTATTTTAAATTGTTATTTAATTATTATTTCTAGATACGCTTAAAATAGTTTGCTTTCCTTAAAAATTGTTAAAAGATTTCTTAGAAGAATAAAAGTTATATATGTTAGATTTATTTCACGTAGTTAGAATTTGTTTCGTTACAGTTAGATTTGCATTTTATTTCGTATGACAATCACGGGACCTCAGGAGCCCAGGGAATATATATTTGAGCCAATAGTGCCTCAACCAAACCTCGCCACAACAATAGTTGACATAGACCAAAATCTCAGAATACAAGTATTCCAAACAACCACAGATTTACAACTGATCAGTTCTCAATTAAGAGGATTAAACATAGAAGACGACCAAGCACACACATTTTGGTCGAACCAACCAAACTACAGGTTGCCCTAGGCAAAGCACTCACATGACTATAGAAGGGTTCAAAAGAGAACAGTCCTTTGGCTGCGATCCTTTGGTCCCACAGCTAGACGCTGGAGACACCCTCATAGATATAGATACCAGCTTAAGAATCCAGGTTGCGAGAACGCCTGTGAGGTATTCTGAGAAGATTGCACAACTTTTGGTTCTAAACATGAAGTTTGAGAAAGCATACGACTACCTGGATACTAGGGATTAGGACTTGATCTCGCGTATGACCATAACAGGACCGCAACAACTAAGAGTCTATGGTTGTGACCACAAATCCCATGAGCTGCCCAAGGAATCCATAAGAGAGTTAGATATAGACACCGGCCTACGCACACTAGTATTTCACCACTCCACTTCCACCTATCATCATCGAACAACCTGTCCTTACTAGATATAGCAAGCTAACGAAGCTAGGGAATTCTGGACTAGGCAGAAAATCGTCCATAGTAATCAATTTTATTCACCATCCACTATATGACCTTATCAGGAGACATACATGAAACTATCCCGGTCATTTTCCACGTATTCCGCAACCCATAGATCGAATCACGCCAGAGCTCGATATTGATTGGAGCCTTCGAAAACATCTCTGGCGATCGATCTATCACACCACCCAAGTTAGAAGGGCCTTCTTTGCCTTAGATTCGTAAATTCCATTAGTACGTGTCGAAGACATTAGACTGCCTAACTAGTTTGTTTGAATCCAACGCATATTCTACCCCACCGGCCGTTGTCTCGCACAGCACGACCTCGAGAGGTCGGGTACGCTAAGAGTCACTAGAGATTTTCATGCTTGCCTATCGCTTTTCGGCGTACGGTGACCTGCATGATGGATGCACCATCTCGCTCCAACGCATACCAACTTTATAGCAATTTCATAATCATCATACCAAGAACATCTTTCAAATGAGAAATAACTATTTTATATAGGTTTTCGGCATTGCGAGCTTTTCAACCATTTTCATAACACCCACCGTAGATGAGGTGTCCTTATATGATTTTCTAAAGTATAGATGTGGATACATACCCATGCGGTGTTGTCATTGTTGTCACTTCATCAATTGAAGAGAGATAAAGTTTGCTTTTTTTACATTCTCTTTCAAATCTTCCGTCTCTATCATCGAGAGGCATTTTGCCATTTCCCATCCACTACTTTCGAGACTCAATGAGATTGAGGTACATTCAAGCATTCAAGTTAAATTGATACAAAACTTTGAAATCGAGGAAATCGAAATCGCTCTTCCTTTTTTTTAGTATTTGAAAAAGAGTAGAGAATTGTATGAATTTTGCATGTAGATTTGTTTCTTTCATCTTACCAATATGCGATGTGATCGCTCCTCCCTTTTCCAACGGATGTCGTGTTTTTTACGCTCCGCCTCATATTCCATTGCGTATCTAACATACATGCATTCTTTTTGATTTTCCACCTATGTGTTTTGATTTTCGGCCATCCACCCCTCGTTATGCTTAAATATTGTTTTCACAATGTTTTTCTATAGTGTCAAACTTCAGTTGCATTTTTGTTGCTTTCCCAATTTCCACGTACATATTTTACATGTACATTCGGATGGGATTTTCTGAGAATTAGATGATTGTACAGTTCAATAAACGGAAGTTTAGCTACCCAATCAAACTTGTATGTCCCGCCAATGGTCCACATATTCTTGTTCGTTTTCAATGCTTTACGTTTTTGAGTAGAATTTTGAGCAATATCACAATCACTGAGTTTCCTCTTTCTTGGACCGAGTTTGATTTTGATTTTGTCTTCCATTTTGTTGAGTGTTTGATTCGTGATATCTAGTTGCATTCGGTTGCACCCAAGAGGAATAATATCTTCAAGATCGGCATATTATCATAGGTTTCATTTGTTTGACTTTGATACTCGTGCGAGAATGCATGTCCACCTCAATAATACCTTCCACACAGTCAGTATTCTGATTCTTTGTGGTGGCATCTATATGATTGGTATTTACAATATTTGTATCCGTAGAGTTTCCAAAATACTTGAAGAGTGATTTCTGAGATTTCTTACTTACTTTTAGGTTATTCGTATTCTTTGAGCTGACACCTTCCATTATTCTAAAAGAGTCTTCGTCGCACAAAAAAACCAAAGTAATGACTCTGTCCAGTTGTCTCGAGGTCTTTGTCACGTGTCAACTCTCTGCGCACTTGTCGCGGCGCCGACAACCCATTTCCTATCGTGCGTCCACTATTTGAATATACTTGTCGTGGCCAACACCGCCTTGTCATGCGTCAACACTTCCTCTGTCGCGCGTCAACACTTCCTCTGTCGCGCGTCAACACTTCCTCTATCGCGTCAACACTTCCTCTGTCGCGCGTCAACACTGCCCAAGTCGCGCGTCAACACTTCCTCTCGTCACACGCCGATCTGTTGTGTCGTCGGCGTCACAACAATGCCCTTGTCGTGCGTCAACAATGCCCTTGTCGCGCGTCAACACTACATTTGTCGCGCGTCAACAATCACAGGCTAACAGTAATCTGAATCTCTGGTGCTTAAGGGTATGCGAGTTCAAATTTCACAGTATTGGTAATTTGTTAAGCTACTTGAGGTATACTACCCGACGAATCAGCTAGGTTTTTATAGGAGATGTTTTCAAATGAAGGCGAAGCTGACCCCGTAAAAATATACTATATATTTTAGGCGACAGCAGGCAATCGACCCACTCCGAATAATTCGCCTTTTCAAATTTTCATAAAATGAAATTTTCGCCATATTACGAATATTCGCCGCTAAAATTATCCCTGAGATAGATGAACTAGCCTTCTCCGGAGATCCGTCCCAAGCGCGCAAGGTCCCACAACTTGGGGACAGTTCCATTATGGTCTCAAATACCTCGGCCCTTCCAAGCTCCGAGACGCGGTGCATGTTTGAGAAACCAACAATTTCCCAGACACCAGTGGGACCAACATTGAAAGCTCAAATTTCATATCTCTAAGTCCTGGTGTGTGGACTTAGTTTTTCAGTCTTTAGAGGCTCATTTCAACACATTTGGCGAATCCCAATATTTTAAGATCTTTGTTTCAGTAGTCCCAAGTGCCTTTCATGAGAAGAGTGCACACAAGAAGAAGTACAGCAGTTGAAGATTCTTTTGAATACCTCTAGCTATCCCCGAGAAGAGTTTGTTCAGAAAGTCTGTGCACACATCTCTATCTCCAGCACATCATGCCCATTGAACTCCTCCTTAAAACAAACAACATGTGCGCCCTACAATGGTGCATCAACAACCTCCTCCATTAAGAAACTTTGCAAACTTTGTTGGAGGGAATCCTCACATCTTGGTTACGCAACATGATATGCCAAATGATACGCTCAAGAGTATTCCATACTTCACTGGTGAGAATCAAGTCACCCCTCAGGAGCATATCCAGGATATAGCAAATGTGTGTTCACTCTATTTGATCACACATGACGATGTAGCAATTAGGCTACTTACAACCTCTTTCAAAGGTAAAGCGATTCAATGGTATTGAGGCTTAAGACTTGGATCTATCACCACCTAGGATGAGCTAGGAACAACTCTTTGCAACTACTTTGAAGACAAGTTAGATCACCTATCTCTGGTGGAGCAACTGACAACAGTAAGGAGGGCACCCAACAAGCAGATGACTGATTTCAACCTCATATTTTAGAAGACATGGGACAAAATCCCTCTTGTGGTAAGACCTATAGCTCATCATGCTTTCCTGTATTATTTGAAGGCACTCAATAGCGATATCTCAGTCATGATCCAATCCATGGGAGGTAGGAATTTACCAGTTGCTTATAATATTACAGTAAGGGCATAAAATAATCTTATTCAGGCGGGAAAGATAGCTCCTAGACCACCTATGCTCTTGTTCCTAGAAATGTCACAAGCACCCCAACCTTCTGTAGCCCCTATTCTCATTCCTGAGCAAAGCGCACAATCGGTTGCCTCAACATCTTACTCTTCAGCGCAACAGAAGGAAGATGAAGAGTTGAAGGCCTTGATTAGAAATTTATCAAACAAGGTCATATCATTAGAAAAGCAAACAGTAAGCCTATAGAGGAAATTCTAATTAGGCGCATGGTCAAAGAAATCAGCCTTGGCGAAATCAATATGGAAATCAAAGATATGCACACAACCAACAAAATGATAGATGGCAGCCCGATGTACATATGCCCTTGCATGTTGTTTCTCCCACGCCTTCTCGTCTGAAGCACCCAATGTGAGTCGAGCGCTTGTTCCACTTATATCAATTTGGTATAAGAGTCAAAATGGTGCTTCCCTTGCAACATGCATCACAGTAAATATCATTGTGCCAATGTCGCGCGTGTCCAAGCCTTCATGATCTAGAATGCTTTAATTTGTGAGCCTTCAATAAGTGCTCATGAAGCTGATAACAAAGGAAGCCCAGAATCTCCTCCATAAAAAATTTGATGTTCTTTGGTGTGGAGGACTTATGTGTAATCAACCAAGTTGTAGAAGATACAAATAGACCACGCACCCAAGTTGCGGACAACACAAGATACAAGAAGAGGATGTTAGAGTTAGGTGCGTAGGTCCCACTCCCAAAGAACGCAAGCAGATCCTCGAAAGTAGAAAGATGTAGACAAGGCATCTTGTAGTAAAAGCGCTCAAGTCCCTACGTAAGAGGTACCACATAAAGCTCCTTTTGAAGCAACGCGCTTCTCCTTTGGTAGGTCAAGCCTCTACTCTAGCTAAAGTCCAGGCTTCCACGCTGAACACTCAAGAAGGGATGTTGTTCCCAAATGCACAAGACAAGGGGCCTTCCATTTAGCATTGTTGACTAGATGAAGAGAACAAACATAAATGTCACAATGTGGGATGCCCTGACCATTCCATCTCAACAGGATTTGTTGCATGAAGCTCTGGCACAACTCCCACACGCTGATCCAGTTATGTAGAAGCCACGTGATTCTATCAATGTATGCTAAGAAGAGGAGAAACAAGTAAGTAAAGTTGTTAAAATCCCACCCTTCTATATGTCCTTGATCATAGGCAAACACCTAGTGTATAATTGCATGATTGACTCAAGTGCTAGTACTTCTATCATGCCTAAGAAAATAATTAATGTCTCAGGTCGAAATATAACCCTTTGTCTAAAGGAGTCCTACAACTTGATGGTTTAACTATCACCACCTTAGGAGTCATCAAGGATATTGAGTTAACCCTCCATGCATGTCCAAGCCTAACCATTACTCAAGATGTGTCAATCATTGACCTACCTCCTTTGTTTTCCCTATGTTTGTCAAGAGACTTCACTGCTAAAGTGGGTGGTTACTTGTCTTCTGATTGGTCTCATATGTTACTCAAGACAAGGTATGGTACCCGGTTTACCATACAAGCTGAGCCTATATTTTCCTATCATGTAGAGTCATATGTCCCATCCCCTCTCCAAGCCAATTGTTTAATCTAAGAAGAACAAGCTTCAGTTCCTGAAGAGCAATCTCTTCCACCCTCTATTCCCGACCTAGTGCTTGATGAATGGGTGGAAAGACATCATAAATTTGATCCCTATTCCGAAGAACTGGAAGCTTACAAAACTGGGCTCAGTACTTATTGCATTCTAGAAGAATAATTTATGTTGCCGCACACGCTCAAGAAAGACAAAGTTCAACCTGGTCTATGGAATTTTTACTTTGATGGATTTAGAAGCGAAACAACATGGGAGCAGGAGTGGTTCTCATTTCCCCTAAGGATGAGAAATTCTTCTTCACGCACAGGATGCAGTTTGCATGTTCTAACAATGTGGTAGAGTATGAAGCACTAGTGCATGACTTGCTCATTACCAAGAAGAAGAAAATTAAGGCGCTATCAGATCTTTGGGGACACAAAATTGGTTATCCACTAGGTCACCAACAAGTGCTAGACAAAGAATAAGCTTCTTAAAGCTTATAAACATAGAGTTTGGGACCTCCTTGAGAGCTTTAATGCTCTAAATCTACAGTGGTACCACATAGAATGAACAAGGAAGCTGATTAGATGGCCACGTTTCGTTCACAATTCTATGTTATCGAGGACTTTGTCAAAAGAAACACTTAGCATCAAGATGGTGATCGGACCATTTATTCCGAGAAAGCAATACCAGTGGCAAGTGTTTGACAATGACATGCAAATCATCCAGTTTATCCAGAATGAAGCTGAGTTCTCATCAAGCATGCAAGATGACTTGCATGACAATTATGGTGATCAAGTGATACAACTAAATTCGAACAAGTTGCCTAAAGGGTTGGTCATCTTATAGAAAATTTTTAGTCCTGATGATGAGTTCAAGGGTGAAGAAAGGTACATGTGCGCCATGCAAGAAGATTGCTCCTCGCCTCACTATTACGCGTGGGAAAGAATTACCGCTTGCTCGGCGGGACTTATGCGCACGAAGAGAAACAAGCCTTCATCTCTCTATGTAAAAATATAGTGATATCTTCTCATGGGAGTATGAAGACATCAAAGGTTTTGATCCAAGGTTTTCTCAACACTCCATTGACCTTGATCTTGGTATCAAGCCCATCAGACAAAAGCAACGACCAAACAATCCAAAGATAGAGCCCCTCATGAGAAAGGAGCTATCCAAACTCATTGAGGCAAAAATTATTTTTCCTATCAAATACTCCATCTGGGTCACAAATCGATTCCAGTGCGTAAGAAGAATGGTGAAATCAGACTCTATGTTGATTTCAGAGATTTGAATAAGGCATCTCTAAAGGATCATTATCCTTTGCCTTCAATAGAGTAGATTTTGCAGACTGTCGCTGGTGTGGCAGAGATTCTCCATGCTAGATGGGTATTCAGGTTTCAACCAGATCTTGGTCAAGGAAGAGGATCAATTCAAAACAACGTTTACAACCAAATGGGGAACATATGCATATCAAAAAATGCCCTTTGGTTTGTCAAACGTGGGCACCACATTTCAAGCGCCATGGATATTGCCTTCAAAGGATACATTAATGAGTTCATCTTGGTTTACCTTGATGATATAATTGTCTTCTAAAAAAGCGCGGATCATATGGCGCACCTGGAGAAGGTCTTTGAGAGATGTAGAGAGTTTGGGGTGTCTCTTAACCCCAAGAAATGTAATTTTATGGTGGCACAAGGAAAGCTCTTGGGTCATGTGGTTTCAAAGGATGGTATCGTAATTGATCCTAAGCGCGTTTAGCTATCCTGGCTCTTTCCCTGCCGGTGCACAAAAAGGCCCTACAGTCCTTCCTTGGCAAGATCAATTTTTTTAGGCATTTTATCCCTAACTTTACGAGACTAGTTCAGCCCATCACCTTGATGCTCAAGAAGGACATATCCTTTAGATGGACATCAGAAGGAAGAGAAAGCTTCAACAAAATCAAGCAAGAGATTGCTTGTGCGCCAACACTCATCAATCTGGATTATTCAAAATATTTCATCCTTTATGCTTATGGTGCTGATGTGAGTGTGGTTGTTGTCCTGACACAAGAAAGTGAATAAGGGCTAGAAAAACCAATGGCCTTCTTCAGATAGATGCTGAAGGATTATGAACTAAAATACAGTCACACAAAGAAACAGGTCTTTGCCATCATGCACGCGCTCAAGAAATTCAAGAGTATGCTTGCCACCAATCATATCAAGGTATTAGTCTCCCACTCTTTTGTTAGAGACTTCATCATGGGAGCAGAAATCAGTGAGAAAAGAGCACGATGGGTGACCAAAATCATGGAGTATGATGTGACTATCAAAGCCACAAAGTTGGTAAGAGGTAGTGCGCTCTGTAAAGCAGATTGCTGAGGATGCGCAGAGTGAACTTGAGGCTTCATTATTCCTGGATGAGGACCTTCCGTGCATAGAACTTGAGTAGAATACGGACCTTGACATGCGTGATTGGATGAAGGACATGGTCACATTCCTTTCCGAGGGCATGTACCCTCCTGGTTTAAATAAAGCAAAGAGAAGACATCTGAGGTTACAATTTGTCCCTTATGTGTTGATTGATGGACTTCTCTTCAAAAGGAATCTTGATGGTATGTTGTTAAGATGTATCAACAACACACAGACTGAAAAAGTGTTAGCATAATTTCATGATGGATTCTCTGGTGGACACTTCTCTACCAAAACTACAACAATGAAGATCATAATGGTAGGTATCTTTTGGCCTACCTTTGTTTGCAAATGCACACAAGTGGGTCATAAAATGCAAGGAATGTGCTTTCTTTGCAGGAAAGAAAAGATTGGTAGTGCTTCCCCTCGACCAATCCAAGTGGATCACCTTTTGTGCAATAGGGTCTTGACTTCATAGGCATGATTAATCCACCTTCAAGTGTTGGACATAAATGGGTGTTGACAACTACAGATTACTTCACAGATGGATAGAAGTTGTCGCGCTTAAGGAATCAACCGATTCAGTCATCCTTGACTTTCTCGAAGGTATAGTCACAAGGTTTGGTGTTCCTCAAACCATTATCTTTGATAATGTAAAAGCCTTCGTGCTAAAATTGCTGATTGGGCTCTAGGTCTGGGCATTTACATGAAGACTTCTTCCAACTATTACCCTCAGGGAAATGGTTTGGTAGTATCGATAAACAAGAACTTGATTAGAATCATGAAGTGCACAATGAACATCAGCCAAAGACAGTGGCATACAAAGGTCTCATGTGTGCTCTGGGCAGATAGATTCACAATCAAAAGGGCAATAGGAACTTCACCTTATAAGCTTGTCTATGGCAAGGAAGCTACCCTTCCCTTAACACTAGAACTAAATTCATCGGCACTTTCCCAACAGTTGGAATTTGAAGGCGCAAACCAGAGAGAAATCAAAATAATAGAGCTGGTTAATATTGAGGAATCAAGGAACTCTGTCATGATCAAGCTAGAACAACATCAACAAACAACAAAGAAATGGTTCGATAGAAAGGTTAGGCCTCAAGCTTTCAAAGTTAAGGACTTGGTTTTAAAGTGGGATGTTGATAGAGCTAAACCATGACACCATTCAAAGTTTGATGCACTTTGGAGTGGCCCATACATCATCAATTCTGTAAAGAGGCTAACTCTTTCAAGTTGACTCATCTTGATGGAGGCGTGTTGTAAATCCCAGTGAATGGGATCTATCTCAAACCCTTCCATTGAGTGTGTTGCATAATTATGTATATATTAGATTAGTTTCAATTCCTCTAAGTGTGTTGCACGCACATTGTTTGTTTGTACATAGTTCTTTCTCTCGCGTGCTTCCTGTGCGCGATCTTTTGTTGCTTCCAGAATGTAGAGCTTCTCTCAACAATTGCAAGATTCAGAATAGAGTCAAGAAATGATCTTCAAGTGACTACAGGGGAAATTTCATAATTGCATAAACAAACTCCATACCCAATGGATGCTCAAGGCTATTGATCTTCTTTATCTAACAGGCAGATGGCCCCAAAGGTCACCAAAACTGTTATCCAAATAACTCTCCTAGTTATTTGGGTAACTGGTATAAATATTCTAGCTCTCAAGTCCTCATTGAAGGTTGCACATACTCAAGTTCAATTGGCATAACTCCTTGGTTGTAGTTTCCCTTGGCACCCATTATTTTTCCTCAAGTGCCCTTGCGTGCTTTTTGTTCTCTCCTTTTTCTTTTCCTCTTTGTTCCACTCCTCCCTTGTGCCCACCTTATGCACTTTCACCCTTTTCCTAATCAACTTCTTCACCATGAGCACATCTCATAATTATTTTAATCAGCTAAGTCTTTCGACCCCCTCGTGCATGCGCTCTATCACTTTGTAATAGTTATGCCTTGACCATGCGTTCTCTACTCACCTATTTTCCTCTTTTCCCTGCATGTCGCACATGCACCCTACCGATTATTTCTCAACGTGCCCTTCCCTCGCACCCTTCTTTGCGCCCTTCTATGTCAAGTCATCTTCTGACATATTTAAGTGTGTCACGCGCAACCATTCAAAGCGCACCAACAGGCGTTGAATCCTTTCATGTAATAACAATGAGTGACACATGGTAGAAACAACAAATAATTACAAAGTTGGCCATCATTTCAGCCAATCCACAAATGCCACATGTCTTACGTGTACCGAAAAATTTGACATCTTCTCGATGGTTGTATCTTCGCTACAGAGCTCATATCGATGTGTGCCTGGACTTGTTAGAAAGTCTGCCGACATCATCGGCAGCAGTGCTAGAAATTCAAATTCAAATTCTTGGTGGATTTGGTAGGTGAGAAATAGGAAACATCTTTCTAAGCATTGATGAGTAGATTTGATTGCTCCAACCACCCAATTTGATATGATTTTCCCTCCTTTCTTCTTCAACATGCCAAATAGGATTGGGGAAGCGTATTTCACAGATCTCTAGGAGGATTTGTAGGCATTGAATGCTTCTTGTTGGTGGTTGCATTTCAAATTCGATTTCCCCCTTTTCCCTTCTTCCTCCATGGATTCATCTATAAATGTAAGAGATAGACTCATTTGTTATGTTGGACACTCTAGATCCTTACGCGTTTTAGCTAAGGACTCCATACTTTCTATATTTTGAGTTGCAGACCTCTAGATTTAGCTCTTTCATGTGGATATCAACCTCCTTCATCATTGTAAAAGCTCTATGCATTTCGGAAGTAATAGAAGCATCGTTTTGTGACTATTCTCTATCCTAATGTGTTCGCATTCCTTCTTCTTACCTTTTTTGACGTTGTGTGATGGTTGTGTTATTTCATGTCCTCAGCTTCTTTATTAGCTTGTGTTCCATGAGAACAATATGGTGAATACGTGTTTAGCTATGCTACTCGTGCCTAGCCTCCTTTCATGCATTTCCTTTCATTCTCACTCAGAGCAGATAGTGTTCATCCCTCTTTTCTGGTGCTATCACCTTTTAGTGTAGTTTCCTTTTATATCATCCTTTTATCCTTGGTACCTTGGTATTATTAGCTTTGTCTCCCCTTTCAGCATTAGGAGTAGCAGTAGTAGCAGAAATAGATAAAGGAACCGACCTTCTCTAGCGATCTGTCCTAAACACGCAAGGTCCCATAACTTGGGGACGGTTCCATTATGGTCTCAAATACCTCAACCCTTCCAAGATCTGAGACGCGGGTGCACGTTTGAGAAACCAACAACTATCACCACTATTCCACGCAAAGATAATCATCATGCAGATGACATGGCTAGCACAATGTCACTCATCCCATAAGACATTACCGATGAACAAGCCACATTCATTATTACGCACTTACGACATCCTCTATCTCTATATTACCTCTTTCATCTTGCATCATAACACGCAATAAGATAGTTTAAAATGGTTTACACCCATTTATAATTATTTATACAAACAAACCATCGTTTATAATCTACTGACCTCATTGAAGCTCGTCGTTTACGACGCGAAGCTACTCATTATGTCATCGTTGGGACAAACTTATTTAAACGAAATCAATGGTTGACTCTTACGTTGCTTAAGGCTTGTGGATATTCCCACTGTTATTTCCCAAATGCATGACAACATATGTGGTGGCCACTTCTCAGGAAAAGTCATGCCTTGAAAGCTTTTGCGCCAAGGATATTATTAGCCTGTAATGGAGAAGGATTTCTTTGAATATACTACTCATTGTGAGAAATGCCAAAAACATGGTAATCTTCATCACACAACCACATACAACCTCCAACCAATTGCACCCACTTGGCCCTTCTCGCTTTGGGGATTGGACCTCATCAACATGATCAATCCTAAATCTATTGAAGGACGCAAATTTATTATTACTGCTACCGAGTACTTTACTAAATGGGTCAAGGCAGCTCCCTTGTGTAAGATCATTGGTACTGACATTTGTATATTCCTCACTACCCATATCATCACTCGCTTTGGTGTACCTTCCGTTATAATTGTTGATAATGGATCTTCCAAAAATAAAGACGTTAAAAAGTTTTATGCCAAATTTAAAATTAAACAATCATTTTCTACACCTTATTATCCGCAAGGCAATGGCCAAGCTGAAGCCACCAACAAAACCATTTTCAAAATATTATGCAAAATCGTTGCTTCTAGTGGAAATGACTGGCATAATCAGTTATTTTATGCTCTTTGGGTCTATCGTACTAATGTTCAGACACATACTAATGTTACCTCGTTTTCCTTGGTTTATGGTGTTGAGGTTGTCATTCCACTTGATCTTGAGATACCTTCATCATGAAGTTTCGCTCAATGGAATTCTTAAAGATAATGAATATCATGAAAATAACCTATATGACTTAGAGATGCTAGATTCACGCCACGTTCAAGCAATGGAACACCTTCGTGCATATCAACATCGCATTGTGCATGCATATAATCGTAAAACATGTTCCTATGAGTTCAATATAGGTGACCTCGTCCTAAAAGAAAATTAGAAAAATACAAATGTTGAAGCTCCTCTTAAAGGAAAATTTAAGCCAAATTGGCTCAGCCCTTACCTCATTACAGACAAGCTCGGTGGTGGAGTTTATCACCTTGCCACCCTTTTAGGGAAACTACTCAAAAATCTTTTAAATATTACGCATCTAAATAAGTACTACACCTAAACACAATGCTCATTACCCTATGATGTACTCTAGTCTCACGGTCCATACTGGACTGTTGAGGGTATACATCACAAATGGACCACAACACATTCACACATTCATCTGGCTTAGTCCTTATGCGAAATTCCTTGATTAGTGATATACGTCGTAGGCTACATCATCACTTCCACTTGCATCATTTAGTGGTATATGCTTTAGGCTAAATCACAACTCCTTTCTATTCATATCGTAGTGATATATGCTTAGGCTACATCGTCACACACAACTCATCTTTATGTCACATAGCTTCACTACGCATTCACCACAACACGTTACACACAATGCATAGTTCAACCATTTCTCAATGACGCACTCTCATATATGGTTCATTCTTGATTGTCGAGGGGGCATAAACAAATGAACCTCACTACATACATACACTTGCATTCACTCGGGGCACGCAACTCTCATCATTCACATTGCATTTTGTTCCATCCATTTATGACATACGTATTTTATGGTCGCATTTACTCTTGCTTGCATTTGCTTTTACACGTATGCTTTATTACAAATGCTAGATAGATATCTTGACGTCGTTATCTTTATCATACACATATGCGTGTTCACTTTCTTTATATTTGTGATCATAGATTATACAGACTATTATAAACAACATGGATGCTGGGCACAAAGCTGCCTCATACCAATCCCACAACGGCTCCTAGGGGCATCCACATTCGTACACTATAGGTACTATTATTTCATTTTTGTTCATAACGCACTACTTTATTGGTTCATACATGCTTTGACATACGTTTTATCTTTCTAACATATTAATAGGTGTTTCATGTGCAATATTTGTTATGCAGAGATATTTGATTTCATACTTCTTTGTTACATTGTCTGTTATTGCTTGTTTTTGTTTGCGAGCTTTACCCTTTGTCTTGTGTGCACATTGGTTTGGTTGCAGCCATTGTGGCCTTAAGTGTCTTGCGACATTGTGAGTGATGTCCCATGTTTAAAACCTGCTTTCTCGCGACATACATTGTTTTTTTGGGTGTTTACAAAATCTATTTGTGTCCTAGCTTACATATTGTCTTTGTCATTTATACTTGTCTTCTACATGCATGATTGTTTGTACTAACACTTGATTTCTAGCCACATTGTTTATATGTGCCTTGGTTTCTACCAAGCACATCCCCTCCCCACTATAGGGCATAGTTACGTTCAATGGTTGGTCCTCTCTTTAGGGCCACATACTCCTACAACGATGTCACATGTGCCCCCAAAGAGGGGGCATAATTTGGGTTTACACACAATATATAACACGCTACTAAATGCAGTTCATTTTTTTGGTTTTCATGCATGAGACAATGGGTTACACGAGTGGGTTCAACACACTCTGTAACTCTATGCACGATGGATTTTACAATGCAAATTTTCCTTAGCATTATGGGGAGCAATTACATGTTAGAGGATAAACTAGACCTTCCTCTCTAAACTACTTCAGCCAGTGCCATCAGATCACCTAAAAAACCATACAATACAGAGATCTATTTAGTTTTCGGAAGCAATTATAGGTTGGGGGATAAATTAGACTTTCCTCCCTACACTTCTTGCCTAGTGGCGTGAGATTGCCCAAAAACTCACACTTCATCGACATTTACAAGATCCTTTCTACACCCTTTTTCTCATCATGAATCAAAGTGCACATGTTCCTTTTTCACATACTTATTTACATGTTTTTACATGTATACATGCATTTTTACACATTACACATATATGTGTATTTGACTACTTGATCGTCTTCTCTTTTGCAGGTCCATTCATATGGGAAGCAAGTAATCAAGATCACACACATAGCGGGTACATCACAAGCATGATACTAACATGTAGGTACATCACATACATCAACATCTACACACGTGCTTTTGCCCTAGGTTCACTCTCATCACTTTTTACACTTTTGTATCTTTAGTCTCCACGCTCCATCTTTTTGTCACTTCACGCTTTGTCTATTCCTCAAGCACATTTTCAGCATCACTCTACATGGATATCGGTACATATCTTTGTCTACCTTATGTTACCAATCATTCTTCTCACCAACATAAAGTGGGGGAAAATGTAGACACAAAATCACACACTTTAGGTAACTATCTAGTCTTAGTTACATACTACTATTCATATGATTCCTATGTTAAAAGAGTATTGATTAACCCATGTCTTTGGCCACTTTGCTACTTCCGGTCTTGCACCTTTATTGGCCCAGTCTATCTTTTCATCCTTCAATTTTATCTTTTCGGATTGGAGTTCCTAGCTAAGATGCCAACACCAGGTGCCCTCGTCCCCTCTGGGCACCCATGTCCCCTTTACACTTTACTCTTATCTTTTTGGGTCCTTTCTAAGCTGTTTGAACATTTTATCTTTTGGTAGTCGACCTTTTTGGGGTTACTTGTGAAATTCGAAGCAAGGAATCATATAAATATAAACATTATTACCACCACCGAAGGTTACATCCATCAAGGCATCTATAACTCCATTTTCATCCATCTAGCTCCATCACAAAGGAACAAAGGTTGGTTTCCTACATCACACTTCATAGGAGGGGAGTTCTAGTCTATTCCATGCACACATTATTTACATTCTACGTCTAGCTGTTATTTGCTACTCACAAAGTGGGACACACGCAAGAGCACTTAGAGCACAATTCCGCACACACACACACACCTCTAGAACTACGTTGGGTTTGAGATGTAGCGCAGTTGCTCAAAGTGATAAGTCCATCCATTTTGTAATTCAAGGACAGATCACCCCTTCATATGCATCTTTATTTTTTATGGTTTTGATTCTTTGTCATGTGTTTTGCAAGTCATTCTTCCATTTGCAGGTTTACGGTGACATCTCGGTGAAGTGCGGTGACATACACGCAACAAGAAGTGAAGGAGTGCAGACATATTATGACCCTAAAAATTTGGGTTTCGACCACCCTTGCATACCAGGGCACCCATGGGCACTGTATCCTTCCTCAAGTGCCCAGTCCAGTCGGATAGCTCGGATATGCACTTTCTCAAGCTCATATGTGACAGTTTTCTCCTCTTGTTCATCCAGTCTCCACTGGAACACGGTCCGAGACATCTTCGAATTAGCTAAGGCTCTCCTAACTATCTTTGCATATTAGGGTTTCATATTTTCATACCTTAGTTGTTTGGGTATTATTTCACTATTTTATTAATTCATTTATTCAGGTTATTTTATCGCTCTCTATAACATCTAGATTATACTACTATATTCCATTTTAGTTTAATAAACGAGAGAAAGAGTAGAAAAGTTGAAAATGTCAAACTCCATCGATCAAAAGAAAAAGAAAATAAAAGGTGCTAGAAAAATAAAATTATACAATCACAATAAAAATGGGATGCTCTGGCCCCCATCCTAGTTAAAAGCTCATACTTCACTCTTAGCCTCATTACAAATTTAGAGAGCCGAAGTCCTTATGGTTGTGGTTGATTTTTTTTTGTATTAGGCATGTGGCTACATATCTATCATTAGTGGTCCCAATATTTTCATGTACCTAATTCTCATAATAGGCCTATATGTCCTTGAGTGAGGACACGGAGAATGGGAAACACATCATGGGAAGGGAGGAACCTTTATTGTTCTTGTATCACATAGATTGAACATAGAGTGACATGAGATAAAATTATACTTCACTATTTTTTCCTAAACATGGACTTGCATATTTGGGTTCATTCACTCCTTAATGTCAATTTTTATTAATCTTGCCAATATTTTCAGTGTCTTCATTTTGGTAAAGAATGTGTTATCACACCTTTGGTGATGCCCATTTTTATTTACCTCACCCAGATGGATAAGTTAGATTCTAAGTCTTTTGTATCTTATTTTCACTTTGTTCTCCATCTCTGTTTGGACATATTAACATGGTGATAGGAATTAGGGTTTAAGGAAATTCCTTTTACCATCCCTACTTGATATCCTTTGTTTCTTTCGGGTGCGTTTATGATGCTCTCTCTTTATCGTTATTATTTTCTTCCTTGGATTTTTATTAGTTACACGAGGGATGTTAAGTGCTATATTTTGATGATTTGTTATTTATAGGCTTATTAGATCGGTTGATTTTTTTTTACTATAACTTGTTAGCATAATTATATGTTCCTTTGGACCTAATGTAGTATCCCCTTATAAAGTTATTCAAACATGACACTGGACCTATTTTCCTACCTATGTTATTTCTCTCTCTCTCTCTCTCTCTCTCTTTCGGGCATGCTAGGTAAGTTGATTTGTTTCTCGACTACCACATTTTGAGACGTTTATGATCTTTGGACCTATTTGGATCCGACCTAGACCTTTGATCTCATGTATTGTGCTCCTTGATTTTTAGGCTTGCTAGTTCATCAATTAGTTTCCATATTAGCACCTTTTGTCATTTTATGGACTATTTAGACTTTACCTAGCCTTATCTTGTTGGCCTATCCTAGCACCCTCATATGAGATAGTTTCATATTTTTATAACTACTTATAAAATCACTTACATACACTTATATTTTTGTCATCTCCTTTTAGTCTTGTATTATTAGAGTTCTTAAGAAGATTTCGCCCTCTGTCATTAAGATGAAAGTTAACATGTGTTTACTTTCGTGGAAAATTAATTCAATTATATTTCATTTGGTTGAGTTCATATTTTTATCATTTATTGATTTATAATAGAAAAAATCATATCGATGTATTGTGCTTCTTTCCTAAAGACCATCTCGTACTATATTATTGTCACTCATGATGATATTTGGTTAGGGAATATGTATACACATGATCTTTTAATATTAATAATGATTTATCTTTGCATTTTATTGATGTATTAATCTCCTTAAGTGTGTGCCTTGAGGGGCGTCATCAAGAGTGTGTTGGGCTAGTTATCGGTATCTAGTGAGAGTGTTTTTGTGTGTGGAATCGTCCTAATTTACCCTTTCATGCCTCTTTACCACCTTTATACTAACTCCTTACTATCTCCTTATGACCACTTGAAATCCTCGGTATTATCACATTTACATGTTTTAATAACACCTTGAGATCTCCTTCATACTTTTTCTAAGTGTTTTCTCTTATACATGCTCTTTCCTTTCCTTAACTTTATGTTGATTTATTTGTGGCCGATGATATCAATCATGGTTGATTCCATCCAGTAAAAGCTTATTTCCATCCAACTAAATTGACCATGATTGTGATTCAATTTGAGAAAAATAAATATGGGGAGATGAAGAATGCATTTACTTACTTAATTCCATATTAGAGTTAGAAACAACATGTATATTCGAATTATTGATTAAACGTTAAATTTCGGATCGAGAATATACATTTATAGCAATTACATGATAAATTAATTAGAACATGTACTAAATGTAGTAAAGTTTGAGAAATCTAGTGCACTTAGCTATTTTCCGATCCGAAAGCTGATTTAGGAGTGACAACGTGATGAACTAGTTAGAAATATCTTGAGGATGCTTCATCTCTAATTTTTGCTCTACACTATTTGTTTCTTGAGTACCAACAATTTGCACAACAAAAAGTTCTTCGTATTAATCAATTGCTATGTTCATTTTACAATGGAAGGATGGCTAATATATAGCCATACAAATAGGAAAACTATTTCCTATAAAATAGGAAACTACACTAACAAATAACCCGTATAACAAACTAACCAAACCTACAATTTATTCGTGATATATTGTTATTTCGACTAACCACCCAAACAAATATTAACAATGTAAATATTAATTTCCTAACATTCCCCCCTTAATGTTTACATGGTAGCAAAAGAACTTTCACACTTCCTTTGCAGCCCGTCGTTTGTGCTTGCTCATGATCTTGGTACAACACTCGAACTGAAGGTAGAAGAAGGAACACATCAACTTCTTATCAACCATGCAATGGGAACACATCTGACTAACGAGGATGGGAACATGCTCAGGAATCATTTGTTTATCAACCAATCACCCTAGGGAACACATTTGACCTAACAAAGGTGGGAACTCAAGCATAAACACATCGAACAACCTTCAATGGTTTTCTAGAGGCTAACCACAAACCTAGGTATGAACAGGAACACATTTGACTATTCAACCTCTTCAAGAACTCATGATGTTGCATTTCACTATGTTATCTATTCTTCACTATGTTATTACAATGGGGAATCATGTACTAATAACCACATATACAAGTGAACAAGAACATACATCTGTTCTTATTTTGCACACCACATTGAAATCCACACCAAACTAAAAATGAAACATGCCAAAAATGGAACTTTGAAATCATAGTTCAAAAAGCAAACTACACACCACAAAATGCCAAAAGCACACACGTGCCACCAAATCGATGAAGTAGCCCTGTCGTTATGATCGACAAGAGGTCGTTGAATGACCTCCAACCTCCATTGCCTCTGTCCTCCTGTATCACGTTGCTCACTCAACAATTTGGACGTTGAAGCTCAACAATTTCCACATTGGGTTTATTTGTATAACTTCCTCCCGCAATGTGAAATAGTTTATTTTCGGACGTCGTAGTAACCGAAAATGCGTCGTGAATCAATTTTTTTAATTTTATGGACTTTTTATAATGACACGACTTTTGACGACTTATAAATTTACCGATAACTTTGACTCGACAAAAAAACTCTACAATAAAATACACTTCACATGGACACAATGAAATTTGATGGTGAGACTTTTAATGATGAATACTATGACAATACCAAGACTTATTAACTCTCTATTAAATTGACTACAAACAACTTATAATATTTAGACCGCTGCTTAAAAAAAAAAAAAAAAACCGTGTGAAACAAAATCGACCCCTGATACTTTTAAACAAAAAATTAACTTAGAAATAACTCAAGAGTTGAAGCCACTTGGAAACGACATGCACGGTTTTTAGAATCTTCACTTTGCCATCAATGTAACAAATATGTTTCATAAGCAAATCAATTCAAATGGTAAATGTATGTACCGTGTTTAGAGGAGGAAGAGAGAGTGATTTGTTGCAGCTTAGTAGAATTGATTCTGAGCTTTTGAGACGTGTCCAATAATGCACAGGTGTCGTTGTCAACCTGAGAAATAGATACGCAATCAAACTGGGTCTGCGGATCCAATATTTTTGAAATTCCTGTCAAAACAAGTGATCAAGACTCTCTAATGGTCTGCGTAGAAGAGATTGATCGCTGAAATTCGAGATGCCAACCGTATGCATTTAAAGAATACAGATGTGCTTCTTTGAGACGCCAAATCTAACGTCGATGATTGTGTGGAGATATCAATGAAGAACCAAGGAGGAACCAAACACTTCCAAAGCTAACACTTCAATAACCATTATGCTCCTCCTCCTTTTTTGCCCTACGTGCATGAAGACACTAATAGTTATGCAAGAAAATCAGACTTATTGTTTCAACATGCGGCTTTGTAGGTGAAAGTGTCACTCTTGAATGAGACTGCAGGCTTTTATTTGAAGGAAGCAAGTCTGTATTGAACATATGCTGGCGAGTCGCTTTAGAGAAGCCAAAATCAATGCAAAACAAGTCAAATCCTGCGCTTCAACAAGTGAAATGTTGAAAGATCAAAGCCATCTTTGAAAAATCCAAATGAATATTGTATTGGGTCAGTGCGTGACGAGCAACCAAAAAACTGAAAAGATGCAAGGCCGAGTTGTCACGCTTGGATCGAGGAAGATCGCCAAAATCACCACATCACATTACTGATTCAACAGATGTCAAAACATTGAAATTCTAACTAGAATACATACAACTTTAAATGTGCATGCGTTTGGCAGAATTGTTGAGCCTAGAGAGTGGTCGGATCAGATGTTGCTTTATACCCACGAGTGACTTCAAAAATAGTGAATCAAAAATAACATCTGTCAACACTGTGAACACATATACTTATACCTACAACTCTCTCTATATATGTGAAAACAAGTTTTATGAGGAATGCATATCAATGCCACCACGAGACACTCCTATATGACCAAAAAGTACGGCCAGACGGTTACACTCTGCAAGTTATTCTTGCATCGTCTATTCTCACACTTTTTACCAACTGAAGTTTGATATTTACAAATTCCTCACCTCTCACAAAAACACCATCAACGGGGGCAATAATTATTTAACACCCCTATCAAACTAGCAATCGCATGTGTTTAATGCAATGTGAACGCCGAACGGTATATGTTATTTGATTTAGAGGTATAGTTATTACTTTTGTAGGTTATGTTGATAAGGGGTGTGATTGTTTTTGTAAGTGTAGAAATATAGATGACCCACTTAATTTTAAGGTTGTTTATACATTTCAAACTTGTTATATATTCGTACATGAATACATTTGATGTTAATTAATTTTATAGTTGATGTTGTATGTATTTAATTTGGGTTAATTGTGTTAGTTGTGTCGCGGTTGTTCGGTTGGTGTTTTGTTGAAAATACCTTTATTGTACAGTTGATAATGTGTGTGATTGATAGTGGTAGTGTAGGAATATAGATGAAATATTACATTGAAAGGTTGTATGTGTACATTTAATTATGTTACAGATTCGTACATTTAAAGTTGCATATCATATTTGAAAACATCAAATAAATGAAGGTATATGTACACATAATGAGACATGTATACATTTGCAGTATTTATGTCATGAATGGTAGCCTTTAGTGGGCAATTTTAGTTTCAATAAACATGATTACATTTGATACCCCTTGAACGACAGTGCCACTTTGGATAGAAGAAGTGTTGAGTATAGTAGTAGTGGAGGTGCTATCAAAGCAGAGGGTAGTATTTACGATGGGTTGAGTGATAATAGTCTTGCTTCCTCCTTTCTTCTTGCTCCGAGTGCTAGTACGTGCGCCATATTTGAGTATCTCTCAAATGAAAAAGTAGGTGAAATGCGTAGATTTGCAAGCGAGGGAACTCTAGAGAAAGTTGTGAATGTCAGACCCTGCCTTTCAATGGTTCCAATGTCGACGGTTGCTTTGTGCAAAGTAAGTCCTTGTGACTTGTGGATAGTTAATCCCCAGGCCATTTTAATTGGAAACTGTCTTCGATTCCCTCTCGAAATAGGGGGTATGGGAATATGTAATGGGTTGGAGGGATCCCAACATGGGCCATTGTATCTATCAAATTTTACAACAACAAATAAAGGTAATGTTGGTGGTTGCATTGATGCGTTGTAGACAATGTCGGTGATTGTTCCTGTGGCACCATTCACGAGGCCTGCATCAACCCATAGATTTGCAATAAGCATGATTTTTTGTTGTTTGCACAATCAGAACTTTGTGTTCCAACTAATCATCATCAGGATTTCCTGGTCTAGTCCGCCTGTTACTTTCGAAATGGATTGGGCGATCGGAACATTCAATGCCTTCAACATCTATAGGTTGTGGGAGTCCACCAGATCATTTTTTGCAAACAAATGTGGTGCGTCCTTAAAATTTTTGAGCTCTGTTGAGTTAGGTGTGTGTCTGTGCGAGACATTAGGAGTTCCCAATCCTCAATTAGAGGGGTTGAATCTCGCATGTGGAGCAGTAAATTCTGAAATGAAACCTGTGCATTGGTTGTTCCTTGTTGCCGAAATATTGTTTGCAATGTAATGGAAGACTGAAATCCCTTCTAAAGGGTTGCTTCATATGAATTACTTGCACAAAGAGGACTATCCAAAACCAGTGGTAATTGCCCAAGGTCACTGAGGAGGATGATTGATCTGTTCCCAAATTCAAATTTTCTTGAGTGTGGGAAAGCTTCGCAAAGCCTACTATCAATTTTGCTTAGCAACTTTGGCCCAATGAAACTCATTTCATCAATAAGAACATATTCTATATGTTTTAGCGACTCTTAAAAAGATGATAATGCACTACCTTGAGGGTTTCGGTTCTTTGATTGGAATATGCATGGCTATGTGGATTGTGGATGAAGAGATGTTGAATCGAAAACCGGTAGGAGCGAGCACAAGTAGAGGTGAGGGATATGTGGTTGATGATGTGAATGAATTCTAGATTTTATTTATCGAAATGATTTTCTGTGCCACCATTCCTTGAATTATCAATATTAGTGGAGGTAGAAGGGTTTTGTTTCTTTGAATGGTGTAGTATGTTATCAAAAGCTATTTGTTGTTACGGAGACAAAAGAAGTGTGGAAGATGGATGGCATGGCATGTATGTTGTTGTTAATTGTGTTTGCCTTCTCTCTCTCGATGAATGATGAACCAGTTATCTGCAAATCATGGGGAACGTCATGTATGGTCTCGCTTCTACTTTTTGCCCAGAATGAATGAGTCCCTCGAAGGCTTGATCTAAAGTGCATTAAGTTGTTTGGGAGGTTGTCTTTAGGGCATTCCAGTAGTTTTCTTCGCAACTCTCTAATTGTTGGAGGGATTCTAGATTCGGTGTTCTGTTTCATAAAAACTCTTTGCCGTGGACTGGATTTTGTGTCGCATTATGAGGTTTAGAAGGAAGTAACAAAATCTTGGGTGGGAACCAAAGTGCCCATCATGGTAACACATCAAATGAAGAGTGTATTCATGCATTGGAACTTCTTTAATGCGGTTGTGTTACCACATTACTTTTCTTGTCGAAAATAAAGTTGGGAAAGCCATTGAGAATAGGCCTTTCGTATTGTATTCATTTATTGGCGAAATCCCAAGCTCTAGCCATGGCATGGTAAATGGAGTGTTACCATCATGGTTGAGCAAGAACTGTTCGATTTCCTCTTCTTCTATTCCTATATTGTGAGGTGTTGGCACGAAAGATGATGAGTGTTCATATGTTTCATCAAAGTCAGTGGGAACACCAATACCATGAGTTGTAGAGCAAGTTTTCATTTGGGGCAGTTCCATTGTGGTTGTGTTGAGAGAGGAGGAAACATTTGACGACTCGGATGGTAGTGAGGAAAGGGCGTCATCGTTGATTAAGACATCTTTGTAATAGGGATCGTGTTAGATTTTATATTGCAAGGCTGCACAAACACGAGATCTACTAACGTAGAAATCATAATTTTTAAATTAGATCCTTCCCTTTGTATGAGAACTATGTCCAAATCTCCAAGGTGGTGGGGTAGGGTCTTTTTTATTGAAGTAATGTTTTGTGGGAAACTTATGGTGTGTCTTGAGTATTTGTATTTCCCGCCACGTACTTGGGTGACTTGCATGAATGGATTAACTCATGCGATAAGCATCTCCTTGATTTGGGTTAAAGATGCAAGAACGATAGGCTATTTTTCAGGGTCCATGTTGTTCCATGAAGAGAAGTGGTGGCCTTGTTTTTCACTTTTACATCATACACGGAGGGAAAGGCTTCAAAGGAAATTGTTTTAATTCCTAGGTAATTTTCAGGATTGAGCAAGTTTGAATGGTCTCAACAAATCTATTCTTTTATGTGAAACCACGCGTCGGGATTCAATAGTCATCATTGAGGGCGGGAATATGGGAAATATGTGTGTATTAGAAGGGGTGGGGTGTTCTGTTTGAGTCGTTTGTGGATTACAAGGTGGAAAGCATTGAAGGAGAGGAGAAACTATTTGTATATGTGCGATGAGCGAAGAAAGGTTGGTATGTGTTATTTATTTTAGAGGGATATTTATTACTTTTGTAGGGGATTGATAGTGGTAGTGTAGGAATATATATGTAACATTACATTGATTTTTTTTGTGTGTACATTTAAATTTGTCACAAATTCATACATATACAGTTGCAAATCTTATATCACGACACAGGAGGATCAACATTTTCAAAACGGTTAGACCCAATCTGGCCTTGTGAGCAGGAAAGGTTGCCTATCGTTCTCTCTGAAGGCCTGCGCATTTGGAGGTGTAGCCTGCTCAAGGTTCTTTATTTGTATGATGAAGGAACCTTCGGTTCCACATTCAAGGACTCCTGAGGCTCATGTTTTACTTTGGGGCGAGGGAGCTCCAGTTGTATACCAAATGAGTGTGCATAGTTTTCTACTTCACCGAATACTTGTGTAGAAAGGGTAAATGTTATTGCTATTGGGACTTGGCTATAAAATCCAATTTAATTTTCTAATTCCATTTTAGTATCTAAATCTCTAATTGGTTGTAGAAGCCACAACAATATTTTAGGTCACTTCGCCGAGTTCAGAACTTTTTAAAATAGTTGACCTGTTGATATTTTAAAATAACTTTAAGCTTTTACCTTTGCTGGCATGTTGATTGGATCAATCTGGATTATATTGCCACTAAAAGCTAAAAATGAAATTTAATAAGTGCATCGCCATTTTTCTTTTTCTCATGGTTCATGAATTTGCACCTTTATATCATACCAAATGTACAATTTCATTTTTGGAAAACATTATCTAAATGTATAATGTTATTAATATAGATGGTTTAACAACATTCTAATATATCAATTTTGTAAATAAGGATGGAAGTGTGAGAGAATTATAGTCTAATTAAGAGCCCATCTCAGGCTCATCTTTATGCGCTTGTGCAAAATTGTTTATTAAATTTGTCTATGATTTTCTCTCTACTTCCTAGTTTGTGTGATTATAGGATTGTCGTATAGAAAATCGAATGTTGCATCAGAGACATGTTTGTGAGGAACCCATAGTTTGTGAACTAAAAATGAGGTAAAAACAAGATCTCAAGACAATTTGAAGATGCTAGATATTGTTAAATGGAGCTATTGTAAAGAGGAGGCCTAAAGTTGGTTTGAAAAGCAGGATGCGTATTAAGATTTTCTTATGAAAAAAACTTAAAAGACAAAAGGCTTATGTAGCAGACATGATCTGTTCAACAATTACAACAGCGACTTTGAAGAGTTCTCTTGAGCTCCATGAAGCATCAAAATAGCTCATGACATATCAGAAATATACCCAAAAAATGTGTCTAGAGTACTCTGCCCTAACCGTGTGAAAAGAAGAAACTACATCAGCCAACCAGTCTGCACAGACCTTGTCCAAATTAGCCGTCAAATGAGAATGATGAAAAAATCAAATAACATCAGTTCCCAAGAAAATATTATCATCCCAAAATGATCCTGCAGATAAAAGATGTACAATGATCAGCTCAAAAGAGAACAACTTACAAATATTCCAACACATCCCCATGGGAACTCATCCCCTCCTACAGGAAAACAAAAACACAATTGACTGGGAATAGGTAATATATGAGTTTATAAAGGAGAATTATACTATACCTAATTCATTACTTACATAGACCAATTGGCTCTTTTTTTACAGCTATTAATCAAATTGTATATAACACTATATCCTTCGTTAAAAGGACATTGGTAACCACAAAAACAATCACATATACAATCTTCACTCCAACCATAAACTATCTCATAAAATGAAGCCATTACAGAACCACATAGAGCAAAAAATGATATCAATGATGATATACTTGCCATTGTATTAAGTCATTTGACATAAATGAATTTGTTTAAAGTTTTCATTCCCTAAGGCCAACCATTTGAATTTTGTTCAAAATGTAATTCTCTCTATATATTGTCCTAAACTACAAATAACAAATGTTCACGTGATGATAGAAAAATTTCCAAGCAAATAACATTATGTTTTACAAAGGAAAGGGAAGAAAACCATGGGTGTATATAATATTAATAATTATGCAAGGTCAATGATGATCTATACACTGGAACTGTATACATCATATTTCTCATTAAGCCTTGATGTTCTTGCATATTCATGGTCAATGTAACCAATGGTACCCATAACATAGGTAGAGGTGTGGGTTTTGGTTGAGATGCACTTGGCAATGCCAAAGTCTGACAAATGTGCTTCAAAATTATCATCCAAAAGAAGTTAGAAGTCTTCACATCCTTGTGTACAATGTGTGGGTTACAATCATGATGAACATATGGTAATCCTTTTGCAGCACCATGAGCAATCTTTAGCCGAGTGTCCTAGTCTAGCTTAATCTTCTTTGATGATCCTACATGAAAATAAAAATTAAAAACACACTTGTTAGATTGTCCAACAATTCATTTTAATCAAAAGGTTAGAGATTGAATGGGTTCTTCTATTTCAAAATATGAATCTATAATGTACAGATCCATTTTTCTTCATAACATAATCATTTTACTCACCATGTAGGATGTCCCACAGACTTTCGTTTACCATGTAATTATAAAACAACAGGTTTCCATGTGGAAAGGAAGATAGACAAGAATGGTGATGTGAAGGATTACAGAAGATGAGGCACTGGATTAACTAAATTGGAGACTCCCATTTAGGGGTCCTAGCATGAGTTCAGGTGAGCATTGCTCCCCTATAATATTGCAGTAGGTTAAGAACAAATAATGATAGCTTTGAAGGGGTCCATTGGGACAGGTTTCCAAATCGGAAGGGGTGTTGCAAGCCAAAAGACCTTGGTTTGAGTCCCATCAGGTTGAATGCCCTGAGAGTATATGCATGCAGTCAGATCTTAGACCCCCATAATCTTGGACGACACAACAATAAAGGAGGTGCCTGATATCATAAAGAGAAACAATAAACTAAAAACTATAGAATAAAAAACACAAAGCATGATAAAATCTCTTGTTACCAGTAAAATTGAAATAGCAATTCTGCTGCCGCTACCCTGTTTCAGGTGAAAACATTGCTTTCTGCTATATCTGGGATATATTCATTTATACAGTACAAAATGCATTTGGATGCCTTTTCATATTACCTTGGGTTATAGAGGTAAGTTTAATTTAAAATATTACAAATTTATGCATCCATGAAGTGAAAGATATCAATGTTCATCAACAATTTATCCTTTAAAGCATGTCAGGAAACACAATTATATATCCAACTAAGTCGGTCAACAATATGAGAAACTCTGCACCCAGAGAAGCAACAATTTCCCCTATAACAGATCAACATTGATATTGTACGCCTTCCCACTGTCATCTGCTGCAACAGAGGCAATCACGGGGATACTTCCATTGTCAACAATGGCCTTCAATACACTAGTATTTATGTGAGCAACTTCTCCCACAAAACCCAAATCCCCTCCTGCTGGCCTTGCAGTAATAAGTTTCCCATCCTTCCCACACAACCCCACTGCATTGCCCCCAGCCCTATTGATCAAAGAAATCAATGACTTATTCACCTTGCCAACCAACACCATCTCAACAACCCCCATTGTGGGTGCATCTGTGACTCTCGGGCCATTCTTGAACTGAGGGCGGATCCCTACTCTAGCAAGCCATTCATTGATTTCTGGACCACCACCATGCACAAAAACATGCCTCAATCCCACACAAGAAAGCAAAACCAAGTCCTTAATAACCCCATTCTTTAAAACCTCACTTTTCATGGCTGCTCCTCCATACTTGACTACAACAGTCTTACCTTGGAATTTCTGAATGAAGGGCAATGCCTCTGCCAATATGTTGTTTGGAAAAGGAGGTACAAGGGGTTGCACCCCAAGAAACATTTGAGACTTTGGGCAAGTTCTTATAACATACTTAAGACTAAATTTATTACAAGACTGCACTGGTAAACAAACATTTATTCCGTGTGCAACTGTAAGGTTAAACTGGTAAACATTCATTTACTCCTTATAATCTAAATGTTGCACTTGTCCCAAAACCATCTTGATTTGTACTTTGCGTTGTGGATCATCTTTTCCCGCTTAAAGTGTCCCAAAAGACAATATAATATGCACTCATTGTTTTTGCTAGTGTGATAGGCCATCATCTTGTATTAATTTTTATAAAAATGGTTGGATTTGGAGTGAGTGCAACGATTAATGCAGGGCAATTTGTTTGCCTTTTAATGAGGTTGTCGTAGTCAAATGCCCGGATCTTGACAGATGTAGATGTCTGGTAAGCATTTTTTCCCTTGCTTTTACCCTATTTAATTTGCAAATTTTGATGTTTTTTGTCCGATTAGTGGTGGTATATTATGTTAGATGAGGTCGAACTTAAATCAAGATGAAATTTGTTGTTGATTTTTGATCCAGTCTATGTAGTCTGATGTTTTTGGACGATTTTGGCCAGATTTGCAGTTGTTGAAGCTTGTAGAATATGTTTCATAATGTGGCTTTTTTGATAGAAATGCCACTGAAGTCTGACACTTTTTTGGAGTAGGGCGACATATCTCGATGTATTATTTTTTAGAAAGGCAACATAATTTGACATCTTGTTGCAAAAGTCAACATACCTTGAAAATGCTAATTTATCAGTCCTTGTCAAAAAGTATAAGATTTGAATTAACGTTTCCTCTTGATTTTTGAACAATCTCCATTAAAGTGTATACATAGGCTTTAACAATCCTTATGAGGGAAAATCTTAAGGAATTAAATGTTAATTTACATGTAATTTTCACTATTTTTTCATCTCAGAAAACAAAGATATGTGTATTATATGCTAAGATTGAGAAAAAACATAGATTTACTATTTGGTATATTTCGGAAAATCCAATAACTTTATGGACATATTATCATTCATGTAAAACATGTCTGATGTTTTGCTTGCAAAATTCTTTTATTGACGAATATGATTTGTGAAAATCAACCAATTGGCGAAAATGAGTCTATAAAAATATCACGATTCTCATTGAATGTTTCCATTAAAAGTATTAACTTGAACATCATAATCGTTCTTATTCGGCTATGAAAACCATGGGAATTCTATTACGTCACCATTTTCCTCTTCCGGGTTTAGAAAATTCCAACTTGGTAATTCCTACAGACTAGTCCACTGCATTTTGGGTTACAACTGATATATCAGTTATAATTTCATTTTAACCGGTCAAGGCATAGGGTAAGCTAAAAGAATTTATATGAATTGAAAATGGTTGGTTTGATAACTATAATTTCTGCAGAAGGGGGATAATATTACAAAAATACCATATAAAGCTAGAAACATAGATAAGCATTCACCAAACAAACTGGAATTGAAACAGTAGGCAAGTCACCCTTCACCATCTTCATTCGGTTCATCCTCTGAAGCAATGAAAACCTTGAGTGCATCAGGCAGCTACGTGGCACATACCCAATTGCTTGATGACGACCCTTATCCCTCTGCCCATAATCTGCATCATTTTAATTGTAGTTAATCAATCCGAATGAGGGAAGTTGTAAAATGAGCTTTTATGAAATCCTTAACATTAGTAATTGCCGCATGGAGAAGTAAAGAAGAGCCACTTCCTGCCACAAAAGCTTGTGTGGCCAAGGCCTTTTCCAATGCATAATCATCTCGCCTCTTTCTGATCTGGCCAGAGTGTGGCATTAGTATGCATTGGGGAATTTATCAGGGGTTTTATTCTCTGCTTTGAAGTTCAGAGAAATCCTTCCCTTCAAAATCAAGGCATAATACTGCCGAAGAGATAAGATCATAATTGATAAGCTCTACTTGCAATTAAATTTATTTTTTGTTTGTTGTTTGATGGCAAAATATTTATAAGCTTCTAATAGTTCCATGGCAGATAGAGTGACCTTTGAAGTGTCTGGAGATCATCAAATTTGATGATCTACAGCAATGATAGCAGTCCTTACTTACTTGTTGCTTTATTTTAATCAGAAGGTTAGAGATTAAATGGGTTCTTCTATTTCAAAATATGAATCTACAATGTATAGATCCATTTTTCTTTATAACATAATCATTTTACTCACCGTGTAGGATGTCCCACAGACTTTCGTTTACCATGTAATTATAAAACAACAGGTTTCCATGTGGAAATTCACCTATTCTACAACTGCCTCCCATAGTTTGTGAGCCAGATTTTACTTGTTGCAGTTTTGTGTTTGCGAATTCATAATCAGGAGTCACTGAAAGAGATGAAGATTGATAGGATGCATGCCGGAATTTCTCGCCTTCATAGACTTCTGGAAGCAGATGTTGTGCTTCATGTTGTTCTAAAGGTTCAAACGGTCTACTGTATTTCACAGGTTGCATGGCAAGTTTTCTTCGTGGTGAAGCCACATCAGGATCTCGAAAGAACTCTGACGGATAGTACCCAACAACATCCTGTTGCACAAGATGCATGTTCTGTTGCTATTGCTGAGGGAGTTGAGGTTGCTGCTAAGACACAATATCAGCAGGAGGAACAAGATGCTTATAATTATCTTCAGGCCAATGATTGGCAACGTCCATTCTATTGACATCCCTGGGACTCCCAAATTTTGGTGAACCAGCATAGTAACCTTCATTTGAAGGAAACACCTTCATACAATGCTTGTATTTATGATGACTTGATACCGCCTCAGAAGGCAATGAGTCTTCTTGAAAAGGACACCCTGCTTCTGCCATAGAAGGCATGAAATCTTGTATATAGAGATGGCTACCCAATGTCCAGGGCGGCTGGTACTCCTGGCGGTAATGATCACTAGACTCTTCGAAGGGAGATGAGGGCTGCCTCAAAGGAGAAAGGGGCGGAGACGCAGAATGAATCATGTCTTGTTGCCTAGGTGAGTTCGGCAAACGAGTATGCACAATTCTCCTAGGGTTTGATCCATTGTCGGGGCCAACACAATTGATGGAACCACAAGATTCATTTCTTACAAGGAATTCAGCTTGTTGCTTTCTAAGGTCGCTAATACTACTGGAGTCATGCAATCCATTCAAAGCATCCACGAACCTCTGATCGACATCAGCTTCGATGCAGACAGAAGAAACATCAAAATGCTTGGAGGCCGAAAACAAAAACACTCTAGGCCATGGAAAAGCCACTGTTAAAAATAGTCGTCAAAAGGGAAAACGACGTTCAAAAGGCTGTCAAACGGCCGTCAAAATCAAACACCTTGAAAAGCGTCCGGGAGGTGCCAAATTTAACATCACTGCAGAAACGTCCGGAGGTCCTTTACCATAGAGGGGAACGCCCGCGTAATTATCGACTTCCATGATTTGCATAAACTCACTCTGATACTAAATCTTGAGTACTAGTAATTTGCACAACAAAAAGTTCTTCGTATTAATCAATTGTTATGTTCATTTTACAATGGAAGGATGGCTAATATATAGCCATACAAATAGAAAAAGCATTTCCTATAAAATAGGAAACTACACTAACAAATAACCCGTATAACAAACTAACAAACCTACCATTTATTCGTGATATATTGTTGTTTCGACTAACCACCCAAACAACTATTAACCATGTAAATATTAATTTCCTAACATTGTTGGGATGAACTGTTATTCTTGTCTTAGACCATTTGGCGTTTTATCCCTATCTAGTAGTTTCATCCGGGATGCTAATGGATCTCATAAACTTATTGTGTCTCTATAAGTTACTTATAATATACTTCATTCTTGAGTATCATGTCTTACAAATGTGTAAAAATATTTTTAATCAATTGAAATGTCCCAAAATCCCGACAATGGGTGAAATCCCTACAAAAGTTTAGTATTTGAGTTGAAGTGTTATCTCGCACACCGCCTTTATGGCACTACTCCAATTAATCCTCAAACCACACGTAATTCTCAACCTAGAGATATATTGTTATATGGATGTAACTACATTTGATAATCGAGACACTTTATAAGGTTTTATAATGGCTTGATTTATTTGTGTTTAGATTGGCTTATAGGACTCTTAACTTGGGAATATTAACTCTTAAACCTGTTTTATAGTGCTTGAGACCTATATGGGGTTGCTCCTAATGTTTATTGTTGCTTTAGGAAGATTTAGGAGAGCTTTGTATTCTTTTCGATTGATGTTTTCTATGCGAGCTCTTGAAAGTATCAAGTGGCTAAATGAGTGCATTGGACTTGCTTATATAATATTTCGTACATATAATTTTGAATTAAGGTCAACCCATAAAAAGATATAAAATTCAAACAGTGACATTGGGTGGCCTTGGACAAAACTATTATTTTCGGACAAAGGGTAGTGTAACACTGTAAGGTTTTATGCATGATAATTATGAGAAATGGGCCACTTGTGAATGATGCTAACATTTTTGTGAGTGGTGAGCAGTGTAATGAGGAGAGCAAGTCTTGCAATAAAAATAAGGATATAGAAAACAAGCTCATAATAGGTGCATAAGTCATGGTTTAGGGATTAAGCCAATATTAACACTATCAAGTGAAAAAATACCAATCTTAGGTGTCTACATTTGCCCCCTTAAGCTAGGAAATGAAATTTACTCAAAGGAAAATATACATAAGTGTGTCATTGTCATGAAAATGTGCAAAATGAAAACTTCATATTTTGAAACATGACAACAGACCCTAGTGTCAAATTTTTTTATTGTGAAACTTCCTTGACACCCCTCCAAGCCTGTCCATCCCCGTACTAGTCCTATCCTATCCTTCTAGTGGTTCATATGTGTGTGTCACCCTTTCCCATAGGTGATTTAGGGATAATGATATTATTCAAGTTCCTTTTGAGGTAATGTCTTTCAATATAGATCTTTCAAAGAAAGCTTAGGAAGGGCTATTTGTTGGCCTTTCTAAGGTTTGTGCATATTCCTCAAAGAAGATTTCAAGTCCTAAATTCATCAGAGAGGTGTATTCATGAGACATGATCATTGTGAAATTTATTTTGGAATATTTTGGAAATATCTGGAGGTTTAGGATCCAATTCAAAGAAAAGGAGTTTTGAGGCCGAATGAGCTTGCACTACTGAAAAAGCACTTGAACTTGAGAAGATGATTCGGGAGCTCTAGATTGAGTTAAGATCCAAAAATATATCAATGGAAATATATTTCAGTCCTCTACATGGTGGTAATTTTATATTCTTCTCAAGTCCCATGAATTTTTCTATAAAACTCATTCTTTACAGGCACATCTGGTGATCTATAGGAAAAAGGGGGTTTTAGAGAGGGTTAAAAGCAGAATAGAGGCACGATACCCATCCCATCCTTCTAAAAATTCCATTTAAAGTCAAGTTCATATAAATAAGTGTCAAAATTCATCCTGGGAGCTCAAGATATGCCACTTTCAAGGTGTTCCCCAAGGTACAATGTTCGATACTTAGACAATTTTTTTGAGGACACGTGTCAGCATGGTGCTCAAAGTGCACTTTTGTGTCCCCATTGTCCATTTCCAAGGAGATATGGGGAACAAAAAAAAATTCCCCTCCCACCTTGAAGCTCCTGGACCTACCACATGACCCTGGGGGGTCTTCATAGGCACTTTTTGCTCATTTTCCAACCCCTCCTCTGCCGGTACATGAATGCCAAGCATCAGCCTAGGGTTGAGGCACACTTTTGTGCCTCCATTGTCCCTTTCCAAAGGGAAAAATGGGAAAAAAATGTGCTCCCCTCCCTCAAGGTAACCAAGCCTATATATAACAAGACTTAGCCATTTTTCATTCTCTCCGCCACATTTCTCCATTTGCACCTGGTACTCGCGAAAATTTTCTAGATTCCTCCATTGAATTTTTATCTCTTGCATCATTTTCCCCATCCCTCTAGGATTTCAACACAAATATTTCTCAAGAAAAATCACAAAATCCATGCTCTAGGCTTAGATTTGCACCAGAATAACTACGTACACTTGAAAACAAAAAAACTCATATCTAAATAACCAAATGAATGATCAAAATGATTTTTTTTGCTTCCTTCATCATTTTTAGAGGCCGTAAAAACCCAAGTGGTGGATTTTACATGCACAACAGGATTTTTTTCAACAAACAAACCCTCTTTTCCTTGCACTGATTTTAAAATTTTATTTTCTCCTGTTCTAAAGATCGAGTTGAGCTAAAATTTCATATGTGAGATAAAGAAGAAAAACCCATATAAAAAAAGTTGGTTTCATCAAAATATGAGGTGGGAAAGTGCACCTTCAAAACTTAAGGCATCCATTAATGGCTACCATGGTAGCTTCGTGCCTGAAGACCTCACTAGGAAAAAATTATTTTTCAAATTCCAGGGTTTCAATTGGCGAAACCTCTTGTTTGACTAGAGCATCGTGATGAATTATGTGAACTTCGTAATTGGTTCCATTTGAATCCAACACCAAGAAGGCCAGTTTCTATGTTTAGTAAGTCTCTATATGAGAGCTTACTAAAAATAGCAAGTCTGAGAAAAATGTGCATTCACACTCTTCATTCCATCCCAACATGATCGAGACACTCAAAAATTGGCAAAATCAACAGAAATGTTAACAATGGTCGGAATGGGTACTCACCGTGGGCATACTAAAATTAGTAAATGGGTGAAGTAGGTTGGAAGTGGTTAAATTTCAGTACTTCCCACATTCCTGATTGGTCGAAGCACTCACAAAAGTTTCTCGCTCAGGTTTCAAGTAAATAATTGCATTCCCTGATGCGATGAGTGAAAAGAGTCAAAATGAAGAAAGCTGTCATTTTGCATCAAATGCCGTTCAATTGCCTCCAAGATCAAAAGGTTTTCTCAATAATGGGAGTTATCTCTCAGTATTTCTAGTGGTCTTCATCTCAATTGCTCATCATTTCTCTTCTCGGTGTATTCAAGTAAGGTGCAGAAGTTCATCGTTTCAAGAGTCTTGAAAGGGAAAAATGTTCAAAGTGAATTTAATTAGAGTTTCCCTTTAGTGTAGTAGCATGCATAAGGTCATCGGGGTCATTTTCCATCTTTAAATTCTTTGGTCATGATTTGTTCAAGTGTGGGAGGACATCCTTCATTGTCTACAATATTCTAGGGATCAAGTGTTTCTCGCTTCTTCACTCAATGTACCTAATGGGCTACAATTGTTTATCATTTAGAAGGAGGTTTCTCATGGTGTAAAAGTGTTCAAATATCTAGAGTTCATCATTGCATTGAAGAATTTCATTGGTTCATATATGGAGTTGATCTTCATCAAAGGCAGAGGCATATGCATTCATGCTTGAAGCTTCTCTTCTCCCCCTCCTTCTCTCCTTCTCCCTCTTTCTTCTATCTCCTTTCTAATTCTTTATTGGGCTTCATCATTGTATTTTGTCCTATTCACTTAAGTGACATATTTTCAAAAATGTAAAATTATTTTCTCAAAATTAGAAGAGAAATACTTAATTTGTATTTTCTAATGGCAAATGAAAAGTCACAAGTGGAATATGAAAACAAAGAGTCATATGAGGGAGGTGAGAGGTCAATTCACATTGCTATAAATTGGGATGGCTTCTCCATTCAAAAGGATCCTAAAATAACATCATGAAAGTTAGAAAATCTTAATAGCAATTGCGAATTGTTATATATGGATTGAAGCTTTGTATTCATCACTATACATGAAATAAAAGTTACATTTCTTCCATTTTCCTCTTCTTGTATTCCTTCCAAATGCACACAAATCATTCTCATTCTCACCAATTCCATTATAACTAGTGATTTCGCTAATTAACTAATGTTTCTTACCACTTTGATCGATTAACAAGTGTTTTTTTATCACTAAACCTCTTTCACATTAGGATGCCACTTTACTGATGAATCGTAAGTCAAAATCCTCTTCAAAATAGATAATTAACATTATTAGCTAATTTAGCCTATTTTGCCCTTGTTTTGGTCAATATACCCTACTATTTGCTCAAACCCCTCTTCCAACCACTCAAAATCACCCCCGCTTCTCTCCATAAAGCCTAAGTGAGCTTCAAAAGCTTATCCTAGCCTCCTAGTTGACCCTAAGTGGTTGATTAAGGCTCCACACATCTTAATCACTTGGTAATTCACTAATTATGATTAGCAAAGCTTAATCATGATTAACAATTCTAATCTAATTTGGGATTTTAGTCCCACATGCACCAAAATACAAGTTTTCCCCAAAAGGAAAACTATAAAAAGGGTTCACCTCATACCTTAATACTTTACACCATGCTTTGATTTGCATCTCATATAATAAATATGATTTATAGCCAAGCTCAATCCTTGCCTAAAGTCTTCAATGGGGTTAGTAGATGGATATCCAAAATGACCATGTAGTCATTTGGAGAGGCCATTTCACCTTTGTTTGGAGTAGCAACCATCCCATTTGATTGCCCTCTTAGGTCTATTTAGGCCCATGTTAGGTAATTGAACATATTAGTAGGCATGTTTAGTTAGATTTTGAATTATATTCATGTTAGTTAAGCATTCCATTAAGCTTTATCTTTAGTGTTACATTCCTAGACTTAGAGCCTTGACTAGAGGTGGCAATGGTGTTAGCCTTCCTTATTAGTCATGTAATTTTCTTTGTAAATTTTAGGGTGCTTTCATTTGGCATGCTCGGTGGGACAATACCCCATTGCATTCAATTTTTAAAGTTTTTAACTTAGTTTCAAAGTTTTTCATTTCAAGTTTTCTAGCTTAGTTTCAAGTTTCCTAGATTAATTTCAAGTTTTCTAGTTTAATTTCAAGCTTTCTAGAGTACTTTAAAGCTTTTTAGATTAGTTTCTCAAGATTTTTAGATTAATTTCAAAGTTTTAGAGTAATTTTCAAATTTTTGTAGATAAATTTTTAAAATAGGTAGTTATTTCAACTAGATTAGTAGTAAAATTTGTGTTTTCATGTTCTTTGTAGGATATAAGGAGGTGAAGCCCTATCAAAATCTCCTCAAAATGCCAAAGTTTTGATATTTTTCAAGAAATCCTCTTCAAAACTCAGATTTTGAGCATCTATAGGAAAGGGTGCACTTGTGAAACAAAGGGTGCAATGTGCGTACAACAAAGAGTGCGCTTGTGCACTATGCATTGATGCCCCTTGCTACACTAAGTGCATAACCTATCTTCTAGAGGCCATAACTTTTGCTCCCGACCTCAAAATGATCCATTTTTTTTTGAGTTGGAAAGGTATTGAAGTGAACTATGTAATGGTAACATAAATTTGGGTTTTAGAGTTACCAAAAATTTAGGTTTTCAATTTTTATAAAACTAGTCATTTTCTAACAAGTTAACTTAGGGTTTGATGAGTGATTTTGTTTCATGCTTTGTATGACTTTGGAATAGGGTTGTGTATGCTCTTCTCTTACACCTTGTGTGATCTTGAGAATCAAAAGCACCTCTAAACCACTTTTTTCTTATTTGGAGTAAGTAAGAACAATCATCATTCATTTCTATGCTTAAAGGAATAAACTTTCATTTTGTAGATCAATTTTCAAACTAGGTAGTTGTTTCAACTAGATTAGTAGTAGAAGTTGTGTTTTCATGTTCTTTATAGGATATAAGGAGGTGAAGCCCTGTCAAAATTTCCTCAAAATGCCAAAGTTTTGATCTTTTCAAGAAATTCTTTTCAAAACTGGATTTTGAGCATCTACAGGAAAGGGTGCACTATGCACTGCACTATGTGTGTGTGTAACACTATATTTTGTGGCTTGTGCCTATGCAACAAATGGTGCAACTGTCAAAAAAAAGAGTGTGCACTACTGTGTGTGCTTATGCAACATTGAATGTGCGAGTGATTTTTGCCTCTGCATGTGCATAACTTGGGTGTGCTTACGCATCATTGGGTGCACCTACGCCTCACTGGATGCGTTTGTGCACCATTGACTTGTGTAAAATTGATAGAGGATGCACCTATGCACTACTATGTGTGCTTGTGCACTACTGGGTGTGCCCATGCTCTACAGAGTGCCCATGCACTAAAGAGTGCGCCTATGCACTAAGGTAAAATTTTCTTAAACTTCAAATTTTCAATTTTTTTTTAGGATCTCTATCATTTTTAAAGGTTTTTAGTTGTTATTTTTGTCAATTTTCTGATTTTAGAGCAATATTCCTAACAAAATTGCCTTAGGGTTTGATAAGAGATTTTTGATTAAATTGGCTTAGGGTTTGATGAGTGATTATGTTTTCATACTTTGTTTAAGTTTGGAATAGAGTTGTGTATGCTCTTCTCTTGCACCTAGTGTGATCTTGAGAATCAAAAGCACCTCTAAACCATTTTTTCTTCTTGGGAGTAAGTAGGAACAATCATCATTCATTTTGTGCTTAAGGGAATAAACTTTCATTTTTGACATAAACATGATCTTTTAGTTTAAGATTTTTCACTTGATAAATAATCAAGGCTAAAATTTGTGTATGCTCTTCCCTTGCACCTAGTGTGATCTTGGGAACCAAAAGAAATTTTAGTCTTTCATTAAGAAGCACTTGGATTAATTGGGAATAAACCTTGTTTTGAAAAATTTTGATGGTAGCTAGTTGATTTACAAGTCTTTTCATTACTATTTTTCTATGATATTATGAATCTTTTTGAACTACTAACCATTTGTGTGAAGGACCTAAAATTTGTCAAAGAAAGAAGGGCTCTCTTCAAACCAAATTATAACATTCATGTGTGTTGTAGGGTTCAATGGTAGTCTAAACCAAATTTCTTAATCCAAAAGATAAAAAACACACCAACACACAAATTCAAAACACCGTATTGTAGGTTTTGGTTAAGAGCTACGACTCATCCGCTTTAAACTAGGACATAACCCCTTTGGCATAAGCCTTAAGCTACAACAATGGGGGTGGTCCTAGGAACCCTAAAGTAGTTCATGTAAGAGGGAACCTTGTGAATGAAATAGGAAAGTGCTCCACACTACCGAATTGACTAGTATGCCTTGAAAGATTAGAGTCAAAGTTATTTCCATTGCGACCCCAGTGATAATACAATTGAACACACTAGTTTCTCATTGTATTAGAAGGGGGTAAAGTAAAGTCGAGATACTCCTTGGGAAACCTTGGCAAACCGAGCTCACAAAAGTAAACTTGTGACACATAGAGAGAGAACCCCTAGGAAAGCTTGTTGGCTTGGAGCCAATTTTGTCTTAGTTGTTATACTTGAGAGCTCTCACAAAGTGACAAATTTGTTGGATTCAAACTCTTGTTTTCAAAAGGGAAAAAATCTCTTAAAGTTGAAACCACGTGACATTTCATCACGAAATATATTTAGTGTTATTTTGACCTAGTTTTTCACTTGTCCTAAGACAAGGAAAAACTCTGCCAAAGTTACACCAAGTATTTTTCAACACCACTTGGTTTACACCTTTGTTTTCTTGTTGCCCATTTTGGGACAAAAGAAAACAACATATATGGATACCTACTAGAAATAATTGTGTCCACCACTTTTGTAGTCTTCTTGCATGACCAAGTTGTAATGTTAGAATGCAAGAGTTGAAAGTGTGAATGGTATGTCATCAAGTTCTAGTAGCCCCTCTTGTCTCAAACCCATATTAAGACTTACTATCATTGTAGTTAGGTTGTCTTATCACTGACTTCTTTTGAGTTGTTACATTGCCCACATTATAGCCATACAATTGTGATATTTATGTCTTGTTTCCATTGTGAAACTTGGCCTAAATCTCTATATTGTATCGTTACGATCGCTTTCGCACACTTAATAATTCCTTGATATACTTAGACATAGTTTTTACATCCTAACTTTTCTTGAGTTTTGTGAGTGTTGAGGTTACTTTGTTAGCATCACTATAACACCATTTTGATACTAAAATCTTACTTTCTTGCAAAGTTTGATTACGTGTCCAAATAGCGTTGTTACACTGCTCACATTTGTATCATCCATTTTACAAGACTTAGACTTTATTAGTGTTTAGAAACTGGTTTTGAGTATACCTTGTTAGAGGATCATGTGTCAACATTATCTTAGCATTTAGGTCTTGTTTGTTTCAAACTTGACCTAACTGATGATATTATGTTGTCACTATTTGGTTTCAAACCTATCTTGAAAAATCATAGGGAGTAAACTTTTTGGTGTGACTGAATTTGAGTATTATACGTCATTATATTGTCTTAGAAACTCATGTCATATATTATCTTGCTAGGGTATATCATTCTTTATTCTTTATCTTGCTTAGGTTCATATTGACCTATTAGATTTGTGGCTATTTTATAGTCACTTTTTTTTGTGACAACTTAGTGTCATTACCACTTGGTTTTCCTAGGGATCATGTTTGCCAAATGTCTAGTTGGTTTCCGTTATTGTGCTTCCCAAATCAAAACAAAATTTCCTTCCAATCAAAGGAGTTCAATCGCACTATCTTAGTCTAGACATTTGTATCCCACAAATGCCAACAATGACCAACTATCGTGAGGTTCCTTATACATATGACACTAAGGAATCAAAGTTTTGGAATTCCCATCAAAGGATGCCCATCATGGCTAAGCCTCATTTAGTTCTTCATGTTAGAGACCCACTCGGGTACCCTGTTCCCCACCTTCATCTCATAGTTGGTGGTATGGTTTGGATGCTTCTAATCCAAATTATTATTCGAGTTCCCCCACTCTTCTTCTGACTCCGATCCAAACTATTATTGATTCTTCAGATTCACCTCGATCTTCTGAAAATTCTCATCAGAGCTATTCAATGCATTCAACTCTTAAGTCACAGTCCTCCCTTTCTTCATAGGACTCCCCTTATCAGTCACCTAAATGACATATTCCTCCTTTGAAGATCCGTGCAACCCCAAGTCTCGCTAATCAAACATCTAATTTGGTTCTTGAGTCGCGGTCCTCCCTTTCTTCGCAGGACTCCCCTTATCAATTGCCTAAACAACATCTTCCTCCTTTGAAGATCCATATGGCTCCAAGATCCATCAATCAAACATCTAATTTGGTTCTTGAGCCATGGTCCTCCCTTACTTTACAGGACCTCCCTTATTCACCCTCGACAACCTCTTCCTCTCGTTGAAGATCTGGGTGAATCCAAATCCTTCTAAATCAACTCTATGTGTCACAATCATCTTCCAAGTTGAATCCCATGTCATAATCATCAATTTCGACGCCCATGTTATAATCATCTAAGTCAACGCATACATCACAAACACCTCAAACAACTCCTATGTCACAATCATATGTTGATTTTCTACAAGTGATCCTCATTGTTTCCCGAAATATGTCATCTTCTAGAAAACCTATGCCAATCAATTATAAATCTACATCTTCTTCTACTCACAAGACATCTTGATCCAAATCTACTTCATCTCTTGAGTCATCATCTTCTCAATCTTCCACACCAATTGGACCCATTTCTTCTATTCAACCTCCTATGGTCATCAAATAAAAATACCCCTACCAATCGATTCATCTCGAGATGAAGAGACAATCATCACAAAATTCCTAGGGTTACACGATGGCATTCCCTAGAGGATTACAATCAAGGATTTAATCTTGAATTGATATGCTTGTGTATTGGGAAGAAGAAATTGATTCCTTTTGTCAGAATACTAAGGAAGATCCTAAGACCATTGAGGAAGATCCTATCTTTTCTTCACATCCTTCTTTACATAGCATGATTCCTCAATCACAATCTCACCTTGGGTCACCACCTGGTAGCCCATCGTATGCTTCTATATGTGGGGCACCTCCAAGTTGCCCTTCATCATCTATTTGTGGCTCACCTTTTGGTAGCCCATTTTCTTCTCACCTTGGGTCACCACCTAGTAGCCCATCATCTTCTATATGTGGGCACCTCCAAGTATCCCTTCATCATCTATGTGTGGCTCACCTCCTGGTAGCCCATTTTCTTCTATATGTGGCTCACCTCTGGGTATCCCATCTTTGTCTATATTGGGGCACGTCTTAAAAGTCCCTCATCTTGATTCTTGGGCCACATCCTAGTAGCCCATCATCTTCTATATATGGGACACCTCTAGGCAATCCCTCATCTTCAATCCTAGGGCCACATCTTGGTAGTCCTTTATCTTCAATCTATGGGACACCTCTTGGTAGCCCATCCTCTTCAATTCTTGGACCGTATCCTTTGTGTCCATCACATTGTCCTTCTATCAATGATTATGGCCAGCCCACCATCATTTCTCACATCAATTTTATTTGTCCACTTTCTTCTCCCACTTCTCGAGATCAGACAAGTCACATATTAGCTTATAGGAAACCAAAACAATTCCTTCATTAGACTAAGCTCAAAAATTCCAAGAGCTCCAAAGCTCACAACAATTTAAATGATCTTAAAGTTTAGAATCAACCACAATTCAAAAAATACACATCAACGCACCCATCAAGTAAAGCACAAAGTTCGAAACCTATGGATATGGACCTCAAGCTCCCACATGCAACATCCATGTTTCACGATAAAACACAATCATCTATTGAGTATGAGCTCACCATGATCATTGAGATCGAGGATAATATGACTCTTGATAAGCAAACATGCCTAATCTTTTTATCAAGGAAATCACTAACATTATTGTTGGATCTTATCATGCCAAGTGACCTTGTTGGTATTACCTTTTCAAAAAATGTAAAAAACAAAAAAATGAGAAAACATTTCAAACAAACAAAAAATGAGAAAAATTTCAAAAAACAAAAAAATGAGAAAACATTTCAAAAAAAATTCAAAGGTAAATGAACACACATTGCAATCAAGTATTGCATACACATGGATGTTCTTTCTTCCCTTTCTTTCTCTTCTTCTACAAGTCTTCCTACCATTTTCATCCCTTTGGTGATATTTTGGTTATCCTATTCACACGCATTTTATGACATTTATCTCTATGGTATCCGTTTGGCCTTGGTCTTTTATCACCTTGGTAAATAAAAGAACAACTAACCTCATAGAGATCCTATCACAATCAACATCTAAAAACTTGTTGCGAAGAACTTTTGGACATATTTGTTGACACTAGCCAATGTCGTCATCACAAGCACTTCACCTCCTTCCATCAAGCCATTAGTGGTTCTTAACCCCTTGTCAAACAAGAGAGCTGAAATAAGTTTTCAGAAAGCAAAACAAAATCAATCAAATCAAAAATCCAAAGCTAAAAGCAAAAGAAATTGATATATAACTCTCTCTTGGGGTATTTCCAATAATCTCTACCGGGGCTATGGATTCCTAAATGATAGTAGAGCAATGTTGTGATTAGAATCAAATGCATCTCTGTCAGGGGCTATGAATCTGACTTGACACCAGAGTAATGTATGAATCTCCTTCCACAATCCATTAAAAAAATTCAACTCTGAAATATAAATCATTCCTACACATTGGCTAGGGTGTCTTCACTTGTTGTTTATCAAATCTTCCCTCCAAGAGGTAATAAATTTCCACGTGTACACACTGGATCTCAATGAACAAACAAGATTAGTATGTTACCAAGTGTCTTTTTTTGGACCTTGTTTAGACTCTTACTCTAGTCTGTATCTTGTCTCATGATTTGTGCCTTGGGCTAATCACTTCTTCATCGTGAGGCTTCTAAGCTACATACATTCACATCATTCTTCTACTTCATTCAAAACATCCATGTGTATAAGATTGCCTTTTTCCATGTTTGTGGAAACCTTTGTCCCCTTCACAAAAACAATCTTCCACTTCATTCTATCATGTGCTTCTTGGCTAGCTTACGCTGGGGGCATCCTTGCTCCTTCCTAAGCACTTCATTGGTTTTAAGTTCATCATCAGGTTGAACCTATCTATATTGGCCTTGATCCAAACTTCTGCGTGTGAAGTTTTACCTTTGTACATTCCCATCTAACATTGGGGGGAAACTTTGCATCTTTACTTTCTTGCACATATGTGTGGCATTCTACCCTTGTACATCCCATCTATCGTTGGGGCATTTCGTTTCTTCGTTTCCTTTACATAGCTTCAAAAACTTCTAAAAATTAAAAACATTCAAATATGCTTCAAAAATCAAAACATTCAAATATGTTTCAAAAATTCAAAACAATATATCTACAAGGTCAATCAGGTCATTTATTATGATCTTATTCTTCTATTCTACCATATTTCTTTTTCTATTCTATCATCACTTTCTTCTATTTTTCTTATAATTCATCTATTTTTACCATCGGGAAAGTATTCATTTTCTTCTAAAAACATTTAAAATTGTATTTTGTGCATGGACACACCCCTGAGTGCACTAGCACACCCTTGAGTGCACCAACACACCCCCTAGTGCATAGGCACACCCATTGCACTAGCACACTCTTTATTGCACCAACACACTCCTCAGTGCGTAGGCGCATTCTCCTTTCTCCTAAAAACCCTCAGTGTGTAGGCATACTCCTTTATGCGTAAGCATACTTTTGCATAGGCACATACACTTGTGCACCAACACATGCGTGCTCATGCTCCACTGGAAAAACCAAAAAAGGCAAAAAAAGAATATTTGCATAGGCACATGCCTTTGTGCACCAGCACATGCTTGCTCACGCTGTACTAAAAAAAAAAAAATTCCATAGGCACATGCCTTTGTGTACTAGCACATGTATGCTCACGTTGCACTAAAAATAAAAAATTGCATAGGCACATGCCTTTGTGCACCAACACATGCATGCTCACGCTGCACTAAAAAACAAAAATTTGCATAGGCACATGCCTTTGCGCACCAACATAGGGCTTTGCACACAAGCACATGCGTGCTCAAGCTCGCTATTTTTTCAAAAAAATCCAAAAATTGGTAAAATCATTAAAAATCCAAAAATTGCAAATTTTCTTTTTTTCAAAAATTGGTAAACGACATGCACACAGCTGAAGCCTGTGTTAAATGAATTGTCCTCAAACATCAAAATTTTTCCTACAAAAACATATTTCTTAAGTTTTTGTTTGTTCTTGTCTCAAATGACTTGCGAGATCATCGTGATTTACCCCATTACTAAATTTGGAGTGTAAACTATGTCGATACTCCCATGCAACATGTGAGTGAGTTGCCAGAGACTGTGTCATAGTGCACAAATGTTTTCCATGGGGTGACTTGTGTTATCCGTTATTCCCCTCACATGTATCCTTGCTTGGGGCACCATTTTTAACCCTTGTCATTACAACACGAACATTCGGGAACTAAAGCTTGATAACAAAAACATTGGTGCAACTATCTTGAACATTATTTGTTTGAGTATGTGTGATTATACTTGTTTTCTCGCTATTAGGTAGTTGGTTTACATTCTGTATTGCATTACATTCTATATGTTGTATGGAGTTAAGCATCATTTTACTTTCTCGTATTGCATTGCATAATGTATGTTGCATGGAGTTACATATTTTTAGCAGTAAACAATTGTTCGTAATATAGCTTTTCATGTTATTTACACTTTTGTTTATTTTAATAAAGGTTGATGATGTAGATCTAGGGCAAAATGATACAAAAATTTTCTTATTGAAAGGTTGGATGCAAAGATTAGGCTTGTCTTATATTCTCCATTATCATTTCTTCTCCATTATCATTTATTATCACTATTAATTTTTTTCAAGTCACCTAGGGTAATAAACAACTATGTTTGTCCCTATCCTTATTTCTTCTAAACAACCAAATATTTCGCACATGTTTTTATCTTATTTCATCTTTCCGTTTCAATCATATTTTTGATCGTCGATTGACTTCTTCTATCACCCCATCGACACTCGAGGGGGCATCCTTCATCCTGCTAATTTTTCTTCAAAATTTACCTATTTATGCTTGTCTACTATATTTGAAGTGAAGTCACTAACTTCACCTCAAATAGGGGCAAATGTAGACACCTAAATTCCGCTTTTGCAATCTTATTTCCAAATGCACACAAATCACTCTCATTCTCACCAATTCCGTTATAATTAGTGATTTTTGCTAATTAACTAACATTTCTTACCACTTTGGTCAATTAATAAGCACTTTGTTGATCACCAAACCTCTTTCGCATTCAGGATGCCACTTTATGATGAATCGTAAGTCAAAATCCTCTTCAAAATAGATAATTAGCATTTATTAGCTAATTAAGCCTATTTTGCCCTTGTTTTGGTCAATATACCCTACTATTGGCTCAAACCCCTCTTCCAACCACTCAAAATCACCCCACTTCTCTCCATAACGTCTCAACAAGCTTCAAAAGCTTATCCTAGCCTCCTAGTTGACCCTAAGTGGTTGATTAAGGCTCCACACATCTTAATCACTTGGTAATTCACTAATTGTGATTAGTAATTCTAATCTAATTTGGGCTTTTAGTCCCACATGCACCAAAATACAAGTTTTCCCCAAAAGGAAAACTATAAAAAGGGTTCACCTCATACCTTAATACTTTACACCATGCTTTGATTTGCATCTCATATAAGAAATATGATTTATAGCCAAGCTCAATCCTTTCCTAAAGTCTTCAATGGGGTTAGTAGATGGATATCCAAAATGACCATGTAGTCATTTAGAGAGGCCATTTCACCTTGTTTGGAGTAGCAACCATCCCAATTTGATTGCCCTCTTAGGTCTATTTAGGCCCATGTTAGGTAATTGAACATATTAGTAGGCATGTTTAGTTAGATTTTGAATTATATTCATGTTAGTTAAGCATTCCATTAAGCTTCTATCTTTAGTGTTACATTCCTAGACTTAGAACCTTGACTAGAGGTGGCAATGGTGTTAGCCTTCCTTACTTATTCATATAATTTGCTTTGTAAATTTTATGATGTTTTCACCTCTACTTCTCTCTCTTATGCACTTTGCAAGCATAGTGATCCCAAAAGAGCTTTGTATCTTTGATAGATGAATCTAAGAACTTGGTGTCTAGGTTTTTCCATCTCACTAAATAACTTCATTGTTGCTTTCCTCTATATTGAATGTTGAACTACTCTAGTTATTGGGTGTGAACTCTACAATTGGCCTACTCATGACAAGTAATCTTCCTTTCCTAATTTCTCTCCTTCCCCCTCATTGTTGTGATTTCCTCCCTTGTACCCCATACAAGCACTTTTCCATAGGTTCAGTGGAGTGTCCTGTGTGATCCCCAACCTATTTGGCCAACCCACAACATTTAGTTTAGGATTATATTAGTTACATTTAGTAATGGGAGCTACACCATCCAATGGAAAGGGGCGTAGACAAGTGAACATTGGTGGAGACACCTAATTTGCCCAACTAAAATATTTTCTCACCAATAGTTTTGATGACTCCACTAGGGAAATATTTTCCCAAGTGCACCCAAAAAGGATATCTGCCCAAAAATACTAAAAATTATATATTAAAACAAAACAAAAAAAATCAGATTTCATAGGAAAATCATTTTTGAAGGTGACTCCATCAAGGAATGAATCCTTGTCACATTGTTCGCTTACACAATGAAGAAATTTCAGATTGGAGTGAAGTACCAATGAGTGATAATGAATAAGAAGAAGAAGAAGAAGATACCATCGTTTTGTAACGTCTCTTATAATTCCAAGAAAGGTGAAGGAAAGAAGGCCTGTACCATCTCTGCAGAAACCAAAAAAATATTTCCATAATGGAGAAAATAATTGTTTGTGAAGATCCCATTATCAAGTCATGGTGGTTACAATTCAAGAAGAGTGGAAATTTCTCCTCTCGATGATCGAGAATCCAAAAGATGGATGAATAAGATCCGGAAGAGAGAAAAAGGTGTATGAAGGACACGATAGTGTAGAATCCACTAACGGTAGCTTGTTCAACTTCATACAACTAAAGAGTGTTATTAGGGATATGGATAAAGCTAAGGGCAAAAGGAAACTACAAAACGATGAAGAGGATGATATCACTACTGAAATTTTCAAGAAGCTTCAATCTCTGGATGGCAAGCTTGGCAATGCAAAAGGGCGTAATGATTGTATCCTCTCTACCCTTAAAAGTATCTACAATTTTATCGAGCAACATGTTCATAGTATTTGCAGTCTCAACGGTATTACCGAGGACATTTGGGGCTCCAAGGAGAACAAAGATCTTGCAATTGCCCAGGTGGATTTGAAAGACCCTTCCCAGGCCACCGCCATTGCATTCTTCATCTCACTCCAAACGATTAAAGCCAAGATTGACCGGGCTATCAAGTGATGCAGAGCTTTGCTCTTTGCATCTTGGCGGTGAAGTTGCTTTATTGACTAGCATTTTGGTAAATAATGTTTTTGGCTGAGATGACCAGTGATGGTTATCTCTTGTTCATTTTTTGTCTCTTCTACTTTTGTTCGGATCACTGTTTGTCTTGATCCTGTTTTGTTACTATATTGTATTATCTGGCTGTTGAGCCCCTTGATGTTGGATGTTTTTCTCTTTTAGGTTCAGTTTTTCCTCTTTTGGTATCTGGCTTTTGAGCCTTTTTGTACATAGGGTATAGTCCCTTCAAAACTATTTACCCATAATAAAAAAACTTCATCGCGACGACTAAGAAACTCATGAAATTATCTTTCATCTCCCTTCGTCTAGATGACTTCCTCGTATAGAGTGATGAAGAAACGAGAATTTTGAAAAGAGAATATGTGCAAAGGATTTTGAACGTAGTGGAAGGAAATTCGACTCGAGATGTATCATGAAGTTTGGAAATATGTTTTGGAATCAGAAAGAAGGTATGAACATCTTGAAGCCCTTCATCGAGTGGAAGAAGAAAAAGCTATTTTTCCCATGGAGGAAGACTTGTTAGTGCAAAATCATAGCACCCCAAATGAGTTCTATAGATTTGATTTTCTAAGGCAGAGTCATTTGGTGTGATCCACATAACATTGAACTTTCCCCAAGGTGTGGGACCTTACAAATGGAAAATCTCTCCAGATTAAAGGTTGGTTCCTATTCCTCTGTTTAGGTGCATACGTGAGAACTTGCAGAGGATCTATCTCTATACCTAATCTAAAATTTTCCAAGGAGACAAGGATAAAAAGGAATATAAGAAATAAGAAATAACTAAACCACAAGGTGATGCACGGAAGGAATGATGAATACTAGTTTTGTTGATAGACACAAACCAACAAAATTCATACAATAATCAAACATAGATAACTAGATTTATAATGAAAGACCAAACGCGAGAAAAAAAGACATAAAGGATCTAGAATCGATCACAAACGTGTTTTATTGCTCTGCAGATTGATACAATGCATTATAAAACAACCAGGAGGTAAGAAACATTTTGTAATTTTAATGGAAGGCCTAAACTCCATGAATTCCTTTGCAGAAGGAAAGAGGAGTCTACAAAACAAAATAATGTCCATCCCTTTACAACAATTCCTGAGTATGTATTTATAGATTCAATACAAATGGGAGAAAAAGAGAGAAGCGAGAAAAATAGCTCCAAGCTCAACCACCACTATTTAATGTCTCCCATAAAATCTATTCCAAATCTGTCTGACTGAATCAAATCCTTATTTGGTGCCTCAAAGGAGGAAGAAACGACAGAGCAGATCAAATCCGACCTGGTTGTATAGGCAAGAAGATTCTGCATTAAAGGCCCGAAGACGTTTCTCCATTTTTACCTACAAGGACTGAAAAAAATGATTTTTTTAATCTTTCCATGGCATAGAGGATGTCGAGACGCTTCCAACGGTGTAAGATTTGTAATATTTTGAGCTCGAGTTGAAAGATATGCCCCTTCGAAGTTTATATTGGGTCCGTACAAATGGGTGGGAAAATAATTTGAAAAATGGGTCTCCTTTTTAATATGGGGCACGTGGCAGCCAGATTAGGGCAAAATCGGGTTGCGGGTCCATGATTTATCTTTTCCCCCATTTTCCAAAAAAACATAAAACTCAGAAAACCCTCGCAGCCCCGACGCTCCGCTTGGACATGTGGCACCCTTTGGTTGGCTGGGGAGATGCGCTTCAATTTTTATCTTTGTGCCTTTTTGACAAAAGGAAAATTTTCACCTTTTCCTCGACTCCCCGCTTTGACCTTGACTCGGGCTCAAATGCTGACTTTTTCCTTTGGGCGGAGTTGCGGCCCATTTTGCAACTTTTACACCTTTGGAATAACAAGGGCCAAAAACCAACTTTCCCCCGATGGCCCACTTTAGCGCTGCTAGTTTAGGCTTGCCATGTGGCGTTTCCTCCACTGCCTGCCCAATTTCTATGTTTTTGGCTAAGTCTTTTGCTTGGCGGGTCATATCTCTTGACCTAGGACACGCAGCAGTCTAGCACTTGTTTGAAACCCTCTCTCTATTCAATCCTTGAATTAGCACCATTTAGACACTTGGTAGCCTCCACCGGCCTGCCCTATGCATTGACTATTCAACTGACTCTCCCCCTTCTTTAGAGACTGGACATGTGGAGGCACCACACTCGCTTGAAATCTTGATTCAAAATTTTCCTTTGAAGGAGCGTTGAGTTGACACTTGGCAATGTCCGCAGTCTGTGGACTTTTCAATGGTCCCTTTTATCCTTTTGGACTCTGGGCCACATGGAGAGCTTGTGCTCATTTGGGTCTCCACCTTTGGACTAACTCTTGGAGATGTGCCAAGCTAACACTTGGTGACCTCTGCTTGCACTTTATACTTAGCCAATTTTTTAGACCCTCCTCCTTTGTCTTTGACTATTTGACTATTTGACATTTGGCTCCGTTTCACTGGGACATGTGGAGATGCGGCGCTTGTTTGAGCCTCCCTTTATGGATTCATCTTTGGAGAAGCGTCATTAGGACACGTGGCTCTCTCTGCATTGGCTCTTCCATACTTAGTCAATTTTGGACTCTTTCTTGAACGGTTTCGAGCCCGAAAAACTTTGAAACTTCACCATTTTTTCCCCTTCTTGCTCTGGTTCCTCTGCGGCACTGCCCCTTCTTTTCTGACCCTACTATTCCATTGTTGAGTCTACCTGTAACTTGAAAAATGGATTTAAGACATGGAAATAGCTCGATAGAGTTATTTCTTTTTACATAGGGTCATTTAATCTTTCTTAGCCCCCACCACTCCATTATTGAGTCCTTCTGCAACCTATTTACAAGATCTAAACGAGTTTTCTCAGGTTCTTTCTATGCGGGGTCATGGCTGATCCAATATTTTACCCGGGGGGTGAAATATGGATAACAATTTAGCAACTCACAGGGGTATCTTCTGCTAGATGAAAAGACCAATTACCTTGTCATATCCATTGGGCATGGAGTCGAAAATAATGGTCTGATACTGATTCTACCTTGATTCACGAGCCCGGCTATTTGCACTCTCAATTTTCATAAGAAATCTCGAAACAAAGGTTTATGAGAGTAGAAAATTATTTTGACCCGGGGCTTCATCCATCTCTTTGAATGGACTGCATAAGAGCAAAGCAAAACAACACCACAACTATATACAAAATTTAAAATCATACATGCTCCAAATAGAACATGCAGCGTGCAAAGCACTTAGGAGAAAAGCAACCTAAACTACAACAAGACAATGTGCACAAGCACTTAGAGGAAAAGGAATTAAACTAATATGTACAAGGTGATAACCTTCCTTCTAGTAGCAGTGTTTAAGATAGATTCCATTTACTAGAATCTGCAATTCCTCACCATCCAACGTAGACAATTGGAAAGCATTGCTACTTTTACATCTTGTGACCATGTAGGGGCCACTCCAAATGGCATCAAACTTGGAATGCCTTCCTGGTTTTTCCCGATCTGCATCCCATTTCAAAACCAAGTCTCCTTCCTGGAAGGTCCTTGTTTTTGCCTTCTTATCAAAGCATCTCTTGATTGAGGCCTGATCCTTCTCTATTGCTTGGAGTGCATGCTCTCTGGTTTCTTCCAATTCTATCAGCTCCACATACCTGGCCTCCATCGGTTCAAATTCAGACATCTCTAGCTGCTTCATGAGCTCCAATGCTAGCAACTCAAGTGATATAGGAAACATTGCCTCTTTCCCATAGACAAGTTTGAATGGAGAGTTGCTGTAGATCTCTTGGGTGTTATCCTATCAGCCCATAAGGCCGATTTGAGCTTTGTGTGCTAGGTTCTCTGATTTTCATCAAGAGTTCTTCTGATGATCTTTAGCAGGTTCTTGTTTGTGGACTCAGCTTGGCCATTACCTTGAGGGTAATAGTTTGATGAAGTGCTCAAGTAAGTCCCATTCTTAACAGCCCATCATGTGATCTTGGAACCTATGAATGCTAATGCATTGTTTGATATAATGGTGGCTGGCACTCTAAATCTAGTCACTATCCCTTCATAGAAATCTAGTATACTAGACTCATTAGCTTCCTTGAGTGCCACTGCCTCGGTCCACTTGGTGAAATAGTCTATTGCTATCAGAATCCATTTGTGGCCTTGGCTTGAATTTGGATTGATGACTCCAATGAAGTCCAATCCCCATTGCATGAAAGGTTGGTTGACTAAAATTGGGTGCAATGGAAGTGCTGCTAGCTTTTCTTTGCCTTTGAAGAATGCACAATTCTTGCACCTTTTGATCCATGCATAACAGTCACTAAACACTTTGGGCCAATAATAACCCGCCTTCATGATCTTGAGTGTTGTCACCCTTGGAGCAAAATGGCCTCCACTGCTTCAACATGGAATTCTTATAACACTCTCTCAACTTGATTTGTCTCAATGCATCTCAGTCAGAATGCCATTGATGTCTCTTTTGAACAAGACACCATCAATAAGAACATATGGGATGGCCTGTAGTTTGAAATGTCTCCTTTTTGCTTTACTCATCCCATGAGGACACATGCCTATTTGAAGGAAGTGCACCATGTCTTGAGTCCAACAAGGAGTAGGTACATCATCATTTCCTTCCTCTTGATTATCCTGTAGAACAAAAACAACCTCCTTTTCACTATTTTCTTCGTCTTGTTGACCTGAGGCTAGTTGTTCACACAACCCCTTCCCATGGACCAACTTAGTGACCTTGATCTCAATGTCATATTCCATGACACGAGTGATCCATCCTACACGTTTTTCATTTAGATCCTTTTTGAGAAGGAATTCTTTAACTCCCGCATGGGAGACCAACAATTGGATTTTATTATTTGAAACAGATGCTTAAAATTCTTTAATCCTCTGATTACTGTCAAGAATTTCTTTTCAATGAAGGAGTATCTCACTTCATAGTCTTCCAGACCTTGACTGAAGAAAGCAATTGGTTGTTCTATACCTTCTTTGTTTTGTTAAACTAAGATTGCAGAAATTGTGTCACTGCCACCAAAGGCATACAATATGAAGTCTTTAGAGAAATCTAGATTCACGAGAGTTGGGGCTTGTGATATAGCTTCTTTGATGGCCTCAAAGCTTGCCTTTCCTTCAACTGTCCACCTGAATGCTAAGCTCTTCTTCAACATCAACGTTATTGGCTTAACAAGGGCAATAAATTTTGGTACAAACCTGCGGACAAAATTGATTTTTCCTAGGAAGCTTTGAAGAGCTTTCTTGTGGCTTGGCAATGGCAATGCTCTTATTGCTTCAACTCTCTCTAGGTCAATTGCCAATCCTTCCTTTGATACAATATGGCCTAGAATCTTGCCCTCATGGGCCAAGAATATGCATTTTTTAGGGTTCAATGATACCCCAAAACTCTTGCATCTTTGAAACACCTGCCTTAGGTGGAAAAGGTGGTCTGCTGCATTTTTGGAAAACATCGTAATGTCATCCAGATAGATTAGTACTATTTTGTTGATTAGTCCTTTGAATGTCATATCCATTGCCCTTTGAAAAGTGGCTCGACATTGGACAATCCAAATGGCATTTTTTGTAGGCATAGGTGCCCCATTTGGTGGTGAAAGTTGTTTTGAATTGATCATCTTCTTTCACCATGATCTGGTTGTACCCTGAGTAGCCATCTAGGAGGGAGAATCTCTTTGATCTAGACACCACTTGCAAGATATACTCCATTGAAGGGAGTGGGTAGTGATCTTTGAGGGAAGCTCTGTTCAAGTCTCAAAATCTACACACAACCTAATATCTCCATTTTTCTTCCTGACTGGGACCAGGTTTGCAACCCAACTTGAGTGTTTGATTGGAAATATGATACTTTCCTCTATCAGCTTGTTCAACTCTTTCTTCATTAGAGGCTCAATGTGTGGATTGACTGGTCTTTATTTTTACCGAAGGGCTCAGCAGCTAGATCTAGTTCGATTGTGTTGTGCTAGCTTTGGATTGAACCCTCTTAGGTCTTCATAGCTCCAAGCAAACACATCTAGAAATTCTTGGCAAAGTTGTATGAATTCATACCTTTCTTGCTCGGTGACCACTTTGCCAATTTGAAGTGTTTTGCCTTCTCCAACTGGGATTGACTCTGAATCTTCTCCTTTGATATGTATGTTAGCCTTATCTTTTCTAAACTGATCATTATGATTGAAGATAGACTCCAATGTCACTAAGAATTTAGGAAGCTTGTTTGTATACAGCTGTACTATTTGATTCCAGTATTCGATCTAATCTACTTTGATTTCTACTAAGAATTCATCTTCTTCTTGTAAAAATTAATGATCTGCGATCATTCTCGAACACCTTCCAAGTATGTGTTGTTATCTGGCACTGTTGGCCTCACAACTATATGGATATGTGGTTGTTCTTTGTCTCTTTTGATGCTTTCAACCACATCAAACATTGCTCCAATTGCTGCAAGCCTATCGTGACTTCATTCTCCTTCCTGGGTATAGACACAATGCTGAAGGCCTCTAAATACTCCATGAGATCAAATACCCTACTCTTGTAGTTCTTGAGTAGGTCATTCTTGACAACATTAAGTCCTTTGACTTGATTGGCAACCAATTCATTGTCACCAAACACTTGCAAGTTCTTGATTCCTAGCTTCCTTGCCCAATGAAGACCATGGACCAAAGCCTCATATTCAGTAGTGTTATTTGAGCAGGAAAACTAAAATATTAAGGCTGAATAATATTTCACACCTTTGGGGGACACAATCATATCTCCTCCTCTAGCTACTTGTCTACTCCTTGAGCCATCAAAGAAAAATTGCCATACCTCATTGTCATCTTTATATTCTGGCTTAATTAGGTCAGGAAGAGGATGATTCTCTTCATGTAGACAAGTAAACACCTAGCTCAGATTCTTCCATCTCCTTATAGGGGTCAAAAGCATGTCTTTTTTGGCCCACTCATCGAGAGTCAAGTCTGGGATACACCCCACCTTGGTATCTTCTTCATAAGTGCTTAGGAGGTCTTCTTGATCAAAAGTTGAGAAGTTGGCATTGATTGGGCTAGGCACATAAGATTCAATATGATAATTAGCAATGGGCTCAGATCTGATTGTGGCCTTTGCCCCATACCTTGTTCTAAAGAGCATATGTGACCAATCAGTAGACAGATAACCTCCAATTTTGGTAGTGAAGTCCCTGGACAAACACAAAGTAAAATGTGGTGGCAAATCTATGATTGATATGTTCTGCAAAATAGTCACATTGGGGCAGGCATGTAGAGTGAGGCTCAAATCCTTGATGATTCCAATAGTTGTCACCGCTGTCCCATCTAATTGCACTACCCCTCTAGAGATGACTTCATATTGGAGACCCAATTGATCAACTATTTGCTTGGGCATTACAAAACTACTTGCCCCATAATCAATCATACAATTGTGCACCAATTTGTCTCCAATAATCAATGAAACATAGAATGGAGGAGGTCTCAAGTTCTTACCTTGTTGTTCTTGATGGTTTTCCCATGTTGAGTTGTATTGGTAAGCACTTTCTCTTGCTGGTTAGGGGTGTGATTTGAGCTTGACCAATTTTGTATAGCAGTTTGCAATAGATCCCTCTACCCTAGAATGGCCAGTGACTCCCATAGTGAAATGTTCACACTTGTCCTCTTCATTTTCTCAATGATATTGAATGAGCTATCCTTTTGCTGCCCCTTCCCAGGCACATTTTTTTCTTGCACATGGGTTGTTACAACCGGTGCTTGAGTGGATTTGGAAGGTGGCTTGGATTGGTTTCTGCATGTTGTGAGTTGTATTTAGAGCACCAAAACCTTATGGAGTGATGGAAGGTTGAGGGTTACCTGAGTTCAGTGGTTGGCCTTCTCCAATATTTTTCTTTTTGGACCATGTATTGGTAGCCACACTTTCGAAAGGAACCGATTCATCCCACAAAGTCCTCGCCTTGCCAATTGACAAGCATAGTTTCACTCGGAGGTCCCTCTTGTTAAGCTCCTTGCTATTGTTCTCTTTCTTGGCTAGGTTCCTGTGACACCATACTGGTTTGCACCATCAAGGCCTGGTTTAGTGCACCATTAAAGCACATTGATTGGTTATGTGGCTGATTACATGGGAAACACCAATCATATTCCTGTGCCATATTGTTCTGTGCTAGAACCAATGCCCTTGATGTTGAAGCTGTGTTTGGATCATATGACCTAAAAGGTCTAGCAACTTGAGGTTGTCCTTGGTTTTGGCTCTGATTTACAGCCTGAGATGGTGGTCTATTTTACTGATACTGGGGTCTAGCCTAATACTAAGCCTGAGGCTGATATGACCTAGAACTTTGAGCTTGTTACCTTTTGATGGTTACTAACCCATTCCCTAGGTTCTAAAGTTGTTTCATGACTTCCTGGCCTGCCCCATGCATTGACTATTCAACTAACTCTCCCCCTTCTTTAAAGACTAGACACATGGAGGCACCGCACTTGCTTGAAAGCCCGATTCAAAATTTTCCTTTGAAGGAGTGTCAAGTTGACACTTGGCAACCTTCACAGGTTTGTGGAATTTTCAACGGTCCCTTTTATCCTTTTGGACTCTGGGCCACGTGGAGAGCTCGCGCTCATTTGGGTCTCCGCCTTTGGACTAAATCTTGGAGATGTGCCAAGTTGAAACTTGGCGACCTCCACTTGAACTTTATACTTAGCCAATTTTTTAGACCCGCCTTGTCTGCCTTTTGACTCTGTTGACCATTTGACCCTACCTCCATTTCAGCTTGGGACACGTGGAGATGCAACGCTTGTTTGAACCTCCCTTTATGGATTCATCTTTGGAGAAGTGTCGTTAGGACACGTGGCTCTCTCCATTGGATCTTCCATACTTTGTCGATTTTGGGCTCTTTCCTGAACGGTCTCGAGCTCAAAAAATTTGAAACTTCACCATTTTTTCCCCTTCTTGGTCCTGGTTCCTCTGCAAAGACTTTGCCCTTCTTATCTCGACCTCTTTATTCCATTGTTGAGTCTACCTGTAACTTGAAAAATGGATTTAAGACATGGAAACGGCTCGACAGAGTCGTTTCTTTTACATAGGGTCATTTAATATTTCTTAGCCCCTGCCACTCCATTGTTGATTCCTTCGTGACCTATTTATAAGATCTGAATGAGTTTTCTCAGGTTCTTTCTATGCGGGGTCGTGGCTGATCCAATATTTTGCCTAGCGGTGAAATATGGATAACAAGACCACGATGATTGTTTGTACTATGAAGTGTTCATCCCGAATGATTCTCGGATGCTTTAGAGGAATGTCTTATCCTAGAACATTCAAATAAGAGCGAATCTCGACCATGGAGGATGATGAAGAAGACACAATGATTGAACTTCCATTCATCAACTCGTTTTGGCTTGAGGAACAACCCATCGACAAAACAATGAATTCAAGTGAAGAGGGTCCTTATTCCACAACAGAAGATCCAATGCTTTCCAAATACTCCACCAACAATGAAGAAGTACAAGAATTCGGTTCTACATCCTAGACTCAAGATGATGAATTCAGAATAATCATGGATAATTTTCCTTCCTAATTTGATCCTTCAAGTGATGTAGAAATGTTGAATGATGGAATGGAACTAGTTGAAGAATTAAATTATCTTCCCAATTCAATCATGGATGAACATATGGAAGAGGCCCATTTCATTTTAAAAACCAAGGAGAATGAGCAATTTCAGCACAACCTCTTCAGGGAGTTAACTCCACTAGTCTGACCCAAGGAGTAGAATGACCATCATGGCGAGTATGAAATATTTCATTTTCCATATGAACAAGAAGATTCAATAATTAAGGATCAAGATACAGTCTAAAATTCTTCCCATATTTTTGCCCCAACGTGGTTCTATACTTCCCATCAAGAGCATGATGGAATGGATTTCAAGCTTGAAGGAGTGCCCTTCCCATAAAGTGTGAATGTCTTCTCCTTGTTAGAAGGTGTTGTGAATCAAGTATTCCCATGCACGTGAGAAGGTGAGCCTTGGACAATAGAAAGCATAGAGAATGTGAACAAGGATTTTTCAAATGAATCATGGGCACATGTGGATTAAATTTTCAACCATCTCCTAGAGGTACAACAAAAAGATTCTTCCCATGAGGACGAAGATGAGTATATGACAAGCTCAGAAGATTTATCTATATAAGAATTCTTCAAGGCTATATAAGAGACTAAAGATCCCCAAATTAGACTCGAGTTCTTGACTCGAGCTATGGAGATGCAAGATAGGTATGAGTTAATTTGTGCTTCTCACTTTGATACACCAATGTTTGATCTTTGACACATAGCAGTTGGTTGATCTTGATGACTTCCGATACCTTGATGGGTAAGAATGAATGTGAAGCTATGTCTTTCTTCTTCGTACTTTGTGAAGAAGATCATAAGTGAAAAATAAGAAAATTTATTGAATCTCCTTTGAATATTCCCAATCTTGAAGACATCTCTACCATGGAGGATGATAGTGAGAAAAATGTTGAGCTGATTTGCATTGAAGATAGTTGTTCAGAACAAAGTGAAAAGTTACAGGAGTCTTGTGAGTGTATTCAAGATCAACTTACCACCTTTAGATGCTCCGCCATTTTGGAACAAGAATCCATGTTACAAAATTCACTCAAGAGTGATGAAGGCTTGTTACCAACTTAAGGGTTTCAATTTATGAAATAATACCAAAATCAATTTTGAGTGGATAGATATTGAGGATAATTGCTTCGGACAACAAAGTGAGAATGTGCATGGCTCTTGCAAAAGAATTCAAAATCAGATTGCACTCACCATTTCCCAAGCTCCAATGTATCTTGAACATGTTCCCATATTGCAACATTTTCCCGAGGATAATGAGGACCTCGTGTCAATGATGTGGCACCTATTCTAGAAAGCACTTGCTCAGAGAAACATAGTGGGATATCCAGAGAAGCTATTGAATGGGAGGAAATCAATTTTTTCTCACTCCTTTTGAGTGCCACATTGATTTATGATATGATTCCATATTGCAATCCAAGGATGAATTATGTTTCCATGACAGGTTAATATTTCTAATTTTGAGAACACGGAGGAGTGGTTTCTCATGATAGCGGGACATCGGCGAAGTTGCAAGATGCAAAGTTTCCAAACAAGTGACAAAGTTTTCGTTAGATGCAAGAATTTTTTTAGTACAATATGAATATGAAGATGGAACCTTGGTGTGTCTTCTTCTTCTCAAGCCATGCAAAGCCATCACATGAGCATGGTATGATCAGATAATAACTTTTATGCTTCAAAGGTCCAACTTCAGTCCATTGTTCCATGATGACATGTACTTTTACCAACCCATTCTTTGGGTATATGTATATTGTTTTCCCACCTCTGTAAATATCCCTCCCCTTGTATATAATTTCCCTTTTCCGTCGCGTGTTATTTTTCATTTTGGTGTGTTTTTCTTCGTGTGTTTGTTTGTGTGTGTTGGAGGAAATGACTCTCTATAGCCCAATGGATAAGGAACTGGTCCACAAAGTAAATTGAGATTTTGGGATTCCTACATGTTGTGTCCTTTTTGTGCTCAATCCACAACATGTCCCCAAGATAGATCCAGTTGTTGTCATGCAAATGTGCAACATGAAAATTTCATATTTTCAAACATGACTATGAACCCTAGTGTCAAATTTTTTTATCGTGAACCTTCGTTGACACCCCTCTAAGCCAGTCCATCCCTGTACCATTCCTATCCTATCATTCCATTCATTCATATGTTTGTGTCACCCTTACCCATATGTGATTTAGGGATAACAAGATCATTTAAGTTCCTTTTGAGGTAATATCTTTCAAGATGGATCTTTTGGTAGGCTTAGGAAGGGCTATTTATGGCCTTTCTAAGGCTGGTGCATATTCCTTGGAGAGGATTTCAAGTCCTAAATTAATTAGAGAGGTGTATTACTGAGCCAAGATCATTGTGAAATTTATTTAGAAATATTTTGGAAATATCTGGAGGTTTAGGAGCCAATTTAGCAAAAGAGGGTTTTTGCGGCTGAAGGAGCTTACACTAAGAAAAAGCACCCGAACTTTGGGAGATGATTCTGGGAGCTCTAAAATGATTTAAGAGCCAAAAAAATATAAATGGAAATATATTTCAGTCCTCTACATGGTGGTAATTTCAGATTCTTCTCAAGCCCCATGAATTTTTCTATAAAACTCATTCTTTGTAGGCACATGATTGGTGACCCAAGAAAAAGAGGGTTTTCCATAGGTTTGAAAGCCTAATAAAGGAATTAAAACCATGTAATATTTATCAAAATTCCATTTCCAGTCAAGTTCATATAAAGAAGTCACAAAAATTCATCCATGAGCTCAAGATATGTCACTTTCAAGGTGCTCCCCCAAAGTACAATGTTCGATACTTATACAAAAGTTTTGAGGACACGTGTCAACATGACACTCAAATCACACTTTTGTGTTCCCATTTTCCCTTTCCAAGAATATATGGGGGACAAAAAAATTCCCCTCCCACCTTGAAGCTCCTAGACCTACCACATGACCTTGGGAGGTCTTCGTAGGCACTTTTTGCTCATTTTCCAGCCCCCACCTTAGTCGGTACATGAATGCCAAGTGTTAGCCTAGGGTTAAGGAAAAATTTTGTGCCCTAATTGTCCCTTTAAAAAAGGGGCAAGGGGGATGAAAAAAATTCCCCCCTTCCCTCAAGGTAACCAAGCCTATATATAACAAGACTTAGCCATTTTTCACTCTCTCCCCACATTTCTCCATTTGCACCGGTACTTTGGAATTTTTTTCTAGATTCCTCCATTGAAATATTCTCTCTTACATAATTTTCCCCATCCCTCCATGATCTCAACACAAATATTTCTCAATAAAAATCCCAAAAATCCATGCTTCAGGCTCATATTTGCACCAGAATGACTACGTGCACATGAAAACAAAAAAACTCATATCTAAATAACCAAAGCATGGATCAAAGTGAATTTTTGCTTCCTTCGTCATTTTAAGAGGCCATAAAAACCCAAGTGGTGGATTTTGCATGCACAACAAGGATTTTTGCAATGAACAAACCATCTTTTCCTTGCACATGATTTTAATTTTTTTCTCCTTTTCCAAAGATCGGGTTGAGCTAAAATTTCATATGTGAGATAAAAAGAAAAAACCATATTAAAAACATTTGTTTCATCAAAATCCAAGGTGGGAAAGTGCACCTTAAAATTTCAGAGCATGAATTAATGGCTACCATGGTAGGTTCATGCCCGAAGACCTCACTAGGAAAAAAATATTTTTCAAATTCCTGGGTTCCAGTGGGTGAAATCTCTTGAAAATTTGACCAGAGCATTGTGATGAATTATGTAAACTTCTACAATTGGTTCCATTTGAATCCAACACGAGAAGGCTAGTTTCTATTTTTAGTAAGTATTTATAGGAGAGCCTACTAAAAATAGTAAGTTTGAGAAAAATGTGCATTCACACTCTTCATTCCATTCCCACATGATCGAGACACTCGAAAATTGGAAAAATTGACAGAAATGGTAAAAATGGCCAGAATGGGTACTCATGGTGGACATACTAAAAATAGTAAATGGGTGAAGTAGGTTGAAATTGGTTGAATTTCAATATTTCACACAGTCTAGATTGGTCCAACCAATCACAAAACGTTAAAATAAAAAAGCTGTCAATTTTGCATCAAAGGCCATTTCAAGTGTCTCTGGGATCAAAAGGTTTTCTCAATAAGGGGAGTTATCTCTTAGCGTTTTTGGTGGTCTTCATCTCAATTTTTCATCATTTCTCTTCTCGGTGTATTTAGGAAAGGTGCAAAAGTTCATCATTTCAAGATTTTTCAAAGGGAAAAATGTTTAAAGTGAATTTAATTAGAGTTTCCCTTTAGTGTAGTAGTGTGCGGAAGGTCATCAAGGGTCGTTTTCCATCTTTAACTTCTTTACTCATGATTTTTTCAAGTATGGGAGCACATCCTTCATTGTCTATAATATTCTAATGATCAAGTGCTTCTCACTTCTTCACTCAATGTACTTGATGGGCTATAATTTTTGATCATTCAGAAGGAGGTTTCTCATGGTGTAAAAGTGTTCAAAGATCCAGAGTTCATCATTGCATTGGAGCATTTCATCGGTTCATCAGTGGAGTTGATCTTCATCAAAGGTAGAGGCATCTTCATTCATGCTCGAAGCTTCTCTTCTCCCCCCTCCTCTCTTTCTCCCTCTTTCTTCTCTCTCCTTTCTAATTCTTCGTTGGGCTTCATCATTGTATTTTTTATTCACTTAAGTGACATATTTTCAAAAATGTAAGAGTATTTTCTCAAAATTATAAGAGAAATAATTAATTTGTCTTTTCTAATGGAAAATAAAAAGTCACAAGTGGAATATGAAAACAAAGAGTCATATGAGGGAGGTGAGAGGTCAATTCACATTGTTATAAATTGGGATGGCTTCTCCATTCCAAAGGATCCTGAAAATTACATCCTAAAAGTTATAAATTCTTGGTAGCAATTGTGAATTGTTGTATGTGGATTGAATCTTTGTATTCATCAATATACATGAAATAAAAGCTACATTTCTTCCATTTTCCTTTTCTTTTATTCCTCTACTTCTCTCTCTTATGCACTTTACAAGCATAGTGATCCCAAAAGAGCTTTGTATCTTTGATAGATTGAATCTAAGAACTTGGTGTCGAGGTTTTTTCCATCTCACTAAATAGCTTCATTGTTGCTTTCCTCTATATTGAATGTTGAACTACTTTGGTTACTAGGTGTGAACTCTACAATTGGCCTACTCACGACAATAATATTCCTTTCCTAATTTCTCTCCTTCCCCCTCATTGTCATGATTTCCTCCTTGTACCTTGTATAAGTACTTTGCCATAGGTTTAGTGGAGTGTCCCTGTGTGATCCCCGACCTATTTGGCCAACCCACAACATTTAGTTTAGGATTAGATTAGTTACATTCAATAATGGGAGATGCACCATTCAATATAGAGGGGTGTATCCCCATGAATGTTGGTTGAGACACCTAATTTTCCCAACTGACAAATTTTCTCACCAACATGTGTAAGCACACTATTTGACAAGTTTTTGCTCCTATTCCAAGTTAATGAAATAACATGCTAGAAAACAAGAAACTCCAAAGATGGGAGGGTTTAAGGATACCTCCAATGTTTGATAGTGATGGTGATGGAAGATGAGCACACAAATCCTTTTGCGGTGAGATTGATGATCTGCAAAACACAATGGATGACTACACAAGACAAAATTAGTAGATTGGCATGGTGGGTTTCTGAGCAAATCCAATCACGAGAAGTGATGAACTTCCTAGGAAGGATGTCAGCCCACTTGTTTAGAAAATTGATTGAAAACAAGGAATATGTAACATACAAAAGATAACTAGAATATAAATGTTTAGAGATATGCTAAAACAAAGATCTAGATAATACATATAATGATAAATTGAGACAAAGAATGCAAGCCAGACAGAGGTTGATGATGACTAGAAAAATCGAAAGTGATAAAAGAACAAAGAAAATCAAAAGGCTGAAAATAATGAGATCTGTAATAGGCTTTTGGATTATGAAGATGTCTTGCTAAGGCATAAAGACACATGAAGTAGGAAAACATAGATTGCAGGTAGATGTGATAAATATATGGGAATGCAGTTGAAGTAGAGGAGTTTGACGATGACTAGAGGCATTTGATGATGACCAGAGGTAGTCGATGATGATTGTGACATTTAATTGAGGTCCGTGGATATTCTGTCAGGAAGAACACAAATATTGAAGTATCTGGGTGTTGTAGGGACAAAGAGACTGATAACAAAAGGGGTAGGGCATAAGAAAATAGTTGTGGTAGGTTGGTTTGATGGTGACTGGGAACAATCAATGACAATCGAGGCTGACTTAGGCCTTGGTGAGGGTTGATGGGTGCCAAACAAGCTATGTGAAGCAAACAAAGCTGGATGATGTGGTTGTAGAGCTCCAAAATGACAAATGGACTGCAAATGGCTGATGAAGAAGTGATGAAAACAAGATAGGTATTCCAATAATCTCCAAGCTCAAAATATTTCAAAAATGGTAGAAAAAGGCTCCAAAGTGGCTTCAAGAGGTTGGTGGCAACTCACAAGAAGACAAGAAACCTGTAAAAAATTGCTAGAGGTCGGATCTCAAGAGTTTCATCCTCCGGGAAGGGGGTGATGGTGTATATATAGGGTCATCAATACCCGATAGGGTCACCATCAATGGGAGCCGTTGATCTTACTTATGTGGATGATGTAAAACTTGAGAGATGAGGCCCAATTAGGTGGTGATTTGGGATAGAAGTTAATTTGGTAAGTTGGAAGAGATATTGAGTTGCATAGGGATGAGAAATAGTGGTTGGATGGGGTGGAAGTGCATTTAATAAAGGAAAGGGTGGTTGGAAATATTAAATGGGGTAGGTGGTGAGTCTAGAAAGGATAAATGGGAGATTTTGGGATGTAATTAAGGTAATAAATATGTTTAGGGATGACTAATATGATTATGGGTGATAAGTGTAATTAGGGTGCATAAGGGGAGATGAAATAATGTGATAATGGAAACTATTAATGATGGGATGGGATCAAAGTGATGAGATAGAGTTAATATTTAGGAGGGAAATGGGATTTTGAATAGGGACATGGGTGTGAGTGTGCACAATGACGACAAAGGGGTGAGTGAACACGAAATGGGGGGCTAGTGAACCAAATTTTGGTGTCTACATTTGCCCCTTTTTGTCAAGTGGTTTGTGTTCAAAGAACTTGTGAGACAAAAACCAGAAGTGATAGAAGATGGTTGAGGTGCTCCCCCTAAAACTAGGGATCGATGACACAAAGAAAATCAATTACTAGGTTGATAGAGATAGATGGAGGAAGGGAGGAAATGGTGGAAAGATGAGAAAATATGCCCCAAGTGGAGAGTGATATGACCATTACAAGAAGGATGGGATAAACTAAAATAAATATGGTAGTAATCTTGGAAACACATTGGTAGGGAACATAACACGGCCTCAACGGAGGTGACGTTAATGTCCTACGGACCCGTGAGTCAGAAAATATCACTACAATATGGAGGGAATCTAATGGGAATCCACTTGTATGGATGTGCAAGTTGTGAGACCAATGGGTCAAAGGAAAACATCAAAAGTATGTGCAAAAATGTGAGTATGGTCAAGACAATGGTCTGACAGAATGTCGGGCAACAAAGAGGGGAAAAAGAGTATGCAATGTCCTTCAAATATGAGGAAGCGAGCAATTATGCATCCTAGTAGGATTTGAAAAAATGGCCACAAAGGTGGACTTAAGGTGAGATATGGTACCCCGAGAGGGAACATAGAGATGTATAGATTTTGATGTAGATAGAGCCCAGTTGAGGCCTATCACTGATGTACAAACATTTGGATGATATATATATATATATATATATATATATATATGATTTTTTTTGTCTCATATATGTTGCAATATTATGTGGATGAGTAGATTAGATGTATGTGTTAATTTTATGTTTTGATGTGAAATGGATTATGTTATGTTGAGTAGTTTATGGATGTGAAAATGATTTAATGGATATAGATGTTGATTTAGGTATTGATGTGATGTATTGATTAATTTATACAGAGATGATGTGTTGATTGGATTAGATGTGGAATTGATGTGATGGATTTAGATGTTAGATTAGATATGAAAATGATGTGATGGATTTATGATGTCGACTAGATATGAAAATGATGTGACATATTTAGATTAGATATTGTGTTGATTTGGTTTATACAGAGATGTGTTAATTGGATTGGATATGAGATGAGATGTTGTTATGAACTATGTTTAGATGGAAGAAATAGATATGAGTAGCTTTTTCAATTTGGAATGGATAAATTAGATGTATAAATTTGATGTGATATGGGCTCATGGGTAGAGAAGGTACATGGATCATGGTTAGGTTATATTGATTAGATTATGAATGTGTATATGGAGATGATGTGATGGAGATAGGTGTAGATTTAGGATACAATGGAGATGTGGATTTCATTTAGATTTAGATATTGGATACACTATGCAAACATAGATGTGATAGATTATAACATAGATCAGAATGGAAATTTGTGTTCAATGTGGATGAGTGCGATACAATGGGATAACAAAAATGGTTAGATTGAAAGGTATGAATAGAACACAACCTTGTTAGGGTGATCCAAATATAGGAAGTACACTTTCATCATAGTAAGGAGTGCACGTAGGATAGATGATTTTGGATTGGATTGGAGGTAAAACGTGATAAGAAACATAGACAAAGTAATACACTTGCAGCCACATGGCAAGTATGAACACAAAATTGACGATAGTTATTCACATGTAAGATTGCGAGGGGAAGATGAAAGGCGTGCTTATATACTGTTGTAGACATGAAAAGGGGTTTATGTGTAACTTGTATGGGGAAATAGTTTCTCCTTAGGTGGTTGTCCTAGGTGTATGCCCCAACTCTTATTATTATTATGCAAACTGATCAATGCGGGAAGTTTACTTTCAAGGGGAAAGTTGATCGATGTGGGAATTTTTCGTAAGACATGTAATTTTGGATGGATGCATTTTTATTTTGATATTTTGAAGGTTGATTGATATGGGAAGCCTTTACTACCATGATATAATAAAGTATCCATCCTTTGAGGGAGTGGTCTATAATTATGGATTTCTGATTTGGACTTTTTGGATTTTGATTTTAGATGGTAGGATAAAATACATGATAATCGTCATTCAAGGGATCACTCTATACTTTTAATAATGTTTACTTTATTCAAACAATTGTCCTTCAAGGAGTAGTCTCGTATTATGGATAATGCAACTTTGATTTGACATTTTTCCTTCGAGGAACAATCCGTATGAGCATCCATAATTTTTGATTTTATGGTTGAGCTAAGGATAGCCTAGTAGACCACTTGGGGAGGGGAAGTAATGTGTAAAAGCTACACATGTGGACCCTTATCATGGTTCCAAATGAATGTAATGATTTTGGGGTTCTCACCTAAAAGGAGGAACTTATCCATAAGGAATATGCTATGAGCAGGGCCATGGTGCTCATATTCGAGGCCACATATAGGACAGTGATGGAAGACCACATGATTCCAAATCATTACAATGGGAAACATAGAAGGATAATCATGAAAATTATATTGTTAATGTGACTAATGACATGTTAGTAGGTGTGTTAATAATAGAAAGGCCACAAGTGCAAGGTGTTGAGAGGTTCCATTTTAGGTTTACCATCGAGGGAGGCTAAGTGGTAAGCCCAGACCCATACTTATGAGTGATAATGTATGGTCCAATCTAGTTTGGAGTAAACTTCCCACGTTGGCTCCTTTCAGAGTAGTGACATTCTAATTCTCTTTTAAGACAAGGTCACCAATGTTAAAGTCATGTTCTTTGATATGTTTATTGTAAGCATGTTTGATATGTTCTTAATATATGTGATGATGTTGGAGGGTAATTAAGTGACATTTGTCTAACAGTTCAAGTTGTGCTAGACACTCTTGGCGATAGTCCTCATAAGAGACGAAGTCATGAAGAGAAACACACAAAGATGGGATTTCAATTTCAAGCGAGAGGATAGATTCAAAGTCGTATAAAAGATAAAAGGGAGTAGTGCCCATAGGAGTACAAATGCTAGTTCAATAATCCCAAAGATCTAAGGGGATATGAAGGTACCAATCCCGACCCTGCCTTATGAATATTTTAATAAGGATATTGTTGAGAGTTTTGTTAGTAGATTCGACTTGGTTGTTAGCTTGTGGACAATATAGAGAAGAGAAGCTGAAATTGATATGAAAGGTGTCACAAAGCTTCTTAAGTTCTTTGTTTTTGAAGGATTTTTCATTGTCTGTGATGATTTTGTGAGTAATTTGAAGTGAAAGATGATGTGGCGATAAAAATTCAAAGATTTTATTAGCTTTGGTTGACAAAATTAGTTAGGTCCTAAGATCCCGAGAGATTACAAGTAAGCCCAAATATTTAGTCTAGATCACCACAAGGTCACAAGGTTCATGAGTTGGGCTAGTCAAGTTGAAAGGATGAATCTAATCCCAAATTGGATAACTTGAGATTTTAATTGGTTAAGTCTAAGTATGATAATGGAAAAGCGAATGTGATTAGTCCACGTAGACTAATCACTGGCCACAATGTGGCCCAAGATCAAAAAATAATGCTCGGATAGTTCCAAGTATCCCCAAGAAGAATAATAGAGCTTAAGAATAAATTATTGGTCTATGTGGACCAATCATGGGTCACTTTAAACCCATAGAAAATAGAGAAAAAGGTGAAAGATGTTTGGAGGATAGCGACCACGTGGCTAGTGAACCCGAGAGGCCAAATCCAAATTGAGAAAGACGTCGTCTCTTGTTTAAGCAAAAATCGGTTAAATGGGTAGCCAATAAGAATGCGACACTTGTAAAAAGAGCAAAAGGGGTTAAAATTGATGGCCTCATGCTCTTTAATTGTGCTAAATGAATTTGGTATCTTCATCAACACATCATGATAAAGGTGGTTTTGGGTCACTTTTAAGTTCATTTTGTGATCAAATCATGGTTTTAGTGGGCCCCTGACCATTTTAGATCCAAATCTTGTGACCATGATCGGACTAATTTTTGTTTGTGTCTTTTGATCTAAAGATCATATTCACTGCATGTGATATCATTAGAAATATCTAGACTAGGGTTTCACTTTGAGATCTATATCAGAGGCTATAATGGAAGAATAATTGAGATCTTCATGAAAAATGTTTAGTGATTATTCGAGATTTTTTGATATGGGATGTCCTAATCTATTTCTTATACTTCTCTTTGAGATTGTTTTGATCCCATAATAACTTCAAAGTGGAATATTCCTTTGGTGATCCATAAAATATAGAATCGAGGAGTTAACAGATCCTTTAACAAATTATGAACACACAACGATCTGTTTTAGTGGTCATAAAGAACAATCATGCTTTGATAAGCCAAATGATAGCTAAAAATTCATTTGATCCCCTTGATCTCTTGGTTTCACATTTATTTATCTTTAGATCTTAGCAAAAACATAAATATTTTCCATTTCCTCGTGATTAAAGGCATATCTAGAGTGATGGATCATCATGAGACTTGTGGATTACTTCGAGCCATTTCGGGGCATTTTGGAAGATCAAACAAGTTTGAAAAAGCAATGTAATAGGTTGATGAAGGTTGATAAGTTTGTTTATAGGAATTTTCACACATCCCCAGTGCCATTCATGGAATTAGTAAGGTCACCTAGGACCAAGGAGGGTTCATAAGTAAAAATAAAGGTAGCTAGGAGGATTGACATAGTTTTATCCTCTAATCACTTCCAAGGATCTTCCATTCATCTCCATGGTCTTCAAACACCAAATAAGTCTTCTACCAAAATTTGGATCCTTCCAAAATCATTTTGAGCATCAAAATCATGACAGATTTCGGAATTGGTTTATATTTAGGTTTTTGAGTAGTTTTAGGTCTATCATGAATATCTCATGCTTCCCATCCTTTCCCAGGCTCCCCAAGTTTTGTAGGCTATTCAGTCCCCCAAGATGATATCTATTAAGTTTCATATTATTATTCATTCATCTTCAAACTCAAAAGCTTAGCAGAAGTCAAAATTATCATGAGAAAATGAGGTTATTTTAGGGGTTGTTTCAGGTTTTTCAAGCTCTCTAAGCATCATGAAGGCATTTCAAAACCTTTCATCACCTCTAGTAGCATGAATACATCATGTAGATGGTGCAAGAATGGAAGTTTTAGGTTTATGTGTCTTATAAGGTCATCAAGATATGACCTCATGAGAAGTACTTCACTTATTTCCTTCAACAAATTTGAGTTTATAAGGTTTCAATCATCAAGATCAATTTTACACATGCATGGAGGAGTTTTTTTGATCAAATTCATGATATTAGCCTTGACACTATTTTAAACATCTTCTTGACCAATCATGAGGTCTAAAACATATGAAAACCATGGAAGAATTGTGGAAATGACTGTAATAGTAAGCAATCTATGATAATTGAGACCTGAATCTTGTCTTTCTCAATATTCTTGAAGATCATTTGATCATAATGCATTCCACAGTGAAATTTCTAAGTTGGTTAGAGAGGAATTTATGTTTCCTAAGAATTATTTAAGGTTTTCAAACTTTTTTATGATGATTTTGACTAAGTGAAACATGTTAACCCTTTTTATACTAAGTAAATATGTTTTCCAACTAAAGGATGACAAGTATGAGTATTAAATGTTAAGAATGGTTAGGTCAAGTTCAGATCTTGCCTTAACATGAAGGCATCAAGAAAATTTGATCAAGATTCGAAAGGTAGTAGTCGATTTGACAAAGAGTGAAGCCACATCAACATTTAATAGGTTGAAGGAACTTTAAAAATGTTTTTAAAGCATGAAGAACCAACTTGACCCTTGTTGTGCAACCCAAGAAGTTTTGGACTGATTTATTGAAAATTGAGATGTTTAAGGGCATTCAATGTAGTTAGTTGGCTCCTCTCTTTCCATGTGTCTTTAATGAGATGGTTGAGAGTATTAACGTTTTCTTTCTCTCCTTCTTATGCTAACTTCTATATAAATGTTGTAATGGTATGAAATAAGGGTATTTTCTGATAGTTTAGAGACAACTTTTCCCTTTTGAGCACGTAACTAATTCTTACAGACCTTTTAATAAAGGTTTATCTGATTTTAGGCACCTTTTGCCTTTTGGGATAATGAACAAAAGAGTTCTTAAATTTTTTTGTAAGTGTGATCTGTTTCCTTTGGATACATGTGTTAAATGTGAAAACCTTAGTCCTCTTGTTGAATTTTAGTCTTATTTTTATCATCCCATTTTAAGTTCATGTGTGTAAATTTAACCTTCATATATTAAGTTATCCTGTGTTATTTCAATCTAGATTGGTACCTTATTTAATTTAGTGCAATCACCTAATTTCTATTCAATATTTCATCCTTTTGAACTTGGGTTTCTTTGAAATTCTTAGCTATAATTAGGGTTTGCATATCATAAGGCCTAGCTATGGAATAGAAAAGTTAAAACCTTAAGCTAGGAAAAGGATTTGAAAATGAATGGGTTCACCAAAATGTATCAACCCTAAATTAATTTCAGATGATTAATTCAATTGATTTAACTAGGATTGATTACTATATGTTAGAAGGTATAGAATAAAATAGTAATTTACAAATTTACAACATAAACTAGGCTATTTGTAAGCACACTAAATTGATAAATCAATTAAAATCACATGAGGGGTTAAAAGAATGACTTAGTTGGTTTTAGATAAGTTTCAAATTGTTTCACTCCCATAAATGAGAAATGTGAAGGATTTTGAATGAACCCAGATCAATTGTTCTTTGTAAACCTCATATAGGGGTTAGATTATATAGAAGGTTAAGACTAGATACAACAAACCATCCCTTTCCCACTATCTTGGACCATTATCCCTTCAAAGTCTGATTTTAAGGGTTCCTTCATCATCGTCAGTATTACACTTTCGTATCTCATATCCTCATGTAACCTAGATTTCACACATGTACCTACAAAACAATCCTAACATCCTACAAGAAACTCAAGCACTCATTAGATCTAAAAATAAAAGATGCAAACAATCGAGTCAAAACAACCTCAACAGTCACCCCATTTGTGAGTCATCGAATGTCACATTACATTTCCAACTTAATGTAGTTCTCATGGTGCATTGTGTCAATGTGCATGAAATCTAGAACCCTTGATTTAGTGTTCTTGTTCTTCCACATTGATGGTATAATATGCTACTTTTCTCCCATGAAACCCTAAGTTTAGATGTCAAAAATAGTTTTATGCCCTCTTATCGTTGTGATATGCAGTATGAAGAATGTACTCTTGAATTCTTATCCTTGTATTTGGTACACAAATAGGTTCTTTCTAATGATAAATGCTTAAGGTGAACTTGTATATATAGGAGTCTATCACTTTGAAATTTGAATCTTAGTGACATATAAAGTTGACCATAATTAAAAACTACATAGTAAAAAAGGTGGAGAAGAGATGCAATGGGCGAGATAGGATCCAAAACATAAAAAGGATCTAGACCGTACATCTTGGTCGAACCATATTACGAGCTTGACCAATCTATACAATTTTGACCTAATATTAGCAAAAGACAAATAAACAATGAAACATGTTGGAGATCTCGTGAAACATAACAAAAGTATGAGAAAAAATCCATAAAATCAAATTAGAATACCAATCAAACAATATAAAAGTAAAATGATGAGTTATACACCCCTAAGATTAATTTTCATCATTCAAGATCTACACATATTAAAGATTTCCAAAAACATGATGTAATAATGATTTTGTGTAGATTTTAGTGTCTATACAAATGAAGAAGCAATTTTTAGGAGAATAAATCATCACATCCTTGTAAGAATTCACTCGTGGATTGGGTAAATGATCCTCCTCGAGCCTATCAACATGACTTGGAGATGAACATATCTTCCATTTGTTCTTTTTAACCTACTAACTAGCTCAATTTCCAAACCCACAGATCTTGATTTTTGCGGTGCTTAAAGAGGTCCTTATCGAAGAAAGTGGAGCTAGGTTGTATTTGAGACCATTACCGAACACGAGTCTTCAATAAATCAATCTAACCAGAGGTTGAAACATAAATATTTTTTTCATAATAAATTGGACCACTTGAGCCACAAGAAGTTGTAGAATATGAAATTTCAACGTTGAGGAACTAGGTGAAGGTGCTCAAGGACTAGAAGAGGGATTTTATCCAATGCCAAAGTTTGAGGCTAAATATATGGTTTGAGGAATATAAGGTCAAGACCAGAATCCCACAAACCATCCCTTCCCTACTATCTTAGACCATTATCCCTTCAAAGTCTGATTTTTATGGGGTCCTTCATTATCATCGCATCACACTGGTATGTTCGGATCCTCTTGTAACCTAGATTTCACACCTGTACCTATTTCATCGGATTCTTGATAAATTAATGAAACAGATAGAGGGTGATAGGCCAAGGAGGAATACCTATTTGTGATGTCGGTTGAAGGTTGTGTGCGTTCTAATTTCTTGATCCAATGTTGATTGCGAATACTCCCTTTTGGCTAGGAGGAACTACCTATAAAATGCAAAACAATACCACTAGATAGAGTTAAATAAAACAACAAGTGGACTACCTAGCAGAAGCTAGATCCAAGAAGCATGATGCTTCTTGAACATGCTATCAATCCACTTTTTAAATAACAATATTAATGCTATCCAAAATAAACATGAAGTAACAATCTTATTGGAATTGAACGATTTAGGTATCCAAATAAAAAAATAAGAAAGGTCAAATAAAAGGTGATTGAGGTAAAAATGGGTCAAGTGATGGAATGATATTGGTTTACAGGTTAGGTACAAGCTCTGGGTAAGGTCTGGTCAAGATTAGGAGTGATTTTGGGTTGTTAGGGAATGGGTGTGAGCTCATTGGTCTGGGATATGTTGGCGGAGACACATAATCGGCATCGCATCATTGTGTGACCAATGCCGGTTTGGAAGGGTGACTGACGTCGGTTGGCTAATGAGCGTCGGTAGGGGAAATTAATAAAAATCTCTTAGAAATGGTTTTCAGACTCTCTATGATTGCACAGAGGCTAGAAATGGTGGGGGTGAGGTCGTGGAATGGTCTAAAAGGTTCAGAGATGATTAGGATAAGGGGAAGACATGTGGAAGGTCTAGGTATGGTAGGGTGATAAGTTGATGAGAGGAAGGGAGGTGTACGAATGTGTAGAAGGATACATTACTAAGATGAATGATCAATTATACTTTGAAAGCAAACATATATAAATGAAGAGATATTAGGTACTTACTGAAGAATGGGTTTGGAGAGTGCAGGTGATGAGGACAGTGATGGCGGAGATCCAAAGAGAAGAGAAGTTGCATTCATGTCATGGAACTTCAAGTCTTTGTGCTTCTCTATGTGAATCCGTGCTTGTGTAGGAGGTGATGGATGCCGATGGTTGTTGGTAGTGCTCCCGGGTGCTTTCTTTTGCCTGAGTGCTTTAAAAAATTTGAGTGCTCCCAAGATCTATTCGTATGATGTCCGAACCAAATGACAAACCTAGGCAAAGGATTTTGGAAATGTATTTAACCTAACCAACGATGGTTAGGGGACTGATGTCGGTTGAGGTATAACCGATGTTGGTTAAGGCAGAATATCTAGGTTGGCCAAAAATAGCCTGATTATTGCTATTTTTGGTGTGGTCTTCAATCTTCATCCGAGTCTCAAGTGATAGGTCCCGGAAGAATGAGTAAGAGTCCTCTTAGGTTTTTTAATAGGAGTTAAGTCTAGGTTTAGACTAAGTCCTAGTTAGTTAGGATAGGCTTAGACTTGGTCTTAGGCCATTAATGGGGTTTGAGTGGGTCATGGGGTGAGGTGGCTAGGTGAGTTGGTTGGGTGAGGTGGTCAAGTGAGGATGTTAATTAAATTAATTAAAGTAATTAATTCAATTAATCATGTGCACTATGTGATATGAATATGTAAGGTATGGTTAATTTAATTAACGTGGTTATAAGGGTGGTACAACCTAATTTTGGTGTCTAATGTACCTACAAAACAAACCTATCATCCTACTAGAAAATTGAACACTCATTAGATCAAAAATAAAATTTGTAAGTGCTTGAGTCGACTAACCTTGATAACCACCCCATTTATGAGCCACCGAGTGTCACACTATATTTCAAGTTTAATGTAGCTCTCATGGTGCATTGTGCTAATGTGCATACAATCTAGAACCCTTGACCTAGTTTTGTCGTTGTTCTGCCACATCGATAGCAAACTATGATACTTTTATCCCATGAAATGCTTGGTTTAGATCTCAAAAATATATTTATGCCCTCCTATGTTGTGATATGTAGTATGAAGAATGTACTCTTGAATTCTTAGCCTTGTATTTGGTACATAGATAGGTGTTTATTAATGATAAATGTTGAAGGTGAAATTATATATGTGTGTGTGTGTGTGTGTGTGTGTGTGTATATATATATATATATATATATATATATATATGAATCTATCACTTTGAAAGTTAAATCCTAGTGGCATGTAATGTCGACAATAAATAAAAAGCGTGAAGGACAAAAAGGTGGAGAAGAGACCCAATGGGTAGAAAGGATCCAAAACATAAAAAGGAGCTAGACCATACATCTTGGTCAAGAACATAGTAAGATCTTGACAATTCTTTACAATTTTGACCTAACATAAACAAAAGACAATAATAAGAAATGAAACAAGGCTAGAGATCTCGCAACACATAATAAAAGTATGAGCAAACATCCATACATTCAAATCAATATACCAATCAAACAATATAAAAGTAAAATGACGAGGACTTGCACCAAAAAGACTTAGTTTCACCCTTCAAGATCTACCTATATAAAATCTTACCAAAAACATAATGTAATAATGATTTTGTGTAGATTTTAATGTCTACACAAATGAAGAAGTGATTCTCGGAGAATAAATCATCACATCCTCACAAGATTTCACTCGTGGCTTGGGGAAATGATCCTCCTCAAGCCTATTAACATTACTTGGAGAGGAAACTATCTTCCACTTGTTCCTTTTAACCCGCTAAATAGACTTCATTTCCAAACCCACAGATCTCTATTTTTTGGTGCTTGAAGAGGTCCTAATCCCAAGAAAGTGGAGCTAGGTTATGGCTGAACCATGACTCGAACATGAGTCTTCAACACATCAAATCAAGCTAGAGGTTGAAACATTAAGATTGTTTTCATAATAACTTGGACCACTTGAGCCACCATAAGTTGTAGAACTTGAAATTTCATTGTTAAGGGCACTAGGTGAAGGTGCTTGAGGATTACAAGAGGGATTTTCCCAATGATAAATTTTAAGGCTAAATATATGCCTTTAATCCCTATATCTTTGAAAGGAGATGGGTGTAATGAACCGTTACACCAAAACCTCAAGGCATTACTGAAATCTACACATGAGGATCATAACACCCCACCACGCTTTCGTAGCTTGGACCTGGGCTAGATTTGTGCCCGTATAATGGGACCCTACCATGATATTATGATCCTCATGTGCAGATTTCACTAATGCCTCAAGGTTTTTGTGTAACAATTCATTACATTTGGTCTTAAAGCAACCACCTGTGTTCGAGTCCTGACAAAGGCGGCTACGCCGACATTACAGTGTTCACCCAGGGCTCATATAGGGCAAGGTGGGGTCCTACTATACGAGTGTAAATCTAGCCCGGGGTTCAGACTACAAAAGCGTGGTGGGATGCTATGATCCTCATGTGTAGATTTCACTAACACCTCAAGGTTTTGGTGTAATAGTTTGTTACAATGGGAAGGTCATTGATCCCTCATTCACAACCACTTTAGCCTTATATTTATAAAGGGGATAGTCCATGATCAAGTGATCCCAAAATTGACAAGAAAATCATGTGTTTAGGAGATTCAAATAATAATTTTTTTGTTATTGAATACCGTTAATAGTGCACACTGAAATGAAAAGTAGGAGTTTTTGATTTAGATCAAAATAAATATTGGTGACCATCAAAGATGAGTAATTTTCCAAATCGGTGAGTGAAGAGGCCAAAAAAAATGCATGTCTACCAAAAAAGTAGGGAATTATAACTTGGTTAGAGGGAATTGACCCTAGACACAATTATCATGATTAAAATATGCTCTCTGTGGATTTGGACATACACAAGGGTACCAGTAATGTTCCAAGTTTGGTATTGAATAACATGACAACTTATGGTATCTGAATTAAATAGAAGGAACACATATTTCAAGCCTAATCCCCAATCATATTTTAATGATATTATTTTGTATTCAAAGTTAAACACATACCAATGATTAGATGCCTCCTCATTCAACATATTTTGGATTCAAAAACATACGAGTTTCAAATACTTCTCATTTTTGCAGAGAATAAATTGAATTCTTGTTTCATAGGAGGAGCTTCAATTGTATAACCTTGCTCTTCCATTTTTAAGGATAATAAATTAAAATATTGGGCCATGTATTATTCTATGCGCAGTATTGTATTTATCACATTATTTTTTTGTGCAACGATAAAGACATGATTTGAGAGAAATTAAATATTAGAAATCACACACCAAAGGAGTAATGAATACGTCAACATGGATAGTGAGGTATATCCACTTTGAAGAAATATTTGCAAATATTAGTAGAAATCAACCACAATTATTAATGAGTTTTGCTCAAATATTTCTTGACAACACTCCAATAATTTTCTAGCAACGATATCACATAATAATATGAAGAAAAAATAGCATAATCTTGCATGTTTCCCAAATATATAAGTACTCATACATTTGTACCTCATTGAGTTGTGGTTTCCTAAACATAGAATCTCAAGTTTAAAATAGTGCAAGCAAAGACATGGAAAATATGTCCCTTGTGGTGTACTCATTGATGGGGAAAAATCCAACAATTGGCCATTAAACAAAATTTTTGGGCTTTGCAGATCTTTTGTCTCACATGTAGATCTAAGTTTCTTTGACCTCTTTTAATATCCCATGAAGTGTTGATGAAAAGGAAGATTTTTCATAGCCTTTTTATTAGTGTTTGAGCCTTCCTCTATATCAAAGTTTTCATAAGCATTGTATGAGGTTAAAATATCTCGATATTACATTTAATATAACTTTGATGAAACATATGTAGGTTGTATATCAAAAATGATTTGATTATGGCTAGATGTAGTTGCATTATGCTAGATCTAGGTCATGTGCATGTTTATACTCCAATGCTCTTACCACCGAGTCTTACTAATGTATATTTCATATTTTTCATCTCCAAAACGATGCCTTTCAACTAATAATATGCCCAATTCTTCAATTCAACAAGGAAGGATATTCATAATTATTTTTATGTTTTGAAAGAAGGTGATTATATGGCCACTATATTTATATTGAACACTTCGTGAATGTGTGACATGTCATATTGGACCCACATGTGCTATAAAAATTTCTTCAACCTTTGTAGGTCAATCAATATCTGCTGCGTCTCTATCTCCATATTATTCTATTCTCAAACACGATGTCAATCTCATTCCCCACTACATCTATGAAAAACATGGTTTTCAATGATATCCATGTTTACGTTTATATGGAGCAAATATGCATTGGTGAGCATGAGCCAATCATTTCATAACCTATGATGTGATTGGAAATGTTAAGGTTTATGGCTTAGGAGATTCTTGATCTGTAAATGACAATAGACCCCTATTGTTTTACTTGTTTCAATAGATCTTTTAAATTTATTAGATTTCATGATTTATATACATCTAAAGTTGATTATAATATAAATTAAAACTAATTTAAATCTCATTCGAATCGCATTAAATGATTCCCAAAATCAACATTATTCATTGTTTGATCAAACCATTCAGATTTCCATTTTACCGATTTTCACAAATGTCGTAAATTGAGAAATATGCTTGTCCAAAGTTAATTGTTACTGATTAAATGCGGAAATAAAATTTAAAAACCGGAATGTAAATAAAAAAGAAATACGACACCAAATTTGTTTATGTAGTTCATAAAATGCCTACGTCTTTGGGTTCATTCCAAGCAATCCATTAAAATTATCAAAACTGTAAGTACAATCAAACTTAAAATTTATAATAACATATCCAAAACCTATAATTTTGTGTCTTCAAACCTTCAAAGGACTCTGATAAAGCTCAATGTTCATCCTCCACCTTCCCGAAGCACTTGTAGAAGCTCTTCCCTTTAGTTCTTTGTCTTCCAGTGACTTCTATGCCTCAAAAAGACATTAAAGAAACTCCAAAATGGGAAAAGAGGTATGCAAAAAATCTTCTCATAATTTTGGAAAACTTTCCAGTTTAATCCAAGTCTTCAAAAATATCCTAAGTTGCTCAAAATATCAATTTCACAAAACTACCTTGCTATGCCAAATACACAGTCCTCTCGACTTAGCTACCACAAAACCCAAGTCTTGTATTTATAGGCTTGATCACCACCTATGGTCCAACGGTGGCATATATTTTTGGTTCACGGGAGTTTGGGGGTTTCACCCGCCAACCACCCACCACCCACGTATAAACCTTTTTAGGATAAAAATCCCACATTTGAGGGTTGGAGATTTACCAAAGGCTTTATTAATCTTATCACCGCCCAATTATAATGTGGTTTGGGCCATGCATTAATCCATTTTCTCCACATGGTTACTATTAGTGAGTAGGTTAGTGGATGTGGAAAGTGGGCAGTTGTTGTTGATTTGTGCCGGTGGCCGGATATGTGCCAAATTTTTATCCCCTATGTGACGTGGCAGGTGTGTGGCTCGGCTTTATTTGACAAGTTGGCGGTGACCGTGTGGTGGGCTGCTATGGTGGGGGCGAGTTGTTACGTTGGTGGGAGTTGGAGCGGTGAGAGGTGTAGAGAGCGCGGGTGGATGGGGTGGCAAACTCCATTAAAATTAGTTTGTAACTTGCCACAACTTGGTCAATGAACTCACCCACTTTGGTTGAACTCGGTATCTTTCAACAACCCGGGCCTACAACTCACTCAATGAGATAATAGAAAATTCATGGCATCGGGTCCCCCTTCAAATAAAAGTGGACCCCTTAGTTGAAAACCCCTTTTTGTTGATCGTTGAAGACCTGGAGATAAACCAAAATTTCTTTTGCTTCATGTCATTTTTCAATGCCACATTGTCCCACTAGTCATTTTTGTAATGTGTTAGGTCACTTGTGCCCTTTCTTCACCCTATGGAATCCTGTTCTTATGCGAACAATATCTAGAGCATACGATATCTATTTTGACCTGCTCAAAATTTGCTAGAAAGTTGGCTTTGATCTCTTTTGTAAAGAACAAGTTCAAGGAGATTTCAAGAACATCCAAAGTGTGCAAAACCTTCGGATCACTTCTTTTTCACTAATCCTCTGTAGAGGCGGGTATACATAAGTATTCAAAATTTGTGCCTAGAATTTGCATGCCTTCTCTTCCTCCTATACCTATTGATTTTTTTATCATGGTAACAAAATTGAGAAATATTTGTTATTTGCTCTTTATTCGTCATGCATAATATATATGAACATACTTGCTTATTTTTTGATTGGAAAAGTATAACAATGTTTGAATGTATATATTTTGACCTATATACAACATACATCAAGGGATACATGTGAACATATCTATACTTTCAACATTAAAAAGAGAAACACATATTATTAAAATTAACAATAGGAAACATGTGTTTATATAATAGTGGGAAGAGAAATAAAACAACACATTCGCAAGGGATATTTTGGTAGTTATCTCAACTATAGATATTGTTTTCAAAGTATGTAATATAGTTTTTTTCCATAGTGTATGGAATACATTAATATTATGGATTCATTAACACAGTAAGAATTTCATAGGATTTAGAGGTTCGGGAGGATGTCAAAGCATATAACTTAGGCCCGCATGACACGTAATTAGAGAAGGGTAGGGTACATAATGTGAATGAGTGTGGCTATCACTAAGAAATTGTAGAGAATAAACCATAATTCAATAAAAATAATATAATTTGAATGGTTACGTGGTGGTTTAATAACATATTAAGATACAATTTTCCTACTTAAAACTTTATTTTTCATGCTTGCTTTCAAGTCCATAGACTATGATTGACATAAAATCAATGCAATCTTCTCTATTTGGTGAATTTCAAATAATTTTTGTATCTCACGAGCATGATGGTGCGATAGCAAATTGGGGAGAGATGAGACACTAAAAAGTGTTATGTCTAAACCTCATATAGCTTTGAACTTTGGCAATATACTCAAATATGGACCAAAACTTACCATACAAGCCCTACAAAGCATAAGTGGTACACCACACTTGTACACATGAGATTGCAGGTTCTAGTTTTGTTGGGTGTAGATGTTTCATGCTTCACGGTTTTGGGTGCAGACAAACATGCATGAGGTATAAGTTATTCCCTAAAATATAGACACACATGTAGAATAAACAAGGTAGACATGGGGTATAATCTCTTTTCTAAAAGATAAACTCATATGTAGAATAAACAAGGTACTTAATGCCTTTTTTGAGGTTATTTATACCATTTGAGATTCTACAGTTGTCTTTCAACTTATGAACTCTTATGGTTCAAATAAAATCTTTGACCATCCTTTTCCCCTTAACTTATGCTTATTGGCACAATTTTCATTTTTAAGATTATGTGGATTTTATAATGAAAAGAGTTGGAATTGTTGACTTATGGATCTACCATGTTAAGAGATTTTTTTATGTTTTGAGTACTTTATGTAAATTCATCATTACTATTATTATGTGATTTACAAAATGAATAATTTTTTTGGAGTTGTAGAAGCAATTCTAAGTTCGTATCAAGAGGCATATCTAACTTGGGCTAACAATGTATGCATTAATAGGGTGATTAATAATGCCTAGTGGTAAGAAACATGTAGACAATTGAATATAAAAGTCTAACTATAAATTAAGAGAAAATAAAATAAATGGTATATGTTTATATTTTAATATATTAAATAAAATCGTTATTAAAAAACATAAAATAAAAAATTGTCTCATGTCTCATATCTTGGAGGTGAAGGATGCTTACTTTGACATGACATGTTAGATATAAAATTTTTCTTTAGAAATTATATACCAAATTACAACCTATTTTTCACAATATAAGTTATGTAATTGTATGAAGTGGATGCATGTATGAAATTTGACGATTTATCTCGCATTTAAATATAACATTTTAACAATAATTTCATACTAAACAAAAATATAAAATGTTTAATCCCAAATGAAATTTGATAATACATAAAAACATTAAAATATAACCCTTAAAATAAAAACTATCCTCATTAATATATAAATCTTAAATAGAAACCAACCTTCAAAAATTGTGTAATGAGTGGAATCCAACTCTTAACATTTTAACTTACACTCTAACTTATTTTTAAGTTGACAAAAAAATACACTAATGTTAAATAGACAACAAATTTCAAACATTGCATAATGTGTTGAACCCAACAATTGATATTCTAAGTTTTTTCCATACTCTATCTAAGTAAACAAAATTTAAACATGCCCTTGAAAAGAAGCAACAACCCACGCTTATATGCGATAGTTTACACTTTATAAAAATAAACAACTTAATTTTTACATAAATTGTCAAATCCATGGTTTATTAAAAAAAAATTAATTGTGAAATAGAGCCAAAAACAACCTATCAATGACCAAAGTTCATGCATGAGAGGATGACATAAGCCTAAAGAGAAGGTCTAGTGGAGGAATCAAATTACATACTTTTGTTGGTGTCTACTATTTGTATAATCAAATTGTGTATTTTCATTGACTCCCTACTATGTAACACGCATTCATATCAAGAAGTGATAAATATACAAGATACTTAAACATACACCGAGCCTACGGAATGGAATATTTTTAATACAATCCATCAAACTAAAATTTAATACTACAATGAAGAAAGTGACTTGTATTTTGTTTTTGAGCTAGTGACACTAAAGGAATAACTCATACACACTTCTTAACATTCTTTGCATTTTGATTTTGATCAAAAGGGTCCTCATGCTTACAACATAATTCAGTTTCCCAAACCTCATCTCGCATCCAATAGAAACATACAACATAAAACTAAAAGCTATTTCATAATCATATATGAAGACTAAGTATGTATTCAAAAATGATATCTACCTATATATTTGTTGTTAGTTTTAGGTGTATAAGTATGGAGTGTTTTTAATAAGAATATGACATTTTTTTGATAAAATGTTTCAACCCTTTATAAACTCACATGTTTATAGCTTTTAAAAAATTAATATATAGAAATTTTGTTGCATGTGCACAAACATGGAATAATACCCTGTGACATAAACATAACATACCCTTTGTATGCTTAAAGTTTTACCCGTGAGTTTATTTGGTTACTTTCCTTTGATGGGGATTATTAGGTGAGAACTGGATACCAAGTGCTTGTTGATGAAACCCCATTGGCTTTCCATGGAGCAAGATTTGGTTAAAAAAGCTTACTCCTAAAATTAATCGGTTTCTTTGGCGAGTTCTTGAATAAGAGTATTTTGAAAATTGACAACCTAATTAAGATGGGATCCACCATGCCCAATAGGTATTATCTTTGCAAAAAAGAGAATGAGTCTATTCATCATATGCTCTTACCTTTGTCCCCCGCTTTATTGCACTATGGAAGCTCATCTTTAATAGATTTGGTATTAGCTAGAAATTCCCGGATGATATTGTTTAAGTCTAGGAACAATGGCAACCACCTTTCAAATATGGATTGCTAAGGAGGTTCTAGAGAATTTTATTTCCACATACTATATGGAGAATATGGAAGGCTCAAAATTCTCTCATTTTCATAAATGCTAACAAATCCATCAAAAGGCTCCTTAATGAAATCACAGTTGCAGCCAAGGAAAACATCTTAAGATTCAAGCCTCCCAAGAATGCTAAGTACCCCAAAGAAGAGGAAAGATTCCTAAGGGCCTAGAATATTGAATTTCAGCAGGGTCAAATTACTTCTCCCAACATTGACAGGACTCTTATTCAGTGGATTTCCCACATGAAGGATGGCATAAATTTAACTTTTATGGGGCCTCTAAGGGAAACCCAAGTGCAAGCTGGTGGTGGTGGGCTTATTAGAAACCATCATGGACACCCTATTGCTGCCTATGCAGGTCCTATGGGAAAATAATCAAACCACTATGTTGAGGCCCTCGCCACTCTCTAGGGAATCGAGAACTACGAGGATTTCAAGATAAACAATTTAATTATTAAGGCATATTCTATGAATATTATAAACAACCTTATTGGTTCTCAACCCCCTAGATGGACCATAAAAGACTTTATAATTGAAGCCAAGATATTATGTAAAGGTTTTTCAAACATTAATATTTGTCATGTATATAGAGAGGGGAATGGGGCGGCAGATGCTCTGCTAATGATGGGGTCATCATTAATAAATTCAAAATTTGGTATGATTATGAGGAGATCTCTATCGCTGCCAAAGCAATCATTTTTAATGAATCCAAAGACACTTAACTCTCTAATCATGCTAAGGCAATGACCTTGACACATGTGGGCTAATGAGTTTGTACTCCCGACTTATGTGTATTTACCCTTTCGAATGGATCCTTATTCATTGATTTTAGTGCCTAGATTTTGAAAGAAATATTCTCAAGCCGGTTTAGCGAGTCTAGTGGTTTGGTTTGAAAGCTCTACAACTACCCTGTTTCACCACTTCTATTTCAAGGCTACTTTCTAGCTACGTCTGGGCTATTGATGTTCGTCTACGAAGTCTAATTTCATAATGGGGTCCTCCTTGTAGAGTGGAGCCTATTTGCAACCTATAATGGAGGAATAATGCTTTGAGTTATGTGATATTTTGAATGTGGAAGGTTTTACATAGTTTATACAGAGAATTAAGGGCCATGATGTTCACATCTCCCTAACATTCGCTCAAAAATGGAAAGATAGAGTTATCCATTTCATGGACAAATAATTTGTAATCTCAGAAGATATGATCTCCTTCATAATTGGTCTAGGAATGGAGGGAGTTAAGTTCTTTTGCAATAAATTTGACAAAGAAGCCGAGGAACAATGTTTCTTAGTGGGTGATGAGATGTTGTAGATTGGGAAGTCGGGGATTCGTGTTCTTCCATCCCCCCTTTGTATAATGATGTCACAAAAATGGTAGTGCACTATAGTACCCTAGAAGGTTAAATCTCGATGCTTCCACTACATCACTTGGTTCTTTTGAATCATTTTAGGCATGCTTCCAAGGTCAGTTTTCCTTATTATATCTTACATTCACTTGAAAAATCGTGCATGATGTTCAAGCTCACTTGAGGGTCCTTCCCCTGCATCAAGGTGTGATTTTCCTACTACATCATTACTTCCTTGATGTGGTTTCCAATGACCCTACCCCTCTTCGCCCCCACCTCCTCAACAACCAAATATTTGATCCAAGAACCCCAATGTTAGAGCTCCCTTATCTAAACCCCTCCCGCTAAAACAATCCTCTGTAGTATCTCTAAGGGAAAGGAAATCATGGGAGCTAAAAATATTTGAAATCAATCAATCCACCCTTTTCCCCTACCGTTAGTTCTAGTTTATCAGCTCAAATCAAACAAAAATTCGAGGTTCTAAAGGGAATTGAAGAGAACGTAGATTTCCTCCTTAGGGAAGGCATTAGGACATATTTAGACCCCTCCACTCTTACAAACCTAGAAGAGAAACTTGACAGTCTCTCCACTCAACTCAAAGCCCTGGAGGAAAGAGTCATGCAGGTTGAGAACAAGAAAACTAACCAGCTTGCCCTTCATAGGGTTGTACTTGACTATATTCAAACAAATGTCAAGTAGGTTTGTGATGCTTGTGGTATCCTAGGACATGCTTGGAAGAATGGCAGAATCAAGAAGAAGACAATCATAGAGAGCAGCCAGGATCCTGATATGTAAACTGCTATCAACTTGTATAAGGCCCTGAAGATTGCTTAGAAAGTCTATAACAAGTCTCTTATTTAGTGTTGTTTGCTATTTTGATGTTGTTTTGGTGTTGCGATATTGTTGTTTTGTGTCATTTGTTGGGCTCCTTGTAGGCAGTTGGCCCTTGCCTTAGTTTATTATTTGTTGATCTAGCTCTTAGGATTTTTGTTGGGGTGTGGTACCTACATATCAAAAACCACTCTGATGATATTGTCCATCCTGGATTTTTGAGCCTTTTTGTACTACAGGGTATGGTCCCTTCAAAACCATTTACAAATAGTTAAAAACAAAAAAAAAACAAAACATATCTCATAAAAAAATTCCAGATATTCTAGGAACTCATGGAGCAAATAAAACATGTCCATACATTACTCTTACTTGATTAGAAATAAATAGTAATTCCTAATATTAATATAAAGATCCTTCTTACTGTTCTCTAATTAGTAATTAACATGTATGGTTGATGTGTTTATTTTACTTTTATATAGTTTATCATGATTATTATGCTTGATATGAAATTTATCATTAGAACGCTAATACAAGTCTGACTACCTAACATAGTTCACAAAAATTCAATTGCATGAAGGTATCTAAACAAGGAATGAGGATAAGTGCAATTGTATTGCTAAGAAGTCCCTTTATGATACCAACTTCACAAAAGTTTATTTTTTCTACAATTTAGAATACAAATAAGAATAAATAATAATTCTTGAGATTAATTTTGAAAAATACGTAAGAGAGTCATGAAATCCTTAAATTTTTAGGGGGAAATGCTTATAATTCACCAAAACCATTAGCATAGATAATAAACATGGAAGACATATATGAGAATCAACACATATTCCATGGTCCATGCAAAGTATTTACAAATTATTGTCGGGAGGAAACAACCTTCTAAAAAGAGACAATAAAAGTTGAATAGAAAACTGAAATATGGGGTTTCTATCTATCGTGCATCTTCATGCAATGTCCGAATGATATCTTTAAGCCCAGGCTTGAGCTATTGACTACATAATTTATTATATGTCTACATGCCTTTTAACCTCCACAATGAACAAATATGGTGTCACTTAAAATAATTTAATAGAAATAGACTACTACCCTTTCTTATCTTTTCAAAGCCTTGCAATTTCACATTACAATCCATCATTTTAATATGAAACTTACATGTTGCGTGGAAGTGAATTTTGATGCATGCTTCAAGTTTTACTTTTCCTCAAAAATTTCATAGAGATTAAATGTCCCAATTATAACATCCCACAAATTAATCTTTTATGCTTGGTCCCAATGATTCAAGCAACATAACCCCCACATGATAGTGACTTTGATAGTAATCGGTAACCTCTTCATCATATACCATAGAACACTTAAAATGTAAAAATCCAAAAGGATACTCATCATCGAGTAAAACTAAAAGAAACCCACTTCAATTTATCTCCTATATGCAATGAATCCGAGAAAAAGGTAAAAACAAATACAAAATCAAGATAAATAATAAACCATCACAAAGGAGATAGAGTGATTAAACCTTAAAAGTAAAATATCACGAGCTATCCATATATGCTTACACTTCAAATAATACATATTACCTACAACAATTTAGAAAAGAAACTTATGAGATCAAAGGCTTAAAACAAAGGTCACAACTAATGGGAAAAAATCTTTCGATTAGATGGCTCATAGGGAAAAGATTCTTAAGAAACCATGAAATAATATCTACCCATGACCTATTATATGTAAAAAAATATTAAAATACTATAAAACCCTAGAATAGAAAAGAAAAATAAATTCAAACTAAATATATATTCTAGCCATTGACAACCCTATATATGAAGTTGATGCTCTCTTGAAAGCATTCTCTACGAACCTTTGTGACTCAATACTCGGTCTTTGGAATCGGGTGCCATAACTTTTTTACCTTGCTGTAATATACATGTTGAATATTAAATTTTCCATTTCTTGAAATAAAATCCTAAGGACTATTTCCATTTCCATTATTTTAATTTTACCTACTTTCCTTCATTGAGTCTCACCAGGAATCATAACTTTGACATGTATGTCATCTCGAAATTTTCTAGGCACCGAGAATATATTAAGTCACATCTAGCCCCAAATCTTCATAGGAATTGATGGCACCACCGACATACACAATCGTCTCTCTATTTTTTCTTTATCCATCAACTAATAGAGAACCCCCACTATGGCCCTAATAAAGGCATGGTAGATAAATCAACTTCTATAACCATTAGAGGCTAAGGAATATAGATTATTTGACAACTTAGTGGGTGAGAAACTCCACATCCACCATAAACATTTGTTTTTGGTGGGTTTCATGTAGCATACACGAGAGAAGATAATAACATTGATGGTTTTCCATTAATAGGATGTCTTGCACTACAAGAACAAGGAAAAAAGCATCAACATGATTTCTATTTTTAGTGTGAATCTTTCATTCCTTTTAAGTTTTAATTGACATACACAAAAATAAAATGGAAGAGTATTATAGGTGAATATCATGATTTAATTAACTTCCAACATTAATTGCACAAATCAAAATAATGATTTTCAAAGTGACTATTAATCTAACAAATGCCAAATAAGGGAAAGAATGCACTTGGCGATTACGTGTGGATCTAAAATATTCAGGTGGTATGAATGTTGGAATAGGAAGATCTAGAGCTAGAAGTGCTTTGTTGATAGAACTATAACCTGAAATTGATCGATCAAAAGCGTAAATCTCGTTTATAGCACTCATACGGTCCTAATCCTTTTTACGAGTCTTGGACCCTGCTTGAGATATGGGTTTGCAACTTCTTAAGTGTTTCTCCTACCGGAAATATATGTCATTGTGTGTCAGTCTTCTTTACTCACCTTCAGAATGGCTTTGTAAATTGAGTTCAAACCCTAAAACCCTTTGTTGTCCAAAATAAACCCGTGCTATTTTGACAACTTATAATTTCATTCTTGGACTCGAGGTAGGTCAAACAAGGTAAAATTTGGTAAAATTGATTGATATAGGGAAAAATCATTTAAGAGACAAGCTATAATGGTTCAAAGCCTTAATATTTACCTTACTAAGCTCCTAGGTCAAGGACTTGGCCATTTTGTAAGAAATTTGGGTTTATATGGGGCCAAATCGGATTTGGGAGGAATAAGAAGAGTTATTCCATTTTTGCGGTGAATGCAGATCAACGGGGTAGGCGGAGTTATAGGGGCATTTTCAGAATGTTCCAACAATCTGTTGGTTCACCGGTCGACCGACAAGGTCAACGGGGAGTTGAGTGATTCACTTAAGGTGGGAACAGTAGGAACTATTCCCATGTTCCATTATTTTCCCACCCCTCTGATTTCCTGGCATACATAATGCCAGTCGGAAAAGGAAGATCCAAGAGGAAATTTAAGAATTCTTCCTCCCTTTCCTCATTCATCGATTGTCCACTTCACTTCCCTGTGGACAAAACATTAAAGTAGTTTATTGCAAGCCACTCGGGACAACTCTAGTTCCTCATGTTCTCTATAGACCCGCTTGGCCACAACTTTCCCTCCAACACTCCAAATCACACAAAAGTGGTCTTTTTGGAAAGGTCTCATCTATCATTTCAATTTTACATCAAGAAATTTAGTGATTGATGGAGTTTTGGGGTGAAAAAGGTAAAAAATAGTCCTAGAAATAAAAGTGCATTTATAGGTAGCTCAACTACCAAAATTAATGGTGAATGATGCACATACCTTCTTTTTTCGCGAGAATGACATGATTGAATGGCTTGGAAAAGATGTCCATACTCTAAACTAAAAAAATTAACATCCTTTGGTACTAGGTAGGTGAAAATGGGTCATTTATGGTTGTTGGGTGGCTTTTATCCCTCTACCCTTCATTTTCTATATATATAAGTGCTTATGCACGGGAAAATGGTTCTTCTCGGTAGGATTTGGAGATCTTATTTTACAGTTTGTTACACTTCCCTACCTTCAAACCTTTGTATTAACATATTTTGCAAGTTTTGTAAATGCAAGTGAAGATTTCAAAGTGACATGTAATTGTGGTTCATTCCTTCAAATGCAACATTTGTTTTGAACAAATGTGATTCTCTTGCCCTCTTGCTTTATTATATCTATTCATTTGTATCTTACGAAACTTTGTGTTCCTTTTCTTGCATATATGTAATTGTGTCTCTATGGTTAGATTTGAACCCTATTTAGCTTTGGTGGATCACCCCTTTTCATTTTGCATCATTTTCCTCTCTTTTCAACCCCAGTCGATGTAGATTTGTAGTTTAGCTTTAGTTTAGTTATTTTTTAAAGTTGTAGGTTACTTGTAGTGGGATGAAACAGAAGGAACCAACCTTCCCTATAGGTTTATATCAATTAACAAGGTCCCACACTTAGATACATTCCCATGTTACCCAAAATTTTTGTTGTCCATTCATGATAACAAGCAGAAGGTGTGTAACTTTTAGGTGATAACACCATTATTGTATAAGGAGTTCCTACAAAAGCGATTAGGTGGGTTGTGGTCACCCATGTGCACTGCTTATGTCACTACTAATATGAAGTTGGCTTAAACCACACATCATTCTCCTAACTTGTGATATCTACCATAGTGCAATTAGAACTTGACAACCATGCCTTGACAATGCTTTGCTTGAGTTTGACTCTTCCTCAAATACTTGAGAAGGGTCACTTTTCTTGTTTGTAGGATGATTATAAAGACTCCTAGATCCGAGAGGAGACTTCAAAAACCAGTAGATGGTGCTTCCCAATGGATGTGCATAAGTTATTATACATTTTATGGATGTTTGAGTGCATGTAGCGCTTACTTTTGCATGAAGAGCTCATAAAGTGTCAGTACTAAAATGAGGTATAATTTACTTGCTTATATATGCTTCCGAAAGTTGATGAAAGGCCAACTAAAGGGGTATATTTTTTTGATATAATGTTATAGAATTGAAAGAATTAACTAAAAACATGTTGGTCAAAAACCGTATGGTAGGGTTAGAAAATAATTCTACATCCCAACCGAAATTGATGTTTTTGGATTTGAAGGGAGAAGGCTCATTTTGACTTCATGGGCCTAAGCATGAATGTTTCTAGATGTATTTTATGCAGTTAAAATTCATAGAATGACGACATAGAGGCATGTAAAGATAAACAAGTGCATGAAGTGCTATCAGGGTATGCTAAGCAAAAGTGAGAGAGTGCATTTGTCCATGCAAGTGTGAAATGTCTAGATCAACAGTGTCAAAGGATGGATTTCCAAATTTGAGTGTCTACATTCCCCCTTTAAGTATGAAATTGAAAATTACATGATTAAAAGGAAAAAATGTCCGATTGTGTGGAGACATTGTCTTTGCTTGTAATAACTGTTTTTATACAATATTCCACTATGTTGGTGTTGGTGTGCTCCAAAATGAAACTTTCAACACAAAGTGTACTCAATGCCCAAAGTAGTAAATAAAATTTTAACTCAATATGTAATGAAATTAATGTAAAGAGATGTGCAATAAGAAATGCCAAAAGAGATGTAAAGCATGGAAGGAATACACCTGTTTGTTTTGTGGAGGAAATGTGCTTTGATTCTTGGGCCTTAGAGATTTTGTATTTTGTTGGACCTTGATGAAGAATTTGTAGACATGTAAAATGTCAACATCATAGATAAATTACTTATTAATATTATTAATATACATCCCATATCACTAAATCATTATCACAATTCCCATCTCAACCATATAATAAATAATCATGAGATTAATTATTATTAATTCCTAATATTATAGATATCCTTATTCCAAATATTCTCATTTGATCACCCATATCATCCTTAATCATATTAATTCATCATTATATCTTATTAATCCTCATTATCAATTTCTAAGGATTTTAAAATATCACCCACCTACCCACCTACTCTACACCTATCCTACATGTAGCTTCTCCATTAAATCATTTCTCTAATCACAATTAATCTCACCTAATCCAAGCCCAATAAAATGCTCCACCTCTAAATCTAGAGGCTTCTATTTCTATAAGCCTCTCTATTTTTCCCCTCCTCTTTATTCAAAAATTTAAATAATTTTCCTGTCTCTATTGAATTAAAAATTCAATGGAGACTTATCTTAATTTCTAGAATCATCCAAATCTATAATTCTCCATCCCTCTCACCAATCCTCAACCATTGATCCATATCCTACATGGATCAATATCCACCCTTCATTCCTCCTCCCACAACCTATAAATTTGGCTCACCACCTCATGGAAACCATCTTTTGAAATTGCAACTAAGTGCTACAAAAATATTCCTAGAGCTTTGAATCATCATCTTGCATTCCATCAAGAAAATCATCATTAAAAAAAGGGGAGGTGTTGTCAAATTGAATACACAAATTTGAAGCAACAACTATCTTGAGCAAATCCAAAGTAACAAGGGAAGAGCATTGGAGCCTATAGGTAAGTGCAATTATAAAAATCTTTCTCCCTTTCTATCCTACTCAATTTGAGGTAGATAATAGGTGTGTTAGATTAGGAATTACAGTAGTTTAAATTTTTATCCTGCATTTATAACTAACACCACTTTTTGTCTACATTTTGGTGCCCATCGCAGGCTCACCCCCAAAAAATATTTTTTGTTTTAGATAATATTTCATATTGAGAATAAGATGTCCAAATTTGAAATTTTTTTGTTTCATTTTACACCTTAAAATTTTGAAATTTAATTCTGATTTACCATATTGGCACTTATGCCATGTCTTTCAAAGGTGCATATCTTTGAAGAAGTGGTGCCTTTAACCTAAAACAATGCTTTTGTATATTGTATTGATTTTTGTGGCTGCAGGGTCATACTTTGGCACCTTTAACAAACTCGTGGTGCCCTTGTGGCATACTTTAGCACCTTTTTTTTCTAACCTTGTTTTGTGTAGGATCAATACCTTTGTCTGTCTTTTGGCGTCTTTGTTTGTATTTTAGCGCCTATGCTCTGTTAAGTAAAGACTGTCTCTACTCTTTGAATGAACTCTGCTAACATTGTCTTTTTCTATTTTGGTGCCTTTGTTGATAGTTTAGCGCCTTTGCTGATAGTTTAGCACCTATGCTCTGTCAAGTAGCACTCGTGTCTACTCTTTGAATGAAATTTGCTAACATTCTCTTTTTCTATTTTGGCGCCTTTGTTAATAGTTTATTGCCTTTATTAATAATTTAGTGCCTTCTTGATAGTTTAGTGCATTTCTTGATAGGTTAGTGCTTTTTCTAATAGTTTAGTGTATTTTCTATACTTTTGTGCCTTTGACCCAAAGTAGTGCCTTTTCTATGGCAATTAACGCCTTTGCTAGAATAGATTTTTACTTAATCCTAACTCATCTAACTTTACTTCCAGCCATTTTGGTGGTGTTTTGCAGGTTCAAAGTATTCTATTTTTCTAGAAATATTGTAGGAAAAAGGGAAACTTGTTCTATTTCAATACGCATCTTGTGTTTATAGTAACTCTTTGTGGTTGCAGGATTGTTAGTTAATTAAAAACTACTAACCCACCTTGTTTTACAGTACAAGCAATCTAAGAATATCGGGGTTATAAATAAAACTACTAATAATTTATTTTATAAATCCCCTTCTTGAAGACCCCATTATATAATGTAATATTTTGTCATTATTTTTAATTATTATTTTGCATATATCATCCTTTGTGTGTTTTGCATCGCTATCTGCATTCCTATCTCAAAGGAAACACCGTGTATGCTCTCCTCTCGTGTCTTAGGATAATCTTGAGGATCAAAAGCAATTATCCTTCCATTTTTTATTTTTAGGGGTAACGTGATGTGGAAGTGACATCCACGCACTTACCGTAGTCCTAGGGGTATTGTGACCATGGGATTCACCTCCATGCATATAGACACACCCGTGTTCGGTGGGGTATATAAATTCTTGGAGAGTTGTCATTATTGGCTAAGTGCTTGCTTGTTTTAAGAGCGGCATGAAGTGAGGGGCTTCCACATCCCAATACCTAGGCCTTAGACAACATCCTTGCAACATGGACTTGGGCCCCACGTACCGCAAGGTATATTGGGGACTCCCCTAGAGATCTTTTTTATCCTAGACTAGGTAGCCCTTTGGCCGCATATTGAACTATAGTGTAAGGATGCCACACTTCCCAAGATCACTCGCTAGCCAACCCCACATTGGCACATAGGTGGAGAGCCAATTTTGGCACCACCATCGGTGTGTGGTATTGAAAGTGAGCTATAGTTCGGTGCAATCCCACTTGACTAGCTAGGTTGTGATTGCATGATTATGATTGCCTGATTGTTTTGTCAAAATTAGTGAACAAACATCACACTAATCCCTCTAATCAACCCATACACCTACCATCCATCCATTTTTATTATGAAATTTGACCTTGATTTTGACCACACATTATTTACCATATACCTTTGACCATATCTTTGTTATCCATCATCCACTTACCATTCAATCCCTTTAACCACCTTTTGACCACAATTAGACTACCCCCATACATAATTTTGACCACACACCATTCATCATACACCTTTAACAATATACCTTTGACCATACTTTTATCATCCATAATCTAATTCACATCACTCACACCCTCCCATCAATGTAAATAAAAACAAATAGCAAATCCCCCTTATTATCCACAAATTTCAAAGAAACCACAAGAAACATTTGTAAACATCCCCATATCACAAAAAAATTAATATCACCCTACCTATCCCAAATCATAAACATCCTTTGTATAACAAATAGATTTAAACATCCCCTACATATCCCCACTCATAAACATAACCCATTTCATAACATCCCATTTAACCTAAACATCCATTCATCATCACAAAAACCTCCGCTTGGTGATTTAACATCTCCTATTGGCATCACAACACTTACCTAGGCCTACAAGACCCTAAAACCTATTGTATCACATATCACAACACTTACTATATCCTTACATCTTCACTTAAATCTACACATATATTTTTCATACCCAAACACCCCATCTACGATTTCTTATTGACACAACTAATCTAATCTTGCTAATCGACACCTTGCATATAGACAAAATATCCTTATCACTTATCCTATTCTTCTAATCCCTTACATCAAGGCACATCCAAAGCCCTCTACTCTTGAGGCAAATCCTTCTTCCATATTCTTAATACCTCCTTAAATTCTTCCATCCCAAAACAAGGTTTGATTATCAAGGTCACACATTAGTCAAATAAGAAATCTTATCCTTTCCTCACCCACACATTTCTCATCAATTTGACACATGCCTTCATCTCATCCACATATCTCAATACCACTAGAGTCCAATGGAACCTAGGAGAATAGCTAGCCGATCCCAATCAAGAAATGATGATGAAAACAACCACTAAGAAATAGGACACGACACATTTAATCACAACTATTATGATGTCAATGTAGAATAAAACTGTACCCGAGGAGAAGATGAAGAAACAATGGTCAACACTAGTAGTGATGATGATTTAAGCACCTACTTCACAGAAGGAAGGTGATGAAAATGCTTAATCATTTCATTGATAATAACAAAGACGGTCTCCTATTTCAATTGTATCATATGGGAGCTAAGCTTCCTTCCGATTGTACTCACAAATAACTTCATAGTCTCTTTCACGATGAAAGTGAATGCATTTGATAACAACCACCATCCACAACATCTCATTCTAAATAATTTCCGCGTTGCACACAGACATGATAACAAAGAGAAAACTAATAATCCTCATATATCGTAGAAGGCCATATTAGCTAAATTCAACAAATGAGTAACCAAATTTCCCAATTGGCCTCCCAACTTTTCCCATAACCATCAAATGACCAAAACTCTAAACATTCCCAATAACCATCTTTCAATTTACCACCTACTAGTCCTTGAGAACCTACCTTAGAGCAAGAAGTGAAGTATATGAAGGAAACACTTTAAGGGTTACAACTCGAAAAACAAGGACGAAAATACAAGTTTGAGGAACTTTTCCCTTATCCATTTGACCATGACATCTTGCAAGTCCCTTTCCCTCCATACTTTGAACCACCAAATTTTGAAAATACAAGGGAAAGGGGACCCTCATGAGCATGTCAAAGAGTTCTATATGTTATGTCAAGAAGTTTCCTACGATGACTCCTATTTATTGAGACTCTTTTCACGAAGTCTAGGTGGTCCTTCCCTTGAATGGTTCCTCCACTTTCCTAAGGGATATGTCACTACATTTGCCGACTTGTCCAAAATGTTTGTCAAACATTTCTCATACAATGTGGAACATGATGTTACTATGATTGAACTATGTAACACAAAACAACATAATAGAGAAATCTGTTTGTCCTTCCCGCAATGATAACAAGCCCTTACTAGCCGTATTCCCGGCCCATCCCATAAAAGCAATTGGTTACCATATTTTCACTAACCTCCATCAAGAACTAACTTTCCACTTGCAAGTCCATTGCACTAATACCTTCGATGACATCATAGAGAAGGGAATGTAAATTGAAAAATCCCTTGTTACCAAAGGCCTCATTAAGTTGTATTCCCATGACTACAATCAAACCAATCAATCGTCCACATCAGAAAAGCCCAAGTATTTCAATAAGAATAAAAATGTTGTTGTTGATGGGGTGACGAGAGACCAAGCATGTTCAACACATCCATAAAGCCACTGCTATATCCATCCCCAAAGGTCAACCTCAATCCACCCAAGAATTAAAAAGGACATACACCCCCTTGGTGAATATATTGAAGCAATCCTTGATAAATTAGTTATTACTAATATGGTGTTTCCCCAAAACTCAACCAATTAATGAGTCCAGACTGAAGCCTTCTTGGTTTAAGGAAAACGAGCATTGAAAATTCCACAAAATCAAGGGTCACACCACTACTCGGTGTATGAAGCTGAAGAATTACATTTAGGACTTGATTAATTGAGGTGAAATTAAAATCAAAGACAATGCATCCTCTTCTTCTCAGAATCAAAAGCTAGGAATCTATCAAAATTCACTTCCCAATCATGGTCGACTCCACGTTTTAAACCAAGGTCAACAAAAGTTTGGAAAAAACCCTGAGTTATCCACTCACCATTCTAATAACATGAACTATTGTTACGTACCATTCTAGTATGAATATCTTGTTGGCCATATCCATCATTCCAAACATCAAGTTGTTGAACCCTGGTCATTGGTGTTGTCATTGATGTCAAGTGACATTGATGACAAAGTTATGAATGGTGAATTGAAGTTGATTAGAGACATGAAGGTTGATTAGTAGTGACTTATTAGTGGTATATTGAGAATTCAGGATGGTTTTAGTGTTTTGTAGGCTTGGTCAATAAGGTAGGGGTCCATTGGAGGTATGTAAATGGTTGGTAAACTTGGCACATGTGTTATATAGGCCATACATGATGAGTTTAGAATGAGCAAGAGTTTTTAGAGTGAGTAACAGGTCAAATGTTGCAAGTCATAGTTGTAATTGGCTCATTTAGGCACAATTCTAGATCCTAATGAGGTGTACGAGCTCATTTCATGGCATGGAAAGACCAAGAAAGTATGGGAGTAGCCTAGGAACATTTCCTACGGCATGTATGAGCATCTAAAAGACTTATTTAACTTTTGGAGGCAAAATTTAAAAGTTCACCAAAATTGAGCTTAAGGACTTGCAGTGTATGCCGAGGTAAATGATACGGAGTTTGAGGTGTATAAGAAAATATATGGCTAACCAACCTATGGAGTGCATAGAGGTGTGTCTTGTAGTAATTCATGTCAAATTTCATCAAGTTTTATAGAGGTATGTGAAAGTTATGCAAATTTTCTTAAAGAATGCAAATTGAGCACCCTGGATTCTTTCGCATAAAAATTTTTTTGTCAAGCATTCTTCGAATGAATCATAGAAAGAATTTTTGAAGAGAAATTCAATCCTAAATTTTTGTAAAAATTTTGAGGGAATTTGGTTGTGAAACAAAGAAGTTATGAGCATTTTTTAGATAATGGGTTTTTGCTTTTTGACCTCCTTCTTGAAGCGGTAGGCACAAAATGAATTGTTATGACTCCAAATCACTTGTGCAAGTAGTTACAAATCCTTAGGAGTGAAAAATTCTTTCTCAAAGTAAAATTGGTGATGTGTGTACAATACAAGCATAAATGCTCTGTAGGGAACTGCCTTTTTTTTGCAAGGTCTATGTGGATTGCTTGGTGAAAAGGAACTTAAGTTGTGAGATGTATCATGAATACTTACTTGAACCATAATCTTGTTGTCTATACACAACTAAGGTAAGCCATATTGAAAGGTTGAATGAGATATGCCTTTCTCAGTCTCAATTTTTAAAAACAAAGTCTTGACAAACACCAGTTGTTGACAAAAGTGATCTTATTGATGCGGAGTCTTATGTCCAAGAGCTGCAGGTTATGAACAAGGTACAGGGGTTCAAATCAACTCTTTCAAAGCATTAATTTTGATCAAATAAATCCATATTGTGCACAACTCCAAAGGGACAAGATAGTAGATTTTAGGACTTTCCAAATAGACTATTTTATCTTAAACTTGAAGACCAGTCTTTCAATCCATCTATAAGAAGATTAATCTATGTTCTTTGCAAGTTATCCTCCACAAGCTCTACATGTAAAGTGGTAAAGGTAACAATTGTGTTGTGTTCAATTTTCTCCTCCACAAGATGTTCATGTGAGGTATAATATGAACATCAAGTAACCTTCACCTTAAAATTTCTTAGTTGAACTTCATGAAACAATGAAGTCGATCCCAACGTGCTTATTTTCCATATCGAGGTGTTAGATGTCACTAATTGAGGTCTACAAGATATAATCATCATATCCTTGAAAAATTAGTTGGCTTGCTCCTAATAGTCATGGAGAAAAGTGATCGTGATGCTAAATCCGAATATCTTCTTCCCTTTATACAAAATGATACATGAAGATCATGGTTGGACCATTTATTAGAGTGATCTCATAATTTTATTGACATCAAGATGAAGCCTAAAATGTTGAAGGGTCAAAATTATTAGCTAGGGTTTTGAATGAATAAACCCTAACATTGCTAAACTTGATCATCATACATATATAACAACAATCATGATAAAAACCACCTTCATCATCCTCTTTGAGACATATTTCTAGGATTTGTGCATAAAGATAATAGTGAAGATGTGTGTTGAAAATGTGAAGTATGAAGTATGGATGATTGATTTGAAGTTATAAAGAATAATCGAGAGGTGTGTAACGTCTCGCCAATAGTGATAGCTTTTGATACGTTCATCGATTAGCTATAAAACACAATCTATATGTTATAATCATGCTAAGGGTCATGTCATATGTTATACAATCGTAATCGAGGTCAAAAGATGACGTTACATATTGAGGACATATTGAAGCCATATGTCATATTCGGTATTACGAGGATTTTGAATAAGTTTACAATCTCAGAGAACATTACTGATCAATGTCAGAGGTATGAATGTCATTAGTAGTTTCATTTTAAGAGCTTCTCATCTTCCTTGTACGAACAAGTAAATGAAATTTGAAAAGAATTCAGTTAGGAAGTTGAAAGGTCATTTTTGTGATGGAGTTTTCAAGGTCTATTAAAGGTTATCTTTGATATAGAGAAGGTTTGTCTTTTGGATGATGGATGCTTGGGTGAGCACTAGGTGTAAAAATGAGAAGGAGAGAAGATATAGAGTTTTTGAAAAGGGAAACATATGAAGTGAACCAAGTCTCATGTGCAACTTAAGCTAGAGAAGATCATCTACATGGAGCAAAAAGTAGTACTTAGAGTAAAAATATATTCTTGAAGTCTTGAGGGAAAGTATGTGAGTAGAGAAGTGAATGAAGGTCTGAATCTTGTGTGTGTGAGTTCAAAGGTTACATAGGTACATGCTCTTGAATAGAATAAGGTTTATAGGTGATTGGATACATGAGAGAGTAAGTTTTTGAGAGGATAATCAAAAGAAAGGGGATGAATTTCAAGACCTTATGAATATGAGAATCCTTGTACCATAAAAGTTGTAGTAGATTGAAGAATGGAATGAAACCTGAAAATGCATATCAAATGAATCTTGTATGACAGATCCTTGTTGCACAGAGACCAAGAAAATAATGAAGATGAAAAGAGAAGGAGAATGAGAAAATCTAGTTGTCACTATCATTTGTATGAGACAACAATTTCAGTGTGACATAAATCTTGATTAAGTCTAAGTTGCAACTTAACATGTGGGAGTTGTAGCTTCCTTGTGAGTTGAAGCTCACTAAAGGCCAATTATTTCGAACCAAACTTGGGAGTTGAATCTTCCAAATAGGTTGAATATTGTAAAATACTGAGTGGTTGTTTGGTCATATTTGGAGTTGCAGCTCCAGGTTTAGTTGAAGCTCAACCATGAAATCATGTAACTTTTAAAGGATAATTTATGTCCTAAGCCTAGTTCTTGGTTTCAATGGGTTTTTTCCTAGTTTGGGTTTCCCACATTAATTTATGTGTCTCTGTGTATATTCTTCTTTTATTTGCTTGTGTATGGCCCTATATGTTCATCATAGCAAAATTAAGGAAAATGAAATGTCTATAAAGGTTTTATTAGACATTGATTCACCCCCTCTCAGTGTCCTAGTTTCTAACACAAGTAGCCACTATTAGGGTCAAAGGCCCTTCACAAAATCCTCGGTGTGCGGTTACCACTCAAAGAAGCTATGTAGTGGTCCAAGGAACTACTCCATCTTACTCCAATCCACCACAACAAGCTCAATACAACATAATTAAACAACTTGATAACATACCAAGACAAATATGCATTATGGATCTTTTCAAAATATCCTCCATGCAAAAAGATATCATTTATCGTGCCCTTCGAGAAAACACACATCCTAAATGACATAAACCCTCATAATTCCAAGCCATTGTTTCCCATATTTACCCCCATCCAACATTTCCACTTACCTTCACCCAACAAGACTTGCCACTAAACAATCCAAATCACAATTTCCCTCCCTATATTGAGGTTCACATTGAAAATTCTCGGGTTAAATGAGTACTAGTGGACAATGGGTATGGAATAAACCTTTTTACCCTATCTCTCATTCAACGACTAGGGTACAATGAATCAAATTTACGAAAATAAATAATTGCTATCAAATCATACGACATAATTAAAAGAAAATATGTGGGCACTTTGTATCTTCCTATTAATGTAGGGCCTATAACGTTGCCCACCTTGGCATACGTATTGGACATTTAGTTCCCATACATCTTGTTTCTTAGTCATCCCTGGATTCAAGAAACACATGCCAACCAATCTATAGTACATCAATGTATTAAATTCAAGCATGCCGACATGGAGGTCACCATCCATGGTGACTCCTAACCATTCAAGTATTGCCAACCACTTGAAGCACAAGCCTATAGAAAACCTTATTGTCCCATCACTAAAACTACCTCTTCGCAATCACCATCTTTATCATCCACAACATCTTCCACTTCATATGTGTCACCTGATAGTCTTTTATCCACCTCACATAACGCCTCATTGTCATCCACTCCTCTCTTACCCACTCCATCCATATCCACTCCTCTTTTATGTACTCCATCGCTCAAACTAAAATCCACAAGGTGCAGGAAATATCAAACTTTAAGTATTGAATAGTTACCACTCTCACCTAAACAATGTGGTAGGCCCGACATGTGTGAAGAAAAAGGGAAAAAATATTCCTTGGAATCTTCCACTTTTATCAATTTTGGGTATCTTGCCCATGAGTACCTTGAGCCATTCGACACCACATGGCTCATCAATGATTCTATACCATCATGTTGCTTGAGAAATAAATACCTAATCCCTAAGTGTTTGATGAATTGCATGAGTTATTCTAGATGAGGACTAGGTTGTAACGAACAAGGCATCCCCAAACCCCTTAATATCATCCCCAATCTAGATGGTCACATACTAGGGTATCAACCACTGGTGAGAGTATCTGCAATGACACGAGTGACATGATGAAACAATCGAGGATGTTATAGATGCCATGTTGGCATATGCATCCAAAAATACCTGTGAGTTTTGTGACATGGACTAACTGCCTCTCGTGGATCCTAACTCTGATGATTGTAGTGGAGATTAACGCCTGCGGGTTTTGGTCTAATGGAAATCATGGTCCAACAAATGGTATTATAGCAACATGTATCAAGTTCAAAACTCACCTAGGTAACATTGGGGGATTGTTGGCATATGCATCCAACGCTCCCCGTGAGTTTCATGACATGGACTAACCGCCTCTCGTGGATCCTATGTAGTGGAGATTAATGCCTGTAGGTTTTGGTCTAATGGAAATCATGGTATAACACACCATCAAAATGAATTCATCTATAACCAATACAAAGACCTCGCCACAAACAATCTCTTCCATGACACACGTTATCCTCTCCCTTACCTACCACCAACTCATCTAATGGGATCAACAATATGAACATATCTCTTTTGATACCTTTCAGAATGACGAGGCAATTCTTGAGTTCATGAGAACTCAGGATAATGTACCGATTGACAAACATAAGAAAGGTTTCCAAATATGTCTAAACATTGATGCCTACTTTGGAAAATAGGAGCCCACCTCCTATATTTAATCCCAATCCAATATCCCTCATCCTAACTTCTCTTGTCACCTAAACGAGGAGGATCCTCTTATAGAATTCTTCCAAGATCCCTCAAATCCTAAACATGATCTAACTATGGATCAACTTCTCTTCCACTTGAAACGCTACAGGATGGGTCAACATCATTAATTAAGGAAACCATTGACATTAACATCGACACTAAAGAAGACCCCAAGATCCTCAAATTGGGGGCATATTTATCAACAAAAGAACAAGCCACATTTATGACACTCCTAAAAGAATTCTTAGACGTATTCGCATGGTCCTATGCGGATATGCTCGGTCTTGATCCATCTCTAGTAGTTCATAATCTCGTAGTGCATAAAGATGCAAAACCAGTCAAGCAAAAACTCCACAAGATACATCTAAAGGTTTCCTTTCTTGTCAAATAAGACCTTCAAAAGTTGTTTGATGTCATTTTCATCGGCCCATCGAGTCATGTAATTAGATCTCCAACATAGTCCCAGAGGGAAAAAATACTAGGGGCATTTGTATCTGTACATATTTTCACAACATCAACAAAGCTTTCCCAAAAGATGATTTTCCACTACCAAACATCGACATGATTGTGGATTCTACACTGGGCATGAAATTTTATCCCTCATGGATGGATTCTCTAGATATAATCAAATCAAAATAGCTAAAGAAGATCAACACAAAACTAATTTTACTACACCTTAGGGCACGTTCTGTTTATCAGGTTATGGTCTTTGGTCTTAAAAATGCCGGAGCTACACATCAATGTACCATGACTATCATCTTCCATGACATGATGCATGACATTGTTGAGGATTATGTCGATGATATCTTGGGAAAATACAAGACTAGCGAAGAACATCCCATGGTTCTTTGTCACATCTTTGAATGACTCTGGGAATACAAAGTTTGACTTAATCCCAAGAAATGTGTTTTCGGTATTACATTAGGCAAGCTACTTAGTTGTATTGTCTCATGGTACGGGATATAAATTGATCCAAATAAGGTTAAAGATATGGTTAAAATTCCTCCACCTACAAATCTAAAACAACTCAAAAGCCTACATCCTCCGTTGCTAGTGCCTCCCACTCTAGGAATTCCTCTCCTTTATATTTTAGCTACTCAACATGCTTTGGGAGCTCTCCTGACACATCATGATGACCATGAAAAAGAATAGGACATTTATTATCTAAGCTAAAAACTAATTACTTATGAGCTTAATTACACTCTTATGGAGAAGGCATGTCTTGTCATTGTTTTTGATTCTCAAAACATGTGGTACTATATGCTCAACAATATAGTCAAGCTCATAGCCAAAGTGGATCCACTCAAATATCTATTCTCCAAATCAGATTTAACCAGAGAAATGGCTAAATGGATCATGCTCTTGAGTGAATTTGACATTGAATATGTTAATCAGAAAGCTATCAAAGGATATGTCCTAGTAGATCAACTACTAGAAGCTCCAGTTTCTGATTCCACGCCACTTAATACATGGTTTCCAAATGAATCTATATTCACTGTCAAAGAATCAAACACATGGACATTATAATTTGATGGATCTTTTACACATCACGACTCAGAGCAAACATTCTGCATTTTATCACACCGAATGATATTTAATCCCTAAGGATTTCTGGATCATATTTCCCTGCACAAACAATATAACTGAAAACGAGGCACTCATAGCTAGATTAAGAATTACCATCCAATGGAACATCAAAACTCTCAATGTCTTTGGTGACTCACAACTCATAATCAAACATGTTAATGATGAATATTCAACCAAAGATGACAAATTAGTTCCTTAAAAATGAATGGTGGACAATTTCAAGTCATACTTCTAGCACATTCTGGGTTCAAGTAGGTCCATCGAGCAAGCAACCACATAAACAAAACATCCAAATTTTTAAAAACCGGAAATATAAATACAATGTATGTTTTTCTTGTGTGTGTTTTCTTGTCTATCAAGTATTTATATTTTGACCGATGATATGAGGATGATTTTGTTTCTCTTTCTTTTTGCACGGTCCAATGATATGAGGATAATATTTTTATAAATCTCTCCAATGCTACGAGGACATGGACATTTGAAAATAATGTCATCATGGTCTCAATACCTTGAAACATCTTGCTTTGTGCCACATCATTAATCACAATTACTAATGATGATAATTGTGGGCACTTTATGGTAGCAGCACCCCGATATCATCATCTTTTAGCCTTATCATCATCCACACTTAATACTCATTATCACTAATCCTATCAATCTCCTCATCTACCTATCAACTCAATCCTTTAATCATCAATCACACCTAACCTCATCAAATTTTTACTCCTCAATCCTAACCCCTTGACTAGGGCATCATATAATCGACAATCATCCAAACTCGACCCCTTAATTGGGGCATTTTCTAATCTAGCCAATCCTAAATCTTAACCATTTTCATACATCATTGACTAAGGCATCCTCAACTCCTAAATCCAATTTCTCCTCTTCCTCTAATCCTCTACTCTCCTACTCTTCCAATCCTCTCTCCTATCTTCTAATCCTCCAATCCTCTAATCCTCTCTCTTATCTTCTAAACCTCTAATCTCCTACTCTTCTAATCCTATCTCCTATATTCTAATCCTCTAATATCCTACTCTTCTAATCCTCTCTCCTATATTATAATCCTCTAATATCCTACTCTTCTAATCCTCTCGATATCTTATAATCCTCTAATCATTACTCTTATAATCCTCTCTCCTATTTTCTAATCCTCTAATCTCCTACACTTCTAATCCTCTCTCCTATCTTCTAATCCTCTCAATAATCCTTCTATTCTCTAATCCTCAAATCCAATATCATTCACCTCAACCCCTTGACCAGGGGCATCCTATAATCAACCCCTTCAATGAAATATCCCCAATGGGATACAAATTAAAAATGCACAAAAATATTGAAAATATGTAACTACATAAAATACTGATTTTGCAGAAATGACCATTTAGGATAGCGAATGGTATTAAATTGATATCACACCAAATATTTGCCCACAGTGCATGAAATTTGAGGGAAGCTTACAACAATAATAATAAACACTATGAAAACATTTTTGGTATAATATATTGCTACCAGAAAAATTACAGAATGCCCTAGGCGGCTAGAAAACTTCAGAGGTTCATAACCCTCTAAATACAAGAGCAATAATAAGGGTCTTTGGAAATAACATTAACAGATATAGGCAGTAATAGTTCCACCTTTGGATCTAAAAACGACCAACTAGAAAACCCCCAAATAGAGGCTGCAAGTCACCTCACTTAGAATGGGGTCAGAAAAATGATGGAGGCGCCTTCAACGTGCCACGCCCAACCCAAATGGTTGCTGAATATGATCCGGGGCCCCTCTTATTATCTTCCCCAAACGCCCCCAAAACCCGTAAAATCCTTTCTCTGAAACCTCAGACAATGACTCTACCACGTAGCCCTGAAAATGGCTCTGAAATGACAGACTAGGGTAGATCTCTCACTACCAAAGAATTCCTGCTAGCTAGGGATGGGTCTCTCACCACCGAAGCTAGGGTCCTATGGGATTTGATTCCACAAGTTTGTAGATGCGTGATGAGTAGCAGTTGCATGAGAAGGGGTCAATAAAATGTATATCAAAAGTGCTTTTCCTTTCTCACCCAACTCCTTATATACTTCCCATGGAAAAAGAGCCCCAATAGACCCTAGACACATTGCTTTCCATGGAGGGGTCAATAAAATAAAAGTAACTAAAGTTACTTTTTCCTGTTTAAGTCGCCAAGGTCCAAAGTGACCCCCAAATGCCAAACATGGATATTAGTACCATGCGGCCCCTTCTCAAAAGCCCCCAACGTCCACAACCCCTTGGGTATGACCACGACTTGGACTCGATTTGACCCTTAGGCCTTTGGCATAGAAAAGGGGACATTACACCTCCCCATAGCTCCCAGTGTCCACAACTCCTTGGGTCTGACCACGGCTTGGACTCGACCTGGCCCTTAGGCCTTTGGTGTAGGAAAAGGGGACATTACAGTCCTCCCTTCCCAAGAAATGCTTGACCCCAAACATAATCCTCTCCCCGCCGCAACACTTGAATACCACGCCGTAAGTTTCTCCACCTCACCCTGCCATCCACCAAGGATCCGTGTAATCTGAGGTAACCAAGAAACCCCATGCCATCATCATGACCTCCATATGGTACTCGAGAGAAATGTTGTCCGTGAAGTAGAATGATACCCAAACTAACTCTCCACTGGTACCTGCACCAAAATTTCCAATCGGTCCAATCCCTGCCAATGCAAGGTTGTCATCACGAAATCACTCACGACCTCTCCAATCAACTCCTAGGTATGAAAGTTCACTCTGAATCTTGTAGAGTCCCCTGAATCAGCCTATGAAACAACTTGTTTACGCACAAATGGTGCTAACTCTCCCACCTAACCTACACTTGTGTGAGAGTAAGGCTCCTCATACTGTATCTCAATGTGTCCCATGGAGGAAAAGTCCCAAGACTCCAATAGACAGTCAACCGACAATATCAGCTCCACATATTCTACCTCCTATGCTGAATGTGAACCTACTGAATAACCATGAGTAAATTTTGTCTCTCCACTGACTAACACGTGGGTGAAGTGCTCACTGGGCATAAAAGCAACAAAATGCATAGCGGTGTTATCCCATGTTAATTAAAAAAATGATGAACCTGTAAGCTCTGACTTTTCATAGTGACAAACCATATATGCTTGTATAAAATTGAGGATAACCTCCCTTAACCTATGCCATATGAACCTCTCTGACATGAGCTTGTAGGTCTCATCGAAGCTCAAGTGCCCAGTCACGAGAAGAACAATGCACATGTCGCAATATCTCCATCCTCAACCATGAATCTGACACAAGGCTCCATCTTCCCCGAGAGAAGATCATCTCATCCTCTAATCTGTAGCTATCATCCTATATGTGGCCATCCAAAATCTCACAAGTGTGTTGGTTCTTGGAGTACTCAACAAGCAAATGAGATCTCCAGTCTACCAAAACTTCAGATGACCAACATAATGATAAACTCGGATGTTCTGAACCTGTAATCCCAATCTTTATAACTGTCTCATGTGCAACACTATTGGTTACACCCACATCCATGACTCCACTCACCCCATCTAGAGTCAAAGTCTCCATCCTATCTAACTCACTCCACAATTCAACATCATCCGACTCACTCTCCACATAAGTCATTATGGTGTGCTCTTTGCCTATAAGCAAATAATTCGTTAGAATAAGAGTCATCCAACATCCCACTTGTCTCATTCCTTGTGATGTCACCATGATCCACAAGATGCTGAGTTCCTTCACAATTCAACCATTGCAACAACATGCTTCTTTCTTCACTAATCACATCTTTTGAAATCTGCCCTTGTATACCATGAAATCTGATTTCTTTGTTTTCCTTGAAAATTTTGGTTTATCCACATGAGGGATGAATGCAAATTTCCCAAAAGATGGAAGCCAATATGTCCAATGAATGATTCCAACTTTAAATAACCCAAATGTACAAACACATTCAAGTAATTCACACCTCTTAATGATAATAAACAAATGAGTTACCTTCTTAGTGCAAGACATGTCTTTTCATGGACATAACTCATCAATCCCTTATATGTTGGGAATACAAATGGCTGCTCCCTGATCATACTTTATCCTCTTTCCCCATGTTTTCATTTCATCATAAATGCAAGATAAAGGAAATCAACATTAGAACTCATGCATCCATAAACTTTATCATAAGGAAATTCATACCTCTTGTTGTACCTATTGATTCTTGTCATGAGAGAAGACACCACATCTGAAATTGCATAATTGAGGCTGCTCATCATACCTTTTCAACTTAGAATTTTTGATATAGGATCAACATCTTCATCTTTGATTTTTCAACACATGCATCATTGTCTTCCTTAACATCATGCAACCATTGCATCCAAAAATAGTCTTACCTCTAGCAAATTCAACCACAATAAATATACCACATACCTCATGTCCTTTCACTATCATGGGCTCCTACATTGTTTTCTTTTCCAACATATGCTTATTAGCTGAATAAAGAGCAATGTGAATGGAGGATGTGTTTATTCCATCTAGCATACCTTGAGACGTGATTATGAAATAATCTTCCTAATCATCCAAGCATATAAATGTTGTCCCAAATAATAGAGACATGGCAACAACATAGGAGAACTCAACAAGCAAGGAAAATGGTAACCATTCTCATACCTTAGGATGTTAAAGTCTTGAGTGCACCTTGAATTCCACTCTTCTTTTTTAATAGAAAATTGTACCTTGATTCTTTGAGAACTTTGAGGACCAAATTCCTCCACTAACCCTTCCAAGGGTTCCACCATGTAGCTGGTATAAAAATCAGTCATGGGCTCTATTAATAAAGAATTTTCTCCTCTCTTTATGATTGTTGTTATACATAGTCCAATAGGTTGAATATGATTAAAAAATATTCTCTTACCCTTTTTAGCAACCAGAAAACCAACGCTAGTACCTTGAGATTTACTCTCCCTTCTTGCACCGGAGTCTCCAATGAAGAAATCATGCACAAAGTTTTCAAAATCAGAATTGATAGTTTTGGACAATTGCAACATATTACCAGGATCCCATACCTTATAATGCCCATGAACCCTTGTATCATGTAAGGTATGCCATCTTTGCTTCTCTTGTATCTCCTCATAAAGAAGATTATCACTCTTTGTCTTCATGATGAATTGACTTTGATGCACCAAATTCTTAGCATTCTTACCATCAATAGGCTAAATACCATCATGATAAAACTACTGTAATGATATAGGATGAAGATGATGAAATAAATGGGCTACTACTAACCTCCTTATAAAGAATATCATCAAAAGGTTCACCTTCTATTGCTGATTTAGAAACCTCCAAAACACCATCCCTTGGAGTATCCTCATCAAGCTTGGTCTCCAAAATGACTTGACTTTTCTGCCACAAATCCTGAGCATTTTGGTCTACAATGGGCTGAAATTCTTCATAAATCAGCTTATCATGAGTTGTTAGTTTGGAAATTGCAACAGGTGCAATTCCACACAAGTGTCCATGTGAGGCTCCTCCTCATGTGCAAGTTGCTCTATACAGAATTTTTTCATGGGTGTAGACTGCCTTGCATCATTTGCCCACATCTTTCCCTTGAACTCTTGTAGGTGTTGTATTGCTGGGGCAACTATCAATTTAGCAGCTCTAGCTCTGTTATTCCATTCCTCACACTGTTTTAGAGTTTCCATTACATCCTCCTTGCTTGCATATACAAATTTCTTCTCTTGAGCTGGAATAATTTCTCTAACAAGTAGAGTTTCACTAATGCAATTATTTTTCTCAATGGAAATCATACCTTTTTCTCTAGAAGCTTCTTCTTCTTCAAATGAGTTCTTTTGTAATTTAGGTACCGACATATGATGATCTCGCTTGGGCTTGCTACCAATCTTCATCATGCAATAATCTGGAAATGACATATTATCTCTGAAACCCTTACTCAAAGATTGGTATTTCCTCCAACAAGAATCCTCATCAATCACCTCTATTGGCCGCCCTTTATCACTATTCTCACCATGTTCCTTATTGTCCCTAGATCTACTTTGATTCAAATTCTGAGTGAGCTGACTTAAATACAGGTTAGTGGCTTCCTGTTGTTTCACCATGTTGGTGAACATTTCCTTCATAAAATTGACATTGAGATCTTTCCAAACTGCCATATTTAACCCACACAAGCTGGAGGAAAAACCACTCTGATACCACTAAAATATCCCTAATGGGACACCACTTAAAAATGCACAAAAATATTGAAAATATGCAACCACATAAAATACTGATTTTTGTAGGAAATGACCAGCTAGGACAGCGGATGGTATTAAATTGATATCACACGAAATATTTGCCCACAGTGCATGAAATTTGAGGGAAGCTTACAACAATAATAATAAACACTATGAAAACATTTTTTGGTATAATATATTGTTGCCCGAAAATTTATAGAATGCCCTAGGTGGCTGGAAAACTTCAGAGGTTCGTAGCCCTCTAAATACAAGAGTAATAATAAGGGTCTTTGGAAATAACATTAACAAATATAGGCAATAATAGTTCCACCTTCGGATCTGAAAACGATCGATTAGAAAACCCCCAAATAGAGGCTACAAGTCACCTCGCTTGGAATGGGGTCAGAAAAATGATGGAGGCACCTTCAACGTGCTGCCACGCCTAGCCCAAATGGCTACCGTGAATCTGATCTAGAGCCCCTCTGATTGTCTTCCCCAAATGCCCCCAAAACCCGTGAAATCCTTTCTCTGAAACCTCTGATAATGTCTCTGCCACACAACCCTGAAAATGGCTCTAAAATGACAGACTAGGGTAGATCTCTCACTACTAAAGAATGCCCTACTAGCTAGGGATAGGTCTCTCACCACCGAAGCTAGGGTCCCTGTGGGATTTGAATCCACAAGTGTAGATGCATGAAAGTAGCAATACTGACGAGCGAGAAGGGTCAATAAAATGTATATCAAAAGTGCTTTTCCTTTCTCACCAGCCTCTTATATACTTCCCACGGAAAAAGAGCCCCAATAGACCCTAGACACATTGCTTTCCATGGAGGGGTCAATAAAATAAAAGTAACTAAAGTTACTTTTTCTTGTTTAAGTTCCAAGGTCCAAAGTGACCCCTAAATGCCAAACATGGATATTTGTACCATGTGGCCCCTTCTCAAAATCCCCAGCATCCATAGCCCCTTGGGTATGACCATGGCTTGGACTCAACTTGACCCTTAGGCCTTTGGCGTAGAAAAGGGGACATTACACCTCCCCATAGCTCCTAGTGTCCAAAACTCCTTGGGTCTGACCACGACTTGGACTCGACCTGGCCCTTAGGCCTTTGGCGCAGGAAAATGGGACATTACATTCAACAAATCTTCTCATCCTCTAACTCCTCATGCTACTCATCCTCTAATCCTCTCTCGGCCTACTACCTCAGTCTCTCCTCTTTTTGAGTAGATTCCCACCTCGTTCCTCCTCACCGAACCCCTCAAGAGGGCATTATATCACCATTATCTTGTCTTCTTTGACTGATCATTACTACGCAATAACCCTTCAAAGAGGGGTAAAATGTATACATGTCAAATTTCGACATCATAAATAAAGTATTTATTATTATTATTAATATATATCCCTTTATCACTAACTCATTATCACAATTCCCATCTCAACCATATAATAATTAATCATGAGATTAATTATTATTAATCCCTAATATCATATATATCCTTATCCCAAATATTCCCATTTACTCACCCAATAATCCCATCTCACCCTTAATCATATTAATTCATCATTATATCTTATTAATCCATATTATCAATTTCTAAGAATTTAAAATTATCACCCACCTACCCACCTACTCTACACCTATCCTACACCTAGCTTCTCCATCAAATCACTTCCCTAATCACAATTAATCTCACCTAATCCTAGCCTAATCAAATGTTCCACCTCTAAATCTAGAGGCTTCTATTTCTAGAAGCCTCTCCAAATTTCCCTCCTCTTTATTCAAAAATTTAAATAATTTTCCCTCTCTCCATTGAATTAAAAATTCAATGGAGACTTCTCTTAATTTCTAGAATTATCTAATTCTAGAATTCTCCATCCTTCTCATCAATCCTCAACCATTGATCCATATCCTACATGGATCAATCTCCACCCTTCATTCCTCCTCCCACAACCTATAAATTTGGCTCACCACCCTCATGGAAACCATCTTTTGAAATTGCAACTAAGTGCTGCCAAAATATTCCTAGAGCTCTCAATCATCATCTTGCATCAATAAAATCATCATTCAACAAAGGGGAGATCTTTGTCAAATTGATTCCACAAATCAAGCAACAACTATCTTGAGCACATCCAAAGTAACAAGGGAAGAACATTGGATCTTGTAGGTAAGTGCAAGTATAACACTCTTTCTCCCTTTTAATCTTGCTTAATCTCAGGTAGTTAATAGGTGTGTTAGATTAGGAATTGCATTAGTTTAAATTCTTAGCTTACATTTATAACTAATACCACTTTTTATCTACATAATTAAAGGTGATCAATCCCCAATTATTCTGAGGAGAGTTCAATGTATTAGATGTACCAACCCAACACATGAATACCAAAGAGAAGAACCAAAAAGATGAGGAGTAAAAGCACCACGTCAAGGAAGAAGACCATGTATCAAAGTCGTTCAACAACTTTGATATCTTCCCCTTAAGTGTAAGAGGATAGGAAAGTCTACCTACAAAGAACTTATCCACTTCAATACCTTTTATAACCCCACAAACCATACCGCTACAAATGAATATAGACCCAATTTTGTAAATTAGGACACACAGTAGAAAAGATAAATAAATGCCTCACACTCTTCACATGTGTGGTACAACTGAGTAGAATTGATGTATGCTTAAATTTTAGTGGAGAAAGGAGACCCATGCCCTCAATGTGTCTAAAAATGGAATTGAAATCGAGTACCATGAATAAAGAGAGAATGAAATACTTCATCCCCTAAAATATATTCCAAACGAAGTCAATATGAGTGTGAAACCATATGAAAATGTTGTACTAGTGATAAAAAACTTGAGACTATTGAAAGATATGGAGAAAATGCCCCTTGGAAAAAATGTAAAATAGGGTCAAAACCATCTATACGGTCCCGACCAAGCTATAAGTTTTTGACCATGTGTAGATTTTTCTAAATTTATGTATTTGAATGTAATTATGATTTATTTTTATCCACCCCTACATATGTTTGTGCTTAGAAAGATGCTTCGTCTGCTAGAAATGTAGAATAAACATTAGATATTTTCCCCTATTTTAAGGCATGTGCGATGAATAATGTGAGCACACATCTCAAAATAAAATATGTATACCCATGTCCGATACGTTGATAATTTGTGTATAAATTTTGAAACATTGATGTGGTGGCCACCAAGAATAAATTGTACCTGCAAGGGGGATGCACATGGTAGAATCCATGACACAAATTAAGAACAATAATAAGAAGAAACATGATAATCACAATAGTTTTCATGTAAAAAAATATTAATAACAACAAATATAAAACCATATGTCAGTAGAAAATATGTGCATACAATGTAGAAATATATGCAACAATGTCACACAAAAGGTGAAATGCTTGTAAATATGGGATACACATGGTGTCCAAGATAATCAAGGCCCTTGAGCCTAAAAATAAGAGACACACGATCACACACAAGCCATTACGTTGCAAACATGGGAAACCCACAATGTCACGGGACAATTAAGGTCCTTCGTGACAATTAGAGTAGAAAATAAGCATACACACACAACTAACAATCATGTAATAAAAACAAGTTTATCTAAGTGTGATGAAAAAAGAGAGCATATGATATAAAAGAGCTATCAATAACCGTATTTAGTCCGAATACAAAATCCTATTGCGGTTTCTCCTAGGTCTTAATTCTTTTCTCACGGTCACAATGAATGCAACACTACAAAAAGTCTCAATTTGTCTCAGTGTTAGGCTATCAATGAATATCACTTCCCATGTCTTGCCTCGGTAAAACTCCAAATTTATTATACACTTGTGGTCACATACATCATGCTCAACTAATAAAATATCCATGCATTCTTAAATTGTTAACTGCAGTTGTTTGACTAAATATAATGTTGATTAAAAATAACATTCCTTCCAACCAAATTCACATAGAATAACTGGAAACATCCTTGCACATATTTTGTAGAATGTGTTCGATCATCACCGATGTAGAAACGATGCTCTTTTAATAGTTTTTAATCTTTCTCAATACTTTTGGGAGAATGTGTGAATGCTATATGCATGAAAATAACAACTTCCACCTAGTTGTAATATTGTGCTTACACCTCCATTTGTGGCTGAAATGAGTAATTATTTGTGAAGTCAACTATTGAACCAATAATATGAAGTGGGAATGTGTCATTTCTTAGCTTTAATTTTTCATCAAACCATCAATATCTAGGTGTGTGCCTTGCATAATCGTAAACAATTTCCTCTCTAAATTTGACCATATATTTTGAAGTAGGTAATTATTTTAGAATAAGCTCACACCTTTTAGATTCTTTTCCATATTTTAATTAATATGTCGGATATTTGTACTTGTTAAGACCAACTAATTATTTTCCTATTACATGCCTATTCTCCTCAAGGATACAATTTTTATTTTTGGAAAGTCACTGGATATGTTTCAATTTCCATCCAAACATGCTTTATTATAAATTTTTTTATCCAATTGATATTTGAAAAATAAGGTAGGAATAAATTACCTTTTTGATTTTGGCGGATGACGGTTAATTTTCACTCTTGTAAAATGATATCGCATGCAAAACATAATGTACATAATGAAAAACATCATAATGCATTGAAAATTCAACATGATGCTTATAACAACAAGTGCACGTGAGCAATTAATTTTCAAATTAAAAGGGTATATTTATTTTAAAAATATTTAACTAATGTCAATTTCTATATTTTCCTTATTAAACTTAGAGAACAATTGTGTTTGAGTTATATCCAAGAAATGTTTTGCATGTGGTCAATGATTATGAGAACCAACTCTTCTTTTACTTTATCTATACTATTTGGCAAAATCCTTGTGTTCTCATTCCAAAAGTTTACAAGTAATTCTCTTAGATATCAGATGTATCCTTTTTTGTGTGAGTCTACTAGAGAATGCCCAATAGTTAGTGTTACTATATGAATATAGACATTTATGCCTCCCAATTATTTTCATTAGTTTTTTCTATTTACTTTTAAGGCCCTTTACTTGATTTTCTATCAAGCATTTTTTCAGCATTTTTCACTTAATATTTAATTAGTAAGTGTGCATTCAATGCGTAGCATTAATATATTTGGTGCATTTTTCACACCTCCCACATGGAATGATTTATGTAGATTTTCAACAATTACAAAATTTAGACCATCAATAGTAAGTGTTCTTAGTCATAGGGTCTTAATTATAGGTATCATCTTAATTAATTTAATTAGCATATCAAACAATTGACACATTTGAGGAAAAATTATTTTCTCAAGTAATTATTCCAAACTTTCATAGCTTATCTTCTCAAATTTCGGCCAAATATTTTGTTAGGCATTGCTTTTAAAATGTTTTCATCGATTTCAATTAAGTGAATGGATTTTCTATGCAAAATGGAAGGAGGTGTTCTTAGTGGTAAAAATCATGATTAGGGTTACTTTCATCATTCAATGTATCCATGTAATTTTTAGAATTAACAATTGGATTATTGGGTAAAGATTCATTATCATTATTCATATCAACATCATTATTTAATTCATTATCAATAACCATTTCAATATTAATTATTCTCTTCATTTCATTACGTATTCCATCATCGTTATTTATTAAATCATCATTGTATACAACATTTAGTGCATTCGAGTTAGTAGATGTACCTTTCCCTCTAAAAACTCTCTCGTGCATCTCGCTTCAATTTGTTTAATCTAATCACTTGTAATTGTTTCAATGTCTTGTTCATCATAATTTTCTTATTCTTAAGTCATTTATATCCCCATGATGAGTACGATATAGATAGTGAGGGTGGAGACAAGTTCAAATCATAAGAAAATAATACAAGAATGTCCAAAATGATGTAGAGTAGACAATGTGGGGACAAAACTCTCATAAACAACATGATTGGCATGTTTATGAGTGTGAATTATATAAAATTAAAGTAATGTGTACATGATATAATTCATACACATTATTTATTGTATAAAACCAGGCAAAAGGCTCCAAGGCCGAAAATGTTGGTTTCGATACCCAAGAATGAGGCTTGGACTTGCTAAAACATAAAAAAATATGTGTTTTGGACTAAATATGCTCAAATCCATCTTCCGCCTCGATAAATACTACAAAAAGGATCGCTAAATTTCTTAAAATTATGACTAAGATGTCAAACAAACTCTCTTCTTTCTAAATATATGATTTTTCATTTTTTTAACTATTATAAGATCCCATGCATATTATTTTCAAACTATGTATTTTACACCTATATTTGTTGTAATTATAAACGTCTATCTTTCTTCATGTATATTTTGTTTCATTCACCCAAATTGCATAAATATTACAAAATTTCAAACTAGGACTAATTCTATACACTTTCAAAGCAAATCTAAATTTCGATATTTCTCGAGATAGTTAAGGGAAACACGATTGGCTATCAATTATTTATCAATTTTCAATGTCTTTTTATAAATAAAATCATAAAAAAATACTCACTAAAAAAATGTATCCCAAACTAAACGATCCTATCTAATTTTTCACCAAAGGGTTTTAAAAATACTAAACAATGCTAAAAAATGAGGGCGGGCACGACCGACTATCTACTATGTTTTTTGAAAAAACAAGAGCACCTGTTAGAATTTTATCTCTTTGACCTACTTATGCTTAACCATTTTCAATAAAACTTAAAAGTTTAGACAATTTAGACTTGAAATACTACAATTCATGTTCTTAACATTAAATTTTGAGTGTAACTGATATGTAAACTACTGAATTCTAACAATAAAAGGTCACTATGCTCATTAAAAATGAATAAAATATGTTGAGTTCTTTGTTAACCAAGATAATATGCAATAATTAAAAACAATTATATTGTAAACTAAGAAAAGAGAGACAAAATGAGACAAGGTTTCTCCTAGAGAAACCCAATGCGGGAAAAACTCCAATGGGTGAGTGAATTTTCTCCCCTTCACTAAGTAATTCTCTAATAATACAACTTACTGCCAATAATTGGCCTTTAAGAAGGATCAACACTGCCTCTAATTATATCTACTTGCTCACAATTTCTCAACAAATGAAGAAATCTTCTCAAATGAACAAACAAGAAAGAATTTCAACTTCTCCAACTTTACTCACAATAGAATTCACCTAAAATCACTTGCTTGAATCCTTCTAAAACATTGTATTTATAGATGATTTGCTTAAGGATGCAAGGAAAGGTGAATTGAATTGATTGGGAATCTCAAAAACTTATAATTGTTGAGATCCCAACTTCGGAACCATTTTGCAAAGGACCGCCACTTAACGTAGACCAATGGTTGCTGCAACCGCCGCCCGCATAGAGCGGTGGTTACATAACCATCGGGGTGGTTGCATGGCTGTCGTCCGAGAAATCCCTGAAATAGAACAATAATGGCCTAGAACATCATTCGAAGGTGTCTGGATCACCCCAACCTGACTGGACCATCTTATGAAGAAAGAAACAACTGAGAACCTATAGAACATGTATCAAATATGGAGAATACATAGAATTGGGCATTTTCGATCCATTTTTGGATCATACCTCCCCAATTCGAGGTTTTAAGTCTCTAAAAGCTTCAAATCGATGAGCTGAGGAAATATCTTCCCTACATTTTCTCTAGAATACCACTTGGATTTGGTAGGCAACTGGCCTTTCAACCCAGTCAACCACCTATCTTGCACTCCTCTCGTCTGTGTTGCCTTTTCTTTCTGTTGTAAAATCACATATTCCTCCAATTCCAGGTGACCATCTAGAGTAAGATCCTCAATAAACACAAGCAATACTCCTCCTCCATCATCCAACATGGAGGGCTAAAAAAGATGTAAGTTTTCAACATTCACAACTGAATAAATCTTCATATAAGGAGGAAAATCTAAGCGAAATGCATTCTTACCCACTTGTTCTAGAATTTCAAATGGGCCATATCGAAGAGGCTTGAGTTTCTTAGCTTTTCCTGTAGCCTATCCCATCTCAAATACAACCATACCTTGTCTCCAATAAGGAAGGAATGCTTAGTCTTATGTTGATCATGCCATGCTTTGTACTTGGCATGTGACTCTATCAACCTCTTTTGTACCTGAAGGTGTATCTACTGAATTTTCTCAATAAACTTCTCAGCCTTTTGGACCTCTAGTTCCACTTTCCTATTGTCTCTGCATGGTAATCTTAAAACAACATCAAAATCACTCTTAGAAAAATAACTAAAACATGTTTCAAAATGAGTTTTACTAGTCGAAGCATGAACTTTCCTATTATAAGAATGTTGGATATACACCAAGTTCTCATCCCAGGTCCTCGAATGTTTCTGTTGTACCATCTCAAGAGTTGAACTAAGGTGTAATTCATCACCTTTGTTTTCCCATCTATATTTGGATGAAAGGTGGTAGACCTCTTTATCTTCGTATCCATCTTTTCCCACAAAGTAGACCAAAACTTCCCTACGAACCTGTGAGTCCCTGTCTAACACAATAGAACTAGGCAAACCAAAGTGAACCCACACATTAGCAAAAATAACTCAGCTGTATCACTAGATTTAATGGTCTTTTTGAAAGGAACAAGAATACACATTTTTCTAAATCGATCTACAATTATAAATATATAATCATGACCTTTTTTGGAGGTAGGAAAACTACCCACAAAATCCATGGAGATACTTTCCCATGGTTGGGAAGGAACTGCAACAACATATATAACCCCAAATTATTTTTATTAGGCTTGTTTTTATTGCATAAAATACAACCCCGATGAATTTGGTAACTTTAGCTTACATGTTTGGCCAATAAACATACCTCTGTAAGTGCGTTACAATCTTTGTCACACCAAAGTGACCAGCTACCATGAAAGTGTGTGTTTCTCTCATCAACTGCACTCTTTCCCCCTTAGGCACATAATTTTTCTCATTCTTATAGAGAAAAAAAACCTAAAAAGTATTCTCCTCTAGGTGCAAATGCCATGCTTGAAGGTTTCTGTTGAAAAATCTCTACAAAATCTTGATTTTGCTCATAACCTTCCTGATATGCTTCACACAGAAAAGGCTCAAGAATAGTTAACGTGCCCATAGCTGAAAACAAAGGAGGTATAGATAACATATTGGCTAACTTGTTAGGCACACCTTTCTTATATTTAATAATCAAATGAATTTTTTGTAAGAAATCCATCCATTTATAGTGTCTAGCTTACTAAAGTTTGCTTTGAGCCTGCAAATATTGGAGAGGTTGATGATTCGTGTGGATGATAGTTTCCTTACCCATCAAATAATGTTTCCATTTCTTGATTGCTTGAAAAAGAGCATACAAGTCCTTGTCATAAGTACAATAATTTAGAATTACACCGTGAAACAATTTAGAGTGATAACATACCGACCTACCTCCCTGAAGTAGGACAACCCCCATAACATAGTCACTGACATCAATTTCCACTTGAAGGGCAAATTGTAAGTTAGGTATGGCCAAAAGCGGAGCATAACTAATATTATATTTAAATGTTTCAAAAAGCAATATGTTATTTCTTACCCCAATCAAATGTATTACCCCCTCACACCGAATGTAGTGACACTACTACGAAAGATAAGTTCTTAATGAACTTCGTAAATAATAAACTGCTCCCATAAAACTCCTGGTCTCTCGTCAAAAGGCCTATTCTGAATGGCCTCTATATTTTCCAAATCAATCCTTAGCTCTCAATCTCTAACTACATGTCCCAAAAAGACAAGCGATCGTTATATAAACTCTCACTTCTTTTCATTCAACACAATTCGGTTATCCTTAAGAACTTACAAAACTTGACGCAAATGATTAATATAATCTTCAAAAGTTCTACTAAAAACCATAGTGTCATCCAAGTACACAATAACAAAGGAATCAATAAATGGCCTCATTACCTTATTCATCAATCATATGAAAGTAGTGGTGCATCGTGCATATCCGAATGGTAATGCCAACAATTCATATAACCCTTTCCGATCTTGAACTTTGTCTTCCGGATGTTCTCTTTCTTCATCCGCACTTGATGATACCTAGACTTCAAAATAAACTTAGTAAAATATTTAGCATGTTGTAACTAATCTAATAAATCATCAATGTGAGGAAGAGGGTACCTATTCTTGATGGTTATTTTATTTAACATTGATTACATCATACTAATGTTTCGAAGATATTGGACTATGATGCTTCATAACTACATTTGTAGGTGTAACCCTACTTTTTCAGCACAAAATTATAACTTTTGAATTCATTTCTCTCCTTTCCCTTTAAAAAGTATTTCACCCTAAAATATGGTATTGTTGTGACCAAATACAAGATATCACCTAAATTAAATATCTCCATCCATTCCAAATCATCCACACTTAAATTTTTTTTTCATATCCACCAACAATAACTTTATCATGTACTTCCATTTGTTCTTTGTTCCTTGTATGGTAACTGAGAAGGGAAACATCACATTAATATAACATCCATTGGCTTATAAAAATCATAATTTAGAAATAAATATATGTATACATATCCCTTTATAGTCAATATTTTTGTGTTGTTTTTTCATTGGTCATAATTGGTTGTCTTTTTATATTATTGTTATTAGGTGAACATGAAACCCTATGATGTCACTTTCGTATTAGATATAGGATTACATATGTCATCATGAGAGTGAATTATGAATATTGTGGGATTGATCTTGAGATAATTTTTAAACCTTAATAGTGTTCACTATCCTGCTAGCAAGTAAATCCCTTGAAATTTAATATGGAAAAACATGGGCACAATCTAAGAAACATGTATTTTAAAACTTTTTGTATTACAATGCCAAAAAAAAAAAGGACCAATATATTTCTCAAGTTATTGTAAGCATCTTTCCTCAAAGTATTTCATGTGTGGGATAGTACACAAAAAAACATGTCTTTGCATTTGGTGTCCTACTTTTATGTTGGAGCTTATTATTTTCTACCTTTCAATTGAATCATCTTAGCAAAGTCTAGTGATCTCGGGAAAAAGCCTCTACTTGAATCTTAAAACACCCAAAACTTATGGTCCCTTCCTTGAGCTTTGTATAAAATATCCACTAACTGGAATTGAATCTATTTATTTGTAATTATACGTGTAAAGGAAGAGATAAAGATCATTTTGGTGATGTTTGTGTGTTGTCATTGCAAGGAGCCGAAGTTGATGAGTTGTGTTGTTACAAGGAGTTAAAGCCAATGACTTGTTTGATTGCTGCATAGTTAATAGAATTTATTTGGTGTTTAATATTGCTCATTATTTCCCCACCAATCCTCATTATAAGTGTTGGTTCCCATTTTGATCCTTGTATATCTTTGGTACCATCTTTACAGAATCCTTCATTGTTACTTGGTGTAACCCTTATTTTCCCATGTTGTTTTTCATTGTGCCTATGCCTTGAAAGACTATTCATTGGTATGTTGATGTAAAACCTTTTCATAATATTCATTTGTCCACTAGTTCACTAAGGAACTTGTTACTTTATTTTGAAAAGGATTGAGGGGCTCCCTAAGGTTCATGTGCAAGTTGCGAAGTTCCAAGAATGATCTTGTAGGTTCATGATGCTCCAAGCTATTGTCTTCCCTTGTCTATGACTTGAAGAATTTTCAAGAGGATGATTTGCGGGGTTAGTGATGTTCCAACTGATTTTTTCATTATTCAAGAAGTTGGAATGGTTTTCAGGGCTAAATCTATAGGTTTGATCTTCATCCTAAGTGTTTTGTGGCTTCATCATATGAGAAGGAGTGCAAAGTTGATTTACGAGTTTTATAGTGTTTTAACCATTTACAAAGCTTTACAATTAATCCATCTACTTCCCCCTCTACTAATATTCCTTTCTTGGCCAAACACTTAGCCATTTTTCATAAAATCCTTCTTTTGTCGGGTGAATCGGTCATTTTAGGAACTCATGGAACTATTCCCTTCTTACCCCTATTCCTCATTTTAACCGCATCAACGCTTTACACTTTGTAAAAAATTGACTAAGTATTTTTGTCACTATGTCGGTCTGATTGGAACTTGTGGAACGTTCCTTGGTTTCCTTCCCCAAATTTGTTGCTTCCTTGCCTTGCCTCTGTCGATTAATTTCTGCCCAACTTGGCCCATCCAAAATTGTTTCGTAGTTCCCGCGTTCGCCAATTTTTGCCCACCCCTCATTTTTCGGATTAATCGGACCACGAGGGGACTCACGGAACTATTCCTTAGTTCCCTTTGTTCATTAATTCCCCACGTTCCCGATTCGCCACCTCTTTTATCGATTAAGTTGGGAACTTCAATAACATGAGGAATTGTTCTGTATTCACCACATCCCCCGAAAATCGACCTCCAATCAACTTCTACCACATGTCCAATCATTTAAGTTGGGATTCTAAGGAACAAAGGGAATTGTTCCAAAGTTCTACCAATTCTCTAATTTATTGCTTTAATCTAACATCCAATTAGGTGATGCCACGTGTCGAGTAGATGACCAATCGAGCTTTCCAAATGTCCAAGGAGATCACCATTACATTCAATAACTAAGTGAATTTCTGATTTTCTCTTGAATTTTGATCTCGGCATGCATTTTCAGCGAAACTTATTGCATTGGGAACTTCTTGGAGAGGGATTTCTAAAGGGATTGATTTGGGGAAAAATGGTGGAGAATTTCAGGAGATATGCATTGCAAAAGTTTTGAATGTTAAATGTCACTTTCGGGAATCATTTGTAGTTGTGGATGCTTGGCATGATCCTCCACCAACAGATACTTCTAGAAGTGGAATATGCCCCCTACCCCCACCAAATGAAGAATGATTGATCCATGTATTGTGTTTAACTAAAATTGGACTAACTATGTAGTGCTAAGGTAGTTAATCTAAGATATGCACAAACAGTTGTACTAAAGTAAATAAATGTAGTAAAGAAGTATGCTAATGATCTAAAAAAATATATAAAATGAAATAATAAACCCTAATGTGCAAGAGGGAAGAGGAAAGAACTCATCTAAATTACGAAGTATGTCGGATTGTATCGCAATGATGAGCGAGAAAATCAAAAAATAGGAACGAATGTCTTTGGGGTCCCATGAAAAGGCGGATCTAGGTGATGTGGTTGGATTGGAGCACCTGGGAGAGGACTGGGGTACCCACGAGCACTCAGTAAGAAAAACATGTGCCTTGGTTCGGGAAAAGGGTCCAAAGCCAGTCTTCACAGTGGGATATGATTGTTATCCTTTCTACTTATCGCATTAATTTTCTACGTACTACACCGAATACTCCAAATAATCGAATAGGAAGAATAACCTACAAAAGACTCAAAAGGAAGTATCAAAACCCTAAAAAAAAAGATGCAAATGAATGGGTCGAGAATGACCTCATTTGCCATCAAACAATGAGCTTACTAAATTGAGAATTGCACTACATTTTAGACCCAAATGTAGTTATGGTGAGCGTGTTCATGTTGTGCCCTAGGTGCTCTTGTGCAGTCCACTTTGCAAAATAGCGAGCAATAACTAAATGTAGAAAATTTAATAGAATGTGTGTATGGAATAAAATAGAATCCCTCTCCCTATGAAGTGTGATGCAGATGTCCTAGCTTGTGCCTTGATGATGGAGCTATGTGGATGTCAATGCAATAGATGGATGCTAGGTCCCTCATTATGGTCTCATAACTTTATATTTATAGGGTTCTCTTGCTCTAATTTCGTAATTAACCTTGAAAAGGCTGACCAAAAGAAAGATAAAGATGAAAAATGGCTAGAAGAGGCCCAAAAAGTGGCGAGAAAGTGCTAGAAGGATCGGGGGCACCCCTAGGTGGGACCAAGGCGCCCATGGGCACCCTAGTGCTAAATTTGGGTGCCCTAACTGAGGCTAAAATAACGTGGGATGTCTAGAAAATGACTGGGCATATGGGTGCAATAGGTCGTAAATTATGAAATAAAATAAACAAGATGGCTAAAAGGATGGGGGTTAATTAGTACTTTCTTCACTCAATAACCTTCTAAATAGTAGTATGAGACTAGGATAAATAAATGTCTAAAGTGCATGATTTTTTGACTACATTTTTCCCCACTTTATGTTTGTGAGTGGAAATCTTGGTAACATAAAGTAGATAGAGATTCATACCTAATGTCCATAAAGAGCATAGTAGAAAACACGCCAAAGGACTAGAAAAAGTGTGGAATGACAAAAAGATGGAGGAGTGTGGAAACTATAAATTAAAAATGCACAAAGAAAAAGTGATGAGAGTGAACCTAGGGCAAAACATGTGTGTGTAGCTTCAGCAGTGTATAATGTACCTACATGGTTAGTAAAGTGTGTGCATTGCCACATAATGTTGTTGTTGTTTCCATTGTTGTTGCCCCCATTTGACTTCTTGTTTCTCATATAACCGAACCTACAAGGATAACATGATAAAGTAGTTAAATATGTATGTATGTAAGTGTAAAAATGCTATGTAAAAAACGCATGTGTACGTAAAATATGCTAATGTAAATGGAAAATATAAATGTAAAGGTAAATGGAACATGTGCACCTGATCCATGTTGAGAGAAAGAGTGTAGAAGGATATCTTGTACTACGAGTTTTTTTGGTGATCTCATGCCACCCTAGATGAAGAAGTGTAGGGAGGAAATGCTCTATGTCCTCCAAGCTCTAACTCGCTTCTGTTGAAATGTGTGTGAAGAGATCTCTGTACTGTCCTAGTTTTTGGGTGATCGATGCCTCCGATTGAAGTAGTATAGAGAGGCACACCCATTGTAACCTCAATCCTGAATGCTCGCTTCCCATAAATGCTAAGGACATCATGTCTTATAAAATTCGTTGTGTATGGGTTTCACAGAGTGTCTGAACCCACTCATTGTGTATGTCTGAACCAATGTAAATATGTTGTGTTAGTATGTAAAACCCCCAAATGATGCCCCCTCTTTGGGGGTGCATGCGATGTTGTTGATAGGAGACATGTGGCCCAAAAGAGGACCAACCACATGTACCATGTAACCCTAGAAAGTGCTTGGTAGAAACCAATACACGCAAAAACAAGAAGGCTAGCTAAAAATAAGTGTAAACAAATAATGCATGCATATAAAAAACATGTGTAAGCTACGTCGATAATTAAGTAAATTTAAACATGCAAGAAAGCAAGCAAGCCGCACAAAGTAGGTTGCAAACATGGGACATCACTCATGATGTCGCAAGACATGCAAGACCATCATGGCCGTAAAAAACAAGCAAGTGTGCACACAAATCATATGACAAAGCCACATACAAGAAACAAACAATGGCGAGACATGTAAAAAAACAAAGAAGTCATGGAAACATGTAATCTTGCAAACAAGTGTTGCACATGGAACACCCATTAGCATGTTAGAGAAATAACCAATATGTCAAAGCATGTATGATAAAGTAATGTAAGATGCTAAGTAAAAAATGAAACAATAACACCTAAAAGAGATGAATGTGGATGCCCCAACGACCAATATAGGAAGGGTAGAAGGTGAGCATCCATACCGCGTGTAGGAGTCTTGTATCTGTGATCACACTAAACAAAGGCATGAATGCACATGTGTGGATGGTATAGATAATGACATATAAGAAATCAATCTAACATGTATAGTAAAGTGATCATGTAAAGCACTAGTAAACAAGAGTAAATGCTCCAAGACAATGCAATATGTTGTGGATGGATGGGATGGAATAGAAGATGGAATGATAGGATCCGCGTGCCCCCAGTGAGTGAAAGTGTATGCATTGAAGTTCATTTTATTGTGCCCCTTCAGCAGTCAAGAATGAATCGTAAATGAGAGTGCATCATCGGAAAATGATCAAAGTGTGTGTTGTGTCTAACGCGTTGTGATGAGTGTGTAAGTGTAGTGATGAAATGTGACCTAGAAATGATGTGTCAGTGAACCCTATAGCCAAAGCGTATATCACGAATAGATGAACATACAAGTGATGATTTAGCCTAAGCGTATATCACTATAAGATGAATGGATGAGTGATGATGTAACCTAAGGTATATATCACTACAAAATGATAAAATAGGTGACAATTTAGCCTAAAGTGTATGTCACTAAAAGTTGGAAGGAGGGAGTGGTGATGTAACATAAGGTGTATACCACTACAAAATGATAGAATAGGTGACGATTTAGCGTAACACATGTGTCATGAATAGATGAAAGGAGGGAGTGGTGATGTAATCTAAGGTGTATCTCACTACAAAATGATAGAATATGTGATGATTTAGCCTAAAGCGTATGTCATTAGGTTGGAAATGTCGCATGATGAAAGATCAAATAGTAAATATGTGATGAGTGTAGGGTCCATTTGATTGGTAAACCCTCGGCAGTCAAGTATGGACCGAGGAACTAAAGTGCCTCATAGGGTGGTGAGTATAATGCATAGAAGACAATGTAGTATATGAAATGCAACCATGTGATGAATAGAATATATGAAAATGAAGTGTGTAGAATGTGACACTAGATGTGTGGAATATATAAGGTGTAATACATAAGATGACATGTAATATATGTAGATAGGATAGTAATGTGGTGCCAAACTCGTAGATGATGAATATTAGTATAACATGTAGAATATGTGTGAAGATGTGCGGTGTAATATGTATGGTATGTAGAAAAACAGATAATGTGATATGTAGGATACGTAGTGTAGGATGTAAGACGGAGACAAAGGTGTAGATATAATGCATAGGTGTAAAAATGTTGTAGACTAAATGTAGAATGTAGGGTGTATGACACATAAATATATGATGAGGTGCAATGTGTAATGCCTATAGTGCAGTGTGTGGGGTTCAGTGTAATAAGCCCTCAATAGTCAAGTGTGAACTGAAGCACAAGAGTGTGTCATCGGGTAATGATGATGGTAAAACATTTGGTGAAAGTGTTTAGTGTGGAGATATGAATGTATACGAATGTAAAAGATGATGAGGATAACTATGCTAAGACTATATAGGGGGAAATGGAGTATCATGCCCTCCAAGTGTGTGTGAATTAATTCACTATCCAATGATGGTGAGGGATGAATGTCCTTCATCTGATGCATGAGGTGAAAGTGCATGATCATGCCATAATAATGACAATATAGTAGAAAAACATTTGTAGTGGTGAATGAAACTTATGTGCATGTGAAGGATGAATATATGAAGAAGGTCGCGGCGTCACAAAATGTGTTGGTGATGGAGATCTATGTGATAGAGAAGGCGAAGGTGAAAGAGACACTGTGTGGAAGAAAATGAGGTGGATATTTGTGTTGAGATAAGAATGGTAATGCGAGGAAGAGGCCTATACTTATGTATAGAGATAATGGAGTGATGTGGTTGTGGAGATGATACACAAGTGGGTGAACTAGAAGTAGATTACGTTACAGAGCAATATAGAATGCCGAGCACTAGATGAAGTAGGGAATGCGATAAATACCATACAACGGAATGGTGGCGACATAGTAGATGGGGGGATACCATCAATAGAGATGACCTGATTATCGTAAATAAATTTGAGTCATAGATGATTCATAGAAATGATAGATTATGAGTGACGAAGCCAATTGAGAGTGAGAAGTTTGTCGTATCCCTCAACTGTGTTTCCAACGAGGAAGGGTACAAGCATAGTAAGTGGTCTAACTGTAACATGCAACTTAACAACACCAAAAGGTTTTACGAAAGGGTATTGGACTTGAGATAGAGGATACCTGATATCTTTAAGGAGTGACATAAAACACTTACTAATAGGCCAAGATGGGTCAAATTTAGTGTTGTTAATGGAGGTTGAGCTAATAGATGTGTAACTGTGCAAATGAATAGATGTAAACTTGGTGTGATAATCATCATTGGAAAAGGAAATGATTGGTGCCGAAACTTCAATGTTAGCACCTAAGAAATCTAGAGCTCTGGGAAGAAGGTTTTACGTGATAGACATAGTTAGCAGAGGAATTAGTCATTTTAGTGTCATGTTTTAGTAAGGGGTTGTTAAAAATCTCAATTTTATGATTATCATTAGTAGGTGTGGATGTTGTAGACTCTGGAAGCTCAATTTGACCATTGTCAAGAATATCTTGAATGAGATGTCGTAACTGAAAACATCAATCATTAGAATGTCCAATGCATTGATGATAATCACAATAAGAATTATCATCGAAATTACGCCCTTTGGGTCAAGAGGGATCAAGTTGCGATGGGGAGGGTAAGGTCATAAGATTACTATTGATGAGTTGTGGTAGTAAAATGCTCGGTGGTGTACTAATCTTAGTAAAAACACGTCTGTATGGTTGTGGTCGAAGCTCCCTAGGAGTAGAGACTACATTCACAATGGTTTGTCTGTCGATGGGTTTAGTTGCAGAGGGTTTGGATGGTGGTTTACTTTGAAATCATGTGGATGACAAAGTTTGTTTCCGATACTTAAGCTTGCGTATGGCTAACGGTTTAGTCTCATGAAGCTTGAGAGTATGAAAAAGTTGATCAAATGAAGGAGAAGTTTCAAAGAGAACACTCTCCTGTAGGGGTGGTAATAGACTCTAGATGAATAAATCCTGAAGCTCGGGATCCGCAAGGACATTAGACATCTTGGCTAAATTATGTTTGTAATGCAAGAAATAATCAGATAAGTGTTCGTTAAGTCCTTGTTTGAGCTTTTCCAAGTTGAGCATAAGATATCTTAGAGCCAATATTGATAGAGAAATGCATGAGAAAGACATCGGCCAAATGCATGAAAAAGACCACCGAATGTACATGTAGGTCATAAAACCAATGCATCACATAGTCTTGTAAACTATGAGGAAAAATATTTTCTAAGAGAATATGATTGTCCGCATAGTCAAGGCAGGCTACATGGAATGTATGAAGATGCTCTTGTGGGTCACCATGGCCTTTGAATATAGGTAGCTTAGGAGAGACGAAATTTGGTGGGAATGTATAAGTAGATATGGCAGGCGTGAAAGGAGTATGTAGAAATGAGGTAAAATCTAGAGATGGTGATGTACGTGACGTAGCTAGCTGAAGCTATCAAATCTAGGTTTGTAAGTCTTGATATAAAGAGGTCAAATTTGGGGAGTTCAAAGAGGAACCGAGATGCAACAAAGGAGTAACAGAGTGAACAATGGGAGTCATGGTGGGAAGGATAGGAGCAAAAACATAAATGGGCCGAGTGGAGACCATGGGAGCGAGAGGAAACCACTGTGGTAGTTGAAGCATCGCGATCACGCATTGCGGTGATTAGAGCATGCAAGACATGAGAGAGATGAATAGGGTTTTCACGCAACACTTGGCGAAATTCAATAATAGCGTTGAGTTGGTCTTAATCAATGTTGGTGTCTTTGTCGCATGATTTTTCACTATCGATGCCTCAATTTCATGAAGAGGCACATTATTAGAAGTATTTAAGGGATTACTTAGTGGGAGCGACAAAAGTAGGTATATCAACCATTAGTCCTGGGAACTCAACAGTGAATCGGGGTAGTTCACAATATTGAAGAGATCCAAAATGACCGCTACAGGTAACATGCATAAAATGGAAGAAGAAAGACAAATTCACAAGTCGGGTTCACAAAAATGATTAACTAAAATTGGACTAACTATGTAGTGTTAAGGTAGTTAATCTAAGCTATGCACAATTGTACTAAAGTAAATAAATGTAGTAAAGAAGTATGCTAATGATCTAAAAAAATATAAAATGAAATACTAAACCCTAATGTGTAAGAGGGAAGAGGAAAGAACTTAGCTAAATAACAAAATCCTGTAGGATTATATCGCAGATGATGAACAGAAAATCAGAAAGTAGGAATGAGCTATGCTTTGAGGTTCTACAGAGGGCATATCCGGGTGATGTGGGCTGGACTGGAGTGCACGGGAGAGGATTGGGGCGCCACGGATGCTCTGAAGTAAGCGAAATAGGCACCCTGGTCTAGGAAAAAGGTTTGGAACTGGTCTTCATAGGTACGAGAGATGACTGTTATCCTTCACTTCTTGTCGCATTAATTTCTTTGTACTATGCCAAATGCTCCAAATATTCCAAGAGGAAAAATAACTTGTAAAAGACCCAAAAGGAAGTATCAAAACCCTAAAAAAGAGATGCAAATGAATGGGTCAGACTGACCTCAGCTACCACAACAATGGGCTTACTAAACTGAGCGTTGCACTACATTTCAGACCCAAATGTAGTTCTAGTGAGTGTGTGCATGTCGTGCCCTAGGTACTCTTGTGCCAGTTGCACTTTGTGAAATAACAAGCAATAGCTAAATGTAGAAAATGTAATAGAATGTGTGCATGGAATAGAATATAATCCCCCTATAAAGTGTGATGTAGATGTCCTAGCTTGTGCCTTGATGATGGAGCTATGTGGATGCCAATACAATAGATGGATGCAACTCTAGATGGAGTGATAATAGTAGATGATGCTAGGTCCCTCATTATGGTCTCATAACTTTATATTTATAGGGTTTTCTTGCTCTAATTTTGTAATTAACCCGAAAAGGCCGCCAACAAGAAAGATAAAGATGAAAAATGGCTAGAAGGCCCAAAAATGGCGGGAAAGTGCTAGAAGGATCGGGGCACCCTCAGGTGGGACAAGGGCGCCTCACCTAAGGCTAAAATAACGCGGGATGTCAGAAAATGGTTAGGCATATGGGTGCAATAGGTCACAAATTACAAAATAAAATAAACAAGATGGCCAAAAGGATGGGGGTTAATTAGTACTTTCTTCACTCAAGAACCTTCTAAATAGTAGTATGAGACCAGGATAAATAAATGTTTAAAGTGCATGATTTTGTGACAACACATTATGAAGTGAAAATTTAGAACTATTTCCCTATCTCATCTTCCTAATTGCATGCTCCTTCATTGATTTGATCTCAATTCACATGGATCACCATCTCAACCACCGATTTGGCATCAACAGAGCATATCATTCCAGGTTTTGGTTATTGTTGTATAATTATGAGGCTTGTACTCATAAAGGGGTTAGAAAAATGATTTTTGGTTTTAATAGTTAAAATTGGAGGATTTAAGCTCGAATGAGTTTTTTTATTGTGTAGTGTGTTGGAAAAATAATTTTTGAGTGGGAAAATTAGTGAGTTCTCACCAATAGTGCACGGGACTGAGTCCCTCTGCTTGAATGGGGCAGCTCCATTTATTGAAAACAAGGAAATGAAAACAATCTAAACTAATTTTCAGGGTGGCCCAAAGACCAGAGATCACATAGGAATACTTCCCTAAACTGTGGCAATTTCTTGTATTCAATACAAGAGAAGAAAATTTCTTAGTGAGGGAGATAAGAAAGGAAACTGAGAAAAGATTTCAACCAACAAATAGCATAACAGAGTTTGTTGCATCAAAATCAAAACATTTCACTTGTAATCAATCAGAAGAAACCATTTACAAAGAAAGAGGAACAATCAACAAGAAACACAAAGTCTTATTGCATCATGTTGCATAATTTACAATGCTCTTGGAGTACATGTTGAGATGGAGAGAGAATAGTAGTAGATAGGGAACAAAAGAAATGGAGGCACTTGCTTCTAGAAAGATAGTGAGAGCTAGCAAACAAGCATTAACCATCCCCTAAAATGAGGGTGCCATTCATATTTATAGGTCCAAGAATGTCCTTTCATCTCCCTTGCATGACCTTTCACCTTCCCTCATGACTGTTGACCTTCCAAGTTCTCTGTCGCGACCTTTGGTGTTCCTTCGTCACTGTGACCTTTCATCTTCCTACATCTCCTGATCACACCATCTCCAGGTTTCTCAAAATATTATTGCGCACAACATAATTTTCCATGCCACCCAAAAATACCCTCTAAGCATGACATCATCTTCTTGATGTGCGATATCTAACTAGGTTGTAAAAAGTCTGCTTGAAAAAGTGACCTCGTTTTCCATGTTGCATGACAACATCTTGACTCTCTGTCACATGTCAGCATTTGACTTCTTGTTGCACGTCGGTAGATATCTTCCTGTTACACGTCAACATTTCCCTTCTGTCATGCGCCAATATTTTTTTGCCACTTAGGGTTTCGTGTTGCGTGTCAACGATCCTCGCTGTCGCGTGTCTCGAGCCTTCCAAATGCCTAAAATTTGTTGTCAGGTGACAAAAAGTGGTTTTCGGGTGTCAAAAAGTGGTGTTCTGGTGTCAATAATTTTGTTGTCAGGCATCAACAACTTTTTGTTTTTGTGTGTTAACCAAAACCTTCTTCGACGCAAGATCAACAATTTTGTTGTCGTAATGACAACAAAATGACGTTTAACGCAAACTTGTTTTCACCATTTTGGAGCAATTTTCAACGAAAATAGGTCATCCAATATATGAATATTTATGGAAAATAGAAAATGAATCCAATGATAATATCTAGAAGTCATGAAAATGAATTATTCATCATATTTTACCAAAATTTTCACTTTTGCATCTAGGTGCGTGTACGATAAACTGAGTGATAGGAAGAGTTTATGATCACCACGAAATAACACATCATATGAGTCATGAAGAGAATTAAATATAATTTCATTTGAGCTTTGTTAGGCTCCCAAATCTTCACGAGGCTCCTGAAACTTTTCAAACAAAGTTACAACTTATACCAGGACCTTTGTGTCGCACTATCGGACAAGTTTTCACCTCTCAATGTTCCCAAAACCTTTCCTTGATGATTTCAACATGAAGTATGATATTTTATCTCTCTAATGCTTGGGGTATGAGATTTTGAATCTTCATTGAGCTCTTGAAACTCTTGGAACAAGGTGACTAGCTTTTTTAGGACTTGCATTTCCCAATACCTTGCTCCCAAAGACCCAGTTTCACATAACTTGTTCCTAAACACTGATTTTCTTCTAGAACCTTCCTAAAATTCCTCAGATGATTTCAAAACTCTATCACACACTTCTTTAAGGCATTATATCTTCTTGGGACATCTCCAGGGGTGCTCTGCAGGTGCAAGAAGTCTAAAAATAAGCCCTTTTAGGCCTCCAGGAGCAACTCCTTCTAGGTGAATCATAATGAACTCATGAATTGTTTCTCACCAACTTACTTGCACATGAAACAAAATTTAAAAATCCAGTTAGCATGTCCCTCTCGGCCATGATGGGGTTTACATAGTCAGAGATTAGCCGGAGGGAAGGTTCACATTACCCCGGTTCGGGTTTTTTTGAGTGTGGGCTTGATTGTCATGGCTAAAATTTCAAATTTTTATGATTGAAATTTAGCATGGCAACATAGTGCAACCCCTGAAAAGATTTGGATACTTGTAATTATTATTTGCAGGTTCATGCTAAGGTGGTTGCTGATGTACAACCATTAATCAGGCTTTGAGACTCATCTTCTATATGTTTCCCTTATCTTCTTTGTAAATAGACATGTAAGACCCATTCTTCCATGAATTATTTTGGTCTTTATCATTGTAGCAGATCTAGATTCAATAAATGATGACTCTTCCTTATAATCATGTGTTTATTGTGCCAAAGAACTTCATAAAATCATTTTACATTTAATTATGTGATTAGGTATTGAAGGTTTGTTGCATTGTAGTGTTGTTGTACTGCACCTTTGCACCGATTATTTCAATTGTAAAGCTCCTTCCTACAATTTCTGTGAATGCATATCTGTTTGGCATGGGGTGTTCTTTGGCATTATAAATTTTGTGTGGTGAGTGCATGGGGCTTCATTCTCAGGTGTTCGTGTTGAGGTATCGCGGGTTAATTTGCATTGCTTGCCTTGTTTGGGTGTCATGAGGGAAAGCAACCTTTGGAGAGTGACTTTCCTTTGATTTTAGGTGTGAATGCATGAAGAATTATCAAGACAACATGGTTAATGCATATACTTCCTCTCACTATCCACTTTCCCCCATTTCCATCCACCTTCACTTTCATTTACACTATCCTTTTGCCCTACCCCTGCAGATTTCATCTCCCTTTGCATATCCAACATGATATCTACGCTTGCAAATCACATTTACCTTGCATATTTTGAGTGTATTTTCCATGAATTGTGAAGATTAACATCTCAAGTATCATTTCATTCCAAGTTGTCAACATAGATTCCTTCAAAATGATGTTTGTGATCACATTAAATCTATCTTTAATGGCTTGTGTCTGATGTATCAAGTGTTTGCAATGCTTATGTGACCATTCTTTTGAATGAGCATTGCATTTTGTGGTTGCATTTGATCTCAGATTGAGGTTCCAACAAGTTTGAGGGCCTGAAACATAATATCTTCCTCCCTCTTTCAAAACACTCCATATGTTCTCTCATCTCGGTTTAGGTAGAGCCATAAAGTAGCAGGTGAACAACCAAACCCTTAGTAAAGTGCCTCCCTATCATCCCTACAAGGCTTGATCATGAGAAGAAGATAGATCCATCCCCGACTACAAATGAAAAATCAACAAGTCTATCTTCCTCCCTTGTTCCCTCTTCATGCAAATCTGCATTTCAGTCTTGTTTTGGGGGTGTTAGATTGGGAACCAATAGTAAACAATGAACTAAGGATTTTACCTAATTATTTTGGTAATTGACATGAATTGAAAGGAGTAATGACGGTTGGTAGATGAGAAACAATAGAGTATGGTTTTCTAACTGACAACACTGTACAAATTCTTTTTCTCACATAATTTGTTGATGACATCAACTTGTATAAATTCTTTTTCTCCAAGAATTCTTTGATGACATTAATAGGGTTGGGTAGGGCAAAGACAACCACATTACATGTCAAGTGCAAAGCTAGCCGGTTGTTGGATAGCCCATTTGCGACACCAAATTGGTATATGCTTGCCATTTGTTTCGCACCACCACGAGGGGTTTCCTGCAAAACAAACCTTGTTTGTCAATGGAATGAACCTTGTTATACGATTAAATAAGTTTGTTTTATAGTTAAATGAACTTGTTTATAGACATGAGACAAAGTTTTTTTATCGACTACTAATGACACGTAATATGTAATAAGTTATTTTTATTATCTTTGATTAATTAGGTGAGCTATCAATATTATATAAAGAAAAAAATGGAAAAAATATTGTTAGAAAGAGTAGATGTAAAGTGAAGGACTAGTACATGTTAAATTTCCACTTAAAATTTGAAAAAAAAGCTAGCCAATAAAATGAGTCACATCAAATCACATCAAACAATCAATAAAATGTACATGTAAGACCTCTCACCCATGTACAACTATATAAAAATCAAATGTTCAAGCATTTTCACCCATATTCAAGTATTGGTTTCCACCATGGTTGTCTTTGTAACTCAATTTTATTATTTTAAATCAATTCAAAATAGAGCTTTAACACAAATCGAACTACATATTAGTGAAAAAATCACAATCCCATATGATAAACAATTTGATTTTATGGACCCGTTAACTTAAGGTGTCCATACCACTCGCTAGCCCCTCTCCCCGACAATATAAATACTCAAAGAAAATATTTAAATTAAAAATAACAAAATCTGTTTTTTTTTCAAATTTTATGGTTTTTATATGACTGTTGTACACCCAACTTAAAGTGAACAACTAATAGCTCCTCTCCTTTCCTTTAAATGTTTGGGGACAAAGACTCCCACAATAAGAAAGGCCTCCAACATAATAATGTGAAATAACGTGATATCAGGCCTTAATATTAATACCTTGTATTTAAAAATAAATTAAACCGTTTGAGGATTTTGACTTGTGTGCGCACGTAATGCCCAGGAATCATTTGTGTCATCGATTCTGTGGGGTGTTGTTTTGTTCCTATTCACTGTTCCACGAATCTTATCACGGCGTAAATAAGCCCACATGAAAACAAACAATCCCAAATGCGCATCTATTTCAATTTGTTTGTTCCGTAGCCGCGATTCATTGCGCTGAAACGCGCAGGAATTTTTGTAACAGATGGCGTTGTTTTCTTCCCGAGACTTACAAATCTCTTTCATGCGCACGAAGCACCTGTCATTATTTATAATAATAATTCTCCCCCTTCTCCTCCTGTTAATGCACTGCAGTTGAACCTTTCTGCCATGCCCATTTCCCTGCACGTAAATTTTCCTGCTTATAACGCGGCACAATTGACGTCTGTTCTGGTTACTGGTTCCAAACCTTCTCTAAGACGGGGAGTAGCTTATCCGTTGAAAAAACCAAAAAAAGTATGGCTATGGCATTGGCAATGGCAATGGCGCGGTTGGGATTGAGTAAAGAGCAGTACAATATCTTAGACGCTCCAGATCTCATGGATAGAGCTGCATCTCAGCAACAACAGGTAAGGCTAAAGTTTTGAGGATTTGCAAACACAAAAAAAAAAAAAAATAACAGACTAGTTAAAAGATGTCATGAGTAAGTAGAGTAAATGCAATTATGGTGGCTGGAATGTTATTCACGTAAGAGGTGGAAATGTTCTTCATACTTAAATAAGCCCAACAGACTTAAATCTGTGAGACCCATCCATGCATTCAAATCCTCTTATGTATTACTTATGAGGTAGTATCAAATCTTCATCTGTATTACTTCTGAGGCAGTACCAAGTATGATGAAATAGAAATGAGATTAGGTTTTCTTTATAATATCATTTCAATATCCGAGTATGATGGAAATAAGAAGTATTCTATGTTATTTTGTGTTTCGTAGACTAGACGGTCCTAAGAGAATTTACCTCCACTTTTAGTGAGGTTAGGTCCAGTCAAAAGGAAATTGTGTGTGAATTTACCTCCTAAGGGTAGATCAACCGTCAAATTAAAAAAAAAAATTGTTATGATGCGAAGAATGGGTTATATCTCCTTCTTTATCTCATCAAGGTTAAGTGTGTTTTATTTGATGTTACACCAAATAAGGTTAATGATCTCAAGAGAAACTTCTATAACTTCTACCTCTCTTTTGTAAACTTTATTTCACTTCGAGTGAGGGAGACTTTTACTTCTACTTTTTCTTAGTAAGTTTAGGCGATCCTTATTCAACAAGCAGAAATTTGGTGGGTCCCATTCTATGGACCAATCACGAATTTAATAAAAAAATATTAATTTATTTCGATTTTCTCGATTGGCCCAAAGTGTGGGACCCACCGGATTTCGCATGGTAGTTACGGTCATCTGTAACCTTTACTTCAAGTTCATCATAATATATAATATTTTCAATAACGAGTTAATTGCAATAATTAAATATCGATCATCTATCATTTTGGCTTATGAACTTGACTATAGAAACAACCAAATTTTTGATCCATTTTTTTGGGAAATTTTGTTTAATGTATCCTGGTTGAAAACACGTTTTATATGATACATAAGGAGTGAGAGCCCAAGTTTTATAATCTCATCCTAGTATAAGTCAAGAAAACCTCATTATTGAATTGAGTGATCTAGGAGACTATAGTGAATTGAGGAGACTATAGTGAATTGAGGAGATAAAATAACATCTTTTAGATGGAGTTCTAGTCTTTTGAATATTTATTTTTCTAAATACTTTTAGTTTTTAGTCTTGGTAATTAGATATTGCTTTCCTCATAGGATAATCATATATATTTTCTACTTATCTACATTCCAAGTCATGTAGTAAGGGTTCAATCGAATATGTTTCCCTCTTGTAGGCTATTATTAGGAGTTAATAACTAAACATGATATGTTATAGTGATTTTTCCATCTAAATTTTAAACATGTCATCCTCCAAATTATAATTGAACACTTGAGATGTTGGATAAATTACAAAATGTTTTTAATATAAAAGGAAACACAATATTCTTCATGGGTTATATCAATATTTAAATTTACTCTTACATGGTGGTGGTATGAGCTAAATATTTTATCCTCAATTATTGTGGAACAATTTTATATATTTTATTTAAAAATTAAAAAAACATATGACATAATCAAGAATAACTTCTCCCATCCAATGGATTGAACATGTCAAAATGTGTGAGCTAGGCCAATAATCAATTCTATAATAGGTAATGAGGTTAGTCGTGAAACTGTCAATTCGAGAATATTAATTTCATATAGGTTCCTTTCATTGTCTTTGATTTTTTAACATATTAAAGTTCATCAAAGTTTTTTTCTAACCATAAAGGGTTATGATTAAAATTATGAGTCGGGATACTAGACCCTTTGAGCCTTCTTAATTATTTCATTGAAGTGAGTCTCCAAGAAGGACCCTTTGAGTTTTCGGCTAGATATTGATTCTTCTTTAAATTAATTAAAGTTGATCACTTGCATGATTCATTATAGAAGGCAGAGTTGAAAGGTACGAATTAGCAAATGGAAAGGAAAATATTACTTTTGTGTTCGAAGATTGATGATATTGAATTGATTATAAGGATCACCTTTATTATTGACTTGATTTCTATCTTTATATATATATATATACCTCTTTGTTTTTATTGATTTTTCCATGTAGAAAAATAGTGTATTTGTGTAAAACAAGTAGTAAATATTCTTTGTGTTCCCGATCAATTGAGATTGATATCTAGCATAACTTACCATTGTTTCTCCAAGGGAAACCTTGATAGTACCATACAAGGATCCTAAGCCTTCTTAGTACTTTTTATTTAGCAATATTTTTGATATATAGGTAAAAGAGGGTTGAGGGGACCCTACCACATTACAACAATATGATCTAACATGAGAGAATCAAAAGCGACCAAACATGCACATAAACATCATGAGAAGAAATAATGAAATTAACGACAAAATAACAACAATTAGACTTGCTTACAAAAAAGAGGGACACAACAAAGAACCCAATGACATTAATCCAAAGTTTTTAACACCTCCTTCCATTCAAGAGCTAACTCAGCATTTTGAGTTACTCAATTTTTCATAAGGAGAGTCCCCTCATCCCTCTTACGTTTCTTACCTTTGTCCTTTGCCTCCTCCTCACACTTTATATTAACAATCTATTTCAAAGCTTTCAAGTGTTCAATTGTACTCTTAATATTAAGAGTAGTTCCAAGCTATAATATGCATAAATTTGGCTTTCAGAACTCATTCTCCTTCCCCATTTGAGAACATTTAATCTTTAGCCTCTCAACCCAAGTTACCCAAACTATTAGCCATGTCAACCTTATCTTTAGCCGCATTCCAATATTTTAAAGGAATATTAAGCATATTCTTGTTCAAATCAATAACATTCTTCCTCTAATTAAAGTCCCCCATACCAATCACTTATTGGAAACCGTCTCTTTCTCCTCAAGACCACGGAAACCATCCTCATTCACATCAATATTATTACTATAAATTGCCTCATGGCCCTTCAATCCCATAATAATTTCTACCTCCTTTAGAGGCACAATATTATCATTCTCGGACTAAATTATTGGAATGGGTCTCCAAAGAAGTCGAATCCTTTGTATTAGTCTCCTATTGCTCCTCAAAATAATAAGACACCACCAATTTAGAAGAAAAAGAAACCTTACCACTCACTAGACCCTTATATTTATTAGATTTAGTAATATCCATCTTACTCGCCTTTGCTAACATAAGAATTAAACCTCAAAGCATATAGGAACCACCGAATTACCCTTTCGAAAGACTTGAGAGGGGGAAAAATAGGAAATGTGGAAAATAATAATCAATACAAAGTGTTGAAAGAAGCACAACATAAGAAAGTGATAGGCATACACAACTTTGTACCGACCTTCCAACATGATAAACTCCATAATATCTTTGAGTAATAACATCAAACATTTTTTTCAAGGACTCCCTTAAATACCCAACAAAAAGTGGTTCAAGTCTTTCCTTTTCCCCCATAAATTTCTCAATTTCCAAAGCTTTACTTGGTCTTAGGTTTATACATATGATGCCCTTTATTTGATAGCCCGGTGACCATAGAGATAAAATCCACTCACGTGGTGAATGGAAGCCGCATGATACTAACCTTCCCATCGTTCCATGCAACAAAAAAATCCACAATCAAAACAAGATCATGACAAGAGAAAATTTGCAATTTTTTTGCCATACCTTCATCTCGCAAAGAAATCCCAAGCCTCCTTTTTATGCCTTCCACGAGATGAAGGCTCAATACGTAACAAATCACCTCCCATGATAGAGGAAAAGGAAAATCAACTCCCGGCAACAATGACCAAGATAAATTTGTAAATCCTCTTTAAAATTCTCGCCACTCATAATAATGTAAATGTTATTACCAGTTAATAATCTCTCCACTCCAAGCAACATATGTGAAGCGAATTCATTACTCCTACCGCCCTCCACAATCAATCTCTTACCATGCATTTTGGTAAAAATGCAATCATGAAAAGTTAAGGTCCTCACTTTAACTAAAACATTCCAAATATCATACCCTTAAAAAACGACCACATTAGTAAGGCTTATCATTAATAATAATGATATTGAATCTATCTTCCATCTTATGATTTCCTTCAACCTCAACAAAATAAGAACTAAAAACCCCTTTATTTGCAAAAAAATCAGCCACCTTATTTCATTCTCTTGAAAATATGTTGAAATTTGATTTGAGAAAAGAAATTGATAAGAATATCAATTTCATCCATAAAATCTTTGATAGTGAAAGAGACAACATTTTTTTAATGCACTTTATAATATTTAAAGAGTCTCCTTCCACAATTAATTTTCTAAAATTCCTCTCAATTGCCAAAGTTTGATACCCCAAAAATCCACAACAACTTATGTATAATGATTTGATTGTAGTCTTAAATTACCATAAAAGCCAACACCATTTTACCTTTCGAATCTCAAAAATACCCCCACCTCCAACCTTCCCAAGATTTCCTTTATTAGCCCCATCAAAGTTTATTTGAATCGTATCCTCCTTCTGAGGATCCCAACTAACCCTATATCTAGGAGTATCACCAATCTTTTGATTATCACTAGAAAAATCCCACCGCAAAGAGACAAACTCCTCTTGCTTAAAAAAAAGGGATATTACTTATGCTTTATTTATTACTTTCAAAGCGGCCTTTTATTAAATTTATTTATTTTTAAAATTATTTTTCATTTCCATTCTTTCCTTATAACATATTTAATTTTTGACCTCCTTTCTTAAATCATCCCGATGTTGTGGGAAAACTATTCATTTATCTATATACTAGAGAGCCTTTACATAATTCTTTTGTTAAAGTAAATTGAGCTTATTTTTTAGAGATTCCACATTAAATTGGATTAGTCATCTCTAACCCTAGATCCTATGTTTTACCAATTCTTTAGGGAGGAGGCTATTCTCTTGATAAAATGCACCCCCGATATCCATGCCCCATCATCAACGCATGCATATCATGCATGTGAGGGCACCACCTAAACTGTCAAATCATGGGAAGAAATTTATTTAAATGCATAGGTTTTTGAATGATGTAATTTGGCATGTGACAAGTAATAGTGGAAATGGTAGGTGTATGCACTATTAATTGACGTGTCTTTAGTTCGAATCACATAAGCAATTGTGTGGAGTTTTTACAAGAATAGTGTGTTTTTCAACCGAAATAATTAAAAAAACTAATTGTTGAAAGGTTTTCCAGTATGTATGGCGTGGAAGGATGGGGGCATCTATGCCCATAAGTGCATTTTATAGGAGAATAGCCTCCGCCATTATTTATAACTAATTTCAAAATACACATGTTTCAATTTACAACACATATTAAATGTATATAATATTTAATTATTTGTATTTAATACATATTTATTTATAGTCTCATCTAAATTGCATAGGCAAAGTTGGAAAAAATGCATTTTCATTCCCCATAATAAAGTAGGTTGAACTTAGACGTATATTGCATTGATTGAATTTATGGTCATACATACATAAAAAAACATGTAGATAATGATTGCTCATAACATCTACACAAGGAAAAGTGAGAAAAGGGAAATGAAGGAGGCTATTGAGATCAAGAAGCACCCTCATAAACTCATTTGAGGGATAACATAATGGAGAGCTCAATATTCATGGAATCATATCTTTACTAAAAAATTATTAATGTTAAATATTACTAGCATTTATTAATTTGAATAAGTTTTGATTATTATAAGATAAAATCTCTTATTGTTGTTAATGGTTTATTTATACGAGGATCCATATTCTATGATCTAATCATTCAATTCGACGATGTACAACAAACCGTGGTATAAAATGTTGATGTTCTAAACTTGTTCATAATTTTTTCCGAACTCTTTCTAAACCAAATTGTTTAAAAGTTAGTGAAAGTTTCTAAATTTGAAAAACTATTTCAAATTAAATAAGCCTAATCTATGTGCTTTATAATTGTTTCTATAACTCTATTTAATATTCATATTCACATAAAAACTTAATATCTAATATTTTTTTAGTAAATATAGGGGCATCTATTGGGCCCTCACCAAGAGATTAGAATGAGAAGATTACAAGCAAATAGGGTGCCACCCAAGCCCATGATATAACTAGACAAAATTTACATTGAATACCACATCTGTCCATAACATAACAAAATGAGAATATATTTTACAAAATGACAAATATTGATAACTATAGAATATGTAATAGATACTTAGGAGGACCAATCCATAAGCTGTTAGAGTTGGAAGAGTTGGAATAGGTAGATCCACTTCCTTCTTTATCTTCATTATTGTTCACGGGGCTCGATTCATTAAGAGTGAAGAATAAAACGTTAACTCGTGAAGAGTAGTTTTTCCTTCTTGTCATTAAATTCTTAAAAGTTCTCTTCTGTCCCAAAGACAAACAAGATCGACTAATCGGGAGTCAAACATGCCCAGAGAAAATAGTTTTGCCTTAGAGGGACATGGGCCCTCCAAAATCTTTGAGAGTTTTTGCTTTCTATCTAGGGTAGATAACCATTCCTTTGTAGATAAACAATGTTTAGAAGGCTTTGGTTGTGGCACCATATAAACCCAATAATGTATTATGATCCTTGTTCCAACATGGGCGATTTCATGATAGATGTGGACTTCGACTAGTTTATAAATATGGTTAATTGATTATCGATTAGTATGTTTGCTTGCTCAACCTCCCCTCTACTCTTTCATGACCTAAAAATACCAATAGTGGTTGAATTTAATATCCATATAAATGTATTTGAGCTTTGTAAGTGCAAAATTTATTTGATAGATTTTTTCTTGGGTGTATCCCCCAAAAAAAAAAAGGAAAAAGAGGAAAAAGAAAAAATGAGTTGTTAAATGAAAATTAAGAGACAAGGCCAAATTTAACCCCATGTCAATCAAAGATATTATGACTCTATTTGGGTTAAGTGAAAGTGTCACGTACCTTGTCATTGAATAAAGGAATAATTTTTGAAAGGTTCGAGAATAATGTGTAATCGTATAAACCCTTAAATATCGTAAAATAATTAAAAAAACAATTTTATTTCATAATTTATACCTACTCCTGATTTGGAGGAATGATTAAGTAACATAAAATGATTAATTAGATTGAATTACAAACTATGTAACGAGCGGAGGGGTATGAAACTAGCTGTTGAGGGGCTGACCGGAATTCAAACCCTGAAAACACAATCAATTAATGTTAAAAAGTTAAGAAAAATAGCCGTTAAGCTGCGCTGCCCGCCCTCGTCCTGCCCGTTCATGACACATTTGTAACCATACGAGTCGGGCAGCCCCACAGAGCTGTTTGCCTAAATTCCCCCGGATTCACAGTTCTTTTCGATTTTCTTCCATCGCCTGAATAAAATTTGGCAGTTAACTGAAATGCTCTGAGGAAACTTGTGTTCTCACACTTGAGTTCATTTTGGCATTTTTAGCCAGGGAACAAATTAACGGCAATCTTTTGGGGCTTTTGTTTTTTCAAAACCCTGATTCTCTTCCTAGGATTTGTTGCCACTTAGTTGAAATTTCAAGTTTAAAGTCCTCCTGAATCATCGTTTCGGGAGGGCTGCAGAAAAATTTAGAAGGTTTTGTTTCATTTTCTGACGAGAACTATGACAATATCCGTGGATCGAACTCCTGGCACACCAGCAACGAAAATAGAAAGAACGCCGACATCAACGCCAGGGGGAAGTCATAGTAAAGTTAAAGAAGAGAAAATATTTGTGACGGTGCGAGTACGACCTTTAAACAGAAAAGAACTGGCTCACAAAGATGAGTCAGCTTGGGACTGTAAAAATGACCATACAATAATCTTCAAGCACGGTTCCCATGCGTATAACTTTGGTAAGAAAAGGTTTAGGACACAAAATTTGAATCGAGAGCCTCTGTTCTTTTCCGCATGTTTGTTATTTTTGTTTTAGTAGCTTTGAGCAATTTTTTTTGGTAATGTCAGTCAGCTTTAAGGCTTATAATCGCAATTTTTTTGGTGCAGATAGGGTTTTTGGTCCTTCTTGTCCAACAGAGCGCGTGTACGAGGAAGGAGCCAAAGATGTGGCTTTATCTGCTTTGAACGGCATCAACGGTAGGAGATCTTTGCTCTGTTCTTCTAGAATGTTTATTTAGCATTAGGTTTTCTGGCATTGTGTCTGCTGCGTAATGATTTTGTTTCTTCAGAGATTTTAGCGGCTTTTTCTTCTAGCTCTGTATCACTGGGTTGTAGATGTTTTAGGGATCCAATTTTTTTCTGTTTCATGGTACATTCTCGGGCGCCACTGCACATGAATGTGTAATTTAAACTAAATTTCAATCTGATGCTTTAACCTCTTCTACATGCTCTGTTTCCTCTAGTCTGTTTTCCTGCCTTTTGTTTTTATGCAGTCACTATTTTTTGTAACATGTAGAGATGCCTGCCCTATCTTAATAAATAGATCTCTACCCCACTCCTACCAGGCTAGCCCCCACGCCAAAAGGAAAAATAAGGAACTTATGCAATTGAAACTGATCACTTTATGTGCTTCATTCTACCAGTAGAAAAGGTGGGATTTCACGGAGAAGTCCAATTTGTACACATCTTGTATAGGAGCCCCACAGTTTTGCAAAATGAATCTGATGGGATCTATGAACAAATGCTCAATAGGCTGAGATATTGTTGTAATGCTGCCAAACATAAAATTGTTGGGCCCAAGTTAACTACCTGGTCATTTGCATTAGCTCAAAAGTCTTAGAGGATTATCTTTGTACCATGCACCTGGAGCTTCAGGAGCCTGTTTGCTAATTTCTTAACTTGGTGTGGTGAATTTTTTTTAAAACACAGTTTTCAGCCTTCTCACGTATAGATTGTTAAATTAACTTAGAACTGTTTTTCTACTACACGAGGATGTTCATGTAATGTAGTTTTTATTCTACCTCACAAAAAACAAGAGAAATTTACAAAAATGGTGATTCAGGGATCACATCTTGCCCCGAAACGAGGACATAACCATCTATGCTTTTTAAGGCAATAATTATCAACATTTTGTATCCATTCTAAATATATCATTTTTTTAGATTGAACTTTTCTTAAAGTATCAATGATGCAGAGCTGTTGTCCTATTTGCAAACTAGTTTGACCAAGTCTTAAAATTCTAAGGTAAGTTTTGCTAGAACAGGAGAATAATCTGCACAATCAGCAATTTCTAATAGAAGTCATTCATATTTAGACAAACGACCTGCAGCTTCCACCAAAAAATACATGTGAATGGATAACACCTTTCTATGACTAAAACAGGTGAAAGAATAAATTTGGGTACCCAACATCAAAATTTACATTGCATAAATTATTAGGACTCAGGACAGAGTAGTGTCTTCACGCGGATAACATCATATTTCAGAAACTAATTGATGGCCAGGACAGCTATGGATTTTCACACCTAGATTTTTCACCCTTGGACTCTGTCTGCCATAACAATGCAGTAGCTTCCTCAATATGATGCCTCTATAAGCCATCTTTAATGACTGACTCACAATGTGGCTGAGGCCAAGGCACTTAAAAAAAATATGCCTGTATTGAAGCCAAATCTTGCATAAACCTCAGGCCAAAAAAACTACCCTGGGACTTAAAATGTGCCCCTGCTTACCAATACTTCTCAAAGCATGCAAATGATTATTCTATTGAACCAAATCTTCACATTGAACTCACTTTGAGGGATGGATTTATCCAAAGAAAATCAACTACTTCATTTAAAATAAAATTCTACTCCGTGGATTTTTGTCTCTGAATTCTCTTCACTTGCAACTTGCACTTAACCATAAGCAACTTTCAATTGCTCTGATTTTTTTCAGTAAATGCTCTCATCCGGGCTTTCCTCCCTGCATCTTTGAGTGGTCAGATGCCAAAATGATGCAGAGTTGTCCGTATCAATCAATTGAGCTTTTACTGTGAAAGAGAGAGCTGGAAGAATGGTTTACCTCACCTTTTCCACAGAAATGAAATTCTTTTGCATAATCCGTAATCCTCCAAGCTTCTTTTAGACTTTCCCTTTGCCATGCAAAAGAGTTTCTTGGATCCACAAAGAGTTTTGAGATATTCTGCTGGGATCCACTGCAAAAAGATCTAGCTGTTTTTTCACCACTAATTCTTTTGTATGTTTCGTTTTGACACAAAGCACAACCATCTGATTGAGAAGCATCCACCACAATAATGATATTCAAACACAAGGAGCAGCTAAATGAAGAATGATGGTTGTTCAGGAACTAATTATACGATGTATAATCTGAATTTTTATATATTTTAATGCAGGCTGATGTTGCATAATTAGCCAAACATATACTATCCTTATATAGATTTTCAATTGAAGGGATCAAAACTGTATGACATGCAATTTTCATTGTGGGCATTGAAAGCTTCCAATGCAAAGTGTAGCAATTCTGATGGGTGCACGTCTCTTTTGTTCATTTACTTGGAAATTCTGTTTAGTCGCATCACATCTTTGCATTCATGTGAATTACTTATATGCATATTTTCGCTGGCTGTATCACTGGATACAAGATGTTTTAGGGATCCAGTTCCTTCAGTTTCATGGTCCATTCTTGGCCTCCAGTGGATATTAATGTGTAAATTAAATTAAATTTCAATGTACTTGTATCTGGTGCATCTGATGCCTTCAGCTCCTCCAGTTCTCTGTTTCCTCTGAGTCTGATTTTCTGCCTTTTCTTTATGCAGCCACTATATTTGCGTACGGACAAACTTCTAGCGGGAAGACCTTTACCATGAGAGGGATCACTGAACAGGCAATCAGTGATATTTACAGACACATACAAAATGTACAAACACCATCCTTAATCCATTATGTGTGTTGCTATGATATTTGATAGAAAGATACTTGGGAATTTTTGCTAGCAGCAAGTTGATTGTGGTTTAACCTTATATTTGTGCAGAATCCAGATAAAGACTTTGTCTTGAAAATTTCTGCTTTGGAGATTTATAATGAGGTTGTTAAAGACCTTCTGAATCCAGAAAGTGGTCCCCTTCGTCTCCTAGATGATCCTGAGGTAAGAGTCTTATTTTGTTATATAATGCTTTGGTTTAAGATTGGGTATATGATGCTGCTTTGTTTCTCACTACCAATTTCATTGATACGGACAGAAAGGGACCATTGTAGAAAAACTAGTTGAAGAATCTGCAACAGACAGTCAACACCTTCGACAAATAATTGCTGTTTGTGAAGGTAAATTAAATCTTTGATATTTTAAGTGGTAAATTAAAAATTTGACATCTTAAGTGCTTTTTCCAACTTTTTTTTATAAAAGTTAAAAGAGTTGCTTGGGATTGTGCAAAAACCAAAACTTACATTGGTCATAACCATACAAAAATAACATACATAGAAAAACGTTGTGCTGCTATGTGAAATACTTGGTAACTGGAATCCTTGTTCTCATTGTTATCACTCTCTCTGACGTCCTTCTGTAACAACATATTTTGATGGCTGATGTTAAATCTGTTCAATATCTGTGAATATGCTGGTGACCCGTGCAGCTCAAAGGCAGGTTGGAGAGACTGCTTTGAATGACACAAGCTCAAGATCACATCAAATTATCAGATTGGTAAGTCTTATTAATCATCACCCCATTGAATTTTCAAACTCTGGGTAAAAGGAGAATATAATGTTTTTGTTATGTTTTCTATGCTTTGTAGACTGTGGAGAGCACAGTGAAGTCAACATCAAACTCTGTTAAGTCCCTAGTGGCTAACCTGGTATGCTGTGTTTTTGGAAATTGTCCTTCTAATAGATTTAGTTTTCAACACTTCGACATTCTTAGTGATTTCATTTGTGGATTATCCTGTATGTAAGATTTTTGTCCTGATGATGAGTGAAGAAGCTTGTGATGAAGCTTGCCCCAAATATCAGTACAAAACATTTATATGTAGGATTATACCCAAAATCCAAATCAATTAAGAATTATCTATTGTCTATTGTCTAATGTAGTGATTACACATGATTTTCAATGATTTATATGACTGGATAAAGCCTATTTGTACAGAATTTTGTTGATCTTGCTGGGAGTGAGCGTGCATCTCAAACAAATGCAGAAGGGGCTAGGCTCAAGGAAGGGTGCCATATAAATCGAAGTTTACTAACCTTAAGTACTGTTATTCGTAAACTCAGGTATACTGTTTCTAAGATGTTAGTTCTGCTAGAAGTGCTTCCCACCACTTCTTGTTTATATTTTGCCTGGTCTTAAGCATGACATTGAAGATTTGTGTGTTTCTCAGATGGGGCATCATTGATTTGCTTACAGATCTTTTATTTACTTTTTGATTTTGTGGGTGCAGTGGTGGGAAGAGGAGTGGTCACATACCTTACCGTGACTCAAAGCTTACTCGGATTTTGCAGCTTTCTCTTGGTGGTAATTCGAGGACAGCAATTATATGCACCATGAGTCCTGCGTTAACTCATGTTGAGCAGTCTCGAATACGCTTATGTTTGCCACTCGTGCAAAGGAGGTCACCAACACTGCACAAGTGAATATGGTATGTTGTATTCTTTCAATGGATTCAATATATCATTTATGATTCAAAGCTCACCTAACAATTGCTTGTTCCAAAATAGGTTATTTCAGATAAGGACCTAGTTAAACAACTGCAGAAAGAAGTTGCAAGGCTTGAAGCAGCAAGGGTTGTGGCTGAGCTGCATACACCAGAATCAACCATAATAGCATGCTCAGAATCATTACTGATGGAGAAGGAGCTGAAAATTCAGAAGGTATTTTCATCAGAGATGACCAATTCAAACGAAGTGCAAGTCTTGTGGATCTAGTTATTTTGGATTTCTGCATCCATTTCAAAATCAAAATAATTCAGGTCAACTGGTTATTATTATGTCATGCTTACAGATGGAGATGGAAATGAAAGAACTTAGGATACAACGGGATCTTGCTCAAGCCCGGTTTGATGAATTACATCAAAAATGGAAGAGGAGCAGCAGCAAGTAAAGTCTCTGGCATTGTTGCTACGACTGTTAATTAGAGAGTTAGTGTTTATATTTTTTGACTAAAGCCTATCCTCTGTCTTTTCATCTGCAGGAGATAAAGCAGGTTGATGAAAGAGACGATGAGAATAAGTCACCGAGGCAAGAACCAACCATGGTGAACAGGCCCACAAATAATTCAATCAGGCAAACAGTGAGGCAATCAAGCACTGCTACTCTTGCACTGGTACAAGAAATTCGAAAGGTTGAGCAAATGCAAGATGAAATTGGTGAAGATGCTAGCCAGGTGTTGGAAGCACTCCATAAGGAGATAGCTTGTCTTCGTTTAGCCCAATCGGGTCTGAATCATGATGCAGCCGAAACTATTGCTATGCTTCAATCAGAAATAAAGGAAATGCATACCCTGCGTTATGCTGATTCTGGTAAAGATATAGGGTCTGGTGATAATGTGAATACGAAGAGCATGGGTGCCAATCTAAAGGAAGAAATTAGCAGGTTACAAGCAATGGGAGATGAAGACATAACAGGAGCTGACAGCACTATTGCTACCCTGGAAGAGAAGCTTGATCAAGTTCAGAAGTCCATAGACAACTTGGTTGTGCCTACTCCTAGTCGTCCCTCATTGCGTCGTACCAGACAGAATTTAGTAAAATCACCATGTTCGCCACGGTCTCGTCGAAGCCTAGCTTTTGATAATGAGAATACTCCACCAAAAAATAATATCATGACCACACCTCAAGGAAGTCAGAAGTCCACTCCGACTAAAAGTGAGGATGGGGATGGAGTCTCCTCTAGGGAAGGCACTCCTTCCCATCGTAGATCTAGCTCTGTGAATATAAAGAAGATGCAAAATATGTTCAAAACAGCGGCAGAACAGAACATTCAGAGCATACGAGCTTATGTCACAGAGCTCAAAGAGCGTGTTGCCAAGCTTCAGTACCAGAAGCAACTGCTCGTTTGTCAGGTATCATATGTTTTGGTTTCATATGGTCAACAGTAAATTGAATTTGTAATTAGATCTCTTCCACCTTTCCCAATTGGTGCTTTTATCTGCTACGCCCTATTCTTCTTGTTTTAGGTTCTTGAACTGGAGGCAAATGAAAATGCTGACATGGAGGAAGGATGCACTGGAGAAGATGACGTGGAAATCGATATTCTCTTGCAGTCACCTAGTGCAAGACGCTCTTGCTTTGAGGAGCAACAAAGAAAGATAATTGAGCTTTGGGACCTCTGCCAAGTTTCTATAATACATCGAACACAATTTTACTTGCTGTTCAAGGGAGATTCAGCTGACCAAATATACATGGAAGTGGAGTTACGTAGGTTGACATGGATGCAAAATCATTTTGCGAATTAGGCAATTCAAGCCCAGCAAACATTGCAGACGATCATGTTATATCTCTAGCTTCTAGGTACAGTGAATCAATCTACTATTCAAATTTGTGTTGCTTCTTAGTATACAATATGTGCTCTTATGATTAGAGAAGAGGTACTTTCTTTGATTCGTGTTTATCCTACAGTGCAAGAGCTCTGAAGCGAGAGGGAACTCCTTGCCAAACGCATGCGTTCACGATTTACATCTGAAGAAAGGGAGGTACTGTTTGCTAAATGGGAAGTTCCTCTCGAGTCCAAGCAAAGAAAACTGCAACTAGTTCAAAAGCTCTGGAGCAATCCCCATTGTAAGCAAGACATTCAAGAAAGTGCTGAAATTGTTGCAAGACTTGTCGGCTTTTGTGAGCCAGGAAACATCTCTAAGGAAATGTTTGAGCTGAATTTCGCTCCACCTAGTGAGCAAAAGCCCTGGCTGTGGAATCCTATTGCAAAGATTTTGGATCTATAATTGATTTTCCTTGTATATATCAGGTTTTCAGATTCAGATTTTTTTCATTGAATTGTAATTAAGTTGAACACTTAATTACATGTTAGTCTGATATTGTACCCAATTTTTTTTTGTAGATAGATAAATGTGGACTTTGGTTCCTGTTGTAACTTCAGTATTGCAGTTGATGCAATTGAATGTGTCATGTACTGGGTGTAAGAGGGATTTGCAAATGTACCCATCTTGAAGTCCAGGATTCTTTTATTCTTTTAGGTATCATGGAATAAAGTCCACTGTTTTGCATCAGGGCAACTGTATGGTCTACTCCCGTGGATAAAATGTTTCAAATTTTGCATGTCCAACCTTGAGAATCAGATCTTGTACTATCTTTTGGCAGTATCAGAATATTGCAACTTTCAATGTTGAAGTATTTTGCAGTTGGAATGCATAGCTAAATTTGGTGTGTATGCTTTTTTGTTAGAATTTGACTATAAATATAGGCCATGGCATAGAATTTGATAGGATGTTGCTCGTCTTTGTTCAATTTTGTTGGCAATATGTTCAGGATGTTGCTTTCAGAATCAGTTTGTTTGGTGAGCTATAACTAAGTCCATCAACTTAATCACATGCTAGCCTGATTATGTAAGAAAAATTATGTAGATCTTTGATGGACATCTTTAGGTTGATTCATCAGAGATGTAACTGTAGTATATTTGAGGCAATTGAACATGTAATGTGCTGGGTGTAAGAAAGGCCTTAGGACTTCGTGTACCTTATAATTCATTTGATTCTTTGATTCTTGTCGAGAAATAAATTTTCCTCGTGTTGTTTATAAGTGTGTTTGGCAATCTGTCTTTCAATCTTATTATGCCAGAGGCATCCTTCTTTGAGGAATGCTTCACTGGAAAATGCCCATGTTTGATGTGGATATTTTTCTGGTGAGCATATTTGTCATTGGCAGTCCTTCCATCTACACCAATGAACCACACCAATGAAGTGGCAGTTTACAGAGGACATGGGCATCCTCACAAAGCACTGTCACTTTCAACCAAATGCAACCAACAGGTGTCCATGTGATCGTCCAGACTCCATGGAATCGGTTCATGTTTGCTAGCTTTGAAACCGGACATGGACATACACCAAAGCATAATGGAGACGGGACGGAACTTTTGGCAGATGTTGTAGTTGTATGTCCTCTGATAGATATGTATGCAAAATGTGGAAGCATGACATTGGCATGTGAACTGTTTGAATATGGACTGCATTGATTGCAGGGTATGCACATTGAAAAGGCCTTGGAACCTTCTTGGCAGGCGTAAAGCCAGACTCCACAACCTTTGCCAGCATCCTCCAAAATGGGAGATTCGGAATAGGGCGTGGACATCCCTCAAAGATGATTTTTGTTATATTTGTTATATGTAGTTGCAAGTGCCCTAGCCGACATGTTCACAAAATTAGGAACCGTACACATGGCATGGAAATCCATAAAAGATTTTTTTTTAGATGTAGTTGTGAGCGCCCTAGTCAACATGTATGCAAATTGAGGAACCATACACAAGGCACGTGAACTATTCAATAAAATGTCTCGATGTGATGTGGTCTTGTGGACTGTAATGTATGCAAATTGAGGAACCTTACAGATGGCACATGAACTATTTGATAAAACGCCTCGATGTCACGTGGTCTTGTGGACAGCCATCAAAGATGATTTTTTTAGATGTAGTTGTGAGTGCCCTAGTCGACATGTAGGCAAATTGAGGAACCGTACACAAGGCACGTGAACTATTTGATAAAATGTCTCGATGTGATGTGGTCTTGTGGACCGCAATGAATGCAGAATAACAAGGACATCCATCAAAGATGATTTTTTTAGATGTTGTGAGTGCCCTAGTGCATATGTACGCAAAATGAGGAACCATACACAAGGCACGTGAACTATTCAATAAAATGCCTCGATGTGATGTGATGTGATCTTGTGGATTGCAATGAATGCAGAATATGCACAAAATGGTTTTGCTGAAAGGGCCTTAAAAACTTTCAAGCAAATGCATGTGACAACTATAAATCTTGTTGCAAAATGGGAGCTTTTAGAACAGGGTAGGAACATCCAACAAAGCACATTTTTGTCAAATGTTATAGTTGTTAATGTTCTTGTAGACATGTATAGAAAATGTGAGTCTGGCACAAAGCATGTACAAAATGATTTAAGGAGATTTTTTAATATATATTGTGTCACTTTACGAACAGGTTTTTCCGGCCGATGAGAATATAGTGTTCAATCGATCAAGTGATGAAATGAATACGACTCCTGAAAATTCTGCACTTCCCTCAAATTCTCGATCTAATCAGACCATGCTTCTGGAAAGAAACCAGATGGGAGTGCCATGACAACTGCTCGCAGTACTAGAAAAGAGGAACAACTAACACCAAATCTGCATGTAAAGCTCATATCAAACCTGTAAATATATTTTCTTTGATATTTTTCATTTGTTTGATAACATGGATCTTCAATCAGGTATGAAAATTCTCGTCTGCTCTCCATTCTTCAAAATTGCAGTACAATGACCCCTACTCCCCTACTCTTCCTCCTGCTCGTGCTCAATCGCGGTTAACCAAAGTGAGCGAGGAGTTTTTTTGAAGTACTATACAGCACTGCAGGATTATGTTAGTGGGTTAATATGTAATTTTGATATTTTTATGCTCTGTCCCACTTCCTTAAAAAAATCATTTTTTTACCAAACTATAAATGAGAAGGGCTTTTTGTCAGATGCAGTTGTAAGTGCTCTGGTAAATATGTATGCAAAATGTGGAAGCATGTACAACACCTGTGAACTGTTCAACAAATGACTGAAAGAAATTCTGCCTCATGGACTGCACTGATTGCAGGATATGCACAAAATGGGTTTTGTTGAACAGTCCTCAGAATTTTTCGAGTATATGTAATTGGCAAAGTGGATTATCGTCGGATCTTTATTTTCCAAATCCAAAAAAAGCTATGCATACAAAATATGGAAGAATACAAAAGGCACGTGAATTGTTTGACAAAATGCCTCAACAAAATGTAGTCTCATGGCATGCAATGATGGTTGGATATGCACAACATGTGTTGATTTTTTTATTTTTAATGTTTTTTTTTTTACACACCCAATGACGGGGAGATTCTTACACATCTTGTGCCAAAATGGGAGCTTTAAAAACATGATCAATGAATAATTGAAAATGGATTTTTGTTAGATATCATAGTTGTGACTATTTTTAAATATATTTATATAAAATGCAAAAGCTATATAAATTGTTTGACAAAATGTTTCAACCAAACATGGTCTCATGGAATGTAATCATTGTTAGATATACACAAAATGGTTTTATGGAGAAGGCTCTAGAGCGTTTTCAAAGAAATGCCTTAGCAAGATGTTGTCTCATAGATCACCCTCATTTTTGAATATTAAAAAAATGGGCTTATTGAAAAGACTTTAAATTTTCAAGTAAATGCAATTGGAAGGTATAAAGCCAAACTTGACAACCTTTTCTAGCATCCTCCTATCTTGTGCCGGATTTGGAGCTTTGGAAGTGGGCATGGAGAGCCATGACAAAATAATTGAAAGTGGAATTTTCGTCAAAAGTTGTAGTTGTAAATGTTCTAATAGACATCTACGCATTATGTGGAAGTTTACAGAATATTAGCAATTTGTTTTACAAAGTGCATAACACAAATTTGTTCTTGTGGATAGTGATGTCTTGCGGGATATGCAATGTATGGCTATAGTAAGCATGCCTTTCTCTCGAATTAATGAGCCGCTTTGGCTTCAATATTGACATGTAAGCTTTGCTTGTGTTTTATTATGCCGATAGGCATTGTATAATAGTAGTATGGGGTGAGATCTAATAGTACGATCATGATATTTTTATATTATGTACATTAAATTTGATGTACTTTTACCATCATCTAATTATGCTAATAGGCATTCTACAATGGTAACAAGGGGTGGGATCTAATGATGTGACCATATTAATTTTATTTTCTACATTAATTTTTATGTCCATTTGATGTCATATAAAAGTTTTTTTCAACTTAGAGAAGTCAATAAAAACATACTAATATCTTAACCATATGATAGAGTTTTGGGTTTTTTTTTGGGATTTTTTTTTGTCACAAACAAGAGGGAAGTATGAATCAAATGTAATACAATGATTAAATACTGTGATATACATAAAACCAAAGATAAAATCCTTGGGATTGATATCTATCAACATTTAAAAATAAACGTGCCTAAGATATTTACACTAGTTTCCATGTAGCCATGAAGGCCTAATGGGTAAGAGCTATAAATACTTCAATAGTATGAGTGCTTCTTAGTGCATTATGGCTGCAATGGATCATTATATGTGTATGGTTGACTGCCTTGGTCATTCTAGCTAGCTTGAGTAAGCTCTAAAATTTATCATCAAAATGTCGAAAAAACCCAATGTGGTTGTCTAGGTGTGTTTTTTGGGAGCTTGTAGAGGAGTGATAACATTAGATTATACAACTTAGAAGTGGAAATCTAGAGTGGGACATATAATAATGGGAATTACAAAAGGAGAGTAATATGCTTGAAGGAAATGGAGAGTTTCTTAGTCTCCAGGAAATGTGAGAGTACAAATATGGAGCGAGCAAAATTCGTAATGGTGGTTCACCACATGCTAGGTTTTTTTATTGAATTGCTTGTAATTGTTGTGACAAAACCCAAAAATAGAGGGCATTCCAAATTACAATGAAATTTATAACCAAGGCAACTCATTCACAACAAAATTTGAGCCACTCAAACTTTATTCCCCAAAAGAAAAGAAAATTTAAACATTGACATGTTCATATTAGGAGATATTTAAATACTTTGCAATGCAATTGCATTTGCAAGTTACAATAGTGAAACATAGATGTCTACAACACATTCTTAAGGTTTCAAATGTGCTTTTTCTACGAATAACATTGAAATATTTCATTCAACATGTAATTTTTTTCCTTAAGGTTTACAATTTCACTACAAAGATTAGCCTCGCTTAAGTTTTCAAGATCATCGATCCCCTATCCTTTATTCAACCATGGAGAAATACTAGAAACATGTCTCACTTGGTCACAAAAGTCCCCCTCTTGCTAAAAGATTAATCATTCCTCCACTTCTTCTCTCGTTAGTAAGGACCTAACCCTTTTCAAGTACAACACATGGAAGTTTTTTTCTAAAGGTTTCAAGATCACTCGTGCTCTATCCTCTTGTTCAACCATGGAGAAATACTATATAAGTAACCTAATTGGTCATAGAAGTTTCCCTCTTGATAAAAGTTTCCATGTTCCTTCACTTCTTGTCTCACCAATAAGGACCTAACTTACAGTATGCAACATATGGCAATTTTTTTTTGTAAAGGTTTCAAATTTTCTTCATTATTGTCTTGTTCAAACTCATTGGTAATGCATGCATGTCAAATTTATTGTAGCGATGAAATAGTTATTCCTACATGTAAAAGCTTTTTCTTCAAGGTTTTAAATTTCAATACAACTTTAGCTTTGCTTAAGGTTTCTAGATTGTGCGTTGACCCTCCCTTCTTTTCAACTATGGAGTAATAGAAAAAATGTGTCTCACTTTGTCATAAAAGCCTCCCTCTTAATAAAAGTTTGGATGTAATCGATCACAACTACCAACAATACAATTTCTATACGTTTATATGCCACTTACAACAACTTTATATGAAATTAATAAAAAAACACTAAACCAACCTTCCAATATGCTCATGCAAATCAATAACAAAACAATACATACAAATATTAAGCCTAATAGAAGTTAGAAGCTTAAAAACCAAAAACAACTCGTTTATTAATTCTCGAGAATATATTATATCTTTGTCTTCTCTCCCTAAATCAAACCAAGATTCTTGTACAAGTTCATATATATTTGCAAGGCTAATTTCTACTTTTCTTGCAACCTCGCTTTGCTTAGCCATACCATCTCTATGTGTGGAATCCATTATCAATAAATTTCTTTTTGGTGTCTTCTTAGCACAAAAACTCTTCTTTAAGAGATTCTTTCATCTCTCTCAAGGCCTTCTTGCTCTTAGAAACCTATTCCCTATTCATTCCAACAATACACTAAGTAATTCAAATCTCGATGACCTCCATAATTTTTCTCGCTTCTTTATTCTCTGCTTGCTCTCTCTTTTTCTTTTTCTTTGTCATGGACATGAACTTCAATCGCTGAAACTTTCTTTCCTCGAAGATACTTGATTACACCTTGTTCAAATTTCTCAATCCTCTCTACCTCTTTCTCTACTTCCAATAGATTTGGATGCTTTGATACCAAAATGATACAACTCACAACTACTTGCAATATAATTTCAATATGTATATATGCTACTTACAACGACTCTATACGAAACTTATAAGAAAACATTACTAAACCAACCTTGCAATCTACTCATGCAGATCAATAACACAAAAGTTGATACAAATATTAAGCACAATAGTACGTAGAAGCATAACAACCAAAAATAGGAACACTTTCATCAAACACCTACAATATCAGTAACCTAGATAAAAGTTACAATATTACAATCAAAATTGTCTGAATTCTAGAAACAAATACCATCAAACATGACAAAAGTAGGGACAAAATATCATCATAGTTAGCAAAAACTCTGTTCTCTACAATATATAGTAAAAAATTGCTAACAAAAAAATATGTTTGCATGACGTAATGTGATGTCCCTAACACTTTGTTTCAACACTTTTCATGAAGGCCCATTTCGCATGCCATGCTTCATTGTCTAATATGCATTGCAATGGTCTCCCGTGATTCACCACTGACCATTACTCAAGACCGGGAAGGTATTTCTATGTCTTCTACTCTAATTCACACCGCATAATCCTCATTATAGAAGCTTAACTTCCCATGCGATTATACAAATTCAAAAAAAAACCTATGGATTGAGTGGTGATTTATTAATTGACACATGAAAATAACATAGTTTCTTGGTGAGATTTTGTTGAATAAAAAAATTTATTTTACTTTGTAAAGGTGAATGTTGTCTAAGGAGAAAAAGTTAATATATTAAAAAAGGTGAATTGTACGCTTGTTATGAGCTTTAATGTGCTTTGTTAAGCGATATTCACTATAGTTTCAAACATGAATTGATTACCTTGCGTGGAATTCACCATGGTTTTAAATATTGATAATCGATATATTTCCTTTAGAAAAGTTGGAAAACTTTGTAAAACCAAGTCAAATTCATAGGAAAATTTATATGTGACATGTGTGTTGGATGTCTAAGACGTGCACCCATGTAAGATCACTAAATTCGTAGAACTTGGCTATCTCAACATCATCAATGACAATATCCCTAAGGTGTGGGACCTTGGCTCCTTGGGACAAACCTCTTGAGAAGGACGACTTCCTATCCTAACTACTCTAATGCTACCACTAATATACAAATAAGTAACAACTATAGGGGAAAAGGGAGATAAGGAAAGTGTCGAGAACATATCGAATAATTGCAAAGAATATACAAAATAATTATGAATAATATTCAATCTATTCCATTAAGAAACTTTACATATTTATAGGATAATATGCATCCTATAAAATAGGATATTTAACAAAATATTGCTTAACCACTAACTTAATAATACGATTTGTTTTAACAACTCGTATAACAATATTTATCTATATTATATTATTATTATTAATGAGTTACCAAACTCATATAATAATATAATAAATTAATAATGTTTACATTTAATTCCTCGACATTCACCCCTTGGTGTGAACATTATTAATTCCCAATATTCACCCCCTTAGTGTGAACATTATTAATAGCTAATCTTCACCCCTTAATGTGAACACGGTGAAGAACCATATTCAAGAAGTCGAACCATCTCCGAAAGCACCGCTAAATTAGGTACAAACTCCATAAATTATCTCTTTACCCTCGTAAAGGTGTAGCGTCAAGCCGAATTATGCAGAATGCTCCCTTCCTCTTTGGGTTTCGTGGGACTTTCCATTCCTCCCCGAGCGCCCGAATTATGGATCTCCAAGATCCACAAGCTTCACACTAGTTGGATAACCATCCCTCGAGTCTACCTCAAAATCTTCTCCTACTCCCCAAAAGCGAGTATTTTGAAAACATAATTCCTCTAAAAATTCTGAAAAGGGGTTTATTCAACACAACACAATAGGAACAAATGAAACACACAATCTGGAAAAAATGCCACCAAATCATCTATGCGGCCTCATCGTTGGCGACTAATGAGAGGTCGTTGAATGACCTCCAACCTCCGATGTCCTCCGTCCTCCAGTATCATGTTGTTAGTTCAGCCGGATGTGATCATGAAGCTCAAAATACCTTCAATAATTTAGACGTCGCATACAAGCGAAAATGTGTCCAAAATTGAAATGCGGGCAATTTTTAATTTATTTTTGAACTTTGGACGACGACACTTTTTATAATGGCATTGAACGACAATACACTTTATTTCGACATTAACACTATGATCAATTTGACTTGACCTTTTGACAATACAATCTTTATACTTTGACAACAAAACTATAATGATCATGCTTTTAACAATACCGACATTTAACAATTAAAAGACACAACTTATTGGCAATTGACGACTTTAATGCCTTTTTGATGATAACAATGATTAACTTGACGCTTACAAATGGACATCAACACAAATATAGTTATTTAGAGGATAAATTTTTAGACCCAATAAAAAACTATAATATGTAAGGACCTTTCAAAATATACATTTTAATGACTCAATGACTATTCGACAAGACACAAATATTTGATAATAATATGAGTTAGTTGATCTAAACAAAAATCCTAATAAACTTGTAAAAGATATAATCGACCTCTTATTCACTTTAAACAATAACTAATCTGCATATACTATTAAACCAAACTTAAAACACAAGACTAGACTTACACGACTTGGAAAAAAGACCAAATGCATGCTTGGATGATGTTTATTGGGAATACGTAACATGGGACATGTTGATAAGCTTGGATTGTATAGTATCTCCAAAAATGAGTCGATCTCACTTTCCACGCAATGTTCTGAGGAATTCAATGCATGGTATCGACAGCAAGATATGAGATTGACTTCATGGATAATGGAAGACGTATTCACTGGCAAAGAGCATGGAAAGGATTTGTTGCCATTTCTGCCAAACTGGAAGGAGGAGTGATGTAATAGACGAGACCACCCACAGAAAAAAACTGACCTCTTGAAGAATATTCAGATTCTTTCCACTTCCCTAACAAATTAATGAGGAAGTTATCACTATACCTTATGTAGAGTAACTCAGAAATGAATTACAAATTTGAAACTAGCGTTGACTGCAAAATTATTGGCATGTTAGATGTATACAATAACTTAATAGGATATGATCCTTGCTGCCCACGTGCATTCTTTGATCTCATAGGCAAAACAACCTGAAAGCCTTGGAAGTATATCACAATGAGAAAAACCAAAACTGTTGCGCTAAATTCTGCTTTGTGAACAGATCCACAGTTTCACAATTCCATAATAATATCAATGGACCATATGTTGATCAAACGCACCACATTACCTTTCTCAATGTCACTTAAAACAATGCGAACAAGGAGATCGATGCTAGAAACAAATGTTGATGCCAAAAAATATACAAAAACCTGATGCAAAGTGAACAATGAACAATGGATACCGAATTGGAAGGTACACACAAAGATCTGCAGAGTCACATAAACCATGATCTTGACACCCAAGTCAACTTTATCTTGCATAATAGAGAATACCTTAATCTGCTCCTTAAATTCATTTAAAGAGAATATTAAAAACTACCAAAAGACTCTCATATGAACTAATCACGCTCTGATACCAAATATCGAGAACATATCAGAATAATTGCAGAGAATAGACAAAATAATTATGAATAATATTCAATCTATTCCATTCGGAAACTTTACATATTTATAGGACAATATGCATCCTATAAAATAAGATCTTTAACAAAATACTGCTTAACCACTAACTTAATAATACGAGTTGTTTTAACAACTCGTATAACAATATTTATCTATATTATATTATTATTAATGAGTTACCAAACTCATATAATAATATAATGAATTAATAATGTTTACAACAATTAATTCCTAACAAAAAGATAAAAATAAACATGAATGGTGATGCACTTGAGAAATAAGGGATCACTCTCCTAGAAAGAATAACAAGAGGAAAATATAGTGACAAAAGGGCATATACAAGTCACAATTAACCCTGCATTACATCAGACTCTCACTCTCTGCATTAGTGACACGTGGAATGAAACTATGCAAATATAACCCACACATGATGTAATGACAGTAACAAAAAGGAAAGAATGCAATAAAAAGTCCAAAGGGCATAACAAAGCCACAATACACATGATATTATTATTTGGAAAGATGCAAAGATAATCTGTGATAGTCATTGGGAAAACACTAGACAAATTACCGAAGTTCAAAACAAAGGTCTACAAATCAAAATGCTTGGATACCCAATCAAACACAATAACTTTACATTCAAGAGATGATCCTTTTACAATAGAACATGATTACATTTATAAAAGGATAAGAGAGAAGAGAGAGGAAAGAGGATCAAGTAAATTCCTTTTGATAAACTTAAGCCATAAGATCAACTTTGACACACCCATGGTAAGTGAGAAGAGTGAAAATAGGGTTAGGATATCCTCCTCCAAAATTTCATCTCTAATGGAAAAATACATCACCCATTGGTTTGTGCTTTATTTGTGAAGGTGCATCAATTGACTCTTCGCACTATGGGAATATTGCTCATGCTCAAGTGAACAACAATGTTAGCAACTCTAACTTAGGCTTTGATGTAGACAAGTATCGATAGAAACCCAACTTTCAGAACCAATGGACTTATTCCTTTGATTTTCCCATTTACTTTTGTTTAGATATATAGATAGAGCTTATAAACACATGTTATTTATATTTGAAATTTTTCAAGCCGTTGATATCCTCTCATGTAGGTTCCATAAGTGAACACAAAGTCCGATCAATATATTCATCCCCAATGGAAAACATGAAGCTCTTCATAATATCTTCCTCATAGATAATGTTTGTAATATCTTTTAACTTGTCTTCTTCTACTTTATTCTCAACAATCACTTCTCTCTCCATACATGGCTTTGTTATCTTCTTTTCAACCTCAAAAAATAGTTTACTGGCTCCATATATTCATCCTTAGCCTCTTATATTTTTATTTGATTAATCTCAATGTCTAAAGACTGTCTTGGTGCTTCAACATTGTAGTCTTCAAAGATGGAAACAAGTTATAAGCATACAAAGTAATTAGGGTCACTACATTCAATCAAATTATCTCTCATATTCCTCTTCATCCCCCAAGGCTTTAATTTGAGTATCATTAGTATCTAAGGACACCTCCTCCCTCCTTTTAAAAATTATCTTCCTTGGTGTATATCTCTTGGTTAAGAAAAACATTCCCTCATTATCAAAATTAAGAGTTATTTCACTCTAATTTGTTAATCTCATGATTTTCGCTAATGAAAGTTGTTTTAGTGGGACATGAAGCTTTTGTAATGGGTTGACCATCGGTTGAATTCTTATATGGAGCTTTCTTAGGCTCATCCTTTCTGATTTTCCCTTTTGAATATTTCAAAATATTCCCCATGATGAATTCCTATATCTCGCAAATCAAGTGAATTTAGAAAATCACATATGATATTATCTTGCTCATAGTAATCATCCAAGGTGGCGAAATGGTTTGACACTAAGGGTTTTTGGAGTGTTGTATTGAGTTCAGCAGTCGTCTTCTTAATTCACACCTTCAAGCTCGAGTTTACCTCCTCTCTTTCACCTTTCGATTTGATTACACCACGTTTGATAAGAAATGCATTCCCTAGGAATGTTAGAAAGATTTTGTTCATTTTCTATCTCTAATTAATCACCCTTGATATTGGTATTATCTCCAATTGAATGGAGATAATGGGTTCCTTTTCATGTTAAATGATTGAAAACAAGTTGTTTCCAACATGATCCCCATGCTTCATTTTTGGGAATGTGATTATTAATGATTCTTTGAAACCGTTCCATCATTCAAGAAAAAAATTAACGAGGCATTTTGGGGCTCCTTTATGTTGGAAATATTTAAAATAACGGTATGATACTATCTCTAAAGTTAGAGATACCAAGGGTGATCAATTAGAGACCATAAAGTTAGAGATAATATCATACCAAAATATATGCTAGATGTATTTTGAAGATTTTTTTTGAGTTTTCAAGTAGTTAGTAAGTGGATGAATTATTTTCATCCAATTTGTATTTAAACTATACATTCATAAATACAATGGCATTTTGGAAAAATATATGCATTAATAAGAATATATACCATTGGTCTTTAATTCTTACATTCATTTTGACAAATATATTCCTCGAAATGATTTGTAATAAACTTGCTTGAAGTTAAATCCTCCACCGTTGATTATTTTAGATCCAAATAAAAGATTTACCATTTATTATTCTTAATTTCAAACTATTATTATCTACTTGTTTTTAATTATAAGAACTTAAAATTTAATAGATTATATGCTTCATAACTTTCAAGGTTTTATCTACCAATGAGTGACGACCATTTATTTTCATCTTAATCAATGGTGTCTACGTCATTTTAGACAAAACCAAGGTCTTGAAATGATCCACACTAAACCCGCTCAAAATTACATCCTCCATGTTGATCATTTTACATCCAAAGGTCAAATATTTACAATATATTTTATATCTTCCAGTAATTATCAATTACCAAGTAGACTGCAAGATTGAATGTCCAAACATGAATGAAAAATCTCATTATCATCATATCCATTATCAATTTTCATGGTGGTATGAAAGGAGGATATGTTTATCTTTATGCCAATGCTAACATTCTAAGTTATAATATTCCAACGACTATCTAGTTTCAATTATAACTTACAGTTATCGATGGCCTAGGAGCCAATAAATTGAATGATGGAACATTTTCAAAGAATCATTAGTTTTTTCTTCCAATAAATGCAACTACATTATTAAACAATCAAGAAGCTCCATGTTTACTTATACTTATAGGAACATATCTTACTCCTAAACAAAAATCTTCTTTTAAGTTTTAAGTGTAATCAATTTTTCCTCACATATTAAATACTATCTACATTGTCATTTTTTCTATGTAAAAGTGTAGACACAAAATCTATGTACTTGGGTACATTTCTAGGTTCTAAAGCATACTAATGTATACATGATTCCTAAGAAAGAAAACTAGTGGTTGACAACTCCTTTTGGCTTTTTGGTTGTTTTATCTCTTACACTTTACTGGATTTACACATCTTACAATTTGTCGACACTTGAATGATTTACCTTTTGATAGCCTCAGACATTAGCACTTAGTTAGGAAAAAAGTTCCTGTGCGCTCCGCCTCCTAGGTGCCCCTTTCCATCTCTTTCTTCTTCTTACCCTTTTGGGTCATTTTATCTTATTGATTAGCTTTTAATACTTTGGGTTGACATTTCAATTGTAAAATACAAAATTCAAATAAAGGAATAATATATATACTTAGTTACTTCTTTCAAATAAGGTACCAAACACTATAAACATTAGCTATCATCACCTAAGCTTTCAAAAAGGCACAAGAGCACTACAAGACATATATATAGCACATTCATACACGGACAAAGGTTGATTGATCTACATACACCGCATAGGGGGAGTTCATTCTATTTCATCACACACATCTTGCATACTCGGGAAATCTATGTCTAGCCCGCTATCATCATGCAACTTGCACAAGGGCAACCTATGTCATATATACACACATAAAGAACTACATGGAGTTTGAGATGTAGTACAATGCTTGGTCGTAAGTTCACTCTTCAGTGATCTCCAAGGTTAGTCTGACTCCCCATTTTGCATATTGTTTATTAGATTTGATGTGGTTTATGGGCATGTGCAGTAGTTGTGATGCCCATTAAAACAACCCACTTGAGACCCAAGAAACAACCTAGGGTTAGTTAGGAAAATTATGGAATATATTTTTTTGATTAAAAGTGTCTACAACCAAGTTCATAATACAATAGTTAACACTAACAGTTTCAGAACAAGTTTAAATTACTAGAACATACTTTTCATTTATTAACAATTATCAGAGGTCACAAGGTCCAAATTTTAGGGTTAGAAGTTTTAGTTAGGTTCAGGGGGTAAATTATCACCATACCCACTCTCTAATAGGCTTAGAGTTTCAACTTGATTTTTCTCACACTTAACACATTCAAAATTTCCCTAAATCACTCCCATTGGATAGGAAATTTTCTCACCTTTTCGATGATATAAAGAAGTCCTCCTAACTCCTTGTAAAACTCCAGTTATGGGTCGACGGGCCCTGGAGTGAAAATTTTCCCAAAAGGGACACGTGTTGAGCGGGAAGGAAGCCCATTTTCCGGGTTGGTGGGTCGCGGGGCGGTGTTTGGAAATTTTCTTGCGCAGGGGAGAAAATTACTATTTACGCCCGCACCTCCGTTGTGCCACCAGGGACACGTGTCGGGCTCCAAGCGCACACGAGGAAGAAGCAGAGGGACGGGCGGAGCGGCGGAGGAAGTTGGCGAAATTTGCCAAAGGGGAGGGAAAGGAGTTAGTTTGCCACATGGGTCCATGCATCCTGGAGGAGACTTTCCCAAGGCAAGGGCGAGAGTGCGGGGTCGTGGAGGATTATAACAAAATTTCCCTAAAGACAAAGGTTCAAAAAACCAAAAGGTTTGCAAGGGTTCCGCCCCTTCGTCGTGCCACGTGGTAGCCTCTAATTGGCTATGGGTATGGGAAATTTAAAAATTTGTACCCAATTTTTTTTTCAAATTTTTTTCTAAGGATTTTTAAAGGGAATTTTTTTTTTTGGGCAAAGAGGCCTCGCTTAGGAAAATTTTCCCAAATTTTCCCACCAAGGAAGGAAAACTTCAAAGGGCCATAAATTTTTCTAGAAAGTTTCGGTTTTGGGCAAACGAGGACTTTCTGGAAAGCTCTCGATGCCCTCTTTGCACAAGAATCATAAATTTTACATTTTGATAAAATTTGGTGGGTAATTTTAAGAAAACATTTTATGCTGGCTTTTAAAAAGCCAACTGGTAAATTTTAACTTATAAATTTGGTTCAATTTGATCTCCTCCTTCACTCAACATGCCAAACAGACATGGAGGATTATTCTAGGAAGGATTTAGGATGATTTAGGAAGGTAATTTTACTTGTTTGATTTCCAATTTGCATTTTTCCAACAATTGACAGAAAATGACTGTGAAAAGGTTTGGGCTTAAATTTTGCAATGTTTTAAATTATTTCTTAAGTGTTCTTTGTCAAAATGAAAGCATGATATCATAACATGCTAGATTTCAATGTTTCAATGTTGGTTATTTAGTGCAGGTTCGAACTATGCATTTTAATTAAATTATTTTCCAGTTGTAAATTTACAACAGAGATCAATTTCTTGAGGGATTTTATTGCCATTTCTACTTCCAAGTATGAAAGTTCCTTTCCTTTCCAATCTACTACATTTAAGTGATTTATACAAACCATTCTAAATCAAAATGCAATGCTGAAATTCAATTTTATACATTTCCAAAAAGATACAAAATATTGTATTATTCCCACATACATTTCTTCTTTTCAAACAGAGATCTAACTATCTCTTTGCCATACAATAAAACATTGAATTCATTCCATGCTAGACTTAAGTGATTTTTCTTCTTCAATCAAACATTAAAATAAGAATGCAGTTTTCTATCCTTTCCAAAATCATACATTTTAAACAAGGTAGAATAATACAATTTCATCTCACATGTTTCTTCCTTTTTCCACTTTCCAAAATAGGGACTCCAATCACAATTTGATGTTCCAATTCAAAACAACAATGCATATGAAGAAAGGTATAGCAATCCTTTATTGAATTCAATTATACAACTTTACATCTTTCAATGTTTGAATGCAAATAAAAAAATTCTATTTCTTTCTTTCCAATAAACAAAACAAAGTATAAATATCTTTCAAATTTTGAATATACAACTTTAAGAATCAGTTACATACATATTTTCTTCACAAAATACATTACAATTTCATCCACTTCAAAGTGGGAAAGGTTACAATGAAATATATTTCACAAGGGACTGGAAAAACTATCTTCTTCTACCTGTAACAACATGCAAGTTTTGTCTTTCTTCCAATTTGATCACAACAAAAGTGGGGGAAAGGCAACACTCTCCACCTAACCAAGACATCTAATGAAAGGAGAAGCCATCCTTCATCATTGGCCCCGAGCCCCAACCACAATGCAATAAGAAATGGATAGCAACCCATGGCAACAATAGGCTTCCACAACACACAACATTCTTTCAACATACACATTTCAAATTAAAACACAATTCAACACAAAACAATAGTTCACAACTACATTGAAAACATTAAAACAGAACCTAGGCTCTATCATGCAATCCAAAGGAGCAAGGACAATGGGGGAAGCTTATGCCTCCCAATGGGAATTGGGTATCCACCTATAACAAACCGCTAATAAATTTCACCACACATATCCTTATGCCCCCCACAATCCTTCCTTTTGCCCCCACACATTTCCTTATGCCCCCCACAAAGTAAGAAATGCAAGCTATTTCTTTTCCATGGTGGATCCCAAACCCAAACTCCCTCCACAAAATATGATGCCACTAGCATTCCCTTATGCCCCCACATGGATTCCCCATAGCCTTCTCCTACACCATCCCTATGGCAGTCTACCCAAACAACCAACAAATAACAAAACATACACCATTCACACAAATACAAAAAGAAATAATAGTATAAGAGAAGAACTCAGCTCCTACCTCTCCATGGTAGCTTTTGTTTCCAAACAACAAGCTCTCAATGCCAAGAACACACTCCCAAAATCAGCAGCCAACAAGCATGCAAAGTTCTCCAAACTTCCTCCAAAAGCAAGAGCTCCAAGCACAAGAAAAATTCACCCCAAGGAAGCTTGCAAAATGATTCAACAACCCAAAACAAGAAAAGAGTTTGAATTTTATAGAAGAGGGAAGAGAAGAGGATGATGTGGATCCATGTAGGATGCCACATCACACATCCTCAACTCCAAACACAAAAGACAAAATTTCATTCTCCAAAGCACAATAAAGAGGTGGGTGAAAATATGACAAATTTACTTGCACACTCCAAAAATCCCACACCCCAAAGGACTACAAATTTAAAACATGAAGAAAGTGCAATTAAAACATGCAACATGATTAATAAAAATGCATTAAAAAGGGATAAAATCAACCCTCCAACCATAGGTATGGTTGGTAAATAGATTTAAGAGGCATGGGACAAGTTTTACTTGTCCCACAAGCCTCTAAAACAGCCCCCAAGGACAAATTCAAATTTCCAAGGAGGTGGAGTATTTCATACTCCAAAATCTGACTTACACAACACTTACACATCCCTTAACTATTAAATACAAAAGCCAACAACTTCTATAATTACTTTCACATATCCTAATTTGATTAATTAACTTTTTAACCATATGTTTTCTCACATTAATCTACCACAATTTAATTAATTAAAAGAAAGGGACACATTACTAAAAAAATAAATACAATAATAATAAAAGGGACCACATGGAAAATACACATAATAAAATATACAAAACCCATGGTCACATATAAAGGTAATCCCCCCATGGGAATCCCTAACAAAATACAACACACACACACACAAAACATGTTGCCATGGTGACCTTGTTGAATTCACCTAGAATTCCATTGTGGTTGGTCTCCAATCCCTCGATGTTTGTTGTGATATTTAACCTGAAAAACACAAATACCTCCTTTGGCCTCGTGGCCATATCATAACATCCAACATGATATAAATAAAATCACAAAATCATCTAAATATGTGAATCACAACAACATCAAAGCAATTTAACAAAATCACTTACAATTTATATCAACAACATCAAAGTAACAACTATATCATTTGTAATTTAATCAACCACTATATCATCATCATATAATGTCCATTTTCTAGTCTACTCACAATATCCAAAAATCACATGCCCGAACAACATTCACAATATATCCATGTCAAATAGTATATCATCATCCACATATGAGTGTCTCTAATAATCATCGTGCATCATAACCAAATCAAGATCAATAATAATCCATGGTCCCACATCTAACATCATACTAAATCAAAGCATAATAATGTACATAATGAAATCAACAATATCAAAATAAGTATTAGAAGGTGTCAAAGGGAATTGGGCACTAAAATAGTCATCTATTTTACAGGTTATAGGTATGCTTTGTTGACCTAAAGTGAAACCAGAGTGACAAAGAGTGAAAAACAACAAAGATCTTCTAACCCGAGAAAATATTAGATTCCAAGCATCCGAGTAGAGACAAACATCCGGATCAATGATTAGTGTTTGGGTAGTCTGTCCTCTTGTGGGAACTTCTATATAACACAATCTCGAGTTCTCAAATCCTCATTGAGCCTTTGTGACATTGTTTCCAACCAGATCCAACACTCAGAAATTCCCAATCACTCCTAGGTTGCACAAATCCAACTAAGTCATCTTTCTCCACTCATTTGCTTAGGGTTTTACATATTTGAATGCTTATTGCTTGTGCATACTACACATAATTACCATAATATAATTTTTTTTATAGTAGTTACTCTGAAATTAGATTTAATTCAATTTAGATTAAATCATTTTTTGAAACCATTCGTTTGATCCTTACCTTATTTCAGGGCCTTCTTTTTATGCTCATCACCCGTAGTGGTCATTTTGGTCTTCTTGAGAAAATTGAACTTCTTCCATCTACCCATAAGCACTTTAAACCAATGGCTTCCTTTGATAATCCCCTAATTAAGTCAATCCACATTCCTCTTAAAAACATTGAAATTTCTGACAATGAACACTCATACAATAAGGACACTAATGTTGATAAAGAGAAACTTGACATGCTCACTAATTTACGTTATGCTTTACACAATCAAACCTCACATATTCCACATGTCCTAAATACTCTAATCATTGCTAAAAATTCTCAAGATGATACCACACTCCCTCTTGTGGTTTCCTCATTTTCATGGCTTCGACCCAATCTTCCACCATTCTTACCATACACCAACTCATTCCTCCCAATACTACCATACACAACTTGGCTCCTCATGTACCCATGACCTCGCCTCCTTATACCATGATTTACAAACCAAATTTGCCAATTATAACAAGCTTCTTCATTCTCCTCTCTATCTTTAGATTCCTCACTCCTCCTTCAAAGCCCTTTTGCACACACCATCTCCTCTTATCCACCGCCTCCTAACTTTGTCACACCTAAGTTTTTCTATCTTCAATGGCCATGGTGAATCTCGTGAGCACATTCACTCCTTTCATGTTAAAGTAGTCACAAAATCACACACTTACTATTACATTTATACCGCCGGGTATGTTAATTTATATATGGATCTTGCGTAATAAAAGTATTCACTAGTGACCCATTTCTAGGTCTTGTGGTCAGTTAGTCGGGTGTCATTGTGTTTTTTCTAGTTCATCATCAATTGTCTCTACGCTTTGGCCATATTTTAGGGTGTCTTAGATGTTTTAATTTGTTTAGTTGTCTTTAGGTCTACACTGGGGCACCTAGGGTTGCACTAGGGCACCCGGGGTGCCCCAATATGTGATTTTAGGCATGTGTGTCATCATAATTTGTGGTCTTAATTTCTTTGTTTGAGGTCGGTTCAAATGGTTACCCCATGTATTCCCCTAGGTCATAGTCGGCAGTTTCGGGTCAATAGTGTTGAAATTTGAGCAAGAGATCCCTATATAAACAAAGCATATTCACTACATTATGGGTGGACATCTCACACATCAAGGGAAACTATCTAATAAAGCAATGGATTGAATTTGGGATTCTTCTAAATCTACATCACACAAGCATATGGAAAAAGGGTGGTATTCTTTCCATTCCATCCACCATTTTGTATTTTACATCTAGTTATTGCCCCCTACTACCATGTAATTGGCACTAGGGCATCTTAGGCATAAAATTACACACACACACTAGAACAACATCCGGGTCTAAAATGTAGTGCAACACTTGGTGATAAGACCACAAATTTGGTGGCTAAGGTCACCCAACCCCACTAACACTTTGTTTTGTAGGTCATTATTCACCTCATCCGATAGATCTAGCACAAAACATAGACATGGTTTCGAGACAAGTTGCTGCAACACCGCCAAACTCGAGTTTTAAGCATATACAATATTCAAAGTACCCAGATTGCGGACTAGGGCACCCGAGGTGCCCCAAGTACACTCCTATGCACCTCAATACAGAAAAACAACCAACTTTTTCCCTTCTTGAAGTTATTCGGTCATAGCTTTGCCTGGGATTCGCACACTAGTTTTCTATAGTCCAACACACAGTGAGGTAAGTTATTTACATGTTAGTAACATATCCCTCTTATTTCCATTATTTCAATCCATTCAAATATAAAAGGCAAAATATTTAGATCTAGCACTTCAATATAACACTTAGTTTCTATTTAGATTAACTTATAAAATAGCTGAAAAACCATAAAAACTCTATTTTTAGTTAATCATTTTGGTGAACCCATCATTTCAAACATTGTTTCTTTTTTATTATATTTCATTAGCATAGCTCTTCTTTTATTATCATGTCACATTTTAGTGTCAACCCTATTTATGATGAGGCTACCATCGTTGAACTTACAACTTTATATAGTGCTCCTATGACCTTACCCGATGCCACTCAACAACTCCTCTTGGAAGGTCAAAAACATGTGCCAACTAATCCTATTGACTCTCCTATTGGCATATACCTTGTTGATGACCCTATTGCTTTTACTCATTGTACACCATGCCATCCGATGGCTTATGATCCTTCTTATTCTTCTTTTGATATGCCACCAATGTTTTAGATCCTTCTATCATTGATTATTTGTTAGGCATTGATCCCGACCTGGTATACCTCCTCCCTCTCCTTCAACCACTCCTATCGCTACTCCCATGTCTCCTACCACTTCTCATTATGTTTCTCCGACATCCCATTCTAGTTCATTAGCACATTCTTATTACCTTGATGATCCTATTGATAGTAGTGTTTCAGCTAGCATTGACCATATTACTTCGTCTCTTGTTCCTATGGAGTCTCCTTCTTTCTACACTGTTGAGAGTGCCTCCCGCTTTCATCTTCTTTCTCCTCCCGAGATTACTTCGACCATAGTGCATGAGTCTCCGCCTTCTATTGTTTCTTCTCATTCTAATCCTATTTTATCTACACTTCCTTCTTCCACTTCACCCACACCGCATGTTCCTTCTAGTATTGTTAGTAAAACTTCCCCTTCATCATCTCATGTGGCTCCTTCGACACACACTCCTCATGCGTCTTTAGCTTCGGAGCCTACTATCTCACCTCTTGATATACCTATGATCACACATTATGAAACACTCCAAAATCTTAATATGTTGTTGCCATCTTCTTCTATTCCATCATAAGACATTCTATCCATCATACATGTTGTAGGCCAACTTCAATATCGAGTTCACTCTCTCACCTTAGAAAGTAGGGCTTACTATGCATCTATAGATAATAATTCCTTACATGGTAATCCCATTCCAAAACAAAATCCATAACTTAGACTTTCCTAAGGATTTCATCATTCCAACATTTACATGCTTCGATGGTACAGAAACCCTCATGCTCATATTGCACATTATCACACTCTTATGGCCTCTTATTCCAATGATAGACTGTTACTCAAGGCCTTTCAGGTTAATTCTAGTTGACGATGCACTTCAATGGTATACCCATCTCCCTTTTGGTTCTATTAACACTTTTTATGACATGGAGGATGCCTTCCTTTATAGTTTTATTATCAATAATGGTCATAGGGTCACATACGATCACATTCCCACTCTCCATCAAGGCTCTTCCGAACCTATTCAGATTACATCTTACGCTTTAATGCATGCATACATCAACTTATCTTTCATCCTAGTGACTTGGAAAATCAATTCCTCTTCTGTCATGGTCTTATTCCTCCTCTAAAGCAATGCTTATAGTATGATACTTGTGAGTCTTTTATACTTTTGTGTTACAAGGTTATTGCTCTAGAACATGACCTTCTTGATTCTCCTCTAGTATATCCTTCCCACGTTTCTCCGATTACTATGCCCTCTGCTCTTCCACCTACACCTCTAGTTGTACATCCTCAACAACCTCCACCCTTAGCTAAAACTCAAACAAACCATGTTACTCCTACTCCACCTCCTAGAAACAATCCAAAGAAACCCTTATCTCAACCCAAAGTGCAAAGGAAACAACCTCATTCTCCTCCTCCATCTCCTACACATGTCTCTCCACCTCTGCGACCAGTTAATACTACTACTACTACTTCACCTCAGTACCATGAGCCTATGTGTTTTTCACCTAATGCTCGACCTCATGATGTCTTGTGTATATTACTTGATGAGTGATTAATTCAGCTTCCTTCCAATCACCACCACCCTCCACACCATTTACAACGCCAACATGATCAGTATTACTGTAATTACAATTGTATTAGTGGCCATTGTGACAATGAATGTCTTTCTTTACGTGAGATGTTACAACATTTGGAGGAAAATGGTATCATATCTTTTACATCTCATGACCAATCATTATCTCCTTTACCATGACATCGTAGGTATACACCCCCCCAAGTCTTCTCTACTTGGTACTCATTTTTTTCATTCACCATCATCACATACAAGCTATGCACCCCATCCATTGCTTCCACCTCCATATCCATTGCATTCGCCTCACTCGCACTATCCATCACATGAATCCTATGGATTTCCACCAATATCTACATATCCCATGGTCACTCCATATGACATGCACTTTGGTCCATACACTCATTCTCCATCCATTCCATATTCATCCACCTCCACCCATCGTCTTGGTCATTGGTAGGTGATCCTTATCACCTTACCCCCCGATGACGCACTTGTGTTCTTACGGATCTTACACAACTGTTGAGGGATTAGTTTTAAGAACCTTTCACCACATGCTTCGTCATTCATCTAGTGCACCTCAATCATTTCCCGATGATGTACTCTTGCTTACGTGGCTCATACTTGACTGCTGAGGAGTCTTATTACATGATCCTATTCATCCATATGTTGGGGGCATCATTAATTTCCCCTATTTTCCACACCTTATCATATTACCATTATATTATATTTTCACATTTATCCTATTATTACCATTGCATTACCTACATGCTACACACTTTATTCACCCCATCAATCACATTACATTAGTTATCTATATCATCATTTATTATGTATATCTTATCTACCATTCCTACTATCATCATATAAATTTCTCTGCATCACATACACAATAATACACACACTAGAACAATAACCATCATATTCATTAAACCACAACAACAACATAATGCCAATATCGATCTCATATATATCAAAAATAGGTGTTCATACATATAGTGGTCATACGATCATCATCACAAACACATGTTTCATCATTGGGGGGCAAGGCCCCTACATTATATACAATCATCGATATCAAATATCATCATCACTATCACTCTCATGTACCACGAGAGCCCTAGAACTCGACGCCTCGCCATCGATGCGATGCTACATTTCGAAGCCCTAAAACTTCTCTACATGTCTATATAACATGGCAATCTCCATGTTCTACTATGAGAACCGACATTACAAATCCACATAATGAGAAAACACATCCTAAGCCAAGGGACCACCACATACTACCTCTAGGGAAAGATGAGTCTCCTCATGTGCCTCATCCTCTGCTTGCTCGTGCACTATACATGTCGTTGCTGCTATGACTATTACCTCAAATAGTGAGGCATGCTCACTCATAATGTCATCCACGCGCTCTAGTATCCCTCTGCGCATAGCACATCGCTAGGCATATTATACGCCAATGTGCGGATCGACGTGTCTACTATCAATGAACAATAAACATCCCCTACATACATCACATACAACCTCATGTTAGTCAACCATGTACAAAACCACATCAACAATTTGTTAACTACAACCTTAAGCATGAAAAAATACTTACAATATACCACAACCAACTGCTACATGGTCGTGGAAACTTCCCTCACTTTCTCCTCCTGGTAACTCAATAGCACCCGTAAATAATGGGTATAACAACACCCATCGATGAGCTGACCACCATGCTCGATAATCCTCCATACTCCCCACATCATCACCATCCACAACCGCTATCATTGGGTCTACCACATCTAACCCCGATGGTACCAATTGCTCCATCGTGGGCCCTAGCCTAGTACCTACCCTCTTAGGGGCTCAAATAGCTCATAGCCATATATATGGCTCTAGGGGCACATCCGTGCCATCCCAAAATTTCGTGATACTCTCTCCACCGAAAAAGCTTCATTACACTTGGAAATTGATCCTCTAGCCACATGGTCCTCCGAATACATCGCAACTCGCCGCATCCTCCAACCATCCCCATAGTCTTGATATGGCCTCCATGTCACCAACTCGGATCCCATCTGTCTCGAGGGTCCTGAAGAAGCTATTAGTGTCCATCTTCCATTGTGAATATCCACCCACCATCAAGCAAATATCTCTAGCCAAGCCCACTCCCCTCGTGGCCCTACAACCAATCTCAATATGAGTATGTGCTCATATGCCCATACATGTAGCATTGTGGTGGCCATTATACCCCCACCACGCTCATCCTGCGTGAACCAATACAAGTCCCTGTACATGTGGGAAACACACACCGTGCCCACACATATCTCATCTCATTCTCCTCTATCCCTTGACTTATGTCATGCATATTATACATGATGCCGAAACCCCCTCCCTCCACTGCTATACAAGACACTATCACCACTACAATGAACTTCCACAAATGTGGAACCCTCCTGATGAACCTGAGTCCCTATAAAATATCATCTAGTCGAGCTCATTTGTCACTCCATATCCATTGCTGCCATCACCTATACTCTCTCCCCAACCACTAGAAACCACAATATATGATATACATTGTCCAACATCACTGTTATCTCTCCTATAGGAAACCAAAATGTACATGTGTCTGCACACCACCTCTCACACAATGCCGTCAACATAGGCATATTAGTGGGCACATCCCCCATCCGTGTTATATGTTGTAGGCCGGCACAGTCCAACACATCCCACTTATCACCCAACAAACCCAATCCCAGTAGTGTACTCAAATGCCGACCACTACATAATTCCCTCGAGTGGATATCCCTCTACAAAACGTAAAAAAACAACAAACATATTGATTAGAAAATTTACATGATCACCAACAACCGCCCAACATGTTAGAAATCCGTTCCATATCTCGTATCCACAAAATCAACATTTTCTAGACCGGTGGTGCCTAACAATAGGATCTGGGTACCCTGAAGCGAGAAACTAGTGTTCGGATCTAGGCACTCTAGTCCAAGGGGTCACTAACGCCCTCACTCGCTTGCTCTTGTCTCAGGTCCCAACACCGAGAAACCTAAAAAATCCCAAAACTACAAAAATTCAAGTCAACAACCTATTCCACCCTACATTTCAGCAAAAATAATGCACTTACCAACTCCGCAGTAGTACGCAATGCTACCACGGTCACTACTCTCTCAAACTAGGTTAGAGGTAATGGTATTGCTTGAGGCATCCTCACTCACTTCATATACACTCTTGCACTCACGCCAGAAACAAATGAAGTGATAAGTTGCCTTTCAGACTTTACTATTTATAATCACCTTACAATTTCCACCTTTACTATGGTCTACAGTTCATGCTCATCACCATAACTAATAATCATGACACCGTTTTGGTCATATCTTGAGTTTTTACTCGATTTGCACCTTGTTTGTAGAATTCTTTTCAAAATTCTTCATACCATTGTACTATAAAAGTTTCTCTCACGTTATACATGTTACTCCTAAATCTATTCCTTACAACCACATTTTAACTCTCTTGTAGTTACTTTTGTCTTAGATTCTATTCCATTCACCACTCCTTCTTTCATTGAAAGAGGGGAATATCATTGGGGGTCCCCTTATAATCCCCTTTATGTCACCACATGTTCAAACATCATGAATCAAACACCTCACAATTTAGCTGTGACATTTCACCATTAATCTCCCCTAATGACCTAATATGGGGGCAACAATCATTTAACACCTTCACACATTGTAACTTATCAATTCCCCCTAATGACCTAACTTGGGGGCAACAAGCGACTAAAAATAATTTTACACATCATCTCATTAATTTCTAGCAACTTTCCCCTAATGACCTAACCTGGGGGTGATTAGCGAAAAACCTCACCATGAGTAACCAATCAAAAACAACTAATCAACCAATCAAAATCAACGCGTTCAAATCAGACCATTCAAATCCACGAACAATATCCTAGATGACCTAACTAAAGAGTTACATTCACCATTCCGTTCCCAGATGACATAAATTGGGATTTTATTCTATACTCCATGTTCGCTTCTAGATGACCTAATATGGAATCCATCTCATTTTCTACCAGCGTTCATTTCCAGATGACCTAACTTGAAGCCATCTCATTTTCTATCGTGTTCACTTCCAAATGACCTAACTTGGAAGCCATCTCATTCTCTATCACGTTCACTTCCAAATGACCTAACTTGGAAGCCTTTACATTACGGTGACACCCGTGAAGTGGGGGAAAGAGTTCCTTTCCCCTTATCACTCCTATATGGGTCAAATGTTTTAACTGAAATCATCTGGATCCAAAAATCACTAATTTTTGATCTGAGTCATCTGCCAGTGGAAAGATCTTGAGGATGTAGTTAAAGCTTGGATAATAACACACTTTTCTCCCTACACTCTTCCTCTGGCATCAAGATGCCCAAATCCTCCCATCATTCCATTCATATACAAGCATTTAGGTTGGGAACTAATCACTCCCTACCCACCTATTCAATATTTAACCATGTTCAAAATCATCTAATCATCATTTTCATTTTCCACACTTCATCGCGACACTTACACTTTTACGTTGCATGGATCAACTCGCTGATCCATGGTTTGGCACGCTTTTATAGTTCTATTGGCACACTTCTACTACACATCTGCGTGTTCTTCTACAGACTTGGGCTTCTCTAGATTTTTCCTCAGGTACACATCTCTATCTACTTTATGTTACCGAGATTTCCGCTCACCAATATAAAGTGGGGGAAAATGTAGTCACAAAATCATACACTTAGTATTACGGTTATACCACAGTGTATGTTAATTTATACATGGATGTTTCATGATAAAAGTATTCACTAGTGACCCATTTTTAGGTCTTGTGGTCAGTTAGTCAGTGTCATTGTTTTTGTCTAGTTCGATCATCATTGTCTCTGCAGTTTTGGCCATCTTTTAGGGTGTCTCAGATGTCGTAATTTGTTCAGTTGTCATCTTTAGGTCTACATTGGGGCACCTAGGGTTGCATTGGGAGTGACCCGGGGTGCCCCATTCTATGATTTTAGCATCATGTCATCATAATTTGTGGTATTAATTTATTTGTTCAAGGTCGGTCCTAATGGTTACAATTTATTTGTTAGGTCGGTCCTAATGGTTACCCTGTGTATTCCCCTAGGTCATAGTTGGTAATTTCGAGTCACTAGTGTCAAAATTTGAGCAAGATATCCCTATATAAACAAAGCATATTCACTACATTATGGGCGGACATCTCACACATCAAGGGAAGCTATCTACAAAGGCAAGGGACTACATTTGGGCTTCTTCTACATCTGCATCACACAAGCATTGGGAAAAAGGGTGGTATTATTTCCATTCCATCCACCATTTTACATTTTACATCTAGTTATTTCCCCCTACTACCGTGTCATTGGCGCTAGGACATCTTAGGCATAAAATTGCACACACACGCACGTAACTACATTTGGGTCCGAAATGTAGTGCAAAACTCAGATGATAAGACCAAAATTTTGGTGGCTGAGGTTAGTTTGGCCCCACTAACCTTTTGTTTTACGAGTCATTATTCACCTCATCGACAAATCCAATACGAAAAATAGACGGGGTTTCCGACCAAGTTGCGAAACTACCAAACTTAGGTTTTGAGCATCTATAATGTTCGAGCCCAAATTGCATACTAGGGTGCTCTGAGGCACCCAAGACACTTCCAGTGCATTGGTACAGAAAAATAGCCAACTTATTTCCTTCCTAAAGGCATTCGGTCATAGCACGCCCAACCCGTCACACCCGCCTACTACTACCCAACACAAAGTGAGGTAAGTTATTTACAAGTTAGTAACATATTCCTCTTATTTCCATTATTTCAATCCATTCACATATAAAGGAAAAATATTTAGATCTAAAACTTCAATATAACACTTAGTTTCTATTTAGATTAACTTATAAAATAGCTGAAAAACTATAAAAAGCCTATTTTTAGTTAATCGTTACATGTCTTGAATATGTTGACGATCTTACACTCTTGGAAAACTTATTTCCTTGAAGCTTAAATGACTATGATATGCAATGATTCTATGATATACCTATCCATTTAGTAACATCTTTTACATCTTTAGCTGACGCATTCCTTTCTCATTTTTCTATGAATATCGACACTAAAATATCCTATGCACAACTAGCTAAAATCAAACAAGGATCCAATGAGCATATTGCGGAATATTTTTGTAGCATAAGAACAACCTTTCCAAGATGAAAAATGTTATAGATGATTTATAATTACAAGACCTATTCATTCAAGGCCTTTTACCTCCACTCTAAGAGTGTGGTATTTTGAGACTTCTCCTTCCTTTAATTGATTGTGTCACACGCTCAAATCACACGAAACCAAACTGCTATCCATGTATAGATTGAAGTATTATAAAAATTCCTCCACTTCATCTCCCTAATAAGTTTCAAACCAAATATGTATTTAAACCATCCACTAATCCTCACCGACTCCAAAGGTATTGTCAACACTGTTTCTACACTAGCCACACTTCAATTGCAATCTATGAAGCACACTTTTACTAAGATACCTTACGCACCTCAGATCCTATTACCAAAAATCATTTAAAGCAATTTGATTACTCTCCCTCCATTTCTCAATCTAGATCCTTCTCAACCACATGGATGTAATTACGATGAAAACACACACTTTGACTATCACAAATGAAATGGGAATTCTACTGATCATTATTTTAAGCTTCAAGTATGTCATTCAAGATCTCATTGACAACAATGTGATTGAGCTTCCAGAACATGTTTACTTATAAACATGTCAACGATAATCAAAATCTTAAAATCTCAATGATCCATTACCAAATCATGAAAAATTGATACCGATTTCTCTTGAATCAGAATATCATGTGGCACCTCGTCCCTCATCGAAACCACTTTATTTTCTCATTTCTACTACTGACATGCCACCACAATTTGTTACATTCTTGGATCATGACTACCATGCTATATTTTCCTATGATTCATTGCATATTGATGCTTTTATTGTTACTCATATAGTCAAAAATATTATGGTCCATCCCTTATCCCTTTCCAATGTATGCTCTATGTACATGGTATTAGCTATCAACTTTCTAACCTCTTAAATCACATTTCCAAATAGCAATTCTTATGGACGTTTTTTCCTTCCTATTACAGTTTGGTCCCTTACTATACCCACAATGTTCCTTGTTACATCATAAATCAAGAAATGTGACATGGTCTTAGGTATCCCTTGGATTTGGGATGCACAAGTTATCCCTTCCATGCTCCACTTATGCCTTAAATTCATCCATAACAACTAATTTTCCACTATTAAAGATATTCCACCATACATGTCATTACCTTGGCCTATTCTCCCTACGTTCAAACTCCATTCATACCACCTAGTCTTCCAAGTACCTTCGGAGTTTAAATCTATCTCTCTACACATAGCTCTCACATTCGTACACGGCCTACATCACGACCTCATCATCCTTGCCATTACATTAATCCAACCCTTTGGCCAAGTCCCCAACCTAGGAAGCCCATTCCTATAGGTGTTCTCCACCTCCTTTACCACATTGTTTTCCCTCACATTCACATATTTACTCTCCTACACCATCAGTCCTAGAACATGGTCACATGCCTTCTCCTTCTTGGGGTAACAACTAAGGGGTCCTCAATTTTTTGCTATCCATATAACCTTGCATCACTTACATACTTGGGGACATCATGCTTTATTCCCCCTCCATTACTTTTTTTTTGGCTCTATCACTTGTTGACACTCCTCCCATTTCTTCAAACATTGGGAAATCTTGTTCCTAGCCTCATACCAACATTGTATCTGCATCCTTTCCACTTCCAGTGTGTGAGGCCATTTCCACTCCTCCTCCTTATATGTTGATGATTCATACCGCTCAGGACATCACTTTTTTTTGGTCGAGCCACCCTCTTGGGATGAGTATATGCCCTAACTTATTTGTCTCTTCATAGTGTCTAAGTATGATGAAGTAAGGAGTTTCACATCCTTCTACATGGGTTTTGGAGAAGTCCTTCATCTCCTTCGTTGGGAGAAACCCTTTTGAGACACTTATAACTTCCACTATTTTAGAGACCATCACTGATCCACCGCTTCTTGTGGATTCTCTTTCTACTATTGTGGGGGTTGCTAATCTTCCTTCACTTAAATCAGGTATATTTTCAATGGATGTTCCATACCCATACTCTAATTCAATGGAATTACCTTCATTCTTGAGCACTTTCTTTCCAAACCTATGTCATGCATGTGCATGTGTATTATCTCTTTATCTAATATTAAAAATATCAAGTAACCAAATTCAGTAGTTGAAATAAAAAAATTCTACATGGACATTGGTATTACATTAACATATCCTTTGAAACAACCACATGACATTGTAATATGATCTAAATAATATGTAAATCAATAAATCTAATTTAATTGTAAAATATGAAAATAAAGTATGAGATACTAAAAATATTTGAAAAATAATATAGAATTAGTTGTTTATAAATGATTAGAATTGATTACATATAAAACTAGGGACATATCTCAATTATAATTCATTTGAGAAAAACATATTTGAATCAATAATCAATACTAATTTAGAAGAAAAAAGGTATATGAAAATTTCCTAGCCCAAATATTAAACGGATGTAAAGTCCAAGTAAATGTTACAATGATGTCCTAATTGTAATTTAGAACTTATAATTACACTTTCATCAACTAATATAAAATCATATTTTGTATACGAATATAACATTTGGAGATATTTAAGCCACGAAGATGTACATTGACATAAGCGTAAAATATGATCTATATTAATAAGGGTAGAAATTGATTATATGGTCATTCTTAGATATGTAATGAGGTTGGTAGGTTCTTTATACCTTAGTAATTGTAAGTTCTATGAAAAACATTATTAATGTTTACACCCTTATAATATACGAATGTGTAGGTGAAATAATTTGTTGTAGGCCAAATTATTGATTTCTACCAACGGTTATAGGGTTCAAACCATCCTTCTTGGGTATGGGGTGGATCCCATTTATTAAATGTAAACTAATTAGAAGCTGTGGGGTGATTGGTAGTTATGGGATCACACATGAATACTCCTCTAAACCAATGGAAAACTGGTCGTAAATTTTACAAGGGAGGAGTTTTCTTGGAAAGAGGTAAAGGGAAGTATGAAAATAGAGAGATGGGGTTGAGATTATGAGTAGATACTTGCATATTCTTACCAATATTAACCAGAGTAGCTCCACATTGAATAGGAAAAAATAATCATGTAAGAAATAGAACGAATAATAAATCAAAGGTAAAAATTCCTTCTTGGTTGTACAAGATTACAATGCTTACAAAGTTGGAAAGTAGAGAGTATGGAAGAACATAAGAAAGGAGATAGAAGAATGTAGCTTATTACTTGTATTAGTAGGGAAATCCAACAACTATTAACAACCAACAAATTCTAACCCCTTTGGAATGGAGAGGCCATTCGAATTTATATCTAAAAAAATGTCTCTTCCTCTCCCCCATGTGAATTTTCATCTCACCACCATTTGTGAATTTTCACTTTCCTAGGAATGAAATTAAGTCCTTTTCTTATTTTTGAAAGGAGACTTTTATAATGCAAAATTAAGTCACTTAAGTGAATAAGATGAAAGAGTGAAAAGTACATTCCCAAGGAGGAAATAACAAGTTAGAGAGATGGAGGGGAGAGAGAAGAGAGAGAGAGAAGTGGAAATCCGGAGACAAGAAAGCTCATGTTGATGAAGAATATTCTTATGATGGATTTTTGAGGAAATTCTTCATGAATGAGACTCTTTGCCTCTGACCTCTCATTGAATTGAAGTAATGAGATTATAATTTCCTCTTTTTGGGGGACGTGGACACACTCTAGGGAATTTGAATAAGTTTTCAAAAACACTATTATGATATTTACAATGAGATGACTACCTAGTCTTGCACACACAATGATCCTCTTTGAACACAAGATTGGAGCTAGAACATGAAGATCATCACCTTGCCCCTTTTGACTTAAAAATTCACCTTTGTGATGAAGATGTATCCTTTTTGGATGGAATAAACTTCATGATTCTCAAATACCTTCTTTCTCATATGTTACTCATTGAATAAGGTCCTATTCCTGATACAAAAATAACTCCCACATTCATCTGAAAGTGTTGTGAAATCATGAATCTTTCAAGTCACCATGATGTTTTGCATTGGTAAAAAAATATCCATGTGCCCTTCAATTGACATGGGTGACTCAAAATCCCTATTTATTGATCAATATCATGATAATTACTATTTTTAGTAATTCTTATTTTTTGAGAAGTCCATTTTTAGTTATTGGTTGCTCAATTTGACACTTTTGAGTTTTCTTGATGTGTAATGAAAACCTAAAGGAATTGTTTGTTGCACATACTATTTATAGATATAGTAAAGCTTAGGAAAGCTTACTATTTTTAGAAGTGGGTCTTCCCAGTGTCAAAATGGAATGAGAGTGGTCTCAATTTTTTTATTTCATAAGGATGCTTTGCTCCAATTTTTAGAGGATTTCAATTGTCGAACTCTGTAGATATGAAAAATGAGTTTTTATTTCAAGAAAATTTGTCTTGCCATTAAAAATAATTTATACCACCATTGGATGTAAGGTTGGAATCAATGAAAAGGAATTTTCGAGAAGGATTTGTTAAAATATCACGGGGATGTGACAAGGGATTTGGGAGATATGAGCAACTTTCCATTTTAGATTATGAAGTTATAGATACATTTTTACCATCATAACAAGAAGGAGAGTGATATTTTGGGGGGAAAATGAAGCTTCACTACTCAAAAATGGATTGTTTCAACATGAAGCTTTTTTATCTCACTTGCACACTTTAACTCAGGATTGACTTAAACAAGTTTAACCAGGGTTGAATGAGGGTTGACACAGAGAGAGGGAGTATGATTTTATTTCCCCCATGTCCATTTTTCTATTTTTTACATGTCAAAGGACACCAACAGATGAAAAATGTGTCATGTTTCATAATCTCATGAGGAGAGAGAAGTGGTTTGAGAAAGATGTAAGCTTGATTTTTCCTACAGGGTGAAAGTTGTGTTTTCCATGTTACGGAGAAAGATAATTACGTGGGAGATAAAAATTTTGTCCCCCATGCCCCTTTGCACATTAGGGAAAATACAAGGAAAAAAATCTCCAAAATATTCCATGGGGTCTTGGGAACATGAGGGGGGGAAGATTTGACTAGACGTGAGTTTGCACCTCTAACACTTGCAACACTTGAGGTTGATGGTTTTAAGTGAAAAAAAAGTGAAAAAGGAATGGGGTATAATATTTTGTCCCCCATGTACCTTTTCAATCTAGGTAAAATATAATGGGTCATAACATGCTCCAAAATTCTCCAAGAGGGAGTTCATCATGAGAAAGTGGTTTATTTTTGCATTGTGCTCACCTAACCACTTAAGTCACAAGTTTTAAGTGATGAAAACATAATATGCATATGATGAGCACAATATTATGTCCCCCATGTACCTCTTCACATTGGGGAAAAGTTAAAGGGAACACAAAACTTTGAAAAGTGCACCCAAGCCTTGAAGTGATGCTAGCATAAGCATCCCAACATGAAATAAGAACACACAACTTGCCTTATCTTCCCTGGGAGAAAAAGTTGGAGTTTAAAGGTGAACTATTATATTATTTTGACTCCAAATCATCCACTTAGTCAATTCCCACCATTTTAAATACTTGATTCATCATGAAATTTGATTTTGGGCACCATTCACCCTTTTAGTACGAAGGGGTAACAACAATGATTTGAGCTATCACAAAATATTTTGAAGTCTTGGACCAAAATTATTATGTCTATCATGTGGATAATTCTAAGAAATTTCCTCTAAGTATCTGATCATCTTCTAACGCCTCCAAGATCTCCCGGAATCATTAGATTAAGGTGAATTTCTCCATTGGAACCCTCATTTGTTGTGCCCAAAATGATATAGTTTTGCTTAACTTATTCCCGACATCAATTATCTCCATAAATTTTCCTAAAATGCATTAGATAACACCATTTATCTCCAAAAAAACTTCTATATGGATTGAGTATTCCCTGTCACCTTCCGGAGGATGTCCTTATGATGTAATATGGATAAAAATAACCAATTTAGTACTTTGGAGAACACTATTCCACCTCAGAACTTAGTATAATCATGAAACCATCTTGGATCTATTCCAATGCACATGAAACACACTTGAAAACCATTTTATAAATTTCCTCTCAACCAAGATGAGGGTGACACAAACCTGGAGGGGCTGTGTGAGCTGATGTGATGGCTAGAGGAAGGGTTCACAATGACTGGGAGATAGGTTTTCAAATTGTGGGATTAGTTGTCATGGCTAAAATTTTCAATTTGGAATGCTAGAAATTTAACATGACAAAAAAATATAAATTTTATATGAAAGAATATATATAAGATGTAAGGGTTTATTTTAGGAGGCTATTATGATTTAATTAATTTTTAGTTAACCATTTATAATTTTCCATACTTTTTATACATGGCTATTACTAGAAATATTTGAATATGGACTCATCCATTACCTTTATATGAAAACAAGTATTTTTTTCCTTCTTCGTATTCTTCTTTAATTAATCCTTCACAACTTGTGTCAAAGAATAATATGTTTTATGATCTAGCATGTGACCTATTTTGGGATTAGATAAGTGGTGAAGGGAAAGTCCCCACCCTTATAAATATGTAGTAAACTGTGTAGCAAAGAGAGAGGGTGTATAGGTATGAGAACTGTGTTATAGTGAGATTATGCTAAAAATCTATTATGCGCATGAGCGTATACTATATTATTATTGTAAAGAAGCTTTATGTATTACTATATTTAATATAATGGAGATTATGGACTGAATCAAGGTGTTATCATGGTTATAATTTAGTATTGCATGCTTGATTTCATCATGGTTATCTTTTAATTCTGTTATTTCTAGATCTAGATCTGAATATGCATTGTAGAAGGATATATTAGTCATAGATCTGAATGCTTAAAGTCTTCATCATGCTAACATCCTACAACAACAACCCTAAAGAGGGGCCTAGTACCTTTTCATGCTTTGGGTGAGTGCTCAGTCTAGGCTGAGTGATGTGCCAGCAGCGCGCTTGGGCTTGTATTGGTGAATTCTAGGCTGCATCATTGGTTCCATTTGGGACCTCTTTTTAGTTGTTTTTAGGATGGTTCATGATGAAGACATATTGGTTGACCTTAGAAAGTGTTGAGGAGTGGATACATGATCTGGAAGAAGAATGCATGCACATGTTTCACACTGGATCTAGAGTTTAAACACATGCACGTGTGGGTGGAACAAAATTTGTATGAAGTTTATATGAGAGATTTTTCACTATCTTTCTAGTAGAATTGTATGAGTGGCTGATTGCTTATGCATCTAAGTGGAATTGGAGGTATCACACACTTGTTCTGGATGCAGGAAGAATTTCAGGCCCTTTATGATGCTGATCTGATTTGGACTCACATTGTGGATACATGGTTCCATGGTGTTTTGGATAGTTATATCTTGGAGTACTCAATTTCCACTTATTCGTGCCCAAGAGGTAGCTGAATTCCTAGTTTTTATGATATCCAAGGGGAACTTACTTACAAGGCATTCCACCGGGTAATCAAGATCTTGATGGTAACTTTGAATTTGGAGAGTAAACTGATGGCTAACTAAACCCCACCATGCGTGGGGGCAGGAGCAGGTTTGGTGAAGGATGGAAGACCTAGCGGCAGAAAGGAAGAGAGAGGAAAGGTGGCTTAAGTATAATGAGGCACGTGAGAGGGAGGTAGAGAAGCAACGTGACATTGTAGAGTGGATGGCATTGAGGAGAGAGATGGCTTGTGAAGGATTTGGAGCTCATGTAGAAGACGTGGAGCTAGAGCATCAGGAACTCCCCCATTTGGGAAATCATGATCAGGGATCCCTCCTCGGCCTCATGTAGAAGTGCGCCAAGTAGAATGACCTGGGCCATGGGTGTGCATCTGAATCCACCTAGAAACCTTTCCCTTGCACTTGGTTTTCCAGCATCTAGTACAAAAAACAATCAACAAGCTAATTCAAGCAGTGGGAGAGTAGGAGTGAGTCTTATAAGAGGCACAATGATGGTAGTGCAAATGGATTTGTTGTTATATGGGAGTACCTTTTTGGGTGTATCATCAGCACATAATTAGGCGTGCCAATTTTTGGACTAACTTCTGGGAGTAGTAATGCTTTGCAGACTATCGTCAGGTATAGTTCAGTTCTACTATTGGGACACATGGAAGTACATCTTCTAGTCCGACCCAGCTATAGGTTTGGGATCAAGAGGCATAGGTAGCTCTAGTTCTGGTGGATCTGGTGGTTCTGGAGGCAGAGGAAACACATGAGGTTCTAGATCAGGTGGGCAAGGTCCACACCAACCCCAAAATATTTACATGGAGATGTCTCTTCATCTTCTAGAGTATAGGGGCATAGAAGATGCTACTGAACATGTGCATATGTGTGAAATACTATGGCACACAAAAGGAATCATGACTTTGAGCGTAGGGAAAGCCAATTTTCTACTACATTACAAGGGCATGCACACAATTGTATATAAAAGTTTGACCCTGATCAGACTTGTGTAGACTATACAAACTTTAAAAGATGCATTCCTTAAAGAGTTTCACATCCCTGAGTTTGAGTAGAAGAGTATAAGTGCACTCAAGGATATTAAGCAAGGCACTACTAAAAGTGTTAGAGAGTATGATGCCCATTTTAAAACATTGTTATCTAAGCTTTCTTATGACATACATGCAAGCCAACATGCACAATGGTTCATTGGGGGCCTGATTACCCCTTTTAGGAGGGCATTATCACATAAGACATACACTGATCCATGTGAAGCACTTGAAGCATCCTTACATGCTGAGGTAGTTGGAAGCATAGACACTAGGGTGAGCCCATTTTTAGAAGCACAGATCATAGCTATGGACAAAACAGTTGGAGAAACTATCAACAAATTCAACACATGAGACACACAGGATTTGGTGCATAGATTGTGAAGTAGAAGGTCACACAAAGGATATTTTCCTCTCGTAGATAGTGTGCTCATTGTTGTTGGATTGTGAGATATGCCATTTAAACCATGATGCTAGCCACTTCCCATTACTACAACGTGTGATAAGGAAGAATGTTTCAAGCTACTGTAAAATCTATAGGTCCATGACTCATGACACGAAGACTACCACTACTGATTGGTCAGATCCATGATGCTATAGATATTGGTGTATGATAGATAAGAGTCTTTCGATAACTCTAAAGGAAAGAATGAGCATTAGGATCGGGATCACAATCAGGTGTGCTATGATGGAATGAAGGGCATTTTGAAGGTGGTCATGGTGGCAGAGGTCGAGGATACCATGGTGGATTCGGAGGATGAGGCCATGGTGGTGGAAGAAGTGAGTTCCCTGTGGAACATGTTATACATGCAGATCTCCTGACCACTACAGGCATGAATGTCCTTAGAATATTACATGTTCTTTTTGTGGAAAGAACCATAGCTATGAGGAGTTCCGAACTTGTATGAGCATCTTAGTAAGCAACATAAACAAGAAAACAAAGGTGCATGGATGGTTAGGATACAACGCGCTATGGAAAATCAGTGGATGCCTAAGTTGGAAGTAGAGTCCGAGGTGTTGCAAGTGAAGATCATGACCCACGCTGAGGTGGCACGTGCCAGAGAAGCATTGCAACAGAAGCCTACCATCACTAAGGAGGAGGTTCTACATGCATGGTACCCAGATCCTACCCATCAAGAAGGAGGTTTATCAGAAACCATGGAAGTTCTAGGAATCTTTAGGTGAGATACAATACTTAAAAGAGAAATCATGGAAGATGGAGCAAAAGAAAGAATCAGAGATGGTCCAAACTGATATAGATGACTTAAGAGAAGTGTGCAAAATGTTGTGCCAGGAAAATATCATTCCATTGTTAGGGAATTGGTTAAAAGGAAACACTCCATGTAAGTGTTGAGACTGGATGACAGATCCTGCATGCAAATCTTCCCCCTCATAGCCTAGATTATGACAAGGAAATCACTCTAAATGTTGTTGTGGATGGGTGGCTATTGAGTAATATATTGATTGATACAGTGTGAAAGTCAATGTTCTTACCTTTAGATGCATGGGTACAAATGGGAGACCCCATTACAACCATCCTCTAATGTATTGTTCATGGCTAATCGACTAAGGCCACTCCCATCGAGTTTTGAAAGATGCATCCATTACCATACAAGGAGCCAAGTTCACTAGAGACTTTGAGGTTTTAGCACTGGCAGAGTCAGATAGCTTCCCAAGCTCTATTGGGGCATCCTTGGTGCTATGCAAATAATGTTGATCTTTGGTTCAACAAGGGTTATATCAGTTTTGAAAACAAGGAGGAAAGAGTTATTATCCCTTTAACAGATGGAAAAATATGCCCTATGTTGAGCCCTTAAGTGAAGAAGATCTGAATAGGATTTATGTACGTGCCATCCGAGATCCAAAGATGCTTGAGCCAACTAAAGAAGGAATAATTCAGTGGGAGGATGCATAATCTATTAGTGATACTACAAGTGTTGCTTGTGATAATTGGGCTCATAACACTTATGAGTTGGTAGGGTGTGAAGTAAAGAGCATATTTCCTAGAGGAAAAAAACCATGTTATGTCAAGAGGATAGGTAACAACTCGGTACCTTGTTACACCAGAGAAGGAGATCCTATGGTATTCCTATGCGTGCCATGGAGGAACAATGGATAGACCCATTGGAAAGAAGAAATATGCTAGCATATACACTACGTGGGACAACAACACACTGGTGGGTGGCCCACAAGGATAATCTTGTAGGATGGAATGAAATTAGGATTGCTCTTGCTACTAGGTTCTTTAAGAGAAATGCACCTACTCAAATCTGCACTTATCATGGTAATCAACCTATTCAACACCACATTTAGAAGTGTGAGAGAGACTCGGATAGAAGGGAAGGAAGCTTTACCACCTTTGCTATGGGTGCACAAGTTTTATTCCACTTTACAAGGATGCGTGCGTGCTTGGTATGTATATGCAGAACTCCATAGAGAGACTAGAAATTGGTAGGATTTAATTACAGTAGGAATGGCCAGACATTTGACTTCTTCTCTACAAAGCCTCGGTGGAAGAAGCATTAAAATTCATAAAGTGCTTAACTATGGGAGATAGTGCCAAGGCTGAAGAACTCCTTTAGGAGTTATTGGATGAAGGAAACTCAGAGCACATCTTGTTGAAGAAACAGAGGCCGATGCCACACTACTTCAACGTGACTTTCCTTGAGAAAGAAAAAGGAAAAATGGTCTACTTAGTGGATGATGAAGAAGTAGAAAATATGGATGTAAACCATTCAACAGGTAGGCGTGAGGTGTTGGACAATGCAGATAAGACCATGCATGCCTATCATGAACCTATGAAGAAAAAGAAGGTGAATATTGGATTCAAATGTTGAGCCTAAGGAAGCCATAATTGGAGACTATTGGTTAGACTTTGAAGTGGAAAAAATCATAGAGTTACTAAGGGATTATCAAGACTTATTCCCTAGGGGGTACCATGAACTTAAAGGCATGCATGAATCATTAGGGGAGATGAAGATAAAGCTTAAAGAGGGTGCACACCTAGTTAGAAAGAGACCCTACAGATGAACCCCAAACTTGTGTGAAAAGGTCAAAGAAGAGATTGAAAAATGTTGAAGTCTAGGATTATCAAGCCCCTTGATGAGTCAGAATGGGTTAGTCCAATGGTGATCAATATCAAGAAGGATGGATGGATTAGGATCTGTGGACTATAGGGAGCTGAATGTTACATGTGTGACTGATCCCTTTCCTATGCCATTCACCGAGGAAATACTAGAAGGGCATTGCAGGGTGTGAAATCTATTCATTTACAGATGGGTTCTCTGGGTATCATCAAAGTTTGGATTTCCTAGGAGGATTAGAAAAGACTACGTTTACTATTGAATGGGGTAGCTTCACCTATACTGTAATGCCTTTTGGTCTAAAAAATGTGCCTTGTTATATTTTTGCATGCATAGTTGTTCAAGCATTCAAGGAATTTATTCACAACTTCTTACAGTTTATTTAGATGATTGGATGGTGTATGGATTAGTTAAGGATCATTGTGACAATATATGCTTAATGTTTGAAAGATGTAGATAATTGAGTATCTCTTTGAACATCAAGAAGTGCATATTTTCTACACCATTTGGAATATTGTTAGGACACATAATCTGCAAGGAAGGTTTGTTGGTTGATCCAACCAAGGTTGTAGTCATTATAGGCCTAAGAGAGCCTACCAGTTAGAGTGAGTGCATGGATTTTTGGGTCATACAGATATTACAGAAAGTTTATCAAAGGATATGCCAAAGTTTCCACACCATTGGAGGAGTTACTAAAAGGGAAAGGTATGTTCTATTGGGGAGAACCAACAAAGTGCACATTCGAGACATTAAAGGAGAAACTTACTACCGTGCCTATTCTACATTTTCCTTCATGGGACCAACCATTTCATGTACATGTTGACACCTCTGGCATGGCCATTGGCATGGTGTTGGCTCAACCTAGAGAAGGTATTATAGATCATCCTATCTATTTTGCTAGTAGAAAGATGACTCTATAGAATAAACAGAATTACACAACTACAGAGTGCAAAGCTTTGTCAATGATCTATGTACTACATAAATTCCATAAAGTACCTACTAGCTACACCATTCATCTTTTATACAGATCACATGGCATTGAAGTATTTGGTAAACAAGCCCATTCTACAAGGGCACATATGTAGATGGGTACTCTTATTTCAAGAATTTGATTTCATAGTTGTGGTAAAACTAGGGAAAAGTAATTCTGGACCAGACCATCTATCCAAAATACAGTTAGGAGAAGAAGCATAGAAATTGAAGATACCATGCCAGATGCATAGTTATACAAAGTTACAATGAGTGCCATGTAACTAGAGGACATTGTTGTCTTTCCTGAAATAGGTATGGAACCAAAAGGAATGAAATCCTTGGAGAAGAAACAAACTATATATACATGCAACCCCTATATGTTAATTAGTGGTGACCTATACAAATTAGGTGGGATGAAGTATTGTGCCATTGTGTATTGGAACATGAGCACAAATATTATGGAAGAAGCTCATGGTGGTATTGCAGTGGCCACTATGTAGGTGATGCCACTACGCACAAGATTCTACTCATTGGATTATGGTGGGAGACCCTATATAAAGATTGTAAGGAATTTTGTAAGGCTTGTGATCATTGTCAACATCTTGGGAAACTAGGTCAATGAGATGAAATGCCTCTAAGACCCATTACTAGTGCCGAACCATTTGAGAAATGGGCTATAGATTTTGTGGGTCCTATTTCACCAACCTGCTACACATGTAGAACTAGATCACGCTACATCATAACTTGCACAGATTATCTGACAAGGTGGGAAGAAGAAACACCTACAAAGGATTGTACAATGGCTACAACAACATGTGTTTCTATGGGAAAATATTATTACAAGGTATGGATGTCCTTTAAGTTTGACCAATGATAGGGGCACACATTTTCTTAATGAGACAATCAAAATTTTATTGGATGAATTCATGATTGCACACCATAAGACTACACCCTATCATCCAAGAAAATGGAACTATTGAGGCTTTCAACAAAATTTTGAGCCACACATTGACAAAAATATGTGATGTTGGAAGAAAGGATTGGGATGATAAAGTATCTGTAGTACTTTGGGCATATCGAACAACATATAAAAGGTTGAACAAAGCCACACCATTTTAGTTAGTGTTTGTGCAAAAGTAGTTCTTCCTATGGAATTTATGTTACCTTTTTTGCGTATTGCACATGCACTGGAGGTCTATTGATGAGAAAGCATTAGAAGAATGGATTGAAAAGTTAATCAAGTTGGATGAGATGATGAGCCATAACACGTTGGAGTCAAAAACAAGAGAAGGCCAAGCAGAAAGCATGGCATGATAGGCACATCAGGGATAAAAATCTTGAGATAGGACAGATGGTGCTCCTTTATGATTCTAAGTTTTTGTGCCATCCAGAAAACTCAAGGTACATTGGTTGGGGCCATATGTTATCACTCACATACTCGAATCAGGTGCTTGTCAATTAGAGGCACTTGATGGAATATGGTTACCCAATTACTTCAATGGGAGTAGGATGAAGCCCTACTATAAATAAGTCTTCTTGGTGTTTGTAATAAGGCAGTGTTTCCATTTAGATTAGGTTTTCAATTCTACATTTCCTTAATGTGTTTCTTTTTTGTCGCTATGCTTTGTCAATTTAGTTGGTGTGTTTGTGTAATAAGCACATTTACACGCCATAAGCTAATTACTATTTGAAGAATTTTTATATGCAAGAGGACTACACATACCCTTAGTGTGGGGTAGGTTGTTGATATCCAGGTACAAGACTGATGAAAATAAGTCCACATGAAAGGAACTATCTATGGGTGCTATTCAAGGTTGGAGAATTGAAAAAAAAGAGATTTCTTCTAGACACAAGGACCATAGATAGAGAGGAATGAAGAAACAAGTATAACGTGAGGTAAGCAGAGGTCGGGAAGACTACCAGTGGAAGGTGTAGTGATGAGGTACTCAGTGCATGGAAGTGCACGCTGAAGAGAAGTCTACAACCAAAAGGTAGGAGGGCACACTAGAAGGTTATAGCTTGGGTGCGAAGATGTACCACATGGAAATAATGAAAATGGTCAATTAATGAGAGGATTATTGGTAGGTGGAGGAGTAATAAATGCACTAAATTTTTGAAATTCTATATAAGGATGGGATGCGAGTTCATTTTTACCATTGCAATTGAGAGAATTTGAAAAGGGTTAAGTGTGAAATGAGCCGAGAAATCATGTTGAGGTGTGAAAGAGTGTGAAACTAGATGTGGAGAGAAGGGTTGTGCATAAGAGAAGCTTGTGTTCCCATAGGTGAAGGGTTTGAGTGAAAAAGCACACATTACAAATGAGCTAGGGCACATGATTTCCACTAGGGCATGAAGATTTAAACTAGGGTTTTGACTTGCTTGATTATAGAGGGAAGAAAAGAGAGATTTTTCAAATGGCACCAAAGAAAGCACCCACAACAAGAGATAAAGGGAAGAAGAAGGTTGAAGTGGAAGAAGAAATTGCTCCCGAGAGTAATTTTTAGAAATGCAGTATCCAGAGGGCATGATTGTGGGACAAGAATGGGATTCCCATATCCACCAATGTAAAATCAATGATTACAACCATCAAACATCAGATAATAAGAAGGAGCTCGATGCGTTGTTGAGCACAAAAAAAAAACAAGCACACAAAGAAGATATGTCGAGTATACGATGATGTGGGTGAGAAGTTATTGAAGTAAAATGGAGTCTACCAGTTATATGAGCTGCCATACTTTGGAAAGTATGAACCATTGTATCGGTGGTTGATGAGAAGAGTCCATGAGGACTTCTTTCTTCACCAGATGGAGGGTAAGAATCACAACTTGCTTTGATTTCAATAGTGATAGGACTAAGGGCCTCAAGGTTGGATCTGGATAGTGATTTAACTGATAAGGCCACAATCTTGAGAGACAAGGAAAGAGATGGGGTATACTAAAGGTCCACATGGACATGGACATTGAAAATTGAAAAAGTACCCAAAGTAGTGTAGAAGTTGCACATCTTGTAACAAAGTTGAATGACCAAGGAAGGTGGTCGTAGGTAAACACAATGTGGCTACATGTCGCAAAGAAGATGTCTCAAGGAGTGGTCTACAATATTGTAGATCACATAGCAAAGACAATCATTGAAAGAAGTGGACAGGTGATATAATAAGTTTTGGCACTGTTGTGTTATTGTCTTTAGTGTTTATGGAGATTGGGGTGCCTGATGGGCCAAAGGAGAAGATTTGGGAGTACCCCATGGAACACAAGTCACTGTGGAAAGATTTGGCAAGTACTTGTGTGATGGATCAATGAGTGGACCATTCAAGTAGAGGGTAGAGATGTGGTATGATAGACTCGCATGGTGTTTGAAGAAGAGTGGCGCATACCCAAGGATTTTCCTTTGGTGGTGGGTAAGGTAGTTCAATTTGTAGTCTACCAACATTTTTGCATCGCGTGATTTATGATGAAGGATGGGCTTGGAGCCCATGGTGAAAACTACCATATGCCTTCACAACAAGGTATTTTCAAGCATCATTCACCGGTTTTTAGATGCACATGCCACCTAACCTTCAATGCAGACAAGGTAGATTGTGACTACCACACTCTGAGAAAGAAATATGTATATCAGGGTGGAATGCCTACATTGAGAGGCTTATTTTAGATATTATAAGCATGAAGCTGTAAGCTTGGTAGTTGGGGACACAGAGCAGTGCTTGTGTACCTACAACTCAAACCCAAGATGGAGAACACTAAGTATGTGGAGAATGAGTTCACGCTCCTAGGGCCACCAAAAGGTAAGCATACAATGGAAAATGTTCCAACACCTAAGCCCATAGAAACAATTCAAGTAGATGATGAAGAAGAAGAGCATGAAGATAGTGGTGGTTTGGAACACAGAGGTAGAAGACAACCTCCAAATAAGGAAGAAGTTGAGTGTGTAACTACACCACCTCAACCACAAGAGAGGAGATGATGAGGACTTGGATGCAGTCCAAGGAGAGCACCATTTCAAGAGAGTATTTAGGAGAACAAGGACCCAAGGTGCTACTCCACAAACAGTGCGTAGATCACCTCGACTCTCTCCATAGAAGGAGACAACTGAGAAAAGAAGAAGGAAATTAAAGTTGAATGAGGAAGTGGAAGAGTCTGAGGAAAGTGTGCCCAATTCTCCTACACCTCCAGAGAACGTGGAAGAAAAAAAAGATGAAGAAATGAAGGATGGAGAAGAGGGAGAAAAAGGAGTAGATGAGACAACAACCGAGACTACTCAAGACATAACAACACAAGTTCCAAATCTTGAAGCCCAAGTTCCTAAGCAGCCTAGATCAAGAAGAACAAGTGGGGAATATATTCCACCAGCCATGGGCTATGCCGAGGACATAGGTAAAATTTCCACACCCATTTCCAAAGCACAATGACACAAAAGGAGTTGTATGGTTGGGAGTTAATGGATGAAGATATGGCAACAATGTGCACAAGGAAGAAATTGTCATGGTCGATGCACACACACATGGATGAACCAAAATTTGATGTGTGTGAGGAGTCATGTGTATCAAGGAGGTTGAAAAAGACACCTCTCAGCTAGACACATAACAAGTAAAGCCTATTGTTATGTCAGATGAAAAGTAAGCAATGCTTTGGTGAAAGTCTCGACAGAGGTGGCATGATGAAATATGGATAAAGCTGCAACAATTAGGGTGCTAAGGGAGGAGATCAAGACTAAGGATGAGGAAATAACATGCCTAAAGTAGGAAAGAGACTTGGCACAAAGAAGAAGAATGTTGTTTTATCAACATGGCAGAGGAGATTGGTGACAATGTCATGAAGGCTAGGCCACACTTAGAGCCAAAGGTACCCAAGACATTTCCTTCGAAATACATTATGTAAGTACATTGGTGGACTTAGTGCTTGAAGATGAACCTCTGCGCATGCCAGAACCAAAGGATCCAACATAGAAGCAAGAGTGGGAAAAGGCTTCAGATGATGGAAGATTGCATCATATGAAGGGTTGCTTTAGAGCTTGCAGGAGGAACTAAAGAAGGTAGATCAAGCGCTGAATATTTGTACAACACCAGAAGCCATTATAAGGACCAGACCATTTTAGAAGACAATGAAGTCCTAAAGGCCATGAAAGATGAGACATTGGGCCATGTAGAATGATTAGCTTGTTAAGAAGAAGTGTGAGGCCCTTACAACAACTCAAGAACCACACAAGGAAAGGCTGGATGAGCTTGGGAAACTCATCACTCAAAAGATGGACTTGTTAGAAGGGAGAATGACTGGCATGTCCAACATTGTGTTGGTCTTACAGAATGAGAAGGGAGAGATTGCAAGGGATGAATTAGAGTCAATGCATAGTGGATATTCTAGAGAAGGAAGAGGCCATGCTCAATGATTGGAAGACTTAGAGGTGGAAATAAAAGAAGAATATCCAAAATTGATTATTCAAGTTGAAGAAGAAGAAGATACTATAGGTAAAGACATTATTTTATTCATCAAAATTATTTCTATTCTTCTATTCATATTCTTTGATTCATTTTGAGACAACCATTTCTGGGTGGCAATGCAACTAGTGTGGGGTAATGTTGATCAGTCAAAATCTGGAACTTAGCAAGGAAATATAGAAGGTTTGTGTGGAAGAGAAGAGTGCATTCAAAGGTGGAAGTATCGGAAAGGATCACATGTGAAGAAGAGAGATAGGTTCGAGACTTAGCCATTTTCATGATGAGGATCTATTTTTGGAGATAGCGTGTGAGAGCACACAAACCGGTCAAAGACTTGTGTGACACACATTGGCTATTTTTGAGGATCAGCTATGAAGCGCTTTACATGGGACATGCTAAAGATAGAATAGATCTACTACCGATAGTTAACTAAAAGAGATCTATTGTTAGCATTCTTGCATGTAAGCTATTTTTGTAATGGCGTGTGGCTAATAATAGCATGTGACCTATTTTGGGATTAGATAAAGGAGTGAAGGGAAAGTCCCCACCCTTATAAATATGTAGTAAACTATGTAGTAAGAGAGAGAGAGAGCATATAGGTATGTGAGAACTATGTTATAGTGAGATTATGCTGACAAATCTATTACATGCATGAGCGTATACTACTGTTATTGTAAGGAAGCTTCTGTGTATTACTGAATTTAATATAATGGAGATTATGGACTGAATCAAGGTGTTATCATGGTTATAATTTAGTATTGCATGCTTGATTTCATCATGGTTATCTTTTAAGTATGTTATTTTCTAGATCTAGATCTGAACATGCATTGTAGAAGGATATATTAGTCATAGATCTGAATGCTTTAACATCCTACAACAACAACCCTAAAGAGGGCTTGGTACCTTTATGTGCTTTGGGTGAGCGCTCAGTCTAGGCTGAGTGATGTGCCAATGCGTCCTGGGCTTGTATTGGTGAATTCTAGGTTATCAAATCATTAGAAAACAAAAGGGGAAATCAATGTGTTGTGAGGATAGACTACCCTTCTTGGTCAACCCTTGTTGAACTAATCAAGGGTTGCACTACATTCCTCGATCGGGATCAAACCTCATGTAATTTCCTATGTGTATGTACAAGTGTGAATATGATCTAAACTAACCCCTTATGAGTTCCCTTGTGTATTTTGATAAAAAAATATAATGGAATGAATAGAGAGTAGATAATGTACCCAACATGGTGGTAGTTTGATGTAATGTGATTCAACTATTATAATAAACCCTTTTGTCCCTTGAATACCATTACACATTCTTGGAGTGACTTTTTTCTTGCTAAGACATGGCTCTGGGGCCTTTGCATGCTTGGAAATGGAGAAAACTAGACTCTTTGTCCTAGTTGAGTACTTAATACATGTAATATGGATGATATAAGTTATGTCCAACTAATTTAGGAAGATATATGAGAGTATTGAGTACTTTTGGATTCATATTTTCTAGAGGAGCTTATAAAAGTGCCATATGAGTAGTGAAGTGATATTGACTTTTTATAAAACCTTCCATCGGTGAACTATTATGATAAGACCAACCATAAGAAGATGAAACACCATACTTAATATATTAAATTATAAATATGAGTTAGAAGATGAAAGGGGTAGGATCATATAATTCGGCCATGACGATAACTCACTTTAGCTAAATCTGTACTATTTTCTCTAAGTAGTTTTTAATATAAAACAAAAAGTTCTAGAATGATTCCTGAAAGTTATTTTCTACTTTGGTTAAAATAATAATTATTTAATGAATGATAGAGTAAAGTGTGGAGATGATTAAGTAAATAAACTGTTGGGGATATGTGTTGATTAGACATACAAAGTGAGCATTTGTCTTAGCAAGGAGTGTAACCAAAATTTCCATTTCCTAAGGATAAGTTACTAGTTTTAAGTGTATACAATTTCCCGCCCTTTAAGTGTGTAATTGAAAATGGAATTCTTAAATGAAAATAACATCTGAGTTTGCACACACACTTTATTTTTCTCAATAATTATATTCTAATGTATTGGTGTTTGTATAATGCAAGGTGAAACTTACAACACAAAGTGTAGTCAATGTCTATGATGTAAACCGAACTATAACTCAAAATGTAAATAACACTTGTAGATTTTAAAAATAAAAGTTGCACAAGGTAAAATAAAAAGAATACAAAACATGGAAGGAATACACCTGTTCATTTTACATAAGGAGGATATCCCATTCTTTTTTTACTTTGGAGCCTTAGAGTTGCTGAAATGTTAAAGGATTGGGGAAATTAGTCTCTAATTGAATTGAAGGAGAAACTATTGTTTTAATTGCATGCAACCCAACACGAAGTGGGGAGAGAGATGGATTAAAGTACCATGTTAAGATAGAAGATAATATATCATATATTTTAGAAAGCCCAATATATTCCCCTACAAATGTGAAAGAGGAGAGGATGGATTGCCAACAAAGAACTTATCTACTTTGATACCTTCCAAAACCTCATAGAACAAACTATTGTAGAAGGAATTAGGTCCAACTATATAAATAAACCACACAGTAAAAAAGGAATATATGCACTATACCCCACTATATGTTGTATAACTAAAGCTGATTATGAAATTATGAAATAATGTAGACAAGTCACATACCCTAAACCATGTTCTTGTAATGATATTTGTGTAGTCAATGGAGAAGGAATGACGTACTCATTCCTTTTATATAATGCTCTAAACTATGTCATAGATATTTGAATTTTTACTAGATGTATGTAAATATTTTACATAATTCGAAACTATTGGAATTTTATGAGAATTACCCCAAGTGATAACATCCAATAGGGTCGGGATTGTGGTATGGTCTACTTGAAGTGTATGGTTTTGACTAGTGTCAATTTATGCCACTTTTTGGTATTTATACCTATTTATTAGGATATGATCCTTGTGAAAACATGTTCTTGTATCTTATGGTCTGCATGTATTGGATATATATGTAAAATCTATCTCAATGAATACCCCTTTGAGGCATGTGTGATAAATAATTTAAGTGTGCAAGTTAAAATAAAATATGGGTACCCATGTTAGATAAGTCAAATAATATACATTAGATCACATAGAAGGATATAAAGATGTTCACCATTAAAAACTTGTTCCTAAAAGGGGTTGTACATGGTGAAGACCATATCAAAAAAAAGAAAGAAAAATGTAACATACAACATACAATAAGAAAGAATAAGAATAGTACATGTTTATATAAGTAATAACAATAGTGGTTGATGGGGTGGGAGTGGTGTGGTCAAGTCACATGGTTGTGTGCTTTCCCACCCATGTTCAAATCCCCGAGGCACAATCCTCCTCGGAGGTGGTTTCACCGCTAGAGGTAGCTTCTCTACTCGTGTTGACACTAGTGGTTACTCCTCACTACTGACATTGGTGGCTCTTCCTCTCGCTGCTGATGCTAGAGGTTGCTCCTCTCACTTTGTTGACACCTTTGGTGTCTCCTCTCACTTTATTAATGCTGGTGGTTTCTCTGCTCACTATTGATGCTCCTCTCATTGCCATCTTGGCTGCTCCTCTTCTTTCTTGCTGACGCTGGTGGCTGCTCCGCTTATTGCTAATACTGGTGGTTTCTTCTCTCACTACTGACGCTGGTGGTTGTTCCTCTTGCTTCCATCATTGATAGTTTTCCCATTCATTGCGATCATTGTTGTTGGTTGCTGCATCTTCACTATGGTTTCATGGTTGCTCCAATTGGGTTCCTAATAGTGGTCCCCTTCATTGTAACCAAGTTGTGGATCCTTTAAAAAATCCTCAATTGTACAAGGATGTGGGTCCTTTCAACACCCTCAATTTACCCTCAATTCCAAAAAAATTAATAACAATAACACAAAATAGCCCCTCAAGTTAACATAAACGATAACTTTGGTAACAATCACATGAAGGAATAATGATGTAAACATGGGACACCCGTGGTGTCCTATTTACACCCTTTTTATGGTAGGTTCTCTATATGGGTATCTAATTTAAATTTGATTTAATGAGGTCTTATTTACACTAAATGGATGTATGTTAGATACAGGCATCTATTTTGATTAATTAACTACCAACATTAATTATGTAATATAAAAATAGTTTTATAAAGCATGCAATATAAGATATGAATTCATAAATATAAAGTAATGAGTTCACCTAGCTTGTTACAGAGGATTTTGGGAAGTTATGGGACTATGGAATGCTAGAATAGGGAGGTCTAAACCTGGAAGTGCTTTGGAACTGAGACTATAATCGCAAACCACCCTTGGTTAGGACCGTACCATTTTTCTAGGACTATACTATATGTTCTAGCCCCTTTTTGCATGGTCTTGTACCTACTCTTCTTCTATAAATTTTGGTGGTGGTTTCCTTTATGGATTTTTCTAGCACTATCAAACCCTTATCCATCATGCAATGAAGCTCTTTGAACATTTTGAACATCATCTCAATCTATATTCATGGATGAAGAGTCCTAAAAATAAACATTAGTTAGGTTTATAGAAACCCTCATGCGATGCGAGACATTGGCACTACTCTGAAGAGGCCTCAAACCACACATCACTCTCCACCTAGCATGTGATATCTATATAGATCAAACATATTTGGAAAATTCTTTCACAATACTTTCTTTGAGTTTTAATCTCGCTAAAATACTTAGAGGAGGGATGTTTCCGTGCTTGAAAATAAGAGAGAAAGTTTTCTCGAGCTAGGTAGAAGATTTAGACTCGATGTGGGTGCTTCCTAATGAATTTAAATGTGTTGTTGCAAGATTTAGGGAGCTATGAGTACCTTTTGCAAGTGTCTGAAGTAAGTGTATTAGAGCCACGACATATGATTTCTAGGTTAGCAAATGAAGTAATGTTTACTTACGTATATAGGGTTCCATAGGTTATTTATCAAAGAAAGGCTGATCCAAATGAAGTTCAAGAGAAAAAAACATATCAATTTGAAATAAGAGTTGAAGGAAATGTTAGAGAAAGACCGCATAAGTTAGAAAGGACCAAATACAACTTCTTGACTAAACTATATGACCCTTACTACGAACATAAAACATGCAAGGTGAAGTTTGGATTTTTTTAACTGATGTTTGTCTATGGATTTTATGCATTGTATTATCAGAGTTTGTTGACATATCACTATGCAAGGATAAACAAGATAAATAAGAGACCTCAAAAATTTATAAGTGAGAGTGGAGAGATGGGATTTATCATAGTAAGAGTGAATTGTAAAATCATGTGTCATCAAAGGGAAAATTGTAGAATTTGAGTGTCTACATCTACCCTCCTTTATGTATGAATTAAAAATTACATGTTTAAAGGAAAATATTTGTGAGTGTCTAAACACACTTTATTTTTGCTTGAATTTTTTTTTTGTAGTTTTCCATGTTGTTCTTGGTGTTAGCATGTTCCATGATATGAATCCCGCATCATAGAGTGTAGTCATCGTTGTCTATGATAAAGAATTAAACATTAACTCAAATATAAATTATAATGTGAATTATTGTATTTACATATAAGTGAACTGAAAATATGTAAAAAAGGATGGAATACACCTATTTACTTTGTAGAAGAAGAGAACATTATGCTTTTCTTATGCTTGGAGATTGGTATTTTATGACTTGATGAAGAATTGGGGGTGTTCAATCCACAATTCATGCCATGGAGAAACAAGAGTGTTAGGTACATGTAACCCAATACAAATATTTAAGGGAGAGAGAAGAAGAATGAGGTATAAATGCACCCCTGCAAAGGAAGAAGACCGTGTATCAAAGTTATGTGCAATTATGATATCTTCCCCTTTAAATGTGAGAGGAGATGAAGGAATTCCTATGAAGACTTAGCTTCTTTGAAACCTTCCCTAAACCCATAGATCACACCATTGTAGATGGATCTAGACCAAATTTTTTAAATAAGGACATAGATTACACAAAAGGATAGGTGCCTCCAAACTTTCCCCACATGCCACACAATTGATAGGAACTAAATAGAAGTAAGTAAGAACTAAAAATGTGTTAAAATTTTGATAAATGAAGGAGATTAATGCCCCTTGGATCCTTAAAATTTTAGTATAAACTAAAATTTCATGGATAAGAAGTGAAGTATTTCATGCCCCCTACACCGATATGAACTAAGTTTGAACATGTGTCAAAAACTTGAGAATGAAGCTAAAAATATGAAATTAATGATAAATATAATGTTTTTCCCTAGAAAAAACATGTGGGAAGGTTAGGACTTTACCATATGGTGTTGAACCAAATGTACGGTTATGAACATGTGAATATTTTGCTTAATTTCTATGTTTACTATATTTATAAGTGTATGTACTCTATCTCATGTACGTGTGTGTAACCATCATTTTTTTGTGTTCTTGTTGTAAATGTATAAATAAACTTAGATAGAATTACCCCTCTTTTGAGGAATGTATGAAAACCATGATGAGCACGTGGCTCAGAATAAAAATATATGTGCTAATGAAGGATATTTATGATAAATTGTAGTAAGTATAGAGTGCTTATAAGCGGTGGCCATCTTGAATAACCTATACCTAAAAAAGGAAGGTGTTTGTGCATGGTGGAAACCATGGGTTTCAAGAAAAAAATGATAGAAATTGATAGAAAACCACATATATAATAAATAAAAGTAATCTAAATTCATGGATATATAACAATAGTGTAATCATATACAAGAAGTAGGAAAACAATGTCACAAAATGTGTAAATCTTGCAAACATGCGACACCCAAATTTTCAAAAGAGAATAAAGATTTGTAATCCTACAAAAAGAGCAATAAATGGAAAAAATGATAGGAATGTTGCCAAAAACATGGGAAAACTATAATGTCATAATAAAATCAAGGCACATAGCCCATAATCAAATAAATCAATCAAGTAGTAATACACACACACAAACAAGTATGCATGAAATAAGAGTGTCAAAACATGATAACATGATATAGTAGACAATATAGGTGAAATATGTGAAATAAGAAATGTCAAACCTTTGTATAATCCATGTGTTTGTATTGTTATTCTTAAAAATAATAAGTATACAACATATGTAACTGATCATAAATGAGGAAGTCGAAAATGTACTCTAATAGAATAATAAACCTGTAGGAGATGGAGGTGATGCCCCAAGAGAAGAATGTAAGGAGAGATGTTCCCTCCTATAAGTGTGTATCAATCTATGTAACCGCATCCAACTAAATATACCAAGTGAATGCATGTTTGTAAAGGAGAAAGAAGCATGCTATTTGTCAAACCAAAGTGCTAAACAACACAGATAATGTAAAGTACTAACAATTGAAGTAAAATACATAGGTCATGATTTTGGATTTTTACAAATATTTGTTTACGTATTATTGGAATGCATAACTATGTATAAAAAGTATAAAGTGCATGAAAACTATCTAATGAGAACCTCCTAAAGAGGTTGAGAAACTATGAGGAAGATGGAGGCTTAGGCCTCAATTGTGATCCAAATGTTAGTGGTGTTATAGTGGTAATATGTGTTAAATAAGGAAGAGGAGATAAACTATGTGTAGAATTAGCAATGAAATACTGGTGCCAATGAGGTGGGATAGAAGAATGAGTGTGTAGGGTACCATGATACTTTAGAGAATTTATGTAGATAATATGATGACCAGAGTATTGATGTAAGAACCTAGGGTAATGAGGATAGTGAAATGTTTTGCATGAGGCTACAATCCTATGTGAATACCTAGAGATGTGACATGCAGTGTGTGCAACTAGAGGCCAATTGGGAGACCTAGGTGAATGAGGGTGTCCATGGGTAAGATGAAGGATTACAAGCCTAGGAATGAGCCTATGAGTGTTAGATCCATGAGAGGAAACATGAAAATCTAAAGTCCTATCCATTAATGTATTAGGAATATGTAAGCTAGGAGGAGAATCCTTAAGGGGAACACCTATAATTATTATAACTTCTTGATTATGAATGAGCTTGACACATTGATGAATTATCTAGGAATAATCGTAAGAGAATGTCATCAAGGGAGACCTAACCATAAGGTACCAAAACTAAGATTAGAAGAAGCCAATAATGAAATGAATGTAGTGATAACACCAATAATGATAGGTAAAGTGATGCACCGATAGTGGGGATTAGTATCAAGTATAAGATTGTGTGTGGGAATGCCAAGAGATTAAAGTAACATGAGAGATAAAAATTATCCTTATTATGTGGATCAACCAAAACACTGTATATAGGTACTTGATTAATAGATATGGGGATAGATAACATGTTTAAAATAATTGTGTCATCTATATCAGAGTCATCAAAGGTAATAAATGGGGTAGAATATGGTGTTTGAGTAACAATACCAATGATTTCATCTAATGAGTTATTGTAAAAGGGAGGTAGAGGTACCACATAATAAGGGTTGTGCATTTCAAAAGTAGATTTTTTTAGTGTCATGCTTAGGAAGGGTATCATTGAAGATTTTTATCTTAACATTTTAATTGATGGGATTTGAATATTAGGTTGGATCACCCCATTCAATAGCTTTATAATTGATAAGATCTTGGATAATGTGATGAAGATTTATACATTTATAAGTGGGATGACTAGTATAGTGATGATAGACACAATAGGCATTGATATGAAAATTCTTACTTTAAGGATTACTCATATCAACCTCAGATGGTGGAGGGAGAGATACAAGAGTGTATTCAAGTGATTATTTCAATAGAATGTGAGTAGGGCTTGGTAAATAAGTAAATTATCGTCTTGTAGGATGAAGTTACAACTTAATAGGTTGAGAAATAAAATTTATGGTATTTTTTAAAGAAAACTTAACATCATTAGTCTTGCATTTGAATGTAGGTTTTCTGGAAAACCTAGCATTAGATGTTGGGGAGTATTAGTAACATATTTGATTTTTTTCATAAGTAACAACTTAGCTTTGCGTTCTTTCAAAGTATGGCATAAATGGTCAAAAGAATGAAAAATTTCAAAAATGATTGAGTCTTGTAAAGGAAAAAGAAAAATCCATGTAAAGAAGTCATTAAACTCAAGATTAGCTAAAACATTGTTCATTTTAGTGAGCATAGTATTATAATGCAACACATAATTTTTATGTGTTCATTCAACCCGTATTGTATTTTATCCAATTGTGCATAAGATATTTTGTCCCCAATGTTGATAGAAAATTGTGCCAAAAATATATTTTCCAAAGCATTAAATGAGTGTATAAAGTGAGTGGGGAGAGCATAAAACCATTATAATGTAAATTCATTTAGACTACAAGGAGAAGCTTGGTGAGAAATATGTCATGTGAAGTAAAATCAAAATAACCACATGAAATGAGAAAGTATGCTCACAAGGATCCCCTTTTCCATCATCGATAGGATGCTTAGGGGAAATAAAACCAATAGTAACAATATAAGAAACTACTTAGATTTGAGTGAATTGTGGAGTAACCGTGTAGAATCCATGGTGTGAGAAGAAGTGAATGCACCTTGTTGTAATTGTAATATTTGTGCTTATAAATTATGAACAAGGGATTCAAGGGCATGTGTGCTAGAAGATGATACATGTGAACCATGAGGAGTAGATGTGGGTTGTGGGATGACCACTATAGTTGTAGGGATAGACATACAAACATTGGGTAATGATTAATGAGGTTCCCCCAAGGATGTAGGCATAACCAATGTATGAACAATAGATGTGGAAAAGTGGAAGAGAGTTGGGGATTCCCTACAAGGGACTCTTCATTAGACTTATGATCACAAGTCATTTTAGCAGTAAAAAATATTTTAATGATAGGCTCAATATTGAGAGGGTTCTAACAAGGTTTTTAATGCAAATTAGACATAAGTTGCACTTGATGATGGTCCAAAAAGTTATCATCATCATGGTTATATTCATAAGAATGTTCACTTTGGGTTTGGATGTCATGCCATTGGACCTCATTAGTAGGGTTAGTGAGGGGTCGATTGATAGCAATATGCATAAGAGATAAGGCCATGAGGTTATAATGCTTGCAAATAGGATGGGAAAGATTAATATGCTCAATGGGTTGATTAGAAAAGTGAAGACTATGCCAGATGGGAATCGGCAGAAAACATATACAATTTGAAATAAGATAAGATAATGAACAACTAATAACAACATAACCCTGAGGGTAACTAGGTTTTTCAAATAAGTAGTGTATATGTTAGAAAATATTATTTGTGAATATGTTAAAACAAAAATAAATTTTTCCTCATATGCTAATCCTTCCAATAATACCTTAGATTGAGAAAGAGATGGAAAGGGGGAGAGAATCAATACCTGCACTTACCAACAAAATGAAATCCTCCTCCATTGTTCTATTGGATTTACTCTTAGATTGTGTTGATTATTTTAGATTTTGTGGAGACACTTTGGCAACACCTCCCTTGATTGCCTTGGATTGCTTGATGAAGGATGATGGATTGATAGATTGGATTGGAGATGGATTGAATGGATTAAATATTATAGATGATTGATGAAATAAAATGGCAGAGATTTGTTATGGATTCTATGTGTTCTTTCCATCTAGCTCTCATGGAGGAGGAGAGATCAATTTATAGCTTATGGGAGAGAAAATGGAGGGTGAAGATCCATCCAAGTAGGATGAGGATCAATGGTTGGAAATTGATGAGAGGATTCTAGAATGGAGAATTATAGAATTTGAATTCAAATTTCATGGAGGGAAGAAGCTTCCATTGAATTAAAAATTCAATGGAAGGAGAAGTTTAGAGAGGCTTCTAGAAATAGAAGCCTCTAGATTTAGAGGTGGGAGGATGTGATTAATATTAGAATTATATTAGGTTAAATAAATATGATTAGGGTGTGATTACATGGAAAGGATAGGTGTAGGTAGATGTGGAGTAGGTGGGTGTAGAAATATTAAATTCCTAGAAAATGATAATAGGGATTAATAGTGGGATAATAAGATATTAATAATGAATTAAAGGATTAAGGATGAGATGGGATATAATAATGAATTAAAAGGATTAATGATGAAATGATAGGATATTAGATAAATGATAAAGGGTATATGTGATAAAGGGATAAATAATACTTAATCTTACGATTAATTATTATAGGATTTAGATAGTGATGATGTTAGAATATTTATGAGATAAATTAATCGTAATTAATTATGTCGACATTTTATATGTCTACATTTTTCCCCTCTTTAAAGGGTTATTATGGAACAATTACCACTCAAAGAAAAAATAAGAGAAGGTGTTAGGATGGTGATATGATTCCCCCTCGAGGGGTTAGGTGGGGAAGGAATGATTTGGGTAACCACTCGAAAAGAGGAGAGGCCCAAGTTAGTAGATGAGAGAGGATTAGAGGATGATAAGATTGAGGATTATAAGATAAGAGATAGGATTATAAGATTTATTGAAGAGGTTAGATAATAAGATTCCCGCTCAAGGGGTTGAGATTAAGGATATTGGATTTGAGGATTAGAGAATAGAAGGATTGTTGATGAGGATGCAGGATGAGAGGATTAGAAGATAGGAGAGAGGATTAAAGGAGTAGGAGATTAGAGGATTATGCGATATGAGATGGGATTAATGGAGTAGGAGATGTAAGATAGGAGAGAGGATTGTAATATTATAAGATTAGAGGAGAGGAGAGAGGATTAGAAGATATGATACATGATCAGAGGAGAGGATGCCCCTGTCAATGATGTATGAAAAGGGTGAAGATTTAAGATTGGTGGATTAGAGGATGACCTAATCAAGGGGTTAGGGTTTGAGGATTTTGGATATGAATTTTAAGATGTTAGATATGATGATGTGGGAGTTGAGGATGTTACATTTGAGGTTTGATTGATTGGATAGGAAGATAGGGTATAAGATGTTGGATTTGGAGGATTATAAGATTGAGGATGTTTAGATGAGAGAATAAGGAGTGGTTTTTGGATCAATTTGGATGACATGAAATTGATGAGGACATGATGATTGATGAATTGATGAGAAAGAATGTTTGAGTTTGATTGATAAGAGGATGTTAGAAGATGCCCTAGCCAAGGGGTGAGGATTTTGGATGTTGGATGCAAGATGATAAGATTTGGATGTGGATATTGATTGATTGATAAAGGATTGATTGGATAGGAGGATGAGGAGGTTAGATAGTTAGTTAGATGATGATGAAGATTAGGTGTGGATGATGATAAGGATAAGAGATGATGATATAAGGGGTTTCGCTACCATAAAGTGCCCATTGTTATCATCATTAGCAGTTGTGATTGATATGTTATAGAGAAAAATACAACAAGATATAAATACCATGATGATTGAATTGCCAAATGTCCTTTTCATCATATCATTGGAAAAATTAATACAAAAATATGGTCCTCATATCTTTGGACCGTGCAAAAGAAAAATGAATAAAAGGGGCTTCATAAAGCATCGATCAAAGTGTAAATGCAAACAAGAAAGAAAACACACTTATATATTTTTGTATTTTTATTTGAATGTTTTGATTTTTTGATTTTACATTTTGGAAGTTTATATTTTTGGATGTTTTGATGTTTTAGATTTTGGATTTGGGATGGGGAGTGGTTGAGACTAGGTAATATGCAAGGATTAGAAATGGGATAGCTCATGGGGGATGGGAAAGGATGTAAGGTGGGATGCAAATTTTTCCTATCACTCCCAAAACATGTCCTGGGTAGGATGAAAGGGAAGGATTGAGGGAAATTGGATAGGTTAGATAGGATAGGGATTGGTTGATAGGTTAGGATTATATGGGATGTGGGATGGGAGATAGATAGATAGGATGAGGGATGTGGTATAGGATAAGATGGGGGATATGGAAGATGATAAGATATGCCCCGGTATATGGAAGATGGATTGAGGGATAAATGTGGTGTGCCCCCAAGTGTAAAGTAGGGTGGTCTGTGTGGATGGATGGATGAGTTTGATTTTCCCCTAGTGTAGGGTAGGATGGGAAGTGAGGGGTATCTAAAATATATGATGCCCATAATAGATGGTAGTAAGGATGCCCCAACCATGATGACGATGGTTAAAAAGAGACATAAGGAAAGGATCATCACATGCCCAAGAATTTTTATCCAAGGGAAAAAGGATGTGGATGTGATGGATAGAAGGAAAATAACATCTGTTATTAACAAAAAATGTGCCTAATGAAACATGTTGTAAGGGGAGAGTTGGACTAAAAAATTGTGACCAAGGTCTAAACAATACCTGGAAACATACGAGCCCTATGTTTATGCGAGATCAAAGTGTGTGTGATTGTGATGGTTAATTACTGCTTGAAGTGAAGACTTAATGGGTAGTATGTGAAGAAAAAATAGCCAATGTATAGGGAGTGATTAAGTCAAATAGGTGGATGGAGGGTGAACAGAAGGCTAATTCGTGCATTGCTCCATTTCCAGCCAAACGTCCATATCCCCGACGAAGATGCATCTGATTCTTATCACAATATTTCTCTACTTCCAACCAGGCATCCACAACCTTGGTAGAGATGCTGGAAACACCCATAGAGAGAGTCTTGAGGTGGATTTTATTTTATATTTTTAATTTTGATATGATTTTTTTCGCTTTTTGATATTTGGATTTTTTTGCATAAAGAGGTTTCACTCTCTTGAGAACTCTCACAGGGTAAAGAATTACTAGTTGCTTGATGGGGGATGGAAATGAATGTGGAGATGAAAATGGCTAGAATGTCAAAAGATAAGCCCAAGGGTATTCACCAAAATCTGATTAAGTGTGTTAAAATGTGTGGATCTCTAGGAGGAAAATTGTGCTTGAATGTTGGAGGTAATGATAGAGCAAGGTCACACGGTTGTAGTAGTACTATTATCTTACAAAAATGTTAGCAATATGATCTAGTATTCAAATGACTAGGTTGGAAGAGGATAAAAATGGATGTGATGATAAGAATGAATAATATGCAAAGGGATGTAGATGTTAAATGGAAGGAGTATGGGTGGGAAGGAGAACATTTCTGCGTAGGTGACGAATTATGTGCTCCATCTATTGTTTAGGTTTTTGGTATTTTTAGGGAAATAAATGATTTGTGAGTGGGTTGAGTGGTTGGGACAATATGATCAACAAGAGGAGTGGTAAAAATGGGTTGTGATGGAGTAGTGGGAGGGACTTTATTAGTGTTAGGTTTATACCATAATCCCTGATTGACCGGATTTTGATGAAGGGAGATGGGTTCAAGAATGATTTGTTCGTGGATTTCTAAGCCTTTACCTCGATGTTTTATATCGAGAAAATATTTTTGGTAATATGATTTGAAGTGGATGGGAGGATGATGCCATGTGATCATCATGACACTTGGGGGATTATATTTTTGTCATCCACTAAGAGGCCAAACTTAACAAAGGATAGGAGGCGAGATTTGTTTTGGTTTTTGGTTTGTGAGGGATGTTTGAATGTATGAAGAGATTTGGATGGATGATGATTTTTGGATGTTGAGTGGGATTTGGATGGTGGGCGATAGTTAGGGAGAGGGTTGGGATTGAAAGGTGGTGGATAAAGAGGTAAAGGACAAGAATCCCTTGGTCAAATGCCCACGAGTATGATGGAAGTCACAATAATAATGTTCTCAATACCAATATGGTTTAAGAAGGTTTTGATCATGTGATTTAATTGGGGGATGGCTGATCATGTTGAAGGTTTTTAAATGATGGAATATGGTGGTCAAGGATTCTCCTAAAGGAATGAAGTGGCTTGGGTTAAATGGTTTTGGGGAGTAGAAAGTAAAGGTGCAAAATTGGGGGATTATGAGATGTTTTGGTTGATTTGGATTTATGAGTTGAATTAGATTGTTTTGGCTTATAAGATGAAGGGGATGGATGAGGCCCGAGGGCCAAAGTGGATGATTTGGGCTTATAGGCTAAAGTAGATTTGGTTGATTTTGGATTGGTTGGAGCATGTGGTCTTGAGGTAGATGGTTTTGGCTTAGGATTAGATTTATTAGGATTAGTAGATGTAGATGAAGGGGATAAGGTATATTTAGATGAAGGGGTTGGGTGTGATATGGGGGTCACATTAGATTTTGTTGATGTTGGGGATGAAGAATATTTGGGGGATGGGTGTGTTGTATGAACCACATTAGATTTGGTCAATTTAGTTGATGAAGTAGATGAAGGTGGCATATGATCTTGTAGACAAAAAATCATGCACTTTGGGTAATTATTTAGTCCTCATCACATACTACTATTCATATGCTTCATAAGTAAGAAAAGTGCTAATTAACCCATGTCTTTGGCCACCTTTCTTTGCTTTATATTTCTACTTTTAGTATTGCACCCTTACTTGTTCTATGTTCCTTTTTACTCTTTGACATTTGTCATACTAGACACCACCACATAGCTAGGATGCCAATGCCATACACCCTCATCCCTTCTGGGTGCCCCTGTCCTCTTTGTAGTTTACTCACACTTTTTGGGTCCTTTCCAATCATTTGAGAATCTTATCTTTTTGATAGTTGGCCTTTTCGGTATTAATTATGAAATTCAAGAAAAGGAATCGTATAAATATAAAGTTATGTGATCATAATAAAGGACCAAACACTAAGCACTATCTATCACCATCTAAGGTTGCATCCATCAATGAATCTAAGATCTCAATTACATCCATCTAGATCCATCACAAGGGACACAAGGGCTGGTTTTCTTCATCACACTTCATAGGAGGTAAGTTCATTCTATTCCATGCACACATTTACTACATTCTACATCTAGCTACTTTCTCGTTATTCTAAGTGTGACATGTACACAAGAAACCTAGGGAAAATTCCAAACACACAAAATTACATTGGGTATGAGATGTAGTGCAACACTTAGTCATAAGTTTAACATTGTGAAAGTTGAGGAAGTTATGACCCCTCATTCTGTATATTTATTTTTTTGGGATTTGATGTCTATTTGAGGGTTTTGTAGGTTCATATTTTGTTGCAGTTTTACGGCAACCTCAGAGTGATCAAAGGTGACTAAAGGAAAATATTGTGAAACCTCAAAGGAGGGTTCCTAAGAATTTATGTAGACCTAGGTGCCAAGAAATAGGTCTAGGGCACCCACGGGCACCCCTGTCCCTCTCTAGGCACCCTAATCCAACATATTTCCTCCTATTTTCCATCTCTATACATTTAAATTTTCAACTAAGGAGCTACCTTTCTCTTTGAACTTAGGATTTACATATTTATTGCTTATCATTTATGTATTTCACATTTTCCTATTTTCCATCTCTATACATCCTATAGAAATTTGCTAATCAACTAAGGATTCTTACCTTCTCTTGTAAATAACTTAGGATTTACATATTTATTGCTTAGTTTACTTGGGTATATTTATGTATTTCATTATTGTTTATTTACTATGCAATAACATCTAAATTATGATCTTATTTTAAATTTTTAGCTTAACTATTTTTGTGAACCCGATTTCAAATATTGTTGGATCCTTCTTTTCTTTCATCATGGCTCATAAGGTTTCTCAAGTATTTTTGCTTCAATTTCTACAAATGCACCTATCTTGTAAATATGCCCTCCATAAAAACCTTAGCACTATGTATCTACCTATCAACATATTGCCTACTCAAGTCAATGTCTATCTTGAAAATCATATTTATGATGAATCTCTTGGTTTGAATTCCACTCAATATATTTTCAAATCTATTAAATCTCTTCATTATTTATTTCAAGATAAATTTCAGGATATGCATCATGAATCCATGATTACATCTCTAAAATATGAAATCCAACATCGTCAAAGACGCCATCTCGGGAACATGCTAATTCTTCTTCTTGTATTCATTTTATGCATATTACACCATCAACACATTTCAATTCATTTATACATGTGATCATATTAGTGAATCCCAAGTCTTACCACTCCCTACACCTCTCAATTTTAATCTCAATGTTAAACAATAAGATATTCTTCACACAACTCATAACTGTACATTGAGAATTAATTATCTTGCCATCCACTCATTGTTATCCTCCTTATTGGCTTGTAAAATATCAAGGTCTTCCATATTGAAACTATCATCAAATCAATGGACATAATGACAATGATTTATATGCTTTACAATGAAGTATCAAACACTTTACGCTACCCAAAATTGTAGGTTTTCTCTCATTTTTTGCACAACATTCTAATACATGCCCATCTCTAAATGATAAATCTCATTGGGATCCTAAATTTGATTTATCTATATCTAATGAGCATCATGCAATAGTTACTCGTGTTCTTTCTACAAGAAGTGAAACACCCTAGAAAGAAATCACTTCTCAAAATTTCTCTCACTCTTCCTCCTCTCAAGTCATCTACAACGCTATCAAGTCAACCTAAACAAATTCCTCTAAAAATCAGTTCAACACCTTGTCATCTCAAGATTTCTACCACATCACCAAGTCAAACTATGCAACCACCTCTCAAAATCAGTCCACCTTCTTCTCATATCAAGTCGGAGTTTGTTTTAGCAGTGTCATCAATCCCAAATAAGATCCAACCAATCAATTTTGTCAAAGAAACTACTCCTTCTAATGATGGTCAAGACACATTTCAAATTTTTCCACCATCGCATGGTCCTATTGTTGCTTTGGCCTACCTTTGTGTTGGCCCTCTCTCTTATTATGATACAAATGATGCTCTCTCATAATGACATGGTACTTCTTGTGTCAATGCATAGATCTCCATCATCATAGTACATTAGTTGGGGGTATCACGCCTATCTTCTCACCACCTCTAACAAACAACATGCATATTACACCATCAACACATCACAATTCAATATTCATTTATAATAATCATACTTTAACATATGACCGCATCGTCATTTCATACCGATGACACACTCTTATGATGTGTTCATACTTGGTTGTTGAGGTCATACTATACACATAAACCTCACATACTACACACTACACATTACATATCACAAATTGTACATCGAGAACTTCACATTTTAGTTTACACATTCTAGTTTTACAAACCGCACATCTTAAAACATTTCCTTTTTCACACACAACATATATATTATGTGTTTACTACATCTTTATTTATATTTTCTTCTATACATCATACACAGTTTGTAAGAGAATTACACACTATACACATATTCATCATCACCTTATTATATACACTATGTATCATACACACTACTGTGCTCTCCACGCTCACACAATATATGTATTATACACATATGTCATCTTCTACTCACCTCTTTATCAAACACTTGGTGCATTACTCATTATACAAACTCATACTACATCTTTCTTATAGTTACTTTTTGCATTCACTCATTACTCGAAGTACGTACTAGTTTATTCGATGGTTCATACTTGATCTGCAAGCCGTGGTTTTATTATAAATTGAACCTCACCTCCTCATCACGCTTTACTCATTTTATACTTTGATCTATCTACACAAAATCAATTAGTAAATCCTTCTATCACACTATGCAAAAAATTTAGCCATCACCTTATTCACACATTTCATGATATACGCTTTGTGTTAAATCATCACACTTCCCGACATAATATTCATGCATTTGGTGATATATGATTTGTGCTAAATCATCATGCTTTATAGCATCCTATTCATACATTTCATGATATACACTTTATGATACATCATCATGATTTCCAACATCTTACTCAAACACCTTATGAAGTACACGTTAGGCTAAATCATCACGTCTTTCTACAACTTCTAGATCAATCATTCCTATGTAGCATTCACCATCATCAACACATTATGATTCTAAAATCATGACTTAATTCATCAACCCTTTCTACATACAACACCTCACTCAAACCATTTCCCAATGACAAACTATTGTTTACGATTCATTTTTTACTACCGAGGGGGCATTAACAAATGAACCTCATTGCATACATACACATCCACTTGGGGGGAATGTTGTTCCTATCATTCATACCGCATTCCATTCCATCTCATCCACAACTAGCTACATATCTTGGTTACATTTATTCTTGATCACTCATACTTTTTACATGTTCACTTTTTACATCTTTATCATACACACATGCGCATTAAATTTCCTTTCTAGTTGTGATCGTCAATTTTTATAGATCAATTACACACAACATGGATGCTTGGTGTAGTACCCATTACCACTCCCATAAAAGCTCCCGGGGCATCCACTTTCGTATACTACAGGTGCTATTGTTTCATTTTGTTTTATCGCACATTACTTTATCATATTATACACGCTTTGACATACTTTTTATCTTTCTAACATGTTAATTGGTGCTTTATGTGTAACATTTTTTTGTAGGACTATTTTCTTCCATGGTTGTCTGATACACTGTTTTATTTTGCTTGTCATTATTTATGGGTTTTTCCCTATGTTTTTCTTTTCTCTGATTACTTATAACCCCTATGGCATTGATTATCTTTCGACATTGTGAGTGATGTGCCATATTTTCAAACCACTTTTTGTGGTCCATATTGTCTTCTACTTGCATGTCTTAGCTTTAAAATTATCTCGTTTAGCTTACATTTTGTCTTCGTATGAATGTTTTTCTTTGATTGTACTAACACTTGTTTCCTAGCCACTATGTTTGTGTGTGCCTTGGTTTCTACCAAGAACAATCCGTTCTCCTTGCAGGGCATAGTTTCAACACATAGGTTAGTCATCCTTTGGGCCACATACTCCTTCAATGACATTGCATGCATCCCAAATGAGGGGGCATATTTTGGGTGAATTAATCAACCCATGCAACATTATACACATCATGGTACCAGTACAACACACTTTTTAGTTTTAGACAAGGCTCAGAAGGAGACTTAGGTCTTTAGCACAACGACATTTCCTATATTCTTGAAACCAAGGAGAAATTACATAGTGGTTGGTAGTTCAACATAGTCTATAGAACACCACACACACATTTTTTTTATAGAGTATACAATCCTTAGCACATGTGTTTATACACACCATCTATAGTGGTGTTCTACATTGTGGGAAATAGTTAAAGGTTGGAGGATGACACCAGACTATTCTCCCTACACTTCTTCCATTTCATTGGCATGAGATCACCCAAAAACTCACGCATTGAAATCATCTATAGGATCCTTCTCTACACTCTTTCCTCATCACAAATCAGGTGCACATGTTCCTTTTTCACACTTTCAACATTTTTACATACTTTCCTTACACACTTTTTTACATATTTTGATCATATACATGTGTATTTGACTACTTGTTTAGATTCTATCTTGCAGTTCCATCCGTATGGGAAACAATAGTCAACATCACCATCACTCAACATTAACAACAACAACATCACACACAAAACATCGAAATCGACAACAGGTACATCGCAAAATCTACACATGTGTTTCCGCCCTAGGTTCATTTTCATCATCACTTTTTTGCACTTTCTCATCTTTAGCATCCACGCTTCACATTTTTATCACTCCTCACTTTGTATATTCCCTTGGAAGGCTTTCATCATCGATATACACAGTTATCGTAGGTTTTTCTATCTACTTTATGTTATTGAGCTTTCCATTCACCAACATAAAGTGGGGAAAATGTAGACACAAAATCATGCACTTTGGGTAATTATTTAGTCCTGATCACATACTATTATTCATATAATTCCTAAGTAAGAAAAGTACTAACTAACCCATGTCTTTGGCCACCTTTCTTTGCTTTCTATTGCTACTTTCAGTCTTGCACCCTTACTTTCTTAGTCTACCTTTTTACTCTTCAAAATTTGTCATCCTAGGCACGGCGCCCACCAGATGCCAACACCAGTGTTATTGTCCCCTCTAGGTGTCCATGCCCTCTTTGTACTTTATTAACACTTTTTAGGTCCTTTCTAGTCATTTGAGCATCTTATCATTTTGGTAATCACCCTTTTTTGGGTTAACTACAAAATTAAAGAAAAGGAATCATATGAATATGTTATGTGATCATAATAAAGGATAAAGTGCTAAGCACTATCTATCACAACCTAAGTTTGAATCCATCAAGGTATATAACATATTCATTCCAACCATCTAGCTCCATCAAAAGGGACACAAGGGTTGGTTTTCGCATCACACTTCATAGGAGGGAAGTTCATTCTATTCCATCCACACATTTAGTACATTCTACATCTAGCTACTTAATCACTATTATAAGTGGGACACGCATAAGAGAAACCTAGGACACAATTCCCGCACACATACAAAACTAAATTGGGTTTGAGATGTAGTGCAATGCTCAATAGTAAGTTCACCATTTTGATAGCTGAGGTCAGTCTGAAACCTCATTCTACATCTTTCTTTTTTTGGATTTGATGATTTTGCAGGTTTATGAAAACCTCGAAGATCTTTGTGCAACCTCAAAGCTATCAAAGGTGACTAAAGGTAAAAAAATTGTGACACCTCAGAGGAGGTTTTCTAAGCATTTCTTATAGGCACCCAAAACAGGTCTAGGGCACCCATTGGCGCCCTAGCCTAGCCTATTCCTCCAGATCTACATTTTCCTAAGCTCCATTGTGATATTCATTGCTTCAATTTTCCTATTTTCTAGATCTATGCATCCTCAGAGCTCCACAAATCAGCTAAGGATTCTTACCCTCTCTTTTTACTTAGGGTTTACATATTTATTGCTTAGTTTTCTTGGGTGTAATTTATGTATTTCATTATTGTTTATTTCTTGCTACAATAACATATAAATTAGGATTTTTTTACATTTTAGCTTAATTAGAGCCTCACTATATCGGGTAGGAAATGGGGTGGGGAGAGGATTGGTATTAGTTTTGTTAGGTTTAGGAGTTGGTGACTTAGGAGTCACGTTAGATGTTTTAGGATTGGGGGATGGTGAATTTGAAATAGGATTAGAGGACAGGATAGTGTTAGGTTAAGTTGATGTGGATGAAAAGGATGAGGGTGGCGTAAGAACCACATTATATGGTTTAGTAGTCTCGGTGGATGAGATATTTTTGAAAGGATTGTGCTTAGGTGATGGAGGGAATGAAATAGGCTTAGAGGATGAATTTGATGGTGAATTAGTGGATGTTAGACTATCTAAGAGAAATTCCATAGGATCGGATTGGGATGATGAAGATGAAGAGGATGGAGGACTAAGATGAGATGTGGGGGATAATAATTTTGGGTTAAGTTTTTGGGATTGTTGTGGATATGTGAATGTGAATCGATTATATGTTTTACGATAATTGGATTTAGGAGTTGAGATTTTGGATGGTGGTGGATTATCTGGCATGCGTTTTGATGGGAGGAAGGTATAGGTCATGATGTTTGATATGGATTTGGAGGTTGGGATTTGGGATGGTTATGTGGGCTTGGGATTGATGCCTAGCTTAGCAAGGAGATAAAGAAGGTCCTCTTGGTCTATGTCAAAGTTAGCAAGCTAGCCAAAGTTGATTGAATTGGTTTATGGGGATAGTGATTTATGTTGATTAGGTTAGGGTGTGGATTGAGATGATTTGGGTTCCTCAAAGAGGAATTCAATGGGGTGAGGGTAGGGATATTAGGAAGGGGAAATTGTGGATGGGGTTGGTTGGGAGATGATAGTTTAGGAGGTGATTGGTTAATACATGATTTAAGATCATATATTTGTTGATTGAGTTGTTGGATGGTTTTCAGGATTTTAGGATCAACATGGGATAGTTGTTTTTGATGACATGGAGGGATTAGCTGAGTTAGGATATGATATTTGAGATTTTTTTATTAATGTGTTGGATAGTGTGTTAGATTTCATGATCGAAGTGAGATGGTTGACTTTGATGTGTGGGGGATGATGGGATAACTTGGTTGATGGATTTAGAAAAGAGTTAGGGGTTTGTATGTTTGTTTGGAGAGGATGGAGATTAAGGATCAAAGGACATGGTTTGATAGCATGTGAGGGGGATTATATTTGGATTAGGTTGGTTGATTAAGGATGGGGATGGAGATTTTGATTGGGATTATTTGATTAAGGATGATTGATTGATTAAAATTTTAAGGTGATAGGATTTTTAAGGGTATTCAAAAGAAAGAAAGAAACATTCGACACACACCCTAACTATTTAAGTGGGATTAAAATCAAACTATAGCCTTATTTTAATACTACACACCAAAATGGTGCCACAATTATCTCTCCACTTATGTGTCAATGTGGGGTTGGCTAATGAGTGATCTTGGGGAGTGCGGCCTCCTTGCACTATAGTTTGATTGTGGCTAAAAGGTTACATAGTATAGGATGTACAAGCTCACCGAGGAGTCCCTAATACACCTTATAGTATGTGGGGTCCAAGTCCATGTTGTAAGGATGTTGTCTAAGGCTTGGGTATTGTGACATGGAATCCCCTCACTTCACGCCGGTCTTAAAACAAGCGAGCACTTAGCCAACAACAACAGATATCCAAGAATTTATATATCCCATTGAAACATGGGGTGTGTCTACGTGTGTGGAGGTGAAGCCCATGATCACAAGACCCCTAGGACTATGAAAAGTGTGTGGATATCACTTACACATCATGTTGTCCCTATAAAAGAAAAAGGGGAAAGCTATCCGCTTTTGATCCTCAAGATCGGCCTAGGACGCGAGAGGAGAGCACACAAAATTTTACCTTTGGGATGAACAAGAAATAAAGGAAACACACAAAAAGGATGATAAATGCAATAAAATGGATGCAATATAAAACTAAATGATTGAACATTATGTGATGGGGTTTTGAGAGGATGCCCTCAGAAAACAAAGATCAATAGTTTTATTATAACCCAAAATTTCTTGGACCAATCGTGGTAAAAAAATAAAGGTTTAGTAGTTTGGAACAATATAAATGTCAAAATGGGTAGAGTTTCCCCTTGTTTCGTAATAATCCCGTAAAAAAAAAATGTTGGAACTTGTAAAAGTCACAAAACACTTGAAAATAAAGTTAATTTGTTGGTTATAAGAAAAACGCGTGATTCAAGAAAGGCACTCATTTTTAGGTCATAGGTGTAAAAGTAGTGCAAAGGCACTGAAACAGGGCATATGTGCCACTCTAGGGGAAAATAACCATTATGTGGAGTATAGGCGCTGATGTGTGATACAAGCTTGAAACATGTCAAAAATTGGTGAAAAAATGTAATTTTAGAGTTTCAAAGCTACAACAAAGACAACTGAAACATGCAACATAGGTGAAAAAGTAGGGCATATGCACCATTTTGTGCAAGCATAGGTGCAATGTATGACAAAAAGCTGAAACATTTCAAAAATTCAATCACAAAGTTTTCAAGGATAAAACAGAGGTCTTTGAAGTATGTAGGATAGACGTCAAAATAGGGCATAGGTGCCCTAAGATAGAAAATGATTAAAAGTAGGGGTAAGCCCACGGTGGGCACCAGAAATGTACATGTTAGAAAATATTATTTCTAAATACGAGAAAACATAAAAAAATTGTTCTCCTATGCTAATCCTTCCAACAATACCTCAAGTCTAGAAAAGGATTGTGTTGGATTTTCTCTTGGATTGTGTTGATTGCTTTAGATTTTGTGGAGACACTTGGGCAACACCTCCCCTTGATTTCCTTGGATTGCTTGATGAAGGATGATGGATTGATATATTGTATTGGAGATGGAATGAATGGATTTAAGATTTTAGATGATTTATAAAATAAAATGGCAGAGGTTTGTTATGAATTCTATGTGTTCTTGCATCTAGCTCCCATGGAGGAGGAGACCTCATTTTATAGCTCATGGGAGAAAAATGGAGGGTGAAGATCCATCCAAGTATAAAGATGACAATTGGTTAGAAATTGATGAGAGGATTGGAGGATCATAGAATGGAGAATTCTAGAATTTTAATTCAAATTTCATGGAGGGAAGAAGCTTCCATTGAATTAAAAATTCAATGGAAGGAGAAGTTTAGAGAGGCTTCTAGAAATAAAAGCCTCTAGATTTAGAGGTGGGAGGATGTGATTAATATTAGAATTAGATTAAGTCAAATAAATATGATTAGGGGGTGTGATTACACGGAAAGGCTAGTGTAGGTAGGTGTGGAGTAGGTGGGTAGGTGGGTGCAGAATATTAAATTCCTATTAAATGATAATAGAGATTAATAATGGGATAATAGGATATTAATAATGAATTAGAGGATTATGGATGAGATGGGATATAATAATGGATTATAAGCATTAATGATGAAATGATAGGATATTAGATAAATGATAAAGGGTATATGTGATAAAAGGGATTAATAATAATTAATCTTGCGATTAATTATTATAGGGATTTAGATAGTGATGATGTTAGAATATTTACGGGACAAATTAATCGTAATTAATTATGTCAACATTTTAGATGTCTACAAGTAGGCTTAATACTCAATGAACTAAGGAGATCCTATATTAGGTTAAGTGTTCAATAAAAAGTGGGTTCAAATGTTTAATCCCTAATTAGATTAGGCCATCTATATGGTTTGTTAATATAAATTTGATTTAGTGAGGTCATATTTACACTAAATGGATGTAGGTTAGATACATGTAGCTATTTTGATTAATTAACTTCCAACATTAATTATGCAATATAAAATTAGCATTCTAAAGAATGTAATACAAGATATGAACTTGAAAACATAAAGGAATGAGTGCACTTAGCTTGTTACATAGGATTATAGAAACTTTTGGGACTTTTTAATGTTATAATATGGAGATATGAACCTATGAGTGCTTGAACTCGAGACTATAACTACAAACCACCCTAGCTTAAGATAATACCATTATGCCAGGATCATATTGTATAGTCTATCTCCTTTTTATAGTCTTGGACCTGCTCTAGTTCTATAAATTTTTGTGGTGGTTTCCTTCATGTATTTTTCTATCACTATCACTCCTAGTTTTTGATCATGTAGTGAAATGATCTAAACATGTATAACATCATCTTAAACCCTAACCATGGATAAAGATTGCTCCAAAACAAACATTATTTGGGTTATGGGAACCCTTGTACAATCTTGGTGTTGAAACTACTTTAAAGAAGCCTCCAACCACATATTGTTCTTCACCCAACATTTGATATCTAGATAAATCAAACAAATTTGGAAACTTATTTGACAATGTTTTATAGAAGCCACCTATTTTTCATTCCATTTTGGACTATGTTGACTCATTGTACCCATTGTATTATTTTGATGGATACATTTGATACTATGTTACTACCATTATTATTATTGATGTTGTTATATTATGTGGATTATATTAGCATTAGGATGTTAACTCATTTTGACAGGATATTGTTGAGGCATGCGATGTCGATGTATATTTGATCATTTTTATGGGTATTGATGTGATGTCATGGATAGTTTGGATTGTGATTACATGGTTTTCTTATAGATACATTATAGATGTATTGTCTTAACCTTTTCTTGTTACACTAGATGGATGATCATAGTATGATTGACTTGATTAGCTAGTTTTTGATTTTGGTTGGATTATCATCATAGTGCATGTGTGATATCGTATCATTTATTTTATGGTATTGGATATGTATGATGTTTGATTTGAGTGTGCAAGTGATAGGTCTTGCCATATGAGAACATGGGACTCAGGAAGGGCATCTCTAACTAGCACAATAGGCCATGATGGGCCAAATTTCCTCCCCTTGTTTATTTTGTATTTTGTCCACTTTGTTTGGACTATGGTTAAAATGTGGAAATTCTACCCCTTTTTGGCATGTATTATCTTATTTAAATTTTCTTCTATGGTTGTGCACCCCCTTTGGTATCTCTTCTAGTTTATTAACTTAACCCCCTTCTCTTATTGCTTGTTTGTGTTGTTTTTAGTGCTAACCCCTTCCCACCTTGTGGGATTGGTTTGTTGTTAATTGTTTTGGTTAAAATGGGATTAGGGGAACATAATAATGGATTATGTAATCCCAACTACCCCTCCTAAATTCCATCTCTCTCCCAAAACTCGGATTTGGGAAAGAAGTGACATTTTGGAGGAGTAAAAAGTAATAAAATGGCTAGATTTACCTTGAAAAGAGCCCCTAGGCTATATACCTATGGGTGGGTGAGCTCTTTTCAAGGCTAATATAGTCCATTTACCTATTTTTCCAATCTATTAACCTATTTAAATTATGTTTCACATATTTATGGGATTGGTTTAGATTTGGGGTGCATGCTTCTCCTTAGGGAGATCAATTTGAATGTATTGGAATTATTATTTTTATTCTAATGAATTTTTAGTGCAATTTTGGGAGTGGATGATTAGTTCAATCTTGGGTGGAGGGTGACACTTTTCACCCTCCCATTTTCTTTTGTTTTGAGGCTTCTATATCATCCCTCATTTTTTAAGGGATGGGGGTTCTTTGGGTCATTTTTCTTACTTTGGGAGCTTTGGGAGAAGAAGAAGGAATTGCTTGGAGAGCTTGGAATTATATTTTGCTTCTTATTTTTGTGAGGTAGGTCCTCACTCTCAATTGATTATTACTTAAGTAATGAATTTTGTCTTACCTCCAGCTCTCCAAAAGGAACATAAAAGGAAGAATAATCTGAAACACAAACACAAAAAACCGAGGACGCCATTGCAAATATTATGGGCACTGAAAGTAGTGCAAAAAGAATTATTTGCTACTCAAGAATCAGTGGTCAAGGCTAATGATTTTAGGAAGGAATTTGAAAATTCTAGGCTTGATAATGATATTAACAGATATAATATCGACATGGTTGCAATTGAAATAAGGGAGGCATAGGAGAAAATTGAAATTTTTTCTTCTATTGTGGTTAATGAGAAACTAGAAAATGCTAATGAAAAATGTTAAACTATAGAAAAGGCAATGCTTAGAATGAAGGAGACATTGATGTAAATCAAAGGAATGCATATTATGAACATGAAAAGTACTATATAACACCTAAAAATGATTGGAAAATTGGTCAATGCAATGCAGAGGGCCAAAAAGATGGAAAAGGAAGGTGTTATGCCCAAAAAAGAAATGATTGAACCAGACTACGAAAAGTGGAGGGTGACTATTACAGGGTTGGTTAAAGAATGGAATGAATGCATGCATTTATTGGAAGACATTTTTAAGGATTAAATTTGGGTACTAACCTACCTTTTTCTATTAGTATAGGTTTTATGTTATAACAATATGCTTATTTTGGTTTTTTTGTTATTTTGTCTCTTTGGAATTAGTGGTTGTTACTTTGGTTGAACTGTTGTTACTTTGTACATGTTTTTGTTTTGATAGATTCATTGGGTATAATCTTGGCCATGATTTCATAGTTTGATCTAACTGGTTTGTATTCGTTAGGTTCCCCTTAACCCTTATTTACCATCAATCAAAAAACATTGGCTTGCATCCATGGTTGATTTGATTTTTGCTTTGAAATTGTTGTGCTTGTGATTTTGTTTTTTTTTCTCCATCCACCCTTGAGGGGAGTGGATTTGAGAATGTGATGGGAAGAGGGAGGAATCCCTTTTATTTTTCACCCTCATTGCTTGATGGGTAAGCCTTGTTGGGTTATTTTCTTCCCCTACATTTGGTTTGTTGTAGGAGATCATTTCCATTTGGTTTGGAAATCATCTCCTATATTTGCCTAAGGAGACCTACAAGGTTTGAAAAACCTTGGTAAAGAGGGGCATGGAGAGATAAGGAAAATGGAGAGATAAGGAGGTTTGGTGGGTTTTTGGGATACTTTGGTTACTTTGGTTTTGGAAAAACTTAGGGATATCCTTATCCCCTCTTCCCCATTGGTAGAAGCATGGAGCTTCTCAAGTGTTGTGGTAATTCTATGTTTCTTTTGGATGATTTGAGTGTTGAAATATCTTGGCATCCTTATGTTTTTCCCTTCCCTTGTGCTGGTTGGAGCCGTGCCTTTCCTCTCTCCCATGGGCTTGGAGGGAGGATAACATGTTATATTTTTCATATTAGAGGCATGTGATGATGTCAATTGGTTGGGTGGAAAACCAAGCCATCTCTTGTGGCCTTCTTGGAAGAATTTGTTGTTGGTTTTAGGAGTTGGAATGAAGCTTGAACATGGAGTTGAACTTGGAGAAAAACATTTTGGGAGTTGTTTTTGAAGTTAGAAATTTATAAAATTTTGGCATGTTGTCTCCACTTTGTGGAGGGATTTCTTACTTGCATTTTAAATTGTAATTTTCTCTTATGTGAACTTAGGTGAATGTAAGAAATGATTTGGTTCAGAATTGCAATTTTGTTGACATCAAAGGAATATGTTTTCTTTCTTGCTGAAAGACTTGGATGGTTGATTTGTTTAAATTACAACATTAAGTTGAAAGAATGTGATTTCACCTTAGAAGAAGAAAATAATCTTTCTATTAAATCTTTCTCAAAATTTCTATAGTTTTCCTTTTAGAATGAAATGTAAAGGATATAAAGGTTTGTTTTTGTCATAATATAGAAAATGTACAACTAAATTTAAGATTCTTATTTTATTAAATCTTTAACTTCTCAATTTTCCTCTTCCCTCTCATGAAGAAATAAAAAAATTGTTGCTCAATCTAGTTCTAAGCTCTCAATCTTTGAAAATGAGTTTACTTTTATCTTTGTTTTTGTTATGAAATCATGTTGTTCGTGAGTGACTATTATTGATAGTTTTGACCTTTGAACAAATAAATATGAGAATCCTTGTGTGTGTGATTTTATAAACATGTACTTATATGAATTTAAATCATTTGGGTTAAATCCTTGAAGCTGAAAATGGTGATAAAATTGATCAAAAAATATATATATAATAAATTTTAGATTAAACAAAACTTGGAAGGGTTGGATGGCTAGCCATCCCATCCTCCTTCCCCTTATTCCCTACACAAAAATGGTTGTGTCGTGGCATCTCGCTACCCCATTTCCATGGCTTTGTGGAAATATAGCCACCGCCCCCTATGATTCATTGAAACCACCCACTATGGGGATCGATTATATGAACTTTTTCCCTCCTCCTTCACAGTTTTGGGAAATATACATATGTTCATAGATAATTTTTATTTTTATACTTTAAATTAATGAAGTGAAACAATAAAAACAAAATTGACCTCGAAAGATGACGAAGTTTACCGATACTGTGATGATGGATGATTGGCGTAGATGGATCCAAGTAGATGCATAACTTCTTCTTTCCAATGGGATAAACTACCTGCAATGCACAAAAACTCAAAAAAATATGGGATTAGATAGATATATGGTGGATTTCTTGGCAAAGGCTAGTCCCCAGAAGTCAATGGAATTCCTTACAAGGATGTCAATCCACATTCAAGAAATCAATTTGATAATGATAAGATAAAATGATTTAAAAATGATATAATAAACAATGTAAAGGAAAAGGAGTAGACGTGGTCCACGGCTATATGATGGTCTGATGATGATACCTAATCCAAAGGGAGTCTAGGGATCATGAAATGTATCAAAGGAGAAAAGATGTAGATAGTTATGCACTCACATAGATGATCGGGATGATACATTTGATTTATATAATTGATAGTGTTAAAGATAGATAAACAAAGCTTGATATGATTGGACATAAACTTAAAGGGCCTTGTGGTAATAAAATATGTGATCCAAATGTCTAAAGAACAAGCTTGGGGGTCAAAATATTTTTTAGACAAAGGTTTTGTCGGGATTACGGTGAATCGTAAGTGATTATGGGAATCTTCAGTGCTTTTGGTGAATCACCTATGATTATAGGAATCTTCATCGATTCTAGTGAATCACCTAATTCTGGGAATCTTCAATGATTCTGGTGAATCACCTACGTTTCGGGAATCATCAACGATTTCTATGAAAATGTACTGGCCAAAAATGGATGAAGATGGGACTCAAAAGGGATGTTAAAATGGTTGATTTAGGCTTGTTTATGATGCATAAAAACAATGATTAATTAAATAAATATATGTACCTTATATATGTGGATAAATGAAGACTATAAGAAGATGTTACTCGAGAGAGGGAGATTGCAAATGTAAGAAGGTTGTTGAGTTGATCACTTGACATGTGAATGACATTTACGAGGTTGAAGAAGAGATCCTTGGTGCCTTGAATGTTGTTGGGACAATCTCTAGCTCTTTGAGAGGGCTATGATACAAGGAAAATGTGATATTAATTCTTTAGGTCACATCTAGCTATAAGCTAACCTTAAATGGAGGTCTTGAGTTTGTTTATATAGGGTTGTTAACAACTAGGTAGAATCACCTGTGATTCCAATGAATCACTAGGTTTCATGGGAAAAAGGTTACAATTGCATCCCAAATCGAGCTTTTGTTTATTTTATCAAAGGATATAGGTTGAAAATAGGTTATGCGGGTTAGGAATTTTGTTCAATGGTTGAGAAGTTGGTGATTTTTTTGTTTTATTTGATTTTGAGTTCTAAGTGGTTTGTGTGGTTTTAAGAGGAGGTAGAATAGGAGTTTATAGTTGTAGAATGATATTTACGGGGAGTAAATATAAGGGGGGAATAAGACTTACAATAAATATTTAATGGATAAAATGGTAACTAATATGATATTGATATGATAATGAAGGGGTACTAGTAGGCACGGATATAGGGAATTAATGGTGCTAATTTTAGGTGTCTACATTTTCCCCTTTTGTTGAGTGGTTTTATACAAGCCACGGGATAAAAAATGAGATGTGATAGATAAGGATGTGAGAGATTCAAAAATATATGATGAGGTGCTCCCCCTCAAACTAGAGATTGATGACCTAAAAGGAATCAATCACAAGTTTGAAAGAGATAGATGAAAAGATGCAAGGATGGGAAGATGAGAGATGAGAAAATGATGCCCTAGGAAAAGGTATATGAAAAAGATGGGTACCATCATAAATTCAAGTGATATGGGAAGGGTTTGTTTCTTGTATATGTATGAGTTAATGATAGTAAGGGGAGATAAAAAGGATGTTTTGACAAGGTCAAAGGACCAAAAATTGATGTTTCCACAAAGGTGGGCTTACGAGACCAAGAAGTCAAGTGATAGGGGAACTAAAGGGTTCGTGTCCTATAGAAATATGACTTGTTAGTGAAAAGATGATGGTTTTACAAGGTAAAATGATCCAAAATTTATGTTGCCACAAAGGTGGGCTTACGAGGCCAAAAATTCAAGTGATAGGGGAACCAAATGGTTTGTATCCTATAGACATATGGATTAACGGTGAAAATAGTCCTGATAGAGGACTAGATAGATGTCCTGATGGTAATCAGGGGCATAGTTCTTGAGGAGGAAACCAATTGACATATGTTGATTTTACCGAGTAGATGTGATGTTTTTAGATACAATGATGTAATGTTGAGATGTGCTCAGGATTGTGTGGATACGATGTTGATATGATGATAGATATATTGATAGATGTCGATGTGGCAAGGTTGACAACTATTAAAGTTATGTTTTAGACATGATATGTTATTTGATATTGATTTTGAAGTGATTTTAATGTTTTCCAAAATGTATTTTAACCATTGTTAAGAATAAAGCGTAGAATGATTGCTTCCATACTAGATTTGATACATATGTGATGGGGATAAATATGGTGATGGAACTTACACTCTTCGCCTTTACATCAAATGTTAATAGATGACTAACAATGAGTAGTCATATGTAGGATATGGGATAAATATGAAAGTGAAATTCATACCTTTTGAGGACATGGGAATATTTAACATATGTAGGTCGTGCGGGAAAAGAGGGTTCTCCTATTAACGGTTTCATAGAGAGATTCCCCAGCTATACAAAAAAATTAATACAAGTTGATTGATGTGGGAAGCTTACTTTTGATGGGAAAGTTGATAGTATGGTAATATTTCCTAGGATGTTTTTGATATTTAACTTTTTGAAGGTTAATCGACGAGGGAAGCATTTTTGCATAGGTAGCCATCCTTCGAGGGAGTGGTCTATAATTTTTACTTTTGAATTTTTGATTTTTACAGAGAGTTGTTCTTCAAGGGATCGGTCTATAATTTTGATGGGTAGTTGTCCTTTGAGGGATCAGTCTACTTTTATTTTGATAATATTATTTTGGCATTTGAATATTTTTCCTTCAAGAGATCAGTCTATTATTTTTATAAAAAGCATCCATAGATATTTTGACTTCATTTTGAGTTGAGGAAAAACCTTAATATACCATTTCAAGGAGGGGAGGAGAAATGTGTAAAAACTACACATGTGTGCCCCATGACATGTCTTTGGTTGATACATAAGGTGGATGGATGTCACGATTACAAGGTTCCTGATAAGGAGGAAATTGTCCATGTGAAATATGCGATGAACAGAGCCATGGTGCTCATCTTTAAGGTTTTGAGGATAGTGATAGAAAACCACATACTTTCAAATCATTATGATGATAAGATGGTTGGTTGATTGTGGGATAATATCTTTGATGTGACTACTATCATGAAAATCAATGTGTTAATATTAGAAAGGGCATAAGTGCAAGGAGTTCAAAAGTTGACCATACTATATGGACTAATCCATTTAGGGGAAAACTTTGTGTTTACTCCTTTCCGAATAGTGACATTTTAATTTGAATGATGGGATAATTTTGGTGAAGATGTGCTAGGGAGATGTGTGCAAGGTAAGGATTTGAAGTATAAGTAGAGATGAGTCCCCCTAGTATGACACTATGGATAGAGATAACATATGTTGAAAGGAATGATATTTGTAGGGTGATGAAAGTTTTGATGTTGGTGATTGAATATATGATAAATAAAGGAATATGTGGAGCCTTCGAAAAAGGAGCATTGAAAATTTGGATGAGACATGAGTGGATGATTGATGAGGAGGGTAAAAATGAAGCTTTGGTCTTTCCTTTTTTTCATGTATGACAATTTGTGATTTGCCTAGGTGGGTGAATCAGTACTATTTTGAGATGAGGGACCTTCAATGGAAGGTGATGAGAAGATGTATGAGAAAGGTTTTCCAAGATCTAATTGAGGATGATCCCCTTGTATTTTAGATTTTCATGAGGACACTAATAGTGACTTGGGTGTAGATGTTGAGGATACTAGGAGACCTTTAATGGAAGGTGTGGATATTGATGAGATTGAGAGACCTTCAATGGAAGGTGCCGAAGAAATGTCTGGTAAAGGTTTGATGATATGAGATTAAAGATTTCCCCCTTGACCCACATATGTCAAGGGTGGAGATATAGATGATATTGATGATGGATTAGAATTGTATTCTTCTAGGAGAAGATCATTAACGAAGAAGAGTCATTGAATTATGGATTTAAGTGCTTTACAACTCTCTATGTTATGACTTGGGATTTTATGGTAGGCACAAGTTTTATTTTGATCGTACCATGGAGGTTTCTAAGTATGTACATTGGGTGTTTTGATAGGTGGTAATGTGATAAAGGAATCCTACATGATCCTTTGAATATGTTAATGTAATTCCCTTTTGGGGGATATGTATTAATGGATTTTGATTTACGATAACACTTGGTAGGACATGCCTTATTTCTTGATGGAGGTGGATGCATTGGTTTTGTATGGTGTTGTAGCATGATAGGGATGTTGTGAGGTTGATAAGAGAGAGGGTATGATGTGGGATTGATAAAATTGGATGATAGATGAGGTCCCAAAATAGACGAGGAGGGATGGATTATGGATGAGATAGGGTACGACTATGTGACATGATATTGAGATAAAGGATGGGGGTCCAAAATTGATGGTAAGGGTGGAACCATAGATTTGATAGTTTTGGATTGTGAGAAAGGATGGGGTCCCAGGATATACGGTAAGGGTGAGACCCTTGATGATGGTTTTTTTATTTTGTAATGTTGATCTTAGGTAAAGAATATGGTCTTACGTTAAATGATGAGGATGAGGTCGTGGATGTGATAGGTTTCAATTTTGTAATGTTTTCTTTAGATAGAGGAGAGGGTCTCACATCGATGATGAGGGTGAGGCCATGGATGTGATGGGATTTGATTGTATAGTGTTTGATTCATGACAAGGTTCCAAATTGGAGAAGTAGTGAAGAAGCGGGGATAGGATTGGGTCTGATTTAGATGAGGGGAATGTTGTCTCTAGACATGATTGAGACATGTTATATTCATGTGAGATACCTAAGTCATTGATTGGTTTAAAGGATGGTTGGACGTTGAGCTCTTCGATTGTAGGTTCCCCCTTTACATAAGGTCCAAGGTGGGGTATAAAGATTGCAAGGAGGTATTAGGTGATTGGATAGTAAGAGAAGGTGATGTCGATGCATGAGGATTATTGATAAGAAGATCCCTGATTCTAAGTCTTCTAGGGAAACATTGGAAATGAAATGGTCTCCTCATATGGAAGATCATATGTAATAGTATTGATGATGTGATTCAAGGATGGGCAATATCTATATGGACTCGAATCTATCAAGGGTTTTGGGTTAGTTGAAAATTAATGACACCATGCATGGTAGTTTAGTCTAGTTCACAAGAAGACCTAGGGGAATCAAATGGGACATGTGTAGATTAAGGATTGAGATGACCTTCTTTGAGGGATTGGATTTCTAACTTTATATCCATGGTGAAGGCTTCATCAAAAGTCTGGAATGTGTGGATCTGGAGGGTAGATGAGATGTGATGGGAACACGATTGAGAAAATAAATCGATCAGTTTTGATTGAGGTAGTGAGAAGGTCAATTGATTGATAATGCTTTGTCATCTAGTGACAAAGTCAACAATGGATTCGTTTTCAAAAATTTTGATGGTATAGAGGTCAAAAATGGTGATTTTTCAAGTAAAGTTGATGGTAAAATGATCAAGAAATAACATGGCTAATAGTGTGAAAGAGAATAAATATTATTGAGGAGGGAGTTATACCAATCTAAGGCAAGCCCTATCAATGACATAGGAAAGGTTCTAAGCATGAGATCTTGATCGTGTATGATGAGATAACATGAGTGTCTAAAGGCTAGTATGTGTTGTTGAGGATCCTCTGGCCATAGAACATGGTGAATTTAGGAAATTCCCAATGCGAAGGATAGGGATTATATGGTATTGATGGATGGATAGGTTTATTACAAACCTGGTCATAAGTGGGACATGTTGGTTCCCATAGTAGTGGTTTCCAAATTGTCTAATCTATTTAATGAGCTTCCACATGATCATTTGTAGGATGGGCATAAGGGAATTAAGCTGTTGGAACATAATGATTAAGTGGTTTGGCTAACCATTAATGTATATGGGTCCATCACTAATATTTAGGTTAATATTAAATAATATGAAATATTTATATTTCTATTATTAAATATGCTAACCTAGGTATATACTTTAGGTTAAATATTTAATATCATGAAATGATTATATTTCTAATATTAAATATTATAAACCTAGGTGTATGTGTCAACCGTTTAGATTGAAAAGGTGGGTCGGGAGACATACCCGATCACCTTATATAAAAAGGACTTTAGGTCCTCATTTGATATATTCGAGAAATATATCAAAGGCGTGTAAATCAAGTGATTTGGTTTTACCCTTGGTAAATAGGGTTTTAAAGGATGAGGTGATCTTATTGGATGTAAAATAAGTTCTCTAAAGTAAAAGGTTATTTTCAAAGTGGTTTTTACCCTATTGGGGTTTTCCACTATAAATAATGTGTCATCTGTGTTATTTGTTTCCTGTAAGTATTTCTTTATTTACTTGTGTTATGAACATTATACAATATGTAAGTTGATTAAATTCATATTTATTAGAATCCTCAAATTCTAACATGGTAACAGAGCGAGGTAAATTAAATAAATTAAGATCAAATGTTGTGTATTTTATTTATTTAATTTGTACGGTTTTTTTTCAACCAACCTGAAGGATATTTAAAATAACCGGCCCCTTCTTTCCATTGTGCAACCTAAAAGTTTTGCTTTGTGAAGAATCAAGGTGAATTCACAAGTGAAAAATTTAAAAATTTCTTACCTTCCGTGAAAACTTGTGTATAGGTAAGGGTAAAATATTTGAAATTATTTTTCTATAGTTTTAATATGTACAGTTAAAAAGATATTCAAAATAAAAATACAAAGTTAAATACAAGAAAAAGGAGAAAAACTCCATAGAAATAGGATTTTCAATTTATTTCATTGGTAGGGTGAAAGTAATTCTCCCTCTATAAATCTCTAGGTTAACTTGTATTTTTTTCATGTGAAATCGTGCCCCTTGGTAAAATTCATTTACTATTTTAACCTTATTATGTTTTCAAAAGTAATCTATGTGTGTCCTTTGGACTCCTTTAATAAGATTCGATTTGAAAAACTATAGTTTATAGTTAATCTATAACTATATCCTATATAATTTGAAAACTATATTATTATTTTTAATATAATATATATATATAATACGTAATAAGGTTTATATAATAATTTATATAAACATCATATTAAAATTGATATAGTTTTGAAAAAAAAATTATATATTAAAAGCCTTAAACCATATTAAAATTACATGGAATTGGGGAAAGAGTCAACGAACAATATTTTAAGCCTAAGTTTAAATCATATTTAAACTTATAAATCTAGGCATATATAGTTTTAAAAGAAGAAACAAACCTAAGTTTGATCAGATTATATATATGGTTAGTTTAAACCGCTTAAGATAAAAAAATTTATTAGATTTGGTCTATATATGTTTTAAAAAAAACCTAAGTGCTTACTTTTTTTGGGAAGGGGAGCGTGTTTATTGCTTGGCCATGAAGGGATTGTTTTTAAATCTTAATACTTATTAAATAAAACCTAACATGTGTCCCTAACCATTTATATTATCCATGTAAGGGAAGCCCCATTCATTTATATCTTATAATTTTATAAAAACTATATAAATAAACCTAGTTAAAGGTTTTCTTTTATATAAGAGTGGGAGTGGAGAATAAAATGAGATAATATCTCAGGTATAAATGTGGAATTCTCAGTATAAATGGAGAATTAAAAAAATAGTTTATTGGTGGCCCACGTGAAGTGTGGTAAATATTTATTAAAATATTGATGGTTATAGCCACATAAAAGTTTTAAAAATTTTAGCTTGCACTGAATTATATAAAATATTTTGTAATCTTTCCATAGTTTTAAATGTGTGTAGGCTAAAATTAAGAGTAAATGAAGGAAGAGACAAGGTTCATGAAAATAGGGAATTCAATTTATTTCATTTGTCGAGTGAAATTAATTGTCTCCTTTATAAAATATGTAGGTTAATGTATAGTCTCATAAATCTACTTGCACTTGGTAAAATTCTTTTGACCTAGTCTATGTCCTTTAAACTCCTTTAATAAGGGTTATGTGTTTTTTATTAAAAATATACTATAGTTTATAATTTTTATGAACTATATGTTGTTTTTAATTTTTATTCTATAAACTATATACCTTTTTTTTAAAAGTGTATATATTTTTACATTATAAATTATAATATGTTATTATAATGTCTTAAAATATAACCTCTCTAATATTATAAAGAAGAAAAAATTATGGAATTTCACATTTTGGAAATACACAACAAGTTTTAAACTTATTAAATTTGACGGTCAAATGACCGTCACGATAGACCAAACATAAGACAGTATATCGGTCATTTAGACATCAAATTTATGCTCGTATGTTCCAAGAAACTTTCATTGTGTTAAAATTAACAGTCAAATGACCGTGACAATAAACCAAAAAATAAGCCATTATGACGGTTATTTAGACGTCAAATTTAATTTGGTCAGATATTTGTCTACATTAATTTTTTCAGAAATTTGAAGTTGTTATGCATAGGGATCTCTTCTTCACTTCTATATGGTCGAAAATATTTTTTATATAAATCTGGGGTATAATGCAGAGCCCTATATATTGTGGGTTATTATTTTGATCATGGGAGGGTAATTAGTATGCATTGTAATGACAGAATTATTTATGATCAAATAGTTCCTTTAGATCTATAAAATTTAGATCGATTCTATTAAAAGTGATGTTTTCCTTATCAATAAATATGTATCTAAGTCTCTGTGGTATATTTTATATTATAATGGGGTTTGTTTTACAAGTTTAGAAAAACAATGGCGTCCAACTATTTCTGTCTTGACAAAACCCAGATCCTGAATGAAACCAACTACAACATTTGGGTCAAAACATAATTTATGGCAAGGAAACTCTAGATGATTATTTCTGGATATGAAGTTGCTCCCACAAGTCATCAAGCAATTGTAGATAACATGAATACATTCTTATACGAATGCAGGAGGCTCTTTCTATGATTCTACGTAATTTGAACGATGAGTACCTTCTACACATTGGTAATATCGAACATCCGAAAGAGGTATGGACACAACTAAAATCCATGCATGAAGGATACTTGGTATATCAAGGATAGTAAGTAGAATACAATAGTTGAAGGAATTCAAAGAAATGGTCTATATATTTTTCATGATTTCTCTTTTGCATCTTGTTTTATATATCACAGTTTGAATAATTTAAAACTATGGCATGAAAGGTTATGACATGTTAATTATCGAAGCTTATATGAAATGTTTAGATACAATCTAGTGAAAGGTTTACATGTGTGTCTTCTTCTCTTGAAGTTACTTCATTTAATGCTTCTAAATGATGGTTTTTATTCTGATTTAGTAAATGGTTATGATGATGTTTTGATGTTATAGATGTTTCTGAAACTCTTATCTTCCTAGATAAGAAATTAAACTGGCCCAATCTATGTTAGAAAGTTCAAATCCTTTAACCTTAGGAAAATTACTAGAAGTCAACATATGTACCATGCATTAATTACCTTGTATGAACTGAGCCACAAAGTATTATAGATTCTAGGTGGATATACAAAGTAAAATATAATGTTGATGGTAGTATTAACAAACATAAAGCTAAACTTGTTGCTAGAGGTTTTACTTAGAAACCTGGTATTGAGTATGTTGATACATTTCCTATAGCTAAAATGAGTACTGTTAGGGTCTTATTTGTAATCACCACTCAATTCGGGTGGGAAATCCACAAATGGATAAGAAAATATTTTTTTAAATTGTGATTTAAAATAAAGAACTTTACATGTTTCAACCTAAAGGATTTGAAGAAATTGGTAAAGAAAACTATGTTTATAAGTTGAGAAATCCTTGTATGGTTTAAAACAAGTTCTTAGAGCTTGGTATGCGAAAATTATTTCCTTCTTTAAACTATTAGGTTTTTTTAGTTGTTCTTCTAACAATGATATATTCATCAAGCAATAAGGCTCACATATTTTTTATTATATGTATATATGTTGATGATTTGCTTATGTCTAGTGACAATTCTGATTTAATTCGTAGAATTAAAGAGAAATTGAAGCAGTACTTTGAAATGAATGAGTTAGGTCTCTCACATCATGTTATTTGTATGACTATATTTCATTCTATTGTTATTTTTCAAAACATAATATGCAACCATTGTATTGAAAAAGTTTCTTATGATTGATTGTAAACCATTTTCTACTTCAATGGAAGTTGGAATAAATATTGATCCTAAATCTACATATGAAAAAGGTTGATCCTATTTTATATACGATGTTAGTTGATAGTTTGATTTATCTAACTATAACTAGATCAGATATTTCCTATATAGTAGGAATTACTTCAAGGTTTATGCAGGAACCTTTTTTAGAGATCATTAGAATCTTGTAAAAAGAATTTTTAGATATTTGAAAGGAACAATCAATTATGGGTTGCATTATACCAATAATGAAAATGCTATCTTATATAGATTTTGTGATTCTAACCATACTAATGTTGTGTTATAAAATATAATTGGATATGTGTTCAAGTTTTTGGTGTAGGAACCATTACTTAGAACAACAAATACAATCAATAGTCTCCATTTTTTCTACTGAGGAAGAGAAGTATAATGGAAGAAGTAAAGAAGTCATGTGGCTGCAATGACTATTGGTAGAGATATACATGGAAGCTAAAGGAAGTATTTCTTTTCTATGTGGTGGTCAAAGTTGTATTACTCTTGATTAATAATCCAGTTCAACATCAGAGGATGAAGAACATTGAGATACATATACGCTTCACCCGTGAGAAGGTGTAAAGTGATGAGATAAATCTCAAGTTCATGTTGATTGAAGAGCAGAGTTCTGACATCTTCACAAAGTCCTTGAGTGCTGCAAAGTTTTGTCACTTTCGTGAAAATCTTGGATTGTCGGAGTTTCCATTGAGGGGGAGTGTGCATGACAATGTCACCTCCTAATGGAACTTGGTTTTTGTAAAAATACCTTCGGTATTTATAAAAGACCTTTGGGCAAGTGTAAAAAGACCTTCAAGCAAGTGTAAAAGATATTCGGGCATGTATACCTCCTCGGCTTCTTTTTTAGAAAGAAGTTTAGAAATATCTTAAAGGCAACATTCAGTAAACTCTTTAGTGCTATTGAGTTTACTAGTAAACATCCAAAGTACAAGCATATTGTTAAGGAGGTCCTTGGTTGTAAAAGGCTCCTATATGATTGGGTTCAATAACCTTTTATGAGAACCTATGAGAACATGTAAAACTCACAAATCATACTTATCCACTGATCATGGGATGATCTTTGGGATTCCAAATCCTTTTGTACCAAAAAGTAAATTGAGTATGATGAAGGTGTTATAATTATTTTAACCAATATGCTAGCCTAAAACCTTTATGGATTAAGAATTGTAAATCATGTAGTGTACCACGAGTAGGTAATCTATTGGCATATGTTATGTTATCCCACTTAACATTAAGGGGAGTTTTAGAACATAATGATTAAGTGGTCTGGCCAACCCTTAATGTATATGGGTCCATCACTAATATATAGGTTAATATTTAATAATATGAAATATTTCTATTTCTATTATTAAATATGCTAACCTAGGTATATACTTTAGGTTAAATATTTACTATCAATAAATGATTATATTTCTAATATTAAATATTATAAACCTAGGTGTATGTGTTAACCATTTAAGTTGAAAAGGTGGGTCGGGAGACATACCCGATCACCTTATATAAAAAGGACTTTAGGTCCTCATTTGATATATTCGAGAAATATATCAAAGGTGTGCAAATCAAGTGATTTGGTTTTACCCTTGGTAAATAGGGTTTTAAAGGAGGAGGTGATCTTATTGGATGTAAAATAAGTTCTTTGAAGTAAAAGGTTATTTTCAAAGTGGTTTTTACCCTATTGGGGTTTTCCACTATAAATAATGTGTCACTTGTGTTATTTATTTCTGTAAGTATTTCTTTATTTATTTATGTTATGATGTAATGTTTATTTAAATATTTATTGTAACATTATATAATATGTAAGTTGATTAAATATGTATTTATTAGAATCCTCAAATTCTAACATTAACATGTGAGTGTGGTTGAGAATGTGATTGATTTGATTGATGGTAGTGGAGAGTAGGAGGGTTAAGTTGTGGATGGGTTTGATGTGGAGGTTTAAAAGGGGTAGCTTGAAAAGATATTGATTTCAAAGTAGCTATGATAAAGGGATGTGGGGAGATGTGTGCGGATGTTGATATGTTTTTATTGTTGGATGAGAGGGGTTGATTGGGTATGAGTATAGATGTGTGTATGGGTTTGGGATGTTTGAGGTAGAGAGAGGGGTATTGAAGTAAAGATAGGTTGATTGGATAAAATATGGGGGATGTTTAAATTTTGATGGGTTTGTGATGGAGGGAATGTGGTAGGGATCGATTAATGGGTACAGTTGACATGGGATGAGAAGCGATAGTTTGTTGGTTGTGAAGTATAGTCATAGGGTTGTTGGATAGTGTTGTTCTAGGGTCTTGTGATTGGATGAAAGGTTGAGGTTTCGTAGGGAACAAAACATGGTCTAGATGGCTCTCGAGCATACCGAGCTAAACGGATTTGAGTGAGACATGATAGGTAGATGAGGACCGAGAAGGATTATATCTTGTGTAGGGGATTTTTGAGATTAATTGGGATAAAAATTGATAGATGGAGCAATTAAAGATGATTGCAAAAATTAAATATAAGGGGTAAAATAATATGTTGATGTAGAGGTTGATCCATATTAAATGATAATCAATTGACGATGATACAAAAATCCCTAAGAGAGATAAAAATGTAACAAACAATTCAAGTAGAAGAATTTTAATTATCTTGATTAAAATTTAGATGTGGAGGAAGAGGCTCAGAGGGAACCTAATGATATGGCTGTTCTAAGGCTAGTTTTAGGTGATGTTTAAGGCTAGAGTCCTCGATATACCCAAAGGTACGTGAGGCCCAAATCTATGTTGGTTCCGGTATGGGGCCTAGTATTGGGGCCTACCCCCTCACTTCATGGTCCCACAACAATAAGGGATTGGTGCTTAGCCAATATACGACAACTAGTTGTTTATACTCAGCCAGAACACTGAGTTGGTTTCTCTATTAGGTGATGAAATCCCAATAGTTATCACCTAGGTAGGAATGTTTGATACAAGTTTGATATTTAATATAGTTTGGTTGTGTGTGAGGGAGATTAAGTGGATATAATATATTAACCTCCTAATTAAACTATGTGATCAAGAAGGATGCAAGGTTAATTTTAAGCCCAAAAGAATGATTGATTTCGATGAGGACAAACAACAAAATGTGATGCAGAAATTGAAAAGAAAGGGAAAGGAATCACCTGAGAAATGCTTCCTTTTAAATTTTTTTTAAAATTTTGATGATTTTTTAGCAATAACGTAGCAAGTAAAAGCCTCTATAGCAAAAATATGTAAAAGGGTTAGTAGAATACATAAAACAACAAGAAAAATAATGTTAGAGGATGACTGACTATGTAATTAGGAGCAGTCATAGAGATCATCGGTGATTGAGTAATTGTTGGTAATTCACCCAATTATTGGCGATTACAAATTAGAAGGCATAAAATGAATAAAATTAATTTAAATGAAATAAAAGAGGGACTAAGGGTCCCACGGGTATGCGAGAATGTCCGAGTTTTTTTAATTTTCTACTTTAAATTAATGAAGTGAAATAAAAAAATAAAACCAATCTAAAAGATGGCGGGGTTTATTGATACCGTGATGATGGATGTTGATACTTGATGGATGAATGATGTCGATGGATCCAAGTGGATGCACAAATTCTTCTTTCTAATGGGATAAGCTACTTACAATGCACAAAAACTCAAAAAAATATGGGATTAGATAGATATATGGCGGATTTCTGGCAAAGGCCAGTCCCTGGAAGTCAATGGACTTCCTTGCAAGGATGTCAATCCATGTTCAAGAAATCAATCTAATAATGATAAGATAAAATTATAAAACAAATGATATAACCAACAATGTAAAGGAAAAGGGACTGATGTGGTCCACGACTATATGATGGTCTCATGCCGATACATGATCCAAAAGGAATCTAGGGATCACAAAATGGCTTAAAGGAGTAAAGATGTAGATATTTGTGCACTCACAAAGGTGAGAAGGATGATAGATTTGATTTAGATAATTGATAGAGTGCTAAAGATGGATCAAAGGAGCTTGATATGAATTTCTGAGACACTTGAAGGGCCTTGTGGTAATAAATTATGTGATCTAGATGTCTAAAAATCAAGCTTAGGGGTCAAAATAATTTTTAGACAAAAATCGCATGATGATTATGGTGAAGCATCATTGATTATGGTGAATCGTCAACGATTCTAGGAATCTTTAGAGATTCTAGTGAATCGAATTCAATTCTAGGAATGTTTAGTGATTACGGTGAATCACCTACAATTATGGGAATCTTCAACAATTACGGTGAATCGCATGTAATTATAGAATCTTCAAAGTGATTCTCGGGAATCTTCAGCGATTTTGGTGAATCACCTGCGATTCAGGAATCTTCAGCAATTCTTGTGAATCACCTATGATTCTAGGGAATCGCCTACGATTTTAGGAATCTTTGCGATGATTCAGTGAATCACTTATGATTGCTTGAAAATGTACATGCCACCAATGGATGAATATGGGACTCGAAAGGGATGCTAAAAAGGTTGATTTAAGCTATATATGATGCATAAACACAATGATTAATTGAATAAAGATACATACCTTGTATATGTTGATAAATGAAGACTATAAGATGATGTACTCCGAGAGAGGGAGATTACAAATGCAAGAAGGTTGTTGAGTTGATCCCTAGACATGTGAATGACATTTACATGTCGAAGAAAAGATCCTTGATGCCTTGAATGTTGTTGGGATGATCTCTGGATTTGTGAAAGGGATATGATATAAGGAAAATGTGATATGAAGTCCTTAGGCCATGTCCGACTATAAGCTAACCTCAAATGGAGGCCTGGAGTTTATTTCTATAGGGTTGTTAACAACCAGGTAGAATCACCTCGTGATTCATACGAGTTGCTAGCGATCCAGGTTTCATGGGAAAAAGGTTACAACTACCTCCCAAATCATTCTTTTATTTGTTTTATCAAAGGATTTGGGTTGAAAAGAGGTTATGTGGGTTAGGAATGTTGTTAAATGGTTGAGAAGTTGGTGATTTTGTTTTATTTGATTTGATTTTGGTTTCTAAGTGGTTTGGGTGGTTTTAAGAGGAGCTAGAATAGGATTTTACAACTTGTATAATGATATTTACATGGAGTAAATATAAGGGGGAGGAATAAGACTTAGGATAAGGATTTAATGGATAAAATGATAACTAATATGATAATGAAGGAGTCTTTAGCAGAGCGAGATACGGAGGATTAGTGGTGCTAATTTTAGGTCTCTACATATATATATATATATATATATATATATATATATATATCATGTAATCACCGATAACTCGTTACTTATAGAAAAATAATATCATGTAGAGTATCCAAAAATAATAATGAATGCTATGGACACCCTTGGTTGTGAAATCTTCACCTAGATCCACTATTTTTCCTCCCACAAAACAAAAATATTGCATAAGAGATTAATACAGAAGAAATTGTGAATCTACATCCAAGAAAACATGATCTCAAACCCTAAATGGGTATCTAAATTAAAATGGAAAGGAAATAATGAAAGGATGATCTTCAAATAGCTTTGAGCTTCCATGAATCTCCTCCTCCTCCTTCTCAAACCTACAACCAAAGGAAAAACAATAAAATGAGAGAAAAATGAAAACAAAAATAGTTTTTATGAGAATTCCATAAGGAAATTAGGGCTTCCTTGGTTTCCCTAAGATCCAATGGTGGAGGGCCCTTTGATCTAAGGGCTCTCTTTTAATCCTGATCTTTACTTTTTGAAATGGTTTTCCCCTTATGTTTTATTTTTGATAGGGAAGAATTTAACCTTAGCTTAGAAAAAATTAAAAGGGGCATGGGTCCATTTGGGTGACCAAATTGGACCCATGCCCAACATTCTTCCCTTTGGCCTTTTTATAACCTTATTTTTTCTAGATTTAAACTACACTCTTTTAAACCAACTTAATTAATTTGGTTCAACGTGTTTTAATAGCTGAAATAAAATATTTTTGAAATGGATCTCCTAAACCTGAACGAACCTTGGTGGGACTTTTAGTGATCATGTTATTGTGAACTATGATCATCTTTGTTATTATAATTTTGTAACCATGACTCAATTATATTATTATAAGAATTTTTATTCCAAGTTATTTTTTAATACAGGTTTCCTTTGGTAGTTGTTGGTTAGTTTGGAATTGTGCCCTTGGGTGGCACGACATTTGGTATCAAAGCTCAATTTCAACACCGGAAATCTGGGGCTAAAAATGTAACTAGTTGGTGGCTTGAATTAGGTAAACTACCCAATGAATGAACATTTCACCAAAACTTAATGTACCTTGCTCCCCCATGTGGAAGATGTTGGGCGTGGTACTAGGTGACATGTGATGAAGATTCAAGGTCATAAATGGTCTCCCATATATTATCCTAGAGAAAATTTTAGGATGTAAATATTAGATGCACTACAATAGATGATGGGAGTTATGTAGGATTTCCTTCTAGCGTAGTCAAATCCAACAAAGGAGGTCAATTATCATGATAGTGAGGCACACCCGGATGAGGCCTCACACTCCACCACACACCATCATGATTTGCCTCATTGTGAGAGGCCTAGTATCCCTTCACTATAGGTTGAGAGAGAAGTAGAGACACACCTTCTTGGTTAGGTGATTGGTGGTACTATTAAGGATATTATTCATTTTCAACCACTTACTTATGGAGGGATGATTGACGAGTTTGGGGCTGAGTCATGTATCTTTACTCTTGACAGTTTCTTTGGGTTGCACTCATATGAGAGAAATGTCAAGGCCCATCTTTCCATACACATCCTCCGAGATGAAACAAGTGTTTGTTGGATGAATGAGAAGTGAAAGATCCATTTGACATGTGATTCAAATACCTCGGGAGTTATTTGAGGAACGTCTTTAGGTCCGATACATGTCTGAGAACTTTTTTTAGAAGAGGATAGATGAGTTTCATTATATTTGATAGGGACTAAGCATTGTATCACATTAGTAGTTTCATTTTTGGACGTATTACAATATTTGGATTACCTTCAGGATGAGAAATTACATTTCAACAAGTTCATTAGGGGCCTTAATGAAAATTTAGTAAGGAAAGTGAGGGTTTTATCTCATATGACCTTTGGTGAAGGTAGTGGAGAAGGCTTACTTGGCAGAGGATAATAAGAAAAAGGCTTAGGACTCTCGGGATAGGAACATGAGCAAGTTACTCGAGTGAGTTTAGACTTTCGCAGGATCTCATGTCATGAGGCTCGCCCAATTTTGAGAGGAGGTTTTAGACCCACTCATTTAGATCTCGAGACCCCGTCCACACCCACAACAACACTCACAATACTACAATAGCAGAGGTATAGATGTCTTCATGACATTCGAGAGGTAGGGGCTAATGAGGTCATATTTTGGGTAGAGATTCGATACTAGGTAGCCATCAACCCCATCTAAATCATTCACAATAGTCCATTATGATAGGACTCATATGTTCAATTCATCATAACACATGAGGGAATCTATCATAGAGAGAGATACTAGGATGTTTTATTTGTGGATATCCTGACCATTATGCTTATTTTTATCCATAAAGAGCCTTTTTGGTTGATAGGAAAATGGATCTTATTTATGAGTAGATGGTAGGGGACGTAGGGCATACTCACCATTTCTACATTACGGTGGAAAAATATTAAGATGAGCACCAAACCATGGTTATTGAGACCACATGTATGATTAGAGGTATATTAGTTATTATTTTATTTAATCAAGTTCTTGTGATTCTTTTATATCACCTTATTTAGTGGATCGGTGTGGGATGGTTGCCTCTAGGAAGTTAGACAGATGGTAGGTAGAGTTGGCCCTTTGGGGTAGAAATTTCCATTGATACCTATGTTGAGAGTTGTATTCTTGATCTAGGTGTGTTTCCCACTATTGTAGACCTCCGTATTTTACCTTTGGGATCATATGAGGTTGTTTTGGGTATGGATTGGATTGATTCTCATCGGGCCAAGGTTTATTTTTGGTACAAGATCATCATGTTTTTTATGATATATGTTATTTGGCAGTGATATTTGGGGTTGAGACTAGTCTCCTTGTGTATGATCTCCACCATGCAACTAAAGTGAAGCCAGAGGAGACTCCAAAAATATCACCTTGTGTATTTTTCTATCATGATCAATGATAGGCTAGAGGATACTCCAAAAATATCACCACTTGATGATCATATTATTTTGAGAAAGTTTGATGACATCTTTCCTAGTGATATTTTTGGTATGTGATCACATAGAGGGGTGGATTTCATGATTGACCTTGTACAAGGTGTTACACCCATTTCACAAGTACCTTACAAGATGATGACTCCTGAGCTTCATGAGCTCAAGACTAAGTTAGAGGATTTATTAGATAAGGATATCATCGACTTAGTGTGTCTCCTTGGGGTACACCAGTGATATTTTTAAATAATAGCAATAGATATTTTCATTTGTGTGTTGATTTCATGAAAATAAACAAGGCAACAATGAAGAATCATTATCCTCTTCCTTAGATGATTTGTTTGATAAAATGCGGGAGACATGTTGTTTTCTAATATTAATCTTAAGTTGGGATATCATTAGCTATAAATTACAAAGGTAGAAATCCATAAGAGAAGTTTTCAGACTCGTTATGGGTACTACGACTTCATGATGGATCCCTTCGGGTTGAATAATGTGCCAACAACATTTATGAGCCTCATGATTGGGGTTTACAAGAAAGTTTTAGATCAGTTTGTCATTATGTTCCTTGATGATATTTTGATTTACTCACGCTCAGTGGAGGAGTACCAGGATAATTTGAGATAGGTGTTATAGGTTCTAAGGGAACACATGATTTTCAAGAACTTGGAGAAGTATTCCTTCTTCTAGTCTGAGATTATATAATTGGGCCACATCATTTCAAGTGTGCGTATATCTATAAATGCCTCAAATATTAAAATTTCCTTGATTGGGAAACCCCACCCAAAGTGACAAAGGTTCAAAGTTTCATGGGTTTAGCTAGATACTATCATAGGTTTATTTAGGAATTCTCTAGGAATTATCATCTCATTACTTCCCTTTAGTGTAAAGGGAAGAAGTTCATTTGGTCAGAGAAGTGCGAGCAAGATTTTGAGTTACTCAAGGAGAATTTTCCTTCTTTTCCTATCCTTGCATTCCTAGTTCCTTTGAAAGTTTTTTTGATTTACACGGATGCTTCATTAGAGAGACTTTGGGAATTTCTCATGCAGGAGCACTACATTATTTATTTTGAGTCCCGCAAGCTCAAGAAATATGAGCTTAATTACCCTACCCATGATCTTGAGCTTATGAAAATGGTGCATGCCTTACTACATTAGAGACATTTCCTTTTAGAAATACCATTTGTTTTGAGGACCGATCATATGCATCTACAACACATCTTTTTATATCCCAATATCAACACCCAATAATGGTGTTGGATGGAGTTCCTTTGTGAGTATGATTTGGATATTTAGTATATCAAGGGAAAGGAGAATTTTTGCATATGCCCGAGTAGACGAAGATATGATATAGTTTCCCCGATCTTGCGGTTAGACCTTTGGGACAAGATCCTTTAGCATCTTCCTAGTGACAAATTCTATGAGGGTGTCGGGTGAGTGGTGGAGTCACAGAGGCCCTTAGAGGGAAAGTATGTTGGTTGCACTTTATAGAATGATGGTATTCTATGGTATTAGAGGTACATTTACGTGCCTAGGGTGTAGGATATGTGCAAATTTTCTCTTTCGAGGCATATCAGGCCCCTTATATGGCTCATCCTAGGGTGAAGAAGATGCATGAAGACTTGAGACAATTATACTTTTCTCTAGGGTTGCATCACGACATTGTAGATTTTGTAGCTTGTTGTCTCGAGTTCCAGAGGGTAAAGGCTGAACATTATCACCCCACGGGTCTTATCTACCCACATGACATTCAGTGGAAGTGGGACGTGGTTTTTATGGACTTTATAGTTGGTCTTCCTACTTCATCATATCATCATGATGTCATCATGGTGATGGTGGAAAAGTTGACCAAGGTTGCCCACTTTTCACCTACAAAGGTCACTTATAATGTTTTTTCATAGCCTAGGTTTTCCTTGGAGAAGTTTTGAAACTGTATGGGATTCCAAGGACAATCATTTGTGATCAAAATACCATTAATACTTCAGATTTCTAGATATAATTTCAATCATATTTGGGCACACATATTGATATCATCTTCGCTTATCACCTAGAGATCATTGGGACGGATAAAGAGGGTGAACTAGTTCCTTGAGGATATGTTGAGGATGTATGTCATGGATCAATAGAATAAGTGGGAGAACTAATAATACCTTGTAAATTTTTCCTATGATAACAATTTCCACAACTCAATTGGCATGACGTCGTATCGGGATCTATATGGGATAATATGCAAGAAACCTTTGAGCTAAGATAGGTTAGAGGACATGATTTTTATTGGTTTGGATTAACTTTAAGACGTTGATTAGTATTTTATCCTTATAAGACAACATTTGGAGTAGCCTCGTGCATGCCATAAGGCGTATGCTAATGCTAAGAGGGTTGAACATCACTTCTTAGTGGGTGATAAGGTCTTTTTGAGAGTACGTCTACACAACGATCCAATCCATTTTGGAAAGAAATCTAAGATCTCCCCTTGCTTTGTGGGTCATTTTGAGATCTTGTATATTATTGATATTGTTACTTACTATTTAGCTCTATCACCATACCTATCACATGCCCACGGTGTGTTCCATGTTTTTGTGTTACGGAAGTATGTACTTTATATCTATCATGTTTTGGATTAGTTGGCCTTATAGGTGCAGGTGAAGGACATTGGACATTAGATCTCATATGTATCTTAGATAATAGGAGGATGGCCCTTGAGGATGAGAATATGACCAGAGTTAGGTTTGAGTGGGAAAAATACAATGAGACAAAGAGCTACTGTGAGGAGGCAACACTTTTTTGGGCACTGATATCCTTACCTCTTCTAGTGACTTCGTAGAGAAAGTCAATTATTAGAAGAGGGGATGTAGTTCCCACCTATTTTTCATTCTGTTGTGGAATATACTAACTCATTGTACCCATTGTATTAATTATTGTGGATTCATTTGATACTATGTTATTACCATTATTATTGTTTTTTATTAGATAGGGTAAAAAGTAGGGATAGGCTCCTAGAGGCCAAGTACAAAATATTACATCGTGATAGAAGAAAAGCTGGAAAAAAAGGAAAAGGACCCCAAAGTTAAACAAAATTAACTCTAAAATAGAGAAGGGGGTCTAAGAAACAGTGAGCAAAAGAGATCTAAGCCATTAAACAAGAAAAAATAGAGAAATTTCCCTGAAAGTCCATGTGCGAGTTGAGGAAAAAGTTCCATTAGTTAGCTTTACTTTTTTAGAGGGATTAACCTCCTTGGTCTCCTCTTTCGTGCTAGAATCCAAATTCAGCTTCATCTAGGGGGTTTCCTTGACATCCTCCTCAGTGTCCTCCTCCTCTTCCTCTTCATCAGAACTGATCCACCTCCTTTTCCATTTCTCTTTTTCCACAACATCTAGAAGAATGCCCAAATCTCGAACCAGAGAATCCAACTGCTTGATATCCCCATGGATGTTCTTCTAGGCCAAGAATATTTTCTTGGTGGCTTCGATACTATCAATCATTCCCTTTCTCACCACTGAGTTAGTCTCTTCCAGGACCTAGAAAACCATCTCCAAGTACTGAAATTTGTTCTTCCACATATCAATACCATGCTCTCCTTCCGAGGTAACTTTATCCTTCCCCTTCAATGGATGACTTCCGATTTTCCATCCCTTCCCCATTCTTCCCATCACCCATCTACTTAGAACCTAGATTTCCTTCCCTCATTTTGGACAGACACTCAGCTAGGGTAATATCCTCCTCCTCTTCAATTAGGGGCATTTGTTTATCCCGAGTTGGATTCCCATTACAAAATAGGAGAAGAATGAGGCCCTCGTGGATGGGAGACTCCACCTTACTCTGTTAGAAATCCCTCACCGAGGTGGTCAGAGACATAAAAATATAGAAGGGGATATTGAGAAAATTCTTATGTCTAAACATGTTCAGAAATGACAAGTGGTGGGTATATATCTTGCGATACTTACCCTCCAGAGTCAGATACTTCATGATGTGTAGGAAGACCTCTCTCCACACCCTAGGAATGTAGGTATGAGTGATACCATCGGTGAAGTAATGGACAATTTCCTTTCGAAAAGAAATTATTGATTTCATACTCTCTTTGATTCCTATCCTTGAATATTTTCATACCTTCCATGTCCATTCCAGTAGCACGGGCTATGGCTTCCTCCAAAATTTCTATTTCCATGCCACAAATCACCACTTTCCCTTCCTTCCACACCAATCCCGAACTCCATAGTAAGCGAGGGATCATGCCCTTGGAGTCTGGTGATAAAGTTCCTAAAACCCCCAATTCAAAAAAGGTGCCACATAGACTTATCCTCCAAAATATGCCCATGGGTGGGACTGAGACTCTGGTTCTATCACTACCCATGACAGCTAAACAATGCACAACACTTTGAGGTCTACAATTTTTGAAATTATACTTATATTTTGAAGAATAGCTTAAGCCAGACACGCTTTTACAATATTGGAAAATGAACCCATTATTCTCCCTCGCACTTAAGGTGAAGTGCTTACAACTTTTCATGATTGATAATATCATTAATATGCAGGTATGACCTCACCTTTTTGCCACACCTTGTAATCATTATTTTGAACTCCCTCATTTTCTAATCTATCCACACAAGAATTTCCTATGTGAGGGATATGAGTAATGATATGGGAATCAAAGTACTTAAGGTGTTCTTTAGTATCATTAATAATATTTCCCAAGATCCAATTATTGTGACTAGTCTTACTGATTGCATTTAAAATGAGAAGAGAGTCCCCCTCAATAAGGATATGTTTAATTCCTTTCTCCTTTACAAGACTAACACCCCAGAGAAGAGCATGAGCTTCAGCCACATTATTTCTCTGAGTCCCCAAAGGACCAAAGCATAGGCTAAGATCCAATCCCCATTATGATCCCTAATTATGCCTCCTCCACCAGCTAGGCCAGGGTTACCTTTAGAAGCCCCATCAAAATTAAGTTTGACTTTTCCCCTTTCAGGTTTGGACCATTTAATTTTAGTGGATGGGAAACTGACTTGAGGTGGAATGAAGGTGAACTATTTGAGCACTTCCTCTTCTCTACTAGAAGCAGCCTTTTTAGACTTCACCTTAATGAGTTTGGAGTTCTCTTTAATTGAGGAAATCATCCCAGACACTAACTTTTTGAAATTGTCCTTCTGATTTCTGAAGATGAGAGAATTTATTTCCTTTCATAAGCTCCAAAAGAAGTGTGGCAGGGCCATTTTCTAGGTAGCCATAAGAAAGGGATACCTAAAAGGGCAATCCCATTGTAACCAACATTCTTCAATGGACTTAGGACAGACCCATTGGACCTTGAAAAGCTCCAACACCTTGGACAACACCCCTCGAGCGAAGGGGCATGAGATGAGGAGGTGGTTGACACTTTCCTCCTCTTTTTTGCAAAGGACACACCTGTTGGGGAGGAGCATGCCACATTTCCTCAAATTTTCCACAGTGAGGATTTTATTTTGAGCAGCCAACCATAGGAAAATGTTAACTTTAGGTAGAAGGTATTTTACCCAAAGTTTACTCTAGTAATATTTTTGGCTAGAATTCTTGAAGTTAAGGAGGTAAGAAAATTTAATAGAGAAATTTCCATAATCCTCTTCCTTCCAAATAATAGAGTCCTCATTTTGTTGGAAAAGAGGAATATACATGTTCTTTAACTTTGAGTTGAGGTCATCAAAAACTGAGTGTCCCCAATGAATTTGGGAGGGGGAAGCACCTTCTCCCAAAGAACAAGATTGTTGGAGAAGCTCCAATAGTCCTTAACCCAAACTTTACCATTGTCTTCAAAGAACTGCACCACAGTTCTCCGGGATCATCCTCCACAAGAGGTTTATCAGAGATCCAAAAATCCCTCCAAAAGTGAATTCTATCACCTTTCCCAATGTTCCATTTAATACCCCTGCTCAGGATCTCCCTAGAAGAGAGAAAATAATTCCAAAAAAAGGATCCCTTAGGGATATTGTCCTGCAAAAATAAAGTCTCTATTCTGCCAAAGTATTCCTTAAATATTTCCTTTTGATGATATCAATCCATAGGCCCTCTTCCTTTATCACTCTCCAACCATCTTTATCCACAAGAGATTCATTCATGAGTCTCATATTCTTTAATCCCAACCCCCACAATCCTTAGGCTTGGTCACTTTTTCCCAGGCCACAAGAGGAAATTTGAACTTCTCCTTAGCCCCAGCCCACAGAACCTTTTTGAATTTTTTCAAGAGCTTCCAAAATCTTACCCGGAAGCCAAAAAAGGGACATGACATAGATTGGAACACCTTGAAGAGAGCTTTGGAGGAGTTGAATTTTTCTAGCTTGAGATAGGAGAATCCCTTTCCAAGAAGACAACTTATTGGAAAATCTCTCGAGTAGAGTGTTCTAGATGGAATGATTTAGTTTTTGTGAATGAGGGGCATTCCTAAATAGGAGTTAGGAAAATTTGTCTTACAGCCAAAAATGTGGGCCAGTCTCTCTTGGAAATGCTCTTCCACATTTATGAAGAATATAGCACTTTTGAGGAAGTTGACTAGCTGGAGAGACCTCCTCATACTCATTCAGAACCTCTTTGAAGATATAGGCTTCCTGTATAGATTCCTTCCCCATCAATAAATTTTCATCCACAAATTGGTTTAGGTAGGTAGGCTAAAGGCCATTAGAAATTTTGAGACCTTGCAAGAGGTTAAGGGAAACCGCCTGATTGCAGAGTCTACTTAAATTTTCCACCACAATTACCATTATTACTATTGATGATATTATATTATGTATATTATATTAACATTAGGATGCTAACTTATTTTGATAGGATATTCTTGAGGCATTCAATTTCGATGTATATTTTATTATTTTTATGGGTATTGATATAATTTCATGGATAGTTTGGATTGTGATTACGTGGTTTTATTATAGATACATTACAGATGCATTGATGTAACATTTTCTCGTTACAATGGATGGATGATCGTAGTATGACCGACTTGATTAGCTACTTTTTATTTTGGCTGGAGTATTATCATATTGCATGTGTCATATTATATCATTTAGTCTCTAGTATTGGACATGTATGTTGTTTGATTCTAGTGTATAGGTGACATGTGTTTCCATATGAGAATGTGGGACTCAAGAAGGGAATATCTAGCTAGTACAATAGACCATGATGGGCCAAATCTCCTCCCCCTATTTATTTTGTCTACTTTGTTTGGAATATGGTTAAAATGTTGAAATTCTACCCCTTTTGGTTATGTATTATCTTATTTAAATTTTATTCTATGGTTGTGCACCTACTTTGGTATATATTTTAGTTTATTAACTTAACCCCCTTCTCTTATTGCTCATTTGTGTTGTTTTTAGTTCTAACCCTTCCCACCTTGTGGGATTGGTTTATTCTTTAATGTTTTGGTTAAAATGGGATTAAAGGAATCCCAAAACTAATATTTGAGAAAGAAGTGACATTTTGAAGGAGTAAAAAGCAAGCAAAGGGATAAATTTACCTTGAAAAGAGCCCCTAGGCTATATACCTATGGGTGGGTGAGATCTTTTCAAGGCTAATAGAGCCCATTTTCCTCCTTTTCCTCTCCTTTAACCTCTTTCAATTATGTTTCTTGGATTTTGGGGATTGATTTATATTTGGGTTGCATGCTTCTCCTTATGGAGATTGATTTGATTGTATTGGAATTATTATTTTTCTTTTAATGAATTTTTGTGTAATTTTGGGGATGGATGATTGGTTGAGTCTTGGGTGGAGGGTGGTGTTGGAGCTCAAAATTGCACCCTTCCACAGTCATAGACAGCCATGCAATTTTGAGGAAACATGGGACTATCTCTAAGTTGTGGGACTCAAACTGAGACAGACCTTTGGAGAAGGCCAACTTCCTCTACCTATTCCTAATGTTAAACTGCTCCTAGAAAGGGAAATGTAGCTAACTAATCCTAAACTAACCACTCCAGAGGACTAGGGAAGAGATAGATGCATAAAATGAAATCCTACACTAACGGAGGTGATAACACCAAGAATAATGGTGGAGATATTCTTAGTGAGTGAAAATAGGAAGAAAACGAAGTAGGAGAGGGTAGACAAAGGTGACACAATCCAAAACAACATTCAAATTGCTATCGTGTTTAGCACAAAAAAATTGAATCTGTAAGGAAAAAGTATGCACAATATACCTAGAAAGGAAATGGAAGGCAAGAAACACAATAAAAGACAAGCTAGGGTGGAAAAAGCCAAAAACACGTATTTTATTGCCTAGAAAGATGCACAATCCATTATAAGATAAATATAAGGAAATAATTTTTTGCAAAATGCTAAGATTTGAGGCCTAAAACTCACAAGATCTAGAACAATTTTGTGAGTTCCTTTATAATTTAGAAAACTCCCACCAAAAAATGAGGGGGTTTATATATATATAGAAAATTTGCCTCACCTACCATGCATTAATTTTCTCATAGCTAGTTGAGCCACCTAAACTACCGCCATTAATTTTTGACCTACATCTAATGTTTATATTGCTAGGTGGCTGCATGTTCATCCTACTACCACATTCTTACATTAGATACTGATCTATACCAAGTGGGTGTATCTTACATCCACCCGGTTGCATCATACCGGTGTTGTCATGTGATTGTGTCTTACCATGTAATTCTGATTAGGGGTGGTCGATTGCATCCTTTATGTCGGGAGGCTACATATTGTAACCACCCGGTTATATTCTATCGTCACCCAACTAGAGCCACCCACCATAATAACTTGTTAATTGGGTCAACCATCATGTAATCACCCATATGCATACGTCTGCAACCATCGACCGCATTTTACTATCACTTGGCCTCAATCACCATCCTATGACCTTGTGCTTCTACCACTCGCCACACCATCGTTTGACCCACAACGCTGAAGACAGGACAAAGACAGGACAACATCGAAGAACTAGGTTATCGATGGGGAAGTAAGGAGGATACATGATGGAAAAAGGGGAAGAAGATGATACGGGAAGGGAAATAAGACAAGGGGTGGGAGAGAGAAGAGGATGACAAATAAAATGATGTAGAAGGAAGGGAATACAAAAAGAGTGTAATAAGTGAAAAGGGAACAATATAAGGAATGGTCGAGAGAAGAAAGAGGGGAGGAATGACATCGCTAGAAAAGATGCGGAGATGCATGAAATGAGGATACTAGGATGATGAGAAACTAGAAAAAGGATGTATGATGAAGACAGTAAAGATATTGAAGAGGGTGAAGAGAAGATGGAGAGATGGGTAAGAAGCAACAAGAAAGGGTGGGATTGAGGGAAAAGAATAGGAGATAAAATAGAATGGGGATAGAAGAGGAAATGCCAATGACGGGACGTTAGGAAATCCCCCTTAAAATGAGTGGTGGGGAAGGGTGAGAGAAAAATGAAGAAAAGAGAAAGCTAATGAGGATTGGAAAGGGTAACGCCAACAAAGGGATGTTAGGGAAAGCCCTTTTACAATGAGTGGTGGGCTTAGAGGAGGGAAGGAATGAAGGGAAACTCTAGAAGGTTCAAGGGAGTGAATGAGGTCGTGCGAGAATGAGGATTGATGATTTTTAGGGAAAGCCCATTTACAATTATTAGCACGGGAATAGAATATGATGATGAAAGAATGATAGAGGAATGTTAACAATAATGGTGAATGCGTGTGTGGGTAGAAATGTGGGGGGAATTTGAGAAGATGAAGTGGAAAGAGTAAAGAAAATGGGAGGGATGAGTTGGGACTAGGTGAAAGCGAGGAGAGGATGCGGGTGATGAGGATGAACAAGGTGAGGATGAAGAACCAAGACATGAAAATAATGGGAAGAAACGGTATGAAGGATGATGGATCAAGAAGGGGAAAATGGGGGAAAATAATGTGATTGTAGGCGGAAGAGATTAGATGTATGTTGTAAGAGGATATGTGAAGAAAGGATAATAGTAGGAGGAAAAAGTGGGTAGTAGGAGATACCAGGTGGAAGAAGCGATCAACAAAGTGAACGAAGAATGAGGCGGGGGAGAAGTTCACGATGACAAGTTAAGTGTAGGGAGGACCTGTCGACACTAAAATTTTCCTCCATAATTTCTATTTCATTAATGTATGTATTAGGAATATGATGTTGTTAAGTATAATTAGTAGTAACGTCCGATAGAAGATAACGGCGCCATCGATGCAGTGCCGCCACTAATGTGGAGTACTGTATGAATGATCAATCTGATAGGAATGTTGTAAAAAGTAAATATTTGTCGTAAGTGGTCCAAAGTAATGTTAAAATGTCAAAGTTTGGGTAATTAGAGAAGTAGGGTCTACATGATTAGGAATTAGAAATATTATATTGGTAATAAGGACAAAGAGTGAGGTCATAAATATTTTGTGTATTTTATTTGTAAAAATCTAAAAATGTGGAACCCATCTAAAATGATAAGTTTTATCTTATCTTAAAAGATAAGCTTACATGCATACGAGATAAGAGTTAAGGTATGGAATATGATTTGTCGAGTGGATTTCTTATCCTATCTTAGAGATAAGATGGATAAGCCCTGGAAGTTCTATAAATAGAGAGGCCACCCCCTCATTTAGCATAGAAGGAAGTAGTGAGAAATATTGTAGGAAGTGTGCGAAGGAAGCCATCAGTTTAAAGGTGTGTTGAAGAAGCCATTAAGAGGTGTAATTGTAAAGTTTCTCCCATAGTCTTGGTGAAAGGCAAGTGAAGTCAATAACACTTGAAGTACCTCATGGGTGAGATTGTAACAATTTCATGTTAATATTATAATTTACTTTGATATTTCAGATTTGTCATCATTTCGTCTTATCATAGTTGATGGTATTCTTGTGTTATGTTGTTGTTTTGTTTCAGATTATATCCACCAAACTAAAGGCGTGTATTAGTAAATAATCATAAAGACGAGGAGTTATCAGTGAAGAATTATCATAGTGCGATTGGTGATGACATTTTGGTTCCGTTCTACGGGACCATTCCTCGTTGGTGGATTTTCTGGAGAGATATTCCCACTTAGTCAAAAATCAATTGGAGGGTAACCTTGTTTTTACTGTGCATAGTAGTTACCATGGTAAAGTCATTTTTGCCATGAATAGTAGTTACCATGGTAAAGTCATTTTCTTGGGAATAGTATTTACCGCATGATAAAGTCACTTTTACCGTGAATAGTATTTACCGCATGAATAACTTCACTTTTTTACCGTGAATAGTGTTTACCACAATAAAGTGGGTTTTTACGGCAAAGTAAGTCAAGTTTTACCATAGTTCTACCGTGGTCATTTCTATTTTACCTCGTAGAAGGTGTAAAGTCACTTTCTAGTATAGTGATTCCAATTATTTGTGCACATAAGTCTTGTTGATTGTACTTGTGGGTTGGTATTTCACGGTGGTTACTTTTGAAAATGGGAAAGATTCTTTTTTCAGCTCAATCTAATGAAGATGCTTCTTCTTTCATTCAAGAGTTTAAACGATCTTGTATTTGTAATGGCCTTATAAGAAGGGAACAATGGACTGAATTTTTCCTACCTTTTTGGATGGTTCAAAGACTTAGGTGGTTTGAAACACTAGGTGATAATGTGAAAAATTCATGGGATTTATTAACCGAAAGTTTTCTTGAAGAATTTGGTGAACAACGAAATATGCGAGATCTCATGATTGAGATCACAAAGCTATCCCAAGGAGAAAAGGAGAAGATAAGGGATTATCATGCTCGTGTTCTAGAGCTAAGGAGGAAGCTTGATGCCCAGATCCGGAAGGAAGGATTAGCGGATGGGTTGATGAATGGCGTGGATAATCTCCTCTGTAAGCACTTCATTCTTGGGATGAAGCCAGAGATCAGACAACGAGTGAAGTATGACCGCCCAGCTACCATTGAACAAGCAAAGGAGATTGCAAGAAGGCAAGAAGAAAGCATGGAAGAGGAGCCCAAAGAAATTGTTGCTAAAGTAGAGCCTACACCAAAGCACCTTTGGTCCAGAATCCACAACCACTCCCAGTGAGCACAAATATTTATCCTAGTACATCTACCGAGTATGAAGATCCGCTCAAAAAGATGGGTCGGTTAACTATTAATCTTCTTCAAGGAAAAGAATTTAGTTCTCAGGGAGGAGATAGAGGTCCAAAAAGAAATATTTATGAAGTTGTATGTTATGGTTGTTATAAAAAGGGTCATTATAAGTATAATTGTCTAGATAGAGCTTCTACATCTGGTAAAGGAGATAATGATAAAGGAAAAGCACCTGTGAATTCTTTTGATGTAGTAGATAAGAGCAGAAATAATGAAGTAGATGTGTTTGTAACAAAAAGAAAGAAAGAAAAAGATAATCAAGATGGAAATGATCCTAAGAAGATGAAAGGAGAAACTAATAAGAAACATAGGAGAAGAAAGTTGGGTGTGCAAGATTTTCTGATTTCACAGGGGCAAGGACCATACTCCATCTGGAAGATCTGTCCAAAAGGCCTGCAAATATTACATATGGTCAACTCTTGGCTATGTCTTCTGAGAAGAGGCGGGAGCTGCGAAGTGGACTCAATGCTCGACGAAGAAAGGAGGTTGAGGTCCCTATTTTAGAGGCAGAGGTGGATCCCTATGCTCCACAAGCTGAGGTATTATGTAATGGTATTTCAATTCATGATGTCTTAGTTGATGGAGGTGCTGCAGTTAATGTAATGACCGAGTCTGTAATGAATATGTTGGGTTTAAAAATTGATCACCCTTCAACACTTATGTTAAGGTCATTAAATAAAGGAAAAACTAAACCGAAAGTGTAGTTTCAAATGTGGCAATATCTGTTATGGGTGTTGTATGTGTGGTAGACTTTTAGGTGATGAAAAATGGTAATCTTGTTACATACCCAATCTTTCTTTGGGAAGACCATGGCTAAGGAGAGTTCATGCAAGAAACTAATGGAATGAAGGTTTCATGACACTTGGACGTGGTAGAGAGAGGGTGAAGATAAACATGATCCCTCGACATCATAAGGCAGTAACCTGTGGATTCAAGTGATGAAACTGATGATTAGACATCCTCTGATTACTCTAGTACTAGTGAAGTGGACACTGAAGATGAATAAAGTGAGGTTGATGTTTCAGTCATGGATATCCTTCCAGTCACACCAACTCATGACCTCATAAAATTATCTGAAGAAGAAGTTGATGATCGTCTCCAACAAATAAAGATTGGTGATGTTGTGATGGAGAGTGAGAAGGAATCCTACCTCCAACTCTTTCGAAGGTACATACACCTATTCACTTTTGATTACAAGGAACTCCGTCAAGTAAGTTGGGTAGAACATTCTATTGAGCTGGTAGATGGTGCTAAGCCCATAAAGCAAATGCCATATAGAATGAATCCTAATTTTTCCAAGACTGTAAAAGAAGAAATAGATAAGTTGCTTGATGACGCAGATTCATATTTCTTGTGGAGAATTCGAGAATGGGTTTCTCCCATTGTGATCTCAATAAAAGAATGGGAAGCTACACATTTGTGTTGATTACAGGAAGCTCAACAAGGCAACAAAGAAGGATCATTACCCTCTTCCATTTTCGAGATCAGATCTTGGACGAAGTAGGCTGGCCAGAGTGCTATAGTTTTCTTTGATGGATATAGCGGCTACAACCAAGCTCGTATAGAAGAGAGAAAGATCAGCTGAAGACCACGTTCACCACTCCTTGGGGAACGTTTGCTTATAGAGTTATGCCTTTTGGGTTGTGTAATGCTCCAGCAACATTCCAGCGTTTGATGAATAGGGTGTTCGAACCCTACATTGGGACCTTCATCAGAGTATTTCTGGATGATTTTTACATCTATGGGAGTAAGTTGGACCACCTGCACCAGATGGAGACAACATTTCAAAGGTTAGATGAAGCACAAGCCTCACTAAACCCTACAAAGTGTGTCTTTGGATGTTCTAAAGGCGTTTTGTTATGGCATGTTGTATCCAGAGATGGTATTAGTAATCGATCCTGATAAAGTTTCAAAAATCAAAGATTTACCATTTCCTATGAATAGAAGTAAGTTGAGATCATTTTTAGGCCATGTGGGTTACTATAGAAGGTTCATCAAGAATTTCTCAAAGATTACACAGCCACTAACCCAGTTCTTGAAGAAGGATGTTACTTATGAACCAGGAAATAAGGCGCATGAAGCTTTTGGACAACTGAAGGAAGCCCTGGTGTCTTCACCTGTTTTGAAGAATCCAGATTGGAGCAAGCCATTCATTGTGTACACTGATGCCTCAGATGCAGCACTAGGAAGTACTTTGAGCCAAAAGGATGAAAATGGGAATGAACATTCAATTTACTTTGGGAGCGATACAAATGAGCAAATCTTGAGGTAAATTATATCAGAATCGAAAAAGAGGCTCTGGCTATCATTTTTGCTGTAAATAAGTTTAGAAATTACTTGCTAGGGAAAAAATTTCTAGTTGTAACAGATCATCAGGCTCTAAAATATATTGTAAATAATCCTAACCCATCAGGGAGGATAGCAAGATGGATAATTTTGCTACAAGAATTTGAATTTGATATTATAGATAGGCCAGGAAAGAAGCATGTCAATGCAGATGCACTCTCTCGAGCCTATGATGGTTTAGGATCATCTTGTGATGATGATGATTTCCCGATGCAGCCTTGTTATCCCTTGACACAATCCCTAGTGAATACATAGATATTTGGAATTATCTGAATGAATTCAAGTTTCCTGATGGTGCCAATGCAAAGACTAAGAGAAAGATTACTCAAGCCAGTCATCCATATTCTATTATGCATGGAGTATTATTTCGAATAGGACCTGATGGATAGTACAAGAGGGCAGTTGGACGTGATCAAGGGAAGGAACTGCTAGAAGAATTCCACAATGGTACATGTGGAGGGCACTTCTCTAGACAACTTACAGCAAGAAGGATCTTGGATGCAAGTTATCACTGGCCCACTCTTTTTAAAGATTGTTATAATTATTGTAAGACGTGGTATTTGTCAAACATATGGTAACCGTAAGACTTCATCAACTCCATTATGCCCTATTCTTCCACTTGGTCCCTTTGAAAAGTGGGGAATAGACATTGTAGGTCCACTTCCAACTACCTCATGCCAAAATAAGTATATTGTAGTTGCCATAGATTATTTAACCAAGTGGGTTGAAGCTAGGCCATTGAAAACAACTTCCATGGATGAAGTGGCAAGGTTCATATATGAACGCATTGTCACCAGATTTGGTTGTCCATTAGAAATTGTAACAGATCAAGGAAGCCACTTCATTAATGAGGTGGTAGAAGCCCTAGTCAATAAGTTTTCTATTAAGCACAGGAAGGCAACAACATACAAGCCAAGCACAAATGGACAGGTGGAATGAACAAATTTTGTGTTGTGTCAAATTCTAGCAAAAGATGTAGCCTTGCAGGTACATAAGTGGGATAAAAGGATTCATGCAGCATTGTGGGCATATAGGGCAACATCAAAGTCAACAACAGGATACTCCCCATTTCAGTTGGCCTATGGCATTGATCCAGTTCTTCCTATTGAGTTTGATATTCCCACTGTGAGAGTTATGAAAAATGAAAGGATGGATGAAAGTGATTCAGTAAAAGAAAGGTTGGTACATCTTCATTTGCTAGAGGAAATGAGGGAAATAGCAAAGGATACAAGCCATAAGAAGAAAATGAAGCAGAAGGAATACTTTGATCAAAAGATCCGGTGGTCTCCATTTCATGTGAATGACTTGGTTCTAGTATATGATTCTAGATACAAAAAAAGAAGACAGAGAAAATTTCTTCCAAAATGGATGGGGCCCTACAAAATAGCAGCTATGCATGAAAATGGTACGTACCAACTGGAGGAATTGGATGGCACTCCCATTACGAAATGGGTCAACCACGACAAGTTGAAGATTTTCCAAGCACCAGAATAGTCTACTCCGAGGACGGAGTAGAAGCTAGGAAGGGGGAAGATGTCGACACTAAAATTTTCCTCCATAATTTCTATTTCATTAATGTATGTATTAGGAATAGGATGTTGTTAAGTATAATTAGTAGTAGCGTCCGATAGAAGATAACGGCGCGCCATCAGTACGGTGCCGCCAATAATGTGGAGTATGGTAATAGTCAAAGTACAATAGGAATGTTGTAAAAAGTAAATATTTGTCGTAAGTGGTCCAGTAATGTTAAAATGTCAAAGTTTGGGTAATTAGAGAAGTAGGGTCTACATGATTAGGAATTAGAAATATTATATTGGTAATAAGGACAAGGAGTGAGGTCATAAATATTTTGTGTATTTTATTTGTAAAAATCTAAAAATGTGGAACCCATGTAAAATGATAAGGTTTATCTTATCTTAAAAGATAAGCTTACATGTACAGATAAGAGTTAAGGTATGGAATATGATTCATCATAGTGGATTTCTTATCCTATCTTAGAGATAAGATGGATAAGCCTAGAAGTTCTATAAATAGAGAGGCCACCCCCCTCATTTAGCATAGAAGGAAGTAGTGAGAAATATTGTAGGAAGTGTGCGAAGGAAGCCATCAGTTTAAAGGTGTGTTGAAGAAGCCATTAAGAGGTGTAATTGTAAAGTTTCTCCCATAGTCTTGGTGAAAGGCAAGTGAAGTCAATAACACTTAAAGTACCTCATGGGTGAGATTGTAACAATTTCATGTTAATATTATAATTTACTTTGATATTTCAGATTTGTCATCATTCCGTCTTATCATAGTTGATGGTATTCTTGTGTTATGTTGTTGTTTTGTTTCAGATTATATCCACCAAACTAAAGGCTATGCATTAGTAAATAATCATAGACGAGGAGTTCCAGTGAAGAATTATCATAGTGCCGGATTGGTGATGACAGCCCTAACCCTAGAATAGATATAGGTTTATAAGTCATAAAACTAGGATAAAGATAAGTATCCTAATAGGATTATAAATAAGAGTAACCAAGGGTGGATAAATCCAGGTGGCATAATATAATAGGATAATGCAATAAATCAAAGTAAACATTGATAAGGTATGGAAGAGATTAAACTAGTAATAACACAAATAATAATATTATAATTCAATACATTTGAGATATAATGCAAATATATAGAGGAGTGTTTCTATAAAATAGAAAACCTCCTATAACAACTCTCTAACAACTCACTAAATACATGAGTTGTTAAAAAAATTCACAACTCACTAATATTACATTTAGAGTTTACTGTACCAACAATAATAACTATGTAAACTTATTATAATCCATGAAGCACTAATTAATATTCTTAACATTCCCCCCCTTAGTGCGAATATGGGAAGAAAGCACATCTGAAAAATTGGAGACAAAATTGTATGTCTCCGCATACTTTGAGGTTTACATACGGTGGCTTAGGATCTTGCTATCCTGGATCTTTCTACACATGACCAATCCACTTCTCCACAATGAATCCCATACTGGATGATCACACTTCATAGATTCACATAAATACGCAAACTCAATAGTTCCCAATTTCACTTCTAATGAACGCTAGATTTCACCAGCCGATCGATGTTATAAGTATGACACAAAGAATCTCTGAAGTCAGAGGATCACTCTAGTTTAGCTTCCCTCCTATACAACTATTCATAGATTCCAAAATGCACATCCTCCACATTTCAAATTTTAGCAGGGAATGAAAACCATGTTTTATTTCTACACATGCCACTCAAAGAAAACAACTGAAATAATAAAAATGTGCAACCAATGTTACATGTGATCTCGTCATTAGTGAATGACGAGAGGCGTTAATCGTCCTCCATCCTCCATTGCCTCCAACCTCAAATTTTCACTACTTTGTTAGTAGATATGGCTTTGAGGCTCATGTATATGCATTTTATAAATCAAACCTCGAGTTCCACGAAAATGTGTTCATAAGACAATTTTTTTAATAATAATTTTGACTCTTTTAACACTATCATAATACAAAAATGAAAAATCAATTCTTACAAAAGTAATTAAATATTACATTTGAACAAACAATGACTCAATATATATTAACTTTAAAAATAATAATGGATGACTAACTAACTTTATAACAAGAAGTAGAGAAATATAACTCATAACCAACTCATTACCAAAAACATGGACACGTAGCTGAACTTAAATTGTTTGTTGTCAATGCATGCCCGATCATTTCTCACGAAGGAAGCTCTAATGTTCACAAAATCTACTCAGAAGTATAAGTGCGTGGAGATTACAACAGAAGGATAGAGTTCTCCATCTCTTTGGCATGCAAGTGGAGATTTACAACTTTAATCCTCGATGTGATTTTAATACATATCCAAAAGATCTAAATCTTGATCCAAAAACTACAAATTCTTATGAACATGATCAGATTATCCGGTGCAGAAATTGTATGAGTGTTATATGAAAGCGTATGTCTTTTTCTAGCACAATGGATGAAATGATCATAAAATCCACTACTGTGTTTGATTATACACTACATCCAGATATTTCCTTCTCTTCTATTATTGTAAAGGCACCAGTTAAGCCTCTATTTTATTTATCTATTCACCATTGACCATGAACTCAGGCTTTCATGCATATTCCTAAACACATGTAAATATATAAAAACTTGATACATGCAAGAGATGATAGGAATGTGATGGTGCAGTCATGGGATGATGGGATTTGATTATTCTGACATAAATAGTTTCGTATTTCTCTATACTCCTATTAGATATGCCTTAGTGGAAGATACTACGGGCCCAGAAATAGATAGATAATAAAAAAACATGAAGAAAGTAATGCACATGCCAGATCCAACCATATATTGAAAAGATCTCATATGCTTGATTGAATATCATACAAATGATAAATTTGAATTCAACGTATATGAGCCATAGATATTTCAGAGTGCAGATCTCCAATGTCAATTCTTTGTAAAGTGAAAACACAACAACGTTACCAAATTTGATGCATTTTGACAAGAAGAATATAATAGTAGTTCACAAGGAGACTCGAACCTTTTCTAACTTTCTCCGACGAGAACATATAGATAGACACTCATGGTTGGATCCCTATGAACAATCTAATATTCCATTATGAGAAAAATTGAACCTTCTTGCTCTGATACCAATGATAAGGTATGGAAGAGATTAAACCAATAATAACATTGAATAATAATATTGTAATTCAATACATTTGGGATACTTTGAAAATATATAGAGGGAGTGTTTCCTATAAAATAATAAACCTCTTATAAAAATTCTCCAACAAATCACTATATATGTGAGTTGTTAAAACAATTCACAACAAATCACTAATATTACATTTAGAGTTTACCCGTACAAACAATACTAACTATGTAAACTTATTATAATCTATGAAGAACTAATTAACATTCCTAACAAACATATATCTATTCTAGTATATAGTAATGAATGACCAATATAAAGAATACACATACAAGATAAAATACTAAAGATGGTTATAAATACTTATCTATAGCATGTGTGTGACCTTTGATGCCTAATCCTCCCAAGCGATAATATTATTGAGAGAGAATCACTATAGTTGGAGAAGGGAAAATATAAAAATAATGTCTCCAATCTTAACTCACTATGATGACCCAAATGTAAAAGAGGTAAGATCAAAGACTTCAAGTAAACAAATAAGTGTGAAATAGTATAAATAGTGTGAGCGGGAGTAAGTGCAAATGTTTATAATTAGTTATAAATTGGTTATTTTACAAGGAGAAAGGTCAAGCAAATATACTCAATGTCATATCTTGTGGGAAGTGACATCAGCTATGGAAAAAACAAAATAGACACCATTGACCATGGGCGATAACATCAACCTTGGGGAAACCCTAAGGTCAAAAAGTGTAAAATATGAGGAACCAAGGATGGAATATAAATAAAGGTCAATGATGAAGGTCCAAGGTGACCGCTAATAGAGATAACAATGTTCTATAAGCATAAACAAGTAGATACTGATGCGACAAGTGGATATAATGGGTGTAATGTGTGAACAAAAGGGAGAAACGAGACAAAGGTGGGGTAATTAAGGAAAAATAGTGGCATATATAAAATGTTTTGGTCTAGCCCACATGAACAAGTTCTATCACACCCCAATCCTAGCAAGCCCATTAAGGCATTGTTATGGACCAGAAGTAGTACCCTTGGTTTGATCATGGAAGATAAACTACTTCAACTAAAATGAGATTATCTCAAGGTGTGAGACCTTAATCCATGATACAAACCTCTAGAGAAGGCTAGTTCCTTCTCTCCTATATTAAAAAAACTAACCTAAACTAATAAAAATATAACTAAATATAAATTTAAATCTAAAACACATAGGATCCAGGCTTGAGAGAAAGGAAAATAGATGCAAAATGAAAGAATGTTAATGTACTAAAACTAAGATAGGGTTCAAATCTGATCTTGAATGACACAAAACAATCACATAGGAAATATTTTTAATGAAAACACGAGTTTTGAAAGACATGAATGAATAAAACTTAAGGAAAATAAGAGGGAAAACATCCACAACGAACATAGAGAATTTAGAGGGGAAAAGACCACATATGTATTACATTTAGAATGTATCCATCATGTTTATAGAGTAGAGGTTAGAAATCTCTTACAAAATACAAAGTTGTAGAGGTTTGAAGGTAAGAAAATGTGTGGCTCCAAGGTAGGGCTCAAAAATTTGACAGAAGGGAACCCTTACAATATGCCTCTATATTTACATTTATAGAACATGAGAATGGAAGAGAGAGAGATGAGAGGGAAATGTAAATTTTAATTTTAATTCACAATGAGTGAAGGAAAAAATTTCACCCACAGATTCTATCGCTATTAACTCTTTGAGACAAACAACCATTTTTCTTTATAACACACCATCAAAATCATAGGCGAGATCATGGGCATCGTTCGGGCATTTAAATGAAGTAGGTGAGCTGGTTGAGCACTTTGAAACAAGAAAGCTACATTTTCCCTTTTTTCCTCCCGAGATTGTGCTACATGGTGGTTTTTCCTTTAGTGTGGCTTTAGATTTCAAGTTGCAATCCAAAACTTGCAAGATTGTAAAATACCTCTTTCAATTTTTGATTATATGGAATCCTTTTACAGGGTTCTTGAATTGACATGCTCTCAGCTTTTATAATGTTCCCAGGCTTTTGGATTTGAATGTTTCCATGAATTTTAAAAATATACGAGACACTTACTCTCGTATATCTATGAAACTCTTTATTCGCATTGTCACGGATTTATATATCTTCACACTTAGTCATTCACACATAAAATGTGAAGGATTTATTCCTTCTTCATCTTATATACTTATAAATCCACGTAATACCGTGTTTTAAAAACACGTGGAACACCGAGATAATGTTTCATGGTTTTCAAACTTTATCGATTCTCGTTTGACTCCCTCTATTTTGAGGTTTGGTGATATTATTCATTGCATCATGTCCTTCACTAAATACATATTCCTTTCTATGTAGTTCATAAACTCTATGAAAATAGATTCCCCTCTATTCCATGAGACTTTGCAATCCTTTGTTTTAAGGGAAATTAATTCCACGAAACATCAACATTTTCTCCTCTACCGTGGAATTTCTCCTATCTTTAACTTTGACTCGTGGATTTGAAACTTAGTAAAATTTCAATCCTTTTTTGAATACGAATATTTATATGGCTTCTAAAACTCCTCGGAACCCATGGTAGACTTATCTTGACTTCTATGGAAGGTTTGAAGTGTTAGTCCTTTGTTCCACATATTTTTAGAATCTATGAAACGTTCAATTTTCTTCCTCAATACTTTTTGGCTTTTGTACTTATCCATTTTGGACCTTGATGCCAAGAAAGAAGCCACCTTATCCTTGAAATTAATGATTCATCCAAAATATTAAAAAGGGGTGTTGTTTTGGTTAGTTGTTATGTGACTCAACGAGGTTATCTTCCTACGAGATGGATTATCGGTTTCCTTAATGATCCATTGGACATGGATTTGATTACATATATTTGAAATTATGATCCTTAACTTATACTTACGTGAATTGGTTTTGTTTCACATCTAATGAATATGTGGAGTGTTGAAACCTCTTCAAAAAACTATGAGAATGTAAATGCCACATGAGGTAACCGAAACATTTGTAAAACACTTAGGGAAATGAGAATTGCACTACCAACAAAACAATGTGTTGAAAAACACTTGGAGGAAAGTAAAACTAATATAGTGTGTACGAGTTGAGAACATTTCATAAAAATAAATGCTTAATGTAGATCCCATTGAATAGGATCATGAGTTCTTCTCCATCTAATTTTGATAATTGAAAGGCATTGTGTGTTGAGTATTGTCATTGATGTCAAAGGTTGATGATATCATCTTGAGGAGAAAGAGATAATTTGAAGATAAATGAGATAGAATTTGAAGAAAATTTTAAGATTGTCAATGTCATCTTACCAAATACAATTCATTTTAAAGAAGTGTTATCAAGGTCAAGTGCATAGGACGCCTAGTCATGTGGCATGAAGAGATATGGAATAATCATGGATTTTCATAGGCACACAAAGGATGTTTTATCACTTATTGAGCATAGTAGTGAGGTGGAAATTCATTCATAGTCCACTTATAGAGGTTAAAACCTCTATTTTATGTTTACATCTAGACCCTTGTAGACACACAATCATGCACTTTGGGTATTTATTTAGTCCTCATTACATACTATTATTCATATGGTTCATAAGTAAGAAAAGTACTAATACACCCATGTCTTTGACCACATTTCTTTTCTTTGTTACTACTTTTAGTATTACATCCTTACTTTCCTAATATGTCTTTTTACTCTTCAAAATTTTCCATCTTGGACACAAGAACCCAGCCAAGACAATACCGTTAGGCACTCTTGTCCCCTCTGGGCACCCGGTCCTCTTTAAACTTACAATTTTTAGCCCTTTCTAGTCGTTTGAGCATCTTATATTTTTGGTAGTCAGCCTTTTCCGGATTAATTATGAAATTCAAGAAAAGGAATCATATAAATATAAACTTATGTGATCATAATAAAGAACCAAGCACTATCTATCACCACCTAAGTTTACATCCATCAAACATATAAGAGCTCCATTGCATCCATCTAGCTCCATCACAAGGGTGAAAGGTTGGTTTTTCTGCATCACACTTCATAGGAGGGGAGTTTATTCTATTCCATGCACACATTATTTACATTCTACATCTAGATACTCACTCGATACTCCAAGTGTGACACACACAAGAGCAATCTAGGGCATAATTTTGCATACACACAAAACTACATTGGGTATGAGATGTAGTGCAACACTTAGTTGTAAGTCCACCATTTTGGAGGCTGAGGATAGTTTGACCCATCATTCGACATCTTTCTTTTTGGGATTTGATACCTAGTTGAAGGTTTTATAGGTCTATTATTCATTGTAGGTTTCCAACAACTTTAGTGATCACCGTGAAAATTCATAATGACAAAAGGAGAGCATTAGAAAAAATCTTGCGACCTTGAAAATATGGGTTTCTTAGCATTTTCTGAGACCAATGCACCTAGAAACAGGACCGGGGTGGCCATGGGTGCCCCTATCCCTCTCTAAGTGCCCAGTCTAGTCAAATCTTCAAGATCTATAATTTTATGAGCTCAAGTGTGATGATTAGTGCTTCACATTTCTCTATTCTCCGATTCTATGTACTTTCCAAAACTCAACAAATCAACTAAGGAATATTACCCCTCTTTATACTTATGGTTTTCACGTTATTTCTTAGTTTTCTTGGGTGTAATTTTTGTACTTCATTATAGTTTATTTAATGCTACAATAGCATATATATTAGGATTTTATTTCACTTTTACCTTAATCATTTTTATGAACCCGACCTTTGAATCCACCTTCCATTTAAAGCTCTTATACTCTCATCACTATGGCTCAATCTTATGGTGAATTCACTAAAGACCATCTTAAATCCCTTAATGATCATATCGCTGAGCATCACCAAGATCTAGACTTGATCTTATATGCCACTTGTGAAGAAGCCACCAATGGCAGAGCTTACGCTTTCTGCGGCCATCTCTAATTCCATTACTACTCGGCCATTTTCTTCCACTCTTCCTCCTAATTCTATCGTCCCCTGTTTCTATCCCTACTCATGCTACCCACTTCACTCTACCTCTTGTTTCTCAGATGTAAAAAGTTTCTTATGTTGGCACTCAAGAATTATCTTCTCTCTATCAAGACCTCCAAGCAGCAAAAATTTGTTAATTATAACAAAGCTACTTCTTGTGCATCTCCATCTTTGGATTCCACTTTATTATTACACACTCTATTTGCCACCTGCCATCTCCACTTACTCGCTTCCTCCTAATTTTTTTACCCCTAAACTTCCCATTTTTAATGAGTATGGTGACCCATAAGAGCATCTCTGATCATTCCATGTGGTTTGTCTAGATTTTATAGATGTCATACTCATAAATCTCTTTCCCCATAGTCTACAAGATTATGCAATGTGTTGGTCTTATGACCTACCCATTCACTCAGTAACATCTTTCACACATTTGTTTGATGCTTTCATCACTCACTTCTTTATCAACATCAGCTCTAAGATATCCTATGCTCAATTAACATAACTTAAACAAGGATCTAATGAACACTTAGCAGATTATGTCTTGCAGTACAAAATTAACTTAGCTAAGATGTCAAATGTGCTTGCGGACTCTGAGTTTTAGGATTTATTTATTCAGAGTCTCTTACCACCTCTCCAGGAGAGTGTTCTCTTTGAGACATCTCCTTCTTTCACTCAACTCTTCCATACTCTTAAGCTTCGCAAAACTAAGCTCTTATCTGTAGGTAAGCTTAAATATCAAGAACAAGCATCATCTCCTACACGTTTTCAAAGTAAGTCAACATTCAAACCATCAACAACCAAACCAAATGACGTAAAAATCATTGTCAACGCAATATCCATCACTAAATAACTTCAATCACAACCACCTCGGTGAACATACACTAAGTTAACTATTCATCCACATATTTTACTTCCGCATCTCATCAATACCGATATCATCACACTTCCTCCTCCACTCCAATTAGACCCATCTCGTATAAAAGGTCATAATTATAATGAAAACTTCCATTGTGACTATCATCAATGTGTAGGGAATTCTATAGATCGTTGTTTTAAGATTCGTAATATCATCCAGGATTTGATTGACGATGGTAAAATTGAGCTTCCAGAACCTATGACTTCTACATGTTTCAATGAAAATCATAAGCTCAAGATCTTTAACAATCCTCTACCAAAACATGACAAGAAATCAATTGAATCCTTAGCTAATCATGCATATCACGTAGTACCTCCTCCTACATTAGGGGATCTTGACTTCATCGGGTTACTAATACAGAAATGTATCCTCCAATCATTTATTTCTCGACCATGATTATCATGCAACATTCTCTTCTAATCACTTACACATTAGTGCCTCTATCAGATCTATCCCTATCAATAATACTAAGGTTGATCCATCATGGCCCATTAGCACATGTTCTATTCCACTTCTTACTACTATCGGCTACCCTTTCACAAATTTCATATCCAATGAACAATTCATATGGTGTCGTCAAGCTTCACGTTACACTCAATCCTCTCATTATGCTAGTACCCTTCCTTGTGGGACAAGATATCGATGGGTCTAACATACTCTTATGACTTAATTGGATTTGCAGGTCTAAGTGTATCATCTCGATGAATCATTTATGTTTAAAATTCATTCACAATAGTCAAGTAATTTCTATAAATGATATGCCTCCATCTACTCCATGGTCGCAACTGCCTCCCCAGTTTCTAATACATCACTTAGTACATCTAGTATGCCACAACCCCTAGTGGTTAAAGAAAAATATTCTTGTATCTCACTTTCTCACACACACTCTACATGGTCTCCTCACTCCGCTAGTCCGGTACATTAATATAGCCCCATTCCTAGAACAACCACTTTATCTAGTCGATCACAATCATTTTCATTCTATGTAGGTATATATCATTGTCGCATTCTACTTCACATATATCTCCATCACCTACGCATTTTTTTAAACCAAAATGCACGCCATTCACTCATCAATCACATGCATATAGTCTTCACGCACCTTCACAATGTCTATCACATATACCACCACTCCTAGAGCATGATCACACACCTTTATCACCATAAGCATCGGGTAGAGGACCTACATCATTTACTTTTATCAAATATCTTATTCACTAACACACACTTGGGGGGCATCACACTTATTTCTCCCCCTAACATCAACACACATCTTATATTCAAATCATTCCACACCTAGACCTCAATATGAACATATTCACACACGTTAGTATCGTTATTACCTAATGATTTACTCTCATGCTCGGTTCACATTTGACTATTGAGGGCATATTATATACATGAAACTCACACATTGCACAATAGACACTACACATTTCACATTCTCACATATCTTACATGTTTATACATAAAAATCATCTTCTTCTTACATGTACTACATCATTTGTATTTAGTTCTTTATATTTTTATGCATCGTGCACATTCTACACCCTATACTATTATACATATTACATCACACATACTCACTTATATCATTTAAATATCTTGCATTGCATATTGCACATTCCACATTACACATTACACATCTCATGAAATTTTCTCATCATCACATCTACTACACATATTACAAATTTTACTCATCTACTTCTACGCGTTGCACTCACTACCCAACGATGCACTCTAGTCTCATGGTCCATACCTTGGATTGTTAAGGGTATACATCTCTAATGTACCACATCACACTCACAAGTTCAATCACTCAACTTATGCAAAATTCCTAGTCATTACATTATTCACTCACCTAGTGACATACAATTTATGTTAAATCATCACTTATTATAGCTCTTTTTGTGATATACACTTTAGGAAAAATCATCACTTCTTCTTATAGCATCCTTTTGTGATATACGCTTTAGGATAAATCATCACACATTTTTCACACTTCATCTCTATGTCACATATTATCACTATACATTCACCACACTACACTACATTCATCAAATATTTTACAACATATTGTTCAAACCATTTCCTGATGACACGCTCTTATTTATGGTTCATTCTTGACTACCAAGGGGGCATAAACAAATGAACCTCATTACATACATATGCATCCACTTGGGAGGCACACAGATCCTATCATTCATTTTTCATTTCATTCCATCCATCCACAATATGCATATCTTGGTTGCATTTACTCTTGCTTACATTTACTTATACATGTTTACTTTATTACATATGTTAGATAGATATATTGTATGACATTATTTTTATCATACACACATGCATGCTCACTTTCCTTTCAAGTTGTGATCCCAAATTATACAGATCCATTACATGTAGCATGTATGCTTGGCGTAGTACCTATTACCGGACCCCATAGTGGTCGCTTTAGGCATCTACCTTTAAATACGGTACATGTGCTATTGTTTCATTTTTTACATAACATACTACTTAGTCAACCTATTCATGCTTTGACATACTTTATATTTTTCTAACATACTAATGCGTTCTTCATGTGTAACATTTGTTTTGTAGGATTATTTTCTTCTATGGTTATCTGTTACATTACTTGTTCATGTCTACAATTGTTTGTGGGAATTTCTCTATGTCTTGATTGTTCTCTCGATTGCTTGCGGCCATTATGGCCTTAATTATCTTATAAGACTGTGAGTGATGTCCTATATTTGTGACCCACTTTTTACGACATACGTTGTCTTCTTATGTATTTACTTAGCTTACACATTGTCTTCTTAGCTTACACTTCATCTTATACATGCATGTTTATCTTTTCTTGTACTAACACTTGTTTTTCTAGCCACTTGTTTGCGTGTGCCTTGGTTTCTACCAAGTGGCCTCCCTTTTTCCCTATAGATCACATTATCAACACAACGGTTGGTCCTCCTTTAGGCTACATACTCCTTCAGCGACATCACATGCAACCTAAACAAGGGGGGCATCATTTGGGTGGATCATCCACCCCATACAAAGTTATATACGTACGTGCACAACACACACTTTGTGGCTCATAATCAAATTTGGTGTCCATGTCATAGTGGCCCTTTCTAGATGTCTATATCGGGGGGCAATACAAGTAAATTTTTTCATTTTTGTGGCTCAAAATCAGACTTGGGTCTATGGAATAGTGGCCTTTCCCGCATGTCCAAACTAGGGGAAAATCACACAGTGGTTGGTAGGTCAACATGATCTATGAAACTCCACATACAACAGATTTTACATGGCATACGGTGCTTAGCACATGCATTTATACACACCATATGCAAAGTGGTGTTCTACATTGCGGGAAGTAGTTAAAGGTTGGAGGATGATACCAGAAAATTCTCCCTACATTTATTCCATTTCACTAGCATGTGATCACCTAAAAACTCTCATGCGTTGACATCATCTATAGGATCATTTTTACACTCTTTCCTCATCACGAATCAGGTGCACATGTTCCTTTTTCACACTTTTAACATTTTTTACATATTTTTATACATATACATGCGTATTTGACTACTTGTCAGCTTCTCTTTTATAGGTCCGACCGTATGGGAAGTGGTAGTCAACATCATAATCAACATAACACCAACAACAAAATATACATCAACAATAGGTACATTATGACATATACACATGCATTTCTGCCCTAGGTTCATTTTCATCACTTTTAAATTTTTATCATTTTTAGTCTCTACACTCCATTATTTTCTCACTCCATGCTTTATCTAGTCCCTTTACATGCTTTTTCCATGGATATAAATGATTATAAATTACACATCTATCTACTTTATGTTACCGCGCATTTCGCTCACCAACATAAAGTGGGGGAAAATGTAGAAACATGATCACACACTTTGGGTATTTATTTAGTCATGATTACATACTACTATTCATATGGTTCCTAAGTAAGAAAATTACTAATTAACCCATGTCTTTGGCGACCTTTATTTGCTTTATGTTACTACTTTTCATCGTATATCCTTACTTACTCGATTCCTGTCTTTTTACTCTTCAAAATTTCCCTCTTGGACACAAATGCCTAGCTAGGAAAGTAGCACCAGACACTCGTCACCTATGGGCACCCTTGTCCTCTTTATACTTTACTTACACTTTTTGGTTCCTTTCTAGCCGTTTGAGCATCTTATCTTTTTAGTAGTCGGCATTTTCAAGGTTAATTATGAAATTCAAGTAAGGGAATCATATAAATATAAAGTTATGTGATCATAATAAAGAACCAATCAATAAGCATTATTTATCACTACCTAAGGTTGCATCCATCAAGCATCTAAGAGCTCCATTGCATCGATCTAGCTCCATAACAAGGGTCAAATGTTGGTTTTTCAATCACACTTCATAAGACGAGATTTTATTCTATTCCATGCACACATTATTTACATTCTACATCTATCTTCTCACTTGTTACTCCAAGTGTGACATGCACAAGAGTAAACTAAGGTACAATTCTACACACAGACACACATAGAACTACATTGGGTTTGAGATGTAGTGCAATGCTCACCTGTAAGTCCACTATTATGGCAATCGAGGACAATCGACCCCTCATTTTACATCTTTCTTTTTAGTATTTGACTTCTAGTTAATGGTTTTGTAGATCTATTATTTATTGCGGGTTTCTAATGATCTTGACAATCAATGTGTGAAAAATCAGTGATAAAAGGTGAGCATCAACAAACATCTTGTAACCCTGAGAATTTTGGTTTCTAAGCATTTTTACATACCAAAGCACCTATAAAAGGACCAAGGTGCCCCTATCCCTCTTTAGGTGCCCCAATCCAAGTAAAATATTCCAGATCTATAATTTTAAGAGATCCAGTGTGACAATCATTACTTTATATTTATATGTTCTCCAACTTTGTGCACTTTCCAAAAGTCAATGAATCGGCCTAAGGCATCTTACCCCTCTTTGTAAATAGGGTTTTTGCTTTATTACTTACTTAATTTTTTGGGTATAATTTTTGTACTTCATTATTATTTATTTATTATTGTAATAGCATATAGATTAGGATTTTAATTTACATTTTAGCTTAATCAACCCTTCTTAAACCCTAATTGAACTAATGAGTCACGATGATCAATTTTCAAAGAAAGATGCATATGTGAGATTAGATAAAGGTAAGATATGTTATTTCAGGTATGTTGATGCATTTTGAATTCATGGTTTGAATTACTTTTCAATAAACTACATTTTAGGCCTTCTTGAGCTCACAGAATGAGGGTTTCAAACCCAAGAAGAACTTTTAGGTGTTCATAGGCACATAAAACCTCTACATGGGAACCTAAGTTGTTTAGGAGAGATGGGGAAGGGTTCTAGCTAAGAATTCTAGGCATTATTTTTGGATTCTAAGTCCTATCCTTTATGAACAATTGCTAACACCAAAACTAGTCAAAAACCTCCTAAAACCCTAATAAGGACTCGATAGGAAATATTTTGTTCAAAATATCTCAGAATGGATTCAAAATTCCAAATAAACTATTGGATCATGTATTAAAATCTCTTAGGTACCTCCAAGTGGTGGTGGTTAGTCAAATGAGAGAGAAAATGTGTAGGTACAAGTCTATTTTGTCAAGAAGTTGTTGTAGCTCTCAAAAGTTACATTGTCCAAGATGAATAAATGGATGAAAAAAGGTGTTAGAGACCCATTATTCATGTCTATGGTGGTTTCTAGATAGGTTCTAGTCTCTAAGTGATCCTATGAGGTTAATTTCTCATGACTAGTTTTTGAGGTGATTTGACAATTTTGTTCTTAAGGAGCTTTCATGGCATGAATGCAAGTGCAAAGATAATCAAGCATGGAGGAGGTCAATAGAGTTAAAATACAAAGTATTTAAATTGTTTTGAGTTTGTAGAAGGTTATGTGATCCCAAGAATATCATGTTGTGTTCATTATGCAGCAGACCTAATGCAATTAGGTCTTCATGAGACCTAAAGGTGAGAATGCCCTAATTGAGTTGTGGCAGATAAAAAGAGGTTTAAGCTATGAGTAATTCATGTTTATAATATGTTTAGAGACCTATTGTATGGCCAACCTAATTATTTTTAGGTTTTTATGGCTGACCAAGTGGTATATATTCATGTATCATGTGTGTGTGTGCAAGCGCACGTGCGTAAGGCAATCTTAAGCCTATTCTATGTGTGAGTGTGAATGAGTGAAATATAGTGCATGTTTGAGTAGTAGGAGGTCTTATATACCATAAGTATAGGGTTTATGTTGAATATCATGAAGGTGGTTAGCTTATGAAAGTCAATTTATACATGCATATGTCAAGGTGAAGAAGATTGATGAGTGAAGAAGCATAACATGCAGTTTGAAGAGTGATCAAGAGTAGAAGGGTAGAAATATGGTCATCATTTGTTGATCAATAAATAGAGGGTTAAAAAGGTGAAAAAAATATAGAGGTGGATGATTTGGTGCTAAGTCACTTAGGGAGTTGGTGCTTCCTTACAAGTTGGTACTTGTTAAAACCTAGTTAAGTAGGTTCTTAACTTATTTGGGGTTGGTGCTCCAAGTTGACTAGGTATTCAACTGATTTTGATATTTTTCAATAATTTATAGGAAAATAGTTTATTTTCAGAGTTATTAGTGGGTTTTCTTATCCTTGAGGTTTTCCCACTCATATATGTGTGTTATCTCTTATTTCATGTTCTTGTGAATGGATTTGTATGCATTATAAGATCACTATGGTTAATATATATTGAATGGTAAAACATAATTCAAATAATGTTTATTATAATTACAAGGGACTAAGAGTGGGGAGGTGAATCAGTCCTAAAAATTCTTTAATTCATTTACTATGTATTACAAAGCATACATTAACATTCATCCAATCACATACATTCTTCACAAGTTTATTATGTGTGTAAAATATAATCAATTAACCATAACACATGAAAGAGAGCTCATAGAAATAATATTTAAGTGGGAAACTCTCATGGGGAAGAAAAAACTGAAACATAAACATTATATTGTCATGCTTCAAATTTAGTTGGCCACCAACCCCACAAATAGCACCAACCCCTAGTTTAATAGATCACCAACCCCTAATTTAGTGAAGCACCCACTCCAAAAGGAGGTTAAAGCCCCTAAGATGACCAGTAAAAACTAAGCCACCTGAAGATGATTTATCTCTAAATTTTCTTCTACCACAACTGATGGAGATCACAATTTCAGCTCACACCCTAGGTCTTCAATCTCACACAATATTGTTCTATCTTCACTTGTCAAAGATCTAAACACATGCACTCATGCTCTATAATATTACTCAACATTTCATTATATTCCTTATCCTTCAACTAATACACACATACCTACAACTAATTCACACTAGGGTCGCACTTCTTCCCTCCAAGAGCACTAGTTCAAAAATGAACCCAAAACATCACTTTTATATCTTTTTATTTCTTCCAACCCAAAATAGGTCGGTAATACAATTTTTTTATACCAATGCATCAATAAAAACATCCCATAAATTTTTCACAACAGCTACAAGTGACCCATATGGTTCATCCTAGCAAAAACACACTTTCCATGCACCAAAAATCACCAAAACACATGCATTAGGATGCCAAAATTCTCCTCATTCCAAAACCATGCTTATTAAATCTCCCATATTAATAAAAATGATTAATATATAATTTAAAAATTAATCATGGTCATAATTTATCTTAACCAATCAAATTATTTCATTTAATGGGCCCAATGTTCTTTGTACTTGTCAAAACAGTTGTTTCCTACACCTTGTAGGACCCTAGAAACTTCATTATGCCACCAAATCACTTTAATTAAACCAAACCAATCCATGTACCCAATTTATGGAAATTATAAAACCTTTATAAAACTTCTAAGTAAGTTATAATCCTCGAAACACTCACCTACTCATACCTTAACAAATTTTGTCTCCGCTAAATTAACCTACCCAAAACATTGTTTTCAAAGATAAGTTGATAGAAAAATTATAGGAAAAATAAAGATCTCTAAGTGGATTAATTGGATTCAAAATTCATATCTATTCACATTTTGGGTGATAGGAAGCATCACCTAATCCATCTCATGCTTCAAACAACTCAAAATTTTCAGCAAATCATGTCATTCCTACAATGGAAAAAATATTCCTTTCCAAAAACTGAAATTGAAACCATGTAAAAACACATAATCATGAGACAAAATTTAAATCACAGAAATATATCTTAATCTTATTTCCAACACATTTTTAATCACCTCAAAATTCCACTTGTAGCTCTTGTTATGGCCATTTTACTAAACACTACTATTTATGGCCTCAAAACTGCCCTTTGACTAGTCAACCTAAATAGAGCTCAACTTGCACTTTTTCATAAAAAACACGATCTTATAAATTCATACAAATCATTAAAAAATCACATACATTCCACAATGGTGATTTAGTTCAGACATCATTTGGCAACTTTCTCCTCAAACCTGAACTCTTCAAAACCGGCATTTTTGGGTGGGGCTCACATATGACCACAAGATCTATCTTAAATTTATTGAAATATGGAAGAGACATCTACAAAATCCAATCATTTTATTTGAGGAAAAAATAAAAACTGGTTTGGTATACTCACTTTTCTCCAAACCGCTCCTAGCTAGGGTTTAGCTAGGGTTTCAAACCACTTTACCTTCTTAACGATCATTCATAAAAACGTGAAGATAAAACCACCTAATTATTTTTGTGAAATATGAATAACTAGACTAATAATCTATTATTAATATCTCATTTCCCCATGCAAATCATACAATTCATAGTGAGCATTAGAAGGTCAACTTTTGTCACAAAAACACACTATTTCTTACCCAGTTTCACCAAAACATGCATATCTTCAAATTTATTTCACATTTTTACCTAAAAATTGGCATTATGTATCATGAAAACATAATATAAATGATAGAACTCACCAAATTTCCAAAATATTCCTAAATCTCTCTAGCCATTAAGATTTTCCTTTGTTTACATGTTGTTTCTTACTGCAGTTTCCAAACACCTCATATAAGCACCAAACCTTTGAATTATGACCTAAAACTAACCATAAACCTTATGTAAACTTTTAAAATTCTTTTAACGTGCTCTAAATAGATTGATTAGGTCCAAGTATCACTTCTTCACTTCATTCAAAGATGCTCTAGGCCTAGAAACAAGCCTAGAATGACCTAACTTCAAAGCATATAACTCATGAGATGACTTAATTTAGACCCATAAAAACCCATGAAACATAATAAAAACCATATTTGACCTCATGACATAATCCACTTAGCTCAGAATGAATCAACCCATGATTTTGCATACTCAACCAAACATCAAGACACTATGACAACTCACCAAACCACTCAATCAACATGTTTGACAGCTAAATAACATCATAGGGAGACTCATACAACATCATGAAACCATTTTCCATCAGTAGGGGTTGACATCAATGACAACACAACCATATAATGGCCAATAATCTCCCCTTTGTCATTGATGACAACCATCATTCGAAACATTGATGGCAACCAACAAGACAAACACATACATGAACTCAACTCCATGTTTATGAGCTTCTCTCCCCCTTTGAAATCTATGAAAAAGGCTATAATGATTAAAAAATATGAGAAATGACAACACAATGACCAAATAGTGACAAATTTGACTTACTTGCATAATTAGCTCCCCTCGGGACTAAGAATTGTCTTCTTTAACTCCTTTAACGATAAATAAAGATTCATGGACCTGTAATGATCACCTACAAAGCTCCCCTTGAGAAGATACAACTTCATTTTTGCTTTCATTCATGATTCTCATGCTCTTCTTGGTCTATATCATGCTCAAAACATCAATTCAACCTTTATAGCTAGCAAGAGCACCTTTAGGACCATTTTCCCTAAACACCATGTTCAATGTATTTTGATCAAACTTTAAAATGATTTAAGGGCTCACAAACATCAGAATTCAAACCCTTATAGACCCCCGAAAAGATACACTCTTTATCTAGCTCGAAAGTAAAAAGATTCAACATATTACCTTGATTGCATGACTACAATATGAGTCCATCACATTACCTCATTCAAGAATATTCTCGGTGTATACAACCTTCTTTTAATGCATTTTGAACATACTTAGTGCATTTAATTTTTTTGTCTCTTCTATACATATTTCATGCTTGAATTAGGTTCATAACATGTTTCCCTTCTTAAACAAATTTAAACAATCATATAGACACTAAGACAGGTCTCATTCATTGCATTTGAGAGACAAGGTACTTAAAAAAATCTAAGACTCACCTTAGGTCACCTAGACAATTTTCTTATTGAGTAGAGAATGCATATCCTTATAATGTACAGTCGAAAACACATATTTGGCCTTGACACATTGCATGTTCTTGACATATATGGTATGAATATTGTAGCTCCACTTTTCTTATGTAGTATACCACTGAAGACCTTTAGATTTTTCACACACAGACCGAGAGTGAATTGATTTGACTAGCTATCCTTCCATTTCAACCATGTTGTTTGGATAAGATAAGTATCACAATCTCAAATGACCCTCATGTTCAATCTAAATCCTATACTACTCTTTCAAAATCAACATTTTGTTCTCATAATGATAAAATGGTGAAATCATGATTGAACCCGGTTTCACAAAACAAGCCTTGGTAATAAATTTTTTTATAGCATCTTAATCTAATCATGTTGGGTGCATTTGTCTCTTAACTAGATGATCTTCGGGGTTCTTGATCTCATTCTTACAAATGCTCTACCCTTGTGTTCTTTTCAACTAAGTGCTAGAATTGATTAGATTCACAACCTTGTAATTTTAACTTCAAACCTTCTACAATCCCGTGAACATCACTTATGACTTCCATTACAGTTTGAAATATCTCTTAGTAGGACATCCTTGACACTCTAGACATCTTTGGATCGGGTGTGACAACTCAACCATCGTATCTTGACATCTAGGTAGTCCTCAAGCCCTAGTAAATTTTTATTTAATTATTCATCCTTTTGTACCACCCGGAAACTTATATTAGGCACCACGTAGCATTGTATTTGTATTGGTTTTAGGAACTAGACCCTACTATTCTATCATTGACCTCTTTTTCATGTTTGAAACACTGCAAAAATTCCCATCATAATTTGATATTGACACATTTCCTTATTACCATGATTCTCAAAGCATGTAACAACTCGTCAGTTGTAGGTGTTTAATACTTACCTATAGTATCCTTCTTCTTAACACTAACTTCAAGAAAACTTCTCTACCAGTCCCTTAAGTAGTATTGAGTCCACTTGAGTTTAACCACTCTTGAGTAAAGTTCAACCACCTTAATATCTTCAACACACCTATAAGACCTAATCAAGGAGAGAAGAGACCACTCTCACTACCTAGATAGGACCACACAAGACTTTTTGTAAATTGACCACAACACACAATGATTGTATAATCTTTGAGAGCCATGAATAAGATGATAGGGAATCATTGAAATCACATTAGAATTCTTAACTGTAGAGACTCATTTTCTTACTTTACAAGCATCAACTTTTTATCTCCTTAAATGTATAGACCACTTGTACCTGCATTTGTCTTAGAACAAGGCTTGAGACATTTTCTTTTCATTCTTATACTTGTACATATACCCCTAACTTTATACCATTTACAACTTTGACCTTGATGCTTCAATGTTAATTTACAAGATTTTCAAACTATATTGACACCTTCAATGCCTATACGATGTATTGTCCTATGGGTTCTTGTTTCATATCACTAAGATCAATTTGAATCTCTATCATGCTTGTTATTTCATATCTGCTAAAAAGATCACTGATTTAATTCTCAAACCTTAGGTTACTTTACCAATCACTATTACAAAGGACTTGAAAACCCTTAATACTCTTAGCCCTTCTTATCACATTATAGTCCCTCAAAACACCTTGATGAATGTTGCAAGTGTGATACTTAGTAGAAGGCACACAAGAGGTTCGCGCGTGAGAATAGGGTGCAGTCAAAGGTGGGGAAGGATGAGCAAGGACACACACGTGAAAGACAAGGGAAGATTAGGACTTATCTATTTTCATGTATGGGCTATTTTGGAGATAGTGTGAGAACACACAAACTGGATAAAGACTTGTGTGACACACATGGGACTATTTTTGGAAGAGTGGCTACTAAGTGCTTTGCATGGGTGTGGGACTAAGAATAGAATTGCTACTACCAGTTAACTAGAAGAGGTCTATTGTTAGCGCACTTGCATGTGTGGCTATTATTGTAAAGGTGCATGGCTATTTTCAGCATGTGACCTATTTTGGGAGTTATGCAAGTGGTGAAGGGAAAGTCCCCACCCTTATAAATATGTAGTGATCTGTGTAGTATAGAGGACGATGTGAGAATTGAATTGTTGTGAGATTATGCTACCAAGATCTATGATGCACGCATGAGCTTATGGTATTACTTATTGTAATAAGCTTTTGTGTATTTATTGTGTTTAATATAATGGAGTGTATTGGTTGAATCAAAGTATTAATCATGAGTATAATTGGTTCTTGCATGATTGACTTCATTATGGATATTATTTAAATCTATTACTCTTTAGATCTAGATCTGGACATGCTCTGTAGAATGTTATATTAATTATGGATTTGAATGCATTAAGTCTTCATCATGCTAACATCCTACAATAACAACCCTAAAGAGGGGCTATGGTACCTTTGTGTGCTTTGGGTGAGTGCTCAGTCTAGGCTGAGTGATGTGCCAATGTGCTAGGTTATTATTGGTAAATTCTAGGTTGCATCATTGGTTCCATTTTTGGGACCTCTTTTTCAGTTGTTTTAGGATGGTTCATGATGAAGACATACTTGAGTTGACCCTAGAAAGTGTTGAGGAGTGGATACATGATCTAGAAGAAGAATACACATGGAGGTTCAACATGGATCTGAGTTTAACACACGCACATGGGTGGAACAAAATCTATGTATGACAGTTTGTATGAGAGAGCTTCTTCACTATTTTTCTAGTAGAACTATATGAGTGGTTGGTTTCTTATGCGTCTAAAAGGGATTGGAGGTATCACGCACTTGTTTGGATGTAGGAAGAATTTTAGGCCCTCTATGATGTTGATGATCTAATTTGGACACGTGTTGTGGATACTTGGTTTTGTGGTGTTCTGAACAACTATATTTTGGAGTACTCAATTTCCACTTATTCTTCCCAGAGGTAGTAGAATTCCAATTTTTATGATATCCCAGGGGAACTTACTGCAAGGCATTCCATTAGTGATCAAAATCTTGATGGTAACCTGAACTTGGAAAGAAAACCGATGGCTAACTAAACCCCACCACGCGTGGGGGTAGGAGTAGGTTTGGTGAAAGATGGTAGACCTAGCGATAGAAAGAGAGAGAAGAAAGGTGGCTTAAGTATAATGAGGTGTGTGAGAGGGAGATAGAGAAAGCAATGGGATGTTGTAGAGTGAATGGCATTGAGGAGAGAGATGGCTCATGAAGGATTTGAAGCTCACATAGAAGGCATGGAGCCAGAGCATCAGGAACTCCCCATTTGGGAAATCATGATAGGGAACCCCCTCGGCCTCATGTAGAAGCATGCAGTAGAGATGACCTAGGCCATGGTGTGCATCTGAATCTACTGGAAACCTTTCCCTTGCTTGGTTTTCCAGTATCTAGTATGAAAAATAGTCAACAAGCTAATTTAGGTAGTGGGAGAGTAGGAGTAAGTCATATAACAAGTACATCGATGGCAAGGAAAACATCTTCATTTTTGTTTGGAGGTACCTTTTAGGTGTATCATCCACAGAATTCAAGCGCGTAAAATTTTGGACTCACTTTTGGGAGTGGTAACACTTTGCATATTGTAGGGGTGTAGTTTAGTACTACTATTGGGACACATAGGGAAGTACATCTTCTAGTCCATCTCGGCTATAGGTGGAGGATCAAGAGGTATAGGTGGTTCTAGTTCTAGTGGATCTGGTGGTTTTGGAGGTAGAGGAAACACATGAGGTTTGGATTAGGTGGGAAAGGTCCACACCAACCCCAGAATATTTACATGGAGATGTCTCTTCATCTTCTAGAGTATAGGGGCATAGAAGATGTTTTTGAACATGTGCACATGTGTGAAATCCTATGGCACATAAAAAAGGAATCATGGCTTCTAAGCACGCAAGGAAAGTCAATTTTCCACTACATTACAAGGGTGCATGTGCACACAACTAGTATAGAAAGTTTGACCCTGATTAGACTTGTGTAGACTATGCAGCTTTAAAAGATGCTTTCCTTAAAGAGTTTCACATCCCTGAGTTTGAGTAGAAGAGTATAAGTGCTCAAGGATATTAAGCAAGGCACTATTGAGAGTGTAGAGAGTATGATGCCCATTTCAAAACTTTTATCTAAGCTTTCTTATGATATTCATGCAAGCAACATACATGCACAATGGTTCGTTGGAGGTCTGATTACACCTTTTAGAGGGGTTTATCACATAAGACATACATTGATCCATGTGAAGCACTTGAAGAAGCTTTACACATGAGGTAGTTGGAAGTATAGACACTAGGGTGAGCCCATTTTTGGAAGCACAGATCATAGCCATGGTGAAAAGTAGTTGGAGAAGCTATCAGAAAATTCAGCACATGAGATGCACATGGGGATTTGGTGTATAGATTGTGAGGTGGAAGGTCACACCAAGGATAGTTTCCCCACAGATCAGTATGCTCATTTTTGCTAGACTATGAGATATGTCATTTAAACCATGATGTTAGCCACTTGCCCATTATTACAATGTGCAATAAGGAAGAATGTCTCTTGTTATTATAAAATTTGTAGGTCCACAACTCATGACATGGAAGAATTTGTTGCTGATTGGTAGATCCATGATGTTATAGATATTGGTGTATGATAGACAGAGTATCAAGATAACTCTAAAGGAAAGAATGAGCATCAGGATCGGGATCACAATCAAGTGCGCTATGATCAAAATGAAGGGTGTTTTGAAGGAGGTCATGGCAGAGGTTGAGGATACCATGGTGGATTCGGAGGATGAGGCCATGGTGGTGGTGGGAGAGGTGAGTTTCCTCGTGGAACATGTTATACATGTGGATCTCTGACCACTACATGTGTGAATGTCCTTAGAATATTACATGTTCTTTTTGTGGAAAGAATCATAGTTATGAGGAATTCCCGAGACTTATATGAGCATCTTAGTAAGCAACATAAACAAGAAAAAAAAGGCATATGGATGGTTAGGATACAACACGTTATGGAAAATCAGTGGATGCCCAAGTTGGAACCAGAATTTGAGGCATTCCTATAAAGATCACTACCCGTGCTGAAGTGGCATGCCAAAGAAGCATTATAGAAGAATCCTACCATCACTAAGGAGGAGGTTCTACATGCATGGTACCCAGATCTTGTCCATCAGAAGGAGGTTTATCAAGGAAACCATGGAGGTACTCAGAAATATTTAGGGTGAAATACAATATTTAAAGGAGCAATCACGGAAGATGGAGAAAAATAAAAAGCATAAATGGTCCAATCTGATATGGATGACTTGAAAGAAGTGTGCAAGATGTTTACACTAGGAGAATATCATTCCATTATTAGGGAATTGGTTAAAGGAAACACTCCATGTGTAAGTATTGAGACTGGATGGAAAATCCTACATGCAAATCTTCCCCCTCATAGCTTAGATTATGACAAGGAAATCACTCTGAATGTTGTTGTGGATGGATGGATTTTGAGTAATATATTGATTGATACATGTGTGGAAGTCAATGTTCTTACTTTAGATGCATGGGTACAAATGGGGAGACCTCCATTGCAGCCATCTTTGAATGTATTGTTCATGGCTAAATGAGACTAAGGCCACTCCCATCGGAGTTTTAAAAGATGCATCCATTACCATACATGGAGCCAAGTTCATTAGGGATTTTGAGGTTTTAGCTTGGACAGAGGTAGATAGCTTCCCAAGCTCTACTTGGGCATCCTTGGTGCTATGTAAATAATGTTGATCTTTGGTTCAACAAGGGTTATATCAGTTTTGAAAACAAGGAGGAAAGAGTTATTATCCCTTTAACAGATGGAAAATCTGTGCCCTATGTTGAGCCTTTGAGTGAGGAAGACCTGAATAGGATTTATGTATGCATGCCATTTGGGACCCAGAGGTACTTGAGCCATCTAAAGAAGGAATCCTTCAAGTGGGAAGATGCATAGTCTATTAGTGATACTACAAGTGTTGCTTGTGATAATTGGGCTCATAGTACTTATGAGTTGGTAGGGCGCAAAGTAAAGAGCACATTTGCATGGGACAATAGACCTCATTGTATCAGGAGAATAAGTAACAACTCGGTACCTCGTTACACTAGAGAAGGAGATCTGGTATTTTTGTGCACCATGGAGGAACAATGGATAGACCAGTTGGAGAGATGGAATATGCTAGCATATACCCTACATGCGGGACAACAATGCATTGGTGGGTGGTTCACAAGGATAATCTTGTAGGATGGAATGAAATTAGGATTTCTCTTTCTACTAGGTTCTTCAGGAGCAATGCACCTACTCAAATATGCACTTATCATGGTAATCAACTATTCAACACCACGTTCAAGTAGTGTGAGAGACTCTAGACAGAGGGTAGGAAGCTTTACCACCTTCGCTCTGGGTGCACAAATTTTATTCCACTTTACAAGGTTGTGTGCGTGCTTGGTATGTATATGGAACTCCATAGAGAGACTGGAAATTGGTAGGATTTAATTATAGGAATGATCCAGACATTTGACTATTTCTCTACTAAACCTCAGTAGAAGAGGCATTAAAGGTTATAAAGCACTTAACTATGGGAGATAGTGCAAGGTGGAAGAACTCATTAGGAGTTATTTGATGAAGAAGACTCAGGAGCATGTTTTTTGAAGAAATAGAGACAGATGCCACACTACTTAAGCATGCTTGCCTTGAGAAGGAAAAAGGAAAGATGGTCTACTTAGTGGATGATGAAGAAGTAGAAAATATGGATGTAGACCATTCAACAGGTAGGTGTGAGGTTTTGGATAGTGTAGATAAGACCATGTGTGCCTATCATGAACCTATGAAGACAAAGAAAGTGAATATTGGATCAGATGTTGAGCCTAAGGAGGCCATAATTGGGGACTATTGGTCTGACTCTGAAGTGGAAAAAATCATTGAGTTACTATGAGATTATCAGGACTTATTCCCTCGGGGATACCATGAACTCAAAGGCATGCATGAATCATTAGGAGAAATGAAGATAAAGCTTAAGGAAGGTGTGCCCGGTTAGAAAGAGACCCTAGGATGAACCCCAACTTGCGCAAAAAGGTCAAAGAAGAAATTGACAAAATGTTGAAGTCTGGAATCATCAAGCCCCTGGATGAGTCAGAATGGGTTAGCCCAATGGTGATAGTATCAAGAAGGATGGTTGGATTAGGATCTGTGTGGACTATAGGGAGTTGAATGTTGCATGTGTGATTGATCCCTTTCCTATGCCATTCACGAGGAAATACTAGAAGGTGTTGCAGGGTGTGAAATCTATTCATTTATCAGATGGATTCTCTGGGTATCATTAGGTTAGGATTGCACAGGAGGATCAGGAAAAGACTACTTTTACTACTGAATGGGGTAAATTTTCCTATATTGTGATGCCTTTTGGTCTGAAAAATGCACTGCTGTTGTATTTTCGTGCATAGTTGTTCAAGCGTTCAAATATTTTATTCACAACTTCTTGCAGGTTTATTTAGATGATTGGATGGTGTATGGACTTGTTAAGGATCATTGTGACAATTTATGCCTAATGTTTGAAAGATGTCGATAGTTAAGCATCTCTTTGAACATCAAGAAATGTGTATTTTCTACACCATTTGGAATATTGTTAGGGCACATCATCTATAAAGAAGGTTTGTTGGTTGATCCAGCTAAGGTTGTCAGTCATTATCGGCTGGAAGAGCCTACCAGTCAAAGTGAGGTGTGTGGATTCTTGGGTCACACTAGGTATTATAGAAAATTTATAAAGGGGTATGCTAAGGTTTCCACACCCTTGGAGGAGTTACTAAAAGGAAAAGGGATGTTCTACTGGGGAAACACAGTACATGCACATTTGAGACATTGAAGGAGAAACTTACTACAACACCTATTTTGTGCTTTCCTTCATGGGACCAACCATTTCATGTACATGTGGATGCCTCTGGCATGACCATTGGTGCAGTGTTGGCTCAGCTAGAGAAGGTATTATAGATCATCTATCTATTTTTCTAGTAGAAATTTGACTCTAGAGAAGTAGAATTATACAACTATAGAGCGTGAAGCTTTTTCTCGATGATCTATGCACTACATAAATTTAGATAGTACTACTAGCAACACCATTTGTATTTTATACCGATCACATGGCATTGAAGTATTTGGTAAACAAGCCCATTTTATAGGGGCACATATGTAGATGGGTACTCTTATTCCAAGAATTTGATTTCATAGTTGTGGTAAAACTAGGGAAAAGTAATTCTGGACCGGATCATCTATCCAGAATACAGTTAGAGAGAAGAAGCATAGGAAATTGAAGATACCATGCCGATGCATAGTTATATAGGTTCTGAATGCATGCCATCATGGAATTAGAGGACATTGTTGTCTTTCTACAAATAGGTATGGTGCTAGAAGGGATGAAATCCTTAGAGAAGAAACAACTTGCTATTTGCGTGACACCATTTATGTTGATTAGCGGTGACCTGTACAAGTTAGGTCGGGATGAAGTATTGCTATTATGTACTAGAACATGAGCACATAGATATCATGGAGGAGGCTCATGGTGGTATTGCAGGTGGGCACTATGTAGGTGATGCCACTGCATGCAAGATTCTACTGTTGGATTATGGTGGGAGACCTGTATAAAGATTGTAAGGCATATTGCAAGGCTTGTGATCACTATCAGCACCTTGGAAAACTAGGTCAAAGAGATGAAATGCCTCTAAGACCTATTACTAGTGTCAGAACCATTTGAAAAATGGGCTATAGATTTTGTGGGTCCTATTTCACTAGCCACGTAGGACTGGATCATGCTATATCATTACTTGCATAGATTATCTGACAAGGTGGGTAGAAGCAACACCTAAAGGATTGTACAACAGCTAGATATACATACTCAGGTTTCTATGGGAAAATATTATTACAAGGTATGGATGCCCGTTGAGTTTGACCAAGTGATAGGGGCACACATTTTTTGAATGAGACAATTAAATTTATTGGATGAATTCATGATTGCACACCATAAGACTACACCATATCATCCTCAAGAAAATGGGACTGTTGAGGCTTTCAACAAGATTTTGAGCCAAACATTGACAAAAATTTGTGATGTTGGAAGAAAGGATTGGGATGATAGTTTTTGTAGTACTTTGGGTGTATAGAACAACATACAAGTGGTTAAACAAGGCCACACCTTTTCAATTGGTGTTTGGCGTAGAAGTAGTTCTTCCTATGGAATTCATGTTACCTTCTTTGTGTATTGCATGCATTGGAGGTCTAGCTGATGAGAAAGCATTAGAAGAATGAATTGACAAGTTGATTAAGTTGGATGAGTGATGAGAAATAGCACGTTGGAGTCAGAAGAAAGAAAAATCTAGAAGAAAGCATGGCATGATAGGCACATTAGGGACAAAAATCTTGAGATAGGGATAGATGGTGCTTCTTTATGATTCTAAGTTTTTGCCATCAGGAAAACTCAAAGTACATTGGTTAGGACCATATGTTATCACTCACATACTTGAAACATGAGCTTTTCAGTTAGAAACACTTGATGGAATATGGTTACCCGGTTACTTCAATGGGAGTAGGTTGAAGCCCTACTATAAATAAGTCTTCTTGGTGTTTGTAATAAGGTAGTATTGCCATTTAGATTAGGTTTTCAATTATGTATTCCCTTAATGTATTTCCTTCTTCATCACTATGCTTTGTCAATTTAGTTGGTGTTTTGTGAAATAAGTGTGTTTTTGCGTGCAGAAGCTAATTACCATTTGTAGTATTTTTATGCACAGAGGACTGCACATACCATTTGTGTGGGGTGGTTATTGAAAAATGGGTACACATAAAGGAACAAACTACTACAGGTGTTATTCAAAGTTTGAAGAGTTGGTGAATAGAAGATTGCTTCCAAATAAGGACCATAGATGGAGATAAATGAAGGAACAATATAACGCGAGGTAAGCAGTGGCCATGGAGACTACCAGGAGAAGGCAGTGATGAGGTACTCAGGTGCATGGAAGCATGTTGAAGAGAAGTTTGTAGCCAGAAGGTAGGAAGGCATGCTAAAAGGTTATAGATGAGGCATGAAGATGTACCACATGGAAAAATGTGAAAAGGGTCAATTAATGAGGATTTTTGGTAGGTGAAGGAGCAATAAATGCACTAAATTTTCAAAATATATATAAGGAAGGGATACGAGTTCATTTTTACCATTGTAAATCACAAAAATTTGAAAGAGCTAAGTGTGAAACTGAGTTGAGTGAAGAGTGTTGAGGTGTGGAAGAGTGTGAAACCAGAGACGTGAGAGTAGATTTGTGCATAGGAGAAGCTTACGTCCCCATTGGTGAAGGGTTTGAGCAAAGCAGAGCATTTGAAAGAGCTAGGGCATGTGATTTCAACTAGGGCATGTGGATTCGAGCTAGGGTTTTGGAATTTCTCATTATAGAAGGTAGAAGAAGATTTTACACACTACTAGAGGATAGAAAGTTGTGATTTATAGATGGCACCAAAGAAAGCACCTACCATAGGAGCAAAGGGAAGAAGAAAGTGGAAGAAGAGGTTGAAATTTCTCCCGAGAGAAATTTTCAGAGATGTAATACCCAAAAGGTGTGATAGTGGGACAAGAATGGGATTCTCACATCGAAAGTGCAAGATAAGTGATTACAACCACACACATTGGATAACAAAAAGGAATTAGACATGTTGTTGAGTATGAAGAGAAAAAAAGCACACAATAGAGGACATGCCAGTGTATGATGACACTTTGGAGAGAAATTTGCTAAAGAAGATTGGAGTTTACCAGTTGTATGAGCTTCCATATTTTGGAAAGTATGAACCTTTGTACTAGTGGTTGATGAGTAGGGTACATGAAGATTTTTCTATTTTTCGGATGTAGGGTAAGGATTACAACCACTTTGATTTCAACTATAACAAGATTAAGGGCATAGGAGTGGATCTGAATAGTGACTTGATAGATAAAGCAGCAATCTTGGAGATACATGGAAGGAGTTAGGGTATACCAAGGGTGCGTGGAATGGATATCAACAAATTGAAGAAGTACCCAGTGGTATAGGAAGTTACACATCTAGTCACCAAATTGAATGATCAAGAGAGATGGTCTAGGTGAATACAATGTGGCTACACATTACAAGGAGAATGTCATAGGGAATAATTTACAACATATCAGGCTACATTGTGGAGACTATCATCGAGGAAGCATGCACAGGTGAGAAAATCAATTTTGGCACTATCTATTATCCCTGGTATTTATGGAAATCGGAGTGCCCGATGGGCCAAAGAACAAGATCTGGGAGTACCCCATGTAGAATAAGTCCCTTGTGGAAAGATTTGAGAAGTACTTGTGTGAAGGGTCAATGAGTGGGCCATTCAAGTAGAGGGTGAGAGATGTGGTATGATAGGCTCACATGGCATTTGAAGAGGAGTGGTGCATCCCAAGGAGTTACCTTCGGTGGTGGGAAAGGAAGTCTAGTTTCATGGTATATCAACACTTCTGCATCACGTGATTTTGATGAAGGATGGGACTTGGAGCCCCTGGTGTAAGCTGTCATATGCCTTCACAGTGTGCTACTTCTAGGAATTAGTCCATCGGTTCAATAATGTGTGATGCCTAAATTTTTTTGCAGACAAGGTAGATTGTGACTACCACACATTGCGTAAGACTTATGTATATCTAGGTCAGACTACCTACATTGAGAGGCTAATTTTAGACATGATAAGCATGAAGCCCATGAGTTTGGTGATTGGAGATAGTGGGCCATGCTTATCTACCTTCAGCTTAAGCCTAAGTTGGAGGGTAAAAATATGTGGAGAATGAGTTTTCTCTCTAGGGCCACCTAAGGGAAAGCATACAATGGAGAATGTACCAACTCAAAGCCCATTAAACTATATAGAGGTAGATGATGAGGAGGAAGAGTGTGAAGATAGTGGTGGCTTGGTACATAGAGGATGAAGGAAACCCTCAGACAGGGTAGAATCTGAGCATGTAAGTACTCCACCCCATGCACAAGAAGGAGATGAAATAATTGGAGGTAGGAGTAGACCCTAAAGAATGCCACTTTAAGAGGGTGTTTAGATGAACAAGAACTCAAGGTGCTACTCCCCAATAGTATGGAGATCACCATGACTCTCTCCATAGAAGGAGACAATTGAGAAAAGAAGGAGAAAATTGAAGTTGAACGAGGAGGTGGAGGAGTTTGAAGAGAGAGCATGCCTAAATCTCCTACACAACTAGAGGATGTGGAAGAGCTGAAAGATGAAGAAATGAAAGATGAAGATGTGAAGAATGAAGGAGAAGGGGTAAAGGAAGGAGAAGCAAGACCAAATAATGCTCAAGACATAGAAGATCTAACTCCAAATCTTGGTGCTCCAGTTCCTAAGGGGCCAAGAACTAAAAGAACAAGTGGAGAGTATATTGTTCCATCTTTGGGCTATGTTGAGGACACAAGTAAAATTTTCACACCCATTTTCAAAGCATGGTGATCCCTAAGGAGTTATATGGATGGGAGTTGATGGATGAAGACATGGCCACCACATACACAAAGGAAGCAACTATCTTGGTCTATGCACACACACATGGATGAGCCAAAATTTGATGTATGTGAAGAATCCTATGTGTGTCAAGAAGGTTGAAGAAGGAACCTTAGGCCAGACATATAACCGTAAAACCCACTGTTATGTCTGATGAACAGGTAAGTAATGCCTTGGTAAAAGTATCTACAGAGGTGGTGCGGAGGAACATAGACAAATCTGCCACTATCAAAGTGTTAAGAGAAGAGATCAAGGCCAAAGATGTAGAGATCGTGCATGCTTGAAAGGAGAGAAGGACCTAGAGAAGAAGAAGAATGGGGTCCTTATCAAAATGGCAGAGGAGATCGGAGACCATGTCCTAAAAGTGAGACCACACTTGGAGTCCAAGGTACCTAAAAGGTTCCCTTTGGCTATGCACTATGTGTGTACATTAGTTGATTTGGTGCTTGAGGAGGGACTAGTTGGATGCAGCACCAAAGGACCCTGAGCAAGAAGTAGAGAGAAAAGGCTTTAGTAGTGTGAAATATTTCATCATATGAGGCATTACTCCAAACCTTGTGGGAGGAGTTGAAGAAAGTGGATCAAGCGTTGAATATTTGTACAGCTCTCGGAGGTAGTCATAAGAATAAGGACCATGGTAGAGGACAATGAAGTCTAAAGGAAATGAAGGATGAAACCTTGGGGTGCATGGAGAGATTAGCACTAGTAAAAAAAGTGTGAGGCCCTTACAGTGGCCAAGAGCCCCATAAGAACAGTTGGATGAACTTGGGAAACTTATAGCGTAGAAGATGGATCTTACGAAGGGAGAATGTATGCAATGTCTAACATTATGTTAGTATTACAGAATGAAAAGGGAGAAATTTCCCAGGATGAGTTGGAGTCTATTGTAGTAAATATTCTAGAAAAGGTAGAGGCCATGTTGAATGAGTGGAAAACATTAGAGGTAGAAATAAAAGAAGAATATCAGAACTAATTCTTCCAGTTGAAGTAGAGGATGTTGTAGAGTAAATAATTATTCTTTGTATAGTAATTCTTTACATTCATCCATTCCTTATTATTTATTCATTCCATATTAAAAGGAAACCATTTTCGGGGTGGAAATGTAGTTTAGTGTGGGGTAATGTTGAGCTAGACAAAGTGTGATACTTAGTAGAAGGCACACAAGAGGTTCGCACGTGAGAAGAACAAGGTGCAATCAAAGGCACAAAAGGATAGGGAAGGACACATGTGCACAAAATACAAGGGAAGATTTGGGACTTAGCCATTTTCACATGTATGGGCTATTTTTGGAGATAGCGTGTAGAGCACACAAACCGGGATAAAGACTTGTGTGACACGCATCGGCTATTTTGGAAGAGTGGCTACTAAGCAGCTTTGCATGGGTGTGAACTAAGAATAGAATTTACTACTGCCAGTTAACTAGAAGAGGTCTATTGTTAGCACACTTGCATGTGTGGCTATTATTGTAAAGGTGCATGGCTATTTTCAGCATGTGACCTATTTTGGGAGTTATGCAAGTGGTGAAGGGAAAGTCCCCACCCTTATAAATATGTAGTGATCTACGTAGTATAGGAGGACGATGTGAGAATTGAATTACTGTGAGATTATGCTGCCAGATTTGATGCGTGCATGAGCTTATGGTATTACTTGTTGTAATAAGATTTTATGTATTTATTGTGTTTAATATAATGGAGTGTATTGGTTGAATCAAGAGTATTAATCATGAGTATAATTGGTTCTTGCATGATTGACTTCATTATGGATATTATTTAAATCTCTTAACCTTTAGATCTAGATCTAGACATGCTTTGTAGAATGTTATATCAATTATGGATCTGAATGCATTAAGTCTTCATCATACTAACATCCTACAACAAAAACCTAAAGAGGGGCCTAGTACCGATAGCGTGCAGAGCACACAAACCGGATAAAGACTTCATGCGCAATGGCATTGACTATTTTTGGAAGAGTGGCTACTAAGCACTTTGCATGGGTGCGTGCTAAGAATATAATTGCACGCAGCTAACTAGAAGATGTCTATTGTTAGTGTACTTGCATGTGTGGTTATTTTCAGCATGCGACCTATTTTGAGAGTTATACAAGTGATGAAGGGAAAGTCTCCACCCTTATAAATATGTAGTGATCTACGTAATATAGGAGGACGATGTGAGAATTGAATTTCTGTGAGATTATGCTGCCAAATTTGTTGCACACATGAGCTTGTGGTATTACTTGTTGTAATAAGCTTATGTGTATTTATTGTGTTTAATATAATGGAGTGTATTGGCTGAATCGAGTATTAATCTTGGGTATAATTGGTTATTTCATGATTGACTTCATTATAGATATTATTTGAATCTATTACTCTTTAGATCTAGATCTCGACATGCTCGTAGAATATTATATTAATTATGGATATGAATGCATTAAGTCTTCATCATGCTAACATCGTGTAACAATAACCTTAAAGAGGGTCATGGTACCTTTGCACATTTCAGGTGATCGCTCGCCTAGGTGAGTGATGTGCTAACGTGCCCGGATTATTACTTGGTAAATTCTAGGTTACATCACTCATTTACTTGAGAATGAATCTCTTGTCACTGAAACCCTTGGTTTATAACATGAACACTAACAATGTGGCATAGAGACTAGGCCACTTCCTTATCACAACCAACCTCCGCTCAAAGTTCATAGCAAGATATAACTACAATTCAATACTAATAATCAACTTTTGACACCCTTGAATATAATACAATCATTCAACAACTTTTTCACTAGGGAGAAAACATAAATCAAACCATGAATATTTTTGACAAGCTTTATTCACAAATCAACAATTTGCACATGTTCTCTTTACAAAACACCAATGATACTCGACATCCTTACTTAAGCACACACATCTTGAGGATTGAAATACAGACACACATCACCTTGAATTTCCAAAGGATTGATAAGCACTCGCTAACCCGAGAATCTCTCACTATGACTATACAATATACCGAGACACCATCATATACCTTAGATGACTAGAAAGCTCTTGACAAATGATTTCTTTTGAAATAAACCCTTAATGAATTGACATGGCCTTCCTTTTCCTCAAAACTTTGCAAAGCCGAGAAGACCCCTTAAACTAATACATCATCGTAGTCAACCTGATAATACACTCTTGTAGACCACAATACAATTTAATTTTTTTCCTTTGTCAAACTCTTGACTTTGATGTAGTCAAAAGACACATGATATAAGTTCAAGGAACATAAATTCATGATATAACATCCTAAAATAGTGATCAATTCAATGATTATGGTAGATCCTACTAAGACTATATCAAGGAATTAAACACACACTTCTCGAGTTAAGGACAACACCAAACAAATCTTCCATTAAATACCTTAGCAAATACTTGATCACCATAAACTTTTAGGACTTAAACAACTTTAGGGATTCCAAAACATCCTTCTATGATAGATTACATCATGGAATAACTCACTTCCAATAATTTACAACTCATTACATTGCATACACTTGGACTCACGCATGTACTATCACATCACACCATTGAATTAAAATGTATGAGAATGGATTTTTAACAAAGATGACACATTTCATTGATGTAAGACTACTACTTCTACATAGATGATGCACCATGACTAAACTTAGACCATCAACAAATGATAACACCATGACAAATGGACTTAGAAACATTGGGAACAAAGAAGACTAGGTCATACAAACAAAATCAAACACCTTCATTATGTAAATATTCATGAAAATAAAGGAGAGAATCACATTCCATACCTTATCACACTTGAGGTATTCCATACTCCAAGAATTCTCAGCTTCTCATGAATAGGATAATGCATAACATTTAGACACAAATGATCTTCTTTAGTTCGAAGCCCCTCAACAAGAGAAAATAAATCTCCTTGACTATACTTGGACTCCTCCTTGGTGCCACAAGAACCTTCTTTAACAAACTTCACCGGATTAGGTGAGAATCATTTTTCTTGGTTTTACTTGATTGATCAGTCTTGATCACTTCTGATTTTAGAGCCTTCCTCTTTACTTGACCTTCATGATTAAGTCCCTTGATTGTCATGACTATACCTTTTAGATCACACTTCTTGATGAACCTCCTCTTACTTGGACAAGATCTTGTTATATGTCCTATTTTTTTATAATTAAATTAAAAAATCCCTCTTTCTTCATGTCTCAAATACATTGATATTCCATCCACAATCTTTGGCCCTATGTCCATACTCACAACATGAAAAACATTCACCTTTGAAGAGAGCTTCATCACTTCTAGTACACCTCCTTCTGCAATCTCTAGATCTATGACCAAAATCATGACAAAAGAAATAACATCCATTGAATGAAGAGCCACAACTCATAGCATTAGGTTATCTAATTGAGTTATACCTTCTCAAATCAGTCCTCTTAATCACCTTCACATCTGATTTGGAACTAGGACCAGCTTCATCATTATACTTGCCTTGAAACCTTAGACATGTTTTGTCATCTAAACCTCTTTGACCTTCTAAAAACTCATCAAGAGAATTGGATCTCTTCTAAACTATCTCATAAATATTCACCTAAATAGTTGTATCCTTCAAATCTGATTCAAGGGCCTTCAACTTGTCTTCATACCTGGAATAAGCATATTTTTTCTCTTTTAGGGCTTTTGACATGTACTCCAATTGATATTTTAGGTCCTTGATGACTTGATCATTCTATATTTCCTTTACCTTGACTTAAATTTCATATGCTTTAATACATGGTTGAGTTATTTCATTCCTTATTCTCAATATAGCCTTAATATCTGAAGACTTACCCATTGCTTATGTTTAAGAGGATCTCCTTCAAGCTGATAAACTTGCTTCACAAGGACTTTCTCGATAATAATTGTTGGAAGCATAAGGGAATGAGAGGGGAGGGTGAATAATTCCTAAAAATTACTTATTTCATTTACATTTATTTAAGCATACATATACATTCATCCAATCACATACATTCATCACAAATCTTATTATGTGTGTACAATACAATCAAATAACCATAACACATGCAAGAGATCTCATAGACACAAGATTTAAGTGGGAAACCATCATGGGTAATAAAACCCACTAAAACATAAAAATTTAATTGTCGGGCTTCAAATTTAGTGAGGCAACAACCCCACAAGGAGCACCAACCCCTAGTTTAGTAGAGCACTAACCCTATAAGGAGTACCAACCCCTAATTTAGTGAAGCACCCACACCACAAGGAGGATAAAACCCCCAAGGATGACTAAGCACAAACTTAGCCACCGATGATGATTTATCTCTGAATTTTCTATTGCCATAGCTTATGGATATCATAATTTTAGCTCACACACTAGGTCTTCAATCTCTCATAATCTTGCTCGTTCTTCACTTGTCAAAGCTCCAAACACATTAACTAATGTTATATAATCTTCCTTAACCTGTCATTATATTCTCAATCCTTCAAATTATTCACACATACCTACAAATAATTCACACTAGGGTCGTAATTCTTCCCTCCAAGAGCACTAGTTCAAAAATGAACCCAAAACGTCACTTTTATACCTTTTTATTTATTTCAACCAAAAAGAGGTAAGTCATACACCTTTTTTAACAAATTCAATAATAAAAATTCCCATACCTTTTCACAACAGCTAAAAGGTACCCATATGGTTCGGCCTAGCAAAAAATCACTTTCCATGCACCAAAACACGTGCTTTGGGATGCCACAATTATGTGTATTCCAAAACCATTCTTATACAAGCTCCCATATTTATGAAACATGATTAATATTTCATTTAAATATTAAACATGGTAACAATTTATCTCAACCAATCAATTTTTTTCATTTAATGGACCCAATGTTCTTTTCAGATTTGTCAAAACATTTGTTTCCTACACCCGTAAGACCTGGAAACTTCATTATGCCACCAAATCTCTTAAATTAAAACAAACCATGCCATATAAAAATTTATGTAAATTCCAAATCATTTATAACACTTAAAAGTAAGTTAGAATCCTTGAAACACTCACCTTCTCAAACCACAACCACTTTTGTCTCCACAAAATTAACCTGCCCAAAAATTTGTTTTCAAAGATAAGATGATAAAAACATTTCTAGGAACAATCAATACTTACACGTAGATTAAATAGATTCAAAATTAATCTCTATTCACATTAAAGGTGATATAAAGCATCAATTAATCCATCTCATGCTTCAAACAACTCAAAATGTTTAGTAGATCATGTCTTGTCCTAAACTAGAAAAAATATTCCTATCCTAAAACCGACTAGGAAACCATTTCAAAACACATAATCATGAGAAAAATTATATATCGCTAGAAATATATATGAAAAATATTTCCAAAACATTTTGAATCACCTCAAATTTCCACCTTCAACTCCTATTGTGGCTATTTTACTAAACATTGTTATTTATGGCCTCAAAACAACCCTTTAACTAGTCAACCTGAGAGGAGCTCAAATTATAATTTTTCATCCCAAACATGATCTCGAAACCTTTATATACATCAACAAAAACTCAAAAAAAATTATCCTCAAACCTGGAACTCTTCAAAAGCGGCATTATTTGGGTGGTGCCCACATATGACCACAAACACTATCCTACATTTCTGGAAATATGGAAGAGTCCTCTATAACATCTAATCATCACATTTTAGGAATAAATAAAAACTAGGCTGATATACTCACTTATTATAAACCGCTCCTAGTTAGGGTTTAGTTAGGGTTTCAAACCACTTTACCTTCTTAACAATTGTTCATAAATAATGTACATAAGCGATATGCACCATTCTTGTAGTCCTCCATGACTCGATATGGGCCCAACCACTTGGGCCTAAATTTCCTTCATTTGTATTCTTATCAATCTAGTTGTAAAGTCTTAATACCAAATCTCCTACTTGTATCTCATGCTCATAGACCTTTTTTTTGTACTACACGACACATCCAGTCAAGATAAACACTATGTCATTTCTCGGATCTAAGACAAGCTTCATCAAGGTTTTATAATTCAACGAACCATGCCTCACGATATCTAATTTCATCTAATATTTCTTATAAGGATATGTGAAGACTAGGTATCTCAACTTCAAGCGGTAGAACCACTTGGAACCGAAACCAAGGAATATGGGGTTTCCCCCATAGGCATTCTTACTTAAGTTCTATAGGCCCACAAGGCCTAAAAATATTTAAGTGTCAATCACATTTATTCTCCTTAAATTTCTGTAGGAGAATGGACTTTAGATTTTTTTTTGTAGCCTCAGCCTACCCATTAGCATGAGGGTAATATAAAGAGGTTGTGTGGTGTCAAAAATTTTGAACTGTGAGCACAACTCATGCACCTCTTCATTCTTAAATAAAGTTCCATAATTTGAAATAATGAACTGTGGGACCCCATACATGTAAATGATTTGATTCAAGATAAAATTTATGATGATAGACCTAGGTACAGTAGTAAGATACATGGCCTCAACCCATTTTGTGAAATACTATGTAGCTGTAATAATGAAATTGTGGCCTTCTGTTAATGAGGGAGATAACTTCCCTATCAAATCCAAACCCCACGTAGAAAAGGGCCAAGGTGTTACTATTGGTTGTAGAGCCTAGGCAAGTATATGAATCTCACGTGAGAATTCTTGACATTTATAGCACTTGTGCATGTACTCCACAACAACGTACTCTAAGGTGGACCAAAAATAACCCATTTGATGTCTCTTCTAAGCAATATCATGTCCTCTGAAATGACCCCCACAGACTCTGTTTTGGGCTCCAAAGAATATTTTTTTATTCTTCTTTGTCGATGCACCACAAAAACATCCCATTGAAAGCCCTACAATAGAGAAATTATTCTACAGTTACATATTTTTCGGCTATGACACATAGCCATTGTCTCTATTGTGAGGTTTCTCCCTCAGGGTATGCCCAATCCACAATGAAATTGACAATATCTGTGTACCATGGACATGAAGCAATGGGAGGCTTGACTTCTACATAAAATACGCACTCATTAGGGAAATATAAATCTACTAGATCTCCACAATCTATTGGGTTATCTGCTAGCCAATCACAAATGATTTTCCCTTTGATGGACTTTTGATTGAAAAAGATGAGCTCAAACTCACCCATCAAATTCATGAAGTGATTAGCTTTATTAGACAAGGAACCCCGGGTCAAAAATGTTTGTAATTGGTCCGACTTAATGATTACCCGTGTTTCCTTGTTAAGCATGTAATGCCTTAACCATTTTATTGAGAACATTATAGCTAGGCATTCTTTTTCTACCGTGTATAGACGCCTTAAAATATAACAAGGTACGACTAATGAAATAAACAACACGTTCATTTTTATCATCATCTTCTTGTGCTAACATGCAAGCTAGCGAGACATTTGTAGCTCAAGAATACAAGATTAAAGGATGATCCACCTTTGGTGGCATGATTGTGGGCAAAGTGACATACGTAAGAATTTTACAAACTCAAACTCCTTATGACACTCAGTCATCTAGATCTTAAAATAATCCTTCTTTAAAAAAATAATTGGATGAGCAAGTGCAAAGTTAAATTAGGTACGAACCTGCAGATTGCTCCGATCTTACGGAGAAAGGATATGATGCCCGACTCATCTAAGGGTGGGATCATTTATAGGACCACATGGAATTTTTTTGATCTATATCAATCCCCCATAAAGATATGATATACCCCAACAACTTCCCTCTCGTTACTCTAAATACGCATTTTTCTAGATTTAATGTTACGTTTTATTCGATGAGATGAGAGAGGATGATGTGAAGCACCTCGGGGTGATCACAACGCTTCTTGGACTTAGACAGAAGATCATCAACATAATATTCCACAATATTATGAATCATATCATGGAATATATAGGTAATTTCTCATTGATAGGTAGTACCGTTGTTCTTCAAGCCAAACGGCATGACCACGTAACAAAAGGTCCCCCAAGGAGTGGTAAAATTCATCTTTGTATGATCCTCCTCGAGATCCTAATCTGGTCAGAACCTAAGAAATCATCCATTGGTGATAAATAAAAGAGCAGCTACATGTTTGCACAGAATAATATATTAATTTATTCTATATCAAAGATCATCCGAGCTATTACAAATATATAGGATTGTATTTTCCTATTATCTAGGAAACCTCCTATAACTTCTCCAGCTATAATTGAAGAGTTGTTAATACAACTCTCAACATCTCCTAGAATAGTGTTATTGTTACTCACGTAACAATACACTCTCTAAACAATAATATTATAAACAACTCGTAATATGAGTTGTTATTACAACTCAATTAATTTAGCCAATGTAAATATTATATTTCCTAACATTCCCCCCCTTAATGTTTACATGGTACAACATATCTCGTTCGCTGATTGTAGCCTGCCACCTCTGTGTGCTCATGATCAACTCCGCAAATGTGCAGCATTGGGCTTGCACAAAACTCGAACATGTGCCAATGCACATTTCTTCCACTAATGGTTTTCTCCGGCTTCTACCAACAACCTTACCAAATTGGTTTTGCAGGTGCACCAATAACCTTTCACACTTGGTTTTACAGGATTACCAAAAACCTTACACACTTGGTTTTGCAGGATTACCAAAAACCTTACACAATTGGTTTTTACAGGTTTACCAAAAACCTTACACAATTGGTTTTTACAGGTTTACCAAAAACCTTACACAATTGGTTTTTACAGGTTTACCAAAAACCTTTACATCATGATTGCTACAATACTTTTTGATCAATATTATACAATGTCACTACAAAAGGGAATCATGTAGGAAATACTGCTTTCAAAACTGAACAATAAAACACAATGGAAATGGAACAATGAGACCATGTTCCCCCCCTCATTGTGAACATTTCACTTATTCAACACACAACAGGAACTCTGAAATCATACTGCACACAACAAACTGCAATTCAGAAATGAAAGAAAACTCACACTGCACACCTGTGCCACCAAATCATTCTGTGCGGCCCCGTCGTTGGTGACTGACGAGAGGTCACTGTCTGACCTCCAGCCTCCGATGCCTCCATCCTCTAGTGCAAAATCATCTAGAAGAGAAAATCTTCATCACTTTGATGTGCGGTATTTTCTTCCTCTTCATTTTCTCCTTCTTCATCAACAATCATGGCATTATCTTGTAGTTTCCCATCAAGTAAGTCTTGTGCTCTTTTTCTGCAATTGTTAGATATATGACCAGGTTGTTTACAATAGTAGCATGTAAATTGTTTCTTCGGTCCTTTAGAGGTTGAACCGTATTTGGGCATTTTCTTACCAAATGCTTTCTTGTTTCTGCCAAACATTGCAGTCTCCTCTGGTTCAACAACCATAATTCTTTTTTCTTCATCTAACAAAGAAGAAATAAGTTCTTCTAGACTTGGATTTATTTTTCTTAATGTAAAGACCATATTAGAATAACATGAAGGCATGCTATTAAGTAGGTACATCTACTTTTATACCAGCAAGTTGATTACAAATAGAACGAAACTTACTGATATGCTCCACCATGCTCTCACCTTCTTCCATCTTGAGGCCGAACAATCTTTGCTTCAAAGATATTGCTGCGCTTCCCATTTGTGATCCAAACAACTTGTTCAATGTCACCCAGATTGTATGAGAGGACTTTTTTAAGTCTATATGATGTAGATAAGCATCCGATAGACCCAATCCGATAATCGTTGTAGCCTTTCGATCTCTGCTGTCCCATTTTACTACTTCATCTGCATTTGTCGGTTTTTTTCTTTTCCATCAATAATATCCCATAAGTCTTTGTTGATTAGGAATAATTGAGTTCGCACTTGCCAGGTATGAAAATCTTTGCCTTCAAATTTTTCAATGTGACTCAATTTATTCATCATGACTCTTCATAAATATATATATATATATATATATATATAAATTTAAAAATAGGTGTCACTAAAACCGAAAATGCACCTTTTATAAACAAATAGACACTAATGACTATAAGCTTGATTTACAATGACATTACGACTTGACAAAAATAATTGAATCTAGCTTTATCCTATATGACTCAAAACAAACTATAATGAACTATGACTTAACTTTTAACCAAACCATATCCTAAATAATCACTAAAAACAAAATAATATGCACAAAAACTAACGATGCACTTTGACACGGAAAAGCTTAATTTGGACTATAAAAGAGACTACCTATTTTCCTTGTAAAGACACTCGAAAATAGACTATTACAAAGCTAAAGACTTAATAAAGAATGCTAAGTCTGAACTTAGACCAAAACAATATGACTTAAAATGTTAAGACACCTTCCAATACTCTGAAATCTGCGTGTAATAGAAGAAGACGTGGAAGAAACCAGCAAACCAGTGGGACTGTGCTTGCAGCAGATGAGCCTCCTTCGTATGAATCAGGTTCATATGCTTTTTCAGACTAGTGCGCCCCTCATATATAAATATTAGTGCCCTCCATTATCACTTCTAATAACAAAGTTGATTTAACACCTTGTCTTCTTTTCTATCGTGCACCTACAGCAAGTAAACATGCGTAGAATACGCCATTGATATTGGACCAACTGTTAATATGTAATGTCCATGCAATTTTAGTGGATCACAGGTTGTAAACTAAAACAAGTCCGTCTCGGAGAGATAAGACAACGCAGATTGCGTATGGGGAGTCATTGAAACCAATACAAAGAAATAGTTTAGCTTCCAACCAATGCAATCGTGGCTAAGAGGTATAAAATACTTTCACCGATTCTTTAATATGTCAGCGCCATGGGAGAGATCACGCATAGAATGATCTATTTCAGAAAAATCAGGAAATGCACTATTATATAGCAGGCTGCACTTTTGGCGAAGACATCCACAGCTTTGGAGGACGTGGAGCATTGTTGAACACATGCAAATGTATGCCCCAGATCTTCTGGATTCTTCACTGAAGTAGCTTGGACGCATGCAACTGGATACAAAACCACCAATATATCCCATGCATTACGAAGATTCCATTTCAAAGGATATGTAACTGCATATTAGACGCCTTCAACAAGAATACATTGCATCTCCCAATATGTTACAGCTACCAACTCTAACCCATGGAGGAGCAGATCGGCATTTCTGCGGGTTCAATCAGCAATGAAGTTCTTCCTGAGGTAGATGAAAATTCATGTAACATCCGAGGCACTCAAATAATATGAAATGTCCCACTCTCAATATTTTGACCAAGGATTTACAAAAGCTCTGGTACCAAATAAAAGAGCAGCTACATGTTTCGCATGAATAATATATTAATTTATTCTATATCAAAGATCATCCAAGCTATTACAAATATATAAGATTGTATTTTCCTATTATCTAGAAACCTCCTATAACTTCTCTAGCTATAATTGAAGAATTGTTATACAACTCTCAACATCTCCTAGAATAGTGTTATTGTTACTCATGTAACAATACACTCTCTAAACAATAATATTATAAACAACTCGTAATATGAGTTGTTATTACAACTCAATTAATTTAGCCAATGTAAATATTATATTTCCTAACAATAAAAACTCATATCCAACTATTGTGTCTACAATGACATCGATGGAAGGTAATGGGAAGTTGTCTTTAGGACAAGCTTTGTTTATGTCCTAAAATCAATACATATGCGAATCTTCCCATTATATTTTAGAATGAGGATTATGTTTGATACCCACATTGAATAATATACAAGTTTAATAAATCCAACATGTAGGATTTTTATAACCTCTTCCTTGACCATTAAAGTCACTTTCGGCTTCATAGGTATTGATTTTTACTTTATGGGCTTAGCATCTAGCTTGGTCACTAGGTTTTGCACCACAACTTTGGGAGAAATTTTCATCATCTCCTTGTAATTGCAAGTGAAGGCTTTAGAATTTTACTTGAGCACCTTCATGTGAGCTTACACTTCTTCTAGATTCAAAGAAGAAACGAGTTTCAAGATATTAGGATCTTACTCCATCTCAACGTTTATATCGACGGTGCCCTCGATTAAAGAGGCATTGCCTTATTTAAACTTAGGTAGAGTGAAGGTAGCTCTAATTCCTCCTCCTCTACTTCACAGATCTCAAGGCCTTCTAATGAGGAAGGTTCCATTGTATTATCTCCAAAATAAGAGGAGGAATGAGGTATGATAGTAAAGCCTCTCTTGTGATGCATGGGAAGAAGGTCAGTGTAGGAATTAAGGTATCCGAGGATAGCCTCGTCATTTTCCACATAATCTAAGGTGGCAAGCTCATTCTCAACCTCAACGTATGCCAAAATTTGATTGGTTGGCATTATTTAAACTAGGTGTTTGGCTCAAATCTGAAACGGTGAATTCAAAGATCCTTTAAATCTATGTTTGGATAAAAGAGAGAAGAGGAAGTAGCTACGGAGTTGGATAAAAGGTTTTAATCACATGGGATATGCTTGATAGATAAGAAGTAAAAACCTTGTTAAGGTCTAACATAGCGAGTCTTATAAATCAGTAGGTGTTCGATCTAGTCTCATAAACCTCGAGACTTGATTGATGACAAGTTAGGAATCACCTAGTACCTTAATGTTGCAAACACCCATCCTCTTGGCTATAATGAGACCAAGAAGAAGATCCTCATACTTGACACCATTATTGGTGCACTTTAAATTAATCTTAAAGGAAAAGGCATGACCTTCCTCCGAGGAAGTAAGGATCATGCATACCCAAGCACCAAAACGACACATTGCACCATCATAATTGAGTGTCCAAAAGTTGCTACGAAAGATAGAGGTTTGATCATTTTTGGCATATTCTTCCTTTTCTTCTGAGACCTCCACCATGAAAATTTCTTCATAGTCACCAACCGAAAGAGAAGAGAGCCCAAGGGTATGACCCATGCCCAATCAAACGGAAGGAAAATAGATAAGTCATTTTATAACAACTCAAAATATTATTTGTGGTTTTCATCGACACTATTTTGACCACAATGGCTTCATCTTCATTTTGTAACAACACCTTTAATTGTTTTGGGGGCTTTGAATTCCATTGAGGGATTAATTTAGATACTAACATTGAATCCTTTAGTTTTTTCAATTGATTAACGTGGAGTTAAAATTTATTATGGACGCTGAGTTTCTTCTTCAAGTTGGCTAGGTGAATGTCAAATTGATTTGGGTCATCCTGACCAACGAAGACCTTCCCCAGATTGAGGAATTTGACTTTCTGTAAAAGTGTGGAAGGGATTTCCTTCATTTTATAGATCAAAGGTTGGCCAAGAATCATATTATAGTTTTTTCCCTATCTATAATATAAAACTTAGTTAACATTGTCTTGGGCCCAAGGGTAACTGGAAGCACTATAGTCTCTATGGGCATTGCTTGAGGCTTTCGTGGCCTCTTAGCATATTTCTTGTTAAGGAGCAGTTGGTTTCTCCATAGCCCAAATTTTGGAGGAATGAGAAGGGGACAATGTTAATAGCTGCCCAATCCTCAATCATCATATGTTTAGCCTAGTTTTTATAGATCCAAACCCGTAGATACAACATTGGGTCACTTTTACGTGCTAGCTTGGAATGGTGGGCATCTTACTAATGTAAAACACAAATCCAACATCTCTATCGGGATGCCTGGGGGTAAACAACAAATTTTATGTGGTTAATTTGTGCCTCGAAGGAGGGGTAACATTGATCAAGTGACCAAGACCCAACACTTCTAGCAAAGTGGCTCGATGATTAGGGAGTTCTTCAACAAATCCAAAAAGGAAATGTCGAAAAGGTCTTAGTCAAATTTTTGATCAAGTCATAAGTTCCTACCGGCCTTGTGGGCACTGGAGTGTCATATGACATAAAGGGTCATATAGGAATGGGTTGTTTAGAATAATCATGAGTACATGTGGTCACATTAATCTCGGGTTAAGATTATAGTTCAACTAGGCCTACAATTTTATCTTATTGTCATCCATCTAAAAGAGGTGCTACCAAAGGGTTTGATGATGTAGATGCTTCATGGTCATTGTTTCCCACCGATTAACCTTGTCGGTGTCGTGAGGGTTATGTTTTCTATAGGAAGGGTCTCTAAAGACTTAAGAGTGTTCTAAGGGGAAATGGGCCCCATGTGAGCATTTTTCATTGGTGTCATCAAATTTTCCAAGAACATCTTGATAAAGAGTTTCCACTTGGTCCTCTCAAAGGCATTGTATAAACTTGTTGCGATCAGAAAGTCTTGGCATCATACCCTTAAACTCTATGGAAACCACATTATAGATCAGGATCATAATCTTGATGTCTCTCGATTCTAGTTCTATTGTGGTCCATAGTTCAAGTTATTGTTTTGTTGTTGATAATTGAATTTAAAGTTTGGGGGCCTCTACCCTTTATTCGATATTGGTTTTAATACCCATTTGGATATTAAGTCGGCCTTCGGCCCTGAACTTGTTATCGAGGAGGTGGAGGATGGTTAAATTCCCTTTGCATTAATGGAAGGAGCAAAATTGTTTCTCATTTAGTTGTTTGTGTTCGCATTATTATTGACATTGTTCGTGTTAGTGGTGTTAACAACATTTGGCTTCTTGACTTGATCGATAACACCATTTGTAACAGCACCATAGTTCTTGTTAAGGACCTTAGGCCCTTGGTTGTTATTTTTAGAGCCATTTAGATAATTGGAATTACCCCGGGAGGGAGTGACCAGTCTCCCATTTGAGCCATAGGTCTTTTGACCATTGTCAATAGCTTCTTGGTCAATGCGGAGAGCACCCTCTAAGAACTAATATCAAAACTATCCTTAGATTTTATGAGGAAGCCTCGGGGCAAAAAGTTAATTTTGACAAAAGCTCTATCTATTTCTTCAATACTCCTATAGAAAGGCAAAGAAAGATTGCTAATATTCTTGGATGCACTATTAATTCATTACCCGCTACTTATTTAGGTCTCCCTTTGAGTACTTGCAAGATTTCTAATGAGGTCTGGAATGATCTTATTAAGAGATTTCAAAAAAACTGGCTGGTTGGAAAGGAGCTTTACTTTCAAGTGCAGGCAAGTGCTTATTGATAAAAAGCACTCTTTAGAACTTGCCTATTTATATCATGTCAATGTTCAACATACTAGCAGCAGTGACGAATAGTATTGAAAAAATTCAAAAGCACTTTTTATGGCATGGTACTGAGGACAGGTTCAGGTACCATTTAGTGGCTTGGGAGCAGGTTTGTAAACCAAAGAGGCTTGGGGGGTTAGGTATCAAAGATATCAAACATATGAATGTTGCTCTTATTGCAAAGTTAGGTTGGAGACTTATAAAAGAACACAAGCCTTGGACAGAGTTGGTTAAGATCAAATACCTTTCCAACCAAAGCAAGATCTCCTTTATTTCTGATCAATTTCTTCCGAATGGTTCTATTTTCTGGAACAATCTTCTACACAAAGCAAACATATTCTCTCTCAGGGATGTAGCTGGAAGCTTGGGGATGGTCAAGACATTAATTTCTGGACTGATAAATGGACTGATATTAATTGGATTTCTTCTTATGGCCACATTAAAGACAACTTAATTACAAAGTATGGGCACAAAGTACAGGGCTATATTGAGGTGGATGAAAACAAAAGAAAATGGAAACAACTCAAAGTTGAGGAGGATAATGTGCAGACTGATGTTTCATCTTTGCAGAATCAACTCTCTCTAATTCATATCAGTCATCAAAATCATAAGGATGAGCTCATTTGGAAAGATTCTTTTGATGGAGAATACTCGGTTAAATCGGGCTACAATTCTTTCTTTGCCTCTATTGAAAGTGAAACTAAGTGGCATAAGTTGTGGATGCCAGAGCTAACCCCTAGAGTGAACTTTTTCTGGTGGCTCATCATTAAAGGCAAGATACTAACTAATGACAACCTCATTAGGAAGGGATTCATCATGCCGAATAGATGTTGCATGTGTCAGGAAGAAGCAGAAGACATCAAACATTTATTTCTTCATTGTAAGTACACTTCCAAAATTTGGCATCTTGTTTTTGAAAACTTTAATCAGAAATGGATCTTTCCCCTTACTTGTCTTCAGGCTTGGGAACAATGGGACTCTCCTTACAAACATTGTGTGGTGAGGAGATTATGGCAACTAGTTTTACCTCACACCATGTGGCAAGTTTGGAAGGCTCGTAATGATGTCACTTTCATAAATACTTGAAAGTTACGTAACAAAGTCTACAAAGAAATTATCATTGTTGTGCAGGACAACATTACAAGATTTAAACCTCCTAAAAATAGACTTTTCCCTGAGGAAGAAGAGTACATTCTGGCTGCTTGGAATATTGACACTGTCTTCAAAAAGAATAACAATGGTATTGATAGATCCACTGTCTGATGGATTAAGCCTCTCGATGTTTGGGATAAATTGAATTTTTATGGGGCCTCAAAAGGCAATCCGAGAGATTTGGAGGTGGAGGAGTCATTAGAGATCACAGAGGTTGTTTTGTTGCTGCTTTTTCTGGAAAAATGGGTAGGAAAACTAACCATTACTCTAAAGCTCTTGCTGCTCTGTGGGGAATAAGGCTAGCCAGGGATTGTAATATTCGAATATTATAATTGAGGGTGATTCACTGAACATTATCAATCTCTTAAATAAAAACAACCCCCAAGTGGTCAATCAGAGATTTTATTGTTGAAGCTACTGATATCTGCAAGAGTTTTGAAAATGTTGAAATCAATCACACCTATCGAGAAGGCAATAGGGTCGCAGATGGTTTGGAAAAATTTGGGGTTAACAATACTTTTCAAACTTGGCTAAGGGGGACATTCTTCCCACTCAAGTTAATAAAGACATCATCAATGATTTACATGACTTGGAAAGTAATCACTAATGGTTGTAATGTTGATGCTAAGGAGTGGATTTTTAAGTACAGAATGATGACATCATCTAAGATTTGTGTGACCTGGATGACATCATTACTTGTCATAGGGAGGATGCTAAGGAGTGGGTCACTAATTACAAAGTAAGGTCTAATAATTACATCTTTTCACATGATTGGGAGGGATTCAAAAACAAAGCTAAGGCTGATACGCATAGTGCTAAAACTTTTACCGTTGCGGGCAGAGTCACTGGAAAAATCGGGGGTCCGCCTTACAAGACAGAGCCCACCCATAATCCAGTGTGGAAAGATGATACAAGGCTTTGGAACTATCTTCAAATTGGGGGTCTTGCGAATTTTATTGAAAGAATCCAAGGTTTTGATCAGGATATCTCTATTAAATTTGCATACAGGATGGAAGAATCGCGTGGTTAAGTACAACAACATTGAGGTTGAGATAACGGAGGAGCTTATCGCTCAAGTCACTGGGCTCAGTCTTGACGCACCAAATTCTTTAACAAGAGGGTGGACAGAGAGGTGGAGGCAAAGAAATTCCTAGACGAAGGGGAACATCTTGAATTTGTGACAGCCGGCATCAAGTTGGCTTCGGTTCCCGAGCCTTTTGCTGAGATCACCAGGATGGTTGTTAGGTATGTAACTCTTGAGGGGAGATTTGTCACTATTCCTCAAAAACATTTGATCTTTCTTAATCACTTTCATAGAAACATAATCATCAACTTCCCTCATTACTTGATAAACTCGCTGGAGAAATCCGTTCTGGAAGTGCAAAATCATACTAGGGCAGTTCCACTCCATCAAGGGTTAATACTACTTATTCACTGCCACTGCTCAACCTGTCCCCACTTGGATTCTACTCCTCCCTCTCCCTTCATTCCCCCTGCCCCACTACCTCCATTCCCCCTACTTGAAAGGAAGCTTGACATTGCTTCATCTAGCAAGAAAAGGAAGGGTATGAAAACTAAGGTCCCTGCTTCTCAGAGGGTTCTTAGAAGTCACAAAGACCTGGAGCTTGCCAAGAGTCTCTTGCACATCAGCCATCCGGTGGAGGAGCCTAAGGAGGAGGATTTGTTGGTCAGAGTGGGCAGGATGGAAAAGGAAATTCAAGAGCTTAAGAGTGTTATCAGAAATATGGAAAAAGCTAAGGGAAAAGGGAAACTACAAAATGATGATGAGGAGGATGTCACTGCTGAAGTTTTCAAGAAGCTTCAATCTTTGGATGGCAGACTTGGAAATGCAAAAGGCCGTAATGACTGTATCCTATCTGCCCTTAAAAGTATTTACAATTTCATCGAACAGCATGTTCATAGTGTATGCAGTCTCAGCGGGATTACTGAGGACATTTGGGGCCCCAAGGAGAAAAGAGATATTGCAATTGCTCAGGTGGATTTGAAAGACCCTTCCCAGGCCACCGCCATTGCATTCTTTATCTTGCTTCAAACGATCAAAGCCAAGATTGACCGGGCTATCAAGTGATGTAGAGTTGTGTTGTTGTTTACTGGCTGCGAAGTTGCTGTTGACTGACGGTTTTGGTGCTGATTTTTGGTTGAGATAATCAGTGATGGATATCTCTTGTTATTTTTTGGTCTCTTCTGCTATTTTTCGGATCACTGTATATCTTGATCCTTTTCTATTACTATGTTGTATTATCTGGCTGTTGAGCCCTCTGGTGTTGGTTGTTTTGCTCTTTTTTGGGCTGTTTCTACCTCTTTTGTTATCTGGCTTTTGAGCCCTTTTGTATACAGGGTATAGTCCCTTCAAAACTATTTACCCTTAATAAAAAAACTCTTCATAACTCATGAGAGGGAAATTTTTCACTTCTTCCTTGGTTTCTCGGTTAAGGGAGTGAGGAAATATGTCACAAATATCTATATAATCCATATTGTTAGCATTGGATGAAGAGTAGAGGACCCTCTGCCATCTTTGGATAAAATGGGTACATATTCATTATGCTCTTGTTTGATGTGGAGGAATTCCTTGATTCCCATTATTAATAGCTTTTTCATGTCAAAATCCTTTATAAAATTTGATGCGAGTTGTTTGAATGAGTGTATGAAGGCTTCAGGTATCCTGTAATACCAATCAAGAGAAATTCCCTGAAGGGTCTTGGGGAACATTTTCCATGCAACCGCATCCCATGGGAGTAGCTCTCTAATGATGGTTGTGTATGCTTTGTTATGTCCATTTGGATCTCCCTCCCCTTTACTTTTGGGAAGATCTGGCAGATGTCATGGGAGCATAAAAATATGTATGGAAAAGCCAAGGGGCTCCTTAAGGTACTCAGAGTATGTTCCCATTGTGTAAGAATCAACCATAGACGACCTCTAATGGGGAGGTGGATGAGGAATAGGTGGATGATATGGTGTAGCATAGGAATTTACAGAGGCATAAGGAAATCCCTAAGGCTAAGAGTATGAACCAGGGAAAGAAAACATGTCCCCTTGTGGTGATTTTGAATACATATTAAGATAAGGGGGCACATTGATTTGGTATGGAGTGGTAGGAATTAAACCAAGAAACACAGTATTATCATTTGGAATGGCATTTGAAGACACACTCCTGATTAGCGCTTGTGTTGCATATCCATATGTAGGATGAGTAGGCATTCCTAACATGCCCAATCCAGTGAGAAGTTATCCAGGGCTAGGGGAACCTATATAGACTGAAGGATGGGATATTGCAGATGGTGTGTAACTTAAATTTTACATGTGGTGGAGAACTTTGCCTTTCCCTATAGAAGGTATACCATGGGAAGCTTGGGAAAGTTCCAATTCTATAACCCTATCCACTAGCGTTGAGATCACATCACTTGATGATGGTTTTGTGTTTTTCTTTAGCACGTGTTTAGCTTTAGAGGCTACAAAGGCATATGATATCCTGTTAAAAATTGTTTTTGTTTAGCTTCCCTAATTTTGTGAAATTTCTATAAGATGAGGAATAGAAGTGCTATTCTCAAGAAGAACATCTACGTAACCTTACATCCATTCCAAGGACCAATCCATGTTATTGATACATGCGTCACTTTGGGTAACACGTGCAAGGAACTCATCATTAGGAAGGAAGAGGAAAGAAGAGGGATCAGATTGTATGTTGATATGAGGTTTGGATAGAAATGAGAATAATACCCCTATTCTCCCATAAAGGTCATATTATTGGAGTTTGAAGACCTCATTTACGTGTTGTAGTCGGGTTGGTCAATCACCTCAATCCTAATCGATGAAGTGGTATTACCACTTTGAGAGGAAGGCACGCGAGGTGAAAACAAACCTTATGGATAGTTTTCAACCCACCCCGCTAAAGAGGGAGAATGTTACCTACCCAGTTGGTAGTAATAAGCCTCGAGACCCAAAATAGGTCAGCTATAGTCCTAACTCCGATATATTTGGGGGTGTATGAACATCCACGAGAATAATGGGAGAGGATGAGGATTGATGAAAGAAGCGAATAAAATGGAAATGAGAAAGAACTAGTCTTTCATGTCATGCTCACTAATTTTGTAACATGAAAATAAACATATGACCTTCAAGTGCACTCGATCTCCCAAGGTCGTGGGGCAGGATAGCCACAATGAGATGGATAGATGACTTTGTAGTGGGTGAATACGGTATATGAGTGAAATGTGTGAAATTGGATAAATGGGCCAACAATCAATAAAGGTAGTCTAATGTTTTCTATGGGAAATGTAGGGATCTTCTCATCTAAAGCAATAAAAGCCTCTTGACTTGAGCAGGTCTAATGGACATGTCAAGGAGGATAGCCACATGAAGCCCCCTGTCAATATCAAAATCTCTAAAGATCCTCTCGACTAGTTGTGGGATCTGTGGAAATTTTCATGCAGAACCTCGTAAAAGTTTCCAAACAAGGTCATAGAAGTAAATGACAAAGTATATGAAACCGCAAGATCTAAATTCATTTACAAGGGCAATCTAGAATTCGTACACTTTTTTAGCTACAACATTCAAAGCATTCATCCGTGAGATGATTGGAAAACTAGTATATGCAAGCCTTTGTGCTAATATTTGTTAACAATTCCACTCTATTTGGTCAGACGCAAATGTAGGTTCTAGGTTGTTGAGGACCTTGGATGGTCATGTGAACATGTGTTCTAATTGTTCTAATGTAATAAATAAAACTAATTTAAATAAAGGAAATCTAATATATGTTTTTGTGCTTTTTTAAATATATAAAGGAAATACAACAATAAACAACAATCTAGTTTAATTAAACTAATATTTTTGGATTTTTGTATTTTCGGAAAATAATAGAAGAAGTTGACACAAGAAATATGAAGAAATAAAATTGTTTCTACAATACTAATTAATAGAAAAAATAAATAATACAATATGACTAACTATATGTGAAAAATGAATTTAAACTACTCAAAATAAATGAAAGCTTTTCCAATTTCTAATTTTGGATTTAGATCCTCTGTTTCTACCTCGAAACACGGGAAGAAGTATAAGCTTCTCTAAGCACTTCTTCCTCCGAAACTTCCCGGTAGAAGTGAAAAAGACTTAAACAATATTAAAGATTGAAATGGAATTACAATAATTTTTTAAACAAATCCAAAATCTCCCTCTAGAAAAATTTCCCTGCAAACCCATAGGGGTAGGCAGGGAAGCAATTTATCACTATAAGCTTTGTGCACATAGAATATAAGCTACAATAATTATCTAACTATTGAATTGATTTGGATTGAAATGATTTATCTACTCTAGTCAAATTGTGCATACAAATAAAATCAAGAAATCAAGAAAGCTTTAAGGAAAACCAAGTACATCCCCAACCTGGTATTTGGATAACTATGGCAAAGCCAATGATGGTTTACTCTTATGTCCCCTTAGCTTCTCTTCCAACTTTATGCTCGAGTGAATCCAGGAATTGTGTTGGATAATGTAGAAGAAACAATGAAGAAATTTTTGAGCAGCGGTGGCTTACAGGCGATTGACAAAGAATGCAGTAGTAGAATAACAATGTAAGTGAACTCGCTTGATTGTGTATTTCCTCTCAAGATGACAACAACGTACATAATTCAAATCACAACAAAATATCCACCAATGCTTTAGAAAGAAGCATGGATTTTATAGACGAATGGTTGGGCAAAGGGTCTAGCCAACTTGGCAGCCATGGGGTGTCACATCACAACAAATAGGGGTAGTTAACTCTAAATCAACAATAGAAGTGGAAGAGGAAGATGGTATGTGTCCATGAAGCTCAAAAACAACCAAATTGACTAAGAAATGTGTGCAAAAGGTGAGTTGGAATAATTTAACATGTGTATAAATCACGCTTGGGAAGTCTTGGTCAAAACCACACATGACTGCGCCAATCTACATAGAGTTGCATTTACGAAACCACCATTGAGGCCGGATCGTTTGGCCACGTAACCATCGTAATAGTTCCATAACTTAAAGCCAAGTGCTAAGGAAAAACACTACAAAATGATAACGGAAGGCAGGAAAAGTATGAAAATGACTAAGTAAAGTATTCCAAGCTTCAAATATAAGTTGCAAAGGGGGATATAGGACTCGAGCACCATTGGAAAAGATAATAATCATCATAGGGGACTTTGAACCATTTTTTATAATGTGGCACATGCAAAATTGGGTGTGCACATATTACCCCCTCAAAGAATCGTTTTAGCTATGAAGAGGCGTAAAACGTTGAGTCTGAGTATAGCGTTCCCAAAGTGGGGAGTTATAATTTATACCTGACACGCTCGTGTGCCAAAGTGATGTCATCTAAGCTTCCCACTACCTGTAAAATGTAAACAAGAATCAAGTACAAATAGATATGAAATCTAAAAAAAACACTAAAATAAAAATGACAAGAGGACTTACCATATCCACGGGGATAGAAATATACATGCGCCGCTCTAACTCTGTAAAACACACACACTCAAAAATAGAGTTAAAACATGTTATATATAACCAAAATTGTTATTTTCAGAAATCATTTTCACCCACCTAATTAGAGAACTTTGATATCTGGATTACCTATGATGATTTCACATAAGAGTACAATCGATTCAAAGAGCATTCCGATGTGATGGTGGCCCCACCAGTGAGAGGAGCAGCGGCTAAGAAAAGGTGAGTAATTTGCACTTATTCATTTTAAATCCCTAATGTGAAAAATTGAAAAATATCAACCTAGGGGGTTATATTTTAAAATTTCTTAGTCAAAATGTTCTCCATGGGGCACCACATGGGATGTGGCTTTGTTTCGTGAAAATGATGTATTTTTTTTTGTTTTTTGAATTTTTCGGCCCTGTGGTATGGCGTGCCCTTTTTGACAATATCTTCGCTCTGTGCAAGCTGCGGTTATGCAACCTCCGCTCTACCTAGATCAGTAGTTACAAAATCATCTGTGGTGATTACACAACCGCCACTTTACACAAAGGGGCGGTTTTGTAATGTTCGAGGCAGAGGCTAACATGGAAAAGCTTGATGGATTTTTTTATTTTATGTAATTTTATGATGTTTTTGATGAGATTATTATGCATGATGTGGTTCTTAATTGTTCTTTTTGATGTTTTAGCGAATGCAAAGTTCCTACATTCCATGGAATCAAGCCAGAGAGTGTGATTAGCTTCCAATAATCTTAGATCAGTCATCTCGGGAGGATAGAGACTTCTTACACGTAAAAGGATTGTGCAAGTTATCTTAGACGACGTTAGTAGCACCAACTAGCCATTTTTTATGCAACCTATTGAGCAATTGGGATGTAGACCGGAACACTTTCCCGGCTGATTGGGGTTTGAGGAGATTAGACTATTACTCTAGAGGATGTGCACATGATTTTGGGTATTCTTGTGATAGGCAGGAGGCTAGTTTTGGATAGTGTGGGATCAACCGCGAGATCTATACAAAGTGGACTACCTATATGGGGGATGGAGTGGCGTGTAATGTGGGTGTCAAGCAAGGTATATGACTTCTTTCTATTTCCTTCCCACCTATCCCTCCTCGCACAAGGCCATTATTAGAATCTTTGCTTTGCGCTTGGTAGAGACAAGCATGGGGACAAACTCCATTCTTCTTGGGCTCCTCTCATCCAAAGCATTGAGCAGCATGGCCATATTTATGCCTAGGGAGTAGATATACTAGAGCCACATATCATGATCTGTACCAAGTTTTTATACTTCAAGGCAAGTCCCTGAGCCATCCCACTTTAGTGATGTGTTGGTTGTATGAGAGGATCATCCCCTACCAAAGGGGAGTTGGGATATCATATCTAGGGGCTATTAGAGAAGTCAGATGGACACTTATGGCCTATAAAAGGGGGGCACACTAGCCTATAGCCACTCTCACCACTAATGATATGAGCATGAGGTCATACTAGGATATGGTTGGGTTGTGGGGTGATGATGGGTCACATTGATTACATGCAACACTACCATTTAGTTAGTTGATATGATGACCAAGGTTGAGGTCTACCCTATAGACAGAGTCCCACAAGTAGTTTGGGTTGTCGTACGTTGATGCACTCCCTACGGTTCTTACAAGGTATCTGCGAGGTCGTTAGAAAGGCTTGATCCTACCCTAAGGGGAAACTTGGTTAGATAGTTGTGATTCCTATGGTTCCCATCAGTATGGAGAGGGTTTTCCAGATCTAACCACACCGGGGTTGTGTTACATATTGAGGCCTCTCCCGCATACATTAGAGAGGAGGAGGAAGAGGCCAAGATGAGGATGGAGATGGTGATCGAGGAGGAGACTAGAGAGGAGTTTATATCATAGGGTGGAGAGGGATCTCATGAGGAGGGTCACAATGGAGATAGTGGCAATGAGTGGATGGTAATGAAGAAGTTATTTTCGGCAACGAGGGTAGAGGAGGAGGAAGAGAAGGAGACTCTCTATTCTGATGAGCCTCTTTCTTGCGAGGGAAGCGGTGATGAGTATTCTATCATGGGATAGTGAATCATTTTAAGAGAGATCATAGCTAAGCATGTACCTACAGCGGCTTCACCACCACCATCAGCACCAGCTAACCCTTCCCGGATCTTTGGGATATTTGAGTATGTAGATACTCTTCCCTAAACTCTATAACTTAGAATCGTTAGTAACTTACGCATTGTCTTTCTTTTGTTTTATTTTCAAACATTTTATAACTTTCCATTGCTTCCTTTTGTCTTGCATCCACCGCTAATGGATAGTGAGACCTTGTTTGCCACATCCTAGTCATTACACCGGCACTTCTCATGGGGAAGTCGTGCGAGGAGCTACTCACCGATATGGGTCGCCTGATGATGGTTGGGCACCACACTAATGTTTTTGCACCAAGATGGAGGGCCACAAATCTCCCGATTTCTATGAAGATTGAGCTAAATACATATTATTTGGATGAGAGACTATATAGGTGGGGCCACTTTTGTATCAAGGCTACAACCACCAGCGGGTCACCCATGCCTTCTCATTCACACCACTCTAGTCATGGAGGCTCTCACTCACCGCAAGAGTCACAAAGCAAGAGCCCATACCATAGGAGTCACAGTAGGATCTTGCATCATGCACCTTCTCATGGATCACATGGTTAGGTGCATGCCTTTATTGCTTTGGTGTCATTTTTCGAGACATATATATATATATATATATATATATCGATTATTTGAGATTTTGTGCTTATTTTGAGTAAAACAAGTAAAACAAACCATCAATGAGATAAATCTTACACCAGGATAACAAAGTCAAAAAGATCTACATGTGTGTGTGTGTGTGTGTGTGTGTGTGTGTGTGTGTATATATATATATATATATATATATATATGTATGTATGTATGTATGTATGTATGTATATCCATAATAACCAAGTTTTTATGCAAAGCAATCACACTAGTAAGTGTGGTCAAAACACTCAAAATAAGCACAAAATCTCAAATAATTGAAATATATATATAATCGATTATTTGAGATTTTGTGCTTATTTTATATATATATATATCGATATATATATATATATATATACACACATGTAGATCTTTTTGACTTTGTTATCTTGGTGTAAGATTTATCTCATTAATGGTTTGTTTTACTTGTGTACTATCGGATGTTCAAAATTCTTGATGTTTTTATATGATTTTGTAATGCATCTTATGGATGATGATGTGCTAACAAAATTATCTCTTTTTTATTTTTTTGTTTTATTTGATGCTTATGCAAACACAACGTAACTTGAAAATTTGGTTTTCAAACAATATGTTGTACTTTACGGTATTGCTTTGGAAAAATGTGATGAATGTGAAATGATAAAAAAATGAACCCACTCCACTTATAACTCCACGCAACCAAGTAAGATGTGAGGGCTCGCCACCAAGAGCTAGAAGGGACGTGATTTGTTTGGTCTTGATGAATGAAAATGATGAGAGAAAGACAAGATTTTGATAAAATCTAATTAAGAACCTACAACTCAACCCTACACAAAGTCTACTACATAATCTAGAATGTGATTTTCTTGCAATTTTATCTAGACTTATGCCTGTAGATGGCCTCTTGATTGATAAATCTAGTTTTAAGGCTTGGAATCTATTAGAACATACACATCCAACTCACTTTGTTGGGATTTTGAAGTTTTAAAGAACTTTTTATTTAGTAAATTGTTTATTCCTTACTTGATTTGTTTGAAAGAGACCCCTACACCTTACCCCATGCTACCAATAAGAAGCATGGGCTCATCACCGAGGAAAAGGCATAGGAAAGTAAGGGAACTTACCTCCTTTCCCAACCTCGCATCACTAGTAAGAAATGAGGGCTCATCACCAAAGATTGGTGGGGCAAGGAAGTGTAGTTTTATTTGTGAATGAAATATTTTTGCATTTATTGACTTATATCATTTTTTTACTTTAAATTATGATTTTGGGAGGGAGAGCTTGCCCCTAGCCTCAACCCCACACAACCAAGTAAGATGTGAGGGATCATCACCGAAGGTTGAGATAGGTGAACAAGTAATCCAGGTAAAATGTTTAGAATGATTTTATTTCCAAAGAGGTTTTTGGGAAAGATATGACATCAAGAAGCTTTTAGAATAGATTATGGGCAAAGACATCTTAGCTAGAAGAAAACCATGGGTAGAACCAAGTATGCAAGCCTTGGTAGGATCAATGTCAAAATTCTATCTTAAATCGCTAAAAATATGAACTGATTAGAATTGTTTGGTGATAATATGATGGATACTTGAAGAGATATGATTAAATTTTTTTGCCAATGTTTTAGAAGTTTTTAAAATTTGCTTTGAAAAATAAGTTTCTTGATTACAGTTTTCACAATATGATATGGCAGATGAAAGTGTAATATAGATGCAATAATGTACATGTGGAAATGGAGATGGATCATGCTTAGTAACATTTTAGGTGAAGTGAGTTGCTAGATTCACCAAATTCCTCACCCTCTAATGTACACAAGTGATATGCATCATTCTTGTAGTCCTCCATGACTCGGTATGGGCCCAACCACTCGGGCCTGAATTTCCTTCCTTCGGTGGTTTTCTTATTGATACCATTGTGAAGTATAAATACCAAATCTCCTAATTTTATTTCACACTCATAGATCTTTTTGTTGTATTGTCGATGCATCCGATCAAAGCATAGACACTATGTCATTGCTTGGCCCTAAGTTGAACTTCATCGAGTGTTTATAATTCAACGATTCATGCCTCACAATATCCACTTTCATCTAATATTCCTTATAATGATATGCAAAGACTAGGTATCTCAACTTCTAGCAAAGTAAAACCGCTTCATAACCAAAAACCAAGGAATATGGGGTTGCCCCCATAGGCATTCTTACTAAAGTTCTATAGGCCCACAAGGCCAAAAAAATATTTAAGTGTCAATCATGTTTATTCTCCTTAACTATCTTGTGGATAATGGACTTTAGAGTTTTGTTTGTAGCCTCACCTATTTATTGACTTAAGTGTAATATAAAGAGGTTGTGCGGTGTGAGATTTTGAACTATGAGCATAACTCACACACCTCTTTGTTCTTAAATGAAGTACCATTATTTGAAATAATGACTTGTGAGACCCCTTACCTCTAAATGATTTGATTCAACATAAAATTTATGATGATAAACCTAGGTATACAAGTGGTAGGAGGCATGGCCTCAACCCAATTTATGAAATACTCCATGGCCATAATGATGAAATTATGGTAGTCTATTAATGAGGGAGAAAACTTCCCTATCAAATCCAAACCCCAAGTATAAAAGGGCCAAGGCATTACTATTGGTTGTAGAGCCTCAACAAGTATATGAATCTCATGTGAGAATTCTTAACATTTATGGCACCTACACACGTACTCCACAAGGTAATTACGCATGCATAAAACCGACCAATATTAATTAATAGCATTAAAATTATAAAAGAGAAAGAATGCAAGTTAGGAAAATAGAAAAAATGCCATCAACAATAATTCTGAGAGGGGGATTAGACCAAAACTATTCTAGTGTTAACGAGGTACTGGATTCGCATGATTGAAACCTCAAGCTTAGCTGATCCGAAAAGCTAGTTACGGTTCAAGTTGATAGGGATGGTCAAGGTACTTCCTAAGGATGGCCTTAAAAGCCTAGGAACAAGACGAAAGATAAATAGATACGTGAGTCTGAAAAGCACTTTTTCATTCTAAAAGTTTTAATACCGAAACTCCAACCGGATAGCCCAAGCGTTGATCACTCCAATTCTACAACCTGTCTTTCCTGATGTCAAGAAGATTATCGAAGGGGTTTGAGGAAGAGATTTAACAACATTTGATGAAATACAAAGAAAAATAAAACAAACTCAGATGATAGGAAGAGCTGCATAGTTATCGCAAACTTATTTTAACGACAACGAAAATACTAGTTGGGACAACATAATAACTTAAAACTCAATCGTAGAGAAGAAGATATACATAAACGAAAAGATGAAGGTCGATCACTCGAGCAAGGAAAACATAACACCCAGAGACGATGACACATGCGTGCTTTCCACTAACACACTGATAGTGATAAAAGTGAAAACAAGAATAGAACAAGCAGAAAGGAGAGGTCTCCTAGTAAGGCATCCAACTGACAAATCAATACAAGGAAATGGTGGTTCGATTTCACAATATATTAAAAATATATAGCAACAGTAGAAAAGTGTAGAATTATCTTGCCTACTCCTCCAGCTTCGACGAGGCATCCAAACACCCCAAGGTCCAAAGCAACAACAACCCTCTAGTTGAATCTTCATCTCGCAACATGCAAGGCGCCAACATTCCTCTCAATCCCGAACTCCACTGGACACCTCTTCTTACAATCTGCATTATTCACCCAAAATTGTATGTCGTCTATAACGAGTACTCAACTGGTGGACTGTAAAACCAAAAATCGTATAGAACCCACAAGATAGAAGTCTGCGTTCATTGCGTTTCAACAAAAATGTGAAGAAAATACAGTATTAGTTTAAACAAGTTTACTAGAGATTTTAAAAACTCATAATAGTTAGTGTTCAATGATTCCAAGCAAAATGGATATGAACTTACCAGGAAACATATTGTGTCACGTTAAAACTGCAATCCCTTACCTCACTTAGTAAGAAGGAGCTCTCTGTTGTAGTTATGTCATATTCTTTGTGCAAGAGGGTAGGCTCAAAACAATATATGTGCTTCAATATCTCTCGAAATAGAGCCGATGCACTTATTTAGATTTTTTTTGCTTGTAATGCATTAAACACGGTCGTGGTATGTGGAAGAAAGAACCCTACGACGCCCAATAGATAGGCTGTAGTGGAAGCCCATGCCTCATTAATCTCGTTGGTCACTTGTGGCCTAGCAGAGTGTGCACTGAACAATGTCCGTCCCCAGGGAAATAGAAGATGTCACATACACCAAATGGCCACCGAAAAGCTACAGCCAGGGTATGGAGTCCTCAAAACAAAGATCAACAATACCTTGAAAGAACACGTGGTCTCAAGGATGCTAGGAAAGAGGTCTGTGCATAAAATGAACTGATCTAAGACCCAGATTCCACCATAAATGACAAGCCAAAATGGTTACAAACCTTATCATTTCACCCTTCAATGGTAGCGCCCTTGTCTGTAAGCAAAACATGGGAGAATGAACTGTCTGAAAAATGTGCCGAAAGAAATATGGTTTTGAAATGACACAACTACAGACTGTGCACTTGGAGGCCAACAAAACAAATGACCCAGACAAACCATGAGTGACCAACAACTTCTCCACAAGATTCACGCAGCCTAACTTCAAGAGTATTTACCCACTAAACCACACAAGGCTCCACACCAGAAATCTCCATGCGGCTAGAGGAAAAGGGCGTCCAAAATTTCTATGCACTCAACAATCATCCATGTAGAAAAGGGAATGCTGTAATAAACCCACAAATGTGAGCTTCCACGAAGGCGCGTGACCCACAAGACATTAAGCATGCAGATCCCAAAACGTGGCGAGCAAGCCATTACAAATCACGAAGCCCAAAAGCATGCAATACCCAATGAGAGTTCAACCACGCTTCCCAGATCCCAGGTAAAATCCAACATGTTTTCCCATTACAGGAAGGTGCAGAAATGACAGTCATTAATTCCTCATGCGGCCATCTTCAAAACTGATGTGAAATCCTTCAGAATGTACTCCTAGGTTGGTTCATTAATAATCAATAGAGAGTGGTAGGCTGGTGGTCAAATTCACCACTAACTTGATAATTATCTAACTTGGCATACATGGACCAGTTTTCTAACAAGGGGAAAAGAAGAAATTGTGGTTGAAGGCATTTACCCAAACATTTACAAAGCATACAAGGGTGCCTAGATGGCCAAGGATAAAAACTTTGAACCTTAAACAAGAACACTACATCCTTGATGATGGCACCACCCACGAACAAGCTTCCCTTGCACGAATCAAGGCTCGATCCGTGAAGCGACCAATCCAAAACAATAAAATCGCTTATAAAAAAATTAACAAGGTTGATAACAAATCGACGATCAGATAACGAGGTTATGTCGATCGATAAATAAAATAATAATAATAATATTATTATTATTACCACTTATTAATCGTATTAACAAGAACCAACTTACGAGCTTGATAAATCGAGCACACAGTTTTCCTTTAATAGGAGGAAAACGTAATGGACGAGGTGGGGCCAACCACATAAAACATCAACACGACACGAGAAGACATGACGAAGTGGGAGAATTCCAATTGTTCTCTGTGATAGGGCGAAGCCAACAAAAGATCAACAGGAGCACCACAACGTTAAATGCTTAGCAACACGGTCATTGGTGAACAGGGCATTACATCTACACAAAGCAAAGAAAGTTAAATAACCATCGGGGTAGTTATACAACTACCATTGAGGGCAGATTGGAAATTGTGTAACCGCCACCAAGGGAGACTTGCGGTTCCATAACTTAAGGCCAAGTGCTCAAGAAAAACACTACATAATGATAACGGAAGGTAGGAAAAGTATGGAAATAGCTCAAGAAAGTATTCTAAGCTACCAAATATAAGCTACAAAGGGGGAAATAAGACTTGAGCAGCGTTGGAAAAGATAATTATCATCATATGGGACTTTGAACCATTTTCGAAAATGTAGCACGTGCAAAATTGGTGTATACACAAATCCTAACCACCCACCTTGACATAAATCAAGGTAATCTCTTTGAGATTAGAGATGCACAAAAAAAGATAGGTAATTGATCATCGAATAAGTATAATGAATTTTTATGCAAGCTAGAGGTGGGATGATGAATGAATTGTGTGTAGTCAAGGATATAATGGGAGTGTTGGGTTAAATTAATATTCTCAATAAAGATAAGTCATTTTTGGTGGGTTTTTTACCTCTCATGGTTTTCCGACTTATATCTTGTGTTTTGTTGTGTTCGTTTACTTTCATGTTCATGTATATAATCTAATATCTAATTCATAATGTGATGGAATTCATATTGACTTGTTTTTTAATCATAAACTATAATCCTTAGTTATTTATTTTGGTGGATATATAAATTTGTTGTATTATATATCCCCGCATTTCCTAACATGGTATCAAAGCAAGATGTTTTTAGTTGCACAATATAATTTTGGTTTGTAGGTGTAATATCCTTTGTAGATCAACTTTAAGAAGATAACTTGAGGTTTTCAAAATGTACAAAGGTATAAATTTGTGCTTCATGTTTTTTTCATGATCTATAAGTACAAAGTTCTAAATACTTGTTATTTTGGAAGTTTTGAAAGGTTGAATTAAGTTTGGAAGATCAAAACCTTGTGTGTACTTGTGTTTCTTCTTTTTGGAAGATCTAAGAGTGATTGGATTTGTGTTTTTAGTCATCTGCAACCTTCTTTAATTTTTTCCTATTTTTGTGATTTTTTTGTGTTATGTCACCTATTTTAATGTTTCGTGGCATATCTCCTTTTCGATGGATTTTTATAGTGTTTTGTGGCTTCTTTAGTTTTGAGCATCTTTTTTAGTGTTGCACAAATTTTTATAGTCTTACACATATTTTTAGTCTTGTATGAATTATTTTATTATTGTAAGGATTTTTAGTCATGTGTGGCTTATTTGCGTGTTGTACGACTTATTTTAGTGTTGTCCATTTTTTTAACAAAGTTTCTTTTTTCTCGTGGTTTTTACCTTATCTTTATGCAAAACACTAAAAATTTAAAAACTCATGAAACTCAATTTCTTTGTTCTATGCATTCTAAACTTGGACTTACTATAATTTATTCTATGTTGCCTTGTGTATCCTCAAGCTATATTTTTGTGCTTTGCGACTTTTCCTTACTCATTCTATACCTTTTTTAAGGATTTCAGTTCCTTAAAATTCGTGGATAATTATTTTTCTTGTTCGGTAGTATTTTCTCTTTGTTCCACTAAGTTTCTACCTCTCCTAGACTTTTTTCTTGTTGTGTGGTCCTTTATTCCATGGATTACATTTTCTTGTTTCCTAGATTCTTTTGTTATGTGGTTTGTTGCATGGATTACTTTGTTATGCGGCTTGCATTTTCTTGTCACACAAATTCCTTTGTTTCATAGCTTAAATTTTCTTTGTTGTGTAGATTCCTTTCTTTTGTAGCTTGTATTGGGAATTCATATTTATTAGTCTTCTATTTCAGCTTAGTAAATAATTAAGTTAAATGGATATTTTAGAGAGTGATTTTTTATGTGAGCAACAACACACTTGTAATAGAGATTCATTAGAGCTAATAATGTGTTGGTAAAATAATATCCTTATTTGTAGGAGATACAATACCTATATAATGTTTGTATGACACTCATATGTTTAATATGGAGTAATATAACATAAGTATTCTTGTATAAATCAATTGTTTCCCTTTCATCTGGTATTAGAGCATATACCGATCTAGTCATGAGATCCTGAAGAGGAGGAATTTTGTTGTAAAATATTGATAGTGGGGCATGCACTTTCGCAAAGGGGTGTTCCGATCATTCTTGTTTTAAACTAATGCCTTCATTTTGTGCATTGTATTCATACACTCATTATTTTGGTGCATGAAATCGAGTCTTGATCAACTTTATGCATGTATATATTGACTAACTATGTGCAACTCCAAGATTTGTGCATTCATTTTACTATGTACCGTGACTGTAGATTCTACACTAGCTAAACGGTGAGTACCATGCCCATTGTGAATTTATATGGACCAAACCATACCAACATCGATCGGTGATGCTTTGAGTCGTTGGAAATAATAGTTCACATCACGTTAAATAGCTCTTGTCATACATTTAGGAAAAAATTAATTAATGTCTGTGATGTTTGTTTGACCTATATAGCACTAGTACGTTATCCAGGTTAAAAGGGAAAAATGTGTGTAGACCATTCACACCATCATTATCTTTGAGTATCCCATGATCTTGATAACGTGATTATGTCATATGTATATCTTTTCTTATAGAATTCACCTTAGCTCCGCAATAAATTTTGCATCAGTAATTATTTACTTCTTGTGCATTGCCCGTATGGTCTGATCACGACTTGTGCATCCTCAAATCTCATTAAATTGTTTCAACTATGTCATCACATGTAGCAGGACTCTCAACAAAAATATTGGTGTCATTTTATGGGGAGAATGTTAGGGTTAGCACACCGGTTGTACAAATAATATATCAGATCTAAGCATACATGTAAATAAAAGTAGATATTCTACCATAAGAAATATACAAAACAAGGGACATAAATCAACACCAAATTTAACGTGGTTCACCCAAATGGGATACATCCACCAAGAAACAATTCAATCTATTAGCCAAAGCTTTGGCAAGATTTATAATATTCCACACCTCTCGGAAGTTCAGTACTTTCTTCCTTCAAGCTTTTTCTCTACCACCAAGAATTTTCTCTCACCAACCTTTTTCAAGTTCTTTCTAATTCTTTTTGATCATACTCTTCTAAACCCTAGCTTTTGTGCTTATATATTCATTTATAGAATTAGGGCACTTAGCCATGTAATTACAATCAATAAATTTATTTTAATGCTAAAAATAGATATAATTCCCGAGAGTTAATTAAAACTTCGTCGCATAGGTAATCAACGCGTTGGTTTTGCCTAACCGTTGTCGGTTCCTTACTTGCTTGACTGATGCCAGTCATACCTGACCGATGTCGGTCTGCCCTTAACCAATTTCGGTTAATATATTTTCCAGCAAGTTCTAATTGGATGCTAAAATGAAGTAATTGAGCTCCACAACTCAACAATCTCCCACTTGGAGTTTAATTACTGCACCATACCTATACAGCGTCATTCTTGGATCCTTACTTGGCTTTGTTTATTCGTCCTCAAGTCTCAAATTCGAAGACCAACAGAAACGGAGTGTAGCTCCAACTTCTCCTTTTCTAATGGATTCGTTAGCATATCCGCAGAGGTTCTTGCTTGTATGAATCTTTTCCATATTCAACTGTCCATCCTCTAATACCTGCCGTATGAAGTGATACCTCAACTAAATGTGTTTCATTCTTGAATGAAACGTTGAGTTCTTTTGCTAAATGAATTACACTCTAACTGTCACTAAATAGTTTACAATCACTTTCTCCTTTCCCATCTCTTCTATGAACCTACTCATCCATATCATCTCCTTGCTAGCCCTCGTAGATGCAACATACTCTAATTTGTAGTAGACAAATCCACAACCTTCTCGCAATCTAGAAATCCAACTAACTATCGCTCCACCTACCATGTGAAAATATATCCAAAGAGTGCTCCTCCTACCATCCGTGTTTCAAGCCATATCTGAATCAACATAGCCACGTAATGAAATATCCAAACCTCCATAGCATAACTACATGCTATATATCCCTTTCAAATACTTGAGTATCCATTGGACTACTTTCCAATGCTCTTTACCTGGATTAGCCATATATCTACTCACAACTCCCACTACCTGTGCAATGTCTGGTCTGGTACAAACCATAGCGTACATGAGACTTCCAACTGTTGAAGCATATGGCACTCATGTCATGTATTTGACCTCCTCATGTGATGGAAACTTATATTTTCTCAATTTGAAGTGTCCAACCATAGGTGTGCTAACATGTTTTACATTCTGTATGTTGAACCTTTCTAACACCTTGTAGATATAATCCTCCTGAGACAAATACAATTTCTTATTTTTCCTATCTCTATGTATTTACATGCCAAGGATTCTTTTTACAGCTCCTAAATCCTTCATTGCAAATGTGTGAGCTAGCTTTCTCTTAAGCTCTCAATGTCCTACATACTAGATCCTGTAATAAGCATATCATCCACATACAATAATAAAATAATATAGCTCTCATTTTCAAGCTTCTTGAAATAAACACAATGGTTAGATTCACATCTCAAGTAACCATGCTCATGCATAAAACTATCAAACCTCGTGTACCATTGCTTTGGAGCTTGCTTGAGCCCATATAGGCTCTTTTTCAACCGCACACTAGTTTCTCCTTACCCTTAACTTCATACCCAAGTGGTTGTTGCATATAAATCTCTTCATCCAAATCACCATGAAGGAAATTCGTCTTCACATCTAGTTTCTCTAAATGCAAATCTTCTACTACAACTAAACTCAATACAATACGAATAGAAGTCATCTTAACAACAGGAGAAAATATTTCACCAAATTCAATACCTACTTTCTGTGTAAATCCCTTTACTACAAGTCTTACCTTGTATCTTTTATGTCCACCCTCTTCTTCTTTAATCCTATAAACCCACTTGTTCTATAATTTCCTATTACCCGCTTTGGCAACTTCACCAAATCCCAAGTCTAGTTCTGTTTCAAGGAGTCCATCTTCTCATCCATGTCATGCTCCTATCAACGTGAGTCTTATCTTGCATTGCTTCATCAAAGCTCTCTGGTTCACCACTATCAGTCAACAATAAATAAAATAGAGAAGGTGTAAATATTTCTAGAAGTTTACTTACCCTTTGTGACCTTCTCACAGGAGTTTGGGGTACTGGAGGCTCTATCTGGGCCTCCTGAACATTAGTATCAACTCGATGCTGACCAACACCATCACCTCTAGCCGACATTAGTTCTGCTAACTGATGTTGGTTCTAATCCTATGTAACCGTCGGTGGTTCATCTGACCGATTCTAGTCGTGGTCTAACCGACCACGACATCGTGTATTTATATAGGTGTTTCTTTAAAACCTGAGAGTTCATTTTCATCAATAAACTTCTCAATTTTCTCATCCTTGGGTACAAAAATTTGATCCCTGTACATTCTATTTTCATTCCATTCAACATCACAACTCCTAACAATTTTAGAATTCTCTAAATCCTAAAAATGGAAACTAAAATCACCAGATCCATAACCAATAAAAGTGCACCTCTTGGATTTTACATCCAACTTTTTTCTATTTTCCTTATCAACATGCAAAAATCTTTCAACAAAAACTTAAGAAAAAAAGATCTACCTCTTTTCTAGTCCAAGCTTCCTCTCGGTATTCCTCCATCTAGTGAACTTGAAGGGCCACGCTTAATCAAATAAACCATCAGATCAATCAAGCTTCGCTAAAACTCGCAAGGGAAATCTAGAATGTATCCTCATATTTCTAAAGACGTTCCATGATTGTTATGTTCATTCTTTCCGCAACACCATTCTCTTGTGGTGTTATTGGAACCATTCTTTCTCTATGTATCTCATTCATTGAACAATAATCATTGAAAGCCTCACTACGTTGTTCATCACCATTGTCGATCTAAGGCACTTTAACTTAGAATTTGATTCATTCTTAACAAGGGCTTTCCATCTTTTAAAAGTCTCAAAACATCAAATTTATATTTAATACAATAAACCCATACCTTTTTTGTAGCATCATCAATGAAAGCAACATAATATCGGGATCCTCCATGAGAAGTTACCCGATTTGGTCTCCACACATCTAAGTGTACAAGCTCCAATTTTTGTTCCTTCTTAGCTACCCCAACTTTGAAAAACCTCACTCTCTTTTACTTTCCAAAGATACAATGCTCACAGAAATCTAAATCTAAATCTTTCAAATCTAATAACTTACCCTTAGCCTTTAAGATTTGTATTCCTTTTTACTCATATGACCCAACCGATTATGCCACATGCATGCATCGAATGTGAAGTAGATAATGCGTAAAAGGAATCGATGAATACAAGTACATAAATATAACATTCCTACCTTCTTACTTCTTGCCACAACAAAATCACCCTTGCCGACTAACCAAAAGTCTCCTCGTAAAAGTAACCATGCAACTAGATTCACCTAGTTGCCCCGCAAAATAAGATTCCTCTTGACGCTTGACACATACCTCACATATTTCAATACCCATCTATTTCCATTCTGTAATTTTAGATGAACTTCCCTTTACCGTAATATTGCAAGGTTCATCATCACCCAAATAAGCATGCCCAAAATTTCCCTAGACATAATTTTTGAAATAACCCTTATTAGGGGTTCGTATGGTGTAGACACCATAATTTCACATCTATCCTAAATCAATTAATTCCCCTTCCTCATTTCCCACAAAAATACACTTGAATTAATCAAATATAATTTGATTAATTATCCATTTCAAAACCTAAAAATACCCAATCCTCACCACATGTCGTTATTCTCCATGTTTTTCTACTATTGAATTAAAAATTCAAATTCAAATCCTCACCCACCCTTCATGGTCCCCACTCACCTAAAATCCTTCACTTATGAATTAAAAATATAATTCAAATCCTCACCCATTCTTCGTGGCCCCCACTCATCTAATCTTGCCCACATTTTCAAACCACTCATCTAATCTTGCCCACGTTTTCAAACCACTCATTTAATCTTGCCCACATTTTCAAACCATGATTACTTAAATTACTTTAAGTTAATCACTCCCCCAGGTTATAAATACAACCTTACCCCTCCCCTCTAAGGACACAGAGAATAAGCTTAAATGTCATATCTAAGTTCTTGCATCCTTTGAGCAAAGAACATCCTTTTGCCTCGTCCTAATGCCCAAATAGCCTCATAATAATTTTTTCTCATCAAGTGCAAAGTAAGAGGATCGTTGTTATAGGAAGGCCTTGCTCCGTCTTGAAGAAAAGAACCTACATATCACACAATCAAGGCTCAATCAATTTTCCTAGCCCATTCGAGGTTTGTTACGGAACGCGAAGGAGGAGGTATGATTATTGGTATTTTACTTCCTTGTTAGTAGTGTATTTTTCCTAGCTTACATTAAGCACGCCTTGGTTCCTTTCGATTGTTACCATTAATTTCCCAATTAGTGGTTTTATCTGTTCTTTATTTATTATTATTCGTTATTATTTCCTTTTCTATTCCTTATGGCCTTCTTTAGTTAACCTTCACGCTTTGGGTAGTGTTTTTGTTGTGTGGTGTCTTGTGGTGTATCTGCAGGTTATAACAACAATGAAACTATGAAGTTCATCATGTCTTTGATCTTCACGGTGTTTGGTGTTTAGTTCTCAGTTCGATTTTTCTATTCACTCGTAATCTATAGAAACACATGAACTAGTCATTAGTTTATCATCTTACTGTCATGGGACAACCAATCCAAAAAATGTATTTATTTATTTACTTTTGCTAAAATAACTGCTTTGTAGGAAGTTAATCATTTTTTTCTTTTATTTTAGTCAATCATTTTGTGATCTAACTCTTTCTTTCTGTTTATTGTTCTTTTTAACCTTTCTATTAAAATTTTAGCTCCTCGGGTGAAGTACAGAAGTCAGAAAATTAAAAACTAGCTCCCGGGACGTTTTTCTCACATTTAAAATTTTCATTCAGAGTGCTACCGTAGCCCATCTTCCGGAAGCCATAACTTTTGCTCCCGAACTCGGAATGACTTCATTTTTTTAATGGAAAGGTATCAAAAATATCTATGCAATGGAAAAATAATTTTTGATTTAGACTTACAAAAAAATTTGGTTTCATTTCTTCTAACACCTGTCTTTTTAAAAAAAACAACAAAATTATAGTTTTTTTATTTTTTATTTTATTTCACATAACAACCTCACGTGTATGCTCTTTCCTCGCACTTCAAAAGTGATCTTGGAAATCAGAAATGTGAGGCCACCCGGCTCGCAAAACAATTTTTTTAATTTTTTGCCTTACATTTCAATTTTCCACGACAACACTTCTAGGTAACGTTTTCACACTCTTCTTTCATCATTTTTCTTTTTTGTGAAAATAATCATTATCGTTATTTCACAATCATGATTAATTACAATAATTATTAACATTTAAAAAAATCTATTCCAATTGTATCCACGTATGCTTTTTTTTCGCGCTTTGAGTGATCGGAAAATCAAAAACGGTCACAATTTTTTAGTTTCTTGTTCTAACATTGCAGGATCCTCTAGCTTTGTTTTCCAACTGTCATTTCAATCATTATTTTCCTTTGTCATATTATTAATATTTGTTTGGTCGTTGGTTGTGTATGCTCTTTTCCTACGCCTTCGAGCGATCTGGAAAATCAAAAACAAGCCACGATCACTTTTCTAACATTTCGTTTGCAGGATAACTACTAATTTGTTTTCTGTAGAACCGCATTGCTGGAATATTGTCAAAAACAAAAACAAAAACAAAAAAATCTCGCAAAAATACCACCATTCAAAGAAAATTGCTGAAACCAAAAAAAAGTATGCTCAAGTACGTAATTATTTTCTGCTAGTGATTTATTTCAAGTTGGAAAGAACCTTGCATTTAATCACTTTATCATTTTGTTTTTGCATGTAGACGAGGTGGATTTCATCACCACCAAAGCTACACCGGTGACGTGGACTTGACTACCACGCACCAACAACATTTACATTTGCATTGCACTTTGAGACCTAGTCTCATCACAAAGATTCGGTATTTACCTCGCCCCGCTCTTCACTTACAGGTAATGTTGTCATGCAGTGCATGCAAGTCACACTTAAATAGCTGTAACAACGAAGCTTGGGCATCGTCCCTGTAAATCTTCAGGGAGTTATAAGGACACCATACACATTCATCCCTCCATCACCTTCCACCTTTTCACAAAACATGTTCTGGACGTGGTGATTCACTCAAACAGGCAAGTAAGAATTGGTGAGTCTCCTCCAGTGCTCTAAGGGTTCCCGTACCAATTTTGTCCTGCATGAATTAGGTATATCAGGACTAGGGTATATCAGAGGACGCATCTTCTTGGAGTAATAATAGTCTGCATCCACCATTTCACAACATACTTGTATGATTGCATGAAACAATGATCATTCCTCAAGAATTTACCTCATAAGCCAAAACAATTGAATCCACATGATTGCTTGTTGTTTGAAAACAAAATAGTTTAGCATTGTTTTTATCATAAAACTTGGCTAATATCAATGTGTTTATTGTAAAATTCAAATCCTAATCATGTTCCACAACACCATTTCTCGACCGATTCAATACCAAGCAAAACATTCAAGCAATCCCACAACGAAGATCAAAATGTCACACTGATTTCATTAGCCTACTTCAGCCAACAACAAATCCACCATAGCTTGTTTTCAGCTATATCCAATAGATATTGAGTGACTTACGTTCACTCCTTATCTCATCAATTGTCAGAACATCCTTTATAGCTTGTTTCAAGCTATATCAAAATGACATTGGGTGACTTGTTTGAGTTCACTCATTATTTCATCACTGTCGAGTTTAACAAAATCTCATCCAACACAAATCCCTTCAAAGCTCATTTTGAGTTCACAACTATGTTGAGTCACTTGTTTGAGTTACTCTTCCTATCAAAAATCCAGAGCTTGTTTAAGCCAAACCAATCAACATATTCATCATAGCTTGTTTGAGTTATATCCCACTTGTATTGAGTGCCTTGTTTAAGTGTACTCCTTACATTTTCATCTGCTAAGCTTGTTTAAGCCAAACCAATCAACATATTTGTCATAGCTTGTTTAAGTTATATCCCACTTGTATCCCGAGTAGCTTGTTTGAGTTTACTCCTTATAGCCTTGTTAAAACTTGATTGAGTGAAAACAAAGATCACAATCAATAGGTTGAGTTCTTCATCGCACATTTCTTCGTTCTCCCTCTCTTTCAAACATGACGAATTCATGAAAAATTTCACGCAATAAGGTATTAGAACAAATTAATAAGATGAAAACATAACTCTCTCATATGGCTACCCAAATCATTGAATGATCACTGAAAAAGCCAATCATACAACCTAACGAAGACATCACTTCACGTAAAGTCGAACATCAGTTTGCGCCCTTGGAGAAACTCTCTCTAGTGTTTTTCATCAACTAAAAGAGGCTAAACTGATAAGATATCCAATTACAAAACCCTTTGTCGAAGGGAAATCTAAGCCATGTTGGTACAAACCTAACACATACTGTGATTTTCATCGCATTGATGGTCATCACACAGATAAATGTGTGTGATTTAAGAATTATGTCCAAGACTTAATTGATGACAATGTCATCTCTGTAGAGCTTGATGACAATGCTCTTGCAACCAATGACACATCCAATACCACAACTTTCAATGAAGATTTGACTACTGTCGAAACTCCTATACATACTAAAATTCCACAAGATCATGATGACAAAGGTCAAGAATCTCTAATTCCAAACCAATCCATATCTTCTTCAAATTTTCTTCCATTCGTTCAAACATACATTGAACCTGTTTTGGACAACAACATTCTTCCAACATCAAATGGGCACTTGAACTTATTTCAAGACTCTCTTTCAACCCAAACATACATTGCACTTGTTTTGGACAACAACATTCTTCCAACATCTATTGAGCACTTGAACTTATTTCAAGACTCTCTTTCAACCCAAACATACATTGAACTTGTTTTGGGCAACAACATTCTTCCAACATCTACTGAGCACTTGAACTTATTTCAAGACTCTCTTTCAACCCAAACATACATTGAACTTGTTTTGGGCAACAACATTCTTCCAACATCTACTGAGCACTTGAACTTATTTCAAGACTTTCTTTCAGCCCAAACATATATTGAACCTGTTTTGGGCGACAACATTCTTCCAACATCTAACGAGACCTTGATCTCATTTCAAGACTCCCTTTCAAACCTTGATATTACTATAGACACTACAGAAGAGGTTCCATCAACAGGTACCATTAAGTTTGATTCTATTATTCCAATATTGGCTCTTATGCCTAACATCTCTAGCCTTGTTGTCGAAACACAACCACATCGAGTTTGGACACTTGCGACAATGCAACCTGTCGTGTCCATCATGCTTTCAACGATCGATCTTGTAGGCATCTCATCACTAATTATTCTCAATCTGTCAAGACTTCTACGTGCATACATTCTACGAGGTACTTATACCCAAGAATATCTTTACACAACATTTTCCATCTTTAATCATGAATCTATCCTCAAAACAATCAATTAATAGACAAATAGAAGCAACAAACCAAATAACACAAACCATCATTGTCAACACACATGGAAGCTATTGGCTTAACCAAATCTATCTCACTCTTTTGGCTTACCACACATTTTATTACACACCTATTGGAGCCACTCCCTTCTCCTTTGTTTATGGTTGGGAAGCTATTTTACATGTCAAGATTGAATTTTCGTCCTTGAGAATATCCTTCAAATATGTAATCTATCAAGATTATTATCAACACTCACGCCTTAAGGAAGTCTAGCTTCTTGATGAAAAACAACTTAATACCCTAGATCATCTTCCATTCTATCAAAATCGGCTATGGTGTAGCTACCATAAAAAAATCAAACCTAGAAAATTTAAGGTCAATGATCTCATTCTCAAAGAAAATTGAAAGAACACACCCAAAGAACGAGACAAACAAAAAAACTTTGAGCCCAACGAAATCATAAATAATTTTGGGTTTAGAGCTTATAAATAGGCCATTGACACAAGCCAAATCCTTGAAAAACCCATGAATGCATTCCATTCAAAGAAATTCTATTCTTGAAAGCACTCTCTATTCTGGGAAACAACATGTACATTGTTCCTTCTATCGTGCTTATCTCTAAATAAATCTATTCATTTCCATTGGCAGACATTTTCATTATCAAAATCACATCTTCATAGTTATCATCATGAGACAAGTGCTAACATCAATCCTATTAAGTCTTTTGAGTACCATACTTCTTATCATATCTCTCATTTTCAGTCGCTTTCACCTATGGTCATACCTAGAAGCTTATTGATGGTAATATATTCCCTTCAAATACATTCTCTCTTTCATAACAAAGCTCTAAACTTCTTTACCTAGTTCGTTTGGTCATCCATCTCAGTCTTCGGTGTTGAACCCTTGTGTCCTACTAGTCATGTGGGGTTGAGATTGGGGCAGACATTCCTTCCCAAATACAAAGTGCTATTGTAAAAATCCATCAATTCAATAACTTATGAATAATTCATCATCACATCTTTCGTCCTTCATAGTCTTTGGTGTTGAGCCCACACTTCTTACTAGTAGTGTGAGACTGGGAATGGAGGAAGGTGCCCTTACTCATCTACGTCTTGTCTTTGGTGATAAACCCTTGCCTCTTACAAGTGGCATGGGGAAAAGCGTAGAGGGTCATTCTCATAAAAACATAAAAATATTGCAAAACATTCAAAATTCAAAAAAACAAAAATTAAAAACAAAAATAAGACACAAAGGGAATTCACTAGCCTATATTTTGCCTTCGGTGATGAGCCCTTGCTTCTCACTAGTAGCATGGGGCAAGGCATAGGGATTCATTTCAAAAATACAAAATCTTACAGTGCTTGCAAATTATAAAATCCCCAAAGAAGTAATTTAGATGCCTAAGTGAAGAGAGAACTATCCCTTCACCTCATATCTTACCAATCAAACAAGCCACATAATTGTCTAAGTCTAGCATGTGACTCATAAAGTGAAATACATTTTTGAAACTAGTTCTAGTACCATTATGAAGAATGGAGTCACAATTTCCCAAAGGGATTATTGTTAGCATTTGTCTCTATATTCATTATCTACCTCTTGTGTCCTTTTGATTCTCGGTGATGAGCCCATGCATCTTACTAGTTGTGTGGAGTCAAGAATAGAGTTGGACTTCTTTTCATCATATCATCACCACCATATCCTGCAATGGAAAGAGAATTTGTGTTATTCTGAGCATAAGTTACCACATGGAACACGATACATACATATAATATCCTGGTTTATCACCTCTCAAAAATAAGTCTGCACTCTGGTCCATAAATTGTCAATAACAGTGTAAAAATCTAAAAAAAAAAAAACTCCAAAATCGTCAAAATCTAAAAACATTTGAAAATCATCAAAAATCCAAAAAACATTAGCAAGAATCATCAAAAATCCAAAAACATTTGAAAATCGTCAAAAAATAAAAAAAAATCCACAAAATCGCAAAACTCTAAAATAACCAACACAATTCAACCTTTGAACTATTATCCCCAACGAATGATCCAATCACCTTATGACTACCAAATTCAAACCACTTCTCCTCGCATGAATCCTCGCTTGGGGCAAATCCGGCTCTCATTGTTTCCTTGTTTGAGGACAATGAACCAATACTTTTACTATGTCCTGTACCCCTCGCATGGGGCACATCCAATCAATCCTCACTTTGTGGATCACGTTAGGGACATGTTTATTGGTTCTTGTGTTGCATTATTAGTTGTAAATTATTAATTACTTTCTTGCATCTTGATATATTACAGGGGGCATCTTGATTTTATGTATCCTAGTGTTCTCTCTAATATTCTTATGTTATCGATTGCATGTCGATGGGGCATCATACTTTCTTGATGGCCTCTATCTATGCTCTCTTCCATTTTCATATCATATTGGGGCATCAAACTTTTTTATGGTCCCTATCTATGCTATCACGCATATTACAGTCTAGTCATCCTGATATTTTATATCACGATGTATCATGTATGTGCTATATTAAAATTAAGATGTTTTTTCACGTGAGTATCTTCCGCATGATCAAAATCTTACTTTGCACCCCATCCATTCACCCATACTAATGCATTCCCAGTTTGGGAATCCTACTTGATCACCATTGCAGTTTGTGAATCCTACTTGACGATCTTTCTCAAGTAGCATTCATTATTATCCAAGCAGACTCCTCCTCCCCCACCATGCTCACCATGTATTTTATCCATTCATCCTCACTCCTCATTTTTACTCCTCCGCCACTTATCCCCATATTACCCTTCTCACCATTCATGTCCCCTCTCACCCATTTGTATTCTTTCCTTTCACCCTTTTGCTTCCCGCTTGACAATCTTACTTAATAACCCCTTCTATATGGAATCTTCAGTGGAGGTTTACCCTCTCCCTAAGATCTTCCCATTGTAGAAGCTTCTTCACCACCTCCCCTCTCATCAAACAACAATCACCACCAAACACATCTTCCCATTCCACCTCTTCTACTTCTCATTCTCGCATCATTACTCTCACCATGTGGGCATCCCAATTAAGGATTCCCCTCACACTCTCTGCCCTCCACTACATATATTCCTTCATCCATTCATGTTACACTCATTTGTTTTCTTTTTTCTTGTTATCACCTCATCTCATATCATATACCACTCCGGCATACCTCACTCACTCTTTTCTCATCCTTCCCCAAACCGTCTTATGCCCGGTCATCCTACTTAGACGCTCTCGTAGTATGGAAAATTTACTTGAGGGTTCCCCTTCAGTCCATTTTTTCATACCCTATTCCCACCAACTCTATCATCATCCTTCTTCTCCTTCAACTTGGCAATCTTACTTAACCATTCCAGCCGCATGGCAATGTTACTTAAGACTTCCACTTAAGGTTGATTTGCCCTATGGCCTTCCCCCATCCCATCATATTTCCCCATCTTATTTCTCCCGCCTCTCATCACGAACATATTCTTCACCCTACCATTCCACCCCTTGTCCCCAATATCATTTTGTATTTCTCTTGCATATAATCTGCTGTCGGTTAGGTGATCTTACGAAACCTCTCTCCAAGTATGGTAATCTTACTTAAGATATTCTCTTAAGCATGACATGTCATCTTACACTCACCCATCACTCTACAATCTCACCATCCATATTTCCTCTTCATTTTCCATCATCACATATTTTTACCACCACTATCACCCTCCTTTGCTTGCAATCTTACTTAACCACTCACCCGGCATGGCGATCTCACTTAAGAGTCCTCTTAAGGATGCAATCTAAGACTATGATAATTCTTCACGGGAACTCCTCGTGCTATGATTATTTACTAATGCACAGCCTTTAGTTTGGTGGATGTAACTGAAACAAAACAACAACATAACACAAGAATACCATCGACTATGATAAGACTAATGATGACAAATCTGAAATATCAAAGTAAATTATAATATTAACATGAAATTGTTACAATCTCACCCATGAGGTACTTCAAGTGTTATTGACTTCACTTGCCTTTCACCAAGACTATGGGAGAAACTTTACAATTACACCTCTTAATGGCTTCTTCAACACACCTTTAAACTGATGGCTTCCTTCGCACACTTCCTACAATATTTCTCACTACTTCCTTCTATGCTAAATGAGGGGGTGGCTCTCTATTTATAGAACTTCCAGCTTATCCATCTTATCTCTAAGATAGGATAAGAAATCCACTCTGACGAATCATATTCCATACCTTAACTCTTATCTATACATGTAAGCTTATCTTTTAAGATAAGATAAACCTTATCATTTTACATGGGTTCCACATTTTTAGACTTTTTACAAATAAAATACACAAAATATTTATGACCTCACTCCTTGTCCTTATTACCAATATAATATTTCTAATTCCTAATCATGTAGACCCTACTTCTCTAATTACCCAAACTTTGACATTTTAACATTACCAGACCACTTACGACAAATATTTACTTTTTACAACATTCCTATTGTACTTTGACTATTACCGTACTCCACATTATTGGCGGCACCGTACTGACGGCGCCGTTATCTTCTATCAGACGCTACTACTAATTATACTTAACAACATCCTATTCCTAATACATACATTAATGAAATAGAAATTATGGAGGAAAATTTTAGTGTCGACATCTTCCCCCTTCCTAGCTTCTACTCCGTCCTCGGAGTAGACTATTCTGGTGCTTGGAAAATCTTCAACTTGTCGTGGTTGACCCATTTCGTAATGGGAGTGCCATCCAATTCCTCCAGTCAGTACATACCATTTTCATGCACAACTGCTATTTTGTAGGGCCCCATCCATTTTGGAAGAAATTTTTCTCTTCTTTTTTTTGTATCTCGAATCATATACTAGAACCAAGTCATTCACATGAAATGGAGACCACCGGATCTTTTGATCAAAGTATTCTTTCGCTTCATTTTCTTCTTATGGCTTGTATCCTTTGCTATTTCCCTCATTTCCTCCAAAGCAAATGAAGATGTACCAACCTTTTTTTTATCAATCACTTTCATCCATCCTTTCATTTTTCATAACTCTCAATGGGAATATCAAACTCAATAGAAGAATCGGATCAATGCCATAGGCCAACTGAAATGGGGAGTATCCTGTTGCTGACTTTGATGTTGCCCTATATGCCCACAATGCTGCATGAATCCTTTTATCCCATTTATGTACCTGCAAGGCTGCATCTTTTGCTAGAATTTGACACAACACAAAATTTGTTCGTTCCACCTGTCCATTTGTGCTTGGCTTTGGCTTGTATGTTGTTGCCTTCCGTGCTTAATAGAAAACTTATTGACTAGGGCTTCTACCACCTCATTAATGAAGTGGCTTCCTTGATCTGTTACAATTTCTAATGGACAACCAAATCTGGTGACAATGCGTTCATATATGAACCTTGCCACTTCATCCATGGAAGTTGTTTTCAATGGCCTAGCTTCAACCCACTTGGTTAAATAATCTGTGGCAACTACAATATACTTATTTTGGCGTGAGGTAGTTGGAAGTGGACCTACAATGTCTATTCCCCACTTTTCAAAGGGACCAAGTGGAAGAATAGGGCATAATGGAGCTGATGAAGTCTTACGGTTACCATGTGTTTGACAAATATCACATGTCTTACAATAATTATAACAATCTTTAAAAAGAGTGGGCCAGTGATAACCTGCATCCAAGATCCTTCTTGTTGTAAGTTGTCCAGAGAAGTGCCCTCCACATGTACATCATTGTGGAATTCTTCTAGCAGCTTCCTTCCTCGATCACGTCCAATCGCCTTCAGATCGCTCCATCGTGTCCTATTCAAATAATACTCCATGCAGAATAGAATATGGACGACTGGCTTGAGTAATCTTTCTCTTAGTCTTTGCATTGGCACCATCAGGAAACTTGAATTCATTCAGATAATTCCAAATATCTATGTATTCACTAGGGATTGTGTCAAGGGATAACAATGCTGCATCGGGGAAATCATCATCATCACAAGATGATCCTAAACCATCATAGGCTCGAGAGAGTGCATCTGCATTGACATGCTTCTTTCCTGGCCTATCTATAATATCAAATTCAAATTCTTGTAGCAAAATTATCCATCTTGCTATCCTCCCTGATGGGTTAGGCTTATTTACAATATATTTTAGAGCCTGATGATCTGTTACAACTAGAAATTTTTGCCCTAGCAAGTAATTTCTAAACTTCTTTACAACAAAAATGATAGCCAGAGCCTCTTTTTCAGTACAAGATAATTTACCTCAAGAACGCTCATTTGTCTTGCTCCCAAAGTAAATTGGATGTTCATTCCCATTTTCATCCTTTTGGCTCAAAGTACTTCCTAGTGCTGCATCTGAGGCATCAGTGTACACAATGAATGGCTTGCTCCAATCTGGATTCTTCAAAACAGGTGAAGACACCAGGGCTTCCTTCAATTGTCCAAAAGCTTCATGCGCCTTATTTCCTGGTTCATAAGTAACATCCTTCTTCAAGAACAGGTTAGTGGTCAGTGCAATCTTTGAGAAATTCTTGATGAACCTTCTATAAGAACCCACATGGCCTAAAAATGATCTCAACTTACTTCTATTCATAGGAAATGGTAAATCTTTGATTTTTGAAACTTTATCGTGATCGCACCAATACCATCTCTCGGATACAACATGCCCTAACAAAACACCTTTTTAACATCCAAAGACACACTTGTAGGGTTTAGTGAGGCTTGTGCTTCATCTAACCTTTGAAATGTTGTCTCCATTTGGTGCAGTGGTCCAACTTGCTCCCATAGATGCAAAAATCATCCGTAAATACTCGATGAAGGTCCCAATGTAGGGTTCGAACACCCTATTCATCAAACGCTGGAATGTTGCCGAGCATTACACAACCCAAAAGGCATAACTCTATAAGCAAACGCTCCCAAGGAGTGGTGAACGTGGTCTTCACTGATCTTTTCTCGCTATACGAACTTGGTCAGAGCCGCTATATCCATCAAAGAAACTATAGCACTCCTCGCCGCCTACTTGGCCCAAGATCCGATCTCGAAAATGGAAGAGGGTAATGATCCTTCTTGTTGCCTTATTGAGCTTCCTCGTAATCAACACAAATGCGTAGCTTCCCATTCTTTTTTATTGAGATCACAATGGGAGAAACCCATTCTCGAATTCTCCACAAGAAATATGAATCCCGCATCAAGCAACTTATCTATTTCTTCTTTTACAGCCTTGGAAAAATTAGGATTCATTCTATATGGCATTTGCTTTATGGGCTTAAGACCATCTACCACTCAATAGAATGTTCTACCCAACTTACTTGATTTGAGTTCCTTGTAATCAAAAGTGAATAGGTGTATGTACCTTCGAAAGAGTCGGAGGTAGGATTCCTTCTCACTCTCCATCACAAAGATCACCAATCTTTATTTGTTGAGACGATCATCAACTTCTTCTTCGATAATTTTATGGGGTCATGAGTTGGTGTGACTGGAAGGATATCCATGATCAAACATCAACCTCACTTTCTTCATCTTCGTGTCCACTTCACCGGGTACTAGAGTAATCAGAGGATGTCCAATCATCAGTTTCATCACTTGAATCCATTGTGTTCTCGCTTTATGATGTCGAGGGATCACGTTTATCTTCACCTCTCTCTACCACGTCCAAGTGTCATGAAACCTTCATTCCAAAGAGTTTCGCATGAACTCTCCTTAGCCATGGTCTTCCCAAGAAAATAGCATTGGGTACGCAAAGCATTACCATTTTTCATCACCCGAAAGTCTACCACACATACAACACCCATAATGTATATTGCCACATTTGAAACTACACCTTCTCGGTTTAGTTTTTCCTTTATTTAATGACCTTAACATAAGTGTCAAGGGCGATCAATTTTTAAACCCAACATATTCATTACAGACTTGGTCATTACATTAATCGCAGCACCTCCATCAACTAAGACATCATGAATTGAAATACCATTACATAATACCTCACTTGTGGAGCATAGGGATCCGCCTCGCCTCCAAAATAGGGACCTCAACCTCCTTCCTTCTTCGAGCATTGAGTCCACTTCGCAACTCCCCGCCTCTTCTCGAAGACATAGCCAAGAGTTGACCATATGTAATATTTGCAGCCTTTTGGACAGATCTTCCAAGATGGAGTATGGTCCTCGCCTCGTGAAATCGTAAAATCCCGCACACCCAACTTTCTTCTCCTATGTTTCTTACTAGTTTCTCCTTTCATCTTCTTAGATCATTTCCATCTTGATTATCTTTTTCTTTCTTTCTTTTTGTTACAAACACATCTACTTCATTATTTCTGCTCTTATCTACTACATCAAAAGAATTCATGTGTGCTTTTCCTTTATCATTATCTCCTTTACCGATGTAGAAGCTCTATCTAGACAATTATACTTATAATGACCCTTTTATAACAACCATAACATACAACTTCGTAAATATTTCTTTTTTCGACCTCTATCTCCTCCCCGAGAACTAAATTCTTTTCCTCAAGAAGATTAATAGTTAATCGACCCATCTTTTTGAGCAGATCTTCATACTCAGAGATGTACTAGGAGAAATATTTGTGCTCACCGGGAGTGGTTGTGGATTCTCGACCAAAGGTGCCTGGTGTAGGCTCTACTTTAGCAACAATTTCTTTGGGCTCCTCTTCCATGCTTTCTTCTTTGCCTTCTTCGCAATCTCCTTTGCTTGTTCAATGGTAGCGGGGTGGTCATACTTCACTCGTTGTCGATCTCGGCTTCATCCCAAGAATGAAGTGCTTACAGAGGAGATTATCCACGCCATTCATCAACCCATCCACTAATCCTTCCTTCCGGATCCGGGCATCGAGCTTCCTCCTTAGCTCTAGAACACGAGCATGATAATCCCTTATCTTCTCCTTCTCTCCTTGGGATAGCTTTGTGATCTCGATCATGAGATCTCGCATATTTCGTTGTTCACCAAATTCTTCAAGAAAACTTTTCGCTTAATAAATCCCATGAATTTTTCACATTATCACCTAGTGTTTCAAACCACCTAAGTGTGAACCATCCAAAAAGGTAGGAAAAATTCAGTCCATTGTTCCTTCTTATAAGGCCATTACAAATACAAGATCGTTTAAACTTGAATGAAAGAAGAAGCATCTTCATTAGATTGAAAAAAAAACAGGAATCTTTCCCATTTTCAAAAGTAACCACCGTGAAATACCAACCCACAAGTACAATCAACAAGACTTATGTGCACAAATAATTGGAATCACTATACTAGAAAGTGACTTTACACCTTTCTACAGTAAAATAGAAATGACCACGGTAAACTATGGTAAAACTTGACTTACTGCGGTAAAAACTGACTTTACTGTGGTAAACACTATTCAGTTTCATGCGGTAAAACTAACGGTAAAAGTGAAGTTATTGCGGTAAATACTATTCACGGTAAAAAGTGACTTTACTGCGGTAAATACTATTCCAGCAAAAATGACTTTACCATGGTAACTACTATTCATGGCAAAAATGACTTTACCATGGTAACTACTATGCACAGTAAAAACAAGGTTACCCTCCAATTGATTTTTGACTAAGTGGGAATATCTCTCCAGAAAATCCACCAACGAGGAATGGTCCAAAGAACGGAACCAAAATGTCATCACCAATCCTAAGACTATGATAATTCTTCACCGGGAACTCCTCGTGCTATGATTATTTACTAATGCACAACCTTTAGTTTGGTGGATGTAATCTGGAAACAAAACAACAACATAACACAAGAATACCATCGACTATGATAAGACATAATGATGACAAATCTGAAATATCAAAGTAAATTATAATATTAACATGAAATTGTTACAATCTCACCCATGAGGTACTTCAAGTGTTATTGACTTCACTTGCCTTTCACCAAGACTATGGGAGAAACTTTACAATTACACCTCTTAATGGCTTCTTCAACACACCTTTAAACTGATGGCTTCCTTCGCACACTTCCTACAATATTTCTCACTACTTCCTTCTATGCTAAATGAGGGGGGTGGCCTCTCTATTTATAGAACTTCCAGGCTTATCCATCTTATCTCTAAGATAGGATAAGAAACACTCGACGAATCATATTCCATACCTTAACTCTTATCTGTACATGTAAGCTTATCTTTTAAGATAAGATAAACCTTATCATTTTACATGGGTTCCACATTTTTAGATTTTTTACAAATAAAATACACAAAATATTTATGACCTCACTCTTTGTCCTTATTACCAATATAATATTTCTAATTCCTAATCATGTAGACCCTACTTCTCTAATTACCCAAACTTTGACATTTTAACATTACCGGACCACTTACGACAAATATTTACTTTTTACAACATTCCTATTGTACTTTGACTGTTACCGTACTCCACATTATTGGCGGCACCGTACTGACGGCGCCGTTATCTTCTATCAGACGCTACTACTAATTATACTTAACAACATCATATTCCTAATACATCAACATACATCTAATCTCTTCCGCCTACAATCATATTATTTTCCCCATTTTCCCCTTCTTGATCCATCATCCTTCATACCGTTTCTTCCCATTATTTTCATGTCTTGGTTCTTCATCCTCACCTCGTTCATCCTCATCACCCGCATCCTCTCCTCGCTTTCACCTAGTCCCAACTCATCCCTCCCATTTTTTTTACTCTTTCCACTTCATCTTCTCAAATCCCCCCCACATTTCTACCTACACATGCATTCACCATTATTGTTAACATTCGTCTATCATTCTTTCATCATCATATTTTATTCCCGCGCTAATAATTGTAAATGGCCTTTCCCTAAAAATCATCAATCCTCATTCCGCGCAACCTCATTCACTCCCTTGAACCTTCTAGAGTTTCTCTTCATTCCATCCCTCCTCTAAGCCCACCACTCATTAGAAAAGGACTTTCCCTAACATCCCTTTGTTGGCGTTACCCTTTCCAATCCTCATTAGCTTTCTCTTTTTCTTCATTTTTTCTCTCACCCTTCCCCACCACTCATTTTATAAGGGGATTTCCCTAACGTCCCCTCATTGGCATTTCCTCTTCTATCCCCCATTCTATTTTATCTCCTATTCTTTCCCTCAATCCCACCCTTTCTTGTTGCTTCTTACCCATCTCTCCATCTCTCTTCACCCTCTTCAATATCTTTATTGTCTTCATCATACATCCTTTTTCTAGTTTCTCATCATCCTAGTATCCTCATTTCATGCATCTCCGCATCTTTTCTATCGATGTCATTCATCCCCTCTTTCTTCTCTCGACCATTCCTTATATTGTTCCCTTTCCACTTATTACACTCTTTTTGTATTCCCTTCCTTCTACATCATTTTCTTTGTTATCCTCTTCTCTCTCCCACCCCTTGTCTTATTTCCCTTCCCCGTATCATCATCTTCCCCTTTTTCCATCATGTATCCTCCTTACTTCCCCATCGATAACCTGGTTCTTTAGCGTTGTCCTATCTTTTTTATCATACCACCCTCCACATGCATCTCCATACGGTTTGTTCCATATTCTTTGCCTTGGTCTTCCTCGCAATGACATGATTCCTTCAATCTTCTCCCTATATTCACTCTATCTTCCTTTCCTCTCCCCTAATTTTCACATTTCTTCTAACCACTTCTCATTTTCTCTACCACCCCTACCTTTTCATTCATTTCGTATCTATTTCTCTTCTTTTCTCTTATCTTTTTCACACTTTTTCGCCCCTCATAGTTTTTTTTTTTTTTTTTCTCCATTCTACTTCTTCTTTCGTCCTCTTTCCATTTTCATCCATTTCACCCCCTACTCCCACCTTGTTTTCTCCTTCTTATTTATCCTTTCCCATTTCCTACTTTTCTCAGCTCTATCATTTCTTTCACTTTCACGCATCCTCTTTACTATCTCTGTTGCTTCCTTCGCACATCTCTATTTTATCCCTTCACCCTCTACTATGTCATTTTCCTATTTTTGCCTTGTTTGTCCTTCATCATTCCCTTCTTCCCCTATCATCCCTCTCTCTTATTTCTACCTCTTTCATTCTTTTTTTTCCCCTCCCCTATCTCCCTTACTCTTCTCGTAATCAACCCCCAATCCTATCCATTCCCTTTTCTCTTTCCCACACACCCTCACACCTAGCATTCAAGGCCGATTGAATCCTTTCTCCATTTGCGTCGTGCGGTCATTCTAGTCTCTTCCACTCCATTATTGTCCTCTTCTCCGCATAATTCATTTCTCTTCTTTTCGAGAGTTCTATCGTATATTCCATTCTCGTCAGTCCTCTCGGGGGGCATCACCACATCTATCCATAATCACATCTTCTCATGACATTTTTGTCTTGGAGGATACTATGACATCTGTCACTCACCACTTTATATTCTCCCCAAAAACATTCACTCTACCTTTTCTAAAAAAAGTATATTGAATTCTTCCTCCATATCTGTCTACTTTCTTTGAAAGGACACTACTTTCATAGTACCCTTCCAAAGAGGGGAAAATGTAGACACCCTAATTTCACATCTGTCCTAAATCAATTAATTCCCCTTCCTCATTTCTCACAAAAATACACTTTGAATTAATCAAATATAATTTGATTAATTATCCATTTCAAACTCCAAAAAATAACTCAATCCTCACCACATGTCATTATCCTCCATGTTGTTCTACTATTGAATTAAAAATCAAATTCAAATCCTCAACCACTCTTCGTGGTCCCCACTCACCTAAAATCCTCCACTTATGAATTAAAAATATAATTCAAATCCTCACCCATTCTTCATGGCCCCCATTTATCTAATATTGTCCACATTTTCAAACCACTCACCTAATCTTGCCCATATTTTCAAACCACTCACTTAATCTTGCCCACATTTTCAAACTATGATTACTTAAATTACTCTAAGTTAATCACTCCCCCAGGCTATAAATACAACCTTACCCCTCCCCTCTAAGGACACAGAGAATAAGCTTGAATGCCATATCTAAGTTCTTGCATCCTTTGAGCAAAGAACACCTCGTCCTAATGCCCAAATAGCCTCATAATCCCTTTTCCCATCTGGTGCAAAGTAAGAGGATCATTGTTGCAAGAAGGCCTTGCTCCCTCTTGAAGAAAAGCACCTACATATCACACAATTAGGGCTCAATCCAAATTTCCTAGCCCATTCCAAGGTTTGCTACTGAACACGGAGGAGGTATGATTATTGGTATTTTACTTCTTTATTTTCTCGTATTTTCCTAGCTTACACATGGAAAGAAGCTCCGAATCTAAAACCTATGATTCAATTCTACAATCTAAAGAAAGAATAAGAGCATCTTGCATTACCTCTTATGTAACAAGATTTACTTCTTTACCTTTGTCTGGTTGTTGGTTCTCTTTATCCTTTAACCAACAATATTTCTTTGCATGTCCTTTCTTTCCACATTTCCAACAAGCAATTCCCTTACTACGGATTTAGATCTATTATCCCTTGACTTTGATTTCCCATTATTCTTACTCTTGGATCTCTCCTTCTGTCTACGCCCTACTTTCTACATTCAAAGTATTTCCAGATGATGTTTCATCTCGACACTTCCTACTGAATTTATTCATTCATGATTATACTAACCATATCATCAAACTTCAAAATATTATTAGCATATGTTGTATTACTAACAACCATTACCAAGTTGTCAAACTATCAGGCAAAGAACATAAGAATAAAAGTGTTTTTACTTCATCATTAAACAGTATTGCAACTGATTTTAACTAATTTACAATAGATTAGAAATCATTCAAATGATTAGAGGCAGATTCACCTTCATGCATCTTAGAACTAAATAGTTTCTTCATCAAATAAACTTTATTTAAAGCACTAGGTTTTTCATATAAATTAGCAAGAGATTTCATTAAGTCTACCGTAGAAGCCACTTCTATAATATTGGAAGCCACAGATGCTATCAGGCTCAATCTTATAGATCCCAAAGCCTTTTTGTCAAGAATATTCCATTCTTCATCAGTCATCTTCATAGGTCTAGACTTCTCATCCAATGATAAGTACAAATCTCTTTGATATAGATAATCCTCAATCTGCATCTTCCATAATTGATAATTTTGGCCGTCAAATTTCTCTACCTTGTATTTATTATCTTCTACCATTGTTGTAGCTCCCACTCAATTAGAAAACCCTCTGTGAGTAAATATGTCAACACACAAACCCTCAAAAAATATCTCGATACCAGGTTGTTGGGGTTAGCACACCCGGTTGCATGCAGGACAATATATCAGATCTAAGCATACATGCAAATAAAAGTAGATATTCTACCAGAAGAAATATACAAAACAAGAGACATAAATCAACACCAGATTTAACATGGTTCACCCAGTGTGGGCTACATCCACTAAGAAACAAGTCAATCTATTATCCAAAGCTTTGATAAGATATACAATGAAGATTTACAATCTTTCACACCTCTCAGATGTTCAGTACTTTCTTTCTTCAAGTTTTTGCTCTACCACCAAGAATTATCTCCTGCCAACCTTTTTCAAGTTCTTTCTAATTCTTGTTGATCATACTCTTCTAAACCCTAGCTTTTGTGCTTATATAGTCATTTATAGACTTAGGGCACTTAGCCATGCAATTACAATCAATAAATCTATTTTAATGCTAAAAATAGATATAATTCCCGAGAGTTAATTAAAACTTCATCGCACAGGTAACCGACACCGGTTTTACCTAACTGTTGTCGGTTCCTTACTTGCTTGACCGATGCCGGTCATACCTGACCGATGCGGTTTGCTCTTAACCGATGTTGGTTACTGTATTTCCCAGCAAGTTCTAATTGCATGCTAAAATGAAGTAATTGATCTCCACAACTTAACAGAGAATAGCCTTTGCCCAATAATTCATAGTTTATACACCTATTCACATCTTGTATGTAGATCTGGTCGATGGTGAATGAGAAGTTAGAATTGGTATGATATTTATTGAACCGCTTCAACAAGATGTCTTAACTATTAGTTTGTCTTAAGTTTGTTGTCAAAATAGTGTTCATAGGTCTTTTTGTTTTGTCAAGTGGATTAGTTACTAATTCCAATATTTAATTGAATTAGTTTTTGTAGTCATTTGAATTACTTTGTCAAGTCAAATAGAGTCATTATTATATTTTTTATTTTTGTTTTCAAGCAACCTGGTGTCCATGTTATTATAAGTGTCATAGTCAAAATAAAAGTGAGTCATTATCAAAATATTACAAAAACAAAAATACATTACTGCATGTCAACTGGACATATTTTTGGTGTAAATAGACATCAAGTTGAAATTGAGGGGGGGCATTTCAAACTGGAGCCTCAAAGTCAAATTCGGATTAGCTAAACAACGATACTAGAGGATGGAGGCAATGGTGGATGGAGGGTGATCAAAACATCTCATCAGTCACAAAAAAAGGGCCAAATTTTTGGTATGGTAGCATATATTTTCGGTTGTGTGGTGTGTACAAAATAAATGGTGTATGGTTTCCTTCCCTATTCTAATTGAGATGAGGAGAGTGTGCATTTTGGATTAAAAGAATAGTTGTATATGAGGGAAGATGAACTGGAGTGATCCTATGATCGCAATTGATATTCTTCGATAGCTGAGGACTTCTTCATTGATTGGTCAATGAAAGTGGGAACTGTTGAGTTCGTGTATGTAGGTGTATTGGTGGAAGTGTGATCATCCGGTGAGGGATTCACTGTGGTGAAGCAGATGGTCATGTGCAGCAAGATCCAGACAGCAAGATCCAAGCCAATAGTATGTAGACCTAAAAGTATGTGGAGGCATATGATTTTGTTTCCAGTTCTTGAGATGTACTTTCTTCCCATGTTCGCACTAGGGGGAATTTTGGGAATTTATATTTATTGGTGCTCCATTTCAATTAGTAAATAATTAAGTTAATTAGATATTTTGATAGTGAGTGGTTATGTGAGTAACAAAATACTTGTAATAGAGATTTGTTAGGAGCTAATAATGTGTTGGTAAACTAATCTCCTTATTTGTAGGAGATACAATACCTATATAATGTTTGTATGAGACTTAGATGTTTAATATGGAGTAATATAGCATAATTATTCTTGCATAAATTAGTTGTTCCCCTTTCAACTTATTTATGCGGATTCCTTTTTTCTACAGCTTGCATTTTTTGTTGCATGGATTCCTTTGTTCCTCGGCTTGTATTTTCTTGTTTGTGGATTCCTTTTTTTGTGGTTTGTATTTTCTTGTTGCATGATTCATTCCTTTATTCTGCAACTTATATTTTTTGTTGTGTGGATTCCTTTGTTTTGTGCCTTGCATTTTCTTATTGCACATATTCTTTTGTTCTATGGATTTTGCCTTAGCATTTTGTGGAACACTAAAAGTTCAAAAAACCCATAGAATATTGTTCCTTTGTTCCACTTTTCAAAATTCAAAATTTTAATAACTTTTTCTTTATTGTCTTGTGGCCTCTCATGGCTAATCCATTGTGTTTTGTGACCTCCTTCTTCTTGTTTTTAATACTTTTTGAGTGTTTTTTTAATAATTTGTAATTTTTATTAAGTGTGTTTAAAATTTGTAGAAGTTAATTTCTTCTAACTGTGGATATCTTTAATTGATTAAAACCCACATAACACTAGTTTTTTCAAAATTTGCTAAAGTTTTGTCAAATATGGCTAGTTCTTCTAATTTTTCCATAGATAAATCAAAATTATTGAATGGAACTAACTATAGTATTTGGAGTATTAGGATTAAATCTATACTTATGGCTAGAAAGCTATGGGTTAGTGGTGTTGAAAAGAGACCCACTGGGAGACAAGCTACCCCTGATAACTTGAGCATCTTCTCCCAAAATTACCAAGAGGCCATGCCAATCCTATTGCAAAGTATCTAAGATGAAATATTACAGCATATAGGTCACATGGAGTCTCCAGTTGATGCTTGGATCCAATTTGAATCTATGCATGAAGGAATTCACCTTTCTAAGATAATAAAACTTATCATGGAATTGTTTACAACTCCAATGAAAGGAGATGAGAAGATAATTAATTACTTAGCTAAGATTAAGAACATTAAGTCTCAGTTAGATGGATGTAATTGTGAACTATTTCAAGATAAGTTTTTATATTTTATTATTCAGATTAACATACATGAAAAATTTAGAAATTACATTTCTATTATGAATTCTAAGTATCAAAATGAATCGATTTACCTAGTTTAAATACTTTGTCGATCTCCTAGTTCAAGAAGAAATAATAATGGAGAGATTTGACTCAAAGACACTGTTATCCCAAAATCAGAAATTTGTTAATCAAAATAAAAACAATACTAACCAACAACCAAACTTTAAACCTAATTCTAAAAATTAAATAAAGAAGAATAAGAATTTCAAGGTTAAGTTTGATGGTACTTGTACCTTTTGTGGTAAACTTGATGATAAAAAAATCACTCACCTGTTATAAAAATGCTCAAATTAAGAATAAGAAAAAAAACAAAACAAATATTGTTAAGGAACCTAGTTCTTAATGAAAATTATATTAGTAATATGTTTTTAATGTATTTTTGATTGCATGTTTCATGGATGCATGCTTGAAACATGTTTTCTTCTTCATATAATCTCCTATAACTTTTGTTTGAATGTTTTAGAAATTTATACGATCTAGAGAAATCTTTTTGTCAAAGGAGGTATGAACATGATCTAGATAAACCATTTGGTGAAATCCCATCTCTTCACCCTTTGTTTTTCCTAAAAATTGAAATCCTAATGTTTCTTAATCCTTATTTGGATAATTTAGAATCAAATATTCAAGAGGATGATCATCCTTATATATTATTGATGGATTTAGACATTAAGGGGGAGTCATCTCAATATGTGTCTTTGTCTAAGTATTCCTGAAATGGGCTCAAGTATGGGTTTTATTTCACTTCCTAATAACCTAAAGGAAGATAACCCTTTCTCATCCTTCTTAAACATGCTTGTTTTATGTAACATTCCCATTTTAAGACTTTAGAAACAAAGGAAAAAAATTATACGAAATGTTCTCTATTCTAAATAAAACATCATTTAGAACACACTTCCATGCCAATCAATCTCATAATAGGTAACCATATGCAGGCTGTAATGACTTGGTATACTAACCGATCTCTCATTCCATGACTCGGGATTACCAACCGATCTCTCATTCCATGACTGGGTTACCAACGATCTCTCATGTTAACTTTAAGTATAGAAAACTTTATGTATACAACGTATACTTGGTTCTCCTACCCTATTTGGTATTGAGTGATCTGTTTAAAGAACCTATCTGAATATTTGTTACCAATATTCATCTAACATCACGTTGCTTTAAACTAGGTGACATAGGACAACGTAACCAACAGCTTGTGATACTTTGGCCAAAGATTTTCAACATACTTCATGTTACTATTCCTAGACGGCATACTCGTCATTCCGGAATACGTCCTTCACCTCACTCCTTTGTTATCTAGAATGGTCTTTACTGACTACCGTCAGTCCACTTGCCAAGGTTTGACCCTAGCCCAGATTAGCAACATAATTTATTATAGGAAGACGCTCACAATGACTTAGGGTATATGGGCATACTCGGCTGACCTAAGTCATCTAAATGTGCCAAGGTACCGAAGTCATAGAAAGCTACTACCTATCCCGAACATGCTACTAACTTGACCTAGAGAGAAACTAAGTGCAAGTACATATGTGCGTAGATCTAGATGAGAAATACAAAAGGGTGTTGCCACATGTCAACTATGCAACACTATATCCTTGAGAATTCCAGGGACTTCTCGAGGGTGTAGTCCTGCAGTTGGCATGTACTAACATCCGTTAGATCTGATTCATCACGATGTACATACCCCCTTAGTGGTCATTAATCATAATTAAATTGGATTAAAAATTTAGATTACTGCAACCATGCCTAACCCTAATTTCAACATTCCTTAAGTTCTTTATCCAACATTAGCCTGATTAGATATGGAGAACTTCATTAATTCATGTTTGCATTGTTATTCATTAACGTGGCATAACAAGCAGTTATCCCAAAAACAGGACAACAAACATCAAACGTTTAATTCTTAATGTAACCTAGCTGTCCAAATCAAGTGTGTCATCCACCTAGATTCAGCTAGGGTTTACTTTATAAACTTAGTATAAAGATTAAAGATCATAACCACTATTCCTTTTATCTTTCATTCCATGAGAGAGGAAGAGTCTTCCTCTACATGGTTAGATGTTAGGTTTAACATAACCATTTTTATCGTTCGTTACTTATATAGTTTAATTGTAAGTCCAAAGCATATTTCATTATTAAACTATAGTTGTGTAGTTAGATAACAACATCCTTATAATTTAACAAGTTCATTAATATAAGGGAGATTATATTATCTCCTTAATCCATCTTAATATCCTATAACAACAATAGTATACAACAGATATAAGGAATACCACAAAGATATCACTATTATTTCCATCATACAAGTACAAAAGTATTCACATCACAAATTGGAGTCCAACACAAAACCTTTTAGTTCATGATGATAAATATATATTTACAAGATTATGCATTTGGACATTCGCGTGTCAATCGAATTAAGATATTAAAATAACATCACTTGTATTTTTCATTACAACTCAAGAATGATTCAAAACTCTTTACATAAGATCCGAGAATTACATAAGCCAATGAATCATAAAAAAATTGTCTTCTTTTATCACTTATGATGTTCATCTCGCAAAAATTGCTAGCATGGGTCGGCTTCAATGAATCGAGCATGATAAGCACTAAGCATTAAAGTAAAGTGCATTCCACTAATTGTTCCATTAAAACAACTCTGCTTTAATGAAACAATTAATATATCATACTATTAATCGTAGGCAAATAATATCTATAAAAGAAGTACATTAAAAGGTTCGAATTTACTTTTAAGTAAAATAATTTAATATAATCGTAACATCGAATTATATCACAAGGTTTAATTGATCCTATCAATTACTTTACAACAATCAACAGGTCTTGTCATCCAATTGTTTCATAGTTCTATAAGAATAGAAATACATATTTATCTTTACTAAGCAGAAAAGAAGTTAATTACAACATAGCTCATATTAGAATGCTTCATCATTCCATATAACAAAGGAAGAAGAATCAATACATGTTATTCCCCAAACACTAATCATCAAAAAGACAAATACAGGTTTAGAACACACGAATCTACCTCACTTCAAAGATAACAATATAAGGATTCAACATTAAGGCAAAGAATCTAACAAGAATCCCGAATCAATCCAAGGAGGGTAGAGAGTCAAAACAGTCCCCCCCACAAGTCAAAACTAACTCCCATATGTTAGAGGATATAATTCAAAGATCTGAAACCAAACATTCCACAATAAATTTTCCATCTCAAAAGAAGATCGAAAACAGAAAAGTTCAATCAAATGAACTTATCCAAACAATAGTAAGAAGGGATCTCCATTGAAAAAGGTCCAATCCCAAATTCATTTCATTTATACTATGAAATGAAATCCCTTTTCTATTTCAAACTTAGAAATTCTTTAACCAGTTCCCAAAAGAGAACACAAAACCGAACACATAGTTAAAGAAAGCACACTTCTAATTTTTCATTACAAATCTAACAAACTGGTTTACCTATTTCCATTCACCAAGCTCAAGTTCAAATTCAAATCTCAGAATGAAGTACACAATACAGTCCCTAATAGTATATTGTCCCCAAGAGAACATATTCAATTCTCTTTTTAAAACCGGAGATTCATTCAATGAATCCAACAAGGAATAGAAATCCACAAACAGTGAAAGATATACAAGGATCAATACAACTCACGAACTCAAAAGACTGAAATCCTATTACAAGGCTTCAACAGCTTGATGCAATAGAGTAAATAGTTCGTGATCCCCAAATAAGAACAATAATACAAAGCATTCGAATAGAGATATTGTATCCTTCCATACAAAATTCAATATACTAGGTTTAAATTCAACTTTCTAATAAAACCCAAGAAATCAAATAAAAAGATCAGAAGAGAGTAAGAAACCCCAACGATGTTTAAGTCAAGAGATGTTCCAATCTTACTTCCAACTTGACTAAAACAGAATCACAACCAGGACTCTTGTAGTCATTTTTACTCCTATCACAAAAGAAAGGAACCCCATACACACCGGCCTATCACCCAAGAAAGTTGAGCGCTCACCCGAGGCACGCGCGGGTACCGAGTCTCTCTTTTATGTGAGTTTAGTGGGAAACATCATCTATGATTAGTGTAAGAGATTTCAAAAGGGAAGTTTAAGACATATAAGAACCATAGGGCTCAGAACGGCCTCTAGATCCTTGCAGTCACTTCAAACCGAGTGTTTAACAGAATCCATAACACGTATTGTGACAGAAAGAAACATACAAGCATTCATACTTAGCATGAAAGGAAAGAAAACTCATAAGAGAGAAACATGCATCAGAATCATTGATATTCATGTATATATTATGATAGGTAACCTTATTACATCCATGGAACCATTATAGAGGGTCACAGAGAAGCAGACCGTAGTCATGCATTGCACTAGACTTAATGTAGCTAAGCTACCCAAAAGAAAATTTACAACCCCTAGGCCTAGTGCATTCTCTCCCGAATACAACTATTCACCAACAAAGTCCTCGGCATTTCTGCAGAGCTCCACTCACTCCCTAGGTGTCTATCTAGATACTTGTATGTATATCTCCATATGTATATCTATCTATGTATATGTATATCTCTATTTTTTTCTTTGCAAGTGCTTGTATTTATAGCTTTCTGGACTATCAACTGTCCTCTAAAGTGACCTCGATCCGGTGCCAAGTGTCCGAATGTGGTCCTCCATGCAAGCATGCTTCTCTAGGCCTGAGCTCTCCACTTTATTCCATGATTTTCTTCTAGAAGATTCCATCGCAAGCATGCTCCATCCTAGGCCAACTGCCAGGGTGGCATCTTATCCATGTGCAACCGGGCCATGCTTTTCACGTGTTCTTCTCCGGATGTCCAAAATGACTAAGTCTCGATCCTTTTCGCACATAGCGCATGCTACATGCTTCCTTATACCCTTCTCTTGCACGCTTTTTCCTTGTGTGCCATTCTATAACTGGGACCTTGCATGCCTACGCACCTTCATACTTGGCCAATATTCCAAGGGTCCAACATCACCCCACACTATGCCTGTTCTCCGTCCACAGAAACAATCTACTTAGCCAAGAATGTAGGCTTCCTTAAAGAACCAAGGTGTATTCTTACATTTTGTAAAAGAATAAAGGAATGAAAGAATAGGGGAAGAATGAAGAATGGGGGCATCAATTCAGCAAGTTGGGAAAATCCCTCCATAAGTCTACCTCCAACTTGTTCCAAATGTCGACCTCGCTCTGTGCCTTCTGACAGAGGTCACCGACCAGGATGCTCACCTCGTCAAAACTCAGGCCAATTCCCTGGGTGCCCAAAGTGTCCACGATCTTCTCCATCTCCTTGCCTAGGTCTTCGAGCGTGTCCATCCTCCTGGTAATATGAGGATATAGTTCTTTCAGCCAGGCCTTGATTGAGCTCCTTAAAGCTTCAATCACCTCATATTTTCTTTCCACTTTGGCAAGAACCTTGTCCCTCTCTGCCTTGTTTCCTTTGTTCTTCTCCTGGAATTCCTTCAGCTCTACTTCAAGTGTGGCAACTAAGGAGCTTGTTACCTTATCCCTATCTGTGCAGGTATCATATGTGGCCTCAACAGATTGGGCAGTGACTTTAACTTTTACGAGCACCTGGTTGTACTCAGCAATGAGTGCTACCACCTTCAACCTATCCTCCTCCTTTAAGTGCGTGGCCACTTCTTCTACAGACTCCAGGGCCAAAGGTCGTCTCTCCATAGTGAGGAATGACCATGCGGAATCTCTCGAAAAGAATGGATCTGGAGTATCTAAATTGGACTGGAGCACCTGGAGAGGGATTGGGGCACTGCGGATGCTTTGGTCGTAAACCTGGGCACCCGGTCTACGCAAAGCTCTAAAATTGAATCTTAGATGGCTGCATGGTGATCTCGAAACCCTTATTATGTGTCACATCAAAGTTCTTGTCCTATACTAAGTATCTCCGATAATCCAAGATGATGTAAATGCCGTAAAAAGCCAAAAGAAGTATCAAAACCCTAAAAAAGAATGATGTAAATGAATGGTCGATTGACTCTCCTTCCACAACAAAGTGGGCTTACTAATTGAACATGCACTACATTTTAGAAACAAATGTAGTTCTAATGAGTGTGTGCATGAGGTTCCTTGGGTCTTTGTTGTGACATTCACACTTTGTGAAGTAGCGAGCAATAACTAAATGTGGAAAATGTAATAGAATGTGTGTGTGGAATAGAATATAATCTCTCCCCCTATGATGTGTGATGCATATGTCCCAGCCTTGTGCCTCGATGATAGAGTTATGTGGATGCAAGTGATATCCAATGTAATAGATGGATGATAGTAGTGAATGATGTTAGGTCCCTCATTATGGTCTCATAACTTTATATTTATAGGGTTATCTTGATCTAATTTCGTAATTAACCCCGAAAAGTGTAACCACGAGAAATATAAAGATCTTAAATGGCTAGAAAGAGCCCAAAAAGTGGCGGGAAAGTGCAAAAGGAATTGGGGCGCCCCTGGTGGGACTAGAGTGCCCACTTGGGCACCCCAAGAGTACCAATATGCTCACCCTAATTGATGCTAAAATAATGCAAGATGATATAAGCTTACTGGGCATATGGGTGCAAGAGGTCAATAATGACGAAATAAAACAAAACAAGATGGCCAAAAGATGAGGTTAATTAGTACTTTCTTCACTCAAAAACCTTCTAAATAGTAGTATGAGACCGGGATTAAATAATGTCTAAAGTGAATAATTTCTGTGTCTACATTTTCCCCATCGTATGTTGGTGATTGGAAAGATAGGTAACATAAAGTAGATAGATATGTGTACCTGATGTCCGTGAAGAGTGTAGTAGAAACGTGTTGAAGGAATAGACAAAGCATGGAATGACAAAAATATGGAGCGTGGAAACTAAAGATGAAAAATGTACAAATAAAAAGTGATGAGAGTGAACCTAGGGTGGAACATGTGTGTAGTTGTTGTGGTGTGTGATGTACCTACATGGTTAGTAAAGTATGTGTTGTTGCGAAGTGTTATTGTTGATGTTTTTGTTGTTGTTGTTGCCCCATTTGACTACTTGTTTCTCATATGGTCAGACCTACAAGGAGAAAATGATCAAGTAGTCAAATATATATGTATGTATGTGTAAAAACACAATGTAAAATATGCATGTAAAAGTATGTAAATGTAAAGTACACAAATGAAAAAGTGTAAATGGAACATGTGCACTTGATCCATGTTGAGAGAAAGAGTGTAGAAGGATATCTTATACTATGAGTTTTTTGGTGATCTCACGCCATAGGTGAAGAAGTGTAGGGAGGAAATGATATGTGTCTTCAAAGCACTAATTGCTTCCCCCGAATGTGTGTGTAGATATCTTGTATCGTCCCGATTTTTGTTCGATCCGACACCTTTGGCTGAAGTAGTGTAGGGAGGCACACCCACTATAACCTCCAAGCTTGTAACTACTTCTCGTAATGCTAAGGACATCATGTCTTGTAAAAGTCACTTTGTGTATGGAGTTTCTAGACTGGTCTCGAACCCACTCGTTGTATATATTTGAACCAAACCTGGCTAGAATCATGTGTTAGTATGTAAAACCCCCAAATGATACCCCCTCTTTGGGGGCTCATGTGACATTACTTGATAAGATAATGTGGCCCCAAAAGAGGAGCAACCATATGAACTATACTGGAAAGCGCTTGGTAAAAACCAAGGCACGTATAAACAAGTAGGCTATCCAAAGACAAGTGTGAACAAACATGCATGCATATTGAAAGCAAAGTGTAAGCTACGCAAAAAAGTTGTAAAAGTATCACACAAAGTAGTGATGTAAACACCCAAGAAGACAAGTAAGCTACACAAAGTGCGCTACAAACATGGAACATCACTCATGATGTCACAAGACATGCAATGCCATCATGGCCATAAACAACAAACAAGTGTGCACACCAAACATAGGGTAAGGCCCATAAACAAGAGCAAACAATAATAGACAATGTATCAAACAAGTATGGAAGTAAATATCCCTACATGACAAATTTTGCACATGAAGCACTCATTATCACATTCGAAAGATAGCTAGTATGTCAAAAGTGTGTATAAGCAAGTAATGTAAAGTGTTAAGTACAAAATGAAACAATAACACTTGTGAGAGACGAATGTGGATGCCCCCAAGTGACTAGTGTAGGAAGGGTAGAAGGCGAGCATCCATGCTACATGTAAGAGACCTGTATATGCAATCACAACTAGAAAAAGACATGAACATGCATATGTGGATGATATAGATAAATGACATATAAGTAATCAAACTAGCATGTGTAATAAAGTGACCATGAACAAGCAAAAGTAAGCAAGAATAAAAACAACCATAATATGCAATATGTTATGGATGGATGGAATGGAATGCAAGATGGAATGATAGGATCCATGTGCCCCCGAGTGGATGGAAGTGTATGCAATGAGGTTCATTTTTTCCCCTCAATAGTCAAGAATGAACCATAAACGAGAGTGCATCATCGGGAAATGGTCGAGTAGTGTGTATTGTGTCTTGTGCGTTGTGATGAATGTGTATGATTATTGATGAGATGCGGCCTATAAATGATGTGTGTGTGAACCCTATAGCCGAAGCGTATATCATGACCAGATGAATGTATAAGTGAAGATTTAGCCTAAGCGTATATCATTATGAGATGAATGGATGAGTGATGATTTATCCCTAAGCATATATCACTATAAGATGAGAAGAGGGAGTGGTGATGTAACCTAATGTGTATACCACTACAAAATAATAGAATAAGTGACAATTTAGTGATAAGAACTTTGCATATAATAAATGAATAATTTCATAATATAACACAACACAAGAGATATGGGCCAAGATGCCACAATATTAAATATATGCAAAATAATACCCTTAAGGTAAGGAAACACCATACAATGCTCCTTAAGGAAGGAGTAACTCCACAATCTCCCAAGATGGGAATCCACTTCGAGGGGGAAACCTCCAATATACCTCTACCAAGTAGAAGACTCAAATCATACATCCATGACCTCCTCGTAATGATACTCACATCCTTTAAATAGGATGGGTAACACCTAATCCCAATGTAGTCCGTCTCATTACCCAATATAACTAATTCTTATGTGAGCCCATATAATTAACTAAGGGGATGTGTGCCACATGCCAGCATCTCCATCGACCCATATACATTATAATATCATATCCCAAGATACATAGCATTACCTCCCTCTTTGACATGTTTCGTCCCTAAAACATAAGAAGAAGCCATATAATGAGTGTGCTTTAAATTATTGCACACTTGTCGCCATGCTCAATCATCCAACCACCCATATGAGATCCTAGTGGGTGATGTTGCTCCAAACATGATTCCATATTCCATTGGAATCATTTGATACTCCTCGGTATCCATGCATATCCATGATAATTATTCTTGTGATTCCATGTCATATAATTGTTGCTCCATTGATTCCGTGTATAGCCTTGATTATTGCTCCTCCAATTCCCTACATATTTATATAGATTGCTGCCCTTATGTGGCCTAACATAACTCCATGATTTTTTCCTCTCATGATGATGTGGGTGTCTATATGGTGCAACCTTAGTATGCTCAACCTTATCAATATTTTCCTCTACTTTCTTTTCCTCTTCCAACTTGTTTGTTATTTATTTTTCTCTTGAGTAGAGAAATTATTTTTGACTTTTTCATCATCTTCTTGATTCATCCTTATTCCCTTCTTCACCATCTTCAAATTCATCTTCATGATCCAATTTTACATTAATTTTTTCCTTGTTAAGTGTGATATCTTACAATGTAATTTTCTTTCTCTTGTACCAGAATTTCATGAATTTCTTTTGCACATTAATATTGATTGTTCCCAATCTCTCTAACCAAGGATATCTAAGAATAATATCCATACCATCCATATCTAAAGCATACAAATCTAAATGTAAAACATATTTATCCATAAAAATCTTTAAATCTTCAAAAACTTGAATTTGCTTACCATCCATTTGAGATTCCTTGATATGCTTTGCTTGAACATGTAGATGTTGAGCTACATCCATATTGATGAAGTTATATTTGTTGCTAGGGTTTATGAAAACAATTACCTTTTTCCTTTGAATGTGCCCTTCAAACTGAAATATTGAAGCTTCCTTCCTTGGAGATGCATTATTTGAACTTGTATCTCGATTTGTTGTCTCTCCTTCTAAATCATGTGTAGCAACTTCAACCTCAACATTTTCTTCTTCTTCTTCTTCTTCTTCTTCTGATATTTCCTCTTCCTCACTATTATCATTAAATTCTTCTACTTCCTCTTGATTTTCTTCTTTTGTTTCCCATCTATCCATGAAAACTTGTTCCAGTTCCTCCAAAGACCAATTAGACTTTTCCTTTTCTAACTCAGAAAACCAAATATGTGTAGGGCCACTAATCCACAACTTGAAGAACCAAATATCTGATGGTTTAGAGAATTTATCCCTAAATTTGTTCCACCATTCTCTAACATCAATCATGCCATCTCCAAAAAAAGTTACCATCCCCATGATCCACAAAACTAGGGTTTTAGGAATAAACCCTTTTAATCAAAACTTATTCTAACCCTTTCGGCTGAAGGTCGGCCAAAAATCATAAATCACAGACCCCAATTTAATTTTTTATATATTTCCGAAAATGTAAGAAATTCAGGAAAATTGATAATCATGCTATGTGGAGTAAAATATTGAAAAAACATAAAATTACAATAACTCTAACAAAATAAATCCAAAATTTCTGAAATTTTTACCATAGCTTTCTTAAGGGGATTCGCAATTTTGGTAAAAATTTAGAAAATTATTTCCAAAAATGAAAAACCTCCTGTAAAGCAAAATTAGGTGAAACCATAAAAATGAAATAACTTCCACAAAACACCTCGAAAAATTATAAAATTTGGATTGCATTTTTATGAAACAATTTCACAAATTTGGTTAAAAATGGAGAAAAAAATCACATCCAATTTCAAAATATATATGAATCTCTAAAATTAGGGTTTGGACCCAATTTTTGCCGAAATTCGACGCTCTGATACCACTTGATAAGAACTTTGCATATAATAAATGAATAATTTGTAGAATATAACACAACACAAGATATATGGGCCAAGATGCCAAAATATTCAATATATGCAGAATAATACCCTTAAGGTAGGGCAACACCATACAATGCTCCTTAAGGAAGGAGTAACTCCACAATCTCCCAAGATGGGAATCCACTTCGAGGGGGACACCTCCAATATACCTCTACCAAGTAGAAGACTCAAATCATACATCCATGACCTCCTCATAATGATACTCACATCCTTTAAATAGGATGGGTAACACCTAATCCCAATGTAGGCCAACTCATTACCCAATATAACTAATTCCTATGTGAGCCCATATAACTAACTAAGGGGATGTGTGCCACATGTCGGCATCTCCATCAACCCATATACATTATAATATCATATCCCAAGGTACATAGCATTTATAATATCAGATATCACCGTAAGATGAAAAGATGGAGTGGTGATGTAACCTAATGTGTATACCACTACAAACTAATAGAATAAGTGGCAATTTAGCCTAAAGCATATGTCACTAACCTAAACAAGAGTGCGTCATCGGGAAATGGTCGAGTAGTGTGTATTGTGTCTAGTGCATTGTGATGAATGTGTATGATTATTGATGAGATTCGGCCTAGAAATGATGTGTGTGTGAACCCTATAGCCGAAGCATATATCATGACCAGATGAACATATAAGTGATTATTTAGCCTAAGCATATATCATTATGAGATGAATGATTAAGTGATGATTTATCCCTAAGCATATATCACTATAAGATGAAAAGAGGGAGTGGTGATGTAACCCAATGTGTATACCACTAAAAACTAATAGAATAAGTGACAATTTAGCCAAGAATGAACCATAGTCAAGAATGAACCATAAACGAGAGTGTGTCATTGGGAAATGGTTGAGTAGTGTGTATTATGTCTAGTGCGTTGTGATGAATGTGTATGATTATTGATGAGATGTGGCCTAGAAACGATGTGTGTGTGAACCCTATAGCCAAAGCGTATATCATGACCAGATGAATGTATAAGTGATGATTTAGCCTAAGCGTATATCATTATGAGATGAATGGATGAGTGATGATTTATCCCTAAGCATATATCACTATAAGATGAAAAGAGGGAGTGGTGATGTAACCTAATGTGTATACCACTACAAACTAATAAAATAAGTGCCAATTTGGCCTAAAGCATATGTCACTAGCCTAGGAATTTCGCATGATGAAATTTCGAATGCTAAATGTCTGAGGAGTGTAAGGTCCATTTGATTTGTAAACCCTTGGCAATCGAGTATGGACTGAGGAACTAAAGTGTATCATAGGATAGTGAGTGCAACGTATATAAGATGATGTAGTATATGTAATGATGAAGGACGACCATGTGATGAGTATAACATGTAATGTACAATGTATAATATGTGATGTACAATGTAGACTAAAAGTAATATGTATGATGAGTAGTATGGAATGCTAGATGCAAGTATGTATAATGAAGACTAGTATGATGTAAGATGTGTAAATGCGCAAATGTCAAAATGTTATAGATGAAATATAGAATGTATGGTGTATGACGCATAATGTGTGATGAAACACAATGTGTAGTGCCTATGGTGCAATGTGGGATTCATGTGTAGTAATCCCTCAACAATCAAGTGTGAACCAAAGCACAAGAGTGTGTCATCGGGTAATGACGATGTTAGAACGTGTGATGAGAATTCCTATATGAAAATGCAAAGATGATAGATGCTAGGGTGAGTGGGGGAGGTGTAATAAATGTAATGCCCCAAGTACATGATAGAAAAGATGATTATGGGATGTTATCGATAATATCATTGTTGTCATGATCTAAACCTACTTTGGCGTAGTGTTGAAAACTTGATAAGATATAGAATGAGGAGGGTCATATAGGGACCCATTGCGGTGGAGTGTGTACACATTCATTGCATATTCTTCATCAATAAAGGTGATCGATGGGAAACCGTGAGCATGCCAACGAGAGATGTTTGGAACGTAAGCGGAGAATAATCATTATGAATAGAGATACGGCCAAAAGGCATAGGAAATGTAAGTAAAGAGTGATGAGCATTGATTGTACCACCAATATAATCAAGCCAGGACTGTCCAAGTGTGAGTGGAGAGTCATGAGGGGTGTGTGCAACAAAGACCATCGATGAAATATTTGCAAGCTATAAGACGCTTGTAGTGTGAAAATAGCCATGATATAGATGTGGTGAATGAAGAGGTGGTAAAATGTCATTGATTTTTATGCCAAACCTAGCCAAACCGTTGCGTGTACAAATAGTTTCTAAACACGTAGATTCGATGGGGATATGTTGCCAAAAGGTCCTATTGATGAATAGTTTACATGTAAAAGGAGGCATTGAGTTGCAACCCATGGAGGATAAAATGAAATAACATCGACACTGTGGACAAATCCTCGATACAATACCATAACATTAGTAGATGGAGGGTCTTAAACCTATATTCCCTGGGCCATCCACCACAAAGGTTTCTTTTAAATAAGAATCATTGACACCAAGAGGGGTAAAATCAATTTGTCTTAATGTTTTATCCATAAGATAGTGTCAACTTCATCATCAGAATCCTTAGAATCATTGATGTGAACATCATCATTTGGTATAGTGTTATCAAGGATGTTGGTAGGGAGCATCGTAGGTGGAGTAGTAGAGGGTGTCACAACTGGTTGAGAAGAAACACTATGAGGAATTGATATTATAGGTGAAATAATAGCTATAGTGTAAGTAGAAATAGCTGGAGCACTGAAAGTGGTAGAAGGGTATTGTGAAGCACTAAACTAACTATCAGAGAAGCGCGTAGGATCTACTAGTTAGAAGATTGCATATGTGAATGATGTAATACATGCATTGTTCCAAGATAAAACAATCCAAGCATACAAGACTACAAAAATATGAAATGTAAGAAATACATTTGCAATAACACATAAATAGCTCCAACTCAATATGATCAAATAGAATAATGCAAGATATGTACATATAGGAGGTGAATGTGTAACCTCCTCCTAGAATCATGGAAATCTCCACCTAGAATAGTGGTAACCAACACCTAGAATGGTGTAGTCAAGTGGTAACCAACACCTAGAATAGTGTAGTCAAGTGTACACCTAAGCAAGCATATCCCATAAGTGTAGGGAAACTCCAAGTGAGGTGGAATATCCCGAGTAGGATAATACAAATAAAGTGAGGAAAATAAATCCTACACTAACACCCCATAAGTACTGACTTAGGTGGGCAAGTGAAAATGAAAGTGGGTCTTAACAACAAGGCCTAATGAGGTACCCACGTACAATGCAATCTCTCATAAGATAGAGTAAAAGGAGAAAACCTAGTGGGAAAAAACTCCCCCCCAAAAGAGATAAAGAAGAGAAGGTAGGACTAGAAATCCCCACTTGAAGCTACAACTACCTGTAGCCATCTAGTATCCTGTAAAGCAACCTCCTAGAGTGATTGTGGCTTAGAAATAGATGCAATGAAGAGTGGATCACCATGGAAAAGTGAAGGTAGCCACAAAGTGTCTAATGGATCTCCAACCAAGGTGTTGTTCCTATCCAAGGAAATATGCTCCTCATACATAGTAGAGAAGTACCAGATGCTCCATGATGGAGTAATATATCTATTGTAGAAGTCAAGAACAAATGTGGATGGTCCTCAGTAACTAAGTAGAAGACTTCCTGATGTCTGATGAGTCCGAATCAAGATGTCTACTCCCTAAAAAGTATGAGGTGGACCAGAAGTAGGTGGATCAAGAAATAACTCCTCTAAAAATGGAAGGTGACAAGGAGATGGTGGAGGTGGGTCCCCATCACTATTGTATTCATTTGTGCTAGAAGAGAAGTTCTCATCAGAAATGTGCTCAAGCTCAAAAGTGTCATCAAGTACAAGTGAATGTGGTGAAGAATTTGAAGGAGGAACAAAGTGAGAGAAGGAATATAGCTGAGTTTGATGATCAACTACACCCACTGTAATGATAGTGTCACTATGTAGCTCTCTGACGTAGACTAAATATGGAGTGAACTCAACCCGCATGCCCTGACTAAGGTGAGTAATCTAGTAGACTAATAAGAGATTAGTTGATAGTGAAGGAATACTAAGAACATTATTGAATGTTCCTCCATCCACTTCAATAGACCCTCTCCCAAAATTTTTGAAGAACTATTGTCACCCAATTGTATAGTAGACATGTCACATGGCTCTAATGAAGTGAACTCCACGTGTGAAGAAGTCATGTGATGTGAAGCACCAAAATCAATAACCCATGTAGGAGGTGGTGGTAAAATGCAACGAAAGCTCTCCCTTTTTTATCCTTTCCTGATTATTTTTCTTTCCCTTTTGCATTGGTATTTGTATTAGAGGATTCATTGTTTGATGAAGATTGTTTAGAAGACTCAGTTTCACCTATCTTGTTCTTCTCAAGAAGACTTGTGAGGTGGTCAATTTGTTTCTTCAAACATTTGCTTTCATCATGTCTTCCTTTACAATACCCACATTTAAACCTTTCTTTCTTATACTTATCACTAGAAGAGGAAGTTTCAAGAGTTTGGTGTAGAGGTGGAAGAATGTTGATCTTTCTTTCTTTCTTGATCCTTGTTACTTTGTTTATACTCTTTGTCTAATGAGGCTTTCTGTTTTCCATTCTTGGCAATGAGAGCTTGAGGTTTGGATGACTTCAAGGTACCCATTTGAATTAAATTTTCTTTCTCCTTAGTCAAATCAAAAATGAATTCATCTAAGGATGGCATAGACCATGTGGCTCCAAGAGCCCTCTTGGTAGCATAAAATGTAGAAACAAAGATAGAGTAGTCAGGACCTAGTTTGGCAAGCACGGAAAGAACAAGTTGTTCATCCTTATTTTCTGTTCCACATTCTTTTAACTGCAATCATAAGGACTTGAGCTTAGTAAAGAAATATTCCAAGGTGTCAAAGTTGCTAGGACTTAAGCTGATAAGTTCTATTTCTAGCTCATGACCCTCATAGTGTCAACTTTTCCAAATAATTTTTCTAAGGTTTTCCACACCTCGTTGGGAGATTTGGCTGACTCTATGTGAAAAAGGAGTTTAGGAGACATTGAAAGACACAAAATACCAAATGCTTCATCACACTTATTATACCACTTAACTTTATCTGCAACTAGTAGGCTCAGGTTCTAACCCCATTGTGATATGGTACAACCCTTTAGTCCTAATTGCAATGAGAATTTTTATTTCCATTCATGGTAGTTAAAAGGTGTAAGTGGGTTAATTATACTTAGATCCATGACTACGAGAAAGAGAAGTTGTGGTAGTTGTTGCAGAAACCAAAGAAATGTGCGGAAAGAAAGAAGTTCCAAACAAGAGAGGAATCACATTGTACACCCCATAAACTTTATCAAGAAGCCCCCACAATTTGGCACTTTATAACTTAGTGTGTTTTACAAAATAAATAGGTCCAATGCTTTGGGAAATAAAAAAATTAACTTTTGCAAAAATGGCACTCAATATCGAGCTACCAATCAAAATTTTTACAATAACTATTTCCTATAAATAATCCCTATTTTAAATGAACTTCAGACTCGAACTTGAAATGCATTTTTTTACTAAAATATAATTTTAGAAAAAGAATGAGGAGGGTTTGATGAATCTAAGGCTAATCCCTTTGATTCGTATGCATCGGGTGCACTCAAAGGCCAAAAATGTTGGGGCTTGTAGGGGGTTGGTGTTAGCCACCCTGCATGCCTAAAGGTTGTTCCTGCAAGGCCGCTAGGCCGAGACGGAAAAAAATGATTATAAATAAGCTGCAACCACGTTGGATCAAAGCGCACTACCGTGGGACTCAAAAAACAACAACTGAACTGGATCAAAAATATGCGTATGGGTTGTTTGGAAACTTGGTTGTAGGTTTGAAATGCCTCTTTATCATAAACACGACCTTTGCAAGTATGAACATGCAAGAAAAGAACTACCACATGTTAAAACACCCTTCACAGTCTAAAAAATGCCTAGATTTGGATAAATCTTCCAGGATCCTACAACAATGATTTAGGGCTGCAAAAAAGTAATCTCTAGAACTATATATGCATTATGTGGGCCTATAAACCTCAAAAGCCTATAAATAGGCTATATACCCACAAACCAGGCAAAACCAACACCAAATAACACCCAAATACTTGTAAATAATGATCTCAAATGAAAAATAAATTTGTAAAATAATAACCAGACAATCTCAATACCAGCTCAACTCTGATACCATATCGAAGAAGCGCTTAGGATCTATTGGTTTGAAGATTACATAGGTGAATAATGTGAGCCGTGAATTGTTCCGAGACAAAGCAATGTAAGCATATAAGATTGCAAAATTATGAAAATGCAAGAGAGATAATTACAATAACACAGAAATAGTTCCAACTCAATACGATCAAATAGAATAATGCAAGAGATACATAAAGGAGGTGAATGTGTAACCTCCTCCTATAATCATGGCAATCTCCACCTAGAATAGTGGTAACCAACATCTAGAATGATGTATTAAAGTGGTGAATAACACCTAGAATAACATAGTCAAGTGGTAACTAACACCTAGAATAGTGTAGTCAATTGTAGACCTAAGCAAGCATATCCCACAAGTGTAGGGAAACTCCAAGTGAGGTGGAATACCCCAAGTAGGACAATATAAATAAAGCTTGGAAAATAAATCCTACACTAACACTGACCAAGGTCATATGTGTCAAGACTACTATATGGAATACGTTGCGAAGGAGGTATAGGCATGGCAATAATAGGGTCTATGTGACAATATTTGAATGGATTTGGATCTGCAGCGATAGTATGTTCATATCCATCATGTAAAAACTTGACACATTGGTGAATAGTAGATGGAATGGCTTGCATTGTGTGAATCCAAGGCCTACCTAAAAAGATATTGAACTGAAAGGAGGCATCGATGACATAGAACTCAGTGAGAATAGTCTTAGGCCCAACTGAATATGTAATGAGATAGTCCCTAAGCATGTGCAAGTGGTAGAATCATAACCACGGATGAGAGTGGAATTCTTAGAAATGATATTATCGTTAATACCCAATTGTTTTAAGAGAGAATGAGTGCAAATATTAACAAATTTGATCCATTATCAATGAGGATGCGTTTGATGCAAGTAGTACTAATAACAATAAAGTAATGAGCAAAGGAGAACACATATTGCTTTTAGCAAAAGGTGACATATCCTCATCAATGAAAGATATAGCATGTGGTAAATTATGAAGGGATTGTATAAGATGTGAAAAGGCCACCGCATGAATTATCACTTTCAACATGAATGGCCTGAAGGGTGGCTTCTAGCATGTTACAACAATCCAGTGCATTATGCAATAAGTCATAAAGAGATATCTTAGCGGGCGTATTTTTAAGTTGTTCAATGATGTCATAGCCCTTAGAAGTTGTGGGGGATTTGCCAAAGTAATGGGTGGAGGAATAGATGCGGGTGGAGCCATAGGTGGATTAGGATGAGTATTAACTACATTAATAGATGAATCAGCCCTAGGTGTGACAAAGCGAGGAGGATGTTGGGTACACACGTGCATGAAATCAATGGCAGTAGTAACTATGCCTGAGACCTTAGTTGGTGCAAAGGTAGGATAAGAAGATTGAGCCATAACTTGATAAGGAGATGACATGATCAAAAGGAAGTGTTGAAACATCGGGTTCACCAAAATGATTAACTAAAATTGACTAAATGTAGGTATGTGGGGATAGTTAATCTAAGCTATGAATAGTTGTAAATAAAGTAAATAAATGCATTAAATAAGTGTATAAGTGACCAAACAACTATGTAAAAGAAAATATTAACCCTAATGTATAATAGGGAAGAGGAGAGAACTCAACTAAATAATAGATGCTCGCGAGACTGTATCGTAGAGCTAACTAGAGAATCTGGAAGTAGGAATGACCTAAGCAGAATCTCTTAAAATGATGGATCTTGAGTATTTATTTGGACCGATCACCCGGAGAGGGATTAGGGCACTGCGGGAGCTCAGTCTGCAAACCGGGTGCCCTAGTCTGCGGGTAAAAGCTATGAAACCGAATCTCATGGGGTTGGGAAGTGGTCCAAAACCTTCTTGCTACATGTAGCATCAAATTCGTTTTCTTATACTAAGTGTTCACGATAATCCAAGATGATGTAATGACCTGTAAAAGACCAAAAGAAGTATCAAAACCCTTAAAAAGAAAGATGTAAATGAATGGGTCGAATTGACCTCAACTGCCACAACAGTGAGCTTACTAATTGAGCGTTGCACTACATTTCGGACCCAAACATAGAACTCTAGAGAGTGTGTGCATGACGTGCCCTAGGTGCTCTTGTGTTAGTCACACTTTGTGAAGTAGCAAGAAATAAGTATATGTAAAAATGTAATAGAATGTGTGCATAGAATAGAATAGAATCCCTCCCCTATGAAGTGTGATCCAGATGTCCTAGCCATGTGACTTGGTGATGGAGCTATGTGGATGCAAGTGATCTCCAATGTAATAGATGGATGCAACTCTAGATGGATGATAGTATTGAATGATGTTAGGTCCCTCATTATGGTCTCATAACTTTATATTTATAGGGTTATCTTGATCTAATTTTGTAATTAACCTCGAAAATGTTGACCACAAGAAAGATAAAGATCTCAAATGGCTAGAAAGATCCCAAAAAGTGGTGGGAAAGTACAAAAGGGACCGGAGCACCCCTAGTGGGACCAAGGTGACCACGGGCACCACGGTACTAATTTGGTCACCCCAATCGAGGCTAAAATAACGTGGGATTATAGAAGTTAACTGGGCATATGGGTGCAAGAGGTCAGGAATGACGAAATAAAACACAATAAGATGGCCAAAAGATAGGGGTTAATTAGTACTTTCTTCACTCAAGAACCTTCTAAATAGTAGTATGAGACCGGGATTAAATAATGTCTAAAGTGCATAATTTTGTGTCTACACTTTGTCTATAAACCAAATACGTAAAATCATTTGCTTCAAAAATTCTTCAAGAGTGCAATGCGAACAAGTTTTACTACCTAGAAAAAAACTAAAAAAATTACTACCCGTGAATGTTGGTACCATAGGAAACTACCTATTTTTCCTAAGGAATTATCCGACATTTCCTAATTTGGTATCATCCTAGAGAAAATAAATCTTTACGACATTAATAGATTGACTATTCTCACTTCCTTGATTTAAAATACCTCTTAACATATGATATGTTTTCCCTAAGGTGGTTATGCCCTATTGGGCATCTTAGAGCTACTATATCTTGGAGTTTCTTTTAGAATGGTGCAATCACCTTTTATGTTATACTTAATTATATTATTGTTGTAATAAAAAAATATAAAAATATTTAGAAGGCATGCCTAATTTATTGCTCTCTCTAACCTATAGAAAAGTGCTAGGTAAATACACATATAGGTCGAAAGGAAATATTATAGAGAATTATATTTTATTAATATGGAAATGGTGCATGTAGTGCTTAGCCATTCTTCAACTTAAATGGACTAGAAGGTTATGTGATAAGATACCTATTACCTTTGATGGTATATACTCATGGTGAGTAACCTTTGTATAACTAATGCTACATAGGAAAGCTAGAAGAATGCATAACCATTAAAACTTATTTTAAAAAAGTGTGGATTGTTAATTCAAATAATTTTGGAATATCTTAGACCTACTTAGAAACAATATTGTATTCTTATTGTTAGAAAAATATTTTCATGATAAAATAATATATTTTTCATTTGGTTAGAACAATAATGTTAAGTTAGAACGACAATTTATTTGTATGGTTGGGGTAATAATATTTTGCTAGAGTAATGATTTATTCATATTACATAATAGTTTACACTTACATTATTATTGAGCAAGTGAGAGTGTTATAATCTAATAGTTTACTCAATTCGATATAAATGCTTGAATGATGTCGATAGTAGACCAAATGTGGTGATGCATCAAGTCAAGGTAAATGTTAGAATTTTAATAGAAAGGAAGATAAATTGTTAGCATTTTATTGAAATCTATATAAATGTTCAAATTTTGTTTGATAAGTAAATCAAACATGTGTTCTATTGTAATCCATATAAATTTTAAGTTGTGTTTGTTGAAAACCCATTGATAACGACCTATGTTATTATAGAGAGTGCAACAATATTTTTTTGGGAAGTATTTGAATGTTTTATTTTATTTGAATAAGAGAGGTCCATAACCTCGGTGTAAAAAAAATCCTTCACAAAGTACAATAAAAACCCTAAAAGGTACTTAAAGCATAACATAGGAGTTTTTGGACCCCTACATACAAAAACCTGACAACTAACAACAAAGCCGCAATAAACATGTAACTTATTTGTTATTGAGATAAACAAATAGGGCATCATTCCATTCTTCACAAAGTAATTTAACATGATCCTCTAACATTTTAAGATATTCACTATTCTCCCAAATACTCCCTTCGTTGCAAGTCTTCTTATTCCTCTTTTAGAATGTTTATTCTCTCAACTATCTTTCCTCTTATAAAGGATTTCTCTTAGCAAAAATATGTTATTTGCACTATTCTTGATCATTGCTTTAATCCCTTATAATAGCTCATTGAGGGACTCTTTGCACATGTTCTAATGCTTGTCTAATGTATCCACCATCACTTTCAATGTCCTGAAAATCCTTATCCCTAAAAGAACTCTAAGAAAAAAAATTTAACTCATTTTTCTTATTGTTATGAATATTCTCTTTATAATGAATAAGACTTTATTGTTGCCTTAATTTAAGAATTTCATTCTCCATCATTATGCATTTCATAATACATGTTGCAATTTTTGGCATTTATCTCCGAACTTGAATATGTTTAAGAGATTTCTTAGACTCATCAATTAAATTATTCTTCGGTGGCTCCAAATTCCCCTCAACCTCTATAGGCTCCTCATTGGTTGAGGTAAGATTTTTCCGCTTATATCCTTACTAAAAGAAGACCTGTATGAAATTTGTGACTCTTAGGGACTGAGGCATCTTCCATACACACATATTTACCTTTTGAACTCACCCTATCAAACTTTTTGGGAATCATGGTCATTCTTCTTATCCTTATCATTATTTTTCCTAAGGATATTAATAACGACAAAAGTTTTTGTTTGGGTTTCTTACTCTCATTAAATCCTATCCCCAACTTCCTCTACTACTAAATAATCCTTAGGAACAAACCCATGTTGGTGCAATATTCCACTTATAGTAATATTAAGGTGACCTAGGTTACCTTAACTATATTAGGTTTGATTTATGCACACATCATAGGCTTAGAGAAGGATAAGTTTAATCACTAATCAATTGCCACCACTTCCCACATATGTTCATTATATTTCCATCACTTCCGACATGTGTCATTTGTTTAGTCAAAAGTATAGTTTGTTAACAAATCTTTCTTTACTTACTCAAAAGAAAAGTTGGAGCCAAAATCTTGCTTTTGTTATATATTGACCACCTTTATTTGTATATTGTGACTGATTGAGAGAATAATGTACTATTATCATTCTTTATTCTTGTGCATTTGTTGTAAAATGTTATCAATTCTTCCATTTCTAGTGTAAGTCCGCGTTGAGGTGTTTCCTAGGTTTCAACAATTATTACATGGTATTAGATCATTTCTCCTTCAAACGACAATTACGGATTTTCGAATAATTTTCACTTCTTCTCTCTTCCCACATACATCTCCATCCATCATTCACATTTTTTGGAATACTCGACATTTTGGGATTAAAAAAAAAAGTTTTATTTTTCCAAAACCAACTTTATAATGTATTGTTCCTATAGTTTTTCATTTCTAGGAGAATAAGTATTTTTCTAGTTTTTCTATGTATTTTTATTTCAAAGTACATGAAAAATAACAATTTGTTTTAAAATGATATTTTTGTTTCACATATTTATAGTATAAACAAGGATCATTAGAGAAGAAAGTGGTTTTTAACAAAATTATGGCTTAAGATCTATGCCATCGATACCTATCTTTAAGATATTTCTAAAAATCATTTATTTTGTGAAAAATAGAGCATCAAGGAAGCCATGTGATGGTTTTAATGTGAAGGGAAATTCATAGGGTTTCATTATGTTCAGTGCCACTATTTGGGGAGAGCCACCACTTCAATGCCACGTATGATGTTGTGCCAACACTGCTACTATTGGCTCAAAAAGTGCCACATATAGTTTGTTAAGTATAATACCCTTCCTTTCCGTACTTTAGTACTTATATGACATGTTGGTTGGCTTAATTTTGTGAAGGAATTCATTCCACAAGAGGTTAGGGGCGTGATTACCTCCAACCCCGTTATTATATTCAAATTTTAAATGTTATTCCAACCCCCATATGACATGTTACTAATGTAATTAACCCCCATGCAAAATTTGTAGCCTTGCTTACACCATTGAGCACTTAATTTTGAGTTGTGAATTTTTAGGAGGCATAACATTTGATCATGGAGACTTGGGGATATTTATTTTCAACCTTCATTTTTTTCAAGATCTACATAGTGGTACTATCTTTTTACATTTTAGTGGCTCGAATTTCCATAAACTATAGTTTTTTTCTATAGATTACCGCTTAGTCCTTGTTTTTGAACCTTTATAGGGACATATATTTTAATCCTTCCAACTTATTTCAGTTTTTATTTTTTTGAGAGTGTGTATTTATTCACATTATTCATAGTGGAGGCTTTAGATATATTCTATTATGCATAAGAGTTGTACTTTTATAGTTTGTTTATATGTTAATTGAAAAATCTATTGTAAGTACACTATTTTATGAAATGCCACCCAATTTCAATCGGAGGCACCATATTTAGCGGTTATAAAAGTATATAGGTTTGTCTCTTTGCATCTTGGCATGTTTTCCAACTCTTGAATTGGGGAAAAATTTGTCAAAATTACATCATTAAAAGTGGTGTAGGAAGGGTTTATTAAATGTGTTCATTTTTAAGGTTCTCTTCGAGTTTTAATACCTTGATTTTTATAATGGATTTGTGTCAAACCTCCACATTCTCACATAGAAAAATGATAACCCACTTTTAAAAACTGCCATGCTCTTTTCATAAGTATGTTCACTTTAAGAAGACATGGTTATATATTTTAAAAGAGATTATGAATCTAAAAAAAACAACTCTCTATTACTCTCACTAATTTCTATAAAATATACCCTCCTTTAGTCATTGCAAGACATAGTTGCATTCTTACAACATCATATTGCCACTATGTGTGTACCTCTCATTGAGCACTGAGTCTATATTATGTCACTAAATCGTATCCTATTAATACATCATAATCCTCTTCTCTACCTAAACAAGAGTTTCTTGTTAAATATGATGTAGCTATTGTTACACTTGTTACAACCCACACTTTAGATTCACCCACCATTATGTTTGGCTCATTTGAGAAACAAAACTAGTTTTGGATCCACACACTCACTATTGCATTGGTCATTTTGGTGGAGGCATAGGTAAACATTTGTAAGGAATCATTTCCCCTATCCACCATGTTTATTTTATTTCTCACCACGATATTGACTATAAAGAAAATGATTATTCATTGGGTTCACTTTATGTACACTCACATTTCTCTACACTTTTGTGACACATGAGACCTTCTACACACCTTCTTGGGAATGACAGAATTAAGATAATGCCAATTATAAATGAGATTCATGATACATCTAAAGATGATTTGATGATGAATACAAGGACTGAGATGAACATTGGTTGTTTGCATAGTAAAAACACAACAAAATAGACTTAATTACAACACAAATTTCCTTAGCTCGAAAGCCTTAATGCCATTTACAATTGATTACATTTTTCACTACGCGCTCACACAACTTGTTATAATATTATGAACTAAAAGGGGTGGTGTTTATGGAATACTTCTAGAATCCTTATTTTTTAGGTTCAACAAAAACTTGATCTCTCTCTTTCTAAGTTCCTAGAAGCTCCCAAATGAGTTAATGAGTAGGATTTTATATATTTTTTCCCACCCATTTGGATTTTGAATTTCTCTTTAGAATATTCTCTCGACCCACTCAAAATTGAATTTGAATTCATGTGCATTAATAGTGTCTGAAAACCTTGCTCTAGTAGTTGAGAGAAATCCATTTGGAAAGCTCCATTCCCTTAGTTGAGTTGGTAGTTCTATTCTTGACCTACCATTTTTCATTTTCTACATTTGCCTCCATCTCCTCGCGTAGTCCGTCTTCGAGTAAAAGAATATGCAACAATATGTGCACCCCTAGTTTAATCCATTACATATACCTAAGTTCCATTTCTTTTTGTTATGCCAAAACTTACACATTCTTTCCTATCAAAATACCTTGCGCAATCCTTATAATATTTATGGTACACAACTTATCATAGTCCTTACAATTATTATCATTTTATAAAACCTTCACACACTAACGTGTAATATCATGTCATGTCTATTATATTGATCATCTTATACCATTCTTTTGTGCATTATTTCTATAGGCTCGGGCCATCAAATGTATGCAAATATTTGACTCTCCTACATTTAACACCTTGGGTTAAACAAAAGTTAGCTCCATCTCACGAGTTAGGATCTAGATTATGGCCAAGATGACCAGTATCCTTTGCACTCATCCATGTTTCATCTTCTTTTACACAATCCTTCCACTTCACCAAGTATTCCTTATATTCATTTTCATGTGTCTTCTTTATTACCCATGAGTCCAATATGGCCTCAATATCTTCTACTCTCTTCTCTCGGTATTTTCCTTCTTCATTTTAAGGTTTATTTTTCCTTCTATGTGACCTCGTCCAATCCTTTCATGCACTAATCCTTTGTAATTTGCACACTAGATTCTCCTTCATAAAATTCATACAAGTCTCACAATATTGAATATCTGTGAGATATCCAATTCTTCAGGTAACTCTATATTATATGTAGTTGGCCCTAGTTTTTTCAACACTTTATAAGGCCCACTTTTATTTAACTTCAACTTATTATGCATTCCCTTGTGATCAATCAATCTACAATCAACAAGTGTCATGAGTATGGGACTGACAAATCTTACAATACATGGACACGTTCTTACGGATCACGGGCTTCAATAGAGGATAGTACTAAACATCATGATCCAAGTAGAAAACTTCACAATTCATAAACATCGTGTGAACATACTTGTGTGGACAACTATCTTTAGTATGTCCCTCAATTTCACAATCAGTGCACCATATACCAATGCACATCTCATAGGATGAGTTGGCATAAAGCTTCTCTAATTACTTCACCATGGTTGTGATTTGTGCCTCTAAGAATGGGCTCACTCCTGTATCAACACTTCCAACCACCTCAGCATGCATAGTGGCTTCCAAAGCCTTGTGTGGATCCACATATGTCTTATGAGAGAGTGCTCTTCGAAATGGATTCAACAATCCTCCAAAAACCATTGTGCATGCTAACTAGGATGAATATCATAAGACAACTTAGACAACAAAGTTTTAAACCATGTGTCATATTCCCTCACACTTTCAGATAAACCTTTTTGATATCCTTAAGCGTGTTGATGCTCTGTTGTTCAAATTTTGAGATATGAAACTATGCCAAAAATGCAGTGTGTAAAGCGTTATAATCTACCACTGATGCGCGTGGGTCATATATCTTATACCAACTATGTGCATGCCCTTGCAGTGTAGTAGTTCCTATCTAAAGTTATGTTCCCCTTAGCATGCCATAGTATTTCAAACTTATGCACATGCTTTGTTGCATCTTCAATACCTCTATATTCGGTAAATGGAGAGACATCTCATAGTAAACATGAGGTGTAGGTTCAGACTTGGTTGTTGTGGTGGTGGTTAATTTAGTGGTGGTTGTGGTATTTTTCCACTAGATCCGGACTCCATAACTTCCACCAGTGTTTCCTCCAGAATCTGATTTGATCCTCCTGATCTTCATGTTGTGGGTTATGGTCTAGTTGATGCACTTCCTTGTATCCTAGTTGTGGTACTGTACTGGACACCAACAGACTGCATGGTCACAGTTACTACTGTAGTACTTCCAATGGTTTGCATGCCAACATTTTTTCCTGATGAAGTTCCTAAAAACAATCTTGCATGGGTACTTCCAAATAATGGCACCGAGTATGATGACATAGGTGTGTTATTAACCTTATCTCTTGAATCCAACATAAAGTGATAGCTACATGTTTTTGTTTGCTTACCTACACTATCCTGCTTCTTAATGACTACCTCTAGATTTGGAACACCATGCACAAAGGCTATGTGGCTAGGCAGGTTCAAATGCGTGCCTACGGTCCTCATTCTCTCCTCTGACGTGCTCTCATCTGAAGTTGAAGGGGATTCTCTCTGCGTTTTCCTAAATTTGGGAGATCCGATGATGTAGCTCCTCGTCTTCCACGAGATCTTCAAAACCTTCACGATCCATCATCCTCCTCAACTATAGTGCCTCCTCAATCTCTCATTCATGCGTCATGTCCCTCTCTCACGCTTCATTAAACTTGAGTCATTTTTCTTCTCTCTGTCTTTCTACCGCTAGGTTTGCCATCTTTCTCCATACCTACTCCCCCCTACGTGCGGTGGGGTTTAGCTAGCCATAGGGAGGCTTTCTAAATCCAGCTCTATAATCAAATCTTGATTTATGATAGTATAACATGCAAGTATGATCCTCTGGGCTCACACAAGAATTTGAATTTAGCTTCCTCTAGATACAAATACATAGAATGACGTACTCCAATGTATAATTATGTAATAATCTAGCCCACCAACAATCTCCAACTATAGTCCATTCCACATCTATATCAACAAGGATCTGATAATCCATTTGCATCCAAAGTCTCGGTCTAGGACCCCAACACTTCCCTCATGCATATGCGGTCAACCACTCGTATAATTCTATAGGAAAGAAGTTGAAGAATGTCTCATAGAGTTCATGATAAATATTATCTTCCACACACTATCATGCATTGAAATCAAGTCTAGTGCTATATCTCTGTTCAAACTGATCCTGACCATCCTTTACCTAAATTTCAATGCTCTTTAGATTCAACCAATACACCATTTATATGCAACATCTTGATAGACAACTAGAAAAGAGGTCTCGGAAACGAAACCAAAATGTAGTCTTTTATTTCCCCCATGAGAATGCTAGGCACGTTGACACCTCATTTAGAAGAGCTAAATGCTCACCCAAAGTGCATGCAACTACCATGGCCCTTCTTTGTGATGTTTTTCAAGATGTTAACATGCAAATATATGATGATATTTAACCAAGTACTCATTCAATCATACTAAACCAATGCATACATTCAATTGGAAACACATATAATAAGGAACATAACAGATCAGATAACAATTAATACTAATTGCACCATGAATTCACCATATTCAGATACATCAATAACCATAATCCATCCTCCATATTCTATTATAAAAAGTCTTACATAACATAAGCTAAATACAACAATATATCGGGCGTTGGAACATGCGCATGTATAAAACCCTATGCCATAATAGACTCCAAGAACCGATAACTAAAGATCCTTCACTCTGAGTACGCGGTCATGGTACCCAAAACAATGACATACAACAGATATATAGGGGTGGGGTCTTGCCCTTCACCGTCCATGCACCTTTGCTCAAAATAGACATGTGTATATTACATGCATTGTTAATAATAGACTATCTTATAAATAGAACTTGCTTTAATGTTATTAATAGCTCGATCCATGCATGTCTCTTCATCTTCAATTCACATGTACTTTTACCCAAAAATATACCTTCCTTAATAGTCAAGCCTCCTTTCTTTCTCTCGGATCTGAATCATTGCTTGATCGACACTCTAACTCTTCTTTTCTATTTTTAGCCCATGGTTCACAAAATCAGCTAAGTCCCAAAAGTTTCCCCTCAAGCGCAAACCTCCATACGTTATCCAATTCTACTGCGCATGCCCCTTCACACCTTCCTTGCACGTGCCCTAAATCCTTGTGCGTGACATGTACTTAGTAAATTTTCTTGTGCAACACAAACAATCAATGTATTCGGGGATGTTCCAAAGGATTGTGTGTGTGATGGGAGTTTAATGTGAAAAATACAAATGGAATTGATATAGTTGGTCAGAAGATAATTGAGTGGTTTTGTGTCTCTGTTTGAAATTAGGGCATATAAACTAGCCATATGAAACTTATGGCTTCAATCCATTGTGAAAATGAATTGGGATATGATAGAAGGTTGTAGAGTTACGTAAAGACAAGGCTCTTATATGTAAACTTACAAAGTTGAATAGTTGGGGTCGTGAGTGGTTTGGTGATGACCTTCCTTCTTGGATTTTTTGCAAGTGAAGAGGTAATTGCCTAGGGTGCCAACATTTAGGGTACACTAATTTATTTTATTTTAACGTGGTGTTTATGAAGAGTGATCAATTTGTTAACCATATAGGCTAGTAGTGATTAGTGGCCAACCTTAGATACCAATTCAATTCATTTCATTTCATTCAAAACAAAATAAAATTTACAAAATTATATTATGAGTATGATATTTAGGAGGCCGCAAATATTTATGCAAGTGTCATTATTGTAGGATTCCTAAATTTAATTCATACTCGTGTATTTTCATACTTTGTATTATTTTGAAGCCTTAGAAGTTTTTTGGGAGGAGAGATCAAGAAAGGTGAATATGTAAAGAACTCAGGAAAAAATAGTTGGAAAATATATGAGGCGAGGATGATTATGATTGATTATATGTTAGAGAACTAACTCGATATTTTAGGCAAAGTAGTAGCTACAAAAAAATTATTAGCAAAAGTTTTTCTTGGATGGTAGAGGCATTACATATCAATTAATACGATACCATGTTTCACAATTAATTATTTTGTATATTAAATATTTATTTATTCATAGAAGATGTTAGCTCTAATATTTTGTAAGGCACTAAAAACCCTTAATTTGGACCTAGTTGTATGTTGACGATGATGTTGTTTTTCTCATTTATTGTAGGCTTTAGCGGTTTGGCAAAGGGATCATGTGAAGTGAAAATAACTAGGTAGTTGTCTATATATAGGAGATTCAAGAGATGTGGCAACAACCAATTATCCAAAACTTGGAAGAACGTGTTATTGATCTGATAACATGTTGGGTGTTACTTGTCGCTAACATGTGTCATGACATTGACCGATGACATCCAACATGCCATCGACCGGTAGCATGGTACATGCCACTAATTGGTAACATTGTACATCTACCGGATCGGTAGCATGGTACATTTTTGTTGTCACGGAAACATGTTTAATGCTACTGAGTTGGTAGCATGTTGGATACCATCGATCGACAACATGTTGGGTGCTCGACCGAAGCATGTTAGGTGCCACCAATCGGTGGCATGATAGATGTTATCGACCAACAACATTTAACATGCCACCCTTGGTAACATCAATATGCTATCGGTTTGTTGCATCTAGCATGTTACCGCAACCGACTACACCCCCACCATGCTACCGACTGGTAACGTGGGCCATGCTACCGACCGATAGCATCCAACATACTACCGAATGGTAACGTGGGCCATGCATCTGCGGCCAGTAGCATCAACATACTACCGAATGGTAATATTCCTTCTTCTGCAGTGGCCTCTTCCCTTGATGTTGTAAAAAAATCGCCAACCACGTGAAACAAATTTTCCTATGATTCGCCATCATTTTAAAAGTGGTTTTGAAATTTTGCTGAACTTTTTTATGTTTTTTAGGGGCCTTAAAATTTACCTTGATTGTGCTCCTCTATGTTTGTAGCTTTACCTTTTGTGGGCGTAATTGTGCAATTGATTGAGGGTTTTTATTCTTATTATTCTTCTTCTTCTTTACTTGTGGACCTAAAAGGGGTTAGTGCATTTGAGTTAAATGACCCTTCCATATTTACGTAACAATGCTCTAAAGAGACATCAAACCCTTGTAGTTCCCCACTTGATGCATATGTGAAAGATGTATTTCATAATGTGTTTGGTAATGAAGACCCTACTTAAGAGCTCTAACACTCAACAATGATCTTTGGTGTGTGAGATATAGCTTTGAAAATTGGCCCAGTGGCAACTCTATAAGATGTATGCAAATGTAGATTTGGTTGAATATGCTTGAGATATTAATATAATAATTGAGTGTTTTGTTGTGATCTCCTAAGTAGCTTGAAGATGTGAGAGGCGAGGCCCTGAAACTAGGTTGTGTGAATGTGCTTTTGTACGTGATTTTTGTGAAAATATTTCTCGCTCAAATGGCACTAGTTCAATTAGGATAACTTGTGAATTTGAAAATGTGACAATTATAGTTTTGGAGGACAAAGTTGTCAAATCATGTTAAAGTTACAGAGAAATTTTTCTGTCATGGTGACTTCGTCTCGACACATTATTTAATGCAAATTATCAGTTAGAAATGGTGGCTATATGTCCGAAGATGTGTTGTATATTTGAGAATGAACTTTTGAATGAACAATGAAAAATAACAAGTATGACCTAGTGGTTAGTAGTGTTAGTTGAGCATGTGTATGAATTAGCCAATTTAATGTATAATAATTTATTAATGGCGAGCTTTAGATTCACAAATTAATCTCACAATAATCTTTTGGTGTTCTCATTGATAAATAATTAGACATATATACATGAGTTCTCTCTAAATAAATAGGAGAGTTATAATTTCTCATGCAATAACTAATCTACTAGATTAGTATGAGTTATTCGAAACAACTCGTAACTACTAACCACACTAACAACCTAATTATCTAAAACTCCCGATAAGGGGAGAAAGGATAAAAAGATGGTACAATGGCAACCACCTCTAGATGGTTGGATTAAATTCAACTTTGATGGTGCCTCTAAAGGCAATCACTGGTGATGCGGGTTGTGGTTGTGTTTTCATAAATGCAAATTGTCAGCCTCTTTGAGCTATGGCAATTGATTGTGGTGTAGCCTCCAATAATTTTACGAGAAGGCATGGCTTTACTACTAGGCCTAGTGGAAGCTAAGCATAGGAACTGGTCTAGAATTTGGATTGAAGGTGACTCCTTGGCTCTCATTAAGATGGTTCAAGGAAATAATATATATGCACGGTAATTAAAAGTCATTTACCCAAACATCTAGGAAATTTTACTTAGCTTTGAGGAAGTGATTTTTTCTCACATTCTTTGAGAAGGAAATAGGGTGGTAGATGGATTGGCAAATAAATGTGTCATGCTTTGGGACAAGGCACATATTACATCCCAATCATGGGAATAATATTTCCTAACGACATTCAGGCATTTTTAGCTAGCGATGCACACTTGGCGTTGAGCATCTGGAGAGTAATCATTCTAAAGGATGCCTCCTTGATTTCCCTTTTTTCCTTTATTGATGGAAAATTAGGGAAATATATGGGCTTGGATTTGGCTCATGGCACATATGGGACATTCATTTTCTGGGGATGACATTTCATATTCAAGCAAGGATTTGGTAAACATTGGTAACTATTTTTTGGCCTCTTTTTTCGGTGTGAAGCTAGTTTTCCTTCCGGGTGCGATACGTGGGGTGGGTTTCAAAGCACGTAATGCATTCTCTATTTCGATCTTATGGCGTCCGGTGGTGATTCATTGGTGGTTACGGGAGGAAGTGTCACGAGTTCAGACTAGGGACAAAATGGGGATTCTTTCTTGGAGTAATGAGCGAGAGGATTAAAAATTTTGTGATGAGGGGGGTGCTAGAGTAGGTGTGGTCCGTGGTTAAAAGCATTAAATAAGATGAAGAGGAGGTGGTGGTTTGTGACAAGATGAGGAAGTTGATGTTGGACCCAAGTTAGTCGCAAGGGGAGGAATGTGTTTGATGTGGCGTAGGGTTTGAGTGCCGTGAACATTATTTCAAATTTGATCAGCTAGTTTATCCTTCATAAGGAATTGAAATACGGAGGTGAAGATTGTGAGCATGTAATTTCATATTCATGCACTTGCTTGTGGGATGAATGCTCTCTCACATGGTTTGGTGGCGGTGGCGGAAAACCAAGGGCTCTACCTTTCGGAGAAAGCCAAAGTTGAGATGTCGAATGTTGTGTTGACTCTTCCTCATCTCCTTTATCTACGACTGATTCAGAGGTGGAGATTCTTGCATAAAAGCCTCTGCCTCGGGCATGGAAGAATGAAAATTGTGTATCCCCTCTCACATTTTTGAAGTCTCAGTGCGACTTATATGCATTTTGGATCCCAGTCTAGGATTTTTATTTAAAGTACTTTTATGTATGTAATCTGTTTTGGATGTATTTATTTTTTGTTGCATGATAAGGTGCTTAAAACTTTGTCCTATTAAGTCCAATGATATGTATTTTGATCATGGACTGTAATAGGAAATTTTTTTGAGGCTAGGGCCTTCTCCTAGGAATATTAAGTAAAAACAACAACTTGATTATCTAAAAATGGACTATGTAGTAAGGGGATAGTTAATATAAGCTATGAACAACTATAAATAAAGTAAATAAATTCAGCAAAGAAGAATGTAAACGATCCAAGAAACTATGCAAAATGAAATGTTAACCCTAATGTGCAAGAAGTAAGAGGAAAGAACTTAGTTGAATAGAAGATACTCGTAGGACAATGTCACAGTGATGACTGGAAAAGTTAGAAGCAAGAACACGTATGTGTAGAAGTCCCAAAAAGGATGGATCTGGAGGATCTAGCTAGACTGGAGCACCTGGAAGAGGATTGGGGTGCCTACGGGTGCTTTAGTATGCAATCTAGGCACCTTGGTCTATCTGCAAAAGCTCTAAAACTGATCTTCAAAGGGTTGGGAGATTATCTAGAACCTTCGTTGTTTATCACATCAGATCCGTTGTCCGTGTCTTATGTCGCCAATTACTTGAGATGAAGGAAAAACCTACAAGACCCCAAAACAAGCATCAAACCCTAAAAAATAAAAATTCATATGAAGGGGTCGATCGACCTCAACTACCACAATGGTAGACTTGCTAAGCGAGCGTTGCACTACATTTCAGACCCAAATGTAGTTCTGGTGAGTGTGTGCATGTCATGCCCTAGGTGCTCTTGTGCAGTCACACTTTGTGAAGTAACGAGCAATAGATAAATGTAGAAAATGTAATAGTATGTGTGCATGGAATAGAATAGAATCCCTCCCCTATGAAGTGTGATGCATATGTCCTAGCCTTGTGCCTTGATGATGGAGCTATGTGGATGCAAGTGATCTCCAATGCAATAGATGGATGCAACTCTAGATGGAGTGATAGTAGTAAGTGATGTTAGGTCCCTCATTATGGTCTCATAAATTTATATTTATAGGGTTCTCTTGATCTAATTTCGTAATTAACCCTAAAAAGGTGACCAAAAGAAAGATAAAGATGTCAAATGGCTAGAAAGAGCCCAAAAAGTGGCGGGAAAGTGTAAAAGGATTGGGGTGCCCCTGGTGGGACCAGGGTGCCCATGGGAGCCCCAATTGTAATCTGGGTGCCCTAGTCGAGGCTAAAATAATGTAGGAAGATAGAAGTTGAATGGGCATATGGGTGTAATAGGTCAATAATGACGAAATAAAATAAAACAAAATGTCCAAAAGATGGGGGTTAGTTAGTACTTTCTTCACTCAAGAACCTTTTAAATAGTAGTATGAGACCAAGATAAATAATGTCTAAAGTACACGATTTAGTGACTACATTTGCCCTCATTTTATGTTGGTAAGTGGAAATCCCGGTAACATAAAGTAGATAGAGATACGTACCTAATGTCGATGTAGAGTGACGAAAAAGCCATGCCGAAGGACTAGATAAAGTGTGGAATGACAAAAAGATAGAGAAGCATGGAAGCAAAGATGAAAAATGTGCAAAGAAAAAGTGATGAGAGTGAACCTAAGGCGGAATGTGTGTGTAGATATTGATGTATGTGATGTACCTGCATGGTTAGTAAAGTGTGTGTTATCGTGAAAGTGGTGTTTTTGTTGTTGCCCCCATTTGACTGCTTGTTTCTCATACGATTGGACTGCACTGGAGAAAATGATCAAGTAGTCAAATATCTATGTATGTATATGTAAAAATGCAATGTCAAATACACGTGTATTTGAAAGCATGTAAATGTAATACGTAAAAAATGTAAATGTCAAATGTAAATGGAACATATGCACCTGATCCATGTCGAGAAAGAGAGTGTAGAAGGATATCTTGTACTGCGAGTTTTTGGGTGATCTCACACCATAGGCCAAAGAAGTGTAGGGAGGAAATGCTCTGTGTCCTCCAAGCTTTAACTGCTTCCCTAAATTGTATGTGTAGAGATATTTGTATCGTCCTAGTTTTTGGGCGATCCAACACCACTGGCCAAAGTAGTGTAGAGAGGCACACCCACTGTAACCTCAAGCTTGTAACTACTTCCTAGAATGCCAAGGACACCATGTCCTATAAAATTCACTGTGTATGGGGTTTGTAGACTGGTCTGAACCCACTCACTATATAAAATTAAATTGAACCGAGTGTAGAATCTTTGTGTTAGTATGTAAAAACCCCAAATGATGCCCCCATCTTTGGGGGCGCATGTGACATCATCGCCGATAGGAGAATGTGGCCCCAAAATATGACCAACCACATAAAATTTGTAATTGTGCCCTGCAGAGGGAAGGGGATATGCTTGGTAGAAACCAAGGCACGCACAAACAAGGATGTTAGCCAAATACAAGTGTGAACAAACATGCATGTAGAAAACAATGTATAAGCTACACAAACATTGTCAAATCTACCAAGCAATGTAGTTAACATGCAGCGAAAAAATAAGCCGCACAAAGTGGGCTACAAACATGGGACATCATTCACGATGTCACAAGACATGCAAGGCCATCATGGATGTAAACTAAAAACAAGTATGTGCACACCAAACAAAGGTAAAGGCACTGTATATAATAACAAACAATAACAAAAAATGTAACAAACAAGTATGGAAACCAATATTCTTGCCTAAGAAATGTTGCACATGAAGCACCCGTTAGTATGTTAGAAAGATAAATAGTATATCAAAAGCGTGTATAAGCAAGTGATGTAAAGTGCTAACTATAAAATGAAATAATAACACTTGTGTAAGCGATGAATGTGGATGCCCCCATCGACTAGTGTGGGAAGGGTAGAAGGAAAGCATCCATGTTGCGTGTAAGAGACCTGTATCTGTGATCAAAACTAGAAAAATATGTGAACACGCATGTGTGGATGAAATAGATAAATGACATACAAGTAAGCTAACTAGCATACGCAATAAAGTGACCACGAACAAAAAAAAGTAAGCAAGAATAAAAGCAACCATAATACGTAGTATGTTGTGGATGGATGGAATGAAATGCAAGATGGAGTGGTAGGAGCCACGTGCCCCGAGTGAATGGAAGTGTATGCAATGAGGTTCATTTTGTTTTCCCCCTCAGCAGTCAAGAATGAACCGTAAATGAGAGTGTGTCATCGGGAAAATGGTCAAAGTGTGTGTTGTGTCTAACGTCATTGTGAGGAATGTGTATGTGTAGTGACAAGATGCGACATAATGATGATGTATGCATGAACCCTATAGCCGAAGTGTTTATCACGACCAAATGAACGTATAAGTGATGATTTAGCCTAAGCGTATATCACTATAAGATGAATGGATGAGTGATGATTTATCCCTAAGCATATATCACTACAAAATGAAAAGAGGGAGTGGTGATGTAACCTAAGGTGTATACCACTACTACAAAATAATATAATAGGTGACAATTTAGCCTAAAGTGTGTGTCACTAGCCTAGGATTGTCGCATGATGAATGGGAAAATATTATATGTGTGATGAGTGTAAGGTCCATTTGATTTGTAAACCCTCGGTAATTGAGTATGGACCAAGGAACTAAAGTGCATCATCGGGTAGTGAGTACAACACATAGAAGACAATGTAGTATACGTAAGGATGAAATATAACTATGTTATAAGTGGAATATATGATATGTAACGCGAGATGCAATGTAGGATGTATAAGATATAATGCAAAAATGTAATGTATGAAGTAGATGTGACAAGTGTAAGATGCGCTATGTGTAGTATGCAATGCAATATATGTAGAATGTGTAAAATTTAATGTGTAGGGTGGCATGTAATGTAATTAGATAGATTAAGAATGTAGTATGTAGGATGATATAATGCTAGACTCGTATGTAATGAATACTAGGATGATAGATTATGTGTAAATGTCAAAAGTTTGTAGACTAAATGTGGAATGTATGGTGTATGACACGTAATGTGTGGAGCCTGTAGTGTAGTGTGTGGTGTTCATGTCTAGCAAGCCCTCAACAGTCAAGTGTGAACCAAAGCACAAGAGTGTGTCATCGAGTAATGACGATGTTAGAAAGCATGACGAGAATGCCTACATGCAAAGACGGGTGAGTGGGGGATGTAAATATTATGCCCCCAATGTGTGCATGAGAAGATCATGTAAATCCACCGAGAAGATCATCATCTACAAAGACCAAATTTGCATTTACATGGTTGGCAAAAGGACCATGCGATCGTGGCAGAATTCGTAATGTGTCATGACCACTAGTAGGAGGATTATGTTCTTTGACGAAAGTAATTGGTTGGAGCTTATACTTGAGAGGATGCCAAGTTGCACTGAGTTTTAAAGGAGGTTGCTTAGGTTGACTTGGTAATACAATAGACGACTTAGTAGGAGGAGGTTGTGAACTAATTTTTATAGGTGGTTGATTATGTTGACTTGGTGATGTCGTAGGTGGTTGCTTAGGTGACTTGTGACTAACTAAAGAAGGAGTAGATTTAGGAGCCCATGTGGATGTAGTATTTGTAGATGGGCATGCAACAGAATGTTGTGCAACAAATGAGATAAAGCCCTGTCACTCAAGATGTTTGAATATTCACGACAAAGTGTAACAATCGTTGTCATTATGTCCATTGATTTGATGATAATTGCAATATGGATGACCTTGATATTTCACTAACCGATAGGGAGAATAGTAATGAGTAGGCGGGAGAGAGATTACCTGATGACGAAGGAGCTAAATAAGAATGTCATGTTGCGTAGTATTATGCTCAAATATGAGAGGCTCAGGTAATGGCATGTCTTGAGGTTTAACTAGATGACATGTAGTGGACATAGATTGCATATAAGATGTAGGAACACAAACATGCGATTGAGAAACATCCTTAAAATGTTGAATTTCATATTTGAGAGATGTAATAATTGATTCCATAGACTTAAACTTGTCTTGAAATAAAGCATGTAGAGCGTGAATTGAGTCCAATAGGAGTTGATTAGTGGGGAACACTGGGACTAGGTGATTAACTAAAATTAGAACTAAGTGTAAGGAAAAAGTAACCCTAGTTAATCTAATTATGAGGACTAAAACGTTGTATAAATGCGATAAATAACATAAAGTAGATGTAAATGAATATGCTAAGTAAAATGAAATCCTATATGTGTAAGAGAGTAGGGAGAAATGGCTTACCTCATTGTTGTAAATGGTGCGATAATGTCACATGTTTGAGAATAAAATTAGGAAATGCAAACAAACACTCGGGGACCTTACGAAGAGAAATTCTAAAGGATCGAAGTGACTGGGACACTTGGGAGTGTATTGGGACACCAGGGGGTGCCCAGTGCATTATCTGGGTGCTCTTAACACTTGTAAATGCTCAAAACTTGCAACTAGTGTGGTCGCAAGTTGGTTCGAACCTTCCTGTTTGTTGCGTTGGATCGCCATATGAGGTGAAAAGTGATCTCGTAATGCAAAGAGAAGTATCTAAAATATCCCCAATGGGATACCACTTAAAAATGCACCAAATATATGAAAATTGCAGCAAAGTAAAATACTGATTTATGCAGATTTTTATGGTAAGGACAACAAATGGTATTAAATTGATGTCACACAAAATATTTGCCCACAGTGCATGAAATTTGAGGGAAGCTTGCAACTGTAATATTAAACACTATGAAAACATTTTTGGAATAATATATTGCTGCCAGAAATATTACAGAATGCCCTAGGCGGTTGGAAACTTCAGAGGCTCGTAACTCTCCAAATACCGGAGCAGAAATTAAGGGTCTTTGGTAATAACATTAACAGTTACAAGAAATAATATTTCCACCTTCATATCTCGACAATGACTGACTGGAGGAATATTACAGAGATTAAAATGCTGCTAGGAAATCACAGCGAGCCTAGACAGCTGGAAAACCCTCCACGTACAGGTTGTACCTTCGGATCTGACAACGACAGACTGGAAAACCCCTAAATAAAGGTTCAAGTCACCATGCTTGGAAAAGGGGTCGGAAAATGATGGAGGTTCCTTCAACGAGCTGCCATGCTCAGCCCAAATGGTTGCCGTGAATCGGATCTGGAGCCCCTCTGCTTATCTTCCTTAAATGCCCCTAAGACCCTCGAGATCCTTCCTCTGAAACCTCTATTAATGTCTCTACCACACAACCTTGAAAATGGCTCCAAAATGATAAACTAGGGTAGATCTCTCACTACCGAAGAATTCCCTGCTAGCTAGGGATGAGTCTCTCACCACCGAAGCTAGGGTCCCTGTGGGATTTGACTCCACAAGTTGTAAATGTGCAACAACTGCAGCTATGTGAGAAGGGGTCAATAAAATGTATACCAAAAGTTCCTCTCCTTTCTCTCCCATCTTCTTATATACATTCCAAGGCAAAAGAGCCCCAATAGACCAAGACGTGTTTCATTCCATGGAGGGGTCAATAAAATAAAAGTAACTAAAGTTACTTTTTCCCGTTTAAGTCGCAAATAGAAAAATAAAAGATGCTTATGAATGGGTAGGACTAACCTCAACCGCCAAACTTGTGGTCTTATCACCGAGCAATGCACTACATTTCGGACTCGGATGTAATTTGTGGTGTGTGTGTGCACATTGTGCCCTAGGTGTTCTTGTGTCATCGCACTTTGTGAATCAACGAGCAATAGTAACTATATAAAATGTAAATAGCATGTGTGCATGGAATATAATAATCCCCCCCTATGAAGTGTGTGTGATGCGAGATATCCTAACCTTGATGCATGACATTATGTGGATGTAAGTGATGCAGCATATGTAACTCTAGATGGAGTGATAGTAGTGTGTAATGATATGACCTAGGACCCTCATTATGGTCTTATAGCTTTATATTTATAGGGCTCTCAAGCTTAATTTTGTAATTAATCCCGATAAGGTCAACTGAGAAAAATATAAAGATGACCAACAACTAGAAATGACCTAAAAAGGAGTGAAAGGGATTTGCATAGATCGGGGCGCCCATAGTGGGACCGGGGTGCCCGAGGTGCACCGAGTTAGGGGTGCACCTGATTTAGGGCTAGAATGTCGAGGTAGTTGTGAAATAGATGGATAAGTGCTGGAAAATACATGGGAACTATGAAATAAAATATAAAATAAAGATGGCCAAAAGGTGGGATTAATTAGTACTTTGTACACTTGAGAACCTTCTAAATAGTAGTATAAGACCAGGACCAAATTATGTGTAAAGTGCATAATTTTGTGTCTACATTTTCCCCCACTTTATGTTGGTGAGTGGAAATCTTGGTAACATAAAGTAGATAGAGATGCATACTTGATATCCATGTAGAGTGTAGAAGAAGATGTGTCGATGGACTAGACTCAAGCATGGAATGAAAAAAAGAAAAATGTGGAGGAGCATGGATTCTAAAGATGAAAATGCACATAAAAAGTGATGAGAGTGAACCTAGGGTGGAACACGTATGTGTAGTTGTTGTAGTGTGTAGTGTACTGCATGGTTAGTATGAAAAGTACCATCATGATGTGTTGTGTTGTTGTTGTTGTTATTTTTTGTTTGCCCCCAATTTGATTGCTTGTTTCTCATACGACGGACTACAAGGAGAAAATGATCAAGTAGTCAAATATGTATGTATGTAAAAATGTTGTGTAAAATATGCATGTGTAAAGTACACAAATGTAAAATATGCTAAAAAGTGTAAATGGAACATGTGCACTTGATCCATGTCGAAAAAAAAGGGTGTAGAAGGATATCTTGTATTGTCGTGAGTTTTTGGGTGATCTCACGCCACCCTAGTTGAAGAAGTGTAGGAGGAAATGCTCTGTGTCCTCCAACTCTAACTACTTCTACTGAAATTTTTTGAAGAGATCTTTGTATTGTCTAGTTTTTTTGGGTGATCCGCATGCCCATTGGACGGAGAAGTGTAGAGAGAGACACCCACTTTGTAACCCCAAGCTTGTAACCACTCTCATGCATAATTTCGAAGGACACCATGTCCTGTTAAGGCCATTGTGTATGGAGTTTGTAGACTAGTCTGAACTCACTCGTTGTGTCTGAACCGGTGTAAATATGTTGTGTTAGTAGAAAACCCTCAATGATGCCCCCTCTTTGGGGGCACATGCGATGACCCTTGGAAGGAGAATGCGGCCCCAAAAGAGGACCAACCACACTCTGACATGTAGAACTCTGCCCTATAGGGGAAAGGAAAGTGCTTAGTAGATACCAAGGTGGGCACAAAAGGGGATGGCTAGCCAAATACAAGTGTTAGTTTGAAAACACATGCATGTAAAAAGATAAGTGTAAAATATGCAAACAATGTAGAAAAACTACTAAACAAAGTAGTGTAAACACGTAAGAAAAACAAGTAGACCGCACAAAGTGGGTTTCAAACATGGGACATCACTCACGATGATGTCACAAGACACGCAAGGCCATCATGGCCACAAACAATAGAAAAGTGTGCACACAAGCAAAGGGAAAATCCCACATACAATGGAAAAAAAAAGAAAAGTAGAAACAAACAAGTAGTCATGGAAACATGTAATCTGCAAAAAACAAGTGTTGCACATGGAACACCCGTTAGCATGTTAGAGTGATAACCAATATGTCAAAGCATGTATGAACAAGTAGTATAAGATGCTAAGTACAAAATGAAACAATAACACCTGTAAAAGATAAATGTGGATGCCCCAACGACTAGTATAGGAAGGGTAGAAGGTGAGCATCCATGCCACGTGTAGAGTCATGTATCTGATCACACTAGACAAAGGCGTGAACATGCATGTGTGTATGATAATGACATATAAGAAAGAAAGCTAACATGTGTAGTAAAGTGATCATGTAAAACACTAGTAAGTAAGAGTAAATGCTACCAAGATAATGCAATATGTTGTGGATGGATGGAATGGAATGTAAAATGGAATGATAGGAGAAACATGTGCCCCAGTGGATGGAAGTGTATGCAGTGAGGTTCATTTTTTTTTCCCCCTCAGTAGTCAAGAATGAACCATAAAATGAGAGTGCATCATCGGGAAATGGTCGAGTAGTGTTGGTTGTATCTAGCGCATTGTGATGAGTGTGTATGTGTAGTGGTGATGAAATGTGACATGGGGAGAAGATGTGTGTGGACCCTATAGCGTAAGTGTATACCATGACTTGGTTGAATGGAGGAGTGATGATTTATCCCTAAGCGTATATCACTATGGGATGAATGAGTGTATGGTGGTGAGATGTATGGAAAGATGTGCATGGACCCTATAACCTAAGCGTATACCATGACTTGTTGAATGAAAGAGTGATGATTTAGCCCTAAGCGTATATCACTACATGATGGAAGAAGAAGGTGATGATTTAGCCATATGTCAAGATGTGTGGGATGTATGAGATCTACGAGATGGATGATAGAGGGTAATAAGCGTATATGATATGTGATGGATAATGGAAGGTGGTGATTTAGCCTAATGTATACCACTAAGTGATGATGAGTAGAATGGATGATTTATAAGATGATGACTAATGAATAGGATAAATGACTAATAGAATAGGATATAGAATATGATAAATGATGATAGGATGTAAGAGGATAATGAGAAATTGATGAAAAGAGTGGTGATTTAACCTAAGGTGTATACCACTACATGATGATGATGATGAGTGTGGGTGACGATATATCCTAGAGCGTTGGTCACTAGTCCGATGAATGTGGTATGATGACATATCACATGTAGGTAAGGTCCATTTGATTGGTAAACCCTCGAAGAGTCGAGTATGGACTAGAGGAACTAGAGTGTGTCATAGGGTAGTGAGTGTAGCACATAGAAAACAACGTAGTATAGGTGACCAAATGGATGAATAGGTATGTATGTAAATGTGATGATGTAAAAAAAATGTATTATATGTGTAATGGATAGAGGATATGTGTAATAATAAAATCTAGGGCTATGATATATATAAAGGCAACCTAAGTAATATGGAATGTGTTGAATGTATGTAATGATAAATGTATATGGATATGAAATAAAAAAACTAGACCCATGATATGTAATGGAATCTAGTGTAGCATGTAGAATGTAGATAATGGATAGATGCACAATGTGAACAAGACCATGTAATGTAAGATACAAATAGATAGGTGTAGATAGAATATGTAGTGGTGATAAGTAAAGCTAGACCCATGGATAATGTGACCTAGTGTAAATATGGAATATATGGAGGAAATATAAAACTAGACTCATATATAATGATGACTAGTGTAATGGATGAGATAGAGGATATAGAAATGACTAATAGATGAGGTATGTATAGGATAATGGAAGATGTGGGCTATGTATAGAAAGGATGATGTAAGATGCACGATGTATGTAATAGAATATAAATATGTAGAACCTATAGTGCAGTGTGTGGGGTTCAGTGTAATGGTAATCCCTCAACAGTCAAGTGTGAACCGAAGCACAAGAGTGTGTCATCGGTAATAATGAGGTGCTAATGATGTGCGAGATAGAGATGATGATGATGAAGAATATAAATATAGTGTAAGATGATAGAAGTATACGAGGATAGAAAAAAGGGGGGTAAGTATGTGTTGTGATATGCCCCCCGGTGGTAGTGTGTGTGGGACTAGGTGAACTCATCAAGGAGATCATCATCCTCTGGATCAAAGTCAAATGGATCAAATTGGAAACTTGGTAGGCTATAGTATGAGGTTGATCATGTAATGAGCTAGTGAGAGACAAATGGTACATGCCCATAGCGTATTCTTTGTCAGTGAATGGGGATGTGGGAAACGTGTGTGCATACCATCGAGTGTAATTAGGTGAATAACCAAGAAAGGAACTATTGCAAATGAAAATATGACCAAAAGGCATAGGGAATGAAATATCAGTGTGACTAGGGTCTAAGGTACCTCGATGTAAGTAAGCCAAGAGTCCCTAATGTGAGTAGAGAAGCACAAGGGGTATGTGGGAGATAGACTAAAAGATCAAAGACACAAGCCATAAGTGGTAATGATAGTGACAAAACCATAATATAGATGAGAGGTGTGGTAGAAGGCTGAAGGTCCTCAAAAGTAAAGCCAAGATGAGCTAGACCAACAGGAGAACAGATGGTTTCATCGCATGCGGGGTCAAATGGAACATGTTCCCAATAAGAGTTATGAATGAAAAGTGTACATGTAAAAGGGGGTATGAGCTAATGGTGAAGACGAAGAAGGAAGGATATTGTGTATGGATGGAATAGATGTGGATGATGTGGAAGATAATGGTAGTAGGAGATAGTGTAGAGGGGATAACATCTAGCAAACAAATACACCCTCAAGTGGTGGTAAATGAGGTTGATCATCCATAGGTTGAGGTTCATTTGTAGTATCAATGCGAGGAATATGAATGCTAGTATGAGGGTCATGGACACAATATTGGAATGGATCATGATCTCGGAAGATAGTATACTCAATACTCATGTAATAATTTGACACAACGGTGGATGGTAGAAGAAACAACTTGCATGGCATGAAGCCATGGTCTACCTAACAAGAAATTATATGAGACAAGAAAATCAATGATGAAGAAAACAATAGGGAGAGTCTTAGGACCTACGGTTAAAGGAAAGGTAACATGGCCTAGACATGGATGAACAAAACCATCATAAGCACGGAGTGAAATGGAAGAAGGGATAATGTCATGAAAGACAAACCTAAGGCTTAGAGAAAGGACATAGGGCACATATTAAGCTTAGAGCCATTATCGATAAGAGTACGCTTGATAAGAAACATTGTAGATGTGAGACATGATGTAAAGTGGTGGGTCATTGTCAAAGGGTGAATTGTTAGTAGGAGGATTGCCCCAGAATGTATATGTTGAGAAAAGGCCTCGGAAAATGTGTCATATAGGGAATCTGGATGCATGTCAATAGAAACATCGGTAGTAGAAAAGAGGGTTTGAACATGGTGAAGCAAATCAGGATGGGTAAGCAAGTATTCAGTAATAGAGATATTCATGATGGTGGAATGAAAAATCCCTAGAAGGTGGTAGAAAGAGACATTAGGTTCACCAAAATGATTAACTAAAATTAGAACTAAGTGCAAGGAAATAGTAATCCTAGTTAATCTAATTAGGAGGACTAAAACATTGTATAAATGTAGTAAATAACATAAAGTAGATGTAAATAAATATGCTAAGTAAAATGAAACCCTAGATGTGCAAGAGAGTAGGGAGAAATGGCTTAGCTGATTGTATTGTAGATGGTCGCACAATGTCGCAAGTTTGAGAATAAAATCAATGGAAGTGCAGATGAACACTAGGGACCTACGAAGGAAGATAAGATGAAAGGATTGAAGGCAGGGTGCACGGGAGTGTATTGGGGCACCCCGGGTGCCCTGGTCTGCTATCTGGGTGCTGAACACTGTAAATGCTCAAACCTACAATCGGTATGGGTGGTGCAAGTTGGTTCGAACCTTCCTGTTTGTCATGTTGGATCTTTCGAGATGAGCTGGAAAATGACCTACAATGCAAAGAGAAGTATCAAACCCTAGAAAAATAAAAGATGCATATGAATGGGTCAGATTGACCTCAACCGCCAAACTTGTGGTCTTATCACTGAGCATTGCACTACATTTTGGACCCGGATGTAGTTGTGTGTGTGTGTGTGTGTGCATGTGCCCTAGGTGCTCTCGTGTCCAGTCACACTTTGTGAAGTAGCGAGCAATAGTAACTATAGAAAATGTAAATAGCATGTGTGCATGGAATAGAATAGAATCCCTCCCCTATGAAGTGTGTGTGATGCAGATCTCCTAGCCTTGATGCATGACACTATGTGGATGCAAGTGATGCAATGGATGCAACTCTAGATGGAGTGATAGTAGTGTGTAATGTTATGACCTAGGACCCTCATTATGGTCTTATAACTTTATATTTATAGGGCTCTCAAGCTTAATTTCGTAATTAATCCCGACAAGGTCGATTGAGAAAAAGATAAAGATGACCAACAACTAGAAATGACCCAAAAAGGAGTGAAAGGGGATTTGCATAGATCGGGGCACCCTGAGGTGCCCTGGGACCGGAGGATGGCACCCGAAATAAAATGTAAAATAAAGATGGCCAAAAGGTGGGCTTTGTACCCGATTTAGGGCTAGAATGTTGGGGTTAAATAAACAATTATGAAATGGATTGGATAAGTGATTTTGAAAAATACACGGTAATGGGAACTAAGAAATAAAATGAAAAATAAAATAAAGATGGCCAAAGGTGGGATTAATTAATACTTTGTTAATCACTTGAGAACCTTCTAAATAAATGTAAAGTATAAGATCTAAACAACTATGAAAAATGAAATACTAACCCTAATGTGCAAGAAGGAAGAGGAAAGAATTATGTGTAAAGTGCTCGAGATGAAGGAAAAAGTTACAAGACCCAAAAACAAGCATCAAACCCTAAAAATGCATATGAAGGGGTCAACCTGATTTCACCTGCCACAATGGTGGAGTTACTAATCGAGCATTACACTACATTTTAGACCCAAATTTAGTTTTGGTGAATGTGTGTATGTCATGCCCAGTGCTCTTGTGCCGGTCACACTCGGTGAAGTAGTGACCAATAACTAGATGTAGAAAATGTAATAGTATGCACGTGCATGGAATAGAGTATAATCCCCCTATGAAGTGTGATCCATATGTCATAGCCGTGTGCCTTGATGATGGAGACATGTGGATGCAAGTGATATCTAATGCAATAGATGGATCCAACTCTAGATGGTGTGATAGTAGTAAGTGATGTTAGGTCCCTCATTATGGTCTCATAACTTTATATTTATAGGGTTCTCTTGATCTAATTTCATAATTAACCCGAAAAGGCCAACCAAAAGAAAGATAAAGATGTCAAATGGCTAGAAAGAGCCCAAAAGGTGGCGGGAAAGTGTAAAAGAACCGGGCGCCCCTGGTGGGACTGGGGCACCCACGAGTGCCCCGGTTGTAATCTAGGTGCCCCAGTCGAGGCTAAAATAATGCAGGAAGACAAAAATGACTTGGTATATAGGTGAAATAGGTCGGTAATGACGAAATAAAATAAAACAAGATGGCCAAAAGACGGGGTTAATTAGTACTTTCTTCACTCAAGAACCTTTTAAATAAATAGTATGAGACCAAGATAAAATAACGTCTAAAGTGCATGATTTTGTGACTACACAACCCATATTATTATAATAATGTACGCACTAACAAATGTATTTCCTAACATTCCCCCCCTTAGTGCGAACATGGGGAAAACTCGCCTTTTTTTTGCGCTCTTTGCTTGAAGCTTTCTCATGATCTGGATGGTTTTTAGGACAATACCAACAACCTTTGATGTTTTTTTAAGTGGTTCACAACCACACACTGGATGGTTTTTAGGACAATACCAACAACCTTTGGATAGTTTTTCCAGTGGATTACTAACAACCACAGTATCATAATGTTGCAGTAGTATCATCGGATCTCATCACATTCTTCCTCTAAGAGATTATGTATGAAACAACTCACTTATCACAACAATTAAAAACATATACTAGAAATATTTCACATTACCACCTCTAAGAATTGCAATGTTCTTAGTTATAACCACTGTTATCGATCACGCCACTCGATCTCGAACAACATAGGAAACTACCACTACCACTAGAAGCTACCTTTGACTTTAGTCATTTTGGGCTCATAATGGAAATGGAACATTGGTGTCATGTCCCCCCAATGTGAAATTTCCACACACAAACATTGAGAAGCAAACTATATCGAAGTACATACTATTGACCGGATCTTGCTAGTTAGATCTTGTTGCACATGGTCACCATTGCAAGTGAATGTATTCACAAGCAAACCATCTTCCAACGAAGTACGACAATCAGAGGATCACTGATAGTCATCTGCGCTCCAACACAACTCTTTTTCCAGCATCCAGAACCACACAAAACATGAACTCTAAAAAGAAACACACTGCAAAAACTGAAAGCAAATACTCACACCACAATAATTTCACCACATTAAAATGCGGCTCTATTGTTAGCGACCGACGAGAGGTTGATGATCGACCTCCAACCTCTGATGCCTCTGCTTCCAATTTCATGCTACTAGCTCAACAAATTTGGCTTTTGAGGATCAATGTTTGCTAGGACATTGGATTCCATTGAAAATGCGTATGTAAGACAAATTTTGTTTTATTTTCTGGAATTTTTACAATGATAACTCACAATTGACTGACTAGACAAAATTGATAATGAAAACACAATAATTTAAAATGACCAAAAAAGTAATATTTAATTACTTTTTATACTATGACTCACAAAAACTCTTTTTACAATATGATGGAAGCTAATTAATGACTTTGACAATAAATAACAACTCTTAATATAAGACTTTGTCCACATAAATACAACTGTGGACACGACTAACTCAAGACACTATTATTGACTTGTTTTAATTCTAAATCTAAATGACATCTGTAAACATAAAATTAAAACAATGAACAAAGACTACTAGATTCTTGTAGGAAAACATCAAACAAAAATGCCCTTCATGCAAACTTGTCATTCATAAATACCTAGAGTCATTGAAAAGTTGTCGAGATTTTCCAGCAGGTCATTCACTTCATGAAAACCATATCTGATTGGTATGTGCAGGAATCTGCGGACATTTGGAGTGAATAGGAATTCTATCCACGTGTAGGTTGATAGCTATCTTCAGTCAGAATGTATAGTAGAATGCTCAAAAGCACACAAGACATGCACAGTTATGTGTTTATTTGACTGAGCGGCGAGCCAATCTTCCTCTCAAACAATCGACAGTCCACACAATGAACATATCTAATGCAGAGGAGACAGATATGATGTGATAGAATATCAAAGCCGACCTTTTGGCAATAGTTGAAGCCGTGTGTTGAAGCATGAATGTTGACGTCTTAGAACTCTTAGGCTCTAATGCACAGATCTGAAGCGAGGCTTAACTCAATCAAAAAAGCCAATGAAAATGCATGAAATTCTAGATCCACGGCATTGAAAGAGTACTCAGAGATCTGACAGAATCTGTGTTGGTTGCATGGTTCTGAATTAAGTTGTACACACCATAACCTTTTGCCTCTAGAATTGATAAATCATGCTGGAACATGTATGAATCATGCAATAAACATTGGAACAAATGCCTAGAGGGATAGTTCGCAGGCAACATCGAGCTTTAATGTATATGGAGAAGATGCGTTGCGGCTACAAGAACTAATGTAGTAGAGGACTCAGTAAAAATATAGCATACACCGCCAATTTGGTAAACCCGTGTTCTTTCTTCTCCAAACGTCCTTCACTGGAGAGAGGAAACATATAAGAACAAGTCACATGCAAACTACTATAGTCATCATGAATAAAACATGCAAGTCCCAACGCAGAGAATTGAGGCCTTAGGAGTTTCGTCAATACAAATAAGTTGCCCCTCCAAATCACTTATTCTCCCATCACACTGTAAAATTACATTGCTCTGATACCAAATAATGGCAGAGCCTTAGATTCACAAATTAATCTCACAATAATCTTCCGGTGTTCTCATTCAATAAACAATCATACATATATACATGAGTTCTCTCCGAATAAATAGGAGAGCTATAATTTCTCCCACAACAACTAATCTACTAGATTAGTATGAGTTGTTCAAACAACTCGTAACTACTAACCACACTAACAACCCATATTATTATAATAATGTACACACTAACAAATGTATTTCCTAACATTTATGACCTTAGACACATACAAACAATTAATTACCAAGTATCACAAGTGTACATTTAGGTATCTACAAGAACATTGAAGTCACGAGGGTTTCACTAAATTACATTTAAAGGGAAAAAAACATAAAATACAAGAAACATGGATAAAAAATTCTCATAATTAAATCCAATTAGGCCATTCAATGTTTGAAACGCTTGCTCCATAAAAATAATTATTCAATAATTGTCCAAAAGTGACCTTCAACCTAAAAAAACAAATAAAAAAAACAAAAAAACACATTTTGGATAGTCTTCAAAGAAAATGCGGGAATATGAAATTTCACGGTTCGGCTAAATTGTATTGGCGGGTCGCGGGACAGAGATGAACTGCACGCTCTTTTTTAAGCTCTTGTCTTTTTAGCGCGTAAACTGAAATTTCAAATTGACGTTATTGAAATTTCAAATTGACGTTAGGGTTTCGAAAAGAAAACCATTCATTTGCAGAGAAATGGAGTAATTTTTTCAATACATGCTTGAAATCTCTGTCTCTCACAGATCAGAGACTTTTTTCCCCGTCCTGGTTTTGCAACATATATTTTGTAGGCGATTTTTGGAGTTTTTGCCCCTTCGTTGCTCACCGAACTGATTTTCTAAGCGTTGCAACGGAGATATAAAGGTGAGACAAATTTTAGGATACGGACTGAATGCCACACTGTTCTGTTTTTATTTTTCGAAATGTTTTGTAAGTATTTGTTGTGAAGTTAGTTGCGTATGTGAAAGAGAACTGTTATAGTTTCTGTATTTTTATAAAGCCCTCCTGCATGTACCATTTTGCTTATATGCCACTATTTAGGGCATCTATTCGCTGAGAGTATCCTCGAATTTGCATCGTGCTTGAGGAAAGGCTAACCAAAATATCAAGTTTTTTAATCAAGATACATAGTAGAAGAGCTGACATCGAGAAAGGAGTTAACTTTTTGCAATATCAACAGGCAGCCTCTGTGATCTGATGTTTTGTTTTTATCTGGACAGTTTTTTTTTGCGGCTCTTGGTCCCATAGACTGTTTGGTCTCGTGGACGTTATTAAAATCCTTCATTCATTCGATCATTGATGCCATATATTACTTAGGTCGTATATTTTTCACATTTACCGGGGTTTGAACCTGCTTGATTCTTCAGGGTGTGCCCTACTCAGGGCGTTAAATATCGTATTTTACTTTACCATTACGTGAAGTCTATTGGGATTTGAACCCTGAACTTGCATTGGTTCTGATCCTACATGGTATGGGATCCACTGAGTGTTTATATTAAATAAAGGGGTACTAAAATTTTGTGGCTTACAATTTTTGTAGGCCGTAAACATTAACGGCGTGTTAATTTCAGATAGTAATATATGGTCTGTAACACTGAAAAATAGGCTATAGACTGTCAATTTCCCAGCCTGATTCAAGGCACATTGCCCTGCTTCTCTTAAAAGAGATAGAAGCCATGTGTGCAATTGGTTTTACTTTAGCTACACATAGGTGGCTTTTGAAGCAAAAATTTGGTAAAAAAGATATGAAATGGTGGCCTGCACACCCTCTACATTTTGGGAGCTATCTTTTGTGGGTTGCGGGCAATGTTTGTATCTCATTCTTATCTTAATATAATTTCTGGTGATGATAAATAGTAGTTTTGTTGTTCTCAGTTACAATGACATGTGCTACCCTCGCCTATGCCTCTGTACAGCCTTGAGGATTAATTTTAATCTTTATTGAATTACAGTTTGCACTTGTTAATATAGCAGTTCTCTTTTGAACTTAAGGAAAATCATGTTTTTTTTGACTGGTAAAACAAGAGGTCCTTTGGGGTCCTCTCTAGTAACTGAAAATGAAATGCTGGAACAATATGTGCCGAAAAAGGTCCCAAGAGGGAGCTAAACTCTCCTTGGGATGCTTTCTATGCATCACTTGAAGCTTAAACCACATTTTGAGAAAAAAAATAAATTCTGCCATTTTAACAAAAGATTGTAGGAATTGAAGAAAGGTAGGTATACAGTATAAGACGATTAGATGTAAAATAGGGAAGAGCTTTTCATATTACCTTCTGGTTCAAAGTGGCCCAAGTAGGAGTTCTGTAAAGGATGTGGGGGACGAATTGTATCTTGCTCTTCTTCTTAGCCACAGAGTTGTTGTATACTACAAGAGAGATCTTGAGTGCATCAAATTGAGATAGGAGATTGCAATGTTGGAGGAGGAATTCTGGTTTGTTGTCCCAACAAAAGAGGTTGTCATGCCTAATTGCACTAATTGTTTAAGAGATATAGGGGGGCCAACTAAAATGTCCTTGATATCTGGTTTTTCTTTTGGCCTGCATTTGAACGCGTGAATCCAATCCTCAATTGAGACTATCTAGTAGGACATTTCCTTGTAAGACATTTTCTTTTGTTAGGTTTGGATTTCAATTACGAAATAGGCGAGTCTATAAGAGATTCAACAAGGGTGGGCTTTGTTTTGCCTTGCTTGCTATGAGTAAGCAAAGGTGACAATATTGATTGCAATTGAAATTTGCAAGTTTTTATATGCTTTTCCAAAACCTGAACTCTGATATCTAGTAATCTAGTCACACCAATTGTGCTTCCATTCATTTCTTTGAGGAAGCAGTCTCCAATTTGGCAAGGCTTTGGTAAGAACCCTTGGGTGCAACTATTAGAACCCCTCCTCTATCTTTAGAGATGGCTTGTTGATTTCCCATGTAGTCTTCAAATCATCTCGTATGAGGAAGAAATTTTAATGGAAAAATTATTTTGACTAAGAACTTTTGTAGGCAAATTTTGGAGTTTTTGCCCCTTTGTTGCTTGCTGACCTGATTTTATAAATGACATGTTACGATGGAGATACAAAGGTAAGACAAATGTAAGGATATAAACTAAATGCCTACATTGTTTTGTTTTTATTTTTTAAATTTTATGTATAGATTTTTGTGAAGTTTTTGCTAATGCAAGAGTAAATTGTATAGTTTATGTATTTTTATAAAGTCCCCATTATTTGGTTGTATGCCACTATTTAGGGCATCTTTTCGGTTAAATAATTGTTAACACACAAAAGTTGCACCCTAGAATTTGATCTTAACAGATCAATACTTTTGGCTAACATGGGAATGTCTCCAAGGTGTGGGACCTTGCTCCTAGAGAAGGATGGTTCTTTCTATCCTAGCTCACTACAAACTAACCTAAACAACTTCACAATGCAACTACCTAAATCTAATCTAAAATTTGCTAGGGTCCAGGGATGAGAGAGGGAAAAAATGGTGCAAAATGAAGGAGGTGTTGCACCAATACTAGAACAAGGATCCATTATGACCTTTAAGAGACACGGAGATAACCACATGCGCAAGAATCTAAGACATATGGTTTTGAAGGAGATAAATGAATAAAAATCAAAGAGAACAAGAGGGCAAAGCATCCACATCAAATACAAATGCATTCAAAGGGGAAACCATAGTTGTATTGCACTCATAAAATATCCATTTACATTTACAAAGTAGAGGTTTGGGATTCTTGCAAAATGCGAGTTATAAAGGTTTGAAGGTAAGAAATGTGAGAACTCCAAGGTAGAGCTTCCAAATCAATAGAAAAGAACCCTTAAAATGTGCCTAAGCACTTACATTTATAGAATATGAGAGAGGGAGAGAGAGAAAGGGAGGGAATTGGAATTGGAATTGGTAGATGAGTGAAATGAAATTGCCACCAACTAGTTCGACGCCATTACTCTTTCGGATAGGTTTTGTTGCTTCCGATACATGCCATCAAATTTTGTGTGCAAGAGCATGGGCATTATCAAATATTTATCAGAATTAGCTTAGGTGGTTAGGCGCTTGAAACGAGCAAACTATGTTTCTTCTGCAAATCCCAATTTCTACGGTTCTCCCTTGAAACAATGTCCTCTTTCGTGTTTCTTCATTGCAAAATGTAGGCCTTGGAGAGACGAATCAAACACAACAATTCTCATGCAATTTGGAGCTCCCAGTTGAAAGTTATGGCCAAAAGACCAATGCATAGTTGGGGTGGAAATGCCTTCGTCATTTGCAATTTTGCCTTATTTTGGGGCTTTTGTGTTTTTCAGAATCTGCAAAAATCTAAATGAACGTTCAGCAGCTTTTAGAACTCCGTGGGTTCCTTTGTTGCACAAATTTAAATGTTTTACAACATATTCACCATCGCCAACCTAGGTAATACTACTTTGTCCTTTGTGGCTTCAATTTTAGCCTTTTTGGCTATTATTTGTTACATGGCTTTAGAAATTTCTACGCTTAGTTGTTTCATGCTCCCGTTATGTTCGAAGCTCTTCTTCCTTATCCCTGTGGCATTTTTACCCGTGGCCATGTTCCTTTGTTCGTAGACTTTAAAATTCCGTGAAACACTACATTTTGGGAAACGCGTAGGACATTGAGTTAGTGTCTTCGGCTTCTAATCTCGGTTGCTTCATAACATATTTTCCCTTCCTTTGGCGGCCTGCGTGGCGGTTCTTTTTGCATCCCAACCTATCCTAAGTAGAACCCATGTTTCATTTCTTGTTGCGAAGCACTAACATTTTTTACCCTTGCCGTGGAAGATCAAACTCCTTTGTTTCGCGGATTTTACTTGTAAAATCTGCAGAACACTAACTTTGCAACCAATCTTCTGTGGCTTTCTTCCTTAGCCAATTTTGGACTTGTAAATGCAAAGATCCAATTCAAATGCTCCAAGGGTGTTAAGGCCCTTGATATATACTAATATATGCCATGAAACCTGCAACTTAAATTGAAATTCCTTGGGTCTTCAAGAACAAAGTCGCCTAAGTTTGGAACTTTGAGGAGTTGTTCAAAATAACATGGGGATGCTTATTTGGGACAACAATAATTTTGAAATTGCATTGTGCTTTAAACCATATATTACTTAGGTCCTACATTTTATCATGTTTATTGGGGTTTGAACTTGCTTGATTCTTTGGGGTGTGCCCTATTTAGGGCGTTAAATGTCATATTTTACCATAGTTACCCAAGAATTTGGGATAAAGGGGATATAGGGATGGGTTTTTTGGGATGGCAAAAATTTCCAAGTTTTTGGGGACGATGGCGGGATGATTGGGGGACGATTGTTCAAATGATATATACATATTAAAAATATACAATGGGTCCCTTAACCTTGAAAAACATGAAAGATTAAAATTTTAGTGCCATAGCCAACAATTCTACCGAAGGTCCAAATGACATGCAACATCTCTTTATCAAGTCACTTATAACCTTTTAAGTATAGTTAGTTAAGACTCTAGGATGACAGGATAGAGTTTCAAGGATAACATTTTTTTCCAAAATTTGGGGATGATGGGGGATGGCTAGGGGACAACTATTAAAATAACATATAATTTATATATTATAAAATATTAAAAATACAAATAATTTTTTATGAATAGTAAGTTTGTGATAGTCTACCATTTGCATTTGTACTTGAATTTTTGTATTCATATATCTCTCATGATTCTTATTATGTATTTCTAATACAATATAGTAGGGTTATGGTTAAGCTGGTAAACATTTTGATCTATGCCTCTATATTTTTATCATCTAAACATTTTGATCTATGCCTTAATGCTTTTATCATCCACACAACCTTTCTCTTCATATATTGTTATAAATACAAACATTGTAAGTTTGTTAAGTGATTGGAGCTTCCAAAATGAATTTTAATAAGATTAATACATACCAACTTTTTTCAAGTAGAAATGAGTGGCTTCCATAAACAATGTTACACTAAAGAGTACCATAGGTTCTTCCCAAATTTATTTCATTTTCAAGTTTATTTAAACCCAACACAATGGTGTAGCTAGATTGAGGCTATCCATCATTAGGCTTGGGAAATTTGTAGAGGCGACCGAGTCGTGTGAAACTATTTAATGTGCCCAACTATGTGATAGATTCAAGATAAGTGCCTTGAAATGTCCCAAAAATCAAAATCATCATTTGGCATAACAATATTATCATTACTTTATTATTTTTAATTTAAAATGTTGTTTTAAAAAATAAAAATAGCAAAAAAATGTTGGAGTTGCCTAGACATCCCTAAGATGTCTTGGGGTGACATGATGTCCCCCAAAATAGAAAAAATAGGGGACATTTCCAAAATGTCTCATGATTTTCAAGGATGTCCTAGAGATGTCTCCTTGAAAATTCATGCACTAGAAATGTGGGGGATGTTTTCCCATGTCTTGCAATCCCTAGAACGCTTGGGTGGGACATTTATTTTTAGGGGATGCATCCCGCGTGACACTTGTTTATAAGCTATATGATTACATCCTCAAATTAAAAAAATAGCTTTACGGAACAACAAAGGCCACGTAAACTACTTGAATAGCCATCCATAGACAAAAACCAGCTAAAGTCATCGAAAAACACTAAAAGCTTAAATACAGTTGGCCTTTAGAACATCCTAATATATTGGTAAAACCTCCATTATCATGCAAAAAGAGGTAGGAAGACTTGCACAACAAAATTTTGAAACTAAAGAAATCCTTAAAAATATGCATGTGAATTTGTAGATGTTATTGCTATGTATAAGAAAGACTTAAAAATGTAAAAATAGAACAACCACTTGTTCTAATATATTTTTGGAACTTAAATAAAGTGGTAAAAGTCCATTTCTTGGAAAGGTAATTTCGTATGGGAAAAATATTCACATCTAGTATCATCCTGTTGCCATCCCCAAAAACTTGGAATTTTTGCAATCCCAAAAAAAACCCATCCCCACATCCCCCTTGTCCCAAATTCTTGGGTAACTATGGGAAAATATGACATTTAACGCCCTAAATAGGGCACACCCCAATAAACATGACAAAATGTAGGACCTAAGTAATATATGGGATAAAACACAATGTAATTTTAAAGTTATTGTTGTCCCAAATAGCACCCCCATGTTATTTTGAACAACTCCTTAGAGTTCTAGACTTAGGCGCCCTGTTTTTGAAGACCCAAGGAATTTCAATGCAAGTTGTAGGTTTCATGGCATATATTAGTATATATCAAGGGCCTTAACACCCTTGGAACATTTGAATTGGAGCTTTTCATTTACAAGTCCAAAATTGGCTAAGGAAGAAAGCCACGGAAGATTGGTTGCAAAGTTAGTGTTCCACAGATTTTACATGTAAAATCCGTGAAACAAAGGAGTTTGGTCTTCTCAAGGCAAGGGTAAAAAATGTTAGTGCTTTACAACGGGAAATGGAACATGGGTTCTACTGGGATAGGCTAAGACATCCCTAAGATGTCCCTTGGCCATCTTGGGGACGTCATGTTATTTTACTTTGGGGACTCTGGGAACTTTGGGATTGCCAAGACATCCCTAATATGTCCCTTGGCCATCTTGGGGACGTCATGGTGGACTTCTTGGAGTCCCCAATGTCTTGAAGCACCTGGAATGTTTTGGGAACGTTCCACAAAGTCAGGGAATGTCCTTAGGATGCTCCTTTCATTTGTGCATTTGGGGTGTGTTTCATCCCCATCCCCAAGCACCTGAAATGTTCGGGATGGCTTGGAGATGGGGAGTGTGTGTCTTTGTGTGACATTGTATTTTATTGTAACATTTTGTGAAGCCTATTGGAATTTGAACCCTGAACTTGGATCAGTTCTTATCCTACACAATATAGGATCCAGTCAGTGTATATATTAAATAAAAGGGGAATTAAAATTTTAAGGCTTACAATTTTTGTAGGCTGTAAACATTCCCAGATAGTAATATATGGTATGAAACACTAAATTCAGGTTAGAAACTGTCAATTTCCCAGTCTGATTCAAGGCATAATGCTCTGCTACTTTGAAAAGAGATAGAAGCCCTACGTGCAATTGGTTTTACTATAGCTAGACATATGTGGTTTTAGAAGCAAAAATGCTGGTAAAGATATGAAATGGTGGCCTGCACAACCACTACATTTTTGGAGCTATCTTTTGTCGGTTGAAGGTAATGTTTGTATCTTGATCTTATCTTAATATGACTTTTGGTGATGATAAATAGTAGTTTTGTTTGTCTTTGTTATTGTGGAACGTGCAATCCTTACCTATGTCTCTGCAAAACCTTGTTTAGAGAGGGTTATTTTATTTTTATTGAATTGCAGTTTGCTCTTGTTAAGATAGCTGTTCTTATTTGAACTTGAAGGAAATTCACGATTTTTTTCCTGGATTCCTCCTTTGCAACTGAAAATGAAATGTGGAAAATTACAATATACGCTGAAGAAAGCCACTAGAGGGAGCTAAATGCTCCTTGGGATGCTATTTATGCATTGCTTGAATCTTAAACCATGCTTTTGAGATTAGAAACAAAATTCTACAATTTTAGCAAAATACTATAAGATTTGAAGAGAGACGACCATCCAATATAAGAAGATTAGATCTAAAATAGGGGAAGAGCTTGTCATATTACCTTGTGATTTAAAGAGGACCAGCTAGGAATTTTTTAAAGAGTGTCGGACCAATTGTGTCTTCCTCTTCTTCTTGGCCACAAAGTAGTTGTATACTACAAGAGAGATCTTAGATGCATCAAATTGAGATGAGAATGTCATGTTGGAGGAAGAATTTTGGTTTGTTGTCCCGGCAAAGGAGCACTTCATGCCTAATTGCACTAATTGTTTAAGAGATTTGGGTGGGCCAACTAAAATATCCTTGGTAGTTGGTTTTTCTTTTGGCTTGCCTTTGAATGTGTGAACTCAATCCAATTGAGATCCCCCTAGTAAAATGTTCTCTTGTAAGACATCTCCTTTTGCTAGGTTTGAATTTAAATCTAGAACTAGCTGAGTCAATAGGAGATTCAATAGAGGTGGGCTTTGATATGTGGCTTTGCCTGTTATGAGCAAACAAAGGCGACAATATTGAGTGCAGTTGAAATTTGCAAGTTTTTATATGTTTTCCAAAACCTGAACTCTCTTATTCATTAATCTAGGCACATTTATTGCAACTTCTATTCCTTTCTTTGAGGAAGTGGTCTCCAGTTTGGCACAACCTTAGTAAGGAACCCTGGGTGAAACTAGTAGAGCTCCTCATCCATCTTAGAGAGAATCAAAGACGGCTTGTAGATTTCTCATGTAGTCTTGAGATCCTCTGTAGAAGGAAGAACTTTTGACTGAAAAATAATTTTGACTAAGAACTTTTAAGAGATGTTGGGGAGACTGCTGCCAATTTGGAGAGGAAATTATCATGGATTAAGGAGATTGAATGCTTAATTTCAAGAATATTTGCAGTGCCACTCAATCCTAGAACATGCTAGAAAAAGTTCTCCACCATGCCATTCATTGTGAAGCAAGAATGTAGGTGATCCTCCGTAATTGGCCCTTCAAAAGCTTCATCATGGCAAGAGGAACCTTCTTTATATGTTACAAGAGAATGCAAAGGGAATTTTCAACAAAGGGATTTCTGTGTAAAGGAATGAAATGTGAAAGTAGAAGAAAGGGCAGTTTATGGGGAAGAGCTGTGGAAGGGATGAAAGGTGTCAGCACAAGTGTTACAATGAATATGTGGGAGTATTTATGGTTTGTGTAGGCAGAAGATCTAGCAGGATAGACACATGCCCATGAATTATGTCCCATCCAAAGCGGGTGATGGAGGAGGAGCCGGATGAGGCTAGAGAAATGAGTGTGTAAAGAGGAATTAATGGGAGTTGAGTTGGATGAGTAATCACATGCTAGAAAGTCCTCGAGTCTGGACCAACCATTAGCCATTGGACTCTCTTTACAAGAGAAGATTCCTAGGAAACACTTGCATTTGCTAAGAGGTCCTGTCCTATTAGCTTTGCAGAAGTAGTATGAGGAGTGGGTGTGTGAGAATGAGTTAATGGCTGCTCGCAGAAGATATTGGAGTAGAGTTTTAGAGATAGCATTGTAATGTCCCCAATGGACATTATTTTACCCCTAAACGGATTTTAGGCAATCCCAACTTTAAATATGCAAAATTCAGACAAATTGCAGCCAAACAGAAATCTGATTTTTGCAGAAAATTAAATCTAGGGCAGCGAACAGAAAATTATGGATAACTCCAAAAATACTTGCTCAAATCTCTTGAAATTTTAAATGGAGCTTGCTAATACAATAACAGATATTATAGAATTGTTTTTGAAATTTTCGAATAACAGAATGCTGCCAGAAATTTACAGCGTGCCCTAAACAGCTGAAAACTTCTAAAATTAATATCTTTTGCTAGAGAAGTCCAAATGAGCTGAAACTTTGGATCTTGGGCCACAAAAATATGAAGAATAATATTCCAAAAATAGTTTTCGCACAGCAAACACGAAACCCTAATTTTGCCCTAAAAAGTAGGTCGCCCAACACATTTAGGGCATCAATTCAGCTCCAAAATTGACAAGCTAGGGTAGATCTCTCACTACCGAAGAATGCCCTGCTAGCTAGGGATGGATCTCTCACCACCGAAGCTAGGGTTCCGTGGGATCTTACTCCACAAGCTGAATATTTGCAAACAACAGTTGCACATGAAAGAATATGCATAAGCTACAAGCTTAAGACACAAATTAGAAAATATCAAATGGTATGGAATATGTTTCCCTTCAAGTCGACTTCTCCTTATAAAGGAAGAAGAGACCCAAAACAACCTCTACAATATCCAATTAGTTCCCAAGGATTTTTCCTATGCAAACATTTAATATTTTCCCATATTAAATGCTTTTTCCAACAACTTTTTCCCTCCTAATGCAAGTCACATTTTTCTAGGGGAAATACATAGTAAAATGGGCATTTATCCTTTCTATGTTCCCATTCCCCCTTCTAAGGCAAGTCGCCTTTTCACCTAGGATGGATAACAATTTATATTTGGGCCTTTTCCATCCTTGATTTAATAATTATTAAGTCATATAAATTATTATAAGTGCTCTATATTTTTTTCTTTTATTAATGACACTTTATAATAATTAAATATAACTTAAGCCACCCTTATATTTTTCCTTTGGCCGTCGGGTTGACAAAATAGGCCAAAGGTCTTCGAATGGGAAAGGGATATTACAATCCTCCCTTCCCAAAATTGCTTGCCCTCAAGCAATTGCATCTTTGTTTTGTCCAAGAGCCATGCACAAGAGACAAAACATGCTGAAGTGTTCTACCATCCGAGCCCCTGTACCTGTTAAGTGAGCTAAAACTTGCCACCATATATCATCCACAAGATGCTCATATACACATAGTTGGAGCAATGGTTCAACAAACTCCATAATGAAGACTTCATCATCTACCATACCATGCATCTCATGATGGAAATAAATTGGAATAGGCAACAATAAATAAGACACATTATTATGTTGTTCATACCTTTCAATGCCATCAATGTCCTCTATGTGTTCAAGATAGACATATGTTGAGCTACCCCCAACATTGTTGCCTGAGTGCCCATTGAAAGTATCTGAAAGCTGATCAAAAGTTGCTGGTTTGGAAATTACAGCAGGTTGCAATTTCAAAGAAGTGTCCATGTGAGGCTCCTCCTCATGTGCAAGTTGCTCTATAAAGACTTTTTTCGTGGGTGTAGACTTCCTTGTATCATTTGCCCACATCTTTTCCTTGAACTCTTGTAGGTGTTGTCTTGCTTGAGCAACTATCAATTTAGCAGCTCTAGCTCTGCTATTCCACTCCTCACACCTTTTTAGAGTTTCCATTACATCCTCCTTACTTGCATATACAAATTTCTTCTTTTGAGTTGGAATAATTTCTCTAACAAGCAAAGTTTCATTAATGCAATTATTTTCTCAATGGAAATCATACCTTTTTCTCTAGAAGCTTCTTCTTCTTCAAATGAGTTCTTTTGTAATTTAGGTACCGGCATATGATGACCTCGCTTGGGCTTGCTACCAATCTTCATCATGCAATAATCTGGAAATGACATATTATCTCTGAAACCCTTACTCAAAGATTGATATTTCCTCCAACAAGAATCCTCATCAATCACCTCTATTGGCTGCCCTTTATCATTGTTCTCACCATTTTCCTTATTGTCCCCAGATCTGCTTTGATTCAAATTTTGAGTGAGCTGGCTCAAATAAAGGTTAGTGGCTTCCTGTTGTTTCACCATGTTGGTGAACATTTCCTTCATAAAACCCACATTGAGATCTTTCCAAACTACCATATTTAACCCACACAGGCTGGAGGAACAACAACTCTGATACCATTTGTAATGTCCCCAATGGACATTATTTTACCCCTAAACGGATTTTAGGCAATCCCAACTTTAAATATGCAAAATTCAGACAAATTGCAGCCAAACAGAAATCTGATTTTTGCAGAAAATTAAATCTAGGGCAGCGAACAAGCAAATAATGAATAACTCCAAAAATACTTGCTCAAATCTCTTGAAATTTTAAATGGAGCTTGCTAATACAATAACAAATATCATAGAACTGTTTTTGGAATTTTTCGAATAACAGAATGTTGCTAGAAATTTACAGCGTGCCCTAAACAACTGAAAACTTCTAAAATTAATATCTTTTGCTAGAGAAGTCCAAATGAGCTGAAACTTTGGATCTTGGGCCACAAAAATATGAAAAATAATATTCCAAAATAGTTTTTGCACAGCAAACACGAAACCCTAATTTTGCCCTAAAAAGTAGGTCGCCCAGCACATTTAGGGCATCAATTCAGCTCCAAAATTGACAAGCTAGGGTAGATCTCTCACTACCGAAGAATGCCCTGCTAGCTAGGGATGGATCTCTCACCACCGAAGCTAGGGTTCCGTGGGATCTTACTCCACAAGCTGGATATTTGCAAACAGCAGTTGCACATGAAAGAATATGCATAAGCTACAAGCTTAAGACACAAATTAGAAAATATCAAATGGTATGGAATATGTTTCCCTTCAAGTCGACTTCTCCTTATAAAGGAAGAAGAGACCCAAAACAACCTCTACAATATCCAATTAGTTCCCAAGGATTTTCCCTATGCAAGCATTTAATATTTTCCCATATTAAATGCTTTTTCCAACAACTTTTTCCCTCCTAATGCAAGTCACATTTTTCTAGGGGAAATACATAGTAAAATGGGCATTTATCCTTTCTATGTTCCCATTCCCCCTTCTAAGGCAAGTCGCCTTTTCACCTAGGATGGATAACAATTTATATTTGGGCCTTTTCCATCCTTGATTTAATAATTATTAAGTCATATAAATTATTATAAGTGCTCTATATTTTTTTCTTTTATTAATGACACTTTATAATAATTAAATATAACTTAAGCCACCCTTATATTTTTCCTTTGGCCGTCGGGTTGACAAAATAGGCCAAAGGTCTTTGAATGGGAAAGGGATATTACAAGCATTCTCTACAATTTGAGTCCTTAATTTTTAGCAAAGTCAACCATGTTCTTTAGCTATCTTTAATCCATCAAATGCTATACTCTGCTTCATTATTTGTTCCCTTGGACATAAAGGATAAAGAAGCAGATATTAGTTCTCCTGAGTGTGTTCTTAGGAGATATCCTAAGCCAGCAATCCTTGGGTTACTTCTAGAGGCACCATTAACATTCATCTTGGTCCAATCAGCTTTGGGGGCCTTCCAAGTTAACATCGCTGTTAAATATCATTTCATTGTTTGCCATATCCTTATTTTAGAAATCTTTTGACATGCTATAAATCTTGAAGTACAGTTTAAAGGCACCTTTCTATCTTTCACCGAGGTTAATATGTTATTATTTTTAATGATTACCATTCACCTTTGATTTAATCCTTCCATAAAGCAACTTTATCTTACATCTGAATGTTAATCTTCTTATTCTTTGTTTGCCTGGGTTCATGTAAAATTTTTAAACCGACAATTTCCTTTTTAGATGGGTTCAAGAATGTTGTCAATTTTAAAAGATTAATGTTTCATCTTGAGTGTAATTTATCTTGGGTAGCAAAATCATTTGGACACACTTAATCTCAAGTTGCTGTACTGAAATTACTGCTTATTTTGAATGACATTTTAAAGATGTGTTGTTAATCAAATAATAATTATTTATTTTCTGTCTATGGCGAATATGTTTTAGATTGGCACCATATTATGTGTTGCAGTGAGATTTCTGGTTACTCAGCAGAGAGAATTTTGGTCTTGTGGACATTATTAAAATCTCTACCTATCTTTTGTATGTTTTAGTTTATTTTCAAACTGTTGCAAAGGTAATCAAGCTAAGAGGATTTAAAACATACAAGTTGTAATGTATATTGAAGTTTATGTCTGTGTTTTGCAAAATTTTAATAACAAGCTTGGATTTATTTTGCATTGAAATCATTTTATCTTTTTATTTTGAATGGAGTTTTTGGAGTTTGGTTCAACCAAACAATTAATTTAATAAGATATGAAATTGTTTCTTGAAAAAATTGTCTGTTTTTTTAATCAATGTTTCAGATCAACACTCCATGATTCTATTCTCATCATGATGATGGATCAGGGAGTGTGAAACTGTGATCCAAAATATTGGTTAAAAAAATTTGGCACAGTTTTTCCCTGAAATAATATTATTTATTCCAATATTGGCAAATATGCTGTTGATTTCAGATTGTTGTGTTGCCTTTGAAAATTTGCGGCTTTCATATGTTTAGGATATTTCCAGATATGTTGCAAAGGAGATTCAAGGTAACATGATTTTCTAATATAAGTTAATAAATATAACTGTACATATTTTGTAAAGTGTTATGCTAAAGCTTGGAAATTTTTTGTCATGAATTTTTGGCCAATCTTACTCCATGTAATTTTTCAGTGAATCTTTGAAGCCAATGACATAAACTGATCAAGTGGAAGGTGATCTTAGGCCTAGAACAAACCTGCAATAGAGCTTTACCTTTAATTGCTTCCACTGTCTATTTCCTGCCAAGTCTGCTCCTTGTACTCCATTAAAGGCAAGCTGGAGCCCTTTTTATTCTGTTCAAACATCAATTTGCATTTCTTTTAAAAGTCAAAGTGAACTGAGGCCTTCATGTTTTCCATCAGAAAAACAAATGCACAATTTTGATATTAGGTTTTACCAATTTGGAACTGTATCTAGACAGACAATGAAAGCCTTTTGTTTTCTTCTGGAAACACTGCTAGAGTGCTGCAATAACCCAATTGTGATTACCATGTATTTAAATGATGCTCTCGTTGTAGCAGGACATGTAAGAATGATAAAATTTGAAAGAGATTCATATAAGGTCGGTAACCTGTAATTTGTCTGGGTGCTACTTGTGTTGCCACCCAAATTATATAATCTTGTTATGATGATTTTTTTTTGCAAACCGACTTTTTCCTTATTGTATTAGCACTATGGAATGCTCTGGTCTCTTCTGTTTGAGAATGCTACTGAATTTGATGTTTTTTTATTCAAAATTTTGTGCTTCCAGTAGAACTGCTTGATTCTATTCCCATGCACTGTATCCTGTGTTGTAGTGAGTTTTCTAAAATAGTTCCTCCATTTTAGGCTTTTGAAAGTGTTGCAATGAAGATTTAAAGGTGAAAGATTATAAAAATGGTAAGTAAATAAGTGACATTGTGGATATGATTTGATGAAAAGGTTGACTATGTGTAACTCTGACTGTCACGAGATTCCAAATTTTCCTGAATCATTTTGTCACTTAATACAATTGAAAAGGACCTCAGCTGTTAAAGTCTCTGCTATTAAGAAGGCATTTTCCTGGAATGGCAGTGTCAATCGAGGAATCTGATGTCATGTTTGCAGCCTTTTTGGACTAATTTGAGTGTAACTTTTACTGAACTCTCTGATGTTTCCATAGTTTTTGTTTCCAAGTGTAATAATTTGAAGTACCTTTCAATTTTCAGCTAAAAACATCATTTTAAGATATGGATAATTTCTTTCTGGACTAATGAGGTTTATCTAAATCCAAAAATTATTATGATATCATAATCTGGAGCATGAGTATGTTATGACATAGGGACCTTTGTCCACTAGTCTCTTTTCCTCCTAAATTTTATAGATTTTCTTTGTGACATCAATGTGTTGTCAAAACAAATTGTCGCTGTTTTTGAGGGTTTGGAATTTGAAATGTTTTACATTTAAAGGAGAAATACTGAATTCAAGATTCCTTTGGATTATTTTGCACAGGTTTTTTTGCTCAGAATCAAAGCTTAAAGCCTAGTAGGGAAAAATAAACTGTCGGTATTTTTATCTGTGCTTTTACAGCTTTGATGAATGGCAGTGGTAGGTGGAGGTGCAGCTGACTTGACACAATGGGAACAACAAGGGGGAACTGTAATGCAGAAACTAGCCACCAACGGTCAAATTAGGAGAACCTATATTGCTCCCACAGGTATATACATCCTGTTGTCACCTTATGTCTGCAGTTATTAGACCATTAAAGTAAAGTACGAATAAGAAAACACATGCCCATTTCATTATTTAATTTCGCTACTTGTTTAATTACATGCTGTGTTCATACTGTTTTCGATTAACAGTTCAAGTCCATGTGAATTCAGGGGAGAAGTTCTATAGCTGGAAAGACTGCATGAAATACTTGACACCAGGCAGGGATTCCAACAGTTCTCAGGATATGGCCGAAAGAAACCCCGGAAGGAAGCATCTCAAAAGAAGACTGAAGTTGAGGTTGAAGATGTAGATGAACCCACCGAACCAAAAACAACCCAAACGAGCAGCCACAGGGGTGAATTACAAGGAAAAAAGGCTGCGTCTGGATAGAAAACAGTCAATCATTGAAATCAAGAAGGACATAACTGCAGAGGAGGAGGAGCTCGCCATTCACTTAACAGTTGATGACCAACATCCAGAAGAAATTCCTACACAACGGCGCTTGATGGATTTTATTGTCCATGATTCTCAAGGCACCTCTCAGCCCATAGAAATGGTGTATGCTATGGATCTTTATATTTCTGGTTTGATTTTGCCAAAGGAAGGTTTATTGGATAAGTCAAAAGGAGTTCGGTGTGAGGGCTTTGGGGTTGTTGCAACATGGTCCATAACAGGGTATGAAAATGGGTCTCCAGTCATATGGCTTGAAACAGAGGTGGCAGAGTACATGTGTGTAAAGCCTGCTGCCTTGTACAAGAAGTTCTTCAGTATCCTGAATGAGAAGGCTATGCTGTGTGTTGAGGTCTACAAAGCTCTGTCTAAGCCTGATGGAGGAAATCCTGAGTTAAGCCTCGATGAATTAGTGGCACGTGTTACACGATCTATGTCATCTAATAAGAACTATCAGGGAAGGTTTTGGGGGAGGGATTTTGTTCTTTCCCAGGGTGATTTAATTGTTAATCAGCTGACTGTTTTGGACAGCAGTTCTGAAGATGGTGACCAGCTTTTTACTGGTTTGCCTGCTCTTGTAGCTCTGGAGCAGGAGTGCCTTGAATCTAAAAAGAAGGGCTCTGCGGGTATAAAAATTGAAGAGATCTCTGCTTCTGCAGCTGCTGCTGGTGGCGGTTCTTCCTCTGTTGTTGATGAGGATGAGAAGCTTGCAAGATTGATCCAAGAGGAGAAAGATTGGGAAGCTGCTAGACCAAGTCGAAAGCCTCAAGGGAAGAAGAAGTTCTACATCAAAATTAAAGAGAATGAAATTGCAAATGATTATCCCTTACCTGCATTTTACAAGGTAGCTGAGGATGAAATGGATGAGTATCTTTTTTATGATGATGATTCATCAGCATTAGATCCTGAGGATCTACCCCGCAGGATGTTGCATGATTGGTCTTTATATAATTCCGATTCTAGGCTTGTTCCACTGGAACTTCTTCCAATGCTTAGTGGTACTGAGACAGATACTGCAGTATTTGGTTCAGGTATCATGACAGAAGATGATGGTAGTGGTTATTGTTTGGATGCTGGTTCTGGGGGAGTAATAAATCTAAAGAAGGTGAGCCACATGGAATTCGCATATATTTAAGTGCTATTAAGGAATGGATGATTGAATTTGGAGCAAATATGCTCTTCATATCAATCCGCACTGATGGTGCGTGGTATAGGCTTGGGAAGCCTTCTAAGCAGTATGCACCGTGGTATAAGCCTGTGCTAAAAACTGCCAGGCTTGCAATAAAAATAATTATAATGTTGAAGGAGCAGAGCCGTGCTTCCAAGCTTTCTTTCTCAGATGTGATAAGGAAGCTGGCCAGCCAAGATAAAACTGAGCCAATTTTTATCTCATCCAACTTGGAGGCTGTAGAAAGATATGTTGTGGTTCATGGACAAATTATTTTGCAGCAATTTGCTGAGTATCCAGATGAGTGCATCCAAAGAAGTGCCTTTGTGACAGGCCTTTCAACAATGATGGAACAACGGCATCATACAAAACTGTTTTTGACAAAGAAGCAACTCATTGTTAAACAACAAAATTTGAATCCTAGGGCTACTGTACGACCTGAAACTACCAAGAAAGCAATGCGTGCAACCACTACAAATCTTATAAATCGCATCTGGAGTGAGTATTATTCAAATTCTGTATCTGACGAAGTCAAGGAGGATAATGGTGAGAAAGATGAGGAAGAACAGGATCAGGAAGACAGTGAAGATGAGGAGGAGACTACTTTGGTTGTGCTGGACACAGCTGAAATATCCCCCACTGTTAGAACAGGGAAAAGCAAATCAAGTGGCAAAGATATACAATGGGTGGGCCCCTCCATTGGTAAAACATTGTCTGGGGAACCCCTATATAAGAGTGTGTCTGTCGATGGAGATGTTGCTGTGGGCAGTGCAGTTCTGGTGGGTACGGAAGATCAAAATCAGCATTCTGATGCCCTGCACACTATTCTTTTTGTTGAGTACATGTATGAAAAGTCTAATGGCACAAAAATGATCCATGGAAGAGTCCTTCAGAGAGGAAATGAAACTGTGCTAGGAAATGCAGCTAATTTCCGTGAAGTCTTCTTGATAAATGAGTGTCTGGAAGTTGATTTAAAGGACGTTAAAGAGACTGTAGAAGTGGAGATCAGATTGCGATCTTGGGGCCACAAATACAGGAAGGAGAATTTGTCTGCGGATGAAGCTGATAGGGCACGAGCAGCTGAGCGGGAAAAGAAGAAAATGCCTATTGAATATTTCTGCAAATCTCTATATGCACCCATGAGGGTGCTTTCCTTTCTCTTCCTTATGACACTTTAGGTCTGGGAAATGGCCAGTGTCATTCTTGTAAAATAAGAGAAGACGAGAGACGGAATTTAGAACTCTGCATGCTTCAAAATAATGATGGGTTCAGGTATGAAGGTGTGGAGTACTATGTGTATGATTTTATATATGTTGATCCAGACCAGTTTGCTGTTGTTGGAGATGAAAATGAACCCATCGAGAAGTTCAAAGCAAGTGGGAATAGAGGACTTAGACCCTATGCTGTTTGCCAGATTTTGGAGATCAAAAGTTCAAATGGCTTAAGGAAGGCTGAATCTAAGCCCACAAAGATAACAGCTCGGAGATTCTTTCGGCCAGAGGATGTTGGGCCGGAAAAGGCATACACTGCTGACATAAGGGAGGTAGCTGCAGACTTCACTTATTGCTACCCTTTCTGTTTAATTTTTCTCATCCCTGAATGTACTAGGGTTTACTTTTTGAGTCATATTTGTGCCTGTAACTCATAATGACAGACTTATTGTCTTTACCTTATAGTTGCTTCTACCAAGCGGACACACTTTATAATGGCATGCTAATTGGCTTCCATGTTTAATCTAGCTGATATATACTATATGTACAGATTTTTTCTAGCTTCTTTAAAATCTTTTTGTTTAGTTTTTGCTAATTTTGTGAACATTTTGCATGGTCCTTTTGAAGCATCTTTCAATCAAGAGATTTATTTAAACTATTTTAATCTTTTGAAACCTATATATTTGGCCTAACCAGCTATGTGGTGTTAAGATTGGTATTTATTTGTAGACAACAGAAAAGAACAATTAGGGCTGATAATATTTCTCATGGTCACCTTCACACAGGTTTATTACAGTGATGAGACTGTAACTGTAGAAGTGATTGCAATAAAGGGAAAATGTATTGTCATGAGACAACAATATTTCTCTCCTGTACCTGGCAATGTTATCTTTGAACACATTTTCTTTTGTAATTGCATCTACAATCCCGAGAAGGGTACTCTGAAGCAGGTAAAAATTTAAAATCTTCTGTGATTCTGAAAATTTCTGAGAGATGCACACATTTATTTGAGTGTACTTCAGTTGAAGAGAATTCTTTTTAATATCTGCTGTGAACAGCTACCTGCAAATATCAAGTTAGGCTCTTCCAAAAGCACAGGAGACCTTAAGGGCAAGTTTCTTATAGATGAAGTTGCAAATGCCAAGAGAAAGGGAAAAGCTGTTTCAGGAGATCAACCTGCAGAAAATATATTAGAAGATTCTAAAGATTGTCGCTTGTCAACATTGGACATCTTTGCTGGCTGCGGTGGTTTGTCAGAGGGATTGGATAAATCAGGTTGCTTTTCTTTTTCTATTGTATATTAATGTAATCTTGATTCCTTTGCTTCTGCTATTTTTCATGGATTTCCCTTCTATAGGTCTCTCGATAGAAACAAAATTTTCATTATCATGGATTTCATTAATGCCAGTGTGTGTTATGTTACAATTAAGATGTTTTTTTGCCATTTTCAGTTTTTATTCCATATTGTATGCTTCAGCATTGACGTAGTTCAATAATTACATATTGCTTAACATAATAAAATCATAATTCCCTTATATCACTAAACAAGTTGTAAACATCATAATTCCTTTATCCGGGAGCTTCATCAGCATCACAACAGTTTATTCTGCACTGTTGAGCCTAACGTGAACTATGTGATTATTGAAGCATCATTTTGGATTGCACAAACTTAAATAGTCCGTAATGGATCACAGCAACATGATTGATTTCAATAGCCAAACTGAACCTGTTCTTTTATTTGTTAAGAGTCTGTGGAGCTGAATAGACTATAATAGGACACATGACTGATTTCTATGGTTTTGTTTTGCTTGTATCTCATTTAAAATTAGAAGGCATGTTATGTGATGAAACATTCTAGAGCATTGATGATCTGTCCCCTGTTCTTTTGACAGTTGCTGGTGCTGAGATATAAGCTTATTAATCTATCTATTTTTTTGTCATTTGGTGCAGGAGCAACCTTCACCAAGTGGGCCATTGAATATGAAGAGCCTGCTGCAGAGGCCTTCAAGCTGAACCATCCGGAAGCTGAGGTTTTCTGTCAGAATTGCAATGTTATATTAAGGTCAGTTTGAACTTGCACAATTTTTTTGTTGTATTACACAGTGATAGAAAAATAGAAAATGATTTTTTCTTTCTTTGCTTCCACAAGAAATTCTGTCTGTTTGCGGGCCAGGTTTTGGCCAGGAAGTCCCATGGCTGCAGGCTCTCATCTATGTGATGTTTGTTCTAGTTGCATATTGATGAGCAGATTCCTTGATTTCCTTCTTCTGTGTTGCTGTAGTATAATAATAATTGATATTGTGTTTGGCATTTATGTGACACTGGTTTTAGTTGCATATTGATTAGTAGATTTGTTGATTGCCTACTGCTGTATTGCCATGATGTAATAATAATAATCAATATTATGTTTGGCAGCTATGTGATGCTTGTTTTAGTTGCAAGTGGCATATTGATGAGTATATTCCTCAATTGTCTTCGTAATAATAATCAATATCACGTCTGGATCTGATATTGTATGTATATTTAGTCTAGGAAGGCATTATCTGTTCTGAAATTCCTATTTATTGCTCTGTTTCATCTTTTAGTATCAATGTATTTTCTTTAAAGTGTGATGATCATATGCGAGCATGATATCTTTATAAGGTTCCTTGAAAGGGTTTTATTCTCTATAATTGAAGTTTTCTTTTCCATTCATTTGTTTAATTTATCTTCAACTGTAATGCTTGCAACTCTTGGAACATATCATTTCAGAACTGCTGCTATTTCCTGGTACAAGATGGTTGAAAGTTTTTATTATATATATAGGTCAATCATGGAAAAGGGAGGAGATACTGATGACTGCATTTCGACATCAGAGGCTATTGAGCAATCTTCAAAGCTTGCAGATGAGCAAAAAAATAAGCTCCCTTTGCCTGGGCAAGTGGATTTTATCAATGGAGGGCCGCCTTGTCAGGTATAATAACATATTTAAAGTCAAATTATAGTAGTGCAAATGCTGGGATTTGAATTTTAAGATTAACATGGAAGAAATTACGATTTTCTCTAGGCTTTGTGATTCATTCTGTGTCACCAAAGTTTTCAATTGGAATATCTTATACCTTTATGTTACAGAATTTCTATGAGCTGTGTAAAATTTTAAAAGCATTCTACAAAATTCATACATTACTTTCAAAATAATTGGTCAAGCATAATTTCTTTGAGAAACTGTCTCCTCGCATGGTATATTCATAACTGTATCTCTTGATACTTAGCTCAAAATCTCTTTATGTGCAATGCTCTTATTAAGTCCTGCAGTTTTTTTACTGCCTTATATGGTGCGGATGTAAAGCATCAACACTCTTCTTGTGTAAATAACTATTTTTTGGAGCTTTCTATGGTTGTTGATATATGACCTGCAATTTATTTGTATTGTAGGGTTTCTCTGGAATGAACAGATTCAACCAAAGAACTTGGAGCAAAGTGCAATGTGAGATGATTTTGGCTTTCCTCTCATTTGCTGAATATTTTCGGCCAAAATTCTTTTTATTGGAAAATGTCAGAAACTTTGTATCCTTTAATAAAGGGCAAACATTCCGTCTCACTCTAGCATCCCTACTGGAGATGGGGTACCAGGTACGAGTCTGTTTCATCATCTTTAAATTTTTAATGCATTTGGAATCAGATTTGACAAGTTTCAACTTGTTCTATTTTCAATTGGACAGGCAGATGTGGCTTTTATATATTTTCTTATACCTGATTTCAAAATACTCAAATGCATTTCTTGAAACTATTATTGGTTCTCACTGTGCTTTGGATTTGGTTGTATAACGTGAAACTATGATGCTCTGAGATGTCACTGTTCTTTTAGTGGAATATTTATTGCCTAGTAAAATCCGGAAGCATTTTAATTACTAAACATTTGAGTGTTCATTTTTCAGGTGCGATTTGGGGTTCTTCAAGCAGGAAACTTTGGTGTTTCTCAATCCCGCAAAAGGGCATTTATTTGGGCAGCTTCTCCTGATGAATCCCTTCCAGAATGGCGGAGCCTATGCACGTTTTTGCTAGCTCTCAGCTTAAAATTTCATTGCCTGGAGGTTTACAATATGCTGCTGTTAAAGATGCTGCATTAGGTGCCCCCTTCCGCCCTATAACAGTGAGAGATACAATTGGTGATTTGCCACTTGTTGGCAATGGTGCTGACAAATTGGAAATAACAGTAAGCATTTCTAACATCTCAGATTTTTGAAAGTTATTTGATTAGTTTGGAGTGTGATTGGAAGACATTGATTGCATGTGACAGGATACACAAAAATATAACTTCATAAAGAACTTGTTAGTGGACATACCCCATCTAGCACTGTATCTTATGTATGCCTTTTCAAAGAAAGAAGATGCCCACAAGCTTTTATTATTCTAAATCTGTTTCCCATGATCTTTAATATTCATCCAGGTATCCCCTAATGCACTCCTGTTTACTTCAGTGGAGCAAAAAATGGGCATTTCAAACATTGTCCAGACTTTAAGGCCCTAGCTGATTAGCATTGCTGAGAGGTTTTTTAATACTGTTCCCATTTCCTTGAGCTAACACAGGTGGTGTCAAATAAGCCCGACTTCCTCAATGTTGGCTACACTGCAAGTTTCTCTTGAAATAGCTGTGGCAAAACTTTAAATTTGAAAGTAGTGTGAGTATTCCATCTGCTCTTGGATGGGAGTAATCATATTCCCTCTAAATCATCGTCTCCCATGTTTTTAATCAGACATGGTGAGGTAGGTGACCAAACCCGGTTTTCTTGTAAAGTTCCTTGACATTCTTTCCAATCATTTTTCTGTCTGTTACATGGATCCTTAGAAGAAAAACCCCTTCTTGACAATAATCGTATGTTGAACCTTTTGAGGAAAATGTCTAGATAGGCCTTGCAACTTTGTCCCATGCATCATGCTGTTCCTTGTGCTCTCAATACGATTGTTGAGACTAGTCAATTATATGTCATCACAACTTTTTGAGGATTACTGATGATGTTGAATGTGGTCTTAGGCCTAGCAAGAATCTGCCACACAGCTTTCCCTTTAATTGATTCAATTATTTAATTTTTTTGAAATCTACTCTTTGTGCTCCATAATAGGCAACCTAGAGTCCTTTATATTCTGTTCAATGCACAGTTATTTCAAAAGTTGAAGCACAATGCTCTGGGCCCTTCACATTTCCCATCAGAAGAATATGAGCATAATTTTGAACTTAATGAATCCTGCCTTGGAGTGGCAAATTCAGGTTGTGTATGTGCCTTCTTGCAAGAATTCTGTCAAGAACAATTAGTGTCCTTGCCATGGGTTCCTATAACTAACTCTTGTTTGAGTTAGTGTTTTCAAACCCATCCAGCACCCATTTCCATTGATTGAACAGTAAAAAAGAAAAGAACAGAAAAGAAAGAAAATCGAGATCACATCCAATGACAGTAGAAAGTGCTATGGAAAGAGAACCCTAGGATAAAAAACAAGCTAAATAAAAAAAATTAAAGCATTGATAATAAATGAGTGTAAACCCAAAGCACTAAAGCCCCAATCCATGTGTTTAAGGTACCAATACAAATAGCCATGAGGGGGAGCAAGAACCCCCAAAGAGCATGGACTGATGAAAGTTGGAAAGATTGGATACTAGTCCCGTTATACATCTTTCACCATACCCTGTACAGAGGAATCACATGTGTTGTCATCTATCATTGTGAAAGGGCTTATGCGGGATCCAATTATGCTTATTGGAAAGTGTCTACGGTAGAGGTGGCCAGGCTGGGTAATCCAAGGAGGAAGCAAAGCACTCCTTAACATTTAAGGCTGAAGAAACTCCGGGATACTAAAGAAACTTGTAATGTGTGCCATTTCTTGTGGCCCAAGAAGCAGATGAAAAGGAGCAGATCTATGTCGCCAAGAGAGTGTGTTGGGTCATCCTAATGGTAGTGGTGTGCATAGATGAGCATTGCCTCACTGATCTACCCCACAGAGAATTTGATCCCAAAAGGAATTTCAAACAGTTGATAATCTGTCATGGTTTGATAGTTTTCTGGTGCAAGTTTTACGAGTGTTGATAAAATAGTGAATGTGACTTAATCAGAAAGGGTTGCAAAAGGTCTAATAGGGAAAAATTGATAAACATGTTGAAAATTGGAATGATTTGACTTTTTTTTCAGAAGTAGAAGAGGAAAAACTGGCAAATTGCCAACATTATGATTAAAAAGGGAAAACCGGAGATTTGGTGAGTGTGTTTTACCAATTTGGAACTCTATCTTAACCAACAATAAAAGCCTTTGTTTGTCTTCACTAACCAATGATACAGTGTCATGGTAACTCAATAGTGAATATCATGTATTTAGATCACTGATACAGAAATCATGATTTATCGGTGGTTAATCGTGATTTATTTTTGTTGTAGGAAAAATGATTTATCGCCGGGAAAATCACGATTTGTGCCCTCTTGATAAATTGGTGATTTCAGGCAAAAAAATTGTTGGAAGACATGCACAAGGAAGAAATAAAGAGAAGGCGGATTGCACACATTCGAGATTGTGTGTCCGTCTATTTATTATGAATGATGTAGTTACAAAATGGTTGATATAGTTACAACCAATTACAAGCATCTCATTAGTTTTTTTTAATCATTAAAGCGGGTTGAAGGGACTGTGCCGTGCACATGGAGGAGAGGCATAATCCTCAAATTAGCTAGAATCCCCATGGACACCAAGAAAACCAACAAGGCAAAGCTAACTAAACCCAACTATAGATACGACTAATGAAGATTTTCAATCGGGGGTAATATTCGAGCATATTAGAGAAGCAACCCTTTTTGCTTTTTTTTTCTTTATGACCTCTTGCTAGTGCCCCAAATCCGGAACAACCACCATCTCGCATATCTTTGTTAGGGTCTGTGGGAAATACGGACTTGCCAAGAATGAGCTCCGTATCCGAGTCCGATTTATTAGAATTGTCAGAAATATGGCCTCTCTTAATTCTTGAAACAATCTTCTTTTCATTTTGTTGTTCTTTTCTTTCCTTCATAGCTGTATGCTGAGTCCCTCCACGGTTATCCTTAGCCACAAACTTGCGTGATTGGACCGGATTAGAATTATTCCAGCCGCTTTTGAATGGTGAGTTTTTTTTCCTTTGAGCATTCTTCATTTTGCTTATCGAGCAAGAAGCCTGTAAATGACTAGGAGTCTTGCAGAGATGATAGTGAAAGGTTGTGTTCTCATAATCCAAAGATTGGATGTGTTGTTGTTTCCCAAATTTCAGTATAATCTTATATCTGCAAACCCCTACTCGATCTATTTTTGCGCATAATCTGACATAAGTTTGGATCCCCAATGTAGCCTTGGAATGATCAAGCTTTAAATTTTTTTCCAACACATTACCGATGTCTTCAAGGGCACTCCAAAAATGAAGAGGAAGGTTCGAAAGCCGAACTCACCTAGGCATTTTGGAGACGGAGAGGGTGTTTGGATCGAATTCAGGAAACCAAAGAGTGTGGAATAGTCTTTCATTACCCCAAAACCACGGTCCTTCCAAAAAACACATGATAATCCTTTGCTACTTGAAATTGGACTACAAAAAAACCTTTGGAAAAAAAGGAAATTTCGTAGTTTTTGGACCAATTATGATGGACCCATTGGGATAGTGCGGAGGCAGCCAACCACATTCCATTGAATCTTCCAATAATAGCCCTCGCGACAGGATTTCATATGGGTATTGACCTCGAGTTGTCTAGGCTAAGCAACAATAATTCATCTGCTAGATCAATGATGTAGGCATGGGGACCATACGAAACAAGGGTAAAAGGCCTCATTGCATCCTTGAAAGAGTTGATATTGGGGGCAGAGGAGGGAGGAGCCCCATCACCCGGAATATGGTTTTCAAACCCGCCGCCACCTGAAAAACCATGATTCAGTTTGCCATTTGAGGTCGGGGTTGCTTTAGGCGATCGGTCGATGGGGGACTATCTTGGCTACCGTAACCCTACTACCGCTTTGAATTTTATATCCTTGGAGAAAGCCTCCCTGGTTTACCTTGCTCGAGAATGTTGAAGTCTATAATACATGATCGCATCCTTCTTGCTGATATGCACTCCATTCCAAATCGTGAGAATGTTTGTTTCGCTGCCCACATTCCCTCTCGCGCTTGATTTAGAAGGAGTCTCCAGGGTTTTTTTGAGGCTCTCTACCATCTTCGCAACTTCTTCCCATTTTTGAAAAACCCCGATTTCCCTTATTCCCTTCACCATCGTGCCTCCTTCCAATCTCCTCAAGGAATGTGAAAGTGCTCCCATAACCATCTCATTCGTTAAATTACTAATAAAGTCCTTAATTAAAAAGCCTTACATTCTAATACCCCCTCTTAAGGCTTATCCTACATAAGAAAAACAAGTATTCTAACAAAACTAGAACAAAACTGAACTATGTAATCTTTAGAGGCTTTCACTTTGAAAGCAATGCTATGACTAGGTAGGGCTCCATCAAGTTGCTTGCGACCTTGGTAAAGGTGTAGCTCTCGAGCTAAATTCCCAAGTTCCCGTATTCCACCTCCCTAAACTCCTGAATCATAGATCTCCTGAATTATTGGACAACCATCCATACTGAGCCATCTGCAAGCTCCATCAAGTTGTCTCATGACCCTCGTGAGGGTATAATTCCCAAGATCCACAGTCTCCTGAATTATTTGAGCAACTATCGATACCGAGCTTCATCTACCTTGTATCCTTTCTTGCCTTCAAAGTTTAGAGCATCTTTATATTGCGTAGTCGTCACTGTCCTCACTATCTTTTGCATTTGGTGGGTCTTTAACCATGGCTATGTTGTCTATATTTGATATGTTTTTACCCTTGAGCACATAATTGGCTCGAACATGACAATCCCATTCTGTGTGGCCTCTTTTCTTACAATAATGACATTCAATATCTCAATTATCTTTATCGATCTTCTACGAGAGTTTCGGTTCTTGAATAGAATGCACTTTTTGCTTGAGAATGACCTTCGCATCTTTTGTAGTTCGTTTTTTCAACTAGAAGAGCTGCAATCATATCATCTAGAGATTGAGATTGAATTTGACTGAGGGTAAAAACTACATTGCTGTATTTTGAAGACAAACTATTTAATATAATAGCTTTGGTATCCCCATCCTCAACTCGCAACTTTAATTTTTGCTAGTTGTCCGAGAAGGGACCTGAGATTATTGATGTGGCTTGACATAGAGACTCCTTCATCCATTTCAAACTTGAATTTGGCATTAACCGCTTTTGCTCCAAATAATTTAGCTAGAGCATCCCAAATTTCCTTGGATGATTTGTCTAGGTCTACATGATGAAGCTCAGAGTCGGAGAGAGCAAGGCCAATAATAGCTTTCGCTCTATCATCTCTGCTTTGCCAATCTAACAATTTCAATGCATCAGTAGGTGCTGTCTTTTTCTTGTTTACAATGCCCCACAAATTTTTATTCATAAGTTGCATTTGTATTTTCACTTTCTATGTTGTGCCCTTGATTTGATTCGCGAATGTGACTTCCAAGTGTGCCTTTTCAAACACTCACAATTTTCATTTTTCGTGTAATATGACTGTTATTCTCCTGAAATCTGCAAATCGCGACTGTATATTTGTTCTGGTTTTGTGGTTATTTCATGAAAATCGTGACTGTATTTGCATCTGGTTCCAGCGCTGTTTGTTTGACTGTAATGGCTGGAAAACGTGCCCTTCCATGACTGTAAATTTGTGGCCCATGTTTGGCTCTGCTATGCCCTTGTCAATGGCGGAAATGCACTGTAAATTCGTGGAATTCGTGGACTGTCTTTCCGTGACTGTATATTAATGGCACGACTACATTTGCCTTTGAAAAACACAACTTTGCACTTGATTTCACTCACTTCGATTTAGCTTGCATGCCCTAATGGGACCGATCTTCATCCCTTCTCTCTTTCCTTGCTTGTCTCGCTTTGATACCAATGTTGGAAGATGTGCACAAGGAAGAAATAAAGAGAAGGTGGATTGCACACATTTGAGATTGTGTGTCTGTCTATTTATTATGAATGATGTAGTTACAAAATGGTATACAACCGGTTACAAACATCTCATTAGTTAAAGAACTTATGAAGTCCTTATTTAATAAGCCTTATATTCTAATACAGGGAAAATTGTGGAAAATGGTTTGAAAATAATGGAAAATCATTGTTTAGGTATAAAATGTCAAAACTGAAAAAAATAAGGCCATTTTGAAGCATTTAGGGCTGATTTTCTCCTACGTGAAATTATCCCCTGCGTTTTGTTAGGGTTTCGATCACAATTAGCTTTATTTAATTATTATACATTCATTTTTATGTTTTTTCAATGTTCATTGCTTATTTGAATTTACATTATTTGCAGCCTGCAGGTGTCTGATATTCTGAGTTCGTGTATTTGAGCTCGCTTTTATTTATTTTCATTGCATTCGAATTTGTTTTATACACGAACTCAAGTAACTCAGAGTCTCGACCTCTTGAATCACAATTTTGGTATAGTTTGTGTCACATTGGTAATATAATCGTTAGTCATCTTCCATTACAGTCAAATCAAGCTTTCTTCAAAATAAGAACTGCTAAGTTTTATGATATTCTGCAGCATATGGCAACATTCGTGATTAACACTAACAGCCTCTTACCGTGCCCAAATGTTCTCAGAAAAATTATCCTCTTTTATATATTGTGTGACTGTGAACTGTGAACTGTGACCGTCTTGCCATATACTGGCATATTAAAAAGTATTTCAGGTCTGCAGTCTTTTGTGTCTGTCTTTTGCCTTAAGTGTATAGTTTATTAATATGTAACTTTTGTCTGTGTGAAGTTGTGAAAATATACTTATGGGCCTATGGCATTCTATGAATCTATACATTCACTTCTCGTGCCATTTAACAATGTTTTACACTTAATTTAAGTTTATTTTATGAAATTAAATGTTTTTTAAAGTAGCGATAAAGTTGCCGATTAATGCCGATAAATTGCTGATTCCCGATTTCCGAGTCAAATTTTGGCCTGCCGATTAATTGTCGATAACGATTTTTTGAACTATGATTTAGATGGTGCTTGTATTATAAATGGGGCATTTGAAATGGTACAATCTGGAAGAGAGATTCATGTAAAACCTTCAATTTACTTGGGAGCTATTTGCATGCCACCTAGCTTATGCATTATCTATTTTTTTATGATGAAATTTTACATGATGACTTTTTCCATGTTGTATTTGCAGTATGGGAATGCTCCAGTCTCTTGGTTTCAGAAGCAGATTCGTCGTGAGGAAACTATCCTTTATGATCATTTATCTAAAGAAATGAATGAGTTGAATTCAATACGTTGCCAACGAATTCCAAAACGCCCTGGTGCCGATTGGCGAGATCTACCGGAAGAAAAGGTTTCCTACAGTTCCCACTATGAAATTTAAGATTAGGATGATATTTTTCAGTTTGATTTGAGTATACAAGGCATTAATAAGAAATATATTTTAATGGGGCTGTTTGTCAGGTTAAGCTTTCTACGGGGCAAATAGTTGATCTCATTCCTTGGTGCCTTCCAAATACTGCTGATAGGCATAATCAGTGGAAAGGTCTCTTTGGAAGGCTAGACTGGCAAGGAAACTTCCCCACTTCTATTACAGATCCACAGCCAATGGGCAAAGTAGGCATGTGCTTTCACCCTGATCAGGACCGTATTGTTACTGTTCGAGAATGTGCTCGCTCACAGGTAAGTGACATACCCTGTTTATATTTAATACACTAGATACTTATGTTTGTGCTTTGTAAATATACTATTTGTGTCTTATTGTTATATTTGATGTTGGCAGGGTTTTCCAGACAGCTATAAGTTTTGTGGTAGCATACAGAACAAGCACCGTCAAATTGGAAATGCAGTTCCACCGCCATTGGCAATTGCTCTAGGCAAAAAACTTAAAGAAGCAGTGGATGCCAAGAAATAAATGTGCCAGCTATAAATTTACAGAGGAATGTAAAATAAGCCTCCAGTTCTTTGGTATTTCTTGAGGTGTCTTAGTCTGTTATGTATTGACTGCTTTCTCAGGAAATGTGCATATGTCCATTTTCATGGATAGAGTCGTTCATTATGATTCTTTCCCAATGAAAAGCTTAATTGGGGCAGTTCTGTGTAAAAAGTTTGTGGAATCAAGTAATCCATCATATATGATAGATTTTTGTTGTTTATGTTTTATTTTCTGGCATCATTTTTTACATTCTTGATAATATTTGTTAATGTTTTAACAGTTACCACATTGCCATTTAGTAATGCATTATGTTAGATCAATGGATCTAATCACAATCACATTAACCGGTGTTCCATTTGGCAGGTTCTCATCTAGAAAACTAAAATGGGAATGACCAACAGCAATAATATCATATTATTGTAAATATCTCACATAGTGCAATGATTTGTTATCTAAATGCATGCAGGGCATGCTTGGGATTCAACAAGCACCCAACTTTGCTCATATATTTAGCCTTAGCATTGGGTCTTTTATGGCTTTCTTATCATTTTAGCCCCAACATTGGTCTATTATTTTTATGCACTAAAGTAATGGGGACGAATTAGAATTTTAGAGTTGGCTATTTAAAGATGTGGAGAAGGGACATGGGGCTTGGGCTATTGAGAGACACACATTGTAGTCATCCCTAATGACACAAGGATCATGATATGCAATGAAATTACTTAGATAGATTTGAATATCAGCAGCAATAGAACACCAAATAACATCAAAATATAGAAGAATTATCACAATATGCAAGTAGAATGACTTGACCACTTCAAAGGGGCAACCTCCAAACGACACAATAAGACTCAAGTGCTCAATATTACGATCATCTACTAGTCCCTAACTCCTATGTATGCTCTATTATGCTATGCAAAGCACCAAGACCGACCTATTAAGCATAAATGAATGTCATGCATAATAGAAGATTATGTTAGTCACAAGTTGGTCATTAATATCTTGATATATTGATGTCATATAGTGTAATTATTTTTGAAATGCTTGGATCTTGTTAGAGATTCGAAGGAAATTACATGTCTTTGTGTCATTCTCGCCATTCTAATCTTGCTCGATCTATACAAAATGCTTGTAAGATGGACATGACATATAACAATGCTTTTGTGGACTCGTCTCTCATGGATTGTGCATCAAGTTCCAAATTTTCCTTTCCTTTCTTGTAAATGATTTTAAAGTCATATCCCAACATATTTGATACCCATTTTGTTCTTCAAATGATAGTCGTTGCTCCAAAACGTATTTCAAGTTGCCATGATCTGTCTTCACCTAGAAGTGATGACTCATGAGATGTAGTGTCCATTGTTTAATTGCATGAAAATAATAGCCATAATTTATTTATCACAAGTAGGTTTTGATAGGTTCTTACCTTCGAGTTGACAACTCTCAACTATGATGAGGCGGCCCTCTTGCATGTGTATTAAACCTATACCACACCCTAAAGCATCATATTCGACAATGAAGGTTTTGGAGAAATCTAGGGTACCCACTAGTGGAGTGGTACACATGGCCTTCTTCAGTGTCTTAAATACCTGTGTTGTTTTCTTATTCCACTGAAAAAAGTCTTTCTTTAGGTTGACAAATATGCGATATTAACCTATAAGCCCTAAGAATCTCTTGAGGTTTTTTAGGAATCTTCTAGTCTCTGATAGCTTGGATCTTATGAGGATCCACTTTTACACCTTCCTGAGAAACAATATGATCCAAGTATTCTACATCCATGTCTCCAAAAGCACACACATAGAGGGCTTGTCATAAAAGTGTTACTATTCAAGAGTGTCAGAACCTTATTGACATGATGTAAGTGTTCTTCCCAAGTTTTGTTGTAGATTAATATAATATCAAAGAATATTGTGATAAATTTTCACAAAAATGACTAAAAGATTGAATTCATTAGATTCGGAAAGTAGAGGGTGCATTTGTAATGCCAAAAGGAAATACTTGAAATTGATAATGCCCCTCATGTGTTCTAAATGTTGTTTTGTGAATATCTTCATCACGAATTTTGATTTGATCATATCCCGATCGAGGATATAATTTTGTAAAATAAATGATGCAATGTAGATTTCACTAGTAAAACCTAGCGCGCTTAGCACATCACTCGGCGTAGAGACCGAGAAGACTTAAAGCATTCAGATCTATGACTAATATATCATTCTACAGTACATATTCAAATATAGATCTAGAGAATAACAGACTTAAGAGATAACCATGATGGAATCAAGCATGCACGAACCAATTATACTTAGGATTTGACACTGATTCAGCCAACACACTCCATTGCATTAAACATGATAAACACACAAAAACTTATTACAATAAATAGTACCATAGTATATGCACGCATCAGATTTGGCAAAGCATAACCTCACAATAATTCAGTTCTTCCATCCCCATATGCTACACAGTTCACTACATATTTATAAGGGTGGGGACTTTCCCTTCACCACTTATCTAATCCCAAAATAGGTCGCATGTATTATTAGCCACGCGTCATTACAATAATAGCCACACATGCAAGTGCGCTAACAATAGACTTCTTCTTAGTTAACTATCAGTTTGCAATTCTATCTTTAGCTTGCATCCATGCAAAGCGCTTTGTAGCCGATCCTCCAAAAATAACCAATGTGTGTCACACAAGTCTTTAACCAGTTTGTGTGTTCTGCACGCTATCTTCAAAAATAGATCCTCATCGTGAAAACGACTAAGTCCTGAATTTTTCTCTCTTCTCAGCGTGTGATTCCTTTCTGATTCTTCTGTGCTTTTGAATGCACTCTTCTCTTCCACGTGAACCTTATGTATGTTCTTCGCTAAGTGCAGATTTTAACGATCAACATTACCCCACACTAATTGTATTGCCACCGAAAATGGTTTGTCTCCAAAATGAATCAAAGAATGTGAATAAAGAGATAGAAATAATTTTATGAATAAAAGAATGTCTTTACCTGTAAAATATCTTACGCTTAACCGAGGAATCAATTCTGGATATTCTTCTTTTATTTTCGCCTCTAAAGTTTGCCAATCATTGAGTGCGACCTTTGCCTTTTCGGGATATCCACTGTAATTGACTCTAACTCATCTTTTGCAATCTCTCCTTTCTCATTCTACAAGACCAACACAATGTTGGACATGGCAGTCATTCTTCCTTCTAATAAGTCCATCTTTTGTGTGATGAGTTTCCCAAGCTCATCCAACCTTTCCTTGTGTGGTTCTTGAGTTGTTGTAAGGGCCTCGCGCTTCTGCTTGACAAGCGCTAATCATTATGCATGGCCCAAGGTCTCATCTTTCATGGCCTTTAAGACTTCATTGTCTTCCAAAATGGTCCTGGTTCTTATAATGGCTTCTGGGGCTGTACAAATGTTCAACGCTTGATCTGCTTTCTTCAGTTCCTCCTACAAGCTCTGAAGCAACCCCTCATATGATGTAATCTTTCTCATCACCAAAGCCTTTTCTCTCTCGCTTCCTGTGTTGGATCCTTTGGTTCTGGCATGCAGAGGTTCATCTTCAAGCACCAAGTCCACCAAGGTACTTACATAGTGCATTCTCTGAAGGAAACGTTTTGGGTACATTTAGCTCTAAGTGTGGCTTTGCTTTCATGATATTGTCCCCAACTTCCTCTGCCATGTTGATGAAAACAACGTTCTTCTCCTGTGCAAGTCTTTTTCTTGCTTTAGGTGCGTTATTTCTACATCCTTCGCCTTGATCTCTTCCCTCAGCGCCCTAATTGTTGTAGCCTTATCCATATTTCTTTGTGCCACCTTTGTTGAGACTTTTACCAAAGCATTTCTCACTTGTTCATCTAACATAATAATAGGCTTTACTGTTATGTGTCTGGCTTGAGGTGTCTTCTTCAACCTCCTTGATACACATGACTCTCACATACATCAAAGTATGGTTCGTCCATGTGTGCATGTGCATCGACCATGACAGTTGCTTCCTTGTGCACATGGTTGCCATATCTTCATCCATTAGCTCCCAGCCATACAACTCCTTTTGTGTCACTGTGCTTTGAAAATGGGTGCGGAAAATTTTACCTATGTCCTGATGTAGCCCATGACTAGTGGAACATATTCTCCACTTGTTCTCTTTGATCTTGGCCCCTTAGGAACTTGGGCTTCAAGATTTGGAGCTTGTTTACATTGTACCCTGAGAACACTCTCGGTCATTGTCTCATCTACCTCCTTTTCTCCCTCTTCTCCATCCTTCATTTCTTTTCCTTTGGTTCTTCCACGTTCTTTAGAGGTGTAGGGGAATTGGGCGCACTTTCCTCAAACTCTTCCGCCTCCTCATTCAAGCTTCAACTTCCTTCTTATTTTCTTAGTTGTCTCCTTCTGTGGAGAGATTGAGGTGATCTGTGCACTGATTGTGGAGTAGCACCTTGGGTCCTTGTTCTCCTAAATACTCTTTTGAAGTGGCGCTCTCCTTGTACCGCATCTAGGTCCTCATCATCTCCTTCTTGTGGTTGGGGTGGAGTAGTCGCACACTCAACTTCTTCCCTATTTGGAGGTTGTCTCCTTCCTCTATGCTCCAAACCACCACTATTTTCATGCTCCTCTTCTTCATCATCTACTTGTATTGTTTATGTGGGCTTAGGTTTGGAACATTTTCCATTGTATGCTTACCTTTTGGCGGCCCTAGGAGCGTGAACTCATTCTCCACATACTTAGTGTTCTCCATCTTGGGCTTGAGTTGTAGGTACACAAGTGCGTTTCTCCGGTGTCCCCAATTGCCAAGCTTACAGGCTTCATGCTTATAATATATGAGATAAGCCTCTCAATGTAGGCATTCCGCCTTAGATATACATATTTCTTTCTCAGAGTGTGGTAGTCACAATCTACCTTGTCTGCATTGAAGGTTAGGCGACGTGCATCCAAAAACTAGTGAATTGATGCCTGGAAATATCTGTTGTGAAGGCATATGGTAATTTGCACCATGGGCTCCAAGCCCCATCCTTCATGGCGAACCACGTGATGCAAAAGTGTTGGTATACCGTGAACTGCACTGCCTTCCCTACTACTGAAGGTAACTCCTTTGGTATGCGCCATTCTTCAAACGTTGCACGTCTATCATACCACTTCTCGCCCTCTACTTGAATGGTCCACTCATTGATCCCTCACACAAGTACTTGCCAAATATTTCACAGTGACTTGTTCTCCATAGGGTATTCCCAAATTTTCTCCTTTGGCCCATCGGGAACCCGATCTCCATAAACACCAGAGACAATAGAACAAACAAACCGATCTTCTCTCTGTCACTCTTCTTCAATGATAGTCTTTGTTATGTGAACTGGAGATGTTGTATATCACTCCTGTGACATCTTCTTTTGCTGATGTGTAGCCACATTGTGTTTACTTGTGACCATCTTTCTTGGTCATTCAACATTTTTCACTAAGTGTGCGGCTGCTTGAATGATTGGGTACTTCTTTAATTTATCAATGTCCATGTCATGCGAACCTTTGGTATCCCCATAACTCCTTCCTTGTCTCTAGGATTGCGGCTTCATCCATTAAATCACTCGTTTAGATCTACCCATGTGCCTTTCAACCATGTTCTTTGTTGAGATCAGGCAATTGTAATCCATACCCTGTGTCTGCAAAGTAAAATAAATCTTTGTGTACCCTGCTCATCAACAATGATACAATGGTTCATATTTCCCAAAGTAGGGGAGCTACATAATAGTAGTAAACCCAAGTTGCTTTAAAACTTCTCTCCAGTCATCGTAGACTATATACCGGTATGTCACTTGTGTGTGCTTTTTTTGTGTTTAATAATGCATCCAATTCCTTATTTTTAGATGTACGATGGTTGTAGTCACTGATCTTGCTCTGACGGAATGGGAATCCCATTCTGACCCCCGATACACCCTCTGGATACTACATTTTGAGAAATTACTCTCAGGGGTCATTTCAACCTCCACTTCGACCTTCTTCTTCCCTTTTACTCTGTTGGTGCTTTCTTCGGTGCCATCTATAACCTACAATCTTCCAACTTCAAATACTCACCTTTTATCTCCTGCAACGTGCAAACCCAAACCCTAGCTCGATTCAACATGCCCTAGTTGAAATCACGTGCCCTAGCTCTTTTACAATGCCTTGCTTCTCTCAAACCCCTTCAATCTATGGGGGGATGCAAGCTTCCTCTATGCAAAAAATATTCTCGTCACGTCTCGATTCACACTCTTCGCACCTGAATACTCTTCTCGCAACTCGGTCACACTTGGCTCTTTCAAATTATCGTGATTACAATGGTAAAAATGAACTCGCATCCCGTCCTTATATATATTTTCAAAAAAGTTAGTGCATTTATTGCTCCTCCACCTACCAACAATCCTCTCATTAATCAACCATTTTCATTCCTTTTGTGTGGTACATCTTTGCGCCCAAGTTATAACCTTTTAGCGTGCCCTCCTACCTTTTTAGCCATAGACTTCTCTTAGCGAGCCTCCATGAGCCCAAGTACCTCGCCAATGTGCCTTCCCTTGGTAGTTCCCCATGGCCTCTACTTACCTCACGTTATACTTGTTTCTTCATCATCTCCACCTATGGTCCTTATTTCCAGAAATATCCTTTTTCTTTCAATTTTCCAAATTTGGAATAACACTTATAATAGTTCCTTTCATGTGTGACTTATTTTCAATTTCATGTGGATATCATACCCTACCCCAGTAAGGGTATGTGGTCCTCTGCATAAAAATTCTCTAAATATTAATTAGCTTCAGTGCGTAAAGGTTATTACACAAAAATAACCAACTAAATTGACAAAGCATCGTGACAAAGAAGGAAACACATTAAGGAAATACGGAATTGTGTTATTTAAGTTGGAAATTTTACACAAGAAAACTTATTTATAGTAGAAAGAAAGCCTTCCGTTTATCTAAGGATTTCATTCATTTGGTGCCATCTGTTTCGTAGAAAGACAACAATGTCCTCTAATTTTGATGGCGCTCGTTGTGAACCTATATAATTATGCTATCATCATTATATCTTTAATTGTTTTTGCGTGTGCTCATCATGCTCGTATATTGATTGGATATATGGTTTGGTCCAAAATTACTTTTCCTTGGTTTTACCGCCAAGCTGTGAAATAAATTCTTGAAATAAGAGTACCTAGATCTGCATATGCGAAATCCCTTGTAAAATAGGTTTGTTTACCAAATATTTCATGCCATGTGATTTGTATAGAAGACAAATGGTGTAGCTAGCAAGTACTTATCTGAAATTTATGTAGCGCATAGATCATTGACAAAGCTTGTGCTTTGTAGTTGTGTAGTTTTTGTTTTGCGGGAGTCGACTTTCTTTCTACTAGCAAAATAGATAGGATGATTTATAATACCTTCTCCAGGTTGAGCCAATATTGTTCCAAGGTGTCCACATTTACATGAAATGGTTGGTCCCACGAAGGAAAAACGATAGAATAGGTGCGGTAGTAAGTTTCTCCTTTAATGTCTCGAATGCGCGATGTTTTGCGGTTCTCCCCCTATAGAATGTACCTTTCCTTTTTCAACTCCTCAACGGTGTGACAACTTTGGCATATCCTTTAATAAACTTCTTGTAATATCCTGTATGACCCAAAAATCACGCACCTCACTCTGATTGGTAGGCTCTTTTAGGCCTATAATGACTGTAACCTTAGTTAGATCAACCAACAAACCTTCCTTGCAGATTATGTGTCTAGTATTCCAAATGGTGTAGCAAATATGCACTTCTTGATGTTCAAAGAGATACTCAACTATCTACATCTTTCAAACATTAAGCAGATTGTCACAATGATCCTTAACTAATCCATACACCATCCAATCATCCAAATAAACCTATGTAAGAAGTTGTGAATAAACTCCTTGAATGCTTGAACAACTATGCGTGAAAATAAATACAGAGCACATTTTCAGACCAAAAGGCATCATAATATAGGTGAAGCTACCCCATTCAATAGTAAAAGTAGTCTTTTCCTGATCCTCCTGGGCAATCTAACTGATGATACCCAAAGAACCCATCTATAAACAAATAGATTTTACGTGCCTTGTAATGCCTTCTAGTATTTCCTCAGTGAATGGCGTAGGAAAGGGATCATCACACATGCTGACATTCAACTCCTGTAGTCCACATAGATCCTAATATCATCCATCCTTCTTGATATTGATCACCATTGACTAACCCATTTTGACTCATTCGAGGGGCTTGATAATTCCAAACTTCAACATTTTATCAATCTCTTCTTTGACCTTTTCACGCAAGTTGGGGTTCATCTGTAGGGTCTCTTTTCTAACTAGGGCATGCACCCTCTTTAAGCTTTATCTTCATCTCCCTAATGATTCACACGCCTTTAAGTTCATGGTACCCTCGAGGGAATAAGTCCTGATAATCCCATAGTAGCTCTATGATTTTTGCCACTTGAGTCGACCAATAGTCTCCAATTATGGCCTCCTTAGGCTTAGTATTGATCAATATTCACCTTTTTTTTCTTCATAGGTTCATGATAGGAAGGCGTGTGTGGTTATCTACTGCATTATCCAACACCTCACACCTACTACATTGAATGGTTTATATCTAGATATTCTACTTCTTCATCATCCACTAAGTAGACCATTTTCCCTTTTCTTTCTCAAGGAAGTGCGCATTGAAGTAGTGTGGCGTCGACCTTTATCTCTTCAACAAGACGCGCTCTGAGGTTTCCTTCATCCAATAACTCCTAAAGGAGTTCTTCAGCCTTGGCACTATCTCCCATAGTTAAGTGCTTTATGACCTTTAATGCTTCTTCCACTGGAGGCTTGGTAGAGAAGAAGTCAAATGTCTGGGTCATTCCTGCAATTAAATCCTGCCAATTTCCAGTCTCTCTATGGAGTTTTGCATATACATACCAAGCACACACGTAACCTTGTAAAGTGGAATAAAACTTGTGCACCTAGAGCGAAGGTGGTAAAGCTTCCCCCCCTCTGTCTAAAGTCTCTCACACTTCTGAACGTGGTCCTGAATAGGTTGATTACCATGATAAGTACATATTTGAGTAGGTGCATTGCTCCTGTAGAACCTAGTGTTAAGAACAATCCTAATTTCATTCCATCCTACAAGATTATCCTTGTGGACCACCCACCAGCGCGTTGTTGTCCCGCATAGGGTATATGCTAGCATATTCCTTCTCTCCAGCGGGTCTATCCACCATTATTCCATGGTGTGTAGGAATACCATAGGATCTCCTTCTCCGAGTGTAACAAGGTACCGAGTTGTTACCTATTCTCCTGATATAACGTGGTTTGTTGTCCTTAGGAAATATGCTCTTTATTGTGTGCCCTACCAACTCATAAGTGCTATGAGCCCAATCATCACAAGCAACACTTGTAGTATCGCTAATAGATTGTGCATCCTCCCACTGAAGGATTCCTTCTTTACATGGCTCAAGCACCTCTGGATCCTTGGATGGCGTGTACATAAATCCTATTCAGGTCTTCTTCACTCAAGGGCTCAACATAGGGCACAAATTTGCCATCTGTTAAAGGGATAATAACTCTTTCCTCCTTGTTTTCAAAGCTGATATAACCCTTATTGAACTAAAGATCAACATTATTTTCATAGCACCAAGGATGCCCCAATAGAGTGGGAAGCTATCTAACTTTGCCAGTGCTAAAACCTCAAAATCTCTAATGAACTTTCCTCCTTGTATGGTAATGGATGCATCTTTTAAAATTCGATGGGAGTGGCCTTAGTCTGATTAGCCATGAACAATACATTAGAGGATGGCTGCAATGGGGGTCTCCCCATTTGTTCCCATGCATCTAAGGTAAGAACATTGACTTTTCACCTGTATCAATCAATATATTACTCAATAGCCACCCATCCACAACAACATTCAGAGTTATTTCCTTGTCATAATCTAGGCTATGAGGGGGAAGATTTGCATGCAGGATCATCATCCAGTCTCAAAACTTGTGTAGAGTATTTCCTTTTAACCAATTCCCCAACAAGTGGAATGATATTCTCCTAGCGCAACAATTTGCACACTTCTCTCAAGTCATCTATATCAGTTTGGACCATCTCGATGCTTTCTTTTGCTCCATCTTTTGTGATTGCTCTTTTAAATATTATATTTCACCTGGAGATTTGAGTACCTCCTGGTTTCTGATAAACCTCCTTCGATGGGAGGATATGGGTACCATGCATGTAGAACCTCCTCCTTAGTGATGGTAGGATTTTGTTAATGCTTCTTTAGCGCGCTTGCTTAGCGTGGGTCAGTGATATTTACCTACAATGCCTTGGATTCTAGTTCAACTTGGGCATCCATTGATTCTCCACAGTGCGTTGTATCCTAACCATCCATGTGCCTTTATTTTCCTATTTATGTTGTTTCTTGCTAAGATGCTCATATAAGTTGGGCATTCCTCATAACTATGATTCTTTCCATAGAAAGAACATGTAATATTATGAGGACATTCATGCCTGTAGTGGTAGGAGATCTACATGTATAACATGTTCCATGAGGGAACTCACTTCTTCCACCACCACGGCCTCGTCCTCCAAATCCACCATGGTATCCTCGACCTCTGACCACGGCTGCCTTCAAAACGCCCTTCATTCCAATCATAGCGTGCTTGAATGTGATCCCGATCCTGATGCTCATTCTTGCCTTTAGAGTTATCTGAAACTCATGTATGTCTACACCAATATATATAGCATCATGGATCTGACCAATCAGCCGATAGTCTTCTGTGTCATGAGTCGTGGACCTACAAATTTTGTAGTAGCATGAAACATTCTTCCTTATCGCGCATTGTAGTAATGGGAAATGGCTAGCATCATGGTTTAGATGGCATATCTCATAGTCTAATAACAATGAGCACACTGATCTGGGGAAAACTATCCTTTGTGTGACCTTCCACTTCACAATTTGTGCACCAAATCCTGTGCGCGTCTCATGTGCTGAATTTTGCCGATAGTTTCTCCAATAAAATTTTTTCCATAGATGTGATATGTGCTTCTAAAAATGGGCTTACCCCAGTGTCTATACTTCCAACTGCCTCAGTGCGTAAGGTGGCTTCAAGTGCTTTGCATGGATCAGTGTATGTTTTATGTGATAGCACCCTCCTAAAAGGTGTAATCAGGCCTCCAACGAACCATTGTGCATGTTGGCTTGTGTGAATATCATAAGAAAGCTTAGATAACAAATGTTTTAAAATGGGCATCATACTCTCTGACACTCTCAGTAGTGCCTTGCTTAATATCCTTTGAGCACACTTATACTCTTCTGCTCAAACTCAGGGATGTGAAACTCTTTAAGGAAAACATCTTTTAAAGTTGCATAGTCTACGCAAGTCTGATCAGGGTCAAACTTTTTGTACCAACTGTGTGCGCCCTTGTAACATAGTAGCAAATTGACTTGCCCTACGCTCAGAAGTCATGATTCCTTTTTGCATGCCACAATATTTCACACATATATGTTCAACAACATATTTTATGCCCCTATACTCTGGAAGATGAAGAGACATCTCCATGTAAATATTTGGGGTTGGTGCGGACCTTACCCACCTGATCTAGAACCTTTTGTGTTTCCTCAGCCTCCAGAACCACCAGATCCACTGGAGCTAGAGCCACCTATACCTCCCTGATCCCAAACTTGTAGTTGGGGTCGACAAAAGATGTACTTCCTATGTGTCCCAATAGTAGTATTAAACTATACCCCAATAGTCTACGAGGTGTTACTACTCCCATAAGATAGTCCAAAAATATGTGCGCTTGAATTCTGTTTGAGATGATACACCCAAAAAGGTACTCCCATATAACAATGAAGTCATTTGCGCTGCCATTGTTGTGCCTCTTATAAGACTCGCTCCTACTCTCCCACTGCTTGAATTAGCTTGTTGACTATTTGTTGTACTAGATGTTGGAAAACCAAGCACAAGGGAAAGGTTTCAGGTGGATTCAGATGCACACCATGCATGGCCCAGGTGTCTCTCTTTGGTGCGCTTCTTTGTGAGGCCGAGGAGGGTTCCTATCATGCTTTCCCAAATGGGGGAGTTCCTGATGCTCGGGTTCCACGTCTTCTACGTGAACTTCAACTCCTTCCCGAACTATCTTTCTCCACAACGCCATTTGCTCTGCAACCTCCCTTACTTCTCTCTACCCCCTCTTGCGTGCCTCATTATACTTAAGCCACCTTTCCTCTCTCTGCCTCTCTGCCGCTAGGTCTACCATCTTTCACCAAGCCTGCTCTCCCCCCCGCATGTGGTGGGGTTTAGTTAGCCATCGGTTTACTCTCCAAATTCAAAGTTACCATCAAAATTTTGATCGCTAGTGGAATGCCCTGCAAGTAAGTTCCCCTTGGATATCGTAAAAACTAGAATTCAGCTACCTCTGGGCATGAATAAGTGGAAATTGAGTACTCCAAGATATAACTGTTCAAAACACCATGAGAACCACGTATCCACAACGTGAGTCCAAATTAGATCAACATCATAAAGGGCCTGAAATTCTTCCTATGTCCAGACAAGTGTGTGATACCTCCAATTTTGTTTAGATGCATAAGATCAACCATCACTGGAAAAAAAAGATAGAAAAGAAGCTCTCATACAAATTGTCATATTGATTTGTTCTACCCATGCATGTGTGTTAAACTCAAATCCAGTGTTGAACCTCCGTGTGTATTCTTCTTCTAAGTCATGTATCCACTCCTCAACACTTGCTAGGGTCAACCGGTATGTCTTCATCATGAACCATCCTGAAAAACAATGAAAAAGAGGTCCGACAATGGAACCAATGATGCAGCCTAGAATTCACCAGTAAAAGCCCAGGCATGTTGGCACATCACTCAGCCTAGACCGAGTGCTCACCCGAAGCAGTGCACAAAGGTACCAAGCCCCTCTTTAGGGTTGTTGTTGCAGGATGTTAGCATGATGAAGACTTAAAGCATTCAGATCTATGACTAATATATCATTCTATAGTACATATTCAGATCTAGATCTAGAGAATAACAGACTTAAGAGATAACCATGATGAAATCAAGCATGCACGAACCAATTATACTCAGGATTTGACACTCTGATTCAACCAACACACTCCATTGCATTAAACATGATAAACACACAGAAGCTTATTACAATAAATAGTACCATAGTCTATGCGCGCATCAGATTTGGTAGCATAACCTCATAATAATTCATTTCTTACATCCCCATATGCTACACAGTTCACTACATATTTATAAGGGCAGGGACTTGCCCTTCACCTCTTATTTAATCCCAAAATAGGTCTCATGCTATTATTAGCCACGTGCCATTACAATAATAGCCACACATGTAAGTGCGCTAACAATAGATCTCTCTTAGTCAACTATCAGTTCACAATTCTATCTTTATCCCACATCCATGTAAAGCGCTTCGTAGCCAATCCTCCAAAAATAACCAATGCATGTCGCGCAAGTCTCTAACCGGTTTGTGTGTTCCACACATTATCTTCCAAAAATAGATCCTCATCATGAAAATGGCTAAGTCCCGAATCTATCTTTGTTCCCAATGCGTGATTCCTTTCCGATCCTTCCATGCTTTTGAATGTACTCTGCTCTTCCACGTGAACCTTTTGTATGTTCTTTGCTAAGTGTCATATTTTAACTGATCAACAATAAACATTGCCATGTAACTTATCTAACAATTCCTCAATGGCAAGAATAAGAAACTTAGCTTTCACCATGTATTTGTTGAGATCCTCGTAGTTTGGACACATGCGTCAACCTCCATCCTTCTTTTATACCATCACTTTGGAGAAAAATAAGCACTCGACTATTGTGAATAATACTCGCTTTCAAGATATCTCCTATGCCATCTTTTTAATCTCACTCTTCTATAGATAATGGTATTGATAAGGTCGAATGAGTGGTTGATTATCCGGTACTAGCCGAATAAACATGATCATGATCTCTTTTAGGAGGTAACCATTTTTACATGTCCCCCTAAACAAATGAGTGTTCATTAATAATGACTTGTAGATCTAATAATATATGATGTTTTGATGGTTGAACTTCTAGTAAAAATAGTTGTGCCACAAACTCATATGCACCCTTCTTAAGTATTTTCTACATTTGATGAGAAATTACCAAATGTGGATTTTTTTCCTTCATCGCATGCAACTCAAAAGTCCTCCCTTCAGATTGGAACCTCATGGACAAATCCTAGAACTTCATCTCAACAATTCGCAAGATAGTAAGCCATTGGACCCCTAATATAATGTTTGTGCCCCCCATTGAAATGACATTCGTGGGGCTCTATAACAGGTAATATCCCATGGATAAATTAATATTATGACACTTTCCAAAACAAATAACTTTACCTCCATATGCAACCATGACTTGAAACTTTAGGGCTGGATAAATGAAGCAATTTAAGCATAAGGCCAACTTATGATTGATGAAGTTGTGAGTACTTAAGTCAATTAATATTGCCACCCTTTATTTCTTCACGAACTAAACAACCTTAAGGGTTTATGGGGTGTTAATTCTTGAAATGTAATGACAAGAGATGGTTGATATTCTTGACCTTAATGTAAGGAAACCTCTTCCTCTTCATCGGCTTCCTCCTCCTCATCTTCTCTTTCATTAAGGTACCAAATGTAGAATAATTTCTTTTCAATACATTTATGTCACTTACTCCACTTGCTATCATAATGGTAACATAGACCTTTTGCTTACTTCTCTTCAATTTGTTGAGGATTCAATCGTGTTAGTTGGTGAAATGATGGTGCGAGAATCATTTGTTCGTTGTGAGTAGTGAGACCTCATTCATTTTACAATATCTTTTCCTCCACATGAGGAGCAATTATCATGGATTCTAATATTAAACTTGAATTAATAAGGTGAACACCAAGTTGAATGTTATGCCGAGTCCACCTAATAAGAGATCATTTAGAAGATCTTATTAGATGGCATCCACTCGTAATGATAAATTTTGGAATTACTAGATATAATCCTTGATTGTCCCTATATTTCATATCCTAGTTGTATGGATAAAATAGTTCTTTGTAATGCTAATACCATAGCGTGTCTAGAGTTCATTAGTGAACATATACCAAGTAACATGGATACCCTTCTTTTTCTTTTGCTTGCACATCCATCTATACCAAATGAATTATTTTGGTTCAAGGATGCCATTACCACCTTTTGTCCACTTGGAACTTGATGTAGATAAAAAAATATCCATTTGGTTGATCGTGAGACATGATCATTCCCATTGAACTTGCACATTTCTACTTTTAGAATCATGTTCCACCACCGACTAGAAGATCCACTAGGTTGTCTGATAGATCCCCCTTGGTTGGTGTGATTTGAATATGAGTGTGTATTGCTTGAGGAACCCATGCGACTTGAATGTGAATTCATGCCAATATTCATGCTTGAGATAGTGAGCATCAACTCCCTCTTTGATTCAAAACTTTCCTTAATTTAACCCTTCGGTGCTTGAAGATTATGGGTGAGGTCATCTTTATTCACCATATTATTAACATTTTCCCAAAGATGGATGAATACATCTAATACCCCACAAGTTGAAGATTCATAATCCACATCTTCCTTATTTGGAATCATTCTGGGAGTGGTTTGACCCTTCATTTAGGCTATAGTTGATATCCTTATCGTGGCGTAGGGTTTAGGTCTTAGGGTTTCGTATGGTTATTGAACAGATAAAGAGAAACACATAGAACAAGACATAGCTATTTTTTGGTAAGCTTTCCAAAAATATAGGAATCTTCGATTTTTTTAAATTGCAACATATGGAGTGAATTTATGAAAAACATTAAAATGGATGTAACTTGTGTGAATTCGGTCAAAAGATCTTGAAATTTAGAGGAACCTTGAATGATTTTTCCACTTTAGTTAAAAATTGCAAAAAAAATTGCCACCTTTTGGGAGATATAGCCGAATCTTCAAAATTAGGGTTTTGACCTAATTTTAGCCCAAATCGAAGCTCTGATACCACTTGTAATGAAATTATTTAGATAGATCTGAATATCAGCAACAATATAACACCAAATAACACCAAAATATAGAGAAATGATCACAATATGCAAGTAGAATGACTTAGTCACTTCGAGGGGGCAACCTCCAAACCATACAATAAGACTCAAGTGCTCAATATGATGATCATCTACTAGTTACTAACTCCTATATATACCCTACCATGCTATGCAAAACACCAAGGCCGACCTACTAAGCATATGAAATCATAAATGAATGTGATATGACATGATAAAATGTGTATCTATGTTTTTGTAGTTGTTTGGTCCCTAACTATCGCTCCTTATTTTTGGCAATATCTTGAGCCTTGACCACTTTTGGACATTGACCATTAGGGTGAAAATGGTTGCCTTCCCACAAAAATAACTCTTTTTATTTTTGGGCCCTTCATGCCCTTGACCTTGTTTTGTTGAGTTGTACCTCTTGTGACATGCTTTTCCCCTATTGTGTCTTTAACTCTATTTTGTCGAGTTGTCTTTTTGATCGGGCTTTCCCTATTGTGTGTTATCTTGAGTGCAATAGGGTTTTATTTTTTTAATTCTATAAATATATAGGTGCATTATAGCATTCAAAGACAAGAATACAAGAGAGACAAGAAACAATTATGCATTGAGTTATGTTTTACTATACTAGAGTAATATTAAAGAGTATGATATATTCTATTTATGAAGCATTCCCATACCAAAAGCTTAGGTCTTGTATTTAAGGTACTAATATTTGAAGTGTATGTAACTAAAGAATGTTCTAATAAAACATCCTTCGTTTTTTTCCGAAAGGGGTAATCTAGACTAGGATAATGAAGGGGGCATACTAAAGATGCACACCTTGAGATTGTATGTTGCTAGAGACTTTGGAATAGGAATACGAAGCTCTACACTCTATAGAGGATATATTGGACCCCAAAAATTTTGTATTCTTTATTCTTGTGCCCCACATTGGGGTTGTGTTGGTGAAATAATTTGTTGCAATGCAGATTATTGGTTTTCACCAATGGTCATGGGGCTAAACCCCTCCTTCTTGGGTATGGGGAGGCTCTCATTATTGAATGTAAACTACCTAAAAATATGGGGTGGTTGTTAGGCTAGTGACCATTTTAGAATATTCCTCTAAAACCTGTGGCAAAGTTCTTATACAATGTACAAGGGAGGAATTTGTTGTGAAGGGAGGTAAAGGGGAGTAGGAGAAATAAGGAGAGAGGGTTAATGTTGTGAGTAGGAACTATCAAATTCTCACCAACCTGTATATAGAGTAGGTCCACATTCAATTAGAATAACACAACAATGTAAGCAATCAACAAGACTAACAAACTAGAGACACAAAGTTCTACATATTCATTAATCAAGGACACAAAGTTCCTTCTTGGTTATACAAGATCACCATGCTTGTAAATTTGGAGAGTAGAGAGGATAAAGGAACATAGACAAGGACATATAGGAAATGTAGCTTTTATTTCTTGATGTAGTAGTGATACAAAGCTCAACAACATACATCAATCTACATTTTTTGAAAAGGTGTATTCTGGGTGTCGGTTTGCAACAAAAATGGTCTCAAAAGTTTAGATTTTACTTCAGGTTTGCTCCATTTTTTGAGGTTTTTCTTCCACTAGAACTCTGTAGATCTGAAAAGGAAACTTCCCATGATAGAAATTTCCTCTTCTGCTTATAAATTATACAAAGCATCAGCCATTTTTTTTCTGCAAGTACTTTGTGTGACATGTTCTTATGATCATCTTTAAGGTGTTTTTGAGAAGGAGCTACGGTTAAAATCTCAAGGAGTTCTAATGAGGGTTTGCAAGATATGAGAAACTTTCCGTTTTGGGTATATGAAGTCTCGGGCATGTTTTAGGCAACATAACAACAAAGGAAGAGAGCTTGGGAGGGAAAAATAAAGCTTTAAAATTTAAAAATGGTGGAGTGTTTGAAAATGAATTTCTTTTGGTCTCGCTTGCACATCTTAACTCCAATTTAACTCAAGCATGATAAACTAAAGTCGGGTGGGGGTCAAGTACTTGAGTTGCATCGATGTAAAGGGGACAAAGGGGACACAAGGGACACCAAAGTGTGCTTTGCACTAGGTATTGACAAGTTTCATGTTGAGTTTCAATGTGAGTGTGATGCATTCTAACCCAACTTTGACCTAGACAACTTAACTAGAGTCAGGTGGGGGTTAGTGCTTGAATTACACCTACCTCAAGGGGGAAAGGGGATAGAGGAGAAACACAAGTGCACATTGCACTTGGCATTGACATGTGGCAGGCTTAAAATTTGACTAAGTGTGAAATTCAAGCCTCTCACTAACACCTTTGCTCATTAACTCACATTTAACTCAACTACATCAACCTAGGTTAGGTGGAGGTTAGATCTTGGGTTGCACCGGTGAAAGGGGAAAAAATGAACACAAAAGTCCACTTTGAACTTGGTTTAAGTACAACATAGTCTACAACACTTCACACAATGGCTTTTACATGGCGAGATAGTCCTTAGCATCCATCATATATACAACATACAACATTTTCTTCTTCAAAGATTGGATCGGAATCGGTTGAACCAGATCATATTTTTACACACATCTAAGTGGTGTTATGTACTTGGGAAGCAATTAAAGGTTGGAGGATGAAACCAAACTTTTCTTCCTACACTTCTTCCAGTTCTTGGTGTGAGATCACCTAAAAAACTTGCGGTGCACAATCAAGGCGGCGTGAGATTACCTGAAAAACTTGCTCTTCTACATCGTCTACAAGATCCTTTCTACACTATTTTCCTCATTATGGATCAGGTACACATGTTATTTTTTCATATTTCTACCTTTTTACATGCTTCATTACATACTTTTAACTCATTTTGATGTGTATTTGACTACTTGTTCGTTCTTCTCTTTTGTATGTCCATCCTTATGGGAAGCTGTAGTCAACATCATCCTACATCACAACAACATCAATCACACTAACATCGACATCAAGAATAGGTAAAATTGCAGCATCTACATATGCATTTCCACTCTAGGGTAATCATTATTATCATCACTTTTTGCACTTTCTCCTCTCTAGTTTCCACGCTCCACATTTTTATCATTTCATGCTTTCTCTTGTCTCTCGACACATTTTCGCCATCAATCTACATGGTTATCAAGTACACATATCTATCTACTTTATGTTATCAAGCATTCTCTCAACAACATAAAGTGGGAGCAAATATAGACACAAAATCACGCACTTTGGGTAATTATCTAGTCTTGATTGCATATTGTTATTCATATGATTCCTAAGTAAGAAAAGTACTAATCAACCCATGTCCTTGGCCATATTTACTTTCTTTCTATTTCCACTTTTGGTATTACACCCTTTTTAGCTCAAGTATATCTTTTCATACCTTAGCATTTCTCATCCGGACACCAACACACCAGCCGGGATGCAACGCTAGACGCCTTCATCCCCTCTAGGTGCCTTGACCTCTTTTTACTTTACTCACATATTTTGGGTCATTTCTAGCTGTTTGAGCATCTTATATTTTTGGTAGTTGGCCTTTTTGGGGTTAATTATGAAATTCAAGCAAGGGAATCATATAAATATAAATTTATGTGATTATAATAAAGGACCAAGCATTAAGCATTAGCTATCACCACCTAAGGTTGCATCCAAAGGCTATTCAAGAACATTCAAGCATCCATTCTAGCATCCATTCAAGGGAAAGGTATTGCATACACTACATAGGAAGAGAAGTTCATTCTATTCCACACACACATCTACTTACATCTTCTACATCTAGCTAATTTGCTCGTTATCAAGTGTGACATGCACAAGATCCACCTAGGGTACAATTCTACACACACACACCTAGAACTACATTGGGTTTGAAATGTAGTGCAACGCTCAGTCGTAAGTTCACTTATTTGATAACTAAGGACAATCGACCCCTCATTTGCATTCTTTTCTTTTTGGGATTTGATGTACTTGTGAGGGTTTTATAGGATATTCTTTCATTACAGGTTATTAACGACCTCTGAAAACATTGTGCGACATACCAAAAACCAAAGTCAAAGGATAACAAACACCTTACTACCAATCGAAGATACATTCTTAACATTTTGGCGAGTCACGAGGTTCTAGAGAGCAGGTCTATGACACCTGCAGGTGCCCTAGTCTAGGTAGATCATCAGCTCGCACATTTTTTTGAGGCTCTGTGTGACGTTTCTCCCTCTCTATTCACCTAGTCAACACTTGGCCTGACACAGTTCAAATTTGGTTGCAAATCAGCTAAGTCTTCTTACCCCTTCTTTGCAACTAGGTTTTCATATTTTATAGCTTAATTTTCTTGTTCATTTACTGTACTTAATTGATTATCCATTTTACTGCTACATTACAATTAGATTAGGCACTTATATTATTCATATTTTTCGTAATCACATGTAAAAATCATGAATATTGTTGACCCATATACATATCTTACTATATGCCTCCATTTGTGTCATAATATCTTTTACCATGGTATGAGACACAAATTCTATGATCCTAGAGCTCAAAATATAAGGTCCAAAAATCTCAATAACTCTTACCAAAGCAAAAGCCTACTTTTCAATTATAGTATAGTTCAATTCAAAACTTTGTAAGGCCTTGTTGAAGAATGAAATTGGATTTTCATTTCCTTCATCATTCTTATACAACAAGACTGAAGTTATAGTATGTTTAGATGTAAAAGAAAAGATTTGAAACTCCCTTTAGTATTTAGGACTCACCAAAACAGGGGCAAATTTTAATGCATATGTGATACCTTTAAAGTCTTGCATTGTCTTATCCCCCACCTGATGGTTTTATCCTTTTTCAACATACTTGTGATGGGAAAAGTAATTTCAACAAAGTTGGACACAAACCTTCTAACAAAGTTGATTTGACTAAAGAAAGTGTGGATACCTTTCTTTGATTGGGGAATTTACACCTTGTCAATAGCTTCAACTTGTTTTGGATCAATCATTACTCCTTCATGAGGCACAATGTGCCTCATTAATTTTTCCTTTTTCACACCAAAGTGAAACTTCTTAGGATTAAGATAAATTCTAAAATCCCTACATCTAATAAAGATTTTCTCAAGATGCTCCAAATGATCACTCCTTTTCCTAGAGTAAATTGTAATGTCATCCTGATAAACCACAATAAAATAATTAATTAACCCAACAAATGCAACATCCATGGCCCTTTGAAAAGTAACTCCAACATTCATTAAACCAAAGGGAATTCTGACATAAACATAAGCTCCCCAAGGAGTGGTAAAAGCAGTCTTTTATTGTTCCGATTCCTTAACTATCACTTGATTATACCATGAGAAACCATCCAATGTTGAAAGCATCTTTGAGCCTATTACCTTTTGTAATAAATTTTCCATATTGGGAAAAGGGTAATTATATTTCAATGAGGCCTTGTTCAAATTCCTAAATTCAACACACAATCTGATATCACCATTCTTTTTTTTTTTACTAGGAACCAGATTAGCAACCCAAGATGAATATCTAGTGGGTTGAATGATTCCTCCATCCTTGAGTTTCTTAATCTCTTCTTGCATTTTAGTTGTAAGGATGGGGTTGATTGGCCTTTTATTTTTCCTAAAAGGCTTAGTGTGAGGATCAAGGGTATCACATGCTAAAATAGATCCTCCCTATAAGCTTTCAATTCAAAATAGGATCAAGCCAAACAATCATGATATTTCCTTCACATTCTAATATAAGTTTGTTTTTCATTTACATCTAAGTTGTTGCCCAACAATTTTTTTCTAGAATCTTAGAAATTTATTAAATCACACTCAATTACATCTCTTGGACTATGGGTGAATTTATTCACAACTCTGCCAGCACTATCAAAAGCATATTCAAGGCATACAATCCTATTGGGATTGTATTAGTTTTTAATTTAACCATATCCTTTCCAAATAGAGTGTCTTTTCCTTCACAAGTCTCCGCCATGGGCTCTAGGTCTATTAGCTGATTAGAAAATTCAACCTTGCCATTTAGTAACTTCAAGATGTGATTTTCATCATCAAAAACTTGTCAATGCTCAACATTATTAGGCATAAAGGGTCTAACTAGCATTTCAACTTCAAACTTGTAATATGGGGACATAACTTCATTGCCATACTGAGAATCTAGGATTGCTAATTTGTTAGTAGATGCATTTTGGCTCCTTTCATAATATACAATATTGAAAGAATCAAACATCGCAATTAGATCCCAAGCTACATTGTTGTATTGCTTCAGCCTCTGACTTTTGGTTACATTTTTTTATTTGTTTCACAACCAATTCAGAATCTCCTTTGACAATTAGGTTCTTGATTTCATGTCTCCAATAAATCCTCAGATCGAGTATGAGTGCCCCATACTCTGCAATATTGTGTGTACACTCAAAACACAATTTAAATGAGAAGTTAAAGGATCCTTGGTTTGGAGAAAACAATACCACCCCTACTCCATTTCCAAAACTAGAACATACTCCATCAAAATACATAGTCCAAGGAGCATTGGGGTCTTCAAAATGAGCACCAAGATCAAGGCATTTATCATCAAAAATTACATTACAAAAAATTTTCATAGGTCGACATTTGTATACAACTCTTCATAGGATGCATTCATAGGGTCTTCTATCAAATTCATTAACTTGACTAATTTATGTAGCTTAATTGAATTTCCTTTCAAATGAATGGCTGCATATGATAGGTCCATTTGTCCACTACCTCCCACACTTGCTGCCCACTTTATTGACGATAAAATTTCTCATTTTCCAGGGAAATCAACAGCAACATTCATTGTCATGTACTTTCCAGGGTGGGCCACCAATTACACAACTAGTCCCCTTACACAACCAACAACAAGTACTTACCTTGAATCCATGACATAACATCTTCCATATGCAAATGTTATCTTTATACCAAGTTCATTCATGACCACCAATGGAATTATATTGCAAGAGCACTAGGATCAAACATGCAATTGTGCAAAATCTAACCATTAACTATCAATGCTATGTAAAAAGGATCAACATCCAATTGGATCTCAACCAAGATTTATGCCTAGATTTGGATCACCTACAAGATGAATTAGTTGATATTAAACATTTTAAATCAATTCTACTTAAAAGCAGATTTGGCTTATCTTGCCATTGTGAAAAGAGAGGGACAATTGCGCTTTTTCATTGAATAAAGTGGGTAAAGCCCTTTAGATCCAAATCTAAACCTACACACAAAAACACTTGAAAAATGTTAGTTTTTTTTTGTGGTTAGGGGACCTACCTCGGTCAAATCCCTAACCCTTTTAAGGAGATAAAAGACATTTTATTGATATAAAATGAAAAAATAGTAAATGAAAATGGCAAGTATACCTGACTCATATCGCAGGGCAATCGCAATTACATTTCGCGAGAATCACATAGAGATCGCAAGCCAATCACACTTGCAATTCCCGCTATGTTGAGATTTCACTAAAACAATGTTGCAGTAAGTTAGATATATCCTTTATGCTTCACATTTCCTTCTTCAAGACCTGTAAAATTGAGATATATGAGTAAGAGACCAAGAAAACTCAAGTATAATCTTAATGCACTATGAGTCGAGAGTGTAAGGATTTGGAATGAGGGGGTGAGGGTGATTTTATAGATTTGGAGTGCATAGGGGAGTGGGACACACATGGGTGTAATGTGCATTGGGCATGCACATGGGTAGGTGTGATGGGACAAAATTAAATGTGAGTGGGTGAGGGTTAGTAAATGAGTGGTGAGGTGTCTTTTAGCTCCATTTTGTGGGGTTTTATGATTTTTGGTCTTTTTATGTTTTATAATGTTTTTGGTATTTTTGAATAAGGGACCTTATGTGCAAGGTGTGTTTTATAGTGTTTACATTTCCCCCTTTTTGGGTTGCATGTTGCAGAAAGCAAGATGTAACATAAAAACTAAAGACGAGATGGGGGTCATCTAACCCTATGATGGTGGTTGTCGCAGTCACGGGCTTAGATGGTTGACTAGATAGACATGAACCTGGAAATGTGATCGATGGGCCACTTGGATAGATTCTATGAATGGATCAATATGTTGATTTTGTGAGGCGAAGACTACATAATCAATTGATTGATGATGACAATTAGATGTTATAGAATAAAGACGTGAAGGGTTTGTTTTTTATTCACCCCTCAAGTGATAGTTTTCAAAACTACACATTACCCCCAGATAATGCAAGACGAAAAGTGGTAGTTGAAGATGAGGTAGAAAATTGCATGAAAGCGTTAAGAAGTCGTGGTGAGTTGATTGATTCAATTTGATGGTGAATGGGTTAAGTGGGTGAGGCGATAAGCTACAAGGTAAGATGGGGAGCTACACAACAAGTGGGAGTGATCTAGGTGAGTTGGAGGTGAATCGAGTCAAGATAGATGAGTTAGAAGGGAGTTGGGTTGAGTTGGACGAGTTGGTTGGAGATTTGGATGAGTGGAGAATGAGAACCTGGTTGAGAAGGGAGAAGTTGGCTTGGGTGAGTTAGGCGGCATGAATAGAGCAAGCAACCTAGGCGATGTGAGTGGAGATAGTAATGTGGTGGGCTAGAGGAGTCATGCGACAAGTTAGGTGAAGTGAGTGGAGCATAAAGAGCTAAGGGTGAGCTAGATGAGTTAGGGGAGGGAGATCTTGGCGAGCTAGGAAGGGAACTCGATGAAATGGGAAGGGGTAGCTCAACGAGTTAGGGAGGGAGATATCATCGAGTGGGAAGGAGCTTGGTTAGGTGGGTGGTGGGAGTCATACCACAACTCGGTTGGGGATAGATCACTATAAAGACAGGGAGGAAAGGGATGGTGAGTTACGGTCGAATTGACCAAAAGGGAGTGGAGAGCTATGTGGGGAATGACAAGGAGTAGGCAAGCAAGAGCTCAAAAATTAGGGGCTCATCGAGCCAAAGGTATATCGAGGTTGGGTTGGTCATGGTAGCGATCGACAAGTAACGTAGGTGGAGTCGGAGATGAGGACCGAGTCATCGGGGTGACTCATCTAAGGTAGAGAGAGGCAAAGTGATGGTGGAATTGAGTTGAGCTCGGGTGATTCGGGGTCGATAAGTGTGGGGAGTGGAGTCACACGTGATACTAAAAGGTGTCAAAATGAGTGGTAAGGGATCAACGGTCCAAGTGGAGTGAATGGGGAGGAGTATGGTGTGAGTGAATGTAGAATAAATCACAAGCGTGACTCTTTTTAGGCGAGGTGAGTTGGATTGGTTAGTGGATGAGAGTTAGGGAGAAGAAATCCATCACTATGTTGACTAAGTTGTGAGGGGAAAGGAGGGATCATAAAGGAGTGTTAGAGAGGAGAGATCGGGACAAGGTGAGAGGGCGAGTTAGGTCAAGTTTGAGGAAAGCGATTGGGGTTGGATTGGTTGTTGTTGTGATCGAGTTAGGCGGAGGTGGGGTGAATGGCCAAGGTGAACAAGTTCATGGGGCAACTTTAAGTTTTTTTATTTTTATTTTTATTGTTTTTAAAGGGTATAGTAAGGGTGAGGTGAGAACTAGAGGAGGGTACCTTGACTAGGGAAGATGACATGAAAAATAGAAAATGGTTAAAAACATAAATGATGTAAAAGAAAGAAAAATGCAAAATGATAAAAATAATGTGATGATATCATGTCATGGAGTGAGGTAATATAAAAGTGTGTAGAAGGTATGAGATGCCCACGAGGATGTTCTATTCGGTGGAGGTGAATTGTAAACATGTAAAATGATCAAGTTCCAATGATGAAGTACAAGCATTATGTGGGCATAGGAACATGAATGTGTGATAAGTGTGATGGTGAACACATGATAAATTCAAATACACAAAACATGAGATAATGAGTGAGCTAAAACAGATGCTTGAACAAGGTCTAAACCATACAAGGCAACATACTAACCCTACGATTCATGCGAGATATGGTGTGTGCACATGAGAGTTACTTAATCTCTTGAAATGAAGACCTATAAGATAGTGAGTGAAAACATAAGCCAACGTGTAGGTGTGAGTGAAACAAACAATTGGTGAGTAGTGAAATGTAAGGCAATTGTAAGTCATGCATTGCTCTGCTTTGCTAGCAGGCATCCTTAGCCCCGACGGAGATACATTTGATTCTAGTCACAACATTGCTCTACTTCCAACTAGGAATCCATAGCCCAGTAAAGATACTAGAAAGACCCATGAGAGAGATTGTTTGATATTGCTTTTTTTTATTCTTTTGAATTTTGACTATTGCTTGATTTTGATTTTTTTTTTTTTTTCATGATATTCAATTCTCTCTATTTTCCAAGTGGTTTAGAACCACTAGTGGCTTGAGTGGAGGGAATGGAAGTGATTGTGGAGATGATAATTAGCACGCGTAAACAAATAATTCCTTGGGGTATTCAAACAAGTTGTTAAGTGTGTAAGCGTGCATGGATCTCAAAGAGGACAGTCATTCTTAATTCACCGAGTACGGGAGATCAAGTTCAAAAACTGTATTAGAGATTATTGACTCATAAAACGTGACAACAAGATGATCAAAGTGTTCACCAAAAGTTGTGAAACAAACCAAAACATGGAATGTGAACGAACTGTAAATGAAATGTGTAGCAGTGAACAAAGAATTGAAATGAAATATGAATGAAGCAAATGTGGAAGAACATCCATGGGCAAGTGTTGTTTATTGAAATTTTTGAAATATATGGATTTTTTTTTAAAGATGTTTAGTTGTGTGTGTTTGTGTTTGTGTGATGTGATGATGATGTGTAGAATGTGCGGAGAATCAGGTCATGTTTCAAATCTAGGCTTGATGAAGATAAACCGAATGTATGGAGTGTGTGGAATGTTGTAATGAAAGTGAATGAAAGTCCCCCGATCCAGTATAGAGACTAGGTGAGTGAGAGACATGATGTATAAAATCAAGCGATATATAAGATAAATAATGGGAGTGGTGGGGATGTTTTTATGGTGAGTGAAGAAATAATGCCAAATAGAAGCTACATAATGGTGGTTGGTGAAGAACATGAGCATGAGGAGGAAATACACAAGAAAGGTGATGAATGTGGTGAATGTGTGAGGGTGTATGGTGGTCAAGGACATGAGAATATATCAATGGTGGAAGATAAAGTGTGATGAATTATGTTGTGAGTGATGATGTCATGTAGAGGAGGGGTGATGTTTAGAGGAATATTGAGAGCCAATGGGGTAAAATTGTGATGAATTAGAGTAGTAATAGGAGGATGACATGGAATGGGAAGAGGTATGTAAGAGGGAATATCAAACAAATGAGAATGTGGGAGAAAATTAGAATGATATGGGGGTGTAATGGGATGTGGATGAGGTTTATGAGGCTGTGTGTAAGAATAAAGGGTCGCGTGGGTGTGATTGATGATGTGTATGAAAAATGAGGAGCAAATAATAAAAATGGATCTTGAATGAGTGGTGATGAATGCAATAAGGTGTATGTGAAAGAAAGCTCCAAAGGAGGTGAAGCAATGGGAGTATGTAGAGTTGGCTTGTGAGGAAAAGATTAAATAAAATTTAGCTAGGAGTGTCGGGGAATAGATGCGAGAGGAATGTAAATGACCTTGATAGATGGTAGAGGATGTAATGAGAGGTGCCACAAGCAAGAACAAATCTTAAATGAGTGGCGAAGAAAGTTGAAGAAGTCTATAAGGTAGGTGAAGTGATGTGTGGCACCATATGTGATGAAGAGTGGAATGTAGATGTAGTAATGGGTTGTGTGATAAGTGGAGTGTATATGAGTGAAGAAAATGAAGAAGTAGAAGTTGTGGTGGGAAAGATGGAATCACATGATGATATAGATGGTTGAGAGCTAGATAGAGGTGGTGATAATGTGGAAGACTCCGAAAGGATGAGGATGAAACCACGACCATAGTGGAAGTACATGATAGTGGAGATGGATATAAGGATGATGTAGATAATGAGTGATTAGGTGAGAATGATGGTGTTGAGTCTAAGGTGGAAGCATGTAATGGAGTGGATTGGGAAGTGTTTGATTTAGATGATGAGACACTAAGTGTGTATGATGATTGTGATGTAGTGGGGAGTGATGAATCAGACAATGGAGAGGTGATAAGTGGAGAAGAAGTGGGAATAATATTGTGTGAAGTGATTAGATGGGTGTTAATAGATGAAGGTGGAGGAGATGGTGGTTCAACGAAAGTGTCCTTTTGTCGAGAAGGTCTTGAATGATGTTGCGGATTTGAGGACATGAGTCAATGGAGTAACTATCAATACGATGGTAAACACATGTGTCATGGGAGGAATGCCATAATGGAGGGGGCGGTTTGTGAGAAAGAGTGAAGAGATTGTTGTAAATTAACTTTTGAATAATAGAGGAAATTGGCTTGGTCAATGGAGGGAATTTATGAGGGGCTTGAATGAGACTAAAAGCTTTAGGAGAATGTAATGGATGCAAAAGTGTGGGTGTAGAAAATTATGAAGTGTGAGGAGGATACGATTGGATGACATTGTGAACATGGGAGTGTAATGGTGTGGTAGGTGGTGAAGGAATGGAAACATGTGGCAAGGATAAAGGACGACCAAGATGGACATTCAAGGCGTTATGCCATGTGCACAACCTCATCAAATGTGCATATTGGATTAATTTATAAGTGGTGGGAGATGTGATGGACGTAACTTTTGGAAAAGAGGTCAATGAGCTCAGATTGTGGGAGGGGAAATGAGAGGCGGCGAACGAGGGCATGCCAACATGCAACAAATTCAATGATGGAATCTTTATGGGATTGACAAAGCATGTGAAGTTCAATTATCATTTCTTTGGGTGCGATATGGATGGAAAAGTGAGATAAAAAGTTATGTGAAAGTATAAAGACTATGTTGTGGGAGGCATGAGTACCAATCAAGTGAGCGACCATCGAGTGAAAGTGGAAAGTGTGAAGAAGGAGAACATCATCATGTTGGATAAGGTGACATGTGTAGCGGAAGAGATGTAAGTGGTGTTGAGGGTCCTTGGTACCATAAATTTTTTAAAAATGGGCAATTTGAAATGCGGTGGATAGGGATGATGATGCGGCACCAAGGGGTGAATAGGCTCATTACAAATGGTGTGATAAGTCGGTGAGAAGAAGTCCCCTAAAATGTTGGGACTTGAGATTAACAATGCATTCAAGAAGGTGTTGATGAAGCAAATTAGGGTGTGAATGGACATGAAAATGGATATAAGCCATGGGAAATGATAGTGACTAGGAATTTGAAACACAAGTGGAACAAGTAAACCAGATGGTGGGACCAAAAAATCATAGGTCAATCACAACTACGAATGGCTCGGGGTTAAATCAAGAATAAAAACAAAATGCGAGAATGAATGCTTTAGAAGGTGTCGGCCGATCGCGGTTGTAACTACATCTAGGAAACAAATGGGATGTAAAAATCACAAAGACAATCACAATTGTGACTAAGCCTATGAAAATCAAAAAGCATAATGGATGACGAAACATGTACAATAGTGTGAGAATGATCTATGAAGAACATAAACAATCACGGAAATTGTGACTCGAAACATTCAAGTGGAATTTTTTTATGAATGTAGTAATGTTTGCTTGTCTCGAGGTGGAATAGAAGTCGAGTATGTTGGATTACTATAAAATGTTCTCTCCCTAAATACCAAGGACTAGCCAAATGTGTAATAAAATGTGTAGTTCATCCCGATTTATTCCTTTAAGAAAACAAATGTGTTTTTAGGTTTTTACAAACACAAAGTTACAACAAAATCATAGTTGAATCGCGGATTTTATGATTTTTGTATGAAATCACAACGTAGTTGCGATTACAACCGACTCTACAACCTAATTGTTTTATTTATTTTTGGATTTTTAGCATATTTGTAAGACAATATGTTAGATCTGTAACATATGTTAGAAAAATGGTAAAAATATTTATTAGAGAAACCCTAAAGAAAACATGTGTTAGATTCATAAAATAAAAAGAGTTACCCACAACCAAAATGGTCCCACCATGGTTGCCAAAATATATGCCTAGATTTGGATCACCTACAAGATGAATTAGTTGATATTAAACATTCCAAATCAATGCTACTTAAAACATAATTGGCTTATGCTTCCATTGTGAAGAGAGGGATAATTGTGGTTTCTTTCATTGAATAAAGTGGGTAAAACTCTTTAGATCTGATTCTAAACCTGCACACAAGCACACTTGAAATTTTTTTAGTTGTTTTTGTTGGTTAGGGACTTTCCTTGGTTAGAACCCTAACCATTTTAAGGATAAAAGACATTTTATTGATGTAAAATGACAAAACAATAAATGAAAATGACAAGTATACCTAACTCATATCATAGGATGATCAAAGTAGTGTTTCAATGAGAATCGCACAAAGATCGCAAGCCGAGTCATATTTTTGATTCCTGCTTGTGTTGAGATTTTTTCTAAAACAATGTTGCAATAAGTTAGATCTATCATTTGCCCTACACCTTTCTTTCTTTAAGACTTGCAAAACCAATATATGTGAGCAAGAGAGAAAGAAAAATCAAGTATATCTTTAGTGCACTAAGAGTCATGGCTAGAATGAGGGGGGTTAGGGTGCTTTTATAGATTTGGAGTGCATAGGGGAGTGGGAAACACATGGGTGTAATGTGCATTAGGCATGCACATGTGTAGGTGTGATGGGACATAATTAAATGTGAGTGGGTGAGGGTTAGTAAATGAGTCTTTGAGGTGTCTTTTAACTCCATTTTGTGGGGTTTTATGATTTTTTGGGTATTTTTGTGTTTTATTATGTTTTTGGTATTTTTAAATAAGGTAATTTATGCACAAGGTGTGTTTTCTAGTGTCTACACAAGGATGTGCCTAAATAAACTTCAGGGGAAGGTTCAACATTTTTTAAGGCTCTTGACCTCATTTTCAAAAACAAGAAAAGGGGTTTCTCTATTTGCAATAATATCTTCATTGAATCTCAAATACTCAAATGCCCTATTCATATGCTCATGAATCATAAGAATCTCCATCAAAGGAACAATTATTTTCAATTGGATTAGGATATGAGCCATGTCATAAACATTGTACTTGGGAAAAAATGTATTTAGAGGGTGAGTGATCACCTTTTGAGATGGTAAACATTATTTCAAAATAGAAAAAATAGAGGGTACATTGGGATTGGGCTCTTGAACATGGGTTTTGCAAGGCAAACTTTTCCTAGGGGCACCCTTTGGGATATTGGTCAACAAGGGAATATTATCCTTGGAAGCATGAGTAGAGCTCTTTGGTTTAGCATGTTGAGATGAAGAAACAACCCTTCTATGTATTTATTTAATTTTATTTCCACACTTGGGATCAATAGAGGATCCATTTCCTTGGTCGAGGGCACTTGGTTTCTTACTTCTCAAGTTGTATTCCTTTTCTTGAGCCACTACTACATTGATCAATAATTGTCTATCCTCCACTAAAGGGAATCCTTAATCATTAAAGTTCTCAAATACTCAAATTCATGATTAGGAAGTTATTAATATTGAGTCATATTAACTTCAGAGTCAAATTCAATAGGAAAATAACATACCTTATTCAAAACTATCCAAAATTCATCCACAGTCTTGGCACACAACAGATCTACGGAAGAAACTCAATCTTTAAATTATAAGAGCTCTTCAAACATCAATCCATCGTAATCTTACGGGTATGCTAGGAAATCCACTTGATCACAAGGAACATGGGGTAAAAGGCATTTGTCACACCACTCAATGATGGGAACTTCCTCAACTACTAACACCCAAGCACCTAAAGGATCATGGACCCCTTTAATATCTCTAAATGCTTATTATCTGTCATCCTCACCCATGGGTATCTTTCCTTTATCATCCACGCTTCCATGAGGTGTTGGTTTATTTTGACTATGATTATGAGGACCCATGGAAATACCATTTTCTGCTCTAGCTAGTTTATAAGAAATTTCTTTAACAACATCGACTAGAGTCTTTATTGTTTCCTCGAGTAGTGGATGCCTTACTAGCTTGTTGCTTATCATGGTTCACAAACTTGACCCCTTCTATTTTAGGAGGTTTACCAGCAACCTTAATATTGTTCTCAATTTGGATGGCCATAGAAAAATCCTTCCTAAGATTGGCATGGGCCTTATCTCTTAGGTAATAAGTTACTTTCTTATCAAAAACATCACAATATTTGATTAAACAAGACTCATTACTTGGCCTAAGAGTGACTAGAAGTCTCATCAATGTCTTATTGAACTTGGTATTGAAGTCTTGCACACACTCATTAGGATTTTTCTTGATATTCTCAAATTCATCAAAGAGAAACCTAGGATTTATTCTATCACCATATTAAATCCTAAATGCATTCATCATCTCATCCCAAGAGTTAATACTCCCACAAGGTAATGCATTGAACCATTCTCTAGCATCTTCTTCAAGAGTATGCATAAATAAATTTAGATAAACATCCTCATAATCATCAATGATATTCAAAAATACCTAAGATGTTGTTCTCTAGAGATGGAATTATTACCTTGAAACTTGAGAAATATATTTCTCACTTCATTAGGGACCTCATTAGGATATCTAGGCATGTCCTCAAAGTTGATAGGTTTGAAAATTTGGACTATAAAAGGAGAGTGTGACGGAGGATGATCCATATTGTGACCAACTAGATTTTCAAAAGGGTGATCAACTGAGTTTTGAACAAGTGGTCTATGAGCCAAAGGAGTAAGGTTAATATTGTGGTGATTTATCAAATGAACACCCTCAACACCAAAGGTTCTATTCTCAACTATAATCTAATGGGTGGGATCATGACAAATTTTATTAGATTTAGGCACAAAATCTTGTTGAAACATTAAACGAAATTAGTACACAAGGCTATTTGGTTTAAAACTATCAAAAGAACTAGAATAATCTTCAATTAAAGGGGAATCACCAAGATCAAAAGATTGAATATCCTTACCTTTTGAGCCTTGACCTTTCATCGATTTCCAAACTTTCTTCCTTATTCTTTTGCAATGCATCCAACTCGGGAAGAAGTTTCTTAGTAGGATTTGATCTAAAAGAGGACCTCAATCCTTCTAGCTTTGTAGATGCGGGGTTACCAACAAAATATAGTAAATAATATAGCACTAGTCAGACCCAGAACTCAAAATGGAGTCACCACTAGAGATTACACTCTAGACAATGTAAATTAGCATGAAAAATAGACTGAATCACACTTCCACAAAACACGAACTAATGATTCCTTCATTAAATTATGTGAATCCAGATAAAGAGCATGTATACTTGAAACCATAAATTTTTTGAGCGAGATAAACCTCTCTTGAACCTTGGGAACAATTAAACCTTACTTCAATTCCCAATAGAGTCACCAAGAAATATTGTTGTTGACCAGAAAATAGAACATGCAAGGACACCACAAACTAGCACACTTAGGATAATTCTTGATCAAACCCTTGAAAACAGTATCATAAATGAATTGAGACAATTATATCCCTAAAAAGGATGTCAATTTGAGTGTTGGTTCCTAATATAACACCCTAAGAAGAATTGATTTCAAATGACATGAACTAGAGGAAAGGGGGTGATGCGGGAGCATCATAAAAATACTCAATTTTGGTTTGAATAGGATGGATACAAGATTTTAGGAGGTTTAGTAAGTGTTTTGGTCAATTCAGATAGTTGAAGTTGTAATAAAAGCTCATTTAGAGTTTCCCTCCAAAATGGCTCATTTGAATATTTAAATAGTATTTGAGTCATGTTAGTAGGTTAGTAGGTTTAATTGTTAGTTTAAGGGGAATAAATGATGCATTAGAGACATAAAATGTGTGTACACCTAATCCATGTCTTAACTAGACCCTATACCTTACTTGGTTAGGCTAAACATGGTTAGTGATTAAGAAAATATAGAATTTATAGATGCCTAATATTAAATATGTTAGATGCCTAATACTAAACATGTAACAATGAAAATGACATAAAAATTAAGTACAAAATAGACCCAAGAAAATAAACAATTAAGATTTGAAACCCTAAATGCAAATGAGGAGATAAAATGACTTTTGATTCGCTATAATCCAGAAGGTGCACAAAACTAACGAAATGGAAAATGCAAAGTGTAGACTATCGCAACGAAGCCCATAAAAATGTAGAGGTGTCAGAATATGCTGGATTGGGGTGCCTATAGAGGGTCATGGGTGACTGGGAAATGTAATCCTATTTTGGGCACCGTGATCGCTCAAAAGCTCGAAAACCGGTTTTGTTGGGTCACAAGATTTTCGTTGTCCTTTGTTTCTTATCGCTAGTATGTCACACCAAGTGCACAGATGTCACCTGTAACCTACAATAGAGAAAATGGCTTGCAAAATCCCCAAACACATCAACTCCCAAAAAAATGTAAATAAGGGGTCGACTATCCTCGATTGTCATACGGTGGGCTTACGACCGAGCACTACAAGTACATCTTGGACCCAATGTAGTTTTATGTGCGTGTGTGTAGAATTATGCCCTAGGTGGCTCTTGTGTGTGTCACACTTAATAGTGAACAAGTAGCTAGATGTAAGAAATGTAAATAGATGTGTGCATGAAAGAATGAACTTCCCCTCCTATAAATGTATGCAGAAGTATCAGTCCCTTTCCCTTGTGTGTGGATGCTAGATGGATGCTTGAGTGCTCTTGTAATGGCCTTTGAATGCAACCTTAGGTGGTGATAGCTAATGCTTAGTGCTTGGTACCTTATTATGATCACATAAATTTATATTTATATGATTCCCTTGCTTGAATTTCATAAATAACCCTAAAAAGGTGACTACCAAAAAGATAAGATGCCCAAACAACTAGAAAGGACCCAAAATATACGAAAAAGTACAAATAGTTCAAGGGCGCCCATAAGGGATTTGGGGCGCTTGCGCTGGCATCTGGTTGGGTGTTGGTGTCTAGAGTGAGAAATTTTGAAGTATGAAAAAATAGACTGGGATAGAATGAGTGTAAGATCCACAATAGAATTAGAAAGCAAGCAAATATTACCAAATACAGGGATTAATTAGTACTTTTCTCGTTTAGGAATCATATGAATAGTAGTATGCGATTAAGACTAAATAGATACACAAAGTGTGTGATTTAGTGTCTACATTTTCCCCACTTTATGTTGTTGAGTGAAAGCTTGATAACATAAAGTAGATAGAAGATGCGTACTTGATAACCATGTAGATCGATGGTGAAAAGCATGTTAAGAGACAAGGAAAATCGTGGAATGATAAAAATGTGAAGCGTGGAAGCTAGAGAAGAGGAAGTGAAAAGTGATGATGATGATGACCCTAGCAAAGAGCATATGCGTAAATGTCGCAATAGTACTGTTGTTGATGTCAATATTGATGTGACCGACAATGTGATTGATATTGTTGATGTGATGTGATTATCACTTCCCACAAAGGACATGTAGACACAAAATCATTATCTAGTCCTGATTACATACTACTATTTACATGATTCCTAAGTATGAAAAGTAATGATTAACCCATGTCTTTGGCCATCTTTCTTTGTTTTATGCTTATGCTTCTAGTCTTACACTCTTACTTGCTTAGTCTGTCTTTTTACCTTTTAGAAATTGTCATTCGGACACCAACACCACCATGAATGTCAATGCTAGGCACCCCCGTCCCCTCTGGGTGCCCTTGTCCTCTTTGTACTTTGGTCACACTTTTTGGGTCCTTTCTAGTCGTTTGAGCATCTTATATTTTTGTTAGTTGGCCTTTTTGGGTTAATTACAAAATTCAAGCAAAGGAATCATATAAATATAAAGTTATGTGATCATAATAAGGGACCAAACACTAAGCACTATCTATCACCACCTAAGGTTGCATCCATCAAGGCATCTAGAGCTCCATTTGCATCCATCTAGCTCCATCACAAGGGATAAAGGTTGGTTCATCTGCATCACACTTCATAGGAGGGAGTCTATTTTTTCCACGCACACATTATTTACATTCTACATCTAGCTACTTACTTGTTACTTCAAGTGTGACATGCACAAGAGTAACCTAGGGCACAATTCCGCACACACACATATAACTATATTGGGTCTGAGATGTAGTGCAACACTCAGTTGTAAGTCCACCATTGTGGTGGATGAGGACAATCTGACCCCTCATTTTACATCTTTTTTTAAGGATTTAATGTCTATTTGAGGGTTTTATAGGTGCTTTCTTCATTACAAGTTTACGGGTACCTTGGCGATCCAAGTGTGACATACAAGTGATAAAAGGTGAACATGTGTGAACATCTTGCGACACCTCAGAGGAGGTTTTCTAAGTATTTCTGCAGACCAGGGCACCCACAAACAAGACCAAGGTGCCCATGGGCACCCCCATCCCTCTCCAGACACCCCAGTCCAATCAAATTCTCTAGATATGAAATTCTCCAGGGCTTCATGTGGCGGTCTTTCATCTCTATTCATTCGGTCACCATTGCAACACAATCCAACAATCTTTGTGAATTGGCTAAGGCTCTTCTAACCCTCTTTACAATTAGGGTTTCATTATTTATTGCTTAGTTGTTTGATAGTATTTATGTATTGCATTATTCATTTATTTACTTGCTATAACATTTAGATTAGGCTATAATTTTACATTTTAGCATAATCATTTTGGTGAACCCGAACTTAATCTTCACGCTCTTAGGATCCCCATTCTTTTCTTTGATTTTCTTTCTCATTCTACAATTTTTCCATCATGAGTATCTCAATTAATTAATTCTTTCTTACCAATCTTGATTTAAGGCATAGAGTTCAACATCTCCTCGCTACTACTCACATTCCTGTTGATATGCATCTAGACTCGGTTTATCAATCATTTGTTGATGCATTTTCTCAACATATTGCATTCCCATCTAATCCTCAAACAAGTCTTATAATTTTGACAATGATCCACCCTTGCATATCATGATTCACATTTACAATATGGGTATCAAGCGTACTTTAATTGATAATGGATCTGAACTCAACCTATGTCCTATGTCATTCCTTGAAAAGATAGGTCTTTCTGTTGTTAATGTTAGTCCATCATGTCTTTCCCTTCATGCATATGATGGTTTTGTTCGTCCATGCATAGGTCACATTACTCTACCTATCATTGTAGGGCCAAAAACCCTTAACATTGTATTCTTTGTCATTGACTTTCCAGTCTCATATAAATGTCTACTTAGTAGGGCATGACTCCATACCATGTAAGTTGTTGCCTCTACAGTACATCATTGTGTCAAATTCATACATGAAGGCATCAAATATACTCTTTTCGTGACCATCATCCATACAAGTATTTTGACTATGATCTTCATACCAAACTTCCTACTCCCAAACCGATACTACTAATGACCATCAACTATGAACGAAGCGCCTCATTTGCCACCGCTTGAAGGTGTTATTTGCATGATAGATATTGTTTCCTCCACACCATCACCTCCACCCACTACTACTACTACTATGATTCTTTATCGGGGTTTGTCCGGTCTACCATCGACATCGATCTATCTTGTGCACCTTTACATGCTTGACATCCATTAACACGCCCAAGACACAAAATTATGCGCTTTAGACATTATTTAGTCCCGATCTCATACTCTACTATTTAGAAGGTTTTTGAGTGAAGAAAGTACTAATCAACCCCCATCTTTTGTCCATTTTACTTTATTATCTTTCGTCATTCCCAAAATATTGTACCGCATGCCCAATCAACTTTTTCATTTAGCATTATTTTAGGTTTAACTAGGGCACCCAGTGGGTGCCTTGGTCCCACCAAGGCACCCCAATCTTTTTGAACTTTCTCACCACTTTTTGGGCACTTTCTAGCTATTTTAGCTTCTTATATTTTTGGTGGTCGGCCATTTCGGGGTTAATTATGAAATTAGATCAAGAGAACCCTATAAATATAAAGTTATGAGACCATAATGAGGGACCAAGCACTAGTCACTACTATCATCCACCTAGGGTTGCATCCATTTAAAGCATTTGGAGATCATTTTCATACATTTAGCTCCATCACAAAGGACAAAGTTGGTTCATCTACATCACACAAGCATAGGAGGGGATTTTATTCTATTCCATCCACCATTCTACTACATTTTTACATCTAGTTATTGCTGCGCTATTTACTGACACAAAAGCACTTATGACACATGATTCACACACACAGACACACACACACACACACACACACACACACACACACACACACACACACACACACACACTAGAATTACATTTGGGTTTGGAATGTAGTGCAATGCTTAGTTAGTAAGCCCATTATTGTGGTAGTTGAGGTTAGTCGACCTATTCATTTGCATTCTTCTTTTTAGGGTTTTGATACTTCTTGTGGTCTTTTGCAAGTCTTCTATTCATCTTGGACTATCATCGACATTTGACGTAGTGCAACGAATCTGATGTGACATACAATGAGGGTTTCAGACCACCTATCAAACTTTTAAACCTTAGTTTTGGACCTTATGCATGCACCCGAGCACCCCATCTGCGAGACCGGGGTGCCCACAGTGTACCCCTTGATCCTCTAGGTGCCCTAGTCTAAATCTGTCCTTTTTGGACCTCTGCACTATTGTTCCTTCTTCCATATTATTGACACGTTTTTTTTTGCGACACGGTCTAGTCTAGTGAACTCCTCTAATTAGCCGAGTCACTTCCTTACTCTTCTTGCATATTAGGGTATCTATTTCCATTAGCTTAGTCATTTGGGTCATTTTCAATTGTTGATTACATTTATTTATTGTATTTACATGTTGTTCTAGATTAGATTAACTGTCTTATATCTACATTTTTAGCTAAACACCATTTACATGTACGTTTTTCATTAATGACTCATACTGGGAACATATTATGTTCGACCCTACTCTACCTGAATCTATATGTACACATGATGCGTTAACTTGACTAGGATTTACACTTGATGACATCTTTCCTCCACCTTATGATCCTCATTTCTACCATGGGTTTGCTCTTATAATTGTTTCTTGTGGTCTTTGAGTCTTTCATCTCATAGTTTTTCTTATGCACAATTCTCTACTTACGCTAGGGTAGTCTTGGTTTGATTACATTGGGGGCACATTAGATCCGGACCATACTGATACCTCATTTCCTATGCCCTTTGTTTGTGTTTTCATTTGCAATAGTTATTTCCTTGGCTATTCACAAAACCTCACTCGTTGGTACACACATGGTTGTCCACTCCCACCTTATGGGCATGTATAATTTATGCCTCAATGGCTCCTTATGTGACTGACCCGACACTATTGCTTATCAAGTTTTAGATGCAACACCTTTTGGCTTCAATCTTGATAATGACAATCTTTTAGATGACATCACTTGATCATTCCCATCCTACACACACTTGGGGGCATGACTCTTTATCCCCCTCCTTTAATAAATAACATGCATATTACATATTCACTTCATTACATTCCAACATACTTTGACACATGCTAGCATCGACATTACCCGATGACGCACTCTTGTGCTTCGGTTCACACTTGATTGTTGAGGGCATCTTATACACATGAACCTCACACATTGCACAATAGACACTACACATCACACATCTTCACACATATTACACTTTTATACATACACATCATCTTACATCCTACATCTTACATCTTACATCTATTATGCATCATTCACATTTTATCCTTTATACATCTACACATCATACACATTCTACACACTACACTATTATACATTGTACGCACTTCACACTCTCACACTCTTATCATCTATTCACCTTGCAATACATACTTACACTTCCCATCCTACATTCTACATTACACACTTTACACATCACATAATATTTTCTCATCACCACGACTACTACACATAGTACACATTCTACTCATTACTACTTATACACATTGTACTTACTACCCTATGACACACTCTAGTCTCATAGTCCATACTAGATTGTTGAGGGTATACATCACAAATGGACCTCATCACATTCACATATTCATCATCCAATCCTTATATCACATGACATTCCTAGATTAGTGATATACGCTATAGGCTACATCATCACTTCCACTTGCATCATCTCGTGTTATACACCATAGGATAAATCATCACTTCTTGTACTCATCTTATGATATACACTTTTCAATAAATCATCACTTTTTTATCATATTGTCGTGATATATGCTTTAGGCTAAATCATCACAAATTTCTACACCTCATCTCTATATCACATATCATCACTACACATTCACCACACCATGCTACATCTGACAACACATCGTTTGAACCATTTCCCGATGACACACTCTCATTTATGGTTCATTCTTGATTGCTTAAGGGGGCATAAACAAATGAACCTCACTACATAAAATTCCATTCACTCGGGGGCACGCGGCTCCTATCATTCACTTTGCATTCCATTTCATCTCATCCACAACATATTACATATCTTGGTTGCATTTACTCTTGCTTACATTTACTTGTACATGTTCACCTTATTACACATTCTAGATAGATATCTTGTATGTCATTATCTTTATCATACACACATGTGTGTTCACTTGCCTTTCTAGTTGTGATCGCAAATTATACAGAGCCATTACATGCAGCATGGATGCTTGCAGACAGTACTAGTACTAATCCCACAATGGATCCTAAGGGCATCCACTTTCATCCACTATAGGTGTTATTGTTTCATTTTATTTCATAGAACTCTAATTTATTTTACTATACACTCTTTGACATATGTTTTATCTTTCTAACGTGCTTGCTTGGTGTTTCATGTGCAACATTTGTTTTACATGACTAATTGTCACCATGGTTATTTATTACATTGCTTGTACTTATTTTTCATTATATGTCATTATTGTATGCGGGTTTTGCCTCTATCTTGTGTACACACTTGTTTGTTTGCGGCCACTACAATCTTGATTGTCTTGTGACATCGTAAGTGGTGTCCCATGTTTACAACCCACTTTTCGCAATCTACATCATCTTCGGTGTGTTCTAGCTTACACATTGTCTGTTTAACTTATACTTTGTCTTATACATGCATGTTTGTCTTTACTTGTACTAACACTTGTCTTCCACCACTTGTTTACACGTGCCTTGGTTTCTACCAAGTACATCCCCTTCCTCCCTATAGGGCACAATTTTCAGCGGTCAATCCTCCTTTGAGCCACATTTTCCTTTAGCGACGTCACATGCACCCTAAATGAGGGGGTCATCATTTGGGTGAATCAGTCACCCCATACAAAGTATACATAACACAAAATAGTACCGGTACAATATAATTTTAAGATTTTAGGGCTCAAAATCAAACTTGGGTCCATGACACACTTTTTTCCGGATTACCCGAGACCAGGGGCATATCACCAGCGGCCTTTTCTAGATTACTTGAGACCAGGGGGCATATCACACAACGATTGGTAGTTCAACACAATCTACAAAAATCCATACACAATGGCTTTTACAGGGAAAACAGTCCTTAGCACTTGTACACACCATCTATAGTGGTGTTTTATACAACGGGAAGTAGTTAAAGGTTGGAGGATGACACTGAGACAGTTTCTCCCTACACATCTTCTATAACATTGGCATGAGATCGCCCAAAAAACTCGTGTGTGTTGACATCATCTACATGATCCTTTCTATACTCTTTCCTCATCACAGATTAGGTGCACATGTTCCTTTTTCACATTTTTAGCATTTTCACATACTTCTTTACATGCTTTTTACACATATACATGCGTATTTGACTACTTGATCGTCTTCTCTTTTGTAGGTTTGTTTGTATGGGAAGTGGTAGTCGACATCACACACACACATAAACACCAACAATAGGTACAACACCACATTCACAAATGCATTTCCACCCTAGGTTCATTTTCATCACTTTTACACTTTTTCATCTCTAGTCTTCATGCTCCATCTTTTTATCACTCCACACTTTGTCTAGTCCCTCAACACACTTTCATCATCAATATACATGGTTATCGGACACATATCTATTAACTTTATGTTACCGAGAATTTTTCTCACCAACATAAAGTGGGGGAAAATGTAGACACAAAATCATGCACTTTGGGTAATTATCTAGTCCCGATTACATACTACTATTTACATGATTCCTAAGTATGAAAAGTAATGATTAACCCATGTCTTTGGCCACCTTTCTTTGCTTTATGCTTATGCTTTCAGTCTTGCACTCTTACTTGCTCAATCTGTCTTTTTATCTTTCAACATTTGTCATTCGGACACCGATGCCCCAGCAAGGATGCCAACGCCCGACGCCCCCGTCCCTCTCTGGGCGCCCTTGTCCTCTTTGTACTTTGGTCACACTTTTTGGGTCCTTTCTAGCCATTTGAGCATCTTATATTTTTGGTAGTCAACCTTTTCGAGGTTAATTACGAAATTCAAGCAAGGGAATCATATAAATATAAATTTATGTGATCATAATAAAGGACCAAACACTAAGCACTATCTATCACCACCTAAGGTTGCATCCATCAAGGCATCTATAACTCCATTTGCATCCATCTAGCTCCATCACAAGGGACAAAGGTTGGTTCATTTGCATCACACTTCATAGGAGGGGAGTCTATTATTTCCACACACACATTATTTACATTCTACATCTAGCTACTTGTTTGCTACTTCAAGTGTGACACACATAAGAGCAACCTAGGGCATAATTTTACACACACACAAAACTACATTGGGTCTGAGATGTAGTGCAATGCTCAATTGTAAGTCCACCATTGAATGACAGAGGATAATTCAACCCCTCATTTTGCATCTTTCCTTTTTAGGATATTATGTCTATTTAAGGGTTTTACAGGTGCCTTCTTCATTGCAGGTTTACAGGTATCTCGATGATCCAAGTGTGACATACAGGTAATAAAAGGTGAACAAGTGTGAACCTCTTGTGACACCTCATAGGAGGTTTTTTTGAGTATTTCCACGGACCATTGTGCCCAAAAACAAGACCAGACCACAGTGCTTTGCACCCGGTAGCCCTAGTGAAATCCTCAAGATCTGCAATTAATCGAGAAGCTTCATGTGACGATCTTCCATCTTTGTTTCGGTCACTTTCACTACATCGCAACATAGTCCAACAACCTCTGTAAATCAACTAAGGCTCATCCGACCCTCTTTGCAATTAGGGTTTCATTATTTATTAGTTAGTTTCTTTAGTATTATTTTTGTATTGCATTATTCATTTATTTACTACTGCTATAACATTTAGATTAGGTTATAATTTTACATTTTAGCATAATCGGGACATACCCGCAAAAGAGAAGAACAATCAAGTAGTCAAATATGCATGTATATGATCAAAACAAGTAAAAAGTATGCAATGAAGTATGTAAAAATGCAAAAAGGAACATGTGCACCTAATCTTTGATGAGTGAATGAGATCAAAAGGATCATGTAAATGTTGTAGAAGAACGATCTTTTTCGGAAATCTCATGCCAATTGTGTGTGTGCGTGTGCATGAGTTTTTTGGGCATTCTCACTCTAAGAACAAAAGAAGTGTAGGGAGAAAAGTTTGGTTTCATCCTCCAACTTTTAAATGCTTCCCATAATGTGAACACCACTTTAGATGGTGTGTAAAAAACTGATCTAGTTCAAACAATTTCGATCCAATGTGAAAGTAGAAAAGAGAGTCTAGTGCATACATGTTGAGTGCTGAAGGACTGATTTCTTGCAAAATTTGTTATGTGAAGTGCTGAGAAATGTGTTGAACTTATAAATGCTTTATAACTATTGCCTAGTCAAATGCATCCGGGAAGGGTCAAGGGCGCCTAGACACTTTTGTCCGGATCCAGGGCACTAGTGTCTATGTTGTGTTGAGGACCCAAGTCAAGATCTGGGTCACACACGTGACTAATGAATATGTTGTACCAAGATCTTGAACTATGTTGTGTGGTGAATGTATAATGTTATATGGGGTGACTGGTTCACCCAATAGATTCCCCCTCATTTCGATTACATGCGATGTCGCGAGGAGTATGTAGCCTAAAGGAGGACCAAATGTTGTCTTTGAAACTAAAGCCCCATAGGGGAGGGAATGTGCTTGGTAGAAACTAAGGCACATGCAAACAAAGTGGATAGAAACAAGTGTTAGTGTAAACAAGATAAAAACGCATGTAGAAGACAAAATGTAAGCTAGAAACAAGTAGATAATGTGAACACGCAAAAAGACAAAGTAGACCGCAAAAAGTGGGTTTCAAACATGGGACATCACTCACAATGTCGCAATGCAATCAAGGCCGCAGTGTGTCCACAAACATACAGACAATCAAAGAGTAAGTAAGACATAAGGCAAATCCCGCAGACAATGGAAAGCAATGACAAACAATGACAGAGATAAAAGTAAGCAATGTAACAAACAACCATGAAAGCAAGTAGATTTGCAAGGAAAATGCTACACATGATGCACCCATTAGCATGTTAGAAAGTATGTCAAAGCATGTATAATTTGATACAGTAATGTGTTATGAAAAATGAAACAATGACAACCTGTGATGTACGAAAAATTGAATGTCCCGGAGAGCCGATGTGGGACTAGTAAGAGGTATTGCACCAAGCATCTATTTGCATGTATCGATCTATAGAATCTACAATGTGTGTATAGAAATATATAATGACACACAAAATATATGTCTATCATGTGTAAAAAGTGTACATGTAAGCATAAACAAGCAAGAGTAAATGCGACCAAAATATGCAATATGTTGTGGATGAGTGAGATGGAATGAAATGCAAAGTGAGTGTGATAGGAGATGCGTGCCCCGAGAAAATGTGAATGAATGTCTATGAGGTGAAATTCATTTATACATGCCCCCTTAGCGATCAAGCATGAATCATATAATAAGAGTGTGTCATCGGGAAATGGTTTAAATGTGTGTGCTAGAAAGATGTGATCGATAAAGCATAAAGCATAAAGAGTGCGTGAGTGAGTGAATGAGTGAGTGTGGTGAGGTCCATTTGATATGTAGACCCTCAACAGTTGAGTATGGACAGTGGAACTAGAGTGTGTCATAGGGTAATGAGTGAATCAAGTAGAAGTAAATGCAAGAAAGATATATCGTAAATGCGTAGAGTATGTAATGTATATGATGCCCAATAGATGATGTGAGAAAGAGATGTCATGAGTGCGTGATGTATGAAGCATGTAGTGTATAATGTGTAGTGTGTAGTGTGTGAGGTTAATGTGTGTAGTATGCCCTCAAAAATCAAGTGTGAACAGAAGCACAAGAGTGCATCATCGAGTAATAACGATACAACTGTTGTATCAAGATGTGTAGGATGTGTGTGAACAACTAGGTGTGAAGTGTATAGTACATGTGACAACTAATAATGTGAGAAGGGGGAAAGAGTAAGTGTGATGCCCCCTAGTGTATGATGATATGTATGATCAAGTAACATCATCTAGAAGATCATCATTGTCATGGTCAAAGCCGAAAGGTGATGCATCCAAGACTTGGTAAGCTATAGTATGTGGTTGATCCGTAGAGAGCCATTATGGCGTAAATTATACATGACCATTGCGTATTCCTCATCAGTGAAAGGTGGTAATGGACATCCATGTACATACTAATGAGTGAGGTTTTGTGAATATCTCGATAAATGAGTCATTGTAAATGAAAACACGGTTAAATGGCATGGGGAATGAAATGTCGATATGATTTGGATCTAATGTACCACCGATATAATCAAGCCAAGATTGCCCAAGAATAAAGCGGTGCAAGAGGCGGAGTATGTGTAAAACAGACTAAGAGATGAAATACTCGGAGAGGCCATAAGTAACATTAATGTAAATGTATTCCATGATATAAATGTGGTGAATAGTTTGGTGACAAGATATCATCAAGTGTAAACCTAAGTTGAGTTAAGCCATCGAGTGTGCAAATAGTGTTGGAGCAAGTAGGATCAAATGGAATATGTTCCCAATAAGAGTCATTTATGAAAAGTGTTTATGTGAAAGGTGAACGTGTGATTGGTGGTTGCTCATGAGAAATTGAAGTAGATGGAATGTCATTTGATGTTCGGGCAGGCCCCCAAATAAAGTACCATAGCATTAGTAGAAGCATGGGGATTCGAAGTAGATAGAACAACGCCTAATGTGCAAACGGTTCCTTTGAGTGGAGGTAAGTTGTCTAGATAATGTACGAGTCATGGAACATCAAAGAAGATGCATAGTAATAAAATTAGGAATAAGTAATGTAGTGGTACGATCTATATTACAATATTGGAATGGTGTATTATCAACATGCATCTCATATTCAAAGCTCTCATGTAATTATCGACACATCAATGAACCGTAGAAGATATTGCTTGCTTTCGATGAAGCCATGGTCTACCAAGTAAGTAATTATATGAAAGTGGTAGATCAACAACAAAAAATGGAACTAGAATAGTCTTTGGCCCAACTGTGAGCGGCAAGGCGATAGTGCCTAAGCATGGACATAGTAGAATCATATGCTCGGACAAAGAGAGATGTTGGGTTAAGATTAGCTACAAAAAGGCCTATAGCTTGAATGAATGATAAAGGACAAAGATTAATCTCAGATCCAGTATCGACTAAAATGCTCTTGATGCCTAAGTTGTTGATACAAACTTGTATATAGAGAGGAGGATCATTATCATAAACAACAATATTTTCAACTATATCGATGGAAAAGTAATTTGTTGAGAAAATGCATTGACAAATGTTTGATAGACAACATCTGGATGAGTAGTGGTAGGAATACGAGTAGTAGCCAAAAGATTAATGATTTTAGCGTGGCACTCAAGATGGGCTAGCAAGAAATCATGAATAGAGATAGCCATGAAAAGATGATCCTAAGAAAAATTGGAAGAATAGAAGTGTGATGATCCTAAGAGTATTCGAATGAGTCGGGTTCACCAAAATGATTAAGAAAATATAGAATTTATAGATGCCTAATACTAAATATTTAACAATGTAGATGATATAGCAATTAAGTACAAAATAGAACCAAACAAATAAGTAATTAAGATTTGAAACCCTAAGTGAAAATGAGGAGATAAAATGATTTAGCTGATTTCTTTATGATCTTAAAGGTGCACATAACTGACGAACTAGAAAATTCGAAGTGCGGACTATCACAACGAAGACCAGAAAAATGTAGAGGTGTCAGAATATGTTGGACTGGGGCATTTATGGAGGTTTAGGGGTGCTTGGGGTGTTGCAGACCTGTTATGGGTGCCCGTGAGTGCTCAAAAGCTCTGAAAACCAATTTTGCTGGGTCACAAGATGTTTTTTGTCCTTCACTTCTTGTCACTAGTATGTCTCACCAAGTTCGCAGATGTTGCCTGTAACCTGCAATAGAGAGAATGACCTACAAAACTCCAAAACACATCAAATCCCAAAAAGAAAATAATGCAAATGAGGGGTCGGATTGTCCTCAGTTGTCATGCAGTGAAATTATGACTAAGCATTACACTGCATCTCAGACCCAATGTAGTTCTATGTGCATGTGTGGAATTTTTCCCTAAGTGGTTCTTGTGTGTGTCACACTTGATAGTGAGAAAGTAGCTAGATGTAAGAAATGTAAATAGATGTGTGCATGAAAGAATGAACTTCCCTTCCTATGCGTGTATGTAGAAATATCAATCCCTTGCCCTTGTGTGTGGATGTTATATGGAAGCTTGAGTGCTCTTGTATGGACCTTTGAATGCAACCTTAGGTGGTGATAGCTAATGCTTTGTGCTTGGTCCCTTATTATGATCACATAACTTTATATTTATATGATTTCATTGCTTGAATTTCATAATTAACCCCAAACGACCAACTACCAAAAAGATAAGATGCCCAAACATATAGAAAGGACCCAAAAGATATGAACAAAGTACAAAGAGGTCAGGGGCACCCAGAGGGGATGAAGGTGCCTGACGCTAATGTCCTAGTTGGGTGTTGGTGTCTAAAGCGAGAAATGTTGAAGTATGAAAAGACAAAATGAGCTAGAATGAGTGTAAGATCAATAATAGAATTAGAAAAAAAAGAAAAGATGAAAAAAATATATGGATCAATTAGTACTTTTATCGCTTAGGAATCATATGAATAATAGTTAGCGATCAAGACTAGATAGATACCCAAAGTGTGTGATTTAGTGTCTACAACTAGGCTAGTGGAATTCTAAACCTAACCACCTCTCTAGCTTGTAAAAGAGAAGATGTATTCAAATGAATGAGAGTGGAAAAAGGTTGGTGAGAGGTTGGAAGAGATAAATACCTATGTATGTGAGCTAAGAAGGGCTCGTGAAGCTATGTAACTCAGGATGTATCAATAAATGGAAGCTTCTTTTTGTGTAAAATATGTGTTTTGGAGACCTATTATGATCTTGTGTATTGATTGATTAAGAAACAATGTATGGATGATGGTAATAATCTTGTGTATGTTGTTTATGGTTGGTGATGAATTTTTAAACATGAATACATTATGTATGGGTTATGAAGGATAAGGAGTCCTGAGGATGGTGGACTAATGAGGAAAAACAATCATATGTTTGATGGAATGGAAACTCATGTGTTCAGGTAAGAATGCTTATGAGAATTGAATGAAGGAAGGAATTAGGAAATTAGAACATTTTTATTATGGTGTTAGTATGTGTGGAGATGTGATGGAGTGATTAGAATCACTATAAAAATCTAAGTAAAGTTAAATAACTCAAAAAATACACCCTTGTTGCCCTATACCCTGTCTAGGGTTTTGAACAAAGGAAATTTTGCATAAATTTAAAACTATACATGGAAAACTGCTAAATTTTGGAGAGGAAGGATTGACATGTATTTTTGACATGTGGGAAAAGTTTAAAGAAGTTTTGAGTTGATTTGATAGGGAAAAATAAAAACTCAGTCAAGACCATGTTTTGAGAACATAAAATCGGGCTCGATCTAGTAAAAAGAGTATAATTCATGTTTTTTGAGGATATAGATTCTAAAATTTGAAAGGTGTAATCATTGGAACATTTCACAAGTGGGGTTTTTAAGGATATTTTGATTTTACAGCCATACAAATAGTTATTCATGAGAAATTAATTTGATCTAAATGAGAAATTTGGGACAATCATGTTAGTTAGTTAAATGGTAATCTTATTCATAATTTTAGGAAGTCAAATGCCAAAAGCTGTTGGGTTAAAAGGCGAGAGTGTGAACCGAAAGGTCAAATATTCATAAATAGAAGTGAATAAGCCAGAGTTAATGAGACATTTTGAGTAGTGAGGATATGTACTGATCCTTGAAGTGGAATTTGTAATAATCATTCATGAAGACTAGTGAAATAGTGACCCTAGACATTAATTTTCCAAGGAAGAGGTTGATTGAATAGTATGGGAAGGATTTTAACATGTATTAAGTCATTCTAAGAGAAGAAGAGGCTCTTAGGACCTTTAAACAAGTCAATTACCCCTGCCTTGACTCGAGTTCATTATAGAGACTTGAGGAACATTTAAGAGAGAAGTAATACTTAGAAAGGTAAGTGAGTGATGAATTGATTGTAACAGTAGGAGAAAGGTGTGGGAAAGTGGAAAATAAATGAATGATAGGGATAATTCCATTTCCAAATAAATAAAGATAAAAAATGAATGAAGACATAATGTTGTACAATTTTGGGCTAAAACAAGAAAATGACCTAAGGAACAATACTAGAAAGTGGTATGATGAGAGCAAGAGAGGTGAATAGGAGAATGAGAGGAGTTATAACATGATGAAAATAGATGGTATAAGGTGTTGGAGGAGTTGAAAGAAGTTTTGAAAGGGAGTTGAAAGAAGTTGTGAAAGAGCAGACCCTAGGTTTTTTAATAAACCCTAAGCTAGGTCTAGTAAGACAAGCAAAAAAGTGAAATTTGGTGTTGGGAGTGTTAAAGGAAGAGTTGAGAGAATTTTTTTGGCAAAAAGCAAGATGAGCCAAATGGGTGTCTAGAACATTTTTAGTTTTCTTTGAATCTTTGTACATTTCTTCCAGTTTCTTGGTTTGTGCTCTATGAGGGCTAATTAGAGGAGCTAGTCAAAATTATAAAAAGAAGAATGCCTTTTTATTGGAGAAGAGTTAGTCGAGAATTTTGGTATGCATGTTAATGAGAATAATGGGTAGTTATAAAATTTACCAATCAAACATGAAGGTGAACAATGAATGAGTTTTGATAGAAAAACAGGGTTTTGCGGGCTACTTATACAAGTAAGAGGTCAAAAAGGAAAAGTGTGATAAATGGTATTGTAAAACTAATTTGGTAGTTTGATCAAGTTTGTATGATGTTATTGAGTAGGTCTAAAGTGAATTTTAGAATTATATCAGTGATGTTATACATTTTGGCTTATTGAGCAAGATTAGGCTACTTTAGCAAGGTATTGGCTCTTTGAGAAAAGTGAATGTTCAAGTTGATTTTGTGACTTCTAAGCAAAAAAATTTGGTAAGTTAAATGAGTTTATGTAGGGCTCTGCATCGGGGAGAAGATAGATATGCTAGTTTCTCATTTACAACCGAGGATGGATAAATCTTTCTTACTTGACTAAGCCTTTGGGAATGACAGGGAGGTACCCTACTAAGGATGTGGTTGATATCATGCTACTTTATGGATCTATTTGAACCAAGTTGAGAGGACCCAAAGGGTAGATTAAAAATGGGGAGGGAGATATTATGTTTCAAGCCCTCTAGACTTATCAGTGACTCCATTTGAGACCAAATGTAGCCACACGATGTAGTACTCACTCAAAGGAGTGGTCACAAAAGCACTACAAACACTTGAAAGCTTAGATAAAAGATACTAAAGACAAATGAAATATGATCACAAACATCATCTCTGCAGAAATTGTTAACAACTTGGGATGTGATGATTTTGAGATGCTTAACTTTATAGATCATTGCAAATACACTTGAAATGTTTGAGATTTGTTTTCTTTGTAGGAAAACACATGTAAGATAAACAAGTTTGATCGATTTGCGAGGGGTAGGATAGGATGATACTTAGTTGATGGGGGAGGTGGATCTAATGGGGAGAAATATCAATGCTCTCCATTTCAGCCTATTACTTCCAAAATGCAGAAGAACAAAAGATCAAGACAACATAACCTTTAAAGGGGAATTTGCATTCATTGATACCAAATTCATGCAAACACTACCACATAATCTCGAAACCTTAACACAAACACTTGTGCTTAAAACTTCAAAATATATATTACATCAACTCCATAACACCCAAAATACACTCAAGGGATGTAAGTAGTCACCTCCAAAGTAATATTGCATAAAGGACTTTTACAACTAAACAAACATTACAAAGTAACACTACAACACAATATTCATTCAATAACCAATCTTATACAATAACTAGAGAGAACTTCTTCATATGTCATTGATTTAATCAGATATAAGATTACATCAAAGACTATATTCCTTAATTGTGTTCTTATTTACACTCTAAAATTCCTTCTTTGAAGCATGGAAATCAGTTTTGTATACTTCAATTTGACAAGGGAGACATGAAAATGCTCTCAATGCCTACTAATGACTATACAATTTGAATCACGTGTAGCATGAACTTGAACTTAAAACTCCTAAAGTGAAGACGAGCATTCACTTTTATACAAAAAATTCGTCAAAGGAATATGCCTAGATACCCCATGAAGCATTGAAAGCATGGTACATGTGGAACATTGATCCTATCTTTGCAATCATGAAGCAAAAAGGTGCCCAAACTGAAAAAGATGCCGCCTTGATGTGCTTAGCTGGAGCAATTCTATTTCATGATTGAAACTATGGAGTGGAGAATATTCCTTTTCCAGCTAACATATTTTCTTGTCCTTTAGTGCAACCACTATCATTTTATTTGAACATGCTTGGAATGAAGTAGCTACGTACTTTCATCATTTGGTTTGCCTCGGGAAATAATAAAAATGGATGTTTACAAAATAAAGAATAAATAATGGGAAGTGAAGAATATGGATTCATTTATGGAAAAGGGTTGAGGTTTATTTGTTTTCCCCTCAATTATGCCTCCAATTTATTTTTGTATGCATCAAACCCTGCAAATATTCCCACAATTTGTTCCTCATTGGGCCTTGCATGGTAGAGAAAGATTGTTTCTTGTGTAGAAAGGATAGTGTGAAACTCTGTAGAAATAATCTTCTCCCCTTTTATTTTCTTTGTCAGCTCATTGATGCACTTCTCCAAATGAATGAATTTCCGAATGGATGAATAGTCAAAATTGGTGGAAGGATCCAATTTCTCCCATGATATGTTCTTTGAAGGATTCCTATCAACTTATTGGTATATGTGGATGTAGGTTTGAGAATTCCATCTAAGGTTAGCATTCTCTCAATTCTTGAATCAATTTCATCCATATGCTTCCTTGTTTTTCATGTATAACATGGAGTTTAATTACGTATCCCTCCAATTCACCCATTATCAATCTGGTAGCCCTTAAATATTCATGTTTTCTTCCCGCAATCTAGGGATACAATCACTTCCTTCTCTACTAATTCATCATCCATGCTTGTAATTATTTCAAGTTTTTGGCAGTAGGCCTCCCCAATACTCAATCTCCTTTTTGTACTTATCAATTAAGTCTTGACCTGCTTCAAGTTGTTCAAACAAATGAATGTAATGATTTCAAGTGTCCTTGAGTATTCCACTACCTGTTGCCAATAAATCACTCTCCCATTTTGTTACAACTTCCCCTTTATATTTCAACTATTCGCATTTTCATCACTTTTGGAGTGATAGTTGTGGTAACCTCTTGGATTTCTAGGGGAGCCTGTATCCATTTTTGCACAAAAGTTGACAAGATGTCAATTTTTTCTCTAATTTGTTTCTTGGTATATTTATCCTTGTCATTTTTGTGGAAGAGACATCCTACTACCAATGTTACCTCGTGCTTGAGACCCTCATGATTGGTTTCCCCAATGGAACCTTCTACTACTATGAAGGGGAAGCTTCATCCCTTAAGATATCAGTTCACGGGGTGGAAACTTCCATAAACCTTTCTCCTTGAGGTCCCATCATTGTTCTTGATAAAATTATGGCTTTCTTTGGTGTTTTTGATGGCCTTAAGGAAAATATGTTTTCAAGATCAACTTCCTCTACTGCACACTTAATTTTTTCTTCCTTGGGAGGGTTGCTCCTAACCATCCTTCACTTTGAGTGTTGTCTTCCCCTTGTGCTTGCTAATGAGAGGAACTTGTTGCTACTACTATTTATTATGATGTAGGGAGTGTAAGGATGGAATCATCAAACTCTATTTGTAGTATATCCACATGTCCAGTTGACTGCACTTGTGTTTCATCCTTTTCTGCCTCTTTTTCCTTTGCTTCTCCTTCTATCATAGTTGAAGGAGGTTGAACACTTTTATGTGAAGGTTTTATAGCTTTAATCTCAACCCATTATTCTCTAGATGGAGAAGGATTCTTGAATGACTCAATTTGTACCCCTGCTTGATCCCAAGCTTTTACTTATACAACTTTTTCTGCATCTTCACGAGTTATAATTACTCTTTCCACAATTTCTAAAGTTGAATAAAGAGGATCAATGGATTGTGGTTGTCCAACCTCTTCTATTGGAACCTCTCCAACATTTGGTTGCTATATTTCTATCACTATAACCTCTTATGTGGTGGATTTCTCATGAGATGTTGAGCCTCTCTCCCTCTCTTCAATTGGTGCATATGTAACAAATGCAACTTGGAGGTTCTCGTGGGTTTAGTACATAATCAGTCTCATGGGTGTTGTAACATGTTACAAGAGTTTTATTTTTTATTCTCATTAATGTAATCCCTATGGGTTTCTTTCAAAATTCAAGAGGAGTTAGATACGTGATCCTTTTTTCTCGATCTTTTTATCGTCACGGCGGAGTCTCTAGGTTAGAATCTTCAAAACGTAAGAGAAAGTGGAGAGATGCAAGGATTGAAATCTTATGTTATGGATCAAGCTAATACATAACTATAATTTATGGATGAATTTCTTATTTGTATTCAGAACAGGTAAAAGAATCAATTCTTATTAAGAATGTAATGGAATCATATGAATGGGTTTTATGCCAAGGGTAAGCTTGTGTAAATGAGAAGTCGTCTTGTGAATGTCCCATGAAATGATAAACAAAGATTTTGAAATCATGGTATCATAATTAACACTCTACCTATGAAATATTTGGGGTACCTTTATTCTCTAGATAGACAAAGCCAAAATCGTGGAAGAATCTAATTGACAAAACCCAGGCGTGATTGGTTGATGCAAGCTAGATGGAAAATTTTGGCTAGTAGAATCGTTTTTATCAAATATGTATTGCATGTTATCTCTATTTATATCTTCTTGGTGTTGTAGACACTAGTGGGAGTAATTTTAGGAATTCATAACTTCTAGTGCTCACATTATATTTACTATGAGGTAAATAGTTATTACGTTGATTAAATATTTTATAGAGTAAGTTGTTAATAGTGTTGTAACAACTTACAAATATTGTATTTAGTATGAGAGATTATAGGAGTTGTTATTAAACAACTTCCTAACTCTCCTCTCTATTTAGCAGACTATTCTCCTATTTATTTTGTACATTCTTGGATGAATACATAGAGAGATTAAAAACTCACCAACCACTTACACAACATTCTCAAGGTTAAAACACTTAAGGTTCTCCTAAATCTTCCTAAAACAACACCACATCTTTTAGAGAAGCCACCACACAAGTCTAAAGCACTCAAACCAGGTTCACGAGTCTTACTTCCTAAATCAAAAGCCTCCAAATGCCCTATAGCTAAGTCTTAACAAGAACAAGTCACGCAAAGCATTGCAAAGTTTTGAAAGGACAAAGAGAATTGATTTAGCACCCAAAACACATCACACTATATCATCACCACATGTAGGGTACATCTCTATTCGATTTGTAGTTGCGCATGCTACTCATTGTGTAAAGAGATGGTATTGTCCCCTTTTCCTATGCCAAATGGCCCAAGGGCCAAGTCGAGTCCAAACTATGGTCAGACCCAGGGGGTTGTGGACACTGGGAGCTTTTGGGAAGGGGCCCCGTGGTTTTAATATCCAAGTTTTGCGTTTGGGGTCACTTTTGGACCATGGCGACTCAAAAAAGGAAAAAGTAACTATAGTTACTCTTATTTTATTGGCCCCTCCGTGGAATAAAATGCACCTAGGGTTGGGGGCTCGTTTTCCGAGGAGGAGTATATAAGGAGCCGGAGAGAAATAAAGGGAACTTTTGTCGATTACATTTTATCCTCCTTCTCGTGCAAATGTTGTTTGCATATCTACAATTTGTGGAGTGAAATCCCACGGGGACCTTAGCTTCGGTGGCGAGAGACTTGTACCTAGTTAGTAGGGCATTCTTCCGTATTGAGAGATCTATCCCCTGTCATTTTGGAGCCACTTTTGTGGTGTTGTAGTGCTGAGAGATATTACTAGAGGGTTTAGAGGAAGGGTTTGAGGAATTTTGGGGGCATTTGGGGAAGATAATCAGAGGCATTCCAGATCAGACTTACGACAGCCATTTGGGTTGGGCTTAACATCACTTTGAAGGTGCCTCCATCATTTTCTGACCCCTTTCCAAGCGAGGTGACTTGCAGCCTTTATTTGGGGGTTTTCCAGTTGGCCATTTTTAGATTTGAAGGTGGAAATATTATTTCTTATATCTTTTAATGTTATTTCCAAAGACCCTTATTTTTGCTCTTATATTTAGAGAGTTACGAACCTCTGAAGTTTTCCAGCCGCCTAGGGCATTCTGTAATGTTCTGGCAGTAATATATTATTCCAAAAATTCCAAAAAATGTTTTTATAGTGTCTATTATTATTATTATTATTGCAAGCTTCCCTCAAAATTTCATGCACTTTGGGAAAATATTTTGTGAGATATCAATTTAATACCATTCGTTGTCCTAGCTGGTCATTTTCAGTAAAAATCATAAATTTTACATTGCTGCAATTTTCATATATTTTGTGCATTTTTAAGTAGTATCCCATAAGGGATATTATAATGGTATCAAAGTAAGTTGTTTCTCCATCCTGTTGGGATTGAAAGATGGGGGACAAAGACAGTGAGGATATAGGGGTAGATCTGATGAAACAATTGTTCACGAACATGGTAAAGCAGCGGGAGACTACTAATCTCTATTTGAGCCAGCTCATTGAGATATTAGCACAGGACAAGTTTGATACTCATGCGGAAAGAGGAGAAAATAAAAATAGGGGACAATATGGTCAAAGAGGTGAGGGTGGACATTTAGGACAACGGTCCCCCATTCTTCTACCAGGCCTCTGGGGTTTCACAAACCTTCTTTCTTGAAGGATCCAGAAGTTTCATAGGTATGACAACCAAGGGATATTGTAGATGAGGAGTCTTGTTGGGAAAGGTACCAGACCTTAAGTGATGGCTTTCGTGACAACATGCCATTCCAAGAATATTGCAAAATGAAGATTGGTAGCAAGCCTAGGAGAGATTACTAGGCATAGGTACCAGAGATGCAAAGGAGGTTGGGATGATTTGCTTCACATTTCACATTTGGTTCTAAGAAGTGTATTGCACAGTCTTGGGTGTAGAAGTTGAAGACATACTTCGACTTGAATCCTATGCGTGAGGAAGATGCAATTAAGTTTGTAATCTTACATCTAGAGGGAGACACTCATGATTGGTGGCATCATGGGTTGATTACATAGGGACACATATACATCATGACTTATGTAGAGTTCACAAAGAGGCTAGTGAGTAGATTTGATAAGAGGGACCCTGACAGGTATTTTAGAGAGTTGACTCATTTGAGGCAGACCGGTTCCGTGGATCAGTATATCACCGATTTTCAGAGACTATCGGTCATGGTACCTGATGTTATAGAGATGAGGTTGATTTCCCTATTCACAACAGGTTTGATAGACGCTCTCAGTTGGATTTGTGAGGGCATTTGAGCCTTCTTCGTTGCATGAGGCTATTAGGAGAGCTCGTGACTTGGAGTTATCCACTCCTAAGTCAAGGTTTCCATCTCGAGTGCAGCCTAAGGGTTTCCTTCTAGAATTGAGGGTTCGCAGCCGAAGGTACCTCCACCTAGGAAAGATACAACCTAGAGACCATTCGGATCTAGAGAGGACAAGGAGGAATTGAGGCAAAAGAAACTATGTTTCGATTGCCACGCACCTGGGTTAAGACACGATTGCAAGGGTAGAGGGAGGGCCCAATTCATAGAGGTATTCGAGGAGAGTGATGGTGACGAGGAGTTGGACACACAATGATTAGACGATGATGATGATGAGGCATTATATAGTGCGGGGGTTAAGCGGGATAATGAGACTTTCCCAGGGAGACTATCGCCACCTTGTCTAGTACCCCGAGGTACAAGGCATTCAGAGTTAGGGGAGTTTTGCTAGGGTCAACAAGTGGTGGTACTCATTGATAGTGGGGCAACCCACAACTTTATTGATGTCTCATTAGTTGAGAGGTGAGGGTTACAGATAGAGGAATTTGAGGGCTTCAATGTGGTTGTAGCCAATGGAGATTCTATGAGATGCACACGACGGGTTCCCCAATTGAGCATCACGATGGGTAACTATACAATTACCAATGATTTCTATATTGTTGGTATTGGAGAGACCAACATAGTGCTTGGGGTATAGTGGCTCCATTCCCTTGGTGAGTTTCAGACTAACTTCCAGATGATGGAGTTGAAGTTTAAGTCCGAAGGGAGGAATGTGATCTCGAAGGGCTTGTCTTCAGGGGCACCCCAAGTTGTTACGACCAAGAGGATCTATAGGCACGACGGGGTGGATTGGGTAGTACATTGTTTGGTTTCAACCAATAAATCAGAGGATGGACAACAGGAGTACCATGTGGATATACAGGGCCTATTGGACAGACATAGTGTAGTGTTTGGTGACATACCTCTAGGCATACCTCTAGATAGGGGATTTGAGCATGTGATTGAGCTCGAGGATGTTAGACTGGTGGTCACTTCTCCTTACCGTCATCCCAAATGGTTTGAGGATGAGATCAAGAAGACTATACAAGAGCTCATTGATACGTGGCATATTAGATTGAGTTCCAACCCTTTTGTTTCTTCGGTGGTATTGGTGAAGAAGGATGGGACCTGCGGATGTGTATGGACTACCATGCCTTAAATAAGAAGACAATAAAGAACAAGTATCCCGTACCACGCATTGATGAGTTGTTGGACGAGCTACATGGTGTAATCTATTTTTCGAAAATAGATTTGCATTTGGATATCATCAGATCAAAGTCAAGGAGTAGGATGTGCATAAGACAACTTTCAGATGCCATTATGGTCACTTTGAGTTCTTGGTGATGCCTTTGGATTGTCTAATGCTCCAGCTACATTCCAGTCTTGCATGAATCATGTGTTCAACCGCCACTTGTGGAAGTTTGTATTGGTTTTCTTTGATGATATTTTAGTCTACAACAGGACTTGGGAGGACCATATCAGGCACTTGGGTGAGATATTGGGGATATTAGAAGCTAATTCGTTATATGCGAAAGCCTCTAAGTGCGAGTTCGGCATGACCAAAATTCTATACTTGGGATATGTAATTGGTGGGGGTATAGTGAAGGTGGATAGAGGGAAGATACGGGCAATCTTGGATTGGCCACCACCTAGGACATTGACACAATTGAGAGGATTTGTGGGGTTGTGCACATACTACCGGAGGTTCATGAAGAATTTCTCTCGGTTGACTACTCCATTGACTGATTTGACCAAGAAGGGGGCTTTTGCTTGGTCAGACGCAACACAACAAGTTTTTGATCACCTCAAGGAGGTAATGAGTTTGTGTCCCATCCTCACATTACCAGACTTCTCCCGCCCATTCATTCTAGAGTGTGATGCATCAGGAGAGGGTGTTGGGGCAGTTCTCATGCAGAATAGGCATCCCATCACCTATGAGAGTCAAAAATTGTAACCCGTGGAGAGAGGGTATTCATTTTACGACACAGAGATGTTGGTCATCATGCATGCCTTGGCCAAATTCAGACAGTACCTTGTGGGCAACAAATTTGTGGTTCATATGGATCACAACAGTTTGAGGTTCTTCTTGGGATGAAAGAGCTCAACGATCGCCAACAAATATGGGTGAACAAGGTGCAAACATATGACTTTGACATAGAGTACACTAGAGGTAAGAATAATATTGTTGTTGACGCTTTATCTAGGAGGCCTTACCTCACTACTATGCTTAGTTCTATGTTTGAGATTTCAGTGGATTGGAAGGCTCATATACTTGTTGAGTACTCCAAAAACTAGTTTGCCTGTGAGATCATGGATGGTATTATACATAACGACCGATATAGAGTAGTGGATGATCTCATTTTCTACAAGGATAGGATTTTCCTTGTACTAGGATCCAAAATGAAGGAGAAGATCCTTCATGTAGTACATGATACACCACTAGCTAGACATCATGGGTATTTCAAAACATACAGGTTCATCAAGGAAAGATTTGCATGGAAGGGGATGAAGGATGATGTCCTTAATCATGTCAGAGAGTGTATGGCTTGCTAGCAAACCAAATCTGAGCGTTCTTTCCCAGTAGGATTACTTTAGCCTCTCCCCATTCCCGAACAGAAATGGGAAAGCATATCTATGGACTTTATCACGGGCTTCCCTTTGTGCATGGGCATAGCTGCATTTATGTTGTAGTTGATTGGTTAACTAAGTATGCTCATTTCTTTTCCCTACATAAGGGGCACGAGGCAGTGGATGTGGCTTGGATCTTCTATACCAGTATTTTTAGGCTACATGTGTTGCCTAAAAACATTATCAGTGACAGGGACAAGATCTTCATGAGCACCTTTTGGTAGGAGATCTTTGAGATAAAGCGAGTACAAAGTTGACTCCAAGACTAGCCTACCACCCATAGATAGATGGGCGAGACGAAGATAATCAACAAGTGGATAGAAGGCTACTTGCGGAGTTATTTGTGAGGACACCAACCATACAGATTAAATGGTTACGCATGGGTGAGTATTGCTACAATACCACCTACCAGATGAGCATAGGTATGACCCCTTTTTGAGCCTTATATGGGTACGACGCCAGGACATTTGTAGATTTGGTATTACTAGATAGCCGAGCTCCCAAAGCTCGAGATTGGTTACAAGAGAACCAGGATATTTTGAAGGCTCTCAGAGATAATCTTCAAAAGGCAGAATCAATGAAGGTATATACTGATCGATCGACACGGGACAAAGAGGTCTTTTGAGGCTGGGGATCTAGTGTTCCTACGTTTACAGCCATATAGGTAGTCCTCATTGAAGCATAAGGGTGCAGAGAAATTGAAACCATGATTTTATGGTCTGTACCGAGTAGTTTGTCGAGTTGGGGCAATGGCATATGAGCTAGAGCTACCGAAGCACAGTAAGATACATAATGTCTTCCATGTTTCAAGTCTTAAGAAGGCACTTGGCTGCATATTGTATCGCTCTACACAGAGTTACCGCCACTAGATGAGGAAGGGAAGTTGGTGTTGGGCAGGAATCCATTTTGAAAAGAGACAGAGGGGGCTTAGGAGCAGAGTAATCACCGAGTATTTGGTGCGATGGAAGGGATTGCCACTTGAGGATGCTACTTGGGAGGGAGAGCAGATTTTACATCATCCTAATTTGCATTTGCTTGAGGACAAGCAAAATTTGGGAAGGAAGATTGTAATGTCCCCTTTTCCTATGCCAAATGGCCCAAGGGCCAAGTCAAGTCCAAACCGTGGTCAGACCCCAGGGTGTGGACGTTGGGAGCTTTTGGGAAGGGGCCCCATGGTTTTAATATCCAAGTTTTACGTTTGGGGGTCACTTTTGGACCATAACGACTCAAAAATGAAAAAGTAACTATAGTTACTCTTATTTTATCGGCCCCTCCATGGAATGAAATGCACCGGGGTTGGGGCTCGTTTCTTGAGGAGAAGTATTTAAGGAGCTGGGAGAGAAAGAAAAAGGAACTTTTGTCACTTACATTTTATCCTCCTTGTGTAATTTCTGTTTGCACATCTACAACTCGTGGAGTGAAATCCCATAGGGGCCCTAGCTTCGGTGGTGAGAGACTCGTCCTTACTAGCGGGGCATTTCTTAGTAGTGAGAGATCTACCCTAGTTTGTCATTTTGGAGCCGCTTTTGGGGTTGTCTTTATAGAGATATTACCGAGAGGGTTCGGAGAAGAAGGGTTTGAGGAATTTTGGGGGCATTTGGGGAAGATAATCAGAGGGGTTCTAGATCAGACTTACGGTAGCCATTTGGGCTGGGCTTAACGTCACTTTGAAGGCGCCTCCATCATTTTCTGACCCCTTTCCAAGCGAGGCGACTTAGGCCTTTATTTGGGGTTTTCCCAGTCGGCCATTTTCAGATCTGAAGGTGGAAATATTATTTCCTATATCTATTAATGTTATTTCCAAAGACCCTTATTTTTGCTCTTGTATTTAGAGAGTTATGAACCTCTGAAGTTTTCCAGTCGCCTAGGGCATTCTGTAATGTTCTGGAAGTAATATATTATTCCAAAAATTCCAAAAATGTTTTTCTAGTGTTTATTATTATTATTGCAAGCTTCCCTCAAAATTTCATGCACTTTGGGAAAATATTTTGTGAGATATCAATTTAATACCATTCATTGTCCTAAATTTGGTCATTTTCTATAAAAATCGGAAATTTTACTTTCTTTGCAGATTTTCATATATTTTGTGCATTTTTAAGTAGTATCCCATAAGGGGTTAAGATAGATTTGCATACACTATTGCACTTACTGATAGGAGAACTAAATGGAGTTTGTTCTCGCTTATGAGGCGATGTAGTGTAGTGCATGCATTATCGTTCAACAAGGGTTGACCGCCGAGTCAATCCGACTCCACACACACAAATGTATCCTTTTGTTATTTTATTGTGTTTATGAAGTACAATTAGGTATTATAGAGTTTCATCTACTGCAAGTCATTACATGAAGGTATGACAAAGTTGTGAGGCTTACTGAGACAAATATCAAAGCATATTTTTAGGCCATCGATGATTACCCAAAGTTGCAAAACCCTATCATCTATAGGTTTAAGACTGCACAACCAAGGACCAGATTGTATTACGCCCCTGACATACGTAGTATGGTTCCGTCAAGAGCAACTGTAGGGACGATCCCAGAGACGAAGCATTTCCATATTCCTATTAGCTTATCCATTCGGTTTGCACACCCAAATCACCTCTCTACCTTTTTGTTTAGCCAAGTACTCATCCCTCTTTCTATTTTAAAAAATTGTTTCATCATTCTATCACCAAATTCTGTATTAATGACTATATTTTGATGTGTAAGATTAATATTTATTATTCAATTCAAAATATTCTACGTGTAATAAAGAAAGAACTATTTATTAAACTCTCATTTGTTTTATTTAGGATGGAAACAAAAACAACTCAAATTTATGGCAATAATAATACTCTTAATAAGTTAAAATTTGCAATTTTAATAAGAAAACTACCTTGCTTGGCATTTCTTCCCCCTCCATCCTCATAGCCATCTGGAACACTTGCCATTTGATTATCCTCTATCACATATGGAAAAATTGCTGCCAACAACTGTTCGTTGGGAAATGTACCGCTTTAGTTATTCAACAAACTCATATTTTTTCCTCTCTTTGGATGCAACTATATAACTTCTCTATTAAGACTCCGGAGGAGCGGGCCACTCTTGAAAAGATAAAGGAATGCTTGCGTGGAGTGCTCAATACCAATGCTCTCGGACAACAATCCAAACTTATCAGAGATTTCAACCTTTAACATTTTATACATTTGGTTTTATGGCTTGATCATGGTTGTAATTGTGTACTTTTGTATTTTGATATCATTAATAGAAGCATCTTCAATTTAAAAATAAAAATAAAAATTCGCAACTAATATTTAATGATTTTATTTAGTTATAAATAATTTTGTGATAACGAAGTCCAATAATCTCTCCAAGAATTATCTTTACTTCCATTTAGGGTTTTAAACAAAACCCCGTTTAGGGTTTGATATCTCATTTGTTGGGCGAGGCGGAGGCGCAGGCACAGAAACAGAAGCAGACGCAAAGAAGTGAAGTTTTGATCAGCCAGCAGAGCAGAGCAGAGCAGATCAGCAATGGTGAGTAGGGATACTTCTGTAATCTCATTTCTTTGTGTCTTAGAGAGGATTATATTTATTTTTGTGGTGAGTTGCAGGGAAAGGGAACAGGAAGTTTCGGTAAGAGGAGGAACAAGACGCATACTCTTTGCGTGCGTTGTGGCCGACGTAGCTTTCACATTCAGAAGAGTCGGTGTTCTGCCTGCGCGTACCCTGCCGCCCGTATTCGCAAATGTATGTATGCCTCATTTGTTGAGGTTATGATTCCTATTCGATGATGATAAATTTAAGAAACCTCTAATACGGTTTTCTGCTCGATTTACTTTTGAATGTTTGGTATTTGCATTTAGTTTTAATACATAGTTTTTATATTTGTTTAGAAATAACATCGCAGATTGGATTTTAGATTTTAGGTTTTGAAAAAATTTCCAGCTATAATAGCAGGACTGTGTTCGGAACATAACTCGAAGAAGGGAATAAACAATAGACTCTGAATTGGGTATGGGTCTAAAACTTAGATAAAATCTATTGTTGATTCTGTTAGCCTCCACTTCCTTTGTAGCATAAGGATGATTCAGTGAATAACAATAAATTACCACGGGGACATTAGGTTTGTTTTAGTTTTTAAAATGGCGCTATATTGAATTCCATAAACCCTATTGTTATTTCTACTGGCCTTCACTGCTATGGTGGCGTACTGATTATTCATTGGATGGTATGAATATACCATGGAATTTTTGGGATTCTTTTTGGTTGTAGATCTGTAATATGCTTAAGTCTTTGATTTAACAAAAGAGTTTGTGGATACTCTGACTTCAGTATATTGACCTACGTTTTTTTCACATCAAAATCGTGTGAAGGTATTTGACCTAGTTTTGAACTGCATAATGGTAGGTGATATGATTCCGAATTAAGAGAATATGTTTAAAACTTGAGCTCTGTAAAACAATGTTTAGTTTCCATTCAAGATTAGTGGTTTAATAGTAACTACATCGGTCCATTCTAGGGATAATGACTTTAATGCATCCTAACTAGTGTGTCAAAATCAAAGTTTGTGTCAAAACTAACCCAGAACCATCCATCACTCTGTATTAAATTTCGGGAGCAACCTGCAAAATCCAGCCTCCTGAGAAATTGGCACGTTACTTGTGAGGTGAGTAACAGGATCAGACTTGGGAGTTGTTGCCTAGTGATTACTCTTCATTACTTACGATTCAGAGTCTGTTACTCTGCTATAATCAGAAGAAAATTTTCCACACAAAAAAGTCATTTTTGCATAGTCATTTTTGTTTAAAATGCCTATGCCATATGAAGTCAGTAATAAACTTGGGTTGCAGATCGGACTGTGTTTAGAAATGTATTTCTTATACCCGTACTGCAAATGCTCAACAGACCAAAAAAATTGACTTGGAAAATATTAGGCAATACTTGGCAAGTTAATTAATTCTTAAATTTCTGAAGGAAACCTAAATTTTATTCCAAATACAGTAGCATATGAGTACACAGCCAAAATTGTGGAGTATTGGTGCGTACTTAAGATAAACTCGCCTAGACTTGGGAATACCAGGCTTGCAAATTTTAATGGTGAAAACTTGCCATGGGGTTATTTGGGCGAGATATCGCAGGCTCAGCGAGTATGTAAGCAATGTTTAGAAGTCAGTTTTATTAACACTTGCAAACCCCATTGGAAAACAACCATTGGGAAACTCGAGCTTGATGTGTTGTTATGGAATGACTCATATACTAGATATTAAGATAGGTTTGAATGAGAACGTAGGGATTTTATGACACCTTGTTTATACGTATGAACCAAATATTGAATAACTATATTGAGTTTTATAGTGTTGATCCTTCATTTGGTATCAGAGTGGGTATGGGAACCCGAATTTTGAATGGGGCAGCTCTGTTGTTAGTCCCGTTGCCCATGTATGAACTTGATTAATATGTTCAAAAGTTCGGAGGTTTGAATAGGGCAGCTCCATTGTTAGTCTTGTTGCCCGTGTATGGAATTTATTAACATGTGCCAAGGGTTTTGTTGTTTAAGATCCTTTTACAACAGAATTTTAGCATATGTTAAGACATTTTAATGTAATTTATTAGGCTTCAACAGATCTCTGTGAAGAATGAACCAGAGATTACAATCGTGATCCGTTCTGACAATTAGGTGAACAGGCTTGGAAATATTTAGGTTGTAGCCTGTTAATTTGGGTTGAAGATGCAGCACTGCCTGGATTCGTGTATTGTTTGTTTACAGAACAATACTCCTCTTGAGCTGTCAAGGGTTTTGTTGTTTAAGATCCTTTTACAACAGAATTTTAGCATATGTTAAGACATTTTAATGTAATTTATTAGGCTTCAACAGATCTCTGTGAAGAATGAACCAGAGATTACAATCGTGATCCGTTCTGACAACTAGGTGAACAGGCTTGGAAATATTTAGGTTGTAGCCTGTTAATTTGGGTTGAAGATGCATCACTGCCTGGATTCGTGTATTGTTTGTTTACAGAACAATACTCCTCTTGAGCTGTCAATGCAATGTGGATATGCCTGTTTGTGCATGCATCATTGACACACATTCATATCACTGCAATCCTCCGATCATCTCATCATTTGTGTATGCAATGGAAAGTTACATATTTTAGGTGTCTACAATTTGCACCTTCATGCTATAGATCCTTTTTCCAACCGACGCCTGTAAGTCTGTTACAAGTTATAACAGGTGTATGTCATTCTCTTATCCCACTGACATATCTGAATCATTGTTTGGAATCTGACAGTTTTCCACCAGTAGTTATTTTGTCGGGTCTGGGCATTGGTAACAGTGTAATTAGTCTCGATCCATGCTGTATCTTTATTGTATGCATTAATAGATCTGCAGACATTGTGTGTTATTGGGGATGAGGTGAGTGAAGGGCAGCTCAACATAGTTCTAAATAATGAGCTCTTAGCTTTGAAATCTGCATTCACGTGCTTTGGAGAAGCGTATAATTCGATAATTTTGCTTATATTAGATCAGAAGTGGCATCACACAAAGATGCTCTCTTAGAGAGAGCTTGTTTTTCACCTTCATGTGTAGACCCTCAGACACAGTGATTGTCTAACCAAGGGAACTTGATGGCCCACCCAGTGCATCATGGATAGACCTGTTCCTGCATTCTATATTGCATCATTGACACACATTCGTATCACTGTGCAATCCTCCTGTCATCTCATCATTGGCACCTTCATGCTACAGATCCTATTTCTGACTGACGCCGTGATGTCTGTTATAGCAGTTGTATGTCATTCACTTATGTCTCTGACATATCTGAATCATTGTTTGGAACCTGTCAGTTTTCTTCCAGCAGTTATTTTGTTGGGTTTAGGTGCTGGTAACAACATAATTAGTCTCTATCGGTGCTCATCTCTTTTTGTATGCACTAAAAGATCTGCAACTTTGTGCATTAGTAGAGACTATGTTGCCAGGATACGGGTACGAGTTCCGGTTCGGCACGGGTTCGATACCTCGGCAGTGTACGATATGTCTTGGATACGTCCGTATATATATATATATATATATATATATATATTATGTACATATACTCATTTTACTCATTTTTTGGTCCATAAAAACTGAAATAGTAATACAAAACTTGAATAAATGTTCAAAACATTCACTAGCAATACACTTGAGACTTTGCATTTTCATTGATCATGTGGCTGCCATACATATGGTATAGTTATATGAATATCATGTCAACATGAATACGAACAAAACTTGAAATTTGAAAAATATACTAGGATCAGTTTTCAAATTTTCAAAACATACAATATACATAAGATTTTACATTTCATTGATCATGTGGTTGCCATACATATGATATAGGAATATCAAGTCAACGTTTTGAGGTGATTAGGGTGTAATATTTTATTCATTTTAATATTAGGGTTCGGTTTTATGCATTGACTAAGTCAAAAAATAATAAAAAAGGTTTTAATGCTTTAAATGACGTTTTTGACGTAGGGTACGTGGCGGGTATGTGGGGATATGTCCCGGGTACGTCCAGACGTACCCGTGGCGTACCCTGGATGTATCCCCACGTATCCAAGGCAAACCCGAACCTGTACCCTCATGTATCCATACCGGATATGTATCAGGCAGGGTTCAGGGGGTCTGGGGCGAACCTTGGCAACATAGAGTAGAGATGATTCAAGTGAAGGGCAGTTCAACATAGTTCTAAATCACGAGCTTGTAGCTTTGAAAACTGCATTCACGTGCTTTGGAGAAGCCTATAATTTCGTTTATAGTAGAGTAGAAGTGGCATCACACAAAGGTCCTCCCCAACGAAGAGAGCTTATTTTTCACCTTAATGTGCGGACCCTCAGATGCAGTGATTGTCCTCCCAAGGTATCTTGATTTCATGTTCATTCCTCTGCAATCCTGTGGGCACTCAGCCTGATACATGCTCACAACTGTGTGATTTCCCATAAGTCGTTACATCAGCTACCATAAGCGATAAATGTTAAATCTGGTCATGCCTTCAATAGCATACAACTATAAGGCATAAACTCTTAGTAGTTTTTAGTCAGTGTTTTATATTGTGTACTAGTTTCTTTATAATATTTTAGATTTTTGTTATTATAAGTTTGCTTATAGGTCTTTGTTGCAAATTCTGTTTTATTTTGTTAATGCAGTCAATCCTATCGTTTGTAATGTCTGTCTTTGAAGTCTATCCATATAGTTAATTAAAATGTCTATAATGTAGGAGTTTTAAGTGGTTTAAAAGTGTACTTAATAAGTTGTCATCAACATTTTTTTGTCTTTAATTATATTCAATGTCATTAGTCAGTCCAATAAAGCATGTACTCTAGGTTTAGTATTTAAGAATTATCTGAGTCTTATTTTGTAGAAGACCGAAGTGTGCTCATTAAGTCTAGAGTTCGAGTTAATAAATTGTATATCAGCCATCATTGTCAGACATTAGAAGTCTGAATCAATAAATTGTGTGTCAGTCGTCATTGTCAAACATTAGAAGTCAAATTCCAAACTTGTAATGGACGTATTTTAGGGCAACTCTGACGTCCAATTTGGAATAGGTATGTCAGTCTTGTGGGGGTTTAAATTCAAAAAGACATTATGTCAAACACAGCATGAAAGTTTCAAGTAAGCTAAAAATGTATAATGGACGGGAGAAGCCTTCAAATCACTCAAAACCGTTCTAATGGCTTAGAAAGGCCGAGTAACATCATGGCAGGCCAAAATGTAGGTGTTGCCCAGACTGCAAATGTCCAAAGTTTTCAATCCACTGCTTTTTGGTCTATGACTTGTCAATAGCGAGATCCCCTGTGATGACAAATTGCAAGTTGCTTCGTGAGAAACCAGTTTGTACTCCAATCTCTACGATCACTGTGAGAACAACTCCTGTTGAGGCTCCCTGTTTTCTTTTCAGTCTGACCAACTCCTCTAAACTTTGACCGAGCTCTCAGTAAAGTCAGTTTTCCCAAAACTGACTCGTTTGTCCCCCTCATTCTGGCCTCAACCGACTGTAACTTAGCTCCGAACCCTGTAGCAAGCTCGACTTCCCCTTAACAGCTATTCCTCACTCCAGAAAGTGAGCTTGGCCAAAAAGTCAATACTTTTCTATGGTGTTCTATGTTTGAACTCCAACTCTGCACGAGTTGTCCTTTCACGCCCGTGAAGAGCATTTTGATTCACTACCCCAATGTCTATCTGTGTAGCAGCCTGCTGAAAATATGAATCCTTAATTTCTATTCTTCCTCTCAGATATCCAGTCAACAGGCTATTGTGAGTGACCCTGCCAATCAAGTACAGTGCTAATTTTATGGAAGCTTCCAGTTTCAGTCAAATATTCATTACAAATCTTGATGTAGCTTGCTGAAAGAATAACTTAGATTCACTCTCAGGAATCTCTAGGTGCAGATTGACTTGTACATGCAAAATTCTAATTTCAACTTCATTATTGAAGTTGGTTATAGTCCTTCGATTGTCAGTGTTATACATGTTATTTAATTTCATCTAATGAGTTAGTATATTTTGGGCCAGCTGAGTAATTGCTGAATATGATTTATAGAACTATTTCAAATTTGAGCATGAATTGGTGTGATTGAAGTATTTAAGTTTGAGCTGTACGCTATTTTGGGCCAGCTGAGTAATTGCTGAATATGATTTATAGAACTATTCCAAATTTGAGCATGAATTGGTGTGATTGAAGTATTTATGTTTGAGCTGTACGCTATTCGGAGTGTGCCTAGGTCTGTTTTTGTTTGGGTTTGAGGTACTGAAATAAGATCTCAGTTAACATCACTCCATTAGAATTGTGTGTCATCTTCTGCTTAAACATGGAATTCTGCATATAAGTTAGTTTGTTGTGCACTTGACTTGCAATTTGTCAGCAATATGTAAAGGAAAGGTTGTACAAATAAATTTTGATTGGACTTTTGGAATTACATTAGATAACTGGAGTGTGAAAGCTATTCGGAGAAAGACTACAGGGACTGGACGAATGAGATACCTTCGTCACATGCCCGTCGTTTCAAGAATAATTTCCGGGAGGGTAAGTCTTTAATAGTTGTAGGTGGTTTTGTAATGACTGTTTACATTCCAGATCTTCATTAACATACTTATCATTGTTCAGGTACTCAAGCAACCCCCAGGAAGAAGGCTGCTGCCACTGCATTTTAATTTGTTAGGAATGGATATGATGAGTTGTTTTGGAAGGAACTGCTTTCCATCTTTTCGTTTGATATTGTGACAGGACTTTTTTTTTTTGAAGTTATCAAAATTATTTAGAGTTCTGAAATAGATGGTTTCTGAGTACGTTAATGATTTCCCATACCTTTTAATTTTGAGATGCTAATCCTGCATGTTTTGAAAAAGAAGTTTTGAACAATTTTGTCAAAAGTATGTTTTATTTTCCTTAAAAGTTATTAACAAAATGTTTTCAAGGATAGAACAGTGCTTTCTATTTATTCTAGAACTTGCATTGTGTATTGATTTTAAGAATGCTGCTTTCAAGGCGGTTATGATTCACCTTACGTAATGGTCCTTTTTATCTCAATGTCAATAGGAAATATTTCTCCGAATTTAGAACTCTAATATGTACGGACCTTAAAATCTGTTTTGTTAATTTAAATTTAATTAATGTATTTGGAAATGTCTCGGTGAATGTCTCGGTGAATGTCTCGGTAGATATTTTGTTTTGAAGAAAACTGGACAACTGTTTACCCATATGTCCTAGTGCTTGTCTAGGATCCACCCCAAGTATTCTTTTATGGCTTCTGGTTTCAGACAGGTAGAGAATTGGCATCACATGCAGAGTATTATAGGTTTGATGTAAATAGGAAATGTATATATTTACGTAATTATTGTGAAAATGTAGAGGCAGGCTAATTGAACAAACACTCTTAGGCCGTGGGTCCCATGCAAGGGGCAACCTAAATATTTTGAGCAGGTATGGGAGAGAAAAAGTAGGGTTTTTTAGGACCTATAAGGTTCTATGAATTTTTCTCTTTCTTTTGCAGAGACAAAATAGGAGACTTTAGCAGAAGCAAGATTAAGTTCACATGAATTCCGAATGAAATATTGAAGGAACTTGTAAGAAAGGGATTTTATGTCCAAGTCCACTATAGAGTATGATAAAATCGAAGTCTAAAGCAATTGTTTGTATGTTCATCTTCATGTTAAATCAATAACAAATGGTTTGCAACAAAGAGTGGAGTTGTGGATTTTAGTTGGGTGTGCGACTTAGTGTGCATCTTATACCTCCGAGTGTCTAGGATAGGGAATAAGATACACATTAACTCGACTTGCTCTTCTAGTTTGCATCAATAATATAATGAACAAGTGTTGTTTAACCATACTTATTTTGAAAGGGTTTTCTAGGATAAGATACATTGTGTATATTGTGAGTGTGCCATTATTTATTTGTACTACATTTAAGCTTTTCTTAAAATTATGTTTCTTATACAAGGTTATTGGTATTCTCTTCAAAAATCATCTACAACGGGTAAAAGATTATGAGTATTTGATAAAAAAATAGAGATTGCTTTTATGTAATTAAAAACCAATAGATGCTTCTAAATTTAATTAAATGATTCTAACACATTTTAGGCTAATGTCATTTCTAGAAAGTTCATGGAATTGGTAAATTTGTAATACCCAACTTCTCTTGGACCATTTTTGTTTCACTAGAGTAGTTGCATTGGACATTCTATTGATCTCCTAAGAAATTTAGACATTGATTATTATTCTTGACATTTTGACATGTAGACAAAATTGATTTGACATTCTATGACAGATTCATTTTATATATATGTGGTTCGTGCTCACTTTTGTGGTGCAAAGATTTTAGCATTTCCTTGTTATAATTAGTTGAGAATGTGTTTATATGATGACGACGACAACATTTTTAAATATTTGAACCTTTTGTGAAATTTTTGGATAGTGAAACTTTATACTAATGAAATTGTGTTTAATTATAGATTTGAATGTTAGTTTTTTTTAAAGACGATTTAGCATTTTTGACATTAGCTTAGGGATTGGGGATTGGTGGGATCCTACCTAGTTACAAACACTAAAGCTATTACCAAATACCATCGTACTCAACCACACAAAGCCACAAAAAATGAACAAGGTTGCAAGCCGAGCAAAAACCCAACGACATCATCAAACAAAAAAAAAAAAACTTAAACCACCATTAACCATAGGACAAGAACTAGAAATTACTCCAGGAGAAGAGTTGCTTGGCCTCAGAGACATCCTCCCACCCATTGAGACATCGGAGCGAGTAGTCTCGGCAAGAAGTTAAAAGTAAAACCCAATTTTCTATGCAGATAGACTACACCCTTTGATTTCGGAATAGTATGTGTGGAAAGTCTAGGTAAATCCAACTTCTTGAGCTTGCGTCCTTCAAAGAGCCCTTCTAAACATGCCTCGTGAACATCTAAAGGCGCATTGCATCAAAACCGCGTTCTTGGAAGATAGCATTGCAATCACCCTCCTAGCCTTGTGCGTGGCCAAGCCCTCATGAAATACATCCAACGGTGGTTGATCCCTCCCAAATGCCTCCATCGCTTAGACCAAGTTAATCCAGGGCTGGAATTTTTATGAAGTGAATGTCTATATAACACACCTTGTTGACATTCTACCTCACTAGAAGCGGAGTGGGACACAAGCCAATAAGCCACTTTTGAATTCACTTGAGCCCTAACGAGAATCACCAAAATATTTGTCCCCCAAAATCTTCATAATGGCCTTGCAAATGGACCTTGATGCCACCATGAAGATAATCCAAATATGAGCTTGAAAAACACTCCCAAAGAAGGCCGTCTCATGCTTCGCTCTTTGCGGGGAAGAGGAAAGGTAGTGGGGGCTCTCCATACTCGGCTATAAATAAGCCGAACACCACCGCTAGCCTCCATATGCAAACGAAGAAATGAGTAAAATCTAGTGCTCCAAAAATTAAAAACACCCCACTCTCCCTTCTCGAGAGATGATTTCTTGAAAATCTTCCCACGTGCTTGCACGCTCAGAGACGAATTGACCATATCTCTTAATGATTCCTTGATTTGCCAAGAAATTGTCTAGACAATTCGATTATCTATAATTATGATTTAAGACCCACTTAGGGATTTTGTTCAGCCAATGCAATATGTTGGTGATATAATATTCCAACTTTTGGGACATAGCTTGCCCTTACGGACATCGTTTATAACCACTTGGGAGTCGCCTTCAATTTCCAAAGCTTCACAATCGATACTAACCGCCAATTTGATACCTTCAATAAAAGCTTGAGCCTTTGCCTCATTACACGATCCTTCTTTAAAGGAAAGGACCATGCAATCACTAAACTTCCTTTAGCATCTCCAATTAAACACCCCACTCTTGATAAGCCCAAATTGCCTTTCAAAGCTCCTTAAAAGTTAAGTTTGCAAAAAGTAGGAGGGAGTGGGATTTGAATGTTAGTTGTGATAATGGTTATTACAAAATTGATACATTTAATTTATAATGTTAATTAAATGTGTGAATGCATAGTTTTACAATAGTTTTCAGATGGATGTAATGTGTGTAGTGTGTGAACATGTTCTATTAAATAAAAATAACAAACATGTGGGTTAAGGGACCAATGATGCATGGTCCAAAACCCATGATGACCTAAGCAACATTATTGGTGTTAGGAAAGTGGTTTAAGTCTTTTTTTGTGGTTTGAATTATTTCATTTTTCTTATGTTGAGAGCCCCAATTAAAAAGTACCCTAAAATTTTGTAAATTGTAAGTTTAGTTATTTTCTCTTTATGTTGTCTTGCTTGATACTTGGTTATGACACTTTTGGTAGATGCTCATCATATTTATTGGTCTCTAAACTCGGGAAAGGTGAAGGGGTCGGATTTGGACTCGGGCAAAATTTTGGACAACCAAAGGATCACCTAACCTTGTCTTCACCATTTAAAATGAGTTCATAACCCAAACTCAATACGGAAAATTGTGTTTTTGAAGTTTTTATCTTGATTTTGACATTTTATTGTCTATTTTTAAATCTTTATTTCACTTGAGCTTTCTTGTTTGAATAATCTTGTTGGAGAATTTATTGCCTTAAATATTGATGTGAACTCTTTGAGTGATGGATGAAATTTGAATTTTCTTGTTTGACCAATTTTTTGGAATTTCTTTTTTTGGATATTGTTGTGTATGGGTTTTTCGATGTGTTTGGTGGAGTAATGGATGTTTGACTAAAATTTTGGGGAAATTGATTTTTTAAATATTAGTGTTTACTCCTTGGTTGAGGTTGATAGATGACATCTAGTTGGACATCCATGTGGAATAAACTCACCATTTATTTTGTAAAATCTTTAAGTAAAGAAGTGTGCTTTGAAAGTGGGGTTGGCTACACATTATTTTGTTATTGTGAGAGCTTTGGACTTGGAGGAGAGAACTTAGAGAAGTTGAGAAAGTGGAGGAGCAAGTGAAGATTTGCAATGGAGCCTTCTTTGTAAGTGCATTGTTGTTTGTATTGCTTTGTATTTTGGTAAAAAGAAATGGTGTTTTTATATTTATGTTGTTTATCTTGTTGTTTAACCCTCTTATGACTATTTTTCTTATTGAAATGTGTTTGTGTTTGGGAAGGGTAGAAGACCATAGGATGGGTGTTGGAGGGGAGATTGAAAGGTTGGTTTGGTGGAGGGAAAAGGAAATTAGGATTATTAGTTATGAATGTGGTTGCATATTGTTGATTTTGTTTAGAGGGAGATGTGGTAGTTGGAATTAGGCCTTTGGTGGAGTGAAAAGGGGTGGTTATTGGAGGTATAAGGTGTAGTGGAGGAATAAGGAGGGATGATTTTATGGAGGTTTCAAGGTCTAATTCACTACCCATGTGGAGAGAAAAGGAGACCAAATTTCAACCCTCCCTCTCCCACTTGGTTTGAAATCAAGTCATTGTGTTGTTTGCTTGTGTTTTGTTGCATTATTGGCTAATTGTGTTTTGTTTTGGGCTTCTATGAAGCAAAACCATTTGTTTTGTGTTGCTCAAGGGGTTTTAGTGCTTGTATGGTTCGTGTGTTGGGGCTCGAGGGCCAATTAGGAAGTGCTCCCCTCCCCATTAGAAAAGGTTGGGCGGTGAGCATTGTTTGGCTTCCCTTGTGTGTTTTGGACAACTTGTTGAAGACTCATTGGATTAGCTTGCTTCATCCTTGTTATTGATGGTTGTTCTTAGACTTGTTACTCTTGAAAAAGAGAAATGTAATGTGCAATGATTGATATGTAAGAAAACAATTTTAGTTTTGAAGGAGTTTTGTGTATTTGTAAAAGAAAATCTTGTTCTATTTTTTAGAAGTAGATACTAGTGTTTTTAGCAATGTAAATCCATATTTTTCAGCAATGAAATGAGTTGATATTGTGTGTGGATGTTGAAAAAATTGTGTATTGGATAATGGTTATTTGGAAGGAATTTCGGAATGGTTATGGTGTTGATTAAATTGTTGTTGAAATTTAATCTTACGGTTAGTGCATCCCACCTAATATGTGTGCACTTTCATGGTGAAGTGAAAACATACTAGGTGGGATACACATGGGTATGGCCATCCTTTCATGTAGAACATGATCATATCCATGATGCATCACTTGATAATTCTATTTTATTGTTGTTTTATATCTTAGTAAAATTTTGCCATTGTTTTATATTTTATTCATTTGCACGTTAGAAAAATAGAAATAAAATTATTTTAATCAATGTAAATATATTTGGAGATTAATAATTTTGTATGTTGATTAAATTTCGTTTTTAAATGCATATAAGTTCATATTTAAAGAAAATAAGTTGATTTCCTTATGTATCTAGGTGTATATGCTCAAATGATATTTTGTTGCATTATGTATTCTTCTTGAATTTTGGAACTATTATAATGTAGAAACAAATTTTATTATGTTTGCAAAGGAAACCATAGAAAACCATAATTGTAATGCTTCATTTCGTTCGTTAGATTCGTTGTTAAAAATCAAATCCGCCAAATCCGTCAAATCGTTCGTTCGTTAAATGCATTCGTTCGTTTGTTCGTTCAAATCATTTTGAAAACCTTACATATGTTTAATATTTTATAAGGGTTTCAAATCATGTCAAAGGAATTATAAGGTGTGTGTTGCATTTTATAAGGCTTTCAAATCGTTTTGAAGGAATTATATATAAAACAAACAAAATGGAGAACTTTCTTGAAAACACAGTGCAGTAATGGTTAAAGATATGTGCAGAGTAATATTTATAAAACATAAACAATTTTTTTATTGTAGATGGGGGTGGTGGTGGCCGACCCACCCCATGAAACCATCCTCCTCCATTTCTTTACCGCCACCCGTGCCACTAAAAAAACAAGAAAACAAAACAACACAAATACTAAAATGAGACACATTTAGATCATTAGGGTTGGATAATGAAATTAGGTTAAAGGTTATATTTATATATTATTATATAACATATATTATAATGAATAGTATGGTGTTAGGTAAATATATTTATTATATAGCATAATATATTCTATAATGTATTAGATAAATATTATTATATAATATAATTCATATATATATATATATATAATAAAAAAATGTTTATAATGATAATACTTTTTATTACAAAATATTATTACAATGTTATTATAATTATAATGTTTATTATGTCATTATTGTAACGTTTAATATGTTCATGATATTACATTGTATATAATACTATTATTATATGTAACATAGTATTATTCTAATGTTACAATGTTTATAATATCATATCATATATATTATAATATAATATTATTACGATATTATAAACTATAATTGTTATCTTACATCGATATATAATGTTGTTAAATAATATAAAAATGAAGTAATGTATAACGTTGTTGTAAGGTATTAGATAATTTATTTTGGGAACCAAAAATGAATTAGAAACGATACAAAGAAGATTAGCAAGGCCTTGCGTAAGGAAAACACACACAAATTGAGGAAGGGTCCACACAACTTCGTAACAATGCACCATTTTTAGACGAGAATTTTGGGGCCGTGATAAAAGCGTGATTATGAATGTCTAGGATTCCATTCATTTGACAAGTGCTCCCCATGTTAACGTTAAGTGAGGTGTATGAAAGCCTAGTATGAAAGTTTATTTAACGAGTCCACTAAGTTATTAATGATGAAAGTTATGAGTATTTGATTAAAAAAGAGATCACTTTTATCTAATTGAAAACCAACGAATGCTTCTAAATTTAACCGACAATCTAAAATATTTTGGGCTAACATCATTATTATGAATGTGTGGAACTCCCATTAATTTGGATGGGTGTTCGAAATAGGGTGACCCATGTTCATATATGGGGGGATATGAAAGTTTATTTTTGGAATATATTGAAATGTATTTTTAGTAGCTAAGAATCGAGATGGGTATTAAGAACAATATCAACAATAAGAGGATTTCTCTAGAAAGTCTATTTTTAGTATGTCATGAAATTTAATTTTAGTAGGTTTTTAGTATTTAGTATTTTGAGGATTGTTGGAGAATTTTCGGGATTTCAATTGTAAGACGATATTTGAATTGTTATTCTAGTATAGATTTTTTTCAAGTTTGTTCACCCATCTTTCCAATGGGCCATGTGATTAGAAAATCGGGTTGATGAGGTGGTAGATATGACCCCAACAAGAAGTACTAAAAATATATGTATATAATATTATCATTTCCAGATTTTGTCTTTTCTACCCATTTAAGTTTACCTCAAAGGCATATCCATGTCATCTCTATGTAGGATGATATTTTGGATCCAATTCAAAAACCCTTCATTTACTCTTCCTAACAACTATCTATTTTCTATACATTGTTTGGTTATAAAGAAGACAATTTCAAATAGAAACATAAGTTTGCAAGTTGAAAGTTTGTGTAGGCATAAGTTATAGGTTGCAAGTTTGTAAGTTTTGAGGCATACATCTATAGGGTTTTCCATTTGTATACATCTTCATTTACAAAGGATTGCGGGACATACATCTCTCTTACAAATTTTGCCATTTTGCGTAGATTTTTGATTACAAAGATATTTGGCATACATCTTTCCTATAAACTTTTCCAATTTGCATTCATATTTGATAAAGTTATTTTATTTCTACTGATTGTAGATTTGTTTTCGTAATACAATTTTGTTTTAATTTTGCAATACATTTTTTCATTATATAATTTGATTATTTATTATGAGTAAATTACCATAACACATTCAACACCATTGTTAGTGTGTTGTCCAACGGAATTAAAAAATAATTCAAGTCATCCACCTCAATAACCTTTTATAAATCCAATTTTAAAATATATAAATTATTCAACTTTGCACTAGTTTTTAAAGTTGAGGATGTAAATTTTGGTAATAAGCACCTCACAAAAAGATAACAAAAGATAACACCGATATCTTAAATAATTTAGAGCTTAGATCCTTATGCCTAATATCAAATGTATTTTTACCTAAGTTTTCAAATAAGGGTTCTATCAACAAAAGTTTAATGCTTTCTATTTCAAGTCTAGATATCAAAATGACTTGGCCAATTAGTGAACCATCACAATTAACACACTTTTAGTAAAACTAGATGGCTTGAATTAAAAAATTATCTCTGGTTTTGAGACAATAGTAAAAGTGACGAGGGTCAAATATAATTTAGAGATCAACATGTTGTTATTTATCACCTTCCCACCTTTCGAGTTATCACTTTGAAAATTGTAGAGAGAAAAAATAGGGCTTCTTTATGTTGTTTCATCGGCTTGAAAAAAGTCTTTGCCTTTGCTCCAAAATTTAATTTATGAAAGACATTAGAAATTAATATCCCTCTTGAGACTTGTAGTCTTGTGATTAGGCTTTATGAAATCAATTCCTCCCCTATGACCAACTCTTCATGTTTCTCTTGGAGTGTAAACGCACCTTGGACCATCGAGCTTGTCTTAGAACTTCATTTCGCAAGATTTTTGATCATGAGACGATTACATGGGAAACACCACTCATAATCATGTGCTAGGTTGTTATGAATTGGGACAATAGCCTTAGTAGATTTTGCAACACTGGGGTATTATGTGTTTAAAGGTTTAAGGTAACCTATTTGACCTTGTCCTTGGGCATGACCTTTATAAGGTTGCTTATTGGGTTGATATGTTTGATTGAGGGTTGATAAGGTCTACCTTGTTGGGCTACTTACCTCTTTATAGTCATCATTTCATTTCCAATATTTTGCAACATAGTTATAACTCCATGTAACTCATTAGGGGGAAAAGTAGGAGAGATTGGTGGTGATTGTTTGAGGAATGGGTGTCAAAATAGGATGCGTTGGGAGCGGTTTTATAAATAGAGGCATTGGAGGCCTAGGGGCTATCTTCCTAGATTCGGACTAAATTTTTTAGCCCGATTGCTATGTCATAAGAATCGGTAAGATGTTCCCTCCCATGGATTGAATCATAACAACCACATCACTATTCAAGGCTCTCAAGAAATATAGAAATACAGTGCTTGGAGAGGGTTTAAAATTTGTCATAACTTCATGAGGGGATCTCTTGATGGTAGTAAGCTGCTCAATGAGGGATAGGTGGTCACTTTTATCCTCAAAATGCTTGCAAAGTTTTCTCTCTAAGCTCATCCCATGTATGAATAGAAGTTATATGTAGACTTCTATACCATTGTAATGGCCTCCCCGTAAAAGATACAACTAATAACCTAAGTGCTACATCATCCTCATTAATAAGGGGGATTAAACATACATTTGCAACATCAAAAATGTGTTGATAGGATTTGGTTTAATTATTTCCTATAAAGAATGGGATGATGTTAAGGGTAGCTATTGGGATATTATGATGTGCATTTAAAACTAGGGGATACCACCATTAAAAGTAACAGAGGGTTAATTCCTTGGAAGGGCCATAAAAGAAGTGGGTTTTAGATTCTTATGAGTAGGAGAGGAAGGCCTAGTAGGATTTGAGAACGGACTGTAGGTGATGGGAATGAAGACCTCTTAATCAATTTTACTCTTCCCCATGGTGAAATTTTTAGGTATTCAAAATACTCACCTCTTTCTTTACTTTCACTTGTTTGTATCCTTCTCATGAAAATAAGACAGTTGAAACTAGTAGATCTGTTGTTGGGAGTCACCGATTTGTTGTTGTGAAGCATCCAAAGGTTGGTTATCACTAAGACACACACCAATATTAGTGAAATGATATAAATATCATAATTATTGTCCCACTAAGCGTGCAAAAGCGTCGTATATCGGAATTACACCTAATATTTGACCATGACGAGATCAAGAATTCTAGACAACATTAGATGATCTCAACAACATGAGACTTACAAATTGAGATCAATTTTGACTACCAAACCTACTTTAACGCTAACGCTAACACTAAAACTATCTCTAAGCTAAGCCTACTCTAACACATCCAAGTAACTAAGGTGAGAGAGAGGAAGGAGGGAACATAGATGCACTAAGATAAAAAACAAAGGAGATAACACTAAGAAAAGGGTTGACCTCTCTCTCTTGAAGTTCCAGAAAATAAGAATATCTAATGCAAGGTTAGAGGGCATATGCTTGCCACTTTCCAACTTTGTAACTTAAATTAACTCAAAACCCTATTTAATTTGACACAAATGACATAAATAATGAATACACAATCACAAATGAAAGAGAAGAAGGCAAGAAGATAATATTGCAAAGCAAGGGACAAATTCAAACCAAATTTTAAATTATATTATTTTTGTAAGTATGCACATACTGCTACAACCATTCAAAGGGAAAAATATATCACAAAACACATGCCATGGGTCTGTAACTCCTTAGCTATGTCAAAATTTTGGTATAATAACATTACTAAGCAAGAGAGGATGGTTTCAATGAAAAAACATGCTACATTTATAGAAGGGAGGAGAGGAAAGGGGATAAAAAGATGCTAAAGAGATGCTCAAACCTGCTAAACCTTCTAAAGCGCCTCCAATAGGTAATCTCCTCACCTCATGATGGTTCATGATTTTTGGAATTGTCTTTGCATGCAAGAAAACTCTATATATTTCCTTGTGGATGAGCACAACCTACAGATCAATGGATGCACATGAAATTTGGGAGAGGGAGGAATGCAATGTTTCTAAATGCCTAATTCTTGTTACAAAGATAACCATTCTTCATAATTTTGGTTAGGCATGGAATAATATGATCCCTTTGAGGCATCTGAAGGGTCCTATGGCGAAGGAGAATCAAACGAGCATCTTACAACAAAAACACATCTTAAGGTAGCTGAAAAATGATGTGAAACGCCCCTAAAATCCACAACTTTGATTTTCCAAAATACTTGATCATTCTTTACAAAGTTTCCTTCTTTTTAAAGGCCTCCCCAAGACATTGCTAATGGATCAGATCTGAGGTGAAATAAAGCTCTGCAACGAAATATATCACCAAAAACCAAATATGACTTCTTGTGAAAAAGTCCTTTGTTTCGCAGATTCTAGAGTGTTTTGAATACTTCACGGGAAATTTCCTTGTCTTGTGAATTTACAAGACTTCTATGGCCTCATACCTTCCCCATATGCCACATAAGTCTATTTCTTTGTCATGCGGATTTTGCATACCCATGACCAAGGTCCTTTGTTCAGATTCTAAAGTACGTGAAATGCTCTTTTAAACTTTACGCCCTAGCTCAATTATACTTTGTCTCTTTCACCGCAGAGGTATTTTCCTTCGTTACCCGACTTCTATACTTCACCCTTCCGCAAAGGTCTAACCTTCGTCCCACGAAAATTAGACCCACGTTTCATTTCCTTCATTTGGCGACATCTAAAATTTGTGTCCATTTTTCTTTGTTTCGCAGCTTTTGAAATCCGTGGAACACTAATTATTAAGAATCCCAAAAAACACTAGGATAGTGTTCCTAAAATTTGAACTTATCTGAGTTTAAACTTGTTTTCTCATTCCATAAAGCATTTGTTCGGGTCGGGGAGAAACCACTGAGAACACTATATTCCACTTGCTTGTCCTCTGAGTTAGGAGAAGCTCATGAACTTTATATTCCACTTGCTTGTCCCATGGGTTAGGAGAACCCGTGAATAAGTTTCTTTGTTAGTGGATTTGGAGAATCCACATAACACTATTTTATGCTTTCCACACAACACTATGATTAAATGTCCCACAACCTTCCCTTTAAATTTCCCCTAAATCATACATTCAAGCTTATTTGTTTTGCGGGTAAGGAGAACCCCCAGAACACTAAGTTCGACCAAAATCTACCTAAGTCCATAATGATGCTCCTTTGTTCGGTGGGTTAGAAGAACCCCAGAACATTGTGTTCCTCAATTACGCACAACACCTTTGAGATGTTGTGTTCGCAACTTTTCTTATAATTTTTTTCCTATGTCCAAAATCAAATTTACAAGTTGTTAAAATAGCTTGGGGCTTATTTTAGACAACAAATAGCTAATTAAAATAGCTAACGAGTGCATACTATATGCTTTATAGGTTGTAGAAGTAATTTATTTATTCTAATGAGATGTGGATGAATAATGATCCAAATAGTAATGTGCAAAGAGTAGTGTGTATTTTTAGGATGTCTACATTTGCCCCTCTTTAAAGTGTCATCACAGAGTAATAATATTTTAAAGATAGTAGACACGTGTAAATTAATGAGCGAGATGATATGGACGTTTGGTGAACTACTGATTTACCCCATTGAAACATGTGGATGTCCCAATGAGTCTAGAATATGCTAAGGGAGTGCCCCCTCAAGGGGATGGGTGACACTGATAAAATGGTGGACAACCACTTGATAGGAAGGAAAAAATACTGTTGTGGGAAAGACAAGAAAAATGGGTGTAGAAGATGAGAAACATAGGCACTAAGGCCAAAATTAGGGCTTATGAAGGGTAAGTAGGGTTTGAAGAAGGGGTTAAATAGAAGGGTGGGAGGTTAGCAAAACTTATTAGTCATTTTTGCTATTAGAGCCTTTTGTGCCTGTGCAAGATTTTTGAGCTCCGAGATTGCGATAGAGATGACTATGTTTCTAGCACACACACATCATACAAATTGAGTACGATTGGTTGGTTAGGGACCTTGGACGATGGTGCGATGGTATGTGAACTTGAATTTTAAAATTTTAAGTGCATTTAATATTTTTTTAGGCTAGAAGAAAAGGCAAAAAAACACTATCATAGGGACTTACATGTGCTAACATGACCCATGATTAGTGCTAGCATTAAAGTGCTTGGGTTAGTGTGAAAGTGAATTCTTTAGCATGTTGTAAGGTGTGATAACATGAAAAGTACACTAGCGTGCATGTAGGTGCACTAACGTTAAAGTAAATGCACTAGCGTAAAATTTGTAAGTATTAATGTAGATGCACTAGTGTTAGTTTAGTATGAAAATTTAGAAGTTTTGAAAATTGAGAAAAATAAGTTGAGAATGGATTGTTAGAGAGGTTTAACAAGTGTTTGGACTATTTGTAGGAGATGTTAGGTACTATAGATGTGAGAGAGACATTTTGAGAGCATATGAGAGGACAAATGACGCGTCTTTGAGAGGAAGGAAATGTGGATGGCTATAGAGGTGACAAAGATAACATATGTAGCGTGGATTCTTGACACGAGGATGTATCACAATTTATGAAAACTCTAGTAGAGAGGTGACACAATGAGTCTCGGACACTCGGACTACCGATTGGAGAGATGTACATTACTTTGGAGGATGTTTATCAATTTCTTAGAGTTACGATGAGAGGGAGGTTGATAGAGTGGGATGGTAATCAGCGCACATTTGAGTGCATATACATAATTTGTTCGGAGTAGAGGAGATTTATAGAGCAAGGATGACATTACACTTAACATAGTGTATGGAGGATGAAAATATTAAGTAGGTACCAATATATATGATGGATCTTATCAACAACATTTTGCTAGAAATTTTAGTTAGGGTTGATTAGAGTAGTACTTGAGTTGATGGAGGTAGCTACAATGTTTTCTTGGGGGCCGTGCATGTTAGCACACTTATACAAATACTGCACATGTTTGTGTGTAAGGGCCAATAGAGTTTGGGCATGGTGACACTATTATAGATTTGGACGTGGGACCGCATAACAATGGATCAACTAATAGGTGTTTTGAGGGATAGACATCCAAAGGGTGCTCTCTATATTATATGACACATAGTCGAAGGTGGGTACAAAGAACATCGGGGTGAACTAGCCTACTACTATTGAGACCTAGATTATTTGTAATTATGATATGTGATATAAAGGCCATACATAGCCTACAAATGGGCTATAGATGCAACATAGTTAGCTAAAGTGGAGACAATGCATTGGATGATAGGTAGTCAATCATATATCGTTAAGCGTTACATACCATATAGGGTCACGAGGAAGTTGTGAGTGAGGTAGAGATACTAGATGATGATGAAGGTGGTATCTAGGGATCACATGAGACTTTGGATTTTGGAGCATGAATTAATCTAAGCATAGCTAGTGAAAATTTTGTAGGAGTGTTGCCACAAGTGTGGGATGCATGATCGGATATCACAAATATTGGAGCATTAGTGGGGTATGAAGCTTGGTATGCAACAATAGTACATATCTTCTTGACCATTTTGAGAGTAGTGATGGCGCGGGCGTGGCGCGACACTTGGGAATAACATAAAGGTGGAGTACGAAGGGAGAGGAGAGAGGTGAAAGGGTTGAGGAGGGAGATTTGATGGAAAGGATGCATAGGTGTTAGTAGAGAGACAAGATATAAAGGCACACGGATATGATGGATAGGGGTAGGAACAAGTTATAAAAGTGTAGGTGTACATGGATATGTACCGACACATGTTATATAGGTAAATGGCTCACCACAGAGGTCACCTAGTCTGGGAGGATGGGGAGGAGGAGACAAAGACGAAGACAAAGATGGAGACGGGAATAGAGATAGGGGATAAGATGACATATGGGGTTAATGAGAAAAAGTGCTACTGTAAGACCATCACAAGGAGAGTTACAAAGGATATAGGGGAAAAGAGATAGTGTTGTCCAACAGAGAGATACATTTATGATTGTTTCATAGAGATTGCAAATAGAGTTGGAGTCTACTAGGATCAAACTACAATAGGTCATATTGGAGTGAAATATGACATGACGTGTAGCAGAGGCCAGCGGGATGAAAGACCTATTACAGGATCTACTAGTAACCACACATGATGTGGGCTACTACAAAGGTTTATATGAGGATGTTGTCCTTGAGAGTTAGAGAACACCAATATACAATCGAGAGGAAGGGACTAGATTAGGGAGATTAGTTAGATCTCTCATGGACCATTCAGATCCATTAGATAAGTTCGAGATGCTTCCACCAAGGTGAGGAGGAGATGGATCAAGTAGTCCAAGAGTTGGAGAGATTTGTGGATGACTCTTTGTATGATAGATGTAGATATATTGTTTTTGTATATGCCTCATGATGAAGGCATATTATTTTGTATAGATGTCGATTATGGAAATTTGATGTATATTCATGTATATGACACTCTTTTGGACATTGTACACAAAAATTGGATTTTATTGATGTATATAGATGATGATTGTTTTATTGATTTACACATTGTAACTTGTTTCATGGATGGATAGTCAATTGATTTCATTATGATGATAAATGATGTGATAAATATGATATTGATGATGATGTGAGTGATTTTTCTCATAGTTTGAGCTTCCATTCAATTTTGTACTTTAGAGCAACCTATTTTGCTATTGCACAACATAGTTTACATCATGATTTATTAAATATTCATGAAGAGTAACTCATTATGTGTGTAGATAAACCCACACACAATAGAGAAAGGATTAAATATACAATATAAATGCATGCACGATGAATACAAATAAACCAAGATGATAAAAAATACTTGTAATTGGTCAAAAGAGAAATAAAATAGAATCATTGCAAAATAACTTAAAACAAATATAGTTAACTATGCCCCTAATGTGTTCCATAATGATGATTGAGTTGATTTAGATTTCCCCGAAGTAAGGATACATGCAAGGGGTAAGATCGGATCAGACTGAAGAGTGGGGTCAAGTGACACTCTTGTTGGATTCACATTGAAGATTGAGTTGAGATTGATTAGGTCATTTACCCCAAGAAAGGAAACATGTAAGGGAGAAAATGAGAGCCAAGATTACCCCAAGTGAGGATACACGCAAGGTATAGGATTGATTTATTTTAATAGTCATAGGATAGTTAGAATGATCATTAGGATAGGAGTTAAAAGTTTGATTTTGTTAAGTGTGTTGATTTTTGGGATTTTTGTTGTTTTTGTAATTGTTTAGGATTTTTGGTTATTTAAATATTTTTGATAGTTTTAATTATTTAAGTGTTTTTGTTTTGTTTTGTTTTAATGTTTTATGTTTTTGATTATTTTACCTTTGGATTTTTGATCATTTAAATGTTTTTTTGGATTTTTGTATTTGATTTTTGATCTAACTACTATAGCCAATGAGATTTAGTTTGATAATCTAGGACCCACCCAATTATACGAAGCATGTTAAAGCTTATGAAGATCAAGGGATGGATATAAGTGCAAAATGGAAAGTAAGAAAGATGGTAAATTTCTTAGACACAAGGAACAAGCAACACAAATTGGTTTGGGATGATACAGTAAGATGGATAGGATGAAGAAGCTATATAAGTGGATGTGCCAAAATCCCCCCAAAATAAGAGGCATGTATAGATGAATCAAACATAGAATATTTTAAATGAACCGCATTCATGGGTTCTTTAAGATCTTGGCAGTCTTGAGTAGATAGATTGCATGTACACGATCTAAATTTTGTAGTGACAAGATAAGGACCCAATCAATTTGGTTCAAATTTTCCTTTCTTGTCCTAATATTTGGTTGTAATTTTTTGATTTTATTTTAACACAAGGTCACCAATATCAAATTGTATTGGTTTGATCTTCTTGTTGTAGCTACGATGAAGTTGATTCTGGTACACTTTTAAATGATCTAAAACATTGAGCCACTTTTCATTTAGGATTTCAAGCTCAACAAGAGGAGTGTGTCTATAGTCATCTTCATTGATCAAATTTTGGATGGATATACAGAGTGACGTGATATCAACCTCTATAGGTAATACTGACTTCAAATCCATACATGAGTGAAAATGGAGTGGCTCTTGCTAGAGTACATAAGGATGAGCGACAAGCCCAGAGGGAAGGATATATTTGTGTATGCTAATTGCATCCATGCTTATTGATGAATTTTTCCATGATGGATTTCATTGTTTTATTGGGACGCTTTAGCTTGGCCATTAAATTGTGGTTAATAAGGTGTGGACCGGTGAAGGTGGATATGGAGGCATTTGACTAACTCTTTAACGATTTTTTTTAAATGAATCACCATACCCGTAATAAGGGAGGAAGGAATGAAAAAGTGATAAATGAGGTGGTTGAATATGAACTTGGAGATATTAGTACCAATGACATAAGTGAGAGGCATTGCCTCTACCCATTTGGTAAAATATTTTGTGGTGGTGATAATGAATTTATGACCACCAGACAAGGTGGGATTGATCTTTCCTATAAGGTCAAGCCCCCATTGAGAGAAAGGCCAAGGTGTAGTGATCGGTTGTAAATATTGTGAGGGTGCATGAATGAGGTTCCCATGTGTTTGGAATGCCACACACTTCTTGAAAAAATTGCATGCATCAGATTCCATAGTAGGCCAATAATAACCTATGCATAATATTTTCTTTAGTTAGACCATCTTTGCTTGTATGTGTGCTGCAAATACCAACATGTACCTCTTCTAGAGTTTGGAGTAATTCATCTTGGTTGAGACATATTAATAGAGTCCCATCATAGCCTCTTTAATAAAGGGTGTTTGTAAGTAGGGTATAACGTGAAGCATGTTATGCTAAAACTCATTTATTTTGGGTGTTCATATTCTCGGGATAATGTTGCTCATGGATGAAAGTATAAATATCGTGAGACCGGGGATTTTCAAGCAACAACTATTTCATAGACCATGGTCAACTCAGGTAAATTATAGGCTGGAAATTGAATATGTTCTATGAGAAACTTGGTATGGGTTTAATGGGAATTGAACTCAATAAGAGATCCAATAGTTGCCATTTCCACTTTATTGATTTATTTTGGAGGTGAGGAACTTGTTCAAAAGTGATTAACTGAAAATAAATTTTAAGGCTATCCACCATGATTTTATAAGGAATTATATTTTCATATTTTACTTGATATTCATTTGTGACTTGTTTAATGATTAGAAGTGAATCACCAAAAACTATCAACTCCTTGAGATTCTATGATATAGTCAATTTCAGTCAAGCTATGAGTACTTCATACTCATAAAGTATTGTTTATGCAGGGAAGGCCAAGTGGAAATATTTTAAGATAACATTTCCATTTGGTGTGATAAGTAGAATACTATCTCCTAATCTACAAAATTTACAAGATCCATAAAAAAATAGAGTCCAAAAAGGTACTGTATCAATATAAAAGAGTTCTTCATCTGGAAATTTGAAATGAAGAGGTTCCAATCCTGGTAGAGGTGCCACATCAAGTTGATCTACAAGTTCTTTTCCTTTTATAGATTTTGACTGATGAACTCTATATCAAACTCACTAAGTAAAACAACCCAACTTGACATTCTACCTATGAGAATAGGTCTAGATAGTAGATACTTAAGTGGATATACTTTGCAATGAGCTTTGTTGTATAGTTGAGTAAGTAATGATGTAACTTGTGGAATGTGAATGCCATTGAGAATATTTAAGTTCATGATCAATGAGAGTTCTACTGAGATAGTAGACTGCCTATTCTTGTCCCTGATTGTTGTGTTGTGCTAACAATTATCCTATTACATACTCTGTGGTAGATGTGTAAAGAAGCATTGGTTTGTCTGAAATTTGTGGCATGAGTACCGGTGGACTTGATAACTATTATTTTAGTTTTGAAAAATAAGTATGAAATTCTTAGTTCCATAAAAATTGTACATCATTTTTCAACAACTTGATTGAAATGGTGGCACTTGTCCGTAAGTTGTGAAATGAACCATATGATAGATTGGATCTTTCCTTGAAGTCCTCTTAATTTTCTGAGATTTTTGGAGGAGGCATTTCCATGATAGCTTTGACCTTTATAGGATCAACTTCTATACCTCTTCATGAAACAATGAATCCCAATAGTTTTCCTGATGTTACACCAAACACACATTTTTTAGGATTAAGCCCGACTTTATATTCATGCAACCTTTTAAAGATGTGCCTCAACAACTTTGTTAGATGATTTTCTCGTGTTTTTGATTTCATTAGAATGTCATCCACATAATATTCCATGATGTCATGTAGCATGTCATGAAATATGACCGTCATTTATTTTTGATATGTAACACCTGTATTTATAAGGCCAAAAGGTATGACCTTATAAAAAAATGTCCCCAATGGTGTGATGAATGTTGTCTTAGGTTGATTATACTAAAAAAATTATATCTAATTATGTCAAAAATACAACTATTAAAGAAAGCATTTCATGACTTGCTTTGTGGAGTCAACAATCATATCTATGTTTGGTAGTGGAAAGTCATCTTTTGGACAAACGTTATTGATATCGCAAAAATTGGTACATACTTTGATTCCTAGAGTTTTTATACAATAGGTACTATGTTTGATATCTATGTTGAGTAGTCGATTGGTCACATAAAGTCTGCTTCTAATAGTTTTTGAAATTTAGTTTTTACAAGTAATGCAACTTTAGGATGCATTTTTTTCGATTTTTGCTTGTGGTGTTGTATCCGAATGTACCAAAAGAGAAGAATACAACCTAGGAATATATTTGTATGTCCATGAAAAAATGTCTTGGAATTCCACAAGGAGTGCCTTGAATTATGATTTTTATTTTTCTGTAAGACTAACACCAAGTTGTAGAATTTTTGGTTGCTCATGTGTGTTGATGTTGATGTCAATTGTTTCCTCAACTAACATTTTGGATGTGTCTTTTTCTAGAAAATGTACCATAGGTTGATGTAAATAATCATTTTGATATGAATTAGAGTTCCTTCTTTCTACTAACTTAAAAGTATTTTCACTAGGAGATATCTACTGTTTTTTCATTATTTTACATTTTTGGATTTTTGTTTCTCGAATAGTGCCTCAATGAGGTTTTCACCATGGAAGATTTTGTTTTGATTTTTTTTTTTTTATTTTTTTTTTATAGTAGGGTACTCGTTCTTCTCCAAAATAAGTAGTTACGTCTAGAGTCGATATAAAATCCCTTTTGTGATCAGAAAGAGAGATGCGATCTCGAGTCTTGGGAAATTATTCAATGGCCTCATTGTTTTGGAATAGATCCATGGAGATGTGATGTAGTTGATCCTAACTTATAAAGTTAGGATGGACAAGGTAAAATTCAATGGTATTAATGGAAATGTTTTTGATAAAGATCTTTATTTGTGTGAGGTTATCAACAAGGCTATGTGTGGAACGTATCTCATCATTGGAGTCAGTGTCCTCACCACTAGTTGAGATATCGAGTAGTATCGGTGAAGTTTCTAATGAATGGAAACCAAAATCACCTTGATAAATATTTTCTCTGTGTAAGATATCAGATCAAGATGTATTTGCTATTTTTTTGAAGTTCTTTGCCTTTCCATTGCATGTTTTTCATAATTTTGTGTGCTTTACTATATTCAAATGATTCATAACAAGAAGTAAATATATCATCATATAGCCAAGAGATTGAAGAACCTTGAATGTGTTCTTCATCAAGATATCCAAATTGTTTCCAAATAGATTTACCGAGATCATATATGGGAGAAATTTTGATGTGGGGAGCATTGGATTTACCATAGTTGGATGAGGATAAAGGTAGTTTACCGACGTGGAGGGAATTTCAGAGTTAATATTCACCAATAACGTTTTTAATGATTTCCAATGTAGGTGGAATAGAAGATGTGGATGGTTGAAGTTTCATCAAGACCTTAGGGTCAATGTGGTTTTCATATGTAAATGGGATAAGGCGGGAATTGAGGATTTGTCTACAAAAGGACAATGCTTTGCAAGATTATGTCTTCCTTCTAAAATTTTGCAGTATTGAAAAGGTTTAATATTCACATGTAATGTGAATTTCTTGCCTTCATAAGGGAATTTTATGCATTGATGGAAGGTAGAAGGGATGAATTGTATGGCAAAAACCCATGGGTGGTCAAGAAGGATGTTATAAGATCTTTCCATGTCCACAACATGAAAAAATGTGTCTAAGGTTTGAGGTCCAAATTTTAATGTCAAAGAAATGGTACCCACATATTGTCTTTCACTATTATCATAACCACGAATAGTAATGACATTAGTTCCTAGAATTTCTTTAGTGTATCTAAGGAATCATAATAATTTCATGGAGAAATTATTCAATGTGGATCCATTATCTATAAGAACTCATTTGATATTATGATGAGTTATGAATGCTTCAATGTATAAGGAATTATTATTGATAATATTGGGATTCAAGAGGTCATGAGGACCAAATGATAAAATTGGATTATTCGGTGATAAATTTGTAATTAAATCTTGAAATTGTTGGGTGTTAATATCCCTAGAAACACATGCCTCATGGAGTGCATGAGTAAGGATACCTTAGAATGTGGGTGATGTTTAAGTAACTCACTGAGGGAAGTTTGTGCATTTGTCTTCTCTAAATTGTTTTCTTATATCATATGAATGAGATGAAAAATTTGCATATGATAAATTTTGTGGAACAATAGTGGTCTTAGGATTGGACATTTTTGTGGTATTGTGGATGTGGAGGTTTTTCTTAGAAATGGATACCAAAACTTGTTCTGTCTCATTTTTATAGTGTAAGTAGGAGTATTGATTTTAATAGTGGCCCCAATGCGGTGTATGATCTATCAATAAAATGATAGAATCAAACTTTACATATTTTATGTTTGGACTTTTTCTTTAGCATTATTTTTTATACCATGCCTAGGGAAATTGTCTTGAAAGACCTTTAACTTCTCATTTGGAATTTTATTATTAGATTGATTTTTGATTTCAATGTCTCCATTATCAATTAAATCTTGGATAAAGTGATGTAGTCTTACACAACGATCGTATGATGGCCACATATGAAATGGTAGTCACAATATTAAATTTCCTTGTACGAATAGGTTTGGGTTTCCCTTCTTCAAAGGGTCATGTGAATAGATAAGTCACCATTTTAACACTTACTAATTGATGGAGTACACTTGAAATAATTTCTTTGAGAGACATGAATTGTTGTCATTTGACCTCGTATGGAGTAGTTTCTTTATTAGAGAGGATTAAGGGTTGTTTATTTGATTTTTCAACATTTTCTTGATTATTGATTGGTTTGGTTTTGTATGTTTTGAACATGGTGAGAATTAGTTATCCCGTTGTTCACAACATTTCGATTGTGGTTGATAAACTTGGATTTATCATGATTTTGATGATTGGTGTTATTATTATTAGATTGGTATTTTGAAGGAGTCTGATTAGGCCCCTTAGTGATGAGCCCTATGAATTTGTTGTATTTTTCAATGAATTCTTCATTTTTTTTCAAGCAATGCATTTTCATTTGAAATGATAATTTTGAATTAAGATTAAGAATGAATATAATAACTATTTCTCGGTATAAAATAAGGGAATCAACTTGCGATCCCTCACCATCGTTGAAGAAACAATGTGAAAGTTTCATTATTCCTTTGCTTTGTGTTACAAAGGTCCATCATTGTGACTTCAAAATATAAGTTGAATGAGAAATGTTTCAATTTTTTTTAAAAGGCCCGCGAAGGTTGTGATTAATCCCTTTGGAAGGTGTAAAAACTAGTCCAAAGCTTTCCTCCTAAACTTTTAGGAAAAGGTGCAAGAGAAAGATGTCATTATATGCCACTTCTTGGCATGCCATGAAAAATTATTTTACATGCTCTCTTGGATCATGTTTACCTTTGTATTTTTCAAATTTGGGTGTTTCAAAAGATTTGGGAAAAGGTACGCGTAACATGTCCTTATCAAAAGGGTAAGGACATAGTTCTCTGAAATTAAATTGTTTCATACATTTTTGTAATCCCATTAAGGTTTCTTTCATACTCTTACATTCTTGTGCAAACAGGAGTTTGGTTGAGGGGTGTCCATGGTTACATCATTTTCATGAGTAGATTTGTTTTCTTCCTCTTTTTTGGATTTTGTTTTTTGAAAGTTGGTGTGTTAGCTCTTTTATTTTTGCTAACAAGTCTTCCTTTGATGAGTTGGATGTAGTGGTTGATTTGTGATTTTTTGTGCTAGACTCGGGTTTTCCTAAAAATGTTCTAAGTAGCTTCACTCCCATTTCTAGGAGGTGAAGAAGGTATTGATTCTTATTTTTCCTTATAAGGTCATCAATAGCTTCTCTTTGTATTTTTGATAGTTCGGGTTGTTCATTGTCTTCTTCTTCAAAAAAATATTCCAAAGGGGTTGAATTTATCAGAATCTTCATAGAGATTGGTGACTTTTGCTACATGTAACCACCATTGTTTTAAAGGTAAATACCTAAAGTGAAAAGGTGGTTTGAGGTTTTTGAGAAGTTTGAAAAAAATTGAGCTAAAAGGTTGATAATAGTGATTTTTATCTTGTTTGGTAAGAATCAATGTGACATGATCAAAACGTAAGTATTTAAAGGATTAGATTAGATTCTAATTGAGGTTGTTTTGATCGGATTGGATTGGGTTTAGATTTTGGATAATGTGAATATCCAAAGTATAATATTTGATTTAGGTTGATTTGATATGCTTAAACTTGGATAAAGTGAATATCAATATATAAGACTCAATGTGATTTGGTTTACTTAATATTTGGATAAAGTGAATATCCAACGTATAAGATTTTGATTTGGTTTTGGCTTATGAATTTCTTAAAATTGGATAAAGTGAATATCCAATGTATAAGACTTTTAATTTGTTAGGATTGGATGTGCTTAAACTTGGATAAAGTGAATATCCAATGTATAAGACTTTTGATTTTTAGGATTGGATGTGCTTAAACTTGGATAAAGTGAATATCCAATGTATAAGACTTAGATCGTGGTTTGATTTGATTTGTTTAAGACTATGATTTTGGTGAATCAAAGACTAAGGCTAAAATGGTTTGATTTGACATGGATTAGATATCAAAAGGGTATAGATTTAGATTTTGATAGGATTTGTTTGGATTTTGAGTTGGATAAAGTGAATATCCAAGGTATAAGATGTAGATTTTGATAGGATTTGGATTTTTGGATATGAGTGTCTAAAGGGATTGGGTTTGATTTTGATTTTGGTAGAACACACGTTCTAATTCCAAGTGGATTTTGAAAAACTAGTTTTTGACATTTGATAGGATCAGGACTATTCTTTTTGAAACACAACCTTCTAATTTTAAAATAGAATGTACAAGAAAAATGTAAAAATGTGTTTGTATAAACCAAGTTTTGTGATAGTAAATTTGATAAACCTTATTTGTTTACAAATAAAAAACAACACATATAAATGTTTTTTAGATCGTTTTCGCTGTAAGAGGGTAAAATCCGTCAAGTAATCTGCACAAAATTTTATGAAAAGCGAAGCATGTATAATTGCATGAATGAGTGTATGTAAGGCTCTTATCTCTCAAAAATATGTGTCTTGATATATCTTGGACCTAATATACCAAATCTGTATGGGAAAAAAGTGGTACGAGGAACCCTTGGAATATTGAAAGAGACTCACCTAATCATTAGTAACCTACTTAGAGAAGTGAATCACCACTCCAATGGTAGGTTTTGTAAAAAGGTGGTGGGTGATGGGGGAATGATACATGAATGGTGTGCTTATTTCTCCCGAATAATTTATAGGGTCAATGCCATAGAATTCATTGTTACAACTATACTAGGCATATGCTCATAGTAACCCCAATCACGATAGTTTGACTTTTAATTTGGGGCAGGGATGAAGAAAGAGCCAAACACTATTTTGAAACTAAGTCTCAAGTGCAATACAATGCAAAATGAATTGGTGCATGGTGGTGAAATCCACATCAATGGTGTAGCCAAGTGGTGATGAAACCATGTTGATATGTGCAAAAACAAGTATGATATGATTACAAGCAAGTTGTTTCCAACTTGAAATGTATAAAAGAAGTGTGGAATTGAAAAACATAAAACAAAATTATACTGATTTTTAGCAATACCTTAACAATGTTTTAGTAAAATTTGACAAAGGAAACCTACATATAAACTAATTAGTAGTTTGTTGATTATTTTACTTTGATAAAGGTTCCTTTAAACAAAGCAGTCCTACATGAAATATATTAATAGTTTTGTCACAAGGTAAAGTTATGAGAAAATTTTAAAGGATCTTGGCCATTTATGATTCTCAAGATTGTATAAAGACGCAAGAGAAGAACATATGTGGATTTTGATAAAAAAAAAAAAATGATTAAAAAAACAAATAATAAAATAATCACTATTGGTTTTGATTCTCAAGATCATCCAGAAGGCACAAGAGAAGAGCATACACGACTTTGATTAAAAAAGAGAAAATGATAGAAAGGGAAAAATGATGAATATTAGCTCTAAATATTTTTATTTTATAAATAAACCCATAGAACAATGTTAGAAATTCATAGAAAACAATAATTAGGTAAAAGAAACATTATGGAAATTTAAGACAAAAATAGAAATTTACACAAAATACTAGTGCATATACTTTAACACTAACACATCTACTTTCACGCTAATGCGAGATAATGAAAAAAACACTTCAAATCATACAAAAATGCGCATCTAGTTTATGCTAGCACATTTTAATGCAAAAAAACACATTTATAAACAATGATAGCGCATCCAGTTTAACGAAATGTAGAGCATAAAACATAGACATAGATATGAACTTGTTTAAAAGAAGACACTCAACATAGAAACACACAAAGTTATAAGGATAACACATCTAATGTGATGCTAATGTAGGTATTAGAACAAAAAAGAAATCCAAAAAATAAATGACAAAAAAATAGAAATGTATGTACTAATTATACGAGACACGAGTATATATAGCTAATGAACATAGATGAACAAAAGCACATATCGGTGATGGGTACACATGTTTGTTAATGAAGACACATGCAATTATATGGTAGCTTAAATTTGATGACATAAATTCAATGGATTATGATGGTAACACGAACCATGGGTTACACTAATGGAAAAAATATTACGGAGATGCAAGTCACTTGCACCTATACAAAAATGTTAAAAAAATGGCCAAAATGGTAGTTTTTCTCAAAATGCTCACAAACCTGACTCACTAAATGACCTATAAATTGGTCAAGTAACCTATAAAAACTTAAAGAAACATTAAAATTATATTATAATGACATAAAAAAATGAGAAAGTGAGGGGATCCTATCGGGTGTGCCAAAATGTAAACAAGAGAAAAAATAAATGGAAGAAACCATACAAGTACAAATCTGATCCCTTCATTCTCGTCTCCTTGTAACCTCAGATGAGATGGCTGAAGTATGTAATGAAGTACCAAGCTTATTGAATATATTTAATGGATTGAATGTGGATGATCCAAATATGGCTTCAAATGGAAGTGTATCCGTGCTATAAGAAATGAGGATGAATGATATGCTTGATTATGATATCCTTGATCAAATGGACAACATAATGGTGTGTGAAATTTGATAGAGTAACACTATGCAAATGCCTTGAGCTTCCAAATATGGAATTGTGAGGAGATGAGCCTCTTATTTATAGTTGAAGGAGAGGCCATGGATTGAGGATCAAGTTTTGACTGAGTTGTAAGTTAATGAATGCATTTTCTGATTTAACATGTTGATTTGGTTTGTGCAGTTGGCTTGTTTGAATAAGAATTTAAGAGGCTTTAATTTGAATAGTTGGCTCTTGAATTCTTCAATTGTACGTGTAATTTAGCTTCCTCTTTTGTAGGTTTATAGAACTTGAGTGAGTGAGCTAGTGAAGTGGAGATGAGTGGATATTTAGCTTTTTATTTATTTAAATAGCTAATTAAATTAGCTAAGGAGTGCATAGTGTATGCTTTATAGGTTTTAGAATTAATTAATTAATTATAATGGGATGTGGATGAATAATGATCCAAATAGTAATGTGTAAAGAGTAGTGTGTATTTTTAGGGTGTCTACAATGTATATTAGCTACACACACAAATAAGAGAAATGACAAGCTCTTATGTCCTCATTTTAGAATCAAGATGTGACTTAGTACACGAGATACGGGGCATCGACCTTTGATGATAAATGAGGGATGGTTTTCTAATTTTGGAATCCTTCTAGTGCCACTCCTGCACCTCTTCACTAGATTTGTTTCTACATTATTCCTTAGTTTTTAATTATAATTAAGAGGTGTTACTTAAAAGAAAACTAAAATGGGAATAGGGTAAAGATTTTTGTTGTTGTAAAGATCAAATTTTATGAAGTTGACATTGAATGAATACAACTTGTTAAAAAAGCGAAAACATTTAACTTAGTTCATGTATAAATCAACATACTACTAATGCAAATATTTGATGGGTATTAGAACAATGAAAACAATAGATAAGTCATGACTTGAACAAATTACATAAATTAATTAAATGTACATCTATTTAATATGTCAAACTAAGAATACTATCATGTTTCATTAAATTTTGAAGCACAATTTAAATATCATAAACAAAGTAAAAAAATATTTTAATGTAAATAACAATCGAGAGAGAACACTATAGAAAATGAGGATGAGAGCATATCATTTTAACTTGCATGGAATAATAAAAACCTAATTGCATTAATTAATCAAGAATTTACCTCCCATTGAAAATGGAGGCATTACACGTCCTTATACAAAAAGGGAGGTTCATTCCACTACCCTTGTCAAACTATGACTACCAGGATTAAATAAACATGCTTAGATAACTAGCCATTTCAAAAATATCCTAACTAATTATTGTTAGGATAATTACAACAAAATTATGGCCTAACACACTTCTTGGAATATTCCTAAACAACAACTCATTGCTCCTTCTTTATAACAAGCCATGTTTGGATTGGAGGTGACTATGTAGGATTAGATCCTTGAGTGCCTTGGTCTAGTTGGGTAGTTTAGGCATTTGATGTTGTAATGGAATCTCTACATATCATATAATCCCTCTCAAGTTTCTTGAAGTCAATTATGGGATTCCTAAAAGATTAGGAGTTTTATCTAATAGGATTTTCTAGGCTACCACAATTGATCTCAATATCTCTTAGAGGGTCACTACTTTTGAATTTTCTCATTGGCGGTGAGAGAATAATTCAATGACTTGATGCATTGCCTCATTTTCCTTGGATATATTTTCATGGAAGTGGGCCATAAATAGCTTCAAATTGTCTGCAAACTCATCCCATGTTATTTCTTTGTTCCTCTTTGTTAGGATCCTAGGAATTATAACTTCGTAAATATTTGGTTACGCCTTGAGATGACATCATTTAGCTAAATTGGTAGCCTACTTAACTTCTCATCCCAATCCTCCAAGACATCCCTTGTATAGTTGACATATGTTTGACACATGCATACATCTTCTATAGTAAGGATTGTGGGCTCTTTCCAAATTTTTCATCTACATTTTTATGATGACTTGGACCATTCATTACAGGGCACCCATTCTATGGTGGATGGCTTGTGTCTTTCCAAAGAAAACTTCCCCCTTTTTCTTTGCTTCAATTCCTTTTCTACTAACATAAAGAGAGATAATAAGGTGTTTTTAACCTCGTTGGATATATTTTTAGGAACAATAACCTTACTTTAGGTCTCTAAGAATTGGTTTATTGCTCGTATTCTTCGGACCATTTCAAATACAACTTATGCATAGGATTATATAAAAGAAAAAGGTCCTTCTTGGTATTTAACTACTTGTGACCCTTTTATTTTCCTTTTCTTGGTTAAGGTGATTAATTCATTTGAAGTCTCATGCCAAACGATATCCGAGGTTGGTGTCCATTATTTTCTTTGTCACTCTCCACAGGGTCCTTGTCCTTGCATTGAATTTAATTTTGATTTAGGGGTCCTCTTGGGTTGTCAAATCAATTTTTCCCTATGAACAATCAAATTTTGTTCAATCTACCCTTTTTCAGCCCAGGTGAAGGTATGTTTGTAAAAGGATGCTTAATTTGAGTTATCGAATTAATTCCACTTCTAGAGTGGGTTCTCTTTCTATTATAGTGGACTGTTATATCTTTTTGATGAAGACACCTCATAGGATACCAACATGGGATTTGTGGCTATTTTAGGAGGGATTTCTTGTACTTATACAACACTTTCCACTTGAGTTGGCTGCCTTGGTGGTTCCGAGATATGTGGGAGTGCCTCTTCTTGTGAATTTTCATCTAATTTTCCCTTTTGGAGGGGAATTTATCCTTCCATTTTCATATCATTTTGGATGAGATTTTCATCCTCTTTGGTGATCCACACCCAATTATTAACATCTACTTCATGGGAATATATGAGATTGATTTTCTCTTTTAGCCATTCTAGGTGCTTGGCTTCCCTCTTACTTGGGGTCACACTTCCTTAGTGGATGTTTTGGAAGATTAAAAGAATGTATATGTGTAAATGTAACCTTGAGGTCTAGCCATCTCTTGAATTCCATGTATACAACTTTCAATGATGGTGAAGGATGGGTTCTTAGCTTCTTTTCTTTGCATTTACTTGTTATCCCATTGCTAATTTGGAAAGCAATTTCTTGTTGATAATCTTATCTTGCAAATAATAAGGAAGTTGTAGAGGTGGAGTGAGTATTCCATCAATCATACTTACAGTATATTCATGATAGAAAAAGACATTCCCTCTCTACCTACTAGATTGAAATACCTCTGCAGAGAGCCTTGTTATGTTTGTGGAGCTTGTTTTCATGTTAGAGTTTGGTACACCTTCCATGTGTTACACTCGGATATTTTTACGGCGGTCCTGCTCGCCGGTGAGTGGGTCAAGGGGTTCGGGGGCGAAGGCCCCGAAGCAAATTTTCATGGGTGGTTTATTAACCCATGGGTAATGGGTAACCGTTATGGGCCCATGGTTTTCGGTACCCATTGTTTTGTAAAAAGCTGCTTCTTGACTACCTATTGATGTACTTATAAATAGATGGACATACAATAGGATTTATATGAGTGTTTTGTGAAGGTGAATAGTGTGTGCAAATTCAATTACAAATTTAGGAGGGTTTGTTGAGTGCAACTCCAAACAAGATTTGGTTATTGTAATTGTGAAGGCTGTTGACTTGTAATAAAATCTAAGCAAGTGTTCTTGGTGGATGTATCCCACATTGGGTGAACCATGTTAAATATTGTCTTCGTGTTTTGTATATTTCATTTCTGTAATTTCTATTCATACTTCTTATTATTGTGATTTTGAGGAATTTTCGCATTAGATTCTATTAATTCCTAACAATTGGTATCGAGCTTGGTTTTGGTTTCTTTGAAGTGTTCAATCACAGGAAAGTTTTTAGCTTGAGTGGGAGCTATGGTAGATGATGGAAGATCTAAGGTTGATAAATTCAATGGGCATAATTTTAGTCTTTGAAAGATGCAGATGGAAGATTACCTTTATCAGAAGGATCTTTATACTCTATTGTCTGAGAAGGTGAACAAACCCTCGAGTATGATAGATGTAGAATGAGATTTGTTGGATCGGAAGGCACTTGGAATGATCTGGCTATGTGTCTTGCATCTTCGGTATTATTTAATGTTTCAAAGGAAAAGACTACAAAAGATCTAATGGATGCATTAGGGAAGTTGTATGAAAAACCCTCTTTGCCTCTAACAACATATTTTTAATAAAAAGTTGTTTAATATGAAGATGTCTGAGAATAGTTCAATAGAATGAATCATTTAAATGATTTCAATACGGTTGTGAATATGCTAGCTTCGGTTATAATAGAATTTGATGAAGAAGTTAGGGCTTTATTAATTCTATGCTCTTTACCTGAGAGTTGGAATAAGCTTTCGTAATGGCGGTAAGAAACTCGGTTCCAATTAACTTGAAGTTGAAGTTTGAGGATGTTGTAGGGGTGATTCTAATTGAGGAAATGCAAAGAAAAATCTCTAGGAATCTTCTACTTCAGGGAATGCTTTGAGTGGAAACTAGAGGGATACAAAAGAATAGAGGAAACTATGGAAAATCAAAAGATTGGGCAAGGTCAAAATCCAAGAACAAGATTGTATTTGGAATTGTGGAAAGTTTGGGCATGCAAAGAAGGACTCGTTAGGAGCTTCGAGATAAGAAGAAACAATAGGAAGAAAACAAGGAGGCAAATGTGGCATCGGGTAATGTATGCCAGATGCTTTGATTCTTTCTTTTTATAATATTTCTAAATCTTAGGTTTTAGATTCAGGGCTTCTTTTCATGCTACTCCACATAGGCATTATTTTGTTGATTATGTTCAAGGGATTTTGGGCATGTTTTTCTTGGTGATGATGAGCCTTGCTAAAGTATAGTTGGAAAAGGTTCTATTCGAGGTTAAAATGTAGAATAGGAATACATGGCTATTGAAGGATGTCGGACATGTGCCTACATTAAGGAGAAATTTGATATCGGTGGGGCAATTGGGAAGTGATGGTTGTCTTGTGATATTTACTACCGACTCTTGGAAGGTTACAAAGGTGCTCTTGTGGTGGCAAGAGGTAAGAAGGTTGGAAACTTGTATTTCACCTTGCTGATAGTACTAATGATTGTAATCTTGTGGCTTCAGATGAGATACAACATTATGGCAATATAGGCTTGGTCATATGAGCCATAAGGGCATGCACATCATAAAGAATAATTTGCCTGGATATCCGAGGAAAAAGTTTGGATTTATGTGAGAACTGCATATATGGGAAACAGAAGCGAGTAAGGTTTCTCAAGGTTGGACCTACGAAGAAAGAGAGTAAGTTAGAGTGGTACATTCGATGTGTGGGGCTGGCTCTGTATCATCTCTTGGGGTTTCAAGTTATTATGTTACTTTTATTGATGATGAAACAAGGAAATTTTGGGTTTATTGCATTAGAAACAAATCTGATGTATTTGATACTTTTGTTAAATGGAAAGCCTTGGTAGAGAATGAAACAAACCTTAAGTTAAAATGTCTCAGGTCAGATAATGGAGGGGAGTATTACAACAATGAATTTGATGATTATTTTTCTAAGAATGGAATCTATAGGCAAAAGCGGTTCGGGAACCCCACAAGAATGGGGTGTCAGAAAGGATGAACAAAACAATAATGGAATGTGCTAGGAGCATGAGGATACATGCAGATTGCCTCTTTATTTTTGGGCAGAAGTGGTGAGCACAACTGTGTACTTGATAAACAAAGGACCCTCAAGTGCCTTGGATGGAGGCATACATGAGGAGGCTTGGTACGGTAAGAAAGTCGATTACTCATTTCTTAGAGTCTTTAGATGTGAGGTGTTTGTTCATATTGACAAGGATGATAGGACCAAGCTAGAGGCTAAATTAGAAAAATGCACTTTTATTGGTTATGGTGGTGATGACTTTGGATTTAAATGTTGGAGTATTAAGGACAAGAAAATCATTCGGTCTAGGGATGTGGTCTTTAATGAGAAAGTCATGTATAAGAAACAGTTGCAGGAAAACAGGGAAGAATCCAAGAAAGAATATGTAGTGGTAGAGGATCTTCCGGATGGGAAAGTGACCCATGAATCAGTTTAGGAACCTACTCAACAGGAACCCCAAACTCCTACAGTGAGGAGGTCTTCTAGGGTAAGAAAAGAACCTGAATGTTTTTCTCCTTCTCTTTATTATTTATTACTCATTGATAGTGGAGAGCCAGAGAGCTTTGATGAAGTAATGCAGGTAGATGCCAGTAAGAAGTGGGAGCAAGCCATGGATGAGGAGCATAAGTCTCTCATGGAGAACCAGACTTAGGATTTGGTGAAGCTAGGAAGGCAAAAGAGCATTGCAAAACAAGTGGGTGTACATAGTTAAAGATGAAGAAGGAGGAGAAACGATATAAGGCCCGGTTGGTGGTTAAGGGGTTTGCACATAAAAAGGTATAGATTTTGAGGAGATTTTTTCTCCTATAGTAAAAATGACTTCTATCAGAACTGTTCTTGGAATAGTGGGAACAGAAGACTTGCACTTAGAACAATTAGATGTAAAGATTGCATTTCTCCATGGTGATTTGGATGAGGAGCTATATATGTAGTAGCCAGAAGGATATGAAGTCAAAGGTAAAGAGGGTATGGTGTGCAAACTGAAGAAGAGCTTGTATGGCCTGAAACAAGCTCCACGTCAATGGTATAAGAAATTTGATAGCTTCATGATGGAGCAAGGTTATATTAGATGTCATTCTGACCATTACGTGTATACAAAGAAATTTGAGGATGGAAGTTATATTATCCTATGTTTGTATGTTGATGACATGTTGGTTGCAGGTAAAAACATGTAAGAAATAAAAGTACTCAAGAAACAACTAAGTGAATCCTTTGATATGAAGGATTTGGGGGCAGCCAAACAAATCCTTGGTATGAGGATAACTCGGGATAGGAAGGAACGAAAGCTGACTTTATCTCAGGAAGAGTACATTAAGAAGGTATTGGATAGGTTTAACATGTAGGATGCTAAACCGGTTAGGACTCCTTTGGCAGGCCATTTTAAGTTATCAAAGGATCAGTGTCCCAAGACAGAGCAGGAAAGAAACCAGATGTCCAAGGTACCTTACTCATCAGTGGTTGGCAGTTTGATGTATGCTATGGTATGCACTAGGCCAGATATTGCCCATGCAGTGGGAGCAGTGAGTAGGTTTATGAGTGATCCAGGAAATGAGCACTAATAGACAGTAAAGTGGATACTTCGGTATTTGAGAGGGACCATGGGTACTATTTTGTGTTACAGTGGATCAGACACTACTTTGTGTGGATATGTTGACTCAGATATGGCTGGAGATTTGGACAGCAAGAGGAGCACAACAGGTTATGTATTTACTGTAGGTGATACAACAGTGAGCTGGATTTCACGGTTATAGAAGGTTGTGGCTTTGTCAACCATTGAGGCTGAGTATGTTACTACTACAGAAGCTAGCAAGGAGATGATTTGGCTACAACAATTACTTGATGAGTTGGGGCATAAGCAGGAAGTTGGAAAGCTATATAGTGATAGTCAGAGTGCTATTCACTTAGCTAAGAACTCTGCTTTCCATTCTAGGAAAAAGCATATACAGTTGAGATATCACTTCATCAGGACAACTTTGGAGGAAGATAAGTTGAAGTTGGAGAAGATTCATACCAGTCAGAATCCTACAGACATGATGACCAAGGTGGTCACAAGGGATAAAATAAAGCTATGTTTAGCTTTGGTTGGCCTTCACGGATGACAAGTGAAGGGTTGAGAAGCTTGCTCAGTGGAAATCAATCTCCAAGTGGGAGATTGTTATGTTTGTGGAGCCTATTTTCATGTTAGAGTTTGGTACACCTTCCATGTGTTACACTCGGATATTTTTACGGTGGTCCCACTCACCGGTGAGCGGGTCAAGGGGGTTCGGGGGTGAAGCCCCGAAGAAAATTTTCATGGGTGGTTTATTAACCCATGGGTAATGGGTAACCGTTATGGGTTGGTTTTGGGCCCATGGTTTTTCGGTACCCATTATTTTGTAAAACCGCCTCTTCAACTACCTATTGATGTACTTATAAATAGATGGAAATACAATAGGATTTATATGAGTGTTTTGTGAAGGTGAATAGTGTGTGTGAATTCAATTGCAAATTCGGGAGGGTTTGTTGAGCGCAGCCCAAACAAGATCTGGTTATTATAATTGTGAAGACTGTTGGTCTTGTAATAAAATTTGAGCAAGTGTTCTTGGTGGATGTAGCCCACATTGGGTGAACCACATTAAGTATTGTCTTCATGTTTTGCATATTTCATTTCTGTAATTTCTATTCATACTTCTTATTATTACGATTTTGAGGAATTATTCTGCATTAGATTCTATTAATTCCTAACAAGCCTTGGCATATGTTTTTCTTCAAGCAATCAGATACTGGGTATAAAGTACTATAAATATCCTTGATGTGGGATTTGAATATGTGGGAATAGAGGTTTGAGTATTCTTCATTTACTTCTCTAATGCCTTTTATATTCCAAGGAAAATAAAAATTACAACATACAAGTATTCCATATACAACATCTAATAAATATGAAGCAAAGTGTATGTCAGGACCAAGGGTAAAAGCGGCTTATTAAATATGTATTGATCAACCATTATAACACATTAAAACATGAAATAAAATGCATTAAAATAAATTACACAGAGGCAATATTTAACGTGGAAAACCCTTAAGGGGTAAAAACCAAGGCAAAAGATATTTTTCCATTAATGTGAGAAAATTTATAGTCTAGAATAATCTCCTCAACCTCAATTCTCTCCCATTCTAATTCACGTGCATGAATTTTATGAATATGGCCCAAAACCACATGTAAATAACCCCAAGGATTATGAATATCTAGTGACGGGTTATACCCCGGTTTATAAAATAAATAGTTATTAAATAACTAATAAACATAATATAAAGTTTATATTAAATAATTAAGAATATAAAATATATTCTAAATTATTTAATTATAAACTAAACATTATACACACTTAATATTATGTTTTAAACCCCCTTAATATTAAGTGGGTAACCATATGCCAACATTACCTGTTTGTACAACAAGATTTATAAATTTATAAACCATTAGTGAAGGTTTAGGCTAGCATATCACTTTTGAAGGATTTATAACACCTTCATCATGCTCAACTTACTTTTTGTTACAAAAGTATTTGGAATCCATAAATCATAAGTTATGATTTAGGATAAGCATGATTTGTGAGACTACATCTCACGTTTCTCATGGAAAATTCTCAAAACCGCATCCCTAGGATTCTTTTATAACACAAGGACCTCCTTTACAAATAGATGCAACACACTTGACTGTACACCGTAAAATTAGAGTTATAAGTTTACAAATATCATAAAGACATTTTTACAATGCTTTATAATGAAGAAAAATTATAGAGGATAAGGAGATATCAACCGACCGACCATTAGGAGGTGACATTGCCATGCACCGTCCACCTCAATAGAAACTTTGAAAGGCCAAGCATCAGACAAAACTTGCAAAGTATTTTACAAAGACATAATGACTCGTAAACATAATCGCAACTTGATATTCGACAAGCGTGATTGGAGATCTGTATCAACGCAAAGGATATTCTCTTAGATAAGGAGCATATGAACATCTATATGCTTTGTTCTATGATGTTGAACTAGATTCTTTAGCAAGAGCAATACAACTCTGGCCATCACATAGAAGAGGAATACTTCCTTTATCTTCCATGTGTATCTCTTCCAACAACTTTTTAGCCACATGAATTATTTCATTACTTCTATTGCACTTCTATACTCGACTCAAGTAGAAGGAAAGGAGATTGTTGGTTGCTTTTTGCTATTCCAAGTAATGACACCTGCACCAAAAAAACTTGAACACAAATCCAGATGTATATTTTATATCCAACACAACATCAACATGGTTAGAGTCATAATATCCATATAGACATCATAATATAAATCATTATTGATTTCACTTTTAACCATATGTAAAAGTTAAACACTAGTTATATAACAACTAGCATAAAATATTTTCTTAACAACTAACCATGTTATATTAAAAATATGTTGAAAAATTCAACATAGTACTCTCGTAAAAATATATTAGATGCAATCGTATTGGACATCTCTAATACAAAACAAAAACGTCCCCAAGTGTCATTTGATATGCATATAATAATATTTTTAATAATCAAATATTAATTTAATCAAATTAAAAAAGAATATATAATTCATATATCATTTCTATAAAGATTTTCTGCCTCAAATGAATAATTCAATCTAACATCATCCATTTATACTTATTATACACAAGGGTGAGGTTTCATTCATGGAATGTACCGAACACAGGATCGAGGAGTGGGGGTCTGGGGCGGCAACCCCATTGGGGTCGAGGGGGCGCCTTCTGCGGGTTCCGGGGTAGTACTCCAGTGCGTGCTCCTTGTCACAATATAGGGTGAGGTTGAGGGGCAACACCCTCGACACCAAACACAACTTATAATTTACTCCTTTAAAATTGATAAAAATCAACTCTTTGTGATAAAAAACATGATTATTACGACAACTTGTATGATCAAATTTTTGATTAAAATTTGGGTTTTATGGAGGAAAAAACATTACAAAAAGAGTTTAGAAATAATTTCTTGTCATTTGAGTGCATATGACAAATGTATTTCGATGAATTTCCCTTATTCACATCAAATTTTTGACCTGTCAAACAAATATTCTACAAAAAAAACACATTAGTTTGATAGTAAGGCATATTTAGTTGAAATGTAAGTGATTTTAAAAAGTTTTTCAAGAAGATACTAACCTATTTGTTGTTAATAAATGTGTACTAACTTCTTATTTTCAAGAAAAAAACAAGAAATCAATAACAACAATAATTTTAAAGAATTAATGTTAATTTTTTCTAAAATATTTATAATAGAAAATTTCTAAAAAATAATCAAAAAATATATTATAGTAATAAAAACATTATGGAGACTAATCTCTCCTTAATCAGTGGTGTTCACTTATCAATTTGACGAGTTGTTAAGGCTGAGTCACACAACCAACTCACAACGAATTGAATGCCAAACTCTATGGACCAAACAATGAGCATATTAATCAAGTAGTTCAACCAACAAAGTGCATACGTTATGCTAAACAATGACTAGAACACAAGTTGAGCGTTGAGGGAACACCATAATTAAAAATAGAATTGAGGTAGGTGTAATATATTATTATAATTTCAAGAACAAATCATTTAAGCCACTATAATTTCATTTTCCTAACTCGAATCTTGAATCAGAACGTATGTATGCAAATCACTATGGCAAAGTTGAAAGTAGTACACCCATTATAGACACTAAATCACACACTTTGGGTATTATTTAGTCCTAGTCTCATACTGCTATTCATATGGTTTTTGATTGAAGAAATTACTAATTAACCCACATCTTTTGGCCATTTTACTTTGCTTTCCGTCGTCATTCTCGACCTTCACACATACATGCCTAGTCTATTTTTGTCAATGTCATTTTAGCCTTGATTGGGGCGCCCAAGCTAGTTATGGGGCACACATGGGTGTCTTGGTCCCAGTTGGGGAACCATGATCCTTTTCCCACTTTATCTCCATCTTTTGGGCATTTTCTAGCCATTTGAGCATTCTATATTTTTGGTGATCGGCATCTTCGGGGTTGATTACAAATTATAACAAGAGAACCATATAAATATAAAGTTATGAGACCATAATGAGGGACCAATCACTAGTCACTACTATCATCCACCTAGAGTTGCATCCATCTAAGGCGTCTAGAGATCATTTGCATCCATCTAGCTCCATCATAAGGGATAAGGATGGTTCATCTGCATCAAACATCATGAAGGAAAGTTTATTCTATTCCATCCACCATTTATTACTTTTTCTACACATAGTTATAGCTCACTACTTCACAAAGTGCGACTGACACAAGAGCACCTAGGGCATGATTCACACACACACATAGAACTACATTTGAGTCTGAAAATGTAGTGCAACGCTTAGTTAGTAAGTCCACCATTATGGCCACTAAGGATAGTCTGACCCCATCATTTGCATTTTAATTTTTTAGGGTTTGATGTTTATCATGGGTTTTGCAGGTATATTCTTCATCATTTATCATCAGTGACATTTGGCACAAAGAAACAAGTTACACGCCACAGCATAACGGTGAGGGATTTGCATCACCTTATGACCCTACAAATTTGGTTTTCAAGCCTCCTCCCGTATAGACTAGGTGCCCAAAATCAGACTAGGGTGCCCACAAGCACCTTGATCCTCTCCCAGTGCCCCATTCTAGGTAAATAACTTAGATATGTGTCTTCTAAATCTCCTGTGTGATCACATATGCATTCTCTTCATCCAATTTATTCTACAACATAGTCCCGAACAACCATCAAATCAACTAAGCTCTTTCCAAGCCTACTTTTTAATTAGGGTTTCACATTTTATTTACTTAGTTGCTTGTGTCATTTTCATTATTTAGTTTACTCTTATTTATATGATGTATTTATTAGATTAACTATCATAAAATCCACATTTTATTTTATCATTTTTGTGAACCCGATCGTTCCAACACTTCCTTTTGATAATGTCATCTCCTTATCAAGTTATGAATCAATACTCTTATCCTACCTCAGCACACAATAAGGTCTCCACATAGTTACTACAACTTCTTATTTTATGTGTGTGTGTACTCAAAATCCTCCTTGATTTTTCATGCCTAGGTCTGATCCATCTATTAATATAGTTACTACTCATCGTACTTGTCCTAATCCTCCTATGTCCCCACCCGCTTCTATTCCTCCACCCATTACTTCAGCAACTCCTCCTACTACTTCTAAGGGCTATGACATCATTGAACAACTTAAAAATATACCGCTAAGATTTCTCTTTATAAATTATTGTGTAATGCACCAGATTGTTGTAATACGCTAGAAACAACCCTTCGTGCTATTCATATAGAAAGTGATAACTCTATAGTGGCCTTTACACATCTCATACAGTCTCTTCAAATTTTCCAAATGCTATATCTTTCACTGATGAGGATCTGTCACCTTTTGCTAAAATCAATCCGTGTGTACTTTTTCTCATTACATACATTGTTAGCACTACTTGCATTAAACGAGTCCTCATTGATAATGGATCAATCATCAATCTATGTGCTCATTCTCTTTTAAAACAACTGGGTATTAACGATAATCTAATTTCTAATAATTCTACTCTCATTCGAGGTTATGATTCTACCACTCACACATGTCTAGGGACTATCTCATTACACATTAGGGTTTGGCCTCATACTATTCTTACTGACTTATATGTTATCAATGCCTCATTTAGTTCAATATCTTGTTAGGTAGACCTTGGATTCACACAATGCAAGTAATTCCATCTACTATTCACCAATGTGTTAAGTTTTTACATGATGGTTATGAACATACTATCACTGCAGATCAGAGCCATTCAAATATTGTTGCATAGACCCTATTACTACTATGCCCATCCCACCTTTACAACATATTCCATATGGTAGCCTTGACACATATGACATTGGTCAGTCTAGCGCTTCACAGTCTCCTTATACCACTGCCAATAATCCAACTATTTCTACTCACACTACAACTATTATTTCACCTACGGTATCAACTCTTATAAGTGTTCCTTCTCCATCTGTTGAGGCACCCTCTACTCCTCCACATGCTGTTCCACCTACCAACATACTTAATAATGCTATACAACATGATGACGCTAACACCGATGATTTTGAAGACTCTGATGACGAAGTTGACGCTATCGAACTCACAGATGAAGCATTACGTCAACTAAATTTTACTTCTATTGATGTAGACAATTATTACTTTGAAGACACATTTGTGGCCAATGGTTTAGGTGAATATAGGTTTAAGACCCCTCCTACCAATGCTATGGTACTCTATCGTATCTCTGTTAACACTTTAGACACTATTTCATCTCCTACTATGTAATCTGCATTGCCACCACCTCGTTGTACATACACATTATTCATTAACAAATCTTATTGGCATAACATTCCAATTGATCGTACTAGTTCATATACTATTTTCCCTCTCAAAGGTTTAACAAGGCTTGGTTTGACTCTTAATGATATCTTACCACCAATTCATTCACCTCATCTTTATCACGACTATTGTCACATTACAACCACTTATGGCCTTCGTGTGTTTCATTTGACGATATTTGTTTCCCGCACTCCTCACACTTCTCCACTAACACTTGGGAAATATTGGCTTGACTATATTAGTGGTACTTTAGACGTGGACCATACTTATCTCATGTTTCCTATGCCATTCGGATGTATCTCCATCGCTAATGTTTCTTTTCGACTTATAGTCCGAATCTTTCTCATTGGTATGCACACGATTGTCCACCAATACCCTTCACTGATGAAGATTATGCCATAACCATTTACAAATTATGTCGCAATGTCTCTCTCGTATGATCCACCCAACTCTATTGCTTATCATGTCTCTAATGCTGCTCCAGCTTGGTTTTGATCTTGAAATCGATGATCTCTTAGATAGCATCACATGATCCTATTTTTCATCTCACACACTTAGGGGGCATAACATCTAAGACACCCCCATCTCATATTAGTGTCCACACATTTATCACCTTTGAATTATCATACATCAATTTACTTGCTTAGGTATACTCATCACACGTTCTAACATCATCATTACTTGATGACACACTCTTGTGCTTCAGTTCATACTTGACTATTGAGGGTATACTACACATGAACCCTACACAAGTTGCACAATAGGCACTACACATCATGTCTCTTCACACATCTCACATCTTAGGTCTTGTGTCTTATATTCTACATTCTAAATTTAGTCTACACCATTTTGACATTTACACATCTATATATCATATATGTTCTACACACTATACTATTGTTCATCACATATGGGTCACACTACTATTGTCCACAAGTCTTGCATCCTCTACTACTCATCCTATATACTATATAGCACACATGTTGCATTACATTATACACATTGCGTATTTACACATATTACACATCATACATCATACTAGTCTTCATCATACATGTACAACCCTCTCATGGTCTATAATTCTAACATTATATACTCCTTATTTTACATACTACATCGTGTGCATCTTACACTACATACACTTATTACATTACAACCTACACATCATAAATTCTATACATCATATATCATATTACTCTTCATTATGAAAATGTTATACTACTATTGTCTAACATCACATACTATTCATTCTACATACTACACCACACATTCCACACTAATAGGCTATTTACACATCGCACATTACATTCTCATCATATGGTCATTTATTATCATCACACATACTACATCATCTTCTACGCACTGCACTCACTACCCTATGACACACTTTAGTTCCTCGGTCCATACTCGATTACGAGGGTTTACAAATTAAATGGACCTTATCATCATCACACGTTCATCATTCATACCTCCATCATGTAACATTCCTAGGTTAGTGACATACGCTATAGGCTAAATGGTTACCTATTCCATAATTTTTGAGTGGTATACGATTTAGGCTACATCACCACTCCCTCTATTCATCTTGTAGTGATACACGCTTTTAGGATAAATCATCACTCCTACATTTATCTTGTTGTGATAGACACTTCGGATATAAGGTTCACGCACATCATTCATTTCTAGGCCGCATATAATCACCACTACACGTATACACACTCATCACAACACATTAAAAATAACACACACTTCGACCATTTCCCGATGACACACTCTTGTTTACAGTTCATTCTTGACTGTTGAGGGGGAAAACTAAATGAACTTCACTACATACATTTCCATTCACTTAGGGGCATGTGGCTCCTATCATCCATCTTGCATTCCATTCCATCCATCTATAGCATACTACATATCTTGGTTACTTTTACTCTTGCTTACATTTTCTTGTATATGGTCGTCTCACTCCACATGCTCGTTAGATCTCTTGTATGCTATTTATCTATACCATCCAAACATGCACATTCACACCTTTGTTTAGTTGTGATCACGAGATATAGGTATTTTTCATGTAGCACAAATGCTCGCCTTCTACCCATCCTACATTGGTTGCTAGGGGCATCCACATTCGTCTCTTACAGGTGTTATTGGTTCATTTTGTACTTAGCACTTTAAGGAGTGCTTCATGTGCAACATTTGTTTTGCAAGATTATTTTATTCCATGGCTATCTGTATGTTTGTTTATTATTGATTGTCATTGTTTTCTCTTGTATGCAAGCCTTGCCTTTTATTTGGTGTGCACACTTTTTTGTTTGTATGCAACCACTACAATCTTGAGTGTCTTGCGACATCGTGAGTGATGTCCCATGTTTGCAGCCCACTTTTTGTGACTTACTTTGTCTTCTTGCATGTTTACATTACTTTTATGTTTGGTAGATTTTACACTTTGTTTGCATAGCTTACACATTACTTTCTAATGCATGCTTATCTATACTAACACTTGTTTCCTTCTTGTTTATGCGCACCTTGGTTGCTACCAAGTGCATTTCCCTCCCCATGCAGGGAAGAGTTACAGAGTTCATGTGGTTGGTCCTCTTTTGGGGCCACATTCTCCTATCAACAACATTGCATGTTCCCCAAAGAGGGGGGCATAATTTGGGGTTTTACATACTACACAATGCTTCTACACTGGTTAATTTCAGTTTAGTTTCTACACTTGGCATTGTGGGTTACAAACAATGAGTGGGTTCAAACCAATCTACGAACCCTGTCCGCAGTGGCTTTTACAGGACATGGTTGTCCTTAGCATTCTGGGGAGAAGTTAAAGGTTGGAGGATACAATAGAATTCCTCCATATAGTTCTTCTACCAGCAATGTTGGATCACCCAAAAAACCTAGGCAGTATAGATATCTCTTCATACATGTTCAAGGAAGAAGTTAAAGGTTGGAGGATTCAAAAAAATTCCTCTTTATAGTTCTTCACCTATGGTGTCGGATTGCCCAAAAAACCCCTATAGTACATGATATCCTTCTACACACACTCTCTCTCATCATGGATCAGGTGCACATGTTCCATTTTTCATTTGCGTATTTTACATTTACATACTTTTACATACATATACATGCGTCTTTTACATATATACATGCATATTTGACTTCTTGATCATCTTCTCCTTGCAAGTCCAACCATATGAGAAGCAAACAATCAACAACAACAATAACAAAAACGACACCAACAATAACATTTTGTGGCAGCACACACTATACTAACATGTAGGTACATCACACACATCGGCAACTACACACACGTTTCCACCCTAGGTTCACTCTTGATCACTTTTACACTTTTTCATCCGTAGTTTCCACGATCCATCATCTTTTTGTCACTCCACACTTTGTCTAGTCCTTTGGCACACTTTCTACATCAATCTACATGGACATCAAGTATGTATCTCTATCTACTTTATGTTATTGAGGATTTTTCTCACCAATATAAAGGGGGAATGTAGACACTAAATCACGTACTTTAGGTATTATTTAGTCTCGGTCTCATACTACTATTCATATGGTTTTTGAATGAAGAAACTACTAATTTTCCCCGTCTTTTGGCCATTTTACTTTGTTTTATGTCGTAATTCTTGACCTTCACCACATACATACCCAATCTAATTTTGTCATTTTATGTCATTTTAGACTTGATTGGGAGCCCAAGCTAGTACTAGGGTGCCCATGGGTGCCCTGGTCCTAGTCGAGGTGGCCGATCCTTTTCCCACTTTATCTCCATCTTTTGGGCACTTTCTAGCCGTTTGAAATTTTATATTTTTGGTGGTCGGCCTCTTCAGGGTTAATTATGAAATTAGAACAAGAGAACCATATAAATATAAAGTTATGAGACCATAATGAGGGACCAAGCACTAGTCACTACTATCATCCACCTAGAGTTGTATCCATCTAAGGTATCTAGAGCTCATTTGCATCCATATAGATCCATCACAAGGAAAATGATGGTTCATTTGCATCACACATCATATGAGGGAAGTTTATTCTATTCCATCCACCATTTATTACATTTTCTACACATAGTTATAGCTCGCTACTTCAAAAAGTGTGATTGGAACAAGAGCACCTAGGGAAAGATTCACACACACACACACACACACACACACACACACACACTCATAACTACATTTGGGTCTAAAATGTAGTGCAACGCTCAGTTAGTAAGTCCACCATTGTGATAGGTGAGGATAGTCCGATCCCATCATTTGCATTTTTCTTTTTTAGGGCTTGATGCTTCTCTTGGGGTTTTACAGGTTTATTCTTCATCATTGATCATCAATGACATTTGGCACATAGCAACAAGTTACACATGATAGATAGCGAGGGCTTCGCATCACCTCCCAACCCTACAAATTTGGTTTCCATACCTCCTGGATAGACCAAGGCGCCTATAACTCGACTAGGGTGCCCACAGACACCCTGATCCTCTCCCGTGCGCCTCATTCCAACTAAACAACTCGGATTTATGTTTTCGGAGCTCCTATGTGATGACATATGCATTATGTTCATCCGGTTTATTCTCGTGTCATAGTCCCGAACAACCATCGAATCAATTAATCTCTTTCCAATCCTACTTGTTATTTAAGGTTTCACATTTTATTTACTTAGTTGCTTGGGTCACTTTCATTATTTAGTTTATCTCTTATTTACATGTTGTACTTACTAGATTAAATATCATAAACTCCACATTTTAGTTAATCACCCATAAACAAACACAAAAGACACAAACAAAGAAAAATAATATCATTTCGTAAGTATCATAGTTAAAATCTAAAATCTCAAAATCAATTGAACAAAGTTGTATGGTACAAACCAAGTTGTTAATAAACTGTGAATCCCTGGTGGTGACGATGGTCTTATTAAACTTTGTGGTATTATTGGGTTTTCCTTAGACTCAAGGACAAACATGATTTTTCCCTATAAAATTCATTAGGTGCTCTAATCGTTTAATGATGGTAATTTCAAATGGAGTTTGTGTTGAAAAGAGTGTACATAGCCTCAGCCACAATTGATGATATGTTTATTAAAGGCCAATATAAATTCATTTGTTTCCAATGTGGGACTAAGTCTAAACTTGGTAAATGTAAGATGCAAGCTTCTAACCAGGCTCCCATTAGGCCCGTCATTGATATAAAAATACAATACCCATGCCCAACATTCTGTCCATAATAGATAGCCCAAAAACATCTCTAAAAACAATACAACGGTTAAGAATTTTACTGCCAACTTAAGGTAATGCAACAAAACAAAATTTAGAAACATCTTCTAGTAGATTTCATATACAAAACAAAAAATGTAGATTCTCTATTAGAAACTAGGGATTAAGGTTTCCTTAGATCATGGCCCCACAGAGAAATATCTCATCCATTCTTTCATAATGTTCAAAAATATGAGGAACTATTTGGTGGTAGAGATCACATGAGTAGTGGGAAAGATATGGTGACTCTAGTATGCAGTTTTTCCATAGTTCAACATTCAATAGGTAATCCTTAAATAATGTTCATAAAATTGAGAAACATGTGGGTCCATTATCATTGAAAAACAAAGAGGTCATTAAATACACTAGAAATTGATTTCAACAACTGCTTGTGGAGGATCCCCACAATTCCAGATCCATGCAAGTCCAGAATAATATGATACAAAATATTCACAATCTCATTACACCAGAGGATAATCTGAGCATTTTGAACCCATTGCAGGAAGAACTGAAAAATATATTTTCTCATTCCATCCTTGACAAAGCATTGGGACCAGAAGGATTTCCTGCATTCCTCAACCTTACCTTTTGCTATGTTATCAAATCTGATTTGCAGTTAGTGATGGAGGAATCTTGATAAAGTAAGAAAATGCTTAGTAATTTGAATGCCACTACGTTGTTTTTTATTCCCAAACAAATGAAAGTTGATCATCTTGATTGATATCCGTCCATATCTATATGTGGTACGGTCTAAAAAATTCCCTCAAAGCTTATTCCAGCAAAGCTAAAGCTTCAGTTACCCAAGATTTTTTCTCCCACTTAGAATACCTTTGTTTTGGAAGGAAAATAGAGGATAACATTATTTCAGTTTATGAAATCCTTGAGTCAATGCACAATCAAAATAAAACACAATATTTCATCAAAATAGACATCTCTAAGGCTTTGATAGCTGTATCTGGTCAATGATCACAACTTCACTCCTCACATTTAGCTTTCAAATGTCTGTATGTGAATCGATCCATAGTTGCATGATCACTCCACTCTATGGAGGCGATGGCCTCTTCAGGGGTAGAGGAGGTGGAAATAGAGGTTTTAGAATAATTTAAATCATTTTAATGTGAACGAAGGTCCCAAACCAAAGTTCTTATCAAGAGCCAATGAGAAAAAACACTCCTATTTTGGTGGATGATGCCTTCAACATGGGAACCTTCCCAATAATATTGGACTTCGGTTTTTCTTGTACATATTAGAAATAAACATAGGAAAGAATTTAAACTTAAAAAATATTGTAAAGAAAATTTTACCTTTGCATGAATAAGGAGTGGCCGGAGAGAGGAATTCAACACCTTAATAACCTTTGATAATATCTTAGATTAAGGTTTTAAATGAATGTGTATCCATCAAAATAAATAAACCTCATATCAAAAAATTAACTCCGACCAATCATAAAATTGGAAGGCTATGTTTGAGGACGGTTGTCTCCATTATAGAGACTTAATTTTAACTTCTAGAATAAACATATTTTCCTGCAAAAAAACCATACAACCACATATTAAATATATAAAAATAAATCAAATGTTCCCTGTGAGTGTTGGAGGCCGGAGAGAGAGGATTTCTAACTTCAAGGTAACTCTGCAATTATTTTTTCATGTTGGAGAATTTTGAGAGTGAATTGAGAGGGGTAAATAAATATTAAAACATTTACAAATTATTTTAACCCATACTTGTGTATGAAGAGGGCTTAGAGAGTATTTTTCAACCAAAAAATCAACCTTGGAAAATATTCATGCGAGAAGAATGAGATGGAGGAGGGTACAAACTAGCTTATTAAATATTTATTAATCAAACATTATAACACATTAAAACATGAAATAAAATGCAGTAAAATAAATTACATAGAAGCAATATTTAACGTGGAAAACCCCCAAGGGGTAAAAACCACAAAAAAAGAGAATTTTCCATTAATGTGAGAAACTTACGATTCGAATAATCTCCTTAACCTCACTTCTCTCCTATTCCAATTCACCGCGTGAATTTCTTGAATATGACCCACAACCATATGTAAATAACCCGAAGTGTTATGAATATTAAGTGACGAGTTATAACCCCGGTTTATAAAATAATTAGTTATTAAATAACAAATAAACATAATATAAAGTTTATATTAAATAATAAGAATATAAACTATATTCTAAATTATTTAATTATAAACTAAACATTATACCCACTTAATATTATGTTCTAAAAGTGTAAAAGTACTTATTTTGAATGACATAAGCATATTTTCATGTGAACAAATTTAAAGATACTATGTGTCCAAGGGTGGTATTTTCCCTTCATCAATAACTAGAGAAAGTAAGGGGACCCTAGAAACATCTAATTTGGAGATGGAGGAGTTCCCATATAATTTATTCATTAAGGCCATCCTAATTCTTACTCTAGGTTTGAATATTTAGATGAATATATTATTGAGGCTTTCATCATCCACGTTATCAATTGTTAAAATATCATGGGTGGCCACCCAAGACTCAATAGTTGTGGGATTGTAGACAATGGTGGCCTCGACTATCTTATAGAACACTTTAAAAGAAGAACAAAAATTAATGCTACCTTATTATTTCTATTTTTTTGACAAGAAATCCCCTCCTTAGCGATGACAAGGGTAAACATGGGAGAAAGTAGATTAGGACAAGGAAATACCTCGGGTTTGGCCACAAGTTGGTGTAGTAGAGATTTTTGAGTACCCCAATATTTGTAACCTTCTGAATTTTATTTATAGGCATGCCAACATCATCAATGACATCCATTATGGTCCTTTCCTTACGAATTATTAAGAAAATAACATAATAGTGAGAAAAATCACGTCTAATGATGCATATTTGAAAAAATATCTCTCACCAATTTGTTAGACATGAAAGTAGCTAAGTACGAGACATACACAAAGGTACATGTGATAACAAGAAACAAGAAACAATGCATGTATGGAACAATGTGTGAAGGTATGCACGTAGGGGTAAAAAAAGAGGACACACAAAGGTCCATACAAAAGATAAATTAGAGGAGTTAACTAGAATCCTGAATGGGATAAAAATAGGAAAAGAAGAGATGGCGTGAAAAACAAGGTAAAGCTATAATTGGAAAAAAGAAACGTTAAGGAATATGAAAGACACTAGATAAAGATAGAGTACGCATGGGAAGATGCAACTAAATATAACATTGGCATGAAGATCAAGTAATCTATTAATAACACGCATGGAGAAAGAACAACCAATTGAAGACTAAAGCGTAAATTAAAGGAACATGTAGGATAAATATAGGAGAGTCTATTAATAGGAAAAATCATTGTAAAGTGGTGAAGGACAAGTTCCCACCAGTTATATATAGTTGTTGTCATGTCTATCTAATAGAGGGATGTGTTGGTATGTAGAGATATGTGTGTACATGTGAAGTGCATAATAAGGAGTGTGAAAGGGTATGATAGAATGTATAAGCTATGTTATAATATGAGATCCTCGTGAATGTAATGAATGATCAAAGCTCTTATTATTTCCATTCACATTGTGATATACTTAGTTTATCTTCTATCTTATGTTGCATAATAGTTTATACTAACTACACATCTTGCATGATCTAACAAAGAGGGACCTAGTAGGTTACATGCGCTTCGGGTGAGCACTTGGACATTAGTTTGAGTGATGCTCCAATGTTCACAAATATCGGTGGTGATAAATAAAGAATAATTTTTGGTTTCATTATCGGGACCTCTTTCATCTTCGATCATTAAAATGTGGCATGCACATGGCATTATGGTTGTCTTTGGAGAATATTGAGCATTGGGTGCATGACATCTAGGATGATTTTATTCAGAGGTATAACAATGATAACAATTATAATCCATGCAAATGGGTAGAAGATAATTTATATGATTCACCTAACAAGATGTTCTTGATTTCTTCCCAGTAGAGTTATACAAATGGTTAGTAGCTTACGTAAAAAATAAAAGAAGTTGGTTTGGGAAAGAAGCAAGTTTGGAGCTAGGAAAAGTACCAAGCACACTCTGATTTGGTTGAACTATGGACTCGTTTGTAAATCATTGGTGGAAGGAGTGATACATAATTATACCTTTGAATACGTGATTTTAATGTACTTGTGTGCCAAGAAGAAGCATATTTCTAGTTCTTTCATGAACTAAGAGGATCGTATCTATGTGCGTTACCCTTAACCATAAAGATCTCAATGATTGAGTTGGGAATGGAAAAGTTACCCATGGCTGTCTAAAGTCTTGCCACACATAGGGGCAAGAAATGTGTTTGGGAAGGATGATGTCAGCCCAAGTGGAAGAGAGAGAGAGAAGAGAGGCTTCATAGATATAATGATGCATGAGAGAGGGAAGTTAAAGAGGTGCTAAGATTGAGAGGAATGAGGCTAAGTGAAAGTGATGATAACTTTGTAGAAGGCGAGGGGGTGTAGGACCATGTCCCTCAAATATTAGGAAAGTACAATGAAGAAACCCCTCAGCATTAGATGAGATTGAGTTTGATGAAATATTAAGAACCGTTGGTGCACATCTTACCCACTCCAGATCCCTAACCCTTGTGCATGGTGTTCATAATATGGAAATTGTTATAAAATATCATCATAGTGATGGGGAGTAAGAGGGTAATCAATGATCACCACGTTGGGTTGGAGATATAGGTAGATACATACGAGTATCAACTCGAGGAAGCACAATATATAAAGGTAGCACATATAGAGGCACAAAAAGATCCCATATTTGGATAAAATTTATTTGGGAGTAATCTAATAGGCACGATTTTAGGATAGAGTAGTGGTATGCTACCCATTAGAGGTACTCCCATAGGTGGAATAACAGGGAAAATATTTGGGGTATAATTTAGCACTACTATAGTGTCATAAAATAACACTTCTATAGGTCCTCAAGTAAAATTAAGAGGCTTAAGAGGCTTTGGTCCTCCCTCAAGTGGAGGAAATCCTAGTGGAGCTTCAAGATCTGGATCCAACTAAACACTAGGACAAGGAACTACACCACCACAAAAACCTCACCAACCGTAAATATATTATGAGATATCACTCCATATACTCGAATGTAAAGGAGTTGAAGATGTCATTGAGAATGTGCATACATGTAAACTATTATGGAGATCCAATGACATTACCACTTCGTAGAGGAGGTCCAGTCAATTTGTGACCACATTTTAGGGTCATGCACACAATTGGTATATAAAGTATGATCCTCACTAGACAATGATGGAATATGATGCTTTATGTGCCACCTTTTCAAAGCATAATTTCACATCCCGAGTTTGAGAAGTAGAACATCAATGTGCTCAAGGATATAAAGCAAGGCTTATCTGAGAGTGTTAGAGAATATGATGTGAGGTTTAATACTTTATTTTCTAAAATATCTTATGACATCCACAGAGATAACATACACAATAGTTCATAGAAAATTTTATAAAACCATTTGGAAGGGTGCCATCGCATAAGACATTCACACACCCATGTGAAGCCTTATAATTAGCTCTACATGTAAAATCGGTAGGAAGTGTTGATACTAGAGTAAGTCGATTCCTTGAAGCCCAGATTGCAATAGTGATAAGTCATCTAAAAAATTTATGTGCCAATTCAGCACATGAGACTCACAAGTGGAATTTGGTGTATATCTGCGATGTAAATAGGCATATAAAGGATATATTTCCATGTAGGAATGTGAGCATGCTATTGAAAACCTATGATACTTTCCATAAGAATTATGACATCCGTAATCGCCCACTTTTGAAACGTGCTACACATAAGAATGTTTCTTTGTATTGCAAATAATTTGATGCACACACTCATGATACAACTAATTACTAGATGATTGACCATATTCATGAGGCTTATGAGACAGAGTTACATCAAGATAGCGTAGAAAGTGGCACTCGGGGATGTGAACAAGAAAGTAAGAATAATGGTGGAAAAAATGATGCATGCAATAATGGTAATGGGGGATACCGAGGAGGATATCGTGGTAGAGGCCGAGGAGGTCACGGAGGTAGGTTTAACTAAGCAACATGATATAAATGTGGCTCTCTATACCACTATCAAAGTGAGTTTCCAAAGAACTAGTCTTGCATGTATTGTGGAAAGGGGCACAAAGTAGAAGAATACCCAAATTTGTTTGTGTACATGTGTAAAAATGAGAAGGATAGGGCACAATGATGATACATGTTGAGCTCCCTAGGAAAGGATAATGATAGCCTAAAACTTTGGATTTAGTAGGGTAACAACCTCTATTGGTTATAACGCACACGAAGCTTCACGGGTGAGTGAACAAGGGAGAATAAAGCCACTCATTAGGCATGATGATAATGTACATCTAACTAAATATATAGATGTAGGGAAGTAAAAGGGGTTTTATAGGAAACCATGGGATTAAATAGAGAACTATAAGGGGGATACAATGCCTAAAGGAAAATCACGAGACATGGAGTGTGTAAAATAAATTGAGGTACCGAAAAATATGAGGATGAACTCAAGGAAGTTTGTAGAATGCCTAGGAAAGAGAATATCATCCCCATGTTAGGAGAATAGTTGTGGGAGAAAGTGTCATGCACATGAACAAAGAAGGATATGAAAATCTTACATGTTAATTTACCACCCTAGGACCATTAGTATGACAAGGATATCACTTTAGATGTGGTTATAAATAGATGGTTGGTAAGTAACATTTTGATTGATATAAACATATAAGTCAATGTACTTACACTTAATGCCTAGAACCAAATGGGAAGGCCACCATTACAACCATCTTCAAGTGTGTTGTATATGGAAAATAAAACAAGGGCCATGCCCATTGGAGTATTGAAAAATGCTACTATCACCATACAAGGAGAAAAATTCATAGGTGACTTTGAAGTTTTGGAGTTGGCAAAAGAAGATAATTTCCCTGTATTATTAGGTCGTCCTTGGTGTTATGCTAATAACACAAACTTGCACTTTAACAAGCACTATTTAAGTTTCAAGAACAATGAGGAGTGTTTTCTGATCCTAATGGATTATAAAAATACTACGCCCTACATAGATCTAGTAAATAAGGAAGACCTTAACTATATTTTTGCACATACGGTGCGTGACCAGAAATGTTAAGCCATTAAAGGAGGGAGTGCTTCAATGGGGGACACACGGTTAATAAGTGACACTACTAGTTTTTCTTGTGATAATTAGGCTCATGGAAATTATGAGATGGTTGGTCAAGAGTTATGGGGAAGAGTAACAAGAGTGATTAGATCAGGTCCAATAAGATGGCTGGGAAGGACCATCTTACCAAGGTTTAACAAAGAAGAGAAGCCTGAATCTTTACCACACATAATGGAAGTGTAGGTATGGGATGAAGGGGACAAAAGGAATATGCTGGTTTACTTTATGAGAGGAACAACAATGTGTTGGTGGACCGTGCATAGAGACATCTTGCTAGGTTGGTGTGAAATAAGAATTAATTTATTGAAAATGTTTGTTAGGAATAATCTTCCTTCACAAATACCAAATTATGATGGGATGAACTCTCCCATAAAAGGCATTCAAAACTATGAAAGAAATTGGATGCAAGGCCAAGACACGCTGATACCATTATTGTGGATTCATAAGTTCTATTGTACACTACGAGGATACATGCACACATGGTATATACATGTGGAGTTAAGGCAAGAGACTATGATTTGGCATGAAATAACTTCAGGTATTGTGCACACTTTTGATTATTTTTCTACTAAACTCCCTGTCAATGAAGCTCTACAAATAATGAAGCACATCAATCTAGGTGATGGAATGATGGAAGAAGATATTGTAACTTAGTTACAAGGTGATACTCATCTCATTGAGCGTGTGAATGCTTGTGAGTGGATGAATTTTGATGAAAAAATCATAAGGCCCGCCTAAAAGGAAAAGGAAAAAGGGAAGCTCATCTATCTCATTTATGATGAAAATATTGAGGACCTAAACATAGAATATGTAGAAGGCGAGCATGGTGTTTTAGAAACCGTAGATGAACACATGTGTGCATACCATCTACCACTAAAAACCAAGAAAGAAAAAAATTGGGATTGATGATGAGCAGAAGGAGGTGATAATTTGTGACTATTGGTCTGAGGGAGAGGTTGCAAAAATAATCAAACTTTTGCATGATTTTCAAGATCTATTCACACGGGGATATCACGAGTTTAAGGGTGTCCATATTTCTTTGAGTGAGATGAAGATAAAGCTTAAGGATGATGCCTGACCGGTTCAGTAAGAAGCCTTATCGAGATGAATCCTAATCGATGCATCAAGGTAAAATATGAAATTAAAAAAATGTAGAAGGCATGCATTATTGATCCCATTGAATAATCAAAGTGGATTAGTCTAATGGCTATCAACATGAAAAAGGATGATAGGATAATAATTTGTGTTGACTATATAGTTTTAAATGCCTTATACATCATTGGTTCTTTCCCTAAACCATTCATTGAAGAGATCCTAGAGGTTGTTGCAGGGTGCGAGATCTATTCTTTCAGTGATGGATTGTTAGGAGACCATCAAGTTAGTATCTCACTTGAAGATTATGAGAAAATAACATTTGCAATTGAATGGGGATGCTTTGCCACAATTATGCCGTTTGGATTGAAGAATGCGCCATATGTGATCTCACACATTGTTGTGCGAGACATTCTAAGACTTCATACATAAGTTCATTCAAGTTTATTTGAATGATTGGATGGTGTATTTCCTTATTAATGATCATTGTAATTTTCTACAACTAATGTTTCAAATATGTAGGCAACTTAGCATATATTTGAATATTAAGAAGTGTATTTTCATGACACGATTTGGTACTTTACTTGGAAACATCATCTATAAGAAAGGATTATTGGTGGATCCAAAAAAATTAGCAATTATATTGGGATTGGAGGAACTAACCAATCAAAGAGAAGTGTGTAGATTCCTTGGACATACTGGATACTATAGGAAATTCATTAAGGGGTATGCTAAGATTTCTTGTGCCACTAGAGGAGCTATTGAAGGAAAAAGGAAAGTTTTATTGGAAGGATGTGTAGCAACAAAGACTCGATACTTTAAATGAGAGACTAACAACCACACCCATTTTATGCTTCCCTTCTTGGAATATACCATTTCATGTCCATGTGGATGCCTCTGGAACAACCATTGGAGTGGTATTGGCCTAGATGGGGAAGGAAATGTAGATCATCTTATATGTTTTATGAGTAGGAAGTTGATACCAGATGAAAAAACTTACACAACTACGGAGTGTGAGGCATTGTCAATGGTGTACACGCTTCATAAGTTCCAACAATATTTATTGACAACACCATTTATATTCTACATTGATCATATGACACTTAAGTATCTAATTAATAAGATAGTTTTGCAAGGGCACATATGTCATTGGATACTCTTATTCTAGGAGTTTGAGTTTTTCGTCATAGTCAATCCTGGAAAATGAAGCTTAGGACTAGACCACTTATCACGAATAAACTCGGTGAGGATTCACAAAGAATATAAGACACTATGCCATATGCTCAACCATTCAAATTATAGTGTGTGATGGATGATTTTGAGGACATTGCAATATTATTACACACATGAGTTGCACTTGAGGGAATGAAGTCAATAGAGAAGAATCAAATTGCCACTTGCATGACACCCTACTAGTTAGAGGAGACCTATACAATATGGGTAAAAGTGAAGTTTTACGTAGGTGATTTTTAGAGCATGAGCACAAAGTTATCATGGAGGAAACATATGACAGGATAATAGGAGGACATTATACAAGTGAGGAAATAATGCACAAGGTATTACATCTAGGATTATGGTGGGAAACATTGTATAAATATACTAAGGCCTTTGTTGAATCCTGTGATCAGTTCAGAGAATAGGAAATCCATGACACCATGATGAGATGTTGTTATGACCTATAATGAGTGCAAAACCCTTTGAGAAGTGGTAAATTGAGTTTTTGGCACAATAACACCAGCTGCATGTAGGATAGGCGTGCACTACATCATCACATGCATATATTATTTAATAAGGTGGGAAGAATGAATGCCCAAAAATATTGTACTTCAACTATAACAACAAGATTCTTATGGGAGAACATTATTAGTAGGTATGGTTGTCCTTTGAGCCTTACAAGTGATAGGGGAATACATTTTATGAATGAATTTTTTTACATATTATTAGGAGAGTTAATTGTAGCTCACCATAAGACTACCCCTATCATCCACAAGAAAATGGTTCTATATAATCCTTCAATAAGATACCGAGACAAACAACATCAAAAATATGTGATATAGGCATAAAGGATTGGGATGACAAAGTATTAATTTTTATTTGTTTCCCTTTCAATTTTTATTTGTTTTGTTTTTGGTAATAATTGCGTTCACGTGAAAGAGATGATCAATATATTTTAAACTAATGCACATAGAACCACACATGATTTTAGTGTGGGGTAAGAAGGTCAAGGTGTATCTTGGAAAATTTTTAAGGCACATGAGGGAAATATTATGTGGTTGATTTGATAAGGTACAAGTGTGTTTAATTGGTGGATTTGCTCATATGAAGAATTGGTGAATGTAAGCAAAGGTGTATTATAACTTGAGGAAGGTAGAAAATAATAGAATTGTTATCCATATTTCACCCCGTGTAAAATATTGGATCAGTCATGACCTCGCATAGAAGGAACTTGAGAAAACTCATTCAAATCCTGCAAATTGGTCACAGAAGAACTCAACCATGGAGTGGCACGAGGCCAAGAGAGACTAAAGGACCCTGTGCAAAGGAAACGACTCTGTCGAGGCCATTTCCACGTCTTAAATCCATTCTCCAAGTTACAGGCAGACTCCAACTTGCGTCAGCCCTCCACGTAGCAAATGGTCAGACAGAGTCAAAAGGTGGACAAGGTGGCTTCAAAATTGGCTAAGTATAAAAGTGTAAGCGAGAGAACACCAAGTGTCAGCGTGGCACATCTCCAAGAGTTGGTCCCAAGGTAGAGACCCAAATGAGCGTGAGCTCACCACGTAGCCCAAAGTCTAAAAGTAAGAGGGACCATTGAAAATTCCACAGATCAGTGGAGGCCGAAAAGTGTCAACTCAACGCTCCTCCAAACAAGCAAGCACGGTGCCTCCACGTGTTATATCAAGAGGGGCATATATTTCGACCTAGGGCTTGAAATACCGTGAATTTGACACCAGTGGAAAGATCTCAGCCTCACCTATGCCATGGAGGTTTGAGACTTTAATTTTTGAGGGGGTTAGGTAAAGGAAAATGGAGGAAACGTCTTCAGGCCTTCAATGTAGGATCTATTTGTCTCAACAACTAGATTAGATTCGACCTATTTCTACCATTTCCCCTTTTTTCAAGGCACCAAATCAAGGAATCATGCGGTAAAAACAAATTTGGGGCATATTTTATCGAAGCATTACATGTAGTGGTTAAGCTTCAACCCACTTTTCCCGTTTCCCTCTCTCTTTCTTCTCTTTGATCAAATCTATAAATATAGGGGCATGATTCATTGTAAAGGGTTGTTCATTCTTCTTCCCTGCCCCCCTCTCTTTTTCTTCCCCAGGGTCGAAAATGGAGTCTGAACCTCCTTTCATGGCTCTATAATGGCATTCTCTTGCCTCTTGCCCACTAATGATGTATTGTGTGAACTTTTGGAGCAATAAATTCTATTTTGTGATGCATCTGTCCATCCTTTTCTTATTTTATTATCTCTCCTCACCTCTCGTCATTGCAGGGTATACTGTGCATATTCTGATGTTTGTTGTAGGTCTTGGGAGCTGTGTTTAATGGGTTTTGAAGTGGTGTTCTATGTGAAATCTATCTCTAGTCTGTGGTGCATCTTGTCCACCCTCTCCTCTACTCACCTCTCTCCACTTTAGGTAGCTGAGATTGTGACCAACACTTCCCTTTTCTTGGTGCTATCACCTCGTTAGTGTAGGATTTCCCTCTTTATGCACTTTCTCTCTCCCTGTCTCCTTGGCATTGTTAGGATAGGTGTAGTTAGACGTCATTTCTGCATTAGGAGTAGTTTAGCATTAGGATCAGGAAGAAGAAGCTAGATTTCTCCGAAGGGCCATCTCAAGTTCGCAAGTCCCATAGCTTGAGAGATGGTCCCATGTTATGCAATCACACCTAGATGATTCTGCCTTAGAAAATTAGACATGTAGAAATCATCTGGGGTGTCATGATTTTGCACTAACAAGAACTACTTAGCAAGTGAAACAAAGGAATAATATGTGTGGTGTAGGAGGTTACATGTAATAGCATCGTAACTTTGGAAATAATAACATGAAAGAAGGTTATGAACATTTTGTGTGTAGGAGAAGTCTAGAAAAAGGTGGGAAAACACAAAATAAAGCGAAAAATGCAAAAAATTATTTTAAGATAAAAATTGGTAGTAGGTGAGTGCATTTAATGTGGTAAAAAAATGAAAATCTATAAAAATGTGATGAAGTGTATTCATTCATACCCTACTATTGAGAACTAGTGCATAAAAGAGCTCTTGCGAATCTATGAATAAGTGCGAAGTGTAAACCAAAGTAGACCAGAGTGCAAAGAAAGAGATCAAACAGAGAACCTATAGAATCAAAATGAGAGCTCCTTACAAGAAGTTGAAGCTGTGTGAAGGGTTTGGAGGAATAATTGTGAAGTTGAGCTACATAGATAAGGTTTGACAAGGGAAAATTTATAGGGTTAGGGCATAAAGTTACTTGTAGGATTGAGCTAGGGCATGAAGTTGGATTGCAGTTGATTGATAGGGTTTAAATATTGAAGTGAACAATAAAATATGAGGATTATCAACAGGCCACACAAATTTGGAAGTTAAACAATTGTAGAAGTGTTATATAGAGAAAAATGGCAGAAAAGAAAGTACCAAGGACCAAGAAGACCACGAAAGAATCTCTTGATGACTGTTTTCCAAAATGCAATATCAATAAGAAGTGATTTTGGGAAAACCATGGGTGTCACAACTATGGAAATGCAATATTAATGAGTATAACCACTGTGCACAAGGTCACAAAATAAACATCAAGAATGATGTGTTGAAGGAAATGTGCCAGAGGATAATAGAAGGGAAGATAATTGTTGATGACATAGTGCTCAAGACATTGGAATGGGTTGGAGTACTACAACTATATATATTACCCTTATTTGGTAATTCTACATGCCTGTATAAGTGGCTGATGTCATGCATCCATGAAGATTACTTCTACTTTGCAAGAAGAAGGACACACTTAATCGTAAAATTAATCGACAGAGTAATGGGTTGCGCGATACAATATGAAGATATAAAACTTGACTGTGCAATGAAGAAACAATAGAGGAAACAACCATAAAGTTACAATATCAAAGGGGTAGTCACACATTCAACATCGGAAAATTATCGACACATGAACCGAGAATGGCTACTCACTTGGTAAGTTGCAAATTGGGCACCTTTGAAATATGGACAAAGGTTAATAATTTTTTTACATATTACGTGTAAGATGGTGCACAAGAGAAAGGAGATAAAAAACATGGGGTTTGATTGTATTTTTAATAGTGTTTTGGGAGATTGGGGTTCCAGATGGTCCCTAAGACAACATATGGGAGCACCTGATTGAGAAGAAGTATCGACGCAGTGATTTTCTAAGTATACTTGTGATGGGGCCATTTCTAATCCATATAAGGCATTCCTTGAAAAATTGCACAAAATAATGCACAATGCCTTTGAAAATGAGTGGTGTGTACATAGAGAGTTTCCATTAGTATTGAATAGGAAGGAAGAGTTTTACGTGATACAACACTTCATCCTATGCAGATTCTTAATGACCAGTGGAGAGATAGGGCATTGGTGTAAACTACCATTTGCATTCACCACAAAGTATTTCAAAAGCATGGTGAATAGGATTAAGGATGCACATCATTTAAACTTCAACGCAAAAGGGTAGATTCACACCACCATACCTTTTGCAAGACATACTATTATGAATCAAAGGCACCATATGTTGAAACCATGAAATCAGATAACATGGACCTGAACCCCATTGTGACCTTGGTAGTTGGTGTGGAGGCTTATAGGATCTAAATTTATCTATGATTGAAACTCAAGGATGATAAAGTATTTTATGTGTGTGACCTCGAGATTCCATAACCTATGAAAAATATAATTGTGAAGATTTTGAAGTGTAGGTGCAAGAAAAATCCTCTAGAAGAAGAAGAATATGATGAGGTGGAGTTTATGCTCGACCATAACATAAGGAAGAAAATACAAAGAAGGCACCAAGAAGCAAGCACCTCATGCGCCCCTCATTTTCTCTAGACAAACATGCACGTAAACCCATTATAACGAGAGGAGGAGAAACCTCATGTCATTCATAAGTTTGATGAGGAGGAAGACTTGGAATAACCCATGCATGAAAAAATGTTAATAAGATCCAAAGACAGATCATGAAGAAGAAGTCTAGAAGAAGAACATGCGTATAGGGAAAAACACGAGGAAGAGAAAGAAGAAGTGTATGATGAATAGGAACAAGGACTTGGGGAGACTAAGGTACTAACAAGGAAACTGCCACACATAATATAATATTGTGCATGAGACACCATGTGGTAGTGCATAGGAGGAAGGAGGCCAAGGAAATTTCCACATGCACCTCAAATGTCATACATTATTGATATGACAAATATTTTAAGGGCCATATTTCAGAGTTTGGTACCTACCAAAGATTTTTTTGTTAGGATATGTTCAATAGGATCGAGGCCCACTTGCGCACATGAAAAATAATCTCACGGGAACTACAAACACATATTGGATGTACACGACACAAAGGACTTGACTAAAGTCTATAAAGTGGTAGAATCAACTCGATTATTCAATGAGCGCAGACATGTAATGCCTTGAATAAAATTACTACCGAAGTAGGAAGGAGGAACATTGAAAAAAAGGCTATAATAAGGAGAATGCAAAAGGATATAGAAAAGAAAGAAAGGAAGAACCAATGACTAGGAGAGGAGCCGAGAGATGCAAAGGAGGCATCAGGTGTATACTATATAGTATCCAACTTGATAAATAATATTGAGTATGCATGCCCAAATGTTGTAGCGTAAAGCGAGACCATACCATAAAACAAAGATGCAATATTTAGAATAACTGGTACATTTAATCTGGTGAAGGTGAATAATGGGCAAGGGACTACATTAGAATAGTTGGCTAGTGCAAATAAATCCAAGATAAAGTAGAAGTTACAAGAATACAAAAAACTTGGCGCATAATTGAAGGAAGTAGCACAATAGGATGGAAAGATTTTTCTAACTTCCGGGATATCTCGGTGATTATAAATTCACACACCGCACGGGATAAGGTATAAGTGAAGAAAATTTAGGCCTCACTTTTGAAAAACATAGCCGAAAGTGAGAGGTTTTTACAAGAAGTTATTGAGAAGAAGGAAGAAAAAAGGATAAGCGCAAAAATATTGAGAAAAGGAACGACGAAATGCAAGTGATGGTGATGCACAAGGTAGATAGATGGCTTAAAATACTTCACCAAAAAGTGAGATCTCATACTAAAGGAGCTGTAGGAGAAGGCTAATGGGTTGAATCTAGAGAACATTATAGACATTGTTGAGGAATTCTGGACAAAGTGTCGAATGAGCTAGAAGAGTGGAAACACTTGGAGAATGGGATTACCCTAGAGTTCCCAAAACTCGTGCCATCACCATAACCAAAATTTTGATGCACGCATGGGAGCCATTATTTATTACTTAATTTCGTTGGGGTATTGCCCACATTATTTCAAACATTTTTCAATTTTGTATATATTCTTCCATTTATTGTATTACGAGGATGGACAATATCCCTAGTGTGGGGTGATGTTGGACATGAAAGTAGCTAAGTATGAGACAAACATGAAGGTACGCGGGACATCAAAAAAAAGGAAATGATACAAGTATGGAACAATGCACAAAGATCCACACACATGGGTAAAATAAGAGAACATGTGAAGGTCCGCGTATAGGAGAAGAATACAGAAGTTAGCTAGGATCATAAGTGGGATAAAAATAGGAAAAAAAAAGATGGCGTGACAAGCAAGATATAGCTATAATTAGACAAAATAAATGTTAAACCACATGCAGAACATTGGATAAAGATAGAGTACACATGGGTGGACACAACTAAATATAGCATTGGTGTGGAGATCAAGTAATCTATTAATAGTACCCATGAAGATAGAACAACCAATTGAATACTAAAGCGCAGATCGGATGAACATGTAGGCTAAGTATATGGCAATATATTAATAGGAGAAAGCTGATAAAAAGCTACACAATAAAATAAGAAATAAACACCGAATATTATAATATCAAATTTAGAAATTCATCCGAGTTATAAATTACAATGATAGAAGTTACATTTTATAATGTTTGATCTCATACAAAGGTGGAGTCAAAATTCATCTTCAATCCCTCATATCACTCTCCATGAATCTCTCAAACTTATCCTTAGGATATCTCTCACATCCCTCACACACCAAAATAGCCACGTGAGTTGTTTATTCAAAAAATTCACTCACACACAACTATTAACTATATTATTAATATGAGTTGTATTAGCTCATTATTAATAATATTGCAATTTATTAATAATGTCACAATAAATTTGTAACATTCACTCCCCTATTGTTAACATTATTAATTCCCAATATACACTCCCTTAATGTTGACAAGGTAGAAAAAAAAATCACACTTCCTTCTGCAGCTTGCTGCCTATGTGTGCTCATGATTTGGATGGTTTTGTAGGATAACCAGCAACTGCGCAAGGATGGTTTTACAGGAAAACCAACAACCTGAAACAAAGGATGGTTTTACAGACAACCAACAACCCAAATATCATGTTGCTACTTTTCCTTTGTGATTTCATCATGTCCACTATGTATTTCCTTCAGGGAATATGTAGGAACCATCGCTTACTATTCCAGCTTCCCCCTCAATGTGACCATTTCACTTATTCAAATAGAAACTCTAGAATCAAATCTGAAATAAAAACACACACACACACACACACACACACACACACACCACAACTTCGTGAGGCTCTGTTGTTGGTGACTAACGAGAGGTCGTTGATCGACCTCCACCTATGTTGCCTTTGTCCTCCATTTTGAGTCCAAACAAATTTTGCTTGAGTGCCATTGTTGCGCTCTCTACTTGTGACCCAAATTTTTTTCTCAATGTCGTCTAGATCAAATGTGATGTATTTGTTAGATCTATGTGATGCAGGTAGGCATTAGATAAACCTAGGCCAATAATCATTGTTGCTTTTCGATCCTTGCTTTCCCATTTTGCTACTTCATCTACGTCGCGTGGTTTATTGATTTTTCCTTCTACAATCTCCCATAGATATTTGTTAATCAACAACAATTGAGTTATAACCTATCATGTATGGAAATATTTGCCTTCAAAATTTTCAATTCGATTCAACTTGTCCATGTCGATTTAAAAAATTGGATGTTGGATTCCACCGAAAATGCGTCCACAAAGTAATTTTTTTTTGTTTACAATTTTTGATATGATCAATGTAAAGAGCTAAAAAAACACACATTTAAAAAAAAAACATCATCTCAATCTGAGTTACCAGCTGAAAGTTATGGCAACTACAAATTTTAAATCCAACATCTTTCCGGACCCCTTTCCAAAAATGGATTTTTTTATTACTTATGTTTTTTTACTACGTCCAAAAATGGAAAAAAATGGAACAAAATATTTCTAACTCACGATTTCACGATTTCCATGATTGCATGAAATTTTTTTTGAACAAAAAAGCAGTGGCCAAAGGATAACAATAGTTATAACTCATAATTTTCACGATTGGGTGAAAATACAGTGACGCCGAAGGAGCAGATCACGATGGACGGTGAGTGTGCACCAAACGTAGTAGAAAATGTCATGTAGTAGAATGGGCACTAGAGAATCCGCTGACCAAAATCAATTGTCCACCATTTCATTGTGATAGATTTGCATGCGAGGCTTCAATGGCGGATGCTTGAAATGATTTGACTACATGGAATATGGATCAAAAGCTGCTTTGACACCACTGATAAAAACTACACAATAAAATAAGAAATAAACACCGAATATTATAATATCAAATTTAGAAATTCATCCAGGGATATAAATTACAATGATAGAGGTTACATTTTATAATGTTTGATCTCCTAAAAAGGTGGAGTCAAACTTCATCTTCAATCCCTCATATCACTCTCCATGAATCTCTCAAACTTATCCCTAGGATATCTCTCACATCCCTCACACACCAAAATAGCTACGTGAGTTGTTTATTCAACAACTTCACTCACACACAACTATTAACTATATTATTAATATGAGTTGTATTAACTCATTATTAATAATATTACAATTTATTAATAATGTCACAATATATTTGTAACAAAAACATTGTAAAGTAGTGAAGGACATGTTCCCACCAACTATATATAGTTGTCATGTCTATATAATAGAGGGATGCGTTGGTATGTAGTGATATGCATGTATGTGTGAAGTGCATAACAAGGAGTGCACAAGGGTATGCAAAAATGTATAAGCTATGTTGTAATATTATATCTTATGAATGTAATAAATAATCAAAGATCTTATTATTTCCATATGTGTTATTATCTACTTAGTTTATCTTCTATCTTATGTTGTGCAATGGTTTATATTAACTACACATATTGCATGATCTAACAAAGAGGGACTTGGTAGGTTGCACGTGCTTTGGGTGAGCACTTGGACATTAGTCCGAGTGATGTGCCACCATGCCTAAATATTGGTGGTGATAAATAAATACTACACAATCTTTGGCCTTCAAGTGAATATAGGAATGCATCCACATTTGAAGGCCTCGCTTCTCCCACCATGGCTCTGGTTTGTTTGATTATGTAATTTCTTGTCAAATCTCTACGGATTTTAAAAGCTTATCTCTATGAATAAATGCTAAATTTAGGTTATGAAAATGGTACTTTGTAAGTTGCCTTAGCGTATTTTTTTTTAGATTGAAAAATCTATTAACCTTGAATTTACGTGCATTACTTTAATGGTGCATAATGCATGACTCGTTGTTTCTTTAATTCAAGGAACATTATATTTTGAGATATTTTACCTTTTGAATGTAGGCCTTACACCTGTACAAGATAAATTTGATCATATTCATCAACTTTAATTATCCCTTTTGACCTTTGGATGCCACATGGATGCCATGTAAAAGGCTACGTGTTTTAGTATGATTCTTTCAAATGATGATGTGTCCTTTAACATTTTTTGGTGCTCACACTTTTGAGGTGAAAGGCTTCACATGGGTAAAGTGCAAGAATACTCTTTAAAATTTACACTCTCACATTCTTGGGGTGCAAGGTTTTGGATTCTCACACTTGATAAGTGTGAGGTGAAACTTTGGAGTCATTTATAATATTTCAACATTGAGTCTTCACATTTGCGAACTACAATATTTGAATTCTCACAATTGAGAAGTGCGAGAATTTATTTTGGGCTTAATTTATTGTATTTGAAATGTGTGCATTGTGACCCTTATTTTTGTTAACTATGAGGAAAAGTCAAATTTAAAGTTAAACTAATTCATTGATTTACGTAACAAATCCTCACAAATGTAAATTGAGAGGAACAATTTCTAGATAACTATGAGATGCGAGGAATAATCGGAAGTACCAAAGAATTTCCAAAATGTGAGAATCAAAATAAATTACAAATGTGAGTGTGAGCGCGATTGCTTTAAAGTTTCTAAGTGTGAGTACCGAGTAAATATTGAAATGCGAGCACTTAATAAGTGACTTAGGAAAAATAAGGAAAATAATCTCAAGATAATGAAGGCAAATACCTAAGTATTAATAAGTTGTTTCAAAAAAAGTGGGTCCCTATTTTTAAAATTCTTATTTTGAAAGTGGGGTGTTATAAATAACAAATGGAAACTCCATGGGGAAAATACTAAGAATTTATAACCTAAAATCTCTAGTTTGAAACTTTTAATGAAATACTATAAATTTAAGACTAAGTATTATCAAATCAAACACACATTTTGAAACCAAACTCCGACTCATCCTTAATGATTGTAGACACTAAAATTGGGTCACACTCCCCTGGTCCTCTTTCGAATAACCAACTTAAACACATTCACCTAACCATGACCCTTACATCAACATTAAATGAAATTAATTTAATCACTTTAATTAAATTAATACTCATCCTCACTTTATTCATTATTTAATTATCTTAATTAAACCAATTTTCACCTCACCTATTTAACACCTCACCCACCACCTCACCTAGCACACCTCTCATCATAAACCTATTTTAGCATATTTACTAGGACTCAATATTCACTCACCATAACTAACTAAGACTTAGTTCAACCCTAAAAATCAATGCCTATTATTCCTCTAACCACATTCCCACTTCTTTAAAAGATAACGTCCATTTTGATCCATGATAAATGGATGGACCTAGCCTAAAAATGATTGCAAGATCTATCATTTTTAGTAAACCTAGGGAATCCCACCTTAACCGACGCCGGTCATCCAAACCAATGCCGGTTAACTAGGAACCATCGTCGATTACCATATAACCATTTTGGTAACCTTGTTTGAGAGGTTGGCCACATTCTCAAATTTTGGAGCAAAAGGAGATCTGCATGCAAGAAAAACTAGAGCTCTTTCACACATCCAAGCAACCATAACCAACATCAAGACAAATCCAGAGGTATCGCTCTCACGTAGTAGCATTAGGAAGCACCACCGCGGCACCAAGCTCCATCCCACCAATCAATCATCACCACCACCCAACCATTGGACTTGTAACATCAAGTAAGTGCGTTTATCACCTGTGTTATTTCATCCTTGTTCTATTTTAAAGGTTTTTGTCATCTCTATTATCATTTTTATTTAGCATCTCCATTCCCCCACCATTCACTTTCCTACAAACTCAACCTTTCACCACCATACCATTTGACCATCTATACATGACCTTTATACATCTCTGAGTATTCCTAAGATCCCCATAGACCTCACCATTCCCATTTTTATCTCTCTAACCTCAGATCAATTTCCATAATCAGATCTTGTTGAGTTCCTATCATCCCGACCGTATCGACATCGATTACCCATGACCATCATCGGTTTCTCTAAACCATCATTAGTTATATCTGACCGATACCGGTCTCTGTGTTTTGGCCATCCTATCAATAATAGAACCTAATAATCTTCACCCAAACAACCTAAGTGACCCATAACCCGACCCTAACCAATACCAGAACCCTAACCAACTACCCCACCTCTAGATCTGATCATAACCTAGCCTGTTATGTTAGACTTGCTTATTGTATTTGGATGAGATACCTAAATCATATCAATTATAGTAGGATTCTATTTACTTACGTTGTTTCTTACATTAAATTGTATTAAATAGTGGGTTGACTGCCACCGAGGAAGTATCACACTTCTGGATCTAGCACATGCTAGGTAACCCACTGACATATATTATTTAATCTCTTTTTGTGGTCTTGTTGTGTATTTCAGGTAGTTCCTCCTAGCCAAAAGGAAGCTCTCACAGTCAACATTGGATTGAGAAGTCAGAATGCGCACAACCTTCAAACCAACCATCACAACAGGTATTCCTCCTGATCCACACCCTTATCTGTTTCATCACATTAAAAATGTAAAGAAAATGGTGAAACATTTTGGCATGCCGGTGGGACCCTCTCTTGGGTTCATTGCATTTTCTTCATATAGTAAAACATTTTTATGTGTTTCTTTCATTTCAAAAATTACACATTTAATCTTCTCCCTGGTAATATTCCTTTCTTCTAATTGTCTAAACAACATTTTTCATTTGGGGCTTAAAATGAACCACTTCTTCTTTCTTGCATTGCATTAGTGAAAAAGCATCCCTCTTCCTATTCATCATTTGCTACATTGAATATCATATTTCGATTTGGGTTTAAAACACTTGCATTGCATTATGATTTTGTGCATTATAGCTCACATTAAAAATGAGGGCAACCTATATGCTGGAAGTCATGCCCAACTAATGGTTGACACAATTGAACCGTAGAAAGCACTTGCTTATCTCTCTCTCTCTCTCTTGCCAAACTGCACAAAAATTTGAATATACACACCTTCTTAAATGACATCTTACCTGGGAATGCTTGTCAATGATCACATGATCATAGGATTGGTAGTAATCCCCAGCTGGTTATCTCTGTCCAGTACCCCATCAGAGGAAGGACCGCCCCCACCATAACATAACCTGAAACCTCACCCTTTAGATTTCCTTTTTCATAGGACACCTTCCCAACCAAAAACTCTGTTATGAATTCACATGTCAGTCATAAATAGCATAAGCTACAACAAATATAAAATTCACTTTTAGGACTACATGTTTTTATAGCTTTGTGCTTGACTTGCGTTTTTGAGGTGAGAGGATACATTTTCTTCATATTTCTTTTTCCTTTCACACTCTGCCATCATAGTCAAGTATTCTGACTTTCTCTGAGTGTGTTAGGGCCTCATCCTATCATACCCAAGCTTCTGGGTTGATTCTTCATACAATCTAAATTCACAACACCTCATTTTTCTTCATTCTTCATATTTCACAGTAATCGACATCGGTCCCATGACCATCATTGGTTTACATTTGACTAGCATCGATTTACCTAACCAGTGTCGGTTCCTTGTTTTGTTGGTCAGTTTACCCAGAGAACACTCATCTCACCTTCTTTTCTATCTAAAAGTTTTTGTGTGTCACCATACTCTCTGTATTCTGATCATAGTCCTCCAATACAATCTCCTGTCTAACAGTCACCAGTTTTATGTTTTATTTGCTAAAATTATTATTCTTCATCAGTAACCATCATCGGTCATCTTGTGACCGACATCGGTCACACCTTAACTGACATCGGTTCTTACAACCGGCATCGGTCACCTGTTTTGATTTTTATCAAAATATTTACCCAATTTTCCTCTCAAAATCTATTTTCCCCATCTTCTATCCTCTATGTCATTTACAGAGTACAATTCACCTGATTTATGTTGATTCACATGGTGTTGACTTGCAACCAAACTAACACCCTCGTGTTTCATGCTAGCCATCAACCACTCCCACCTAGTCCATCACTTCCATCCATTCTGTCACCTATGGATCCGACTCAGCTTATCCCCATCACCACCGATAGTGATGAGGAGTTTGTGAGACTCTTAACCGTAATCCGATGCCCCCCCATTACTACCTTGCTCATTCTTCCACCTAGGATTCCTCAGAAAGTTAATATACAACATGCCCGTATCTATCCCTCTTGCTCTAGCCCCCACTTCTACGTCAACTAGCACTAGTTTGGCACTACCATCATCCACTTTATCACCTGTGGTGTCTCAGCTAAATCCCAATAGCTAGCTATAACTACAACATCTACGTCATCGATTACACCCGCGACATCGATTGTCCCTCCGAAAGTCACTATGAGTATAGCTTCATCTGCACCCACCATTTCACATATACCCATTGCATCGCAACCACCTCTAGTGTCGAAAACTTACACCCCTTTCTAAAACCTCATCCTCTCTATCCCACAATCCTTACCCCGATCGCCACTAGAGTTGTTATGACTACCCCACCCACTTACACATACTACCAACAACCCCCGACCTCATCTATTACTTATACTAGCTATGTGCCACCCACATCTATTCCTCCTACATAGTTCTCATACTCAGCACCACCATACACCAACATACCACCTACCTCATACATTCAACATCAACCCCTTTTTTCTGCAGGGGCACCCATTCATCCCAACCTACTAATGACCTCATTAAAATGATGATGGAGAAAATGCAGACCTTAGAAGCATATATTTTTGGCTCCCGTAATTATTTAACATATGATGAAATCATGTAATGAGCCTATCCATCCATCTATTCCCATTCGTCCTTACCTAGTATTGGGAAATGCCTAAATTCAATCACTTAAATAGTAAATAAGACCCACGACAACACTTGTGGTCATTCAAACATGGGTGTTACCTAATCGCCCATGATGACGCTTTACTCCTATGAACTTTCCCAATGTCCCTGACATGACCAACATTAGATTGGTATAGTGGACTACCTCGACATTCTATCTATTCCTTTAATCAAGTAGCCCAAGATTTCCTAGATCATTTTTCAATCAATGTTACCAAGAAAGTCACCATGACCGATCTCTATTCAACCGATACGAAGATGAATCTATCACAAATTTTGTTGCCCACTGGCAGAGTCTCATCAACCAATTGATGTTCCAACTACCTCAGACTGAACTTATCGAGTTGTTCACTAGATCTTGTGCCATACACATCTCACCAAATATACAAGTCCAAACCTTTCGAACCTTTGATGAAGCGTTCACCATGGCCCGAAAACTAGAAATTCATGTGCCATTAAAGAAAAGAAGATCCAATTACGAAACAAGAACACCCCATTCAAATCCAACGATTCTTCTTCATCTTCAAAACCCCAAAATAACTATTCAAAGCCCAAAGGATCTGCCAACATGGTAGTCCTCAAGGTGGGTCCACCTCATCCTTCTAATCAAGCTCAACCTTCTTCCAATCTTTCTCCTGTTCAGGACTTTTCAGCTCCGGTGGAGAAGTGGAAGTACACTTCGATCGGAGAACCCTATTCTTCGGTCTTGGAAAACTTCTTAAAGCTAGAGCCATTACACTTCCTCCCATAAAACCTCATACATGTTTCAACCCCGCTGTCCTATGCCCACATGGTATAAAGAGCACGACTACTGTAATTATCATCGTGTTAAAGGACATAGTGATGGTAACTGCATAAATTTTAAAAACATTGTTCAAGAGATGATAGAAAATGGAGACCTTGTCATGTAGACAACCCAAATGTGCTAACAAATCAGAATTTTCACATCTTTAAAAATCCATTCCCTAATCATAAACCATCATCTAATCAAAATAGTGAACCTTCATCAGTGAAAACACCATCCATGAGGTTCACGTAGTTTTTGATATCATGCCAAATGTTCCTCAAAACCGACCTACTTCATCTATTGAGGAAATCTTGGCATGAGCTCCTCCACCATAGAGGAACATACCTCTTCTACTCCTTCCACCCATAGAGGAGTCCCCTCTTATCCACTTTCTCTTCCATGGAGGAACCCACTTTCCACCGATGTCATGTCATCGTCTCGCTTCCCAACCTTCGAGTCGTCAACACTTGTTATTCTCCCATCCACAAGAGAATCATCATCGCCTTCTCTCCACCGAGAGAGAAGTCTACCTCACCCGACCTATTATCTCTCCTACCCATGGGATATGCTTTAGATATGTCACTACCTATTGGGATGATTCTCCCCTAGCATCCCAGGATCCGTATTGACATGATCTCAACTCTTTTACCTACATAATCTGAGGCCAACCAATTCCCTATCTCACAGACATATTTTACAGGGATTTCTACCCAACCCACTCCATCATCTTCTTCAGTAATCCCATTTTCACGGTTGGTCGATCGTTTGGATTACATTGATCATTCCATGCTCTGGGGACGTCTTCGGCTCCTTGTTTCGACCCAAATGCAAATGTTTCTGAAGATACTTCCACGATCTACCCAAAGGTATTTTTGTAAACCAAAACTACACTAACCATGCCAATTAAAATGTATTCCTATTCATCATCCCTACTTTCATCCAAACTTCTACCCATCACTACAACTATTCCAAAACCTAAAAACCTACCCACACTTATCTCCCCACCCGTATCTAGACCCATCACTACTTTGGGTGTTATGCCGACATCAATCCTTACTCACCCACCTGTCAAATTGGACTTAGCCACATCTTCCAAAGTCTGCAATAGCATTATCCTCCCACCTAAAAGGAAAACCCAACCCTCTAGGCCGTGTACATCGGTCTCGCCTACTACACCATTGTCACCCTCCCCCTTCCATCCATCCTAGGACCTCATCCATCAACCTTGACCAAAAATCTCATGCCCAAGGCCATCAAACAATAAATAACACTATCGTATCACGAGCCTTTGTTACGCCTCATTCACCCAAGAACCAAACTCCTCACCTTCACCCGTGCACTTTTGCCACCTATACCTCCACCTAGTTACTATAACCCCAACCTCACCTATACGAATTCAACCAATGCCGCCTACCCAACCTCTACCAACCACCTCCACCACAACTCAGTTTCCCCCATGGGTAACCCATCCTCTTCCACCATCTACTTTTCCTTCTACATCCCATACTCCCGTGTCACCTTTACCCAAGAAGGTGCAACCCAAAGATAAGAATCTGCTACCCTCCACTAAGGTAGTCAAACCAACCAAACCTTCCATCACCAACTCTTCTACCCCACCTTTACCCAAATAGATTCCAATAAAACCTAAGACCACTCCACATACCAAACTAGTAGACCAACCCATTCCCCCTCATGTAAATCCTCTTCCTTCATAATCAACCACACATGTACCCAAACCCACACTCACCTCCCATTGCGATCCGTTAGCGGGGTGCTACGCCAACATTTTAACCAATATCTTGGAGACTTACGTCATCACATTACCACTAGTTTGACCTTACGATGCTCTAAAACGCAAACCAAAAGGATTTGATGAAACTAAGATTTGTGCCTATCATCGTGTGCTAGGACATGATGTTGAAAATTGTAAGGCTCAAGATCAATCTTCTTAAACTTTTTCCTACTAAGAAAAATTTTGACGATGAAGACCTAATTGATGAGGACCATACTCCACTGTCACCTGTTACCATACATCATCATCCTTAAGCCATTCCGTGACAATTATCTCCACCCCAAAGCATTTTTCCCACCTCTAAAATTCGACATCAACATGGTTCGTATAAGGGAGTTGGCCAAACCACCACCCAAATGTCAATGTTCCCTACTCATTTCACAAGGCACTTATCCACCACTAGGATTTTACCCCTCATGCCATTATACCTTTTATGACACACCCTATCCATCCACCTCCATTCAGATTAATATGGTTAATGTTGCTACTCGTGCTCGAAAGAAAAGGAAAAGAAAAAGAAACTAGCCCATCAACCAACCCTATAACCAATATACCATCTCGCACCCCTCCCAAAATCACTATCCAGGGGCCTACATACCCTATCTTTGATGGGGTCACCCATTGTGTAATTATAAAACAATTACATTAGTCTCCTCTAAAGATGTCTTTGTATGATCTCGTCCAGACTTCTAAATCCCACAGACAAGCCCTTATCAAGGTTTTACAATCCATTAAAGTTTTACCCAATGAACCCACACAAAGTGGCCTCGATTATCACCCCTCACCATGTGGCCTCACTAAAAAAATTAGGTCCTCCTTCCACCCCCATGACCCCCTCCTCACATCACCACCCTCATCATCTCTAAAGAGGAGATTGCACCTCTCTAGTCGATGATGATGCTAATCCCGCCCTATTCATTTCTATCTATATCGATAACATATGCATACAACACGTCATGATTGATGGTGGTGCTAACATTACAATCATCTCCTCCCATGCATACAAGAAAATGCATATTCCTTCTAATCTGTATGCATAATAACCTGAGCTTATGTTATGCTCCTTTAATGATGCCATCACCTCCACCATCGACACTATTATCTTCTTATGTTCATGTAGGCCCTCATAACTATTCTTCATCTTAGAGGGGGAGTTCTAATATAACCTATTACTTGGTAGACCCTAGATTCACATCATGGGTTGTGTCCCTTCAACCTTACACCAATGTGTAAAATTCGAGCATGAAAGACATAATTACACCATCCCTACCGACTTGTCCCTATTCAAGACCTGTAACATCTTTGTATCGACCCAATGATGTACTTATACTAGTCAAGTCACCTTTCACTACCCCCACTTCACCTTCACCCACAAGCCCATCCACCAAAGCTGCCATCGCCTCTCCCACATCTAGCCCTGCTATTCCTATTACTACCATAACCTCTACAATGGTGACTCATTTTCTTCCCTATCATATAGAGAGATGTCTATCCCCGCTACCCACATAATGACTACGATCCCTTAGAAAGTGTTTTTCAATACCTCACTGGGAGAGTACCGCCTATCTAATATCAATATATTCCTCACCCCATAAGAGTATTAGAACCCGCATTAGCACCCTAGTTATGAATACCACGCATAGGTGAGGTTTTTCCTTATGGTCCTCCCCACCTTCGCACTAATCTAATGTATAGGGGACTTGATATTTCCACTTATTCACTCGAACCTCCATTCCAAACATAACCATTTTCATCTTACCTACAATCCCTTACTAACTACCGCTTCGCTCACACTTTCCTCCACCGTTGCACATGGAAAGGCTTTGGCTTCAATTTTTATGAACAGTCTCGCCATCTTTGTTATATCTGTATAACCTGTAAAAACAATGACTGTAGTGGCATTTGCTTTAACGCACCACATCCTAAGAATGCTCATGTCGACCTCATTAAGGAAGACAAACCTTATCCACCTCATTCACCCACATCACCATCTTCACCCACGAAGTCGATAGATCCCTAATCTATTCCTCCTAACTTTTTTTTTCGTAAACACAATTTCCCTGAGACCTCTAACCTATCAACGCAATGGTGAGGCCCCCTCTTCTCTCCCATTCCTGTATCTTGACATGATCGATGATGATACACCTTCTATTAATGTCATTCAATGTTAGGATGATGATTCCATCCTCATCTACCTTGGTGCGGAAGACTCTTATATTTACCAATCATTACCCTCTGAGATGAAAACCATGTTGAACGAATTGACTATCAAAATCAACATTAATACTCAAGATGACCTACACATTCTAAAGATAGGCCAATATTTATATGCTATCGAACAAGAAGCTCTTACCTCTTTCCTTCGAGACCATAGAAATTCTTTTGCCGGTGCTATCTTTGGTATGCCACAGTATTGACCCTAAAATCATGGTCCGAATATTGTAACCATTCATGATGCTAAACCCATAAAATAAAAGCTACGGAAAATGTATCCTCACATTGATCTTCTTGTCAAAGAAGAACTTCAACGCCTTCTCTCGTTTCCCGCATCCTACCCATTAACTATCCCCAATGGATATCTAACTTCGCTCCTATCATGAAGGTGATAGGGGAACTCCTATTTGCATGGACTTTCATGACCTCAACCTAGCTTGTCCAAAAGACAATTTTCCCCTACCGAGGCATTGACCAACTAGTTGATCTCACCATCGGCCATGAAATGCTATCACTCATGGACGGTTTCTCGAGTTAGAATCAAATATTACTTTCTCCAAAAGATCAACACAATAATGCCTTCATCAACACAATAAGCATGACTGGTTGTGATTTCTCCTTTGGCTCCAATGAAGCCAAATACTTGATTGGGCAAGGTATGGTCCTTTGAGTATGCCCATTGCTGTGATTTTCAACCCCAAGAATGGAGTCTTCTTGTAGACCTTCTTGAATGGATGGTGTGGAAAAAATGGTGAAATTCCTCTGTCCTCTCTCTTCCTCCAATGAAGAACGTGAAAGATTAAAATCTTCCAATCTTGATTCCGAAGAGCTATTATAAGATGCTGGCTGTTGTAAATGAATGCCCTCCTTCATGACAGCAGACTCAAGTGTTTGGAGTGTGGATGATGAAAGAGAGAAAGGTGGAAACTCAACCGGCTCTTCTCCATCAAAACGGTTCTCCAAATTTGACTGATAAACTACCTCATGGCTGTCCTCCTGGCCAGTAAATGCTCAACTTCCTCTATGGTGTCTTCTTGATCAGTAACTTGACCACCATGGTTTCTTTCTCCTTCAACATTGAGTTTGAGAGGTCAAACTCCTCTTCAAAGACTCTTGGAACTTGAGAGAGGTGAAGTAGAAAAAAGAATCGAAGGTTCTCCTGTAGCTTTGCTTTTGTGCTCGAGCTCTTGGATCTGTAATTTTCTCCCCACAGCTGGAATGTGCTCCTCTTCTTTTGGATTTGGAGCAGCTTCTCCTTCCTCCAATGTTTGAAAACAATCTTTCTCTTGATTAAACTCTTCCTCCAGCATGAAGTTTGTCAAGTCAAACTCTTCAATCTGCTGCTCTAGAGGACAAGTTGTGACTGCAAGATCTTCTTCTTCTGCTGCAACAAAATCAGTCCTAACCACCACCTGTTCTCCAACCCTAGCCTCTTCTGTAGGTTTAACCATCAAGGGGATCTTTGTCATCCCAAATCTAAGAGCCCAACTCTTCAGACTTTGAATTTCTTCATCTTTGTTTGGCTTCTCTTTTTGCTGTTGTTTTCCTTGACTGGCATTCTGATTTTCATCCTCCCAACATGGATTTGGGAATGCAAGAGGAGGGATGGGTTGTAACTCAACTGATTTGACATTTTTTTGTGGTGGTGGAGGAGGTGAAACCTCTTGTTTCTTTGGAGTGGGAGGTATTTCATTTAGCTCTTGTGGAGAGGATGACTGTTTGGAAAGAAAAAGGAAAGAAGAATTGAGGTGTGGTGGAAGACTGAGAGGTGGAGACATGGGATCGACATTTGGGACAGTAGATGGAGAGTTTAAAGCTTGACACTGCTGAGATGAAATAGATTGGGAAAGAGGAAAAGAAAAGGCATGAGAAGGTGTGCTTACCCGTTGACAAGGTTGTTGAATACTCCTCTCATACACCTCTATTTCTTCAATCCACTTTGCAAGCAAAGGCAACATTGCAATCATGAAGTCAAGCTTCTCCTGAGGGATGTAATGCCTTGGAAAAGGTCCCACCCATGGACAAGGTGCTCTGCAACCGATTCCAAATGCTTTCATCTGTGCCTGAGCCCTGGACTGCACTATGTTTACCTCCATCTTTTGGATCTTCTCCAATGACAGCGCTCTTGCATCTGATGGTCTTCATTGTATGCATACTCTTGCTCTTGGAAGGCTCCATAGCCAAACTGACTTTGGCACTGCTGCTCATATGGGTATGCATACTGATCTTGAATTTGCTCAAAATGTTGATTTGGAGGATTTGTAAAACATGTTGGAGGTGGAATATACCTCTTTGTTGTTGATGTGAATTCCATGATGGAAATGAAGTCATGATTGCACAACTTCATAGAATGAGAGAATGATGGAAGAGATGGAAGGAAGAATGGATAGAAAAAGAATGAAAATGAATGGAAAGGAAGGTCTGCAACTTCAGAGATGGGTTGTTGACCAGATGGAGTCACCAGATGTGTTTGCAAGTGCCTCCAAAGGCTGAAATCTTCACAGGAACACATCAACCTGCAAAAGATGAAGTGGAAGACCTCTAAGGTCCCACCGGGCGTGCCAAAACTGTTGATGCAAAATCACAGCACCCCTGGATGTAGATCAGGCTTCTAGGTTGATCACTCAAGCATCCAGTGTGATTGCACAACATGGAAACCTCTCTCCAAGTGTGGGACTTGTGAAACTGAGAGAGGAATCTCTAGAGAAGGCTGGTTCCTGCTCCTAAACTACCTGCCACAAGCTATTCTAGTGCAGGCAAGCTAATCTAATCCTAATCTAACAATGCCAAGGAGACAGAGAGAGAGAGAGAGAGAGAGAGAGAGAGAGAGAGAGAGAGAGAGAGAGAGAGAGAGAGAGAGAGAGAGAGAGAGAGAGAGAGAGAGAGAGAGAGAGAGAGAGAGAGAGAGAGAGAGAGAGAGAGAGAGAGAGAGAGAGAGAGAGAGAGAGAGAGAGAGAGAGAGAGAGAGAGAGAGAGAGAGAGAGAGAGAGAGAGAGAGAGAGAGAGAGAGAGAGAGAGAGAGAGAGAGAGAGAGAGAGAGAGAGAGAGAGAGAGAGAGAGAGAGAGAGAGAGAGAGAGAGAGAGAGAGAGAGAGAGAGAGAGAGAGAGAGAGAGAGAGAGAGAGAGAGAGAGAGAGAGAGAGAGAGAGAGAGAGAGAGAGAGAGAGAGAGAGAGAGAGAGAGAGAGAGAGAGAGAGAGAGAGAGAGAGAGAGAGAGAGAAAGAGAGAGAGAGAGAGAGAGAGAGAGAGAATGAGAGAGAGAGAGAGAGAGAGAGAGAGAGAGAGAGAGAGAGAGAGAGAGAGAGAGAGAGAGAGAGAGAGAGAGAGAGAGAGAGCAAAATCCTACACTAAAACGGTGATACACCAGAGAAGGAGAATGTTGGACATCTATCAAAACTGCCATGGGACAAAGAGAGGTGAGCAATGGGAAGGATGGATAGATGCATCACAGGCCCAAGGATAGATTTCACACAGAAAATGTCCCAAAACTCCATGAACACAACTCCAAACCTGCAATGAACATTCAAACATGCACAAATACCTGCAATGAAGAGAGGCAAGAAGAGAAACAAGCAAAAACGAGCAAGGATGGACAGATGCATCACAAAACATGTTTTGTTGCTCCAGAAGTTTGCACAGAACATCATTTCAATAGTAAAAGGAAAAAAATGCCATTACAGAGCAAGGGAGGAGGTTTGAACTCCATTTTCAACCCTAGAGAAGAAAAGAAGGGAGGGCAGAGCCGAAAAGATGAACAACTTTGTTATGTCCCCTTTGAAAGAAGCCCCTCTGTACAATATATAGGAAGAAAGAGAGAGGGAAGAGAGGAAATTCAAAACTACCACAACCAATTCTAGGTCATATTTTAAATCATCTCATTATGGTAGAAGCGGCGGATCCTGGCAAACGGTGGGTGTCTGTGCATTAAAGCCTGGTTGTTGAAGCGTCACTTCTGGCATTACCATGCGTCAGAGCCATTTCTCAAATTTCTCCCTCCAAAATGCACCAAAACACAAGATTGACCCTGGAATCATGTAGAGAATTTCACCAGCTTTCCGTTGATATAAAGAACGTGCAAATCGAGCTCTGGATCGAAAGATATGTCGATCCAAGATTTAGGGCACAAAACAAAGCGAAAACGGATTTTTAAATTTCTTCCCGTGCTCGCCACTGGATGACACGTGGCGTGTTCCGATTCACCGAGAAATTCTCTCTCCTCTGCCTTTCACGGGATTTCCTTTTGAAATTTCCTTGTGGGCCCCTTAAACTTGGACACGTGGCGCTATTTCATTGGTTGGTCGTTGCTCGAAACCTCGCCCTTTGACTTTTCGACTATCTCCTTATGACACGTGCCGTGATTTGATTGGTCCACGGGTTTGCGGCTTTTTGCACCCTTCGCGTCTTTATGTCCTAGATGTCCCAAACTGTTTGGGACAAAAACCTCCGATCCGCCCGAAATGGGCTTCCTCGTCCCTCATTTGCCGATGACACGTGGCACAATCTGATTGGCTCTCGGCTTTTTCGGCTATCCGCGTCCCTCGCATCCCTGCGGCCCAGATGTCCCAGTATGAACTTTCTCTGTTTCAGCCAAACGGCCGGTTCACGTCCATTTGTCCCAAATGTCCCAGTGCTTCGTGGGACAAATTCTTCCGGTTCGCCCGATCCGGCCGATTCGCGTACTTCTGGCCCAGATGTCCCTTTTGCTTCCGGACTGTTTGTTCTCATTTCGGCCGATCCGGCCGGTTCGCGTACTTCGCATACTTGTGTCCCGCTTTTTCCGGGATGAAGACTTGGGAAAATTTTTCCCTCTTTCGGCCGATTCGGGCATTTCGCCCCCCGCGTGCACCTGTGGCCCGGATGTCCATTTGCTTCACGATTTCACGGTGCTGGAGGCTTTTCAGCCGATCCGTGCCTAGATGTCCCAAATGTCCCATTCGCTCCTAGGACTAGGACTTAGCCATTTTCATGATTTTTCTGTTTCAATCTACTTGCCTCGGAACCGCAAAACTCGATGCATGTTATTGAAATTTACCCCAGGGGGTGAAATTTTGACATGATTTGACGACTCGGCGGGGGTCACATGCCGCAAGGTAGAAGATCGAGTGGCCTTTTAGCGATCCATTGGGCATGGAGTTATAAGCAATAACTTGAAACATGCTTGAACTTTGAAAACTTCCCTCTGAGCCACTTGAAACCCATTGAACCTGGAGTGTTCTCACCAAGATGCCACTGAAACGAACTGTGCAAGAGCAGAACCAACAACACCAAAACTATGTACAAAACTGAAAATCATACATGTCCCAAATGGAACATGCAGAGTGTGCACAAGCACTTCTTCTACTGAAAGCAAACCTACCTACTCTATCAGAATCGGGAGCAAAGGTAAGCTAAACAAACCCTTCAATTGGTTGTGAGAAATAGCTTCCTTTCTCAAAAGTGGCGATCATGCAATTGATTCGCACTCGATCATGGCTGTTTGGATGGATGGAAAATCAACAAGAAGCTGGTCTTCTATCCAAATCATCAAAGTATCAGCTGAAAACAAATCCAATACCTCTTTTAGTTGCTCTGCATTTGGATTGAAGAGGTATGGCAGCTGATCCTTGGTACTTTGTAGCTCACCCTCATGCTCAGAAGAAAGCATGAGTGGTTGTGACTTCTCCTTTGGCTCCAATGAAGCCAAATACTTGATTGGGCAAGGTATGGTCCTTTGAGTATGCCCATTGCTGTGATTTTCAACCCCAAGAATGGAGTCTTCTTGTAGACCTTCTTGAATGGATGGTGTGGAAGAAATGGTGAAATTCCTCTCCGTCTCTCTCTCTTCCTCCAATGAAGCACGTGAAAGATTAAAATCTTCCAATCTTGATTCCGAAGAGCTATTATAAGATGTCCGGCTGTTGTAAATGAATGCCCTCCTTCATGATGCAAGAGACTCAAGTGTTTGGAGTGTGGATGATGAAAGAGAGAAAGGTGGAAACTCAACCGGCTCTTCTCCATCAAAACGGTTCTCCAAATCGACAGATAAACTACCTCATGGCTGTCCCTCTGTAAATGCTCAACTTCCTCCATGATGTCTTCTTGATCTCAGAACTTGACCACCATGGTTTCTTTCTCCCTTCAACATTGAGTTTGAGAGGTCAAACTCCTCTTCAGCACTGGAACTTGAGAGAGGTGAAGTAGAAAAAGAGTTAAAGGTTCTCCTGTAGCCTGCTTTGTGCTCAGAGCTCTTGGATCTGCAATTTTCTCCCACACAGTTGGAATGTGCTCCTCTTCTTTTGGATTTGGAGCAGCTTCTCCTTCCTCCAATGTTTGAAAACAATATTTCTCTTGATTGAACTCTTCCTCCAAAGCATGAAGTTTGTTAAGTCAAACTCTTCAATCTGCTGCTCTAGAGGACAAGTTGTGACTGCAAGATCTTCTTCTTATGCTGCAACAAAATCAGTCCTAACCACCACCTGTTCTCCAACCCTAGCCTCTTCTGTAGGTTTAACCATCAAGGGGATATTTTTCATCCCAAATCTAAGAGCCCAACTCTTCAGACTTTGAATTTCTTCATCTTTGTTTGGCTTCTCTTTTTGCTGTTGTTTTCCTTGACTGGCATTCTGATTTTCATCCTCCCAACATGGATTTGGGAATGCAAGAGGAGGGATGGGTTGTAACTCAACTGATTTGACATTTTTTTGTGGTGGCGGAGGAGGTGAAACCTCTTGTTTCTTTGGAGTGGGAGGTATTTCATTTAGCTCTTGTGGAGAGGATGACTGTTTGGAAAGAAAAAGGAAAGAAGAATTGAGGTGTGGTGGAAGACTGAGAGGTGGAGACATGGGATCGACATTTGGGACAGTAGATGGAGAGTTTAAAGCTTGACACTGCTGAGATGAAACAGATTGGGAAAGAGGAAAAGAAAAGGCATGAGAAGGTGTGCTTACCCGTTGACAAGGTTGTTGAATACTCCTCTCATACACCTCTATTTCTTCAATCCACTTTGCAAGCAAAGGCAGCATTGCAATCATGAAGTCAAGCTTCTCCTGAGGGCTGTAATGCCTTGGAAAAGGTCCCACCCATGGACAAGGTGCTCTGTAACTGATTCCAAATGCTTTCATCTGTGCTTGAGCCCTGGACTGCACTATGTTTACCTCCATCTTTTGGATCTTCTCCAACAGACCAACATCTTGCATCTGATGGTCTTCATTGTATGCATACTCTTGCTCTTGGAAGGCTCCATAGCCAAACTGACTTTGGCACTGCTGCTCATATGGGTATGCATACTGATCTTGAATCTACTCAAAATGTTGATTTGGAGGATTTGTAAAACATGTTGGAGGTGGAATATACTGCTATTGTTGATGTGAATTCCATGATGGAAATGAAGTCATGATTACACAACTTCATAGAATGAGAGAATGATAGAAGAGATGGAAGGAAGAATGGATAGAAAAAGAATGAAAATGAATGGAAAGGAAGGTCTGCAACTTCAGAGATGGGTTGTTGACCAGATGGAGTCGCCAGATGTGTTTGCAAGTGCCTCCAAAGGCTAAAATCTTCACAGGAACACATCAACTTGCAAAAGATGAAGTGGAAGACCTCTACGGTCCCACCCGGCGTGCCAAAACTGTTGATGCAAAATCACAGCACCCCTGGATGTAGATCAGGTTTCTAGGTTGATCACTCAGGCATCCAGTGTGATTGCACAACATGGAAACCTCTCTCCAAGCGTGGGACTTGTGAAACTGAGAGAGGAATCTCTAGAGAAGGCTGGTTCCTACTCCTAAACTACCTGCCACAAGCTATTCCAGTGTAGGCAAGCTAATCTAATCCTAATCTAACAATGCCAAGAGAGAGAGAGAGAGAGAGAGAGAGAGAGAGAGAGAGAGAGAGAGAGAGAGAGAGAGAGAGAGAGAGAGAGGAAAAGAACAAAAGCCTACACTAAAACGGTGATACACCAGAGAAGGAGAATGTTGGACATCTATCAAAACTGCCATGGGACAAAGAGAGGTGAGCAATGGGAAGGATGGACAGATGCATCACAGGCCCAAGGATAGATTTCACACAGAAAATGTCCCAAAACTCCATGAACACAACTCCAAACCTGCAATGAACATTCAAACATGCACAAATACCTGTAATGAAGAGAGGCAAGAAGAGAAACAAGCAAAAACGAGCAAGGATGGACAGATGCATCACAAAACACGTTTTGTTGCTCCAGAAGTTTGCACAGAACATCATTTCAATAGTAAAAGGAAAAAAACACCATTACAGAGCAAGGGAGGAGGTTCGAACTCCATTTTCAACCCTAGAGAAGAAAAGAAGGGAGGGCAGAGCAGAAAAGATGAACAACTTTGTTATGTCCCCTTTGAAAGAAGCCCCTCTGTACAATATATAGGAAGAAAGAGAGAGGGAAGAGAGGAAATTCGAAACTACCACAACCACTTCTAGGTCATATTTTTAATCATCTCATTATGGTAGAAGCGGCAGATCCTGCAAAAACGGCGGCCGTCTGTCTGCATTAAAGTGGTTGTTGAAGCGCCACTTACGGCATTACCATGCGTCGAGCCATTTCTCAAATTTCTCCTCAAAATGCACCAAAACACAAGATTGACCCCGGAATCGTGTAGAGAATTTCACCAGCTTTCCGTTGATATAAAGAACGTGCAAATCCGAGCTCTGGATCGAAAGATATGTCGATCTGAAGATTTAGGGCACAAAACAGGTGAAAACGGATTTTTAAATTTCTTCCCGCGCTCTGCCACCTGGATGACACGTGGCAGGTTCTGATTCGCTGAGCAATTCTCTCTCCTCTGCCTTTCACGGGATTTCCTTTTGAAATTTCCTTGTGGGCCCCTTAAACTTGGACACGTGGCGCTATTTCATTGGTTCGGGTCAAGGCTCGAAACCTCGCCCTTTGACTTTTGAACTATCTCCTTATGACACGTGCCGTGATTTGATTGGTCCGCTGGTTTGCAGGCTTTTGCGCCCTTCGCGTCTTTATGTCCCGGATATCCCAAATTGTTTGGGACAAAAACCTCCGATCTACCCGAAATGGGCTTCCTCGTCCCTCATTTGCCGATGACACGTGGCACAATCTGATTGGCTCTCGGCTTTTTCGGCTATCCGCGCCTCCTCGCATCCTGCGCCCGATGTCCCAAGACGAACTTTCTGTTTGGCCGAATCGGCGGTTCGCGTCCATTTGTCCCAAATGTCCCAGTGCTTCGTGGGATAATTTCTTCCGGTTCGCCCGATCCGGCCGATTCACGTACTTCTTGCCCAGATGTCCCTTTTGCTTCCGGACTGTTTGTTCTCATTTCGGCCGATCCGGCCGGTTCGCGTACTTCGCGTACTTGTGTCCCGTTTGTCCCGGATGAAGACTTGGGCAAATTTTTCCCTCTTTGGGCCGATTCGGGCATTTCGCGTCCCGCGCGTTCCTGTGGCCCAGATGTCCCTTTGCTTCACGGGCCGCCTGGAGGCTTTTCGGCCGATCCACGCCTAGATGTCCCAAATGTCCCATTGCTCCTAGGATAGGACTTAGCAATTTTTCGTGATTTTTCCTGTTTCAATCTACTTTCCTGGTACTACAAAACTCTGATGCATGTTATTGAAATTTACCCGGGGGGTGAAATTTTGATCACAGTCATCATGGGTGGTATCCTTTATAAGTGTGGATTCGACGGTATTCTCTTACGATGCCTTACAAGTTCTGAAATTCCCTACACCATCAAGGAAGTCCACGATGGAATTTGTGGAGGTCACTTTAGTGGTTTAGCTGTCGCAAAACACATTCTTCACCTTGGCTATTATTGGCCAACCTTAAACCATGATTGTTGTGACTATGTCAAACATTGTGTGAAATGCTAACAACATGCTAATCTTCATCACACACCTAGTCATGCCTTGTGCAGTCGCACGAGACCTTTGACCTTTCTCTCAATGGGGCTTGGATCTTGTCGGCGAGATCAATCTCCATTCTTCACAATGCCACCAATGGATTATAACTACTACTAAATATTATACTAAATGGGTAGAAGCCATTCCCCTCATTTCTACAAAAGATGAGAAAATATGTGAATTCATCAACCATCACATCATTTGTCACTTTGGTGTTCCTCACTACCTCATCACTGATAATGAAAAGCAATTCAAAATAAAAATGCTACGTAAGCTATGTGACAATTTTGGCATCCAAATCAATTTCTCATCATCTTATTACTTGCAAACTAATGGCCAAGCATAATCAACTAATAAAACCTTGAACAAAATTCTTATGAAATTAGTTGACGATATTGACAAGGATTGACATTCACACATTCCTTTCACCTTGTGGGCTTATCACACTAGTATTCCTACTTGATCGCTACCATACCTTTTTCTCTCGGTCTACAATACTAAGGTTGTCTTGCTTCTCGAAATTCAAATTCCATCTCTCTACATCTCACTACAAGAAATGCTCAATGACGATGACTTTTTCCAGGATCGTTTGGCGCAACTTGAGTTATTAGATGAACATCATCTTAATGCTCTTGACCATATCCAAATCTACCAAAAACGTATTAAACGTGCTTATGACAAGCGTGTCCATGAACAAAAATTTCTTGTCGGTGACCTCGTCCCGAAGGAAAATCAACATGTAACCAAAGAAGAGAAAAATAAATGGGGTAAATTTGGTCCTAATTAGCTTGGACCCTATATCGTTACCCATGCCTACAGATCAAGTGCTTATCATTTTTATTCACTCAAAGGTAAACCTGAACTCGAGCCTCTTAATGCCTTACATATTTGACCATTTTATTGTTGACATTAAGTCCTATACCACTTTCTATCAGTTGATCACTTGTCCCTTGAGCACTTTTCACCTTCCATATTACCCGGTTTTTGAAGATCCATGACTAAAAAAGAATCATGTGATTAACCGTCACCTTTCAACCTCATCTTCAATATGAGTACCATGGCTCTACTCATAGCATGATTCTCATGGATATTTTCATCTTCTTAAAGATGGAATCCCATGGTCATTCATCACTTGAAACCACCTCTTTCATAGTTAAATTTTGTGTGCTATGGTTTTGTCTTCTAAAGAATAACCTAATCTTAATTTTTAGTCTTGTCCATGAATTAAACGTACAAAAACAAAAGGGATTCAAATCCTTGAGTCAAACTTCCAAAAAAAGATGACTCCCTCAAAAAGGGACATCTCTTCACTCTATTTCACCACTATAAATAGACTTCTCTTGAAGGATAGCTATATACAATGATCATTAAAAATACAATAAAAATATCCAAAAGCTTCCCACATTGATCAACTTCATGAAGACCTCAAGGAGATAATATACTCATCGCATATAGATTTCCACATTGATCAGTCTATTAAAAACAAAAAATAAAAATGAATGAAAAAATGAAGAAAATGATGAAATTTTCGTCATGGACTTTCATATTATTTGATCATGGGTTTCTTGCTAAGAAACACTTACTATCATACACTAAGTTACGCTAAACCACCCACTCTCATCTCATTACCTTTTCATCCTAATTTCCTCTCTACTCAAGGGACTTACTGCTAATGCGACATTTTGTGATCATCTCGATTTTCTTCACCCTTATAAAAGTCCATTATGCAAGGCCTTTAGGGTCTTATGTTCATAATCCTATCTTGGGTATGGTAGACTCATTAGGTTTCTTATCAATTAGGTGGATCTTTTACCACCTCTTACCATTCATTTTCCTCATTACTTATTGATTATCATATACAGGACCAGATCATCGACACCTATATTTAAAACAAATCAACAATGCCTATGACCTAACTCACTCACACCTATGACCTACATTAACCATGCCTATGACCTAACTCACTCACACCTATGACCTACATTCAACCATGCCTAATTGACCTAACTCAGCCATGTCTACACGACCTCGATTCAATCACGCCTAATTCACCTAGTTTCCATCACGTACACACATAATAATGGAAATTAAAACAAGTACACCCTCCATACTATGAATATCAACATCTATATCAATGAGAAAGTTTGTGCATACATACATATGTATAGAAATATATCAAATCACTCGAGATATATCCTCACCATCTTTGGCACGCAGGCTGGTATATGATCAAAAATCTCAAAATCTCATATACAACCTCACTCTCTTTGGCATGCAGGTCAGTATATACCAAAAATACACAAAAATGGAAGTATGCATAACTATCAGGAATCCCCCATCGGATATCCTCCATGCCTATCTCACCTATCTCCTCCTCCTCCTCCACTCCTGTGTGGCATCCCGCTAGCATCTCACCACCCTCCATGGGCCTCGGCTTGACCTCTATTGGTACCTCACCTGGAGCTGGCCTCCGTGCACTAGTGGCCTTTCCTTGAACTGTCTCGAGGCTCGCCGACCCCCTGTACTCTCCACACTGTGAGTACGAGACCTGGTCCTCTCACTCGAGGCCTGTTGTGCTCTATACTCTACATAGGTAGGGATATCTATCCATGTAGCCATCAAGATGATCTTGATAATATATCACCTTGCCTAGGGCATCCCTGAACCCGGGCATCGATACTATCTATGGTGTTGCCATCAGCCTCGACCCTATACACTGCATCGTGGGACCCTATCCTGAACATGTGTAGTGCCTATGCTCGTACTGTGCCTCTAAAGGGCCACAATCTACACCTGTGTAGAGGCCAACTGGCCCTACAAACCTACTACCTATGCCTATAAGGTGACTACATATACCCCATCTCCATCCCCACCCCGTGTTACTTGGGCATGTAGGGCTATTACCTATGCCTCGTAGTGTGGCCACTGTGCTCTCGACCCCGTCGCCTATAACCGCACTATCCCCAACATTGTCACTGTGGTAGTCACCTACCCCGTAGGGTGTCCCTATAAACTATAATAGTGGCTAAGTCGGGATGCCCTGTCCTCGGTGGTACTACCCATAGCTATGCCACCCACCATTATTTTTACCTATCGTAACCCCCGAATCATCAATCCATCGGTCTACCACTTTCTCCTCTTACCCTGTAGGCACCGTTGGCTATGGTAGAGGCATAGGCCTCTCCATGTCGTCCCTCATGTACTTGTGGAAATGGTAGAGGTACATCCTGTGGCAACCTAAATCGCCGTCGACCTTGTCACAACAAGTATCATCTCATGCTCTTCTGCATGATGCCCCTCTATCCATCGGAGCAACTGTAGCTCCTATATCTCCTGGCCATCTACCTATATGATGGGAAGCCCACATATGACCTCTAAATGATGTCCACACTAGAAAACCCCTCTAATGCATGCCTGTAATATGCTACATCGTGTGTAGCCCTGAAAGCTTGGCACTCTCCAAAAATAAGTACCCATCACTTGTAGCCCACTTGAACAATGCCCACCTCAAATGTATCAAGTTGAGGCATGCCCACTAGATGCATGCACACGATGTGATCATATACCCAGCAGTGTAGTAGGAACGTGTAGTACGGGATGAACCACCATAACCACCCATAGACCCATAACTCTCTGTATAGCTACACCAAGAATGCTGGTGCCCATGCAAACCGGGTCCTATCCTCCATCATGTCATGAAGAACCTCTATCAATTCCTAGGGAATATCCCACCCTCCGCATATGGTAGTGTAAAACAATAGACTCCCTCCATCATTAGCACCACTAACCTCATCTCCTCTAGATGGGGCCCGATACATATCTCTAAAACTCATGTTTGGCGGTATAGAAACCTCAAATCCACCATCCCCTCACTAAAGACTCACAACATCAACTCCTTAGATGCCTCTAAGGAAATGGAATACACTTGCGTCCATACTATTGGCAACCACAAGATCCTATAAACATCCTCCAAGGTGACGATCATCTCATTTTTGAAAAACAAAGTGTGTTGGTTGCCGAATCCCATTTGTCGATGAGGGCGACCATCAAACTCGGCTCCATACTACGTGCTAATAATGTCTAACCCCAATTAGGGCTACCTTTACCACATGATGCCACTCCTTAGCTGTCACACTCCCTCGTACAACTAATAATGGGGTGGTACCCTATCACACATCCGTAATTGGTCCCTCACCTGCATCCAACAAACCATAACATCATTAAACCTCGACCATACTCTGCTTCACCCTTAAACCCCAACCTATTCCCTAGATCCCCTACTTGTGACCTATCTCCCCACCCCAACCCTGACAACTACCTTTCCTCCCATCTCAATTTCCCACCCCTTGACTCTTTCCTATTTATACCTCTTACCCATGCTTATCTCCCCTACCCACCCTATCTCATCTCCTGGCCTATTTTCCCCTCATGCTCAACGTCATCGGTTCCTATTAACCGACACCGGTCTCCTAAACTCGGCATTGGTCACCTCATTCATGATCGATGCCAGCTAACTCCCACCGACGTTGGCCAACCCTTGACCTATGTTGGTCACCTCACATCATGGCAACAAAATCCACAAAACCCTACCCATTTTCTCTAAAAATTCACCATTCCTCCCTAACTACCCACCCATTCCTACCCAAATCTCCCTCCACCCATCCCCCCCTTAACCTACATCAACCTTCCTACCCTTTCTATTTCACTCATTTTCTTCCAAATTTCAATTTAATTTTCCCCCCCAAAACCCATTTTACCCTAACTTGATTTCTACAAATCAATGGTGAGAATGGGATCGAATCTTACCTCGTCACAATGCCGTCTCTGTGGGGGCAAGTTAGGCCGCTGCATTGGTGGTCCACATGACCCCTCTCTTGCCTTTGCCATCACTAAATACCCTCCTCACATCCACCCAATCAAATCGATCCTATCGAATGCCGATTACTTGCTTAGAGGCTCATCAACTCAACTCTCCATCTCAACCGGGTAGAATGCCCTATCCTTTTCTCTAAGAAAAAGTGCTAAAAAGTCAAACGGCTCGCCATTTTCTCCAAAGTCACAACAATGAACAATGATTTCATAAAATATGGATTTTTATACACCCAACCTGATCTCGATGACACCGGTTCAATTTGTGCCCTAGCCCACCAACGTCGGTCACCTTATAACCGCATTGGTCAACCCTTATAACTATTTGGCCATGCTAAGCTTCTTTTTCTTGCAACCATTAGTGCCAATGCACCTTTTATCATTTCGGCCACCCATTGAAATATACCTACAAACCCAACCTAACCCTACATTTCCTTTGCTACGTCTTAGGAATTGTTATTTTACCTATACCTTAGCCTTACTCGTGTCATGACATGTTTTCCGAACTTGACCTAATTGGTTTTACCATTGACCTTATGTACTCACTATACCTTATGATGCTATTACTTATGTTGTTTTAGCCTAACAACCATACCTTGCCTATTACAGGCCATTTATCCCAACTAAACCATTAGTGTACCATAACATACCTAAACATTCCTGCACTTGACCTATGTTGTGTTTCTGGACCATATCCTATACCTTGGATACCTTTATCACTTCATCCTTGTTTGGATAAACCTTTCAACCTTGGATGATGTAGAGTTTTCAAGCTCTTCAACTTGGTACTACGTTGCAATATATACATGTGCGTGTGTCGATTACCATTACCTATGACCCAATTTTTACCACGACCTACTACCTATTACCCGAGTGGACCGTCACCTTTCCTCACTACTCAAAACTTTCCCCACCTATCTTCCCCACCTACACCATTATCAAATCACTCACCGATTCCGTCTTACACCTCATTAGTGCCCGATTTGAGGGGATCACATTCACCCACACATGGGGCATTCACTTCCTATTTTTTTTGTCGCCGCTTACTAATACAAGCTACACAACAAAAAGGGGCAAAATGTGACACCAAAATTGGGTCACACTCCCCTTGGTCCTCTTTCAAACAACCAAATTAAACACATTCACCTAACCATGACCCTTACATCACACATTGATATTAATTTAATCACTTTAATTAAATTAATACTCATCCTCACTTTATTCATTATTTAATTATCTTAATTAAACCAATTTCAACCTCACCTAGACACCTCACCCCACCACCTCACCTAGACACCTTATCACAAACCTATTCTTAGCATGTTTTCCTTTTACTAGGACTCAATATTCACTCCCATAACTAACTACGACTTATTTCAACCCTAAAAATCAATGCCTATTATTCCTCTAACCAAATTCCCCTCATTAAAATATAATGTCCGTTTTGATCCATGATGAATGGACATACTGGCCCAAATGATTGCAAGATCTGTCATTTTTAGTAAACCTAGGGAATCCCACCTTAACCAACTCCGGTCATCCCGAAATCGAAGTCACATTCAACCAGAACCATATTTGGTTACCATACAACCGCGTTTGATAACCTTGGGGGAGGTTGGACACATTCTCAAATTTTGGAGCAAAAGGAGATCTGCATGCAAGCAAGAACCAGAGCTCTTTCACACATCCAAGTAGCCATAGCCAACATCAAGACAGATCTAGAGGTATCACTCTCATGGTAGCATTCCAGAAGCACCACCGTGGCACCAAGCTCCATCCCACCGATCAATCATCACCACCACCCAACCATTGGACTTGTAACATCAGTAAGTGTGTTTATCACCTATGTTATTTCATCCTTATTCTTTTAAATTTTTTGTCATCTCTATTATCATTTTCTATTAACATCTCCATTCCCCCACCATTCACTTTCCTACAAACTCAACCTTTCACCACCATACCATTTGACCATCTATACATGACCTTTATACATCTCTGAGTATTCCTAAGATCCCCACAGACCTCACCATTCCCCTTTTTATCTCTATCTAACCTCAGATCAATTTCCATAATTAGATCTTGTTGAGTTCCTATCATCCCGACCATACCGACGCTAGTTACCCATGACCATCGTCGGTTCTCTCTAAACCATCATCGGTTATATCTGACCGATACTGGTCTTTGTGTTTTGGCCATCCTATCAATAATATAACCTAAGAATCTTCACCCAAACAACCTAAGTGACCCAGAACCCGACCCTAACCAAGCATCACCAGCTCCTTGACCAACCACCCCACCTCCGGATCTCGATCATAACCTAGCTTTGTTATATTAGAGTTGCTTATTATATTTTGTTTAGATACCTAAATCATATTGATTATGGTAGGATTCTATTTATTTATGTTGTTTATGACATTAAATCATATTTAACAAAGTGGTTTGATTGCCACCGAGGAAGTATCACACTTCTTGGATCTAGCACATGCTAGGAAGTCCACCGACATATATTATTTAATTCTCTTTTTTGTATTTCATTAGTTCCTCCTAGACAAAAGGGATCTCTCACAATCAACATTGGATCGAGAAGTTAGAACACACGCACAACCTTCAAACCAACCATCATAATAAGTATTCCTCCTTGACCCACACCCTTATCTATTTTGTCACATTCAAAAATGTAAAGAAAACGGTGAAACAAACATAATAAGTTCAAATATCAAGATAAAATGAGCTATATGTTTGTGTGTGTTATGTATTCATTAACATTGTTCCTTTTGAAACATGATGTTATTTCTAGTTAAGAATCTTATTTGATGGTTCATTGACTTGCTTGTTTTCATGCTTATTTTTCTATGGGATGGCTCAAAGAGGGAGTGCCGGGAATTACTCTACTACTATCCGGACATTCATAACATTGAAAAATATATCTTTGGTTCCATTCATAGTCTTGCTCCACTACTAATCAAACGTCCATAGTCCTTTTGGATATTAATAGAATCACCTTTTAGGAAAGGCCTTTTATTTTTCATTTATTTGAATACTTTCTTCACAATCCTCTAGAGGTTTAGGAACCAAGTTAGCAGGTTTTAAATATTCTTTAAAATAAAATCATTTGGGCACTCCACTTTGATAAAAATAATGATCAAGTAGAACAATTTCTGATGTGTTTTAAGTGTAAATCAAATCTCCTAGATGACTAGAACTATTCTAACAATCACTTTATACTTTGCATGATTCAAAATCTCAATGGAAAATTTATTAAGAAATATTGATGTATACAATGAGTTTTGAAACCCTAGGTGACCCATATATATCCCTCAAATTCATATATCAAATATTGATATAATCCTATCACTAAGTCATAAACCTATCTACCTATCCTATTTACTCACCCTAAACCCCGCTAACCATCTACCACCAATCCTAACCCATTTTTATCCTAACACCATAACCCCATGGAAACTCCTTAACCTTTTCCTAACTTCTTCCCTTGTAATTATACCGAAAATCCCATTTTGGAAGTGGTTGAAACCACTTCCAAGAGGGTTTCTTCAATTTTCCTGGATACACAATGATTCTTACCTGAATCGCCAATGGTTTTTAAAAACTACCAAACTCCTTGTTTGGAGATCCTTAACCATCTATACTAAAGCTTTTTCACATTTAGGACCGAGATGAAATAGACACAAACATCTAGACGCTTTCAACACCCTTGTTGTACCCTTGCAAGCTCCAAAATCTTGTAAGATCCCTACAACACTATCCATATAAATTAAACACGAAAGGTGAGTCATGTTTCTATATTATCATATTTGGTTTATCAACGTATCACATTAAAAACCATATCAAACATCTTAGTCTTTGTTTTCTATTTAATTTGCATTATATCAAAATATCAATTTTACACAATAATCACTAACAATTGTCTGAATCGCCAATGATTTTGCTTATCACCCAAAATTCATATCATTATATCATATTTATCCCATTTTAGATTAATTTATAATTATGTTTTTATCTAATCTATCTATTTTAAGATGTGTTTCTCTTGTAGATGACAATTCCATGTGAATCACAACCTAATACTAGTATCTACAATATTCCAATTGTGCAACAACCCTTCGTGTGGCACAAGACAACATCACCCATGAACTTAACCTTTGTATCATTGCCTCATTACCGAAATCTAAGATATTGAGGATCAAATTTAAGTGATACAAGAAGAATGAGACGTCGCAAAATAGTTCGGTTTGACTACTTCTTTGACTTTAAACTCTCCATATCCCTTGTATGGGATATCTATTAGGCGTAACATGATCTCTCCATCCCTCTAAAATTCTAATCATATTATAATTATATTATTTCATATTATATGACTTGATTGTAAAATTATTTGACATCTCTTGAGGAAGCCTAATAGCTCATGGGATCAAATGTTACCGAGAAAATAATTTAATCGTTATCTAATATATATCTTGTTCAATTTGTTCTGCATACAATTTATCTTGCTCGGTGGAAGGAGGAGTCCTCTACATTTTTGTGTACCTTCTCACCTCAAAATTACATTTATCAATGTAAGTATCATTAATCCATACTAATTTTATATTTTATGGTGTTTCGTATAATATTAATGAATCGAAATTCACCTCAAACATCCTAACATGACTGGTGGGACCCTTAGTCCCAATTTGATTAGATTTCATATCTTCTTGTTTTATTTTTCTTGTCAAATTCTCTAACTTTTCACTTTGGAGTTCCTTTGCTTTCACTTCTTAAAAATGTGTAAGATAAGTAAAATAAAATTTGAAATAACGAATATAGGTATGCCCTTTTTCTTTCAATATTTCTCTCAACATTACATTTTGTTTGACTTATTTTCATCAAAGTAAACATTTTCTTTTGTATCTTAAAACAAACTTTCATATCTACTTGCTCATATAGCCTAACTAGGAGTTAAATGAATTGCATTAAAACAACTCCCTTCACACACAACTAAACCACATATCACATCAAATTAACACTTAAGAAATCCTTCCCAAGTGAACCTACTTGCATTTAATCACTAAGAGGAAAATTCAACTCAATATTCTATATGGGTATAAACAATCTGGTGGGTGGTATATCTGTTAAGCACATGACACCCTTATCATTGCAAAACCATTAAGTGAGGGGGTAGGCCCCAATATCACACCTCGTAATGACACCAACATGATACGAGCCTTAGGTACCTTTAGGTATATCAAGGACCGTGTGATCTTAAACCCACCGAAACCAACCTTAGCCTGGCCTTTCCTTAGTCCCTTTTCAACCATTTTCTTATTTCAAACTTCTCTTAAATTAATAAAGATAATTAAATTATTTTTGTGTCTTTCTTTCAATTATCTTAAACAACCATTTTTCTTTTTCTTCATTGATTATTTGATTAGTTCATGGTTTTAACCAGACAACAATATCATCTTCAAAACACTAATGATATGAAAAACCCTCTTTAACAATCCCTGGACTCTCTCTAGTCCCATATTCAAAATATTCCAAGCATAATAGATCAATTTTGAAAACCTTTAGAGACCAATCAAGAATCCTCGCATTCTCCTAGTACTTAGTTAGATACATAAGATATTATAGATCTACCCATCCCATGGTTCTTCAACAATGGTGACCCAATATTTACATAACTTCTAGACTCTAACTTGGTGGCCTTAATGCTTACCTTGCCTCTCGAGGTGTCCTCCTCCAACAACCAAATCCAAAACATTGACCTCCCATTACTACTATCACCTTCAATCATTATTGACTCATTGACCTCAATCATTATCTCGTCATCCAAAAAATCAACCCCTATTCCCTTCGATGAATTGAGTACATCATTCCTCACTTCATCCACTCCTATCACCAGTTTCAACCTCAACACCATTTCATCACAAAACATAACTAGTCAACAACCCAAACCACTAGCTTCCTCATCTAGTTCGAAAACTACACACATCCCAACCACTACCTCATCACCTACGTCCACACATGTGACCCTATGAATCTTCCCCTCAAACCGTCTCATCTACTATCCCTCTTATTACTAGTCCCTTGATCATATCACAACCAGTTTACTCACCACAACCTACATCCACTCTACAGAGCTTAGTTATGTCCATACCCACATCCACACCACTCATCAATATGAGTGCCATCACCATTGCCCATCCACTTTCATAACCAACATATACTATGACCATGTTATGATATAACACCCTTGCTTCTCAATATTCGACACAATCTTTCATCCATACATCTATTCCGCTTCCTTATCAATATGTTCAATCCTCTTCACAAATGTTGATCTCTCAACAAACTCACAACATCTAAGGGGGAATTCCTCCTTTTAAACACTACATTACACCCTACCAACTGTCAAACCCATGTATATGAAATCAACCTTGCTCGTCGTCTTTAAGAATTCAACAACCATCCCAAAATGATCCCTTGCAAGCACTAATAAATAAGATTGCAAGACTTGAATCCAAGACTATGGGTCCTAAGAGCACCCTTTCATACAAATAAATTTGCAACAAACCCATCCACCCATCAATACCTTTTAAGGCCTATCCCCCATACACTGGGAACTCCTGAAATTCATTAAATTCTATAATAAAGAGGACCCTCATCAACACATTAGGGCCTTTTTCATGTATCTTATCTCATTGCCCATGACCGGGATCTTATGTTGAGAAAATTTACCATGTCCTTAGTAGGGCCCTCCCTTAACTAGTATAAAAATCACCTAATATTCCCTCTTCTCTTTCACACAAATCACATAGTTATTCTTAGAGAATTTCTCCATAAACATTGCTCACATGATCTTCATCACTAATATCTATACTATTAAACAATTTCATGACGAGTCTCTTATTGATTTATTTTCCAGATGGTGGGGTATTATAAATAAATTATCCTTATCTCTTCCACAAAATGAATTTATCAAGTTATTCACTCGATCCTGTGCAAGCACATATCATCAACCCTCTAGATTTGATCCTTTTAGACATTTGATGAAGCCTTTACCATGGCTTAAAAACTAGAGCTTCGTACCCTTGAAGATGGTAAGGTTAAACTTAGGTCTAAGAAACCAAAACCCAAGTCTTCATTTAAACCTTCTTCTAGTAATGAAAATCTAAAAGATTAGCTAACACAGTCATGGTGAAACCTATGTCTAAGAACCAATTGGCTTCTAAACGAACTCAACCTCATCGTAAATATAAACCTATAGGGGAGTATTATAATGTTGTATATGACAAAATTTTATCTACTTGATTAACTAAAAATAGGTAAAATGAGTAGCTATGAAGAGATAATCTAAATAGAAACTAAATGCTATATTGGAATGTAATAAATTTGGTTTTATATTTAGAGTATATATCAAAGTAAAAGGGAAATATAAGGATACATTAATAACATGTAAATAACTTACCTTACATGTGTACCTGGATTGTGGAAGACCGGTGTGTGGACTGGGTTGGTTATGACAGAATGACTTTAGGAAGGGCGTAAGATGACTTTACCTATATTGAGGTGCCTAGAGAGGACTGGGGTGCCCTGGTCTGTGTTTTGGGCACTTTAGACTATGAAAATGATTGAAAAATTAAACTGGTAGTGTCATAGTATCTTTGTGTTATCTTCACTCCTGTCACATAGGTGTTGCAATAATATCATTTATGTCGCTGCAAATGTTGTATGAAAAATCTACCTATAAAACCATATCCAAAGCATCAATTTGTAAAAATTAAAAATGCATATGATTAGGTCAGATTAACCTCAATTGCCAAAATAATGGTCTTATGACTGAGCGCTACACTACATTTCAGACCCAATGTAGTGCTATGTGCATGTGTGTGTAATTTTCTACCTAGGATGCCCTAGCACCAATGACACGGTAGTAGGGGCAATAACTAGATGTAAAATGTAAAATGGTGGATGAAATGGAAAGAATACAGCCATTTCCCCTTATGCTTATGTGATGTAGATGTAGAAGAATCCCAAATGTAATCCCTTGCCTTAGTAGATAGCTACCTTTGATGAGTAAGATGTCCACCCATAATATAGTGAGTATCCTTCATTTATATAGGGATCTCTTATTCAAATTTCGACACTAGTGACCTAAAATTGCCGACTACAACCTAGAGGAATACATAGAGTAACCATTAGGACCGACCTTGAATAAAGAAATTAAGACCACAAATTATGATGACACGGGAACCTAAAATCACGGACTGGGGCACCTTGGGGTGCCCCAGTGCAACCCTAGGTGCCTTAGTGTAGACCTAAAGATGATAACTCAGAAAATTACAACATCTAAGACACCTTGAAAGATTGTCAAAACTGTAGAGACAACTAACGACTGAACCAAACAAAACAAAATGACACCTAACTAACTGACAACAAGACCTAGAAATGGGTCACTAGTGAATACTTTTATTACGAAAAATCCATATATAAATTAACATACCCAGCGGTATAAATGTAATAGTTAGTGCATGATTTTGTGACTACATTTTCCCCCACTTTATGCTAGTGAGTGGAAAGCTTGGTAACATAAAGCACATAGCGATGCGTACTCGAGAGAAAGCCGGAGAAGCCAAAGATGTAGAAGAACAAAAAAATTTGTAGTAGAAGCATGCCGATAGAACTATACAAAGGCAGCCGAGCCATGGATCAACGAGTTGATCCACGCAACATAAAAGTATAAGTGTCTTGATGAAGTGTGGAAAATGAAAATGATGATTAGATGATTTTGAATGTGGTTTAATATCGGATAGGTGGGTGGGGAGTGATCAATTCTCAACCCGAACAATTTGTATAAGAATAGAATAATTGGAGGATTTGGGCATCCTAACGCCAGAGGAAGAGTGTAGGGAGAAAAATGTTTTATTCTCCATAATTTAACTACATCCTCAACATCTAGCTGCTACAGGATGGATTCAAATCGAAAAGTGGTGATTTTGGATCAAAATTATTTTGATTAAATAGTCGACCCAGATGGGAGTGATAAGGGGAGAGGCCCTCTTCCCCACTCCATGGGTGTCCCCATAATATAAAGGCTTCCACATTAGGTCATTTGGAAGTGAACATGATAGAGAATGAGATGGCTTCCAAGTTAGGTCATCTCGGAAGAAAACATGATAGAAATAGATAGCTTCCATGTTAGGTCATCAAGAGGCACATGTAGAGTGAACAAGACATATTCTAAGTTGGGTTACTTGGAAGTGAACACAAAATATAGAATAAAATCACAAGCTAGGTCATCTCGAGAACAAAGTGATGAATGTAACTCCCAAGTTAGGTCATCTAGAGATCACTCGTGGATTTGAATGGTCTGATTTGAAAGCGTTGGTTTTATTTAGTTGATTTATTTTTTTTGATTGGTTATCGTGGTGAGGTTTTTCACTAATTTCCCCCAAGTTAGGTCAATAGGGGAAGGTTTCTAGAAATTGATAAGATGTCATGTAAAATAATTTTTAGTTGCTTATTGCCCCCAAGTTAGGTCCTTGCAATATGTGAAGGTATTTAGAAAATGTTAAATGATTGATTCCCTGATTAGGTCAATAGGGAGATTGATAGTGAAAATTTACAGTATAAGTTACGAGGTGACATAATGGGGATTATAGGGGACCCCAATGATATATCCCACCTTTTTGTGAAAGAGGGAGTGGTGAGTGGAACAAAATCTAAGCTAAAAGTAACAACAAGAGGTTGGAACATGGTTGTAAGGAATAGGAAAATAACGTTAAGGGGTATAACGTGTGTGATATGTATGTAGTACGGTGGTAGGTAGGATTCTAAAAAGAACGCCATAAATGGGGTGTGTTTATTAGTTGTGGTAATAAGTGTGAAATGTAGACCATAGTCAAGGTGGCAATTGTAACGTGATTATAAATAGTAAAATGAAAGGTAACTTATCACTTCATTTATTTCTGGCGTGAGTGTAAGAGTGTATATGGAGTGAGTAGAGATGCCTTAAGTGAGACCATTATGTTTGACCTAGTTTGAGAGAGTAGCAACTACGGTAGCGTCACGTACTACTATGGAGTTGGTAAGTGCGTTATTTTTTCTTAAATGTAGGGTATAACAAGGCTTTTGAGTTGTTTTTTTTTTTAAATGAGATTTTTATTTTCGGTGTTTGGGACCTAGAAAAGAGTAGTGAGGGTGCTAGTGACCCTTGGGATTATAGTGCCTAGATCCGGATGCTAGTGTCCTACTCTGGGGTGCCCTAGTCCATTTAGGCACCCTAGTCCGAAAAATGTTGAATTTGTGGATAATTCTATGGAATATGTTTCTAACATGTTGAGTATTTGTTTTTGATCATGTAAAGTGTTCTAATCTTTGCGTTTGTTGTTGTTGTGTGTTGTGTAGAGGGATATCCACTTGAGAGAGTTCCGCAGTGGTGGTTGACACTTGAGTACACTACTAGGATTAGGTTTGTTAGATGATGAGTGGGATGTGTTGGACCATGCTGAACTACAACATAAAGCATGGATGGGGCATGTGCCCCATAATATTCCCATCTTGATCACATTATGTGAGAGCTGGTGTGTAGATATATGCATATTTTGGTTTCCCATAGGGGAGATGACTGTGACGCTGGAGGATGTATATTGTATATTGTGGTTGCAAGTGGTTGGGGAGAGAGTACATGTGATGGTGGTAGTGGATATGGATAAGAAGATGCTCTCGACTAGGTGATATTTTGCAGGGACCTAGGTTCCTATGGAGGCCCATATTAGTTTGGATGTGATATTTTAGTTGAGGGTTCCACATTTGCAAAAGTTCATCACCATGGTGATAATGTCTTATATAGTAATGGAGGGAGGGGGTGTCAAGATATTGTATAACATGCACAACATATGTCAGTGGATAAAGGAGGATGGGATGAGATATGCCTAGGCACGATGTGTGTTGGCCCACATATACATGGACTTGTATTGGTTCATGCACGAAGAGCATGGTTAGGGTATAGGGGGGCCGCCACTCTTTGCTACATGTATGGGCATATGAGCACATATCTATATTAAGAACAGTTGTAGGGCCACGAGGGGAGTGGGTATGGCCATAGATATATGCTCAATGTTGGATGGATATTCATGGAAGGAAGATGGACATAGATAGCTTCAATGCATTGATAGATAGGATGGGGCATGAGTCAGTGATATGGAGGCCATATCAGGATTATGGGGATGTCCCGAGAATGTGATATAGTTGTGATGTATTCGTAGGAACATGTGGTTAGAGGATCAATTTCTAGGTGTATGGAGAGATTTTTGGAGAGAGTATCGTGGTAGTTTGGGATGGCACAAGATGTGCCCCTGGAGCCATATATGTGGTTACGAGTTATCAAATCTCCTAAGAGGGTGAGTATGAGGCCAAGGCCTACAAAAGAGTAGTTGATACCACTAGGGTTATATGTGGTAGACCCAATGATAGTAGTTGTGGATGGTGATGACATGGGGTGCACAAAGGATTACCAAGAATGGTGGGAAACAAATTAGTGGGTGTTGCTATACCCAATATTTGTAGTTGTTATGGAGTTAACGATAGGAGGAGAAGGTGAGGGAGGTGTCCTTGACCCAGCAGAGCGATGGTATGGTAGAGCATAAGTATTGGTTGTGTGTTAATATTGTGGCTTAATGAAGTGATGAGGTTGTTGTGTATATGTTTGACTAACACGGGGTTATATGTTGTGTTTAGGAGATGCCTATTGGTCGTTGATAGTAGACACCTCTATCCACACATTGACATAGAATGTGTCTGACGATATATTATGTGGAGGGATACTAGAGCACGTGGATGACATTGTGAGAAAGCATGCCCCTTTGTTTGATCCAGTGGCCATAGAAGTGATGACATGTATGGTGTTTCTTGGCAAGAGGGATGAGGCACGTGAGGAGACGTGACATTCCTGAGAGGTAGTAGGTGGTGGTCCCTTGGCTCAGGATGTGTTTTCCGATATGTGGATTTGTAGCATCAGTTTTTAGAGAAGAACATGGATATTTCCATGTTATGCAAACACATGGAGAAGTTTTGGGGCCGCAAAATGAGAATCTATTTAGTGGAGAGGCATCCGGGGTTCTAGGGCTCTCACAATACACAAGAGTGATAGTGATGATGAGGTGTGATAGTGATGATTGTATATGATGTAGGGGGCCTTGCCCCTAATGATGAAACATATTTTTGTGATGATGATTGGTATGAACGCTATATGTATGGACACCTATTTTTGATATATAGATGAGATCGATGTTGTTATGGGTTGCCTTTGTGATATAATGGATATCGTATGGTTCTTATGGTTGTTTTCCTAACATGTGTATTGTATTGTATGTGATGAATATAAATATGCATGATGATGTATGAGTAGCGGTAGATAAAATATGGATGGTAGATGATGGAGTAGATAACTAATGCAATTGATAGATGAAACATTGGATGAATAAAATATGTAGCACGTAGGTAATGAAATGATGATAATAGAATAATTATGAAAATGGATAAATATATGATAGCAGAATGAATGTATCCTAATGAATATGTGATAATGTAATGTATTTGTAATGGTGATGAAACTAATAGGTGGGGGATGAACTATGCCCCCTAACATGTGAAGGAATAGGCTCATGTTAATAAAGACCCTCAATAGTCAAGTATGATCTATGTAAGAAAGAGTGCATCATTGGGAAATGATTGGGGTGTGCTAGATGAACGACAAAGCACGCGATGAAAGGTTCTTAAAACTAATCCCTCAATATTAGTGTAAGAACCGTAAGAACACAAGTGTGTCATCGGGGAGTGAGTAAGGTGATAATGATCACCTATCAATGACCAGGATGACAGGTGGAGGTGGATGCATATGGAATGGATGGAGCGTGAGTGTATGGACCAAAGTATGTGTCATATGGAGTGACCATGGGATATGTAGAGACTAGTGGAAACCCATGGGATGCATGTAATATATAGTGAAAATGAGGTGGATGAAATGAATATGGAGGTGGAAGTAATGAAGTGGTGGATAGCGTGCATATGACGGTGGTGAATGACGAAGAAACCGAGTACCGTGTGAGAAGACTCGGGGTGTATTCCTAGGATGCTATGGTGAATGAGACAATGATTGCACATGAGATGCAAAAGATATGACGCCGGTGTCCTCTAATTGTTATAACCTCACAAGTAAAACAAGATAATCATTATCATTATAGCCACTAATACGATGGTAATTACCGTAATAATAATCATGCTGCCATTGTAAATAGTGTGGAGGGTGGTGTTTATTGGAAGGAAGCTGAATTAATCACTCATCAAGTAATATACACAAGACATCATGAGGTCATGCATTAGGTGAAAACCATAGAGGCTCACGGTACCGAGGTGAAGTATTAGTAGGAGTAATTGGTTGTGGAGTTGGAGAAACATGTGTAGGAGGGGAATGGGGTTGTTGTTGTTGCACTTTGTGTTGAGATAGGGGTTGATTTGGATTTTTTCTAGGAGGTGGATTAGGAGGAACATGTTTTGTTTGATTTTTAGCCAAGGGTGGAGGTTGGTGAGGAAGTACAACTGGAGGTGTAGGTGGAACAATAGAGGACATAATAATCAGAGAAATGTGGGAAGGCTCTTCTAGAGGAGAAGCAAGAAGGTCCTGTTCTAGATCGATAACCTTGTAACACAAAAGTATAAAGGACTCACAAGTATCATATTATAAGCATTGATTTAGAGGAGGAATAATACCACGAAAGAAAATGAACTTCTTTTCCAAGTCATTAGGATGAAAGATAAGTAGATGTATACATGCATTGAAGTGTAAGATGTAATCATGAATAGGTTCGGAAGATCCCTAAAGTAGAGTAGGAATGTGATTGTATGTGACTCGAGGACCATTATTGATAATAAAACTATAAAGGAAGGCATCCTCCATGTCATAGAAAGTGATAATAGAACTAGAAGAGAGATGTGTATACCATGAAGTGCATCATCAACTAGACTAAATTGGAAGACATTAATTAAGAGTCTATTATTGGAATAAGAGGCCATAAGAGTGTGATAGTGTGTAATATGAGCATGCGGGTCAGCGGTACCATCAAAGCATGTAAATGTGGGCATGATAAAGTCCTTAGGAAAGGCTGAGTTATGGATTTTTTTGGGAAGGCTCGGATTACCATGCAAGTAATTGTTGTCTATAGATGCATAGTAACCCATAATCACTAAGGTGAGGGAGTGAACCGAGACTAAAGTTGACCTACAACATGCACGAGAGATAGAATGTCCCATGATGGAATAGAAGAAGATGGAAACAATGTATTAAGAGGTTGAAGCTTGCCATTGTGTGTGATCATGGGTATATCAAGATGTGAGATAGTAGGCTTTGATGCTAAAGATGCATGATGAGTGTGTGTCGAAGGATCTACATGAGAGGATTAAGGGGAGGTTTCACTAACAATATTATAAGGAAAATGTGGTATGAGTGAAGTGGAAGAAGGAAGTGTAGATAAAATAGGAGTAGAATGAGAAGAAATAATAAAAGGCAACGACTCATGCACTATGGTAGAAGAAATTGTAAGAGAAGAAGAATATGGAAGAGGTGAAGCACTCTCAGTAGTGTATAAAAAGGAGACTCCTTAGGAACGAGAGACATAGTAGTATGGTCGATATCATCCGGAAAAATAATATCAATAATATCATCAAGGTAATAAGAATGTGTTGATGAACTAGAATGAAAGGTTGGAGAAACATAATGAGAAGTGGTAGGAGACATAAGAGTAATGATAGGAGTGGCCGGAGGAGAGGTAGGAGGCATACTATATTGTGAATCAATGCCTAATAAATAATCAATGATAGAGGGATCTAAAACATCAGGTGGCATATCAGAAGAAGAATAAGAAGGATCATATACAATCGATGACATGGCATACGAGTAAAATAAATAGGGTCATCAACAAGGCATATGCCTATAGGAGAATCAACAAGATTAGTTGGCACATGTTTTTGACCTTCTAAGAGGAGTTGTTGAGTGGCATTGGGTAAGGTCATAGGAGCACTATATAAAGCTGTAAGTTCAACAATGGTAGCCTCATCATAAATAGGGTTGACACTAAAATAAGACATGATGAGAAAAGAAGAACTATGCTAATCACTAGGGTATGAAAGAGGATCCAAAAGCAACAATGTTCGTAATGTGGGGTTCACCAAAATGATTAACTAAAAATAGGTAAAATGGCTAGCTATGAATAGTTAATCTAAATAGAAACTAAATGCTATATTGGAATGTAAGAAATTTGATTTTATATTTGGAGTATATATCAAAGTAAAAGGGAAATAGAAGGATGCGTTACTAACCTGTAAATAACTTACCTTATTGTGTATTGGACTGTAGTAGATTGGTGTGTGAACTTAGCAGGTATGACATAATGACTTCAAGAAGGGAAGAAGCTAACTATTTTCCTATACTGAGGTGCTTGGAGAGTTATTGGGGTGTCTCGAGGCACCTTGGTTTGTGTTCAGGCACTTTGCAGTAATGTGAAAATGCTTGAAAACTGAAATTGGTAGTGTCGCAAAGATCTCTGTGTTATCTTCACTCCTGTCACATGGGTGTTGTAATAATGTCACCTATGTCACCGCAACTAATGTATCAAAAAGACCTAGAAATGGGTCACTAGTGAATAATTTTATCATGTAAGATCGTATATAAATTAACATACTTGATGATATAAATGTAATAGTAAGTGTGTGATTTTGTGACTACACTACTTTCATGATTAAACTCCCTCACATCTACCTTGTTAACATATCCACACATAAACCATCATGGTATCGATATAAAAATTAATGTAAGTACCATCAAGTCTAAGGCCATGACATCTAAAGGTGTCATTGATTTAGAAATGTTCTTCAAGATCTCATTGACTAAGGTGAGTTACAACTTGACAATTTGAATGTGTTTAAACAACCTTTCCGAATCACCCCCTCGTACTAGTTAACCCAAATCCAATGCCATCAACTCCATTCATACTATCAATATTGTTAAAGATCTCATACTTACACCATCATCACCCAATGCTTCTATGATAAATGCCCCATCCGAATCATCCAATGTTCCGGTCTTGTCACCGCCAAGACCACAAGTCCATCAACACCAAAACATATGGAATCTACCTTGCCCCTTTCAAGCTCCCCCACCATGCCTCCAAGAGACCCAGAAAAGAAACCTCTCATGGAAATTCCAAAAATATCTTTTGAAGACCATGCCACCTGATACCACATCAAGAATTTCAATAATCCAACTAGACAATCCACAAATCATTTATATAAAAAAAGAGAAACTATACCGCAAGATCATAAAACAACCTCATCATGAAGCACGCTACCTCGCCTTCCATATTAGGGCATCATCCATCATCTAAGTTCATGATTACTGTTATATAATTTAGGGTTATTCCTCGACTAACATCTAAACATGCCACATAAAACACGACCATGTTATCTCAAACCTATAAATCATCAAACAATGTTGTTTTGGTTCATATTTGTTTAATACAATCAACACAATAGATTCTTCACAAATCAAAACACACTCACATATATTTCATTCATGTAGTTCTACATAATAGAGCTATTACATATATAGTGGGATGATCTGCTACTAATGTGGAGTTAACACTCATCTCCAAGATCTCCATACAATCTCTTAATGAATCTCCCACCCCTTTTTTTTCTCACACAACTCTATCTACATGAGTTGTTCTCACAAATCACTCTCACAAAATAATCTAACTATTACAATATTATATTATCATCTAGATAATATAATTCTACACATTATTAATGTTCACACTAACACTATTAAATTCCTAACATTCACCCCCTTAGTGTGAACATGGGGAGTAAATCAAGTCACTATGAAGCTGTAACATATCACCATTATGCTTGACATTCATACACTGGTGATCAGGAACATATCCAACAACTATTTCATGTGGATACATCAACCAATTGATAGTTGACATCATCCCCACCTCTTGGGAGCCAAACTAGAATGGGAACTATTATCAACTGAAACAATAACTTTTGTCAAGACTCTTGACTGTTACATAACTATTCCTTGAATCTCCACATTTTTACATCAAGGGAAAATATAGGAATATATAGTCACATTCCAAGTTTTATTTTCACACCACACAAGAAAATAGAAAAACCTGAAAAGATGTCACTAAAGTAGAAGCAGCCTCATCACTAGTGACTAACGAGAGGTTGTTGATCAACCTCCTTCCTCCGTTTCCTCCAACCTCCATCTTACATGCTGCTAACTCAACTAGATTTGATCATGGAGCTCAATTTTACATATTTCAATTGAACGTCAGATTCTATCGAAAATGCGTCCATAAGGAATTTTTATTTATTTTCATAACTTTTGAATTTTACACTTGACACACAATGACTCTTGAAAATACAATATTTTGTCAACTTGTAACTTTAATGATGGCTAACAAATTTCAAAACATAACACAAGACTCTTAAAAAGGATTTTTGATAACAACATATAACATAAACTCTAGAATGGACCAATTACATTCATTTAGCTTATGGACACATAAGAAATCCCATAAAATTATTAATGAGAAAAAAAGATAAAATATATCTAAAAGGATAATCTATTAACAAATTGACCTAACTCAAAATAATATGGACTGAACCCCAACACTGAATTATCTTGATTAACTATATCTCATAGACTTAAACAAATTAAAATACTAATAAAATTAACAATATGAGGCCAATCTAAACAAATGACTAATAAGAATTGTAATGAATCATTATATAACCATACCAATTATTTGAGTTATAATATTTTGATGTGGCAACAAGGGAATGATGCTCCAAAATGCATAGTCCACGTGTATTCATGCAACAAAAGGTGAGTATCTGCATTGGTCAAAATTTGGAAGAGTGGAGAGCAAAAGTGGTCTACCAAATAGAAGATAATGCTGCGTGAACTTTGGAGACTATTGAAACTGTAATGGAGTCAAGATGAAGAGAAACACATGTGTTCAACCGAACCGATTCTAGATTCAAAATTTTTTACACGTCTCGAGACACATGCATCATTTGAGCCAAATGAATGTGGATGATTATTAATTTGACAGAAGAGATAGGAGTTTCATTTGAACCAAATGATATGCACACTTGAATAATATATCCTACTTTGCGCCAATGACATAATTGGTCTTTATAGAGGCATAAGATTTTGTAAATTTCAATACATTTGCTATAGGATTTTTGAATAGTTATCTAGACGTAAAAAACAAGGAAAAATATAACACAACCTCTCTTAGCCGACATAATTATCATGAGAATAATTAAAATAGAATAGTAACCTCAACACAAGTCTGCTCCGGTCTGTAAAATGATCCAAAGCAATACATTGAGCTTGATATTTTCTTGAGATGTCAATATTGTACGCACATTGTGAGATTATTCATTAGATCTCGAGTTGTATGCTATGGAAACATTCATAATTGAAATTATGCAGACCTATCACATTATATTCGCTCCATGAAGCACTCCGCTCCGATACCAAAATGTTATTTTGGTTCAGATTTGTTCAATACAATCAACACAATATATTCTTCACAAATCAAAACACACTCACATATATTTCATTCGGGTAGTTTTACATAATAGAGCTATTACATATATAGTGGGATGATCTCCCACTAACGTGGAGTCAACACTAATCTCCAATATCTCCTTACAATCTCTATAATGAATCTCCCATTCCTTTATTATCTCACACAACTCTATCTATGTGAGTTGTTCTCACAACTCACTCTAAAAAAAAATCTAACTATTACAATATTAAATTATCATCTAGATAATATAATTCCACACATATTATTAATGTCCAAACTAACACTATTAAATTCCTAACAAACAATATACAAAATCCTTCACCCTTATCATCATTCCAGATAACTACGATATGATATTATACTAGAATAATTGAAAATCTTATCCAATCATCTATCATAGCATTACCCCTACTAATTCATTTGACTCATGAGGGTGGAATCCCTCTTGGTATGATTATGAAGCATTCATGTACATACCATCAGATACCAAGAAAATCCACTGAGGATTGTAAAACCCTCCATACTACGACTCAAAGACTTTCTAGAAAAGGAATTCTTCCTGCACATTCAAAACATCCAGATGTGATCAAACCAACCTATCAAATTCTCATATATGATACTTATAAACCATCACCCAACACCACTTCCAAATATAAAAGTGAGGCTTCCTCCAATAAAACCCCAATCCATCAGATAAATGTCATTCATATAACCATAAGAGCATGTACACAAGACTCAAAGGACCCAAATAAAAATCATCCTAAAGTCTCTCTCTCCCTTACTCCCTCTGAGTCACCTAACCCATCATCTTCCAAGGCCAAGGTGTCTATCCTTCCCCACACACCCAATCTACCGCACATATATAAAAAACCATCATCAAATAGATACACCAAGATCCTATTAAGATATATCCGTATGAATTTGTTCAAAATTCTCTGCAACATTGAAAATCAATGATTGAGGCTCTTCAATCCATCTCAGTACCATCATATGACACACAACTGTTGCAAACCTTGTCAAGACTCTCAAAATGCCTATTGCTATTTCCTTTAATGATTATGAAATCATATCCTTATAGTCTAAAGACCATAATATTCCCCTATTTGTTACCACCCAAATCAATGATACTCTTGTCAAGAGAGTTGTGATCGAAAACGGTGCCTGTATCAACATCATATCATCTCATGTCTTTAAACATATTTAGTTACTCCGACACTATCGTTTCCTAGTCATTCTATTGTGTTACATGCCTTTAATGACTTTGCTGCCGTACATGATAATTTTACCCATCAAAGTAGGCATTAAAAGTCTTCATGAGCTCTTCTATCTTGTAGAAGGAGAGTTCCAGTATAACATGTTGTTAGGACACCCTTGGATACATGTTATATGTTGTATCCCATCAACACTACATTGTTTTATAAAGTATGAACATGATGGTAAAACATTTACTATTCCCACCAATCCAAATCCTTTCAAATCCTATCACATGACATACATGCCCAATGATGTGGTATATCCACTAAAAATTATACGCCCTTAGACCAAGCTTCAGTGAGCTCTTCCATCCCTATATCTAAGCTACCAGATGATAACTACTTGAAGATGTTATGCAATGCCTATAATCGGGAGTACCATCTTCTATCCCTCAATTTACTCACTATGCCTAAGATTTATAAGAGACCCAATAAACATCCTCTATATGAGCCTAATGTAGGAAATTTCATTTCCTTTGGCCCCGCTTTCCTCCGCATGTAGTTAGTATATGGAGGCATTGACTTTCCTTCATCTCATCTTGACACTTATCCACAAGATAAGAACTTATCCTTGGATTTTTCATTCCTAAATAGGCCTTAGTTTGCATAGGCTTACCTTTACTGTTACTCATAGAAAGAATTTGGTTGAGGTCGTTATGAATAAGGTCCGCACGACCCCCTTTGAAAATATAAGGAAAAATAATCAAAAATATGGTCTTAGATTCAAGCTACCTTCTTCAAAGCCATCATCATCCATGACACCCTCATTGTCATCATCAGATTCAATCTCTAATGATGATGACACCATATCCATTTCACCTAATATTTTTAAATCAATACTATCTCACTTGGACCACTGACTTATCAAGCCCATGAAAAATTGAAACCATTACTCTCTCGTTACCACACACGATAGAGGATGATTCACCCATTATCAAAATTCTACATTATCATGAAGATGATGCTATCCTAACTTATATGGAGGTTGATGATCACCACCTTCAAAAATACTTACCCCCTGACACATCCACACTCCTTAACAAATCAACCACCGATGTTAATATCAGCACACCTCAAGAACCACATATTGTTAAGATTGGCCAAGCCTTAGAACTACGTAAAATATAAGAATTCGCCTCCTTCCTATCCAAACAAAGTCAAGAATTCACATGGTTCTCTAGTGGCATGCTAGGTATAGATCCTAACATTATCATCCATAACATCATTACAATCCCGAGTGCTAAACTTGTGAAGAAAAAACTTCATAGAATGCATCTTTGTGTCATACTTATAATTAAATAAGAACTCCAACGTATTCTTTTAGCCAATTTCATATTACCCATTGATTATCTGAAATGGATTTATAATATCATAATAGTCACCAAATCCATTAGAAAATTACGCATCTCGCACGGACTTGCAGGACCTTAACCTAGCTTTCCCGAAAGATGATTTTCCTCTACCCAATATCGACCATCTCATCAATCTTACAACACGAAACACGATGCTATCCCTTATGGATGGCTTTTTGGTTACAATAAAATCCTTATCACACCCAAAGATAAAAAAATACATCCTTCATCACCCCTTGGGGAAACTTCTACTATAGAGTAATGTATTTTGGTTTGAAAATGCGGGAGCTACATATCAATGCCCCATGACCTACATCATCGATGATCTTATGCATAAAACCATATATTATTATGTCGATGATCTCTTAGGTAAATCTAGACACCGAAGATACCATCTTGTTGTCCTAGATGTCATCTTTGCATGCCTATTATAGTTCTTTTTTCAACTTAATCCCACAAAGTATGTCTTTGGAATTCTCATAGGGAAACTTCTTGGGTTTATCATATCTATCAAGGGTATTAAAGTTGACCTTTCTAAAGTCAAAGCTATCATTGAAATACCCCCACCATCTAATCTTAAGAAAATTCATAGTCTTTAAGGGAATATATAATCCATTATTTGATTAATTTCTCAATTATTAAACTGCTATTAACCTTTCCATCATCTTCTTAGAAAGGAAATCCACTTCAAGTGGGATGATAATTGTCAATAGTCCTTCAATGCTCTCAAATAATACCTCCTATCACCACCCGTTCTCACATCTCCATGAGAGGGGGAATCTTTCTATCTTTACATATTTGCGACAGACCATGCCTTGGGAGCCATGCTTACACATCGAGATGAACAAGGTAAAGAACATGTTGTCTATTACATTAGCTACACCCTCCATGAGTAAAAACCTAGTTATTTCGAATCTAAAAAGTTTTGTTGTTCTCTATCCTTCCCAACTTCCAAAATTCGTCACTATCTCCTTAATCAAAAAAATTACGTCATCAAAAACATCAACCCAATCAAAACATTGCATTCCAAACCATATCATAATGATCATATTACTAGATGGCTCATGCTTATGAATGAATTCAACCTCAAATTCATCCCTTAGAAGTAAATTGAGGGAAAGTAATTGCTAATCAAATTTCAAGCTCCCCTTCCTACCAATCACTTACCTTGTGAACACTTCTTTGATGAGTCAATTAACACCTCGATCAAGATTTCATCCCACTTAAAATGAACTTGTTCTTTAATGGGTCCAAATGCGAGACAAAGGGGAGGTACTTGTGATAGTCATAATTCCCCCTTGGGACACTCCTATCCCGTTATACTTCAAACTTAATTTCAAATGTTAACAATATGGCAGAATATGAAGCTCTTATCATGGGGATTCATACTACTTCCTTTCTAGGTATGTAAGTTATCAACATCTACGACAATTCAAAACTTGTCATTAATCAAATCAAAGGCATTTATTAGTGTAAAAATGAGATCCTTCATAAATATAAAACCATCGTCAAAGACTTATTACAACTCTTTGACCATTATGAAATTCAAACCACCCCTTGATCATCTAACAAATTTATAAACATGATGGATTCTCTTGCTTCTCTCATTCCTCTATCACCAGATGATTCCAAATTATTCATCGTTGTACACAAAATCGATCAACCATCTTACACCAATACTAATCTTCCTACTATTAATCATATAGAAGATGATTCATCTAACACATGGTACACACAAACATATGAGTACCTATCTAATAGAAAAATACCTCTTGATATTTCTAGAAATGGAAAACGATATTTCCAACAATGCACATCTTGTTATGTCATCTTAGGAGGTATCCTTTACAAAAGAGGATTTGATGGCCTCCTCCTTCGGTGTCTTAAAAATCTAGAGGCTCATCTAGTAATATAGAATTTCCATGACAACATATGTGGTGGATACTTCAACGATTTAGTTGTTGCTAAACACATCCTACATATGAGATACTACTAGCCTACACTTAATCAAGATTATTATGAATACGTTAAAAATTATTTGAAATGTTGACAACATTCCAACCTTATGCATGTTACTATCCATGCTCTTCAACCAACACAATACCTTTGGCCTTTTTCTCAATGGGGGTTTGAACTTATCAGATTTATCAACCCTCACTCATCATAGTGACATAATTATATCATCATCATAGCAACTAAATACTTCAAAAATGGGTGGAATACATCCCCCTCACTCTACTTTAAAAGCTGATAATTTTTTTGACTTCATCCATCATCACATTATCTGTCATTTCAACATTCCTAAAAAAATTATCACAAATAATGGTAAATCATTCAAAAATAAAAAAGTTCAAAAAATCACGATAATTATAATATTAAAATAATTTTTTCATCACCCTATTATCCACAAGAAAATGGTCAAGAAGAATCCTCTAATAAAACACTCAATAAAATCCTCATGAAAACAGTCGATCAAAATAGAAGGGATTGACATATCAAAACTCCTTTCACCTTTTGGGCTTATCAATCAGATCTCAAACTCATATAGGTGCTACACCCTTCTCATTAGTCTACATCACCAAATCCATTCTCCTCTTGAAGTATAAATCCCGTAACTATGTGTATCCATTAAATATTTCATCTCTGATGAGGATTATCATCAAGAAAATCTATCACAACTAGAACTTTTAGATGAATTTCATCTAACTATACTTAAACATATCAATATTTATCAAGAACACATCAAACGTAACTATAAAAAACACCTGAAACATCATGAATTCAATGTTGGCTATCTTGTTCTCAAAGAAAATCAACATGTCACTAACATGGAAAAGAGAAAATGTGGAAACATTTCTCTAAACTGGCTTAGACCTACATTATTACTCATAAATATGGATTTGGGAATTTTTCATTTAGCTTACCTTGATGGTAAACATGAAATTGAACCTCTCAATGCACTACACTTTCATCCATTCTACTGTTAACCTATAAAATTATAAAACCTTAGTCATACTATGATATCCCCTTATTATCTCACACACCCTATCACTCCCATAATGATATGGAATCATGTGGTCTTCTCGTCAACATACCTATCAAAACCTTAAATATAGGTACCACAACTCGCTCATAACATATTCCTCATGGAAAATTTCCTTGCTCATGGCTAGGGAACCCTGTCATCATTATTCCACCGTCTCCATATCTCATCCCAATCAACATAACAACAATATGAATGTATCTCGTGTGCTTATTTTAGCCCCTTCTAGTGGTTACCCAGGATACCCTGACTTAAAAATAAAAATACGTATTCAATTAAAATATAGACCAATCCCCAACAAATGTCTATTCAAAAATAAATCATGTCAAATAAATATGTAGATCACTCCCTCGAAGGATGGATACAATCAAAAGAAAGTCAATAAAAATTATAGACTACTCCCTCAAAGGACGAATACCCAATCAAATTACATATCTAGAAAATGACTTCCCACATTGATCAATCCTCTTGTTAAAACAGGGCTTCCCACATCGATCAACTTGTTTAAATACAAAGACTTAGGGTAAAACCTAGGGACCTATCACGAAGAACCTATTTTCCCATGCTAAATACATAAACACTTTGTATATGCTAGAAAAGGATGAATATGAATACTGCATCTCTATCTATGATCCTAGTATGACTAACCATTTTAAGTTATATTAACATCTAATATAGGGCCGCATGTGTAGTATTATACATTTTAAATCAATTTACCATCACACCATATGTATATCTAGGACAATAAAAATGCAAACATTTCACGCTCTGATCTTACCCATCGACAAAGTGCATGAATCATACAACAAGATCATCACTTGTCAAGACAACATTAAAATCATATTATAAGATAAATATTTACAATCTAAATCATGAATTCTAATAACACATCATAACACTATTTGAATAATCATCAAACACATGTATATCCATCTCATTGCACAAAAATAACAAAATATAACCCAAAATAAAAAATCATACATACATACATACATACACACACACACACACACACATACATACATACATACATACATACATACATACATACATACATATACATACATACATACATACATACATATATATATATATATATATATATATATATATATATAAAATTTATGTTCATCATCACGGGTCTTAAAAATCCCGTGTATCAAAAAAAAAATACATCATCAAATGGCTTCAAAATATCTTCATACATAAAAATCATATCTACACATCTATTGAGTAAATTGGACGTCTCACAAGTGAACACTCCCACTACTTCTGCAAAGCAGGCCACTTAGGCTTCTATTTAGTCCTATGTTAGGACCTCCTCTCGAACCCCATGGTGGCTGTCCAACACTCGTAGCACTACCCGAGGGTGGTTCTTATCTCCATGGTAGATACACCTCATAACGAGGCTCATCTAGAATCCTTCATTGTCCTATCTCCTCATAATACCTAAGTTCCTCACAAAATGACCGGTAGTTGGCCAAACCCATACTACCAAGTAGCCCCATCTCGACCACCGTATGAGCTCTCACCACCTATACCTCAACCCTTGATATAGAAGTCCCTACCACTCCATAGGAATTTCAAAAGGTATCTCTCTATTATCGTATCTATCTCTTTCACTATAGCTTATGTAGGCTCTAGCTATATAGTGGTGAGTTGTTGACTCAACCCATCTCTCTAAGCTACTATTATGACCTTCTCATCTTATAAATGATCCATTGTAGCCTCTAACACTACCACCCTATCCTCCTTATCTTTGTCCTCAAGATCATCACCACCCTATGGAGGTGCCACCTCTACATAATCCGTATCTTAAGCCCATCAAAATACCCCTACCACCATGTAACAAAGCCCTCGGTCACACCAATATCATCATATCCTATCAATACTCCCTATGCATCCACCCTCACACTAACCCCCTCCTCATCCACCATATCCACTACCTCTCTAATAGCTGGTAGTGCCACAACTTTATGTAAATCATCCCTCTGGTAGGCCATTGCTGCCTTCAACACATCCTAAAATAAATGAAATTTCCATTTGACACAACCAAATATGATCAAATCCCACTCACCCTCCCTCCACCCCCATACCCACCTATCCTACTACATAGCCACCAACTCCCTCTTTGTATCAATCCATAATGGGAAACCGTATAAGGCCTCCAAATAACATCTCCACCTTGTAAATCAGTTAGGAGATTCTTGTAATAGTCCTCCCTCCGAATGGGCATTGTATCCAAAAATCATATCTCCACCTCATGAAACCTACTAGATACAACAAGTCCACCCACCTCATCCATGGTACACCTTACGACCGAGCCATTGCAATGTGCTTATATGCTCGAAACTATATACAAAATGGTACATCCACTCCAAACCTTTGCCTCATGCTCTAGGATCACAACTCCATGTACATCTGTGCCAACAATATAGGGGCCTAAGAATATACTATCTTTTGTAGTAACATATCTACTACTTCCCATTTCAACATCCATAAAAATAACCCTCTACCCGAATTCAAGAAAGTGTAACAACTAATCCCCATCATCATCATCATCATCATCACCAAGGCCCTCCCTCCTCATCATCACTGAATAGATCCCAATATGAGAAAGCCCCGAAGTGTATAATTTATCTCTCCCATCATCACCATATGAAATATGTATAATTACACCCCTACCGACCTCATCAATCACATAGATCTGCTCACCATGTATCGGTAAGCGCAATATATGGTGCACATCCTCCAAGGTGACCATCATCTCTCCTATAGGTAGCCAAAATATTCTTGTCACATGATCCCTTCACGTGACCAATGTAAATAACAAACCCATGTCCCTGTGGATATGCTTGTAATGGTGTATCCTAGCTAGTCCAACTACCTCTAAATGAGCTCAATCATCAAGTGAAAATAACGCTTGGACCTCATTCAGAATCTTCAAAATCCTGTCCCATGTAGTCAATTTCTCCTGAGCTTGCATCCAAAAACAAAAAAATCAAAAATTAATCCACAATCCACAAAAATCAATTCAAATCTATCAACAATCAATAAAAATTATCAAAAATCACAACTTTTGTAGAATCACCAATGAATCTTATCAATCATTGATAACCCTTTAAGAAGGACCGATGACTCCAAAATCTCTAGCGATATCATACAAAATCACAAGTAGTTTCTAAGCACCTATAAATTCTTAGAAAAACAAAAATAAACAAAAATAACCAAAATCTTAAATACACTACCTACCTCAAAGCACAAGTTGCTTGAGATCACTTATGTGCACCTCTAATAACCTCCATTATGAGAAAATACACTCAAAAATTACAAATTAGGGCTCTCTAGATGTCTTAATCTCAAAATAGTAAATATACAAAATGAAATTTTCAAATCGCTTTATATAGCCATTTTTTCTCGCGCACCCAATCACCAATAATTTATGTAATCATCGATGATTTTTTCTAAATCACTAGAAATTTTTTCACCTTACCTTTAAAAATAACTTTTGGTCCCTCTACCTCATCAAACCATCATTTTAATCACCCCTTTCCAAAATAGCACATTTTTCTAGTATGTGCTTCCTTTTTAGGGCCCCAAGCCCCTTTAAAAATCAAAATCAATCAATCTATACAAACCTACCTTTATCAAATCCATTTCAGATTTCACAACAATTAGGAAACATATTCCTTTATCACCATTAAAGTCATACATCTATAGGTTGAGAACCCATTGGATTCCCTATCATTTGACATCATGGTATTATAAGCCCACCTTTGCGGAAACATCCTTTATCAAGCTTGGCATCTCTCTATATATCCTAAATAACATCCCATATGGGACCATTTCCCACAACTAATTCTTATGAGTCATACATCTATAGGTTATAAACCCATTGGTTACCCTATTACTCGACTCTCTGATTACACCAAGTCCAAATTTGTGGAAATTTTATTTCATGGCTAGTCTTGGGGCATATTAAATCAAAACACACCATCATATAAACCTATCTCATCTAGGAAACCTTTTAAAACTTAGGATCATTTCCCTTTGGTGCAATGACCCCAATTTGAGGGGGGACCACCTATCCAAACAAATCAATTATTATTTCACTCATTTTGTCCTAAGTGGCCTGTTTATCACAAACCACTTGATAAAAGGGACAAATGTAGACACCAAGTTTTTGGCACCCTAGGTGACCCACCTACATCCCTCACATTCATATCTCAAATATTAATTGAATCCTATCATAAATTATTAAACCTATCATAAATCACATTTACCTTTTGTAAAACCTATCTACCTATCTTATTTACTCACCCTAAACCTCCCTAACCATCTACCACCCATCCTAACCCCTTAAAACCTTTTAAGCCTTTTCCTAACCTCTTCCCTCATCCTTATACCCAAAAATCCCATTTTGGAAGTGGTTAAAACCACTTCCAAGTGGGTTGCTCCACTTTTCTCAGATCACCAACAATTCTAACTGAATCACCGGTGATTATAGAAGAACCACAAAAATCCTTCTTTGGGGATCCTCAACCATTTTCAAGTGAAGCTTTGTTGCATTCAGATCGAGACAACATTGAAACAAACATCCAGATGCCTTCAACACCCATGTTACACCCTTGTAAGCTCCATTTTTTTAAAGATCCCTACAACACTATCCATCTTCATTCAACACTAAAGGCGAGTTAGGTTTATATATTATCATATTTTCTTTATCAACATATCACATTAAAATCCATATCAATAATCTTAGTCTATTTTTTCTGTCTAATCTGCATTCTATCAAAATATTATATTCAAAGTAATCTCTAGCAATTATGCCCTGAATAACCAATGATTCTTCTTGAATCTCCCATGATTCCTATCATTTTATCATATTTATCCCATTTACGATCAGTTTAACATTCTATTTTTATCTAATATATCTATTTCAAGATGTATTTCCCTATAGATAAAGATTGAGTGAATCACACCCCATTATAAGTATCTATGATCTTTCGATCATGCAATAACCCTTCGTGTGGGATTTTTTTGACATCACCCATGAAATCAACCTATGTGATATTTCCCACATGCATGAAATCAAATATATCGAGGATCAACTTAATGTGATACAAGAAGAACAAGACACCTGACAGAATAGTTATGGTTCGACTACTTCTTCAACTTCGAGCTTGCCACGGCCTTTAGGCCACCTATCAGTGAAGAACATGATCTCTCCATCCCTCTCAAATTCTAATCATATGGTCATTATCTTATTTTATATCATATCACTTTGTTGTAAACATGAGTTTACATTCCTCAAGTAATCACATTGGTTCTGGAATCGGTTTTTTTTTTGGATTAGGGTAAAGTGAGAGTTTTGAAAGGACCCTCATCATTTTACAAAAATCCCATATAGATACATTAAGTAGTGAAGATTACATAGAGAAATCCATTAGGAAAACCAAAAATATATATATAACAAGAGATAACATAACCAATATTTAACAAAAGAGTGTTTTTAGATCTTGGACCACATTCTTAGCTATAGTAGAATCCCTCTTCTCCACTAGTGTGTCAGCCTAGGTTGAGCATCTCAATGAATTATTTGTCAATGATAGATCTAGTGTTGTTCGTATAATATTTCCAAGTTTTAAGCACTTCAAAGGGCCGCTGAAGCTTTTCTAGGATGAAGGACACCACAACGACTTCACTTTGTTCATCCGGGGTCTTCTCTAGGAGTTTATTTTCATCAATTTCCATGTCAATATTGTTTGCAGCAACATGAGGAGATTTTGGATAAAGAGTTGATATCCCTAATAAATCTTTGAGAATTTTCTATTTAGACTAGGAATCTAGTTAGAGCTTTGCATGAGAGGTTTCAAAATAAGTGGGGAGTAGGGAAGTGACTAATCGATCGAGAGAGGAGGGGGTAGTAACACTAGTAGATGGGGAGCAAGAGAGGGTGAAGGATTGCCCCATAATAGCCATGTCTGGGTCAGAATAAGAGGAAACTACCACATGATGACAACTGCTACTAGGCTCAATGGAGGGGGTAACATGAGGAACAAGTGATAGGAGTGGGGAGGTAGTCGAAAATGGTGACATTTATCCAATTTTGGGGGAAAGTGGAGAAGCTCGGTGGGAGAGGAGGAAGATGGGAATAAAAAAATAAATGAGGCCATGGTGCGAAAGGGGCCTTTCCTTCTCTTGCCAAATTAATAGAAAGCTCAAGGTATTGAAAGAAAAAATTAGAGAGATTAACCTTCTTAATAGAGTACATATGGGAAAGAAGAAAAATATGAGGCTTGTAAACTAGCTTGTAACACCCGTCAATGGTGAAATACCACATAATCACCTCGCCAATCTATCTCATGGGGCTTCACTAGATTCTACTCATAATAAGAAATATACTTATGAACTCTTGAACCAGTGCCAGAGGAAATCAACCAGCACCACGTTTAGGTATCTCTTAAAGTAGACCACACCCACCGAAGGATTCTTGGAATCGGTTCTGCTTTGAGAAACATATTTAGTCGTTATCTAATAGCTATCTTGTTTAACTTATATACACCTAAATTTGGTACTTTCCCCTTCATCACCCGCATGCACATACTCATTTTAATCCATGCCCACCTTATTATCACACCACTTATTAATCTTCATTAATTAACATTAATTAATTAATCCCCATTAATTAATTAATCAATCAATTAATTATCCATCCACTTTCCCTAACCAACCTTCTAATTAGGATGCTTTTATCCTACACATAAATCCCCTTGCTTTTCTAGATTTTATCCTATCTATTTTTATGCCCTAACTACCCATATCTCATCCCTTTCCCACCTAATGCTTTAAAGCACTTGCCTAATCTTTAAAAGCATAAAATCCCGATGAAAATTAGGAAATCATGCCCATTGGGGAAACTTTCCTTGTAATTGGTGGTGACCCACCTAGTCGTTGTTGACCCTATAAATAAAATTTCTTTCCTTCCTTTCAAGGGAGGTGTATGCACATATCATATTTTTCCTATAACCTACAAACATCTCCTCATGCCTGAGCATCCATACAATAACTACGGGCCTCCCGGATCTCCTTCTAACCTAATTGTATCAATCATGTATTGTATTGTGTGAGATTATCACCATACTTATATTATTCTATTCATTTATTATCATATTATTTCTATCTTGTCGTGTCTAACATCTTACGGGTTTTTGTCAGAGTGTTGTTAGAATCCCATTATCAGCCTTCTCTTTCGGTTTCTCTGCTTGTAGGTCACTTATCTCATCCATTTACCTTTGGATTTGACCCATCCTACTATGGTCTTCGCCGCTTTACAATGGTCTCCATCGACCAATATCTTGAACATCAATCTACCTCTTTTCAATCTATGTTTCGGCATTATTTGGTGTTTTCTACGTTAGGTCACTTTACAGGTCATTTCCAACATCCATAGGGCTCTGTTGCATCCAGTTCACATTCGGACACTTACAGTCTACATATTCTCTTATAGTCTAGATTCATCCACTCGGTGTCACCGTCGACCTACCTCTATACTGATCTGGGTCACCATTGACCCAACAGACACCATTTAATTTATGTTCATTAATATTAGATTTGTATGTGCCTTACATTTATGCATTTCTAGTTTCTGTGTGCCTCAGATTTTGTATAATATCCAGTTTATCATTATTACTTTTATCATCTTTTATCTAAACATCGGGGTTGACATCTGCCAAGGAAGTTAGTGCTTCTTAGAGCTAGGTTTTTCTGGGAAACCCCCGCATATCCCATATAATAAAATATCTTTCTTAGTGATTCTTATCTACAGGTTTGATTTTATTTGCAACAACAAGGATCAATCACTTCAACTCCCGTATCCATCACATCACATCCGAGGTAACATAAACCCTCCAAAATTTTTGAGTTGTGTACTTTCTTTAGTAGCTAACTCATTAATTTGAAACGAATGAGAAAATACTACAACATTCCTGACACACCCAGTGGGACCACCCTTTAGGTGATCCTTTTATATTTCTTTTCTATTTTTTATGTCTTCTACTAACACCGTAACATAAGGCCTTGATTTTTTCTTGCTTGTGTTGGGTTCATTTGTTTGGATTGCCAATCGCTCAAAATTGTAGATAAATAGGAAAAACATTATCTAGGTATTCCTCACCTTTTACCTATTTTGATCCTTTTTGCATTATATGTTCGGTATCTATCTGTCTCCTCTTCGAATATCAAACTTTGTTTTGGGTTTAAAAAGAATGTTCTTTTTGCATCCTGCTTGCTCATATAGCTTAAGTAGGGGTCCAACTTACTGCATATCACATCTTATCACACACAACTTGAAACTCACAAATCATAAAACTTCCTTTCTGAAAGAGGCGATTGGGATTTGATCACCCAATAGGAAGCCGCTTGAGACTTCCCAAGCCAAAACATACCTGAAACCAAACATAGATTGCCTCCTCCTAGGTACCTCATTATCCATTTCCCTTTTCTTTTCATATTTTCTTAAATGGAAAATATAAAAGGAATTGTTGTCCCGATTTAAAATGGAACAAAACTTCACCCCAAATGGTTCTACATAAACATCTACCACAATTGATATCTCATGCTTGTCTCCTTCTAGATCACACCAACTAGTAGATTCTATCCCACCCCCTTAGATTGTCCCTACTTCATCCAACATCACCATGCATGTCCAGCCTATTGATATTTATGTTCCTCATACATGAGATCTTCCCATCCAATCCCAAACATCTTATCATGTTCCTCCTTCCCAATATCATGCACCCCCTCAACCAATACGATCTTCACCACTCCTGAAATTTTCAAAGAGCCCTTTCCTAACTCACCACCAATAAATTTATTCTCACCAACCATACCAAACAAATATAACCCATTTTCAATTGATACCATACCTCAAACACCTCTAGATTCTACTTGTTTAGAGGCCTCCGAGCCCCCTTGGCACCATCTATGACTTTCTACTTTGTAGATGTAGTCATTTTTACACCCATCACAAAGGAAAGAAATCTCATGCGCACCAACCTATAAACCAACGGGCGCTGGGCACTCACCCGAGGCACGCGGGCACCGAGTCTCTCTTTTATGTGAGTTAAGTGGGAAACCATCATCTATGTCAGGAAATTAATGAATAAAGGTGGAAATGAGACATATAATCATCATAGGGCTCAAAATGACCTCTAGACAAATGTATTCATTCCAAATAGAGGGTACTTACAGATAATAGATAGAACTATAACAAAAAGGAAAATACATAAGGATTTACATCTATTCCATAACATCCATGAACATAAATGAAAATATATAGATATGAACCAAATCAATTACATTCATACTCATTCATGTTTGTAACCTCATTACATTCAATGGATCCATTAGACTACCACAACTTGATCAGATCGAAGTCATACATTACAACAGGGATCATGTCCTTCATTCATACAAAGAATTTTTTTATCCCAACCCCTTAATACATTACTCTCTTATATAGCCTCTACCCAATCCCAAAGTGTTCTCATAGTATTTATATAGATATCCTCTCTCTCTAGTCTCCTCCTTTTCTATCCGATCTATATCTATTTCTCTTGCGGGCACTCACATATATAAGCATCCCAAAGTGCCAACTCATCCTTTTGTGGCCTTAGATCTAGTGCCAAGTGTCTGAATGTGGTCCTCCATGGGAGCATGCTCCTCCAGGCCTGAGCTCTCCACTTTTTGCCATGATGTCTTCTAGAACCTTCTATCGCTAAGCATATTCCTTTCATGGGCATCACGTTACTAGGCTAGCACCTTATCCACTCCGCATGCGTAGTCGGGTCATGCTTTTCTCGTGTCCTACCTAAAATGCCTAATATGGCTAAGTCTTGAAACCTTAGCTCTGTCTCCACACATGCACCATGGGTTTTCTTAAACCCTTCCTTAAACCCTATCATATGCACCTTCTCCTTGTGCGCCCTTCTTCAACTAGGCCTTGCGCACCTACGTGCCTTTTTGTACTTAGCCAATATTTTGGGGTCCCAACATCACCCCACACTATGCCTGTTCTCCATCCGTGGGAACACTTATTTAATGAATAAATAAACACAGAGACTTAAGTCTTGGAAAAATAATAAGGGGATGAAGAATTTGGGAAAGAAGAAAGAATGGGGAAGTGATGGCATTATTGCAACAAGCTAGGAAAATCTTTTGCAAGTCAACCTCCAACTTGTTCCAAGCATCGACTTCATTTTACACTCTCTGATAGAGGTTGCTGACTAGGTGCTTACCTCCCCAAAACTTAGTCCATCTCCTTGAGTGTTCATAGTGTCAACAATTTTCTCCAACTCCTTGCTCATGTCTTCAAGTGCGTCCATCCTTCTAGTAATTTGTGGGTACAGTTCCTTCAACCGGTTTTTGATTGAACCCCTTAAGGTTTCAATGGCCTCAGATTTCTTTTCGACCTCGACAAGGATTTTGTCCCTTTCTACCCTATTTCCCTTATTCTTCTCTTGAAAATCCTTTAACTCTGCTTCATGAGTGGTGACCAAGATGCTCGCCACTCTATCCCTATCTGCGTAATTATCGTACACGGCCTTAGCAGATTGGGTAGAAATCTTGACATCCACAAGTACCTTGCTATACTCAGTAATGATTGCTACCACTTTCAATTTTTCCTCCCTCACTAAGCATGCTGCCACTTCTTCCATGGACTCTAGGCCAATGGTTGTCTCTCCATGGTGAGGATGCATGCTAGATCTTCTAAGCATTCAAGAGAAAATTCATACTTCTGCGTGGGTGATGTTAGGTTTGGATGTTTCAACATAATGACGCTTGTGATAGAATCCACATTTTTGTATACTTCATGCACCTTCACCTTCTCATCCCTTAGTTCACGCTTCAGCTGCACGCTGATCAACTCTTCTTGTTTCAAGCCCTTAGTCTTCTCAGCCAGCTCCTCTTCCTTCTTTTCTAGCTTTTCCTCTAGAAATCTTACTCTGTCATTTCTTCCAAAGAGCCTAGCCTCAGTCTCGACCACAACCTTGTTGAGTGCATTACATAACTGTTCATTCGAGAGTTGCTTTAGGAATTTACCAAGGGGTTGGCTCCCTTAGACTTCGGTATTGACATGATTTCCCCTTGGTATACTTTGAACTCTGGCTCATCAATATGGGACTCAAATGCCCAAGAGAGCATCTTCCTTATCCTAGGTACGCACCCTCCTCATCAAATGATGCCATAGCTAGAAGTTCTTTCGTGGGTATAGTGCTCTGGAAGCATGTGCGTAACACCTTCCTTTGGTCATCAACATAGCCCATGACTGTCCTCATTCTGTATCAAGGATCTTCCTTCCAAGTGCATAGATTTTGGGGAAACTCACCATTAGACTGGGACCTCCTCCCACACTGACTTGTTCTTTCTCAACACTTTCCTCCTTACCCTCTTCCATCACTATGTTAGTGTTGCGCTCTAATTCTTATTCTACCAAGGCCTCGATTATTTTCATTGCTTCTCTTTCTACCGCCTCGTTTACTTTCTCCTACGTAAGGCTTGGAGTTTTCTGCTCCTACGCGCCAACCTCCTCACTTCTTCCCATGTCCTGGGTGCCTTCCTCCTCCTAGCTACCCTTGCACCACATGAAAAGGAACTCATGTTCTTCTTCTCCACCCTCTTCTTCTAAATTGTGCATGCTGAAGACAAGTGGCTCTTGATCTCCTTCAGGATCATCTTCTTCATTGTCATCATCCCTTTCACCTATGTATTTCTCCAAGCTCTCAATTTCTTTCACCTCCTCTCTATCTCGATTCTTTTTGAGAGGTGACTCTTCCATGGGGATACATCCTTCTCTCGATTCCTCTAGTGACTTCTCCTTGGTGAGGGGTTGCTCTGATGCCTCTTCTTCTAGGGTCTTCTCCTTTATTGAGGAATTATTCATGTGCATATAGGTGAAAGGTTTGGTGTTTACCACTTCGCTGTGCTTCTATGGCTCGGTAGTTTGCACACTTGGTGCTTTTTCTTCTTCTCTCTCCCTTTTCTTAAGCGTAGGATTTATTCTACCTATGGGATCTTCAAGTATGGAGGCATCATTCTCTAGGTATACAATTTTATTGAAATTTGGCCTAATATGAAGATATATACACGCAAAGTGGAATTTCTGCAATTGTTAAAGTCAAGGGTTTCATCATTCTGACTTCATGCGCTATGTACTTTTCCACGTATGCACACTTCTTTGGGTAGACCAGTGTCTTGTACATCTCCTTGTGGTCCTGATCAACTTCACTAAGGTCAAAACTTAGTCTCTTTTCTTCTTTGAACATGTTAACTCCTGCTTGGAAGTATTGGGTGGTGAAGGAGAATGGGAGTTTACACCATGGGCTCATGGTTTCATCCACCAACTTGAATATGCCTATGTAGAAGTGCGGTACATAAAAACTCAGCTTCTCCCTTTGTAAGCACTGGTAGTTGCTTTGGGATTCTCCACTCTTCCCCGAATGCATCCCTTAAGTGCTTATACCACTTGTCTAGGCGTGCCTTGTGGGAGGTTGTCATTGTTTCACATGTATACTTTGAAAATATTTTTCGTGAGTGAGGGATCTTCAGCTGAATACTCCCAAACAAAATTGTCTACTGTGGGCACTCATATCTCCAAAAATACAATTATCAGGAGGATATTTCCAAAGATTATATTATCTCCTTCCTGTGCGTTGCTGATTATCTCATCTGCAATAAAGGCTGATAAATTATAGATTATGCCCTCTGATATTTTTTTGCATAAATTCAACCAGGCCTTATTCACATGCATCCACCTTTCTTGATCATTTAAATTTGTAACTAGGCACATGGATATTCTCATTACAGGATTTGGGGTTTCGTAATATCAAAATACCTTGACCCCTTCTTGTAATCATATGTAACATTATTGCTTTGATGGCATCCTTATCGCTCAAGTCATCATATATGCTAACTCTTGTGAAAATGAGGCCTGTAAACTTTGAAATAAACTGAGGGGTTATGCACATATTACGCCCCACAAAGTAAAATTGACCCTCATGCACACATGACATCAACCAATGATAGAGGTGCTCAGGATTTTTAAAGCAGGGAAACTCATAGAGTTGCAATAACCCTACCTTCTCTAGCTTCACTTTTACCTCATCGCTATAGATGGGTAAACCCTCTGGTGTCCTTTTTTTTGTCAAGCGCACAAACTCTAGTGCCATTTACTTCTCTATTGTGTTTGTGTGATGGTTATAATCACTCACCGCCATCTTTCTCAAATGGGATTCCCACTCCTTCCCAAGAAAAAATCCATCCAGTACTACATTTCTTGCATACCACTCCTCATTCATGCTTGTGGTGGTTGTTGTTGGCTCTCTACCGTTGCCCTTGCCCTTGCCCTTGCCCTTTTGCTTCTTAGGTGACATGGTTGGTTTCTTGGGTGCCATTGTCTAGGTCCTCTTATCACTTCAATCTCTTCTTGTTACTCTGCTCTTCCACTTCTTCCAACCTTAGATCTCAAACTTGTGAAGAAAACCTCTTAAACCCGTGCCCTAGTTTTTCAAACCCTAACTGGGATAATACTTTCACAAGACGACACCTTCTCACAACTTCTCTTACACCCGTGAAATCCCTTCCTTCTGGTTTGCAAATCCAAACTAGTTACTCACACTCAAACTCTTCAAATTTTTCTTCACACAGATCAGTTCTGGAAGCCCTAGTTTACAATGATGCAAAAGCACTTCTTTCTTTGTATGTGCAAAGTAAATAATGAAATGCCTCAACCCTCTATTTATAGTTTTTCCCACTTTGTAACATTAAATGCTACCTTACCTACCACCATACTTTAACACTTAATGTGGATTTTTCAAACAAACCTGACTTTAGCACTTTAACTCACACACCTAACCTTGCACGAACAATTCTCCAACCTTTTAGCACGTAACCAATCCATCTTGAAAAGAGAATCTTACACGTGCGTAACTAAAGTCCGAAGGCACTTCTTCTGTCATGATTTTTTCTCTCACCTACCTCATGTTGCTTTTGTGCTTCTTCTTCTCTTGTACACGGAATCCCCAATGTAGCCTTATCCTAACACCAACCATCCTTTTTCACCTTTTTTGCATGCAATTTATTCACAGGGCCATTCAAATGGGATTTCCAATGTAATCCTTCATGGTGATTCACAATTCAATTTCTTCCGCCTTACTCCACTCCACACTAAAATGATGTGTGGTCCTCTACATAGTTACGAGTCTTCAAAAAGTAATGAGATTACCAACCCAAGGCACAACACAAAAACAATGAGAAAGGGAAACACAAGAAAGGAAAATACATTAAATAAAATCCTAAACTAACTAGCAATCTTGCCTTATTTACAAACACCAAGAAGACTTATTTACGGTGGGGCTTCAGCCTACTCCCATTGAAGTTTCCTGGAAATCTTGTCCCATCCAACGCTTTCTACTGGCACGCGCCTGAATCAAGGATGTATGAGATGGTGTAGGGACCCAACCAATGCGCTTTTAACTTCCTAGGATGCCGCATAAACTTAGAATCATATAGCAACACCATCTTCCCAACCTCAAACTTCTTGTTCTTAATGTGGTGATCATGCCATGCTTTTTTCATTTCTTTTTCTACTATTTAGCTCCACCAGGTGAGTGATTGTCTTTCATCTAACATCATTAATTTATCAATCCTTTCTTCCAGTGCTTTCTCATCAACTAGCAGACAACCTTTGTGCCAAACACCAATTGAAACGGTGTGGCTTTGTTCAGCCTTTTATAAGTTGTCCTATAAGCCCATAAATGACTCGATACCTTGTCATCCCAATCTTGTCTTTCGACATCAAAAATATTTGTCAGTGGTATGACTCAAGTATTTTGTTAAATACTTTCGTAGTTCCATTTTCTTGAGGGTGATAGGGAGTAGTTTTGTGATGGGCCACCATGAACTCTGCTAACAGGATCCTCATGTTCTCATTTAAGAAATGTTTACCCTTATCACTGGTTAAACTTAAAGGGCATCCATACCTCATGATAATGTTCTCCCACAAAAATATTACTACTGTAGCTGTTATAGAGTCTTTAGTTGGGGCTACCTTTGCCCACCTTGTCAAATAGTCCATGCAAGTGATTACATAGCATGATCTAGTCCTACACGCTATTGGTATAATAGGGCCTACAAAGTCTATTGCCCATTTCTCAAAAGTTTCAGTGCTAGGGATAGGCGCAAAGGAATTTCATCTCTCCATCTTGGCTTGCCAATGCACTGATAATGGTCACATGCTTTACAATACTCCTTGTAATCCTTATACAGAATTTCCCACCAAAATCATGCCATTAATATTTTACGTGCGGTGGTGTTTCCTACATAATGTCCACCTGTAATTCCTCCATGTGCTTCCTCTATGATGGCAAGGTGCTCATGCTCTAGTACACACCTATGAAAAACTTCATCACGCCCTAGTTTGTATAAGTCCCCACTAATCAACATGTAGGGTGCGACGCGTATGGCTAGTTTCTTTTTCTCTAATGTCTTCATCCCTTCTCGGCACCATACCTATTTTAAGGAACACAACAATATCCTCCAAGTCTAAGGGCACACACCGTAACCTAAATAAACTATACACACTGGTATGGTATCTTTAATGTCTTGTGCATCCTCCCTAAATAAATCCTAGACAAATGGTCGTATGGAATTACTCTTGCCTGGTTTGACAACTACGGTGAACTAAAATCCTTGGAACAATAGTACCCACCCACATATGCACCCTTGTAGGATGGGTTTGTTAACAAAGTATTTTAATGCCATGTGGTCAGTGTAGAAGATAAATGGAGTTGCAATAGATATTTCTTGAACTTATGAAGTGTGTAGATCATAGACAATGCCTCACACTCGGTCGTAGTATAATTCTGCTCTGCTGGTGTCAACTTCCTACTTGCAAAGCATAGGGGGTGATCAACAATTCCCTCACTAGGTTGTGCAAGCACTACCCCAATGGCCATTCTGGAGGCATCCACATGAACATGGAAGGGCTTATCCCAAGAGGGGAAATGTAATATAGGTGTGGTGACAAGCCTATCCTTTAATGTGTCAAACGCCTTCTGCTATACCTCTCCCCAATGAAAGGAACTTTTATGTTTGAGAAATTCCTAAAAAGGTGTGGCCATCTTGGCATACCCCTTGATGAATTTCGATAGTAGCCCACATGTCCAAGAAACCCATGCACTACGCTTTGACTAGTTGGCTCCCCCAATCCCACAATCACTACAATTTTGGTAGGATCCACCAACAAGCCTTCTTTGCATATGATGTGTCCTAATAGGGTCCCAAATGGGGTAGAAAATACACACTTCTTGATGTTGAGGGATATCCTCAACTGTTGACACCTTTCAAATATCAATCTCAGATTGTCACAATGGTCCTTGACCAGTCCATACATGGTCCAATCATCAAGGTACACTTGAAGGAATTTATGGATAAAGTCTTAGAAAACTTGTACCACAATGCATGAGAACATAGCAGGTGCATTATTCAACCCAAAAAACATAACTGTATAGGAAAAAATTCCCCACTCAGTGGCAAAAGTCATCTTCCTTTGGTCTTCTTTTGCAATCCTCACCTGGTGATAGCCTGAGAACCCATCCATGAACAAGTAGAATTCGTGCCCTACCACTCCTTCTAGGATCTCTTCAGGAAATAGGGTTAGGAAAGGATCAATGATACATACTAAATTTAGGTCCCTATAACCAACACATATCCTTATCCTTCCATCCTTCTTGATGCTAATCACCATTGGACTTATCCGCTATGACTCTTCAACAACTTTAATAATGCCTGAGGCTATCATCTTATCTATTTCTTCCTTGACCTTCACACACATATTAAGATTCATTCGGTATGGTATCTTTTGGATCGGGCCCACACCTTCCCTCAACTTAATTCTCATTTCCCCCAAGGAATGGTGAATGCCTTTGAGTGCATGATACCCACGCAGAATAAATCCTCAAACTCACGTAAAAGATCAATGATCTTAGAGACTTCCTTCTCTGACCAATAGTCTCCAATAATAGCCTCTTTGGGTCCCGCTCTAACCCAATATTAACCTTCTTAGTCTATAAAGGCTCATGATAGGTGCGCGCCATTCATCATCATCACTGCCTACCACCTCGTGTGTCCCTAAAAAATGGCCAACATCTAAGTTTTCTACCTCTTCACCATTAATAACATACACCATCTTCCACTTTTATTTTTCCAAACATGTGCGCTCAAGCTATATCTCTTCTGTTTCTTCTTCCTCAAAGCACGTCTCTAGGCCAGTTCACCTAGCAACTCTAGTAGCCTATCTTCTGCCATGGCACTATCCCCAATGGTAAGGCACTTGACAACCTGTAATGCCTTATCCACCAAGGGTTTTGTACTCCGATACTTGAATGTTTGAATGAGATCAGCCGCTAACTCTTGCCAATTCCCTGTCTAGCAGCATGTCTTAGAATGAATGTACCATGTGTGTGCACAACCTTGAAGTGTGGAATATAACTTGTGAACCCATAATGAAGGTGACAATGCTTTTGCGCTTCCCATCTAGGCTATCTCACATGCTTGGATATGGAAGGAAGCGGTCTCTTTACCATGGTAATATTTTATAGCCATGGGCGTGTTGCTCTTGTAAAACCTTACAGAGAAGGAAATTCTCACCTCGTGCCATTCCAAGATATTATCCCGATGCATTTCACCAAGACGCAATAGTTTAGATTAGGACATAACTTAACATCCCTCTTCGTTCATTTTCCTTTTCCACTGAGCTTCCATATTTTGCAAAAAGACCTCAGGGGAGGCTCCTCCTGAGTACTTAGGTATCTCCTTTCCTCCTAGGTTCCAGACTATATGTGCCTTTGTCACCTTTGTCACCGATCCTCTCAAATGTCGTCCGATTAACTCATAGGTTCCATGTGCCCAATTATTACACACTATATTGGTGGTGTCACTTAGGACTGAGCATCCTCAAACTAGATAACTCCTTCTGTGGGATGAATTATCTCTAGATCCCTGATTGAGTGCACATATATTCTATCTAGGACCTCTTCTCCCAAAGGTTCAAGTATAGGGTGTTGACTTCCCATCAGCCAGGGGTACGATGACTTGTTCCTCCTCATTTTCAAAGCTTATGTATTCCTTGTTGAACCAAAGATCCACATTATGTTTATAGCACCACAAGTGCCCAAGTAGTGCTAGGAAATTGTCTATTTTGGTGAGCGCCAAGACTTTGAAGTCCCCAGTAAACTTAGCTCCTTGAATGGTGATAGCTACATCCTTTAAGACACTGATGGGCATTGCCTTCATTCTGTTTGCCATATACAACACATTCTAAGATGACTATAATGCAGGACTTCCCATCGATGTGAAACATCCAAGGTGAGAATATTGACCTTCGTGCTCGTGTCAATGTGGATATTACTAAGGAGCCATCCATCCACAACCACATTTAACGTGATCTCCTTATCATAGTCAAGGATGTGAGGGGGAAGGTTTGCATGCAATCCCCGCCTCTCGTGCTCTTCCCGATGCATGGTACCTTATCTCTCAACCATGCTCCTAGCAAGGGAATAATATTCTCTTACCTTATCATTTTACATGCTTCCCGACCTCATCCAGTCATCTTTTGGCGCATCGACGTTCCTTCTTCACTCCTCCCTACGGACCGCTCCTTTAGACATTAATCGTATTTATCCTTGTAAACTCGAATGACATCCATGGTATCTTAATATACCTCCTTTTGATGCGTAGGGTCTGGGTACTTCCCATGTACCACTTCTTCCCTTGAAACCAGGTTCTTTTGCCTTGGCATTTCCTTTGCGCGTGTGGCCTCTGCTCTTGTTGTTACCATAATAGGTTCTAATCCTACATCACATGTTACCCGTGGCATCCATTGTGTGTTAGCCTTCTTAATGCTTACCATTACAGTGCCCTTGTCTTTCTAGTCTTTGCTGATTCATGTGCTCAAACAACTCAGGGCACTCCTCATACTTGTGTTTCTTCCCGCACCATGAGCACTGCAATAGGTCTGGGCACTCTCATTTATAATGCTTTGTAGACCCACAATTAAAATAGGTTCCACGTGGGAACTCACTTCTTCCTCCTCCGTGGTTACCACGACCATGGAATCCTCTGCAAAATCCCCTTCCGTGCATGCCTCCATATGCACGCTCCTCATAACAAAGTGATCATCACCTTTAGAACTACTGACAATGCTGGTCGACATACCCCATGATCAATGGCCTCATGGATCTGATCAATAAGCCTATAATCCTTAGTGTCATGGGTTGTAGAGGTGCATATATTATAGTAGCAAGACACATTCTTCCAAATTGTGCACTATAACAAGGGGCATCTAGTTGCATCATGATCCCCATGAAAATTTCACGATCTATTGTTATGGCGTGTACTACCCCCAAAAAAACCATTGAGCATCTTGTGAAGAATGAATTTCATATGGCAGAGGGTTTTGAGCCACGCATCATACTCCCGCATAGTCTCTCGCCATTCCCTATTGAATCTCCTTCGAGGTCCGATGCTCTTTTGTTCAAACTCAAGGATGTGGAATTTTGCCAAAAGGCATTCTTTAAAGTAGTATAGTCCACCACCATTTGATGAGTATCATATTTCCTATACTAGCTATGTGCGTGCCCTTGCAAGGTTGTTACAAACTGACTAGCCTTCTGCTCCGGGGTTGTGATCCCCTTCACTTGCCATAACAGCTCACACTTGTGAACATGTTCTGCACCATCTTCAATACCTATATAATATGGAAAATGCAAATACATTCAAAGAAAACTTGAGGAGGTTTTAGGGTCCTTATCCTCTTGAGCCAGAGCCTTGGTTCCCTCTAGTGTTTCAAACGCCACTGGATCCACTAGATCCACTAGGTCCTATGCCTCTTGAGCCACCAGACCCACCAGATCCACCATGTCCTATTCCTCCTGACCCACCAGATCCACCAGGTCCACTAAGTCCTATAGTGGTCATGCCAAAGGACCCCAAAGTTCTAGTGAACTACGTACCCACTGGGCCCGTGATAATGCCCCACTACCACTAGTGTACCTTGTACCACTCCTAGACACGAGACCAAAGGCTTGTATAATTTCTCCTTGTCCAAAAATTCCTTCGAATACTGGAATATGCATAGCCATAGAAGTGGGAAATGAAAAATTATATCTCCTAGGCAAAAATTTGTCACTTCCATTGACACCAACCGGGTCGGCCGATACTCCTTCCTTGATCGGAAAACCAAGCGCCTGTGGTTTGGTCACTAGGTGGGTTCGATACGCACCAATGAATCTTCTCTCTCCATGCAACAAAATCTCATCATAATCCAAAGGGGTCTCTCTTACACACTTTCCAAGATGGGCTAGCACAGACTACTTAGGTTCCACATCCTCCGTGTGAACCTTAACTTCCTCCCCCGCAATGTCGACTCCATAGATCCATCACACTTACAACCTTGTGTTGTCTAGTAATCTCCCTTTCATGTGCTTCACTATACTTGAGTCATCTCTCCTCCCTTTCTTTCTCCATCGTAATATCTGCCATCTTCCTCCACCCTAGCTTCCTTTCCCAGTTTCGAATAGTTTAGCTGGCCATTAGAAATGCCTCTAAACTCAAGGTAATAATCAAGATCTTCATTGCTCAGAGGAATAACACATAGAAATGATCCTCTGGGCTCCCGCAGAAACTCAAACTTAGCAACTTTCTAGATAAGAATATGTAGAAATAACATACTCCAGAGTGTAGCTAGCCAGTACTCCTTTCCACCAATGATCCACAACACGATTCCACGTCGATTTACATCTTACTGACCTCTTGTAATCTTCTTGGGTCCACACGTGTGATCTATAATACCAACTTGATCTAGACGTATATGCTAAGAGCCATTCATACAGTTCTACCGAGAAGAAATAGAATTTTTTTTCATACAAATCATGGTAGAGGTTCTCTTCTTACCATTTACGTGCGTCAAACTTAGGTCCAGTGCTGAATCTCTAAGAAAATTCATCCTCCATGCTTTTGAACCATGATTCAACACTTTCCAAGGTTAAACGCTCTGTCATCACTTATTACACATATCATGACGTATTCCATTTCCCACTACAACTTCAAAAAGAGGTCTTGAAATCAGAACCAATATGTAGTCATTTTTACGCCCATCACAAAGGAAATAAATCCCATGTGCGCTGTCCTATCACCTAGTGGGCACTAGGCACTCACCGAGGCACATGCGGGCTCTGAGTCTCTCTTTTATGTGAGTTAAGTGGGAAACCATCATATATGTCAAGAACTTAATGAATAAAGGTGGAAATGAGACATACAATCATCATAGGGCTCAGGACAACCTCGAGACAAATGTATTCATTCCAAATAGAGGTTACTTATAGATAATAGATAAAACTACAACATAAAGGAAAATACATAAGGATTTACATCTAGATAGAAATGAAAAGATATAAATACGAACTGAATCAATTACATTCATACTCATTCATGTTTGTAACCTTATTACATTCAATGGATCCATTAGACTACCACAACTTGATCATAATGAAGTCATACATAATAACAGGGATAATGTCCTTCATTCATACAAAGAAAAATTTATATCCCACCCCCTTAATACAATACTCTCTTATATAGCCTCTATCCAATCCCACAAAGTTCCCATAGTATTTTCAGAGCTTCACTCTCTCTATTCCCCTCCTTTTCTATCGATCTATATCTATTTCTCCTGTGGGCGCTACATATATAGGCATCCCAAAGTGCCAAATCATCCTTCGCGGCCTCAAATCAAAGGCGCTAAGTGTCCGAATGTGGTCTTCCATGGGACCATGCTCCTCTAGGCCCAAGCTCTCCTTTTTTCCATGATTTCTTCTAGAACCTTCTATCGCTAAGAATATTCCTTTCATGGGCATCACGTTTCCAGACTGGCACCTTATCCACTTTGCATGTGTAGTCAGGTCATGATTTTCTTGTGTCCTACCTGAATGCCTAATATAGCTAAGTCCTGAAACCTTAGCTCTGTCACATGTGTGCCACATGTTTTCTTAAATCCTTCCTTAAACCCTATCCTACACACCTTCTCTTTGCACACTCTTCTTGAACTAGTCCTTATGCGCCTACGTGCCTTTTTGTACTTAGCCAATGTATTTTGGGGTCCCAGCATAGAACCCCTAAAATATCTTAAACGTATCAACCTACTCAATCGAGAGGATTCTATTCCACCTACATCTTCTCTTGTAAACACTATCCCTACTTCCATCGGTTTTACCAATGGAATACCCATCCAATCATCACAATCTACCAACATTCACACTTCTTGTATGCTCTAACAATAAACAAATTTAATCCAACCTCAAACATCCTATCAAACATCTCCTCCATATTTAACACACCAAGATTCCTTATATCCTTATCCATCCACTCCTTGTATTGTGCACCCAAGGCCATCCAATACTTATCCTACACCCACACCAACCATAACTACAACCCCATACCTATCACATCAATTACCGCCACTCCTCAAACATCTAACATGATCGATATCTCGTGCTTTTCTCCTTCTAGCCCCATCTATGAATACTTTCACTATAACTCTGGTTCTCAATCATGTCAACCAGAGGGTCCTACTAGAGAGCTCGGGTGCATATGGAGAGCTCTACAAAAAGGCTAGAAGCCTTAGAAGCTGATATGAAGCTGTTGAAGGATGAGGTTAAGAACTTGGCAAAACAGAAAGGTAAGAGGAAGAAGGAGGAGGAGGTGGCTATTGATAACAGCCAGATTGAAGATATCTACAAGAAGCTGAACTCCTTAGACTCCCATTTAGGGAAGGCCAAGACTCGTCATGATTATAATATGGCCATTTTTAGTGTGATTGAAGAGTTCATTGAGCAGCATGTTTGAAGTGTCTCCAATCTCAGCGGAGTTCCGACAACACTTTGGGGCACTGATAAGGAAAGCAAAAGGACCATTGATCAGCTGGATAAGACTGACACTGCCCACATGACAACTTTGGCAATGTTCAAATCCTAGCAGAACATCAAATCCAACATCGACAAAGCTGCCAAGAAGTAATTGTAGGTGCTTTAGCTGCTCTTATATGTTTTTTTTGCTATTTTTTTGTGGTCTCTTTGCTGCTTTATTGCAGAGTTTTTGCTGTTTTTGTCTTGATGGGGTAGCTATTTTTGGCTACTTTGGGCTTCATTGTCACACTTGGATTCTGATCCTTTTTATTCTGGTTTTAATTCCTATTCTGGCTCCTAGGCCCTCTTTTGTTCACAAGGGTATAGTCCCTTTCAAAAAACTATTTGCCAATAATAATAATAAAAAAACTAGAGGGTCCTACTCTATCTCTTGTCACCTTATACCAATGCCATCCCTACTTCATCTACCACACTTTATGTACCTCAACAATCTCAGCCATCCTACTATGGCCCTAATTCCCAATATTACATAATACCCCAACCAATTCAATCTCCAATCATGAACATCTTCAAACAAACCTTCCCAAATCCACCATCGATGATTCATTTCTACCTTCCACACCATACAATTTTGATCCTTATTCAATTAATATTATACATCAAACACCTCTTTCAGTACCCATACCCACATCTACCATTACCTCATCATCCACATCTATTCTATCCTTACCCATAATACCATCCATAGATCCAATCCCAGTTCCTGCACCTACCACATCAATCATTGAGACCACATCCACATCGTCCTCCCCTCCTACATCATTTGAAGAACCTTTGAAAGCAATTAAAATTATGAAAAATTCAAATGATCCTTATACCTCATCAATGCAATCGAGTTAATCTTCATTTTCTATGGATTCCATCAAACAAATGCTGCTTCCTATGTCTATACCAATACCACCTTGGTGGAAATTGTTGTCGTTCTTCCTAAGGATGCAACCCCACAAATAAAATCTACAACCATTAATACATCACCTCAAAAATACCTTATACATTCCTATAAGGAAATTGATATTCCTTCCTCTAAACAATCCAACATGACAACCCTTTCATCAAGAACATTTCATCAACTAAAACCAAAATCATTCAACACTATGGAATTTACCAATACCAAAACTGAATTCGGACCATCAAGACATCAACATGCTCAAACGTTATCCTCAACATCTAGCTTATCCTAGACATCCACTTATCCTAATTCTTTGGTTGGATCATGTACAAAGGTCTTCCGACACTTGTTACAAATTTCTGCAATCATGCTTCCACCTATTAGGGCCTTTGACCCAAATAGAAAGAAGCCATCATGGTTTAATTCCAACCTCATCTGCACATATCATCATACCCTTGGACACAATATTGAACATTATAGAGCACTTCAAGCCATTGTTCATAACTTCATTAAGGAAGGATACCTCCTTCCCAAACCAAACCAATCTCTTCCTTCCACTTCAACATCCACACCTTTGACTTCATCTATCCAAATGAAAAATTCCCCTCATTCTTCACAAACTTTCATAGCCATTTCGATTCCAAATTATGATTCTTCTAAAGAGGATCCTTCATTGTCCATCAAAGTTGTTTGAGTAACCACTCGGTCTGGTCCACATGACCCTGAATCATCAACCAACACTAAAACTAAAACCAAAACACCAAAACCTCAAAGCAATCCACCCCCATCCTCAACATCCAAATCAGCTCATACATCAACATCCCAAACATCCACATCCAAATCCAAGTCTAAGACTTCCAAAGAAAGGACATCTCATAACGATAAATCCAAATCCAAACAATCCAATCCTCCAACCAAATTTGATTTGTCTTCCAAGACACCTAATTTACCCATCCAATCTACATCCACACCTAAATCCCAATCCAAACAATCCAATCCTCCAACCAAATTTGATTTGTCTTCCAAGACACCTAATTTACCCATCCAATCTACATCCATACCTAAATCCAAGCCAAAACATTATCTTAAAACCCATAAGAGTTATCTTCCTTTTGACACTTCGATTTGGTCTTACATAGATATCGTTCGAAATCTAACTCAAATATATGCCATCAAACTTCCCTCTGTCAAATATTTTAATCCAAATAGTCCCAAACCTTCATGGTTTAATCTCAATCAAGTTTACATTTATCATCGTACTCTAGGTCATGACATTAAGCATTGTAAGGCCTTTCAGACTATAGTCCATAATATTATTGAGAAAGATGATTTCCTCATTCATGGGAACCATTCTTCTCCATCCACCATAACCAATCCAAATCCAATTCCTACATCCCCATCCACCAAAATTACTAAATCTTATCCTTCATCCACATCATCCCTTACCATTCCTCCTAAAGAGGTTCCTCCCTTTTTTATTGATACTTTTGGTTTTGTTAATCAACCTTGTGATCCTCGACCATCTATCCAATCCAAGTCACCAAAATTACTAAATCTCATCCTTCATCCACATCATCCCTTACCATTCCTCCTAAAGAGGGTCCTCCCTTTTTTATTGATACTGTTGGTTTTGTTAATCAACCTTGTGATCCTCGACCATCTATCCAATCCAAGTTCAAGACGATCTCATCTAAAATATTTTGACATCCATTAACTCATCCACATATAATTTTCCCAATGTGACATAATATCTTCTGCTAGGGGAGCACCTTCCCTTCATTATTGATCCTCTCATCCATGCATCCTATCCACATCAATGCATATTTCTATCCATCCAACACTTCCTTTGACGCTAGGGAAATTCATTCTAGAATGGTCTCTTTCTTTGCAAATTAGTTCCTTTTTGACATTTTTTTATTTACCACATCCGAATCCATCTCACCATATCATCTTGTTTCAAATACCAAGTGTTGTGGCCATATTTTTCCCTCCTTTAGGGGACCATTCATCTTTTATCAAAATCCACCTTTGTGGTCATACTTGTCCCTCCCTTGGGGGACCATTTAATCGTCTCATTGGGGATGCATAGTTTCACTTCCTCAAGAGTTTAATTTATCTCTCATTTATCTCATCCAATTTATCATCTTATCTTATATTAAGTCCACCCCGGTGGCCTTTTTTTGTCTTGTCAAGGATGCACACTTTTCTCACTTCCTTACTTCTTAAAGGTGGCACATAGTTTTTATCTCCTCTCATCTTGTACATCCCATCTACTTGTCTCGTTAGGGACGCATATTTTCACTTCCTTAAGGGTAGTGCATAATTATATCTTCATTCATCTATCACATCATATCCCATCCTATCAAGTTGTCATCCTATCTCAAATGTGACTTTAATTAGGACATCATGTGGAAATTTTTCCCTCCCTTGGTGGTAAGCCAAAAGTGAAGCCACTTAACACTTTGCGTGTGTGACCATTCTCATGTTATCACATTTTACAAGACTCTCAAGTAATATCTTTAGATCATTCCTCCATATTAGTCTCTTCCATATCTCATCATGATGATTTGGAATTATGTGGTCTTCTGTCACTTCCTAGATATGACCTTAAATATGGGCACCATGACTTTGCCCATAACATATTCCTTATGGATAGGTTCTCCCTTTTGGTCGAACTCCGTAATCATCACATCCATCACCTTCTTGTTCACCTATCAAAACCATGCAAAGGGTATAGGGATGTCTATTGTACATTATTTACCACCTCATAAGTGGTCTAATTAGCTATTCCTAGCTCTCCCCCATGTAAATTTGAAATTCATGGATGCTCAAATCAAAATCAAAGTTATAAAAATAGATTGATCCCTCGAAGGATAGCTATTCATGTAAAATAAGAAAATAAAAAATGTAAATCAAAATCAAAGTCAAAAGTAAATCAAAATAAATAGACTGATCCCTTGAAGAACAAATATCATGTATTATTCTTGTCATCCACGTATTTTGTATAAAGTATGCCATAACCTTAAAGGATGGCTACTCCTTATGACATTTGAAGGCTTCCCGCATTGATCAGCCTTCCATTTTATTAGCATCCTAAGAAATATTCCCATATTGATTAGATTTCTTTCAGCAAACTTACCACATTGTTTAGTTTTCTCTTTCCCCTTCCTAGAGCTGGGGCATAGCTTTAGGAAAAACCAATTTTGGAGAACCCTCTTCCCACGTACAAGTTACATCTCAAACCACTTTTTCATGTTGACATTAAGTCTATGATTTTACTCCATCTGTTATCTCCTCACGATCTTTGGTATGGATAACTATCGTTGGCTGCATACTAACATTTATTTTGGTCGTATGTACCTTGCGTCACTTGATCCCCCTCTTATTTACCTCTAATGTAGTTGGAGGCATATTTTCCTCGTATGTTCCTTGATATGATGTAGTGTCATTTATACGCATAGATCACCATTGTTAAGTCACATTTATCTCTTATCTCATCCAAATCCAATATGAAATTTCGTCTAATATTATTGATCCATTTAATCTTATCCAATTTATCTCATCTTAAGTCCAATTTTGTGGTCATCTTTGTGTTCCCTCTTGGGGAACCATATCTCACATTTTGCTATCTCACCTTTTGGGCCATATTTGTGTCCTTTTTGGGCACCATTACTTTCATCTATCTATCCTCATTTTCTTTAAAAGCCCTACCAAGAACCTATCCTCCTTTGGCATTTTACATAACAATCCTATCTAATCCACGTAAAAAGTCCTATTTTGAGGTCATATTCATCATCCCCTTTGGGTATTACATTCATTATATCAAGTCCACTCTTGTGAACTTATTCGTGCCCATCCTTAGGGAACCATTATTTTTCATCAAAGTCCACCTTTTTGGACATGCCTTTCCCCTCTCGGGGAATACTTTTTCCTTTTTTACCTTTGCGGTCATACCTTTACCCACTTGGGGCATATTTGAATTTTTCTCATACTTTCCCCCTTTGGGGAATATTAATTCATCACTCGCTCTTTAATTTTTCTTCTCAACCATTTTTCATGTCCCATTGGGCACCATAATTTTTATTCTCGGATGTATACATTTCACTTGATTCCTTGTGTATGAAGGATTTCACATACTTTCACATATAGTTGTGCATAATTTGATGAATTTATTATGACCCGTTGGTCATCCCACTGCATCCATATTGCATTGATCTTCACCCACTCACTAGTCCGTAGAACATTGTTGTCTGTCGTATTAAGACCACAATCCTCCCCTACCGATGTGATATTGGAGTCACGCCATAGTTTTCCATCATTATTGTGATCCTTTTTTCCTAGGGCATCTTGCCTTGGTAATCATTTTACCCATCTTTTCTTCACCCACCCGCCCTTTTTCATCTACCTTTTCAAATGCGTCATTGATTTTCCTTGATGTCATCGATCCCCTGTTTGAGGGGGAGCTCATCATCAATTATTTTTATCCTTATCCAACTCTCATCATTTTTGTCTCATGGATTACTAGGCCAAACCACTCAACAAAAGGGGGAAAACGTAGACACCTAAATTCGGTACCTACCCCGCATCACCCGTGTGCACATACTCATTTTAATCCATGCCCACCTTATTATCACATCACTTATTAATCTTCATTAATTAACATTAATTAATTAATCCCTATTAAGTAACTAATAAATTAATTATCCATCCACTTCCCCTAACCAACCTTCTAATTAGGATGATTTTATCCTACACATAAATCCCTTGATTTTATAGCTTTTATCTTATGTATTTTTATGACCTAACTACCCATATCTCATCCCTTGATTTCCTAATGCTTTAAATAACTTACCTAGTATTTAAAATTATCAAATCTTGACCAAAATAAAAAATCATGCCCATTGGGGAAAATTTCCCCATAATTGGCGACAACCCATTGATACCACCTTTGACCTTATAAAGCAAAGTTCTTTCCTTCCTTTCAAGGGGAGGTACATGCACATATATGAGTTTTCCTACAACCTGTGAACATTTCCTTGTGCCTGAGCATCCATACAACAACTATAGAAATCCTGGAGCTCCTTTTAACTTGATTGCATCAATCACAAACCCTTTTTCATGAGATTATTGCCATCCTTATATTATTCTATTTAGTTATTATCATATTATTGTTATCTTGTCAGGTCTAACATCTTGTAGGTTTGGTATCTGTCGGAATCCCATTATCAACCTTCTCTTTTAGTTTCTCTACTTGTAGGTCACTTATCAAATCCATTTTCCTTTAGTTTGACGTATCTTGTTATGGTTTACTGTTAGGATAAAATATTATTATCCTAACATTAATTATGCATAGTTTAATTATTTAATTAATTTTATTAATTAAATAATAATGGTTCATAAACCATATTTGTCTTTTATACATGTTGTTATATTGTTTTGAACAATATATTTGTATTTATTCATTTGTGCTTCCCGGATGTTATTGGAAGCCTGTATATTTAGGAATTTGGTGCACACTGCAACTCAATCTTCCGTGTGTATTTGGGTCGTGCAATATCTATAAATATTGCAGCCCATTCTCTGTAATGGTTGATTGATTGAGATTAATAAAATTGATCAGGCTTCCGTCCCTATTTCTCAATATTCATTTGGTACCGAGTGAATTGAAACTCCCGCAAGGTTGGAGAAGGTTGCGAAGAAGGAGAATTCGTGGAGAAGAAATCTGCAATAGAAGAAGAGCTAGTCTTGCTCCCGCAGCCTTCCCAAAACCCCCGTAAACCCACAACCTCTGTTCGGGCCGGTGTTTGGAACACAATTTTTTTTTTTGCCTGGTGCACTCAAGCACTGTAAAATTTATTGCGAGTATAAAGAATTTTTTTTTTTACCCCATTATGGGTTTTATCTCTAAATTAGAGAAGAAATATAGCTCTGTTATTGTTAGTATACCTTTGCATTTGGAGGATCGTGTTACTATTTTGCAGTGAGTTGTGCCGAGTCAAAACGACTCCATATAGGCGCAGATCGTAGAGAGGGCGGCGTGTGTATAAGCCCAAAGGCACAAAGCGAGAGGGGCGATCGTTGAAAGAGGCGTGGAAACTCTATTTGGACATGCACATGCTCCACGCACCGCCAAAGACTCCACGCACTGCCATCCACATCTTCATTGTCCACACAACCTGCCATATTCCACGCACCTACACATAAGAAAGTGGCCAAAGCAAATCATACAAAAGCAAACAAAATAGGATATAAGCGCGGCCAAAGCAAAACGACATAAAGCAAAGGAAAACAGTGGTGGAGAAGCGGCCTGCACACAAAAAAATACGGAAGGAGTGGCCTGCACACAAGCAAAAAATAGTGGAAGAGTATTTAAAAAAAGCGGCCAAAGCTATAGTCATCCTCCACGCAGACCTGTAGAGCAAAAACAACGATCAAAAGGAGTCAAAACCTTGCAAATGGCGGCCATAGGGGAATATATCACAATACAAAGGCGTGGAAATTAAAAAAATGTCTCGATCCATTTTCTATGCATAAGGAAACCCTAAAAATGCCTCTCACCAGCATGTGACACGTGGAGCATCTACCAGGTCGCATTTTCAAAAAGGTAAGTCGATTCTACCATTCATTAAATACAAATTTGTTCATTTCCATACCAAGTGCCCTTAAGTGGCCAAGTTGGATAGAAGGAAAGCCTTAGAAGTGGGAGGTGCATGGTTCAAATCCCACCCCAAATTCACCTTTTTCATTTGGCGTATTTTTTGGCGGACTTGCTAAATTTAGCAGATTTTTTGAATTTAGTTATAACTAACTAAATTTAGCGGAGAAATCCCTAAGTTAGGGTAAATTTTTTTTTTCTCCCATTTGGTCTGTTTTTTCATTTCGGACATTTTTTGCAAAGGGAGACCCATCTAAAAATTGCATCTTCAGCTTCTTTTTTGCAATTTCTAGCATTTTGGGTCGTATTGGGCTGGGAGGCCACTAGGGCCCGTGAAATAGAAATTTTTTGCTTGCCATTCAAATTGTCCAGTTTTTTTGAATGTAAATTGTATATTGCTGCATATTGTACTAATTTGCAGAGTTGCCATAGTCAATGCAAACTTTGTGCAGAATCGCCAAAAGCTCGCGTAATTGTAATCAAAAACAAAAAATTAGTTTCAGAACACTCACGAGATCCTAGATCTCATTCGCAGTGTGTTCGGTATATAAAGTGCCTCGGGAAGCACTTACGGGTAAAGCCATCATGACTACTACTGCACTTAATGCCTAATATAGCTGCAATAACGTCGTCCGGACATCGTCCCTATAAATCGACGGGAGTAATAAGGTCACAGTGCACACACTATGAACCATCCCATCCGTCTGTGAACGATTGCAAGACATAAATCCGGACTGAGAAATTATCCAAGTATATAGCAAAGTTACGTGTGTGTATGAGGATATTTCTTTGAGCCGGTGTCAATAATCACACAAACCCCATCAGTACTGTCTTGGTACCACGTATTGAATTCTTTCACGTACGTTAACGCCTCTTTCACGTACCGCCGGGTATATAGAAAGGGCGAGCTTCTTCCATGTACTGATGGGTATATTGGAAGGGCACGTATATAGAAAGGTTTGGTATATCAGATTGATGGTATATAGATTGGGAGACCTAATACCTGGAGTGATAAGAGCCAAACCCTATCAGTGATCTCTGCAAAATGGGCACCAATGCCCCCAAATTTTTTCTTCCGGATTCACAATTGCTCAGAGGAAGCAACTATGCTGCATGGAAGACAAAAATAAAGACACAACTTGAGTTTGAAGAAATCTGGCTTGTTGTGACTGGTACTCTAACCAGATCACCAACTGATGCAACACAACAACGACAGTTTGATAGAGTAGATCGAAAGCGTAACTCATCATCTTTTTTTTTGGAGTGTCCGATGATGTGCAAGCCCACATTCGAGATGCCACAACAACAAAAGAAGCATGGGATAAGCTGAGCACAATATATGAGGCCAAGAACAAGAATGTCATACTAAATTTACAGAGTCAGTTACATACATTGAAGTTCAAGCAAGAATGAGAAAATTGAAGCTTTCCTAAGAAGAGTTGCAGAGTTGAGGGCTTCACTTCTAGCCCTAGGAGAAGAGGTCAAAGATGAATCTCTCGTTCCCATTGTTCTGAGAGCTCTCCCTTCTTCTTACCGCATTTTTGTCACAACTCTAAACTTGTCAGATATGACAATTAGTTTTGACAAGCTAGTAAACCTGCTGCAACAAGAGGAAGCAATGCACAATAAGGATGATGAAGAGGAGCAGGCACTGTCTTCACATCAAAAATGGAAAGGAAAAGGTAAAGGAAAACCTAAATCCTATCAAAATTCCCAACATCAGAATCAGTATCATGGGGACAATCAACAGAAGAAGCGATGTCCAATTTGCAAAAGAGGACATGACTTACAAGATTGTTGGTATAACACTTATAAGAAAGGTTCATCAAGTAACTTTGGACCACAACAACAACAATCTTACAAGGGACATTCTAACAACTATCACGGGTAGAAAAATGGGAACTGGAAAAGAAGACCCCACCAACAAGGTAATATTGCTGAGCAACAAGAACAATCAGACAATGAAGACTTCTTGTTCACGGCTCGATCAAGTGAACAATCCATGTCATCTAGTGATGTCTGGTATGTTGATTCGGGAGCCACTCGACACTTGACTAGCCACAGAGACTGGTTTATTTCAATGAGGGACACACCGTCAAAAAATCATGTTTCGTTGGGAGATGATTCTTCATATACAATTCAGGGGATTGGAAACATTTCTCTACCCCTTGGTTCACGCAAATGCAAACTATCAGATGTTCTATATGTCCCTAGGTTGACAAAGAATCTTCTTTCGGTCAGTCAACTCCTAGATCACAACCTGAAAATTGACTTTGATAGTCAATCCGGCAAGAAAATGTGTTTGATTCGAGATAAATCCAGAGGCTTGAAAATAATTGCAAAAGCCTCAAATGTGGGACGTATGTTTCAACTTGATTTCATTCACAAAGATGATCAAGCACTTGTGGCTAAAAACTCCACCTCAGCCCAGTTGTGGCATCGGAGATTTGGTCATGTAAGTTTCAAATATCTCGAAAAAATTTGCCGGTGTAATATGGTACATGGGCTACCATCTCTTCAGAAGGATACAGACAAGTGTCCTCACTACTTAGCAGGAAAACAACACAGAGTTTCATTCCAGAGGAGTACATTTCGAGCTCATGGTAAACTTGACCTGGTTCATACCGATCTTTGCGGTCCACTGCAGCCAAGTCATTCTGGGTTCCAGTACTTCATGCTTTGTGTTGATGACTATTCACGGAAAATGTGGATTTTTTTTCTTCACAAGAAAAGTGAAGCATTTGAAACCTTCAAAAAGTTCAAAGTAGCAGTTGAGAAAGAAACTGGTCGTCACATCAGAACTCTCCACTCAGATCGAGGGGGAATTCACCAGTGATGAGTTTAGAGACTACCTACAAACTCACGGGATTCGTTGACAAATGCCTCCTCCACACACACCGCAGCAAAATGGTGTTGTTGAGAGAAGAAATCGTACTATCATGGAAATGGTGCGATGCATGATTGATGATTCCAGACTTGCAAAGACATTTTGGGTGAAGCAGCAAAAAAACAACAATGTATTTGTTGAATAGAGTGCCCACAACTGCTCTTGATGGAATTACACCACAAGAAGCATGGTCAAAAAGGAAACCATCCATTGTACACCTCAGAGTATTCGGGTGCAAAGCAAGCATGCACATACCCAAATAGAACAGAAAGAAATTGGACATGAAGTCACAAAATGTCATCTTCATTGGATACAATGAAGAGACTCTTGGGTATAGATTGATGGATCCTAAGACCAGAAAAGTCTACACAAGCAGAGATGTTGAGTTTTTTGAGAAGAAGGAAGCAGAGGCTCCTCCTCCTGACTCACATGATGTAGACATTCCACTAGTTATAAAAAGAAGATGATGTTCCCTCAGATAATGAAAGTGATGATGGGGATGATGGTGGTGATATGATAGAACCACGACCCATGGGAATAGCTCAGTGTATGCCCAAGTGGTGTACTAGCACGTTACGAGATGCAAGAATGGATGTTCCACTGGATACATCCACCCTCGGATCACGGACTGATAAAGCAAGGGCAGAAGTTAACTTTGCTTTGATGAGTAGAGTTATTGAATCGAGATGAGCCCTCTACAGTACCCAAGAAGCCCTACGCTTAAAAGCTTGGAAAGATGCCATGGATTCTCGAATATCAATCGTGATGAAGAATAACACTTGGCAGCTTGTTGATCTTCCACTGGGAAGAAACCCATTGGGTGCAGATGGATATTCAAAACTAAGTAAAAAGCAGATGGGACGGTGGACAAGCACAAAGCAAGACTTTTAGCAAAGGTGTATGCATAAAAGGAGGCATTGACTATGAGGAGAAATTTTCTCCCACAGCTAAGATCAAAACGATCGGGATGATCTTTGCTCTAGCCTTTCGGTTTGGATGGAAAGTTCACCAAATGGACGTAAAAGTGCCTTCTTTGAATGGAGATTTATAAGAAGAAGTCTACATAACTCAACCTGAGGGATATGTTGTACCTGGTCAAGAAGAAAAGGTATGCAGACTCAAGAAATATCTGTATGGCCTCAAATAGGCACCCCGGGCATGGTACATCAAAATTGATGAGCATCTCGTACAACATGGATTTGTTAGAAATCCATACAATCCCAATCTCTACCTCAAAAAGCAAGGGGGGGAGATTGTGATTGTTGTAGTTTATGTCGATGATCTAGTCATCACTGGCAGTTTAGTGAAGATGATTGATGAAATGAAGAAAGATCTTAAGCGATCATTTGACATGACAGATCTCAGGCTTATGCACTACTGTCTTGGACTAGAAGTATGGTAGAAAGAAAATCACATATTTGTTTCTCAGATGAAATATACCAAGACTACGCTCGAGAAGTTTAGGATGATGGATTGCACACCAATTGTTACACCTATGGAGAATAGATTACGCTTATCTCGTCGATCCATCTCCCGAGGTAAGTGCCACTCTCTATCGCCAGGCCTGATTGGGAGTCTCATTTACCTTACCTACACTAGACCAGATATCGCCTTGCAATGAGCTATCTATCCAGGTTCATGCAGGAACCCAAAGTTTGTCATTGGAAAGCAGCAAAGTGAATTTTGAGATATCTCAAAGGATCAGTGGATCTTGGTCTAGAATACAAGAAGAATGAAAACTTCTTCTTGATTGGATATTCGGATTCAGATCATGCAGGTAACATTGATGATAGAAAATCCACTTCCGGATTTGTATTCTTTATGGGATCTGGACCAATATCATGGGGAAGTAAGAAACAACACTTTGTTTCTCGCTCTTCCACAGAAACCGAGTATCGTTCTGCAGGAGAAGATATCTGTGAAGCGATTTGGCTACATCGCATACTGGAAGGACTTGGAATACCACAGGACAAACCGACTACCATGTATGTTGACAATGAAGGTGTACTCAAACTTGTTCACAATCCAGTTTTTCACGAAAGAACAAAGCACATTGAGGTTTAGGTTCATTTCATACGCGAACATGTGTTGAAGCACAACATCCAACTTCAATTTTGTCCAACTGCTGAACAACAAGCAAATATTTTCACAAAGTCACTTGCACGTGATAAGTTCGAGTTGTTCAGAGAGTTCCTCTCCTCATCTCTTCAGATAATGCACAATTAAGGGGGGGAATGTTAGGATAAAATATTATTATCCTAACATTAATTATGCATAGTTTAATTATTTAATTAATTTTATTAATTAAATAATAATGGTTAATAAACCATATTTGTCTTTTATACATGCTGTTATATTGTTTTAAACAATATATTTGTATTTATTCATTTGTGCTTCCCGGATGTTATTGGAAGCTTGTGCATTTTGGAATTTGGTTGCACCTGTGCAACTTAATCTCCCGTGTGTATTTGGCTGTGCAATATCTATAAATATTGCAGCCCATTCTCTCGTAAAGTTGATTGATTGAGATTAATAAAATTGATCGGGCTTTCGTCCCTGTTTCTTAATCTTCGATTTCCATCGCCCACCCTTGTCACCATTGACCAATATCCCGATCCTTAATATACCTCTTTTCGATCTCAGTTTCCTACCATTATTTTTTGTTTTTTTTCCTCAAGCCACTTTCTACAGTCATTTCCAACATCCACAGGGCTATGCAACATCCAGTTCAGATTCAGACATCTTCAGGTCTACATATTCTCTTATAGTCCAACTTCATCCACTCAAGTTTCCATTGACCTACCTCTATACAATCTGATTCGGTGTCGACCGAGTCAGGTACCATTTAATTTATGTTCATTTATATTAGATTTGTATGTGCCTTACATTTTTGTATTTCCAATTTCTGCGTGCCTCATTTTCTCGCATTATATCCAATTTATCGTTATTAATTTTGTCATATTTTATCTAAACATGGGGGTTGACATCCGCCAAGGAAGTTAATGCTTCTTGGAGCTGGCTTTGTTTGGGAAACCCCTGCATATCCCATCTAATACAATCTCTTTCTTAAAAATTCTTATATGTAGGTTTTATTTGATTTGTAATAGCGAGGATCAATCACTTTAGCACCCGTATCCATCACATTGCATGGAGATAACATAAACCCTCCATTATTTCGAGTTTTTACTTTCTTTAGTAGCAAACTCATTAATTTGATTAACAAATGAGAAAATACTACAACAAAACTACCATTCCATACATGTTATCTCACTTGGTAGAAGGAGGAGTCCTCTATATTGTTCACGTACATCCTCACCCCGACATTACATTTGTTGGCGTATACATTGTTAAACCCCGCTAATTTTAGAGTTTTTAGTATTTCAAGATAATATCAATGAACCAAAATTCACCTCAAACAATCGAGTCTTACTTTCATATTATTTTACCATTGTCTACTACTAATTATTTTAAATTTTAAACAAATCAATGATTCTTTATGTATAATCACTTAATTTACTTTTATCTTAATTACGAATGTAAAATGGGCTAGGCAAAATAAACACGAGAAAATTTCAAGAAAAAAGAGAAAGATAAACAAAGTAAACTAGAAAAACATGAAAATGCGAAGGAAATTCATTATAAGAAAGTAGTAAAATGCATAAAATAAGCTAAAATACTTTGCTATATCTATTCTATTGGGACTTGAGATGGAGCAACAGAGAAATAATGCTTCAAGAATGTCCTATTGATTGACAATATCATTTCTTTTTGTTGCATATATTTCAATTCGAAGGTGTTCGCCTAGAATCTCAACAATTTGATAAGGCCCAATCCATAGTGGTACAAACTTGCTATGTTGTCCTTTATTTTTGTGGGATTTTTCCCATAATATCACACAATATGAAATTATGAATGTTTGTATCTTGGCCATTTTTTCAAACCATCTATTGAAAATGTCTTAGTGTTGAATGAAATTTGGAATTCCATGTCTCTTGCATCCTCCATTCGTAAAATGTTTAAGATTCTAGCTTTAGTATCACTTTCTCCCTCCATAAATTCTTACATAAACTCATTAATAGGTAGCTTAGAGTGATTGAGAATAATGGATGTTGTCTATATACTAGTAGGAATGGACAAGTTTTTAAATCTTGCTTGTATCTGGTTTTGTTAGCCCATAAAACATATTTTAACAACAAATTCCACTCTCATGGATTCTTCTCCATTGATTTTTTGATGGCATTGATACGATTCTTATTGGTAGATTCAACCACACCATTTCATTGTGGGTAATAGTTGGATGAAAAATTTATGACCACTTTGTTGTCATATATCCACTCTGTGAATTCAATAGAAGAAAATGCTGGTCCATTTTGTTACATATGAGTGAAAACAGGTAACCCAATATGATTATGATGCTTTCTTCAAGGAATTGAATAACATCAATGGCCTTGAAATTATTGGTGGATACCGCCTTATCCGACCTTGTACAATAATTAGTTATAGTCGATAAGAAATTATGCCCCTCAAGAGTTTGTGTTAATGACCCCAATGAAGTCCATACCCCATTGTGTAAAAGGCTTGCTTTTAATCACTTATTGGAGTGACACAACTAGTTTTTCTTATCTATTGGAATTTTTTTGACACTTTGGTGGTAAAGTTTTACATGGGTTTGGGTATCCTTAAAGATTGTCTACTAATAATAACAAACCTTATGAATTTTGTGGGAAGTTTCTCTCCTAAGGGATGACCATTTACCAAATTTTCATGCAAGTTATGCATTATGTCAGTAGCTTTCTTTTTAGAAACAAAAATTAAGTAAATGACCTCATAGTTCTTCCTATATATGATACTTCTTTTGATCATGAAATGAGAGGCCTCTAGTCTTAATTTTATCCTTTGTTCTCTTTTTAATTGAGGTGGGCATGTACCATGTAATAGATGGTGGATAATATGATCATACTATTCATTTCCTTGAATTTCCTTTTATCCACATGTAATATGTCAATCCTTGGGTTTGCATCAGTTATTAGTTTTATTGGGCCTTGAACTATGACCATCTTGACAAGCTTAATCTCTAAATCAAACTCTTGCAACTTTGTTATCTACTTACCCCTTCATTCACCCAATTCATTTTGTCCTAACATTAGGTTGATGGTTGGGTTTTCCATAATGGCATGCACTTTACTCCTGAGTATGTAATTGATAAAATTATTTACTTATTTTATCAGAGAAAAATCTTGTTTATCCATCATAGGATAATCAAGATGTGCACATTTCAAGTTAGTACTCATGAAGGTAATTGGATTTTAATTTCCTCTATTTTATGAGAGAGCACAATCTGCAATGGTTTTCTTAGAAGCGCATGAATATAAGTAAAAGTATCTAGAAAAATAAAGTGACCAGAACTAGTGCTTGAGTTTTTGCTTCTTTGATATCTTGAAAATATTTTGTAGCATCAATAGTCTATTCAATATTTGTGTTCATCTTCAACATGACATTCAAAGGTTTGATAATTTCTGCAAAACCATAGATGAACTTTCTTACAAAATTGATCTTACTAAAGAAAGATCTCATTTTTTTACTATTAGGGTGATCAATTTTTGAAATACTACTATTCCTATCATGGTCAATAGATATACCTTATAATTTACCTTTTGCTACACAAAATACACTCTTTTTGGAATTAGAGAGATGATATACCTTTTGTATCTTTCAAAGACCTTCTATAGATGTCCCATGTGGTCTAACTTTTCTTTGAAATAAAAATTAGATCATCCATGTAAAATATTATGCATTTACCATTTAAAATTTGGAAAGCATGATCCACGACCCTTTGGAATGTTTCCCCAACATTGATTAATCCAAATGGCATTATCTTATAAAAAAATGTTCCCCTTTTTATTGTGAAGGTATTATTCATCCTGAAATATTTGTCTACCATGATTATATCCTAAATATCCATCAAGAAAAGATGTCATCTTAGAACCACTTACTATTTGTACAACCTCATCAAGCAAAGGAAGAGGATGATTATCCTTTTTGGAGGCCATGTTTAAGTTTCTAAAGTCTACACATAATATAATCTCTCTATTATTTTTCCTAACAGAACTAAGTTAGCCACCCAAGTTGAGTGTCTAATGGGAAAGATTATCCCATAAACAAGAAACTTTTTTACTTTCATGTGAATTAAAGGCTATGAAATTGGGTTTACTGGTATTTTCTCTATCTAAAAGGTTTGTGGCATTATTTGAGCGGTATGTTATGAGCGATAAATATAGTGTCAAATACCTTGAAGTAATCGTAGGAATAGGCTATGAAGTCTTTATAACTCTTTAAGAGAGTTGTTATTTTTTTCTCTCATCATTTGAGAAATTCAAACCTATGCTAACTAACTTAGGATACTATTTAGTGCCAATATTTACCAGGTGTGAACCTTATCATTGGCCTTGGGCTTTGTAGTACTTATGATTTATTAGTTTGTGTAAAATAGTCTTTCTAGGGATACTATCCCTTTAGGGATCCTATTTTATTTTAAATTCATAACACCATCATCAGTTAATTTGCTTACGTATTTTTCATCAATAATCTAGAATTCAAAGGTATCTACATTATTTAAGAACTAGCTAATTTGATAGTCATCATTGAATACCTAGAAATAGTCTATGTTGTTTGGAACATAGGGTGTAGGAACCACTTCCACCAAAATTATTTCTTATTTTTATTCTTAGATGGGCATGAGAGTAGCAACATAAGTGGCTAATGCATCAACCTCTTAAATTTTCTTCTGGGTATAAAAAAATGGTAAAAGCATCAAAATATTCAATAAGGTCTCGAATATATAATTTTCCTCTTGAGATAGGATTGTTTGCATTGATATTTTCTTCTTAATTTATTAAATACAAATTATGAGTCTCCAAATAACCATAGTTCTTTGATCTTGTGTTTAATGAAAACATTATTCCCAATACCAAGGCTTCATATTTAACTAGGTTGGTGCAAAGGAACTATAACTTGTAGGAAGAAGTATATTTTTGTTTTTTGGGGCCTTTTAAGACAATACCTACTACAAAACCATGTTATAGTAAACCCCATAAAATGTAAATACCATAAAATGTTTAGTGCCTTGGGTCTCTTGATTGTTTTATTTCTTTCACATCAAGTGTGTATACTTCTATATCGGTCAAGCAGCGAACTTGACCTCTTCATTTTTACATTATATTATATGACCATATGCTTCATCTTGAGATCACTTTCGATGCTGATCTAATTTATAATTCCTCTCTATGGAAAGCACATAAGGTAATACTTAATGCATATATATCCATTCAATACTTTTGAGCAACCCCTACTTAATAACATACCATAGGATTCTAGAATTTCCACCACTTTTATGTCCATGATTTTTGGATCCTAGGATCAAAGGATATTTTCATGTGTGCATTAAGGAGGTTTCCTATTACTTCTACCTTGTATTTTTTTAGTTGGAGTAACACTCCATTGATTGGGGTTAAACCAAACATTTTACAAATACTGGAAGGCATGATGTTTGTAGAGGCCCCATAGTCCACTAGATAGTTATGTAAGTTCTTTCCAAAAATTATGACATTCAAGTAAGAATGGTGGGATTTCAAGCTTGATTTTGTATTAAAAAAATTGCATGAGAGGAATTTTGAGGGTCTTTAGTGGTTTTTTCAGCTAATTTTTTTAACAACAAATCCCTTTGTTATGTGATATGAGCTAGTTCATGAAAAGTAATGTTTGCCTTAATTTTATTCATATCTTCTACAATGTTATAACTGGTTTTAGGAATACCTCAAGAATCTTATTGTAGATATGGATCATTTCCTTTAGGAGGTAGAGGATCATTATTGGCCTTTAGATCTGGTGACGTTGTGATGATATTTGGAGGTATTGAAGTAGTGTTGTTTATCTTATTCCTCAATGCATAGTTACATTTTTGGTATTGCCAAAATGCATGTACTACATCGTATTTTTATTTTGACTCATTATCCTCATGAAATGGAAACAAATAGGCCTCTGCCATCATAAGCATGATAGGTAATTTGATTTTATCAGTTGTGTTAGATGATCTAACAATATCATTAACATTCCGAACTATTTCAAAAATATATAACTTATTTTTGAAGACTTCAAAAGTATGAAAAAATATACACAATGTAAATATCCATGTCTAGCTATATTATGTACTCTATACTAATTATGAAACAAAATTTAACATAAATTTATGTCCGGAATTTTGTTTTGGGAGGAATCTTCTTAGTTGTTGTTTTTGTTAAGGGATTATTATTAAACCTATGATAACTATAATTCCTATTTAAATTTCCTTTTCCGATATTTCTTACTTGTCTTTGTAAGTTCAAAAATTCATGACCTATTTTTCTCACCCTCATTTGGATAGAATCCAATTCTTTTTTACATTTTCTTGATTTCGTGCTTGATAATCAAAATTATTAACAGACGACCAAGGCTTGAATATCACTTTCTTGTGGATCAATAAAGGGTGTAGGACTAATTATGCATTTTTATTGATATATGGTTATGTAGAAAATTGGTAGAGAATTCAAAACTAGCATTTGTATAGGATTTGATAGGTTTTGGCCATCCCAGGAAATTGGCTCAGATGTGGATTCGGGAGAAAGTAAAGGAAAAATATCCATGGGAATGTATTTTTCATCCATTTATATTGCTTTAGCATATGCAGATGTTAGGGTGTTGATATTCTAAGACCTTCCAAAAAAGATTAAGGTCATGGGATCTAGCGAATCTTTGTAAATTTCCATAGCTAAGTCAGTTGTGGGCTTATATGGATCAATGGTAAGATTGTAGATATTTTGAAACCTAGAACTAAAAGCTCTAATGGGATCCTTGGTATCCCTTTACAGGGTGGTGAATCTTTGATACAAGATTGTTGGACTCGTTGATTCTTTAAAAGCTGGACAACAAATATATCATGGAAACCTTTCCAACTAGTGATCAAATCTTTAGATAAATTTAAAAACTAGTCATATTCATAATTTTTAAGTGAAAAGGGGAAGGGCCTACATGTTACATCTTCATGTGTTACCTTTAGAATCCTCATAGATGATTTGAATGTCATAATATGTTCCTTAATAGAAATACTACCAAAAGGATCAAATACAAAAAGCTCTTTCTCTTGGTTGCTAGATAGATCATGGACATGACTATGGATATTAATGGAGGACTTGACCTACCAAGACATTATGGGCATAACTATGAAAGATGGATTTCATTATTTAGGAGGACTTGGTGGTTTACCTATTTTGGGAGGACTTGGAGATGACTTTGGACTCTTTAATTTTTTTATTATAATCTATCCTCTTGTGAGAATATAAAGAATTATGAGATAATCCTATATAAAAATGAGACTTGGTTATAATTCTTAATAAATCCAATGTGTATACATAATTTTATGACCAAATTTAAACTAATTTCAAAGAAAGAATCATATAAACTATAATTTTAAGAATAAATTCATGTTAGTGCAAATGAATGTCCTCTATCTTTGGGAGTTATGAAGCACTCCTAATTATCAGTTTTCCATCTTCTCTTATTGATGTATATTAGCTACACACCGAAAGAATGGATACATCGGGATCTTATGTCTTCCTCATTTTAGAATCAAGATGTGACTCAATGCATGAGTTGTATGTCATTGAACTTAAATGATCAATGAGGGATGGTTTGTTGGATTTTGAGAATCCTTCTAAAGCACCACTTTATGTAACTCTTCACTAATTTTTTTCTACAATACTCCTCGCTTTTTTTTATTAAGGGCAATGAAGGGACTATACCCAGTATACAAAAGGGCTCAAAAGCCATATATCGAAGTGAGAAAACAACCCGTAAAAGGGCAAATCAACTAACCTTAGGGGGCTCATCATCCAGATAAAACAACACATAAAAGCAAGGATCCGGATGTACAATGATCCAAAAACTACATAAAAGATCAAAAAGCAAAAAAGATATCAATCCTATAATATCCCCGCCAAAAATAGCTCCAGAATCGCTACTATCAAGAACTTCACGGTCAAAAACAACAAAGATAGGACCACGCTACTTGATAGCTCTGTCAATCTTGGTTTTGATCTCTTGCAATGAGATGAAGAAACAAATGGCTATGGCCTCGAGAAGAGTCTTTTAGATCTACCCGAGAAATTGCAATATCCCTTTTCTCTTTGGGGCCCTAGATGTCTTCATTAATCCCACTTAGGTTGCAAACACGTGAACATGCTGCTCAATGAAGTTGTAAATACTTTTAAGAGTAGAAATGATGCAATCATTACGAATTTTGCATTTCCCATTCTGCCATCCAAAGATCAGAACTTCTTGTACACTTCAGCAATAACACCCTCCTCATCATCATTTTGAATTATGCCTTTTCCTTAGCTTTTTCCATGTTTTTATTCTAACTAAGAGGTGTTACTTAAAATAAAACTAAAATGGTAATTTGGCAGAGAGAAATTTTTATGCAAAGATTAGGTGTCATAAAATTGAAATTGAATGAATACAATGTGTTGTTAAAATAATTAGAAGTATTTAACTTATTTCATGCACAAATCAACATGATAATGATGAAAATATTTGATGGGTATTATAACAGTGATGGAAATAAATAAATCATGACTTGTGTTGGTGACCTTTTTGATCCCCTTGTCTCTTGGCACCATCTTTACAAAACCCTTCAAAACATGTTAAGGAGACCTTGCCATTTTCCCCATTTTTTCTACAAATTACTTGGTGGTTCCTTGATCCTCAAATTTATAATTTTATCATGCTATGACCTTGTAATGTGGATTTGCACTTACATCTTGAATTTCACTTTGGTTTTGATGATTTCACAAAGTTACAGTGTTCAATGTCTTTCAAGAAATAGTATTCCATGGATTGAAGAAAATGTAGTCTTTAGTGGGTTTGAAGAAAAAAAGAAGCCAAAAAGTTAGAGGATAGTTTTCTACGAGATGAAAGAGCTTGCAAAGGAAATACATAAAAAATGGGTGAAGAGACTTAATACTTCGTGGATCTCGGTGATTATAGTGTTATGAAAAATTAGTCATTTACATTAAATGAAGGGGTGTAGTCCACTTTGAAGAAGTCATAATGCTTAGAGAGAGTGCCATGAGGAGCCGTAAAATAAAGAAGTATGGTCATAGGGAAAGTATGTCGCATAACAAATGAATCAAATCTTCATGGCATCGGTAGAGGGAAAAGCATTTATGACATGATGATTTAAGAATAGTAAGTTTGGGAGAGTATCAAATGGATAAGTGTAGAAAATTGATAAACCCATGGGAAAATGAAATTTGGTGTTCCATGGACATCATACACTTAGTGTTATGTGGAACCATTGAAGCCATGAAACCAAAGAAAATATGCACATCAAGGTAGACCACAAGGAACAAGGAAATATTGCAATAGACCTAAGAAATAAAATCCAAACCCGTGAAACAAAGTGAATAATCAAAAATCCACGAAGCAAAGGTGTATTATCCTACAATCCGCATGAACATGGGAGTTTTGGTGGAATGTTCTGTGTTTTTATTTTGCCCATAACTTTTTACTCAAGAATCCATTTTACCTTACACAAAGTGCATTGGGAATGTATTAGAGAGGAATTTACAAAGAGAAAAACTTTGTAAGAAGTGGTGAAGCAATAAATGATATTTTAATGCTAGCAGTTTTAGATGTTGCATGTCACTTTCAAAAATCAAAACATTTGGAAATGCTTTATTTTGATCCTCATTATCCCATGTATACTTCTTGAAGAAGAATATGCCTCCTCGTCCTCCAAAAATGAATATTAGGTGATTAGAGCATCCATAATCAAATAATTAGAAATTATAGATACATTCATCTTCTTGATTGGATGGTTCTCAATTGAGTTTCTCCCTAAATAAATGGATTGCCAATTATCATGCTCTAATTCCTTGGATTGAAATCTATGGGATATTTATTTGGGATTGAGGAATTTTTATATAAAAGGTGAAGTATTATCTTCACAAACTCTTCTAGTTTATTTTTGGTTGGAGCTTGTAAGGTTTCTACTTCATAAGTGCCAATTTTTATTTATGAAGCAACTTTGCAGAGAATTGGTGACTTGTGTTTGTCATTTATAGGTTCATGATAAGGTGGCTGCTATTGTATATCCATTAACAAGATTTGATATTTATTCTTACATGTTTCCCTTGTCTCCTTTCCTAATGGACACATAAAATATTTCTACCATGTATATGCTTGATGTTTCTACTTATGAAAAATCTGAATTCAATAAATTTCCATTCTATTTTGTAATTTTGTGTTGATCATGCCAAATAACTACAGGAAACCATTTTACAATTAATTAACTGATTGGGCATTGAGGGATTGTTGCATTGCAGTGTTACCTTGCATTATTGGCCTCAACTATATGTTTTCTTTCAGTAATTTCTGAACATGCATACATGTTTACCTTAGGGTTCCTATGGTGTTATAAATTTAGTGTGATGAACGTGTGAGACTTTATTCTCATGTGTTTTTGCTAGGGTTTCAAGATTTATTCTATATTATTTACCTTAGTTGGGTGTCCATGAGGGTAAATAACATTTGGAGGGTGATTTTCCTTTGATTCCATGTTTGAATGCATGAAGAATTTTCAAGACAAAGTGGTTAATGCAACTACTTCCTCTCACTAGTCCCTTTCCCACTGCAGACAAAAATCACGCATTTGGGTACATTTATAGGTCCTAAAATCATATTAGCATTTACATGATTCCCAAACAAGAAAACTAGTAATTGATGACTATCTTTGGCCTCTTTTATTTGTCTCTTATTTTCTATTTGGTATTACACACCCTACATCCCAGTCAAAACTTTACTTATTTATATTTCATGACTTTAGACACCGGTTCCCAAAGAAGGACAAAAGTAACCTAGTGTTCCTATCCCCTCTAGGCACCCACGAACCTTTCTTTTCTTACTTGATTCTTTTGGGTCTCTTTTATCTTTTGGGAATATTTTTCACTTATGGTTCAACCTTCCAATTTTCAATTACAAAATTCAAACAAGGAAATCATATAAATACATAGTTATGTGTTCAAAATCAAGGACCAAGCACTAAGCATTACTATCATCACCTAATCTTGCATTCCAAAGGCACTAAAGTACTTAAAAGTATTCATCTAGTATCCATTCAAGGGACAAGGGCTGCGTCAACTCTGCATACACATCATAGGAAGGGGAAGTTCATTCTATTCCATCCACACATTCTACTACATTTCTACATTATAGCTACAAACCGCTATCAAGTATAACTTGCACAAGGGCATCATAGGGCATAATTATTACACACAATCATAATAACTACATGGATTCTCGAGATGCGGGGTAGTGATCGGCCATAAATTCACTCTCAAGATGACCTTCGGGGTCAATCGACTCCCCATTATGCATTTTCCTTTTTAGGTTTGGTGTGGTTTGTGGGATTTTTCTCATGAAATCCTCTTTTGCAAGTTACGAGTACCTTCAACGGTCATATTGCGAACATCAGGTGATCAATAGGGAACAATAACGAAGACCTTGTGATACAACATAAAGTAGATTCTATGCCTGCTGGTGCGATCACCAACACCTAGAAGCGAGGCCACTAGTACCTGTGCGCCTTTGTCATGTTGTGGGTACCCCTGTTCAACATTATTCTCATGTTCTAGATTTCACAAGGACCAATGACGACCATGTTTACATCTTGTTCATCACTTCTCCCTAGCTAGATCAGTTCCAGATTGTGTGGATATCAACTAAGTCATATTTTCTCTATCTCTTGCTTAGGGTTTTATATTTTAAATCTTAGTTTTCTTGTGTCATTCATTTGTACCTTGTCATTTATAAATTAGTCACTCCAAAATGCTTATATTTAATTAAAAATAAATTAAATCATTTGGTGAACCCCACTCATGATCAGTCATTTGGATCCCTATTATATCAGTTTCTCTTTCATGACTCCTAAGATTCCTCAAGTCTCTAAAAAGTTGTTCTCGAAAAATCCTCGATACTATGTATTTCCCTCGCAATACGATACCTACTCAAGTTAGCATCATTTTTGATCATCTATCTAATGACTCTATTGATCCTACTCCTCCATCCAATTAACCCATCTTAGAGTCAATTCATATTTTACATTGTTTATTTCAAGATAAAAGTCAAGTTATGGAAATAACAATTACATCTCTTAAATTTGAAATCTAACATCTCAAGGATGCTTCTCAATCCATGCTAGTTCTCTTTCTACATCTCATTCTATTTCTATGTCTTCTACATGTTCTCATGTCAGTGAAACTTAAGTCATACCACTACCCAAAGCTCTCTAATTTTATTCTAATGCTAAGCAACATGATATTCTTCCTTGGCTCCTAAATCACCAATTGATCAAATTGTCATCTACTAATTTCTATCCTCCTTATCGACTTATAAAATACCAAGGTATACCATTTTGTAATTATCAAAGACTTAATGGACATCATGAAAATGATTTCTATGCTTTAAAATGAAGAATTAAGCACATCACACGGGAGGGTTTTATCTCATTTTATACACAACATCTTTCTACTTCTTCAATTGCTAAATCCCAATGGGATCCTAAATCCGATCCTTCCATGTCTAATGAGCATCATTCCATAATCACTAATGTTCCTCCTTTGGTCAGTCAAGAGAAGCCTATCCAACCCATTCCAACTAAGTAACCTCCTCTAAAAATCAGTTCATCCCCTTCTTATCTCAAGCCTTCTACAATGTTACCAACTACAATTAAGCAACCTCCTCTAAAAATCAGTCCACCCTCCCTTCTCTCAATTATTATAAAATGTTACCCATTACCACTAAGTAACCCCATTTAAAAATAATTCCATCCCCTCCTCTCAATTCTTCTATAGCATTACCAATTCCAAATCAGCAACCACTTTCTAAGCAAGACCAACAAACTCTAGATAACCTCTTTAAACTACCTGCTATCAACCCCAAATCCAACCCTGGTTCTACTCTTGCTCCTTCCTACCACTGTGATGACTCTCTCTATTCTCATGGCACATCTCACACTCTCCCACACTAGCATGGTATCTCTCATGTTATCACATAAATATCCATCATTGGCACACTTGGGGGACATTGCACTTCTCCCCACTTCTCGACACAATCCGTTGTCTCTAGTATCTACTATCACACTTAAAATTTCATGCTTCATGACTCATCATTTTACACTCTCACACCCTTGGATACATGCATTGTATCATCATGAACCTATGAAAGAATCTATTTCCATGGTTCATACTTGACTATTGAGGGTATAAATATGAAATGAACCTCACCACATTTAATTTTCATGCTCTATGCTTCATGATCTATCTTTCTTGCACACATTCTCAAACCATTTCTGATGATGCAATCTTGTTTTATGGTTAATTCTTGATTCTTGAGGGGTATTTTATAAATAAACCTCATCTCATACACATCCAAAGAGGGGAGCATGCTACTCCTACCATCTTCTCACATTGCATACTATCCCATCACACTCATACATTATATTTACATATCTTGGTTGCATTTAATCTTCTAAATTTTCAACTTAGATGTTGCAATTTTCTTATTATGTTAGCTACATAATCCGTATGTCATTATCTTTATCATATACACATGTGTGTTCACTTGGTATCTAGTTGTGAATGCAAATTTCTTAAAAATTCTTACATGTTGTAATGATACTTGGTAATGTACCTTTTACCAGTCCCACCAAGGCTCCTGGGGCATTTACCTTTCCTACTCTCACACATTACATGTGTTATTATTTCATCATATACTACTTCCTATTCTTACTAGCACATTACTTTACATTGATACATACATGTCTTGACATACTTTTTATCTTTCTAACATGCTAATGGGTGCTTCATGTGTAGCATTTTCCTTGTAGGAACTATATGCTACCATGGTTATCTGATACATTTTTCTTTCCATTTTTTTTTTGCTACATGTATGCTATTGTTTATAGGATTTACCATATGTCTTGTATGCTTTTGGTCACTTTGGCCCGATTGTATTGTGACATTGTGAGAAATGTCCCATGTTTGAAACCCATTTTTCACGGTCCATATTGTCTTATTACTTTCTTTTCTAAATTGACTTATATTGCATGCTTGCTAATTTTTATATTAACACATATTCCCTAGCACGTTTTTTTTACATGTACCTTGGTTTCTACCATACACATCCCCTACCCCTGCATGTATACAAGTTAGCACAACATCGATCCTCTCCTTTGGGCCACATTATCCTATAAACGTTGAATGTACCCCAAATGAGGGGGCATACATTGGATGAACAAATCACCCCTATAACAACTCATAAATATAGATCAAGAAAATACAATACATGAACAACAAAAAAATACCGTCATAGAATGACCCAGAATCTAACTTGGGTCCTCACAGACAACATAGAAACTAGAGCCCAACATCAGAGAGTGGCGCTCGGGTGTCTGTGTGTCCTCCCCGATCGCTAATGTCCCTGGGGCACATACAATCAACTTATCAGATCAACACAGTTCATAGAAGTCTTCAGATAAATTCTATAGTTACAGGTATAATCCTTCGCTTATAAAATACAAGCAATCTCCTACAATCCATTTCAATCGGAACAATCAATAAAATCAAAACTAATTTAGGAAATTCAGAACTAAATTGGGATGCACCATCTGTAGTGGTGCTTATGGGGTAGATTCATGGAAGGAGAGTAACACTAGACCTCTCTCCCCAACATTTTCTCTTTGGCGTGAGATCTCCCAAAAACTCACAATTGGCATGAGATAGCCCAAAAAACTCGCATTTGGCATGAGATTGCCCAAAAATTCATTATTGGTGTGAGATCACCCAAAAAACTCACTCTTCACAACATTTCAAGACATTTTTCTATCCCTTACATCAGGTGCACACTTTCCTTTATTATTAATTTTACATACATATACATATTTTTTTGGATTTATCATATATAGAAATTTGACTCCTCTTTTGCTCTTATTTTATAGGTCCATACTTACAAGAAGAAATAACAACAAGCACAAAAATAGGTACAAAAAAACATATGCTTCACCCCTAGGGTCACTTCTCTTTCCTAGTCTCCAAACTTCAATTTTGCAATCATTCCATGCTTCACTTTTCCACTCGGCATGCTATTCGCCACACACTTTACAAGATCATAAGGTATGCATCTCTTATCTAATTTATGTTATTAAGTGTTCACTCAACAACATAAAGTGGGGTAAAATGTAGACACAAAAACATGCACTTGGGTGCATTTCTAATTCCTAAATCCTAAGCAAGAAAATTAGTAATTGATGACTATCTTTGGCCTCTTTTATATCCGTCTCTTGTTTTCTAGTCTTACACACCCTACAACCAAGTTTAAATTTACTTATTTATCTTTCATAGCTTTAGAAACCAGCACCCATGTAGGAAAGAAGTTCCCAAATGCTCATATCCCCTCTGGGTGCCCCCCGATCCTTTCTTATCTTACTCACTCCTTTTGGGTATTTTAATTTTTTTTTTTTGGAGTATTTTTCACTTATGAGTCAAATTTCTAGTTGTTAATTACAAAATTCAAACAAGGGAATCATATAAATACATAGTTTTGTGTTCAAAATCAAGGACCAAGCACTAAAAATTACTATCATCACCTAAGCTTGCATTCCAAAGGCACTAAAGTACTTCAAAGGAATTCATCTAGCATCCATTCAAGGGAAAAGGGTTATATTAACTCGCATACACAACATAGGAACCTCAAGTTCATTATATTCCATCCACACATTCTACTACATTCCTACATTCTAGCTACATCTTTTCTATCAAGTGTAACTTGCACAAGGGAATCCTAGGGCATCATTATACACACACTCACAATAACTACATGGAGTCTGAGATGTAGTAAAATACTCGATTGTAAGTTCACTCTCGGGGTGACCTCCGAGGTTAGTATGAATCCCCATTTTGCATTTTAATTTTTATGTTTGACGTGTAGCTTGTGCAAGTGAATTATTTTACAGGTTACAAGTACCTTTGGTGATCATATTATGAATATTAGGTGATCAATAGGAACAATATCAAATAACTGCAACATAACAAAACAAATTTTTCGAGCCTCTACACAATCACCAAAGCCAAAAATTAGTCATCAACACCTAGGTACCTCTATCATCATGTGTGGGTGCCCCTATCTCGAACTTATTGTCGGAGTTCCATATTTTTAGTGACCAAAGTGATGACCCTATTCTTATCTTTTTCATCGCTTCTCCCTACTAAGATCAATTCCATATCGCATGGATATCATCTAAGTCATCTTTTCTCTATCTCTTGCTTAGGGTTTTATATTTTAAATCTTAGTTTGCTTGTGTCATTTTTGTACTTTATCATTTATACATTAGTTACTCTGCAATACTTAGATTTAATTAAAATTAAATTAAATCACCCACCATCTCCATCCTCTTTCATCTCATCTTACATTACCTATCATCCTACCCTTGCAAATTTCATCACTAATTACTAATTTAACACGATATCTACCTACAAACTCAACATCCTATGTATATCTTGAGTGGGTTTGTTATAATTTGTGAATCCTAGCATCTCAAGTACAATATCACTCCAAGTTCTCAACCAATTTCTTAAAAATTATGCTTGTGATCACCCTTAATTTTTTTTTAGTGGCTTGTGTATGATTTATCAAGTGTTTTTAGTGCTTGTGTGACCATTATTTTAAGTGAGCGTTAAATTTTGTGGCTGCATTTTATCCCATATTGAGGTTCGAAAAGTTTGAGGGTTTAAAATATAATATATCCTCTCTCTTTCAAGCCATCCCTCAGGTCCTCTCACCTTGGTTTAGGTAGATCCATAAGGTAGTAGGTGAAAAACCAAACCATGAGTAAAGTACCTCCCTGTCATCCCTATAAAGCTTGACCACAAGGATAAATGAGATCTATCCCCGATTATAAATGAAAAATCAATACGTCTATCTTCCTCCCTTGCCCCCTTTTGCCACTTTAAAATAGAACTTATGGAGAGTGGTGTAAAATATATCCTTTTGATTAATAAAATGGAACACTCCTAGGTGGTGGGTGACATCTCTAGGGAGGGATGCTTCTCCTAGTGCAACACCTAAGATTAGTTTCTATTCCTAAAACTACTATACTCTATTAAATTCACTAGGAAAAGGGAGAGGTAAACAAGGGGATACAATTAAAATATGGCGATACACAAGAGCATTAGAGGATATCGAATCATTTTAATCACATAAAGGGATCTAGGGAACCATACACACCATGAAAAAATCACTAATTAACAAACTAATGCGTAAGTGTTTCATAACAAGTTTGGAATTCAAACAACATAGAGAAGGGGTAGTAAATAGTTCTAGAAGATTAATTTGGTAAAATCCACAAATTAATACTCCAAGAATTTTAAATAAACACAACCTATGACCTACAAATTAATATGTTACTACAAAAGGCATAAAAATTAAGCTAAAAACCATGGATAAACACTATCGAAGATCAAAATCAGCTTAAAAACATAAAATTACACAAATTATAGGTAATGAGAAGGTAAAAACAAATCCTTTGTTGGTTGAAGAGGTGATACAAGTACAAATAATCACTCATGACCCCTTCTCTTCCACTCATGACCCCTTCTCTTCCACTCAAAATGTAGAATTGAATTCATAATGATGAATACAATGTGTAGATATATCTTTTACAATATTTTTGGTTTTTATAGAAAATTATAAGAGATAATAAGAGAAAAACACAAACATGAATGTTTAATCCTAAAAACATCTAAAAAATGTGTGTCATGTATGAAAAAAGCCAAAATGCACTCCTGGAAAAGCAAAACACATTTTTGAAAATATGTGATCATCTCGCATGCTTTGTTTTAATATTATCAATTTGTGCATGTGTTGGAAGCACAATGGAATGAGAGGGGGGTTCTAAATATTTCCTTAAAAATTTGATCTAATTTAAAATTTCTTACTTAAATCACAAACCACTTATCCAACCATTAATGTTTACGAAACATCAAATAACATACATGCAATCAACCATGAACAAGAGAATCAACACCATAACATAAAATATAAGTGGGAAACCCTCAAGGGGAAGAAAACCCACTGAAAATTATGATTTTATTATTTAAATAAAAATCATTTAGTGAAGCACCAACTTCACAAGGAGCACCAACCACTAATTTAGTAGAACATGAACCCTACAAGGAGCACCAACCCTTAGTTTTGTGAAGAATCAACTCCATAAGGAGGATAAGACCCCCCAAGATGATCAAGCACCCCTAAAAAAATATTTAAAGAATATATATGATTTATTTTTATTCTACCACAGTTGATTGAGATTATGTATCCAGCTCGCTCACCTTGAAACCCTTGTTCAAACCCTAGCTTCTCAAACTTGCACAATCTTACACTTTCTTCACTTCTCAATGCTTCAAACCCTTACACACACTTTTGAAATAATTATTCAACCAGTAATTCACACTTTCAGATCTAAACACATGCCTTTGTACCTAAAAATCACTCTCTCATAGGGTGCACTTTTCTTCCACACACAACTAGCACATAAAACCACCCAAAAACATCACTTTTATATGCTCTTCCTGATTCAAATTCAAACCAAGTCAGTTTACCTAATTTTTTTGACCAAGTAAATTTTAAAATAAAACCCAAATGAATAATTAAAACATTCACATATGACCCATGTATGTCTGCCATTCCCAAAACCATCTAACTTGCACAAAAATTCTCAAAACCCCATCATTGGAATAAGAAAAATCCACTCACACCAAGAATATACATATTAAATCTCCCAAATTCACTATAAAAGAGAAAAATAACATATTAGCATCATAAATGGTCTCACATTTACTTTAAACAATCAAATAAAACATTAAATGGGTCCATAGGTTCATATCCTTCACAAAATAGTTGTTTCCAACAAATATATCTTCACCTTTGGGCCTCAAGATCACCCAAGATCAAATAAAATATGGAATGTGACCACTATATGGAATCCTAAAGACCTAGACATCACATCCATGTAATTTATAACTAATGAAAAATCCATGTGTTCAATCAACAAATACTTTACTCTTCTCTAAATCAAGTCGCCTAAAAACTTATTTTGCAAAAACAATAGGTTTGCACTGTACTCTTTCTCGCCACTTCCAAGAACTCTAAATTAATTTTATAGGAACAATTTTCATCCTAATTCAGTCTCCAGGTGATATAAAGTATCAAAAATCAATTTCAAGACTAAATCAACTCAATCTTTCAACAAAAGCAGTTCCTGTCCTCGAAAGCAAGAAACCTTCATTTTCACAAACTAACGTAGATGACCCATAAAATCTCATCATCACGAGAAAAAAATATACCACTGGAAATATATCTAAATCAAATTTCCGTAACGCGTCGTAACTCCTTCCAAATTCAAGTGGGATTCCTTCAACCAAACTCATCTTCAGAATCGCCCGAAACTTCCCAAAACTACCCTTTGACTAGTCTTCACAAATAGGGCACACTTTTCCATTTTTATGCATCCTCATGACCTGAAATCACCATGGAAATAAAGAAAAATTACATACCAAAAACAATTTCCATTTATTTTTCAACTCCTTTGGACAACCTTGTCCCAAACTGAACTTTTTCAAAAATAGGCTTGTATGAGTGGGGTCCACTCATCACTACAGCCACTACCATACCTTTTTGAAAATTAGATAATTATTATACATGATATAATCATCATCCATACAATATTATTCAATTATGAGAACTTATGATCATTTTGTCTCTTACCTCTTTTGAGCTAGGGTTTCAAGCACACAAAAAGTTATTTACCTTCTTAACATTCGTTCATAAAAATGTGATGATGAAATGACATAATTATTTTTGTGAAACCTTATAGAATAAATTTAGAAACATATTTTAAATCCAAAAGGTTCCATGAAAAGAAAAAAATTCAGGGGGAGCATCAAAATGTGCAATTCAATCCAGAAAACGCTCTTTCTTGGACCTTGTTTCACCAAAATTGATTTATCTTGCAAAATAATTTTTAGAATGAATCCAATTTTTCTCACACCTCTAGGAAACCTATGTGAATCATCTTCAATAATATACATGTAACAAATATATCTCCATATTTCCAATCCATCTCATTTGCATGACTAGCCCTTAGGGTTTTGCATGGTTTAGGCTAGGGTTAACTAAAATAACATCATAAATCACCATGAAAACTCTCAAAATTCCCTAACATAACTTGTACATCATTTAAAAACTACCTACATGCATCAATGAGCTATCAAGAAGCTCATACCACCATACACCATCACCTAGGCTAGCTAGGTCACCTAATTGGGCTTGCAAGAATACACCATTCTCACCGAATCAACTCATGTAACCAAGAAAACTCCTGAAACACCATGTCACCATCATATTGAGAATTCTATGAATCAAATCCATCATCATATTTTTCATTAATGGGATTTTTCATCAATGAAAACACCGAATCACAACATGTCAACAATATCCCCTTTTGACATTGATGGAAAACTTCCTAAAATTCTCCCCTTTTGACCTTAATGATAAAGAAATACTTTTACTAACTAATATTCACCTTTATCAGCTACATTTGGTCACCATTTGGCTAGAAAAATAATTTGAAGTCTTCATTCTAGCTCAGTAATCTATTCATTTCTCACAAAAATGATGGGTGTCGTTATTCCCTTCATTTAATCAACTCTTTGTTGATGTCATATTCAAACCAGGGGTGGTGTCTGAAGCTATATGCAATAAGAAATATTAGTGGTTTAGTAATTGACTGTAGGTATTTGTTTCTTTTTATATTTTATGGGGGATTTTATCAATGTCTTAAGGATTCCTTCCTTATTGAAATCAAACTATGAAAACTTGCTTTGGATGTAAACACTCTCTCGCATAAATAAATTGCTGGAAATAAACACACATTTACAAAATAGAATAGATTGCTGTAAGTAAACACATGTTATAAAAATGAACACAATTTTTTTGGAAATAAACACACAATTTGAGAATGCTGAAAGTTGAATGCAAAGAAAGAAGAATATAATCTAGAACACCACTGGAAAAAGTATACAATGATTTCAACTTGAGTAATCAAAAACATTTACATAATTAATAGATCTATACTATTTTCTCTAGAAACATAAATACCAATAAAATGAAGATCCTGGTTCTTGGAAGAGTGGGCCGTTTCTCCACCTTGAAAGAGGATTTGACAACTTAATATACTCTCAAAATAGGAATAGCTATTTTATTGATAAAATGTTCGCATTACAAAAACGTCATTGTTTATATTTTATCTCCATGTCTTTGTTTATGTATATATCTATATCCCTCTCTATATATCTTTATCTATCTATAGGTCTACATATATATACTTCTTCCACAGGTGTATTTACAACCATATTTGTCCTACCGATTCAGATAGAACCAAATCGTGCCCAAAATAGATGTTGAATTGGATCATGGCTGGATGTACTACTGTATGATAGTTATCCCTAGATCTGTGAGTATGAAGAATCAGAAATCTTCCAATCTACTCCTGATTGAAAGGATCATTGATTGCTAAATCACCAGATGTTGTTGGAATAAATAAATTCTCATTGGTTCCGAAACTTTAGAGAAGTTCCGGAACTAAAGGAAATCATTCCAGATCTAACTGTGAGGGTTCTAGAGCTACATGCAGGAGTTCTGGAACTAAGTCTGAAATTTCAGAACTAAGTGATGGAGTTTCGGAACTAAGCCTGAAAGTTCGGAACTAAGTGATAGAGCTCGTAACTACGTAATGGATTTCTAGAGCTAAGTCTGGAAGTTCCAGAACTGATCCGTATTGAAACCAATGCTTCCAGAAACATGCTGACCACTTCATACGTTGTTCTTTTGACTAATTGTGACCTATTTTATTACAAAACTGAATTTCCAAAGCACTTAGTTAGGAATTATAGAATTTTTAAACATTAGAACTAAAATCAACAAGATGGACAATTACATCCTAACTTATATTAGATCAAATAAAAGTCACAAAATGCAATCAATCTTGATAAAAAGGGGAGTAAAATAAGATCATTTATTATACATTAATGAGACATATTCTAGCCTCATCATTTCCCCCGTATTTACTTGTTTGTAAGTCCTCTTACAAAATTTACTCTTCAAACCTTGGATTGTGTCTTCTGCACTCCAATTGACTTCTCGAGTCAAATGGATGAAACCGAATTTCCAAAGTGTTTTAGTTTAGAAAAATATACCCTCATCCCGATTATAATTTCCTCTTCCATTCCTCAAATTGAATGGGATCTTGAAGTTATCTATTTTAACATGGGGACATGGGAGTGAGAAGAAGGGGAGGCCTTGTTCTCATTCCCATCCATATTCCCCGTGCTTTTCATTTATATGAGGGATTAGTGTGCACAAATATTTTCTCTTTCCAAACTCTAGATAAAATTTGTGGGATATATTACTTCCCTTCTCCTCAAGGCCACTCACTATAAGAAGCTCCCATATTTTCAAACATCCATCATAAATCTCCTTAAAATTTTCCACCTCATAAAAAGTAAAGGCATCAATAATTTTTATAAACTGGAAAGATAATGTGTCTTGAACCATCTATCAAAGGCATGGCTTCTAAAATGTTAAAAAAGCAGATGGTTTACCATAATGAGTCCTCATGCAGCGAATGATGAGCTAGCCTTCAATAGATGCTCGTAATCCCTTTCCTTTCATGCAATTTTATTTTGAAGAACAGAAACAAATGCATTAGGATGGCTTTATCCCACATATAAATTGATCATGAAGTCTGTGTTCTTTTCTAGCATAAGATTGCAGAGATAGAATTCATAGAGAAGATTCTTCTGTTCTGCATTGAAAGGAATAGCTATCATGAAATTAGATTCATCTTTTATTTCATGTGGAAGGTCACATACAATTCTTGACAGCTACCAGTGAATGAATTGTTCTTCTAGAAACACACTATATGTAGGAGAAGGTCTCCTTCCTGCAAGCAAATTTTCACTCATCATGCAAACCATTTGTATTTTTGCAAGATTTTTAAATTTGTCTCCCTCTTCTTTGTAAAAATTTTCTTCCCATTCCTTTCTTGCTTTCTTTTCGTCTTCCATCTTGATTCTCAAATCCTCATTGTATGTTTTGATTTCAATGAGTTCCCTGGAAGTATCATCCCACAACTGCTTGAGTGGACAATAAGTAAAAATTCAATCATGAGAGATTGTTGACATAGTACTCTATCTTCTGGAAATTTTACATTCTTCATCTTTCTCCATCATCTGCCATTTAACTCTTGTTAATTCCTCAGTCCTGTCTGTGAGCTGAGTTGTTAGTTCCCAATGAGCATATCTCTCTGTTCTAACTTGAGTTTGAGGAAGTTTAACTCCTCATCCTTTTCTTTGATAATGAGTTCTCACTCGGATAATAACATAAAATGTCTAACCTCATGTTTCTCTTCTTTCTTTGAAAGTTCTTTGGGGTTAAGCATTCTTCTTCTACCAAAGGAAATTTCCCTTTCCGTCTCCAAGATGCCAACTCTTCTTCTTCATGTGATAGTGCTTGCTGATTCACCCAACTCTTGAAAAACTTTTCCTCAAATCTCTCATCTTTTTTTTCCATCTCAGTTTGGCTTGGTCCATGAGGATTCATAGCCATGCTGCCCAAAATATCAGCATCTTATTTTTCTAACTTGTTCGTGTTCTTTCATCTCCTTTAGAATTTTTCTAGACCTCTTATGAATCATTATTGTTTGAGGAGCTTCAATATGTTCAGAAGTAGGTTTCCTCCTAGATATTCTTCTAATTTTCACTTCTTGCTCTTTCTTAGGTGAACTATCACTATCAGAGACATATATTAGCTATCCTGTAGCTGCTGCAGAGGAAGGAGTTTTTTAAAAAGTATAATAGGTTCTACAGTTTTAATTCTTCTTATAGATCTTCTCCTTTTCGGTATAGTCTCCCCACCTATTTCCTTCTTTTCCTCTGTAGGGGCACCAATTTCCAAATTAGTTATAGGAGAAAAAGGAGTTGATATTACCCTTCTGTTAATATTAGGGTTTTTCTTAAAATTGTTAAGAAATTTATCCCATATTTCTTCTCCATTTTTCTTTGTAAGAAAATGGTGTTTGCACACCAAATGAACTAACCCATGATGTCGATTGTTCCAACACCCCAGAATACATCCGGGGCATTGTATGAATGGAGTCAAAAAGAAACCCTAGAAGTTTACTATATATTCTGGTTTTATCCCTCTATATATAAGATGTATAAACATCTTCAGAATTTTCTTCCTACCGACCCAAATTGACCATCACAAGTTAAATACTTGACTATTCAAAATGCCACTCTATCAAAGGGTTTGGGAAAATTGGCCCTTCGACCCCTTTGATTATTTTCTTAGTGTTGTAAATATATTTGGGTTTTGTTTCCCCCTCTTGCAGAAGCAGGTTTCAACTAATTATTTTAATGTCCCTTTGACAGATTTGGGACATGCACAATTGAAACACCAGATATATTACTTATTGTATTCACGTAAAAGGAATTAAAATATTTCTAACCTTTTTTTTGGATTGTTCTAAATTTATAACAAATTCTCTTACCAATTCATTGTTATACTTCGAGAATTTTTTTAGGAATTCCAACCACCTTGCCTGTTTAAAGACATCTACAACTTCTTCATCTGCAAGAAGGTGGGTATCATCCTCAGGTTATGAATTATTTTTAATCCCTATGGTAAAGAGGGCGATTGATTATTTATCCTTTGAATTATTGATCTATCTAGATTGGCTATAGAACTCTTTGGTTAGATGTGGAACTGCTATGCTTAGCTGTGGAACTTGCTATGTTTAGCCGCGAAATGCAATTTTAATTCTTCTGCTTCTTCCTTGAATTTTTTTCTACAATTTGTTTCTTCACTTGGTTTACTCGCACAAATGATAGATCATTATAAACATGTCACCACTTTTTCTCCACCAAAATCACCCTCATGATTACTCTCTTTTAATCATAATGTAAAATATATGACTCATGATACAACTTTTAAATCAAATCCAATCACACATGCAAAATTTTAATCTAACCTTTAATAATTTAAAGACATAATTACCATCTTTGATGATGTGATCCCTCTGTCATGATGACTCATCATTCCTATTTTTTTTTTTTTAAAAGAAAACATTTAGAAAAGATAGCTGGAATTTCAAGGAAATTCCTTTTATTTTGGATTAGCCATTTATTTGAGGAGATCAACTGTTATTTCTGGTTTTCAGTTGATCTCTGAGAGAATTTTTTTTTGGGGAAGAGAACGCCATTTACTAGTTTTCATTCCTTCCTTTTATTATTATTATTATTTTATTTTTATTTTTTGGGGAAGAGAATGCCATTTACTGGTTTTCATTCTCTTCCCTTTATTCTAGATTTATCCATCTGATTATTTGATCATTTTGGAAGAACTGAGTTCTTCCATACGATCAAATTCTTTGTCTGCTTCAATCTACCTCAAGAATTCATCCTTAGTAGGAGGCTTCCTATAAAGTTTTATCCTATTTCCATTGACAAAAGTGTCCTTCTACTGCCATCAATGGGAAGTAATTGAATAGAACCATTGTCAAATATTTTCTCAATATGATAGGGTCACAACCATTTGGTTCTCAATTTTCCCTTGAATTGTTGGTACTTAGAATCAAACAGTAATGCCCAATCTCCTACCTTGAATTGCCTCTTCTTGATATGTGTGTCATGCCATTACTTTATTTGATCTTAGATTATCTCTGTCTATTGAAGTGCTTCCATCCTTAACTCATCTAACTCATTGAGTTGAAGAATTCTCTTTTTTTTTGCTACATCCAACTCAATGCCTATTTTAGCTGTTGTCCTCAATTTTTGTAGTTCAAATTCAATAGGTAACAAGGGATTTTCCCAATAGACTAAATGATATGGTGAAAATATTGTTGTAGTCTTACAAGTTGTATTATAGGCCCAGACATCTTCAGTAGTCTCTTTTCCCAATCTCTTTCGCCCGATTCAACCTGTTTTGGTAAGGATGTTTTCCAATTCTCTATTTTACTTCAGCTTGTCCATTTTCTTGTGGGTGATAAGGAGATGAATTCCTATGATTGATCTGATAATGCATTGTGAAGGCTTGGATCATATTAGATATGAATTATGGCCCATGATTTGAAACTATACTTCTTGGTGCACCAAACTTTACCATAATTTTGTGCTAAAGGAAATCAACAAGTAATTCTTCAATGACATTTGTTAAAGCCCTACTTCTCGCCCATTTTGTCACATAATTAGTACACACAAGAATGTAATCCTTTCCTTGTGAAGGATGACTAAAGGGACCAAAAAAATATAACCCCCATATTTCAAATGGTTCAATCACCACTTGAGGTTGCAGAGGCATTTTATTGGTAAAAGTTGGCTATCCCATCCTTTGACAAGGATCACACCGCTTGATATATCTCTTCACATCCTTGTACAGAGATGACCAATAATAGCTAGTGCCAAGTATCTTGTGAGCTGTTCTTTTCACTGAAAAGTGTTATCCACTTAGTTCATCATGACATGCCCTCAAGTATGTCAAACATTTCATCTTCTCTCACACACTGCGTAAAAATAAATCGGGACCAAATTTAAACAACATTCCATTTAACCATTTATATTGTGCACTAGTTTTGATCAATTTTTTCATTTGTTTCGAGTTAGAGAAGGAGGATACTTCCCTATTGTAAGATAATTTTCCATATTAGAAAACCATGGTGTATCATTTGAAATAGCAAACAATTTCTTCATCTAGAAAGTTGTCCTTAATCGGATCTTGCTCCCTATAGTGGTTAGTGTTGACAAGAAATTAGATACCACATTAGATGTCACTAAAGTATCTACTATGGTAATATCAAATTATTGTAAAAGTAATAACCATCTAATTACCCTACCTCCAACCAATGGTTTGTTCATTAAGTACCTAATTCTTTGAGTGATCTCGTATGTACAAATATTTTATACATTGTGATATAATGTGTGAATTTATTAATTGCATAGATCACAACAAGAAATTATATTTCACTAGTAGTGGAATTTATTTCAGTGGGAGTAATATTTTTACCGAGGTAATAAATAACATACATATTTCCTTCTTCATCTTTTCGTCCCAAAAATTCACCAATGGAGTTATTTGAGGCATCTATTTGAATTTGAAAAGGTGTTTCCCAATTAGGTCCTCTCAATATTGGGGATGTGATTAATTTTTCTTTCATTTCCTTAAAAGCATGTTGACATCTTTCATCCCAAATAAATTCATAGTCCTTGGTAAGAAAATTAAACATGGGGGAATTTTTTTTACTAAAATCCTTGATAAAGTGCATATAGTATCCAACATGCCCTAAAAAGGACTTGATATCTATGGGGGTTTGAGGAATAGGTAATTCTGAAATAAATTTTAATTTGTTTTGGTACACCAATTCCTCTTTTTGAAATGTGGTGTCCTAATACAATCCCCTCATCAACCATCATCAAAAACTTCTCATGATTAAGAGACAGATGATGTTGCTCACATATTGTCAATACTCGTCTAAATTCCTCAAAGAATCATCAAATATGTCTCCATATACAGTGAAATCATCCATGTATACCTCTACACAGTCATTTGTTAGGTCTATGAAAATTACTAATACAACTCTTTGGAAGTTTCCGAAGCATTACATAATCCAAATGATAATACCCTATAGGAAAAGGTACCCCATGGAAATGTAAAGGAAGTTTTCTCCCAATCCTCAACAACACCACTTATTTGATTATATCCACTAAATCCATCCAAGAAAGAAAAGTACTGCTTACCTGCAAGGTTGTCTAGGACTTGATCTATGAATGGTAGGGGAAAATAATCTCTTAGTGTGGATTTTTTTAGTTCCCTATAATCAACAAAAATTCTCCATTTCCAATTATTTTTAGGAAAAATTACAAGAGAGACACCACCGACTATCTGAAATAGGGTAGATAAAACCTACTTGTAATAGTTTTCAATTTCTTGTTTGACAATATCTCTTAAGGTGTATTAATCCTTCTCTAAGGTTGCCTAACTAGTCTAATGTTTTTCAAAGTATAGACGTGATGTGTGAAAATACTTGGATGGATTCCTTTCATATCTTTGTAGTCCTAAGAAAAATCTCTAGTATAATTTTTCGAACATCAAACAATTTAGTTTATTCATCATTTTTCAACCATTGTTTATGTTCAAAATCTTACCCGACTCAATCTCAAAATGTTTGGTTCTAATGTGTGACAAACTGATTTCTTAAAAGGGTTCCATTAAGGTATTTAGTGGATATGCATGTGGAAACAAAATATGATATATAGCAACATCTCGAATTTCCTTGAGACAAAATATTGGAAAAAGGACAGTAGGAAGAATTATGACACTTATCTTGTTGTAGGTCAAACTCCTCATCACTACTACTTTCCAGAAATTCTTCACCATTTCCTAATATCTTAGAAACTAAAGCTACTAATTCTTCCTCCCCCTAAGAGAAATCTCATTCCTCCAGAATGAAATTATGAACATTCACAGAGAATTTCTGTTGGTGTGGTTCTGGAACTAAATGTGATGGTTCGTGTTTCACCATTTTCTTTACATTATTGAGATGAAACAAATAAAGGTAAGGGATAAGGAGGAATACCTGTTTATGCTTTGGTCGGGCTTATTGGTTGTTATGTGTGTTACGAATTTTGATCCAATGCTGGTTGTGAGAGATTCCTTTTGGTTGGGAGGAACTACCTAAAATAGAAAACAAGACCACAAAAGAAGAGTTAAATAATATATGATAGTGGACTACCTAGCGTGTGATAGATCCACTATTTAAACCAACTTAATGTGAGAGATAAGCTAAGTCCTACTTTTGTAGTTGATATGATTTAGGTATTTCATTCAAGAACAATAAGTAAATCTAATATAACAGCTACGCTATAGTCGGATATGAAGGGTAGGTAGGTGTCGTGGTGTTGAACTGGTCGGGGGTCGATTATGTGTTGTTTGGGTCACTTGGTAAAAGGTTATGTGGTTCGAGCTTATTAGAAAAAGGTATGAAACATAGAGATCGATGTTCGTCGGTGTAACCGACGATAGTTTAGAAGGGACCGACGATGATCATGGGTGATCGATGTTGGTATGGTTAGAGTGAAAGGAACTCAATGAAATCTGGTTGTGGGGATTGAGTTGGAGATAAACAGAGATGGAAGGGTGGATGTGGAGGTCTCAGTAAAAGTCTCAGGTATACTTAGAGGGGTGTAGGAGGTGAGAATTGGTGATTTGATCACGTGGGTAGGGGAATGGTGAGTCTACAAGTAGGTATAAGATGGGAAAAGAACATGCAAAGTATAAACTGATAACAAAAGTAACAAGGCTATTATACTAAAATAGACTATGGTGGAAAAAGGTATACTTACTGTGATACAGGCTTGATGGCTAAATGGTGATGGTAGTTGATCAGAAGAATGGTGTTTGGTGCCATAGTAGTGCTTCTTGGAATGCTTCGTGAATGAAATATCTCCGCATCTATCCCTGGTGCTAGCTGTGGATGTCTAGGTGCATGAAAAATACTGGTTTTGCTTGCATGCAGCTTTCTTCTTGTATTCTTACTCTCGAATGTGCCAACCCAAAAACAAGGTTTCTAAGGTGAATAAATGGTAACCAATGGTTGTTTCGGGTTGACCACTATTGGTTAAGATGGGATTCCCTAAGTTTACTAAAAATGACAGATCTCGCATCTTTTGGATCAAGTTCATTCCTTTTCCCGTGGATTCGAATGGATGTTACATTTTTATGAGTGGGAAGGTGGTTAGAGGGATAATATGCATTGATTTTTAGGGTTAAACTAAGTCTTAGCTCATTAAAGTAAGTGGGACCAAGTCTTAGTTAGTTATGGAAACATGTCAAGAATAGGTCTAGGGTGAGGTGGAAATTAACTTAATTAAAATAATTAAGTAATGAATATTGTGAGGATGGGTATTAATTTAATTAAGTTAATTAAATTAATATTAATGTGGGGTGGAAGGGGCCATGGTTAGGTAAATATGTTTGACTTGGTTATTTGACGGGGGGCCAAGGGGAGTGTGACCCAATTTTGGTGTTTACATTTTTCCCCTTTTCGTTGTGTAGCTTGTATCGTGTTTAGCGACAACGACAAAAATAAGATGTGGTTGCCCCATGTGTGGGTGAAGGTGATGTTTCCCCAAGTGTGGGTGAAGGTGATGTTTCCCCAAGTGTGGGTGAAGGTAACCCCCCTCAAACTAGGAACCACTGAGGTAAGAGAAGGAAGCAGTGAGTGGTTTGAGAAAAGGAGGAGGTGGGTTGTTTGAGAAAATAGGGTTAGGTGCGAAGAAGGTGATGGTGGGTGGTATGGTGATTGTAAGAGGTAGGGTGGGTGATTAGGTAGAGCATTCAGACATACACACACATTGGGAAATGCCATGAGATAATAGGGTTTCTCAATATAAGAAATGTACATTAGCTAGGGTCATAAAGGTCATCCAAACAAGGGTTTTGAGGTTTGGTATCTAGGGTAAAGGATATGGTCCGGAAACTCAATAGAGGTAAGATGTAGGAACGCATAGGTGTGGTTCTGGTACATCCAAAAGGTCAAAAGGTCAAGGTTTTTTTGGATAAGGGTCACGGCCATAGGCAAGGTAAGGCTATTAGGCTAAGAAAATACGTACCATCATTACAAGATGCAACAAGTGAGGACATGGGAATATCCACTTAATCAATGGTTAGGTAGGTAGGTGTGGGTAGGGTAGGTGGAGGTAAAAATGGGTAATGGGGTAAAGGTAAAATCAGGAAAATAGGGAAATGGGCTAGGGTCAAAGGTAGTGACAAGTCAAATGCATGTACACATATAAAATGTGGCATGGTACAAGGGTGAAGAGCTTGTAAACTCTACATCGTCCAAGGTTGAAAGTGTTGGTACCTAAATTTAATCTCCTTCACAACTTGAGTAGCATCATGAATTTTAAAAGACACTCAAAGGTAGATAAATGATTTATATGTCATTTTGTAGCCAGGGAAGTAATTTATCTGACTTATTAGCACTCAAGCTTTGAAGAAGTGGGTAGCACCTTGAAAGGATTTGATCTTATCCTCACTATTTTAGGTTGTGCCTCTCAACCAAGGTAAGAGAACCTGTATTATAGCCTCTATTTTATGAAGGGGGTGAAGATATCCTTATATTATGTAGATTTTATGGAGATGGCCTTGAGAAAACATGATCAATTTCCCATTATTCAAACTTAAAAGAGCTGTCACTACTAAATGAAGGAAATACTTTCAAGACAAGGCTGAAGCTACTTGAGACATGGTGTGATCCTGACTACTTTGTGAATTTTTGTAAATGGATTATATTCTCTTATTTACACACAATGCAACACAAGGGTAGTATAGGTGAGATTAGGTGATTTAAATGAATTATGGGGTGGGAGATTTTAAGACAATACTAACTAGAATTTGCCAACTTATTTGAGGACCTTTACAAAAGTTTAAAGACAAAACCCAAACAACAGAATGCTTCAAAGAGGTTAAGGTATTCCTTCAACCAGGATATGTGCACCAAATGGAAGCCCAAATTTGCACTATTCCACACAATCTCTAATGGTCTATCAAAAATCTTGAGTTAGATGAATCAGTTAAGCATTTAGAAATTTCTATTTTATCATACTTAAGGTACACCCATAGGTTTACAAACAATCTCTATATCAAGGAAGGTAGATTGAATTTAAATTTGTTTATCCCTTTATCAGATGAATGCTCTTTTGATCTTGGGATTGCAAATACCACTAAGTTATCACAAGAATGAGACCTGTATGATGAAAGAAATTCTAAACACCAGATTGCAATAGGAGCAAGAAACATAAATTGAAATCATTCTAAAATATAATTGTGCAAATTTTGCCCAAAGACAACACAAAATAATCTAGAAATTACCAAAATTATCAGTAGGGGAATGTTACAAGAACAATATTAGAGCTTTTTAGTGCCTATACATTTGTAACAACCTAACATGATACAAATTTGATGCAAAAAAGGAATTAAAATGGTTCTCAGGTGGTTTCTCAGAGAATGGGCTTCTTCCCAGATTTTCTCGTGAAAATTCTAAGTTTCTCCAACCATTTACATGAAAAATTCATGCAATATATAACTTTCACTCACTCACTCACTTTGCCCTCAAATATTCCCTCCAAAAGTGGAATATTCAAAGCACCTTTGCTTTGCAATATTTCTGGAAAATGACATTTAACAAACTCACAAAAAGTTGCAGTTGTTCTTTTAAAAGGTGAATCATTACAAAACTTTCATCATTCTTCAAAGTGGAAGCACGTTTTTCATTTCCCACGCATGTAGATCCCTTTCATTTCATCATTTCAAATTTTCCCTTCCCAATTTTTACTCTGCATCTTTGGATATGGTAATTCATGTTTTTCACGAACCAGAGTAAAAATTCATTTGAAAAATTCCTTGGATTCACAAATTGAACCCCCAAATTGATTAATTTGGACCCTGCAGGCCAAAATGACATGAATTGGTAAAAAATTCGATGAAGATTGATGCAAAAAATGCATCTCCAAACTTCCTGGAGCTCAAATGGTGGCCAAATTGGTGAAATGCATAGCTACCATCAATTTGTTCCTCAACTTCAAATTTGAGCCCTCCACGTGGCGATCCGGGCCTCGGGACGTCTTTTTACCTTTTTACTACTTTTGGAAAATTTACACAATTTCTTGATTTCCTTTTTGCGCTCTGCCGATGAGATTTGGGCCTAACATGTGGTGCAATATGACTGGATACAGAGTCGTGGCTCAATTTTACACATTTTGCATCTTTCTGGAAAAAGGAAAAAAATTCATTTTTCCTCTACGGCTCCGCCCTTCCACTTCAAGTTTCTAAAGTGGGTCCCAATGCCTTTAACTCCCTTTTCCGTCAAAGGGAAAATTTTTACTTTTCCTCCACCAACCCACACCTCTACTATTGACTTCTCAAATGAATTTTGACTTTTTACCCTCGGGCTTGCGGGTTAGTTTGATACTTTGAGTCATTTGAATATAAGAGGAAAAATTTCCAAGTTACCCCGATGGTCCACCTCCCCACCTCTTTGAATTTTCAAACTACCATGTGTCACCGTGGCACACCTTGAGGCATTCCCAAATATTTGATACCTTGATCGAGCTCGGGCTCGCTATATGTCTTGTTCCAACAAGATTTTTCTCGAATGCTTGAAACCCAATTAAAGGCACCACGTGTCATGCTTCGAGGCAATATCCTTTTGGTCATTGAAAAGTCTAAGTAAAATGCAAAGAAAATAGAGGCCTCCATGTGTCCCCATCTCGCCAAGCCTCCACGTGTCCTCCAGTGCTACTTCAAAGCTAGACCAAAAAGTTGATTCTCAAACAAGCGCCATTCACCCATGTGGACATATTTCTAAGTTGAGGATTTTTATAGAATTTTTGAAGTATTTAGCTGAGCCACATCCAACCAAAAGGTGCCACGTCCCCTGTAGATGCAAGGATGTAAATTTGACTAGGAGAAAATGCCCGTCAAACCATAAAATATAGAAACACGAGCATTTGAGCCTGAAAATGAAGTTTTCTTCAATGACAGAGAGTTTAGATTGTTGCAAGGCTCAAACACAATCCTTAGGGACACATCAACTCATTCTTCTTCAAGTATTTCAAGGTAGAATGTCAAGAACACAAATTTTGACTATGGCAATAGAGGGAATGGGAAAACATGAGTTTTTGAAAGGACAGATCCTGGGGAACTCAAAATACAAACCTTTCTAGAGGAACAAAGAAACTAGGAGACAAATATGGACCCATACATGATCTTTGACCTAGAGGCAGACTAAAAATGGCAACAAATACTAGCCAAGCACAACACGGGGAAGGATAAAATGACAAAGCTGTAAATCAATAAATTTCCAAGGGTACAAATGGGGTGAGACAATTTTGAGCACTCGACATGTGCTCGACTTGGGGATGGGCACTTCTGCAAGTTCCACAAGAACAAAAGTAGACCAAGTGCCAAAATATCCATTGGGAAAATGGAGTCACAAGCCAAAACACCAAAAACCAGCTGATAAACCAACCAAAACAACAAAAATAGAGCAGAAAAAAAAAATTGTACACTGTACAAGTGATATGCAAACCTCAATTTTGGGGATCAATCCAAAAAATGCTTCAAATGTTTTCCATTAATAGGAAGCTCAAGAAATTCCCCATCCAGTCCTTGAGGAAAAAGGTATTCTCACCAATTCTTATGTCAATGGAATATGGGCCCATCCACAAAGCATCAAATTTACCATGCTTGCCCTTATCTTCATGCCTGCTATCCCACAATAGCACAAGATCTCCAATACTGAAAGCTCTTGGGGTTACCTTCTTATCAAACAACTTCTTCATCCTCTCTCTGAATTTTACATGCCTCTGATGGGATGCTCTTCTTGCTTCATCAAGCTCAACAATCTGATTAATCCTTGCTTCATATGGACTGATTTCTTGGTCTTCAAGTTGTTGAACAAACTGAAATGAAGACAATTGTAGATGTAAGGGTAGTAGATCTTGTGTTCCATATACCAATTCAAACGGGCTTTACCAAAGTAGCTTTTTGGCAGTGATCCTGTCAGCCCAAACAACAAATTTTAGTTACTCACCCCACTTCTTCTTGTTCAATTCCAAAGTCCTTTTAATGATCTTCAACAAGTTTTTCTTGTCCATTTCCTTATGGATTGTAGTTAGAAGCATATGTTAACTTTATCCCATACTCTTTACACATTTCAAAGTAAAGGTCCACTCTGAAAATCATGGCATTTTCAGCAATAATCTTGACTGGCACTCCAAATCTGTAGATGATATGATTCAATATGAAGTCCATTACAACTTGGTGCGTTGCCTTCCTAGTAAGGATTGCTTCCATCCATTTGGTGAAAAAATCATTAGCTACCAAAATCCATTTGTGTCAACACTTGATGAATAAGAGATTTCACCAATGAAGTCCAACCCCCATTGTTTGAAAGGAGCTTCAATTGATACATGTAATACTGTGTTTTCATTAATGTTTTCAAAGAAATGATAGGACAAATAGTTTTACTCTATGTTGTTGGCACCCTTACGTATCCAAAAATTAAATGAAAAATTGATGTGAACACATAATCACAATATCATGAGAAAACTAAGGATGATCTCCTTAGATGAGAACCCTGCTAATCTGGGGTCTATCTTGTTGATGAACTATTTTTGCTAAGGTGACATTACATCATTTGTAATGTTGTATGTTATAAAATCCTTGGTGTAAATCTAATCCTCGAAAGTGATTTGTGATATTGTTGTTTATCTCTATTAAATTATTAACATTATAGTTTTTATAATTAAGTTATGTTGAGGATTTGAAAATTTTGATAGTTCGCTTAACAACTTAATTTGAAATGTGATCAAGACTTCCTGTTGGTTTATAATAGGTCTTAAACCAATCATTTGATAGTCTACCCATTTGATGACTAATGCCATCATGATTGTATTTCCAGGGATAAGGGGCTATAGTCCTCGGTCAAGGAATTAATTATTAAGAATTAAGGGCATCAACTCCTATGAGTATGCATGAGCAACTTTCTTGATCAACACTAACATTGTAACATATATATATAATATATATATATATATATATATATATATATATATATATATATCTATCTATCTATATATATACATGTGAATATGTATATACATATACATATACATATATATAGATTGCAAAAAGGAAAGAAAATCTAATCCTAGTGGTATAGTTCTAAACCTAACATGCAAACCTGTTACTTATGAAGCTAGATGTGAACATAACTTTATCTATTTGAAAGGATGTATATGCATATGAAAATTGTATGAAGCCTTAAGTTATGCGAAGAAAGGATACCCAAATTTCTATTGGTATAAAATATTGTTTGGTCATTTAAAAAGGATATAATGTTGCCCAAATTCAAACGGTTGATGAGGTGGCACCCACTACCTAATAGTTGTACGCATAGTCCCTTAATTGTTTATTGATTATCTCCGCCAACTGATTTTGGAGTGAAGTATTTTAGTTATCTAAATCACCTTGCATGGCATGAAGTATGAGTTTGCTAAATTTAAAGGAGAGCTAATAATAGTTGGCAAGCTCCATTAACTTTGCATTTAATATCTTTTAATGCCCACCTTCCTTGGGAAGTGTGTGAATGGTTGGGGAAACAAGTTTAGTTTTGGTATTGAATCACTTCATTACATGAAACTCGCAGAAGCTCTACATGCAAAAGTGGAACTATGTGTTGATGCGAGTTTGCATGGAGAAAACAACAGTTGAGTAGTTGGAATAGCAAGTTCCCAGACTCATTAAAATATCACGGGAAATTTGTGATCTGTTGAATGAAGGAACTCGTTTCAAAGGTTTGGGGATTTTCTTGAGTAATCGTGAAAGTTTTGCAAGGAAAGAAAACACCAGCGTAACATGCATGATACACTCTGAACTTTTCATAATTTCTTGCTCTATTTAGTAATTTCACAAAAGTAACCTTGTCTTGTATGAGATTTTGTGTTTATAATTTCGAGATGTGGAATCGTTTAATATTTTCTCTGTAGAGTATGAATTACTATGGCTTCATGATGTATGTTGTTAAAAGTGATTAACTAAGTACAGGCTTTAATGAGGGTTATTATCGTTAAGAAAAGAATATAATCTTGAGATGTTTGAGGACTACTGCTGAAATGATTACTGGGTTTGATTTGATATGCCAGCATTGTTGAAATATTCTTACAGATGTGATATATATATATATATATATATATATATATATATATACCCATACTTGTAGAAAACTTTGTTTAATTTTTACCCATCTCTTCAAGGATATGAGTAATTATAGCAAGATATTGTGGTATGCTGGAAATTGTTTTGTGTGAGTTTTTGTTTTAGATGTCTTCCTTGACCTAGTGTTTGGGATTTACTTAATGGGTTTGATTATTTAAATAAATATAGTCATGTTGGTCTTGTAGGAGGCATCATCGATACGATAATCGACTGGTTTTATTTAAAATAAGCATTTGTACTAAAGGAAAAATCAACTGAATTGAACATTATCATCGGGATGTAGATAATAAGGACAATTGGGATGATTACAAGGTCTACTCCCTTTGACCCTTGAATGGGTAGTTATGAATGGTGCCTTTGGTCTACTCTAGAGCCACTATGATGGCTCGGATGATTAGCTGAGTTTTCTAATAGTTAATCTGTTGTATCTTGTTTACAATTTAAGATTGTATAAGTTCTAGATACTTCATTCTATTATTTCATGTTGATATCCTTATTGCTTCTTAATAACTTTGGAACTATTCCGACTCCTTCGGGGTTTAAAGATGATTGCGGAAAGGTTATATTGAGATTTGATTATTGTGATGGTTAAGTCCAACTTGTTAAAATCTCATCACTTATGTTCCATCTTAGCCTCTATAATGGAGGATGGAAATTCTCCTGTAAAACCTTGTATGATACTTAGTGGGCTAATTTATTCACTATTATTACTAAATCTTGGTTCTTCTTGCAATTCTTTATGAGTTCAAAAGTGATGTTGACTTTGACTAAGAATCTCCTTCCTCTTGTAAGAGATGTAGTTCACTGTTGTCCATTAGGAAACCATCCTAGAAAGTGAGATGATCTTCTAGAAGTTTATGCATTAGATTTTATGGTTGAAAAGTTGTTTAATAGTTCCTTTTATTAGGTACACCTCATCTCAATGTATGAGCTAGTAATGATAGTTGAGTTTGATTTCTTTGACCCTTACACTCTTATCTGTGCTTCTTTGGGTTTATTGATTACCTGTTCAAAGATCTAAACCTGTAATAAAGGTTTGATGATTAATTATCATTATTATGACCCACCATTTAATCAGTTGTTAGAAGGTTTAAAGGAAATACCTTGAGCTATCCCTTGAGTTTTGATGATCCCTTTCTATGGGCTGATCATTTTATCGGAAGCTGAGTTTATGTTCTAAATGTTGGAAATTGAGTCATTAAGTAGGGGGAATTAAAGTTGTCCCAAAATAGGAAGACTCTTGGCTTCAGGGTTGTAAAGTTGGTGGTATTACCCTCTGTAGTAATTAACACGGTACAAGTTTGTTGATCACATTGTCATACTATGTGTTCTATTAAGAAACTGGAGGCATCGATTTTGTATGGTAACCCATTCTGGGACAAAATGGTAAGTTATATAATCCTACTCTTATAATAGATGATAACTGGATTTGTCCTTTAACCGAGTCCGTGAGATGTGATAGATCCTCTCTAGGTGTAAGATTCTGATTTGAATTGTGTGGTATCTCAGAAAACCCAAAAGTGGCTCTTTCTCTTATAGTAAACTATATTGGTTTCATTTATTAAATACGGGGTTTCCTTGACATTTTGAAAGTTCCTTATTGACCTTTCTGGTTGTGTCATGAATTTAGTTCGGTGTGATCTAACCTTGTGTAGCATCAACTCACAACTTGAGTAGCATCACGGATTTTACAAGACACTCAAAGGCAGATAAATGATTTATATGTCATTTTGTAGCTGGGGAAGTAATTTATTTGACTTGTTAGCACTTAGGCTTTGAAGAAGTGGGTAGCACCTTGAAAGGATTTTTATCTAATCCTCACTATTTTAGGTTGTGCCTTTCAACCAAGGTAAGAGAACCTATATTGTAGCCTCTGTTTTGTGAAGGAGGTGGAGATATCCTTATACTATGCATATTGTATGGAGATGGCCTTGGGAAAACATGATCAATTTTACATTATTCAAACTCAACAGAGCTGTCACTACTAAATGATGGAAATGCTTTCAAGACAAGGCTGAGGCTGCTAGAGACATGGTATGATCCTGATTTGATTTGTGCATTTTTGTAAATGGATTGTGTTCTTTTTTTGACACACAATGTAATGCAGGGGTAGTATGGGGTAGGATTAGTTATTCTGAATGAAATTTTTGGTGGGAGATTTTAGACAAGACTAACAAGAATTTTCCAGATTCTTTGAGGACCTTTGCAAGAAATTTGTAACACCTAAACAATAGAATGCTTCAAAGGGGTTAAGGTACTCCTTCAACTAGGATATGTGCACCAAATGGAGGCCTAGATTTGCACTCTTCCACATAATATTTGACAATATGCCACAAAATCTTGAAGCAGATGAACCAACAAAGTATCTAGAAATCTCTATTTTATCATGACCTAAGGTGCACCCAAAGGTTTACAAACAATCTCAGAATTCAAGGAAGGTAAAGTGATTTTAAATCTATTTATCTCTTTATCAGATGAAATCTCTTTTGAATGTGAGACTGTAGATGCCACTAAACTATCAACAAGAAATGAGACCATGTATGATCAAGAGATATTTTAAACACAAGACTGCAACAGGAGCAAGAAACACAAATTGAAAACATTCTAAAACATAAGTGCATACAAACTTTGCCAAGAAACAACACAAAATAATCTATAATGACCAAATTTATCAGTAGGGGAATGTTATAAGAACAATCTCGTGAGAGCTTGTTGATGGATTTACAACTAAAACTAACTCAAAATGATACAAATCTGATGCAAAAGGAATTAGAAATGGTTCTCAGACGGTTTCTCCGAGAATGGGCTTCTTCCTAGATTTTCCCCATGAAATTCTAAGTTTCTTTGACCTTTTGCATGTCTTAAAACATGCATTATATAACTTTCAATTACATTTGATCCTTCTTTCCCAAGAAAAGAATATGCCCAGCATCAAGTTTGTTACAAAATTCCAACATGATTTACAGATAGGGACATTTAACAAATTTGTAACAAAAGTTGCTAGGTGTTTCAAAAAATGTGAATCATTACAAATCCTTCATCATTATCCATTGTGGAGACAAGTTTTTCATTCTCTAAGCATGCAGACCCTTTCATTTCATCATTTCATCGTTATCATTCAAAAATTTGATTCTACAACTTTATAATTTGATATTTCCCATTTTACATAGGCTTGAGTAAAAATTTATTTCAAAAACACCTCAAATCTGTAAATTAATCCCTAAAACCACTTGCATTGATCTTTGCAGCACGAATTCACCAAAAATTTGATGAAAAATGATGCAAAATTCACATTTCCACACTTCCTGGAGCAAAAATGGCGGCCAAAAATGAAAATGTACAGTTACCCTTGATCTACTCTTTCTCCTTCAATCTGGGCCCTCCATGTGTCAAAATATGATTGGGAATGAATTCGGGCTCACTTTTTGACTTTTTAACATTTTTGGAAAAATGGAAAAAATTTACTTTTTCTCTGCCCTCCGCCTTTGAAATTTGGTGATGACACGTGGCATATGGTGGGTCCCATTGGGATTGTAGCTCAATTCTGCACATTTTGACCCTTTTTGGAGTTTGGAAAATTTTCACTTTTTCCTGTGGCCCGCACCTCCGCCTTTGTCCTTGACACATGTCATCCTCTCTATCGCTAAAAATCCACGGGCTTATTTCATGTTTTAACCCCTTTTTTCACCAAGGGAAAATTTTCAACTTTGCCTCCGTGGCCTGCGCCTCCGATCCCTTTCTCACCACGTGTCCACATTCGATTTGTCATGAGCCACACCTCAAATTTTCACTTTAACTCATTTTTGCAAAAAGGGAAAAATTTTGCTTCTACCCCCGGCGGCCCACACTCCCTCCTACCTTCTGAACCTACCACGTGTCTCCTTTTGTGCCATTGCGGACCGCGGTTCTAATTTGCACTCTAACTCCTTTTGCTAAAAGGGAAAAAATTCCCCTTTTCCTCCGCGGCCCGCACTTCCCCACTCTACCACTGCGCTGCCACATGTCCACCCCCTGCTCCATTGTGGACTTGTGGGTCTCTCCACACCCTTTTTCCCCTTGGAGAAAATGGCAAATTTGCCTAAGTCTTCCATTGGTCCACACTTCCTTCTGACCGCCCTACCACGTGTCCACCCCTGATTGGCTCGGTGACGCCAGCAGAGCCTTTCTTTACCATTTTTTCCCTTCACCAAAAAAGGCAAAAATGCCTAAGTTTTCCACCCGCCTTCCATCCCGCCTTTGCATGCGAGCGTGACACGTGTCCTTCCTCTGGGACCTGCGGGGTTGCGGGGAAAGTTGCGAAATTTTCCAAAACCAAAAAATGTTAAGTTTTTATAGAAAACCCACCGAATCTTGACCAACAAAAAGTGGCCACATATGAGGGGAGGCTTGAGCTTAATTTTGACAGCAAATGACACCCATACGAGTGTCAAAAAAACATAGAATTTTCCGTGACCTCCAAAATCAATTTTTTCTTTGTGGGTGAGGGATTTTTTTGGTCAAAAAACAAGGGGAAATTGATTTTATGTAAGTTTTGACCATGGGGATAGATATTTTGAGGGAAAAGAGAAAAAACAAGCAACTACAAGCTCCACAGGCTGAGAAAAATGGAAAAAATGACAGAGGCCTGTGGATTTAGAAATTTAGGGCACAATGTAAGGCACACATGTATTTTTCTTTCAAAATGGGGTAAAATAATAAGTTTGTGAGCCTTTTAAAGCATTAAATCTGGATGGGGAAACTTGCAGACCACCAAACTTGAAGAAAAACATTTTTGAACACATAGAAAAAGGGGAAAGATGGGAAAATAATAGAGGATCAAAATTGACACCAACACCTTATTCAATAGAATGGGTTAGGAGGTCGTTCTTAAATTTAGAGTCATGTGAAGTCTTGACTTTAGGAAAAAAAGTGGTTTGCTAGAAGTTGAATTTCATGTTGAGCAAACTCATGGGATATTAAATGTCTAGATGAAATTTTTGGGTTAAGTAACAATTATATTATCTCATCAACTCATGGTGCCTACTCTCTTCCAGACTTTTAAAGACCTTAGTGTTTATTAGGTCTTGATATGATGAAACATATCTGAAGAAGGAATTGTGTACTCTTTTCTATTCTTGGAATGCTCATATAAGTGCTTAAGTTGAGGTAAGTTTTATATGTAGCCTGTTACTCAAGTTATACCTGATTGCTATATGGCAGGATGCCATAAATGTTCTCACCCTCTTATCCTTGAGGTTAAACACTCTAATATCATATTTCGTTAGCCAAGTACTCTTGATGTTTTGGTATTATTTCTGAACCCTTAGCAGTCCTTATGGATGTATGAAATCCTCTTTAGATCTGTTATGAAGATTTGGGAGATTGCTTGAATGTATTCTTGATATTTATATGGTTACTTAATTGTTGAGTAAAAGCGATTTCAGGCATGCAAGTATGGGATTGCATGAGTGAAATATTGATACTCATATACGGTAGTCTTTGAATACTTATAATTCGTATGTATCTTATGAATTGTATGACTGCTTTCGAGCGATTGAAGTAGTTGTATGGAAAATTAAATCTGAAATTGATTCTTTCTGGTTCATTAAATTAATATTTTTTCATGTACGAGAAAGAATTGTTTATCTACTTAAGCTTTGCATATTGATTCATAAAAATGATATGGGTTATTTCTATGAAATAATTAAGTAGAGTATGTCATTATGGTAAGTTGGTGCTTTTTATGCTCGGTTCCTCGTGAACTCGACTCGTCTAACAATTTTGCAAATAAACGCAGAGAAGGAAGGGTGAAGTATTTAGTTTTGTATATTATTTTGATCAAGGAAAGATTGAAGATATGACTGACTTGAATGTTCTTAAATGAAATACTTCTCCTTGAAAATGGAAAAAGGGCTTACTACTTAATGTAAATGGTTTATTCATTAAAATGAAATATTTTGGTCATGCTTAAAGGAATGAGTTGTATTTATCTCATAAATGTAATTAAGACAGATTTCCTACTACTATATATTGTTTTATAAGTGGTTGATTGTCGATTGATGAGTTATGAGTCGTAAATCTATCAAGTTAAGAAATCAGCATCTACAATACTATTGTATTAATCATTAGTATCAAGCATGTAGTAAGTGCTATACATATCTTATGTGTGAGATTCTAAGGATCACATAAGGGACTATTGGAGGAATGTTGCCTAAAAATATCTTGTTCTAAGTAATTATATGTTAAGCATACTTGGAAATAGTTGAGGTTGCTAATGGATAACTGCCTCATTATAAAGTGCAATATATCAACCTACTTGTAAAGTTGTGTTAAGTTCTCCAAAGGTTTTGTATAGAATGTACACAACTAGTAAAAGATATCTAGAAGTAAGATTGTCTAATCTTAATGGTCACTGCTAAGAAAGCAGCTGGATTATCATGAAACCATGGAAAGGTTATGATAATCAGGTACTTCTGTGCTATGGCTGTTTTATAAACATAGGTTATACTAACTCTTATCAAAGATATAATAATTTAATATTGATTTCTAAGTGAAATCAACTCTAAGTCCTATACTAGGATGATACACATAAGCTACAATAGGACGGGCTTATGGTAATCTTACATGACTATATATTGATTATGGTTTCACTTTTTGGGAATTGTAGAATTGTGATAAATTGTGTTATGAAATATTTTTCTCAAAGAGATGGAATGTTTTTAATTAGGGGCTGTCCCATGATGCATCATTATGAGCACATAAGCATGTCGGATACAATGGAAGTAATATGGAACATGCTTACTAAGTTAAAAGAACATAGCATTTGAATCTCATCCCTAGTCAATACTGAAATTATCTCTAAAGAGAATTAGAGAGTGATATTTTAAAAGGATATGATAGGGAAAGATAAATGGGCAATTGGTTCATCAAATCTATCATAGAGGATATCCCAAATATATCTTACTTGTTGGAGATAGTAAAATAAATGAACACTCTTTACTGAGCTGTAATTAAGTAAAGTGATGTGCTTAAACCAAAAGGATGGTTGAAATTTATAGCCTATGGCACTTAATTCAAGGAGTGAATCATACCTAAATACTTAGCTTCATATAAGTACATATTCCTAGAGTATGAAATAAGGAACATGAGCCCAGATGTTAAAGCCGGACAATTTTTGAAACTGTAATACTGATCATAGACATTGATAGTATTGTTTCTATCAATGGTTAACATGGGTATGAGATATTGAAAGGTAATTAAAATGTTATAGAGATTGGGGGTCCTAGGATCAAATCAAACCAGACCTTAGGTATGACCCATTCGTGGAGATGGTGTTATAAGTCCTAGGCTATTCTCTAATGATTACCTTGAAAACATTAAACACCATGTACCAATATAGGATTATAAGTAGGTGAAATCACTACATATACTACACATTTGTATCCCTATGGTGACAATTGTCAATTATAATATTGCCATTTAGCATCTGTAATGAGTTGTCTCATCAAGAAACTAGATTGTAGTATGGTGTTGTCCTAAGTACAAACCTCGATAGAGTTACAAGATAGATTGGAGCCCTTGGGTACGCACCCTTATATCAACCTATGATGGATATGAGAACATATGTGGGTGAGTAACAAGGTGAATTGTTACGAGTACACTTTATTTCCCATAGGCATCATAGGATGACATAGAGGTACATCTTTGTGTAGGTTAAACTGGTTTGTACCTCATTCAAGGCTTGTAGCTATTTACAACATTAATATTTGTGAATCCATATAACTAAACAAGTGAATAAGGTGAGATGACAAGATTCCAATGGTGAGTGTGTCATCATAGAATCGATCATGGCATACATGACTCAGAAACTTTGCGTAAAGTGGTGTAAGCTGCTGATTACACTGTCAAGATTTCACCATTATCTAAGTGTGAGATGCCTATGGTTTTCATAGGTGGAACCTAGGTACACACTTAGGGGTTTTCACTTATATATCATATCCTATTAAAGGGGAACCAAAGGGATACATTTTATGTATGGCTCATATAGAGCATTGAGGGAGAATGAGCAGGTTCAACATTCTCTCGTAGAGTTGCACATGGCTTATGAAAGTTATCAAAAGTGGATTGCTTTAAGGTTTATGTAGATTTAAATATATGGGTATTTAAGTTAGCTGCATAAAGTTATTTATTATAAAAAAATTCTAGTGAAAAAGTGGCAAAAAGTGGATGTTACAATACAGGTTGCAAAGGAAGGTATCCTAAAGCTTTCAACCTTCCAGAGAAATGCTGACAACTCTCACATCTTCTAATTAACTGAGTTACATCCTTGAAAAGAGTTGGCCACCAATAACCAACCCTCAGAATTTTGTGTGTAGTAACTCTTCTAGCAAAATGTCCTCCACAAACTCCCCATGGAAATCAGCAATTATTTTGGGAGCTTCATCTTTAGTCACACATCTCAAGAGGATTCCTTCAAGGTTCTTCTAAGCCAACCCAAAGTTTGTAATGATATATTTTTGAGAAGCCAACTTGAGGGATCTTTTCTAATTTTTATTCAAATGCCCAAGGCAGCATAAGTGTCTAAGATAAAAGATTACATCCTTGTACCATTCAGAACTCAAAAATTTCTCAAGAACATCTGTCCTTTCTTCCTCTACCTCATTTACTTCAGCATTATGTAGATTACTTTCATCCATGAGCTTGGCAAGACCCAAACTTCTTACTATCTTTGTGGTATGGATGTCCATATCATACTCCTACAATTTGTTGACCCATCTACACATTTTTATTGAGATATCCATCTTTGGTAAGATGTCTTTCACCATTGTGTGTGGAACATAAGCAACAATTTTGGAACTCAAAATATAAGGCCTAAAAACTTTTATTGCTTTTACAAGACAAATTATTTTTCTCCATGATTGTGTATTTCAACTCAGTTGCTTACAATGCCTCACTAAAGAAGGCAATAGGTCTTTAAGCTCCATCATCATCCTTTTGCAACAAAACAGATGCAATGGTGTGCTCGAAGCAAAGGAGAATATTTGGAAAGGTTTCTTGTAATTTGGGGCTGCTAGAACAGGAGCATGCTTCAATACTTCCTTAATTCCATCAAAATATTTAAGGGTAGCCTCTTCCCACTTGCTATTCTGGTTCTTCTTTAACATGTAAGTAATGGGGAGAGTCAACTCAGTAAAATTAGACACAAAAATTCTAATGAAATTGATTTGACAAAGAAGGATTGGATTCCTTTCTTAGTTTTTAGAACAGGATCTTGCTTTGATAGCTTCTATCCTTTATGGATCAATCATAACTCCTTCTTTAGACAAAATGTGACCAAGTAGTTTTGCTCTTTGCACTCCAAAATGACACTTCTTTGGATTGAGTGAAATTCCATATTCTCTACATCTGATCAACATTCTTTCCAAATCTTTGCAAGTGGTCAATTCTTTTGCTAGAAAAAATATTAATATCATCTTGATAAACAACGGTAAAATCATTGATATAGCCAACGAAAACAACGTCCATAGCCCTTTGAAAAGTAGCTCTAGTATTCATTAAACCAAGGGTATCCTGACAAAACATATGTTCCCCACGAGTAGTAAAGGCAATTTTAATCCTCTCTCGATTCTTTAACAACAACTTGGTTATAACCGGAGAAACCATCCAAAGTAGAAAGAATTTAGAACTAGTCTTTAATTGCAACATGTTTTCCATGTTTGGTAGAGGATAGTTGTCTTTCATTGATGCTCTATTTAGATTTCTGAAATCCACACAAAGTCTGATATCTCCATTTTTCTTTTTGATCAGCACAAGTTTGACACCCAAGAAGAATATCTTATGGGTTGAATGATTCCTCCATCTCTTAACTTTTTCAATTCCTCTTTCATTTTGAGAGAAAGGAGTGGGTTAATTGGCCTTTGCTTCTGTCTGAATGGTTTGGCATATTTCTCAAGAGGGATTTCATGTTGGAACAAGTCTTCTCTATATGCTTTTAGCTTGGAATAAGACCAAGCCAAATAGTCCTGATATTATTTCAACAATTGGATATAGGACCATTTTTATTCCTTGTTTAAACCACTCCCTAATCAAATCTTCCTTGGTTTCTCCTTTGTTCCCAAGTAATGCTATTTAACATCTCTCGATGCAAACATGTTTCTATTGATTATACAATCAACATTGTTAAAATTTGACTCAAGAGAAACCAACCCTCTAGGGATGGTGTTAGTCTTCAATTGAATGATATCCCTACCAAACAAGGTTTATTTTCCATCAACATTACACACCAATGGTTCCAAATCAATATGCTAATCCACAAACTCACCTTGGTTATGAAAAAACCTCTGAACCTGAGCATCATCATCAAATACTTGCCAATGCTTGATGTTATCAGGGACTACAGGCCTAGTGAGTATTTCAACATCATATTCACAATATGGAGAAATGATACAATTTTCAAATCTTGACCCCAATAATTCTAGCTTATCTGAAATCATATTTAAACTTCTGTCATGATGAATAATGTTGAAGCGAATCAAACATCTCAATTAGATCCCAAACTACGTGTTTGTATTGTTTCATTCGCTGATTTTTTTGTTGCATACGTTTTCTAACTTGTTTGAAAACCAGCTCGAAATCTTCCTTTACAATGACATCCTTTACGCCATACTTCCAAGCAATCCTCAACCCTAACAATAATGCTTCATACTCAACTATGTTATTGGTGCATTCAAAGTTAAGTTTGAAAGAAAGAAAAATTCATCTTTGCTTGGAGAGATCAAAACAACACTAGCACCATTACCAAATTTGGAGCAAGCTCCATCAAATAAAAAGTCCATGGAGAGCCTACTTCTTCAAGAGACTTATAATAATCCATCTTGTGCTCCTTACCATCAATAAACCCAATAAAATTATCAACATCAACATCAACAAATAATACTTCATAAGAAGCATTGTTTGGATCCTCAATTAGATGCAACATCTTCTTCTCTCCATATAATTTTACAAGGCTTCCTTCAATAGGAGTGGTGGCAAAAGACATATCCATTTGGACACTCCCTAAAACACTTGCAGCCCACTTTCTTGACAACAACATACCCCATTTGGCAGGGAAATTGACAATTACAACATCAAGTTTCAAATTCTTACCCAAATAGGATGAAAGTTGCACCACCAAACCTTTGACACATCCAACAACTGGCACTTCCCTAGAATCCATGGTAGTACACTTACCATACGTTGTTGTTACTTTGATATCTAACTCATTCATAACTTCCAAAGGCATGACATTGCATGATGCCCCGGAGTCAAACATACAATTATGTAGCAACTTGTCCTTGATGATCAAAGTTGTGAAGAAAGGGTCAACACTCAGCTGAGATTCAACCAAGGATGTTCCCAAATATACCTCCGGTGGTTCACCAAATTCTTCCAATTCTGATGTCTTTCCTACCTCTACAATAGCAAGTGGAGCTTCTACAACATTCACATTCCTTTTCATAGTAACCTTCTCCTCTTTCAATCCCAAATACTCAAGTGCTCTCTTCTTGTGCTCAGGGATTCTAAGCAGCTCAACAATTGGAACACTGACCTTGATTTGGCTCAAAACTTGAGTGATGTCATAGGGAATGTATTTAGGCAAAACAATAGTGGAAGGAGGGCTAGAAATTTCATTAGATGGCACAAGGTTTTTAACATTTTGAGCATGGGGTGAAGCATAAATTTTCTTGGGACAAGGAGCTCTTAGCTAGATGTTTCTTTCTTAGGAACCTCTTTTGGGATATTAGAAAGAAATGGGGTTTTATTTTTGGCCTGAGGCCTAGCTCCCTTGATAGCCTTACTTCTTGTGTTATACTCCTTCTCTTGGGCCACCACAACATTCATAAGCAGTTGCCTATCCTCTTTCGAGGGTATACCTCCATCATACTTCTTGATCATCAATGCCCTCAAGTATTCAAAATCATTATTGGGAAGCTCAAAGGCTTGTACATTATCAATTTCTAAAACATGAGAAGGAGGAAAAAGATGTACCCGTTGGATGCAATCCCAAAAGTTAGCAGCAGTCCTTGCACTTATCACTTCAGTGGATGTTACTCCTTGACATGAGTTTGTAGGGAATTCCATCATGCAAGCATCATCATCCATATTACAATCATCATCTTCCTCTTCAATTTGCTGATCTGTTCCACATGGAGGATGGGGTAATAAACATCTATCACACCAGTCAATCTGATTTGCATCATCAACAACAACCACTCTAGCATTTAACAAATCAAGCACTACCTTACTTTCCTTGGCCTGAGATTTCCTATTTCCAAATCCAATATGCCCTTTACCTTTATCATCAAATCTCTACTCATTCCTATGGTGATTTCCAAATCTATCTTGTGCTTGTTGCCTAGGATGACCTTGTGAAGTTTTTCCAATTCCCTTCTCAGCTCTTGCCAACTTGTAGGAAATCTCTTTGACAACCCCTGCCAAAGTTTTCACCACTTCCTCCAAGTCTACACTCTTTCTTGCTTGAGGCTTCTCAGGGTTTACCAATTTAAATCCCTCTCTCTTAGGAGGTTTCCCAACAACCTTGATATTGTTTTCAATTTGAAGTGTCATGGTGAAGGCCTACCTTAAATTGCCAGGGTTCTTGTCCCTCAAGTAATATGCAGCCTTTTTATCAAATGCATCAGAATATTTTATCAAACAAGATTCATCACATGGTCCTAAATTTACCGAAATATCCTCAAAGTTTTATTGAACCTTGTGTTGAAGTCATGGACCGATTCATTTGGATTCTTATAGATATTATCAAACTCGATAAAAGGAACCGGGATCAATCTTGTCACCATATTGTAACTGAATGCATTTTGCATTTTATCCCATGAATCAATAGAATTATCTGGCAAGGCCTTGTACCAATCCCTAGCATCCTCCTCTAAAGTGTGGAAAAACAATTTAATGTACACATCCTCAAATCCAATTTCAAAATCCTCCATCATATTAATAAAGAGTTTCAAATGCTGATCACCTGTTATGGCATTATTCCCTTAGAACTTTGGCAATCTACTTTTGAAATCCTATGGCATAGCATTAGGATAACCGGCCATTCCCCTAAAATTTATTGGGCCAAAGGTGTTGACCACAAATGGAGGCCTAGGTGGAGGTGAGCCATGTTTTTTGATGGAGGTGATCTTGGGGGTGACACAAGATGATGAGGAGTGTGAGGTATTTGGGGCTCAAGAATGTGGTTCACAAGATTGGTATTCTCTAGGTGCTGATTTTCTTGGAAAGTTTTACTAGAATTGAAACACATAGGTGCAGATTGAAGAAGGAACTCACCAGGTATAGTAGAAGGACCTTCACTAGTTGAAGTAAACAAGTTTATGAGAAGATTGCTTGAATCAGAATCAATGGAAGAAGAGTGATAATCCTCTATCAAAGGCTAATCTCTCTCACTAATGGATATTCCTTTGCTTGATGTCTGACCTTTAACAACCTTCCAAAATTTTCTTTCCTCTAAAACTATCTTTCCCAATTCTTGAAATAATTTTCTACTTGGGTCTCTCCTGAAGAAAGATCTTCTTCCTTCCAGGTTTGCAGATTTTATGTGACAAACTTCACTTAATGTATGATAAGGTACTGGTATTTATCAAAAATATAACAACAAGGAGTCACCACTAAGGACTTTCACCCTAGTTTGTGTAAATGCACTATGAAGATCTATCAAATGACTGTAAATATTAGCACTATGCAAAGCTTTAACAGATATGATCTTCTTTTATTCAATTTTTCAACTATGGTGCAAAGTTTGAAACAAAAATTGGAGACACTTGAAAATATTAAACTCAAAACTATACTCTTCATTCCAGCCTTATAAATCTGACTAGAAAATGATGCTCAAGCAATGTAGTTGCACATAAATCACATAAAACGTATTACCAGGGCTTTGAAATACTGAAATACTCCCCAGTAGTGGTGCCAGAAAGTGTGTTGGTACCAGATTTAATCTCCTTCACAACTTGAGCAGCATCATGGATTTTACAAGACACTCAGAGGTAGATAAATGATTTATATGTCATTTTGTAGCCGGGGAAGCAATTTATCTGACTTATTAGCACTCAAGCTTTGAAGAAGTGGGTAGCACCTTGAAAGGATTTGATCTTATCCTCACTATTTTAGGTTGTGCCTCTCAACCAAGGAACCTATATTATGGCCTCTATTTTATGAAGGGGCTGAAAATATCCTTATATTATGTAGATTGTATGGAGATGGCCTTGAGAAAACATGATCAATTTCCCATTATTCAAACTCAACAGAGTTGTCACTACTAAATGATGGAAATGATTTCAAGACAAGGCTGAAGCTACTTGAGACATGGTGTGATCTTGATTGCTTTGTGCATTTTTGTAAATGGATTATATTCTCTTGTTGACACACAATGCAACACATGGGTAGTATAGGTGGGATTAGGTGATTTAAATGAATTTTGGGGTGGGAGATTTTTAGACAAGACTAACTAGAATTTGCCAACTTCTTTGAGGACCTTTGCAAAACTTGAAAAATAAAACCCAAACAATAGAATGCTTCAAAGAGGTTAAGGTATTCCTTTAACTAGGATATGTGCACCAAATGGAAGCCTAGATATGCACTCTTCCACACAATCTCTAATGGTCTATCACAAAATATTGAGTTAGATGAATCAATTAAGCATTTAGAAATTTCTATTTTATCATACCTAAGGTGCACCCATAGGTTTACAAATAATCTCTGTATCAAGGAAGGCAGAGTGAATTTAAATTTGTTTATCCCTTTATCAAATGAAAGCTCTTTTGATCTTGGGATTGTAAATACCACTAAGCTATCACAAGAATGAGACTTGCATGATGAAAGAAACTCTAAACACTAGATTACAATAGGAGCAAGAAACACAAATTGAAAGCATTCTGAAATATAAGCGTATGCAAATTTTTCCCAGAGACAACACAAAATAATCTAGAAATGACCAAAATTATCAGTAGGGGAATGTTACAAGAACAATCTCAGAGCTTGTTAGTGGCTATACATCTGCAACCAACCTAACATGATACAAATTTGATGCAAAAAGGAATTAAAATGGTTCTCAGGTGGTTTCTTAGAGAATGGGCTTCTTCCCAGATTTTCCGTGAAAATTCTAAGTTTCTCCAACCATTTGCATGAAAAATTCATGCAATATATAACTTTCACTCACTCACTCACTTTGCCCCTCAAATATTCCCTCCAAAAGTGGAATATTCGAAGCACCTTTACTTTGCAATATTTCTGGAAAATGACATTTAACAAACTCACAAAAAGTTGCAGTTCTTTCAAAAGGTGAATCATTACAAAACTTTCATCATTCTTCAAAGTGGAAGCACACTTTTCATTTCCCACACATTTAGATCCCTTTCATTTCATCATTTCAACTTTTCCCTTCCCAATTTTTACTCTGCAACTTTGGATATGGTAATTCATGGTTTTCACGAACTAGAGTAAAAATTCATTTGCAAAATACCTTGGATTCACAAATTGAACCCCAAATTGATTAATTTGGACCTTGCAGGCCAAAACGACATGAATTAGTAAAACATTCGATGAAGATTAATAAAAAAATGCATCTCCAAACTTCCTGGAGTTCAAATGGCAGCCAAAATGGTGGAATGCACAACTACCATCGATTTTTTCCTCAACTTCAAATTTGAACCCTCCATGTGGCAGATTTGGGCCTCGGGACATCTTTTTACCTTTTTACTACTTTTGGAAAATTTGCACAATTTATTGATTTCCTTCGCCGCTTCATTGATGAGATTTGGGCCTGACACATGGTGCAATATGACTGGATATGGATTCGTAACTCAATTTTACACATTTTGCATCTTTCTGGAAAAAAGGAAAAAATTTCATTTTTCCTCCATGCAGCTCCGCCCTTCCGCTTCAAGTTTCTAAAGTGGGTCCCAGTGGAACCCCGGGTCCCTTTATGCCTTTAACTCCCTTTTCCCTCAAAGGGAAAATTTTTCACTTTTCCTCCACTAGCCCACACCTCCGCTATTGACTTCTCAGATGAGTTTTGAATTTTACCCTCGGGCTTACGGGTTAGTTTAATACTTTGAGTCATTTGAATACAAGAGGAAAAATTTCCAAGTTTCCCCGATGGTCCGCCTCCCCACCTCTTTGACTTTTCAAACTACCACATGTCACCATGGTGCACCTTGAGGCGGTCCTAAAAATTTGATACCTTGAACGAGCATGGGCTTGCCACATGTCCTGTTCCGGTGAGATTTGTCTGAATGCTTGAAACCCAGCGGAAGGCACCACGTGTCATGCTCGAGGCAGTCTCCTTTTGGCCATTGAAAATTCTAAGTAAAATACAAAGCAAGTGGAGGCCTCCACATGTCCCATCTCGCCAAGCCTCCACGTGTCCTCCTAGTGCTACTTCAAAGCTAGACCAAAAAGTTGATTCTCAAACAAGTGCCATTCACCTACGTGGACATATTTCTAAGTTGAGGCTTTTATAGAATTTTAAAGTATTTAGGTGAGTGCGTCAACCAAAAGGTCCACATCTACTGTAGATGTAAGGATGTAAATTTGACTAGGAGAAAACACCCATCAAACCGTAAAATATAGAAACACGAGCATTTGAGCCTGAAAATGAAGTTTTCTTCAATGACAGAGAGTTTAGACTATTGCAAGGCTCAAACATGATCCTTAGGGACACATCAACTCATTCTTCTTCAAGTATTTCAAGGCAGAACGTCAAGAACACAAATTCTAATTGTGGAAATAGAGGGAATGGGAAAACATGAGTTTTTGAAAGGAAAGAGCCCGGGAACTCAAAATACAGACCTTTCCAGAGGAACAAAGAAACTAGGAGACAAATATGGACCCATACATGATCTTTGACCCAGAGGTAGACTAAAAATGGCAACAAAGACTAGCCAAGCACAACATGGGGAAGGATAAAATGACAGAGGATGTAAATCAATAAATTTCCAAGGGCACAAATGGGGTGAGAAAATTTTGAGCACCAAAAAATAGGTTTATCAAAACAAGGTTGAAGTGATTCCAGATCAAGGTATAGGATATGCAATGCGGAAACACAATAGAGTTCAAAAAGTGCGAGGAACGTTTAGGTATGTTCCGTACACCAAAGGTTCAAGTTAGGATAATAACATGACAATAGGTAAGGTCAGTAGGAAAAAAAAAGGGTAATAGCTCCACAAGGTATAGTGAGCACATGGGTTCAAAGGTCACGAATAGTGTTCTGGGTCAAGGCATATAAGTCACGATATGGGTACAGCCAAGGTATAGGTAAAACAACAGGTCCCTAAACACAATTTAGGATGGGTGTAGGTAAGATGGGTGAGGAGGTAGGTGGCAATAAGGGTGAGTAAGGTCAAGAAGGTGGTGGGAAGGGTAAATTTTGGTCAGAAATGTGTAAAAGATAGTGACATGAGTATGATAGGTAACCAATGCCGGTTATGTAATGACCGACGCTAGTTAGGTAGGGAATGAATTGACCTACATTGGTCTTGTCGATTTGGGTATAAAAAGAAAAAGCCGTATAATACAAAATCATTTGTACATTTTGACTTGTGGGGAAAATGACAGAGCACTGAATGAGATGTGCTTTGTTGAGAAAAAAGTATGAGGAACAAGACCCTACTGAGGTGGAGAGATCCAGGTTGGTTAGAGGAGCCAGGTAGATGGGTCCACAAGATTGGGCAGAGAAAGGTGATTGGTGGAGATATTAGAGGTAGATTGTGGCATGGCGGAGGTGGGAGTGAGATTGGGTGGACCACTAGTGTAGCGGCCAGACGTGCCACCACGCCGACGACACCGAGATGAGGTAGGTTCTCAACTTTTCTTCATATGGAAATAGAAAAGGGTGATATAGGTATGAGTTTTTGGGTAGGGAAATAAAATTAAATTTGTGGGTAAAATTGGTGAAATGAGGGAGGGAGAGGTATGAGGTTGGGTAAATAGTGGTGGGGAGGGGTTTAGATTAGCTTTGGGTAGGGTAGGATTAGTGATTAGGCTAGTTTGTAAATTTTTGGAAAAATAGGGGGTTTTAATGGATTCAGCTCCGCGTCAGTGACCAATGCGGTCGAGGGTTGGCCGACATCGGTTGGAAAATGTTGGCATCGACTATGTAGTAGGTGTGGTGACGGTGGTCACAAGGACCGATGCCGGTCATAAGGAACCGATGTCGGGTGGCTTTAGAGGAGAATAGATCAATAGGTAGAAAAGGTTGGGAAAATAAGGGTAAGGGATGGGAGATAGAAGTAAGGGGAGTGATAATGGTAAGGGTAATATGTTTACAAAGGGTAATGAGTAGGGAATAGGTATAAGGTGCATGAAAAGATTGGTTTAGCAAGGGAAAATCAGTAGAGTGGGTATAATAAGTAATAAGGGTTGGGGACAAGGTTTATTGGGTATAGTATGTGTTTGGTATGGGAAGGTTTTGACAATAGTGTGTTTTGTTGGGGTGCAGGAAAGGGACCAACAATTGATGTGGGAAAGGGTACCTCCCTTATTACTAGATGTTCATGGGTATGTGACCGATGAGGAGTGGAGGCACGTGACTGAGGTGGGTCTAATTGGGATTCGGTCTTATAGGTGTATATCTCGTGATCCAAGTTTGAGGGTCACTGTCATTGATAGATGGGATTCCATGACCAACACGTTCCATTTGTCGATAGGTGAGATGATTGTCACCTTAGAGGACATTTATAGGATTTTGTGGCTACCGATAGTAGGGGCGCATGTGTATTCTATTTCTTTGGAGGCATCAGAGGAGTTGATGCTTGACAGTATTCAGAGAGGGGATGGTAGAGATGAGGTTTCATAGAGCACCACTGAGCTATGGAGAGATGTATGCGGCCCATCCTAAGGAGATGAGGCTAGTGGTCTTGATTATGGAGGTAGTGTGTTGTTTTGCACTACCAGATGCAGAGGGTGGGAGATTCCCATGATCACTGATGGGAGTCCTTCATGATATGATGGAGGATAGGACCTACTTTTCTTGGGCACCTGCCTACTTGGTACAACTATATAGGGAGTTATGGGCCTACGAGAGACTATGGAGGTTTAGCTTATGCTACACCTTTCTTCTTCACTATTGGGCATATGAGCACATTGTGTGTGTTCATTCGATTAGGTTGCCTCGGATGGATGCATTTGAGCTAGGTATGGTCTAGGTTAGTTATAAGAGATGGGTTCTAGTTGGAGGGGTGCGACGGGGGACTAGGGCTACGCATGATGTATCCCATTATAGGAAGATATTAGAGAGGTTGTCTGCAGTGGTAGACATCATTTAAAGGCCATATGTGGGCTTCCCATCATACAAGAAGATGGCCATAGAGTTAGATGAGCTATAGTTTCTCCGATGGATAGAGGGGCACCATGTAGGAGAGCACGAGATGATACCCATTGATAGGGTAGGGTTAGATGGTAGTTTGGGTTACCATAGGATGTACCTCCATATTTCCCACAAAGTATAGGAGGGATGATGTGGAGAGGCCTATGCCTCTACCACAACCAACGATGTCATGGGAAGGGGAGGAGTAGGTGGCCAATCGGTGGATTGATGATGCCAGAGTTACAGATGGGTACATACGGTGGTGGGAAACATAACGTGATAGTACCATTGAGGCAAGGGAAACCATATTTAACCACTAGCATAGTGTAGAGGATGCCCTCCAAAGGTAGGTGGTGACCCTAGATACCTTTGTTGGGGACATTGCGGGGAAGTTGAGAGGTTCAGAGGCACAAGTTTCCACTTTACAGGAACATGTGGCCACTCTATGAGCCCAGTAAAGCATAGGAACATGCACCCGCATAGGGTGTATATGGGGATGGGATGCAGTGGCCACCCTATAGGCATATATTATAGGTTTTAGGGCCATTGGCCAGCCACTGCAGTGCAAAGTAGGTTGTGGCCCTTTGAAGCCCAGATACGGGAAGGGAGGGTGAGACAAGGTCCCACGGGACATGCACATGGATATGGTCCTCTTTACAGTACCAGCGAGGATAGGATCCCTGAGTAGACAAGTATAAGGGATGAGACCGATGGTGCATCTACAGATAATACCTATAGCTAGATTTAGGGATGCCTTAGGGTAGGCATGGTATTATCAGGATCACCTGATGGATGTCGGGATAGATGTCCCATCTCTATGTAGAGTACAGAGCACAACAGGCCTTGAGTGAGATGACCATGTCTCATACACATAACATAGAGAGTACAGGGGGCCAACGAGCCCCGAGGAAGAGGTAGAGTCGGAGAAAGGCCACCAGTGTACGGAGGCCAACTCCAGGTGCGGTACTAGCCGAGGGTAGACCGAGGCCCATGGTGGGTGGTGAGATGTTAGTTGGATGCCATACGGGGTAGAGGAGGAGGAGGAGATAGGTGAGACAGATATGGAGGATATCCAGTGGGGGGATATCTGATAGCCGTACATCCCTCCATTTTGTATAGTTGTTTATTTTGATATATACTAGCCTACATGTGAAGAGAGTGAGGATGTATATGAGAGTTTTTGTTATTTTTGATCATATACTAGCTTGCGTGCTGAAGATGGTGAGGCTGTATATGAGAGTTTTTATTATTTTTATCATATATCGACATACATGTCAAAGATGGTGATGTCTTTGTATATGAGAGTTTTTGAGAGATTGTGATTATTATTTGGCATTAGTGTATATTGTATGGATACACAAATTTTTATGATGAGATGGATGATTGGCTGATGATGTACGTGTGTTGGAAGAATTTGATTGTTATATATAAATGGATGGAAAATAGGTGTGTTTAGGCATGGTGGAGTCAAGTCATAGGCATGATGGAGTAGGGTTATGTATAGGCATGGTTGAGTCACGTTGGTTTAGGTATGGTGGAGTAAGGTCATAGGCATGATGGATTCGAGGTTATGTTTAGGCATGGTTGAGTGATGGGTCATGTTTAGGCATGGTGGAGTGAAGATGGTTTAGGTATGATTGAGTTAGGTTTGTTTAGGTATGAGGTAATGTCTCGGAATTTGTAGGTAACATGGGGGAAAAATTATGATGTATATACAGGTTATGGTTTTAATTTCTAAATATGTGCTTTAGTGGAAATGTGAAAATGATAAATGAATGATTTGATGATGTAATAAAGATGTGTATTATTTGAGGCTTGTTTGGTTTAATTTCTAGTTATTGATCTAAAATGAAAACTAACTAGGATAGAATATGAATATGAAAGGGAAAGGGGGAATTGATTAGGGTAAAGAGTGGCGAGATAACCTCCAAGGGCCCCATGCTCTCGGAGTGTTACCTACATAGTCTTGGCAAAAGGGACCTCAGGTGGATGTAGTTCTCCCATAAGCTAGGGAAGATTATGATAAAGTAGAGGAATGGGTTAATAGGTGTTAGGCATGATTGAATGTAGGTTATAGGCATGATTGAGTTTAGGTCATAGGCATGGTTGGGTTTAGGTCGTAGAGTGTAGGTTATAGGCATGATTGAGTTTAGGTCGTAGGTGTGGTTGAGTGATTGTTAAATATAGGTGTCGATTGATATGGTCTTGTATAGGATAATCAATAAGTAATGAGGAAGGTGAATGGTAAGAGGTAGTAAAAGAGTTACTTAATTGATAAGAACCCTAATGAGTTGACCATACCTAAGAGGGCTCATGAACGTAAGACCCTAAAGGCATTGCATAATAGACCATTCTAATGGTGAAGAAAGTCACATAATCAAGAAAGTGCTCATGGTTGTGGAAAGTCCCTTGAGTAAAGAGGAAATTAGGATAAAAAGGAAAGGAGGTGAGAATGGGTGGTTTAGCGTAACTTAGTGTATACGACAACAGTGTTTTTAGAACAAGAAACCCAAGATAAAAATAGGCAAGTCCATGATGAAAATTTCATCTTTTTCTTCATTTGTTTTTTTTTAATAGACTGATCGATGTGAGAAGTCTATATGGGATGAGTATATTATCTCCTTGAGGTCTTTGTGAAGTTGATCGATGTGGGAAGCTTTTGGATATTTATTATATTTTTGCAATGACTTTATATAGTTGTCCTTCAAGGGAGCAATCTATTTATAGTGGTGGAATTTAGAAGAAGAGATGTCCCTTTTGAGGGAGTCATTTTTTGGAAGTTTGACTCAAGGAGTTATATCCCTTTTTTTTTTTGGATGTTTAAGTCATGGACAAGACTATAGAGGAAGATTAGGTTCTTGTTTAGAAGACAAGACCATAGCACATAGAGATTAACTATGAAAGAGGTGGTTTCGAGTGATGAATGACCATGGGATTCCATCTTGAAGAAGATGAAAAGTATCCATGAGAATCATGCTATGAGTAGAGCCGTGGTACTCATATTGAAGATAAGGCTGAAAGGTGATGGGAATCACATGATTCTTTTTGAGTCATGGATCCTAAAAAATGGGTAATATGGAAGGTGAACAATGCTCAAGGGATGAGTGATCAACCTGAAAAGAAAGTGGTATAGAACTTGACATCAACAATAAAATGGTCGAAGATGCAAGGCATTAAGGGGATTAGGTTTAGGTTTACCTTTGAGAGAAGATAAACGATAAGAACCTGATCCATAAGCATGGGTAATGATATAGGGTCCGAGCCAATTAGGAGCAAATTTACCCCGTTTACTTTTCTCCTCTTTGGTTACATGTTGATTTTCCTTTAGGATGAGGTCACCGACCTGAAAGGTTCATTCATGAACACATTTTTCATAGGCATGTTTGATACATTTTTGGTAGATTTGGAGATGGTCAAGAGAATTGAGATGATGTTCATCTAATAACTCAAGTTACGCCAAATGATCTTGGTGAAAGTCATCATCATTGAGCATGTCTTGTAGTGAGATGCAGAGAGATGGAATCTAGACTTTGAGAGGTAAGAAAGCCTTAGTACCGTAGACCAAAGAAAAGGGTGTGGCAAGTAGTCAAAGTGTGAATACTAGTGTGATAAGCCCACAAGGTGAAAGGAATGTGTGTATGCCAATCCTTTCCAGTATCGTTGACTACCTTCATAAGAATTTTTTCAAGGTTTTATTGGTTGATTCAACTTGACCATTGGTTTGTGGGTAATAAGGTGATGAGAAACTGAGTTGAATGCCAAAATTGTCGCAAATATTTCATGGGGTTTTTTTTGAATTACTTTCCATTATCAGTGATGAGGTGGTGAGGAACACCAAAGTGACAAATGATGTGGTGGTTGATGAATTCACATATCTTATCAGATTTTGTAGAAATGAGGGAATAACCTCTACCCATTTAGTGTAATATTCAGTAGTGGTTATGATCCATTGGTGGCATTGTGAAGAATGGGGTTGATCTCATCGACAAGATCAAACCCCATTTGAGAGAAAGGACAAAGGTCTATGTACTTGTAAGGCATGACTAGGTGTGTGATGAAGATTAGCATGTTGTTGGCATTTCACGCAACATTTGACATAATCACAACATGATCATGGTTTTGGGTTGGCTAATAATAGCCTAGGTGAAGAATACATTTTACAATAGCTAAACCACTAAAGTGACCTCCACAAATTCCATCGTGGACTTCCTTAATGGTGTAGGGAATTTCAGAACTTATAAGGCATTGTAAGAGAATGCCATCAAATCCACGCTTGTAAAGAAGACCACCCATGATGACATAACGGGAGACACTTTTAAGAAAGGCACGTTATCCATTATGAGTGAGATTGGGTAGAATGGAAAGGGAAAGATAGTTTGCATATTCTTATACCAAAGGTCACGTGGGTCAAGGGTAATGGTTCGATGGAAGTATACCTCACATGAGGTAAATAAGAGGGTGATTATAGCCTTTGTATTGTGACAAAGATTTTAGAGTCAAGTGAAGGGTATTTGAGAAGCCAAGAAGGCCATGGTATCCACAAATTTATTAGTAGAACATGGGGTGGTTTGAAGTGTGTAATGGTCAAAGGTGGTCAAAATTATGTCTACGTGATGCTTATATACTATTGAAGTATCTCATTACGATACTAGTATATACCACTGACTTGATTTATGACCAACTAAGAATCACCAAAGATATTGATTGACTTAACATCTAAGGCATAAGCATCCTGGAGACCCAATAGTGAGTGCTTCGTATTAGCAATATTGTTTTTAATCAAAATCGAGTTTGAAAGACAAAGGCATAGGTTCACCTTCAAGAGGAATGAGGATAACACCAGCCCCCCACCCCCATGCCGAACTTGGAGCCATCAAAGAAGAGTGTCATTTGATAAGAAGGTTCTTATAGGGAGAGGGTAGCTATAGAATCATCTGGGAAATCGAAGTTAGATGGTTGATTCCCAGAAATAGGTGTGTTGGTTAGTTGGTGCGATAGCCCTGACCCTTGATGAAATTTTGATGAATGAATTGAGGTCAAGGTCGGCAAGAAGCATAAGCCAATGTGTGACATGTTGATGTTGATAGGGTTTGGCATACATATAGTGTAATGGGTCAGTATTAGTAATGATGAAGGTTTTGTGATTGAGTAGGTAATGGCAGATTTTGGTGGTGACGAAAACTAAGGCTAAGCAGAGTTTTTTAGCATGTGTGTATATATAGTTTTGTAGTCAAGAAGGGTATGGATTATGTAATAAACCACTTGCTCTTGATGTTGTTCGTCACAATGAGCAAACATGACGCATATAGAATGGCTAGTGGCAGAAATATATAGGTAAAAGGGCTGGTCATCCTTAGGAGGAACAAGAATTGGTGGTTGAAGGAGGTATTTTTTAAGGTTTAGAAGCTTTATGACATTCATCATCCCATTTGAATGAAACATCTTTCTTGAGAAGATGATGAAATGGTTGACAGCGGTTGAAAAGTTGTGAGATAAAATGATGAATGGATTGCAACTTACCTTGTAGGCTTTGAAGTTGGATGGAGATTAGTGGGTGGAGGAATTTCTAGAATAGCCTTGACTTTAGCAGGATCAAATTCTATCCCATGCAAAGAAATGATGAAACCTATGAGTTTTCTAGAAAGTATTATAAAGATGTACTTCTTTAGTTGAAGACACACACAATACTTGATGAGATGGTCAAAGATGACTTTAAGGATGGGAAGATGTTCGGTTTGATGTTTAGATTTGGCAAGCAAAAGATCATCTATGTAATCTTCCAATATGTGATGCATGATGTCATGGAAGATGTAAGTCATGGCTCACTGATATGTAGCACCAACATTTTTAAGGCCAAAAGGCATGACTCGATAAAGAAATTCCCCCAAGGGGTGATGAAGGTAGTCTTGTGTTGATCTTCTGGAGCTAGTAATATTTGAATTGTAGCTTGAGAAACCATCCATGAGTGATAGCATTTCATGGCCAACGGTGAGATCAACTAGTTGGTCGATGCCGGGTAGGGGAAATCATCTTTGGGACAAGTGAGGTTGAGGTCATGGAAGTTCGTGCAAATGTGGAGTCCCCTATCACCTTTGTGATAGGAATGATGTTAGAAATCCATTGGGGATAGTCAATGGGTAAGATAAAGGAAACTGAGAGAAGGCATTGAAGCTCTTCTTTGACTAGAAGAGCAATGTGAGATGCATTTTCTACAAATTTTGTTTGATGGGTTTGGCATCAGGAATGGTGATGATATTATGGACCATAATTTTTGGGTCAATACCGGGAATATCGGCATAAGACCAGTGAAAACATTGCTATGGTCCCAAAGGAAAGAGGTGAAGGAGTCCTATTCAGTAGTGTCTAAGGATTGGTTGATCTTTAGAATGTGTGGGTCATCCTGAGTGTTAATGTTGATTTTGATGGTTGATTCATTCAACATGGTTTGCATCTCAGAAGGTAATGACTAGATGAATATAAGAATCTTCCACACCAAGGTAAGTGAGGATGGATTCATCATCCTGACATTGAATGACATTAATAGAAGGTGTATCATCATCGATCATGTTAGGATACAGGAATGGGAGAGAAGAGGAGCCTCACCATTGTGTTGATAGGTTAGAGGTCCCAGGAAATGGTGTTTATGAAAAAAAAAAGTTAGGAGGAATAGATTCGGGATCTATGGACTCCGTGGGTGAAGATGGTAATGTGGGTGAATGAGGTGGGGAAGTTTTTCATCCTAGATGAGGTCAACATGAACCTTCTTAGAAGGTGGTGCATCAAAACCAATGCCACTATGGTCATTGTGTTTACGAGAGGTACAGGAAATGATAGTATGGTGGCCTTGTTCATAAAATCTGAAGCCAAATCCTTTCCATGTGCACCATGGAGGAAAGTGTGAGTGAAGTGACGGTTAGTGAGGGAGTGTAGGTTGGATGAAAATGGTTGGGTTTGGGATGGAGGTTTGGGTTTATAGGTGGCCATATCAAGTCCCCCATATGTTAGATTAGTGTGAAGGTGGGGAGGGCCATAAGGAAAAATGTCACCGATGTGGATGTCATAACTAGGGTGTTGATGTAGGTTCCCATACTCTTGTGGGGTGAGGAAGGTGTCGATATTGTATAGGCAGTATTCCCCTAGAGTGAGGCATTGAAAAACACCTTCTAAGGGATCAATAGTTGATATGTGGGTAGGAGGATAAACAACTCACTAGATGATGGGGAAATAGGTGAGTCTAGTGGTAGAGGCCGTAGTGGTAGTAGGGATAGCAAGGTTAGATACAGGAGAGGTGGTGGTAGTCTAGGTGGATGGGCTAGTAGGTGAAGGTGAAGTAGGGATAGTGGAAGATGCCTTGACTGGTACAAGCACATCATTGGGTGGTATAGCATGTTATAGGTCTTGAAAGGTGACAAGTTAGTAGGGATGGTGTAATTATGTCCCTCGTGTTCAAATTTGAGGCAACGGTGTAAAGTTGAAGGGACACAACCCATGATGTGGATCCAAGGTCAGCCGAGCAACAAGTTATATTGGAACTCCCATTTCTAGGACATAAAAAGTTCCAAGATAGTGTGGGGACCCACGTGGACATGGAGAATGATGGTACCTAGGGTAGAGGTCATGGCGTCATTGAAGGAGCGCAACATAACTGGGTTACCATGCATGCAATTGGCAGGTATTCACATTTGGTCGTATGCATGGGAGGAGATGATGTTAATACTAGCACCACCATCGATCATAACGTCGTATGTGTATATTATCGATAAAGATGGAGATGAAAAGAGTGGGGTCGAGGTCGTCGGACTAGAAGGGAGTGATCTCTTCATCTAAAAATTTGAGGGTGACTACTTGGCGAGTAGGTGGAGGTGTAGAGGAAGGTGATGACCTAGTGAGAGAGGCTACGTGGTGAGGGGTAATGATGGAGGCTATGGGTGTGGGGTCATTTGGTAAGACCTCAATAGATTGAAGGACCTCCATGAGGGCTTGACGATGTGACTCAGAGGTTTGGATGAGGTCATATAAGGACATTTTGAGGGGGATTGGTGTAATTGTTTTAGCATTGTGTGATGTGTGACCCCATCAGAAATAGGATATGCAGGACCTCGAATGATGAGTTTGGGTATGGGTGTAGATGGTATGTTGGGTATAGGGTTGGTTGATGGGCCAGTTGCCTTTTCTTTGCCTTTGTCTTTTTGAGCACGGGTGGTAATGTGAACCATGTTAATTTGAGGGGAGGTGGAGGAAGAGGGTATGTCATGGAAGGTATAGCAACATGAGGGACAAAACCCTAGTGGGGGATACGATCCTTGTGAAATGAGTAGGGTGCATTGGCATTTGGGTGGTGGTTTGGCCAACTCTCTTATATGGACCATGTTAATCTCAAATCTTGGGGGTGGATCAAAAGTTGGGGGTGGAGATATTGGTCATTAAGTAGGTAATGGAAGAGGCTCTGGGGAAATTGGTGAAGGAAATGGGGTCCTCATCAAGAATATTCATCATCAAAATTTTCTTCAGGAGGACACAATTAGACAAGAGTGGTTTTAAAGCCTTATAGTTCTCTACATCGTGTCTGGCACACATGATGGTAGGTGCAGATTTTAGTTTCATCAAACCCTTTTGGTTTGGGTTTGAGTGGGTCATAAGGTCTAAGAGGTGGTAATGTGATGACAGAAGTTTGAGGAGATTGGTTAAGATTTTGGCGTAGGATCCTGCTAGTGGGTCACAATGGGAGGTGAATGTGGGTTTGGGTACATGTATGGATGATTGTGGAGGAAGAGGCTTTATAGGAGGGGGAATGGTTTGGTCTACTAGTTTGGTGTGTGGAGTGGTCTTAGGTCTTGTGGGCATCTATTTAGGTATGGGCATGGTAGAAGAGCTAGCAATGGAAGGTTTGGTTGGTTTAACTACCTTATTGGAGGGTAGTAGATTCTTAGCTTTAGATTACACCTTTTTGGGAAAAGGTGACATGGGTGCACATGATGTAGAGGGAAAAGTAGATGGTGGAAGAGGATGGGTTACCCATGGGGTAACTGAGTTGTTGTGGAGGTGGTCGGTAGAGGTTGGGTAGAAGGTGTGAGTGGAAGGGAAGAAAGTGTCATGGGTAGTGAAGAAGTTATGGATGGTAGTGGTGGTATGGGTGGTAAGAAGGTTATGGGTGATGGTAGAGGTTGTGTGGATCACTTGGGTATATTAGGGGTTCATGATGAGGAGGTGGGTTGCTTGCGTTCTTGGTTTACCGGTGGATGGAGGTTGCTTGGCTAGGGTCGAGGGGTGAGGTCCTAGGATGGATGAGAAGGGTGAAGGTGATAATGGCGTGGTAGGTGAGGTTGGTGTATGAGGCCTAGGAGGTTGGGTCTTCTTTTTAGGGCTGGAGTAAGTTTAGTGTTAGTTTTGGAAGATGTGGCTAAATCTAATTTGATGGGTGGGTGAGTAAGGCTAGCTATCGGTATGACCCCTAAGGTAGTGATAGGTTTAGGTAAGGGAGATGATATAGGCATGGGTAGGTGTTTAGGTGTAGATGTATGTTGGGTTATGGGTAGAGGTGTGAGTTGGGCCATGGGTGGTGACATGGAGGGTGTTGTAATAGTCGTGATTGGGTCTAGTTTGGTCACTCGAAACACTTTTGGATAGATAGTGGAGGTGTCGGTGAGTGACAACTGCATTTGGGTTGAAAGCAGGAAGTAGAAGACGTCCCCAAAGTAAGGTTCTATCAACATAGTCTAGGTGGTCATCCAAGCATGAAAATGGTATTATTGTAGGTAGGGCTGATGTGGATGAGTAGCAATCCCCATAAAATGTGTTTGAGAAATAGGGAAATGGCTAACTCCTGACTCTATGGGTAAGAGAGCCGAAAGTGGATTGGTAGGATCATGGAGGTCCGATGGAGAGTGGTTATCTAAAGGTAGTGGTGTGTTTACAGGATCCTCTATGGGTAGAGGAGAGGATGGGTCAGATGGGGTGGACTCTCCTTATGATGGTGTGGGTTGTGGACATGTATCTCCTATGAGTAGGAGAGGTGCCAATGACGATTGCTCGGTAATTTGAGGGGCCAAAGGCGGCATGCTAATTATAGGCTCTTCCACGAGTGAAGGAGAAAATGAAGGGGTTCCTCTATGGGTGGAGGAGTAGATGAAATAGGTTCTTTGTAGGTAGGGGAGCTTGGGCTAAGATTTTGTCTATGGAAGGAACATGAGGAAATTGGGAAGCAAATTGGTATGTCATCAAAAATAGTGTGGACCTCGTGGACATTGCTATCATTGTTTGAAGTGTCACCAACTTGGTTGGAAGATGGGGCATGATTAGGGAATGGACTTCTTAAAGATATGTAGGTTTTGGTTAGTGGGTGCATTTGGGCTATCCAAGACTAGATCTCCGTTGTCTAACATTTCTTGGATGATATTCTTGAAGGTGATGTAGTTATCATCGCTATGACCTTTGACATGATGATAGTTACAAAATTCATGTTCTTTATACCATGTGGGCATGGGGTGATCAGGGTCAAAACCAAGTGTGTGGTTTTATAGGTGGAAGGGTAATGACACCACCTTAATAAGCTTTTCCAAAATAGAAGAATAAGGTTCTCCTATTGGAGTGTACTTTTGTTGTTCTTGTCTAAACTATAAAGCTTGGATAGGAGAGAGATTAGAAGAAGGCTTGGCTTGGTTTGATGGGTGAGAGGGTCCAACCTTGAGAACTATGGTGTTTCCAGATCCTTTGGGTTTTGGAATAGGTGTTTGGGGTTTCAAAGATGAAGAAGCATCATTTGATTTGAACATGATGTTCTTGTTACGTAGCTGAATTTTCTTCTCTTCGATAGCACAAATTTCCAATTTTCATGCCATGGTGAATGCCTCATCAAAAGTGTGAAAGGTTTACACTTGTAGGGTTGGTGAAATGTGTCTAGTGCAAGCCCAAGTAAACAAATCTATGATTTTAGTTTGAGGTAATTGAAATGTGAGCTGGTTAATTAGGCTACACTAGTGAGCAACAAAGTCAGCGATAGACTCATCATCGTACTATCACATGGAATAAAGATTAGTCATGGTGACCTTCTTAACAATGTTGATTGAGAAGTGGTCTAAGAAGGCTTGGGCTACCTGATTAAATGAGTAGATGGAGTGTCTTGGTAGCCCACTATACCAGTCAATGCAGGTCCTATTAGGGACATCGGGAAGGTCCGTAAGAGTAAAGTGTCATCATGGGTGATTAGGTAACACCCATGTTTGAAAGACCACAAATGTTGTTGTGGGTCTTCTTTACTATTGAAATGGTTGAATTTTGGCATTTCCCAATGTACAAGATATGGGAAAATAGGGATGGATGGGTGAATGGGCTCATTATAGATTTCATCGTAGGTGAGAGAATTACATGAGCTAGAAACCGATGCTTCTAGCGTCTACATCCTTTCCATCATTAATTTGATGAGGTCATTGGTAGGTTATGATGGAAGGGCTCCTCCTCTTGTGGCATAGGAGGGCTGGTATGGAACATGTGATGTGGGTGGCATTCCAGTGTATGGTGGTGCCGAATAGGAAGGTTGAGAATAGGGGACCGACATAGAGGGCATATATCTGGAATGGGTAATGGAAAGAGATAGGGGTTGTTGATAGTATGTGTATGTAGGTGGGATGGTCACAGTGACTCTAGTAGTGATTGGGGGAAGAGATTGTGGGATGGAGAGGACAAGATTTATGGAATGGGTAGGGGTCACCGACACCATGGGGGTGTGTTATCAATTGGTATTTGTGAGATAATGGGCGCAGATGAGGTTATGGTCTGGGTGGTTGATGAGGGGACAACAGATACTATGGGTGTAATGATATTGTAGATGTAGTGGTCATAGTGGGTATGGGGCCTATTTGTGAAACTAATGGGGTAAAGTAGGTGAAGGTAATGCCGCATTAGTAGGGGCTGATGTAGAAGTGGGAATAAGGGCAGGAGAGATGGATACATGCATGCCATATATCAACTGACCTGAGGAGTCCAGGTGGAAGAGTGGGAAAGGTAGAACTGTAAGGCCACGGGATTATGATCAAGGAGTCATGAAAATTCCTCATCACCTGTGCAAAAATGGTGGTAGGTAGGGTTGGATCCATGGGTGAAAAGAGAGGGTGGTGAAGGACTAGGTGGGAGTGGTTGATGACTTACATGGAATATAAGAGCAGTTAGCTTGATTATGAGTCAACACCATGTGAATGAATGTATATCAGGTGATGTTGTATCCTACAGATGACACAGAGAGTAGTGGGAATGAAGAAAATATGTGTTTATAGGTGAATTTGGGTAATGTATCAGTTGAGATTCAACACAGGGTAACCGAAAATGGTTAAGGATGACCGATACTAGTTTAGGGGTAACCGACGTCGGTTATTGTGAGATAGAAATAGTTTTACCAAATGAGGAAAAGACTGGTGATGGTCAGATGAACAAGTTGTATGATGACTATTTTATCAAAGCATAGAGAGTACAGAGACTCACAGGAACTCTAACAACAAAGAAAATGAAATAAGTGTTCTTTGGGAAATTTAACCCAAAAGAACAGAAAAAATGATGTTGGTTAGGATAAACCGAGGATGGTCAGGGTGGGACCAATGCCGGTAGATAAACCGATGCCGGTTATTGTGAAAATTGGAAAAATGTAGAAAAATGGATTGTTGTGAATTTGAGTTAGATAAATAATCAACCCAAAGGTCTGGAGATGATGCAATGAAGTCTTGACACACTCAGAAGAAGTCAGAATACTCCAACTATGATTGTGGAGTGTGCAAGGCAAAAGAATGGAAAAATGGAGAAATGTATCCTCACACCTCAAAATGCACGTCAATCAAATGCTAAAAACACGTACCTAACAAGTGATTTTTAATGTGTTGAGCTTATGCTATTTAGAAGACTGACTCATGAATTTAGAATAGAGTTTTTGGTGAGGAAGGCTTCCTATGAAGAAGGATATCTAAAAGGAGAGGTTTTAGGTTATGTTATGGTGGGGTGGGCCATCCTCTGAGATAATGACTTGACAGAAAGTAATGAGATGGGGAGTACCTACCAATCCTTTGATCATGTGATCACTAATATGCATTCCTAGGTAAGATGTTGTTTAAGAAAGATGTGTATATTTCAATTTTGTGTAGTTTGGTAAGACAGAGAGAGAGAGAGAGAGAGAGAGAGAATGTGCTTTCTATGATTCTTTGTGTCAACCATCAGCTGGGCATGACTTCTAACATATAGGTTGCCCTCATTTTAATGTGAGCTAAATGCAACAAATCAAATGTAATGCAACCAATTTTAAGCCCAAATCAAAAAAATTACGTTCGATGAAGCAAATGATGAATAAGAGAGGGTATGCTCTTTCACTAAATGTAGAAAGCAAGAAAGAAGAATGATTCTTTTTAAATGCACCAAGAGAAATGTTTCTTTTAGAGCAATTAGAAAGAAGAGAGGATTACTAGGGAAGAAGATTAATGTGTAAGCCTTTTAAAGGGAAACAAACACACAAATTTTCACCTAGGAATGAAGAAAATGCAATAGAACCCCGATGGGTCCCACCGGGCGTGCCAAAATGTTTCACCATTTTCTTTATGTTATTGAGATGAAATAGATAAAGGTAAGGGACAAGGAGGAATACTTATTTATCTTTGGTGGTTAGTTGTTGGTTTTGCATGCGTTAAACTTCAATCCAATGTTGATTGTGAGAGCTTCCTTTTGGCTGGGAGGAACTACCTGAAATAGAAAACAAGACCACAAAAAGAAGAGTTAAATAATATATGATAGTGGACTACCTAGCGTGTGCTAGATCTAGGAAGTGTGATACTCCCTAGATGGTTGTCAATCCACTATTTAAAACAACTTAATGTGAGAGATAAGAAAATTCCTACTGTAGTTGATATGATTTAGGTATTTCATTCAAGCACAATAAGCAAATCTAATATAACAGGCTAGGCTATAGTTAGATCTGAAGGGTAGGTAGGTGTCAGGGTGTTGGAACTGGTCAAGGTCAGTTTTGGGTTGTTTGGGTCACTTGGTAAAAGGTTATGTGGTTGGTACTATTGTTGGAAAAAAGTATAAAACACGAGACTAGATGTAATGTTGGTTAGTAACCGATGATGATAGTTTAGAAGGGACCGATGATGGTCATGGATAATGGCATCGGTAGGGTCGGGGTGAAAGGAACTTAATAAGATCTTGATTGTGGGGATTGAACTGGAGCTAAATAGAGATGGAAGGGTGGATGGGGAGGTCTGTAAAAGTCTCAGGTATACTCATAGAGGGGTAGTAGGTGAGAATGGGTGATTTGGTGGTGTGGGTAGAGGAATGGTTAAGTCTACAAAGTAGGTAGAAGATGGGAAAATAACATGTAAAGTATAAATTGATAACAAAGTAACAAGGCTATTATATTGAAATAGACTATTGGTGAAAAAGGTATACTTACATGATGATACGAGCTTAATGGCTGAATGGTGATGGAAGTTGATCAAAGAATGGTGTTTGGTGCCACAGTAGTGCTTCCTGGAATTCTTCCATGAATGTAATATCTCTCGGATCTATTCTCAGTGTGCTTTGGTTGTGGATGTCTGGGTGTGAAAAGACTCTGGTTCTACTTACATGCATACAACTCTCTTCTCTCCTTGATCTCGAATGTCCAACCCAAAAACAAGGTTGTTAAGGTGAATAAATGGTAACTAATGATGGTTCGGGTTGACGGCGTTAGTTTAGGGGTGATCGGTGTCGGTTAAGGTGGGATTCCCTAGGTTTACTAAAAATGGTAGATCTCACATTTTTGATCATAGGTTGGTTTCCTTTTCCCAAGGATCTGAATGGAATGTTCCCTTTTAATGAGTGGGAATGTGGTTAGAATCTTAGGCATTTATTTTAGGGTTAAACTAAATCTTAGCTCATTAAGGCAAGTAAGATTAAGTCTTAGTTAGTTATGGAAACATGCCAAGAATAGGTCTAGGGTGAGGTGGCTAGGTGAGGTGGAAATTTAGCTTAATTAAAATAATTAAGTAATGAATGTTGTGAGGATGGGTATTAATTTAATTAAGTTAATTAAATTAATATTAATGTGGGGTGGAAGGGGCCATGGTTGGGTGGTTTTCTTATTAGTATCAGGGAGTATCAACCCACAATTGTTCTTGATAATCAATATCAGGAGTATCAGGTTCTTGATAATGAAGAAGGATATAAGGAGATTTTCTTAGAATTATTACCATTTGAGATAGTCATATCACCGATCTGTAATTAATTAAAGTAGCAATTGTAGCTAACCATGGTCCGCCCAAAATAATGGGATAACCAAGTGTTTTACCTTTTGGCTACAATATAAGGAAATCAACTGGATATTCCCATGACTCCAACATAACTGCTACATCTTCAATAACTCCTTTTGGTTTTTCTATAGAATGATTTGCCATCTATAATATGGTATTAGTAGGTTGTATACTTGTTAATGGTAATGTTTTCAAAGTATCCACTGTCATCACATTTATAGCTGATCCCAAATTAACCAAAACATTATGTATATCTTTATTCCCTGTAGAGACAAAAATAACAGGACTTCCAGGATCTCCGTATTTGGGAAGCAAACATTTTCCTACTAATAAATCAAGAAGTTTCCCACTTACCTTAATAGTCTTGGGGTACTAGTTCTTCCTTCCAGTCTTTTTAAATAGAATTTTGATTAACTTGTTCAATTCTGGAATTAATTTCTTGTAACAATGGTATTTCAATATTCAATTTCCTTAATTCCGCACTAACTTAAATTCCTTAGTTTCTATGGCTTCTTTAAATCTCTCGGAAATGGAGTCTCGGTCAAGTTGTTATCTGCCCTTATCCTTTTCTTTTTCATCCTTCTTGGGAATAACCATAATAGGGGTTTCATTTTCTTGTCATCTCGTAATTATAATGTGGGCTGCTATTTAAATTTCTATATCTAGTTTGAATTTCCTTACAATCCATGGCATTCAAATCAACCGATTTTTCTGGTTATGTTCGTAGACAATATTTATTTGTTTGTTTCTTGGGTTTCTTTATTGGATGTGTTGGTATTTGGGTTTGGACATCATTTTCATTTTGTGAATTTTGTCTTTGGGAACCCATTATGGCTTATTGATTCCGATTGGGATATGTCCTCCCTTAAACATAATTATTAGGGCTCCACCTAGGTTGTGACCAACCATCCGGGTTTCTTGACTAGACCATGGTTGTTGGTGTCCTTGGGCATACTAAGATTGACCTACCCAATCCCGACGATTCAATGTTGGTTAAGGTACCCAAGGTGGGTATCCCCAATTTTTCGCACTGTCTCGAGCTGCCCATGGCATCATCTAAGGGTTAGGAACAAACCTGGGCATGAACTTCCCTTGGCTAGGTTGTCTTTGAAAAAATTACTTTTTCTTATGTGGATGAAATGTGCTTTGTTTAAGATTATTTTTAATAAATGGAAGAAGAGAACATGCATCACTCTCATGGTCCTTAGATTCACAGATAAGGCACATTTCTATTTTTTTCAAGGGACAATCTCTTATTGCATGATTTTTCGCATCTAGGACAATACATAACTAATGGTTCAATTTTAGCATTTTCTTTAGCTTGCAATCCATCCAAGGTAGAAGTTAACTAAACTAAAATGTCTATTTTGAAATTTTCAATTCATCCATCAGTTTGTTCATATCTAGGTTTAAATTTTTAACTATTTTTCCTTTTCTAGGTCCACCCCTTATTCGTGAATAGCTTCTACAAATGTCTTTAATATCATTCATTCTTATTTGATCAATATTTCCACCTCCTATCAGATCAAGTGCCTCCCTTGATTCATCATCCAAACCTTTAAGAAAAATGGTTTTGCTTAACTCTTCTTGTAATACAAATCCACATCTTTTGCTCACAAAAAGGAATCTGTCTAAATAATCTTCCATATTCTCATCCTCCTCCTGCTTGATTTTGAAAAATTCTTCCTTCCTAGTTCTCCCTCTACAATAATCTTGATACTTATCTAGGAAGGCAACTTCCACTTATTCCCAAGTGGTAATCCCATACACCACCTCATTGATGCATCCTTCAGGTAGATGGAAGAAACTTGAGTTTTGATTATCATTTTGTAATCATAAGTTTGACACAATTCTTTAAATTCAAATAGAATTTTTTTAGTGGTCTTTAGATGACATCCCTCTAAACATGGGTACATGTGCGGGTGAATTATTTTTCATAGGTGTATCATCATCATCCTATTGAATCGATGAGTGAATTTCCTATCGGAGTTCTCTTTCTCGCTTCTTGTGCCATTTTTGTAGTTCCTTCTAGAATTTTTTCCCAATCAATATGGTATGTGATTTGTTTTTGGGAAGGTGAAAATTCAGGAGTAGGAGGTTCACTTCTCAATTGTGAATCAAAACTTTCTCTAAATGGGTCTTAGAATATGTTATTTTTTCTAAAGGTTCTAATTCCTCCCACCGATTGATCTAAGAATTCCAAAGGTGGCAATTATACCTCGTGCCTAATAGGGGAAAATGGTGCTTCCAATTCTTGATCAACTTCCTTATTTGATCAAGAAGATGATGATTCTTGTTCAGATATTTTTGGGAGGAATCGACCCTTAGAGTCTCTTGGTCTACTCATAAATTTTATGATGACGTAGGGAAGATCCTACAATTACTAGATGTATGATTTTTTCTCTTGTTGACACCTAATTAGACAATTATAACTATTATGTCCCCGACAACGGTGCCAAAAATGATGGGTGTCATTATTCCCTTCATTTAATCAACTCTTTGTTGATGTCATATTCAAACCAGGGGTGGTGTCTGAAGCTATATGCAACAAGAAATCTTAATGATTTAGTAATTGAACTGTAGGTATTTGTTTCTTTTTATATTTTATGGGGATTTTATCAATGTCTTGAGGATTCCTTGGCTAAAACCTTATTGAAATCAAACTATGAAAACTTGCTGGAAGTAAACACTCTCTGTAGAAATAGATTGCTGGAAATAAACACACATTTGTAAAATAGAATAGATTGTTGTAAGTAAACACATGTTACAGAAATGAACACACTTGCTTTGGAAATAAACACATAATTTGAGAATAATGAAAGTTGAATGCAAAGAAAGAAGAATATAATCTAGAACACTTGCAGGAAAAAGTATACAATAGATTTCAACTTGAGTAATCAAAAGCATTTACATAATTAATAGATCTATACTATTTTCTCTAGAAATATAAATACCAATAAAACAAAGATCCTGGTTCTTGGAAGAGTGGGCCCTTGCTCCACCTTGAAACAGGATTTGACAACTTAATATACTCTCAAAATAGGAATGGCTATTTTATTGATAAAATGTTCTGCATTACAAAAACGTATTATTTATCTTTTATCTCTCTGTCTTTGTCTATGTATATATCTATATCTCTCTCTATATATATATTTATCTATCTACAAGTATGCATATATATACTTCTTCCACAGGTGTATTTACAACCATATTTGTCCTACTGATTTAGATAGAACCGAATCGTGCCCAAAATAGATGTTGAATTGGATCATGGCTAGATGTACTATTGTATGATAGTTATCCCTAGATATGTGAGTATGAAGAATCAAAAATCTTCCAATCTACTCCTGATTGAAAGGATCATTGATTGCTAAATCACCAGATGTTGTTGGAATAAATAAATTCTCATCGGTTCTAGAACTTTAGAGAATTTACGAAACTAAAGGAATTCGTTCCAAATCTAACTGTGAGGGTTCTAGAGCTACATGCAGGAGTTCGGAACTAAGTCCAAAATTTCCGAACTAAGTGATGGAGTTCCGAACTAAGCTCGAAAGTTCCAGAACTAAGTGATAGATCTCGTAACTACATATGGAGTTTCGGAGCTAAGTCTGGAAGTTCAGAACTGATCCGTATTGAAACCAATGCTTCCAAAAACATGCTAACCGCTTCATACTTTGTTCTTTCGACTAATTGTGACCTATTTTATTACAAAACTGAATTTCCAAAGCACTTAGTTAGGAATTACAGAGTTTTTAAATGTTAGAAATACAATCAACAAAAAGATGGATGATTACATCCTAACTTATATTAGATCAAACAAAAGTCACAAAATGCAATCAATCTTGATAAAAAGGAGAGTAAAATAAGATCATTTATTATACATTAACGAGACATATTCTGGCCCCATCAAAAAACTCTAATTTTTCCTCTTTCAAGGCATTCACGACAACTTCTAAACATGCCAAAAATGATGATCTGGAACTAAAAACATATTTTTTACCTCTTTTTTTTGAGTTCATTCATCACACAAGGTCCTCGTTTGGACACAAGAACTTGTTTTCTTCATCACATACCCTGTTTTGACCATCTTCAACCTATAAAATCTTGTAGCAAACCTAGAACCAAAGTATCCAACTTATGAAAATGTCAACAAACATAAATTGAAGCCAACATAATCATTCAAACATAATTTTTTTATCTTGATAGGACTCATAGTTTGACTTATCTCCACCATGTTGACTACATACCTTCTTATGAACTAGGATCCTCAAACGAACTCTTCAAAGTGAAAGTTTAACAATATTGTGATCTTTAGAACCAAAAGAAATAAATGACACACCTTCTCAACAATCCCCTGGACTTAGTCCATCTAATTCTAGTATAAAGACAAAAAAAACAATCCTCTTACCTTAATATATTTCCTGGAGAGCACACACCCACCTTTACACAATGCTAAAGAACATACACAAATTCCTTGTAATCATATTTGGATGAGATAATGCAAATTTAAATCCTAACATGCATGTCCTTGAAGAATAAAATCAAATCATACCTTGCATAGTTTGTAATTATATAGATAACCATTCAAGAAGTATAACACATGCTCCATGTATCTTGATCACCATCTACAACCATGAGCTCGATTTTTGTTCTTCATACAACACTGTAACACCATATCAGACCTATTGTAGTCTTTGATACATTATTTTGACCCAAATGAAATTAATAAACCTATTCAAGTAATTCTACACTATCATACTCACTTCTTGAATATTTGCAAGATATTAAAGCACCATGTAACCTCCAAAATGACTTCCTTATACCTGTAATATACTAAATCCATGCATACTCAATCCTGTAACATTTTGTTAAGAGTGATCATTACTTAAGAACCAAAGAATCAAATACATGATTCTGACATCATTCATGATTTGGCTCAATATCCTTCCATTTATATTTACTTATGATCTAGGGAACACATTTTTCTCCCCTACCTTGAGCATCACCTACAGGGCTCGTAGGATGTCAATTCTTTGCTTTAAATACCCGCCAAGTATCAAGCTTAGAATGCAACAATATTACCTTTATAATTGAATATTTATATAAAATATATCTCCTTTCAAACATTCTATCTTTCTTAATTCATTTAGGACAATCCATATTATTCTTAGAAAGGATTCACCTACATGTAGAGCAATATTTTAAAGCACAAATGTTCATTCTCAGCTATAATGGTCACACTTACCTATTTACAACCGACTTCAATCCCTTCATTGTAACAATAACCCTATTGAGAGGCCTCATATACTATTCAAGGAATAAAAATGACTCAATTGATTAATTTATCTAAAGGATCCTTTCATACATGTAGAAGCTTCATATCCTTCCTCTTGCACATTTTCTATACATGTAGCATGATGTCTTAACTCATGGAGCAAATAGTGGGATACAAACATTTTTCACCTAAATTTTCCATCCTTTTAAATTGATTTAATCAACCACACACATTAAGACTATCTAAATGATGCCCATTACATAAATAATGGACTAGGAAACAAGTTTATACCAAGAGATGCTCGAACATACTTTTGAACATAAAGTGCTTAATTTTCTTATAATTCTCTTCATAGTATGTGTACTATGATCTATTAATAGAAGGAAATGGATCAAGTAGATAATTATCTCTTGATAAAAAAATTGTATCAACCCTTGAATAAATTTACACACTCCAATAAATTCACAGAGTCCATTATAAGACAAAAATACAACCTACAGGCCTATATTGAATCATTCAACTTCTAATACTATAATTGGTAAACTAAGAAGGAAAGCATATCACATCTTGAAATTTTAATTTAATAGGAACCATCAAATGATTTTACAACCTTATTAATAAATTGAATATATTGTTAAATCATCATGGTGACCCTTATCCCATTTTCACTTCTCCATACAGTGTACACAAATTACTAGCCCTAGTTTAGGAAGGAATCACAACCTATTTTTTATTTATATACTTACACTAAGAATAAGTACTTGATTTAAGAACCCATTTGCACATACAACCTTATTTAACAACCTTGAACATTGGTCTTGTGGAGGATTTTCTCATCTTGTCATTTCACCCTTGTCAATTAGGTTTCCAATGTTCTCAATTCAGTAAAATTTGAGAACTCATCAAGGATTGTCGGGAACTCGAATCTTGACTTAAAACCACTTGAATCTCAAATAGTACATTGTAAATATTTTTTTCTCAAATTTTTCCTTATATTCCATCATTTTCACCTTCAATCATATAATTCTCTTTATACTACTCCTTATAACTAGTTAAGACCCAATTTTGGATAAAAACCACTCAAATTACACAAGCTTAGGTTTCAGTGGTCTCTAATTTTTCCACCACCATTGAATTAACATCTTATAGTGTCTTGAGTAATTTTAATTTGGTTTTAGAGTAAATAAACCACATTACTTACTTGAACCCTACTTGACTTGAATTCACTCACCCTTTAAGAGCTCTGCACCAATCTTCCTTGTCATGATGGTTTGATCAAGTCATCATGTTTGATGACACATTTCATATTAAATCCCTCTTGAAAAAAATTTATAATTCTTGGGACCTTGATAACCACATCAGTAAGACATGTGACTTAAAATCTTAAGACTCGTACAACTTCTAAATGACATAACAGACCTCCTAATGAACACCTATGCAATAAGAGACCTATATCACTTTAACCAACCTTTTGAGAGCATTTTATAGCTTCACATGCATCATAAACTCTTATAAAAATTTATTTAAGCACTTATAGCTTATGAACAACCTCTGAAACATCATACTTGACTCAAAATTGACTCCACATGATGATACATACCCTTGTTCTTGCCATCAACCTTATTCACTAACCCGACTAAGAAGTGACTATATACATTGACATCGTGATTTAAAAGACATATTTTTAGATGATAACATGACCTTTACTCTCAATAGATCATTTTAAATTGACAACACACCATGATAAGGTAGATACAGCCTTAAGAACACAATCATCCACTTCTCAGAGACAATGAGAAAATGATCACGTCATTTAAAACTTGATCAACCAAATAGAACCTCAAAACAAGCTTAATGACTTGAAATAACATACGTTGACATCATGGAGGAGATAAAAATGAACTTCAAACCTCTCCCCCTAACTTCAAAGCTTCATTTTAACCAATATACCTCTAAGAATTCTAGTAGAGGCATATGAACATCATGATCACCTAAAATAAGGTCTTAAAGATGTTTGAAGCCCTCTTAGACACCTAGAAAAATCCTTCTTATTTATTCTGGTTTGAACCTTGAGAGAAACTTTGTCTAACATTCACATTAGCTCTTTGTGGACCAATTTTGTTCCTTCTAGGCTCCCAAATCCTGCCTTGACTGTTATCATGCATCCTAGACCTCTGAAATCTTCTCTCTTACACCTTAGGTCCCTGAAAACTATTATTTTTCCTTGAATAGTCATAGTGACACTCTCTAGCAACATGAACAACTTCATTGTAACTAAAACACACCACTAAATTCTTCCCTTTATAGCCCTCAACTTGTCTAGGTGGATCATTTAAGAAAAATCTAGCAACATTTCTCATTGCAATTATAACATACAACATTCTTAGCTAGCTCACTCATACTATCTCTCCATGGATGATCATCTCTAGTAGACATTCTACACTCCTTTTCCCTATGACCAAATCCATTACAAGTAAAAAAATAACCATTGAAAGATATTTCATACCTTGAGGCATTAGGATGCCTAATTGACTTTTTATTCATATTGTACTTGATGAGTGTCTCCTTCTTTTCTTCCTTGATGTTTATTTCACCTACTTCCTTGCTTGAAACAAGGTCATTTTGATTCATTTACTTGCCTTTGGAATCCTCTTTGAAACTCAAACCAACTCTATCATCTGCTGATTTTTGATTGCTCAAGATCTCATTAAGAGCCTTGGAAATCTCCTCAAATTTATGATATGATTTTTCCTTGATTGTAGCATCGATATCTTTTTCTTAATAATGGCCACTTCTTCTTCCTTAGGATGTAAGATAAGAGTCATGGTAATCATTTTCATCTCTAAATTTCTCACAGTTTCATCAAGATTTTCTATGATAGCCCAATGCTTCTCTTCTAGGTCTTGAATATTTTACTCATATTACTTGACTTGAGATGTCAATTTATTATTATTCTTTTCAGTATGCTTGAGTTTTGATTAGACATATGCTAACTCAATATCTATGCCATATTTTTCTCCTTTAAATTCTTTTCAAGAATCTGATATGAAATCACCCAAAAATGTAGAACCTCCACTAGTAGATATCATGGCATATTTTTTCATAAATAGGACCTCATCACCTACATATCTGTGATCAGATTCAAAATCAGAATTTGAACCATCATTTTCACTACTCACTTCAGAGGAATAAGCCTCTTCCTTAGTGTAAAAACTCTTCTTACCCTTCTTCTTATGATCAAACTTCTTGAACTCCTTTTCTTTACTATACCTTTGATTTTTCTTTTCATGACCACCTTCATGATCATCATCATCTTTCTTTTCATGCCTATGAGGACACTTAGCAGAAAAATGGCCTAATTTACCACAATTAAAGCATTTAAAAGGAAGTTTACCTTTGTACTTACCAGTTCCAACATTTAGTCTTCTAGCAACCATAGAAAATAACTCTTCATCACCTAATTCATGAGCAACATCATCAAATTTGGTATTCTTATCCTTTGTCATCTTCTCAACCTTGAAAGATATCTCTTTCTTGGCTGGTTTGGAGTAAACCAACCTCATCTCATAAGAAGTCAAATTACCATGTAACTCATCCATCTTCAAAGTGGTAAAATCCTTAGCCTCTTCAATAACAAATACTTTAGAATCAAAAGTAGGAGTTAGGGATCTCAAAACCAGTGAACTAGAACTTCTTCTTTCACATCCTCTCCTAAAACTTTCATGTTGTTAAAAATATTATCAACTATAAGAAAATATTATGCAATAGGCTCATCATCACTCATCTTAAGAATTTAAAATTGATTTCTAAAAGTCTAAATCTTGGCGATCCTCACTTTGGATTCACCTTCATATAGAACTTGAAGTTTCTCCCATTCTTATTTTACAAACTTTCAATGCATTACCTTTCCCATCTCAGATTCTCTTAGGCCACACACGATAACATTCACATCCTTTGAATTTTTATTACTTTCCTTCTTTTCTAAAGCACTAGTTGGTGTAGTAGCAGAGTAGTATAACCATATACCAAATCTTGGAAAATATAAAACCCTAGGGATATAATGTGAGTCTTCATCCTCAAACTCTAAAAATCATACTACACACCATCAAAAAAATATTCCTTGCTAGTAGAGAACCCACTCTACTCGACTCACCATTTTTATGATTCAATGGATCTCCTTTCAAGTGGTTAAACTTATCCAAAAGGATCTTCTCGATACTAATTTTTGAAAGCATAATGGACTTAGGGGGTGAAGAGAATCAATCTGATAAACTAATAAACAAGAAGATATACTAATATTCAAGATAATCAAAGAAAACAAATGAAAAAACACAAGATTTAACTTGGGAAACCCTTTCGGGAAAAAAAACCCAACACAAAGAGCTTCTCTCTCTTATTGCATTAACTTAATTGTTTACAATACAATAATGTACTTCCAAGTTCTTCTTTACCCTACTGCATCTCTAGCTATTTGTAAGAAAAATAGTAAGAAACCATCAAAGTGGTTTTACAATACAATGGGTACCAAAACCATGGGCTAATAAACACCCATAATGGTTCCCCATAATTCATGGATTATGACACCACCCATATATATGTATAGATAAAAATAACATATCTATACTCCCGGAAAAATAGGGACTCTGGACCCCTGTTAACACTTGTAGAAGAGGTGTATAGTACTCCTGGGTATATATTATACAAAATATACAACACATTCTAATAGGGGGGTAAATTAGTCCTTAAAAATTTGATTTAATTTCATATTTCTTACTTAAATCACAAACCTCTTATCCAACCATTAATGTTTGCACAACATCAAATAACATACATGCAATCAACCGTGAATAAGAGAATAACCACCATAACACAAGATATAGGTGGGAAAACCTCAAGGGGAAGAAAACCCACTAATTTTTTTGATTTTATTATTCAAATCAAAAGAATTTACTGAAGCAATAACTTCAAAAGGAGTACCAACCCTTAGTTTTGTGAAGCACTAACTACACAAGGAGGCTACAACCCTCCAAGATGATCAAGAACCCACTAAACCACATTTAAAGAAGATATATGATGTATTTTTTGTTTCAAAACTTATTGAGATCACCTATTCAACTCGCTCACCTTGAAACACTTATTCAAACCCTAGCTTCTCAAAGTTACATAATCTTTCATTTTCTTCACTTCTCAATGCTTAAAACCCTCGCACATAACCTTAAAATCATTATTAAACCTTCAGTTAAAACTTTCATATCTAAACACATGCCTTTTTACCTAAAAATGACTCTCTCACATGTCACATTTTTCTTCCACACATAACTAGCACCAAAAACCACCCAAAAACATCACTTTTATATGCTTTTCTTGATTCAAATTCAAACTAAGTCAGTTTCTCTCCTTTTTTTAGACCAAGGAAAATTAAAAAATACCAAATGAATCATTAAAACATTCAAATATGACCTATGTAGGTTGGCCATGCCCAAAAGCATCCAAGTTGCACAAAAATGCTTAAAACCCCATTATTGGAATGAGAAAAATCCACTAACACCAAGACCATACTTATTCAAGCTCCAAAATTCACCATACATGAGTAAAATAACATATAATAATAATAAATTATCACAAATTTACTTGAACTAATAAAATAAAACATTAAATGGGCCCACTGGCTCATATCCTTCACAAAATAGTTGTTTCCAACACATATGGCTTCGCCTTTAGGGCTCAAGATCACCCAATATCAACTAAAACATGGTATGTGACCACTCTATAGAATCCTCAAGACATGGAAATAAAATAAATGCAAGTTATAACCCATGAAACATCCATGTGTTCAATCCACAACTACTTTACTCTTATCTAAATCAAGATGCCCAAAACCTGTTTTGTAAACACAAATGCTTTCACCCTTTATACCACTTACAAGACCTCCAAATTCCTTTAATATTAAAAATTTTCATCCTAATTCACTCTTCATGTGATAACAAGCATAAAATATTCCATTTCAAGCCTCAATCAACTAAATCTTTTAGAAAATGTAGTATTGTCCTGGAAGGCAAGAAACCTTCTTGCTCACAAAATGACATGGATGACCCATAAAATATCATCATCATGAAACAAAACATATACCAAGGGAAATATTTATGAATAACCTTTCCATAAAATATTTTAACTCCTTCCAAATCCAAGTGGAAGGCCTTCAACCAAGCTCATCTCTGCAAACTGCCTGAAACGCCCCAAAACTACCCTTTGACTAGTATTCACAAATAGGGCACACTTTTCCATTTTGAGCATCCTAATGACCATGGGCATAAATAAAAACTCAATAATAAAAAAATTTCTATTTATTTTGCAACTCCTTTAGAAAACCTTGTTCGAAACGGAACTTCTTCAAAAATAGACCTATTTGAGTTGCATCCACTCATCACCACATCCACTACCATACCTTTCGGAAACCGGAGGAGTACTCTACATGATCCAATTAGAAAAATTCACTTGAAATAATTTTTTTTATACTTATGATCATTTTTTCTCCTACCGCTTTTGAGCTAGGGTTTCAAGCACACAAAAATGTTGTTTACCTTCTTAACATTCATTCATTAAAAATGTGACGATGAAATGACATAATTATTTTTTTGAAAAATTGTAGACTCAATGTAGAAACATTATAAAAATAAAAAAGGTCCCATGAAAATTAAAAAATCAGGTGAACATATGAAGGTACAATTCGAGCTAGAAAACACCCTTTCTTGGACCTCATTTCACATAAACTCAATTATCTTACAAAATCCTTTTCAGAATGACTCCAAAATTTTCTCACACCTCTAGGACATATCTATGCATCATCTATAATAATTATCATGTCACAAATATCTCTCCATATTTCCATCCCATCTCATTTGCATGCATATTGCTTAGGGTTTTTCATGGTCTAGGCTAGGGTCAACTAAAATAATATCATAACTCACCTTGAAACATCTCCAAAAGGCCTTAAAATACCTAATAAATCATGAAAAATTTTCCTATATACATCCATGAGCTATCAATAAGATCATACTACCATGCACCATCACTTAGGCTAGCTAGGTCACCTGATTAGGCTTGCTAGAACAAGCCATTCTCACTGAATCAACTCATGCAACCAAAAATACACCTAAACCACCATGTCACCATCATAATGAGAATTATATGACTCTTCTCCATCATCCTTTATATCATTAATGGGATCTTTCATCAATGACAACACCTAAATCACAACATGCCAACAACATGCCTCTAAAAATTGTCATCTTTCATGTTCGATCTTGATTTAGATTTTTTATGTTTTAAAAATATTTTTTTGATCGAAATTTAGAAGTTACAAAATAAATTTTTACTGTTTGGTGCTTTTTGAGTACTATGTTTTTATTTGTTTCATGGATTTAATCAGTTTCCCACAACTTTGATTTTCTTTTTCTCTTATTTTGAAGCTTACTCGGTCTCCCTCAAACCATTCTAGATGTCCACATAATTATGTGGCTTCATTTTCCTTTGTTTCATGATAACTTGACCCATCACACATCCATAAAACACTAAAACATTACTTTCCTTTCTTTCACATCCCTATAAGCCAACCGCTAATTTGTTTTTGTTTTTTCCTTATAATGCGGGTTCATAGGCCACCCACGACTTTTCCGAGAGATGTTTGCAGACTTTGTTATATTTTGGTAATATTCCTTAGAGACCCAAAGAACACTTATAATCCCCACGAGAGAACTTGAAGGACATCCACATACTTCATATAGGCACAAAACACTTAAAATTATATAGCTTTCCTCAAGACCTACGTAGATCTATTAAAATCCTTTGTGCCACCCATTAACTCGAAAATGAAATTCCTTCATTTCGTAGAATTTAACATCTCTTGCACATTCGTGAAACAATTTTATTGAATTATTTTTTTCTTGTGGACTTAATCGAGACCCTAGTGGATTCCATATACCAAAAAAACACTCTTCAAGAGTTCCACAGAGTCAACTTACCTAATGAACACTAGAATTCAAAATCATTTATACCACAGTTGATCAGGGGATCATTTTTTTAAAATTTCCCTAAACATCCCTAAATGGTGTCAGTGTAGAAGATCATCTCGAGAGATTTCCAACAACTGTGAGAATGTGACAAACGGACATCGGGAGCTCTAGATATGTTCGGTCAAAGTTCAGACATCGAGAAAGTCAAACTATGGTCAACTGGTCAATATTGGACCAATTGCACTGTGACACGTGGCTTGCCAACACTCGTCGAATTCACTCGATTTTCCTATCGGGAGACGACAAGTGGACTACAGGATTACCGAGTTAATTATTTCCATACCACATTATAGGGGTCAAAATTATATTTACTTGGTAAGTCCACTTTCCAAATGCCACATATATATATTAATGTTTAAAACATTAGTATAAACCACCAAATCAAATGCATATGCTTTGACCACGTGGAAGGTGGTGAAGCGGTTGTTAGGGGGCATTAGACCCATGCGTGGAAACTTCCACGTGGAGAAGGAGGATGAAGCGGTTGAGATGGGGGCGGTTAAGTCTACCACTTTATATGCGTGGAAAGGCTTTAAAGCCTTAGACATTTTCCCCACCACCCAACATGTAGGATCTTATCCAAATGCGGCTCCAATGGGGATTTTAATCCCATTTCAACAAATTTCGTGCCAAATTTGGGTTTTAATCCCATCTTACCAAATGCTATGCCGCTCAAATGGGAATTAATCCCATTAAACATGTAATCCGCCCAAATGGGAATATTTTATCCCAATTTCTATGCTACGGGCTATGGTATTTTTAGCCTAAGGATTATATGGAATGCATATTTTAAGGGCCCTAATTTTTGTATAAATAGGGAACCCATTTTCTAGTAACACACACACAACTCAAGCTTATTATTTGTTAAGCTTGTTGTGGGGACACACATAACCCAAGCTTATTATTTGTTAAGATTTTATTTGTGGGATGTGTCAACAAGTATTGTCTATTGGCCTATTATTTTAGGCAATAGTAGATGAAATATTTGTGATTGGGAGTAAATTATAAACTACCCAATAGGCCCATAGAGCCACACCAATTACTTGCAAATCCTAGATTTTCGACCGGAGTGCTAGCGTCGCATTGATAGCGTTGGGAAGGCCGATCAAGCCGAAGGAGATTGTACACCAGAAGGTGAAGCCGGGTGCTATTTTTCACCCTTGTCATCCAAGAACTGGTGTGTCTGATAGGCAAGTAAAATTCCATTAGGTTTTCTTGTGAAAGTACTATTGTAACTTACAAGTTTTGACTAGTGGAACGGTTCGACCATGAACCCGGAGACGTAGGCAATTGCCAAACTCCGTAATCAATCTTGTGCAATTGTCTTAAATGTCTTGCATTTATTTTAAATTGATTACTTAAAAGGAGTAAATTATCGGCAAATAATTAAAGCCTACAAGGGTCCGAGATCAGGTAGTAATAATCTGATTATTTTTGGATCATGTTTGGTATCAGAGCTGGTTATTTGCAAACTTGCTAATCTCTAAAGCAAGTTTGGTATCAGAGTTGGTTATTGGCTTGCAAACTTGCTAATCTCTGAAGCAAGTTTGGTATCAGAGCTAGTTTAGCTCCATATTTGTTTTTAGTAAATCTGATTAACAAAGTGATTGCTTCAAGTTGGTGCAGTTAGTTTAATTTGTGTGAACAGGGTACAAGTGCACTATGGGCAAGATGTCTAAACAGGCAAAGCTCGAGGAAATTGAAGCTTATAATCACCAGATCCAGGAAGAGAATTCTCTCCTATGATCAATGTATTCCTCCTTGGAAGAGGAGAATGCTCGCTTAAAATCGAATTGCAAACCAAGGATGAGCTCTTGGCAAGGTTGCAATGTGGTGATCAGAGGAAGGAAATACCTTCAACTTCAGATGCAGAGGCCATGGCAGATGATTGCACTGTAATTTGTTCACCACTGGAATCTTCTTCTTCCTCCCATTCGGTTTGGATTCAGGTAATGAAGTCTTTGGTTTGTTTGAAAAGCATACTAGAGGCATTAGATCCAAGTTACTAGATAAAATGGGATTTGATGGAAGAGGCCTTGGTAAAAATGGCCAAGGTATTGCTAACCCAATACAGGTCGAGGATCGTCCTTGTTTTACAGGTTTGGGTTATCCTAGTGTGGGAATGGAAATTGGAGAATGCTCCAAGAACGCTGATGGGAGACAAGCTTCCAAAAGCAAAGTGATTACCCCACTAGTCCTGCAAGAAGATTCTAAGTAGGAAAGTTGTGCTTCGTCGTCATAGGAAAGATGTGGTAAGAGAAATCAGCGAAGAGGTAATGAGATTCCACCTCTAGTTTCTTACCATAATCATAAGCACAATAAAACTTTTGATCCACTTTTCAGCTTAAGAAGTATGGTTATGATTTTTAGAAGATGTGGAATTCTTTCCATGTAATTTTTGTGGATTGCATAATCATTCAGTGGCCAGATGCTGGAAGAGAAGGACACTGATGAAGAAGTTGATGCCATTCATCAAGAACAAGGAAAATCAGAAAGACCAATCTCGTCATGCAGAGTCGAGAAATGGCAGAAAGAGTTCCTCATCCCAGAAGAAGGAGATTAAGAGGAATTTTTGTGCTCATTGCCAGAGGAATGGGCATCGGGTGGAAAATTGCTGGAAACTGCATCCATCTCGCCATCAGAGTAATGGCAAGCCAAAGATGGAATGGAGGCCTATTGTAAAGGCAAAAGAAGTTTCTACTCCACCACCAAGTTGACAATTCAACCTAGGACTGTAATACCTGAAAGTGAAAGTCCTTTAAAATGGGTAAGTCAACAATTTTTCAATTATATATTGCATAATTCAGATTGATGGATCGTATGCAGTATTAAGTTTGGAGATCAGATTTTGTGAGAAAATGCTGAGAGAAAGGTTTACAATACTCAGTGGATTTTCTTACTTAGAAAATTTGATTAATGCTCCAAACATATCTCCTAATCAGCTTGTGAGTACCTGTTACAGCTTGGATATGGAATTAACTCATATAAATCTTGGAGATTGATTTTCCATTTGTGCAGACAGTAGAGTTCGCAGAGATCAGCTCGGAACTTCATTCTGTGTAGAGGCATTGTGACCGTGCAGTAGAATGGTAGCTGAATCACCATTGGCATTGACGTCGGGTCGGAACTTCATTCTGTGTAGAGGCATTGCGTGACCATGTAGTAGAATGGTACCTGATATTAGTATGTCAACAAGAGGAGCTCAAAAAGATCAGCTCAAAACGTCATTTGGTGTCAAGGCATTATGACCACACATACGAATGGTAGCTGATCAACAGACTTAGCATCATGCATTGGAGGCTCGAGGTCGAGGTCTTGAAAAGGCTTAGCATCATGTATCGGAGGCGTTGAAGTCTATACGAGACTTAACATCGTGCATCGGAGGCTCGAGGTCTTGAAAGAGGCTTAACATCATGCATCGGAGGCGTTGAGGTCTATACAGAGACTTAGCATCATGCATCGGAGGCTCGAGGTCTTGAAAGAGGCTTAGCATCATGCATTGGAGGTGTTGAGGTCTGTAAAGGGACAAGGCATTGTCCATCACCGACATCGGATCAATCAAAGCTCTACGTAACATGGAGTTCCTTCAAACCAGTTTGGATTCTGCGGAATCAACTGGAGCCAGGAGCTATGTTATAGAGTCAAAGAAGATCCTTGTTGTCAGATATCAAGAAGCTTAGCACCGCACAAAAGGAGCGTTGAGGTTTCATTCAGAAACTTAGCACCATAAAGTGGAGGCGTGGAGGTCTTCTTCGGATATAGAATGGCATGCCAGTGGAAGCATCGGGCCCATAACCCACAGGTCCCAAGATCGGAGCAGAGTTGTCAAAGTGAGAAGGTTGGAGGAGAAGACCCAAGGGTCTACTACAACAGCACTTCCGAGGTGGCAGCAGAGTTTTTCAGATTCAGGACAGTATGGAAGCTTTTTGGGACAAAAAGCTTTTCTCAGTGGGGAGGTGTGATCAGGGGATCATTTTTAAAAATTTCCCTAAACATCCCTAAATGGTGTCAGTGCAGAAGATCATCTCGAGAGCTTTCCAACGACTATGAGAATGTGACAAACAGGACATCGGGAGCTCTAGATATGTTCGGTCAAAGTTCAGACATCGGGAAAGTCAAACTATGGTCAACTGGTCAATATTGGACCAATCGCACTGTGACACGTGGCTTGCCAACACTCGTCAAATTCACTTGATTTGCCTATCGGGAGATGACAAGTGGACTACAGGCTACCGAGTTAATTATTTCCATACCACATTGTATGGGTCGAAATTATATTGGTAAGTCCACTTTCCAAATGCCACATATATATATTAATGTTTAAAACATTTATACATTAGTATAAATCAAATGCATATGCTTTGACCACGTGGAAGGTGGTGAAGCGGTTGTATGGAGGCATTAGACCCATGTGGAAACTTCCACGTGGAGAAGGAGGATGAAGCGGTTGAGATGGGGGCGGTTAAGTCTACCACTTTATATGCGTGGAAAGGCTTTAAAGCCTTAGACATTTTCCCCCACCACCCAACATGTGGGACCTTATCCAAATGCGGCTCCAATGGGGATTTTAGTCCCATTTCAACAAATGCATGCGCACCAAATTTGGGTTTTAATCCCATCTTACCAAATGCTATGCCGCTCAAATGGAATTAATCCCATTAAAAATGTAATCCGCCCAAATGGGAATATTTTATCCCAATTTCTATGCTACGGGCTATGGTATTTTTAGCCTAAGGATTATATGGAATGCATATTTTAATGGCCCTAATTTTGTATAAATAGGGAACCCATTCTTTATAACACACACACACAACTCAAGCTTATTATTTGTTAAGCTTATTGTGGGGACACACACAACCCGAGCTTATTATTTGTTAAGCTTTTATTTGTGGGTGTGTGCACAAGTATTGTCTATTGGCCTATTATTTTAGGCAATAGTAGATGAAATATTTGTGATTGGGAGTAAATTATAAACTACCCAATAGGCCCATAGAGCCACACCAATTACTTGCAAATCCTGGATTGTCGACCGGAGTGCTAGCGTTGCATTGATAGTGTCAGGAAGGCTGATCACAACCGAAGGAGAATGTACACCAGGAAGGTGGAAGTCGGGTGCTATTTTTCACCCTTGTCATCTGAAGAACTGGTGTATTGATAGGAAAGTAAAATTCCATTAGGTTTTCTTGTGAAAGTACTATTGTAACTTACAAGTTTTGACTAGTGGAATGGTTCGACCACGAACCCGGAGACATAGGCAATTGCCGAACTCCGTAATCAATCTATGTGCAATTATCTTAAATGTCTTGCATTTATTTTAAATTGATTACTTAAAAGGAGTAAATTATCGGCAAATAATTAAAGCCTACAAGGGTCCGAGATCAGGTAGTAATAATCTGATTATTTTTGGATCATGATTGCTTCAAAACTTCAAAATCCGACATAACATTGTTGGGCTAAGAAGTATAGCCTAAGTTTTGTAAGTTCATAAGGTTTTGATGTGCAATCGGGACTTAGCCATCTTTAGCATAAGGATATTATTGGACATGAAGTGTGCAAAGCACACAATGATATGAATACTTGTAGACTACGCTAAGGTTATTTTGGGCTAACAGAAGGTCAAGCACCATGCAAAGTTTTGGACTAATAATAGGATTTGAACTAGGAGTTAACTATAGAAAATCTATTATTAGTGTTTGCATGATTTTTTATTCTCATGTAAGGGTGCATGGCTATTATTAGCATGTAGCCTATTTTTAAAGGTGCATGGGTGGTGAAGGGAAAGTCCCCACCCCTATAAATATGTATTGATTTACATGGTTTAGGAATCCAATGTTTTGTAGAGTTATGTTGTTGGTTTGTATGCATGCATGACTCATGGTGACATTATTATGATGTATGAAGCTTTATGTGTTTTACAATATTTAATATAATGGATCTCATTTTGGCGATATTGGTGTTAGATGTAATTGAACATGGATCTTGCATGGTAAATCTCATTATAGTCATTGTTTAGTTAATCTTCCTTATGGTTAAGATCTAGATCTGATTTATGCATTATGGAATGTTTAACTATCTACTATGAATCTGAACATATATACATTCATTCATGCTAACATCTTGGAAAAGCTTATCTAAAGAGGACCTAGTGCCCTTTGTGCTTCGGGGTGAGTGTCGATTCAGGTTGAGTGATGTGCTAACACACCTTGGTTTTTTGTGGGTATATTCTAGGCTACATCATTGGTTCCATTTCTGGGACCTCTTTCTCAGTTGTTTTTAGGATGTTGCATGATGAAGATGTACTAATTGACCTTGGCTAGTATTGAAGAGTGGTTAGATGATCTAGAAGAAGAGTATGCTCATAGATTTAGCACTGGACCTGAGTTTTAATGCACGTGTGTGGGTTGAGAAGAATCTATGTATGACACTTTTTATGAGACTTTCTTCACCATATTTCCCATAGATCTATACAAGTGGCTAGTTGCTTACATCTAAGAGGAATTGGAGGTTTCACACGCTTGTTTGGACACAAGAAGAATTCTAGGCCTTGTATGATGTAGATCTAATTTGGATGCATTATGTGGATGTTTGGTTCCATGGTGTTTTGAAAAACTATATTCTTGAGTATGTAGTTTCCACTTACTCCTTCCTAGAAAATTTGAGTTCTAAATTTTGCGTGATCCCAGAGGATCTTATTTGCATGAGTATTCCTTTGGAAATCAAGATCTTGATCATGACCCTGGATTTGGAAGAAAAACCTATGGCTAGTTAAACCCCACCATGAACAGGGGGTAGGAGTAGGTTTGGTAAAGATGAAGACCTAGAGAAAAGAGAGATAGAGAGAAGAAAGGTGACTTAAGTTTAATGAAGCACATGAGAGGGATCTAATGAAGCAACGAGAGATCAAAAGAATGGTGTTGTGGAGGAGATGGCTCATGAAGGATTTGGAGCTCACGCAAAGGACATGGAGCTAGCATCTAGAACTCCCCCATTTGGGAAATCATGGTAGAGAACCCTCCTCAGATTTAGATGAGGGCATGTCGGATGAAATGATTGTGGACTGTAGGTGCATTTGAACCTACCTAGTGACCTAGCCTTTGCACTTGGTTTTACAAATTCTACAATAGTTAATAGTAAGAAAGCTAGTGTGAGCAGTAGAGTTGTAGTAGATAGAGTCAATTTACAATCAAGTTCAAGAGTTAATCAAGGAGCTTATTCATCTATGGTGTAATCATCATTTATTTTATTTGGAGGACCATTAGAGGTATCTTTTCTAGTGCATCATCAACATAAAAAATGTGGGTGTGTTAAACGTTGGTATAACATCTAGAAGTAGCACAAATTCATAGAATGGGAGTAAATTTTAGCAAGACCATTGGAACAAAGGAAATGCATCCTCTAGTCCATTTCCTACTTCAAGAGGAGGATCAAGAGGGTCAGGTGGCTTGAGCGCTAGTAGATCTTGGTGGCTCTCTAGAGGTGGAGGAAACACAAGAGGAAATACTGGATCTAGTAGGCAAAATATGCACCAACCCTAGCATATTTATATGGAGATGTCCCTTCATCTTCCAAAATATAGAGGCATTGAAGATGTAGCCAAGCATGTGCATATGTGTGAGATACTATGGTGTGTGAAGGGGATCACTACTCTAGAGTGCAAGGTGAGTCAGTTTGCAACTACATTACATGGGTGCGTGCATAGTTGGTATAGAAAGTTTGACCTTGACCAAAATTGTGTAGATTATACCACACTGTGGGATGCTTTCTTGAAAGAATTTTATATCCCTGAGTTTGAGTAGAAGAACATTAATGCATTGAAAGATATTAAGAAGGGAACTACTGAGAGTGTTTGGGAGTATGATGCTTGATTCAAAACCCTTTTGTCTAAGTTATCTTATGACATCCATGTAAGCCAACATGCTCATAGTGGTTTTTGGAGGACTTGATCATACCCTTTTAGAAGAGTGACTTTCACATCATAAGACTTATATAGATCATGTGAGGTGCTTGAAGAAACTCTATACTTTTGAGAGGTAAGGTAGGGAGTGTAGACACAAGAGTAAGCCCATTTTGGAAGCTCAGATTATAAAAATGGATAAAAAGTTAGAGAAATTATTTTCTAATTCAACACATGAGATGTGCAGTGAAATTTTGTGTACAGATTGTGAAGTAGAGGGGCATACTAAGGATAGTTTTCCTCAGTAAATCAGTGTGCTCCTTTTTCTGGACTTGTGAGATCTTTCACTTGGACCACAGTTCAAGTCGGTGCCCATTGTTGCAATGCATGATAAGAAAGAATGTGTCTATTATTGCAAGATCTGTAGGTCTACTACTCATGATACTAAAGATTGCATGTTGATTGATCAGATTCATGATGCCATTGATATTGGTGTACATGCATCAACTGGTGTTGTAAATAATTCTAAGGAGAAAAGTGAGCATCATGACCATGATCATAATGAAGGGCTCTGATGGAGGTCATGGTAGAGGTCAGAGGTTATCGAGGGAGATTTAAGAGGATGAGGTCATGTAGCGGTGGAAGAAGTGATTTCCCTCGTGGAACTTGTTATACATGTGGATCTCCTAATCATTACAGATGTGAGTGTCCTCATAGAACATTATTTTTTCTTTCTATAAAAAGAATCATAACTATGAAGAGTCCTAGATTTATATGAACATTTGAGTAAGAAACAAAACAAGAGAACAAGGGCAGTAGGAATGGTTAGAGTGCAGCATGTCATGGAAGATCAATGGATGTTGAAGTTAGCACCGGATCTTGAGTTGGTACTTGTGAAGATTACTACATGCACTAAGGCTATGCACGTGATAGAGAAGTTCCAAAATCAAAACTTGTTATTACTAAAGAGGAGGTTCTACATGCAAAGTATCCAGACCCTATGCATCAAAAGGAGGTTTATCAAGAAACCATGGAGGTAATTCAGAATTTATAGGGTGAGATACAATGTTTGAAAGAGTACATGGAAAATTGGAACAAAAGAAAGCAATTGAGCTCCATTAGACAGATGTTGATGATTTAAAGGAGGTTTGCAAGATGCTATGCCAGAGAACATTATTCCTTTGTTGGGGAATTGGTTAAAGGAAACACTCCATACACACTAGGATTGGGCATGAAAATATATATTTACATGCTAACCTTCCCCTCATAGCCTAGATTATGACAAGGAGATCACTCTGAATGTTGTTGTGGATGGTTGGATTTTGAGTAATATTCTAATTGATACATGCATGAAGTAAATGTACTCACTTTGGATGTGTGGGTTTAGATGGGAAGACCACCATTGTAACCATCTTCAAATGTTTTGTTTATGGAAACATGACTAAAGCCATGCCTATTGGAGTTTTAAAGGATGCATCAATTACTATACATGGAGCCAAGTTTATTGGGGATTTTGAGGTCTTAGCACTTGCAGAAGCTGATAGTTTTCCATCTTTACTTGGGTGCCCTTGGTGTTATGCAAACAATGTTGATCTATGCATTTCAACAAAGGTATATAAGTTTTGAGAACAAAGAAGAGTGCATCATTATCCCCTGATAGATGAGAAATCTGCACCTTATGTAGAGCCCTTAAGTGAAGAAGATTTGAACAAAATTTATGTGCACACCATTTGAGATCCAGAAGTTCTTGAGCCATCAAAGGAAGGAGTTCTCAATGGGATGATGCATAGTCCATGAGATACTACAAGTGTTGCATGTGACAACTGGGCACATGGAACTTATGAAATGGTTGGGTGTGAAGTATGAAGTGCAACTGCATGAATCAGTAAGCCACACAAGTATAGGCATTTTGGGAAAAAACTAAGTACCAAGTACACTGGTGAAGAGAATCCAAAAGTATTCCTACTTGCTATGGAAGTTCAGTGGGAATGTTAGGTGGAAAGAAGGAATATGCTAGTTTATAATCTACATGGGATGACAACAATGTGTTGGTGGATGGTTCACAAGGATAATATTTTGGAGTGGAGAGAAGTGAGGATTGCTTTATCTACTTATATTTTAAGGAGAAATGCGCCTACTCAGATCTGTGCATTTCATGGTAATGATCTATGTTCAACACCATGTTCAATAGTGTGAGAGACTCTAGAAGAGGGGTAGGAAGCTTTACCACCTTCGTTGTGGGTGCAAAAGCTTTATTTCACCTTGCGAGGTTGCATGCATGCATGGTATATCTACACAAGTTGAATAGAGAGACTAGAAATTGGAAAGAACTTACTGTAGGTATGATTCAGACCTTTGACTATTTTTCCACTAAACCTCTAGTGAATGAGGCATTACAGGTTATGAAGCACTTAACTATGGGAGATAGTGAAAAGGTTGAGGATATCCTTAGGAGTTGTTAGGTGAGTCAGACCTAGAGGCATTTTGAAGAGGAAGAAATAAATGCTGAACAGCTCTTATGCCTTCTTAGAGAAAAGAGAAAAGGGTAAGATGGTCTATATAGTTGATGATGAGGAAGTGGAAAACTTAGATGTTGAGCATACAGAAGGTATGCGTGAAGTCTTAGATAGTGTAGATGAGAAGGCGTGCCTACCATGAACCTATGAAGACCAAGAAAGTAAACATTGGAATGGATGTTAAACCAAAGGAGGCCATCATTGGAGATTATTGGTCTGACTCTGAAGTTGCTAAGATAATTGAGTTGTTGCATGACTTCCAGGATCTGTTCCTAGAGGCTATCATGAATTGAAAGGAGTACATGAATCTTTGGGTGAAATGAGAATCAAGCTAAAGGAAGGTGCACACCTATTTGGAAGAGGCCTTACAAGATGAATCTGAACTTGCACATCAAGGTGAAAGAAGAAATTGACAAAATGTTAATTTTTGGGATCATTGTGCCCATCGAGGAGTCGGAATGGGTGAGCCCTATGGTGATCAACATCAAGAAATATGGGAGAATCTAGATTTGTGTGGATTATAGGGAATTAAATGTTGCATGTGTGATTGATCCCTTTCCCACACCATTTACTGAGGAAATATTGGAGGGCGTTGCAGGGTGTGAAATATACTCCTTCACCGATGGATTTTTGGGTATCATTAGGTAAGGATAGAAAAAGAGGACCAAGAGAAGACAACTTTCACCACTTGAGTGGGGAATTTTTTCATACATGGTTATGCCCTTTGGATTAAAGAATGCCCTACAATATTTTTGCATAGTGGTACAAGCATTTCAGGATTTTATTCACAAGTTCTTGCAGGTATATCTGGATGATTGGACAGTCTATGGGCTTATGAAGGATCATTGTGATAATTTGAGGCTGATGTTTGAGAGGTGTGATAGTTGAGCATCTCTTTAAATATTAAGAAGTGTGTATTTTCCACACCCTTTGGAATTTTTTGGGACACATCATCTGTAAGGAGGGCTTGTTAGTGGATCCTACTAAGGTTGTTGTGATTTTGGGCTTAGAGGAACTTACTAGCCAAAGCGAGGTGCATGGATTCTTGGGGCACATGAGATATTATAGGAAGTTTATTAAAGGTTATGCCAAGATTGCCACACCAATGGAGGAATTATTAAAGGAAAAGGAAAGTTTTATTGAGGTGAGACGCAATAGCACACGTTTGAGACTATGAAGGAAAGGCTTACTACCGCACCTATTTTGTGTTTTCCTCATGGTCCAAGCCATTCCATGTTCATGTAGATACCTTTGACATGGCCATTGGTGTAGTATTAGCTCACCTCGAGAGAAGGGAATGTTGATCATCCTTTTTTCTTTACTAGCAGGAAACTAACTCAAGTAGAAAAAAATTACACAACTATAGAGCATGAGGCATTGTCTATGATCTATGTGCTCCATAAGTTTTGACAATATTTTCTTGCTACCCCATTCATATTTTATATAAATTATATGGCATTAAAGTATTTGGTAAATAAGCTCATTTTATAGGGGCACATATGCCGTTGGGATTTTGTTATTCAAGAGTTTAATTTTTAGTGGTAGTCAAGTCGAGTAAGAGAAATTATGGTCTGGACCATTTATCAAGGATTCAATCGGGAGAGGACATGCAGAAAGCATTGAGGATACAATGTTAGATGCATAACTTTTAAGGTTAAACCATGCCCTCGGACTTAGAGGACATTGCTATCTTTTTATGCATAGGTGTGGTGCCTGAGGGAATGAAGGCTTTGGAGAAGAAACAACTTGCCATTCATGTCACACCTTACATGTTGATCAGTGGAGACTTATAAAAATTAGGTCGAGATGAATTTTTATACCGGTGTGTACTTGAGCATGAGCATGAAGAAATTATGGAGGAGGCTCATGGCGGCATTACAGGTGGACACTATGTGGGAGATGCCACTGTGCACAAGATTCTATTAGTTGGTCTATGGTGGGAAACATTATACAAGGATTACAAAGAGTATTGTAAGGCATGTGACCATTTTTACACCTTAGAAAGCCTGGGCATAGAGATGAGATGCCTTTGAGGCCTATTGCTAGCATAAAACCTTTTGAGAAGTGGGCAATTGAATTTGTGGCCCTATCTCCCCAGCCACACGTAGGAATAAGATCACACTATATTATAACTTGTACATATTATCTTACAAGGTGGGAAGAAGTGGCACCTACAAAGGATTACATAGTAGCTACAACAATAAGGTTTATGTGGGAAAATATTATCAACATGTATGGATGCCCTTTAAGTTTAACAAGTGATAGGGGTACTCATTTCCTTAATGAGACTATCAGATATTATTGGATGAATTTATGGTTGCACACCATAAGACAACACCTTATCACCCTCAGGAAAATGGAACTATTGAGGCCTTCAACAAGATATTGAGCCATACATTGAAAAAATTTGTGATGTTGGAAGGAGAGATTGGGATGATAAAGTCTCTACTTGTACTTTGGGTGTACAAGACAACCTACAAGAGGTTGAATAAAGCAACACCCTTTTAAGTTGGTGTTTGGCATAGAGGAAGTTCTACCAATGGAATTCATGCTACCTTCTTTGTGTATTATTGCATGCAGGAGGTTTGGTTGATGAGAAAGCACTGGAAGAATGAATTGACAAGATGATGCAGCTAGATGAGAGGTGTGCCATAGCAAGATGGAGTCAAGAAGCAAGAAAAATCTAGGTAGAAGGCATGGCATGATAGGCACATCAAGGATAAGAAACTTGAGATTGGGAAAATGGTACTTTTGTATGATTCAAAGTTTTTATGCACCCTAGAAAGCTTAAGGTGCATTGGTTGGGACCGTATGTTATAACTTATATACTTGATTTAGGTGCTTTCTAGTTAGAGGCGTTGGATGGGACACGGTTTCCTGGTTACTTCAATGGGAGTAGGCTAAATCCCTACTATAAATAAGTCTTCTTGGTGTTTGTAATAAGGCAGTATTTCCATTAGATTAGATTTCCTTAATGCATTCCCTTTATATGTGTTTCCTTTCATTGTTGTTATGCTTTGTCAATTTAGTTTAGTGTTTTGTGTAATAAGCATGCTTTGTGCCCGAAGCTGATTACTATCTAAAGTATTTTCATGCGCAGAGGACCACACATACCCTTAGTGTGGGGTGGATGAAGAAGGATTGACTGGTGCCTTGTTTTGGATTATGGTGCATGATAAAAACAAACTCACAGGTGATCAGAGAAGGGACAGGTTTAGAAAATAAAAATTCAAGGAAATTTCTCAATTTTAAGACCACACATGGAGGATGGATGCTCAGTATAACATGAAGTAGGTTGCAACATTGGAGACTACTTGAGAAGGGTCACATTGGATAAGTACTTTAGTGTAAGGAAGTGTGGGTAGAGAGAAATATGATGGCAAAGAAGTAGTAGGGCATGCACTAGAAGGTTATGAGTGAGAAGAAAAATTTTAGGCATGGAGACAAGGTGTGATGTGTGGAAAGCGTGGATATGGAATTAATGCTATGCATGTATGGTGGTGGTTGGGAGAAATTAATGTGAAGAATTTTTGAAATTTTGCTATAAGTTAGACATTTACAACATCATTATTACCTTGCATTTTGAGTAATCGAGTGTGAAGTGTGAAGAAGTAGAGCTAAGGATGAAGAGTAAGCTATGGATTGATTAACCAAGAAGGATCAAAGAACATTTTTGTTTGTACATGATCACAAAATTGAGGTTTAGGCATTGGTGTGTGTGCCATAAGGTGAATTTTGTATGCTTAGGGTTTGAAGAAGGTAGTTTTACAACTAGGGTTTTATGGATCGAAGGGTTTGATTCACATTCAAGGTACGTGATATAAAAGGTAATAATTTAGAGGTTAGAATGTTCTTGTAAGTGAAGAGGAAATATGGCACCATGATGAGCCCCAATTTTCAAATAAGAAGCCATTGCAAACACACAAGAATGGTTGGTCGAGATGCTTTATCCTGAAGGTGTGATTGAAGGGTGACCATGGATGATGAATATTACCAAGTGTAAGATATATCTATTTCAATCATCATTTTGATAAGAATATGAAGGATATCACCACCGAGGTCATTAGAAAGACTAATGAAGGATGGAGGATGGAGTTAGGGTTTTGGATGATGGTGTGAAAAATTGTTGGAAAGTGTAGGGGTCATGCAACTTCTCGAGTTGCCATATTTTGGGAAGCCAGAAGTTGTACCAGTGGCTCATGTCACGGGTACATGATGAATTTTTCTATTTCATAGGGAGAAGAATGTGGATTACCGCTAAGTTGATTGGTAAGGTGATAGGGTTTCGTGACTCAAGATGGGAGATTACCGGAGATTTATCTCGATGATGAGGGTATTGATAAAACAACCACTATGCACTTAAGTACAAGAAGGGGGGAAAAGTGTTCAAAGTGACAAATATTGATGATTTAGCTACAAGGGTTACAACATGCTTGGACAAGGTCACAAGTTGAGTGCTTTATAACATTAGACAGAGGAAGCCAACACTTGCTTACAATAACACACAACATGGAATAAAAAACCTACTACAACATCACTGGATACATTGTAGAAAGCTTAGTGGATGAGGCGTACATCTAGGAAGATAAAGGTGAAAAAATTACTTGGGGAACCATCCTTATTTTACTTGTATTAAGTGAAATTAGGTGTGCTTGATGGGCCAAAGGAGAAAGTTTGGGAGTTCCCTATGGAACATAAGTCATCGGAAAATAAATTTTTGAAGTATACTTTTGTGGCTCCATTTCAATACTTACAAAGACCAATAAGAGAAGTGGTTTAGAAGGTTACACTAATCGAATTTAAGGGGAATAATGCATCACATGAAAGCTACCTATGGTTTGGATGGACATGTCAAATTCATAGTATACCAACACTTTAGTTTGGGGGTTCTACATGAAGATGGGGAGAATAGTTTAGAAGATGCCCTGGGGTAAGTTGTTTTCTTTCACTTTTCACTGGTGATATTTTAAAGATTCTATGAATAGGTTACATAACACACACAAAATATAGTTTGATGATGATAAGGTAGATGCAAATATTCATATCATATCTTACATAAGACCTATGTGTGGCCTAACAAGGAGGTGTATGTAGAAATGCTTGAAACAAAAAATATTGACATAACTCTGGAGACTTTGGCCATGGGGAAGATTGAGCCAACGTGCGTCTATGTTTATCTGAGGCCGTGCTTTAAGGATGGAAAAGTGATTACAGGAGAGGAAATATCTTTTCCAGTCCTCAAACATAAGTAGATGAGTGGGCACTAAGAAGCCTATGGAACAAACACCACCATGAATGGAAGAAGCAATGCAAAGGGTTAGGCAAAATATTTTAGAACAATCGAAAAAGAGGAACAAGGAGATGAAACTGTGCTAGATCATAGTGGGAGGGTGTTGAACATAATAAGAACATGTACTAATACTAGTGTTGGATCATGCATCCTAGTCAAAGATCACCATGTGTAACTCTAGTGAAAGACTTAGAGGAAAAAGGAGGAAGAAGCGCCAAAGGTATGTCCTAGTCAAAGAACAATGATGAGGAGAATTCCTCGCATGAGAACACACATGAAGATACTACAAAACCAAGTATGGAAGAAAGAGAAGATAAAGATATAGAAAGGGAACAACCTATGTTTGATGAGGATGCTTTGGGAGTATAGGTGCATGGGGGAATGAAGAGGAAAGTAGAGTTGGTGGAGACATAGAGATTGTGACACCTATTAAGTAGACTAGAGAGGAAGAAAAAGAACAAAAAAACATTGGCACTTAGGCATATGAGCATGAGGAGGAGAATGCCATTATGCACAGTGGAGGAGGAAGTGGTAAGAACACATACTCTTGGATACATTGATGACGTGACAAAAATTGTTCATGTCGATTTCAAAGTATAATGGAAAAGAGCAATTGTATGGTTGGGAGATGATGGACCCAGAGATGGTCAACACACACACTCACAAATAGTTGTCATGGAGTATGCATACTCATGTATATAAACTAGAATTTGATGTTTATGAGGATTCATGTCTATTGTGGAGGATGAGGAAGCCGCCACACTCCTACCATGTCACTATAAAGCCGACTGTGTTTTTAAATGAACAAGTGAGCAATGCTCTAACTAAGGTGTCTATTGAAGTTGTGACATAGAAACATTGATAAAGGAAACTATTCAAGTGATTTTGGAGGATAAGAAAGATAAAGACACATAAATAAAGTGCCTTATAGAGGAAAAGGAGAAGGTTGAAGTAGAAACAAAAGGTTCTAAAAATGGATGAAGAAATTTTGATGAGGTTATGGAGAAGTGACTTGATTTGTAGGATAAAGTACCCAAAGTGTTTTAGTCTTATCTTCATTATTTGTGCACAATAGTTCAATTTATTTTAGAAGAGGGACAAGTGTGCACCTACCAAGACCAAAAGATGATGTAGAAGAGGTAATGAGAGCCAAAGCCGTCATTTCAAGGAAAATTGCAAGTTATGAGTCCATTATGCAGGATTTAAAAGATGAATTAAAGAAAGTGGATTTGACATTGACTATGTGTGCAATGCTAGATGTAATCATCAAGACAAGGACTCTGATGGAAGAAGATGAGGTCCTTCAAGTGGCCAAGGATGAAACACTTGGGCGCGTAGAAATAGTTACGCTGGTAGAAACTAAGTGCGATGTGCTTGAGGCTACTAGGATTCCGCACAAGGAAAGAATTAAGAAATTGGGAAGCTCATCATGGAAAAGATGGATGTGATGGAAGGAATGATCTCAAGCATGGCCAATATTCTCAAGGATTTTATAGAATGAAGGTGGTAAGATGACTCTTGATGAATTGGAGGCCATAGTTGTAGACATTCCGGATAAGACGAATAAATGTTGAGTGATTGGTATGCATTAGAGGTAGAAGTCTAGAATGAATATCTAGAGTTGATCCTGCTAGTAGAAGAGCGAGATACCAAGTAGGCTGAATTACTTTTTGTGGCAAGTAGTCCTTTCATTCTTTCATTCATTGTTCTTTAAATTTTGGAGGGATAAGTTGTGATTACCCATTTCGGGGCATGAAATCCATTTAGTGTGGGGTAATGTTGGGATGAGAAGTATAGCCTAATTTTTGTAAGTGCATAAGGTTTGGGCACACAAACATAGGGCACAAAAGTACACATGGAATGTAGTGAGGTAAGGCGCGCCTAGGATCGGGACTTAGCCGTTTTCAGCATAAGGCTATTTTTGGACATGGAGTGTGGAGCACACAATGATATGAAGACTTGCAGACTATGCTAAGGTTATTTTGGGCTAACAGAAGATCGAGCGCCATGTAGTTTTGGACTAATAATAGGATTTGAACTAGGAGTTAACTATAGAAAATCATATTATTAGCGCTTGCATGCTTTTGTATTCTCATGTAAGGGTGCATGACTATTATTAGCATGTAGCCTATTTTTAAAGGTGCATGGGGGTGAAGGGAAATTCCCCACCCCTATAAATATGTATTGATTTACACGGTTTAGGGATCTGATGTTTTGTAGAGTTATGTTGTTGGTTGGTTTATACATGCGCATGACTCATGGTGACATTATTATGATGTATGAAGCTTATGTTTTATAGTATTTAATATAATGGATCTCATTGGTTGGATATTGGTGTTGGATGTAACTGAACATGGATCTTGCATGGTAAATCTCATTATAGTCATTTTTTAGTTAATCTTCCTTATGGTTAAGATCTAGATCTGATTTATGCACTGTGGAATGTTTACTATCTACTATGAATCTGAACATATATCCATTCAATCATGCTAACATATTGGAAAAAAATCTCTAAAAAGGACCTAGTGCCCTTGTGCACTTTGGGTGAGTTCTCGTTTAGGAATTTGAGTGATGTGCCAACGCACCTTGGGTTTTTGTGGGTTCTTTCCTCCCATACCTTGTTTGGATGATTTTTACAACTTTGAAAATTCTCCCCATTTTCTAAGTTTGTGAAACACTGAAATTTCTAGTTTTTTGGTTATTGGGTCCTCCATCCAAATTTTCCTAAGTATGGAACCTAAATAAGTTAGTCAAATAAGCATAGGGGATTATTTGGATAATAATTTTGTGACTTTTAGGAACATATGACTTCTAAATGTAAAAATTTAGTAGCCTTGAAGCATCCATTGGGTATGGAGTTATGTATAACTACTACAACTTCTTAAAAAAATACAAGCACTGAAAATACCTTCTCTGAAAATAACAACCATGATAGAGAACTTATTAGAAAATAAACACACCAGCAAATTTCACAAGGCACACAAGAAAGGAAACTAAAACAACAATGTGCATGAATCACTTGGAGGAAAACAAAACACAACAATCTATTCTCGTACAAGAGTAAAACATGACCTCAATAACAAATTTTGAGTTATACTCCATTAATTGGGAAGGGTATCTCATCACCATTAAAATTAGAGAGCTAAAAGGTATTTTTTTTTGAAATATGTAATTAAGTATGTCCCACTCTAAAAAGAGTCAAAATTTGTGTGTCTTCCGAGACTAGTTATTTCTTCATCCACTTGAGCATAATGTCTCTTTCTTTGAATGTTTTAGCAATTTTTTTGTCAAAGTATATTTTAACTTGAGCTTGGTGAAGCCCCATGGTATCCATTTCATTGTTTCTAACCTCTTCCAATTCAATTAACTCTACAAATCTGATTTTTGTTGAATCCTATTATATCATTTCCATTTATTTTATAAGATTCAGAGCTGGTAATTAAAAATAAATAGGTATCCTTACTTCTCTACCATAGAAAAGCATGAAAGGATAGTTACAAATTGACCCCTTAGATGTGATCCTATCATCCCATAAGGATGATTTACATTTTTATATGCCATGATCCTTGGTTTTCTGACATAGTTCTTTTGATTATCCATAGAAGATTCTTTTTGGTTGATTTGGCCAAGCCATTCCCTTGAGGATAGTAATTGGAATATGTTGAGAGATGAATTCTAAGATTGACTTCCCATGTGAAAATTCTTATACCAAGGAAAGCTAATGCATTGTCTAATATAATTGTAGCAGGGACACTAAACCTTGTGACAAGACTTTCATAAAAGTCCAAAAATGAAGTCTCATTTTCCTCTTTTAAAGCTATTGCTTCTATCCATCTTGTGAAATAATTTGTAGATGTGAGAATCTATTTGTGACCTACACTAGAAGGTGGGTTAATCATGCCAATAAAATCCAAACCCCATTGCATGAAAGGATGATTCACCTAAATGGGTCGAAGCGGAAGGGGTGCTAACTCTATTTTCTTGCAAAACATCACACTTTGAACACTTCCTTACCCATGTATGAGCGTATCTGAATAAATATTTTAATAATAGCATACTCTCATGATATTCAAGGATATATCTATTGGTGCAAAATTACCATCAGATATCCCTCTATGAAATTCTTCCAAAACATGCCTAATTTGATATGAATAAATACATCTCAAAATAACACCATTTACATCCTTTCTAAAAAAATGATTATTAATGAAGACATAAATAATGGACTACAATCTAATATACCCACTTTTTGTTTCATCCAAACCTTGTGGGAATTTTCCGTATGAAGAAATTAATCATGTCTTTGATCCAACTTTGAGGCAGCAAAAGGAGCAATTATTACTTAATGATTTTGAAGCACTAAAACCTAATTTTAATCATCGTGTGAATTGAAATATAGTTTCTCACACAATCCTCTTCCTCTTACTAATCTAGTAACCTTGATATCAACATCATATTCCATAAATTTTGTAATTGGTCCCATCCTTTTCTCATTTAAATCCTTACTCAAAAGAAACTATTTAACACTTGGATGAGAAACCATTAGATGAATATTGTTATTTGAAACCAAATGTCTAATTTTTTTGAGACTTATAATAATAGAAAGAACTTATTTTTCTACAAAATAATATTTTTAACTTCATACTCTTTTAATCCTTGACTGAAAAAAGCAATTGGATGCTCCAAATTTTTGTCATTCTATTTTACTAACATGGATGGAATTGTGTCATTTGCTCCAAAAGCATACAAAATGAAATATTTACTAAAATATAGATTAACAAAGTTTGATTTTGTGAAATAACATGTTTGGTTGATAAAAGGCATTTTACCCTCTATTTTCCAACTTAAAACCATGCTTTTTAGCATTTAGGTTAGTGGATTTGCTAGATTTGTAAAATGTGGAATGAGTCTTAGTATAAAATTAATTCTACCCAAAAAAATTTGCAATGTCTTCTTATGATTTAGCAAGGATAAGGTAAAAATTACATTTAATCTCTCTAGATCAATGGAAAGACCTTTCTTATACACAATGTGACCCAACAATTTACATGCATGGATTGAAAAAGTGATTTTTTTGGATTGAGTGAAATGACAAAATACCTGCACCTTTCAATCACATGTGTGAGATGAACTATATGATCTCTGCAACAAGATTTAGAAAAGGGTTATGTCATACAAATAAACAATAGCACAAGTATTAATTAATCCTTCAAACATCAAATCTATTGCATGCTAAAATGTGGCCCTTGTGTTTGACAGTCCAAATGGGATTTTATGTATGTGTACACTCCCATTTCATGGTAAATGTAGTATTGAATTGATCTTCTTCTTATACCAATATCCGGTTATAAACTGAATACCCATCAAGTAGTGATAATCGTCTTGAACCACTTACCCTCTGCAAACTTTTCTCCATTGATGGTACTGGGTAATGATCTTTTAGGGATGCTCTATTTAAATATTTTAAATCCACGTACAAGTGTATTTCTCCATTTTTTCTTACGAGAATCAAATTTGAAACCTATGATGAGTGCTTTATAGGGAAAATAATGTTAATTTTGATCAAATTATCGAATTCTTGTTTTATAAGTTGTTAAACCCTAGGATTGATAGGTCTTTTATTTTGTATGACTAGCTTTGCATTTAAATATGATTCTATTGTATCTGAGATAAATTTGGATTGAAAACTTTTAAATATCCATAGATCCATGAAAAATTCATCAAATTCTTGAGAAAGTTGAACAAAAGAAATTTCTTCATCTTGATTACTTATCTTTCCCAAATTGAGTATTTTGTCATTGATAATGTTTATTTTCTCATAATATTCTTAATTGATCATCATGTTAGACTTATCACTTTTGACCCAATCATCTGTGTTAAAAAAAAATCAAGAGTGGCTAATCCTCGGGTATTTTATTCTATTTCAATTGAATAATATGATTTTCATGTTGTTGTTGTAATCTATCCCGATTTTTGATTGAAAACTCAAATTCTTCTTGTAATAAATTCACTATTTGATGATCCAATTCAAATACTTTCCAATTAACATTGTTGTTAGGGATAGAAGGTCTTAAAATTATCTTAATGTGTTACTTGATTTGTATACTTTTTTATTAGATAAGACAAGATTGTAGATGGAAAAGAAAGCCGATGTAGACAAGACGGGTGCACACGAGCGATCCTGCAAAGTAGATCCAAGAAACTTGCGAGACACAGATGCTTGACAGAAAAAGACAACGTTAAAAGATATTTGGGTGGACTACCCGAAAAGTGGGTCCAGGAAGCGATAAGCTCCCTCGGCGGATGTCAGTCCACATTTTCAATTAAGGAAAGAAGCATACATGATAAAAGATGTAAGTAAATGTCTAGATTTTTTTGATTAAAAATGACAGAAAAAATGTAAACAACAGACAAAAACCAATAGAAAATGGGAAAGTGTGAAAACAATGTTGGATTTGTGTTCCCTGAATTATTTTACCTATCGTAGGTAGATCGGCGTCGATTAGGAAAATCGGCGTCGATTAGAAGTCGATCGGGATCGATCGGGGATGAGGTAGGTCGCATCGATTAGAGAGAATCGCATCGATCGGGATATGGTCGGCGTCGACTAGGGGAAAATTGCAGGAAGATTGAGAAAGACAATGAAAGCTAGATCGTCGATCTCGCATTGGATCTGCAAGAGCCGTAGGGATACTGAAAAAGCTCCACCTTCGTTGGATGTAGGAACAGAGTCACCAAGAGATCGATGGAGGCTCACGATGTCGATGTGGTAGGAGCAGAGTAATGGTACTCCTCTCAGGGATTGATTTGGATAGAATTCACTTTCGCTTGATAGATAATGCTCAGACTTGATGCTCAAAACTCTCTGTCATTTTTGTCTAACCAGAACTGAATTTTGGCCCTGTATTTGTAATCGGTGCCGACCGAGATGAAATCGGTGCCGCTCCAAAAAATCGGCGTCGACCGAGTACCGGTCGGCGCCGATCAGGAACAGACTCCCGAAATGGCCAAAAAGGGTGATTTTTGGAAAGATGAAAGTGATCCTTCCACCTCAAATATGGGAAATATCCCACTGCATGGTTTGGGAGGAGGAGAAATAGGGGGGATAGATGGATAAAATAGATATGGGAGGTTAGGAATTGATATGGGGTAGATAAGTGGTTAAGATATATGTAAAAAGTGTAATTAAATAGTTAATATTTAATTATCTATGGGTAAAACATAATGGGGTGAAATAAACTTAGGATAGATGTTTAAATCAAATATTAAATAATACCCTAAGGGAGAAGTGGTGATATAAACGTGCCCCAGGTTACCCAAGAAGAAAAATGCACATGGGGGACACTAAATTGGGTAACCAATTTTAGGTGTCTACATTTTGCCCCTTTTTGTCAAGTAACTTGCGATAAGCAAAGTTGCAAGACAAAAACAAGGAGTTGGAAGAAAGGAAGAAAAAGTGATGATGTGATCCCCCTCAAACTAGGGATGGGATGGGCCCCGAAAGAGCAACCGATCCCAAGTTTGAAAAAGGTAGATGAAAATGCAGGATGCCCCAGCTAGATGCTTGGAGTAGATCTGATCATTAATGATGCACAAAAATAATAAAAAAGGCAGCAACCTAAGGAACTCACATTGGTAGGGAAGACTAGATGGTCTTCGCATGAGACGACGTTAGTACCTACAGACCCGTGAGTGTAAGGAGGGCTGCAAAATAGTAGCACCTAAAGAGAGACACATTGGTAGGGACAACCAGATGGTCTGCAGAAGAGATGCGTTAGTGCCTACAGACCCGTTATCTTTAAGCTGCCAAAAATGTGAGTGCCCCATGTACAGGGAACAGACTCGAAATGGGTGAGAATATCGAAAGTATGTGCCAAAAGGCAACACTCAGGGCATAATAATGACCAGATAAATAAGCCAAGCATCAACACTATGGCAAAAAGATTAGGAGATGGAAGAAAGCGAGGTGAAGAAGCAAAAGTGCAACCAATCGGCAATGATAGGCCTAAATCGGCGTCGATCAAGATTAATCGGCGCCGACCATAAAAATCGGTGCTGACCACACAAATCGGGCTGACCGCACAAAATCGTGCCGCCGACCGTACGAGCCCATATAAATATGCGAAAGGAAAACGTGAACGATTTATTTAGACCATGACGATTGATTTAGAGAGAGTCAAAAATTGATTTTGAGCAACATGGAAGCCTCTGGGAGCTAGTCAGAAGTGGAAGAGGACATGACCTGGGGTAAGTGGATCTACCTGAACTTTCCTATATAGTTTTATCATGAAATAGCATATTAGGATGCCAATTTTTTAAGAAAAAACTAGATAAATGAGAGGCCAGAGCATTGTGGGTTTTGCCTTTGCAATCGCTTGCGATCCCAATCGGCGATCGATTTAAAAATCGATTGTTAAAATCGCGCCGATTAGATTAGATAATCGTCGATTAAATCGATCGATCGACTGGATTAAATGGATCGACATCGATTTGACTAAATCGATGCCGATTGGACCGAATAGATTTAAGAATGTTTAGATTTAAGATGATAGAATGTTTTTTTGATATTTGGATTTGGATAAATAAGTAGCTAACACTATTCATGGTGTCGTGTGATGCAGGCACGAGAGGCTTTACACATGTGGGATGCTATTCCCGAGCTTCTAGAGACCATTCTCCCCGATGTGACTGATGTAGATTGGCACCACCTAGAGCTAGCCGGGCTCGGGGGCTTCGGTACTACCGATGGGTGCCTCGAGATGTAGAGTTGATGCGAGCACTAGTGCGGATGATGGGATAGTAGGACATGCACTTTTTGGTTCAAGACGGGTGAGATGACCATCACCCACGAGGATATATATAGGATCCTGAGGCTGCCGATCACCGGGGACCCGATTGAGATTACTCCATGAGAGCAGCAGCAGAGGGCCCTAGGACGATTATATGGGAGACAGGGCAGATGATTCAGAGATAGTGTCGGGGTGGTGAGGATAGCCTCACATTATAGATAGGATGATGTCAGGAGTAGATGGATAGTATTGATTCAGATGGTGATCTCCTATTTTTCTCTGCCAGATTCAGGAGGTGGGAGATTTCCATTTGTTGTTACTAGATGTGTGTGTGTGACATCCTACTAGTTCGAGACAGTGTTCACATTTTACCGATGCCCGATAGCTCGAATATATATTATGAGTTATGGATGTACACCACCGGTAGGTAGGAGGACAGGTATCGATGTTAGCTTTGTGCTCCATTGCTTTGGGCATATGAGCACATAGCAGTGATCAAGCCATCCGGGCTTCCATGGATGCCAGCTAGCGAAGAGAGGGGGCCTCGATTATGGATTTCGGTGATGGGCCGACATGGCCCCGGGAGATACAGGGAGATCTGCGGAGTGGTATGCTTTGAGTGTTTCAAGATGCTGACACAGAGCAGGTCATTTGGAGACCATATCGGGTCTATCCGACATGGGCCGGTCAGGAGGCTCACCTGGTGGGGTTGAGACGGAGCAGGGTGATTAGGGGCCGCAGGCCAGATATGTGGGAGCAGTGCATCCCATTTATATGGGTATTGAGGTAGTTTGGCCTAGTTCAGATAGTTCCGACCACCTACAGGCCATACAGGTGAGATAGCAGAGAGACTGATCTACCGATTTTGATCCCAGCAGATCCATTGAGGGAGGCCCCACCTTCCATAGATAGTGATGATGATGCGGAGTAGATGATGGCTATGTGGCATGGTATTCTATAGAGTTACCACGACACCTGCCAGCATCCATAGATGCAGATGAGGAGGATATAGCCACAGTGCTGGAGAGGCTGGAGGGAGAGCATGCCACCCATAGTGCACACACACCAGGTTGCCCTCGAGGAGATTAGAGCTCTGACGGAGGAGAGGGATGCACTGATACTAGAGAGAGAGACACAGCTCGTCAGGAGTGCGAGATACAATGATCCAATAGAGGGATCGCTACCATCGGCATAGAGAGGCCCTCAGGGCCAAATATGGTGATACAGGCACTATGTCAGAGTCCGGGTCACAGGGTGTGACATTAGGAGGGCCACCACTAGCAGCACCAGTAGTGCCATTATGAGCACCTAGTATGGTGAGCCTGAGTACTTATCAGTCTCTCCTTGCCGAGGTGAGATACTATGAGGATGCCCTAGCACAACATGCCCCTGATGTGCCTCGTTACGGTGCGAGGAGGAGATCAGTGATAGTTGTAGCTAGTGGTGCATCAGAGGGAGGGAGCACCGGGAGAGACCGAGGTGGCAGCAGGCCCCCAGTAGCAGGTGCTTCTAGCTCGATAGGTGGTGGCCAGGAGAGACAACCTGGACCAGAGGAGGGTGGAGGAGATAGTGTCTTCCACCTATCGGATTTCACGATATAGATATGTTATATTTTTGTATCGATATATTGATGTAGCCTCGATTTGAAGGCATTTTTGATGTATGATATAGATGGCTTGATTGAAAGCCATCCATTCTTTTTTGTACAGACACTCATGTATATATATAGATTCATCATTTTATGTCATATGATTGTACTCATGCATTTAATTTTAATAGATATGGATAGATGTAGCGTAATTGTGATGGATATAGACATATGCTGATAGAGGACAAATAGATGTGATTTGATGGACATAGACATAGAGATAGATATGATATATTGATGGATTTATGATATGATAGATATCATGATGGATATAGATAGATATGATAGATTATGATGGATATAGGATGATAGATGATGATGATATGATTTTGATGAAATAGATATGATAGATGTATGTGATTGTGATGATATAGACATATGTTGATAGAGGAAAAATAGATGTGATTTGATGGACATAGACATAGAGGATAGATAGATGTGATGTGATTTGATGTGATTGATATGTGGATTTAATTTTGATGAAAAATAGATATAGATAGATGTAGTGTAACTTGGATGTACACGTTTTTAGATGATTGATGGATAGATGGATAGATGTGATTGATAGATTTGATATGTTTAAGATGTTAATTTAATTTTGATGAAAATAGATAGGTAGATTCACATGTGTTTGCAATACATGCTTTGATATGTTTTTTGGACAAAGTAGATAAGATGAATATAGATAGATGATAGATTTTGACTAAATTAACATGTTAAATGTCAATTTAATTGGATGAATAACAAATAATAATGGGAAATGCTCTCTGTGAGAGAAAAGGACGTAATGAAATGACCTTGATTAGAAATAAAGGCAATACACCTAGATAAGAAAAAGAATGATAAGCTAGGCCCCTAACCGACCATAAATAGAGACTTTGATAGGAAACCAAAAGACCATGCATACAAGGCCATATATGAGGTTAAAATAAACCTGACACTAGCTAGTCGCAAACCAGATCTAGAAGGTAAATGGAAGGAGAAGTAAGTATTTATCTTGTCAAAATTTACAAAGGACAGAATACATGCTCATATTGGGAAAATAGGGTTCTCCATATGATCGACAAAAGGTCTTATATCTCAGCTTCATGATTTTTGTTTTGATAGAAAAGCAAACTGATCAATGCGGGAAGTTTGCTAGATATAGAAAGATTGATCGATACGGGAAGTCTTTCAGTGATGCTAAAAGTAAACAAAATGGCCGAAGAGGAAGTCTGTTACTGCAAAGGCTGATCAATGCGAGAAGCCTTGGAAATTCCATGGAACAAATAGCCATCCTTCAAGGGAATGGTCTGTATTTTGAATGTGATGATAGCCATCCTTCAAGGGCATGGTCTATATCTTTTGATTCATTTGATAATGCATAGATAGCTGTCCTTCGAGGGATCAGTCTATCTTTTGGGAATTTTTAGGATAGCACCTTTTTTTTTTTTTTTTTTGGAGCTTTTGGATTTTTGAAAGAAGCTGAGTGTAGACCAGATAGATCAGATAGAGGGGAAGAAAATGTATAAAAAGCACGTACTCATGCCCCGAGTAGATTCGATTAAGATAGATACTTGGGACAGATGAAGAAGTGATTAAGGTGTCCCTACTAGGAGGAGGAACATATCCATAAGAAAAATGCCATGAGTAGAGCCGTGATACTCATATTTAAGGTAAAAAAGACATAACGCGGAGAACCACATAGTTTCGAATCACTATGAAAATATATGACTGGTTGTTAGATGGATGAAAGATCTATTTTGTGACTAAGATCGTGTAAGATAGATTTTAATAGTAGAAGGGCCTTAGATGCAAGGCATTAAGAGGTTCCATTTTAGGTACACCATCCATGGAAGATAGATGATAAGCCCCAGACCCATATTTATGAGTGACTACGTACGGACCCATCCAGTTAGGAGCAAACTTACCATGCTGACTCCTTTCTAGTGTAGTGACATTTTGGTTTTCTTTAAGAACAAGATCACCAACTTTGAAGTCACGGTGTTGCAAGTGCTTGTTATAAGCATGTTTGACATGCTCAAGATAGACTTGATGATGCTCAAGAGCATTGAGATGCCGCTCATCTAGCAACTCAAGCTGTGCTAGATGATTTTGATGATAGTCCTCATCAGAGACAAATTCTTTGAGAGAAACACGAAGAGATGGGATCTGGACTTCCAAAGGAAGAACAGCCTCTGACCCATAGACTTGAGAGAGAAGGGAGTAGCACCAGTAGGAGTATGAATGCTAGTTCGATAAGCCCAGAGAGCAAAAGGGATATGTAAATGCCAATCCCTACCAAGCTCGACTAGTTACTTTTGTGAGGATATTACGCAAAGTTTTATTGGAAGCCTCGGCTGGCCGTTAGCTTGGGGATAGTATGGAGAAGAAAAGCTGAGTTTGATATTGAAAGCATCACAGAGGTTCTACAAATTGATGTTTTTGAAAGATTTACCATTGTCTGTGATGAGTTTGTGTGGAACACCAAAGCGACAAATGATGTGTTGATAGACAAAATCAACTATGGGTTTAGCTTTGGTTGATGAAAGAGGAATAGCTTCCACCCACTTAGTAAAGTATTATGTGGTAGTAATGATAGAATGATGATTGTGAAGAGTGGGGATTGATGAGACCGATGAGATCAAGACCCCATTGTGAAAAAGGCCACAAATCCGCTGCAGGTTGCAAAGCCTGACTAGGGATATGTGTGAGATTGGAATGTTGTTGACACTTGACACATTTCTTAGTGTATTCACAACAATCTCGATTAAGAGAAGGCCAATAATAGCCTAAACGTAAGATGCGTTTAGCTATGGCCAAGCCACTAAAATGTCCACCAGATACCATCATGGACTTCTGGATGGCTTTAGATGATTCAGGGGTTTTGAGGCACCGAAGAAAAATACCATCAAAACCACGTTTGTAGAGGATTCCACCTAGAATAGTATAGCGATTAGCGCGTAGGATAAAAGATCTTCTACCATTGGAAGTCAGATCTGGAGGAAGCACTGAATGAGATAGATAATCAAATGTGTTGATACCACTCATCTTGAGTATTGGTTGTGATGACATTGATTGAAGTTAGTTGCCTGAGATGAGATGGTTGGTCTAATCACTGCACAGCCACATAAAGTCACGAGTCTTCGGTAAAAGGTGGAATAAGTGAGGCTAAAGAAGCCATTGTATCTATGAATCGATTTGCAGTGTGAGGAATAGCTTGGATAGTAAATTTATCAAAAGATTGAAGTTGAAAGAGAATGATATCGCATGATATTTTTGAAGGATATCATTCTTGCATTGATAGACACCCGTGACTTGATTAACGATGAGTTTAGAGTCACCAAAGATGTCGATATGGGGTGCCAAGATTAATGGCATTTTGAAGACCTAAAACAAGAGCTTCATATTCAGCCATATTATTGGTACACTCAAAGTTAAGTTTGTGTGTGACTGGGATAGGTGCACCCCAAGGAGGAATCATAATGAAACCTACACCTCCCCCTTGCTGGCATTTGGATCCATCAAAGAAGAGTTTTACTTTAAATGGAGAAAGACCAAAATCAATTTGTTGGATATACTCATCGGGGAATTGAGCGAGGGGACTTGAGTGTCGGAAGAGGAGCATCAGCTAATTGATCTGCAATGACCTGACCCTTGATAGATTTTTGTGGGATAAACTCGAGATCAAATTCTATCATGAGCATGAGCCAACGAGTGATACGATCATTGTGATAAGGCTTTGCATGCATTGTCTTGAGTGGATTGACACTTGTGACAATGTAAGTTTTGTGATTAAGGAGGTAGTGATGAAGCTTAGAAGTTGTGAAGAAGAGAGCACAACACAACTTTTCAGCTTCAGAATAACGTGTTTCATACTCATGAAGAGTGCGACTGATGTAATATATGGCTTGTTCTTTACCATTAGCATCCCGATGTGAGATCATGGCTCCCAAAGCATGGTCAGTCATAGAAATATAAAGATAGAATGGCTCCCCCTCGCGTGGAGGTGTAAGCAGGTGGAGAAAGAAGATAAGCTTTGAGATCATCAAAGGCCTTTTGGCAATGCTCATCCCATTCAAAATGAACATTCTTACGGAGGAGATGATGAAAAGGTTGACAACGGTCCGATAGTTGCGAGATAAAATGATGCACTGATTGAAGGCATCCTTGAAGACCATGGAGTTGCTTTAAGTTAGAAGGGGGAGGCATCTCAAGGATAGCTTTTATTTTTGTGGGGTCCACTTCAATACCCCTAATAGAAATGATAAAGCCTAAGAGTTTACCAGTGAGAATGCCAAACATGCACTTAGATGGATTTAGGTGAAGACAAAAGTGAATGAGCCTCTCAAAGAGAGGTGCAAGAGTGAAAAGATGATCCTGATGGCATTTGGATTTACCGAGGAGATCATCGACGTAATCTTCCATAGTTTTGTGTAAGAGATCATGGAAGATGTAGGTCATTGCTCATTGATAGGTTGCTCCTGCATTCTTAAGACCGAAAGGCATGACACGATAACAAAAAGTCCCCCAAGGAGTTATGAAGGAAGTCTTATGTTGGTCCTCTGGTGTGATGAGAATTTGATTATACCCAGAGAAACCATCCATAAGAGAAAGCATCTCGTGACTGCGTTAAATCCATGAGTTGGTCGATATTAGGTAGAGGAAAATCATCTTTTGGACAAGCAAGATTAAGATCCAAAGAAGTGGTACAAATTCAAATCTTCCCAGTAGCTTTGGTTACTGGTACTACGTTTGAAACCCATTGTGGATAATCAATGGGTTGGATGAAGTTAGAAAGCAAGCGTTGCAACTCTTCTTTAACAAGAAGGGCTACTCGAGGGTGCATTTTACGCAATTTTTGCTTAACCGGTTTGATGTCTGGAAGAGTAACGATATTGTGGACCACGATATCGGGATCGAGTCCTGGCATATCCTCATATGACCAAGCAAAGGCTTGATGATGGTTGGAAAGAAAAGTGGTAAAGTCTCCTAACTCCTGTGGATTAAGAGATTGGCCGACCTTAATGATGCGAGGGTCTTTAGAAGTCCCTATATTAAGGTCGACAAGTGGCTTCGTTAAGAAGTGTAGATGTGTCAGAAGGAATGGTTTTAGGAAGATAGGAATCCTCTGCCCCCAGATAGGTGAGGACAAAATCATCATCCGCACAGTGGATAGTGTTGATAGTAGGAGAGTCATCTCCAACTATTTCAGGGAAGACTAATGGTATGGAAGTGGATTTGTTATTAGTTTTATAGGTCAGCGGCCCTAAGGAAATGGTATTGACTAAAAAAAAAGTTAGATGGGATGGAAATGGCATCATCCACATCAAATGATGCTTCTGACCTAGCGGGAGAAGATGGTTCCTCAATGGGAAGAGGCTCATCGAGAATAGTGATGGTGGCTTTTGAAAGAGGTTTAAATCCTAAACCAAATTTTTGATGTGGTTTGAGAGTTGGAATGGATGCGAGGTCATGCACACCCTGTTCATACTTTCCCAGGCCAAAACCCTTCCACGCGCATCGATATAAATAAGTTTTTTGCAAACGTGGGATTTTGTAGACAATCAAACCTCTTGAATAGGGTTTGGCCCTAGGAGGAGAATCGGGTGATAGTGAGGTGTATCAAGACCACCGTAAATGAAGTTAGTCCATTGATTGGGTAGACCAATGGTGATGATGTGACCGAGACCTGGCTGATATTTAGGTTGTTTTTTTGGTCTACCATACTCATTAGGTTTGAGATGGGTGTCAAAAGAGAGAAGAGGAAGCTCTCCTAGTGAGAAACGCTGCAACGTCTCTTCTAGATTTTGTAAATCTGGTAGTTTTGTTGTAGGTATGGAAGAGGATGAAGCCTCATCAGGAGAACAAGCATTCTCCTTTAGAGGGGCAGACCCTGTGGTCATGTCGCATTGTGCAGAAGGAAAAGGATCTCCTGGATGAGTATAGATTTTTCCCTCATACTGATATTTTAAGCATCGATGGAGGGTTGATGGGATGCAATGCATTGCATGAATCCAAGAGCGTCCGAGGATCATATTGTAGTGGAATTTCCCTTCAACAATGTAAAAGAGTTCGTGAAGCAGCTTCTTACCTACTCGAATGGGCAGGACCATAGTTCCTAAAGTAACTGCCAGCTGATCGTTAAATGATCGAAGGGTGAAAGGTGGTGGTGACACTACGTTCTTTGGTAACTTAAGTTTCTCGAATGTGTGGGAGGAAATGACGTTGAGTGTGCACCACTGTCGATCATAGTGTGTTTTAACGTAGTGTTGTTGATTTGAACTGTGATAAAGAGGGGAGCCTCCAAATCCTCGGAAGAAAGGGAAGGAATTTTTGAATCTTCAAAGGAAATGGTGGTTGATGGTTTATTCAATCCAACAATCATCTCAAAAGGTTGGGGCTCATCTGAATTCACTGCGATACGGTGTAGATTATCAATCAAATCTGGTGATGTTGTGGAGATGATTGAATGAGGTCAAAAAGAGACATTTTGACCGGAGCATGGGTAAGTTGTTTCATAACACTCTCCTCTACTGACATGGGAATCTGAGCCCGAGGTGAAGCACGAATAGAGACCCTAGGTCTCGAGGCTGATGTGGAAGGAGGAATGCCTCAGGGGCTGTAGAAATGACAACCCGTGGCCGAGATGTAGATGATGATAGATTATCATATTGTTGTGTTCTAGTGGCGATATGAATCGTGTCGATTTGAGAAGGTGGAAGACCATCGGAGTGGAATTAATAGAACTAGAGGCCTGAGTAGATCGTTGAGGCTCAGATGTGGTTGAGATGATAGGAGATACTTGTTCCTCCTCTTCCAAGAGAAGATCACTTTCTTCCAAAAGACTATTAATGACAGATTGAAGGGCTTTACATCCCTCGGTGTCATGTCCTGGAGTGCGATGGTAAGCACAAATCAAATCAGAGTTGAACCAGGAAGGTTTTACTCCTTTAGGATTATAGGGTTTGATCGGAGGAAGGGATATGGATGAAGATTGGATAAGTTGGTGAAGAATTTCAGTATAGAATCGGTAGACAAAGATGAGGACAGAGATGACGAGGTGCCTCTTTTACCTCAACAGACTGCCGAGGTAAAAGAACCTGCATGTCTAGTTTGACAAGTCTTTTTAGGGATCATTTTACTTTTTCAGACATCGGGAGAAGCAGCCTTGGACACTTGAGATGGAAGTAAGTGAGGCATGATTGATTTCGGTGGAGGAGGAGCTCCTAAGATAGATTTTGAAGATGATGAAGATGTGACAAGTGTTGTGGTCTTCAGAGATAAAGAAGGTTGCTTGGTCGAAACAGATGATGATTTAGATAATGCTGATTTAGATGAGGGAGGAGCTCCCAAAATAGGTCTGATCGGAGGAATAGAGAGTGCCTTGGCTTTTGGTGATGAAGATGATGGTCCTGATAAAAGAGGTGATGCCTTTCTAGTGGGTAAATTCACTTTACAAGGCACCAGCGAAGAAGGTGTTGTAGAAGAAGAAGATGATGGTTTACGATGGTATTGTAGAAGAAGATGCCTTCCCAGTTGATAAATCCAATCTTTTATGAGGCGCAGAGAGAGATTTTTGAGGGAAAGCACCAAGAGTCTTAATAGTCCGAAATATGGGTTTTCCTTTTTCAGGGATGGTGACAACTTCAACCGCATAAGGTGATTGTAACCTTTTCGGGGGAAGGAGATGAGGAGGTGTTGATGATGTAACGTTAGACTTTAGTTGTCTTGGTTTAAGTTCAGGAACCGAGAGTGTAGGTGCGGTGCTATTTCTTTAGATTTTCCCTTAATAGGAAAAATAGTATCGGTGATGGAAGAAGTGGATGATGAAGAAGCAGTTCCTTGCGAGGGAGATACTTCTGGTACAGTAATTGTGGGTGTAACTACTGTATGGGAAAGGAAATGGGAAGAGTCAAAATCAAAGATGCTTCCATCGAAGTTGGTACAACTATAGGTATGTTTACCAATGGCATAGTCACAACAAAAATGGGAGAAACAGAAGTAGATGTATTCGTGGTGGAAACTCGAAGGGATGTAAATGCCTCGAGCATCGAAAGAATATCTGATGATGAGACAGATGAGGATGACACTATCTCGGGCATGGATGGAAGATCAGATAAAGAGGCAGAGAGAGATGAATCCATCTCTAACAATGTGGGAATATTCAAAGATGGATTGTCTGAAGATGGTGGAATCCCAGCGATTAGCGGAGCGGAAGGAGGTTCTGATTTGTCGATGTGTTCGTAGATGGCTTAGTTTTAGAAGAAGATTCTTCAGTAGAAATGAAGCTGATAGTATGAGTGTTTGGTTTTTGAGACTCTGAAGCATCATTGTTGGGGAATGATTGGGAAAAGGTTGTTTAAAAACATCAAGCACCTGATTTGGGGGAGCATTTGGGTTATCCAGAATGAGCTCACCTTTATCAATGAATTTTGGACAAGATTTTTGAAGGTCTGACATCGTTCAATGTCATGGCCTTTGGTTCTATGATAATGACAGAAGTCATTTTCCCTATACCAGAATGGACGTTCTTGGTTCTCATCAAAATTTCTAATAGGGGGAAGTTTGATCATGTGAACTTCCAACATTTTTTCAAGATAGAAGCATATGATTCCCCCAACGAAGTAAAAGATCGAGATGATGAGGGTCCTTTTCGAGAAGATGAGGAGTCTCTCCATGGTGTTTGATTAGAAGTGTTATCATCTTGTGATGTTTTTAATATGATAGCGTTAGTGGATCCCTGATTCTTGTCTTTAGAAGTGGAAGGGTTTGATTTTGTAAACCGAGAAAAATCTGGTTTAGATTTAGAGTGAAGTTTTAACTTCCCTTGTTCAATGGCATGGGACTCAAGTTTACGTGCCATCGTAAAGGCTTCTTCAAATGTATGAAAGGTTTGGATCCTTAAAGTGGAAGAAATATGATTAGCACAAGATCGAGTAAACAACTCGATCTGTTGAGATTGAGGGAGGGAGAAAGATAATTGATTTATTATCCCTCTCCAACGAGTGACAAAGTCTGCAATAGACTCATCATCGAATTGATGAATGTTATAAAGATATGTAATCGAGATCTTATGTGTGATGTTTATTGAAAAGTTTTCAACAAACATCTGGGCCAATTGAGAGAAAGAAAACAAGGAATGTTGGGGAATGTTATTATACCAGTCTAAAGCAGGCCCTGCTAGAGACATAGGGAAAGTATGGAGCATAAGCTCCTGATCCTGGACTATAAGGTAGCAAGCGTGTTTGAATGCTCGCAAGTGTTGTTGAGGATCCTCCCGACTATGAAATTTTGAGAATTTAGGAAGTTCCCATTGGGGAGGATAAGGCTTAAAAGCCACTGATGGATGAATGGGTTCATTACACACTTCTTCAAAAGAGTATGAAGGATGAGCCCCTTTGGTGGAGGCTTCTAGGTCTGTGATTTTCTTGAAAAGAATTTGGACCACGTCAGATTGAGGAGGAGGCATACTGGTATGTCCTACATAAGAAGTGAATGGTGGATTTTGTTGAGGTGTCAACGGGGGATTCATCTGTTGATTAACAGGATGATAAGAGGAATAACCAGGCATTCTGGGTGACATGCCTGGTGAGGTATTTGTTGTGAAGGAGCCTGTGTATAAACAGGTTGTGAGATGACAAGTGGTTGAGAAAAAGGTGGTTGAATGAAAGACGGAGCCTGTGATTGGTGGGCTCCTACACTTGTCGACTGAATCGGAATGGATTGAGGAACATGGGTGTTAATTTGATTGGACATGGTGGGGAACAAGGTCTGAATGAGGCTTTTGACTACCGGATTGGTTATTAAGGGTGCCGACGCTAGAGGATGGGTGAAGGTCACTATCAGTTGGAGCATTGGAAGAAAGACCAACTGGAGGATGAGAAGTAGGAACCAACTGACTCGTAGAAGGGGGTTGATTCATAAAGAGGTACTGACCCTGGGACGTAATGGATGACATAGAAGAATTAACAACAATCTATGGGTGTGCAGATGCCCATTATAGCTAGAGAAGAGGACTTCTCAGAAGTAGGTTGTGGAATAGTCGAGGTAACTGTGGCGCTAGGAATAGGCAAGACTATTTGAGAACTAGTCGACATGGTCGGTGGAAGAGAAAAAGGAGGCACAGGTGCGCCACCCTCTTCCGTGGTTCGAGGGAGAGAAAAATATGCTAACTGTTCTATAAAATCCTAGGATGGTTCACGAGGATAATCGTAAACTTGTTGGATTGGTGGTCCCTGATCAGATATTCGAACAGACTTATGTACTAGATAGTCCATAAGGGCTACCGGATTGCGATCAAGGAGCACCTGAAATTCAGGATCCCCGCGAGGAACATACTCTATATCAGAAGTAGATGATATTTCTGAAGGACTAGGGGAAGCTGGACGTGATGGGATTGCTTTAGGCTGATAGAAAGGATTATATGACCAAGATGGGGAACCAACTAATAGCGGTCCGAGGAAGACCCGAGGGGTGCCGAAACATCCACACTAGTGGTGATCTCGGAGGAAGAAGGGGCCAGTTGAGCCATTTTTCTAGATTGTAACCAGAGTGATGACCATCATAAACAAGCAAAAATATAGAAAAAGAAGATTGACCTAACTAATGCATGACAATTCAAGCAGCGTAGGTGATTATCTCTTTTAAATTTTCCTGCTTTTAAGAAAGAAAATATTAGGGAAGGCTTTTTAGAACAGGAACTACTCAGATAGCCAAACTAAGGATGGTTTGGGGAATGTTTTGGTGAGGAGTCCGAAGGCACTTCAGTAAAAGACTAGTACGTGGCTTGATATAGGGGCCTACCCCCGCACTTCACACACCGCTGCGATAAGGGAGTCGGGTGCTTTGCCAATATATACCAGAACTTCCGTGAATTTATAGCGCGGCCCGAGTACCGCGTAGGCTCTTCCTCTTGGATGTCACTTCCAAGTAGGCGAGGCCAGGGGAGGAATTTTTGTTTTGATGCTTTATACCTAGTGATTTTGGCTTTGTGTGCAAGGGTGAAAAATAAAAATCAAATAGTGTCACTACCGATTTTGATCAATTTTTCCAGCCTATTTAGAAAACTAGATGAATAGCATACAACAAAAATGACAAAGGAAAAGTTCTTTTTAAGCACTAAGAACGAAGTGTTGGATTTCGATGAAGACAAGTCAAACAAATTCTTTCCCAAATGTGATTAAATTCTTTTTAAGCACCAAAATGAAATGTTTGAATGTGATAGAAAACAAACAAACAAGTTCTTTTTAAGTTCTTAAAAAGGAGAAAACACCGTAAAAGAGGAATACCTATAGATTTAGCTCTCCAAGGTGTGTGGACTTCAAAAAGTGCGTTGTTGAGCTCTTCCCCTCGAACAATCCCATGAACAAGCAATGTGCTCCACAAGAAAAGGTTAAGCAAACACACAACAAATCCAGAAAGATATATCCAGATAATAGTAGAATGAAAATTTCTATTTAAGGAACTAGAAAACTTTCAAGAAAATAACAATTTTGCAAAAAGAGACGGAAAAAAATGCAATTTTGAAATCAAATGAAAGATTTATTGATCTTCGAAATAGGAATTGGAATTTAGTTTTGCAAGAAAGAAGAAACTTTAACTTTGCAAATTATAAGTGAAAGAAGCAAGACCAAAATGAAGGAAGGAAATGCTACGGAGAACTGATGAAAAGTAGTGAAGAAACAGAACAAAAGCTCAAAACTGGAAAAGAAATGAACTTACCAATAAGGGACTTTGGTTGGGTCCCACCGGGCATGCCAGAATGTAGATCAAGAATTTCCGCGCTTGTTACCTGTCCAAGTTAATGTACCAAACTAAACACAAAAACCTGAAAAACTCAAATGAAATCAATACCTGATAGATAAGACAAGATCCGAAGATGTAGATGGAAAAGAAAGCCGATGTAGACAAGAAGATGGGCGCACACGAGTGATCCTGCAAAGTAGATCCAAGAAACCTGTGAGACACAGATGCTTGATAGAAAAAGACAACGTTAAAAGATATTTGGGTGGACTGCCCGAAAAGTGGGTCCAGGAAGCGATAAGCTCCCTCGGCGGATGTCAGTCCACGTTTTCAATTAAGGAAAGAAGCATACATGATAAAAGATGTAAGTAAATGTCTAGATTTTTTTGATTAAAAATGACAGATAGAATGTAAACAAGACAAAAACCAATAGAAAATGGGAAAGTGTGAAAACAATGTTGGATTTGTGTTCCCTGAATTATTTTACCTGTCGCAGGTAGATCGGCGTCGATTAGAAAATCGGCGTCGGATCGAGAGAAAATCGGCGTCGACTAGATAGAGTCGGCGTCGACTAGAGAGAATCGGTCGGCATCGGATCAGGTATGGATCGTCGGTGATCGACTCGACTGGGGAAAATTGTAGGAAGATTGAGAAACAGACAATGGAAGCTAGATCGTCGATCTCCGCTGGATCTGCAAGAGCCGTAGGGATACTGACAAAGCTCCACCTTGCTGGATGTAGGAACAGAGTCACCAAGAGATCGATGGAGGCTCACATGATGTCGATGTGGTAGGAGCAGAGTAACGGTACTCCTCTCAGGGATTGATTTGGATAGAATTCACTTTCGCTTGATAGATAATGCTTAGACTTGATGCTCAAAACTCTCTGTCATTCTTTCTGTCTAACTAGAACTGAATTCTAGCCTGTATTTGTAATCGGTGCCGCCGACCGAGATGAAATCGGTGCCACTCCAAAAATCGGCGCGTCGACCGAGAAGTCAGTGGTCGGCGCCGATCGGGAACAGAGACTCGAAATGGCCAAAAGCGATTTTGGAAAGATGAAAGTGATCCTTCCACCTCAAATATGGGAAATATCCTTGCTGCGGTTTGGGAGGAGGAGAAATAGGGGGATAGATGGATAAAATAGATATGGGAGGTTAGGAATTGATATGGGGTAGATAAGTGGTTAAGATATATGTAAAAAATACAATTAAATAGTTAATATTTAATTATCCATGGGTAAAACATAATGGGGTGAAATAAACTTAGGATAGATGTTTAAATGAAGAGAAAAAGAGTCCCACATTTTCATACTAATCTCAGCTTGTTTATTATGATAAAAATATTGAAATATGAAGTACTAACCTTGTACTGAAATTTGTTAATAGTAGTACCTTCTTACATTCACGGTGTCAAAATTGGAATCTCTTGGTGATCTTGAACCTTTGTAGACTAACTTTTCTAAGTGCCTTGCTGATTGGAAATTGAAACAACAATTTACAATATTGGAGAAGGATGAGAATAAACCTTACCGATTGGTGGATCCACTTCTATTGCTCTTTTATTTGACCTTATATTAACCGCCATAAAATTAGAACCCCATTTTTTTATTTTATAGCTGATTTACTACACAAAAAGCATCCTCTTACTTGTTTAGGAAGGTAACATCATTCTACACCAATTCTTGAGGAACCTCATGTTGTGGTGGGATCATATATGGTGAATTTTGAGACATAGAAGTAGCTTTCACCACAAGGGCTTGGTTTAAAGTACCATTAGAACAAGATTTTGGGTTATGAGCTAAATTACAAGGATAAAACCACTCATAGTCTTATATTAGATTGTTTTGGAAATGTATAATTTCCTTTGAGGTGCTAGCAACATTGGGGTTGAATGATTGGATTGATTTAGCATTGGAAATATGATTTTGGCTTTACATATTTGGTTGGAAAGGGGGCCTAATATGCTGATTAAGTGGGTAGTAGGGTCTAAAATTTTGATTTTACTATCTTTTCAAGGTCACCACCTCATTCCCAAGATATTTCATCCCATTTGCAATACCTTTCACTTCATTTCTAAGTTTTTTTATTGTTTCATGAATTCTTGTAAGACATTTGAAGTGATTGGAGTTGCATTAGTTTCAATTATAGTTTGAGTAATAGGTGTTGGAATTGGAGCTATTGTAGGTATTGGAAAGGAAGTGGGAAGATGAATATCTAGAAATATGGGCATGGGAGGCCTTGGTGCTATTTTTCCCACTTGTATAAGACTATTTTTAGCTTCAATTTTTATATCACAAGAATTATGAATTGTCTTTCCACCCATTGATTGTATCATCACTAAATTACTAGAATTTAAATCACTTAGGTAATACAAAAATCATACTCAGGAGTAGGCCTTACTAGTCAGTGGAATTCTATCCCAAGTTCTTTGAAATTTGTAGTTGAAATCAGACATGAACTCTTATGGGGCTCTCTTGATGGTGGTCAATTGTTCCACTAATGAAAGATGATCTGATTTGTCTTCAAATTGCTTGAGAAAATATTCTCCTAGTTGATCCCATGTACTGATGGAATTTACTCTCAATCCACCGTAATGATTTTCCTTTGAAAGAGGTTGCTAATAACTTGATTGCAACATTATCTTTAGTAACATGATAAATATAGCATATATTTTCCACATATTTAATGTGTTCTATGGGTGTAACTTGATTTTCTCTAATGAAAAATGGGATGCTCTTAAGGGAGGAAACCGAGATATCATCATGTTGAAAAATTTGTAGTGGGCTTCCATCATTAAAGGGAACAAACTCCATATTTATTAGAATAGCCATATTAATATTTAAATTGGATATGGGGAAATTGGGAAGTAAAATTGGTTTTTTTTGAATTGGGAGAGATTCAAGATATAGTTTGGACCTTCAAAACCTATTTCTCTTTGTTGAATTCAAAGGTAATCGTATGTACCCAAAATTGTAAGGCATCTTTGATCGTAACAACGTAACACGTGCCCCAATGATGATACAGGTCTCCTCACAAGGTGTTCGGGATCTAGAAAAGATCTCCAAGTGTGCGTTAACATCCCGCATGCCCCGCTTAGCCCCTACGTGCTTTTTTTTTCCCTTTTCCCCTCTTTTCTTGGCCTTTTTCTCTTCAGTGACAAAACCGCCGCCCTGACTAGGTGGCGGTCTTGTGACCACCGCCCTAAACAGGGCGGCGGTCCTATAACCGCCGCCCTGCTCAAGGTGGTGGTCCTTTACGCATTTTCTAGAAATCTCTTTTAACACGAATCACGTAATTTCAACGTTTTACCAGCTTTCTTTCACCGCCATAAGCTTGCATTTATGATTCTGGTTCCCTGGAATAGTGTTTTGCCATTGTTTATAGTTTAAGAGTTCTATTTGGTTTTTACCTTGGGTAAATGCAAATGCTATAAATAGTTGGCTTGTGCTCAAGCAAATGGCCCCTCAATTTACCTCTCATTTTCTCATTTCAGTAGTTCAGTCTTTTATTTTTCTTAGGATTCATAGTTTAGTTCATTACATGCTTAGTTAGCATTGTTTTGCTGTTAGTAAGCCACATATCCATCTTGTGCAAGTACTGTTGTTATTTTATCCAATCCATTGGAGTAGAATAGCTTGTTTTCAATAGGAAGCCATTAAAGTTGTAGGTTTTTCTCTTCAAATAGGATAGTTTCAGGTTCTGGATGTTTTATGTTGCATGACTCGCAATAGATCCCGCTAGGAATTGCATAAGCCAAGCTCTGTACTCTTGCGCTATCCCTCTCCTACTCGCATTATATTCGGTCGATATTCGAGCTGCCTTTACCCCAATATCTACTTCGCTGATGCTAGTATTACACGCTTTCTCGGATCCATGTGAACATGAAGGAATGAGGAGATCACACACATCATTGGATTTGCCAACTGTTTTGCGAGAATCCGTGTTCTGGCTTTCAAAGTTCTAGTTAGAATCATATCAAATAGAGTAGTTAATTGCTTTATTTTAGTTAATTCTACTCTCGATATTGCTAGGGAAGCTGTGGGGATTGATAGTTTCTGAGAAACTATGATTCACTCCTCACTTCTGAGGTAGGATTGAGAGTCTTGCAAATAGATTAGATAAGCTATTTCATTGTTTAGAATAGATCTACAAATTACACAGACAAATAGCTACACTCGGTTATTTTGTTTGTTTTAAATTGTTATTTTAGTTGTCAATTCTAGATATTTTAAATAGCTGCTTTCTTAAATTCATAAAGCTCATCAGAAAATACAAAAATAGAGAAGTCATATATGCTATAGATATATTCAACGTAGTTAAATTTTATCTTGCTACAAATCCGTTTTACATTGTTGCTTTTGTATGAAAATCACGGGACCTAGAGAGCCTAGGGAATACATATTCGAGCCAATCATGCCCACAGCCAAATCTCATCACGAAAATAACTGATATAGATCAAAATCTTAGGATCCAAGTCTTCCGAACAACGGTAAGCTTGCAACAAATCGATTCCCAGTTGAACGGGTTAAACATAGAAGACGACCAAGCACACACATTTTGGTCAAATCAACCAAACTACAGATTACCCTAGGTAACATCCATATGACTGTAGAAAGACTTGAAAGGGAACAAACATTTGGTTGTGATCCTTTGGTCCCACAGCCAAATGCAGGAGACACTCTTACAGACATAGATACTAGTCTAAGAATTTAGGTTGTGTAAACACTGTGAGATATTATGAGAAAATCACGCTTGTTGATTTTAAACATAGAAGTTGAGAAAGCATATGATTACCTGGTTACTAGAGATTAGGAACTCGATCCCATATATGACCATAAAGCAGTCCACAACAACCACGTGTCTACGGTTGTGACCCAAAAATACCATGAGCCCAACGAATCCGCTGGAGAATTAGACATGACACCGGTCTACATACACTAGTTTTCAGATCTACCCCACTTCCACCTATCATTATCGAACAATTATCCTTGCTAGACACAACAACTAACAAAGCTAAAGAATTCGGACTAGGCCGAGAGAACCACCCATAGAAATAACTATACCCATCATCCACCTTATGACCCCGTCTCTAGAGACACCCACGAAACTATCCTGTGTCACTTTCCACGTATTCCACAACCCATGAACGAATCACGTCGAGCTCGATATTGAATGGAGCCTTTGAGTAGTCATCTGCCGATCGATCTATCACACTAGTTCAAAGTTAGAAGGGCTTTCTTTGCCTTAGATTCACAAATTCCACTAGTGCGTATCAAGGACATTAGATTACCTAACTAATTTGTCTACATCCCACACACATTCCATCTCCACCGGCTGTCTCGACATGACCTCGGGAGGTCGGGTGCGAGGAAGAGTTGCTTGTAGATTCCCACGCCGCTTATCACTTTTCCATCGTACAAAATTGGTGAACGTGACGTGAACAAACAAGTGTTTTATCTTTTATACCTCTTTCACCTTCACATCAGCTTCACCTAAAAAATTGGTGAACCCGACGTGAAAGTTCCTACTTTCTAAATCTGGAATCTTATTCTTACTTGTGTTGTCAAATTGTTTTACTTTTTTCTTCTCCGTCTCATCGGCCTTCACATCAGCTTCACCAACAAAATTGGTGAACCCGACATGAAACAAACAATCTGTTTCATCTTCTATACCTCATTATATTTCACAATCATTTTTCACTCTCTCCCATTATTCTCGGGTATTCATATACCCCGAATATTTCGTGATTCGATGCATATGGAAGACCCTCTTGGGTCTTGAGGCATAAAGTACGCCCAATGTAATAGACAATCATCACCCTCACTCTCGGTGTGGGGCAACAACTATTCAACTAATCATTGTGAACAAAACTCCAAGGGTCAGATATAGTTCGTCCTTCCAAACAAAGGAGTTGGAACAACTCGCTCAAACGCAACAAACAGAGGCTTCAGGCTTGAATAACATGACGTTGACCGGAGAATCTGGTTCATCTCCTCAGATGCTGCTTAGACCACAAATTAGTAGGCAATCAGACCCATACCAAGGTTTAGATGATGAACATTCGATATATTATGCCAGGAATGAACAATGCTCTCGAAGTATGTACCCACCCATAGGAGGTCTACAAACACAACCTGAAATCTCTTTCCAAGAAAATACCTCCATACCACGTCATATAGGAAATGCCCTCGGAGAAACTTGGCAGGGTAGTGATCAGTTCATAGCAGGTATCATAGACCTATACAACACCATGATATACAACAAACGCCACCAAGGCAGAATATCGTGACTTCACCAAATGAAGTCATTTCAACGTTGGTAGAAAAAGTGAGAGGGTTAGAACTTGCTCAAGCAAATCACCATTCTCAATTCATACAAACAGGAAGTTCCAATCCTCCACACCATCCTAGCCAAGTAGATCTCCTCACAGGAGTAGGCATGTTAGGCATGACTCCTCAGTATTCACAACAAATGCCAACTAGACCCACCATCTCTAACACTGTTCCTCCCGGTCTAGTACAAAACAATCCATTCCTGGACAGTACCCCGTCATACTTAAACATGTACTCCAAATCACCACAAGGGGATATGTTCTCCTCTCCCGGCATGTTTTCTCAAACACAGGGGCTTCCTTATGCCCCTGCCAACATGTACGCTACGCCATACCAACAACCCATTCCACCACCGCTCCCTCAACAGGCACCATCAATGGTCGAAACATATGTGATAGGGACTTACTCAGAATATTTGAAAGAGCCCTTGGATTTCACCATATGAAGCGTCATGCTTCCAAGACCTCTTCCCGATTTGCCCAAATAGAAAGGAGAGGGAGATCCAAACGCACATATCAAAGCTTACGCTACCGCCATTCGAGAACTACTCCCATGGGATGGGGTTGTTGCTAAGATATTCCCAAAAACCTTGGAAGGCATCGCTCTCGATTGGTATTATAGAATACCTGAGGCTTCCATACATTTGTTCAAACAACTCGTGTTAGAGTTCATCAAGGCCTTCGACATGAACAAATTATTAAGAACAGGAATCAGAGAATTCTTACACATCAAGCAAGAACAAAATGAATCTGTCACCCATTTCATCCAAAGGTGGCGTACAATTCTTTATTCTTCGAAAAGTGCTCCAAACATGGATCAAATGGAACTATGTGATTTATTCCTTCATTCTCTTAGTAGAGAAGTGAAGGAAGAAGTCTAGAAGTTCCCATTAAGAACTTACGATGAAGTACTTGAGAGTGCTCTTCGAATAGAGCAAGTAGCAATTGACAGTGGTCGCAAAACATATGGAGCAAATGGGAGGTTGGTCACCTCCAACCAGAACACTACAACTTATCCTACTACCACGAACGTCAATCAAGGACCTAAAATCCTTAACAAAAATCGGGGTGTAACAATAGATGGAGTAACTGACCAGCCTAAGAAGGTAAATGTTGTCAATACTCCATCACAAATAAACAACCAATGAAACAACAACTTACCCCGATAATCAATGCGAAGTGGATTTTAATCATCCACAACAACAAAAACAACAATGGAAAAACCCCACACAGGTCCAAGCCAAAATTCAACTAGGTACCAAAACCGAATTCAAACCGAAGACAACAAACGTAAAATTTTAATCCTAGTAGACAACGGTTTGATCAAAATTTTGGACCACAATATGCACCAAACCAACAAACTAGGAATTACAATCCTAATTCGTATTGTGGTTTCCATAAAATTTGGGGCCATGACACTAGAACATGTCGTGACTACAATAAATTCATGCAACGCTTGCAAAGATGAACAAAGACAACTTTTCATGGATATGTTCTTAACAGTCCTATGTCACCAACATCAAATACTTTTTCAGGCGGTTTCCCTCAAAACGCACCCTCGAAGATCTTTAATGATCCGCTCCCAAATCGCGATAACAACAAAGCTAAATTTAAATAGGATGAACAAGGGTATAATGACAGGAAATAATGATCATGAAGCCTCGACCTCACTAAATCCATTAGTTACACCGCAACTAGGAAGTCACCACGACCCAAGGTAGTAGGTTTAGTGGAGTTAGACGATGAACTACCCATCAAAGCTATAACAAGGACACGAGAATATTTCTCTCGCCTAATTCCAAGTCACTCGCCAGGAGGCAGATGATATCCAATAAATCGTAGTAAAACCTATGGGTGCTTATGATTTGCTTAACAACCTAACAAAACCTTCTCGCACATTTCATTCTTAGACTTCCTAAAGAACTCTCCGCTCACGGGGCTGCTCTTTTGGAAGCATTAGGTTTAGGTCATTTAACTAACATCACTCCACCTCCTGAAACACGGGTAAATCATGTGGAATTTGATGTTCATCCTCTAAAGCGCAGCAGATAGGGATGTCAAATTCATATTCGAGATAAACAAAATGCCGAAAGATGCTTTGAGATCGCAGCCGAGGTGATCCAACCCTACATTTGCAAGTATGGGTTTATAAGAACTATGTAAAGCATGCAATGATAGATGATGGGGCAGTGGTTAACATAGTCCCCTTCTCTTTCCTTCAAAAGCTAGGGTATGGAGAAACTAATTGTTCCACGACCGAAACACACTAAGGGGCTATGATAGCCTTAAATCCACCTCGGTTGGAACTATAATATTACCGGTCATCTTAGGATCCAAAACCATCTTGACTGAGTTTTATATTATAGATCGAGAAACTAACTATAATATGATCCTTGGCCGACCATGGATACACCGTATGAAGGCAATCCCTTCTAGACTATTTCAAGAAGTAAGGTTTTTACACTTAGGAAGGATCTTTGTAGCTAAAGGTATCCAAAACCATTCGATATAAATGTAGCTGACTTAAAGATAAGACCAGGCATGCACTCAGAGTTTGAACTCCCAACAAACCAACTTAATAAACCTACTGACGAAAAACCAAAAGAAAAGTTGGTACCTACAACAGATCTTAAAACTATGAGCCTAGCCAAAGCAACCTCAACCCCCAAAGATGAGGCTAACACTGTAGAAACAATATCATTAGGAACTACTGCAAAAATCATTGAATTAATAGAAAAGGATCTACCAATATTCTTACCATTCGATTCAGTAGGCATAGGATATTCCCTAGGTGTTGGTTCTCTTCCAGTAGAGGATCTCTGCATGGTGGAAGTAGAATGCGCAAACACAATAAATGTCCCAACATCTATACTCCCAGCTAAATATTGGACACTCCATTTTGATGGAGCTAGATGTCATTACGGAGCGAGGCAGGTGTAATCTTTACTTCCCCTGAAGGAAAAGTCTTACCTTTCACCTTCAAACTAAATTTCAAATGCACAAACAATGGTGCTGAGTACGAAGCCCTCCTCCTTGGCCTCACCTTAGCTAAGAGAATTGGTGTTGATAACATCAGAGTCTTAGGAGACTCACAATTAGTAGTAAACCAAGTCTCTGAGATATATGAAACCAAAGCCGAGCACTTATAGATTTACAAAAAGTGTATTAGATTTAAGCAAGGAGTTTGACTTCATATCAATTGAAGCAATCCCGCGAGAGAAAAATCTTCTTGCCGATTCAATAGCAACTTCAACCTCACGTTTTACTCCAAACAGTAAGTTAGAGGATACCCGTTTCATAGTATCCCTTTGTGATGAACCATTGATAAAAACAATGACAAATTCTCTTTTAAATGGAAATGAAAACAAATCTACTACCCTAGACCACATTGATAGTGATATAGCCACTTTGAGTTATTTAAACACCTATGCAAAGCATTACATTTCTCCTATCATATGATAGATTTGTCCTTAATCCCACATTCGTCTTCTTACTTCGGAAATCCCACGATGGAACTCCCCCCATAAATAGAACCTAGCATATACACAGAGAAAATGGGGATGATTTGGATTTACCTCCAGCACCACCTGAGTTTAAAGAAGGTAATGCCTCTTTGATCGAAGAAATGATTGATATTAACATCGGAATGGAAGATGAACCAAGGATATTGAAACTAGGATCCTCGTTAACCCTTAAGAAGTAGAAATACATACTCGGATCCTCAAAGAACATCGAAGGTGTTTGTATTTAATTATAAAGAAATGACAGGGGTTACACCCCACAAAGTGCACAACCTCGTCACTAAATCAGATGTAAAACCAATCAAACAAAAATTGAGACCCATGAAACCCAAGGTAGCTCTCATGGTGAAAGAGGAGGTAATAAAACTCCTCCAAGTAGGATTCATCAAACTAGTCGATTACTCCTAATGGGTATCTAATATCGTTCCTGTTCTCAAGAAGAATGGGAAGATATGCATCTACATATATTTCTGAGACATTAACAAAGCATGTCCTAAGGATGACTTCCCATTACCATCCATAGATGTCATTGTCGATGCAACAGCTGGGTTTGAACTTTTGTCTCTCATGGATGGATTCTCGGGATACAATCAAATTAAAATATCTAAACAAGATCAAGCTAAAACCACGTTTATAACTCCCTTGGGAACTTATTGCTATGTTGTCATGCCATTTGGTCTCAAGAATGCTGGTGCTACATACCAGCGAGCTATGACATATATATTTCACGATTTAATTCATAAAATCATGGAATCCTACATAGATGACTTGTTGGCTAAGGCCAAGAAGCATTGTGACCATCTGGAAGTACTCCACGTCATTCTCTCACGTCTGATAGAATACGGAGTCACGATAAATCCAAAAAAATGCATCTTTGGTGTAACAGGAGGGAAGCTTCTAGGTTACATCATATCGTCACGAGGGATAGATGTTGACCCAACCAAAATTCAGGCTGTCCTCGAAATGGTTCCACCTTCGGATGAATCTGGAATCAGGTCGTTTCTCAGAAAGCTTGGTGCAATCTGGAGATTCATCCCAGACTTAAGTTTTTCCATTCATCCAATCAACAATTTACTCAAGAAGGATTATAGCATTAATTGGACAAAGACCAAAGAAGCCTTTGATGCGCTTAAGTGTTTCCTGTTATCACCACCTACACTAATGCCACCTAAGCTAGATCACCCTTTAATTTTATATTCACGAGCTACCAGTGTCTCACTAGCCTATATGCTTGCTCAAGAAGACAATGACAAGAGAGAACGTGTGATTTATTTCATTAGATGAATGTTGCTCGACTATGAAACACGTTATACACAAATGTAACGAGAATGCCTCGCCATAGTCTTTGCAACCAAACGCTTAAGACATTATATGCTAAATCAGGAAACAAGGGTCATGGTAAAAATGGACCATTTACAAAATTTCCTCACGCAAGGGTCCTTGTCTAAAAAGGCTGGACATTTTATAACCTTAATGGGAGAATTCAAATTAACATTTGTAAATCAGAAGTCTAGTTAAGGGACAAATCATCGCAGATTGGTTAGCTGATAACCCATTAGATGGAGGTGATCTAGTAGATTTAGATTTTCTAGATGAGTGCGTATACTACATCGAAACCCAACCCTCTATCTCTGAGTGTCCCTGGTACACTGATATCATTAATTATATCATGGACCATACGTATCAGTAAGGAGCTACACCGTAACACAAAAGGTGGTTACGTATTATCGTAGCTAAATATGTCATTATAAAGCAAGTGCTCTATCAAAAAGCATTCGATGGAATGCTCCTAAGATGTGTCGACATAGAAGAATCTAAGAAGATTCTCCACAAATCTCATAGTGGAATGTGTGGAGGCCACTTCAAAGGGCCATGCCACCGCTCATAAAATACATCGAATGGGCTATTTTTCGGCCTACTCTAGAACGCGACGCAAAGAGATTTTGTACGCAGGTGTCATAAGTGCCAAGAATTCTCCCATGAGATCCACATGCCGGCACAAGCTCTACAACCGATCACTACTCCATGGCCCTTTTCTACATGGGGCCTAGATTTAATAGGGAAATTCTCTCCCTCGTCCATAGATGGCCATAATTTTATAATCATGGCCACCGAATATTTTACCAAATGGGTAGAGGCTATGCCTCTTACTACTATACCTGGTTCTGTAATCGCCAAGTTCATTTTGAACCAAATCATTTGCAGGTATGGTATCCTATAATTCATTATCTCGATAATGGGACTTCTTTAAGAATGATGAAGTTCACAAACTATGCAATAAATTTAAAATAAGCCATCATACGGCTTCCTTGTATTACCCTCAAGCCAACTGGACAGTCAAGGGTTTAGGCAGCGAATAAAACACTAAAGGCCATTCTCCTTAAAATAGTGAAAGAAAACAAACGAGATTGGCACTTGAAGTTATATCCGGCCTTATAGGCCCACCAAACCTCAATAAGAACACCAATGGGAGAAACCTTTCTCACTAGTATTTGGGGCAGAAGCAGTTCTCCCACTCGAGGTTGAGATACCTAGTCTCCGCATTTCATTACAAGGGATTCTGGACGAAGACGCTTACAGAGAAGCATGTCTCTCCCAATTAGAAAGCCTAGATGAAGCTAGGTTAGATCTTTGAATAAAGGCCATGCAGTCTATGCTGACTGAATGTGCCGGCAGTATAACAAGAAAGTCTATGAATGCAACATATATGAAGGTGATCTAGTTCTAAGACTAGACAACCGGATCGACAAGAAGACCGGCGAAGGAAGGAAGTTCCGGCCTAAATGGTTGGGCCCATACCGAGTCATGAAAGACTATGGAAATGGTGCATACCTCTTATGTATGCTAGAAGGTGAGGAATTTGGTGAAATAGTCAATTCCCTGCACCTCAAGTGGTTCTATGCATGAGCAGCTAGCACTACTTATATATCTATCTACATTGCATCTTCATATAGATTAGGATCATATTGTCCGCTTGTTTCATACACAAATTGTGATCAAGGAATCTATTCTCAAAGCAATTCATTACAAACTCATGATGTTGTTGGCATAAACTCTTTAATCATACTTCTCCGTTTTCATGATATCATCAAATTATCTTGGAATCATTTTATCAAATGAAGCTAGACATGAAAAAGTCTTAACCGTAACCATACCAAGATCTACAGGCTTGTTCTCACTTTTGGTTTCTTCTTAAGATAGGTGTCTTGCCTATGGTCCTGCATTCTAGAAGCTTCATGGTGTCACATCTATCCCATATATATATCTCTTTGAAATAAACACATACCGACATTTTACTCAAATAAACAAGTAAAACATTGATCAAACAAAAAAATTTAATTTTACACATTTCCTTGCCCCACCAACCTTTGGTGATGAGCTTGCGTCTCTTACTAGTGATGTAGGGTTGGGAAAGGATGGAAATGCCCTTACTTGCCTATGCTTTTCCCACGGTGATAAACCCACACTTCTTACTAGTAGCATGGGGCAAAGTGTAGGGGGTCCTCTTGACAAATAAATGCAAAAGGTCATACACAAACAATTCAAACCTTGAAGCTTTGAGTCAAAAACAAATGAATCAGATGTTCAAGATCCCAAGAGAGTTAAAATCCTAAAAACCCAGATTTTGTCTACCATGTGGCCATCTAAGGATCTAAGTATAGATAAACTGCAAAGCAAGTTGCATCCAAAACTATGAAGTCACTCGCGTGGAGTGGACTTGTGATATCCTAATTTGGTTTCACCAAAGATTTTTTTGTCTTTCATCACTATCATTTCACCACATCTCATAACTTGTGCCCTTCCCAAATCTTGGTGATAAGCCCTCACATCTTACTAGTTGCGTGGAGTTGGGGGTAGGGGTAGGTTTATCTGTTCATCGTACCGGTTTATTTTCATCACTTTTCCAAAACAAATATGAAGTATCCAAAATTGCTTACAGAAACTAAGATTCAAAATCACATTATATCTACATCATCATATATCAGCATCATGAAATACAAAAAGAAAGTAAAACACTTACATCATTTGTTCACCATTGCATACATTCTAAAAAGCATATAAACATACATCATAGCATACATGAGGAAACTGGAAATAGAAAGAAAGCCATGAATGCCAAGATTTTGATCCAGAACGAATACATATATATAAATGATCAACGTTTATATACAATGTCATCATGCACTAAGCATGGTCAAAATGCTCAAAGAGCCCTGGGATATACAAAAGAATATATAGTACAAAATCTACGAGAGCCAAGTGGCTTCTCAATCCCTATGAGACCCCTCTGAAGGTGCACACCCATGCCTAGGACTCCAGCTACACCGGCGCTCTGAATGCACGGAGGGCTCAGGATCTCGAGGGGAAGCCGCGGTCTCACCACCTCACCACGAGAATGGCTCCTCATTATGCACTCAGCCGTCCTATACCCCGCTAACTCTGTGCAGAGAGTCGATACCATCCTGGCCACATGCCGATGGAGCAAAGATGTCGATATGTTCACCGGCTGCTGAAGGCTCCTCAACGTCCATGGACAGCTCTATGGGGTCCTCTCCATGGGGATCATTAGGGTATCAGTGCATACCTTGTGAATCAATTCCCACCACTCATCGGTAGTCTCTGCAAACCAAGGAGAAAAATTAGAAACCAAATAGGAGATTAGAAATCCAAGATAAAACACAAGGAGAGATAGCAACTAAAATGATCTTAAATTAAACAAACACTAGAAGGGAGAGAGGGTAACTTACTCGATCACCAGGCCTCCAAGATGGGTCATTTGGGGTCGGCACTGCCACGGATGCTTGCCGACTAAGGGGCTGCTCCCGTGGTGGAGCAATGTAAAACCCCACAATAGACTCATCCTCCCCATGGCCCCCGGGAGAGTGGATCCTCGAAACCGCAGTCACCCTCTCTACACTCGCTTGGCCCTCTCTACTGCATGATATCCTGAGTGTCATGCCACTCAAGATCACTATCCTCCTCGGTCTCCTCCTCTGTCTCTCCCCCTATGAACTCCTCAGACTCAGATTCTATGTCAATGGGGTCATCGCTGCTATGGGCAGGACCCACATCAATCTGAAGCAAGGGTGCCCGAGGCGCACCAGCTCTCCCTTTGAGTACGTCTACTATCCTCTTGGATGTAATAGGAATGCTAAGAGTAACCACTGTCCAACCTTGGCCTCTAGGCCCCCCTCTGGCCTCTCGGACTGATCTGTATACTGGCGCCACTGGGGGAAGCATACCCATGTATGGTAATCCAAAATACTGAGGAACTCGGCCAAAGGGGTGCATCTCCACTCGCCCCACTTTATCAATAAGCTTCCTATGGTGGAGCAGGAGATCAAAGTAAGAGCCTCCTCACCCCATATGCCTGCCATAGTCTGATATGGTGTGGCCTCCATGTCGGCAGTAGTCAGGGAAGCAACTGGCTGATGAGGTGCTCTAAGCACCGACATGTCTATCCATCTGGCTGCCCTCACAGCTCCGGGATCTGCCACCTCCACACCCCTACCATAGGGGATGAAGTGCTCATAGACCCAACTCATAACCAGGGTCGGGTGGCTCAAGGATTGCCCCTGTAAATGGACCACCCTGTATAAGTCATGGTAGGTGGTCCCAAGAATGTCTGCTCCCCAGGCATATATCCAACCGTGCCCCTCTATCTGTGCAATAATAGGGGACCAGCAGTATAACAAAGTATCTCCTCCCTTGTCCCCGATCAATCTCAAGGCAAGGATCCCCATGATGGCTTGGCGAAGTAAGGGGATGGGTAAAGAAGGAATGGATCAAACTCTAACCCCCTTCTTTGACCCCATGGAGATGACTGCATCTCCCATATATGTAGCCCACTGTGTAACTGTCTGGGCCCGTGAACTGCTTATCTCTAGGGTGAGTCATCTCCCAATGATCGGGACCTGCATGTGATAGACATCCTCTAATGTATTAGTCCACTCACTCGGATGACTCTCGACAATCGGAAGGTGTTCCGATCTGCATCCTAAGTACGAGAACAAGTCACAAAGATGTGACTAGATGGTGTAACATGGGGCATGCGTGAAATGCGTAGTATCCCAGCCTGCTGGAGAGTGTCCTCCTCATCCTGTGAGAGGGCATCTAGCACCCCTGGGAGCCAATCACACTCCCTCTCTCTACTCCACTAGATATACTCCTCTCTCAACCGCATACACCCAAAAACACACAAAACAAAGCAAGTTAGCATCAAGTAACACTAGAAAAATCACGAAAACACGTAGAAATGCTAGAAAAGCAAAAAAAAATTCAAACAGTTGATCCTTTTGCATTACGTGCAAAACCGCCGCCTTGATCGGAGAGGTGGTTTGTAACCACCGCTGCCCTAAACAGGGCGGTGGTCATGTAACCGCCGCCCGCAGGCGGCGGGAGTCGTGGTCCAAAAACCCACGTGGGTTTTTAAACTTAAAAGGCCTAAAAAGTGCAAAAAATGACCATTTTACCTAAAAACAAAGCCTACCCAGTAGGCACCCCCCCTAGGTGGACCTTTTAACACTAACATTTTCAAAAATTACCCCCCCATGACAAAGTATTTAGCATTTCAAATTTAAGGGGGTAAAAAGGATAAACTGAAGAAAACTAACCTATGATCTCACAAGTCGATGTTCCGCACGTGGAGGCATGATCACTATCTCGTCACGGATGTTTTGACTCTACTCATGCAAGAAACTGTCACCGTGGGTCCCAGAGCTCAAAATCAATCAAATCGACTCACACAAATGAATAGGAAAATGGGCCCACTTTCATATATATAGCACTCTGATTCGTTTTAAATGACTTTTTCACAGGTTTGGAGCGCCGACGGAGGTAAGTTCCTATCCCCGCACAAATGGTACGTTCTCATTCCCTATTATTTTAGCGTTTATTTTTCAAACTATTGTGTCTATCTGCACTTGAGTTCTTTTTTTTTCGTTTTGCAGGTAGTGGGAATTTTGGATGGCATCATTTCAACACATGGATGTATCAGGTATAACTTCTAACTTCCCATTTCGGGACCGCCATACTCGGACCCACTGTTTTATGCCTCTTCATGGCTAAAATGCTTCTCCGAGGGGGCAATATGTACGTACCCAAAATTGTAAGGTACTGTACTATCAGAACAATGTAACACGTGCCCTAATGATGATACAGGTCTCCTCGCAAGGTGTTCGGGATCCGAAAATATCTCCAAGTGTGCGTTAACATCCCGCATGCCCCGCTTAGCCCCGCGTGCTTTGTTTTCCCCTTTTCCCCTCTTTCCTTGGCCTTTTTCTCTTCAGTGATGAAACCGCCGCCCGACGGTGGGTGGCGGTCTCAAATGTGACCGCCACCCGAATAGGGCGGCGGTCGGTCCTGTAACTGCTGCCCTGCTCAAGGCGGCGGTCCTTTACGCATTTTCCATAAAGCTATTTTAACACGAATCACGTAATTTCAATGTTTTACCAAACTTTCTCTCACCGCCATAACCTTGCATTTATGATTCGGTTCCCTAGAATATTGTTTTGCCATTGTTTATAGTTTAAGAGTTCCATTTGGTTTTTACTTTGGGTAAATGCAAATGCTATAAATAGTTGGCTTGTGCTCAAGCAAAAGGCCCTCATTTTACCTCTCATTTTCTCATTTCAAAGTATTTCAGTCTTTTATTTTTCTTAGGATTCATAGTTTAGTTCATTACATGCTCAGTTAGCATTGTTTTGCTGTTAGTAAGCCACATATCCATCTTGTGCAAGTCTTCGCTATTATTTTATCCAATCCATTGGAGTAGAATAGCTTGTTTTCAATAGGAAGCCATTAAAGTTGCAGGTTTTGCTCCTCAAACATGATAGTTTCGAGTTACGGACGCGTTTTATGTTGCATGACTCGCATGATAGATCCCGTTAGGAATTACATAAGCCAAGCTCTGTACTCTTGTGCTATCCCTCTCCTACTTGCATTGTATTTGGTTGGTGTTCTGAGCTGCCTTTACCCCAATATCTACTTCTGTTGATGCTAGCATTACATGATTTTCTGGATCCACGTGAACATGAAGGAACGAGGAGATCACACTGAGGGGACAAGATCACACACATCATCAGATTCGCCACTGTTCTGTAGAATCCAGGTTCTAGCTTTCAAAGTTCTAGTTAGAATCATATCAAATAGAGTAGTTAATTGCTTTATTTCAGTTAATTCTACTCTCGATATTACTAGGGAAGCTGTGGGGATTGATAGTTTCTGAGAAACTATGATTCACTCCTCACTTCTGAGGTAGGATTGAGAGTCTTGCAAATAGATTAGATAAGCTATTTCATTGTTTAGAATAGATCTACAAATTGCACAGACAAATAGCTACACTCGGTTATTTTGTTTGTTTTAAATTGTTATTTTAGTTGTCAATTCTAGATATTTTAAATAGCTGCTTTCTTAAATTCATAAAGTTCATCAGAAAATACAAAAAAATAGAGAAGTCATATATGCTATAGATATATTCAACGTAGTTAAATTTTATCTTGCTACAGTCCGTTTTACATTGTTGCTTTTGTATGACAATCACGGGACCTAGAGAGCCTAGGAATACATATTCATGCCAATCATGCCACAGCCAAATCTCATCACGAAAATAAGCGATATAGATCAAAATCTCGGGATCCAAGTCTTCCGAACAACGGTAAGCTTGCAACAAATAGATTCCCAGTTGAACGGGTTAAACATAGAAGACGACCAAGCACACACGTTTTGGTCAAATCAACCAAACTACAGATTACCCTAGGTAACATCCATATGATTGTAGAAAGACTTGAAAGGGAACAAACATTTGGTTGTGATCCTTTCGTCCCCATGACCAAAGATGCGGGAGACACTCTTACAGACATAGATACTAGTCTAAGAATTCGGGTTGCGCAAACACCTGTGAGATATTATGAGAAAATCACACAGTTGTTGATTCTAAACATAAAAGTTGAGAAAGCATACGATTACTGGATACTAGGGATTAGGAACTGATCCCGTATATGACCATAGCAGGTCCACAACAACCACGAGTCTACGGTTGTGACCCAAAAATACCACAGCCTAACGAATCCACAGGAGAATTAGACATAGACACTGGCCAACGTACACTAGTATTCGGATCTACCCCACTTCCACCTATCATTATCAAACAATTATCTGTGCTAGACACAACAACTAACAAAGCTAAAGAATTCTGGACTAGGCTAGAGAACCGCCCATAGAAATAACTATACCCATCATCCACCTTATGACCCTGTCTGGAGACACCCACGAAACTATCCCAAGTCACTTTCCACGTATTCCACAACCCATAGACCGAATCACGCCAGAGCTCGATATTGATTGGAGCCTTTGCCAGTCATCCTCGCTGATTGATCTATCACACCGATTCGAGTTAGAAGGGCCTTCTTTGCCTTAGATTTAAAAATTCCACTAGTGTGTATCGAGGACATTAGATTACCTAACTAATTTGTCTCGCATCCCACACACATTCCATCCCCATCGGTTTGTCTCGGCACGACCTCGGGAGGTCGGGTGCGAGGAAGAGTTGCTTGTAGATTCCCACGCTCGCTTGTCACTTTTCCATCATACAAGTAACTCAATGAAATCAAATGGAATATCTTTCAAAGATAATTTATTTATAACCTTTGGCATGAAATATGCACTAATTTACTACTAAGATGTGCCTTAAACTTGCGAGTTTCTAGATGTTAAATGAATGTATCTAAAAACTAATACTTGTGAATAAATACCATCAAATCTTTGAAAAATATTGTAATGTCCCACTAGGTGTGCCAAAAATGTATTAATTTTGAAATGCACCATGCAAAGAGTGGTTTGGAATATCTCATTTCAATTTACAAAATGGAAACACTCCTAGGTGGTGAGTGACATGTATGTTGGAGCGGGTCTCTAGAGAGGGTTGGTTTCCTAGATCAACACCTAAGACTAATTTTTACTCCTAAAACTACTCTACTCTATTTAATTCATGAGGAAAAGGGAGAGGGAAATAAGGGAAAATTTTCAAAAGATGGTGATACACTAGAAATTTTTAGAATCTTAGACTTTTTTGAATCACACATATGGATCTAGGGAACCATACACACTATGCACAACTCAAAATTAACAAACTAATGCATAAATGTTTCAGAGGAAGGTTGGAATTCAAACATCATAGAGAAGGGGAAAAAATAGTTCTAGAAATAATTTAGTAAAATCCACAATCTGAATCATGTAAGGCTTTTAAATAAACACAACCTATGACTTGTAATTTAGTATGTTATCGTAAAAGGCATATAAAGTAAGCTACAAAATAGGGATAAAAACTACCACAAGATCAAAATAATCTTAAAAACATAAAATTTTACAAATTAAGGGTAATGAGAAGGAAAAAACTAGTTCCTTTATTCATCCAAAAGGTGAGACAAGTACAAACAAGCACTCATGACCCCTACTCTTCCACTCGGAATTCATAATTAACTCCAGAATGATGAGTAAAATGTGAAAATATCTCTTTTACAATTAGTTTTTGGAGTTTTATAGAAATTTATAAGAAAGAAGAAGGGAAAATTTCAAACATGCTATTCTAGTCCTACAAATAGCTAAAAAAATGTGTGGCACGTATGAAAAAATCCAAAATGCACTCTAGAAAAGAAAAATGTGTTTTAAAAATAGATGATCATCTACATGCTTTGTTTTAGTATTATCGGTTTGTGCATGCTCTAAAAATAGTCCTCTTGCATGTTATGATCTTGCTTTAGCTTTTTCATGCTTTAAAAATAGTTTTGGATCAAAATTTGGAATTTAAAAAATAGATTCATTTCATCCCGCACTTTTTGGAGTCTTTTACAACTTCACTATGTTTTTGCTTTGTTTTACTACTTTTGTTTGCTTTTTCTCTTATTCTACAACTTCATCAATCTCCGTGAACCATTCTAGACCTCTGCAAAAATCTGTGGCTTCATTTTATTTTGTTTCATAGAAACTTGACCCCTCGTACATCCACGAGAACACTAAAACATTACTTTCCTTTGTTATGTGGCCTAAGTAAACCACCTACATACTTTTTTATGTTTTTTTTCTTGTAATGTGGTTTCATAGGCCACCAACATCTTTTCTCGAGACTTCTACAAACTTCCTTATCTTTTTTCAATCTTCCTTAGAGTCATGTAGAACACTTAATATGAAATTCACTTTGTTCTACATTTTTAACATACCCGCAGAACACAAGAAAGACCTCGAGGCATGTTTTTATCATGAAAAACTTTATACCTCCATGGATTTCACATAGAATTCCATGGCTATTTCTAGATATCCACGAATTTTTGTAGACTACCATGGAGTTTGTGAACTTTGGGGATTTTAGATAGACATACGCAAAGTTATCATCCCTATGGAAAACTTGAAGGACATCTATGGACTTGAGATAGACACTGAGTAACACTTAGACTTCAAAAAATTTTCTCAACACCTTAGTGGACATGTTAAAAATCCTCTACACCACCTGTAGAAATATGAAGATGAAATTCCTTCATTTCCGACATTTAACATCTCTTACACATTTGCAAGAACACCGTGACTAACTTCTTTTTGTCCCGCATACTTAGTTAGACCCCTCTCCTTCCATATACCAGTCAAACACTCTTTGATACTTCTATGGAATGAGCCTACCCATGGAACAATAGAATTAAAAATAATTTGTATCACAATTCTTCAAACCTTCAACAAACCCATAGAACATTGAAAAATTAACTTCATATGTTCTCGCGACATAGAAACATCAACCTCACATAATTTTTTCTCCTTTTCTCAATGGACTACTGTGGCTACCTTTTCTTGCATGGTGGCCTCTATTCTTTACTCCCATACATTCTTTGGTTGATTTTGAAAACTTTGAAAATTTTCCACATCTTCCAATTTTGCAAAATAATTAAATTTCTAGTTTTTGGGTTCTTAGGTCCTCCATCCAAATTTGCATAAGTATATAACTTGAATAAGTTGGTCAAATAAGCATGGGGGTTATTTGGATAACACTCCCTCCTCATGTAAATATGTATTTCGGTCTTATTTTAGGGGTTTTAGATTGGGAACAAACACTCTTGTGGAATCAGCTGCTGGGACTTGAAGTAAAATCTACTAATTATCAAGGTCAAAGAAGGTTTTATCAAGTCATCATTTGTTTTTATTTTTGGAGTAGTATCTAGTAATTTTGAGGTTGATCTATCATGTCTAGAGTGTAATCTCTAGTGGTAACTCCATTATGAGTTTTGGGTTTAACCAATATTGTATTATTTATTATATTTTATTGGTAACTCCACATTTACAAAGCTGGAAGGATTGAGATCATTATTTAAATTAGACATTGCTAAAGAATTGCTTTCCATGTTGGGTACATTGAAAAGACAATGAGACAAATCTGGATACTAGTTGTTGATCAAAATTCACAAGGTAAGAACATACAAACATTTTATCTAACTAATTACTTTTTGATTTAAGAATATTTAATTTCTTCTAAGATATCAGAGCCTAACATCCCTATTTTTCAACTCCATAGTTTGTTTGAACAAGCTTATAGGCCTATAATTGTTGGAGGTGCTCCTTTGAGAAATTTGTAAAATAATAACCCTCCTCTTTTGGTTCATATAATTTTTGTTCGTAATATTCTTGATCATGTTATTGAAAATATTGTTAATACCAACATTAATCCTCCTCCTCCATGTACCCCTTTCACAATTTAAGCATTTAAACCTATCAATTTAGAGGACATGCATGGATATCCAAATGAGGTGTCTAATGAAATTAGGAATAGGTTGCCTAAATTTCAAGGAAATAATTTTATTAGTGGTGATCAACATATTAAGTTGTTCCAAAATATTATTGATGATTATGAAGTAGACCATGAAGATGTTTGTCGAAGTTATTTGTGCATAGTCTTGAGGAAGTTGCAAGAGAGTGTTTTTAATTCTTTGCCTCATGGTTCAATTGATTCTTGGGATGAAATGATGAATTCCTTTAGAATTAAATATATGGTAGGATTGACCCCGTGTTCCTCTTTTTTATTAAAACCTAAAGAAAAATCCAAATGAATGTGTACAATATTTCAACACAAGGTTCAACAAGACCTTGATGAGATTACCAACTAAATTGAGACCAAGTGACGAGCCCTGTTTAATCAAGTATTCTGATGCATTTTACAAAAATAATCCTATTAATTAAGAGACAAAAACCCGTGAGTTTGAGGAAATCATTCAACATGGCCATTAAAATTGAAAACAAGATCAGGGATGTGGGAAAAACACAAAAAAGGGAAGGGGTAAAAATTTTGAACCTTGAAAAATAACAAGCAGGAAATTTTATTGATATAGAGGAAGTGGTTAAGACCTCGTAGAGGTGCGATTAAAGAAAAATTCTAAAAACTAGCAAGAGCTGCAAAAGGGTTGTATTTAGGCCCTCAAGTTTAGAATCAAAATCAAAATAAAAAAATATTTATAGGAGATCATAGAGAAGATGATAGAGGAAGGATACTTATGGATCAAAATGACAGACAAAATCCACTCAGAGATAATAAGGCAATTTTTGATCTATTGGGTGTAATAATTATAGTTGAAGAAGAACATGTCATTGATTGGTATGATAAATGCTTATTTCCTCATATTAATTATGAATATTCATCCTTGGATGAAGATGCCGCTAGATTAAAATTTGATGATGCATGTGTGCTTGATCATCAAGTAAACTTTGAACAAGGTGTAACCTTTATCGATCTTCTATCTACTAGAATGGTTTATGCTATTTGGGAAAGTGTAAATAAGGTATGTTATCTTCCCCTTGAAGTTTATGTTGAAGTTGATATGGACCAATCCTTTAAATTTCCCAATCATGATTATGAGTACCTAAAATATCTCATGATAAAAAAGTATTATGGATAAATCCACTCCGAGAGAGGATAGTTAATTTTTATCAATGCAATTATTTCCTAGGATAAGGAGTATAATGTAAGTAGGCAAGTGAAGAGTGTTAGGAATTAGAGAACAAATATGTGGAAATACTTCCTCAAACCACAACAGTAGGAAACTATATAGTAGAATTATACTTGTAGAAATATAACAACATAAATAAATAATGCACAAAAGAAGATAAGACAAGATTTAATGTGGTTCACCCAATGTGGGATACGTCCACCAAGAACTTGCTCAAATTTTATTATCAACAAGAGTAAAAAAATATCACAGTCTTCTCGATTATGAACTCACAACAAAATTCCAAAGATGCTAAACCACAATTGACACCCAATTGCTTAACCTTGATCACTCTTGATCACCTCTTGATCATTAAGACTCAAGACCTCTTGAACACTCAAGATATCTTCAAGATACCCTAACACCTCTATTTATAGGATTACAATCCTTTTAAGAAGTCCTAAAGCTGACCCTAGAAGTTTGAAAGTCACGACCTTTCAACTTCCCATGGCTGGAAAAATAGTCACGATGTTAACAACCAATTAACAACATATTAACAAAGTGACAACACAACAATGACACATCGATGGCATAACAACATCACAATAGATGACTATAGAATTCTCCTAAAGTCTCCAAATTTAACTGTTCAAACTCCAACACTTTAACACTGATCCAAGAAGACAAAAACAGGCTCCACACACCAATAATTTCCCACTTGGAGACTATTTCCATTGAGCAAAGTTCTTAACCCTTCATTATCAACCATGAAGGCCAATCAAAGTTGAACACAACTTCAAATTCTCCCTTATGACCGCCTTGGTCATCATATCCGTAGGATTCTGACTAGTATGAATCTTTTCCAGCTTCAACTTATCTTCTTCCAAAGTTGCCCGATGAAATGATATCTCAGCTGAATGTGCTTCATCCTAGAGTGGAAAGTGGAGTTCTTCACTAAATGAATAACGCTCTGACTATCACTATGTAGTATCCCAACTTCCTACTTATGACCCAACTCATCAAGCAATTGCTATAGCCAAATCATCTCCTTGCTTACCTCTATGGTAGCAACATACTTAGCCTCTGTGGTTGATAAAGCCACAACCTTTTGTAACCATGAAATACAACTCACCACTTTGTATCACCAACCATAAATACATAACTTTGTCCAAATCTCTGCCATGTCTGAATCTACATAGCCACGTAATGTAGTGTCCGATCCACTGAAACACAATGATGCTCCCATGGTCCCTCTCAAATACCAAAGGATCCACTTTACTCGCCTCTACCAAAGTGCTCTCTACCTAGATCCCTCATAAACCTGCTCACTGCTCCCACTGCATGGGAATTGTCAGGCCTAGTGCATAGCATAGCATACATCAAGCTACCAACTACTAATGAGTATGGTACCTTGGACATATGGATTCTATCCTCCTCAGTCTTGGGACTCTGCTCCTTTGATAATTTAAAGTGACTGCCAAAGGAGTACTAACCGGTTTAACATCTTGCATACTAAACCTCTCCAAGATATTCTTTATGTACTCTTCTTGAGATAATACCAGCTTCCTCTCCTTCCTGTTCCAAGTTATTCTCATACCAAGGATTTGTTTTGCTGCCCCCAAATCCTTCATAGAAAAGGAGTCACCTAGCTGCTTCTTGAGTACCTTTATTTCTTGCATGTTCTTCCCTGCAACAAGCATATCATCTACATACAGCACATAATAAGATAAATACCATCAAGAAACTTCTTGATGTACATGCAATGGTTTGAGTGACACTGGAATAACCTTTCTCCCGCATAAAGCTGTCAAACTTCATATACCCTTGCCATGGAGCTTTTTTCAAGCCATACAAGCTCTTCTTCAATTTGCACACTAACCTCTCCTTCCCTTTGACCTCATAACCCTGTGGTTACTACATGTACAATTCCTCCTCCAACTCACCATGAAGGAATGTAGTCTTCACATCCAACTATTCTAAGTGCAGGTCTTCTACTACAACTAAACCAAGAATAGTCCTAATAGAAGTCATTTTAACAATCGGAGAAAAAAATTCATCAAATTCTATACCTTTCTTCCATGTGTAAATCCTTTCAACACCAACCAGGCATTGTATTGTTTCTTTCCTCCATCTTCCTCTTTGATTCTATACACCCACTTGTTCTCAGTAATGCTCTCTTACCCTTGAGTAGCTCCATTAAATCCCAAGTCTAATTTTCCATAAGAGATCTATGCTCTTCATCCATGGCCTGCTTCCACTTCTTCCGGCATCCACCTACACTTTGGCTCTCCACTTTGTTAGTGAGAAATAAATAATTCAAATATGGAGTGAATCATTTAGGTTCCCTTCTTACCCTAGAAGACCTTCTCACCTCAGGAGTTTGGGGTTCCTGATGAGTAGGTACTGAAGGCTGTCTGTGTTGGAACATGTTTTACCGAATCAACCCCTTGGACACCTTGTTATCTGAAATGTCCTCTAACACTATATATTCTTTCTTTGATTCCTCTTTCTATTCCTGTAACTGATCTTTATACATGAATTTTTCATTAAAGACAATATCTCTAGACCAAAATATTTTCTTGTCTTTAAGACTCTAAACACGGAAACCAAAGTCATCTTCACCATATCCAACAAAGGTACATTTCTCATAATTAGCCTCTAACTTGGTCCTATCATCTTTATCAATGTGAAAAAATACCTCACATCCAAATACTCTAAGAAATGAGTAATCAATTTTCTTACCAGACCAAACCTCCTCAGGTATACCTCCATCCAAAGCCATAGAGGGTCCTCTGTTAATCAGATAAACAACTATGCTTACTGCTTCCACCCAAAACATGAGTGACAGCCCCACATGTAACCTCATGCACCTAGCACACTCCATGATTTTCCTGTTCATTCTCTCTGACACTCCATTTTCCTGTGGAGTATTTGGAACCGTTCTTTGCCTGTGGATCTCATTTACCGAACAAGTAATCAAGAAATTAATTGCTGCAATATTCTCCTCCATTATCTAACCTAAGACATTTTAACTTGAGACCTGTTTCATTCTCAACCAAGGCTTTCCATCTTTTGAAAGTTTCAAACATATCATATTTATTTCTAATGCAATATACCCAAAATTTTCTAGTTGCATCATCAATGAAAGTGACGTAATAACATGAACCACTAATAGAGTTTACCTTAGCTAGGCCTTATACATCTGTATGCAATAAATCTAACATACCCTCCTTCTGGTAGGTCCAACCTTGAGGAATCTCACCTACTTCTATTTCCCAAAACACGAGTCCTCACAAAAGTCCAAATCTAACTCCTTTAATCCAGAAACCCATCCTTTATAATCTACATGCCCTTATGACTCATATGATTGACTCTTTGGTGCCACAAAGTTGTATCTCCATCTGCAGCAACTAAATTGCAATAATAAACACCACTGGTTAAATACAAAGTACCAATTTTCTTACCTCTTGCAACCACAAGATCTCCCTTGGTAACCTTCCAAGAATCCACTGTAAAACTAACCGTACAACCATCACTACCTAGCTATCCCACTGATATCAAATTCTACCTCAACTTAGGCACATGCCTGACATCCTTAAGTAGCCATGTGTTCCCATTCTACATTTTCACCCAAACACAACCTTTCCCTACTATGCTGCATGGTTCATCATCACCAAGATATACATGTCCAAAATCACCTTGAACAAAATTAGTAAAGTAATGTCTATGTGGGGTGGCATGGAAAGAAGCCCCTGAATCTAACACCCAAGATTCAACAATATTATCTAAAGAAAGAATTAAGGCATCTTAACAAACATCACCTGCTACCAAATTTACCTCTTTAGTTTCCTCCTTCTTGTTCTTCTTATCTCGAAGAGCCCAACAATATTTCTTAGCATGACCAACCTTCCCACAGTGCCAACATTCTAACTTACTCTTAGACTTTGACCTTCCATGATCATTCGACTTCCCATGGTTACCTTTCCCTTTGTTCTTTTGTCTCCCTCTGCTCTCCATCGTCAGAGAATTTCCAAAACTAGAAGAATATCCGGTGCTCTTCTTTCACATTTCCTCACTTAGGATCACACCTACTACATCCTCAAACTTTAGCTTTGATTTATTAGAGACTGAATTACTTACAGCCATAACCAAGCTGTCCAAACTATCGACAAGGAACAAAAAATCAACAAATCCCCGACCTCATCATCAAATTTATTTTTACCAATTTTAACATACTCACAACCATATTAAATTCATTCAAATGATCAAAGCAATAGAACCATTCTCAGAAATCTTCATATTAAATAACTTTTTCATCAAAAATATTTTATTAGAGGTAGAGGGTTTTTCATATAACTTCCCCAACGCACTCATGAGACCTTTCGTGGTCTTCTCCTGTGATATGTTGAAAGCAACTAAAGATGTAAGGCATAAATGAATTGCCCCGAGTGCCTTTCTATCCAAGTAACTCCCAATCCTCATCCGACATGGCTGTAGGTTTCTTTTCTTTTCCAGCCAAATGAACATGGAGGTCCTTATAATATAAGTAATCCTCCATTTGCATCTTCCACAAACCAAAGTTATGCCCATTGAACTTCTCAACCCTCGATCTTCCTCATCTGCCATAGCTCCCACTCAAGATAAACTTTCCTTGTGGTTTACAACTTCAGAAAAAAACCACCAAAGCTTTGATACCAATTTTTAGGAATTAGAGAAAAAATATGTGGAAACAATTCCTCAAACCACAACAGTAGGAAACTATATAGTAGAATTATACTTACAAAGATATAATAACATAAATAAATAATACACAAAAGAAGACAATACAAGATTTAACGTGGTTCACCCAATGTGGGCTACATCCACCAAGAACTTGCTCAAATTTTATTATCAACAAGAGTAAAACAACTCTCACATTCTTCTCTCAGTTATGAACTCACAACAAAATTCCAAATATGCTAAACCACATCTAAACCACAATTGACACCCAATTTCTTAACCTTGATCACTCTTGATCACCTCTCGATCATTAAGAATCAATACCTCTTGAACACTTAAGATATCTTCAAGATACCCTAACACCTCTATTTATAGGATTACAATCCTTTTAAGAAGTCCTAAAGCTGACCCTAGAAGTTTGAAAGTCACAACCTTTCAACTTCCCATGGCTGGAAAAATGTCATGACGTTAACAGCCAATTAACAACATATTAACAGTGATGACATAGCAATGACACAGTGATGGCACAACAACGTCATAGCAGATGACTACATAATGATCCTAAAGTCTCCAAACTTAACCGTTTGAAATCCAACACTTTAACACTAATCGAGAAGACCAAAAATAGGCTCCACACCCCAAAAAAAGAGCCCTTCCTAAACATCAAAGACTAAGATTCTGATCTTGACTAATGTTCCTTTAGGTTCCCTCAAGAATATTCTACCATACAAAACCCTTGTTGTTGAGAAAAATCCAAGTGTTCCTTCTGTTGTTTATATTTTGAAAAAAAGTATACCATATAAAAATCATTCACTCTCACTCCCAATGTATCCATGCCCAAGTACACTATTTTTGATATGGATCAAATCTTAAGCCAAATGAAAATAATTTTCCCTTTAGTATAATTTATTAAGATTCTGAGCATACAAGTAGGGCATTTGAGTATTTGGGATTCAATGATGTTTTTGTTGCAAAATAATATATCTATCCCCTTGTTATTGAGAATGAGATTGAAGAATCTCAAGAGATCATTGAACCATCCCCCTGAACTATATTTGGGGATTACCTAGTTGAGATAAAATTTAATGTTGATCCTTTATACACCACACTAATGGTTAATGGTTGGCTCCTACATAATTGTATGTTTAACTCAGACACTTCTTGTAATATCATGTCATTGCTGGTCATGAATGAACTTGGTATAAAGATAACAATTGTCTATGGAAGATGTTATGCTATGGATTCAAGAGAAGTACTTATTGTTGGTTGTGTAAAGGGATTGGTTGTATAATTGGAGGCTCATCTTGGAAAGTACTTGACAATGAATGTTATTGTTGTTGATTTCCCTACCAAATGGGGAATACTATTGTCAAGAAAGTGGGCAAAAAGTGTGGGAGGTAGTGTGCAGATGGACCTTTCATATGCTACCATTCATTTGGATAGAAATTTGGTGAAGCTACATAGAGAAGACAAGTTAATGCATTTAATTGAAGACCCAATGAATGCATCATATGAGGTGTTGTACATAGATTTGGATTTGGGAAATTTTTTTGGTAATGTATAATTTGAAGATAAGTTCCTTAACCATGGAAATACATATGAAAACCCTAGTTCTCCTTGGCTGATGTATTTTGATGGAGAATGTTCTAGTTTTGGAAATGGAGCAAGTATAGTGTTGTTTTCTCCTAACCAAGGATCCTTTAACTTTTCATTTAGATTATGCTTTGAGTGCACAAATAACATTGTTGAATATGAGGCACTCATACTTGGTTTGAGGATTTCTTGGAGACATGGGATCAAGAGCTTGATTGTAAAGGGAGGATATGAATTGGTTGTAAACCAATTTAGAAAACTATATGTGGATAAGTGTAAGAGGTTAAAGAAATGTAAGAATGTGACATGAAATTTGATTGAGATGTTTGATGCTTTCAATATTGAATATCATTGAAGAAGTCAAAACAAAACATATGATAAGTTAGTAGTAATGGATTCTCAATATGATAATGAAATTATATCCCCATACTAAAAGTTTGAATTTGAAATGCTTGTTAGGCCTTCCATACCTAACAACATTAAACATTGGAAAGTATTTGATGATGAATATCACATCATGAAATACCTAACTCCAAAAGATGAGTTTACTAATTAATTGATTGATCTTAAGCATATGGTGGAGGTGTGTGATAGAAAATAGACCCTTTTTGGGAAGGAAATGATTCATTTCAATGATAATACAATCCCAAGAGGGTTGGAAAACCTTGAGTCTATTTTTGACGGTGTTGATAAAGATCGAACAAATCTAGCCACACTCTGTTGGAAACATAATTACTGAGAGGGAGGTGAATCAGTCCTTTAAAATTTTTACTTAAGTTATATTAACTTGTATACATCATTAAACTAATCCATTCAAAATTAATTAACCAATGTGAGCTCATTAAGTATGAAACAACCATCCACAAGAACAAGAAATAAGAGAGAACACATGAACACCATATTTTAAGTGGGAAACCCTCGTGGGGAAGAAAACCCATTGTACCTCTACATGTATTACTCAAAACAAAGGAATATTGTTAATATTACACATCAAAATATATTTATTTAGTGATGCACTAACCCCACAAGGAGCACTAACCCCTAGTTTATTAGAGCACCATCCCTACAAGGAGCACCAACTCCTAGTTTAGTAGAACACCAACCCTACAAGGAGGCACCAACCACCTAGATGAATTAGCACCAAATTAAGACATATTAAATGAACTCCATATTTTAAATTTTTCTCACACATCCGATGATGAATCTATGAAGGTCACTCTCCTCTCTATCTTACTCAAATAATCTCTCTAGCCTCCATGCCCAAAACCTCTTCCTTCAAGATGATTTCCACACTGCACTAGCTCACAAAAATTGATAGCTCTATAAAATTTTCACCACATCATTTCCATCTCAAAAATTCACAAGGAATTTTATCACCTTCCTTAAATATCCCTTTGGGTTGCACTTTTCCTCCTCTTTCTTAACTAGCTCAAATGAGCCTTCTAACTTGCTTTTATACCTATCTTATGAACTTAAAACACACGTGTCTGAAATGATATAGAAAAATACGTCCCCATATCATAAGAAAATCATATAAAAATCACATCAAGGACCATGTAGGCTGCCACCATTGCCTAGATCCTTCTAGGCCTCCATTAGGATTCAACACACCCTAAAACATCAAATCAAGAAACTTGCCACTAAGGGAATGTTATAGACTAAAAAAATTCACCAAGGCATGGAAAAAACTTATACATGTTGTATAAGCCTTACAAAAATCCAAAATCCATGAATTAACCAGAAACCATCATTTCTCACCATGAAGCCTCACAAGAGCATTCACAACTAAGCCCCCAAAATAAGTCTTCAAGGAATTAGCCTCAACTTCCTCAATTATAAAAAAATCAAGTATGATATACCATTGGAAATATATTTATCTCAGAACATCATAAAACTAAAAACAAGCCATAAAACCAACTATAACACCTCCAATACTACTTTGTACATAAGATCAGTCCAAACTGCCCAAAAGCGCTTAAAAGCCGAGTCCTTAAAAATAGGGCACACTTGATCATCTAAAGACTTAACCATTATCTTGTTAGGAATAAATATTTGTTAGTACTCACATTTTAATTATGTGTGTGATGAACTTCAATGAAACTTGTATTTGTAATGGTTAGGATAATATAATTACATGTTTGTAATAATGTGAGAATATCAAGTTGAGTTGTTAATACAAATCAACGTAGATATCCTTGGAAGGTTTGAAATATTTGTGGAGAGAGAATAATGGAGATTGAGTGAGAGATGCATGGATAATATTGTGAGATAGTGGATTGATGTTGAATTCTTCTTTATAGGAGCATATCCCACCATTTATGTGTGGATACTCTTGTAATGTAATCAATCCCTTATGAATAAGATTTGAAGCTTATTATTATTATTGTGTTAATTGGTGTGCTTTGTTTATCAAATAAAACAAGAATTAACAGATCTAAAATTATCATGGACATGAATTAAAACTTCCATTCTTCCATAAATGCTAAATTAATCATTAGGTTCAATGGATAACTTTGCCACAAACTGAAATTTTCCAAAAACAAGCATTTTAAGTGGGGCCCACATACTGTCACAACCTCTAAATCACATCAACATAAATATGGAAGAGTCCTCTTCAACCTCCAATCATCACATTTGTAAAAGGAATCAATTTTTGATCACCACAAGCATTTTCTCCCAATTTTCTATACACCTAGGGTTTCAAGAGGGTTAAAACATTATTGATCTTCTTAACGATTATTCATAAAAACTCGACGTTAAAAAAACTCATCATTATTATAAAATATTCATAACTAACATATTTAAATCTACCCATTATCTTATGTCCCCATGTAAATCATACACTCCCCAATGAGCATTTGAAAGTCAACTTTTAGCTCAAATTCTCACCTTTAAAAACCACGGTTTTAGTTAAAACTCAATATTTTACAAAATCTTCCAAAAAGAACATGAAACTTGGATAAAACTATCATGTCAACCAGAAAAACACTATACAATGATCACATTTTCTCATCTATTCTGATAAGTACTCATGCCACCACACCATGATCAACTTTCTCAAGGGTTAGGTCTAGGAACAAGCCTAAAAACTCGAGTCTAACACTTGTACCTACACTCTCATACACTTGTGAGTGTCCTAACACATCATATTCATACTCCCCATGCTTTCACAATACATACATAGCTGCTAAAATATTCACTTAACCATATCATTCTTCATACTATTCTTTAGGCCTCATAAACACGCACCTAAAACATGCTCGTTTCACCAAATCTGTTCAAAATTCCATGCAACACCATGCAATCTCAATAAGACAAGCAACCTACATACTCCATAAACCTTTTAACATCAATGCAATTCAATGAAAACAATGAAAACACCATAGTTTTACATTAATGACAACACATGGCATACAATTTGACCCTTTATTATTGATGGAAAAACACACAAAAAATAAAATTCTCCCCCTAAGGAATACATGCCATCAGATCATTCTCCCCGTTTTAAAATTAATTACAAAACAATACATACCTATAAAAACATATTTTAACAAAACTCTTGGTTAGAAATGTCAACCAAACATGAAAACATCCATTCTTCATCTCAATCTGACTCTTTGAGAAAATTTTCTCCCCTTTGGTACATGCATGACTTCAACAACTAACTCGAACCTTATTTATGAACCACATGACATATATTAATAGATAAATGAAAAATTAGACTCATACCTTCCTTATGGATCTCAAACCACAACCATATGTCTCCCCCTTACTTCTAGGCACCTCAAGGTCATCATGAATGACAACACAAATTTTATAATAGTTGCTCATAAAAATAACTTACTTTTTAATGACACCTTGAACTCATTAGATGAAAAACTATACCTTCATCTTATTTTCACAACTCATAATTTAGAGCTCGACTTAAACATAGTTCACTCTTCACCATGACTCCCCCTGAAACCAAATCCAAGAAATCAACACATCTCATGATAGTCCTACTATCGGCTCCTGCTATCCTAAAGCACACCTTCTTAAAAATGAACTAAAAAGCTACTTGGCATAGCTCTCCTTGATTTCAAGATACCAATTATAAAAACCTCACTTTATAGAATTTCAAAATAGACTACTAGACACCAATCAAACCTTCAAATCGAGCAACAAAACTTCACTTTTGACCTTAAACCAACATAATGAGCCAAAAGAACTTACACAAATCCCCTTGTCTCTGGATACCTCTAATGAGGCATGCTAAAAACCAAGAAAGTTACCTTCATCTAATACAAATTAATAGAGGACACACACCTTTACCTTTGATGCCACCGATATTAGTCTTCTTAAAACAATGATAGAGGACTCCATTTCTATCGTAATAACTTTAGCAATTACTCAACCTCAGACCTATGAATAAATAACATGAAATTAAGCCACACACATACTTTGAATCATGATAAAAGAGAGGAAAAAATTCCCCTGAAACCATACTCTTACCTTTGGAAGACCATCAAATCTCCCCCTTAATGAGCTAAGAAACATCACAATAACTTACATGATAGACTACCTTATTCATGAGCCATATAAAGGACATCAAACCTTCTTGATAAAATCAACAACCACACAAACTTTGTAATATTCTCTTCAACTCTATCTTCATGCTTCTCAATCCTGTCTAGACTATCCTTAGGTCTTCTCACAACTAATTCTTAGGATCATTATAAAAATCAAACCTAATCACCTGTTACTCTGCCACCAAGAAACCATCTTCTTTATAAACACACACACTTCTTCTTGAAGCCTTAAAACTGACTTTACTTAACTAAGAACAAAGAAAATCATACGTTGGAATCCTTCAATATGATTGTAATAGCTTTACAACTAACCTCCTCAAAGCGGTCTTGAGTATTCATGGATTTGCAAACCTACATTTCATTCACTTGATACCCTACTTTCTAGACCTAAAGAACAACATTTGCAGACCTATGGACAATCTCACTCAACTATGCTACATCAATAACACTTGAAAACACATCCTATTGGACTTAGTGAGGCTCACCAAACCATATTGAATCAAATGAAGCTTTATAAATGTATTCCAAACCTATTTCTTAGATATTAGGACATTTAACTCTTGCATACTTTCTTCAAAGAAAAATAGTGTAAAATTCTTTAACACAAATTCATAACACTTATGGAACATATCAATATATTTTGTGACATTTCTCAGAATACCTTCATATTCATGGTTGAGGCATAACTATTAATATTTAAGAGCACATATTCTAACCTACTTCCCAAGACTTATACTCAATATTTGAATATTTATTGACTACTCTTCCAAACTTTTTAAAATGATGCTCCATATTGATAGGACACTTAGATATACTTTGAGCACATAGAACATCTATTAATAATTTATAGGATTCTCCAACATTCCTTAAAGTACAAATTTGGCTTGTAACATAAGTTAAGTCAACATATAGCTCAAATGATATTTTGAATCCTCGTTGTTTCCATTCATGGAATTATCATTACTTTCCTTGTGACTCAATAAACAATGTTATGCCTCTTGTAGATCCATCTAGATCTTCTTGACTAAACTTGGCCTCCATAGTCATCTTGCTTATTATTCCCTCTCGACTAAAACATATTTCAATATGGAATGTACATAAACCTTTGAAATAAATTCCTTGAGGCTACACATACACAAGCATCCCAAATGCATCTTAAAACCAACACACATATTTTAAAGAATATTTAGGATTTAAGGTCTGTTGTCCTCTCAATTTTCCCCACCCTTTCAAATCTAATTTCGTGAAAATTGGAGCCCTGCCATAGAAGAAATTCATGTTTTAAACTCCTTAGATGCTTGTTTTCATTTCCCACGATGTTTTTAATCAAAATTTCCTCAGTTTTCTACCGTTAAAACGTTTTACCTATTTTCAATGGATGGGAAATGATTTTAGTTCCTCTTTTATGAGCTTGGAATGTGTGGGACCTTGCATCTTTTATTTTTAACCTTTTGGAGAGAAAGAATTTCTTCATCGAGAGAAAAATGGTGTTTTCCTGTTTCCTACAACTTCCTATGTTCTTTTCCCCATCAAATTCTTTCTCAGAAAGGTGAAGCTATGCGTTTGTTTCCCATTGGATGTGGCTAGGCAGGTTTCTTTTTAAACTTATCAATTTTGGTGATTTTGGAAAAATTGTCAAATTTGCCCTGCATCCCCATTGGTCCTTGATTGGTGGAGCATTTTTGGTAGAAGTTTGGGTCGTTGGATCCACTTTATTCTCTTAGGCATTACGACGAAAGGAGAAAAGTTCTAAAATCACCTATAGCCCCGCTCATGTGAAAGGATAAAATCTGGGTTGAAGCCCACAAACAAATCGAGAGAGGGACACGTAGAAATGTTGAAAAGTCAATGGTGGGGGCATAGACTTTTGGGGAAAATTTAGAATTTTTCCCCTTTTCAAAATAGATAAAAAGTGAAGCACATCCCCACAACCAATCAGGTGATTTCATGTCTTTGAAGAGTCAGAAAGGGACATGTGGCAGTTTTTTAGTTCATAGGTGCTTTGGCGGACCGGCGGAGGACTTTAGGAATTTTAGCCTTGTTTCCATAAAGGGTGAAAAGTTCTAAAATGGCCCGCGGCCCCGCCCAAGTGAAAGGATAAATTTCTAAGTTGAGGCCCACAGAAAATCAGAAAGGGACATGTGTTTACGTTGAAAAGTCAACGGTGGAGGCATGGACTTCGGGGAAAGTTGGAATTTTTCCCCTTTTCAAAAGTGGATAAAATATAAAACTGAAGCGCTTCCCAACCAGTCACATGATGCCATGTGTTGAAGAATGAAATCAGAATAGTGGGCCCATAGAGGAAATTGAGAATTTGAGCCTTTTTCACCAAAAGGTTAAAATGTTGCAACTTGAGCCACAACCCCTTTTCCAATCAAGATGTACCACGCGTCCAGGTTGAAAAGCCAAAGTAGTTCGGTGGAGGTTTTTGAGAATTTAAGATTTTTGTTAGAAAGAGTTTAAATGGCAGATTTGAAACGCATTTCCTTAGCCACTCAAATGGTGTCACGTGTCCGACGTTTGGTAGAACTACAGGGGGGGGGAAGTAAATTGAGAAATCACACTTTTTCTCCCAAATGTCAGGAAATGTAGATTTCTCCCAGGGTCATCATTGCTTGGATCTTGCCACGTGTAGGGTCCAAATTTGAAGGTAAAAGGGGGAAAAGATAGCCAAATGCACTCATCTGGTTTTTAACGCCATTAACGAACCAGAGCTCTACAAAACACAAAAATGGATCATTCTCCTTTCTTTTCTCTCTAATTCCTTGTCATTTCTTCATGAGATGTGTTTTGGATTGGTTTTGGAGCCAAATTGATAAGTTTAAAGAGATGTAAAGTTTGATTATTAGAAAGTAGAGTTTATCTGTCATACGTGATAAAAGGGGAGAAAACTTACCAGTAAGCACTTGAGTGCTATGAAAGTGGTTAAAAGGTGGAAATGGTAGGACCACATGAAGAAGAAAATCATGAGATGTCCCTGCTAAAATAATCATGCTCGAATTGACGAAATATTTACCTTTTTGAACCTCCAGTTTTCATGAGTGTGTTTGTTTCATGTCACTTTCCAAAAGCATGTCTACAACAAACATTATCCCTTTCGGATATTCTTTTCTTGGGGAAAAAGTATGGATGTATACAAATTGTTATAAATATATGGTTTGGCCATGGGAAAAGGGATTCTGGGTTTTTGGGAAAGTTGTAAATTCTAAAGTAATTCAATATAGAAGTTCTTTCTTTCTTTTCTTATTTTCCTCTGTTATATCTTTCTCTCTCCTTTCTCGATTCAATGGATCTTTTGTTTTGCATTCAATAGAAACTTTGTGTTCTAGTCTGTGTGAATATTTAGAACTTTGTGTCTGCATATTTGCGCCGGTGGTGAAGTAATTGATCCTTTTCTATATTTTCTTGGTTCAATGTAAGTAGGGAGATACTCTGCTATCTATATTTCCCCAAATCATTGTTGTTTTCTTCCTTCTACCATATCCATATTATTCTATTCCTTCTAATTGATAATATTTTAAGTATGAAAACATTCCAGTATATCAGGGTCCAAACATTGAGAGTTGTATATTTGTACATTTGTTTTTCCTGCTTTTAATAAGGGAACCTCTCTCATTAAAGAGGAGGGACTTGTTTTCCCCTGACTGTGTTTTCAACCCATGTTCCATTCTGAAACCCAATAGTTTTTGGCAACTCCATTGGGGAATTCATTATAAATGGATTCCATTTTTGAATAACAACTTTTTGATCATCTTTGATCTAGTGACTCCAAGATACACTCGGGGTAGAAGAACCCTTGGGGAAGAAGACCCTCATTTCCAACTTCTGGATCATCAAGGTTTCTCTCTCCCTTCATCAATAAAAATAGGAGGAATAAGATCTGCAAGCACTCCTCCTAATAGAGACAAAGCTTCTAGAAGTGACATCCCTCAAGATCAAATCAGTCCTAATTTACATGCTTTGATTCTTGTTGGTGTTTTAGTTTCTCTCCAAATAATATTTCCAAGGATGGTGGCTCCTCTTCCTTGGGGCCAAAGGGTTGGGCCTTTTGCTCTTCCCCAACCATTACATGAATTGCCTAGAGGAAATATAAATAATTTCCCTAAATTCAGAGGTGATGGGAAGGTTCATCCAGATGAACATATTGTGGCATTCATTTTTGCTTGTGGTTTTCTCAAAGTTGAACATGAAGATATCTCTGTTAGAATTTTTGTGGAGACATTGTAAGATAATGCTACTGATTGGTTTTATCATCTCCCTGCTGGATCCATCACTAATTGGAACACCATGACGACCTAGTTTGAGTAGCATTTCAAACATGCTAAGGATGTACATGCCCTCTTGGCCTAGATTTATCAAATCAAGAAAGAGTCACATGAGCCCATGAGGGAATTTGTGGCCAAATTCAACAGGATGGTTAACAAGATCCCACAAAACACACACCTTGTGGATCAGATTTAGAAATGTTTCTTCCTTAATGCCCAATTTCTGAAGTGATCTATGCACTTAGGAGAGCCAATCTTGCCACCTTAGATGCTAATCAGAGATTTTCTGTTAGTGTTGAAGATGATCTGATCATGTCTGGAAAGCTAAGGAGAGATTCATCCAAATCCAAAGCATCTCCTTCTTCCACATCTTATCCTGGAGCTAGTGTAGATCAATTGGTATAGAAACTTGCTAATGATCTTATTTCCCTCAAGAAGTAGTTTTCCCAGCATGCTCCTTATCAGGATGTTCCTAGGAAGAAATTTCAGCCTAGGAATCGGTTTCCCTTTACTCATACCAGACTAGCAATTGAAGGCCCTCCTATTAAAGTTGCAGTCAATGAAACATCTGAAGTCCTGGAGCTTGATGATGAGGAGGAGGATGAAACCTATGAAGAACATGAAGAAGAAGCTGATGAAGGATTATAATATTTTAGTGGATCTCATGTCCATTTTCTCACCATTGAAGGTATAGATGAAGAGGATGATTATGAAAAAGAGTTACTGAGAGATGAACAATGAATCATATGCTATTATGACTCATGAGCAAGCCAACAAGAAGGAGAAAGTGGCGTAGCTTGCTAAAAGATCTAAGGAACCTCCTAAGGTCATTCCGGTGATTTCAAAGAGAGGAGCTATTATTCCAGACTTCTTACACACCCAAGGTAGGTTATGTTGTTCCTTCCTCCTCTATTTCTACTCCTAAAAATTCTTGCCATTCAAATGATAGAGTTGATAATTCAAAAGTTTAATCTACTCCTATTAATGTTGCTCCATATACCTCTAGTTATTTTGACATTATTGACCATCTCAAAAAAACTAAGATCCAGATCTCATAAGCTGAATTCTACTAAACTCATCCCAAGGCCTTTGCTAAGATGATAGAATTTGTAAACTCCAAATCCAAGCCTTCATCCCCTAGTTCTAAAGGTCTCTTTCCAACTCCTTTTCCTTCATCTCAACCAAGGCTTGTGGCAGTAGTCACTTCATCTGATGGGAAGATCGAACCACTTTATGTCACTCTCCTCATAGCTGGCCACAAACTCAGCAATTGTGTTATTGATTCTGGTACTTTAGACAATGTGATGCCTGCTAAGGTAGCTCATGCCCTAGGCTTAACCCTAACCCATGATTTTGGTTCATGTTACTCAATGGAAAGTAGAGAAGTTCCATTGGTTGGAAGAATAAAGGATGCACAAGTAGCCTTTGTTGCTTTACCAGAGAAGAGATTTTTAGCCACCATTTTGGTAGCTGATATTCCCCCTTCCTATGGCATGTTGCTGTTGAGTATAATTTTTTACAAAAATGTTGGAGGAGAAATCATGATGGATTGGTCACATGCTCTTATTCTAGTGAATGGGAAAATGAAGAAGCTACTTCTGAGAAACAAACTAAATATATCATGCAAAAAATAGATGACCCAAAGGCACAAATACTTTATGTAGACATTGGTCATGGTAACTACATGATCATGTCACAAGATGAGGCTAACCATCCTAAGGAAGTGTTTCTTGATCCTAATGGAATTTGGATTTTGGAATTTGATGGAAGCTACTCCTCAGCTGGTTCTAGAGTTGGTGTGGTGCTTATTTCTCCTGAAGGGAAAATTCATCCTTTCTCTTTCAAGCTCCAATTCGAAAACACAAATAATACAGCTGAGTATGAGGCTCTCATCCTCGGTTTAAGCATGGAAAAAGAGATGGGGATCAAGAATCTCCTTGCTCGTGGAGATGTAGAGCTGATTGTAAAATAGGTTAGAGATATCTTTCAAGTGAAGAATAGAAGGTTAAAGCATTACAGAACCTAGTTTGGGATTCCATTGAGTTCCTTGATGCCTTTTCAATTGAAGACATACCAAGGGAAAGGAACACTAGAGCTAATTACTTGGATGTCTCGGGGTCTCTACTAATCCCTCATCCAGATTTCTCCCAAGATAAATTCACCATTGAGATGATTCATAGGCCTAGTGTGCCTGACAATGAAAACAACTGGCAGGTATTTAATGATGATCAACACTTGATTTCCTTCCTTGAACTCAAAGATAATTTTGACCAGCTGTACTTTGAAGGAAGTGGAAATATTCCTAGAGAGTGTGTGCCCCAAATGAAGAAGATAACAAAGAAGAAATGGATCATGATGGCTACATAAAACTAAAAGGTAATAAGATACCTAAAGGGCTGGTAAGTTTGGAAGAGTTATTTGATAAACATGATAGGTACATCAAGTCCAAAACTTCCAAAGGAGCTCAACAGTCTGCTGATTATGAAAAGATAAACATTGGGAGTCTTAACGAACCTATGCTGGTAAACATTGGAAAGTGCTGCACACAAGAGGAGAGGAAGAGAGCAACGAATTTGTTGAAAAGGTATGCTGATGTTCTTGCATATTCTTATGATGATCTCAAGGCTTTTCAACCAAAAGAGATGCAAAATTTCATTCCTCTAAATCCTGGGATCAAGCCCTTTCAGAAAAAGTGGAGGTAGTATAACCCTATGAATGCTGATACAATATTTCAAGAGATACAAAAGTTATTGAAGGCTAAGATCATTTTCCCCATTCACCATTCAAAGTGGATTGCTAATATTGTGCCTATCAGGAAGAAGAATGGTGAGATCCGGATTTGCGTTGATTTTAGGAATTTGAATCAAGCCTATTTGAAGGATAATTATCCTCTCCTTGTAATGGATCAAGTGTTGCAGGTTGTTACAGGTTCAGAAATGTTGTCCATGCTTGATGGATTCTCAAGATACAATCAAGTAGAAGTAAGTTCTGTAGATCAACATAAGACTTCCTTTACCACTCCTTGGGAACCTTTGTTTATAGGAGAATCCCTTTTGGCCTCATCAATGTTGGTGCTACCTTTTAGAGGGAAATGGACCGACCTTTGGAAGATCAAAGGGAAATGCATAGTTGTATATCTTGATGATCGATTGTGTTTTCAAAAACCATAGCTGATCATTTCCAACACCTTGAAACCTGTCCTCCAAAAGTGTAGAGAGCATGGCATCTTCGAATCCCAATAAATATGTCTTTTGTTTCACCGAGGAAAAATTATTGGGATACATTGTATCTAAGGAGGAATCAAGATTGATCTAGAAATATTCCATATGATTCAACATATCCCTCTCCCCACAAGCAAGAAGGGTGTGCACTCTTTCTTTGGAAAGATAAACTTCTTAAGAAGATTCACACCTGATTTTGCTGAACTTACTTTGTACATAGCTCACATGATGAAAGGGAAGTAGAATTTTGGTTGGTCCTCTGAAGGAAAGGTTGCATTTTAAGACATCAAGAGAGCTATAACAAAGACTCCAATCTTGACATGCCTTGATTATAAAAAATACTTCATTATTTATTGTTATGCCACTGAAAATAATCTAGCTACTGTGTTAACCCAAGAGAATGCTAAAGATCATGAACTCCCCATAGCATTCATGAGTTATATTTTTAAATCCCATGAGCTGAAGTACACCATGATGGAGAAACATGATTTTGCGGTGGTCACATCGTGAAGCGAGTTTCATTTTTACATCCTCAACTCTCATTCTATTTTGCTTTTGCCTAATACAACTATTAAATCCATTCTTACACAAAGACGAATTATGAACCAAGAGAAGTAATTGGGTAGCCAAAGTTCGGGATCATGATCTTGACATCAAACCCACCAAGCTAGTTTGAGGAAAGGGCTTATGTGAACTTACTATTGAAGGAACTTGATATCCTTGTTGTTCTTTTCCTCGGTTCAAACGAGGCATATATGGAAGGTTTTGAAATGTGTTGACAAAGAGAAAAAATAAAATTGTTCTCATATTTTCATGACCGAGGCTTGTGGAGGTCATTTCTCTTTCTATCACATGACCCACAAAATCCTTTGTGTTGGATATTATTGGCCTACCTTGTTCAAAGATGCATCAAATTGGGTAGGAAAGTGTGAAGCATGTCAAACCTTTGTTGGAAGACCCAAATTAGATGCTTTACCTCTCAAAATAGTAGTTATTAAGGAACCTTTTCAAAAATGGGGTTTGGACTTCATTGGGACACTCAATCCACCTTCAAGTGTAGGGCATACTCATGTTTTGAATGCCATTGATTATTTCACCAAGTGGGTGGAAGCCATTCGATTAAAAGTATAACCACGAAGTAGTATGCAAATTCATCAAGGAGCGCATCTTAATAAGCTTTTGGATACCAAACAAGATCACACGATAATTCTTCAAATTTTTTCTTCTGCTAAGATGATAGATTTATGCTATGGTTATGGCATTTCCCTTGCTCATTCTTTAGATTACTATCCCTAAGGGAATGGGCAAGCAAAATCAACTAACAAGAACTTGGTCACCATTGTTCGGAAGCTTGTTAATGAATCTCAGAGGAATTGGCATAAGAAACTATATGATGCTTTATGGGTAGATAGGATTACACCTAAAAGAGCCATTGGAATGTATCCTTTTCAAGTGGTATATGGAGTTGAAGCTCAGCTACCAGTAACATTAGAACTGCCAGCCTTGCATTTGATGAAGGCCATTGAGGATGCCAACTTTACCAATTCATTGGACAAAAGAATTATGTACCTCCAGAAGTTGAATGAAGACAAATTGTAAGTGGTTGACAGAATATTAGCTCATCAACTCAAGGTAAAAGCTCTGTTTGACAAAAAGGATAAACCCAAAACTTTTCAAGTGGGAGACAATGTTCTTCTTTAGGACAAAAGGCATGAACCTCAAGGAAGCCATGGTAAATTTGATTCCCTTTGGCTTGGTCCTTTTAAAATCAGACATTTTTTTGGTGAGAACTCTTTTTACCTGGATTACATGGATGGTTCTCCTCTCCCACTTCCTTATAGTGGGAAATTTTTGAAGTTGTTCAAAACCTAGGAGTTTTAGCGGTCCCTCTATACATTTTGTATAGCATTTTTCTTTCCTTGTTTTTGTTTTGGTTGGTTTCCTTTCTATGTTGGTATTGCTTCTTTTTACTCTGTTTCCCATTGGCTAAGACACTAATTTGATCTGATTACCCATAATTCTCTAAGGTTCTTGATTTTTCCTCTTTCCTCTACCAAATCATCCCCAAAAGGAGCTAGTTATTGTCCTCTCAATTTTCCCCACCCTTTCGAATCTAATTTCATGAAAATTGGAGCCCTGCCATAGAAGAAATTCATGTTTTAAACTCCTCAGATGCTCATTTTCATTTCCCATGATGTTTTTAATCAAAATTTCCTCAATTTGTTTTGTTAATTTTTTTACCTATTATCAATGGATCGGAAATTCTTTTAGTTCCTCTTTTAGATCTTGGAATGCATGGGACCTTGCATCTTTCATTTTTAACCTTTTACAAAGAAAGAACTTATTCATTAGGAGTAAAATGTCATTTTCCCGTTTCCTACAACTTCTTATGTTCTTTTCCCCATCAAATTATTTCTCAGAAAGGTGAAGCTACGTATTTGTTTCCCATTTGATACTATCAGACGGGTTTCTTTTTGAACTTATCACTTTTGGTGATTTTGGAAAAATTGTCGATTTTCCTTGTATCCCCACTTGGTCCCTAATTGGGTGGAGCATTTTTAGCAGAAGTTAGGCTCGGCGGATCCAACTTATTCTCTCAAGTATTATGATGAAAGGAGAAAAGTTCTAAAATGACCCGTAGCCCCACTCATGCGAAAGGATAAAATCTAGGTTGAAGCCCGCAACAAATTAGAGAGGGACATGTATCCATGTTGAAAAGTCAATAGTGGGGGCATAGACTTTCGGGGGAAAAGTTAGAATTTTTCCCCTTTTCAAAATAGATAAAAAGTGAAGCACATCCCGCAACCAATAAGGTGATTTCATGTGCCAAAGAGTCAGAAAGGGACACGTGGCAGTTTTTTAGTTCATAGGCACTTTGACAAATCATGGCGGGGGACTAGGTATTTTAGCCTTGTTTCCATAAAGGGTGAAAAGTTCTAAAATGGCCCATGGCCCCGCCCAAGTGAAAGGATAAATTTCTAAGTGAGGCACATGGCAAATAGGAAAGGGACATGTGTTTATGTTGAAAAGCCATCGGTGGAGGCATGGAATTCGGGGAAAGTTGGAATTTTCCCCTTTTCAAAAGTGGATAAAATATAAAACTGAAGTGCATTCCCATAACCAGTCACATGATGCCATGTGTTGAAGAATGAAATCGGAATAGCGGGCCCGTAGAGGAAATTGAGAATTTGAGCCTTTTTCACCAAAAGGTTAAAATGTTGTAAATTGAGCCATGACCCCTTTTCCAATCAAGGTGTGCCATGCATCCACATTGAAAAGTCAAAGCGGTCCAGTGGAGGTTTTTGAGAATTTGAGCTTTTTGTTAAAAATAGTTTAAATGGTATATTTGAACCGCATTTCCTCAACCACTCATATGGCACCAAATGTTCGGCCTTTGGCAGAGTTGGAGGGGGAGAAAATTGAGAAATCACACTTTTTCTCCCAAATGTCAAGAAATGTAGATTTCTCCCAGGGCTGTCATTTCTTGGATCTTGCCACGTGTAGGGTCCAAATTTGAAGGTAAAAGGGGAAAAGATAGCTAGATGCACTCATCTAGTTTTTAACACCATTAACGAACCAGAGCTCTGCAAAACAAAAAAATGGATCATTCTCCTTTATTTTCTCTTTGATTCCTTGTCGTTTCTTCATGAGATGTGTTTTGGATTGGTTTTGGAGCCAAATTGATAAGTTTAAAGAGATGTAAAGTTTGATTATCAGAAAGCGAGTTTATCTATCATACGCAATAAAAAGGGGAGAAAACTTACCAGTAAGCACTTGAGTGCTATGAAAGTGGTTAAAAGGTGGAAATGGTAGGACCACATGAAGAATAAAATCATGAGATTTCCCTGCTAAAATAATCATGCTCGAACTGACAAAATATTCACCTTTTTAAACCTCCAGTTTTCATGAGTGCATTTGTTTCATGTCACTTTCCAAAAGTGGATCTGCAACAAACATTATCCCTTTCGAATATTCTTTTCTTGGGGAAAAAGTATGGATTTATACGAGTTGTTATAAATATATGGTTTGGTGATAGGAAAAAGGGATTCTAATTTTTAGGAAGGTTGTAAATTTGAAGTAATTCAATACAGAAGTTCTTTCTTTCTTTTCTTATTTTCCTCTGTTATATCTTTCTCTCTCCTTGCTTGATTCAATGGATCTTTTGTTTTGCATTCAATAGAAACTTTGTGTTCTGGTCTATGTGAATATTTAGAACTTTGTGTCTATAGATTTGCATCGGTGGTGAAGTAATTGATCCTTTTCTATATTTTCTTGGTTCAATGTAAGTAGGGAGATACTCTACTATCTATATTTCCCCAAAGCATTGTTGTTTTCTTCCTTCTCCCATCTCCATATTCTTCTATTCCTTCTAATTGATAATCTTTTAAGTATGAAAACATTCTAGTATATCAGGGTCCAAACATTGAGAGTTGTATATCTGTACATTTGTTTTTCTTGCTTTCAATAAGGGAACCTCTCCCATTAAAGAGGAGGGACTTGTTGTCCCCTGACTGTGGTTTCAACCCATGTTCCATTCTTGAAACCCAACAAGGTCACACTAGCATCACTCCTATATTTTAGTTAAGCACATGTTAAACTCTCAAGCTTCATAATGACATCATGATAGTCCATTCAAAAATCTTCCATGAGTAGGATGGGACAAACCAGATCTCATAGATTAGATTTATTCTTAACATACATCTCACATCTATATTGATTCTTTTAATATGATTCCAACCTGTTATTCCTCCATGATACAACTAAATGTAGACTAAACAAAAGAAAATTATAAAGCTTACGTTAATCTTATTTATTTATCATCTAGCCAACTTATAGGTCTTTAAGATACAACTCTCTTCCAATTATTTTTGTAGATCTTCATTCACTTATTTGATGTTCATATAATGTCCATACCTTTATGAAAATGCATTGGAGAAACAATAAAAACCTAATTCTTCATGAGTGATGTCCTTAGAAGAAACACAAACTATTATTGGGCCTCTAACGACTAACCTTTTCCCCGATATACTTGACACAAATCTCTAACCATCTTTAGATCAAACCTCCTTTAATCCTCATGGAATAATTTAGTCCTTACTACATTTTAGGATTAAATATGCATAATGTACTTCTATATCCTATCAAACAGTCCTTCAAGACTCTAAACACTATGACATAACCTCATGAGAAATATTTGGGAAAATCAAGACATAAGCATACCTCAACCTCCCTCTTTTTCTTATCATGAATGAATAATGTCTTCATGAATCCTAATGGATCCACCCCATGCTTCTTAGGGAACTAAAATAACAAAAATCAGTGTATTCACAAGTCTCCATTTCCTTCTCTTCCAACTTGCATCGAGTCCTTAATATCCTCTTGCTCTTCTTTGGCACATTAAACATGACATCCACCTTATCTATATTCTCCTATGTATTTTTGGTGTATTAGGCTTGATGACCACACATTTTTATTTCACTCCAACTTAAATATGACTCTCATTTACCTTTAACTTATGCTTAATCATAGCAAACATACCTTCTTTTCTTGAATGTAGATCAGATTTGGGCTTGTCCATATTTGGTTCGTCCTTCTTGGTTGGATTAGACTCCTTGTAATAATCTACGACCTTTGGTTTCCAAACTTCCTTGACTTTGGGAGAAACACACTTCTTGTCTTATCTTGTAACAACACATGATTGATGACAATTCCTTGCAACGTGACCTTCTTGGTGACAAATATGATAAATAACATGATATATACCTACAGGCTAAAGAATATTATTTCTTCCATTGCTACATAAATTTTTATTCTTAAAACACATCATACGATCCCTTTCTCTATGACCATACTCATTACAAGAAAAATAATAACCATGAAAACTTGCACACCTCATAACATTTGGTTGTCTAATTGATTTAGACCTTGAATTTCTCTTAGAATTGACCTTGCTCTTAATTGTTGACCAAATTTACTCGTTATTGTTTGATTAGTGAAATAATAATAAACAAAATAAGTAACTCCAAATGAGATGGTTTAAGGTACGTCTAGATGAGATGACGATGAATGCTGGTGCAAAAGAGAGATCTTCCTCATAGTGAGTTAGAGGACTTGCAAAATAAAGAGAACTCAATAGAAAAAAATTAGTAGATTAGATGGTGGATTACCCGACAATGTCAATCCCAAGAAGTGAAAATTTCACTACGATTGATGTCAAGAATTTTTTTGATAATAGATAAATAAAGTAATGATGTTTCTGATATGATGTAGTAGAATTTGAGATAAAGAAAAAATATGAAATGAAAAAAATAAAGAAAAATCCATATATGATCTAAGTGTAAACTAAATCAAACCCGGGTAGGTTGATGGTTACCAAATATTCATGAGACCAATTGATGGTGATTGGGTTAGTGAGGAAGAAAATTTAGAAAAATAGACATAAAAGAATTCTTGAAGCTTGACCTAGAGATGATTTGAACGGGGATGATGTTCGATTATTGTGAGAAGATTGGATCTTATGAGAGCATAAAAGATGCAAGAAAATTAATGAAAGATGAGAACTTCACGATAGGTTCAACAACGACTAGTCCTAATTAACAATGACTAGATCCGATAAAGTTGGGATTTGAAGTTGGAAGTGTGCATAATGGAAATATTAGAGGATATGGAAGGTTGTGGGATCAAAAAGTGGGTTCTCGAAAACTTGAATGACAGAAAGAAAAAAATGAGAATTGGGTTAACAACAACTAGGTAGGGTCAAAAATGACTAGGAGTGATCTAGGGTTTGATGGAAAAATATGGGTAAGAACAATGATCTGCATATGGAAATGAAGATAATAAAATGCAGAGATAATGATCCATGATTATTTTGAACCTACAAAAAGTTGATAAAGAAGAGTGATGTAATGAAAATGGTAGATCCGAGAATACAAGAAAGAAAAAGGACTCAAAATATCCAAGTGTGAATAAAAATATCTCTAAGTGGCTCTAATATGGTGGTAAAAGCTGTAAGGAAGAGCAAAAATGAGGGTAAGATCATAAGAAAGCTCAAAGTCTCCAAAGTTACATCCTGGGAAAAGGAGGGGTATGGGAATACTTATAGGTCGACAATGACCTAGATGGATCACCAAAGTGACTATGGAAAACCCTTGATTAGGGTGGTGGGATGATGTTCAAATTGAGTTAAAATGGGCCTTAAGAGGAAACATTAGGGTTTCAGGTGATAATGATAGGATAAGATGCCTAGGAAGGATAAAAGGGTGGGCAAAAGATGGGAAACATTAAATAAAGGAAAAGAGGAGAAAAAATTATTAAATGAGAACCTAGGGAAGAAAATGGAGCATTTAGGGAGAATAAATAGATTAGATGAATATTTAGGATTAATTAAGGATGATTAGGGATGTTTAGGGAAGATGAATTAAGGATATAACTATGATGGAATTAAGGTGGGAAATAACAAGTAAAAGGATAAATTGAATTTAGGAGGGAAACGGGGATTTGAATGGGAAGAGAGGTAGGTATGTAGGAAATGATGACGATGGAGAGTGGACATAGGATGAGGGGCAAGGGATACCAAAAATTGGTGTCTACATTTTCCCCTTTTTGTCGAGTGGTTTACGTTGGGAAATCCATGAGAAAAAAAAAGAAGAGATAGAATATTATGATGGTTTAGGTGCTCCCCCTCAAATAGAATTTTGACCAAATTTCCTCATTCCTTTTTTAGATTAGTGAAATAATAATAAATAAAATAAGTAACTCTAACATGAGATGGTTTAAGGTACCTCTAGATGAGATGACGTTGAATGCAGGTGCAAAAGAGGGATCCTCCTCACAATGAGTTAGATGACCTGCACAAAAAAGAGAATTAAACAAAAAAGGATTAGTAGATTGGATGGTGGGATACTGTTAGGATAAATTTTATTATCCTATTATTAATTATGCATAGTAGGATTATTTAATTAATTTTATTAATTAAATAATAATTGGTTATACTGTTGTATGGTTAATCAACCATATTTGTCTGTTTGCACATTGTTATATTGTTATAAACAATATATTTGTCTTTATGTAAGTTTGCTTCCCGGATGCTATTGGAAGCTTGTGAATTCTGGTTTTTGGTTGCACCTATGCAACTCATTCTTCTGGATGTATATGGCTGTGCAATATCTATAAATATTGCAGCCTATTCAATGTATTGTTTACTGATTGAGATTAATAAAATCTACACAGGCTTCCGTCCCTGTTTCTCAATCAACATTTGGTACCAGAGCGAAATTCTGGCCCTGTGAAGGTGTGGAAGAGAGAGCAGCAGAGAGAGAGGAGATTGGAGATGTGTTTGCAGCATTTGAGAGCCTGTGCAGCCTCGTGCAAACTCCCAGCCCCATCCCTGCCTCCCCCACATCCGCCTGTTCCTTCCAGGTACTTGGAAGGCAAATTTTTTTTGCACTGGTGCACTCAGCACCAGGCAAAAATTGCTACAGGTATTGAATTTAAAAAATAAAAATAAAAAATTTCCCAATCAGGGTTTTGTTTTACTGTATTTGGAGGTTGTTTTGCTTGTCTGTATATGTACCTGCAGTGATCAAGCATCAAACAGAGCAAAGAAAAAAAAAAAAGAGAAGGAGGCGTTTTTCTTGATCCAGCAACCTGTACAAGGAGAAAAAAACATTTTTTTGAGAGCATATGCGCCCTTTGCTGTCCCATGCGCGGCCAGCATAAGAAAAAACGTTTTTGTGAGCACATTCAGTCAAAAAACGTGCCTAGGCAATACCAGGCGTGGAAAAAAGGAAAAAAACTCAGTCTAAGGCAAATATACAAAAAAAAAGATGCGCCCCAAGTAAAAAAACGCGCCCAGCAACAAAACACGCGGCCAGGCATTGAAAAAACGCGGCCAGGTGATTCAAAATGCGCCCAAAGGATTAAAAACGCAGTCCAGGCATTCAAAACGCAGCCCACGGAGAAAAATACATGCGTGCATAAAGGCGTCAAAGCAAAAACACGGCCGGGTGATTAAAAACGAGCCCAAACACAAAAAAACGCGGCCTGCACTTGCAAATCAATGCGTGGGAAGGAGAAAATGCGGCTGAGCAAAGAAATAAAGCCTCAGATCCATTTTTGGGCAAATAGAACCCTAAAAATGCCTCTTCACCAGCATGCGCCATGTGGCATTCATTTTCCAAGAGGTAAGTCCATTTATTTGTCAATAAATACAAATTGCTTCCTTCCATAGTCCAAGCGCCCCAAGTGGCCAAGTTGGTTAGTGCATGTGCCTTAGAAGTGAGAGGTTTGAGGATCAAATCCCACCAAAAACACTCAAAAACTCTCCTTTTGCATCTGGCGGATTTTTTGGCGGAACTGCTAAATTTAGCAGGCTTTTTTGAATTTAGTTACAACTAACTAAATTTAGCGGAGGAATCCCTAACTTAGGGTAAAATTTTTTTCTCCTATTTGGTCTGTTTTCTCATTCCAGACATTTTTTGCAAAAGGAGACCCACCTAAAAATTGCATTTTCAGCTATTTTTTTGCAATTTTTAGCATTTAGGGTTCAGGAGGTCACGGGACCCGAAACCGAATTTTTGCTGTCATTCAAATTGTATTGTATATTGTACTAATTTCGGAGTTGCCATAGTCATCGCAAAACTTTCAGAATCGCCGTAAGCGCGTAATTGTAATAAAAAAGTAAAATTGGTTTTATAACACTCACGAGATCCTAGATCTCATTCGCAGCGTTCGGTATATACAGTGCCTCTGGGAAGCGCTTACGGGTAAAGCCGTCGTGACTACTACTGCACTTAACACCTAATATAGCTGCAACAACATCGTCTGGGCATCGTCCCTATAAATCGATGGGGAGTAATAAGGTCACAGTGCACACACTATGAGCCATCCCATCCGTCTGTGAATGATTGCACGACATAAATCCGGACTGAGAAATTATCCGAGTATATAGCGAAGTTACGCACGCGTATGAGGATATTTCTTTGAGCCGGTGTCAATAATCACATGACCCCATCAGTACTGTCTTGGTACCACGTATCGAATTCTTTCACGTACGTTAACGCCTCTTTCACGTACCACCGGGTATATAGAAAGGGCGAGCTTCTTCCACGTACCGACGGGTATATCGGAAGGGCGCGTATATAGAAAGGTTCGGTATATCGGACTGACGGTATATAGATTGGGAGACCTTATACCTGGAGTGATAAGAGCCAAACCCTGTCAGTGATCTCTACAAAATGGGCACCAATGCCCCCAAATTTTTTCTTCCAGATTCACAATTGCTCAGAGGAAGCAACTATGCTGCTTGGAAGACAAATAAAAACACAACTTGAGTTTGAAGAAATCTGGCCTGTTGTGACTGGTACTCTAACCAGATCACCAATGAATCCAACACAACAACGACAATTTGATAGAGAAGATCAGAAAGCAAAACTCATCATTTTGTTTGGAGTATCCGACGATGTGCAAGTCCACATTCGAGATGCCACATCAGCAAAAGAAGCTTGGGATAAGCTGAGCACAATATATGAGGCCAAGAACAAGAATGTCATACTCAATTTGCAGATTCAGTTACATACGTTGAAATTCAAACAGAATGAGAAAATTGAAGCCTTCCTAAGAAGAGTTGTAGAGTTGAGGGCTTCACTTCTAGCCCTAGGAGAAGAGGTCAAAGATGAGTCTCTCGTTCCCATTGTTCTGAGAGCTCTCCCTTCTTCTTACCAAATTTTTGTCACAACTCTAAACTTGTCAGATACGACAATTAGTTTTGACAAGTTAGTAAACCTACTGCAACAAGAGGAAGCAATGTACAACAAGGATGATGAAGAGGAGTAGGCACTGTCTTCACATCAAAAATGGAAAGGAAAAGGTAAAGGTAAACCTAAATCCTATCAGAAGTCCCCACATCAAAATCAGTATCATGGGGACAATCAACAGAAGAAGCGATGTCCCATTTGCAAAAGAGGACATGACTTGCAAGAATGTTGGTTTAACACATATAAGAAAGGTTCATCAAGCAATGCTGGACCTCAACAACAACAAACTTACAAGGGACATTCAAACAATTATCATGGGCAGAAAAAGGGGAACTGGAAAAGAAGACCCCACCAGCAAGGTAATATTGCTGAGCAACAAGATCAGTCAGACAATGAAGACTTCTTGTTCACTACTCGATCAAGTGAACCATCCACGTCATCTAGTGACGTCTGGTATGTTGATTCAGGAGCCACTCGACACATGACCGGCCACAGACCGGTTTATTTCAATGAGGGACACGCCATCGAAAAATCATGTTTCGTTGGGAGATGATTCTTCATATACAGTTTAGGGGATTGGAAACATTTCTCTACCCCTTGGTTCACGCAAATGCAAACTATCAGATGTTCTATATGTCCCTGGGTTGACAAAGAATCTTCTTTCGGTCAGTCACCTCCTAGATCACAACCTGAAAATTGACTTTGATAGTCAATCCGGCAAGAAAATGTGTCTCGATTCGAGATAAAGTCAGAGGCTCGAAAATAATTGCAAAATTCTCCAATGTGGGACGAATGTTTCAACTTGATTTCATTCACAAAAATGATCAAGCACTCGTGGCTAAAAACTCCACCTCAGCTCAGTTGTGGCATCGGAGATTTGGTCATGTAAGTTTCAAATATCTCGACACACTTCATCGGTGTAATATGGTACATGGGATACCATCTCTTCGAAGGATACGAGACAAGTGTCCTCACTACTTAGCAATGAAACAACAAAGAGTTTCATTCCAAACAAGTACTTTTCGAGCTCATGGTAAACTTGACTGGTTCATACCGATCTGCATGCGGTCCAATATAGCCAAGTCATTCAGTGGTTCCAGATACTTCATGCTCGTGTTGACGACTATTCACGCAAAATGTGGATTTTCTGTCTTCGTAAGAAAAGTGAATCCTTTGAAACATTCAAAAAGTTCAAAGTGGCAGTTGAGAAAGAAACTGGTCGTCACATCAGAACTCTCCGCTCAGATCGAGGGGGGGAATTCACCAGTGATGAGTTCAGAGACTACCTACAAACTCACGGGATTCGTCGACAAATGCCTCCTCCACACACACCACAGCAAAATGGTGTTGTCGAGAGAAGAAATCATACTATCATGGAAATGGTGCGATGCATGATCGATGATTCCAAACTTGCAAAGACATTTTGGGCAGAAGTAGCAAAAACAGCAGTGTATTTGTTAAACAGAGCGCCCACAATTGCTCTTGATGGAATTACACCACAAGAAGCATGGTCAAAGAGGAAACCATCCATTGCACACCTTAGAGTATTCGGGTGCAAAGCCAAAGCATACACATACCCAAACAGTAGCGTAAAGAAATTGGACATGAAGTCACAAAATCTCATCTTCATTAGATACGGTGAAGAGACTCTTGGGTATGAGATCGATGGATCCTAAGACCGAAAAGTCTACACAAGCAGAGATGTTGAGTTTTTCAAGAAGAAGGAAGTAGAGACTCCTCCTCTGGACTCGCAAGATGTAGATTTTTCACCAGTTTTAAAAACTCAAGCAAATGTTCCCTCAGAAGATGAAAGTGATGATGGGGATGATGGTGTTGATCAGATAGAACCACAACCCATGGGAACATCTCAACGTATGCCTAAATGGTGTACAAGTACATTACGAGATGCAAGATTGGATGCTCCACCGGATACATCCACCCCTGGACCACAGACTTGCAGTAAAGCAAGAGAAGAAGTTAACTTTGCTTTGATGAGTAGAGTTATTGAAACAGACGAGCCATCTACAGTCCAGGAAGCCCTACAGTCAAAAGCTTGGAAAGATGCCATGGATTCTGAATATCAATCAGTGATGAAGAATAACACTTGGCAGCTTGTCGATCTTCCACTAGGGAAGAAACCCATTGGTTGTAGATGGATATTCAAAACTAAGTACAAAGCAGATGGGACAGTGGACAAGTGTAAAGAAAGACTTGTAGCAAAGGGGTACGCACAGAAAGAAGGCATTGACTATGAGGAGACATTTGCTCCCACAGCTAAGATCAAAACGATCAGGATGATCTTTGCTCTAGCTGCTCAGTTTGGTTGGAAAGTTCACCAGATGGACGTAAAAAGTGCCTTCCTGAATGGAGATTTGCAAGAAGAAGTCTACATGACTCAACCTGAGGGATATGTTGTACTTGGTCAAGAAGAAAAGGTATGCGCAGACTCGGGAAATCTCTCGTATGGCCTCAAACAGCACCCCGGGTATGGTACATCAAGATTGATGAGCATCTCATACAACATGGATTTGTCAGAAATCCATATGATCCTAATCTCTACCTCAAAAGCAAGGGGGAGATGGTGATTGTTGTTGTTTATGTCGATGATCTAGTCATCACCGGCGTTCAAATGAAGATGATTGATGAAACAAAGAAAGATCTTAAGCGATCATTCGACATGACAGATCTCGGGCTTATGCACTACTGTCTTGGACTAGAAGTATGGCAGAAAGAGAATCACATCTTTGTTTCTCAGATGAAATATACCAAGACAACACTCGAGAAGTTTAGGATGATGGATTGCACACCAATTGCTACACCTATGGAGAACAGATTACAGTTATCTCGTTCAGATCCATCTCCTGAGGTAAGTGCCACTCTCTATCGACAGCTGATTGGGAGTCTCATTTACCTGACCTACACTAGACTAGATATCAGCTTTGCAGTGAGCTATCTATCCAGGTTCATGCAGGAACCCAAAATTTGTCATTGGAAAGTAGCAAAGCACATTTTGAGATATCTCAAAGGATCAGTGGATCTTGGTCTAGAATACAAGAAGAATGAAAACTTCTTCTTGACTAGATATTCGGATTCAGATCATGCAGGTAACATTGATGATAGAAAATCCACTTGGATTTGTATTCTTTATGGGATCTGGACCAATATCATGGGGAAGTAAGAAACAACACTTTGTTTCTCGCTCTTCCACCGGCCGAGTATCGCTCGCAGAGAAGCGTCTATGAAGTGGTTTGGCTACGCCGCATCTTGGAAGGACTTGGAATACCACAGACAAACCGACTACCATGTATGTTGACAATGAAGGTGTTCTCAAACTTGTTCGCAATCCAGTTTTTCATGAGAGAACAAAGCACATTGAAGTTCAGGTTCATTTCATACGTGAACATGTGTTGAAGCACAACATCCGGCTTGATTTTGTCCAACAATTTGAACAACGAGCAGATATTTTCACAAAGTCACTTGCACATGACAAGTTCGAGTTGTTCGAAGAATTTCTCTCCTCATCTCTTCAGACAATGCACAATTAAGGGGGGGACTGTTAGGATAAATTTTATTATCCTATTATTAATTATGCATAGTAGGATTATTTAATTAATTTTATTAATTAAATAATAATTGGTTATACTGTTGTATGGTTAATCAACCATATTTGTCTGTTTGCACATTGTTATATTGTTATAAACAATATATTTGTCTTTATGTAATTTTGCTTCCCGGATGTTATTGGAAGCTTGTGAATTCTGGTTTTTGGTTGCACCTGTGCAACTCATTCTTCTGGATGTATATGGCTGTGCAATATCTATAAATATTGCAGCCTATTCAATGTATTGTTTACTGATTGAGATTAATAAAATCTACACAGGCTTCCGTCCCTGTTTCTCAATCAACAATACCTACAAACATTATTCTTAAGAAGTGAAAACTTCCTAATATGGATTTCAACCCACTTTTTGATAAAAGATAAATAAAGTAATGATGGGCCTAATATGATGCAGTAGAATCTAAGATAAAACAGAAAGATGAAATGCAACAAATAAAGAAAAATGAAAATATGATCTAAGTGTAAACCAAATAAAACCTAGGTGGCTTGATGGTGACCTAATACTTATGACCCCAATTGATGGTGACTGGGGTAGAGTAGGAATAAAATGTAGAAAATAAGACACGAAAGACTTCGAAGCTTGACTTAGAGCTGATCCGAACCTGGGGATGATCTTTGAGATGTTGTGAGAAGACTAGATCGATAAGAAAATAAATGATGGAAGAAAATTAATGAAATATGATAACTACTTGATAAGGTCAACTGGATCGATTAAATTTGGATCTAAAGCTGCAAGTGTGCGAGAATGGAAAGATAGGAGGATATGGAAGGACGTGGGATCGTAAAGTGGGTTATTGGAAAAATGAATGAAAAAAGCCAAAAAAATGAGAAGCGGGTCGAAGATGATTGGGTAGGATTGTTGGTGACTAGGAGTGATCTAGGAATTGATGGAAAAATATGGGTAAGAATGATGATCTGAGATAGAAATGAAGAGACAAGGTTCCGGGAAGATTGTTGAACCTATAAAAAGCTGATAAAGAAGAGTGATGGAATAGAAATGGTAGATCCAAGTACGCAAAATAGAAAAATGGCTCCAAATATCTAAGATTGAATCACAATATCTCCAAGGTATCTCTAAGATGGTGGTCACAACTACAAGGAAGATCAAGCAATGAGGGAAAGACCACAAGAAAGCTCAAAGTCTCCAAAGTTACATCTTGGGAAAAGGAGGGGTATGGGTGTACTTATAGGGTTGATGGAGACTTGGATAGGTCTTTGAATACTACAAAGTATACCATTGATATGGGTAGCAGGATGATGTCCAAATCGAGGTGAAATGAGCCTAAAGAGGGTAGATTAGGGTTTCAAGTGATAAGGACAAGGCTATGATGCCTAGGAAGGATAAAAGGGTAGGTGAAAGGTGAAAAAAATGAAATAAAGGAAAAGGGAAGATAAAATTATTAAATGAGGGCCTAGGGAGGATAAAAAGGAGCATTTAGGGAGAATAAATAGATTAGATGAAGATTTAGGATTAATTAAGGATGATTAGGGATTTTTAGGGAAGATGAATTAAGGATATAATTATGATGGGATTAAGGTGGGAGATAAAAAGTAAAAGGATAAATTGAAATTAGGAGGGAATGAGGAGGTTTTTAATGGGAAGAGAGGTATGTATCTAGGAAATGACAATAATGGGGAGTGAACATGAAATGAGGGAAAAGGGACACCAAAATTGGTGTCTACGGTCATAACACCCTCCTTTTGATCCTTAGGACTTGTATTGACACCTTCATAATTCTTCAACCTACTAGATGATTGCTCTAATTCTTCCTTCAAGGACCTCATACCAGCTTCATACCTAATACAATCTTCTTCTTTATATTTTAGGGATTTTTTCACTAACTCAACTTGAGTTTCATACTCTTCTTCTTTGACCTTGAGACAAGTTGTCAATCCTTTGATCTTAAAATACTTCTCCTTGATGATTTTATGGTATACATCATCCATGCTAATGATTTCATCTTCATGCTTCTTGGATTCTTTGATCATGTCACCATTTTAGGGCACATACCTGATCCTCAAGAACTTTGACCATAAATGTTGGTTCTCTTTCCTTATTTTCTTAGCCATCTTGTGCTTCAAGGATCACCTCAAGCTTGTTAAGATTTCTTCAAAGGCCTACTATGATACCAATTGTTGGAAGCATATTGAATTAGGGGTGGGGGTGAATTAGTAATTTAAAAACTTTTTACTTTAGTTATCTTAACTTGCATACATCATTCAAAGCATTCATTCAACATTCATTAACCAATGTGAGCTTATTAAGTATGAAACAACCATCCACAAGAACATGAAACAAGAGAGAACACATGAACACAATATTTTAAGTGAGAAAACCTCATTGGGAAGAACCCACCAAACCTCTACATATATTACTAAAAATAAATAATCTTATGAATATTACACATCATAATAGATTTGTTTAGTGAGGCACCAACCCCATAAGGAGCACCAACCCCTAGTTTAGTAGAGCACCAACCCTACAAGGAGCACCAACCCCTAGTTTAGTAGAGAACCAACCCTAAAAGGAGGCACCAACCCCCTAGATGACTCAAAACCAATTAAATCCTTATGAAATAAATTAAATAGTTTAAATTTTTCTCACACAAATAATGATGACTCTATGAAGTTCACTCTCATCTCCATCTTCCTCAAATAATCTCTCTAGCCACCATACCCAAAACCTCTTCCTTTAAGCTGATTTATACACCTCCCTAGATTGCCACCATATGATATATCTCTAGAAAAATGTCACCACATAATTTCCCTCTCAATAAGGTCACAATAATGTCCATCACCTTCCTTAAACAACCCTCTAGGTCACACTTTTCCTCCTCTTAACTAGCTCAAATGAGCCTTCTAACTTGCTTTTATACCTATCTTATGAACTTAAAACACATGGGTCATCAATCATATATAAAAGTACATCTCCACATTATATAAACATCACACAAAGTACCATTTATGTCTCCATTTGGAATCAACAATCCCTAAAACACCAAAACAAGTAACTCGCCACCAAGGGAATGTTCTAGACCAAAAAAACTTCACCAAGGAATGGAACACACTTATACATGTTGGATAATCCTTAAAAACTCCATAAACCATGAATCAACCAACAACTATCAATTATCACCATGAGGCCTCTCAAGACCATGTACAACCAAGCATCTCAAAATTAGTCTTCAAAGAATTAGCCATAAATTCCTCAATTCTAAAAATAAATAAATTATGATATACCATTGTAAATATATTGATATCAGGAAAATCATCAAACTAAAACCAAGCCATAAAACAAACTTTACCTCAAAACCTGTTCTACACACAAAATGCTCCAAATCTGTCCAAAACTACCCAAGAATTAGTCCTAAAAAATAGGGCACACTTGACCATATAAATACTCAACCATGATATTTAATCATAATGGACATGAATTTTAATTCCCATTCTTCCATAAATTCTAAATTAGTCATTAGGTCTAATGGAGAACTTTGACAAAAACGAACTTTTCCATAAAAAAACATTTTAAAGTGGGTCTTGTATAATGTCACAAACTCCAAATCACAAAAAATTTTTTTGGAAGATTAATATTCAATATAAAATCATTAAATTTTCAAAAGGAATCAATTCTAGACCATTACAAGCATTTTCTCCCAAGTCATTATACACCTGTGGTTTCAAGAGGGTTAAAAATTTGATTAGTTTCTTAACGATTCTTCATCAAAACATGACATTCAAACAACCTAAATATTCTTGGAAAATATTTATAACTAACCTATTCAAATATGTCCAAGATATTATGTCTGCATGTAAAACATACACTCCCAATGAGCATCTAAAATTCAAATTTGAGCTCAAATTCTAACCTTTAGAAACCCATTTTTAGTAAAAAGTCAATATCTTGCCAAATATTCAACAAAATAACCTAGAACTTGGATAGTATCCTCATGTAAACCTTCCACGCACTCTCCAATGATCACCTTTGTCTAGTTATTCCCATAAGTACTCACTTCACCACACTAGGATCAACTTTCTCAAGGGTTAGGTCTAGGAACATACCCGCAAACTCATTCTAACACTTGTACTTACACTCTTAAACACTTGTGAGTATCCTAACACATCATATTTATGATCCCCATACTATCACAATACATACATCAACGATACAAGCTTCACTTCATCATCTCATGCCTCATACTACTCTCTAGGCCTCACAAACAAACACCTGAAACATGTTTGTTTCACCAAATTTGATCTCAGTACATCTTGGAAAACTTGTAAACATTCTGGAAACTTCAACATATTTCATGAAATAATCACAAAACCATCCATACCTTTTAAATCCACTATCACACTTCAACAGTCACTATACTACTCAAAATCACATGCAACACAATACAATCTCAATAAGACAAAAAAAAACCTCCATGCTCCATACACCTTTTGACATCAATGAAACTCAATAACAACAATGATAAAACCATAATTTTAAATTAATGACAACACATGGCCAAAACACTCCAATATATGTAACTAAATGTAATTTAGGAACTTTCCAAGGTCTAAGAAATGTTTTGTTGGACAATAATTTAAATGCAAATGAAAAACATACATATACAAAATTGTTAAGAAAGTATCAAGACTATTTAATTTGGTCCTATTATGAGTTAAAATCCTATATGGAGGATCTATTTCAGCACATGATACCTTTGGATCCTCACACCAAGCCCTTTAGGTAGAAAAAAATGTCAATCAACCCCATCCTTGCAACTAAAATACAAACAGAGCTTAAGAGACTCAAGGATGGAGGCATCATTCAACCTACAATATACTCTTCATGGGTTGCCAATTTGGTTCTAGTAAGAAATAAAAATTGGGACATCATATTGTGTTTTGACTTTAGAAATTTAAACAAGGCTTCATTTAAATAAACTACCCTTTGTTGAACGTGGATAACCTTTTACAAAATTGAATAGGGTCATAAATGCTTTCAACATTGGATGGTTTCTTTGGTTACAATAATGTGGTGGTTAAAATAAATTGATAAATATAATACTAATTTCACCACTCCATAGGGATCCCATGTCTATGTAATAATTCTATTTGGTCTAATGAATGCAATAACTACTTTCTAAAGAGTGGTAGATGTAGCATTTACTAGATTCGTCGATGAGTTTATTGTAGTTTACCAAGATGATATAAAAGTATTTTCTAAGAAGAGGGGTGACCACTTAGAGAACCTTGAAAATATTTTGATCAAATCTACAAAATTCGGTCTCTCATTGAATCCAAGAAAATTCCATTTTGGTGTGTAAAAGGAAAATATGTTGGGGCACATTGTGTCTCAAGGAGTTATGATTGACCCTGAGAGGGTGGAGGTAATTGATAAAGTACCCATTCCCCAATCCAAGAAAGGTATACAATATTTCTTTGGTAAAATTAAATTTGTGAGAAGGTTTGTATCTAATTTTTTTGAGATCACTTTGCCTATCACAAGTATGCTAAAGAAAGATCATATTATCAAGTGGGGAGATGAGGCAGTGTAAGCATTCAAAGTGAAATATGCATTAAAGACTTACCCTGTGTTGGCTAGTCCATATTATAAGGAGTTTCAAATTTTCTCCTTTGCATATGAATTTACCATTGCCTCATTTTTATTTCAAAAGGACGATCAAGGCCGTGAGAAATAAATTGAATTCTTCAACAAGGCCGTACAAGGATATGGATTGAAGTACATAATCATGGAGAAGTATGTTTTTTCTTTGGTAAAGGCTACTAAATTTTTCAGACCTTACATCTTGAGCTCAAGAGTTGTTTCCTATGTACCACACACCATGGTCAAGGACATTTTGACACAAATGAAAGCTTTAAGAAAAAAGTGTAGATGGGCTAAAAACTCTAAGAATATGAATAGGATATTAAAACCACCAAGTTGGTAAGAGGCCTTGGTTTGGAAAGATTAATGGAAGAAGCAAATATTCAAGTTCATGAATTGAATAATGTTTTTTTATTTAGGTGATCCCCATGAAAATATATCTACTTCAATTTGGTACAAGAAATTTGTGTATTACTTGAAGAATTTGAATTGTCCTTTTTCCTAGACAAGAATAAAAGAAGGACATTGAAGTTGGTGTCCCAAAAATACATCTTGACTGACTTTGGTTTAGCTTGGAAGAATCCAGAAGGGGTCTTGTTAAGATGTATAAATGAAGATGAAGCTCCTAGGATGATTAATGATTTTCATGGAGGAATTTGTGGTGTCCATTATACTGCTAAAGTAACAAATCATAAGATTTTGAGGGCAGGTTTTTGGTGTCCATCTCTATTTAGGAATTTTGATCAAGTTGTGAGGAGGTTTGAGGGTTTTCAATGGTTCTTAGGTAGGTTGAAATATTCAGGATCCCTGTCATTATAACTCATCTCATTAGAGGCTCCTTTTATATAATGGGGGTTGGATTTTATTGGTGAAATAACAAAGGAATCTAGTGTAGGCCACAAGTGGATTTTGGTTGCTACAAATTACTTCACCAAGTGGGTTGAAGCAATCCCCACCAAGAAGGATACTCACCAAGTAGTCATGGACTTCCTTTTGAACAACATCATTTGTAGGTTTGGTGTCCCAACCAAGTTAGTTGTTGATAATGTCATGAGTTTTAGAGATAAACCTCTTTCCCTAATGTGCAAAGAATATGGGACAAACATAAATTATACCTCTAGATATAACCCCTAAGGAAATGGGAAAGTTGAGTCAAACAATAAGAACATTATCAAGATTCTTAAGAGGACCTTTGAGGTTGACAAATAGAAATGGGGTGCACAATTGAAATTTGTAGTATGGGCTGATATAATCACACCCAAAAGGTCAATTAGAAAGATTCAATGAAACCTAATAAGTTCTTCCTATTTATTTAAATTTATTAGTGTATCAATTTATGTAGTAGCTTGGAAAGGAAGAAGGAATTGATCCTTATATATCAAGGATCAACTAGATTGTTAAACTTGATGAGGTTAGGAGAGAATCTCACTAGAGATACATAAAGTTAAAGGAAAAATTGAAGAATATATTTAAGAAGGTCTCTCCAAGAAGTTTCCATATTAGATACTTGGTGTTATTATGGGACATAAGGCATGAAGATAAGGGAAAACATGGAAATTTTGAAACTCTTTAGATGGGATTTTACTCCATATATGTTAGAATTAGGGAGCATACCTTTTTCTTGAGAGATTTGGATGGTGAAATACTTGAGTTTCCTATCAATGGTAGGCATCTCAAACACTTCTTGGATTAGGTGTATCCCAAATCATTCCCTTTGTATAATGTATAGTATTTCCTTTATTTTATTTTTTGTTCCTTGTTTGTTCTATGTTTCCTTCATCCCCTTTTATTATCCTTTGCAAGTTTTTGTAATGCATACGATCTAAAAATGTAAGAAACTAAGTGTTTACTCATTTGACTATGTTTCCATATGGATAGGCATCTGGTCTACTTCTATGAGTTATTATGTGGTTCTTTGGATATCCACTTGGGGTGTCCATCTTGATCCATTTTCTCTTAGCACCATATTTGCAAAAACTTTCAAAACATGTTAAGGTAGCCTTGCCATTTTCCCCATTTGTTCCCTTTGTTTTAAAAAATTCTTGGTGGTTCCTTGATACTTGAAAGTTATGATTGTATTGTGTTACGACCCTATAATATGAATTTTCACTTACACCTTGACTTTCCATTTGGTTTTGATGATTTCAAAAAGTTACATTTCTCGATAAAATTTAAGAAATAGTAGTCAAAGGATTAAATAAAATGTAATCTTTGGTGGGTTTGAAGAAAAACTAAGAAGCCACGTAAGTTAGAGGATAGTGTTCCGCGAGTTGAAGGATCTTGCAAATGAAAGCCTCATAAAAAGGGGTAAATATACTTAGTGCTTCACAAACTTGGTGATTATATTTCTCCATGGAATTAGTCATTTCCATAAAACAAATGGGTGTGGTATACTTTGAAGAATTCACAATGCTCAAAGAGAGTTCCGCGAGGAGCCGCATGAAAATAAAAATTATGGGTGTGGGGAAAGGATGACACATAATGAAGAAATAAAATCTTCACGACATTAATAAATGGAATGAGCATTTACAACATAATGATGTAAAAATAGTAAGTGTGAAAGAGTATCAAATAGCTAAGTGTAGAAAATTGACAAACCTATGGGACAATGAAATTTGGTGTTTTATAGACATTAGACACTTAGTGTTCCACTGAACTACCGAAGCCGCAGAACCAAAGAAAATCCACACATTAAGGAAGAACCTATGGAATAAGAGAATCATGATAGACCTAAAAATCAAACCAAACCTATAGAATGAAGTGAATACTAAAAATCCATGAAGCAAAGATGGATTATCCTGGAATCTATAGAATAAGGGATTTTTGCGCGGAATGGTTAGATTTGCATTTTTACCATAAATTTCAACTTAGGAACCCATTTTTCCTCAAACCAAGTGCATTTGGAATGTCTTAGAGAAGGATTTACAAAGAGATAAAATTTACAAGAATTGGAGAAATAATTCATGATATTTTAATGGCGAAGTTTTTGTTGTTGCACATCACTTTAAGGAATAAAAAGGTTGTAGATTGTTGGATAGACATATTTATGCCTAAGTAATAGAGGTGCATGAGATCATTGTGCACGGGAAGTGGGTGCATAGGTGTGCATGAGAAGATTAGCGGATAAAGGGTTCTGTTGTTGCAGGCTCACAAAGACCCCCGGATGCGATCAGGCTTCTAGGTTGATCACTCTAGCATCCAGCAGGTGTGATTGCACAACATGGAAACCTCTCTCCAAGCGTCGACTAGTGAAATTGAGAGAGGAATCTCTAGATTAGAGGCTGGTTCCTCAAACTCCTCGATTTAGATCTAATGCTTGCACAACTAAAGAGGTTGAGATCCTAATCCTACTCTAACTTGCAAGGAGACGGGGTAGAAGCAAGAAATTGAAACTAACTAAAGATGGTGATGCACCAAAAGGAGTGGTAAAACATAATTGTCATGCAAATAGACACAGACCAAAGTTCACAACATAAAACATACATGACTGATAAGGTATAATTTAGGATCTGAAATGAAGCAAATAATACAAACAGAGGACTGAAACCCATTCACAGAGCTTGCATTATCATTTCAGTGTCAAAAACATGCATTACACCCTCAGAGAGGTAAAAGAAAACTATTACAATATTTGGAGAGGTCTGATCCTTGCATCAATCACTTGCTGGAGGTGAAAGAAGAAGTCTGCTATGCCCAAAAAATGTTCCCCCTTTGGTTGTGAGCCAAATCTACCTTTTACATTACATGGGTCGAGCCTAGGAGACAGAAACGTACAAAAACGTGAGAGCCCATTCCTTCTTGACTACAGGTGCATTAAAATGGCATGGGGGACCTTACAAACCCATACCCTATCATTTTGACCGAATTACAGGAGAATGTGACCCATTCTGCATTAAATCTGGTCGTTGAAATGTCACTTCTGGCCATGAACATGCGTCAGAGATGTTTCTCAATTTTCTCTCTCCGAATACACAAAAATTCAAGATTAACCCTATAATCACGTAGAGAATTTCATAAGCTTTCCATTGATATAAAGAACATGCAAATCTGAGCTCTGGATCAAAAGATATGGAGATCTGAAGATTTAGGGCACAAAACAGGTGAAATGGATTTTTAAATTTCTTCCCGCGCTCTGCCACCTGGATGACACATGGCATGCATTGATTGGTCGTCAGGGGTGTGGGGTAGACCTTTACTTTTAGCATTTGGGTGAACTTCTTGCCAAATTCTCTAACTCCTCCCCGAGCTCTGCATTCCTTGCTCCATAGGACACGTGTCCTCTTTTGATTGCCTCGGGCTGACCCCTCAAACCTCGCCCTTTGAATCTTGGACTTTTCTCCTTGTGACACGTGTCATGATTTGGTTATTCTGCGGGTCTCCGGCTCTTTCACATCCACTCGCGTCCATTTTTCCTAGATTTCCAAAGTGCTATCTAGGACAAAAACTTCCGATCCGCCCGAAATGGGATTCCCTTTCCCTTTTCTCATTCAAATCCTTGTTAAGGAGGAAGTCCTTAACTCCAAAGCATGTGAGACCAAAGAATGGACCTTGTTGTTTGAGATTAACTGCTTGAATTTCTTCAAGCTTCTGATTACTGCAAGCACATGCTTCTCAATAAAAGAGTACCTCACCTCATAGTCATCTAGGCTCTGGCTGAAGAAGGCAACCGACTGCTCATCATTATCTTTGTTCTGCTGTACTAGAATGGCAGAAATAGTGTCATCACCTCCAAATGCATAGAGGATGAAATCCTTGGAGAAGTCTAGGTTGATGAGAGTTGGTGCTTGAGAGATAGCTTCTTTGATTGCTTCAAAACTCTCCTTGCCTTCTGCTGTCCACTTAAAAGCCATGCTCTTCTTTAACATTTTGGTGATGGGCTTGACAAGGGCTGCAAAATCTGGGACAAACCTGCGGACAAAATTGATCCTTCCCAAGAAGCTTTGAAGAGCCTTCTTGTGACTTGGCAATGGTAGTGCTCTTATGGCTTCAACCCTCTCTGGATCAATTGTCAGTCCCTCTTTCGAGACAATATGGCCTAGAAGTTTCCCCTCATGAGCCAGGAATATGCATTTTTTGGGATTCAATGATACCCCAAATCTTCTACACCTCTGAAATACCTACCTCAGATGAAAAAGGTGATCCACTACATTTTTGGAGAATACAGTGATGTCATCAAGATATATCAAAACTATTTTATTGATCAACCCCTTGAATGCCATATCCATTGCCCTTTGGAAAGTGGCTCCAACATTTGATAGGCCAAATGGAATCTTCTTGTAGGCATATGTTCCCCATTTGGTTGTGAAGGATGTCTTGAACTGATCTTTCTCCCTAACCATAATCTGATTGTAGCCCGAGTAGCCATCAAGTAGTGAAAACCTTTCGAACCAGCTACTGACTGTAATATTTGCTCCATGGAAGGGAGTGGATAATGATCCTTGAGAGAGGCTCTATTCAAATCTCTCAAGTCGACACACAACCTGATCTCTCCATTCCTTTTTTGGTAAGGACTAAGTTGGAAACCCAACTTGAGTGTTTGATGGGGAAGATGATATCGGCCTCAATAAGCTTTCTTAACTCTTTTCTCATGAGAGTTTCAATATGGGGATTCACGGCCTTTGCTTTTGCACATGCAGGGCTTGGATTCGAATCCGGCTCAATAGTATGTTGTGCCAACTTTGGGTTGAAACCTCTTAGATCTTTGTAAGTCCAAGCAAAGACATCTGGGAACTCTTGACAAAGCTGAAAAAAATCATATTTCTCTTGTGAGGTACTTACTTTGCCAATCTGCAATGTTTTGCCTTCTTCCACTAAAATAGGCTCTGAATCTTCACCCTTTACTTGAATGTTCACTTTCTCCTTCCGGAATTGATCATTCGGGTTGAAGATTGACTCCAAGGTTATGAGGCCTTTTGGTAATTTGTTAGTTCTCAGCTGCACCACTTGGTCACCATACTGTTGATGCAGCTTGTCTTGATTTCTGGCGGAGAACTCAACTTCTTCTTGTAGGAAATTAACAATTTGTTGATCATTCTCGAAGACTTGCCAACTTGTATTGTTATCTGGAACAGCTGGTCTCACAACCAATTTGATATGAGGCTGAGATTTCTCACTTTTGATACTTTCTACAACATCAAATGCAGCCCCAATTGCTGCTAGCCTGTCAGTGGCTTCATTCTTTTTTCTTGGGATGGAATTGATGCTAAAAGCTTCAAGATCTTCAATAAGATCCCATACCCGATTTTTGTAGTTCTTCAACAGATCATTTTTGGCAGCATTTTTTCCTTTGACTTGGTTTACAATTAGCTCACTATCACCAAATACTTGTAAATTCCTGATGCCTTTCTTCATTGCCCAGTGCAGTCCATGAATTAAGGCTTCATACTCAGCCGTGTTGTTTGAACAGGAAAATTGGAAACGGAAGGTTGCGTAATACCTTATACCTTGCGGTGAAATGAGCATAGCTCCTCCTCCTGCACCTTGTCTACTCCTTGACCCATCAAAGAACAATTTCCATACTTCATTCTTGTCTTTATGATCCGGCTTGGTGATGCTGGGGAGAGGTTGATTCTCTTCATGTAAACAATAAACTCCTAGTGCAGATTCTTCTACTTCTTGATAGGGATCAAAAGCATGTATCTTGTTTGCCCATTCATCAAGAGTTAGATCTAGGATACTTCCAACCTTGGTGTCAGCCTCATCAGTGCTAGGGTGATCTTCTTGATCAAATGCTGAGCAATTGGCATTAATCTGACTTGGAGTGTAAGGCTCAATATGGAAGTTTGCAATAGGTTCGGATCTGATTGTGGCCTTAGTTCCATATCTTGTTCTGAATAGCATGTGTGACCAATCAGTAGACAAATACCCCCCAATCTTGGCTATGAAGTCCCTTGACAAGAAAAGGGCAAAGAGTGGTGGAAGGTCTATGATTGATACATCTTGTAAAACAACAACATTTGGACATGCGTGCAAGGTAAGACTAAAATTTCTAATCACTCCAACTATTGCTATTGCTGTCCCATCTAGCTACACTACCCCTTTAGATGTTATTTCATACTGGAGCCCTAGCTGATCAGCTATCTGTTTAGGCATTACTGAGCTACTTGCCCCGGAGTCTATCATGCAATTATGTACTAGCTGATTTCCAATGATTAATGAAACATAGAAAGGAGGGGCTTCAACATTTTACCTTGTTGTCCTCCATGACTTCCTTCAGGCTGGGCAGCATTTGTAAGCACTTTGTCTTGCATCTGAACCTGCTGATTCGAAGTTGGCCAATCCTTCATGGCAGCTTGCAGCAGATCTCTTTGGCCTGGGATAGATAGGGATTCCCACATTGATATGTTGACGTTTGTCTTCTTCATCTGATCAATGATACTAAATGGTGATGAAGGATCTCTCTGTTGTCCCTTGGTTTGCACATTTACTCCTTGCACGTGGGCAGCGGCGGTGGCATTTGAGTTGGCCTAGGGGTGTTCTTGGCTGCCCTTGCACATTTGAAACTGGACTTTGCTTGCCAATCATTTGTGAAGCCTTGGAAGGTTGTGGATTGGCTGGGGCTAATGGCTGTTCTTCACCCAAATTTCTCCTTTTTGACCTTGTGTTGGCTGCAACACCTTGAGAAACTGCTTGATTCATGCCATAGAAATCTTCTGCTTGCCAGTTCACCAATGTGGTGTCATTTGGGGCTGATTGCTATTGGAATGTTTCTTGTTGTTGATTGTTTCCTTGACTGCCCTCGCCCTCCACACCAGTAGTTGTCACCATTAGTGCTTGATTGAGAGCACCATTGAAACACATGGATTGGTTATGAGGCTCGTTGCATGGAAAGCACCAATCATATTCCTGAGCAATGTTGTTCTGTGTTGGCACTAATGCCTTAGAGGCAGATATGGCATTTGGATTATAGGGCTGGAATGGTCTATTGGCAGGAGGCCTTGTTTGATTCATATTTGTAGCTAGATTAGGTGGTCTTTGTGGTTGGTATGGCTGTCTATTAGGCTGAGCTTGGGGTTGATAAGAAGGTCTGAAACCTTGGGCTTGTTGCCTCTTGAGAGTAACTAGCTCATTGCCTAGGTTTTGCAATTGCTTCATGACCTCTTGAAGCTCATTTGGGGCACTTGGAGATGAAGTGGAAGCTTCATTTGAACTCTGATTTCTAGGAGTGGGAGAAGGAGCCAAATTAGGTGCTTGATGGGTGTTTGGGCTCTCTAAACTTGGAAACAATGGCATGGGAGGTCTAGGGGCAAGTTTGCCAGCTTGGATTAAACAATTTTCAGCCCTAATGGCAATGCTATAAGCCATAGGGATAGTTATGCCTCCCATGGACTGAATCAACATAGAAATATCAGAATTTAAAGCTTTGAGATAGTATAGAAAAGCACCTTCTCATTGTTGGCCTGACTGCCACTGGAATCCTCTCCCAAGTTTTTTGAAATCTGAAGTTGAAATCGGTCAGCTGCTCATTGGGAGCCCTCTTGATGGTTGTTAGCTGCTCCAAAAGAGACAAGTTGTCTCCCTTCTCTCCAAATTGCTCATGAAGTGCAATACACAGCTGATTCCAATTTGTGATAGAACCAGCTCCAAGGCTCCTAAACCATTGTAATGCTTTACCCTTGAAGGAAGATGCCAGTAACTTGACAGCCACTTACATTTCACTGATTTCATGAATTGCACAAAGGTTAGAAATATATTTAACATGATCACCTGGAGTAGTCTGATTTTCTCCAGTGAAGTAGGGAATGTTCTTCAAGGCTGCAATAGGAACTGGATGTTGTGCATTGAGAGCAAGTGGGCTGCTACTTGTGAAATTGACGTAGGGATTGTTCTGAGCCATTCTAATTGGTCTTAAAACCCTTGTTGACTGAATGAAAGGCCTACCAGGTGGAGGAGTTGAGAGAGTTCTATTTGGTGGAGATGGAAACCTTTGAATCCTTCTTCCTCTTTGCCTTCTTCTTGGATATAATTTCAGGTATTCAAATAGCACTTCTTCTTCTCCAACTCTTGACCTTGTGGTGATTCTTCTCATGAGTTTTCAAGCCTGCACTTGGAACCAGCTGGTTCTTCCCCTTGGAGTCACCATATATGAAAATAATAGCTCTTTTTAAGCAAGAAAAATGCAATAGATGCACATCAACCCTACTGCAATAAAAATGAGAACTCTAAGTCCCACCGGTGTATGCCAAAATGTTGTAGGCTCACAGCACCCCTGGATGCAGATCAGGCTTCTAGGTTGATCACTCTAGCATCCAATGTGATTGCACAACATGGAAACCTCTCTCCAAGCGTGGGACTTGTGAAACTGAGAGAGGAATCTCCAGATTAGAGGCTGGTTCCTCAAACTCCTCTGATTTAGATCTAATGCTTGCACAACTACAGAGGTTCAGATCCTAATCCTACTCTAACTTGTAAGGAGACAGGGGTAGAAGTGCAAGAAATTGAAACTAACTAAAGATGGTGATGCACCAAAAGGAGTGGTGAAACATAATTGTCATGCAAATAGACTCAGACTTAAGTTCACAACATAAAACATACATACTGAGATCGATAAGGTATAATTTAGGATCTCGAAATGAAGCAAATAATACAAACACAGGATGAAACCCATTCACTGAGCTTGCATTATCATTTCAAAGTGTCAAAAACACGCATTACACCCTCAGAGAGGTAAAAGAAAACTGTTACAATCTTTGGAGAGGTCTGATCCTTGCATCAATCACTTGCTGGAGGTGAAAGAAGAAGTCTGTTATGCCCAAAAATGTTCCCCCTTTGGTTGTGAGCCAAATCTGCCTTTTACATTACATGGGTCAAGCCTAGGAGACAGAAACGTACAAAAAACGTGAGAGCCCATTCCTTCTTGACTGCAGGTGCATTAAAATGGCATGGGGGACCTTACAAACCCATACCCTATCATTTTGACCAAATTACAGGAGAATGCGACCCATTCTGCATTAAATCTGGTCGCTGAAATGTCACTTCTAGCCATGAACACGCGTCAGATCTGTTTCTCAATTTTCTCTCTCTAGACTACACCAAAATTCAAGATTAACCCTAGAATCACGTAGAGAATTTCATAAGCTTTCCGTTGATATAAATAATGTGCAAATCCGAGCTCTAGATCAAAAGATATGGAGATCTGAAGATTTAGGGCACAAAACAGGCGAAACGGATTTTTAAATTTCTTCCCGCGCTCTGCCACCTGGATGACATGTGGCATGCATTGATTGGTCGTCAGGGGTGTGGGGTAGACCTTTACTTTTAGCTTTTGGGTGAACTTCTTGCCAAATTCTCTAACTCCTCCCCGAGCTCTGCATTCCTTGCTCCATAGGACACGTGTCCTCTTTTGATTGGCTCGGGCTGACCCCTCAAACCTCGCCCTTTGAATCTTGGACTTTTCTCCTTGTGACACGTGTCATGATTTGGTTAGTCTGCGGGTCTACCGGCTCTTTCACGTCCACTGCGTCCATTTTTCCTAGATTTCCCAGTGATGTCTAGGATAAAACTTCCGATCCGCTGAAATGGGCTTCCTGTCCCTTTTCTCATTCAAATCCTTGTTAAGGAGGAAGTCCTTAACTCAAGATGTGAGACCAACAACTGGACCTTGTTGTTTGAGATTAAGCGCTTGAATTTCTTCAAGCTTCGATTCTTTTGCTAGCACATGCTTATCAATAAAAGAGTACCTCACCTCATAGTCATCGAGGCTCGCTGAAGAAGGCAATCGATCGCTCATCATTATCTTTGTTCTCATTGTACTAGAATGGCGAGAAATAGTTTCATCACCTCCAAATGCATAGAGGATGAAATCCTTGGAGAAGTCTGGGTTGATGAGAGTTGGTGCTTGAGAGATAGCTTCTTTGATTGCTTCAAAACTCTCCTTGCCTTCTGCTATCCACTTAAAAGCCATGCTCTTCTTTAACATTTTGGTGATGGGCTTGACAAGGGCTGCAAAATCTGGGACAAACCTATGGACAAAATTGATCCTTCCCAAGAAGCTTTAAAGAGCCTTCTTGTGACTTGGCAATGGTAGTGCTCTTATGGCTTCAACCCTCTCTGGATCAATTTCCAGTCCCTCTTTCGAGACAATATGGCCTAGAAGTTTCCCCTCATGAGCCAGGAATATGCATTTTTTGGGATTCAATAATACCCCAAATCTTCTACACCTTTGAAATACCTACCTCAGATGAAAAAGGTGATCCACTACATTTTTAGAGAATACAGTGATGTCATTAAGATATATCAAAACTATTTTATTGATCAACCCCTCAAATTCCATATCCATTGCCCTTTGGAAAGTGGCTCCAACATTTGATAGGCCAAATGGAATCTTCTTGTAGGCATATGTTCCCCATTTGGTTGTGAAGGATGTCTTGAACTGATCTTCCTCCCTCACCATAATCTGATTATATCCTGAGTAGCCATCAAGTAGTGAAAACCTTTCGAACTAGCTACAACCTCGCAATATTTGCTCCATGGAAGGGAGTGGATAATGATCCTTGAGAGAGGCTCTATTCAAATCTCTCGAAGTCACACAGAACCTGATCTCTCCATTATTTTTTTGATCGGGACTAAGTTGGTGACCCAACTTGAGTGTTTGATGGGGAAGATGATACTGGCCTCAATAAGCTTTCTTAACTCTTTTCTCATGAGAGTTTCAATATGGGGATTCACTGGCCTTTGCTTTTGCTCGATGACAAAGCTTGGATTTCGAATCCAACTCAATAGTATGTTGTGCTAACTTTGGGTTGAAACCTCTTAGATATTTGTAAGTCCAAGCAAAGACATCTGGGAACTCTTGACAAAGCTGAACAAAATCAGATTTCTCTTGTGAGGTACTTACTTTGCCAATCTGCAATGTTTTGCCTTCTTCCACTAAAATAGGCTCTAAATCTTCACCCTTTACTTGAATGTTCACTTTCTCCTTCCGGAACTGATCATTCGGGTTGAAGATTGACTCCAAGGTTATGAGGCCTTTTGGTAATTTGTTAGTTCTCAGCTGCACCACTTGGTCACCATACTGCTGATGCAGCTTGTCTTGATTCCTGGCGGAGAACTCAGCTTCTTCTTGTAGGAAATTAACAATTTGCTGATCATTCTCAAAGACTTGCCAACTTGTATTGTTATCTGGAACAGCTGGTCTCACAACCAATTTGATATGAGGCTGAGATTTCTCACTTTTGATACTTTCTACAACATCAAATGCAGCCCCAATTGCTGCTAGCCTGTCAGCGGCTTCATTCTTTTTCTTGGGATGGAATTAATGCTAAAAGATTCAAGATCTTTAATAAGATCCCATACCCGAATTTTGTAGTTCTTCAAACAGATAATTTTTGGCAGCATTTTTTCCTTTGACTTGGTTTACAGTTAGCTCTTTATCACCAAATAATTGTAAATTCCTGATGCCTTTCTTCATTGCCCAGTGCAGTCCATGAATTAAGGCTTCATACTCATCCATGTTGTTTGAACAGGAAAATTGGAAACGCAAGGCTGCGTAATACCTTATACCTTGCGGTGAAATGAGCATAGCTCCTCCTCCTGCACCTTGTCTACTCCTTGACCCATCAAAGAACAATTGCCATACTTCATTCTTGTCTTTATGATCCGGCTTGGTGATGCTAGGGAGAGGTTGATTCTCTTCATGTAAACAATAAACTCCTAGCGCATATTCTTCTACTTCTTGATAGGGATCAAAAGCATGTATCTTGTTTGCCCATTCATCAAGAGTTAGATCTAGGATACTTCCAACCTTGGTGTCAGCCTCATCAGTGCTAGGGTGATCTTCTTGATCAAATGCTGAGCAATTGGCATTAATCTGACTTGGAGTGTAAGGCTCAATATGGAAGTTTGCAATAGGTTCGGATCTGATTGTGGCCTTAGTTCCATATCTTGTTCTGAATAGCATGTGTGACCAATCAATAGACAAATACCCCCCAATCTTGGCTATGAAGTCCCTTGACAAGCAAAGGGCAAAGAGTGGTGGAAGGTCTATGATTGATACATCTTGTAAAACAACAACATTTGGACATGCGTGCAAGGTAAGACTCAAATTTCTAATCACTCCAACTATTGCTATTGCTGTCCCATCTAGCTACACTACCCCTTTAGATGTTATTTCATACTGGAGCCCTAGCTGATCAGCTATCTGTTTAGGCATTACTGAGCTACTTGCCCCGGAGTCTATCATGCAATTATGTACTAGCTGATTTCCAATGATTAATGAAACATAGAAAGGAGGGGGCTTCAACATTTTACCTTGTTGTCCTCCATGACTTCCTTCAGGCTGGGCAGCATTTGTAAGCACTTTGTCTTGCATCTGAACCTGCTGATTCGAAGTTGGCCAATCCTTCATGGCAGCTTGCAGCAGATCTCTTTGGCCTGGGATAGATAGGGATTCCCACATTGATATGTTGACGTTTGTCTTCTTCATCTGATCAATGATACTGAATGGTGATGAAGGATCTCTCTACTGTCCCTTGGTTTGCACATTTACTCCTTGCACGTGGGCAGCAACAGCTGGCATTTGAGTTGGCCTAGGGGCTGTTCTTGGCTGCCTTGTGCATTTGAAACTGGACTTTGCTTGCCAATCATTTGTGAAGCCTTGGAAGGTTGTGGATTGGTGGGGCTAATGGCTGTTCTTCACCCAAATTTCTCCTTTTTGACCTTGTGTTGGCTGCAACACCTTGAAACTCGCTTGATTCATGCCATAGAAATCTTCATCTTGCCGGTTCACCAATGTGGTGTCATTTGGGGCTGATTGCTTTGTTGGAATGTTTCTTGTTGTTGACTATTTTCGTGATCGCCTCGCCCTCCACACCAGTAGTTATCACCATTAGTGCTTGTTTGAGAGCACCATTGAAACACATGGATTGGTTATGAGGCTCGTTGCATGGAAAGCACCAATCATATTCCTGAGCAATGTTGTTCTGTGTTGGCACTAATGCCTTAGAGGCAGATATGGCATTTGGATTATAGGGCTGGAATGGTCTATTGGCAGGAGGCCTTGTTTGATTCATATTTGCAGCTGGATTAGGTGGTCTTTGTGGTTGGTATGGCTGTCTATTAGGCCGAGCTTGGGGTTGATAAGAAGGTCTGAAACCTTGGGCTTGTTGCCTCTTGAGAGAAACTAGCTCATTGCCTAGGTTTTGCAATTGCTTCATGACCTCTTGAAGCTCATTTGGGGCACTTGGAGATGAAGTGGAAGCTTTATTTGAACTCTGATTTCTAGGAGTGGGAGAAGGAGCCAAATTAGGTGCTTGATGGGTGTTTGGGCTCTCTAAAATTGGAAACAATGGCATGGGAGGTCTAGGGGCAATATTGCTAGCTTGGATTAAACAATTTTTAGCCCTAATGGCAATGCTATAAGCCATAGGGATAGTTATGCCTCCCATGGACTGAATCAACATAGAAATATCAGAATTTAAAGCTTTGAGATAGTATAGAAAAGCACCTTCTGCTGTTGGCCTGACTGCCACTAGAATCCTCTCCCAAGTTTTTGAAATCTGAAGTTGAAATCGGTCAGCTGCTCATTAGGAGCCCTCTTGATGGTTGTTAGCTGCTCCAAAAGAGACAAGTTGTCTCCCTTCTCTCCAAATTGCTCATGAAGTGCAATACACAGCTGATTCCAGTTTGTGATAGAACCAGCTCCAAGGCTCCTAAACCATTGTAATGCTTTACCCTTGAAGGAAGATGCCAAGAACTTGATGACCACTTGCATTTCTCGATTTCATGAATTGCACAAAGGTTAGCAATATCTTTAACATGATCACCTGGAGTAGTCTGATTTTCTCCAGTGAAGTAGGGAATGTTCTTCAAGGCTGCAATAGGAACTGGATGTTGTGCATTGAGAGCAAGTGGGCTGCTACCTGTGAAGTTGACGTAGGGATTGTTCTGAGCCATTCTAATTGGTCTTAAAACCCTTGTTGACTGAATGAAAGGCCTACCAGGTGGAGGAGTTGAGAGAGTTCTATTTGGTGGAGATGGAGACCTTTGAATCCTTCTTCCTCTTTGCCTTCTTCTTGGAGATAATTGCAGGTATTCAAATAGCACTTCTTCTTCTCCAACTCTTGACCTTGTGGTGATTCTTCTCATGAGTTTTCAGGCCTGCACTTGGAACCAGCTGGTTCTTCCCCTTGGAGTCACCAGATATGAAAATAATAGCTCTCTTTTAAGGAAGAAAATGCAATAGATGCACATCAACCCTACTGCAATAAAAATGAGAACTCTAATTCCCACCGTGTATGCCAAAATGTTGTTGCAGCTCACAAAGCACCCGGATGCGATCACGGACGCTTCTAGGTTGATCACTCTAGCATCCAGTGTGATTGCACAACATGGAAACCTCTCTCCAAGCGTGGGACTTGTGAAATTGAGAGAGGAATCTCCAGATTAGAGGCTGGTTCCTCATACTCCTCTGATTTAGATCTAATGCTTGCACAACTACAGAGGTTCAGATCCTAATCCTACTCTAACTTGTAAGGAGACAGGGGTAGAAGTGCAAGAAATTGAAACTAACTAAAGATGGTGATGCACCAAAAGGAGTGGTGAAACATAATTGTCATGCAAATAGACTCGGACTTAAGTTCACAACATAAAACATACACATACTGATAAGGTATAATTTAGGATCTGAAATGAAGCAAATAATACAAACAGAGGACTGAAACCCATTCACAGAGCTTGCATTATCATTTCAGTGTCAAAAACACGCATTACACACTCAGATAGGTAAAAGAAAACTGTTACAATCTTTGGAGAGGTCTAATCCTTGCATCAATCACTTGCTGGAGGTGAAAGAAGAAGTCTGTTATGCCCAAAAATGTTCCCCCTTTGGTTGTGAGCCAAATCTACCTTTTACATTACATGGGTCGAGCCTAGGAGATAGAAACGTACAAAAAACGTGAGAGGCCATTCCTTCTTTATCAGTAGTGCATTAAAATGGCATGGGGGACATTAGAAACCCATACCCTATCATTTTGACCAAATTATAGGAGAATGCGACCCATTCTGCATTAAATCTGGTCGCTGAAATGTCACTTCTGGCCATGAACATGCGTCAGATCTGTTTCTCAATTTTCTCTCTCTAGACTACACCAAAATTCAAGATTAACCCTTGAATCACGAGAGCATTTCATAAGCTTTCTGTTGATATAAAGAATTTGAAAATCCGAGCTCTAGATCAAAATATATGGAGATCTGAAGATTTAGGGCACAAAACAGGTGAAACGGATTTTTAAATTTCTTCCCGCGCTCTGCCACCTGGATGACATGTGGCATGCATTGATTGGTCGTCAGGGGCACGGGGTAGACCTTTACTTTTAGCTTTTGGGTGAACTTCTTGCCAAATTCTCTAACTCCTCCCGAGCTCCGCATTCCTTGCTCCATAGGACACGTGTCCTCTTTTGATTGGCTAGGGCTGACCCCTCAAACCTCACCCTTTGAATCTTGGAATTTTCTCCTTGTGACACGTGTCATGATTTGGTTGGTCCGCGGGTCTGCCGGCTCTTTCATGTCCACCGTGTCCATTTGTCTCGGATGTCCTAGTGCTGTCTGGGACAAAAACTTCCAATCTGCCTGAAATGGGCTTCCCTGTCCCTTTTCTCATTCAAATCCTTGTTGAGGAGGAAGTCCTTAACTCCAGCATGTGAGACCAGCAATGGACCTTGTTTGAGATTAAATGCTTAAATTTCTTCAAGCTTCGATTACTACAAGCACATGCTTCTCAATAAAAGAGTACCTCACCTCTTAGTCATCTAGGCTCTGGCTGAAGAAGGCAACCGGCTGCTCATCATTATCTTTGTTCTGTTGTACTAGAATGGTAGAAATAGCGTCATGACCTTCCAATGCATAGAGGATGAAATCCTTGGAGAAGTCTAGGTTGATGAGAGTTGGTGCTTGAGAGATAGCTTCTTTGATTGCTTCAAAACTCTCCTTGCCTTCTACTATCCACTTAAAAGCCATGCTCTTCTTTAACATTTTGGTGATGGGCTTGACAAGGGCTACAAAATCTGGGACAAACCTGCGGACAAAATTGATCCTTCCCAAGAAGCTTTGAAGAAACTTCTTGTGACTTGGCAATGGTAGTGCTCTTATGGCTTCAACCCTCTCTGGATCAATTTCCAGTCCCTCTTTCGAGACAATATGGCCTAGAAGTTTCCCCTCATGAGCCAGGAATATGCATTTTTTGGGATTTAATGATACCCCAAATCTTCTACACCTCTCACGAAATACCCGGCCTGGATGAAAAAGGTGATCCACTGCATTTTTAGAGAATATAGTGATGTCATCAAGATATATCAAAACTACTTTATTGATCAACCCCTTGAATGCCATATCCATTGCCCTTTGGAAAGTGGCTCCAGCATTTGATAGGCCAAATGGCATCTTCTTGTAGGCATATGTTCCCATTTGGTTGTGAAGGATGTCTTGAACTAATCTTCCTCCTCACCATAACTCGATTGTAGCCCGAGTAGCCATCAAGTAGTGAAACCCTTTCGAACCAGCTACAATCTGCAATATTTGCTCCATGGAAGGGAGTGGATAATGATCCTTGAGAGAGGCTCTATTCAAATCTCTGAAGTCGACACACAACCTGATTTCTCAATTCTTTTTTCTGACTGGGACTAAGGTTGCGACCCAACTTGAGTGTTTGATGGGGAAGATGATACTGGCCTCAATAAGCTTTCTTAACTCTTTTCTCATGATAGGTTCAATATTGGGATTCACCGCCTTTTCTTTTCCCCTGATGTGCTTGGATTCCGGATCTAGCTCAATAGTATGTTGTGCCAACTTTGGGTTGAAACCTCTTAGATCTTTGTAAGTCCAAGCAAAGACATCTGGGAACTCTTGACAAAGCTGAAAAAAATCAGATTTCTCTTGTGAGGTACTTACTTTGCCAATCTGTAATGTTTTGCCTTCTTCCACTAAAATAGGCTCTAAATCTTCACCCTTTACTTGAATGTTCGCTTTCTCCTTCCGGAACTGATCATTCGGGTTGAAGATTGACTCCAAGGTTATGAGCCCTTTTGGTAATTTGTTAGTTCTCAGCTACACCCCTTGGTCACCATCCGCTCGTCCGTAGCTTGTCTTGATTCCCGGCGGAGAACTCAACTTCTTCTTGTAGGAAATTAACAATTTGCTGATAATTCTCGAAGACTTTCCAACTTGTATTGTTATCCAGAATAGCTGGTCTCACAACAAATTTGATATGAGGCTAAGATTTCTCACTTTTGATACTTTCTACAACATGAAACGCAGCCCCAATTGTTGCTAGCTCTGTCAGAGGCTTCATTCTTTTTCTTGGGATGGAATTGATGCTAAAAGCTTCAAGATCTTCAATAAGATCCCATACCCGATTTTTGTAGTTCTTTCAATGATCATTTTTGGCAGCATTTTTTCCTTTGACTTGGTTTACAATTAGCTCTTTATCACCAAATACTTGTAAATTCCTGATGCCTTTCTTCATTGCCCAGTGTAGTCCATGAATTAAGGCTTCATACTCAGCCGTGTTGTTTGAATAGGAAAACTGGAAACGGAAGGCTGCGTAATACCTTATACCTTGCGGTGAAATGAGCATCGCTCCTCCTACACCTTATCTACTCCTTGACCCATCAAAGAACAATTGCCATACTTCATTCTTGTCTTTATGATCCGGCTTGGTGATGTTGGGGAGAGGTTGATTCTCTTCATGTAAACAATAAACTCCTAGTGTAGATTCTTCTACTTCTTGATAGGGATCAAAAGCATGTATCTTGTTTGCCCATTCATCAAGAGTTAGATCCGGGATACTTCCAACCTTGGTGTCAGCCTCATCAGTGCTAGGGTGATCTTCTTGATCAAATGCTGAGCAATTGGCATTAATCTGACTTGGAGTGTAAGGCTCAATATGGAAGTTTGCAATAGGTTCGGATCTGATTGTGGCCTTAGTTCCATATCTTGTTCTAAATAGCATGTGTGACCAATCAGCAGACAAATACCCCCCAATCTTGGCTGTGAAGTCCCTTGACAAGCAAAGGGCAAAGAGTGGTGGAAGGTCTATGATTGATACATCTTGTAAAACAACAACATTTGGACATGCGTGCGAGTAAGACTCAAATTTCTAATCACTCCAACTGCTGCTATTATTGCTGTCCCATCTAGCCGCACTACCCCTTTAGATGTTATTTCATACCTGGAGCCCTAGCAACAGTTGGAATGATTAGAAATTTGAGTCTTACCTTGCACGCATGTCCAAATGTTGTTTTTTTACAAGATGTATCAATCATAGACCTTCCACCACTCTTTGCCCTTTGCGCAGATTCTTCTACTTCTTGATAGGGATCAAAAGCATGTATCTTGTTTTCCCATTCATCAAGAGTTAGATCCAGGATACTTCCAACCTTGGTGTCACCTCTCTGATCGCTGCTAGGGTGATCTTCTTAATCAAATCTTTGAGTAATTGGCATTAATCGACTTGGAGTGTAAGGCTCAATATGGAAGTTTGCAATAGGTTCGGATCTGATTGTGGCCTTAGTTCCATATCTTGTTCTCGAATAACATGTGTGACCAATCAGCAGACAAATACCCCCAATCTTGGCTGTGAAGTCCTTGACAAGCAAAGAGCAAGTGATTGATGCAAGGATCAGACCTCTCTAAAGATTGTAACAGCTTTTCTCTTACCTCTCGAGGGTGTAATGCGTGTTTTTAACACTAAAATGATAATGCAAGCTCACGTGAATGGGTTTCAATCCTCTGCTTGTATTATTTGCTTCATTTTGATTCTAAATTATAGCTTATCATTATGTGTATGTTTTATATTGTGAACTTTGGTCCGAGTCTATTTGCATGACAATTATGTTTCACCACTCCTTTGGTGCATCACCATCTTTAGTTAGTTTCAATTTCTTGCACTTCTACCCCTGTCTCCTGCAAGTTAGAGTAGGATTAGGATCGAACCTCTCGTAGTTGGCAAGCATTAGATCTAAATCGAGAGGAGTTTGAGGAACCAGCCTCTAACTGAGATTCCTCTCTCGCCACAAGTCCCACACTTGGAGAGAGGTTTCCATGTTGTGCAATCACACCTTTGGATGCTAGAGTGATCAACCTAGAAGCATGATCTCGCATCCAGGGGTGTTGTGAGCCTACAACAACAAGGTTCACCGAGGGAAGTTGGAGATCGGGACTTATCCATTTTGCACATATGGGCTAAGAATGGATTAAGTGCTGAAAACACTTTGATAGAAGACTTGGAAGACATGACAACATACTTTGGGACCAAGTGAAATTTGAGCGTTATGCAAAGTTTTAGCTAATAATAGACTTATATTTAGAGTTAATTATAGGTAATCTATTATTAGGTGAAGCTTGCATGCTTCCTTAGTTTCTTTTGTAGTGGTGCATGGCTATTTTTAGCATGTAACCTATTTTGAGAGTGCATGAGTAGTGAAGGGAAAGTACCACTATATATATATATATATATATATATATATATATTGATTTACACAATTTAAAGACATTGAGATTATAATATAGTTATGCTACTGGTATATTTGTGCACATGACCTTGTGATGATGCTTTATGATGTATTCAGCTATTGTGTTTTGATGGATTAATATAATGGATCTTTGTGGATGGATAATGGTTGTTGATGTCTTCATTACTAGTTATTACATGGTAAATTTGATCTTTATCCTTGTTTGATTCATTATGAACTATGGTTGTGATCGATTCTTGTTGTGTTTTACCATTAAAGTACTTGTTATGTATATGGAATACTTGTATGATCATGTTAACACCTTGACAAATATGGTATTAAAAGAGGAACCTGGTACCTTTGCATGCATTGGGTGAGTGCTCATATATTTATAAGTGATGGGCCAACACATAGGGTTTTTAGTAAGAAAACATACCGCATTTTGTTACCCCAAACTAGCTTCATTTCCACCCCCGCAATGGGTAATCATGCCTTGTCTCCCAAGAATAAAGAATAAGGAATAAAATAATGTCTGTACATAATGAATGAACATATACCAAAAAGAGTCTAGGCACTCTATTCCTCTGAAGGTAGAAGTAACTCAGGGTACTCACTCTTAATTTCTGCCTCTAACTCATTCCAATCACCTAGCACCTTCTTTGTCTTCTCAAGGATGTCTACAAGTACTCCTTCCATCTCATCTAAGGTCATATTCTCGCCCTCATTCTATAGCACCCTAAGAACATTTTCCAGACTAGAGATCATCCCATCCATCACATCCATGCATCAAGCTATAAGTTTCCCAATTTCCTTTATATTTTCTTTGTGAGGGTCTCGGGTTGTTGTGAGTGCATCATGCTTTTCTGTTAACAATGTCAGCCTCTCCTCATGCCAAAGAGTTTCATCCTTATTTTCAACAAGGAATTCATTCTCCTCAACTAAATTTGTTGTCTTGATGATTTCCTCTAGGTATGCACACATATTTAATGCTGAGTCTACCTTATTCATTTCATCCCCGAGTGTTTGAAGTAAGAACTCATATATAATTATGTGGCACACTATTGTAGCTTTGGTTCTTTCTCGATCTGTAAAATCTTCAACTTTGGAACTATCGAAAAATCACAAATTAAACATTGTTGTTCTACTTTCTATTAGAAAATGATAGAGATAACTAGTGAATGAAATTTTCTTATGCTTATAATCCACAATTGTAGGAAAGGAAAGAATATAAACTCATAAACACCAACAAGTTTTATCCTGGAAACCTCCAAAGGAGGAAAAACCAAATCAGAATGGAAATTTCTCATTCTTCCCACTTTTACTAGCCAATCGTAACAATAAGAATGAAAGAGAAGTAGATAATATCTCACACTTCCTCCCAATTACTTGCTTTCTCTGTCTCAACACTCCTTTCTTCTATAAAACATAATTCTAACACTAAGAAATTCTTGCTCACTTTATTTCATGCTTTGATGCCCTTTCTCTCTTCTACAAACATGTATTTATAGCCTTTCTCATGCCCTCCCATGCACTGGAGAATGAGAAAGGCCGTGGGAGGAGAAGATACACAAAGAACCTTTCAAATTTTGGGATTTTTTGTTTCATATTTTTGTTTTCTATCCAAAAGATCCAGGACCACTACCCAATGTAGACCAGTGGTCCCATAACCACCTGTCCTCATTAGTGGCGCTCTATAGCTATCACTCGAATAGAGCAAGCGGTCATGTTACTAAAAATACAAAACCTCTGTGTATTTATTTTCCTCTTCGTGTCGACTGATATGATGAAGTGGAGTCATTTTGGATCCCTATGGATCATACCTCCCCTTCTTAGGAGGCTTTTGGTCCTGTCGACATTAAAATTTTCCTCCGTAATTTCTATTTTATTAATGTATGTATTAGGAATAGGATGTTGTTAAGTATAATTAGTAGTGGCATCCATAGAAGATAACGGTGCTATCAATACGGTGCCACCAATAAATTAGAGTATGGTAACAGTCAAATTACAAAAGGAATGTTGTGGTAAAAAGTAAATATTTGTCGTAAGTGGTCCGGTAATGTTAAAATGTCAAAGTTGGGGTAAGTAGAGAAGTAGGGTCTACATGATTAGGAATTAGAAATATTATATTTGTAATAAGGAAAAAGAGTGATGTCATAAATATTTTGTGTATTTTATTTGTGGAAAAGTCTAAAAAGGTGGAACCCATGTGAGATGATAAGGTTTATCTTATCTTAGAAGATAAGCCTACATGTAAAGGCAAGAGTTTAGGCATGGAATATGATTGGCCGAAAGATATTTCCTATCCTATCTTAGAGATAGGGTGGATAATCCTGAATTCCTATAAATAAAGAGGCTACCCCCTCATTTAGCATAGAAGGAAGTAGTGAGAAATATTATATGAGTAAGTGTGTAAAGGAAGCCATCATTTTGAAGGTGTGTTAAAGAAGCCATTAAGAGGTGTAATTGTGAAGTTTCTCCCATAGTTATTGTTGGAAGGCAAGTGAAGTCAGTAACACTTGAAGTACCTCATGGGTGAGATTGTAACAATTTCATGTTGATATTATAATTTACACTTATATTTCAGATTTATCATCATTCCTTCTTATCATAGTCTATGGTATTCTTGTGTTATGTTTGTTGTTGTGTTTCCAGATTACATCCACCAAACTAAAAGTTGTGCATTAATAAATAATCATAGCATGAGGAGTTCCCAGTGAAGAATTATCATAGTGTCAGATTGGTGATGACAGGTCCCACAAAATCTTAGTGGGGGAGTAGATGAGGAAATAATTCCTCACTTTCTCTTTTGAGTACCACCGGCCCTAACTTGGTGTCTTTCCTTTCAGTCCAGTCGCTAAGACTCCTGCTGCTGAGACCTCTCCTAGTCTCTCTAACCTTCTACTACAGCACTACATACTCCTCTAATTCACCTCACGAGTCCAAGATGCAATCCTCAATGGAAGGTAGCAACTGTAGTCCTTTATCTTCACCTAGCATGGATGTCTCATATAGGTGCAAGTTCTCATAGTTTACTATAGATTACATCCTCATAAATGACGGTAAATCAAGTCAAAAGTAATTTTCTCTAACTTGATCCAATATGGTGAAGGGCCCATATTGTATTGTCTTGAGCTTTCATGCTTGACCTTGTAGTCTCTCTTTGCTCAAGTAAAGACAAACTCTATCTCCAACATAAAGCTTATGTTCCCTCCTATGCTGATCGTGCCTAGCTTTGTACTTGGCTTGATATTTCTCTAGCTATTCTTTGACTTTGAGATGGATTTTTCAGATCCTCTCAATGAATTTGTTTGCTCTAGTCACCTCTGTGTCTCTTGTCTCCTCATCTTTCTTCCCAAATGATATGTCCAAAGGAGTCATAGATAGATATCCCAAGTATGTCTCAAATGTTGACTTCATAGTCGATGTGTGTACCGCACAGTTACAAGAATGTTGAATGTAGGCTAAGAACTCATCCCAAGTCCTCGGGTATTTTCTATTATACCCTTTGATTAACTATACCAAAGTCCTATTCACTACCTTTGTCTGTCCACCTGTCTCGTGGATGGAAAGATGTGCTTCTCTATAACCTCGGTATCCATCTTGTCCCATAAAGTAGTCCAAAACTTCCCTAAGAACCTAGAATCCCTATCAGAAAAAATAGAATTTGGCAAATCAAAATGCACCCATACATTAGCAAAGAAAATATCTACTGCCTCATGTGCTTTCACTATCTTTTTACATGCTACAAGAATACACATCTTATCGAATCTATCAACAACAAGATACTGAGATATTCATTTCCATGTTTAGACATAGGTAACCATCCTACAAAATCCATAGAAATGTCCTCCCACCGATGAGTAGGTACTTGCAAAGGCATATACAAACCCTCCTTCCTAGTCTTAGGCTTGCTAGTATAACAAATTTTACATCCACATATAAATGTTGATACTTTTTTATTACATATTGGGCCAATACATGTACCTTTGAAAGTGGGCTAGGGTCTTACCAAACCTGAAATGTACCACTACTTTTGAGGTATGTACTTCCCTCATCAATAAAATTCTTTCTTCTTTAGGCAAGCAAAGCTTCCCCTATCAGTAGAGAGTAGCCCGTCCTTGAGATAAAATTCTTCAATCCTGGTCCTTTCAGCCCCTTTAGATCAGAATTAATGAAATGTCACCACAAAGTATTTGTCCTAGGCATATGCCTCTTTGTAAGTTTTCTTCGTGAAGGGCTCAATCTAAGAGATATTGGCCAAAAAAAAAAAAACTTCTCCTATGTGGGCGGCCTAGACAACATGTCTGCCACCAATTTGTACTACCCTTCTTGTATTTGATCACCAGATGGAATTGCTGAAGGAACCCCATCCATTTGTAGTGCCTTTCCTACTGTAATTTAGACTGTGCTTGTAAATACTAGAGAGGTTTTTGGTCAGTGTGCACAATAGTTTCTTTACCCAACAAATAATGCTTCCATTTTTTAATTGCCTAAACTAGTGCATACATTTCCTTATCATATACTAAATATCCTTTAACTACTGAAGTGAAAGTTTCAGAATGATAGCATACGGGTTTACCTCCTTGAAGCAATATTGTACCCATAGTGTAATCACTGGCATATATCTCTACTTCAAAAGGCTTATGAAAATTAGGAAGAGAAAGTACTGCAACATGACTAATCTTGTATTTTAATAACTCAAAGAATTTGTCTTGTTCCTTACCCCAGTCAAAACCCTTACTCTTTGCAGCCACTATGTGTAGAGGTGTTGCAATCGCAGAGATCCCGAAATGAACTTCCGCATGTACTATATTTCTCCCACAAAAATCCTAGTCTATGTGGCTCCTGTTGGTGTTAGCTAATTAGTGATGGCTTCCGGCTTCTTTGGATCCACTCGTATCTCTCCTCATCCAACCACGTGCCTAAGATAGACAAGTGACTATTTGGAAAATTCACATTTCTTCATATTACAAAGTAGTTGTTTCTCCCTGAGAACTTGCAAGACTTGTTGTAAATGAGTTAGATGTTCTTCCCATGTGGCACTAAAAATAAAGATATTGTCTAGATATACAATGACACATGAATCTATGAAATCACTCAATACATCATTCATCAATCTCATAAATTTAGCGGGTGCATTGCATAACCAAAAAGGAAGTACTAACCATTCATACAAACCTTGTTTTTTCTTAAAGGCAGTCTTCCATATATCCTTCTCCTTCATTCTGACTTGAAGATAACCTGACTTGAGATCCAACTTTGTGAAGAATTTGGTATGTTGAAGTTGATCCAAGAGATCATCTATGCAGGGAAGTGGATATTTGTTCTTTATGGTGATCTTGTTCAAATCACGGTAGTCGATGCACATTGTCCAAGAACCATCCTTCTTTATCACCATCACAATAGGTGAGCCGCATGTTGAGGTGCTCGACATATCACCCCTTGGTCTAGTAGTTCCTGGAGTTGTTTCTTTACTTTAGTACTCTCAATCAAGGATTACTTATACAACCCGATGTTTGGTAGAGGGGACTCTGGTAATATGTAAATCTCATGATCTACTTCCCATTTTGGTGGTAATCCACTAGAGCCTAAAAGAATTCCCGAAAGGACTGAATAATACTATCCAAATCATGTTTTCCCTGGTTAGAAATATCTAAAACTTCTACCCCATCTTGTTTATCCTTTAACAAAAGTAAAAAAACTGATTATGATTTTCCTGAATAATTCATTTTGCTTGGTTAACACTCACCATAGTAACCCGTGTCTTACACTCGGTATGCATGGATGTTGTAGATGATCCCATCCTTGATTCATATGTACCAGCTTTTCCTTCTCATAAATATAGCATCCCTAATATACAAGTAAGGACTCCCGAATACAACATTAAAAGAATCAAGTGGAATAACGTCGCCTTCCAAAATAGCAAAATACTAGGAATTTATCCCAAACTTGACCTTACATCTTCTTGTTACTGAATTTCAACACCCTTCTTCACCCAACCCAAAGGATAAGGGTGTGGATGCTCATAAGTCTCAAGACCAAGCTTCTTTACAACTTCTTCATAAATCAAGTTAGACTAAGAACTAGTATAAACCAAAGTGTTTGCCTTAGTTCTCTAGATTTGGATTTTGATCCGGAATAGTCTACTCATATCCTTTTCTTGGCTGTCCATTCTAGTGGTCATGCATCCAAGCCTTTCTTCTATATCGAGTCATCTTTGATTTCCACCTCCCCTTCTATTTTTACACTGTCATGGACTTCTTTGAGTCATTGGTTTGGTTCATCGATGTAACTCCGGATGCAACTTCCAACATGTAGTGTCAGTATGACCATTAATATCATAGTTATTGCAAAAATTATTGGGATCTTTACAAGTATTTAAAGTAGTGGCAGCTTGTTTACCTTTCCCTTTCCACTTACCCTTGTTACTTGTTTGCCCATACTCTTTTTTTTGCTGATTTTTCAACTACTTTTCCCTTGGCTCTACTTCTCCTTGTTTCTTTTCATCATCTATGTAGTATGCCTACACACATGCCTCATTGAGATATTTGGGCTTTGTGGAGATGACTTTTCTTCGAAGGTGAGTGTGAAGTCCTCCCAAGTACTTAGTCAGAATATCCTCATCCTCCAAGTCCATGTTTAGCAACATGGCTTGCCTCCAAAACTCCATAGTATAGTCCTACACACTTTGACCACTGCCTTGTCTAAAATACTACCATTTAATCATTTGGTCAGTCTTGTGGCCAATAGGATAGAAGTTAGCTCTAAGTAATTCTTTAAATTCTTGAAAAGATTTCCAAATAGGACACTTCTTCTTTTCAAAAGTGGTTAGATGGGTTTATAACCAAACCAGAGCATGTCCCTCCATTTTGATATGTGAAAAGGTGATCCTCTGTGCCTCAGTGACATTATGGATGCTAAAGTAGACTTCTAACTATTTTAACCATTTATCAAGAAACTCTACATCTACTTGTCTTTAAAATATTTTAATCTCAACTGTCATCTCAACTTTGAAAGGATTGAGATCAGATTTTACCTTTTCTCTTACGTTTGAAGTCTCTTCTTCATTCTCTTCCCCATAATCTTCCTCATGGTGGCTCTTCCTTATGCCAAAATTTTTAGCTAAGCCTCAATCCACTAAGTCCATGGAGTATTGCTTGATAGAAGTTGTATTCTAAAAATATGCAAAGTTATTCTTGCCTTCTAAACATCCTATCCATCATGGTCTCCAACATCTCAATTCTACGGACCAAGTTCTCTTCCTCCATTTGTCCCCAAATTCTCTGTTTCTAGTTCTTTGTAGAAATTTCTGGATCGCAAGGTAAAGCCTCTTCACCTTTAGATCTCATCATCATCATATAAATCCAAGAATGAATTCCACATTCTCGGATAGTTGTCATCTCCGATACCAAAATGATCAGTAAACTCTTCAACTTTGGAATTATCCAAAAAATCACAAATCAAATGATATTGTTCTACTTTCTATTATAAAATGATAGAGATAACTAGTGAATGAATTTTTATTATGCTCAGAATCCATAATTATAGGAAAGGAAATAATATAAACTCATAAACACCGACAACTTTTATCCCGGGAACCTCCATAGAGAGAAAAAAGATCGGGAAGGGAAATTGCTCTTTCTTCCCACTTTTATTAGCTGATTCAAAACAATAAGTACAAAAATTACAATAAGTATGAAAGATAAGTAGATAATATCTCACACTTCCTCCCAATTACATGCTTTCTCTGTCTAAACACTCCTTTCTTCTACAAAACACAATTCTAGCACTAGGAACTTCTTACTCACTTGATTTCATGCTTTGATGCCCTTTTTATCTTCTACAAACATGTATTTATATCCTTTCTCATATCCTACCGTACACTGAAGAATGGGAAAGGTCATGGAGGAGAAGAGACATAGACAACCTTTCAAATTATGGGGTTGTTCATTTCATATTTTTGTTTTCTATCTGAAAGAGCCAAGACTACCACCCAATGTAGACCGGTGGTCCCAAGACCACCACACCGGTTGGGTGACAGCTTTTGTAACCACTGCTCTACATAGAGCGGTAGTATTTTTACTAAAAAGATAGAACCTCAGTGTATTAATTTTCCTTCTTTGTGCTAACTGATCTGATGAATTAGAGTCATTTTGGATCCCTATGGATCACTTTCATTCTATGCTATAATATCTTCCTCCTCTCGTGCAGCCTTCTCCATAGTCACTCCAAGCACACCAAACTACTTCTTTATAGATAAGTGAACATAGTCTTGTAATAATTGCAGAGAGGACTGATAGGTCTGGTCAATTTGTTCATCAACATCTGGATGCACATCTATAATTTCCTTCCCCAATTCTGCCACAAAATCTAGAATGTTCTTCTAATTTTCTTTATCCTTCCTCTAACCCTTAGATAGTCATTTCACTTGTTCTTTAAGGCTCTTATTTTCCTCCAATAGATCCCTCAATGTGGTTGATTCATCTATATTTTTGCATGCTACTTCAACTACTATCTTGTTCGTGGCATTACTTTCCTACTCATTACTAAAATTTGTGGGCCTAACGGTCCAATGTGTGGCTTGGGATTTCTTCTTCATCTTCCTCTTAATGCATGCATATTATTTTACATCGAATTGAATATCATCAATATCAGTTTGCATGCTCTAAGAGAGTTGCTTCGGGTGTGTAAGTTGGCCACTTTACAGCCCATCATCTCCCATCCGTAAAGCTCCTCAGGCTCCAAAGTACTTTAAAACATGGCACAAATGATCTTTTTGGGATCATTAATATACCTGGTGCTAAGAGTTTTATACATCTCCCCCTTATCTCTCCCCGAGTGCGTGCCCTTAGGAACATGCAATCCTTCATCCAAAGTTAGGAATTACCCTACAATACCTATTTTCTCATTCATGGGTTCATTAGAAGGTCCACCCTTATATTTCTCTTCATCGTCACCACATCTTCATGATCCTCAAAGATTTTTGTGTCATATTTAACCTCTTCCTCCCTAGGCTCTTCTACATCCAACTCAATGATAGCTGGTTTTGTTTCTACGTGCCCGTGCTCTCATCCAAATCCTCCTCTTCACCTTGTCTTAGTATATAATTATGTCATTTATTCTTATTTTGCACAAACTTGGTGGGAGAGGTCTTAGGATTCATGTTTTGGGAAGGGCCTACAATTTCACTTATGCATAGGTTCTTTGTTCTTCTCAAAGACCTTCCCGAATTATTGGTCCACAATGCCTTCAACATCCACCCCTATCTCCTCGCTGACTTTATCCTCTCCCACTTCCTCTTCCTTTTTTGTGGGAGGAGTTTCCTCACTCATTCTCTTTACTCAAAATGTAGGATGCCTATGTGAGCCATGATCCAACCCACCACTATATGCATTCAACTCTTCTTCTTCTTCTTCTTTAGAAACTACAACATCCTCATCTTGTAATGTGCCTAATGTATGTTTTCCCTTAGCAAGACAGAAGTTTGAACTCATTTTCAATATATTTTCCATTTTCTAACTTGGGCTTAAGGTAGAGGTATACCTTAGCCACACTAATTTTCCTAAATTCCAAGCTCATTGAATTGATGTTTATATCATCTAAAATCAATTTTCTATATAGGAGATGTACCAAGGTATACATACTTCTTCCACATCGTATGGTAATCATAGTATACCTTATCTAAATCAAACACCAATATGCGTGTGTTTGAAAATCTGCATCGATGCCTAGAAGTAATGAGAAATGAAGGTATATGGGATATTTCACCAATGGATCCACTTTCCATCTTTCATCCCAAATATACATATGGAAAAATGTTGATACAGAGCGAATTGATCCCGATTATCTAATACTAAAGAAATATCATTAGGTATTATCCATTCATGTTCAAATGTGTAACATTCCCATTTTAAGACTTTAGAAACAAGGGAATTTTTTTATAGTGTTCACTGTTCTAAATATAGCATTATTTAGAACAAACATTCCATGCCAATCAAATTCAATGGATAAACATATGCAGCTGTAATGACTCTGGTGACTCACCGATCTATTCATTCCATAACTCGGTAAGCTACTGATCTATTTGTGTTATCTTATGTATCGAATACATATCATATACTTCATATAATTTGTCATCCTACCCTACACCGGTACTGAGTGATCTGTTTAAAGAACATATCTAAATATCTACTACCAATATTCATCTGATATCACATTGTTTTAAACTTGGTGACATAGGACAATGTAACTAGTATCTTGTGATACTTTGGCCAAAGATTTATAACATACTATGTATATCACTATTCCTCAATGACATACTCGCCATATTGGAATACATCCTTTAGATCACTCCTAATTTATCATGATCGGTCTTTATTGACTACATGTCACCCACTTGTTCTAGGTTTAACCCTAGCCCTAGATAGGAACATAACCTATTATAAGAAGACACTCACAATGGCTTAGGGTAAATGGGCATACTTGGTTGACCTAAGTTGACCGGATGTGCCAACTTACCCTGAGCTATTGGAAGCTAATTCATATCCTAAATATGCTCCTATCTAGACCTAGAGGGAAACTAAGTTCAAGTCTAAGTTCTTATTGGGTGTAGATCTAGATGATCAATGTGGAAGGGTGATGCCACATGTCAACTACAACGTTGTATTTTAGAGAAGTCCCAAGCCTTCTCAAAAGTACAACCTTGCAGTTTGCGTGTGCCAACATCCTACAAAAATTACCTCATCGAGATGTACATACCCCCAAGGAGATTGTTAATACTTTGTTAGTTTAGATTATTTCTAGATTTTAGCAACCCTGCCAAACCCTAACCCAACACTTAATAAGTTCTTTCCTAAATTTTCTTTATTTAGTCCATGAAGAACTTCATTATACTCATGGTTGCTTTTAATGTTTGATCACACAGTTAAACTACCAATTAACCATAACCGAACAACGTTATCAAGTTTCATTTAAGAAGTACAATAACTTTTAGATAGGTTCAACATTCGAGTATATATCCAATTAAATTAGACTTCATACAAAATGAAGTCTAATAAATTGTAATCACATTAACATACCTTTTTGGTTTATATTCAATTAAGAAAGATAAAGAGTCTTTATCTACATGTTAAGTGTTAGGGTATATCCTACCCAGTATCCACATTTCTTAATGTATGTTCAACACACATTACATTACCATATAATATAGTTTAGATAAGAACATCATATTCTGCAACTTAACAAGCTGCATTTTGATTAGGGAAATTGAACTAAATCCCTTTATCCAACTTATCAAAGGATATCCCTTTATCCATCTCTTTCATACAAGTAAAAATAATTTATGCAACCAATACAAGTAAATTCTCAGCTTTTAATTCATCTTTAAAACTTATACATTTACAAGCCTTATGCATTTTAGGCATACTGCATAACAACCACCTTCATTCTCAAAGAATACTACTTTTCTTTCTCAATACAATCTCAAGAATGAATCAGAATTCTTTACAAGGAATCAGATTTAAATCAGCCAATGCATCATATAAGTTTTGCCTTCTTTTTATCACTTACGAAGTCCATCTGTAAAAATTGCTAGCACATGTCAGTTCAACGAACTGAGCATGATAAGCACTAAGCCTTAAAATGAAGTGCATTCCAATAATTGTTCCATTAAAACAACTCTACTTTAATGAGACAATTATTACATCATAAATATCAATATAAGTAATAGCAAATGGAAAAGAAGTACACTTAACCAATTTGAATTCACTTCCTAGAGAAGAACAAAATATAATCCACAACATCTACCTTACAAAATTAAAGTTTAATTGATCCTAACAATTACCTTTAAACAACAAAGAAAGGGTTTACAACATAGTTCACATTGAGATGATACATCTAGCTCCTAAGCAAGGAAGAAGGATATCCATTCCAAACTATGCTCAACACAAAAATATCTGAAAATAGATACAAGTTCATAACATGAATTCAACTATTTCGTTTAAAGGACAACTACCTTTAAATGCAACATTTCAGATTTTTAAATAGAATAGAATCCCATATCAATCTTAAGAAGGAATAAAGAGTTTAAACAGTCTTACAACAAGATTGTATTTTCTGTTCAACAAAACTGAAACAACAAATCTCTTCCTTCATCACTTTAACAAATGATATGAACAAGGAAGGCTTAAATAGGTATAATAAATCTCCATCTTGCAAGAGAACTAATAACATAAGGGTTCAATCAAATGAACTAATCCCTACTAGTTAGAAAGGGAATCTTATCAGAATTTGACTCAATCTTTAATTTATTCTCCAAACTTAACAAAAATTCCCATCTCTAATCCAAACAATAAGCTCATACACTAGTTCCCAAGGAGAAAACAAAACCAACTTAATGCAAAGAAATGTACAAAGCAGGTTCCCCTTACAATCCTTGTCATTACAAGCATGAGTTCCAAATTCAGTTTAGAACAACATACAGTAAAGTTTTAAAACAACACTCATCCCTAAGGGTTCCCTATTTCCTTCTTCTTTTAAAAGACTCAAGCATTCACTTATTGATCCCAACAAGATTAGAAAACCCAAAACTTTAAACTAAACCAGTTCAGGAGTATGCTCGAACTCGAAACTAAAGTTCCTTTACATGCCTCCACAACATTGTATTAGTCATGGGTGATTCATAATTCTATTAGAACTATAAAACAAAATTAGACTTGAACAGATCTAAGTATTCTGCCTCCACTACTATATCTAAGCACAGGTGCAAACTCATTTTAAAAGAATTCCAAATCCTACTAACAAACAAAAATGTTTCCAGTTAAATCTCCAAGAGATACTCAAAAAGCTCAGTCATTCCACTTACCCAGAATTACCTGGATTAAGCGGTTTGTATTAAAGAAGTTATAAACTCTCAACTAAAAATACAATTTAAAACCAACTCACAAATACCATAACAGAGCTAACACGTTGTTCAACTAAAAATTCCAAACACTATGCATCAAATTACATGTACAGTGTCGAATCACAAAGTCTCAAACATGAGCATTGATATATACAAATGTTATGAAACAAGTCAGAATATAACACAACAACCTTAACCAGTTTATAGCATAAACAAGAAACCCTAATTCCAACTTCAAAATGAAACACATGTTTCTCCAAGAAGAGTTTAGAACCATTTGAGTAGATATTCATAGGTTCAGGGCGTCCACTATTCCCATTCTAGTTTACATTTCAAACAAAGAAAACTCAAACCAGCTCGAAACACGAGCTCCTACTAGAGTTCAAAATAATAAAAAAGAATACTATTACTGTGTAAAATATGAACTTCCATTAATAGTCCAGATTAACACAAGAGTAAACACAAGTACAAAGAGGTACATATGGAATTAAAACAATAGTCCAAGATTACTCAAGAATCCAAACACTATTCAGAGTGACAAGAACCTCCAACCCCGAATCAAGCTAACTACACACGAACTTGAATACATGCTCAAACGAAACACCAGCTCAATACAAGCTCAAGCTCAAACAATACACGAGCTCAACTACAAGCCTTAGCTCAAACAAAACATGAACCCAAATACAAGCTCTAGCCCAAACAAAGATGAGCTCAACTATAAGTTTTTAGCTCAACAAAACATGAACCCGAATACAGAAAGATTAGATGGGATTCAAGGTTCCCAAAACTCAAAACCATTTACACAAAGAATGAAGGTCAGTTGAAAACACAACTTTTTCATATACTGGTTCAAGAAATGACAAGCAGAGTTACAGTAACAAGTTTCTCATGCATGTCATGCTAAATAGCACATACCAAGAAAGTTTCAAACACTTATCATCAATTTGCCATGGATTAATACCCAAATTTCCAAGATTACAAAACCCAAGCAAGCAAATAACCAGATAAAACATGCAAGCCAAGAATCTCATAAGAGCAGAGTCATTTTAATGAATCATTTAGAAGAAAGTAAGAGATCTTAAAGATTAGAGCCTATCATGCCTGATAGCGCTTCTACCAAATCAAAGGAGACTTCCAGATGAGCTTCCAACTCCTTTTCTCCTCCATGAAAGATCAACCAACCAACCACTTTCCTCATAATGCCTCTTATATCTTCCCATGATCAAAAATAGACCAGGTGAGTTAAAAATAGCAATGAAGTGCAAGTCAAACTGCTGGTTCGAAGAACCAGTTTGCTCCATGCAGAGAAAAATCTGAAAAGCATGCAAAAACCAACAACCTCCCACAAATCTGCCTTCCAAGTTTCCTAGATGGTTTGTGAGCAAAACCCAAGGCCAATTAATTTCATTAATTCCAATTTTCCCGCTCAACTCTCCTTAGTGGATGCCAATTCCAATTTAACATGCAACTCCATCTTTAGTGGAGCTTCCACATAAGCCTCCACTAACTCAACTAGCCCCTGCCAAAACTAGCAGTACGTAATGCCTTTAAGAACCTTATCAATAATTCAATGCCATTGGAACCGTTGCCTTAGAGGCATGCGACCCTTTTAGGTTCCCATTAAAATAGCTTAGGATAGATCCTTAAACTTAGGTTAGTTTAGGAATAATTACCTTAGGTCTTAACACATTACCTTAGGTAATTCCAACATTAGATTAGATCATCTCATAACCATATAACATTAGGTTTTAGGTTAATTTAGATAGCCTAGAAACCTTTCCATACTCCCTTAGCACAAGGCTTAGGTTAGAAATAAAATCAATTAAGTAACATAGCTAGGTAGTATATGTTCTTACCCAACTTAGGATTCAGAGGATAATCCCTTAGTTTTAGGATTTTGAATCCTTCCTATGCCATGAATAGGTTGTATTTCATTTACGTCAGCAATGGACTACCAAGATCAATCTTCAAGGACCTAAGCACAACATACAACTAAATAGGAATACGTTCACACAAGATTAAAGAACTTGTAATAACAAATTTCAGTCCACCATGTCCCTCAATTATGGAATGTCAATTTACCATTCGTTCAACTGAGAAGGTTTAAAACATTCCTTGGATCACTGAAATTGATCCAAGGATGAGTCAGATAAGAGATAAGTTTGCAACTTTTAAACTAGATTGCAGCTCTCCTACAAGAAGTGAAAAATGGATTCAAGGAATCCATTCCATTCCATTCTAATGATCATAAGAACAGAAAATATTTATCCATATCAAGCATGATCTCCAACAACCAAAAGAACACATCTTTAGAAGAAGATCACATGTCAACACTTGAAATGCAAAAGAGGAATATAACAATTGTCGAGTGTGTTACAAAATTCTTTGTGCAAGTGCTTATACCGAGTTCCACCTCTATTTGTAAGGTCCACTCATAGTTCCATCACATGTATATTTTACAAACCTATCTGCGAGGGAATTTTTCTCCTCAGGAATTGTCAAATATTCTCCTTAGGCCCATTGGGCACCCCAATTTCCACAAACACAAGAGACAATAAAATAACACCAAAACTTATCTTATCCCCATCACGCACTTATGTAATAATGGTATCAAAAATGAAGGAAGACAAATTTTATACCACTCCCTCTATCATTTTCTTTGTAATATGAATCCATCTTCTCTTCACCTAGCTCCAATGTTCTTGACTATTCAATTTGGTGAGGAGGTACACAAATGCCTAAATCACAGTGGTAATTTTCCATCTTGATGATTCCCATCAAGTGCCCTCCTTTGTATAAGCCAATGCAATCCTTGTTTCTTCTATGATGTCATCCTCTCTAAGGTCACTTCTAATTTCATTTCCGAGCTCCTTAACCTTGTCAATATTCCAATCAAGGGTGCGGTGAGTCTCATCCACCGCCCTACAAAGTAGAAGAATTCCTCATGGACTCGGGACATCAACCATTGATATAATTTTTTTGGATTTCCAAAATATGGTATTTCGTGAGAGCTGCACGACTCCAATACTCTCCAACAACTTCTATCATGCATCATCATAAACGGACATGTCATTTTCCATCCACAAATTTGTCTTTACCACCAATTGTTTCTCCAATTCATCCATGTTATCCTTAGTATGATGATTGTAGTCGCTTACTTTACTTCATCTAATATGTGACTCCTAATCCAATCCCATTATGACACCTTCTAGGTACTGCATTTTTGAAAATTGACTTTCGGGGGTATCCTCCACCTCTACTTCCACTTATTTTTGCTTCCCGCCCCTTTAGGTTTCTCCAAGTGCTTGTTTTTGTGACATTGTGATAACAAAAATGTGTTCTTATAGTATATTCAATCTCTGCAACTTAAAATTTTTATGCCCTAGCTTTACCTCGAACCCTAACTTACAATTTTTCTCCCTGTATGGATTTTCTTCACTCAAAACCCTCTCGATGTAGCTCCAAACAATACCGCACAAAATATCTCTCCGATTCGATGCCAATACTTGATCTTTCATGCACTCCCATACACAACTTGATCTTCAACTTTCTCAAACACTTCACTTAAAAATGCAAGGTAAAAATGATATTGTAACCCCTCCTTATATAAATTTTTCAAATTTCTTTGCATTATTTTCTCTTCACCAACCACCATACTCAACATTAATTACGACTTAATTACTTTTTCATTTCTTTGTAAATAAATTTTCTTGAGTAAATTTTCCATGCCCGAGTTGTAACCTTTTGGCATGCCCACTACTTCTTGGCCACATACCTCCTCTAGCACACCTTCATGTGCCAAAGTACCTATCAAATGCACCTCACACCAAGTAGTTTTCCATGTTGCTTCCTACCTCACATTACATTGTGCTTCCATCCATATACACGTGATGTTTATCTATGAGCAATTTTTCTTAATCCACACCTTTACCTCAAGCACATGCACCATATTTCTTCTATGCATACCCATCCTCTAGAGATCATTCAATCATGTCCCATTTATCATGTATTTACTCCACCCCACACTAAAAGTATGCGTGGTTCTCTACACACGAATTCACTAGATAGTAGTCACTACTAGTGCACAAGCATGCTTAGTACAACAAAATAATGAACTAAATTAACAAAGAATAAAAATGATGAAAAGAAACACATATAAAGGAAATACATTAAAGGGAAATATATTCTAACTGGAAAAATACCTTATTATAAACACCAAGAAGACTTATTTATAGTAGGGCTTCAACCTACTCCCATTGAAATAATCAAGAAACCGAGTGCCATCTAACACTTGTAACTGGAAAATGCTTGAATAAAGTATATATGTTATAACATACAGTCCCAACCAATGAAATTGGAATTTTCTAAGGTGGCACAAAAACTTGGAATCATAAAGAACCATCTCGCCCAACCTCAAACTATTTATTCTTAATATTCCTAACATGCCATGCCTTCTTCATGGAATTTTCTGTCTTTTGGATCCACCAAGCAATGGTGCGCCGCTCATCCAACTGCATTAGTTTATCAATGTGCTCTTCAAGGGATTTCTCATCATCTATTCCACCTACATGCACAATACACATGGACAAAGTAATATGAATTCCATTAGTAAAACAACCTTTGTACCAAACACCAACTAAAAGGGTGTTGCCTTATTCAATATCTTGTAGGTTTTCATGTATGCCCACATTACACAGAGAATTTATCATCCCATTATTTCCTTCCAACATCAAAAATATTCATCGATGTATATCCCAATATCTTATTGAAATCCTTAGCAGTTCCATTGGCCTGTGGGTGATAAGGAGTCATTTTATGGTGCATCACCATAATTTCGCCAATAATATCTTGATAGTCTCATTAAGGAAATGAGTGCCCCTATCACTTGTCAAACTCAATTGACATCCATACATGCTGATTATATTCTCGAATAATAATCTTTCCATTGTAGTTGTTGTGTAATCCTTTGTAGGCACTACTTCGCCCAACCTTGTTAGATAATTTGTACATGTAATAAGCCCTAAAAAGTCAATATCCCATTTCTCAAAAGGTTCTGCACTCACAATAGGCCTAAAGGGAATCTCATATCTATGTCCAGGATTCCCAAGGTGCTAACAATGATCACATGCCTTGGAATAGTCTTTATAATCCTTGTGTAGTGTTTCCCACCAAAGACCACTAGCAAAATCTTACATGTGGTAGCATTTCCTCCATAATGTCCACCAGTAATTTTGCCATGATCTTCCTCCATAATAGCTTCATGCTCATGATCAAGTACACATCAACATAAAACCTCATCCCGACCTAGCTTGTATAAATATCCACTGATAAACATATAGGGCACGACCCATATGGAAAGTTGTTTCTTCTCTAAGCTCTTCATTCCCTCAGGTTCCACACCAATACGTAAATATACAATAATATATTCTAAGTTAGAGGGTGCATGGTTTAATCGAATAATTATGCATCCTCACTTGAGTTAATCCTTGACAAATGATCTAGTCCATAATTGCTCTTTCCTAGCTTTACCACTACCGTGAAGTCAAATTCTGAAACAAGAGATCCAAAGGATGTGGGTGCCCTCGAAAAATGATATTATTAACCAATTAATTTAGTGTCATGTGATCTGTATAAAATATAAAAGGATTTTCTAACAAGTATTGTCTAAACATATGCAGAATTTAAATCATAGAAAAGTCTTTGCACTCTATAGTTTTATAATTCTCGCTCAACTCATGGTGTTAACTTCTTGCTCACAAAATATATAAGATGATCAACAATTATATCTCAAGGTTGTGTTGTAAATATCTCCCCCCGGGTTGATATAGACAAACAGGAGAATATAGAAATCAAAGAAGCTCAAATCCCTGACATTCAAAAGGCGCAGGAAAGTGGCGCACAGAAATGGATGTCGACAGGGTAAAGGATGCGCCCTTGGCACATGGAAATGGCACATGACAATGAGTGTTGACACTAAAATGTATGCGCCAAGGTGCAGGAAAGTGGCGCATGTAAATGGATGTCGCAGAAAGTAAAGGATGCGCGCCACAAGCGCACAAAAATGGCACATGACAATGAGTGTTGACACTAAAATGTATGCGCAAGGTGTAGGAAAGTGGTGCATTGTAAATGGATGTCGACAGGTAAAGGATGTACCCTTGGCGCATGGAAATGGTGCATGACAATGAGTGTTGACACTAAAATGTATGCGCCAAGGCGCAGGAAAGTGGCGCACAGAAATGGATGTCGACAGGGTAAAGGATGCGCCCTTGGCACACGGAAATGGCGCATGACACAGAGTGTCAACAGGGAAAAAGTTGTGCCTTGGCACACGTAAGAGGATGTCGACACACACATGGATGCACCTATGGCGCACCTTCAGGAGGCGCAACATTTTGAGCGCCCGATGACAGAAGGCACTCGGCGCAGAGATATTCAGATGGCCATAAATTTTGACTGGGAGCTCAGATTCATGCAAGGTTGGACTTTTCGGAAAGCTTACAAGGTCCTCTGTCCAACTACGACTAGATATCTTTAATTGGGTGAGAAAAAATTCTTAAAAATTCGAAATACAGTTCGCCACTTTCTGGGTTCGCTAGGGTTCTCACCTACCACCATAATGAGATAATTAAATGCACGGAGGTGGTTGGGGTAGATTTCAAATTCCTCTCTTCTCCCTCTCTCATTCTTGATATAAATTGTAAGGAAGAGCTTCTTTCGGTGGTTCATCTTTTCAGCTCTACCGCTCCCTTCTTATCTTCTCCGGGGTTGAAAATGGAGTTTGAACCTCCTCCCCGCCTCCGTAATGTAATGGCGTTTTTTCCTTTTACTATTGAAATGATGTCTCGTGCAAACTTCCTGAGCAACAAAAATGTGTTTTGTGATGCATCCGTCCATCCCTACTTGTTCTCTTCTTGCCTCTCTTCATTGCAGGTATTTGTGCATGTTCTGATGTTCATTACAGGTCTGGAGCTGTGTTCATGGAGTTTTGGGACATTTTCTGTGTGAAATCTATCCTTGGGTTTGTGATGCATCTATCCATCCTTCCCATTACTCACCTCTCCTTGTTCCATGGTAGTTTTGATAGATGTTCAACATTTTCCTTCTCTGGTGTATCACCATTTTAGTGTAGGCTCTGTTTTCCCTTCTCTCTCTCTCTCTCTGTCTCCTTGGCATGGTTAGATTAGGTTTAGATTAGCTTTCCTGCACTGGAATAGCTTGTGGTAGGTAGTTTAGGAGCAGGAACCAACCTTCTCTGGAGATTCCTCTCTCATTTTACAAGTCCCACACTTGTAGAGGGGTTTCAATGTTGTGCAATCACACTGGATGCTTCGAATGATCAAACTAGAAATCTAATCAAAGCATCCAAGGGGTGCTGCTGATTTGCAACAACAAAGTTGTGCTAACACTATTCCAATGTCCATGCCATAGGCATCAACATGTACATGAAATGGTTTTTTCCAAGAAGGAAAGCATAGAATGGGTACATAAGTAAGTCTTTCCTTCAATGTATCAAATGTTATCTCTGTTGACCTCATCCCAATGAAACTTTCATTTAATCCTAAAATTATTCCAAGGGCACAACAATATTATCATATCCCTTAATGAACTTCCTATAATAACATGTATGTCCTAAGAATCTACACACCTCACTCTAATTGGTAGGCTCCTCTAAGCCCAAAATAATTGCAACCTTAGCAGGATCTACCAACAAGCCTTCTTTGCAAAATAATGTGTCCTAGTAAAGTTCCAAAGGGTGTAGCAAAGATAAAATTATTTATATTCAAGAATATTATTAACTATCTACATCTCTCAAACATGAGTCTCAAATTATCACAATGATCCTTTACCAACCCATATACAATCCAATCATCTAAATAAACATGTAAAAACTTGTATATAAAGTATTTAAATGCTTGCAAAAAAATGCATGAAAAGACTATAGGCACATTCTTCAACCTAAAGGGTATAACTATATATGAAAAAAATTTCCACTCAGTGGTGAAAGTTTTATTTTCTTGGTCTTCTTTAGCAATCCATACCTAATGATAACCAGAGAATCCATTAGTGAAAGAGTAAATATCACGCCCTACAACGCCTTCCAAGATCTCCTCTATAAAAGGTGTGGGAAAAGGATCTATAACACAAGAAACATTCAACTCCCTATAATCCACATAGTTACTTATCCGACCATCCTTCTTTATTCTTATCACCATAGGGCTAACCCACTCGATTCCTCAATGGGCTCAATGATTCCAGATTTCAACATCTTATCAATCTCTTCCTTAACTTTGATGCACAAATTAGGATTCATCCTGTAAGGCCTCTTCTAAACTCGGGAATGCCCCTTCCTAACTTGATTCTCATTTAGCATAAAGAGGGATGCACTCCTTAAATTCATGATATCCTCTAAGAAATAAGTCTTGAAAGTCACAGAATAACTCAATTATCTTAAAGAACCTCCTATTCAGACCAATAGTCACCAATAATGGCCTCCTTATGCTCTATATCTTGACCTTCTTTGTTTTCATAGGCTCATGATAAGTTTTCACCTTATCATCAGCACTATCCAAGACCTCCCACATTCAACATCCATATTTTGTACCTCTTCATCATCAATCATGTAAACTAGCTTACCATTTTATTTTTCTAGGAAAATGTGCCCAAGTTGTTCTTGATCTGTCTTTTCTTCTTCAAATTTCTCCTCTAAGTATAATTCTCTAAACATATCTAACAGGAGTTCCTCAGCCTTTGAACTATCCCCCATCGTAAGGAACTTTATAATATATAATGCTTCGCTCACCATAAGTTTATTATAAAAGTAATCAAATGTCTAAAACATACCGAGGTCATCTCCAACGAATTAACTGTTGCTCTTGTTAACTTTGGATGAGCATAGCATGTGCATGCATAACCATTTAAAGTGGTGTAGAACTGATGTACCTAGAGTTATGGTAGAAAGGCCTCTTGTCCCTCCATCCAGAGTCTCACACTTCTGAATGTGGTGCAAAGTAGAATCCTTCCCATGAAATTCACATATTTTTGAAGGTACATTGCTCCTAAGAAACCTAGTAGAGAAAGTGATTCTCACTTCTTACCACTCCAAAAGGTTATCTCTGTGTGTAGTCCACTAATGTGCAGTTGTTCCATGTAGGGTATAAATAAACATATTTCTTATATCACCCTCATCCATCCATTGGGATTCCATGGCGCATAAAAATATGTTGGTGTTTCCTTCACCAATGTATTGAGGTACCAGGTTATGACTCAACCATTGAACATCGTGTGGCCGATCACATGCGTAACTATGTTCTTGATCTCTCACCCAACCATTTCATATGCTTTATGTGCCCAGATTATCATAGGCAACACTAGTTGTATCACTCATAGATTGAGCATCATCCCACTGAATAATACCTTCTTTAGATGGCTCAATAACTTCAAGATCTCTGATGGTGCACACATAAATTCTATTAAGATCCTCTTGGCTTAATGGCCCCACATAAGGTGTAACTTTCACATCTATCAACAAAATAATCATGCACTCTTCCTTATTCTCAAAACTGATGTAACCTTTATTAAAGTGTAGATCGACATTATTCGCATAACACCAAGGGTTCCCAAGTAAAGTCTGGAAAACTATCTACTTCTACAAGCACCAAGACCTCAAAGTCCCCAAAGAAACTTGGCCCCCTATATAGTAATAATGGGATATTTTAGTACTTCAATGGGTGTGGCGCTAGTCCTATTTTCCATATACAACACATTCAAAGATGGTTGTAATGGTGGTCTCCCATCTGATTCCACGCATCCAAAGTGAGTACATTCACTTATGCACCGTATCAATCAGTATGTTACTCAACAACCACCCATCAACAACTACATTCAAAGTGATCTCTTTATCATATTCAAGATTGTGAGGAGGTAAGTTCACATACAATACCTATCTTTCACGCCGATTCAACACATGAAACCTTCTCCCTTAGTCATTCCCCTAACAAAGGAATGATATTTTCCTAGCGTAGCATATTACAAACCTCCTTCAAGTCATCAACATCTTTCTGAGGAAGCTCAATTACCTTTTCTTGCTCCAACTTCCGTGACTACTCCTTCAAGCATTGTATCTCACCCTGCAAGTTTCTAATAACCTCCATAGTCTCCCGATATACTTCCTTCGATGGGAAAGATCTCGCATACTTCACATTCATAACCTCTTACTTTGTAATAACAATCTTCTACTTTAGAACTTACTTAGTGTGTGCTGCCTTAACACGTGTAGTGACTAACACATGTATCATCTTAGGGTTAAGTGTTAAATTTGGCATCCACTGATCTTCCACATCGTGTTGTACTCTAACTATTCCCATGCCCTTATCCTAGTTGTGCTGCTTGCTCATATGCTCATACAAATACGAGAATTCCTAACACTTTTGATTTTGTGTTCTGAGGGCATTCACACCTATAATGATCAGTGGATCCACATGTAAAATAGGTTCCATGAGGGAAGTCACCTCTTCCACCACTATGAACATGACCTTTATATCCTCCACAGTAACTTAAACCTCTACCACCTCCATCAGAGTGCCCTTCATTTTGATTATGATTATGATGTTCACCTTGTTCCGTAGAATTATTTACAACACTGTTCTAATGTACACCAATCTTAATAGCCTCATGAATATGATCAATCAACCTACAATTCTCTGTATCATGAGTGTGGGACTTACAAATCTTATAGTAATAAGACACATTCTTCTTGATCCCACACCGCACTAAGGGAAACCTACTTGAATAATGATCCAAGTGACAGATCTCACAATCCACCAACATGGCGTGAATTGATTTATGAGGGTAAATATACTTAGTATGTCCTTCTACCTCAAAATTCATACACCAAATACCACTATGTGTCTCATGAGATGAATTAGTTGATAATGTTTCCAACTATTTCACCATAGATGCATTTTGCGCCTCCAAAAATGGGCTAACTCTAGTGTCTATGTCTAATTGCCTCAACGTGCAAATCTTCCTCCAAGGCCTCGTATGGATCTCAGAAAGGTCTTAATAGAGAGAACCCTTTTAAAATGTGTGATCAGTATTCCAAAAAACCAATGAGCATGTTGGCTAGGGTGAATATCATAAGACAACTTTGATAACAAAGTTTTAAAATGGGCATCATACTCCTTGACACTCTCAGTTATGCCCTACTTAATGTCCTTCAGTGTGATGATGCTTTTTTGTTCAAACTCGGGTATGTGAAATTATGCCAAGAAGGAATCACACAAAACATCATAATCTATATTATTTTGGTTCGGATCATACTTCCTATACCAACTATGTGCATGACCTTGCAAATTAGTAGCAAATTGACTTGCCTTACAATCAGGAGATGTAATCCCCTTAGCACACCATAGTATTTCACACATATGCACATGTTTAGCTACATCCTCAATACCTTTGTACTCTGGTAGGTGAAGAGACATCTCATAATAGAATTGTTGGGGTTGGTGTGGACCATGCCCACCAGATCTAGAACATGTATTACCTCCAGTATTCCCTCCACCTCCAGAACCACTAGATCCCAAACCACCTGATCCTCCTCCTATAGTGGGTACCAGACAAGAGGATGTGTTACCTTGTGTTCTAACAATTTTACTAAATTGAACTCCCATGGTCTATAAAGTTTTGTTACTTCCAAATGTATTACCAACATTATGCGTGCTCATGTTCTACCTTGAAGATGCGCCATAAAATATATCACCAATAGGACCACAAAAAAGATAAGACTGTGTGGCCATTTGACAAACTCATGTATTCAAAGGAAAATGAAAGTTACATGTTTCTACTAAAGCACCTACACTAGCTTGATTCTTAATAACTATCTTAGGAACTAGAACACCAAGCACAAGGGCTAGGTCACTGGTGGGACCGGATGTGCTCCTACGGCTCTTAGTCATTCTTCCTTAGATATGATCTCATCAGAAGCTAAAGGGGACCTTCTACCACACTTTCCTAAGGATGGGAGAACTATATGCTCTAGCTCCACGTCTTCCACGTGAGCTCTAAATCCTTCTTGAGCCATCTCTCTCCTCAACTCCAAAGACTCCTCAATGTTGTCTCTTCAAAGATTTCACTCTCGTGTGCTTCATTACACTTAAGCCAACTTTCTTCTCTCTTCATTTCTTCTACTAGGTATGCCATATTTCACCACACCTTATCCCCGCTCCGATGTGTCATGGGGTTTAGCTAGCCATAGGTCATTCTTCTAAATCCATAATTACAATGAAGATCTTAATTGCTAAAGGGATAACACGCAAATAAGATCCTTTGGGTTCATGCAAGAACTAAAAATCAATAACCTCCGGATAGGAATAAGTAGAAATAATTTAATCCAATGTGTAACTATGAAAAACACCACTCCACCAAAGTGATCTACAATGCATGTCCAAATTTCATCAACATCATGAAAATTATGGTAGGCTTCATGTGTCTAAACAATTGTTCTATACCTCCAATTCCTCTTTAATGAATATACTACCAACCACTCATATAATTCTATAGGAAAACAACAAAAGAACGTCTCATAGAGTTTATGATATAGATGTTGTTCAACCCACATGCGAAACTTAAAATCAGGTCTAGTATTATATCTCGTGATCAAACTCGCCCTCTAAATTTGTTACATAACTCTCAATGCTAGCCAAAGTCAACTGATACATCTTCATCATGCAACATCCTTGCAACTTCTTGAAAAGAGGTCCCGAAAATGGAACCAAAATGTAGTATGTTTTCTTACTCAAAACCCTATACGTGTTGGCCCATCACTTATACAGATATGAGTGCTCACCTGAAGCATGCAAAGGTACCAGTCCCTCTTTTAATATCAACTTTGTCAAGGAATTAACATGATCATACAAGTATTCCATATACATAGAAAGTAATTTAATGGTAAAGTACAACAGAATCAGAACAAAAACATAGTGCATAATGAATCAAACAAGGATCAAGATCAAATTTACCATGCAATAACCAATAATGGAGACATCAATAACCATTATCCATCCACAAAGATCCATTATATTAATCCATCAAAACACAATAGCTGAATACATCATGAAACATCATCACGAAGTCATGCACACAAATATACCAACAACATAACTCTATTACAATCCCAATCTCTAAACCATGAAAATCAATACATATATATAGGTAGTGGGGACTTTCCCTTCACTACCCATGCACTCTCAAAATAGGTTACATGCTAAAAATAGCCATGCACCACTACAAAATAAACTAAGGAAGCATGTAAGCTTTGCCTAATAATAGATTACCTATAATTAACTCTAGATATAATCCTATTATTAGCTCAAAATTTGCATGACTCTTCAGCTTCCACTTAGTCCAAAAATAGCTTGGCATGTCTTCCAAGTCTTCTATCAAAGCATGTTCAACACTCAATCCATTCTTAGCCCATGTGTGCAAAATGGGTAAGTCCCTAACTCTCACTTCACTCGATGTGCCCTATATTTGCTGATCTTCTACGTGCACCTACGCACTTGCTTCCTAAATGCCCCGGTCTCATACACCTTTAATACTTAGGTATAAATATGTCCACCCAATGAAGACATTTATTCTAATCGTCCTTCACCCATGGATACTTATAGAAGAATAATATGCCTCTTTATACCCCACTAAATGAAGAATAGATGATTAGAAAATTAGGAGTCGACACTTGACAATTCCGAGACTCATTCATCTTCCTGATTACATGGTTCTCCATTAATTTAGTTCCTAAGCACATAAATTTCCAATTAATATGCTCTCAGTCCTCATATTTTCATCTATGTGATATTCCTTTTAAATTGAGACATTGTTGTATAAAAGGTGAAGGATTCTCTTTAAAAACTCTTCTAGTTGATTTTTAGTTGGAGCTTTTGAGGTTTCTGCTTTAGAAGTGCATATTTCTATTTGTGAAGTGGATTTATAGAGAAATTTTGACTTGTGTTTGACATTTACGGTGTTCATGCTAAGGTCTTTGTTGTTATATAGCCATAAGTAGGATTTGAGATATATTCTTACAATTTTTCTTTGTCTTCTTTACGAATTTGATGTTTCTTCTTGTAAACAAATCTGAAATCAATAAATTTCCATTCTCCTCTGTAATTTTGTGTTGATCATGCCAAATAACTGTAGGGAAGCATTTTACAATTGATTTTTTGATTGGGAACTAAAGGCTTTGACATTGTAGTGTTATTTTGCATTATTGGCCTCAACTATACGTTTCCTTTTCATTACTTTTGAACATGCATCCTTGTTTACATTAGGATGTCCTATGGTGTTAGAAATTTGGTGTGATGAATGTATGAGACTTTAATCTTAGGTGTTTGATATTGGATTTTAAGAGTTATTATGTATTATTTACCTTACTTGGGTGTTCATGAGGGTAAATAACCTTTGGAGGGTGATTTTCCTTTGATTCCATGTTTGAATGCATGAAGAATTATCAAGAAAAAGTGGTTAATGTGGATACTTCCTCTCACTAGTCCCCTTTCCCACCATCTCCATCCTCTTTCATCTCATCTTACACCTGCCTATCATCCTACCCTTGCAAATTTCATCACTCATTGTTAATTTAACATGAAATTTTTCCACAAAATCAACATCATTGTATATGTTTAGTGGGGTTTCTATGATTTATGAAGACTAGCATCTCAAGTATCATCTCACTACAAGTTTTCAAAAAATATATTTAAAATGATGCTTGTTGTTGGACCCCTAAATTAACTAAGTACCTAAGGTGCAAAACTTGGTGGCACGTGGAAGCATGACATGAAGGCACATGTAGAAGTAGTTCTTGAAGATGCGCGAAGGCTTGTTCCTAAGCAAGATGGATTTAGGACTTAGTGAGTTTTAGAAAGCGATAAAGGGCACGTTTAGGGAACAAATGAAAAAGTGACCAGATATAGATATGGATAAGCTATGGATACTTACAACTCAAGGAAAGGATATTCCAGGGCATCAATACAGTTATCATGAAAGGATAAGGAGCCGAGTTTGTTATGGATTAGCTGGCACATGCATGCTAAGGAAACTCAATTAGGGGAAACACATGATGACATTTGGCATGTTCTTGGGTAGTGGTAGGGAAATCATGAAATATTCCTTCAAGATTTCTCATGTAATGATGAGCAGTTAAGAGGAGATTCCTTGAGAGTTCCTCATATGTATGGTTTTATGAGAGAGGTGTGTGTGCGAGTATGGGATGAAGAGAGTTAGTAAAAATGTGTAATGTGTGATGGTGAGCTGTAATGTGTTGAAGCTCTGCTACTATAAATATCTTCATACATGGAACTCTTTTGATGTAATATTGGCTATTGTACTTTAGCTAATGAATATAATGAAGTGATTCTAAAGCACTTATGTGATGGATCTTGATCTGTACATTTCTTTTTATGTTCATGGGTGAATTACTAATTTTTGATGATAATCATGATTTAGTTCTACTTCCATTGTAATATGATCATGTTATCATATGTTTTAGTGCATTATATTAGGAGTTAGTGCTTACATTTGGTTGTCAAGAATGGGTGTGTCATTCTTTGTTTATGTAACACCCCCTTATTAAGGAAGAAAATTCTCATGAAGCTCCCATAATGGAGGGGCTCAACACCTAGGCATGCCTCGAGTGAGCTTCCAGATCAGTCTAGATGATGTGTCGGTGCGCTTGGGGTTGATTGACGAAGCAAGAGGTGATTAGAGACTACATTTTGGTTCCATTTCCGAGACCTATTTTCAAAGTTGTTATAATTATGTGTGATGATAGAGCATCTGACCTTGGACAACATCGATACCTGGATTAAAATCATAGAGGATGAGTTTTCTCAAAGGTTTAATACTAGATCTTAGTTTGATGCACAAAAATAGGTGGAGGAGAGCCTGTATCACAAACTTTATGAGATATTCTTCTGTTGTTTCCCATTAGAGTTGTATGAATGGCTATCAACATATGCATCAATGAAAATTTGGTACTATAGACATCGTGTTTGGAACCAGGAGGAATATTATCAGTTGCATTATGTCGATTTGACCTAGACCCATGTTGTTTATCACTGGTGGAGTAGAGTGTTGACTAGTTATACCATCAAATACACTATTTCTACGTATTATTTTTTAAAGATTGCTGAATTCGAGTTCCTAAGGGATCCTAGAGGATCATTCTTGCATGTTATTCCACTAGCTATCAAGATCCTAGTCATTACTTTGAGTTTGGAATCCTTTCCCATGATTGGCTAAGCTCTTGCTAGGCACAAGATGCGGAAGTTGACATGGTAAAGGATGACAAATCTTATGGAAGAAATGGAGAGAGAGAAGAGGTGGCTCAAGTATAATGAATCTCATAAAGAGGGAGTTGGTAGGGCAACATGAAGCTGCAAGAGTGATGTATTTATGGAGGTAGATGTTGTGGGAAGGATTTGAGGTTCATGTGGAGGATGTGGAACTTGAGCAGTCTGAGCTACCCCATCTTGGAAAGCATGGAAGAGAAAACCCCTCGGCTTCTAAAGAGAGCTCATCATATGAAGAAAGGAGAAGAGCCGTAGGTACGAATCTTAACCCACATGACAACCTCGACCTTTGTGCTTAGATTTCGAGTTCCTGAGATAAGTTTTGATAATCCAGTTGGTATCGGTATTCATAGTTGAGCGACACCTAGGAGGTATAATTTTTCATTTCGTACATCTATGGTTGCATAGTCATTTCCTATGTTTAGGGGTTATTTGACATAACATCTAGGAAAGGTGTGGGATCATAATTTTTGAGTATCGTGTCTTGGAGCAGTGTGGGAAACACATATGGGAGTAGTTTGGTATCACAGACTATCGACACATAGTTTAGTGTGATGGTGGGTTTGTAGGGTGCAATCGCTTTAGGCACATTACCTACGACAGGAGGAGGATCTGGTGGATATAGAGGATTTGGCACTAGTCGATGTAGTGGGTCCCGGTTGTGGAGGTAACATTGAAGGGAATCAAGGTCCTGGATATGGTAGATAAGGTACAAATCACCATCAATAGGTGTTTTATGAGATGTCGCTCCACTTACACGATTACAAGGGCATTGAGGATGTCATGGAATATGTACATAAGTGTGAGTTACTATGGATCACGAAGAAAATCAATACCTCGAGTGGAAGGAAATGTTATGTTTGTGGAGCCTGTTTTCATGTTAGAGTTTGGTACACCTTCCATGTGTTACACTCGGATATTTTTATGGCGGTCCCGCTTGCTCCAGTGAGCGGGTCAAGGGGGTTCGGGGGGTGAAGCCCCCAAAGAAAATTTTCATGGGTGGTTTATTAACCCATGGGTAATGGGTAACCGTTATGGGCTATTTTTGGGCCCATGGTTTTTGGTACCCATTGTTTTGTAAAACCACCTCTTCGGCTACCTATTGATGTACTTATAAATATATGGACATATAATAGGATTTATATGAGTGTGTTTTGTGAAGGTGAATAGTGTGTGTGAATTCAAGTGTGAATTCGGGAGGGTTTGTTGAGCACAGCTCCAAACAAGATCTGATTATTGTAATTGTGAAGACTGTTGGCTTGTAATAAAATCTGAGCAAGTGTTCTTGGTGGATGTAGCCCACATTGGGTGAACCACGTTAAATATTGTCTTCATGTTATGCATATTTCATTTCTATAATTCTATTCATACTTCTTATTATTGTGATTCTAAGGAATTATTCCGCATTAGATATTATTAATTCCTAACAATTGGTACCAAAGCCTGGTTTGGTTTGTTGAAGTGTTGAATCATAGGGAAATTTTTTTAGCTTGAGTGAGAGCTATGGCAGATGATGGAAGATCAAGGGTTGATAAATTCAATGGGTATAATTTTAGTCTTTGGAAGATGCAAATGGAATATTACCTTTATCAGAAGGATCTTTATACTCGTTGTCCGAGAAGGTGAACAGACCCTCGAGTATGACATATCTGGAATGGGATTTGTTGGATTGGAAGGCACTTGGAATGATCTAGCTGTGTCTTGCATATTCGGTATTATTTAATGTCTTAAAGGAAAAGACTACAAAAATCTAATGGATGCATTAGGGAAGTTGTATGAAAAACCCTTTGCCTCTAACAAGATATTTTTAATGAAAAAGTTGTTTAATATGAAGATGTCTGAGAATAGTTCAGTAGCAGATCATTTAAATGATTTCAAAATGGTTGTGAATATGCTAGCTTGATTACAATAGAATTTGATGAAGAAGTTAGGGCTTTATTAATTTTGTGCTCTTTACCTAAGAGTTGGAGTAGCCTAGTAATGGCGGTAAGCAACTCGGTTCCAACGAACTTGAAGTTGAAGTTTAAGGATGTTGTAGGAGTGATTCTAAGCGAGGAAATGTGAAGGAAAAGCTCTGGGAATATTCTACTTAGGGAATGCTTTGACAATGGAAACTAGAGGGAGACAGAAGAATAGAGGAAATCGTGGAAAATCGAAAGATTAGGCAAGGTCAAAATCCAAGAGCAAGATTGTATGCTGGATTTGTGGAAAGTCTGGGCATGCAAAGAAGGACTGTTGGGAGCTTTGGGATAAGAAGAAACAACAGGAAGAAAATAAGGAGGTAAATGTGGCAACGGGTAATGTATGTCAAGATGATTTTATTCTTTCTTTGCATAATATTATTGAATCTTAGGTTTTATATTGGGGCTTCTTTCCATGCTACTCCACATAGGCATTATTTTGATGATTGTGTTCAAGGAGATTTTGGGCATATTTTTCTTGGTGATGATGAGCCTTGCAGTATAGTTGGAAAAGGTTCTTCAAGTTAAGGTGTAGAAGGGGAATACATGGTTATTGAAGGATGTCGACATGTGCCTACATTAAGGAGAAATTTGATATTGGTAGGGCAATTAGGAAGTGATGGTTGTACTTGTGATATTTACCTTTGACTCTTGGAAGGTTACCAAGGGTTATCTTGTGGTGGCAAGAGGTAAGAAGGTTGGAACCTTGTATTTAACAAGCGATAGTACTAATGATTATAATCTTGTGGCTTTATATGTAGATACAACATCATGGCACTATAGGCTTGGTCATATGAGCCATAAGGGCATGGACATCATAAAGAAGAATTTTCCTAGATATACAGAAATAGGTTTGGATTTCTATGAGAAGCTGCATATATGGGAAACCGAAGTGAGTAAGGTTTCTCAAGGTTGGAACTACGAAGAAAGAGAGTAAGTTAGAGATGGTACATTATGATGTGTGTGGGACGGCTCTCAGTATCATCTCTTAGGGGCTCAAGTTATTATGTTACTTTTATTGATGATAAAAAAGGAAAATTTGGGTTTATTATATTAGAAACAAATCTAATGTATTTGATACTTTTATTAAATGGAAAGCCTTGGTAGATAATGAAACAGGTCTTAAGTTAAAATGTCTCAGGTCAGATAATAGAGGGGAGTATTGCAGCAATGAATTTGATGATTATTGTTCTAAGAATGGAATCCACAGGCAAAAGATAGTTCCAAGAACCCCACAATAGAATGGGGTGTCAGAAAGGATGAACAGAACAATAATGGAACATGCTAGGAGCATGAGGATACATGCAGGATTGCCTCTTTATTTTTGGGCAGAAGCAGTGAGCATAGCTATGTACTTGATAAACAGAGGACCCTCAAGTGCTTTGGATGGAGGCATACCTGAGGAGGCTTGGTATGGTAAGAAATTCGATTACTCATTTCTTAGAGTCTTTGGATGTGAGGTGTTTTTTCATATTGACAAGGATGATAGGACCAAGCTAGAGGCTAAATTAGAAAAATGCACTTTTATTGGTTATGGTGGTGATGACTTTAGATTTAAATGTTGGAGTGTTTAAGGACAAGAAAATAATTGATCTAGGGATGTGGTCTTTAATGAGAAAGTCGTGTATAAGAAAAAGCGATTACAGGAAAACAGGAAGAATCCAAGAAAGAATATGCAGTGGTAGAGGATCTTTTGGATGGGAAAGTGACCCATGTATCGGTTCAGAACCTTCTCAACAGAACCCCAAACTCCTTCGGTGAGGAGGTCTTCTAGGGTAAGAAAAGAACCCGAACATTTTTATCCTTCTCTTTATTATTTATTACTCACTTTGATAGTGGAGAGCCGAGAGAGATTTGATGAAGCAATGTAGGTATATGCCAGTAAGAAGTGGGAGAAAGCCATGGATAAGGAACATAAGTCTCTCATGGAGAACCAGACTTGGGATTTGGAGAAGCTCTTTGGAAGGAAAAAGAGCATTGCAAAACAAGTGGGTTTATAGAGTTAAAGACAAAGGAGGAAAGAAAATATATAAGGCTCAATTGGTGGTCAAGGGGTTTGCACAGAAACAAGGTATAGATTTTGATGAGATTTTTTCTCCTGTAGTAAAAATGACTTCTATCAGAACTGTTCTTGGAATAGTGGCAGCAGAAGACTTGCACTTAGAACAGTTAGATGTAAAGACTACATTTCTCCATGGTGATTTGGAGGAGGAGCTATATATGCAGCAGCCAGAAGGATATGAAGTCAAAGGTAAAGAGGAGATGGTGTGCAAACTGAAGAAGAGCTTGTATGGCCTGAAAAAAGCTCCACGTCAATGGTATAAGAAGTTTGATAACTTCATAATGGAGCAAGGTTATATTAGATGTCATTATGACCATTGCATGTATACAAATAAATTTGAGGATGGAAGTTATATTATCTTGTGTTTGTATGTTGATGACATGTTGGTTGTAGGTAAAAACATGTAGGAAATAAAAGTACTCAAGAAACAATTAAGTGAATCCTTTGATATGAAGGATTTGGGGGTAGCCAGACAAATCCTTGGTATGAGGATAACTCGGGATAGGAAGGAATGGAAGCTGACTTTATCTCAGGAAGAGTACATTAAGAAGGTATTGGATAGGTTTAACATGCAAGATGTTAAACCGGTTGGGACTCCTTTGGTAGGCCATTTTAAGTTATCAAAGGATCAGTGTCCCAAGACAGAAGCGGGAAATAAACCAGATGTCCAAGGTACCTTACTCATCAGTAGTTAGTAGTTTGATGTATGCTATGGTGGGCACTAGGCCTGATATTTCCCATGCAATGGGAGTTGTGAGTAGATTTATGAGTGATCTAGGTAAAGAGCATTAGCAAGCAGTAAAGTGGATCCTTCGGTATTTGAGAGGGACCATGGGGACAGTTTTGTGCTATAGTGGATCAGACACCACTTTACGTGGTTATGTAGATTCAGACATGGTTGGAGATGTTGACAGCAGGAGGAGCACGATAGGTTATATTCACATTGACGTGGGGACGGTAGTGAGCTGGATTTCACGACTACGAAGTTGGTGGCTTTGTCAACCACAAATGTTGAGTATGTTGCCGCCATAGAGGTAAGAAAATAGATGATTTGGTTACAATAATTTCTTGAGGAGTTGGGGCATAAGCAGGAGGAATGTAAGCTGCATAGTGACATTCAGAGTGCTATACACCTAGATAAGAACTCTGCTTTCCACTCCAAGACAAAGCATATATAGTTGAGATATCACTTCATCAGGACAACTTTGGAGGAAGATAAGTTGAAGTTGGAGAAGATTCATACCAGTCAGAATCCTGCAGACATGATGACCAAGGTGGTCACAAGGGATAAACTAAAGCTATGTTCAGCTTTGGTTGGCCTTCATGGATGATAGTGAAGGGTTGAGAAGCTTGCTTAGTGGAAATCAGTCTCCAAGTGGGAGATTGTTATGTTTGTGGAGCCTATTTTCATGTTAGAGTTTAGGACAAATTCCATGTGTTACACTCAGATATTTTTACGTAGTCCCACTCGCCAAAGTGAGTAGGTCGAGGGGTTTAAGGGAAGCCCCCAAATAAAATTTTCATGGGTGATTTATTAACACATGGGTAATGGGTAAACCGTTATGGGATGTTTTTGGGCCCATGGTTTTTCGGTACCCATTGTTTTGTAAAACCACCTCTTCAAACTACCTATTGATGTACTTATAAATAGATGGACATACAATATAATTTATACGAGTGTGTTTTGTGAAGGTAAATAGTGTGTGTGAATTCAAGTGTGAATTCGGGAGGGTTTGTTGAGCGCAGCCCAAACAAGATTTGATTATCAGAATCGTGAAGATTTTTGGCTTGTAATCAAACCGAGCAAGTGTTCTTGGTGGATGTAGCCCACATTGGGTGAACCACGTTAAATATTGTCTTCATGTTGTGCATATTTCATTTCGTAATTCTATTCATACTTCTTATTATTGTAATTTTGAGGAATTATTCCACATTAGCTATTATTAATTGCTAACAGGAAATTCAATTTGTAACCACGTTGCAAGGATGCGCACATATCTAGTACAGGAAGTATGACCCACACTAGACAATGGTGGATTATGTTACACGCATAATTCCTTTTGGTAGAGTTTCACATACCTAAGTTTGAATATAAAATCATCAATGCATTAAAGGATATTCATCAAAGAATGGAGGAGAGTGTGTGGGAGTATGATGTGTATTTTAAGACTCTCTTATCCAAGTTATCTTATGACATTCACCCTTCGCTTCATGCTTAGTGGTTTGTCGAAGGACTGATCACACCATTCAAGAGGGGATTTCACAGAAGAATTTCATAGATCTACATGAGGCCTTAGAGGTTTCCTTACACACTGAGGTAATAGGAAGCATTGATACAGGAGTTAGTTTGTTCCTAGAAGCCCAAATTTCTACAATGGAAAAACTACCAGAGAAATTGTCTGCAAACTCAACTCATGAGACTCGCAGTGGGTTATGGTGTACGGATTATGAGGTAGAAGGGCATACGAAGGATAGTTTTCCTCGAGATATCGGTACATGTGATGATGGTAGACTATGATATTTTCCACAAAGATCATGATGCAAGTAGGTGTCCACTACTTGTAGTGCGTGATCCGTAAAAATGTGTCTTGTTATTGCAAAATTTGCACCTCTACTACTCATGAAACCAAGGATTGTAGATTGATTGACCAAACACATGATGCCATTGATACTGGTGTGCACCATAATAGTATTGCAAGTAGTTCCAAGGATGAGGGTCGTCATTATGAAGGGTGCGAAGATAGAGGGAGTTCATGAGAAGACAATTTCACAGAGGATTTAGAGGTCATGGTGACCATGGAGGTAGAAGAAGGGAGTTGTTGTTAGGTTAATTTATACATTATATTACCTTAAGTAATTAATTATTTATTAAAGTAATTTTTATATATATGTTTCACATGAATGTTTCCGTTCTTAGAATAGAGTTGCTTCTATCCTTTCATTCTCTTGAGAAAAAGATAAAGGTTAGGGCTAGGAGGAATACGTTGAGTGTTGGGAGGGTGTGCGCGTGCACCGTAGAGAGCGATCGAGACCAATTGCGAAGAACTCATTTTTATCGGGAAGGACTACTGCAAGTAAGAATACAAGACCACCAGATTTTAGTTAGACAATAAATGAGGGAATTACCTTAGGCCCGGAAATATTAGACTTCCTTTCGAAGGTGGTCAGTTCCCTTTTTAATATGAATTAACACAATGATAACAAAGAAGTTATTGCAAAATTACACTTTAGTTACCTTGTTAAAAAGCAATAGAGGAAAGGCTAGTTTTGGTTTGAGTCATAGTGACCGATGCCAGTCACTGTATAACCGACTGCGGTTATAACACCGGTACCGGTTGCTGATAACTGATATCGGTAGGGGCAGTGATTTAGGGGCTTTCAATGAAGGTTGGCTGTAAGGCGGTTATGGTGTTTATAAGGTTGGTAAATGATTAGGGGTAGGTAATAGGGTGATGGAGAAGACTCAGAGAGTGTGGGAGCTGTTCTTGGGGCAATGTAAGGGTAGAGGAATGAAAGTTAGATGTAGGGTGCTATCGGGTAGTAGATCTAGGAGTGAGCTTATAATTACTATGAATCAGAAGTTCAAGAAATGGTATTTAAAAATGTACAAGACACTACTTACTAGTTCCTGATGAAGATACAGGTCCAAGGACTGTGATGATGAAGGCAAGGCTTAGGTGGGATGATCTGACAATCAAAAGTGAGCTATCTTCTCTCCCAATGCTTGGATGAGTGTCACTGTGCTCTGGTTACTCAGTTGCAGTCTTGGGCTCGATGTCCTTCTCTGTAAACTCTTCTCTTTTCTTCACTTGTCTCTGTCTTGCCAAGTGAATTCTGGATCTTTCAAATGAATTCGATCTCTTGTTTTTGGTTGGGGAAGGTCATTTACAGGGAACCAATGGTGGTTATGTAACCGATGGTAGTCGAGTAGGAACCGATGTCGGTTAAGTCAAAGTGGGCTATTTTTAGTAAAATAGCCAACTTTCCCTCCTTTTCTCTTGAGGGATTAGTTGTGGGCTTGGTCAAGTCATTATTAGGTTGGTTTTGGTGCGGGTGAGGAGTAATTAGTCATGGGTGTGGATGTAGACCAAGTTATAGGTCTTAATTAGGTTAGTTTAGGGTTAGGGCTAGGTCATGATGAGGTGACGAAATGAGGTGGTAGGTTTGGAGATGTGGATTTATTAATTATAAGGTAATTAATAAATAATTGTGTAAGGTTTAGGTGGTGAGGTTAGGTTGCGAATATGAGATGCGTGGCACAGGTGTCGTAAGATACAAATTTGGTGTCTACATTAGCCATCTTGTTGTCGTGTAGCTTGTCTTATAAAGCCGCACCGACAATAATAAGAAGTGGTTACTCCCGTTAAGGGTATAGGTAATCCCCCTAAAATCTATCACAAATTGAGGCGACGTGAAATCAGGGGTAGGGTTGATAAAGGGTGAATGGTGTTGAGATGATGGTAAGATGGTGGGGTAAGTTCAAGGAAGCAGACGCATGTTGAAATGCGTGAGTGCGACTGTGGTACATGATTTGAAGAGAAAACAAGAAATTCATAGGCAAAGGTCGATAGTTTATCCAAATAAGGGTGATATAATCCTGGTATCCAAGGCATAGGAAGTAGCTCCAGGGGATATAACGGGTAAGGTACAGGAACGTTTAGGCATGTTTGGTAGTACCAAATGGTTGGTTTGGTTGAGATAAATGTCACGGTCTCGGTCTAGGAAAAGTTGGTGCTGATCAATTCAAGTATCCTAATCATGCTAAAAACACGAACAGGTGAGCACGATTGAACAAAAAGCTACATGATGGGTGGATAAAATCATAATTTGTGGGTCTTGGTCGAGGTACTTAATTGGTGCGGCCTTGGGTCGGGCCGATTGATTGGTGAGGGCCTTGGGTCGGGCCTGATTGGTTGGGTGTGGCCTTGGGTCGGGCCTGATTGATTAGTTGTGGCCGTGGGTCCGACCTGATTAGTTGGGTGCGGCCTTAGGTCGGGCCTGTTTGGTTGGTTACGGCCTTGGGTTGGGCCTGATTGGTTAGTTGTGGCTGTGGGTCGGGCCTGATTGGTTGGTTGCAGCCTTAGGTCGTGTTGATTGGTTGGTTGCAGCTTTGGTTCGAGCTTGATTAGTTAGTTGCGCCGTGGGTCGGCTGATTGGTTGGTTGTGGCCGTGGGTTGGGCCTCGATTGGTTGGTTCGCGCCTGGGTCCGCGCCGATTGGTTGGTTGTAGCTTTGGGTCGAGCCGATTGGTTGGTTGCGGCCATGGGTCGCCTGATTGGTTGGTTGCAGCCGTGGGTCGGGCCTGATTGGTTGGTTGCAGCCATGGGTCGGGCTTGATTGGTTGGTTGCGGCCTTGGGTCGTGCCGATTGGTTGGCTATGGTTTTGGGTTGTGCCTTGATTGGTTGGTTGCGGCTTTGGGTCCGCCGATTGGTTGGTTGTGGCCTTGGGTCGTGCCGATTGAAGTCAAAATAAGGCTAGGCAAAGCCGGGGTAGGTGATGTAGGAAAAAGTAGAGATTTGTGGATTAGGGTGGGAGTTAGGTTAAGGAAGTAGGTAACCAATATCGGTTATGTGTGACCGATATCGGTTCAAGACTGATACCGGTATTGTAGGCGCGAAATAACAAAGATCAGTTATAGGTCAAAAAACCTATAAAAAGAAAAATATGGCATGTCATTGTCACTTTGTAAAGTTGAGTGCTTATTGTTGTCTTGTCTGAGGTGTTAATTGATTATGTTAAGTTTGTGGGCTGAGGTGGCACTAGTGGAGTGGAGGAGTGAGTTATTGGTAGGCCCCAGCGATCAAGAGGCAGAGTTTGATTGGTTGAGGACCTTGCTGAGGAGATTTGGAGCCATGGCACAGCCTGGAGGAGCAGGAGGTGCTGGAGGAGCTGGACCACCGCCACCTATCCCACCATGACGACGTGTAGTCGTACCGGTAGGCTCTGAACCCCGACTTATGTGAAGTTAATGAATTTAACTAGGATGTGGGTTTTGGGGTAGGAATCCAAAATTTAATAAAATAATGAATAAATGAAGGTAAATTGTAAAATGGAGTGGGTAGGAATGTTAGGTAGGCCAAAACGGTAGGGTGGGTAAGTTTTTAGGTCTTTCTTGTGGGTAAATGGGTAGAAATAGGTAAAAAGGGTTTTGGGGCCGTTTTGGGTTCGGCTCGAATTTGACAGTGACCGATGTCGGTCACTAGGCGACTGGCATCGGTCACAGAATAGTCTAATTGTTGTGTCTATAGACCGGCGTCGGTCATATGTCGACCGGCGTTGGTACATACAATGTGATTTGGGGACCGATGGCGGTCGAGGGTGACCGGTACCGGTCATCATGGGTAGGAGTCAGGGTTGTGAAATTTGTGGTGTTTGTTTGTTGTAGGCGGTAGGATAGAGTTTTTGGGGGTGAAGGGGGAGGAGGTAGAGTTGATAGGAAAGGTGATTGGGGTGGGGGGGAATTGGGTTGTTAAATGGGTCGGGTAGGATAGATTATGTGTTGTGTATGAAGTAGGAGGTGTTAAATTGGTAGGGGTATGGTTAGATGGCTAGAGTAGACCGGGGTGGTTGGTAGGGTGTGAGATAATTAAAGGGGATATCGTAGATGTATAGGGTAAGATAAGTGGGTGTAGATGTGTGTATAGAGTCGGGTTGTGGTTGGGTGGGTAAGTGGGTATAGATGGTTAAGGTAGTTATTTTTGTAAAGGGTAGGCCTGATGAAGTGGGTTGTTTTTGCAGGCACGCCAGCAGCTGACGATGCGGGATCGGATGCCACCTCTATTGGGGTGGATGCGGCCACATGTGACTGCAGCAGCAGTGGGCCGTCATGCGAGAGGTTGGGCTTGGTGGAGTCTAGAGGTATAGGGCTATGGATAGGGACCACAGCCTGATGGTTTCCCTCATCGAGAGATGGGATCCGGCAACCAATGTCTTCCATCTCCCTACTGGAGAGATGACTATCACATTAGAGGATGTGTATCGCATCCTGAGACTATCGATCATAGGTGAGGTAGTGTTCCAGGTGGATGCGGAGACAAGTGATGGACAACATCCTGTAGGTATTCGGGGATGCAGCCCCATTGCTTACATATCACAGCGCGAGCATTGGCTACGGCGATATGTATCATGCACACCGACAGGAGACATGGCTTGCCATGTTGATGATGATTGGTATCACCTGCTTCGCCCTCCCTGACTCAGAGGGAGGCCGCTTCCCATGGGCTTTGATGGGAGTATTGCATGAGATGGTGGAGGAGCATACCTGCTATGCCTGGGCACCAGTGTATCTGGTGTAGTTATACAGAGAGCTCTGGGGTTATCGCCGTATGAGGTGATTTGGTATATGTTTGACATTTTTGTTACACTGCTGGGCCTATGAGCATATCATCTGTATATGACCAGTAGGGTTGCCCCAGCAGCCAGGGCCACAGGTAGTTTATAGATATGGATTTCAGAGGTGGTTGGGGGTCGTGGGCCAGCCACGAGCGGTGATTGCAGGGTGAGATGTGGCATACTACCGGCATATGTTAGAGGGCCTGACCGCACTTGATATTATATGGAGGCCCTACAGAGGCCATCAGCCCCGAGGAGGATCCCAGGCGCAGCTGCCTGGATCCAGTACATCTTCTGGATAGCGGGACGGAGACCCGGGGAGTATGAGTAGATTCCCCTGGAGAGGGTGTGTGGCGCAGATGGGCTTACGGCAGGATGAGCCACCTCCCTTCTCACAGTATCGAGAGGGAGGATGTAGAGGCACCATTACTGCACCGCAGCCATTTGACCCAGTCTGGGTAGCGAGAGACCGGCTGATGATACAGTGGATGATGTCGGAGTGACAGGTGCATTTTTGGTGTGGTGGGCAGGGCAGAGGGCAGCCATGAGAGCACAGCCCGCACAGCCAGATTTGGTACTGTGATAGCGAGAGGGACCATCTCTTAGGCCAGGTGTAGCTATTACAGGGGCAGCTTGCTACTACATAGGCATAGATTGGGGTGCTACAGGGGCAGTTAGCCTAGGCACAGCCGCGAGCACTAGCACCAAGCACGAGCATGTGCACCGCATGCATGGGCATCGCCTCGAGCACAAGCAGCGAGTGAGGAACAGGGTGTGCAGCGAGTCGGGGCCACTTCTATTAGGAGCCAGGGGACCAGCCCCACCAGCCATGGTGGCATGGGCCCGCTATATGGAGGCAAGAGCGGAGGCTCGGTATTATCAGGATGTGCTAGATGGTACTGGGGCCGACTATCAGCCATATGCAGCGCACAGAGCCGAGACGTCCCAGTCACAGGTCACAGGGGGCCGCAGCCACAGCCAGTGGTTCCGTGATGGGTAGGAGGTGAGAGCCGGCATAGGGGCCAACGGGGGGACATGCAGATGGTAGTGGAGAGAGTTGAGACATCCTAGGAGCGGATATGGGTTGTTGTTATTGGATATAGACACCGGTCTGTGAACCGAGTATATATATAGAGGCCTGCGTGCCCACATAGGATTTATTTATTCATTTTTGTTGTATATACCACCTGCGAGCTGAGTACATTTTGTATAGTTGATACCGGCCTACGAGCTGAGTATATTTTTGACATGAGAGACCGGCCTGTGAGCCGAGTCAAGATTTTGACAGAGACAGCGGCCTGCGTGCCGGCTTTGTATTTTTAGATCACAGAGGCCCCATACAGGGTAGTTTGTATATTTTGACATTGAGTTGATGATGATATATATAGATGAGTTTGATCCACATGGTGTGTAAATTTTTTTTTGATTTGATGCATATATTAGAATGTCTCATGTGTTTTGTCGATGGTATTGAAATTTAATGTATATAGATGATGTTGATGAAATTTTGATGATATGTATATGTGTTGATGGTATTCTGATGATAAATATTGATAACGATGTCGTTATGCAGGGAAAAGAGGCGGGCGCCACCAAAAATTTGTAAAAACAAAGAAAAGGCCTAGGTTTAAGCAAAAGGAGACATGTGACCGATATCGGTTAGCTAACCGATGTCGGTAGCTATATGACCGATACCGGTTAGGTAACCGATATCGGTTATGCCAAAATGAGTTTTTCTAAAAATAGAAAAGCTTGGGAGGCAACTTAAGTTCATATTTTTAGAGTCATGCAACAAGTTAAATACGAGAATGCGATGTTGTTGACGACTTATATAGGTAATTGCATGGGAGAATTGAGTGATAAGGAGGAAAGAGACAGGTAAAGTGATTGTGGGATGAGATTAAGAAGACAGAAAGGAAAGTTATATTGAAGAGGGTGGTAAACATAGCTGAACAAGGAGAAGCATCCAGCAAGCAGAGACGAGAGGGAAGACAGGTTCCACCTCAAGCTGCTGCATCCCAAGAGGTAAAATTTTTGGTTTGGAATTCAACTCTTGCATGTTTTATGAATAGGATGAGAGAAGGTAAGTGGGTAGAGATGAAAAAGAAAAGGTGATAGGCAAGGGTTTGGGATGGGGTGAGTGTTATGGGGTAGGTAAGCAGGGGTTTCGGGTATGTTTGTAGGTACAGAGAGGGGTAAACGAGCAAATAATTATCGTAGGTGGTGTTTTTAAGTAGGCTGTATAGAATTGACAGTGACCGATATCATTTAGAGATAACTGGTATCGGTTAGATAACCAGTATCGGTTACTATATGAAATTCTAGAATGTGATAAAAAACACTTGGGGATTTGATTTATTGAATTGTTGTTTGTTGATTTGATGTATGCAGGTAGAGGCAGGGTTGAGGATGAATGATAGGGTGCCAGCTTTGTTGTCACAAGTCCGAGCGGATGTAACACCAGCTGAGTGGGCATTGATAAACCATGTGGGGTTAAGTGGAATCCACTATTATTCACGAATCACATGCAATCATGCTATGTTGCAGGCATTGATTGAGAGATGGAATCTAGAAAAGAATACCTTCTATCTACCAACAGGGGAGATGATAGTGACATTGGAAGATGTGTTTCAAATTTTGAGGCTCCCAATTACAGGAAGACTAGTGTATCAGGTAGGGCCTAACATGGCACAGGGAGTGATAACAGTAGTATTTGGTCTAGCTGCACGAGAATTGACACAACGAGGTTTGACATTCACTTATGGTATAATGTTTGTAGCACACCCTGAGGCAACAAGGTTGGCAGTGGTATTAATGATAGCGGTGGGGTATTATGCATTACCAAGGGCGGATGGGGGAAGATTTCCAAAAGCATTGATGTGTATTATTTGGGAAATGATAGAAAGGAGTGTGACTTTCGCATGGGCACCCACATATCTGGCAGAGCTATACAGGGGTTTATGGGCCTGCAGGTGAAATCACAGGACTACACTGGATTGTGCATACTTATTACATTGTTGGGCCTATGAGCACATTGTTTGTGTGTGACCAATAGGCCGACCCATCCAGTCAGGAGAGACAGGAGTGCAGAGGTTGGGATTCAGGCGATGGGTCCAGACAGAGCAAGAGGCGAGATTCGAGGCCGTGACATATGATGTCGAGTATTATAGGTAGATGTGGGAGATGGTGACGATTGCGGATATCCATTGGAGGCCTTACGGGAACTATATGGTGATGGAGAACATAGCTGAGGATTTGAGGGGTGTAGAGCGATTAAGGTGGATCGTGGGACACAGGCCAGGTGAGTACGAGAGGATTCCTCTAGATCGTGTGCGGCGACAATTTGGATTTGTTCAGGATATACCCATGGCTTATAGACCATACATGAGGATCGACGCCGAGGCATCATTCTCACCTCCCGGCCAATACCTCCGAGAAGGACCGAGAAGAGACAAAAGCCGATCACGGGGTAATGGATGCAGGGAGGCGGCAGAGGCTTATATATTATGGTGGGTAGCAGAGTGTGAGGTTCACGTGAGAGGGCCGATCATCCTGACATAGCTGTGATTACAGTGGAGAGAGATCACCTGCAGGGTTTAGTTCACCAGCTTCAAACGCAGGTGAATGAGACAACATGATTGTTAGCGGTTGCGTAGTCACGAGTGGAGAGACTAGAGGTGAGATTCCTCCACGCGAGAGGGTGTATTCATATGTTATAGGAGAGATTGGTGGATCAGTGGGAGGAACCAATAGCAGTGGCACCTTTGAGGATGGAGAGGCCAGGTGAGTGGCATTGACGATCACGATCATCACCTGGTTCGGGATGAGGCGCAAGGGTCTAAGTGAATTTCATAGGGGTAGAAGAATAAATAAGGATGCCGACCTGCGCGTCGATGATAGAGAAGATGTATTTGTTTAACATCTAAATAAAAATAAATATGTATGTTGATTTGAGTTATGATAATAATAAGAATGTTTGTGTTTTGAATGTTTTGAATTGATAAAGGACCAAGGTGAGTGTTATCAATATAAATATGCGAAATCATTTATATTTTAACAACACATGATAGGTTATGGTAGGGGATGGTCGAGCTAACCTTCGAGAGACCCCATGTCTCCTAAGTTCTGCCTACATAGCCCATTACACAAAGCAAGGAGGGGCCTCAGACCGATGTAGTTCTCCCTTAGGACCAGGGAGAGGTGAATTCAGGCAATTTGGTTGTGGTTAGGTAATTTGTTGGTTGGTAAAAATATTGATATTGGTAGGGTAATGTTGTTGGTGTTGGTAAGGTATTGGTGGTATTGGTGTAGGTATAGGTGAAGTGAAGATTAGCTTACCCAAGCATAGGAAACCATGTCCTGATTAAGGTCAACACATAATCCTAGATTCAGGTAAAAGAGGCAAAAGTGTCCCATAGTTGGAAAGAGCTAAACAAACCACGTATTATCGTAGGATGAGCTTGAATCCCTAGGTACCTTGCATAGGTGAGAATTCGATAGGTGAAAAGAGTTGTATAATCACAACATATCGGATATACGTCACGTCCCTTGAGTTTTGTTGTTTTGAAGAATGGTGAGATGAGGTAGATGGTATAGCTGGGGCGCGATCGAACTTGTTATAAGGTGATTATTCTGACGAAAGAGAACCAAACCTAAATAGACAAGTCCATGACTCAAAAGTGCTTTTGAATGCTACTTATATATATATATATATATATATATATATATATATTTTGAATATAGACTGATCGATGCGGGAAGTCTATATGGGATATGCATTTTGTTGTTCTTGAGCTCTTCACGAAGCTGATCAATGTGAGAAGCTTCTGATAGAGGCTGACTTTGTATAGCTTTCCTTCAAGGGAGTAGTCTATTTATAGTAGCAGATGTGGCTTTTGTGTATAGCTGTCCTTCGAGGGAGCAGTCTATGTATAACTTTGAGGTCTAGATGTCCGTTTGGCATGAAGCATCTAGTTTTGTAGGAAGTTTGACTCAAGAATATCCCATAATTGTATAATTGAGAATGTGTTATTTTGATACTTTTAAGTCATGGACCAGACTAAAAAGGGGAAGGCATCTTTAAGAGGAGATGATGACCAAACCATGTGAGCGTGATTCTATTTTGAGATGCATGAAGCAAGGTGTATGAGGTGGTAAATGAGCTCAAGGGATGAGCACAAGGTAGATAAGAAGTGATATAATACTAAATTCAATAGTAGAATGGTCGAAGATGCAAGGCATTAAGGGGTTCAGGCTCAGGTTTACCATTGAGCGAAGCTAAACGGTAAGTGCCTGATCCGTAAGTGTGAGTGATAATGTAAGGCCCAATCCAATTTGGAGCAAATTTTCCATGCTTGCTCTTTTCTAGTTTGGTTACATGTTGATTCTCTTTGAGGACAAGATCACCAATCTTAAAGGTACGCTCATGAGTTCACTTATCATAAGCACGCTTGATGTGCTTTTGATAGATTTGAAGGTGGTCAAGAGCTGTAAGATGACACTCGTCAAGAAGCTCCAATTGGGCTAACCGCTCTTGGTGGAAATCATCATTGGTGAGAATATCCTGGAGAGATATTCTTAGGGAGGGTATTTGTATTTTGAGAGGCAAGACAGCCTCAGTACCATATACCAAAGAAAATGGTGTGGCATTAGTGGAGGTACAAATCTTTGGTACAATAAGCCCAAAGGGCAAAGGGAATGTGATCGAGGCCAATTTTTCCTAGAATCGTTAACGACTTTTATGAGAATTTTGGTGGGGTTTTGTTAGAAGATTCAGCTTGACCATTTTCTTGTGGATAGTAAGGTGATGAGAAGCTAAGTTTGATACCAAAGTTGTCACAAGGTCTTGTAAAACTTATTTTTGAAAGATTTTTCATTATCTCTGTTATCGGTGATGAGGAACACCAAAACGACATGATAATGTGACGATTAATGAACTCTACGATTTTTTCTTTTTAGTTGAAATGAGTGGAATGGCCTCCACCCATTTAGTGTAATATTCGGTTGCTGTGATTATCCAATGGTGATGTTGCGAAGAGGGCGGGTGAATCTCACCAATAAGGTCTAAACCCCATTCTGAGAAAGTCCAAAGATCTTGTGCGACCTATAGTGGATGGCTAGGAGTATGTTGAAGGTTGGCATGTTGTTGACACATAACACAACGCTTAACATATTCGTAGCAGTCGTTATTAAGAGTAGGCCAATAATAGCCTAGGTGAAGGATCCGTTTGGCCACAGCAAGGCCACTAAAATGTCCACCACAAATTCTGTCATGGACTTGTTGGATGGTATAGGTGACCTCTGTGCCAGTTAGACATCAAAGGAAAATGCCATCAAAGCCACGTTTATAGAGGAGTCCCCCCATGATGACATAATGAGAAACACTTTTAAGAAAAGCACGTTTGCCTTTTGTTACTAGTAAGGTCAGGTGGGAGAATAGAGGTTGTAAGGTAGTCGTGAAATTGGTGATACCAGGTATCTTGTGAATTAGCAGACACATTATTTACCATACAAACATCCGAGACTGAGTAAGATGGGGCAAAGAGTTGTTGGACCAAGACAAATATGTCAGAGTCAGTTGGTGAGGCAAGAATTTGTGAGGCCAAGCAAGCCATAGTATCTGCAAATTTATTAGTTGAGCGGGGAATGGTTTGGATAGAATAATGAGTAAATAAGGTCAATAGTGAGTCCATGTAATGTTTGTACTTTTGAAGTTCTTCATTTTTACATTGGTAGATGCCCGTAACTTGATTGACTACCAGTTGAGAGTCACCAAAAATGTTAATAGAATTTACACCTAAGTGTAACACAACCTGGAGACCCAAAACAAGAGCCTCGTATTCCACTGTATTATTAGTGCAGGGGAAATCGAGCTGGAATGAAAGAGGCATAGGTTCAGCGTCAAGAGGAATGAGAACAACACCGGCCCCTCCACCACATTGGCATTTGGATCCATCGAAGAAGAGGGTCATTGGATACGACTCCTCACTGAGTGAGAGAGTGGTGATGAGTTAAATCAGGGAAAGTAAAATTGGCAAATTGTTCCCTGTAAGGGGGCTTCCACGAGTTGGTCTGCGATAGTTTGTCCTTTGACTGATTTTTGGTGTACAAGCTCAAGGTCAAGGTCGGCAAGGAGCATAAGCCATCGGGTGATGCGTTGGTTTAGATGAGGTTTGGCGTACATATAATGGATGGGGTTCACATTGGTGATGACAAAAGTTTTGTGATTCAGGAGGTAATGGCGGAGTTTGGTGGCCACGAATGATAGGGCTAGGCACAAATTTTCTACATGTGTATACCTAGTCTCGTAATCCACAAGAGTACGACTTATGTAATAAACGGCTTGTTCTCGATGCTCGGAGTCACGATGTGCGAGCATGGCTCCTACAAAGCATGGTCGGTGGCAGAAAGGTAAAGGTAGAAAGGGCGATCGTCCTGAGGTGGGATAAGCACGGGTGGCTGCAAGAGATAGGCTTTAAGAGCCTCAAAGGCTTGGTGGCACTCGTCGCTCCATTGAAAGACAATGTCCTTTTTAAGGAGATGATGAAAAGGTTGACATTGATCCGAGAGTTGTGAAATGAAACGCCGGATAGATTGGAGTTTGCCTGCAAACTACGTAATTGTTTGAGGTTAGTGGGTGGGGGCATTTCTAGGATAGCTTTGACTTTAGCTGGATTGACCTCGATGCCATGCAAAGAGGCAATAAAACCAAGGAGTTTTCGAAAAAGACACCAAAGACACATTTCTTTGGTTGAAGCCGAATATAGTATTGTAACAGGCGATCGAAAATAATGGTTAAAACATCGAGATGTTCACTGCGATGTTTAGATTTGCCAAGAAGATCATCGACATAATCCTCAAGGATAGTGTGCATAATGTCATGAAAAATGTAAGTCATAGCCCGCTGATAGGTTGCACCAGCATTCTTAAGGCCAAATGGCATGACACGATAGCAGAAGGTTCCCCAAGGAGTTATGAAGGTGGTTTTATGTTGATTAGCCGGGGCTACCAAAATTTGATTGTATCTCGAGAAGCCATCCATGAGAGAAAGCATCTCATGGCCCGTAGTGAGATCAACAAGTTGATCAATACTAGGTAGGGGGAAGTCATCCTTTTGGCAAGCGAGGTTAAGGTCTCGGAAATCCGTACATATCCGAAGTCCCCCCGTTGCTTTAGTGATAGGTACGATGTTAGAAATCCATTGAGGATAGTCAATAGGTAAGATGAAGGAAATAGAAAGGAGTCATTGAAGCTCTTCTTTGACCAAGAGAGCAATGCGTGGATGCATTTTCTCGGTTTGTTTAAGCGGTTTGGAGTCGGAGTTTCGTGAGTAATGTTATGGACAGCGATGTCAGGATCAATTCCTAGCATGTCAGCATAGGACCAAGCGAAAGCTTGGTTGTGGGCACGGAGGAAGGTAGTGAAGGTAGTTTGTTCTGATGCGTTAAGAGATTGTCTGATCTTCACAATGTGAGGATCATCCCTCGTGTGGATGTTGACTTCTATAGTCGACTCATTCAACATGGTTTGAGTTTCGAGATGGTAAGGCGGTTGAATATAGCAAGTATGCTCCTATATGAAAGCAAGCAAGAAAGAAAGAAACCCGAGAAAGGGTCCCACCAGGCGTGCCAAAATGTTTCGCACAGAATGTTTCCATTCTTAGAATAGAGTTGCTTCTATCCTTTCATTCTCTTGAGAAACAGATAAAGGTTAGGGCTAGGAGGAATACCTGTTGAGTGTTGGGAGGGTGTGCGCGTACCGTAGAGAGAGATCAGACCGATTGCAAAGAACTCCTTTTTGTCTGGGAAGGACTACCTGCAAGTAAGAATACAAGACCACCAGATTTTAGTTAGACAATAAATGAGGGAACTACCTTGGGCCTAGGAAATATTAGACTTCCTTTCGAAGGTGGTCAGTTCCCTTTTTAATACGAATTAACACAAATGATAACAAAGAAGTTATTGCAAAATTACACTTTAGTTACCTCGTTAAAAAGCAATAGAGGAAAGGCTGGTTTTGGTTTGAGTCACAGTGACCGATGCCGGTCACTGTATAACCGACTGTGGTTATAACACCGGTAGTCGGTTGTTGATAACCGATATCGGTAGGGGCAGTGATTTAGGGGCTTTCAATGAAGGTTGGTTGTAAGGCGGTTATGGTGTTTATAAGGTTGGTAAATGATTAGGGGTAGGCAATAGGGTGATGGAGAAGACTCAGAGAGTGTGGGAGTTGTTCTTGGGGCAATGTAAGGGTAGAGGAATGAAAGTTAGATGTAGGGTGCTATCGGGTAGTAGATCTAGGAGTGAGCTTATAATTACTATGAATCAGAAGTTTAAGAAATGGTATTTAAAAATGTACAAGACACTACTTACTAGTTCCTGATGAAGATACAGGTCCAAGGACTGTGATGACAAAGGCAAGGCTCAGGTGGGATGATCTGACAATCAAAAGTGAGCTATCTTCTCTCCCAATGCTTGGATGAGTGTCGCTGTGCTCTGGTTACTCAGTTGCAGTCTTGGGCTCGATGTCCTTCTCTGCAAACTCTTCTCTTTTCTTCACTTGTCTCTGTCTTGCCAAGTGAATTCCGGATCTTTCAAATGAATTCCGATCCCTTGTTTTTGGTTGGGGAAGGTCATTTACAGGGAACCGATGGCGGTTACGTAACCGACGGCAGTCCAGTAGGAACTGATGTCGATTAAGTCAAAGTGGGCTATTTTTAGTAAAATAGCCAACTTTCCCTCCTTTTCTCCCGAGGGATTAGTTGTGGGCTTGGTCAAGTCATTATTAGGTTGGTTTTGGTGCGGGTGAGGAGTAATTAGTCATGGGTGTGGATGTAGACCAAGTTATAGGTCTTAATTAGGTTAGTTTAGGGTTAGGGCTAGGTCATGATGAGGTGGTGAAATGAGGTGGCAGGTTTGGAGATGTGGATTTATTAATTATAAGGTAATTAATAAATAATTGTGTAAGGTTTAGGTGGTGAGGTTAGGTTGTGAATATGAGATGCGGGGCACAGGGTGTCGTAAGACACAAATTTGGTGTCTACATTAGCCCCTTGTTGTCGTGTAGCTTGTCTTGTAAAGCTACACTGACAATAATAAGAAGTGGTTACTCCCGTTAAGGGTATAGGTAATCCCCCTCAAATCTATCAGATTGAGGTGACGTGAAATCAGGGATAGGGTTGATAAAGGGTGAATGGTGTTGAGATGATGGTAAGATGGTGGGGTAAGTTCAAGGAAGCAGACACACATTGAAATGTAGTAGTGCGACCAGGGTACATGATTTGAAGAGAAAACAAGCAATTCATAGGCAAAGGTCGATAGTTTATCCAAACAAGGGTGATATAATCCTGGTATCCAAGGCATAGGAAGTAGCTCTAGGGGATATAACGGGTAAGGTACAGGAACATTTAGGCATGTTCGGCAGTACCAAATGGTTGGTTTGGTTGAGATAAACGTCACGGTCTCGGTCCAGGTAAAGTTGGTCGGCTGATCAATTTAAGTATCCTAATCATGCTAAAAACATGAACAGGTGAGCACGATTAAACAAAAAGCTACATGATGGGTGGATAAAATCATAATTTGTGGGTCTTGGTCGAGGTACTTAATTGGTGCGGCCTTGGGTGGGCCGTCGATTGATGAGGGCCTTGGGTTGGGCCTGATTTGTTGGGTACGGCTTTGGGTCGGGCCGATTGATTCGTTGTTGTGGCCGTGGGTCCGACCTGATTGGTTGGGTGCAGCCTTGGGTCGGGCCTGGTTGGTTGGTTGCGGCCTTGGGTCGGGCCTGATTGGTTGGTTGCGGCCGTGGGTTGGGCCTGATTGGTTGGTTGCGGCCTTGGGTCATGCCGATTGGTTGGTTGCGGCTTTGGGTCGGGCCGATTGGTTAGTTGTGGCCGTGGGTCGGGCCTGATTGGTTGGTTGCGGCCGTGGGTCAGGCCTGATTGGTTGTTTGTGGCCTTGGGTCGTGTCGATTGGTTGGTTGTTGATTTGGGGTCAAGCCGATTGGTTGGTTGCGGTCGTGGGTCAGGCCCGATTGGTTGAATTCTGGTGTGGGTTGGGCCTGATTGGTTGGTTGTGGCCTTGGGTCGTGGTGATTGGTTGGTTGCGAGGTTTGGGTCAGCCGATTGGTTGGTTGCGGCTTTGGGTCGGGCTGATTGGTTGGTTGCGGCCTTGGGTCGGGCCGATTGAAGTCAAAATAAGGCTAGTCAGCAAAGCCGGGGGTAGGTGATGCGGGAAAAAGTGGAGATTGGTGGATTAGGGCGGGAGTTAGGTTAAGGAAGTAGGTAACCGATATCGGTTATGTGTGACCGATATCGGTTACAAGACCGATACCGGTATTCTAGGGCACAAAATAACCGGTATCGGTTATAGGTCAAAACCTATAAAAAGAAAAATACGGCATGTCATTGTCACTTTGTAAAGTTGAGTGCTTATTTTTGTCTTGTCTGAGGTGTTAATTGATTGTGTTGAGTTTGTGGGCTGAGGTGGCACTAGTGGAGTGGAGGAGTGAGTTATTGGTAGGCCCCAGTGATCAGGAGGTAGAGTTTGATTGGTTGAGGACCTTACTGAGGAGATTTGGAGCCATGGCACAGCCTGGAGGAGCAGGAGGTGCTGGAGGAGCTGGACCACCGCCACCTATCCCACCACGACGACGTGTAGTCGTACCGGTAGGCTCTGAACCCCGACTTATGTGAAGTTAATGAATTTAACTAGGATGTGGGTTTTGGGGTAGGAATCCAAAATTTAATAAAATAATGAATAAATGAAGGCTCTAAACCCTGCGCAGCTTCCTGTGCCTCCCTGCAGCCCCACAACCTCTGTTTTATATCCGAGTAAATGTAAAGTAATTTTTTTCCTTGGTGCCCTCTCGCACTAGGAAAATTTTCTCTGAAGTTAATCAAATTCAAAAATATATAATACATATAAATATATATCCCCATTAGGGGTTTTGTCTCTAATTTAGAGAAGCAATATAGTTTCTACTATTGTTAGCAGACCTCTGCATTTGGAGGACTGTGTTGCTATTTTGTAGTGAGTCCTGCCCACCGAGCTCCTATCAGAGCTCCCCACCGAGCTGAGTTGAAATAAAGTGCAGACCGAGCTGATCTCTTGAAATGGATTGATCAAAGACCCTGTGATCTATTCAAACATAACCGAATGAAAATGTTGAAAGAAGTGTAGTTTTTGTAAAGCAGTAGAGAGTTAAGGAGTCTAGGATTGCATTTTGCATTGGAAAATCAAGCCACACCATGAAAGAGCTGTGTTATATTTTTATACTCTCTAGAAATGATTGATTAGCAATCAATCACCGGTGGAGCCCTCTCCACTCAGTGAACCCGCCTCCTACCACTCCAAATGACCGGCACACACCAAAACCAAGCTCAAATGACCCGCTCCAATCATGTGAACCTGCAATATCAAATAGCCATGAGAAACCATGCAGAGGATTTAATCAAAACAACGGGAGAAATAAATCCAAGTGAGCACCTATATTACAAACGGAGACCCCGCAAAATAAAACAATAAAAAAACCAAACCAAAACAATAACAAACAAAGTGGCAACATTGAAAGAAAAATGGCAAACCATTACACAAAAAGAGGTGGAAATAAAAATCACGAAGCAAAAAAGGAACTCCAGATCCATTTTCTATGGTGAAAACCCTAAATTGACTTCCACTCTGTTGTAGACATGTGGATCCTTCATGCTTGGTTGTTGTTTCAAAAGGTTAGCATTTTTGCATTCATTTAAATTGAAATTGCTATTGGAACATAATGATTAAGTGGTCTGGCCAACCCTTAATGTATATGGGTCCATCACTAATATATAAGTTAATATTTAATAATATGAAATATTTATATTTCTATTATTAAATATGCTAACCTAGGTATATACTTTAGGTTAAATATTTAATATCATGAAATGATTATATTTTTAATATTAAATATTATAAATCTAGGTTTATGTGTCAAGAATTTTAGGTTGAAAAGGTGGGTCGGGAGACATACCCGATCACCTTATATAAAAATGACTTTAGGTCCTCATTTAATATATTCAGGAAATATATCAAAGGTGTGCAAATCAAGTGATTTGGTTTTACCCTTAGTAAATAGGGTTTCAAAAGAGGAGGTGATTGTAATGGATGTAAAATAAGTTCTTTGAAGTAAAATGTTATTTTCAAAGTGGTTTTTACCCTATTGGGGTTTTCCACTATAAATATTGTGTCACATGTGTTATTTATTTCATGTAAGTATTTCTTTATTTACTTATGTTATGATGTAATCTTTATTTAAATATTATGTAATATATAAGTTGATTAAATCCATATTTATTAGAATCCTCAAATTCTAACAATTGCTTCATTTCAATCCATAAGTGTTACATGCGTTAAGTTGGATAGTCAATATGTTTTGGGGATAGAATGTTTGGGATTTGACCCCACCCCCAATTTCCTTTCTAAAACAATTTCCATTTAGTGGAAAATTTGGAAAAATTGCTATATTTAGAGGTAAATATAGAGGCTAAACACAATGAAATCATTTAGTTCAACTAAATAGGCCACTAAAATAACGAGAAAAACCCTTAAAAAGGGTCAATTTATTTTTCTTCCACTAGGCTTATTTTTTTATTCCAGACAACATTTGCCAAAGGAGGGCTACGAAAAACTCATTTTGAGCTAGTTTTTAACGATCTTTTGCTCAGAGATCTCAGTATTGAGGCACCGGAGGCCACGGGGCCCTGAAAAATAATTTGTTTTCTGTTATTCAATTTTTCAAAAAAATTGAATGTAATTGTATACTTCAGTGTATTGTACTAATTTGCAGGTTGCCATAGTCAACCGAAAACATTGTAACTGCTCAGAAATTGGCAAAGAATTGTAATAAAAAATAGTGAAATTTGGTTCTAAACACTCATGAGATCCTAGATATCATTCACAACATTTGGTATATACGGTGCCTCTGGAAATCACTTACGGGTAAAGCCATTGTGAATACTACTACACTTAATTCCTAATATAGTTGTAAAAACATCCTCGGCCATCAACCTTGTAAATCGACGGGGAGTAATAAGGACACAGTGAAAACACTATGAGCCTTCCCATCCATCTCGTGAATGATTGCTCAACATAAATATGGTGAGAAATTATCGAGTATATATCAAAGTTACGCATGTGTATGAGGATATTTCTTTGAGTCGAAGTGTCGATAATAATCGTACATACCCTTTTGTATTATCTTGGTACCACGCTAACACCTCTTTCACGTACCACCAGGTATATCAAAAGGGTGATATTCTTCCATGTACCGATAGGTATGTCAAAAGGGTGCATATATAGAAAGGTTTAGTATATTGGACTAATGGTATATAGATTGGGAGACCTTATACCTAGAGTGATAAGAGCCTAACCCTGTCAGTGGATTCTAAAAATGGGCACCAATGCCCCCAAATTATTTCTTCTAGATTCACAACTACTCAGAGGAAACAAATATGCTGCATGGAAGACAAAAATCAAGACACAACTTGAGTTTGAAGATATTTGGCCTGTTGTGAATAGTACTTTGACTAGATCAACAACTGAACAACACAACAATGACAATTTGATAGATCATATTACAGAGCCAAGCTCATCATCTTGTTTGGAGTGTCTAATGATGTGTAACCCCACATTCGAGATGCCAAAACATCCAAATAAGTGTGGGATAAGTTTAGCATGGTATACAAGGCCAAAAATAATAATGTCATATTGAGTTTGTACGATCGATTACATACATTGAAGTTTAAGAAAAATGAGAAAATCAAATATTTCTTGAGAAGAGGTACAGAGTTGAGGGCTTCACTTCTAGCCCTAGGAGAGGATGTAACTAGTGAAGCTCTCATTCCCATCATTCTAAGAGCCCTCCCTCCTTCATACCACATTTTTGTGACAACCCTAAACTTGTCAAATACGACAGTTAGTTTTGACAAATCAGTAAATAAACTACAACAAGAGGAAGCCATGCATAATAAGGATGATGAAGAGGAGTAAAAATTTATTCTAATCAAAAATGGAAAGGAAAAGGAAAAGGAAAACCTAATTCCTATCAAAAACCCCAAAATTAGAATCAGAATCAACAAGGGGATAAACAACAGAAGAAGAAATGTCCAATCTACAAAAGAGGACATGAATTGAAAGATTGTTGGTATAATACTTACAAGAAAGGTTCATCAAGCAACTATGGACCTCAACACCAACAATCTCACAAGGGACATACAAACTAAAATCAAGGGAAGAAAAAGGGGAACTAGAAAATAAGACCCCATCAACAAGGAAATATTACTGAGCAAGAAGAACATCGGATGTTGAAGACTACTTATACACTTTGCTCATTCAAGTGAACCCTCCACATCATCTAGTGTTGTCTAGTATGTTAATTTAGGAGCAACTCGACACATGACCAGCCATAGAGACTGGTTTACTTCGATGAGAGACACACCTTAGAAAAACCATGTTTCATTAGGTGATGATTCTTTATACACAGTCAAGGGATTGGAAAGATTTCTCTACCTCTTAGTTCACTTGAATTTGTAGATTATCGATGTGTTATATATCCCCTGAGTTGACTAAATTATTTACTACCGGTCAAGTAAAATCCTAGATTACAACTTTAAAATTGACTTTGATAGTCTTTCTAGCAAGAAAACATGTTTAATTTGAGACAAATCATGAGGCTTGAAAATAGTTACAAAAGCCTCTAATGTGGGATACATGTTCCAGCTTGATTTTGTCCATAGAGTTGATCAGGAACTTATGGCTAAGAATTCTACCTCTACACAATTATGGCATCAAAGACTTGGTCATATCAGTTTCAAGTATCTTGAGACACTTTTTTGGCACAATATCAAAAAGGATTACCATCTCTCTAGAAGGATACAAACAAATTTCCTCACGCATAGCATGAAAAAAACACAAAGCTTCATTTTAGAAGAATAATTTTTGGGCTCAAGGTAAGCTATACCTAGTTCATACCGATCTTTGTAGTCTGATGTAACCAAGTCATTCTATATTCCAATAGTTCATACTTTTTGTTGATGACTATTCAAGAAAAATGTGGATTTTTTTCTTCGCAAGAAAAGTGAAGCTTTTGAAACCTTCAAGAAGTTCAAAGTGGCTATTGAGAATGAAATTGGTCATCACATCATAAATCTCCACTCAAATCGGGGGAATTCACCAGTGATGAGTTCAAAGCCTACCTTCAAGATCATGAAATTCATTGACAAATGCCTCCTCCACACACACCGCAGCAAAATGGTGTCATTGAGAGAAGAAATCATACTATAATGGAAATGGTGTGATGCATGATCAATGATTCCGGACTAACAAGGACATTTTGGGCGTAAAAGCAAATACAACAATATATTTATTGAACAAAGTGCCCACAGTTGCTCTTGATGGATTAACACCACAAGAAGCATGGTAAAAAAGGAAGCCATCTATTACACACCTTAGAGTATTCAGGTGTAAAGAAAGTATGCATATACCCAAGAAGAAAATAAATAAGTTAGATATGAAATCACAAAAACTCATCTTCATTGGGTATAATGAAGAAAATCTTGGGTATATATTGATGGATCCAAAGACCAAGAAAGTCTACACAAATAGAGATGTTGAGTTCTTTAAGAAGAAGGAAGTAGAGTCTCCTCCTCCAAACTCACCTGATGTAGATTTTTTACCAGTTGTAAAAATGAAGTTGATGTTCCCACTGATGATGAAAGTGATGATGGGGATGATGGTGATGATTTGATAGAACCATAACCCATGGGAATAGTTCAGTGTATGCTCAAGTGGTATACTAGTATGCCACGAGATGTAATAATTGATGCTCTACCGAGATACATACACCACTGGACCAAGGACTCATAGTAAAGCAAGATAATAAGTGAACTTTTCTTTGATGAGTAGAGTTATTGAATCTAATGAGCCCTCTACAATCCAGGAAGCCCTACAATCAAAATATTGGAAAGATTCTATGGATGTTGAATATAACTCAGTAATGAAAAACAAAACTTGGTAGCTTGTTGATCTTCCACCAGGGAAGAAACCCATTGGATGTAGATGGATATTCAAAAAAAATTACAAAATAGATGGGACAAGTAGACAATGACGAAACTAGACTATTAGCAAAGGGGTATGCACATAAAGAAGGCATTGACTATGAGGAGACATTTTATCCCACAACTAAGATCAAAATGACCAAAATGATCTTTGCTCTAAATTACATGACTTGGTTGGAAAGTCGATCGGATAGACGTGAAAAAATGCCTTTTTGAATGGATATTTACAAGAAGAAGTCTACATGACTCAACTTTGAGGGATATGTTGTACTTGGTCAAGAAGCAAAGGTATGTAGACTCGAAATCTATGTATGGCCTCAAACAGGCACCCATGGCATGCTACATAAAAATTGATGAGCATCTCATACAACATGGATTTGTTATAAATCCATATGATCCCAATCTCTACCTCAAAAATAAGGGGGGGGGGAGATCGTGATTTTTTTAATCTATTTCGATGATCTATTCATCACTAGAATTTTAGTGAGGATGATCGATGCAACAAAGAAAGATCTTAAATGATCATTTGACATGTGAGATCTTGGGATGATACAATATTGTCTTGGATTGGAAGTATGAGAGATAGAGAATCACATATTTGTTTCTCAGTTAAAATATACCAAGATGACGCTCGAGAAATTCAAGATTATGGATTTCACAACGATTGCTACACCTATGGAGAATAAATTGTAGTTATCTTGTTTAGATCCATATCCTATGGTAAATTCCAATCTTTATTGATAATTTATTGGGGGGTCTCATTTACATGACCTACACTAGACCAAATATTAGCTTTGCAGTGAGTTATCTCTCTAGGTTCATGTAGGAACCCAAAGTTTGTCATTAGAAATCAGCAAGGTGCATCTTGAGATATATCAAAGGATCAATGGATCTTGGTCTAGAATACAATAAGAATGACAATTTCTTCTTTTCAATATATTCATATTCAGATCATGCAGGCAACATTGATGACAAAAAATACACTTTAGGGTTTTTGTTCTTTATGGGATCTGGACCAATATCATGGGGAAGCAAGAAACAACACTTTGTTTCTCTCTCTTCCACAAAATTTGAGTATCATTCTATAGGTGAAGTTTTCTATGAAGCGATATGGCTATGTCACATACTCGAAGGACTTGGAATACCACAGACAAACTGACCACCTTGTATGTTGACAATGAATGTGTTCTCAAACTTGTTCGTAATCTAGTTTTTCATAAAATAACAAAACACATTGAGGTACAGGTACATTTCATACATACGCAAGCATGTCTTGAAGCATAATATACAGCTTCAATTTTATCCAATAGCTGAAGAACAAACAAATATCTTCACAAATTCACTTGCAAGTGACAAGTTTGACTTGTTCAGAGAGTTCTTCTCCTCATCCCTTAAGGCAATGCAAAATTAAGGGGGAATGTTAGGTTAATTTATGCATTATATTACCTTAAGTAATTAATTATTTATTAAGGTAATTTTTTTATATATTTTTATATGGTTTTATAACAATATTTTTCATATTATTTCATAGGTTATATTGTTACGTAGTTGTAACAATTATTTGTTTGATTTATTCTGCTTCTGAATGTTCTTTTGGAAGCTTATGTAATCTGGTTTATTGTTGCACCTATGCAACATCATTATTTGTTTGTATATTGTTGTCCAATATGTATAAATATTGCAACACTACTATTGTAAAGTTGATTTGGATGATTAATAAAATATTGCAGGCTTCCATCCCTATTTTACAGTTCTGTGTTGAACTTGTTATAAGTGTGGGTCTCTGAACACTATAAGCACAAATGCCTCAATATGTTACAATGCTCTTGTTGTGGAAATAAGTAAAATTACAAGGAGTTCCTAGAATTATTTAAACACATGAGCTAGCAAAAGTTGAAGGAAAAAGGTGTTGGGATGGTAAGTGTGAAGAAATCTGACTCGTAGTGGATGCCAAGGGTGGCATGTGAGTCATAGTTAGAACCTATATTGGTGACAATGTGAGTTGAGGTTATGTGCACCAAGGAGATACCAAAGTAGAAACCACTGGTTACTAGAGAAGAGGTGGTGCATGGGAAGTATCCAAACCCTTCTCATCAGAAAGAAGTCTATCAGGAAACCATGGATGTGATTCAAAGCCTACAAGGAGAGATCCAATGCCTAAAGGAGAAATCATGGTAGTTAGAGAAAAAGAAAAGTGTTGAGGCTCCGTAGAAGGATTTGGATGAAGTCAGGGAGGTATGAAAAATGTTGAGGTAAGAGAATATCATCCCTTTGCTAGGAGAATGGCTATGAGAGAAATTATCACACATTGGAGGAGAGCATGAGTGACAAGTCTTACACGCTAACCTTCCTCCTCACAACATTGACTATGATAAGGAGATTACCTTGAATACAATTGTTGATGGATGGATCCTAAGTAATATTTTGATTGACATGAGTGTGGAAGTTAATGTTCTCACCCTAGACACATGGAATCAAATGGGAAGGCCCCCATTACAACCATCTTAAAATGTGTTGTATATGGATAACAAGACAAAAAAATTCCCATTAGTGTTTTAAAGGATGTTGTTATCACTATCCAAGGGGAGAAATTCATTGGAGACTTCAAATTCTTGGCGCTTGTTGAGGTGGAAAACTTTCTAGTGTTACTTGGGTGCCCATGGTTCTATAAGAACAATGTTGACTTATGTTTCAATAAGGGGTATATAATTTTTGAGAACAAGGAGGAATGTGTTATCATTCCTTTGATGGATGGGAAGTTAGCACCCTATATTGAGCCCTTAGGAGAAGAAGACCTAGACATAATTTATGTGTGCACTATCAGGGACCCTAAGGTTGTGCAACCAATAATAGGATTTATTTAGTGGGAAGGCATTCAATATATAAGCGATACCACTAGTGTGGCATGTGATAATTAGGCCAATAGGACATATGAGTTAATTGAAAGGAAGTTAAGAGGATATGTGATGATAGTAAAAATGTGTGCTCACCGGGTGCCTAGGAGGAAATTATTTGCCAAGTTATACTAGGGGAGCCAACCTTGATGTTTTCTTGTGAGAAATGGAGACCCAGTGGAGATGAGATATCAAAGGAGAAGGATGCTTAGCTATAATTTACTTGGGACTGGGAGTAGCACGTTAGTAGGAGACCTATCGTGATAACCTTCTAGAGTGGTATGTGGTGAGAATCATGTTCTCTGTTAGGTTTCTACAAAGAAATTCACCTAATGCTATACAAGACTAACATGGGAAGGAACCCACCTCGATTGTTAGGTTGTGGAGCTGAATTGCTTCACAAATAGCTTGTTTTACACCTTACTAGAATACATAGTAATCGATTTTGGTCAACAAAGGAATTGACATCAATCAACAAAGGAGCTGGCATTGGTCGAAAAGGAGCCGACATCGGTCAAAAAAGGATCCAACATCGGTCATGGTAATCGAAACTAGTTACCTGTGTGTGGAATGTTTTATTTGACCCTTGCAGGATTTAATTTAGAATTTTTAAAAGCTGATTCAAAGGATGTAATTAGATGGCTATTGTACCTAAGTTTTTATAGGATTATTTAATCTATTAAACTAGGGTTAGAGGAATAAGAAAAGATAAGAATTAAGCTATCCTTGGTTGAAAGGATGAAGAAGAAGAAGAAGAAAAAGTAGATTGCATGAAGACAATAGATTTCATAGTGAGAAGATGAATAGAAGGAAGCTGTGGGTACACCTTTGGTGAGGAGATGGTATTATCTTCTATTATATTTCCTTTGTATTGTTTAGTCTCATGTAATGGATAACATAGTATGTAAATAACTTAGGTTTACTTCTTCTTAGATCCACGAGTTGTTGTGAGATCTTGTTATTGCACATTCTTGTAGATGCACAAAGTTGTTGTAAGATCTTGTATTACAAATCCATGAGATCATGTTGTATTTTTGATCCATAGGAATCTAGTATTGTAGAGGAAGTTTTCTTCATGTTTGCACAGGTTGATGTAGTGATGATGGAGAGACTTATTTCTTGGTGCATGGTTATAGTTGCACATTGGTAGACCCTTCTAGAGGTCTTGTTTGCAGATTCACAAAGACTTTGGTTGCGTAGTAGATAATGTAGGGTAGCTTCTAGTATCTCGATATTTGATGGTGTTTCAGAGGAATGGTTGTAGTGGACTAAGGTAGATTTGGTTAGAGATATGGAGGAGACATAGGTGGTGGTATGGAGGCATGGTTTAGTGTACTCAAGAAAATTTGGTTAGAGATCTGGGAGAAAGAGATACATGTACTCTTGCGTAGAAGAGTTAGTTTGTAATCTCTTTTTATATTATATATATGAGATCTCTATCTTTGGTGTACGTATCCCAAATTGGGTGAACCATGGTACATGATTTGTTATGTTTGTGTAATTTTTTATGATTTGGGTTATTTATTTTGATACTTCCACTACTATATATTTTGTGGGGATTGTTAGATCCGTATTTGCATGTTTTGAGTTTTATATTTAATGGTTGCAATGTTTCTGCATAGATCCATCCCCAACATCACTTCACGTACATGTATGTAAGAAGGCTTAGATGGAATATGAGGAAGCCTTGACCCCATCTTTATGGGTACATAAGCTTTACTCCACCTTAGAAGGTTACACATGCATGGTACATTCACTCAGAGTTGCACCGTCAGATAGGAAACTGGCAGGAGTTGACGGCTGATATCCTTCAAGCTTTCACGTATCGTCAGTACTAAACCATTGGTAAATGAGGTGCGACAAGTTGTTAAGTGCCTAACTATGGGAGATAGTTCCATAACGGAGGATAAAGTACTGGATTTTTTGGGTGAACCTTGCTTGGAAGTGCACTTCGATGAAGAAGAATTAGAGGAGGTACAACTTGAGTGCACATGCATGGAAAAAGAGAAAGGAAAATTGTTCTACATGATAGATGGTGATGAGGTGGAAAAAGTAGATGTTAACCATATCACAAGACGTGCAAGGTTATGGATAGTGGTGACGAGTAAAAACACACCTACCATGAACCCCTAAAAACTAAGAGGGTTAACATTGGCTTAGATACGAAACCTAAGGAGGATACTATTGGATATTACTAGACTAGAAAGGGAGGTTTCAAAGATTATTGATATGTTGCATGAATTTTAGGATTTGTTTCCATGTGTGTACCATGAGCTTAAAGGAGTTCACCACTCCTTGGGAGAAATGAATATCAAGTTAAAGGAAGGTGTGCACCCAATTTAGAAGAGACCATACTAAATGAATCTGAATCTATGTGTCAGGGTCAAGGAGGAGATTGACAAGATGATCACATCATGCATCATTGAGGTTTTTGAAGAATCATAATGGATAATTCTAATGGTCATCAAAATTAATAAGGATGGGAGGATAAGGATTTGAATGTGGTATGTATCATTGACCCTTTTCCAACCCCTTCAACAAGGTGATCCTAGAAGGAGTAGCCATGCGCAAGATCTATTCTTTCATAGATGGATTCTCAGGATATCATTAGGTTAGAATTACAAAGGAGGACCAAGAAAAGACAAACTTTCACCATTGAATGGGGAATTTTTTCCTACATGGTCATGCCTTTTGACTAAAGAATGTGCTTGTTTTGTTTTCATGTATTATGGTTTAGGTGTTTCAAGACATCATCCATAAATTTATCTAGTTCTAGCTTGATGATTAGACAGTTTATGGACTAGTAAAAAGACCATTGTGACAATCTGTGGTTAATGTTTAAGATATGCTTTGAAAGTTGAGCATATCTCTCAACATTAAGAATTTTTTTCAATATTCCTTTGAGAACCCTATTGGGGCATATCATACGTAAGGAAGACTTCTTTGGTGGATCCGGCCAAAGTTGTCATTATTTTGGGATTGGGGGAACCTACTAGCCAGAGTGCAGTACATGGATTCCTTGGGCATACAGGTACTACCAAAAATTTATTAAGGGATATGCCAAGATCACCATGCCATTGGAGGGATTGTTGAAGCACAAAATTACATTTCATTGGGGAGAAGTGTAACAAATGGTATTTGATACATTGAAGAATAGGCTTATCACTACGCCCATATTATGCTTTCCTTCCTAGGATAAGCCATTCCATGTACATGTTAATGCCTCAGGGATGGAAATTGAGCAAAGGTGTTGACATAACCTGGTGAGGGTATTTTTGATCACCCTCTTTATTTTGCAAGCATGAATTTGACACCAAAGAGAGCATAACTATACTACTACCGAGTGCAAGGCATTGTCGATGATCTATGCACTACACAAATACAGTAGTATTTTTTAGCACCCTTTATATTCTACATGGACCACATGGCATTGAATTACTTAGTAAACAAGCTCGTTTTATAAAGGTGCATATGCATGTGGGTCCTATCATTTCTAGAGTTTGAGTTTATGGTTGTAATACCAAGTAAAAGTTACATGGGACCTAACCATTTATAAAGGATCAACTCAGGGGAGGATGTGCAGAGCATTGAGGATACAATGCCAAATGCATAACTATTTAGATTACGGTTTGCACCATCCGAATTAGATGATATTGTTGTGTTTCTCAAAATAGGTATGGCACTTTGGAAGGAATGAATATTTTACGAGAGAAAATAGTTAGCTATACACGTCATTCCCTACATGTTCATTGGTTGAGACTTATACAATTTAGGTCGTGATGAGATCTTGTGTCGGTGCGTGTTAGATCATGAGCATACTGTAATCATAGGGTAAGCACATGGTGGAATTGTAGGAGGACACTATGCAAGAAATTCCACCACAAGGAAGATTTTACTAGTAAGTCTCTTGTGGGAAAGAATTTACCAGGATTGTATTGAGTTTTGTAAGGCCTGTGATCATTGACCAGTGCCTTAGAAAGCCATGAAGAAGAGATGAAATTCCCTTGAGGCCGATAACTAGCACTTAACCATTTTTGAAGTGGTATATTAATTTTTTAGGACCTATTTCACCTATCACATGAATTAATGGTTCACATTATATCATTACTTGTACTGATTACTTAACATAATGGGTGGAGGCAACACCTACAAATGATTTCACAATAACCACAACAGTAAGATTCCTTTGGGAAAATATAATCAGTAGGTATGGGTTTTTATTGAGCTTGACTAGTGATATGGGTACACATTTTTTGAATGAGATAGTTAGGATTTTATTGGTAGAGTTCATGGTGGCTCATTAAAAGACTACCCCTTATCACCCTCAAGCTAATGCAACCACTGAGGCATTTAACAAGATACTAAGTCTCACCTTGACAAAGATTTTTGATGTTGGGAGACATGATTGGGATGAAAAAGTATCATCCATACTATGGGCATATAGGAAAACCAATAAGAGATTAAAAAATGCCACATCATTTCAATTTGTGTTTGGCGCGGAAGTTGTTTTACTAGTAGAGTTTATGCTTCCCTCTTTGCATATTACACGCGCAGAGGATTGGCTAACAAAGAAAGTGTTAAAAGAGCACATGGATAATTTAATGCAATTGGATGAAATATGATCACTTACTAGATGGAGTCAGAAGATTGAGAAGGCAATACAAAAAGCATGGCACGATCATCACATTAAAAATAAACAATTTGAGGTTAGGAAGATGGTTTTACTTTATGACTCTAAATTTCTGCGCCATCCTAGGAAACTCAAATTCCATTGGTTAGGGCCATATATTATATCTTTGTTGGTTCAAAAATATGTCGCTTGGGCAGATTTATGGATAGATGAGCCAACGAGTGCGGGGCATAGCACCTCTTTGAGTCAGCAAAGTGAAACTAGTTTATTGCTATTCTACCAAATGAGGAATCATGCAAATCTCACAATATTCTACCTTCGGGGGTTTCGGATCTCATCCCAAGAGGGTTATTTCCGATCATGGAAAGAAAGGAATGGAAGAGAGGATGAAGAAATATCAGATCCGAAGAAAGAAAAGAAATGAATTCTAAAGCAGAAAGGTCAAAGGGTTTATGTTTTGGGATTGGTAGTAAACAGAGCCAAACCTACTTACATAAACGAACAAAGCAATACTGATGAATAAATGACAATAAAACAGAAGTAGATCCAATAGAATAAACACATAGATCGACGTAAGAAAGATCTAATGCAAATAACACATGTATTCAAAGACAAAGTCTAAATATTGTATTAATATTTCCTTCTATTACAAAAAGTTCAAAGTATTTTCTTCTCACTTCTATTTTTCATCTGAAAAGTATCCACACTCTAATACAACAGGTATTTGAGTATTTATAGAAGGAGAAGAAGGAAGGCAAAAAGGAACCAACCACCTATTTACAAAATATCTCAAAGTCATGTTGACTTTTAACAACTTGATGGATGACATCATCCCATGGTGTAACATGGATGATGTCATCATTTGTGCCAACATACTTTAGACATTTACAAAAAGAAATTCAGAGAAGAGAGAGAAATTATTCATCATCGTCATCCCACAGCTGAAAGGGGGTATCTTGCTGCTGCTGCTGCTCGGGTGACGAGATGTGGAATTGGGCACGATATTCCATGAACTTGCTGATCATGGGCTCTAGTTGATCCTGGGAAAGATCCTTGTGTCGCTCGCTGATCACCTCGGAAGTCTCCCGCTCGTCTGTGAGCTTCTCTGGGAGTTTGGAATATTCTTTCTCTGCTTCTATTAGGAATCCAATGAAGTCCCGATAGGCTAAGCAGGTTATTGATGGACTCTGCGTCAAAAGTGACCTCTGGCCCCAGCCCTTGCGAAACGATCTCCTTGAAAATCTGAATGGTTTCATCAACCTTCCTTAAGGTGAAAGAAGGAGTAAGAAACCCTGGGGACATGTTGAGAATGATCTGTTCCATTTGGTGCATTGCATCCAGGGCTTCTTCTTTTACCTTATCGATCTTTTCAAGGACGAATTCTAGTTGATCCATCCGGTAATCCAGAGTGGAAAGGACTTTATTGAGGGCCCTGGGGTGACCGAAAACACCGAACTTGACCAGATCTTCGACTGAACAGTCGAACATTCATTGAAAGGTCTCATGCTATAGCCTAGCATGGTCCAGCTCTTCTGATATGGGTCCCGCTAATGCCTGGAGCTCTTTATTCACCTTGTTGATGTTCAGATACAAATCGGTGAACTTGGCGATCACTCGTTCACTATCCTTGAGGATCTGGCTCCTCCAAGTGGAAACTACCATGCCCTGCTCGCCAATCTTTGCATATTCATCAATTTTATCCTGACTCAGAGGCTCAGGAGTTTTGGCGGCAGTTGTGGGAGGTGCACTACCCATCTTCTGTAAGGCGTGGAGTAGATGTTTATTTTTCTCTTTCAGTAGCCTTTTCTCTTCTTTTGCTTCTTGAAGCTTCTTGCAGAGGGTGTCAACTATAGATAGGGCCTCTCCCTGAAGGCTTTCAGAAGACATCCCCATTGTGACTTGAGTCACTGTGTAATCTGTCGAGGACAGATCCTTTTTATCCTTCAGAGGATTGGGGTATGCGATCTCCATTACCCTCTCTCTCGAAGCACTCTGAGAGAAGCGTGTGATGGGCTTCTGCTTCTTTGCCCCTTTTGATGGGATTATGGAGAAGTCCATCGGAGCGATGGGAACTTTCCTTTTGGTGCTCGAGTCTTTGGGAGATCCAAGCTGGACTTATGGGAGAAGGGCCAGAAACAGAGGAGGGGGCAGCTGCAGTAGTAGAAGAAGGGAAAAAGGTGGAGACGCGTGGGTGCAGCATGGAGAGGGAAGCCGAGGAAGTGCTCACGGGAGGAAGAGATACTACAGGAGAGGAAGACATAGGAAGAGAGGGGAACTCAGAGATGAGGGAAGAAATGGAGGGGGACAGGTCCGCAAGAGAAGAGAAGATGGATGAAGAAGCAGGAGGAACAGTAGAAGAAGGGGGAGAGGACATGACCAAAGGAATGGTCACTTGAGTCACTCGAGGAGGGGAAGGAGGAGAAGGAGAAGGAACAGAAGGGACCTCAGTTGTTGTAGCAGTGGCGACATCCTGAGTGGATGGGCCTATTGGAACATCTTCCACCGCTTCTTCCTCTGAGATTTTCGGGATTTCAACCTGTTCTTGTGAAGTAGAAGGAGGGCTTTCTGGAGCTTCTTCTTGGGTGGAACTGGATTCACCCTCTTTACCTTTACCCTTTCCTTTTGGCTGTTGTTTTGATCGAGGAGGTGCATTACCCAACGGAGAGGTTGTGAAATCGACTCGAGGTAGATGAGCCCGTTCATTCGGCACCAATGCTCTGTTCTACGCAGAGTTTCCTTGACCCTTTCCTCAATTGTTTGAGGTTCTTTAGTTCTATCAATTACCGCAAAAGGCCAATCGTCCCCACCTGTGTCAAGATACACTTGATCCACTTCCTCCTCAGTAGTTTGGTAGCCTTTGGGGATGATGGCCACCCCATACTGGATGATTTCTACTAAGGCCAAACGAGAATGGTCCTTCCTCCTGAGCTCCACCTCATGATATATATCGATGTAGATATCTTCGATCTGAGGGATATGGATCAGATCGAGCTTGGCCCTAGGCCCAAAGAGCACAATTTTTGGGTCGAAGGTGGGCCTTAATGGGAAATTATGTTTCAGATTCAAAGCAGCTCCAGCTCTGCAAACATGTCTTTCACTTTGTGGTGAGTGAGACATGTATACCTACCCATTGTGAGGGGGAAAGGAGTTCCACCCTTCTTTCTCTTGAGGCATTTCTCATGGTAGGTGATTAGCTGTCTTGACAGCTCTAGCAGAATCAATTTGGGACCGGCGTACCTTGGTAGTTTAGTTGGCTCCCCAAGAAGTTAGCCGCCCTTAGATAAGTGAATGTGGGGAATTGAGTGAACAGCAACCCCCCATTCTCTCGTGGCTACCACGATGCTCTTGGTCGTGCGACCATGAGTCATATTCGGCCTCAAGAGGTAGATGATGCCGTAGAAGAAGGCATCGTTGATCTTTGTAAATTGGGGGATGCTATTTTCCAGCTTCAGCTCTGGATAATATTCATAGATTTTAACTTGGGGCCAAACCCCACTCCGCATCAGAGCTGGGTAGTCCCTTTCTGAAGCTGCAGCATAAACAACATAGGAATTCATGTAGAATCTCCCGTTGTGGTAAATTGTTGCAGCTACTCTGATATCATGCTGCTTATGATTTCTGCCCACTCAAAGTGTTGATCGGGCATATTTTTGTTCATTGTTTCTAAATACCGCAGCATCCATTTGTGGAAATAGTGGGCATCAGGAAGCCCAAACACCCTTCTCAGGAACGTGATTGTCACTGAGCTCCTCTGAAAAATCACTGTGGTGAATGATTTGTGGCCAACGGGTCACCACCTTTTTATTTTTCAAATATACCTCATTCATCAGCTGCATGCACTGATCTTCATTGTCATCCTAGGCCTTAATGCAGTCTTCCCGGCTTACGGCCACAAAGTGCCGATGGTGAGGGATGCCGAGCATTAATTCAAAGTGGCAAGCAAGTGAGGTTGATTATGACCTCGCCCTTCTCATTTATGACACATCTTGTGTCTTTATTGTAGCACTCGGGCAACCACCATCATAAATTCGTTATTCACGGCACTTACTGGGATTCCTCCAGCAAAGTGCAGCGCACTGCCTATCAATTTGTCCATCCATGGACTTCTTGTGACCTTCTGAGTTCTGACCCAGAACTCCTCCATATCAATATGACCCAGCTCTGAGTCTCTGATGTCTAGGTCACACTCGGCCTGGGATTCGGGCATTCTGACCCTCTGATACTTATACTTCATTTCTTCTTCTGTGAGCTTGGCCTTGCCTTTAGATTTGGTAGGTCTCTTGCTTGATGTTGACATATGTTCTTTTGAACTTAGCTTCTGATCTGTAAGAATAAGAAGTGAAACCCAATCAAAGAAAGTCATGTCAGCTGTTTGATTTTCCATTGAAATGTTGACAGAAGAAAGAGTTAGCAATTTAAAGGCCTCAGGGCGCATGGTGCATGAATACTGCAGTTACAAGGTTAAATAGTAAGGTGCACAAGAAAGGGATGTTGCAGGGGAGAAATCAGCGCCAAAGGGCGCATGGCACATGGATACTACAAATTACATTCTTTGTTGTTGTAAGCACAAGTGCACTTGTGCCATATGTGTGTTTTATAAAGGGCGCATGGATTCTTTATGTTACATGGGAATAGGATGCACCGTGGCACATATAATTTTCATGTTGCATGGAACTTTGGTGCGCCGGAAGCGCATATAAGGTTTGTGTAACATATGATTTTAGTGCGCTAAAGAGAACTTGGCGCGGCACATGGAAGTTATGCATAACATGATGTTGTTGCAATGAGGGATGTGCCTGCACCGTTTAAAGCTTTGCACTTGGCGCAGGTTTGACTGGTGTTGCACAGACGCATGGTGCGCCAAAGGGCGCAGGTTTTAACGATGCAACAAATGAGTTTGGCATGCCATGAGGGGGCGCAAGGAAAAGCATTTGCAACAAACTAAAGAAGTGCACCTTGAGGGCGCAGCTTTTCATGATGTAGCAGGTAGGGAATGTGCGCCATTGGCGCGGCTGCTCTTTGTGTAACAGGGGTGACAGATGCGCCAAAGGAGAAGAAAAATATAGTTTCTTTTTAAGCTTTGATTCTTCTCAGAGGGGTTTTACATATGGTTTAGCTCCTTCTGCAGGGTACCTTGGGGTGATGAAGGGGCTTAAACAAAGGGTTTCAAACCATCATTTCAGGACAGAGTTTCCTCTACCAGCAGATCTGGAAAGAGGAGGAAGAATAAGTGGAAGAATGGGAAAGACAAGAAGGGGGAAGTTCACGATTTCAGTCTTTCCAATCCAGATCCAGACCAACAAGCAAACAAAGAACCAAAGCGCAAAACATACAAAAGAAATGAGGACCTCTTACCCGGATATAATGAAGAAATGTGCAAACGGGTCCACAAAGTGATTGAAAATGACAGGGCAGGTGCGCTGGCAGGTACAGAGAAAATCACGTGATTGTGTCGGATGATAATGACAGCACAGACGTGCCTATTTATAGGTGAGGTAGCAATAAATGCACCACCAACTTTTCAAGTGGCGCACCAAAAGAGCCATCGACACAAGAAAACATGTGCCCTTTGGCGCACCAAAATGTTTGCCAACACAGAAAATATGCGTGCCTTTGGCGCACCGAAAGTGGTGTTGACAGAGGAATATGTGTGCCCTTGGCGCACCAAAAAGTGGCACAACAAATGTTTTGTTGACAGGAAGGCGCATGCGCCTTGGCGCATGCAAGGAAGACTCAACATAGTGAGGCGCACCAAAATGCTGTTGACATGAGAAAGCATGCGCCAAAGGATTTAAAGGGGGCGCATCAAAAGTTTATGTTGCATAGTCATTATGTGCGCCAACCAAAAAGACCAAAAATGGCTAAGTTCGGAAAACTAGATTTCCCGGGAAGGGATTTTGCAACGTTCCGAACACAAGGGATCCCTGACGAGGGACCGAAACAAAATTTTGGTAAGGTTATCATAAAATTTCCCTTGCCAATTTTATGGGATAACAACTGGCTCTTTCTGGGGACTATCTCTGAGCAAACCTCAGGGGTAGAGAATCCCAGATCTCATGTGCCTATCCATTGGGTAACAGAGTCAAAAACAAGGGAAACCAGAGAGGGCAAACAAAAGGGAACAAACAACAAAATGGAAAGCAAACACACGACAAAAAAAACACACAATTAAAGAAAATGCAAAGAGAGAGAAAGCTCTACTTCTGAAGATTTTCAGATGTTGTCCGCTTTAGGGAAGCGGGAGTTCGGTTCCATCCAGATATGAGAGATAGAAACTATTCTCTCCATTGAGCTGCTTGATCTTGAAAGGTCCTCTCCATAGGGAATCAAACTTTCCGTGCATGCCTTTTGGATCTCTTCACTTGTCCCACAGAAGGACGAGGTCTCCCACCTAAAAATTTCTTTGCTTAGCATTTTTATCGAACAGTCTCTTGACTTGGTTCTGATGCTCGGTGATATTGTCGACCACTTACTCTCTTCTCTTTGAGTTCTGCTAGATACATGATCCTCTTTTTGAGAGAATTTTGGAAAGTTTCATTTTCAATTACTCGTGCCAAGCGCAGAGTGGGGATTTCAGTGGAAATGGGAAGCTCGGCATCAGTGCCATATAACACTTGAAAAGGTGACATACCGAGAGACCTCTTGGGAGTAATGCGATCTGCCCACAAAGCGTCGTATAAGGACTTGTGCCACATTCGTTGATTCTCATCCACCAGCTTTCGTATGATGGTCACCAAGTTTTTTTTTGGATTCGCTGACCATTTCCCGAGGGTAATAATCAAGCATGAGCCAAAGTTATTCCGTATTCGTAGCAAAAACTAATAACTTCCCGTGAAGAGAAGTTAGAAGCATTATCAGCAACAATCTTGTTTGGAACGCCAAACCTGACAATGATGTTTTCTTTGATGAAACTGCAAACAACTCGGAAGTGGCATGTTTGACAGGTATGGCTTCCACCCACTTGGTGAAGTAATCTATTGTTGTTAGGACATAACTATGTCTGGAACTCGATTGGGGATTGAGTGCACCAATAAAATCAATTCCCCACTACCTAAATGGTTCTGTTCACAACCGACCACTGAGGGGAAAAGCAACCAACTTGGGCTTGCTGATGAACTGCTAGCAAGGTTCACACTTTGCTACCCAGGTGGCTGTATCTTGGAAAAGCGTCGGCCAATAGTACCTGGCCGGATGATCTTGTGTGCTATCACAGAAGAGGAGAAATGGCCTCCACAGGCTGAATTATGAAAACTTTCAAGTAACTTCACCTGTTGTGGCTTGTCGACACATCGCAAGAAGACACCATCTATCCCGCATTTGTATAAACCGTCATCCCAGATGACATATTTGGCTGCTCTGAGCTTTATAGTGCACTTCTCCTTCGTAGTTAGGTGAGCTGGGAATTTGCCGTAGGTGAGGAAGAAAGCAATATCGGAATACCACTCATCGCTGGTTGCTACAAATAGGACCAGAGGCAGTGAATCAGGTTTTTCCAGCCGGTCTTGCGCTTCATTGGTACAATCATCCTTTTCTCCGGAAACTTCTGACCCTTGGTTTTCGGCCATAAGTTGACACAAGCCTTTGCCTCTTACCAACTTGGTTGGTTTTATATCTAAATCGTACTCTTGGACCTTTGCAATCCAATTTCTGCGCAAGCTTCCTAACTCCTATTGAGTTAAGATTGACTTGACTGCCATGTCAGGGACCAGCACCACTGTATGAGAATTTAAAATGTAATACCTAAAGTTTTTGACTGCTTTGACAACAGCGAAGGCATGCTTTTCCAATTGAGACATTTTTAATTTGTGAGGCTTGAGGGGAGAGCTCATGAATGCAATCGGAGATTCAACATCCTTAGAATTCTTTTGCATCAAGATGGTAGATATAGTATGCTCAGACGCATAGCTATACATGATAAAATCCTTAGAGAAATCGGGGCATACCAGGACTGGTGCGTGAGCGACGGAAGCTTTTATTTCTTCAAATGACCTTTTCCCTTCCTCGCTCCACCGGAAATTTGGTGATCCTTTCATCATGTCCAATATATGACGAGTCTTTTCAGCAAAGTCGGGAACAAAGCGCCTAAGAAAATTCACCTTTCCAAAGAAAGAGTGAACGCCGGTCTTACTTGTAGGCAGAGTAAGGCTCTGAATAGCCTTAACTCTTTCGGTATCTATCTTCGTTCCTTCTTTGCTAACAACATGCCCTAGCAACTTTCCTTCTGTGACTCCAAAAATAGACTTTTTCGGGTTTAGGGAAATTCCATGCTCTCGGCATCTAGCCAATACTTTCTCTAGATGATCACAATGATCACTTCGTTGTTTAGAGAACATAGTTAAGTCATCTAGATAAACCACAATGACCTTCCCCATCATACCTTTGAATGCAAGGTCCATGGCCCGCTGAAAAGTGGCACCAGCATTGGTTAGGCCGAAAGGCATCCTGCTGTAGGCAAACGTACCCCAGGGAGTAGTGAATGCTGTTTTAAATTGATCTTCAGGTGAGACTTCAATCTGATTGTAGCCCGAAAAACCATCAAGCATGGACAACATTTCTGATCCAGTTACTGCTTGTAGAACTTGATCCATTATAGGAAGTGGGTAGTTGTCTTTTAAGGAAGCCTGATTCAAGTTTTGAAAATCTACGCATATGCGTATTTCACCATTTTTCTTTGCGACTGGCACAATGTTTGCTACCCAAGTACTGTGATGGATAGGAAAAATGATTCTCACATCCAGCATTTTCTGAATTTGGCTTGGATAGTACCTGAGATCTTAGGGTTATAATGCCTCTGATTTTGGTGAAAGGCTTTGACGTCTTCTTTCAACGGGATGTCATGCTGGACGTCCTTTGGCTTAAAAGACTTTAGATCAGCATAGGACCATGCCAATACATCCATGTATTTCTTCAGCAGTTTGACAAACTTCCGCTTCTCTCGGTGTGCATGCATTTTCCATTTTCGATGTTCTGCGGACGGATGCTCTATGGAACCTAAATTAACTGGCTCGGTTTCTGGGGATGTGCCAGCATCATCTCGCCTTTTCTTTTTTATAATACGGTCATGCCTGTCGAACAAACGCTCCAGAGAAACTAGGCCCTTCGGAATTTTATTTCCTTTGAGCTGACAAATGTCATCATTCCCTTCGGATTCATCCTTTTGATCGGTGACTGATTCGCGGCACATAGAAGTGGATCCTTCAAAATGTAATTCCTTGAAATTTTCCACCTTTTCTAGAAAGGAAATGAGTTGATTGTCATCGTTGAATACTTGCCAATGCTGAGAATTGTCCGGCACACTTGGGTAGAAAACCATCTCAATGGTGTCTTTGTCTATTTTCAAACCTAGGTGTGGGAGTATGAGAGATTTGAAGCGACCAATGAATCGGCCATGTCATTCTGAGCTCTTGGAATGGATTCTATTGAAAAAGCGTCAAATTCTTCAATGTTGTCCCACACCACATTACGGTAGTGCCTGAGCCTCTCATTCTTCACTTGATATATCCTTTTAACTTGATTCATGACTAGCTCTACATCACCTTGTACTTTCAGATTTTTGATCCCTCTCTCTCTTGTGGCCTGCATGCCGAGTAACAGAGATTCATACTCAACAGTGTTATTTGTGTTGAAAAACTACAACTTAAAAGAGAGAGGAATAATTTCTTCCTCGGGAGATATTAGCATGGCTCCGGCACCACATCCACTGGTTGCGTAGCTACCATCAAACTGCAAGGTCCAGACCTTGTTAAGATCTTCTTCTTGGATGAGAACAACCATTTTATTGGACTCGGTAGACAAGAAATAGTTCCCCATCCCTGATGATTCGAAAATAATTTGAGCTTTGGGGTCCTCAGAGTTAGTAACCAAGTACTTCTTTTGTGATTCTGGCTCCAAAGTCTGCATTAAACCTTTGACTGGGATTCTAGCCTTGGACCAGTCCATATGAATTTCTCCTCCAACCTCACTACAAAAAATCCTTCCCAGCAGTATTCCATAGGCTGCGGGAATGTCGGCAACGAGGATGGTCATCTTTACTCTTTTCTCTGGGAATGCCACAAATGCAAACTGCGCATCTTTGATTTGACCAATCAACGGGACCTGCTTGGTTTCCAAGGAATAACATCTGCCAAAAGGCTTGGTAAGGGTGAGGCCCAGAGCATGAGCAACTTTTTTACCGCATGACGTTGTCAGAAGCCCCAGAATCAATTATGCAGTTACTTAACTTGTGACCATTGATTAGGAGGGAGAGATAGAAGGGCTCTATCTTTCCTGATGCAGATGTTGAGGCAACATTTATGCGGGATGCAGGAGGAGTGGAAAGGATTCCTTTCGAGGGAACCTGGGGAGATATGACAACTTGACTTTGAATATATTCAGTTAACCTTATCAGTTGTTCGGGGTTTGACTGAAGATACTCAGCTTCAGACATTTGGATCTTAGTCTTTTTAGCATGATCTATGATATCAAATGTGGCCAAAGGTTGCGCTGGTGAAGGAATGAGTCCCTCACTTCGCGATGATAGGGTAGGATTACTGGTCTTGATAGGAATATGAGAGGGCTGGTTTGGAGGAGATATAGGAGCAAAAGCTCTCTTTGAAAAAGACTTATTGACAGGCTGAGTGGGTAGGGGATTACCTCTCTTTGCAATGGTTGGGTGCGTGGATGACGCAGTCTTCTCTTTCTGCATATTGGCAGTAACCTCAGCTTCTTTTCCTTGCGAGCGGGTGAAAACAGCGTATGACTGTCCGCTTGCATATCCCTGGGTACCTTCTTCATCATCGGATTCCTCCTCATCAAATTCCATATACCCGATAGTAGAGTCGCCAGTCGGCTCACCGACATCTTGATCATCTTCACCTTGGGACAAAGGTTCTTCATAATTTTGTTCCTCTTCTTCTTCAATTTCAGCTAGAGCATTGACCGAGAGGAGCCTCAAGTGCCAACCGCGGAGTGGCGGGCTATGCCTATGGGATGTCATTGGGAGTGAAAATTCTTCGTGGAATGTCCCGGTATGAGGAACTGAGGGAAGCTTGGGCTAACTGCTTCTTTAATGTGATCAAGTCATTTGCCATCTTTTGAAATGCTGGATCGGATGAAGTGGCGGGAGAAGGGCTCAAAGCTTTGGGCTTGGATGATTCCCTTTTAATTATTTGGCGGACAAGCAAGATGTCTTCAATCCGTATGGCAACAGCTTGGGCAAGAGGCAAAGTAGTTATTTGTTCATGTAGAAGCAAAAAACTTATTTTTGAGCTCATTGCATTCACAAAGAAACACTTTTGATTTTCTAGTGTTGGCAACATGGCAACAGGCACACGGTTGATTAATGCATTGAACCTGGCGATAAAATCATGCATGGTCTCATTGGCCTCCTTCTTTAGGTGAGTGATCTGTGATAATAATGCAAATGCATCTTCTGAAGGCTTGTACCTGTCTTCAAAAGCATCCCGCAAGGTGGCCCAACTGGTAATAGACCCGGCGGCAAATGCTGAAACCATTCTACTGCGGGCCCTTGGAAGGTCTCCAAAAAGAGGTGAACTGACACATCTTCGTGGGTCACATCGAGGATACTGCATGACATGATGAATGCAGATATGTGTGAATCCGTGCTTTGGTTTCGCTCCCGTCAAATTTGGGAAAATTCTTTCGGTTTCCGTGAGGGAGCGCGTGAACTGGATGTGGTAATGCGAGAGGGCCCATAGCATTTCCCCATGGCACTGCCATTTGAAAGGCTGGAAAAAGAACATGGGATGGAAGTGCAGTTCCGCTGAGCAATAAAGCACTGTAAAGGGATGTGGATGTTCCTTGTGAAAACTGGTTCTTCGTGGAGGTGAGGTACTTCTGGCTGACCGATCAACTGAACTTAGTGATGAAAAGCGTGCCGATGTTATACTGAAGTTGTGCCTTTGAAGTAGATCAAAAGTAGGATCGATTTCTCCATGAGCTCTCCTACTACAAGTAAATGGTTCACCCGCCAGCGTGCCTTCTAGATCTACGATGTTGTCGAGCAGATTTAAAATTTTTTTTTTGGTCGTACTTGCTGATTTCCTGGTTTTTCTGACAAAAACCAGCAGCATGTACTTTTCTGAATATTTAAATTTTATCCCTCTTTTGAAAACCGATTGCGGTTTAAATGACAAAGAACAACGAGGATAAAACGATGGTAAAGCTTAGTAAGCTAATTTTTAGATCAAGAGTTGACTTTTTGAAGAGTTTGACAATTTTAGTAAATAGTCAAAAACTCGGATCTGGAAAAATATGATTTTTATAAAAATTTAGCGAACTAAAGATCTCCAACTAGGCCGATCTATGGATCTCGAAGAAAATTTTTCAATTTAGAGTGCTTTTACAAATTTTTTGGATTTTAACAAAAAGTTAAAGTTTGCAAAAGTAGTGATTTTTTAGATTTTCTTGATTTTCTATAGTACCACCATCATAGATCTAATAGATCATTCGATTCCCTAGCAGAGTCGCCAAAAAATGTTGGTTGAAAATCATCGCTTGGGTAGATTTATGAATAGATGAGCCAACAGTGTGTGGGGCATAGCCCCTCTTTGAGTCAGCAAAGCAAAACTGGTTTATTGCTATTCTACCAACAGGAATCTGTGCAAGTCTCACAATATTCTGCCTTCGGGGGTTTGGGATCTCATCCCAGTAGGGTTATTTCCAACTGCGGAAAGAAAGGAATGGAAGAGAGGATGAAGAAAGATCAGATCCGAAGAAAGAAAAGAAATGAATTCCAAAGCAGAAAGGTCAGAGGGTTTATGTTTTGGGATTGGTAGTAAACAGAGCCAAACCTACTTACATAAACGAACAAAGCAATACTGATGAATAAATGACAATAAAACAGAAGTAGATCCAACAGAATAAACACATAGATCTGACGTAAGAAAGATCTAATGCAAATAACACATGTATTCAGCACAAAGTCTAAATATTGTATTAATATTTCCTTCTGTTACAAAAAGTTCAAAGTCTTTTCTTCTCACTTCTATTTTTCATCTGAAAAGTATCCACACTCTAATACAAAAAGTATTTGAGTATTTATAAAAAGAGAAGAAGGAAGGCAAAAAGGAACCAACCACCTATTTACAAAATATCTACAAAATATCTCAAAGTCATGTTGACTTTTAACAACTTGATGGATGACATCATCCCATGGTGTAACATGGATGATGTCATCATTTGTGCCAACATACTTTAGATATTTACAAAAAGAAAGTCGAAGAAGAGAGAAATTATTCATCATCGTCGTCCCGTGGCTGAAAGGGGGTATCTTGCCAGCTTTGTTGCTTGGGTGACGAGATGTGGAATTGGGCACGGTATTCCATGAACTTGCTGATCATGGGCTCTAGTTGATCCTAGGAAGGATCCTTGTGTTGCTCGTTGATCACCTCACAAGTCTCCCGCTCATCTATGAGCTTCTCTGGGAGTTTGGAATATTCTTTCTCTACTTCTATTAGGAATCCGATGAAGTCTCGACAGGCCAGCAGGTTATTGATGGACTCTGCGTCAAAAGTGACCTCTGGCCCCAACCCTTGCGAAATGATCTCCTTGAAAATCTGAATGGTTTCATCAACCTTCCTTAAGGCGAAAGAAGGAGTAAGCAACCCTGGGGACATGTTGAGAATGATCTGTTCCATTTGGTGCATTACGTCCAGGGCTTCTTCTTTTACCTTATCGATCTTTTCAAGGACGAATTCTAGTTGATCCATCGGTAATCCAGAGTGGAAAGGACTTTATTGAGGGCCCTGGGGTGACTGAAAATGGTAAACTTGACCAGATCTTTGACTGAACAGTCAAACATTCGTTGAAAGGTCTCATTTTACAGCCTAGCATGGTCCAGCTCTTTTGATATGGGTCCTGCTAATGCCTGGAGCTCTTTATTCACCTTGTTGATGTTCAGATACAAATCGGTGAACTTGGTGATCACTCGTTCACTGTCCTTGAGGATCTGGCTCCTCCAAGTGGAAACTGCCATGCCCTACTCGCCGATCTTTGCATATTCATCAATTTTATCCTGACTCAGAGGCTCAGGAGTTTCGGTGGCAGTTGTGGGAGGTGCACTGCCCATCTTCTGTAGGTGTGGAGCAGATGTTTATTTTGCTCTTTCAATAGCCTTTTCTCTTCTTTTTCTTGAAGCTTCTTGTAGAGGGCGTCAACTGTAAATAGGGCCTCTCCCTGAAGGCTTTCAGAAGACGTCCCCATTGTGACTTGAGTCACTATGTAATCTATCGAGGACAGATCCTTTTTATCCTTTAGAGGATTGGGGTATGCGATCTCCATTACCCTCTCTCCCGAAGCACTCTGAGAGAAGCGTGTGATGGGTTTCTGCTTCTTTGACCCTTTTGATGGGATTACGGAAAATTCCATCGGAGCGATGGGAACTTTCCTTTTCTGCTGACTCAGGTGCTGGGAGATCTAAGTTGAACTTATGGGAGAAGGGCCAGAAACAGAGGAGGGGGTAGCTGCGGTAGCGAGAAGGGAGAAAGGTGGAGATGCGTGGAGGCGGTGGCATGGAGAAGGAAGGCGAGGAAGCGCTCACGGGAGGAAGAGATACTGCAGGAGAGGAAGACATAGGAAGAGAGGGGAACTCAGAGATGAGGGAAGAAATGGAGGGGGATAGGTCCGCAAGAGAAGAGAAGATGGATGAAGAAGCAGGAGGAACAGTAGAAGAAGGGGGAGAGGACATGACCAAAGGAATGGTCGCTTGAGTCACTCGAGGAGGGGAAGGAGGAGAAGGAGAAGGAACAGAAGGGACCTCAGTTGTTGCAGCAGTGGCGACATCCTGAGTGGATGGGCCTATTGGAACATCTTCCACCGCTTCTTCCTCTGAGCTTTTCAGGATTTCAACCCGTTCTTGTGAAGTGGAAGGAGGGCTTTCTGGAGCTTCTTCTTGGGTGGAACTGGATTCACCCTCTTTACCTTTACCCTTGCCTTTTGGCTGCTATTTTGATCGAGGAGGTGCGTTACCCAACGGAGAGGTTGTGAAATCGACTCCGAGGTAGATGAGCCCGTTCATTCGGCACCAATGTTCTGTTCTACGCAGAGTTTCCTTGACCCTTTCCTCAATTGTCTGAGGTGCTTTAGTTCTATCAATTACCGCAAAAGGCCAATCGTCCCCACCTGTGTCAAGATACACTTGATCCACTTCCTCCTCAGTAGTTTGGTAGCCTTTGGGGACGATGGCCACCCCGTACTGGATGATTTCTGCTAAGGCCAAACGAGAATGGTCCTTCCTCCTGAGCTCCACCTCATGATATATATCGATGTAGATATCTTCGATCTGAGGGATATGGATTGGATCGAGCTTGGCCCTAGGCAGATAATTTCTTGGGTCAAAGGTGGGCCTTGCTGGGAAATTATGTTTCAGATTCAGCAGCTCCAGCTCTGCAAACATGTCTTTCACCTTGTGGTGAGTGAGACATGTATACCTACCCACTGTGAGGGGGAAAGGAGTTCCACCCTTCTTTCTCTTGAGGCATTTCTCATGGTAGGTGATTAGCTGTCTTGACAGCTCTAGCAGAATCAATTTGGGACCGGTGTACCTTAGTAGTTTAGTTGGCTCCCCCAAGAAGTTAGCCACCCTTAGATAAGTGAATGTGGGGAATTGAGTGAATAGGGCCCCCCATTTCTCTGTGGCTGCCACGATGCTCTTGGTCATGTGACCATGAGTCATATTCGGCCTCAAGAGGTAGATGATGAAATAGAAGAAGGCATCGTTGATCTTTGTAAATTGGGGGATGCTATTTTCCAGCTTTAGCTCTGGATAATATTTATAGATTTTAACTTGGGGCCAAACCCCACTCCGCATCAGAGCTGGGTAGTCCCTTTCTGAAGGGAAAACAACATAGGAATTCATGTAGAACCTCCCCATTGTGGTAAATTTTTGCAGCTGCTCTGATATCATGCTGCTTATGAATTCTGCCCACTCAAAACGTTGATCGGGCATATTTTTTCATTGTTTCTAAATACCGCAAAGCATCCATTTATGGAAATAGTGGGCGTCAGGAAGCCCAAACACCCTGCTCAGGAACGTGATTGTGTCACTGAGCTCCTCTGAAAAATCACTGCGGTGAATGATTTGTGGCCAACGGGTCACCACCTTTTTATTTTTCAAATATACCTCGTTCATCAGCTGCATGCACTGATCTTCATTGTCGTCCCAGGCCTTAATGCAGTCTTCCCAGCTTACGGCCACAAAGTGCCGATGGTGAGGGATGCCGAGCATTAATTCAAAGTGGCGGGCAGTGAGGTTGATTATGACCTCGCCCTTCTCATTTACGACACATCTTGTGTCTTTATTGTAGCACCGGGCAACCACCATCATAAATTCATTATTCACGGCACACTTACTGGGATTCCTCCAGCAAAGTGTAGCGCACTGCCTATCAATTTTTCCATCCATGGACTTCTTGTGACCTTCTGAGTTCTGACCAAGAACTCCTCCATATCAATATGACCCAGCTCTGAGTCTCTGATGTCCAGGTCACACTCGGCTGGGATTTGGGCATTCTGACCCTCTGATACTTATACTTCATTTCTTCTTCTGTGAGCTTGGCCTTGCCTTTGGATTTGGTAGGTCTCTTGCTTGATGTTGACATATGTTCTTCTGAACTTAGTTGCTGATCTGCAACAATAAGAAGTGAAACCCAATTGAAGAAAGTCGTGTCAGCTGTTTGATTTTCCATTGAAATGTTGACAGAAGAAAGAGTTAGCAATTTAAAGGCCTCAGGGCGCAGGGCACATGAATACTGCAGAGATCAGAGGGTTAAATAGTAAGGCGCATAGGAAAGGGATGCGAGGGAGAAATCAGTGCCAAAGGGTGCATGGCGCATGGATATTGCAAATTATATTCTTTGTTTTTGTATGCACAAGTGCGCCTGCGCCATATGTATGCATTTTATAAAGGGCGTATGGATTCTTTATGTTACACTAGAAACAGGCACGTGGCACATATAATTTTCATGTTGCATGGAACTTTGGTGCGCGCCAAAGCGCATATAAGGTTTGTGTAACATATGCTTTTAGTGCACTAAAGCGAACTTGGTGCGGAACATGGAAGTTATGCATAACATGATGTTGTTGCAATGAGGGATGTGTCTGCGCCGTTTAAAGCTTTGCACTTGGCACATGGAAAGGTGTTACATGAGACACATGGTGCGCCAAAGGGCGCAGGTTTTAACGATGCAACAAATGAGTTTGGCGCGCCATGAGGGGGCACAAGGAAAGTGTTTGCAACAAACTAAGGAAGTGCACCTTGAGGGCGCACTTTCATTCATGATGTAGCGGTAGGAATGTGCACCATTGGCGAGGCTTTTCTTTCATGTAACGGGGGTGACAAATGTGGCAAAGGAGAAGAAAAATACAATTTCTTTTTAAGCTTTGATTCTTCTCAGAGGGGTTTTACATATGGTTTAGCTCCTTCTGCAGGGTACCTTGGGGTGATGAAGGGGCTTAAACAAAGGGTTTCAAACCATCATTTCAGGACAGAGTTTCCTCTACCAACAGATCTGGAAAGAGGAGGAAGAATAAGTGGAAGAATGGGAAAGACAACAAGGGGGAAGTTCATGATTTCAGTCTTTCCAATCCAGATCTAGACCAACAAGCAAACAAAGAACCAAAGCGCAAAACATACAAAAGAAATGAGGACCTCTTACCGGATATAATGAAGAAATGTGCAAACGGGTCCATAAAGTCATTGAAAATGACAGGCGGAGTGCTATTTGGCAGTACAGAGAAAATCACGTGATTTTGTCGGATGATAATGACAGTGCTGATGTGCCTATTTATAGGCGAGGTAGTAATAAATACGCCACCAACTTTTTCAAGTGGTGCACCAAAAGAGCCATCGACACAAGAAAACATGTGCCCTTTGGTGCACCAAAACATTTACAAACACAGAAAATATGCGTGCCTTTGGCGCATTGAAAGTTGTGTCGACAGAGGAATATGTGTGCCCTTGGCGCACCAAAAAGTGGCGCAACAAATGTTCTGTTGATAGGAAGGCGCATGCGCCTTGGCACATGCAAGGAAGACTCAACATAGTGAGGCACACCAAAACGTTTGTTGACACGAGAAAGCATGCGCCAAAGGATTTAAAGGGGGCGCATCAAAAGTTTATGTTACATAGTCATTATGTGTGCCGACCAAAAAAGACCAAAAATGGCTAAGTTTGGAAAACTAGATTTCCCGGGAAGGGATTTTGCAACGTTCGAATGCAAGGGATCCCTGACGAGGGACCGGAACAAAATTTTGGCAAGGTTATCAGTAAAATTTCCCTTGCCAATTTTACGGGATAACAGCTGGCTCTTTCTGGGGACTATCTCTGAGTGAACCTCAGGGGTAGAGAATCCCAGATCTCATGTGCCTATCCATTGGGTAACAGAGTCAAAAACAAGGGCGACCAGAGGGCGAACAAAAGGGAACACACAACAAACATAGAAAGCAAACACACGACAAAAACAAACACACAACTAAAGAAAACTGTACAAAGGAGAGAGCAAGCTCTACTTCCTGAAGATTTTCAGATGTTGTCCGCTATAGGGAAGTGGGAGTTCGGTTCCATCCAGATATGAGAGATAGAAACTATTCTCTCCGTTGAGCTGCTTGATCTTGAAAGGTCCTCTCCATAGGGAATCAAACTTTCCGTGCATGCCTTTTGGCTCTCTTCACTTGTCCCACAGAAGGATGAGGTCTCCCACCTAAAAATTTCTTTGCTTAGCTTTTTTATCGATCAATCTCTTGACTTGGTTTCGATGCTTGGTGATCTTGTCGACCACTTACTCTCTTCTCTTTGAGTTTCGCTAGATACATGATCCTCTTTTTGAGAGAATTTTGGAAAGTTTCATTTTCAATTGCTCGTGCCAAGCGCAGAGTGGGGATTTCAGTGGAAATGGGAAGCTCGGCATCAGTGCCATATTACACTTGAAAATGTGACATACCGAGAGACCTCTTGGGAGTAATGTGATCTGCCCACAAAGCGTCGTATAAGGACTTGTGCCACATTCGTTGATTCTCATCCACCAGCTTTCGTATGATGGTCACCAAGTTTTTGTTACTAGATTCTGCTTGACCATTTCCCTGAGGGTAATAATCTGAAGCGTGAGCTAAAGTTATTCCGTATTCGTAGCAAAAACTAATAACTTCCCATGAAGAGAAGTTAGAAGCATTATCAGCAACAATCTTGTTTGGAATGCCAAACCTGACAATGATGTTTTCTTTGATGAAACTGCAAACGACTTCGGAAGTGGCATGTTTGACAGGTATGGCTTCCACCCACTTGGTGAAGTAATCTGTTGTTGTTAGGACATAACTATGTCCGGCACTCGATTGGGGATTGAGTGCACCGATAAAATCAATTCCCCACTACTTGAATGGTTCACAACAATGACCGGCCTGAGGGGAAAAGTAGCCAACTTGGGCTTGCCGACGAACTGCTGGCAAGGTTCACACTTTGCTACCCAAGTGGCTATATCTTGGAAAAGCATCGGCCAATAGTACCTGGCCGGATGATCTTGTGTGCTATCACGGAAGAGGAGAAATGGCCTCCACAGGCTGAATTATGAAAACTTTCAAGTAACTTCACCTGTTGTGGCTTGTCGACACATCGCAAGAAGACACCATCTATCCCGTGTTTGTATAAACCGTCATCCCAGATGACATATTTGGCTGCTCTGAGCTTTATAGTGTGCTTCTCCTTCGTAGTTAGGTGAGTTGGGCATTCACCATAGGTGAGGAAGAAAGCAATATCAGAATACCACTCATCACTGGTTGCGATAAATAGGACTAGAGGCAGTGAATAGGTTTTTCTAACTGGCTCTTGTGCTTCATTGGTACAATCATCCTTTTCTTCGAGAAACTTCCGACCCTTGGTTTTCGGCCATAAGTTGACACAAGCCTTTGCCTCTTACCAACTTGGTTGGTTTTATATCTAAATCGTACTCCTGGACCTTTGCAATCCAATTTCCGTGCAAGCTTCCTAACTCCTGTTGAGTTAAGATTGACTTGACTGCCGTGTCAGGGACCAGCACCACTGTATGAGAATTTAAAATGTAATACCTGAAGTTTTTGACTGCTTTGACAACAATGGCGAAGGCATGCTTTTCCAACTGAGACATTTTTAATTCGTGAGGCTTGAGGGGAGAGCTCATGAACGCAATCGGAGATTCAACATCCTCAGAATTCTTTTGCATCAAGATGGCAGATATAGTATGCTCAGACGCATAGCTATACATGATAAAATCCTTAGAGAAATCAGGGCATACCAGGACTGGTGCATGAGTGACGGAAGCTTTTATTTCTTCAAACGACCTTTTCCTTCCTCGCTCCACCGAAAAGTTGGTGATCCTTTCATCATGTCCAATATATGACGAGTCTTTTCAGCAAAGTTGGGAACAAAGCACCTAAGAAAATTCACCTTTCCAAAGAAAGAGTGAATGTCGGTCTTACTTGTAGGCAGAGTAAGGCTCTGAATAGCCTTAACTATTTGAGTATCTATCTTCGTTCCTTCTTTGCTAACAACATGCCCTAGCAATTTTCCTTTGTGACTCCAAAAATAGACTTTTTTAGGTTTAGGAAATTCCATGCTCTCGGCATCTGGCCAATACTTGATCCAGATGATCACAATGATCACTTCGTTGTTTAGAGAACATAGTTAAGTCATCTAGATAAACCACAATGACCTTCCCCATCATACCTTTGAATGCAAGGTCCATGGCCCCATTGAAAAGTGACACAAAGCATTGGTTAGGCGAAAGACATCCTGCTGTAGGAAAATGTACACCAGGAGTAGTGAATGTTGTTTTAAATTGATCTTAGGTGAGACTTCAATCGATTGTAGCCCCAAAAACCATCAATCATGGACAGCATTTCGATCCGATTCTGCTTGTAGAACTTGATCCATTATAGGAAGTGGGTAGTTGTCTTTTAAGGAAGCTTTGATTCAAGTTTGAAAATCTACGCATATGCGTATTTCACTTTTTCTTGCAGACATGGCACAATGTTTCCTACCCAATCTTGTGATGGATAGGAAAAATGATTCTCGCATCCAGCATTTTTTGAATTTTGGCTTGGATAGTACCCGAGATCTTAGGGTTATAATGCCTTTGCTTCTGGCGAAAGGCTTTGACATCCTCTTTCAACGGGATGTCATGCTGGACGTCCTTTGGCTTAAAAGACTTTAGATTGGCATAGGACCATGCCAATACATCCATTTATTTCTTCACAGTTTGAAAACTTTCGCTTCTCTTGGTGTGTAACATTTTCCGATGTTCACAAATGCGGATGCTCTACGGAACCTAAATTAACCGGCTCGGTTTCTTGGGATGTGCCAAACCATCATCTCGCCTTTTCTTTTTACAAAATGGTCATGCCTATCAACAAACGCTCTAGAGAAACTAGGCCCTTTAGAATTTTATTTCCTTTGGTGACAAATGCCGTCGTTCCTCGGAGTCATCCTTTTGATCGGTGGTCGATTCGCGGCACATAGAAGTAGATCCTTTAAAATGTCATTCCTTGAAATTTTCCACCTTTTCTAGAAAGGCAATGAGTTGATTGTCATCGTTGAATACTTGCCAATGCTGAGAATTATCTGGCACACTTGGGCGGAAAACCATCTCAATTGTGTATTTGTCTGCATTTTCAAACTCACAGGGTGCGGGAGCATGAGGGATGCTTAAACGGCCAATGAATCGGCCATGTCATTCTAAGCTCTTGGAATGGATTCTATTGAAAAAGCATCAAATTCTTCAATGTTGTCCCACACCACATTATGGTAGTGCCTGAGCCTCTCATTCTTCACTTGATATATCCTTTTAACTTGATTCACGACTAGCTCTGCATCACCTTATACTTTCAAATTTTTAATCCCTCTCTCTCTTGCGGCCTGCATGCTGAGTAACAAAGATTCATACTCAGCAGTGTTATTTGTGTTGAAAAACTGCAACTTAAAAGAGAGAGGAATAATTTCTTCCTCGGGAGATATTAGCACGGCTCCGGCACCACATCCACTGGTTGCACAGCTACCATCAAACTGCAAGGTCCAGACCTTGTTAAGATCTTCTTCTTGGATGAGAACAACCATTTTGTCAGACTCGGTAGACAAGAAATAGTTCCCCATCCCTGATGATTCGAAAAGAATTTGAGCTTTGGGGTCCTCAGAGTTAGTAACCAAGTACTTCTTTTGTGATTCTGGCTCCAAAGTCTGCATTACACCTTTGACGGGGATTCTAGCCTTGGACCAGTCCATATGAATTTCTCCTCCAACCTCACTACAAAAACTCCTTCCCAGTAGTATTCCATAGGCTGCGGGAATGTCGGCAATGAGGACGGTCATCTTTACTCTTTTCTGGGAACGCCACAAATGCAAATCTGCGTCTTTGATTTGACCAATCAACAGGACCTGCTTGGTTTCCAAGGAATAACATCTATCAAAAGGCTTGGTAAGGGTGAGGCGCAGAGCATGAGCAACTTTCTTGGCATGACATTATCGAAGCCCCGAGAATCAATTATGCAGTTACTTAACTTGTTGACCGTTGATTAGGAGGGAGAGATAGAAGGGCTCTATCTTGCCTGATGCGGATGTTGAGGCAACATTTATGCGGGATGCAGGAGGAGTGGAAAGGATTCCTTTGGGGGAACACGGGGAGATATGACAACTTGACTTTGAATATATTGATTAACCTTATCATTGTTCGGGGGTTTGGTGAAGATACTCGGCTTCAGAAATTTGGATCTTAGTCTTTTTAGCATGATCTATGGTATCAAATGTGGCCAAAGGTTGTCGCTTAGTGAAGGAATGAGTCCCTCACTTCGCGATGATAGGGTAGGATTATTGGTCTTGATAGGAATATGAGAGGGCTGGTTTGGAGGAGATATAGGAGCAAAAGCTCTCTTTGAAAAAGACTTATTGATAGGCTGAGTGGGTAGGGGATTACCTCTCTTTGCAATGGTTGGGTGCGTGGATGATGCAGTCTTCTCTTTCTGCATATTGGCAGCAACCTCAGCTTCTTTTCCTTGTGAGCGGGTGAAAACAACGTATGACTGTCCGCTTGCATATCCCTGGGTACCTTCTTCATCGTCAGATTCCTCCTCATCAAATTCCATATACCCGATAGTAGAGTCGCCAGTCGGCTCACTGACATCTTGATCATCTTCGCCTTGGGACGAAGGTTCTTCGTAATTTTGTTCCTCTTCTTCTTCAATTTCAGCTAGAGCATTGACCGGAGGAGCCTCAAGTGCCAACCGCGGCCTATGTGGGACGCTGTTGGGAGTGAAGCTTCTTCGTGGAATATCCCGGTATGAGGAACTGGGGGAAGCTTGGGCTAACTGCTTCTTTAATGCGATCAAGTCATTTGCCATCTTTTGAAATGCCGGATCGGACGAAGTGGCGGGAGAAGGGCTCAAAGCTTTGGGCTTGGATGATTCCCTTTTTAATTCACCGGATATGAGCAAGTTGTCTTCAATCCATATGGCAGCAGCTTGGGCAAGAGGCAAGGTAGTTATTTGTTCATGTAGAAGCAAAAAACTTATTTTTGAGCTCATTGCATTCACAAAGAAACACTTTTGATTTTCTAGTGTTGGCAACATGGCAGCAGGCACACGGTTGATTAATGCATTGAACCTAGCGATAAAATCACGCATGGTCTCATTGGCCTCCTTCTTTAGGTGAGTGATCTATGATAATAATGCAAATGCATCTTCTGAAGGCTTGTACCTATCTTCAAAAGCATCCCGCAAGGTGGCCCAACTGGTAATAGACCCGGCTGGCAAATGCTGAAACCATTCTGCTGCGGGCCCTTGGAGGGTCTCCAAAAAGAGGCAAACTGACACATCTTCGTGGGTCACATCGAGGATACTGCATGACATGATGAATGCAGATATGTGTGAATCCATGCTTTGGTTTCCGCTCCCATCGAATTTGGGAAAATTCTTTCGGTTTCCGTGAGGGAGCGCGTGAACTGGATGTGGTAATGCGAGAGGGCCCATAGCATTTCCCCATGGCACTGCCATTTGAAAGGCTGGAAAAAGAACACGGGCTGGAAGTGCGGTTCATTGAGCAATAAAGCACTGCAAAGGGATGTGGATGTTCCTTGTGAAAACTAGTTCCTTTGTGGAGGTGAGGTACTTTGGTGGTGATCAGGTGAACTTAGTGATGAAAAGTACTCGATGTTATACTGAAGTTGTGCTCGTGAAGTAGATCAAGAGTAAGATCGACTTCTCCACGAGCTCTCCTACTACGATTAAATGGTTTACCCGCCAGCGTACCTTCCGGATCTGCGATGTTGTGAGAAGATTTAAAATTATTATTTTTTTTGGTCGTACTTGCTGATTTCCTGGTTTCTCGACAAAAACCAACAGCATGTACTTTTCTAAATATTTAAATTTTATCCCTCTTTTGAAAACCGATTGCGGTTTAAATGACAAAGAACAACGATGATAAAATGATGGTAAAGCTTAGCAAGCTGATTTTCATATCTAAAGTTGACTTTTTGAAGAGTTTGAAAATTTTAGTAAATAGTCAAAAACTCAGATCTACGGAAAAATACATATTTTTATAAAAACTCAGCAAACTAAAGATCTCCAACTAGGCCAGATCTATGGATCTCAGAAGAAAATTTTCAATTTAGAGCACTTTTGCAAATTTTTGGATTTTTAACAAAAAGTTAAAGTTTGCAAACAGGTAGTGATTTTTCAGATTTTTACTGATTTTCTATCATACCACCATCATAGATCTGATAGATCTGTTCGATCCCCAGTGGAGTCGCCAAAAACTGTTGGTTCAAAAATCTATCGCTTGGGCAGATTTATGGATAGACGAGCCAACAGTGTGCGGGGCATAGCCCCTCTTTGAGTCAGCAAAGTGAAACTAGTTTATTGCTATTCTACCAGTAGGAATCTGTGCAAGTCTCACAATATTCTACCTTTGGGGGTTTGGGATCTCATCCCAGTAGGGTTATTTCGACTGCGGAAAGAAAGGAATGGAAGAGAGGATGAAGAAAGATCAGATCCGAAGAAAGAAAAGAAATGAATTCCAAAGTAGAAAGGTCAGAGGGTTTATGTTTTGGGATTGGTAGTAAACAGAGCCAAACCTACTTACATAAATGAACAAAGCAATACTGATGAATAAATGACAATAAAACAGAAGTAGATCCAACAGAATAAACACATAGATCTGACGTAAGAAAGATCTAATGCAAATAACACATGTATTCAGCACAAAGTCTAAATATTGTATTAATATTTCCTTCTGTTACAAAAAGTTCAAAGTCTTTTCTTCTCACTTCTATTTTTCATCTGAAAAGTATCCACACTCTAATACAACAAGTATTTGAGTATTTAGAAGAAGGAGAAGAAGGAAGGCAAAAAGGAACCAACCACCTATTTACAAAATATCTACAAAATATCTCAAAGTCATGTTGACTTTTAACAACTTGATGGATGACATCATCCCATGGTGCAACATGGATGATGTCATCATTTGTGCCAACATACTTTAGACATTTACAAAAAGAAAGTCAAAGAGAGAGAAGAGAGAGAAATTATTCATCGTCGTCATCCCACGGCTGAAAGAGGGTATCTTCATTGTTGCTGCTTGGGTGACGAGATGTGGAATTGGGCATGGTATTCCATGAACTTGTTGATCATGGGCTCTAGTTGATCCTGGGAAGGATCCTTGTGTCGCTCGTTGATCACCTCGCAAGTCTCCCGCTCATCTATGAGCTTCTCTGGGAGTTTGGAATATTCTTTCTCTACTTCTATTAGGAATCGATGAAGTCCCGATAGGCCAGCAGGTTATTGATGGACTCTGCGTCAAAAGTGACCTCTGGCCCCAGCCCTTGCGAAACGATCTCCTTGAAAATCTGAATGGTTTCATCAACCTTCCTTAAGGTGAAAGAAGGAGTAAGCAACCCTGGGGACATGTTGAGAACAATCTGTTCCATTTGGTGCATTGCGTCCAGGGCTTCTTCTTTTACCTTATCGATCTTTTCAAGGACGAATTCTAGTTGATCCATCCGGTAATCCAGAGTGGAAAGGACTTTATTGAGGGCCCTGGGGTGACCGAAAATGCTGAACTTGACCAGATCTTTGACTGAACAGTCGAACATTTGTTGAAAGGTCTCATGCTGCAGCCTAGCATGGTCCAGCTCTTCGGATATGGGTCCCGCTAACGCCTGGAGCTCTTTATTCACCTTGTTGATGTTCAGATACAAATCGGTGAACTTGGTGATCACTCATTCACTATCCTTGAGGATCTGGCTCCTCCAAGCGGAAACTACCATGCCCTGCTCACTGATCTTTGCATATTCATCAATTTTATCTTGACTCAGAGGCTCAGGAGTTTCGGCGGCAGTTGTGGGAGGTGCACTGCCCATCTTCTGTAAGGCATGGAGCAGATGTTTATTTTTCTCTTTCAGTAGCCTTTTCTCTTCTTTTGCTTCTTGAAGCTTCTTGCAGAGGGTGTCAACTGTAGATAGGGCCTCTCCCTGAAGGCTTTCAGAAGATGTCCCCATTGTGACTTGAGTCACTATGTAATCTATCGAGGACAGATCCTTTTTATCCTTCAAAGGATTGGGGTATCCAATCTCCATTACCCTCTCTCCGAAGCACTCTGAGAGAAGCGTGTGATGGGCTTCTGCTTCTTTAACCCTTTTGACGGGATTACGGAGAAGTCCATCGGAGCGATGGGAACTTTCCTTTCTGCTGACTCAGGTGTTGGGAGATCCAAGCTGGACTTATGGGAGAAGGGCCAGAAATAGAGGAGGGGGCAGCTGTAGTAGTAGAAGGGAAAAATGTGGAGACGCGTGGCGGCGACATGGAGAAGGAAGCCAAGGAAGTGCTCACGGGAGGAAGAGATACTGCAGGAGAGGAAGACATAGGAAGAGAGGGGAACTCAGAGATGAGGGAAGAAATGGAGGGGAACATGTCCGCAAGAGAAGAGAAGATGGACAAAGAAGCAGGAGGAACATTAGAAGAAGGGGGAGAGGACACAACCAAAGGAATGGTCGCTTAAGTCACTCGAGGAGGGGAAGGAGGAGAAGGAGAAGGAAGTGAAGGAACCTCGGTTGTTGTGGCAGTGGCGACATCCTGAGTGGATGGGCCTATTGGAACACCTTCTCGCCACTTCTTCCTCTGAGATTTTCAGATTTCAACCCGTTCTTGTGAAGCGGAAGGAGGGCTTTCTAGAGCTTCTTCTTGGGTGGAACTGGATTCACCCTCTTTACCTTTACCCTTGCCTTTTGGCTACTATTTTGATCGAGGAGGTGCGTTACCCAATGGAGAGGTTGTGAAATCGACTCCGAGGTAGATGAGCCCGTTCATTCGGCACCAATGTTCTATTCTACGCAGAGTTTCCTTGACCCTTTCCTCAATTGTTTGAGGTGCTTTAGTTCTATCAATTACTACAAAAGGCCAATCGTCCCCACCTGTGTCAAGATACACTTGATCCACTTCCTCCTCAGTAGTTTGGTAGCCTTTGGGGACGATGGCCACCCCGTACTGGATGATTTCTGCTAAGGCCAAACGAGAATGGTCCTTCCTCCTGAGCTCCACCTCATGATATATATCGATGTAGATATCTTCGATCTGAGGGATATGGATCAGATCGAGCTTGGCCCTAGGTAGACAATTTCTCGGGTCGAAGGTGGGCCTTGCTAGGAAATTATGTTTCAGATTCAGCAGCTCCAGCTCTGTAAACATGTCTTTCACCTTGTGGTGAGTGAGACATGTATACCTACCCACTGTGAGGGGGAAAGGAGTTCCACCCTTCTTTCTCTTGAGGCATTTCTCATGGTAGGTGATTAGCTGTCTTGACAGCTCTAGCAGAATCAATTTGGGACCAGCATACCTTGGTAGTTTAGTTGGCTCCCCCAAGAAGTTAGCCACCCTTAGATAAGTGAATGTGGGGAATTGAGTGAACAGGGCCCCCCATTTCTCTGTGGCTGCCACGATGCTCTTGGTCGTGCGACCATGAGTCATATTCGGCCTCAAGAGGCAAGATGATGAAATAGAAGAAGGCATCGTTGATCTTTGTAAATTGGGGATGCTATTTTCCAGCTTCAGCTCTGGATAATATTCATAGATTTTAACTTGGGGCCAAACCCCACTCCACATCAGAGCTGGGTAGTCCCTTTCTGAAGCTGCAGCAGTGTAAACAACATAGGAATTCATGTAGAACCTCCCCGTTGTGGTAAATTGTTGCAGCTGCTCTGATATCGTGCTGCTTATGATTTCTACCCACTCAAAGCGTTGATTGGGCATATTTTTGTTCATTGTTTCTAAATACCGCAGCATCCATTTGTGGAAATAGTGGGTGTCAGGAAGCCCAAACACCCTGCTCAGGAACGTGATTGTGTCACTGAGCTCCTCTGAAAAATCACTACGGTGAATGATTTGTGGCCAACGGGTCACCACCTTTTTATTTTTCAAATATACCTCATTCATTAGCTGCATGCACTGATCTTCATTTTCATCCCAGGCCTTAATGCAGTCTTCCCGGCTTACGGCCACAAAGTGCCGATGGTGAGGGATGCCGAGCATTAATTCAAAGTGGCGGGCAGTGAGGTTGATTATGACCTCGCCCTTCTCATTTACGACACATCTTGTGTCTTTATTGTAGCACCGGGCAACCACCATCATAAATTCGTTATTCACGGCACTTACCGGGATTCCTCCAGCAAAGTGTAGCGCACTTCCTATCAATTTGTCCATCCATGGACTTCTTGTGACCTTTTGAGTTCTGACCCAGAACTCCTCCATATCAATATGACCCAGCTCTGAGTCTCTGATGTCCAGGTCACACTCGGCCTGGGATTCGAGCATTCTGACCCTCTGATACTTATACTTCATTTCTTCTTCTGTGAGCTTGGCCTTGCCTTTGGATTTGGTAGGTCTCTTGCTTGATGTTGACATATGTTTTTCTAAACTTAGTTCATTGATCTGCAACAATAAGAAGTGAATCCCAATTGATGAAAGGCATTTCAGTTGTTTGATTTTCCATTGAAATGTTGACAGAAGAAAGAGTTAGCAATTTAAAGGCCTCAGGGTGTAGGGTGCATGAATACTGCAGTTGCAGGGTTAAATAGTAAGGCGCACAGGAAAGGGATGCTGCAGGGGAGAAATCAGTGCCAAAGGGCACATGGCGCATGGATACTGCAGATTACATTCTTTGTTGTTGTAAGCACAAGTGCACTGTGCCATATGTATGCATTTTGTAAAGGGCGCATGGATTCTTTATGTTACATGGGAACAGGATGCGCCCATGGCGCATATAATTTTCATGTTGCATGGAACTTTGGTACGCCAGAAGCGCATATAAGGTTTGTGTAACATATGATTTTAGTGCACTAAAGAGAACTCGTGCGGTGCATGGAAGTTATGCATAACATGATGTTGTTGCAATGAGAGATGCACCTGCTCCATTTAAAGCTTTGCACTTGGCACGAGGATTTGGAGTGTTACATGAGACACATGGTGTGCCAAAGGGCACAAGTTTTAACGATGCAACAAATGAGTTTGGCACGCCATGTGGGGGTGCAAGGAAAATGTTTTCAACAAACTAAAGAAGTGTGCCTTGAGGGCGTAGCTTTTCATGATGTAACGAGTAGGCGAGGAATGTGCGCCATTGGCATGGCTTTTTCATGTAACAGGGTGACAGATGCGCAAAGGAGAAGAAAAATATAGTTTATTTTTAAGATTTGATTCTTCTCTGAGGGGTTTTACATATGGTTTAGCTCCTTCTTCAGGGTACCTTGGGGTGATGAAGGGGCTTAAACAAAGGGTTTCAAACCATCATTTCAAGACAGAGTTTCCTCTACCAGCAGATCTGGAAAGAGGAGGAAGAATAAGTGGAAGAATGGGAAAGACAGCAAGGGGGGGAAGTTCACGATTTCAATCTTTCCAATCCAGATCCAGACCAACAAGCAAACAAAGAACCAAAGTGTAAAACATACAAAATAAATGAGGACCTCTTACCGGATATAATGAAGAAATGTGCAAACGGGTCCACAAAGTGATTGAAAATGACAGGGCAGGTGCGCTGGCAGGTACAGAGAAAATCACGTGATTGTGTCGGATGATAATGACAGTGACAGATGTGCCTATTTATAGGTGAGGTAGCAATAAATACGCCACCAACTTTTTCAAGTGGTGCACCAAAAGAGCCGTCAACACAAGAAAACATGCGCCCTTTGGTGTACCAAAACATTTTCAAACATAGAAAATATGAGTGCCTTTGGTGCAAAGAAAGTTGTGTTGACAGAGGAATATGTGTGCCCTTGGCGCACAAAAATGTGGCATAACAAATGTTCTGTTGACAGGAAAGTGCATGCGCCTTGGCGCATGCAAGGAAGACTCAACATAGTGAGGCACACCAAAACATCTGTTGACATGAGAAAGCATGCGCCAAAGGATTTAAAGGGGGTGCATCAAAAGTTTATGTTACATAGTCATTATGTGCGCCCGACCAAAAAGACCAAAAATGGCTAAGTTCGGAAAACTAGATTTCCGGGAAGGGATTTTGCAACGTTCCGAACGCAAGGGATCCCTGATGAGGGACCGGAACAAAATTTTGGCAAGGTTATCAGTAAAATTTCCCTTGCCAATTTTACGGGATAACAATCTTACATCCTTAATTCGGGCATGTGTTAATTACAAGTGCTAGATGAGACAAGGTTACTAGGATATTTCAATGGGATTAGTGAATCCCTACTATAAATAAAGCGTGATTGCTAATTATATTAGGTTTCCTTTAATTCTTTTTTCTTTTGGTTGTTACCTTTTTGTCATTTTTGGGTTTTACGTTGCATGTTGGTGCGCTAGTAGCTAATTACATTGTAAGAGATTCTATGTGTAGAGGACCACACATACATTTTTTTGTGGAGTGAAGTAGCAGATATGTCGAATATGTTTGACAAATTATTTCGACAATGGACTAATGGGAATGATTAGTGTAAAGGTAGAAGAATGAGTAGAATGATGGTTAAGGTGTTTGAATTCATGCGGTTATGAAGGTGTGTTGAGAAAATTTTAAAGACCATGAAGAAGGGAAATATCACGTAGTACAACATAAGGTAGGAAGCACCATGGGGAACTACTTAGTGGACAACATAGAGGTTATGTACTTTGGCATGATGATGTGTGTGATGGAGGTATGTGGTAGTGAAGTAGTGTTGGAGTGCCAGAAGGTTATATCCCCACAACAATCTTGGAGGAAGGTGGCGAAGAAGACCCCACCACATTTAAAGCGAGAGTTACAAGTAGAGCTAGAAGAACATGAAGCTAAGGTGAAGCCATGGATGTAAAAAGGCATGCAAGGAAGGAAAGGAGTAATATACATGACTTGAGAAGAGCCCATAATGTGAGGCATCCCGACATAGACCGCCAACCCAAGGGGGAGCTAAGGGGGACTCCTTTAGTATAAAGGAGGATAAATGATTCACCCCTGGAGAAAAGAAGCAGAGGACGAAGCGCAAACCTACGAGGAAGAAGTGGACACCCATGTCCCCACATATGAACTTTTTGGATGACCCCACAAAGTTATTTTGCATAAGGTTCTAGGCCTCCCTCCCACCAGGAAAAGCTACATGGATGGGATTTGATGGATCAAGAAGTGGGTGTGCCCAGAACCAGGAAGTTGTTTAGCTAGAACATACATTTCCATGCCAAAGAGCCTAAGTTTGAGGTCAACGATCATGTGATCGAGACCATCCATTTGAATAAGAAAGGAGGAGAAATATATAGGGTGGTGGATCCTAACCACCTAACAAATGACTAAGCATGCAATGCACTTCAAAAGATGTCTTTGGAGGTGATCTGGTGCAACTTGGATGTAAAAGCCACTATTTGGACCCTATTCGCAGAAAATAAAAACAAGGAAAAGGAGATAGATAGATTGTACCAAGGATTAACGGGTGAAAAACGTGAACTAAGGAATCATACGCCGAGTTAGTGCCCCCATGAAGAGCATTTTGGGACAATGTATGGCATTGGTGAGCCAGACAAGTACAGACTATGGGCATAAAATGGAATATCTTGAATACATTATGGGGATGTTGCTCACAAACATCAAGGATGGCGTGGGGCCCCAGTGCAAAGCTCACAGAGAAGAAAGAGAAAAAAATTCATCATTGAATCCCAAATCATTGAGATGGAGGACTTGCTCGCCCAACAAAAGGGAGTAAATATCTTGTGACAGATAGGGGCTTCAACAATTGCAAAAATGTAATCCCATCATTGATGCACAGGTAGAAGAAGAGGAGGCCACCCTCAAGGATTTACAGGATACCATCCCCACCAACAAGGCTGAACATGTGAAGTTGGTTATTAGCACCATAGCTTAGAAGGATAAAATCAAAATGAAGTGCGAGAAGTTGGACTTCAGGATTAATGAACTTTGGGATTCCATCACTAAGCGGATGGATGAGTTCAAAGGTTTCTACATGGAACTAGTGGTAGCTATAAATGCACTAAAGGGGAAGGTGGAGGAAATTACCCCATACCAAGTGCCCAGTCTGTGTGAGAGAAGTGTTAGGGAAGGCCTGGGAGAAATTGAAGGATGAGATAGACGTGGAGTTCCCTGAACTCCTCCAATTGGTCGCATAACATATTCTTCCAGTCTTCAATTATTTATTCAAATTCTTTCAATTCTACTATTCTTTATTCTTTGAAGGAACAACATTATTACCTTAGCATATTTTGGTCATCAAGACTTTGTTCAGAATCATGAAGGATTTTGGGGTAATAATCGATTAGTGTGGGGTGATGTTGGACCCCTAAATTAATTAAGTACCTAAGGCATGAAACTTGGTGGCGCATGGAAGAAGGGCGCGAAGGCATGCGTGGAAGTAGTTTTTGAATATGCGTGAAGGATTGCACCTAGACATGATGGATTTGGGACTTAGTGAGTTTTGGACAACAAGAAAGGATGCGTTTAGGGAACGAATGAAAAAGTGACCAGATACAGATATGGATAAGCTATGGAGACTTGCAGCTCAAGGAAAGGATATTCCAAGGCATCAATATGGTTATCATGAAAGGATAAGGAGTCAATTTTGTTATGGATTAGCTGGCACATGCATGCTAAGGACACTCGATTAGGGGAAATACATGATGAAATTTGGCATGTTCTTGGGTAGTGGTAGGGAAATCATGAAAGATTCCTTTAGGCTTTCTCATGTAATGATGAGCAATTAAGAGGAGATTCCTTAAGAGTTCCTCATATATATGGTTTTACGAGAGAAGTGTGTGTGTGAGTATGGGAGGAATATAGTTGGTAAAAATGTGTAATGTGTCGAAGCTCATACTTATAACTATATTCATACATAGAAATCTTTTGATGTAATCTTAGCTCTTTTGTACTTTGGTTAATGAATATAATGAAGTGATTTTGAAGCACTTATGTGATGGATCTTGATATTTACATTTCCTTTTTATGTTCATGGGTGTATTACTTGTTTTCTTGATGATAATCTTGATTTAGTTCTACTTCAATTGTAATATGATCATGTTATCCTATTTTCTGGTGCATTAGATTAGGAGTTAGTGCTTTAATCTGGTTGTCAAGAATGAGTGTGTCATTATCTGTTTGTGCAACACCCCCTTATTAAGGAAGAATATTCTCATAAAGATAACATAAAGGAGGGATGGTGCGTGTGTGCGCCTTGGGTGAGCTTCCAGATTAGTCTGGATGATGTGCTAACGTGCTTGGGGTTGATTGGAAAAACAAGAGGTAATTAAAGACTACACTTATGATCACCCTAAATTTTTCTTTAGTGTCTTGTCTCTAATGTAGCAAGTGTTTTCAGTGCTTGTGTGACCATTATTTTAAATGAGAATTGCATTTTGTGGTTTCATTTGATCTCTTATTGAGGTTCCAACAAGTTTGAGGGTTTAAAATATAATATTTCCCTTTCTCTTTCAAGACACCCCTAAGATTGTCTCACCTTGGTTCGGGAAGAGCCATAAAATAGTAGGTAAACAACAACACCATCATTAAAGTTCCTCTATGTCATCCTTACAAGGCTTGAACATGGGGAGAAGACATATCCATGCCCAACTACAAATGACAACAAAATAGGTCTACCTTCCTCCCTTGCTCCCTCCTTATACAAATCTGCATTTCATTCTATTTTTGGAGGTGTTAGATTGGGAACAATTAACTTGAAAAAATATCTAAATTTATTAAATGCACATATATTTAATCTGTCAAAACAATACTACCATCACGTTTCATTAAACTCATAGAAGCAAAATTTAATGATCATAAACAAAGCAAAAATAATTCTAATGTCAATAACAATTAAGAAAGAACTAGAAAATGGATATGAGAGAAGATAATTTCAAATCACATAAAATACTAAAATACCACCATGCATTCATTAATCAATAATTCACCTCCCATTTAAAAATGAGTTTCTACATGTACTTATACAAAAATGAGGGGCTCATTCTATCTCCCTTGCCAAACTATGATTTCCTAGGACTAAGGAAATATGCTTAGACAATTTACACTTTCAAAAATATCTTAAGCGATTCTTGCTAGGATAATTACAACATAACTATGTCCTAACATGCATCTTGGAATATTACAAATAAATTACTCATTTCTCTTGCTTTATAACACGCCTTATCTAGATTGGAACTAATGTGCGGGGCTCAAATCCTAGAGTGCCTTGGTCTAGATGAGTGGTCTCAGAATTTGATGTTGTAAAATGGTTTTATCATTGATGTCAAAATGAGTATGATGTCTTTATGCCCTTAATCTACTTGCTCTATAATGGGGTATGATTAAACAAGACATGGCTAGAATAATTACTCCTTGGTCTTGTCACATATTTTTATGCTTTCATATTATAGTAGGATTGACATATGTACTAACCATTTCCTAAGTATGATATATATAGAAGGTAGGGGTAGTACTTGAGGATCATCTTGAGCATTAAAATATTATTGTAAGGTCTTGGAGGTTACCCCCTCGAAGTAGTTGAGTGATATAATATATTCTATTCTATTCTATTTTTTTGTTCATTGTTCATTTCAATATTATTTGTGATATGTTATTGACAATATCCAAGAATTTTCATTACAAGTGATATCATATATTTGATCTAAAAATATTCCTTGTAGCAATTTGTTTTCTAGTCTACTAATAACTAGCGACAAAGAAAAATTAGTTGTGCTTTCGAAAGTTTTTGAATTTTTCCGTCACCATAGTATTGCTCAACAATTTTTTACAAAAACATATCATTAAAAAAGTTTTAAAATTCCACAAAATTTTTGGGCCTTACACATTATAGCAATCATTGGTTTCATCTTTACATTAAGATCACAAAGGTACCATCCTCCCATAACCATTTTTTCATCATTTTCGCTCTTTTTTCGTCACCGCTAAAAGTCTTATTTTCAAAATACATTTTCAACCATATAGTCCACCAAAGACCCTATTTTTACCACCCTAAACCCTGAACCCAAAACCCTAAACCCTACACCTTATACTCTAAACTCTATACTCTCAACCTTAAACCCTATATTTTTAACCCTGACCCTAATACATATACCCTAATCAATGGTAGGAAGATCAACTCATGGTAGCAATAAAGGATCTAACATGCCAGTACGACACGGGGTAAGGAAAATATAGAGTCCGAATCTGATTTGTCTAATATAATAGCTGAAATCTATGTGGATGTTCAAGATATAGTGAAGAAAGATGATTTGTTCCTAGATAAAATAGAGTTTCATGACAACATGACATAGATACATGCCCAAATCACCTCTCTTGTAGCATCAGTTGTCAATATAGGAAATATCTCGATTGTCTAGCAACCCTCCTCCATATACAACACCACCATCAAGTTCTAATGGAGGATTACAGAACATGATATCGGATGTGTAGATGTGAAAATTTTATGGGAAGGATCTAGTCACTTGGATCAACCAAATGGAGAATTTTTTTTATCTACACCAAACTCTTGGTGCACAGAAGGTGATTGTAACATCCTTATACCTAGACCCAACTGATTCATTTGGTATCACTTGTTGAGTGCACATAAACAAAAAAAGTATTGAATATTTCTTGGTTAGCATTCACGAGATGAACTTTAGTTACACTATAACAATAGTTTTAATGAGAACTACTTCATTTAGCTCGCCATATTATGGAAAAAAGTTTGGTTAAGGATTACATTCATAAATTTCATAATTTATCCTTGAGAGTGGAGGATATCATTGATGAGAACCTCAATGACCTATTTTTGGGAGGTCTCAAGGATAAAATCCAACATGATGTTTGTATTTTTAACCTGAATTTGATATCTAACTTTATGGTCCTTGCTCAAAGAATGGAAGAAAGGGATTTTTCTAAACAAAGGGTATTCACCTCAATTCAGGAACCTGAATATGCCAAGACCATCCTTCTCCAAACCCATTTGACTGACTCCTCAACAAATTAAAGAGAAAAATTCTAAAGTGTTATGCTTCAATTGTGATGATAAATACATTCAAGGTCACAAATATTCTAAGAAGAATTTGTTCTACATTGAAGGGGTAGAGGAGGATGAAGAGGAGGAAAAAAATAGTGGAGGAGAAGGAAGATTCTAAGAGTGGCTCAAAAGACTCCCCAATAACCATTTCATGTCATGCTTTATTTGGAATTAGCACTCCTCAAACCCTCAAAGTGGTGGGTTTCCTCAAGAAACAAAGATTCACTGTATTGGTTGATTTAGGTAGTATACATAACTTCATCAACCATAAATTGATAAGATGATTGAACTACTTTATTTATCTAGCCCCTGAATTTCAAGTCATGATTGTTGATGAGGCACAATTAGTTATTCAGGAAAATTTCATAGTATCAAGCTAGCCATGGGTGAGTATGAATTAGATTCTCCTATGTTTTCAATTCTTATGGGTGGTGCCAACATTATTTTGGGAGTATAATGGATCACAACTTAGGGGATATTGAGATGAAATTTAAATAATTGTTCATGCGTATAATATGAGGGAAAAAAATTGAACTTTATGGATTACGGAAAAGGAAACTCATTTGGTTGGTTCCCATCATATGCAAAAGCTATTACGGAAGGGTGTTGATGGGTTTTTTACATAGGTATTCTCCATCAAAGTTGGACAAGTAAATATAGATACCCCTCCTAATTTTTACATAAGTGTTTTGGTTTTTTTATGGTATCTTAATTTACAACAAGAGATGGGAAGATCATTTTGCAGTAGGTGGATGTATTAAGTGGAGCATTTACATCACAATGTGTCACTTGAAGGGGAAAAAGTGGAACCTTAGAAGATTAAATCCATGATGTAATGACCCATTCCAAAAACCTTGAAACACTTTCAAGGATACTTGGGATCAACATGTTACTATCGTAGGTTTTTCAAGCACTATGGGGCATAACAATACCTCTCACAACTTTCCTAAAGATATATTCCTCTTAGTGGAATGACGATGTTACTATAGATTTTAAACAACTCAAAGAGGCTAGGTGTACTACCCTAGTGTTGGTTGCTCCTAACTTTTTGAATCCTTTTATTATGGAATTGGATGCATCTAGATATGGAATGGGTGTGGTGCTCATATAATAAGGAAACTCCATTACTTTTGAGAGTCTACAACTGATAGGAAAAAACCTTCTCAAGTCCATCTATGAGAAGTAAATGATGGTTATCCTCCATGCTGTAAAACAATGAAAACCCTACCTACTTTGGGTAGGCACTTCAAGGTAAAATCTAAACATAATATGGGTTACTAGGATGTTGGGATTTGAATTTGAAATAATTTACAAGAAGATTCGGGGAAAATGTTGTAGCAGATGCACTCTCCAAAAGGGATGAGCCCACTGAAGCCTTTGCTTTGTGTCATGTATCGACTTCACCAGATTAGATAATGAGAGGATGTAAAAACACATTATATCATTTATTAACTTAGTCAAGATTTTAAAGTCTCAGAAAAATTTGTATGGTATGGTTCTACTCTTTGGTATAAGGATCAATTTTTCCTATGTAAAAATTTATTACTTAATTATAAGATCATTCAATAATTACAATTCTCTCCCATAGGTGGGCATTCTCGCTTCTTGAAGACATATCGTCAAATTAAAAAGGACTTCTTATGAGAAGGAATTAAGGGGGATGTATAGAAATTTGTTTCTAAATGTATGGTATGTCATCAAACTAAGGGAAACAGTAAAGATACCTAGTTTTCTATAGCCCCTATCTATCCCAAGCCAAAGTTGGGAGGAGGCTTCCATGGAATTCATCACGGGGCTCCCAGTCGGATGGTAAGAATGTCATCATGGTGGTAGTGGATAGGATCACTAAGTATACTCACTTATATGCACTATCATGATCCTTTAAATATAGTAAAGTGGCCTCTTCCTTCATGGACATAGTTCAGAAACTCTATGATACTCCTAAGATCATTATAAGTGATAGAGATCCAATATTTACTAGTAATTTTTGGATTGATTTGTTTTCAGTTCTAAGCACTCGAGTAGCTCACAGTTCATCATATCACCCTCAATTTTATTGTCAAACAGAGGTATTCAATAAATTCCTTGAAGGATATCTATGTTGTTTTGTGTTTGATTAACAAGGAAGATGGGATCAGTGGCTACCCCTTACGAGAATGGTGGTATAACGCATCCTTTAATTCCTCTTCCAGGATGTCACCATTTGTGGCTTTATATGGTTATGAAACATCCTCTATAAAATCCTCTTTAAGGATGCATCCTAAGGTTAGGGTAGTGAAGGATCACATCCAACATCAATAGGAAATATTGGAAGCCCTCAAATAAATATTGTATCTCTCCCAACATAGAATGAAACAACAAGGGGATCAACACTAAAGTGAAAGGAATTTTGAATCAATTGATTGGGTATTTGTAAGAATTCAACCATATAAGAATATTTCATTGAAAAAAATGAAGGATAAAAATTTGGCTCCCAAGTATTATGTTCCTTATCAGGTCTTACACAATATTGGCACTATGGCATATAAATTGGACCTACCCCCTTCAACAAAATACATCATTTTTTCATGTTTCTTGCTTGAATAATTCATTCGACAACGGGTACTTGAAAAAAATAATTACTAGATTTGGATGAAGAAGGCAACATTTTTCTTGAACCAGAAGTGGTCCTTTAAATGCGTAAAAAGAAGTTGTGTACCAAGATCCTCCAACAATATTTTATTAAGTTAAATAACTTTCTAAATGAAGATTCAACTTGGGAGGATGAATAATTCATTCAAAAGAATCTAGGATTACTCAATGTTGAGTACAACATTGGTTTCAAGGGGAGGGGCATGTTACACCATTAATCTAATTACTCTATAAGGGGATATGATTAGCCAAAACATGGCTAGAATAATATCTCATTAGTCTTGTCACATATTTCTATTCTTTCGTATTATAGTAGGGTCGGCATATGGACTAACAACTTCTTAAGTAGGATTGTAGACACTAAAATTAGGTTACACTCCCCTTTGGTCCCTCGAAAAATAAAGACCTTCATCACATTCACCTAGCCATGGCCACCTTCACCCCACTCCAATATTAATTTAATCAATTCATTTTAAATATCCTAATTGAGATAATGCCCACATATCCACCTCATCTAGCCACCTCACCCTAAGACCTATTCTTAGTAAGTTGCCATAACTAACTAAGACCTACCCAAACCCTAAAAATCAATGCCTACATTCCCTCTAACCACATTCCTACATGCTTAAAATAAGCTTCCATCCTAATCCATGGGGCCAACACACGAGATCCTAGAAAATCAAGGGGATCTACCTAGTTTAGTAAACCTAGGAAATCCCACCCTAACGATGCGTTACCCTTAACCACCATCGGTCACCTTTTAACCCCAAAACAACCTTATTTTTGAGGTTGGCAGATTCCTAAGAGATATCACATCTTTTGAGAACAATTTTTAGGGAGAACATGCATGCAAAGAAGGAGATCAAGTATTTTCTCTTACACAAACATCTAGCATTCACCTAGCAACCATCCAAGTACTCACCCCAGCATAGATTTGATCCAATCAAGCAAGAAGGAGAGCACATGCAGCCCATGCAAGAGCTCCCCAATGTTTGGTGATCCTCTGCAAGATTCAAACTTTTATTAGAACCTTCATCCCTCACTCACTAACATTCGAACTAGATTACGGGTAAGTAGAACACTTTACTCCTCTCGGTTCACTCATTTCATCATTGTATTCTCATCATTTGTCTCTCTAGCCACCCACTGACCTCCATTAATACTCACCCCTCCACATCCTTATTAAAACCTCGATAAATCCCATCTAAACAACTTAATACCTCATTTTGACCAGCCTAGTCCTTTGTGCAATCATAAGGGAGATCTAAAGCTCATTCTATGACATTCCCAGTATCCCATAGTAACCAGCACTAGTTCTCCCAAACCGGCGTCGGTCACCCTTAACCGGCATCGGTCTCTATATTTACCAATACAACCTAGAACAGTAACCTACCTACCTATTCCCACATCACCCATACTCACATGTGGCCTACCTAAGACCTCTGTCAAACCTGCACGGACCCAAAACACTCCGGTACTTGACCTTGATTTTATCTTAACCTAGCTTTGTTAGATTAGATATTTCTTATTTTGTTTTTAATGAGATACCTAAATCATTTTAACTACAATAGGATTTACTTTATTACCATCATTAAATTGTTTTAAATAAGTGGACTAACAGCCATCTAGGAAGTATCACACTTCTCGAATCTAGCACACGCTAGGCGATTCACTTGCACATATTGTTTAACTTTTTTGTGGTCTTGTGTTCCATTTCGAGGTATTTCCTCCCAGCCAAAAGGAATCTCTCACAATCAGTGTGGATTCGAAGGCATACACATGCAACAAACTATAAACCAACATTTCAATAGGTATTCCTCCTATGCCCATTACCCTTTCTATTTCATCATTTTCAAAGAAACGTCTAAGAATCAGGTGAAACAAAGATATATATAGAAGGTAGGGTTAGTACTTGAGGATCATCTTGAGCATTATAATATTATTGTAAGGTCTTAGATGTTACCCCTCGAAGTGACTAAGTGATATAATATATTCTATTATGTTCCATTTTTTTGTTCATTTTTCATTTTAGTATTATCTGTAATCTATTATTAACAATATCTAATAAGGTTCATTACAACATGTGGATTTTGATTAGTAGTTTCTGTAGACACTAAAATTAGGTCACACTCCCCTTTGGTCCCTTGACGAATAAGCACCCTTCATCACATTCACCTAGCCATGGCCCCCTTCACCCCACTAATATTAATTTAATTAATTTAATTAAATTAATTCATTATCCTCACCATATTTATTATTTAAATATCTTAATTTAAATAATATCCACACATACACCTCACTTAGACACCTCATCAAGCCAACTCAACCTAAGACCTATTCTTAGTAAGTTGCCATAACTAACTAAGACTTACCCAAACCCTAAAAATCAATGCCTACATTCTCTCTAACCACATTCCCACATGCTTACAAGAAGCTTCCAGTCTAATCTGCAGGTTAACGACACGAGATCGAGAAAATCAAGAGGATCTCCCTAGTTTAGTAAACCTAGGAAATCCTACCTTGACCGACGTCGGTTACCCCTAACCGTCACCAGGTTAAGGTGGAACCGCCATCGTTACCCTTTTAACCCTCAAAACAACCTTATTCTGGAGGTTGGAAAAGATTGGAAAATTTTAGTAAAACATTGAGATCTTCCTGAGAGATATCACATCTTCTGAGATCGAATTCTAGCGAGAGCACACATGTAAGGAAAGAGATCAAGAATTTTCCCTTCATAGCCACCCCAATAGTGATCTGATCTAACCAAGCAAAGAGGAATGCACATGCAGCCCATGCGAAGCTCTCCTACAATTTGAGATCACCTGTAGCCTTCAACCTCTCACCAACACCTCCATCCCTCACTCACAGTGTCCAGGACTAGAATCCAAGTAAGTAAAACATTCTACTTCTCTGGTTCACTTCATTTTATCATTATATTATCACCTATTATTTACCTAGCCACCCATTGACCTCCTTCAACATTCCCCCTCCATATACCCATTAAAACCTCGCCAAATCCCTCCCAAATCACCCAATACCTCATCCCAACCAACCAAAATCCTTTGTGCAATCACAAAGGAGACCCAAAGCTCATTTTGTGGCATTCCCATATTTCCACGATGAATCGGCATCGGTTACACCTAACCATCATCACTCACCCTGAACCGGCATTGGTTCTTGTATTTACCCATACATCCCAAACATGGTGACCTACCCACTGATTCCACCTCACCCTCATTCACCTGTGATCTACCTGAGACCTTTGTCAGACCTACAGAGACCCAGAACTAGTCACTTGACCTTTGGATCCTACTCTAACCTAGCCTGTTAGATTAGATCTTTCTTATTGTGTTTTAAGTGAGATACCTAAATCATTTCAAACTACAATAGGATTTACTTTATTTACCACATTAAATTGTTTAAAACAGTGGACTAACAACCATCTAGGAAGTATCACACTTCCTAGATCTAGCATATGCTAGGCAGTTCACTACACATATTGTTTAATTCCTTCTGGTGGTCTTGCTTTTATTACAGGTAGTTCCTCCTAGCCAAAAGGAAGCTCTCACAACCAGCTGTGGATTCAGAAGTCATACGCATGTAACAACTCATCAACCAACATTAAAATAGGTATTCCTCCTATGCCCGTTACCCTATCTATTTTGCCAATACTTCAAAGAAACGTTTAAGAATTAGGTGAAACACTTTCATTGATGTCATGTGTTGTGTTGATATTGTTTGGTATATTCTTAATTAATGAGGTTTCTTGAGTAAGTATGACAGCTTGTAGGAGTGATGTGGAAGTATTAAAGTGATAGATAAATGTTGTAGGGATGCCACAAATCTTGTTGAAGGCTCTTGTAGGTGGGAAAGAGTGATAATGTCATGAGGTGGTCAACATAGTGAAGGTATAAACATGGTCATGGTTTCTTTGTGAATATGGAAAGAGGTCGACATGTTAATTTAGGTATATTGATGAAGTTTGGATTGTTAGTTTGAAGGGTTGTACAAGATGTATCAGTTTTGGTCTTTTTGAGTTCATAGAATGGAAAACCCATCCAAAAACCAGCCAAAGTGCAACATGAGTGCAACAAATTAAGATGGAAGGCCAAAGGACACTATTCAATGATGGATCTTTGAAGGGCCTACTCATAAGAAGAGAAGAGTCACATAATTAGTTATAAATATGTTCTTATGCATATGGAATGGTTGGCTTAGATGTGTATGTTCTTAAGTCATGTATATAAGCAAGTTTATGAAGCTTATTTTTGTTACCTTGTGAGGATGAAAAGTGTGAGTAAGAGGGTTGTGTGTGAAGGTGAAGGAGGTATTTGAGACCATATAGAGAGGGAAGAGACTTTGTCTTGATGTTTTAAAGGGTGTGGTGTTGTTGGAGAGATAGGTTAGATGACCTAATCAGCTTGGTGAAGAAGTTCTTGAGAGAGTTAGAAAAGAAGGTAGATTTGAAGAGGGTAGAAGGAACAAGATCCAAATAGAGTCATCATGAGTTTTTGTAGAAAAATTCCAGAGGTGAAAAACAAATTTAGGTGGTTGAGTTGGTGATGAGTCATCTACGGGTTGTTTACCTCCATGTAGGGTTATTGTTCTACTAAATTTAGGGGTTTGTGATCTTTGTATGGTTGGTGGTCTACTAAATATAGGGGTTGGTTCTCCTTATGGGGTTTGTGCATAACTAAACTTAGGGGTTAGTTATCCTTGTTAGGTTGGTGCTCAAATAAATTTTAATCATTGTTATAATAAATATTTTCTTCAAAGTAGTTTTTCTTCCCCTAGAGGGTTTCCCACTTGAATATGGTGTACTGATGTTCTTATGTTCATTTGCTCATGTGTATGGTTATGATTCTTATTGAATGTATGTTTAATGGTTAATGATAATTGATGAATGTTAAATTGAATGTGAATGAAATTTTTAAGGCTCATTGATTCAACCCCCTCTTAGTGATTATGCTTCCAATGATTTGTATTAGAGTAGGTCCTTTGAAGCAAGCTTAATAACTTGAGGTGATCCTAATAAGCACAAAAATGGGTAAGCTATGGATTTTTGTGGTGAAATTTTTAAAGGAGCAGATAGGTCTCTCAAAAGGTGACATGGACAAAGAAGATCAAATGGTGGATATGGAAAATCGGTTCTTTGAAGGAAATGATCCTTCAAGGAGTACAAGGTGTGTAAGTTCATTTAATGGATATTTTATATGCAATGGATTTTCCATAAGGCAAAGTAGAATTCAAAGTAAAAGTTTGGAAGCCTAATTTATTAAGGGTTAATAATGTCAAGTATAAGAATCTAGATGAATTATTTACCAAGGTTGTATAAGGGTCGTAAGTGGAGGAATGTCAAGAAATCTTGTTTTTTGCATATGTTGACAAATAGAAGAAGGATATGAGGCCATGATTAGGTAGGTTGAGATTCATTCAACAAATGAGGATACCAAGATAGTGAATAATATCAAGAAGTAAGATCATGCAGATATGAAGGAGAAGGAACATATGACATTCATTCCTAGTCCCGATTTACCTACAAGCCACAAGTGGACTATTTTCCATGAAAGAGGATAAGTTAGAGGTTAAATAACACCATGAGTATATATTATCAACCCATGTAGTGGAAAAGGAGTATGTTTTCATCAAGTTTGAAAATTTAATCAAAAAGGATACTAAAGACCGATTACCAACCTCATGAGTTCAAGAAATATGTGGAGATCTGGGAAACTCCTAATTTTATGCTATTTTAGAATGTGAAGAAGCATGGGGTTTCTTCATTAGGCTTCATGAATACATTCATCTATCAGTAGCAGACATTGTTTTTATTTACTAATAAGACTAAAAATATGAAGGATTGAGATATGTTTCAAGGTATGTGTTTATATGATTTGTTTAGTTACTATGAAAGAGTTGTGTATGATTGCATTGATTTGTTTAGTCATGTAACAAGAAAAGAAGTGTCTCAATAAGGTGTTTGAAGGTCTTGATAATAATGTAGATTTCTTCAATGGTAAATGTTTAGAGCATTAGGTGGAGTCATGATATGGTTATGAAGCTTGAAAATATGATTGTAGGGTGTATTATAATGTTATGGACTAATACTATTGTGAAAAGTGTGTCATCAATAATGAACGTTTAGCAAGTCATATATTCTAAGTTTTAAGGACTGGTATGGTTTTGTAAGTAACTGGACAGAGTTGATGATACAATATCAAGGAATGTTTGTCATTTATGAAGTTGTGCAAGAAGGGCAAGTGAATAAGTTTGTGTCTCATTCATATGTGAGAGTTTAGGATAAGGAGGGCATTGATCAATCCATGAAGATAAGTGGTTTGGAGTGTGTGTAGTAGGGTGTCATGATGATGTAGACCTAAACCATTGATAAACAACTCAATAGGTTAGAATGATTCAATTCTCCAAAATCAATGCTTTATAAGAAAAAAATATGCACTTTCCTAAGCTTATAATTCACTCTCCCTTAGTCAAATTTTATATCAAATGAAATTTTGTTCTTCTACTCCTCCTTAACCCTATTACTATCACTTATAAAATGCTCATTCAACCATAAAATGTGGTCAACGTAAAAAAATCAACAACTTAACTCAATTTGTCAAAAATGGCCCTTAAGGCTTCTCAAGTCAAATGATCTCAGTGAGTTCATGGATAGAATAATCTACAATCATCTAGAGTAATCCAAAAATATTTCCCAATACCATTTTGGATCCTTAATGTGTGTGAAAGATTTAGTTTCACAATTCTAAGTATAAGGATTATTTCCACCTCTTTCCTCTTTCTACTTACTTTACTTCCTTTTAGCCTTGCCTGGACTATTTTTTCTCCTTTTCTTCTATTCAAGAGACTCAATAAATAATCTATTGACACTTCTAGATACCCATTTTTCTTATTTATCTATTGTGAAATTCCAAAGTAGGTTCCTTTGCAAAGTTATTTCCAAATCCTGTTCCAACTATCCAATAAGGTCTTTAAACCGTGTTTTCCCAAGTAACTAATAATTTCATTAATCGTGACTGATTTGAGATGTATCAAACTTTGAAACCTTTAAAATTAGTGAAAATAATATGTCTAAATCATAGGTTCAAATTTTCATCACCTAATTCTCCCATTAACACCTTCAAATTGCAAATACTCACCAAACCCTAGGTTTCCAAGCAACTTTCACAAACATGTGTTCAAATTGTCTTAAACTTATACTAATTTGGTTCTCCTCTGCATTAATTGATTTTGGATATCTTAAGAGACTATATGAGTATGATTACTACCAATTTTATAGACTTTCTTCTCTGTTTTAACTCCTCAACTCATGATTTCAAGTTTGAACCTAGTTTCATTTATAGCTTATGGATAAATTTTTAAATCCTTAGATATTTCACAAACCAATCAAATGCATCTAGAATACTTCCTACAAAATAATTCCTCTTGATGTTGAGGTTAAGTCTCCAAAATTTCTATTTCTCTCTCTACCCTAAGAGGGTTTCTCAGAGAACGTTAGAATAATTAAGCTTTCACCAAAATGTTTATGCTTTATTCGATGCTTATAATCACTCTTAAAAATTCTCTAGTCATGTGTTTAAGATTTTGAAATGGATATTAGGGCTAATTACTTCCCACAAATGCTCCTTCAACTCAAAACTTCTTTCTCTTCCTCTAAAAATAGAGTATAACCAATATTAAGGGTTTTCAAAAAAATTGTGGAAAAAAATTCCTCATACAAGGTATTTTGATATGCATATGCATTCATTTTACACTTACCTTAATCATATATTCTTCGCCTTAGGTCAAGATCACCCTTCAAAGGGTTCTTATTGCATGGAAAAAAATGTTACATAGTTTTCTTCACCGCCAAAACATTTCCTTCAAATAAAAACAAATACTACCCTTCCAAACCAATAAACAATGAAAATAAGCTCTTACGTAACAAGAAAATTCCCTTCTTTATTGAATGTATAAGAATCAATTTTTCTACTAATAATCATACACAATTATGTTGTTAGAAGTCTAGGCACTAAGAAGGGGGATGAATCAGTGCTTATTAAAATTTTGTGCAATTTACAATGATTCAATTAAATGCTTAACTATGTTAACCATGAAAAACATGAACATCCAACCATGAAAGAGAAATAGAAACAAACACACATGAAAACATGAGGAGATGCACACATGAGGAGACATTATTTAAGGTGGGAAACCCAATAAGGAGAAAACCCATAGAAATGAGAAATCAAAGTAATATCAAGGATAATTGTCCATCAATAATTACAATGATCTCACTAAGATGTAACCTACTTCAATTTAATGTAAAGCACCCACTTGACTGATTTTGGCAAGCACCTACTTACTAAAAATCACCCACTCCTAATTCTAAAGCACCCACTTGAATAAAATGCCAGGCCCCCACTTGAATGTTGCTCTGCAAGCATGTGCTTGCTAGGTAGCTCATTCCTAATTTTTTGAGCTACAACTCAGAATTTGAAGGAATAAATTTTTGATCACCTTCTTCACCTGGTTTCTTACATCAACATGATGTGATCACAATTTCAACTCAAATTAGCTCTCCTCTCGCTCTCTTAATTTTCCATGGTTTCATTACATTCATATCTTTATCACTTTCTCACAAAAGATCACTCAACACTACACAATTTCAACAACATTTACATGCTCAAAAAATGAGCTTATATAACCAAATATAACTCATAGACATGACCTTTGACCTTTCATGTACCATGACTCTTCAACTCACTCATTTTACATACATATAAGTACATGAGAAAAAACTTTATAAAACCTACCTAAAAGTTTTTATTTTAGTATCTAACATCTTGAGCTTTTTTCTCATACATGTTAGACCTTTAACATTCCCTCTAATAACCTAATATGCTCGCATAGCTGATCTATACCACCCAATTTGTGTAACACCCTCGAAAATTGTTATATACCTCTTTTGCATTCCAAGTGTTGACATGTGATTTTCTAGATAAAGATGTGTTCTTTTGACTGTTGAAGATCATGCTATATAAGGATAAATCATTTCTGTTCTTAAAAATCATTAGACTAAAATAGTATGGTTATCAAGAATTCATTTTCACTTTGGTAAGGTGAGTTGCAATCTGGTTTTAAGAGTTGCAGACTTATTCCTTCTTCTGACTCATCCTTGGATCAATTTCAGTGATCCAAGGAATGTTTCAAATCTTCTTCTTAGATTGAATGGTAAATTGACATTCAGTAGTTTGAGGGACATAGAAGACTGAACTTTTTAGGTTACAAATTCTTTGGTCTTATGTGAACGTGTTTTCGTTCAGCTATATGTTTGTGCTCGGGTCTTTGGTGATTGATCTTGGCAGGACATTAAGGACGTAAGCAAAAATTCAATTCCCGACAGAGAAGGAGTTCGGAGTCCTAAAATCTAAGGATTATCCCAACAATATCTTAAGCCGTAAGAACACCTATGTTCTAGCTACGTTTACTCATTTGGATTTTATTCTAACCTAAGCCTCTTATTCTATTTTGTTGGGTTGGCATCCTAACCTAAGCATTGTGCTAAATGAATAAGGAAGGATTACTAAAGTAATGCTAGGCTATTTTAACTAATACCTAATACTAAATGGTTATGAATTGAATCTAACCTAAGGTGGGAATTACTATTGGAAAATGTTTTAAGACCTAAGTTGGTTATTGCTAGACTAACCTAAGTTTTAGGGGATCCATCCTAAACTATTAAAAGGGAACCTAAGGGGTCACATGTCTCTAAGGCGATGGTTCCAATGGCATTTAAATGAGTTGATAGGGTTTAATGGATGGTGGTACTGCCAGTTTTGGTAGGGGCTAGTTGACTTGGTGGAGGCATACGTGGAAGCTCCACTAAAAGATGGAATTGTATTTTTGGATGGAATTGGCATTCACCAGATTTAGGAGGCAGTGGCAAGGAAAGATAAGCGGGAAATTTGGAATTAATGGCATTAATGGCATTAATGGGCCTCAGTATTTGTGTGTAAACCATCTTGGAAACTTGGAAGGTGGGTTTGTAGGAGGTTATTTGGTTTTCATGCATTGCAGATTTTCTCTACATGGAGCTATCTAGTTCTTTGAACCAACAGTTCGACCTTCACTTCAAAGCTATTTTTGGTTTCTACGGTCTATTTTTGATCAAAGGAAAGTATATGAGGCATAGGAAGAAAAGATGTTTGATTGTTGATCTTTCATGGAGGAGAAAAAGAGTTGGAAGCTCGGTTGGAAGTCTCCTTCGATTTGGTAGAAGCACTATCAAGAATGATAGGCTCTAACTATTAATATTCTTTGCTTTCTTCTAAATGATTCATTAGAACAACTCTGCTCTCATGAGATTCATGTTTTCATGTTTGACTGGTTATTTTTCTTGCTGGGTTTTATGAATCTTTGTGATGTTTTGATATGAAACCATGGCAAAAATAATGTTGTTTTGGAAACCTTCTTTCTATGCAAGTTCTATGACAAAGCATACATGTGAAGCTTGTATGCGAAACTTGTTTCGTAGCTCTATTTTTCATTCTAGAACTTGTATTCGAGGTGGTTTTGCTTTAAACTAACCTTCGTTGTATTATAGGGTTTTGAAATGTATAGGAACCTTGAGTTTCGTTTGATCTTATTGTAGGGCTTCGTGTTTTGTTATAGACTTGTGTTGAAGCTTCGTGTTGTTTGGATCCAGTGTTTGCAAACTCATGTAATGCTGAGCTATTGCTTGAAGTGCGTATTTGGCACTGTACTTGTATCTCATTACTTGTGAAGTTATGAAATTTTGTGTGAAGCTCGGGTTCGACACTGTACTCTTATTTAACACTTGAGTGTTATGAGCTTGTATTTGGGTCGATGTATTCAATTCTGTTCTGGTATTTTTGTGTTGGGTTATTCTTATATTAAAATTTTAAGCTTATAATTCTTTATTTGAGCAACTTACTCACCAGAAAACTGGGTGATAGCTTGTTTGAGTCATTTTGAAATCTCTTCGAGATTTGGCGCTGGAAACGTCTTGTTAAAAAAATGGAACTTCTGTTTCATGACTGTATCATCTTCTCTGAGATGGTAATGGCATGAGAATTGGAGGGGGTGTCTTTCCCCTCTGTTTTGAGGAATCCCGCATTTTGGGTTGACTGTTTTGTTGAAGCTAAGTCACCTCTGTCGTGATTTTGTGGATGTGAAAGTTTTTTTTTGGATTTATGTTCTGTTTCTTTGGAGTTAAGATTGAGACATCTTCTGACTTGACATTATTGGGTTCTTGCTCTCTCTTCTGATTCTTTAAAATAATTTTGGGTCTCAGTGGAAGGTTGAGTTATTACCCTTGGACACTGAAATTATTCAGGAAGGATACTTTCTCCATTCAATTGTTTTGTGTTTAGTTATTTTGAATCATGAACTACTTACTTTTTGTATTAAGTGGTGAAGCATTGTGAGTCTTCAGTCTTGGGTTCGTGGTTAATTCTGAACTTGATAGTTTGTTGTTTTGGGATTTTATTCTTGTCTGATTCAGTGAATGAGTCCTTGGGCTTCTTTTAGAGAAAGAAAATATATGTATTCTCTTGGGATCAGTATGCTGTTTTGGGACTGCAATATGTTTTCATCCTGATTTGATTTGAAACTGGAAATTATTTTATTTAGTTGAATGAAACGATTTATTATTGAACCTTTCCTTATAGAGTTTCCTTTTCTTTGTCTTTTGGATAAGCTCATTGATTGAACTTCTCGACACTCAATTCTCTTATGAGATGGTGATTTCTTTATGGCTTGTTGGTCTACTTTGTTCGAATCATTGGTTGTAATGATAGTAGCTAAGTCGGTTCTCTACCGATAAGTGAATGCATACTTGTTTTATCAACTGTTTTTGACTAAGCCTTTCCTTATTTGGATGGATAGGAGTAGGTTTTGTCTCTTGTACTCTATCTTTTTGGATGAACTTGAGTAGAGATTAACTCCTTTATGGGACTACTTTGATTGTGAACGTTGGTTTCAGATCTTTGATTGATAACTTCTAACATGCAGAATTAGAATTGGAATTGTAGTTAGACTGTTTTGAGTTTCTATACCTTCTTGGATTGTTATGAAATTCTGTTTAGATGTATATCTTTAATGTTGAATTTTATAAGATTGATATCCTGGAAAGGAAATAGATAATTCTTGTTATGAACTTGATCTGTTTCTTGGATGTTATAAGTTTGGGTGTGGTACATAATGGTTTTTCTTATTCTTGCTTAAGATTTAGGTGAATCATCCTAGAATGAACCATGTTGTAAACACTTCTTCTGTCTTATAGAAAAGATATATGTTGTATTCTATTAGGATAGAATTATGAAATAATGGGATGGCAAGATCTACTATTTGTTTAAAATTTATTGATAGGATCAATTGAACTTTAAGTTTTTAGGTAGATATTGTGGATTGTATTATGCTCTTCTATTAAACGTGGATCTAGATTTATTGTTGTACTTATTTTCTATTTGGTATCACTTATGTTTATTGTATGATATATTAATTATCTCATTAAAGCAGTGTTGCTTTAATGAAACAATTAGTGGAATGCACTTCATTTTAATGCTTAGTGCTTATCATGCTCAGTTCATTGAACTGACCCGTGCTAGCAATTTTTGCAGATGGACATCATAAGTGATAAAAGAAGGCAAAAACTTATATGATGCATTGGATGATATAAGTTTGATTCTTTGTAAAGAATTCTGATTCATTCTTTAGTTGTATTGAAAAATAAAAGTTGTATACTTTATAGAATGAAGGTTGTTGTTATGTAGTATGCCTAAAGTGCATAGTCTTGTAAAATTTATAAGTTATAATGATGAATTGTGAGTTGTGATTTATTTGCATTGGTTGTGTAATTTATCTCATACTTTAATGAAGGAGATGGAAGTCCTATCTTGTTGATATTCTTCATATTATTTTATGCTTATCTTGTTATCTTTGATAAGATGGATAAAGGGAACTAGTTTAGTTTCCCTTATAATGATGCAAGCTTGTTAAGTTGCAATAGATGATGTTTATTATCTAAACAGTATAACATGGTAATGTGATGCGTAATGAACATACAAGTATGAACTATGGATATTGTGAATGATAAATCCTAACACTAAAACATTTAGAGGAAGACTCTTCCTCTCTTAAATGAATGTAAACCAAAAGGGATTGGTGATAAGATTGTAATTCATAGGACTTCATTTAGTATGAAGTCTACTTGGTTGGACCTATGTGGTTGCTAAACTTCCCTGAATGTGAAATTACAATATTTTGGAACTTATGTTATTGCTGTCCTATTTTGGTTAACTACTTGTTATACTATGTAAGTGAACATTAAAAGCAATCATGAGTTAAAGGAAGTTCTTTAATACTTAATTGATACAAGTATAGAATAAGAACTTAAGGAGAGTTGGATTAGGGTTTAGCAGGGTTACTAAAACCAGTGTATTAATCCAAATTAATAATTTATTAATAACCTCCTAGGAGTATGTACATCTTGATGAGGCTAGTTTTCTGTAGGATGTTGGCACACACCAACTGCAGGGCTGTACTTTGAGAAGACTTGGGTCTTCTCGAGAATACAACGTTGCAGTTGACATGTGGCAACACCCTTCTGCATTGATCATCTAGATCTACACACAAATAAGGACTTGAACTTAGTTTCTCTCTAGGTCAAGTTAGTGGCATATTTAGGATAGGAAGTAGCTTCCAAGGGCTCAGGGTACCTTGGCACATCCGGTTGACTTAGGTCAACCGAGTATGCCCATTTACCCTAAGTCATTGTGAGCATCTTCCTATAATAAATTATGTTTCTAACTAGGGCTAGGGTTAAACCTGGGACAAGTGGACTAACGGTAGTCAGTAAATACCATTCTTGATAACAAAGGAGTGAGGTGAAGGACATATTCCAAAATGATGAGTATGCCGTCTAGGAATAGTGACATAAACAATATGTTGAAAATCTTTGGCCAAAGTATCGCAAGCTGCTAGTTGCGTTGTCTTATGTCACCAAGTTTAAAGCAATGTGATATCAGATGAATATTAGTAACAAATATTCAGATATGTTCTTTAAATAGATCACTCAGTACCAGTCTAGGGTAGAAAGACCAAGCATATGAAGTATACGATAAGTATTCAATACTTAAGTTTAACATAAATAGATCGGTAGATTACCGAGTTATGAAATGAATAGATCGGTGGATCACTGAGTCATTTATAGCTGCATATGGTTATCTATTTGAGATTGATTGGCATGAAATGTTTTTTCTAAATAATGATTTATTTAGAACAGAGAACATTATGTAAAAAAATTCCCTTGTTTCTAAAGTCTTAAAATGGGAATGTTACAATTTGTAATCTGTCATCCGATTTTGTCCATTTTAGGTGAACTCTATTTTGTCTTCTAGTGATTTTTAAGTAATTTCCAAGTGACACATGTATGCAACACATTACTAAACCTTTAAGGATTCCTTATAACTTAGACACACTTCACCTTCTTAGCATTTATTCTTCAAAGGGAACTAGGTTCAAGGGAAAGTCATCATAGGTTTGCATATGAAAACTAAGTATGCATATGAGCTTATATTGGGCTTATACTCATATCATTAGGACTGCAAGAAGTCTTCATCAACCATCATAAAAGATTCATTTGAAAAACCACAAGTACATATTTTTAATATATTTAACACCTTCAAGGTAAATATTTCAGACTTGTAGATCATCTTCAATCAAGTAAAATCAGCAAGACAACACCATTTCTTCTTGATGCATGCATTAGAGCAATAAAATTTGTTTTTTTGACCATACAAGCTTAAAATTCATAATTTGGATCTAAATAAATGCATTATCAGTCACTCAAATCTTAAAATTCATCTCTCAAGGAGGATATGGCATTAAAGAACTTCTCATATCCATTCTTGTTTGAAATCGGGTCCATTTGAGTGAAAAACCACACACTTGCTTGGTGTCACAAGAGACTAATCTCGGTTTGCAAGTTTGAGATATATACCTATATGAGACAATACCAAAGGTTTGTAAATAATTATTCTAAGAATATCCTTTATTTTTCATCTACCATACCGAGTGTCGTCACCAACTTAAGGAGCATGACCATCAAAATCCATCACTAACTCAATTTTCTTACCTAGGCATGTGATGTAGCGAAAGTAGACGAAGAGAGTTCATACCAAAACCATATTCATCAGATCATACCAAGAATCCCAACATGTCACATTGAGCTTGTATGGAGTAGTCATGTTCAGTTATCATCACAAGGATAGGTTTAGACATAATACACCTTCAAAAATCATGATTGTAGTTAAAATTTGCAAAGATAGAGCCCAGGACGTATAGTATTATCACTCTTGCACAAAAAAATCACCCCTAAAATGTGATTGAGAGAGTCCTCTACACTTCTAGGTAGATTTCATAGATTTCAGACTTGATTTTAAGCCATAACACTTCATTTTATGCCTAGCTTTTCAGGAGGAAGATCTGGAGGGAAAAAAACCTTGTCAGTAAAATGGATAGAACTTTTTGAATACTTAACTCGATTGAATTCAAACATTTTGCATAATTTTTTTATCAAAATTACCTGAAAAAAATGTCTTCGTTGTTTATCTAAAGAATTCCTATCAATTATTATTGAAGCTAAGAAGTCGGGGTGTTTAATATGCATTTTCCAAAACACGGTTTTGGAAAAAACATATAAATTTTACAAATTGCTTCTTTAGGTCATGAAGTTTTGACCACACCTTCTCAATTCACCCCTCCATGTATTCCAATGACCAAGTTATCATATTTTGTTCCAAAATCTCTACCCCATCTCATTTTTTCATCCTTAGTTCTCTTGTTCTAAAGGGTGTACTATGCCGGCTTGTGAAATTTTCTAATTTACCTTTTTAGACATTGGTGAAGCTCTGTACACCTCGTATACCATCATATTATGCTCTTATAATGTTTTTTTGAATTATCATTCCTTGGTTTAACTATCTCCCTTGCTTATTAGCCTTATTTACACTAAAATTTCCCAAAATGGTTATCTCGCATGCCATGTAGACCTATGTATTAACTTGATACTCCTTTTTCACATTATTTTCCATCTCACACTACTCCAAAAATGCTCATCATGCTTTTCCTTTATCCATTTCTCATGTTTCCATGCATGCCTTCTTGATTTGGGACTAGGATTAGGCCTAGAGCTACCTGAAACTTCATGAGTTGACCATGGATACTTGTTACATGATTTTTAACTCCTCTTACATCTCATTGACTATGTTTAACCTTTGGAGAACTTCATATAACCTTGGGAAGACTCACCACACACTTGAATCACTTGATCATGCACTTGAATCATCCTTGCACACCATGACCTCATGATTATACATGACTTAACACATAATGGAACCACTTGGACACCTTGGGGACACCTTGACATCAATGTATAACTTTAAATCAATCACAAGCTAATGACAAATTACTCAACAATATCCCATTTGTCATTGGTGGAAACCACCTAGAAACACCGATGGTAACCAGTCATGATTAACACCTATAAACCCTTTTCTCACGTTTCTTGGTTGACGCTCCCCCTTTGATATCTATGACAAAGGTAATTTGACAACTTGACATGAAAAAAATGACAACCAAGCATAGTAATGTACAGGATCCCCTTAGAATCGTGTTATCTTTTTTCTTAATTCCTACCAACAACACATGAGATCTATATACGTGATGTGCACAATTAAATGCTCCCCCCTAGGACTGTAATCCTCTTATTTATTATTTTTTACCATTTAACATGTTCCAACCTTGTAAATTTCAAGAGATCATGCCAAAAACGGTAAATTATGCCTTCTTTCTCTAATGCCTTACCTTTTGGGCTATGTTCCTGATGTGATAAGATGAATTTTAACCTATATCAAGCTCCCCCTAGGATTTCCTCACCTCATTTGGATGTAAATGTCATTTTTGAAGTGTTAAATTTGTCTAATCTCTCATCTTCTTGTGATGTCCAACTTGGCCTCAAAAGAATAACAATGTCCCTAAAGCACCTGTTAAGTGTAAAGTGGACCAACTTCATCTTTTTATGGAAGCCCACACTCATCATGGGCCACCTTCTCGTGGCTCCCTCTATGGTGGTATTGTCTCCACCTACTTGAGAATACAAGTAATTTGACTCAACACATAACCTTCATGCCAAAATATGAGATAAAAAATGTGTCAGGGTCCTAAAATAGCGATACAATGGTTTTAGTGAGTATAGGCAATCAATTTACAACTTTTCACCTTGAATTCACCAATCATGCTTCTACACTAACTTCCCCTTTTGGAATATTCTAGTTTTAGATTCATCACGATATGAACATCGAGTCATCTTCATTATTGAGGGAATATGAATGCATCATCTAAGCTATGATACTGAGTAGAATTCATTCATCTAAAAATTTGTAGGGTGTAGCCATTGTTTTGTTTGTCGGATTTTCACAATTTAGTTTTTATATATGCCTTCTTCTTCTTTATCTATGTTAAATTTTTAGGAATTCATCATCATGTGAGCTCATTGACACCATTACACATTAGACATTTTTCCAACCATACTCGAGGATGGGTTCGAAACTATACCTCTGATTTGTGTGGGCTTCAATTGTTACTCTTCACAACTCCGTACTTTTATGGACACCATGGTGACACCTTCAACTATTTTTCATGCTTACTAGGAGTTCTCAAACTACTATATCTACACTTACCACCATGAGAGATCACTATTACCTCATAGTAGCCTTAAGTTCATGACTATATAGTACTAGTCATTTTGCTTTGTATATTATGTAAATTGAATCCACCTATTGCCTCACCATTTCATTGTTTCTTCAAGATTTAAGGTATGCGATTATCACTCCATCATAATTCAAGGAAAATTAGATAACAATGAATATATCTTATCCTTGTAGTGATCCTTCAATTTCAATTTCAATCCCATATACATCTTCACATATTGGATTTCTAATTCATCATGTTGGGAGTGAGTTGTGTATACTCATTACACTATAAAATCCTGTCAAACCTCATATTTTACTTCTTATGATGTATGTAAGGTGTATTGTCTCGAGCTCTAAGATGAATATTTATTCCTTATTTTTCCTTGAGTCACCAAGCTTCTTAGTAGCCCTTCTTTGATGGTTTATCATGTGCATATTTTGATCTAGGGAATTTTCAAACAAATAAGAACTATTTTGGATCACCCATTATGGATTTCCTCTTGTGTGTAAAGATTCACCTATGCATCCTTTGTTAAGAATGCACCAAATATTCATTTTAAGGTTCTTGATTAGGTCTTAGAAGCTTGTTGCATGTCTTCATGAAGGCTTTCAAGGACTACTCACACGTGAGAAAGTTTTAGAGCCTAAAACCATTGAAATCCTTTAGGAGGTACACCTAAGATTATTTGTTCAAGTTTTCATCATCTGATTCTATCATTTTGTCCTTCAAAATACAAAACCTCATCAAACCCTATGGGGTTTCTGTGTAATCCCAAGAGAGATAAATTCTTCACAATATAACTTGTGCTAGTATTTACTTCCTTAAACCACTTGCAAAATGTTTGTTCCATATTTATGGACCTTTTAATCTTACCGAAATAACAATATGCCCTTAACATGTTTGTTTTGTTTACTACCTCTTATCATGATGTTCTCAACCACTTGTTCATAAGCTTCTTTATTCATCACATTCAAAATCTCTTGCATGATCTCGGGAGAGTCTATGAAGCTTAAAATCACCTTCTTGGACATGATTCATCATCACCTTTATTGCATTTGATCTCAACTCTTACCTTTCTCAGCTTACTTGCTTGTATGAGCTTGATGAAAACCTTGCAACTCATACTTCCTTAATTGTGGTCATTAGTTTGACTCATTACTAACTTTTTTAAGTACTATCAAATCGTAAATTGTTTCTTGACTATTAGGTACTATCTTTGGTATTGTCTTGACTTTCTCAAATCTTCAATTGAGTGCACTTCTTCTTCACACCATATTTATGGGAAGGGACAAGATTTATGCATCTCATTCATACCTTTAGAGTTATGATCTCATTTCTAGCACTTTGTTTCTTCATACAAACAATTGATGAGAATTTACTTCATGGAAACTGTAATCATGGAGGAGATTCATAGATTTTCACTTGGACATATTCAAAGGATTTTACTCCACATATTTGCATATTGTTTTATCATGTTTCTCAATAAACCTAGGCTTCAACTCTTGAACTCTTTTAACACACCGTAAGAGTCTTTGACATATTTTACAACCTCTCGAGCAACTTCATGAAAACCTTCATGTAGACTATTCATTTTCATTTCATAAAAGATGAATCCTTGATAAAACATGTGACATATCTTGTGACTTGATGCACATAATTCAATGCCTTTAAGATTGAGTTTAACAATGTATACCATGATTGTGGAGAATAGATTTAGATAATAGCTTATATTAAGCTCACACATGATGGTAACCTCTCTAAAGACCAATGTAGTAGGAATACTTGTTCCTTTCATGACTCAAGGCTAGAGGTAAAGACAAAGACACACATGTCAACCAAATTTCCAATTATTTTGAGAGTGCATCCAAGAAGCCAATACAGAGAACCCCATTCCATGAGTTGTCAAAGAAGTGAGATATCAGGAGGTTTCCATATTTTTTCCTTATCATAACGTTTGTAGACACACAATCATGAAATTTGGGTAATTATCTAGTCTCGATCACATATTACTACTCATATGGTTCCTAAGTAAGAAAAGTACTAATTAACCTATGTATTTGGCCATATTGATTTGTTTTATCTAGCTACTTCAAGTATTGCACCCTTATTTTCTCAATATGTCTTTTTACTCTTCAGAATTTGTCATCTTGGACACTAGCACCAAACCAAGATGTCAATGCTAGATGCCCTCATCCCCTTTGGGAACTTTTGTCCCCTTTTTACTTTACTCTCACTCTTTGGGTCCTTTCTATCCATTTGAGCATCTTATCTTTTTTGTAGTCAGCATTTTTTAGGTTAATTACAAAATTCAAGCAAAGGAATCATAGAAATATAAAGTTATGTGATCATAACAAGGGAAAAATAACTAAGCACTATCTATCACCACCTAAGGTTGCATCCATTAAGGGATCTAAGATCTCCATTGCATCCATATAGATCCATCACAAGGGACACAAGGGTTGATTTTCTACATCACACTTCATAGGAGGGAAGTTCATTCTATTTCATGCACACATTTACTACATTCTACATCTAGTTACTTGTTTGCTACTCCAAGTGTGACACGCACAAGAGAAACCTAGGGAATAATTCCGAACATACACGCACACACACACACAAAAAAAAATACATTGGGTCTGAGATGTAGTGCATTTCTCAATAGTAAGTCCATCCTTGTGGCAAATGAGGATAGTATGACCACTCATTTTACGTCTTTGTTTTTTGGGATTTGATGTCTATTTGAGGTTTTTGCAGGTTTACACCAACCTCGGTAATCATTGTGTGAATCCACAGTGATAAAAGGAGAGCATCACAAAACATATTGTGACCCTAATAATTCAGGTTTCCGAGCATTTTCATAAACCTGTGCACCTGAGAAAAAGGTCTAGGACATCCACGGGTGCCCCTATCCTTCTCCAGGTTTCCCAGTCCAGTCAAATCCTCTAGATCTGTAATTTTGAGAGATCTAGTAAGATAGTCGGTGCTTCATGTTTCTCTATTTTTCAGCTCTATGCACTTTCTAGAATGTGGCGAATTAGCTAAGGCATCTTACCCTTCTTTGCACATTAGGGTTTTCATTATTTATTGCTTAATTCATTAGATCTATTTCAATGCTTCATTATTTATTTATTTACTGCAATATTGCATTTAGATTAAGCATATATTTATATATTTATCTTAATCATTTTGGTGAACCCTGACGTTACACACTACACCATTATACTTAGACCCTACACATGTTACAAATTTTACTCATCTTACCTTTATTCTACACTCACTACCCAATGATGCACTCTAGTCTAATGGTTCACATTTGACTGTTGAGGGTCTAAATAAAAATTGAACCTCACCTCATTACACTTCCCTCGGTTTATTATTTGAATCGCATAATCAATCAATCAATATTTTTATCATACCATGTGACATTATTAAGTATTGATTTCTTCCCACATATCGTGATATACACTTCTAGGCTAAATTATCACCCTTTTTAGCATTTTCTCCATACATCTCATGATATATGCTTTGTGCTACATCATCACATTTTATACCATCATCACATTCATCTATTTTGTGATATACACCTTGTGCTACATCATCATGTATACCAAAGATCGACTCACCCATCTAGTGATATATGCTTTAGGTGAAATAATTACACATTAAAAATCATCATCACTATGTCACATTTAATATCATCACTTCATTCATCACCTCTTTCTACATACAACACATCACTCAAACCATTTCCCGATGACACACTCTCGTTTACGATTCATTCTTGACTACTTATGGGGGCATAAATAAATAAACCTCATTACATACATACACATCCACTTGGGGCAACATTTCTCTTATCATTCACATTGCATTCCATTCCATCTCATCTACAACATACTACATATCTTGGTTGCATTTACTCTTGTTTACATTTACTTGTTACATGTTCACTTTATTACACATGCTAGATAGATATATTGTATGTCATTATCTTTATCATACACACATGCGCATTCACTTGCCTTTCTAGTTTTAATCACATATTTTACAAATCCTTACATACAAGAGTATGGATGTTTGGTGCAATACCTAATACCAGTGCCATATCAGATCTTGGGGCATCCACTTTCATATACTATAGGTACTATTGTTTCATTATGTTACTTATTACTTTACATTATCCGATTATACACACCTTGAAATAATTTTTATCTTTCGACATGTTAACGGGTGATGCATGTGCAACATTTGTTTTCTAGGACTACTTGCTTCGTGATTGTCTCTGTTACATTGTTTGTTCACTATTTTCCTTTTCTTCGCATTGATTACAGGATTTTCCCTATGTCTTGCTTGTTCTCTAATTCCTTATGTCCACTAAAGCCTTCATTATCTTATGACATCGTGTGTGATATCCCATGTTTGTAACCCACTTTTTGTGGTCTACATTGTTTTCTAATTTTATCTTAGCTTATACTTTATTTTCTTAGATCAAATTTGCATCTTATACATAAGTGTTTGTCTTTGCTTTTACTAAAACTTTTTTCCTAGCCACTTGTTTATGTTTTCCTTGGTTTCTAAAAACACATTCCCTTCCCCCTGTAGGGCATAGTTTCAACATAGTATTTGGTCCTCTTTTGGGCCACATACTCCTTCAATGGCGTTGCAGATGCACCCTAAATGATGGGGCATCATTTGGGTGAATCAGTCACCCTATACAACATTATACACATCACGGTCTTGGAACAACACAGCTTTTGAGTTTTAGACAAGGCTCGAATCAAACTTAGATCCTTAGCACAATGGCCTTTACTGGATTCCTAATACCAAGGGGCAATACAACAGTCTTTCCTAGATGCCTAAGACTAGGGGACAATTATATAACGATTAGTAGTTCATCAAAGCCTACGTAACTCCATATACGATGCATTTTAAAGGGAAAATATTTCTTGGCACATGTACACCATCTGTAGTGGTTTTTATGCAATGGGGGTAATTAATGGTTGGAAGATGACACCAGATAGTTCTCCCTACACTTCTTCCATTACACCGCGTGAGATCATCCAAAAGACTCGCATGTCGACATTATCTACGAGGATCATTTCTACACCCTTTTCTCATCATGGGTCAAGTGCACATGTTCCTTTTTCACATTTTCAGCATTTTTACATACTTTAATTACACACTTTTAACATATTTTAATCATATACATGCTTATTTGACTACTTGTTAGCTTATCTTTTGTAGTCCCATCTGTATAGGAAGAAATAGTCAACAACAACACCAACAACAACAACATCACACACATTGACATTGACAATAGGTACATTATGACATCTATACATGCATTTCTGCCCTAAGTTTACTTCCATCATCACTTTTTAACACTTCCTCATCCTTAGCATCAACGCTTCACATTTTTATTCCATCAATAGGCTTTCTTCATCAATCTACGTGGATATCAAGTACACATTTCTATCTACTTTATGTTATGAATATTTCAACTCACCAACCTAAAGTGGGGGTAAATATAGACACACAATCACGTACTTTAGGTAATTATCTAGTCTCGATCACATACTACTATTCATATGGTTCCTAAATAATAAAAGTACTAACTAACCCATTTTTGGATATCTTTTTTTTCTCTATCTTGCTCCTTCTAGCATTACACCCTTATTTTCTTAGTCTATCTCTTTACCCTTCAAAAATTTCATCTTGGACACTAGCACCCAGCTAGGATGCCGGGCGCCAAGTGCCCTCGTCCCCTCTAGGCACTCTTGTCCCCTTTTTTACTTTACTCTAACTTTTTGGGTCCTTTCTATCCATTTGAGCATCTTATCTTTTTGGTAGTCGGCATTTTTGAGGTTAATTACGAAATTCAAGTGAAGGAATCATATAAATATAAAGTTATGTGATCATAATAAGGGACCAAGAACTAAGCACTATCTATCACCACCTAAGGTTGCATCCATCAAGGCATCTAAGATCTCCATTGCATCTATCTAGCTCCATCACAAGGGACATAAGGGATGGTTTTCTACATCACACTTCATAGGAGGGAAGTTCATTCTATTCCATGCACACATTTACTACATTCTACATCTAACTACTTGTTCGCTACTCCAAGTGTGACATGCACAAGAGAAACCTAGGGCACAATTCCACACACACACATAGAGAACTACATTGGGTCTAAGATGTAGTGCAGCACTCAATAGTAAGTCCATAATTTTGGTAGTTGAGGATAGTCTAACCCCTCATTTTGCATCTTTCTTTTTTGGGATTTGATGTTTATTTGAGGGTTTTATAAGTCTATTATTTATTACAAGTTTAAAACAACCTTGAAAATCATTATATGAATCCATAGAGACAAAAGGAAAGCATCAACGAACATCTTATGACCTTGAGAATTTTGGTTTCTGAGCATTTTTACAGATCCGTGCATCCATAAAAATGCCTATGGTGCCTACAGAGCCCTGTCCCTCTCTAGGCTCCCTAGTCCAGTCAAATACTCCATATCTATAATTTTGAGAGCTCTAGTGTGACGGTCGGTGTTTCTTGTTTCTCTATTTTCTAGTTTTGTGCACTTTCCCAGAATGCAACACATCAGCTAAGGAATCTTACCCTTCTTTTCACATTAGGGGTTTCATTATTTATTGCTTAATTCCTTTGATATATTTCAAAGATTGCTTCATTATTTATTAATTTATTGCAATCTTGCATTCAGATCATGCATATATTTCCATATTTAGCTTTATCAATGTTTATGAATTTTAAGCCTCTTACATATGAGATGAACACTCTTACTAAAATCATGAATCCATTTGATTAAGGGTATAGAGTAGTCTTTTAAATTGGGGTCACTCATTTCACATAAACAAAATGTATTTTCTTCATACATTGTACAAAGATACTCCTTGTGGTTACCAAGAATAGTCCCATCTTCATGCACCACTTATGTATCTAGTATTTCAAATACAATCATAACATATTTATAAGAGAAATGTACCTTGTTTACAACCCCTATCAATTCCATATGTAGATATTCCTTCACAGTTCCAAAACCGGTGTTCTCTGTCTTTTTTATTCTTATGTCATCCTTACTACCTATACTCGAGATGCCATTTGTTTAAAGGTATCCTCAATATTTGCAACAATCTTGAAAATTTCATGTTCCTCAACAAACACTAATTCATTTAATTCATCTAGGTCAATTTCATCCTTGTTATCTTCCTCAACAAGTATATCACCATTATTTCTATTTAAACTACTTTTGACACATACCTCGGTTGAGCAACATACCTTATTTAATGATAGGTCATTCTTATTGTCAATTTTTCTCTCATATAATCAACAAACGTGTATTTTGTAGTAAATATCTCTTGAAGAGAATCTTCATAAACCATTTTTTTCCTCTAAGGATCTCCCTTTGGTTCTTAAGCCAAAAGCCTACTCGATACAAATTTTTATAAATATAGGCTCTAAGAGGGGGTGAATCAGTGCTTATTAAAATTTTGTGCAATTTAAAATGATTCAATTAGAGGTTTTACTATGTTAACCATGAAGAACATGAAAATTCAACCAAGAAAGAGAAAGAGAAGCAAACACACATGCACACATGAGGAGAGAATATTTAAGGTGGGAAACCCAATAAGGGAGAAAACCCATAGAAAGGATAAATCAAAGCAATATCAAGGAAAATTGTCCATCAAGAATTATAATGATCTCACCAAGTGGTGAGCACCCACTCACCCTGAAGCTCTAACTCCAGTTTTGAATCACCTACTAAAATTTTAAGCAAAGAACCCACTTGACTGATTTTGAAAAGCACCTACTTACCGGGAAGAACCCACTCCAAAGTAAAAATTTAAGCACCCACTTGAGTATAATGCCAAGATCCCACTTGACTATTGTTCTATAAGCACCTTCTTGCTAGGAAGCTTACTCATAAATTTATTGAGCTACAACTCAAAATATAAACATAGAATTTTTTTATCACCTTCTTCACCTAGTTTCTTACATCAACCTAATGTGATCATAGTTTCATATCAAATTACTTCTCCTCTCATCTCTTAATTTGCCATGGTTTCATTACATTCATACCCTTCTCATTTTCTCAAAAAATAGCACTCAAGACTACACTCTTTCAATAACATTAACATGCATAAAAAATGATCCTATATAACCAAATAGAACTCGTATACATGACCTTTGACCTTTCATGTACCACGACTCTTCAACTCACTCATTTTCCATACGTACAAGTGCATGAAAAAATAATTTACAAAATCTACCTAAAATTGTCTTTCAAGATCTCGACATCATCAATTTTGTCTCATACATGTCAAACCTGTAATCTACCCTCTGACAATATAATATGCTCACATAGCTGACCTCTACCACCCAATTTGTAACTGCCATATGATTTTTTCCTTTAGAAGTGAGCTCTAGTTTTTCATCTAGTGCTTTTTGAAGTAATTGCCAAGTGGCACATGCATGCAACATGTTACTAAACCTTTAAGGATTCCTTATAGCTCTTACACACTTCAAATTCTCACCATTTATTCTTCAAAGGAGCTATGTGTAAGATAAATTCATCATAGGTTTTCATATGAAAACTAAGTGTGTGTATATGATCTTATATCAAGCTAGTACTCAGATCATTAGGATTGTAAGAAGTCTTCATCAACCATCAAGATCATAAAAGTTCCATTTGAAAATCCAAAGGTATATATTTTCAATAGATTTCAACCCTTCAAGGGAAATATTTCAGACTTGTAGATTATATTTAATCACAAGAATTAGCAAGGCAACACCATTTCTTCTTGACTCATGCATTAGAGCAAGTCAATTTATTGTTTTGACCATACATGATTGCAAATTCAGAATTTAGATTTAAATACATGCATTCTCAGTCACTCAAATCTTAAAATTCATCTCTCAAGGAGGCTAAGGTAGAAACACAACTTCTCAGACCCATTCTTGTTTGATATCAGGTCCATTTGACTGAAAAACCACACCCTTTCTTGACTGTCACAAGAGACTAATCTTAGTTTGCAAGTTTGAGAGATATACTTGTATGAGACACTTCCCAAGGTTTCTAAGGAATTATTCTGAGGATATCCTTCATTTTTCATCTACCATACTGACTGCAATCACCAACTTAAGGAGTATGACCGTGAAATTACATCACTAACTTAGTTTTCTTAGCTAGGCATATGATGTAGCAGTAGACCAAGAGAGTTCATACCTCAACCATATTCATTAGAGAATACCAAGAATCCCAACATGTCACTTCAATCTTGTATGGAGTAGTCATGTTCATTTATCATCACAAGTATAGGTTTAGACACAATACACCTTCAAAAACCATGACCGTAGTAAAAATTTACAAAGAAAGAGCCCAATATGTATAGTAATTTCACTCTTGCAAAATAAAAATACCACCAAAAGGTGCTTGAGAGAGTCCTCTATAAGTACAGGTAGGTTACATAGCTTGCAGACTTGATTTGAATTCAAAACACTTCATCTTATGCCTATCACTTCAGGAGGAAGATTTGGAGGGAGAAAAACCTTGTCAATAAAATAGACATAACTTTTTAAATACTTAACCAATTGACCTCAAAAAATTTGCATCATGTTTTTATCAAAATTCCATAAAATAAATTCTTCAATTATTTATCTAAATAATACCTATCAATTTTTCTTGATAGCTAAGAAGTCGAGGGCTTAATCTTTGTTTTCCAAAACCTGGTTTTGGAAAAACATGCATAAATTTTTGCAAAACACTTCCTTAGGTCCTGAAATTTTCACCACATCTTCTCAACTCACCTCTCCATCCATTAAAATGAAAAAAAATCATATTTTTGTCCAAAATTATCTACCTCGTCTCATTTTTCCAGCCTTAGTTATCTTATCCTGAAGGGTGTTAATTTACCTTATTATACCTTAGTGAAGGTCTACAAACCTAATATACCATCATATTATGCTCCTAAAATTCTTGGTTTGCATCATTATTCCTTGGTTCAACTATCTCACTTGCCTATTAGCCTTATCTACACTTAAAAGTCCCAAAATGGCTATCTTCATGTCATGAGACCTAAGTATTGACTGATACTCCTTCCACACATTCTATTCTAGATCACTCTACTACAAAAAATTTCATTCTACTTTTCCTTGATCCATTTATCATGTTTTCATTCTTGCTTGCTTGATTTGGGACTAGGATTAGGCCTAGAGCTACCTAATACTTCATGAGCTAACTATGGAGACTTGTTATAGGATTATTAACACCTCATACATCTCATTGACTATGTATAAATTTTAGATAAATTTGTACAACCTTGGGAAGACTCACCACACACTTGACTCACTTGACCATGCACCTAAATTATCCTTACACACCATGACATCATGATTGGACATGACTTGACACCTCATGGAACCACTTGGACACCTTGGGGACACCTTGACATTAATGTACAACTTCAAATAAATGACAACCTAATGACACATTAATCAACATGTGTATTCTAACACATAGTCCAAAAGCTATCAAAACCTATATAAAAAGGTTTCCCTTCAATTTTCTTGTAGCTCCAACTTGTCATTCCTCGACCATTAGAATGATGATTCATGTGTTATGTAGGAGCATCCTCCCAAACATGTAAATAAGGATTATTATCATAATGTTTGGTTTTCTAGTGTATTTTTATGGTCATGAGGTCATTAGGATTCAATTAGCTGAGTTAGTTTGTTCCAATTCCTTCACAAATTTGAAATTTGCCTTATCCTCCAAAAGTGAAAATTTTGAAATTGGAAGGATTTTTGTCTTAATTTAGGTGAGTTGGTATATTTTATTGATCATTCATGGTTACGAATGCATGTGTTTGGACATATAGTGCTATAGGGCATTCAAAATTTATGTTTATAGGAGTCTAAGAGTCATATTGTGAATGCTTAGTGTTCTTATACTTCTTTAACCTTAGGAAAGATCATTTTCATAAAGTGATAAGCTCCATATGAATCTACCATGAGACCATGAAAATTAGTTATGGATATAAATTCAAGTAAAGGGATACAAAATTATTTTTTGTAACTATTTGTGATCATCATTCGAATGATCGGAGGAATGGAAAGTTAGAGCTCTAAGAAAATTGAAGGGAAACCTTGTTGTTACATTTTTTGATAGCTTTTGGAATATGTGTTAGCATATAGAAATGTGTATGATTATTATTAGACAAATTAATTCTTGTGAATTCAATAGAAAATGGAATTTTCTTATTCTAGTAAGAACTTATTCTCATTGTTTATTGGTTTGGAAGGCTAGTCTTTGTTATTTTTGAAGGAAATGTTTTGACAAAGTGAAGAGTTTGTGACGCAAATTATGTAATAGTTTTGTCCATGAAATAAGAACCATTTTAAGGGTGATATTAACCTAAGGGGAATATGATAAGCTTGAGGTAAGTATAAAAATAGTGCACATACAAATCAAAAGACCATGCATGAGGAATATTTTTCCATTATTTTGTTGAAAACCCTTAACATTGGTTATACTTCGTTTTGAGAGGTAGAACATGAAGTTTTGAGTTGAAGGAGAATTTTGGGAAGTAATTATCCCTATTGTCCATTTCAAAATCTTAAACATGTGACTATAGACCTTTGAATAGTGATTATAAGCATTGGAATAAAACATGAATGTTTTGGTGAAAGTTTGATTCTTCTCGGATTCTCCGAGAAACCCTCTTAGGGTAGAGATAAAAATAGAGATTTTAGAGACTTAACCTAAACATCAAGAGGAATGATCCTAGATGCATTTTATTGGTTTGTGAATGATCTAAGGAGTTAAAAATTTATCCATAAGCTACAAATGAAAACAATATACTTTTGGACTCTGTAGGTAAGCATGGGAAACTAGGTTCACACTTGAAATCATGAGTTGAGGAGTTAAAAGCAGAAAGCCAAGTCTATAAAATTGGTAGTAATCAGACTCACAAAGTCTCTTCACATATCGAAAATTAATTAATGTAGAGGGAGATCCGAATTAATAGAAGTTTAAGATGGTTTCAACAGAGGTCCGTGAATGTTGCTTAGAAACCTAGGGTTTGGTGAGTATTTACAATTTGAAGGTGTTAACGGGAGATTAGGTGATGAAATTTTAACCCTATTATTTAGACATCTTCCTTTCACTAATTTTAAATGTTTCAAATTTTGATACATCTCATATCAGCCATAGTTAATGACTCAGTTACTAGGGAAAACATAGTTTAAAGACATTACTAGACAACTAGAATAGGGGATTTGGAAAGAAATTTGTAAAGAAGCCTACTTTGAAACTCCACATATAAATGAATAATCCAAATGTGTGTCTATAAGTGTGAATAGATTATTTATTGAGACTCTAGAACAAAAGCTAAGGAGGAAAAAAAGTCCAAGAAAAGCTAAAAGGAAGTAAAGTAAGTGGAAATAGGAAAGAGGAAAGCGTTTGAAATAATCCTTAGATTTATAATTTTGAAACTAAATCTTGCACACACATAAAAGATCCAAAAGGTTATTGGGAAATGTGCTTGGCTTACTCTATATTATTTTGTATTTTTCTATGCATGAACTCATTGAGAGCATTTGACTTGAGAAACCTTAATGGAAGTTTTTGACAAATTGAGTTAATTTGTTGATTTATTTTTCAATGACCCCATTTGATGGTTAAATGAGCATTTTATAAGGGCTAGTAACAAGGTGAAGAATAATTAGATGCACAAAATTGCATTTGAGTCTAGATTTGAATAAGGGGAGATAATTATAATCTTAGGAAAGTGCATATGTTTTTCTTGTAAATCATTAATTTTGGATAATTTAAACATTATAACCTATTGAGTTTTTTTCCAATGGTTTAGCTCTACATCACATGATCTATCCATTTGTATCAATTACATCATTGAAAGAGTTTTGAAACATGTTGAGATAATTTTTTTGGAAAGTAGCATTAGTTTCTGTCATGATATTCTAAGATTTGTTTTTATTTAATGGATGTATGCATGGTGTTAGGAGGATCCTATCAGGTTCCTAGAATAGGTGTATAATACCAAGAATACATGGTGAATATTTTGGAATGAGTTATAAATAATGAGAGGTAATCATATCTATTTCTTGTTTCTAACAGTTGGTAGAAGAAAGTAGGGTTATCTTTGAGAGTCGTGATGACTCATGTGTTGATTACATACCATGAGGACATAGAGGGAACCAATATTTGTTTCTAGAGGAGGTACATGATATCAAGGAAGTGTATAAGACCATAAATACAAGTTGGTTGTTGAATATGATGACTTGATCTGATCTAAAAGTCATATGATACTATTGTGAAAAGGTAAAATCATTGAGATGGGTTGTTATATGCATTATAAGATCATGAAATCAAACAGTTCAAGAGTTTTTTAATCCTTATGTGGCTTAAGGAGGATTTCATCTCATGAAGAAATATATTTTTAGCTTAGTGATTCAAATTTTTAAGGTATGTTTATGTTGTTTGAATGCCTATTCTCATGCATGGATATGTGTTTTAAAGACTTATCAAAGGAAGATTGAAAGATGCTTGAGTTTAGCCCATAAAGGAAAAGTTTGGTTTCATAGGTTATTGGATCAGTGATGAATCAAATTTATATAGTATGATTGTGTTTCTTGAGATGTTTTTAGAGATCAAGAGAAGTGATATTGGTCTCAGGATGAGCTAGTTTGTCTCCTTTAGTTGTTAGCTGAGTATGGAATCTGAATGAAGTCATGAAGAAGTATAATTCTTATTTTTAATAAAGTATATGGTATTTTTAATAACTTATTTAAGTATGGTTGATAAGTGTTCATTTGATATCATATCATGTAGTAAAAGGAGTTGTTACCAATTTTGTTAACAAGTTATAGCTAATAAGAGAGGTTTATTATATCATAGTTGGTATCTAGTAGTCATGATAATGGTACCAAGGACTTAGGGGAAATAAATAAGGGAAGCATGAACATGATATGCTTCATATGGTGTGTGTTTAGATCCCGTTGGAGGTGTTTGGTCTAAGGGAGATTTTTTGGTCCTCTCGAGCTGGTCCAAGGTATGAAATTGGTTTTTTTATTTCATTTGATGATTTTATGTTTTGAATCCTTTGGAAGTGTCTTAGCCCTGTTATGAGAAGAACTACATTAGTTGCATCATGTGGGAAAGTCTGTGAAGATTTATATTGTTATCTTGATATCATTGAGATGATTATAATTCAGGGGATTGAGTAGTTGGTTCATCAACTCCATGAGTAGTATTATTAATGTCAAGAAGATTTAAAAGCCATGAAGATCAATATGTAATTTTATGATGTTGACACAACATGAGAAGTGTCATTGAAAGGTAAGTTGTTGATATTTGTAATGATTGGTAATCTAATTTGGAATAAGGTATGTTTTCAAGAAAGTTTGTAGTGCTAGAAATTGTGTAGCTCATGAAGACAAGGATAGAAGCTATGACAATTGACTATTTCTAGCAACTAGTATTAGTTGAAGAAGAAATGCATGAGTGATGGGTTGAATTTTATTGTAATACTTCCATATGAATTTGATAAGGGAGAGATGTGTTGCTCTAATGTTGTCAAGACAAATTTGAAGAGGTCAAATGAACCTTATTAGATTTAATTTATGGTTCAAGCCAAATGGTGAGCCTACTATGATGAAAAAGGAAGAGCTAATTTGTTACTGTAATGATACTTTGTCATTAATGTTAAAAGGGGAGAATGAGATGATGGCTTGAGAGAATGGGCTTTGTTTGTTTTCCATTAATGGGTTTTCAAACAATGACAAAAGGGGATATTGTTGTAAAATGGTGTTATCATTGATGTAAAAAGGAGTATGATGTCATGTGAAGGTTGATTGGTAGTGTCATTGATGTCATGTGTTGTGTTGATATTGATTGGCCTAGTTTCCATTAATGAGGTGTCTTGAGTAAGTGAGATGGATTTTAGGAGTGATGTAGATGTATTCTAGTAATATGTGGATTTTTTAGTGATTTCATGAATCTTGTTGAAGGCTCTTATAGGTGGGAAAGAGTGACAAAGTCATGAGTTGATCAACATAGTGAAGGTATAGACATGGTCACGGTTGCTTTGTGAAGATGGAAAAAGGAATGAAATGTTAATTCAGGTATGTTGATGAAGTATGGAGTGTTGGTTTAAAGGATTTTACAAGATGTAGAATTTTTCGTCTTATTGATTTCACATAATGGAAAACACAAATAAAAAACAAGCCAAAATGCAGCTCGAGTTCAACCATTGTGTAGTACATGTGCAAAAATTAAGATGGAAGGCCAAAGGACACTAGTAAATGATGAATCATTGAAGGGTCGACTCATAAGAAGTGAAGATTCACATAATAATTTATATAAGAAAATCTTGTGCATATAGAATGGTTGAATTAGATGTGTATGTGCTTAATTCCCGTACATAAGAAAGTTTATGAGGGTTATTTGTGTTTCCTTGTGAGGAAGAACAAGTGTCAGAAGAGGGCTATGTGTGAAGATGGAGGTCTTTATGACCATATAGAGAGGGAAAAGAGTGTGTCTTGATGTTATAAAGGGTGTGGTTTTGTTGGAGAGATAGGTCAGATTACCTAATCAACTTGGTGAAGAAGATCTTGAGCGAGTTAACAAAGAACATATATTTGAAGAGGATAGAAGTAAAGAGAGCCAAATAGAGTCATCATTAGTTTTTGTAGTAGCATTTTAGAGGTGATAAAAAATTAGGTGGTTGAGTTGGTGTTGAGTCGTCTAGGGGGTTAGTACCTCCATGTAGGGTTGGTGATCTACTAGACTCGAGGATTGGTGCTCCTTATAGGGTTGGTGCTACATTTTTCCTTAGAAAATAAATAGAATACTAGAGAGAGAAAGAGAGGAGAAGAGATATCTAAGAATCTCCAAACTTGAATGAAGAATGATGAAGAAGGTTTGAAAATTAATAAGATCTAGTCCCGATCCCGATGACCTCGCAGTAATGATCCAGTGATGGACTCATGATGAAGAACTCGACCCCCTCGACCTCTGGAAGAATCCTCCTCTTGAATGATCAAGCTTATAGCTCCATCAGGTACACTGAGAGAAGAAGTGAGAAGCATTGTATTAACATACCATTTAAAATAATGAAGGATGTCTTCCCTCACTTGAAAAAACCTTCTTATCCTTCAAACGCTGATAAGAATTTGAAACAATTGCCCGCACAATACGTGATCCTTGATTGTCACCTTGAGAAAATTGGTAACCAATGAGATGTAATATTGAATCCTTATAACATAGAGGTGGAGGAAGGAGAGAGAGATTGAATGAAATTTCATTCACCTTATGATCAAACACCCCATGTGAGATGAAGTGAAATATCCTTCAGGACCAAAATGCACTCTGAGACCAAAATTGGGAACCAAGAGGGCTTCCCTTCTTCCCGAGTCACGAATCAATTATCAACCCCTTGCAAACATGATTTTTACCTCAAAATTCCTACGAGGAAATCTCTACAGTTATGATCACCACATAGTGATAGGAAGATATTTATTCATCCTTCGAATGTTAGCATTTCCATTTTAAGACACCTTATGTTTCTCACATCCAAAATTGAGGGGATTTACTTGAAAAATAAATATTTGATCTCTGTGACAGCTTAAATTAGTGAGGAATGAAGAGGAGGAACATATGTGACAATTTTGAGCTCGTTATAATCATTTAATATTTTAGTAAGTCACACATGGGTGTCAATTTCTTAGCAATTTTTCCAAATTGTCATTTTTGAGTGTTTTACACTTAGAGGAATGAATTGAGGGGCTGAAAATCAATTGTTTCTTAGACTTACTATTTTTAGTAAGTTACCATGGTAGAGGATTACTAAAAATATAAATTAGTCTTCCACATGTCGGTTCGTAAAGATTTCAATTAGAAGTTTCCATTTTGCATTTCAAGGCTTTGCTCCAATTTTTGAAAGATTCTAATCACCAGGTTTTTGTAGATATAAGAAAATGTGATTTTTGGCTGGAAAATTCATATGTATGTAAAAAATTACTGAGCTCATAAATGGGGGTGATTAAACACTCTTCTTAAAAGCATTTTCATGAAGAATCGATAGTAAAAATATTGTGGCAAACTGAGTTGGGGTTTGTAAGTTATGAGTAAAACTAGATTTTGACATCTAGGGCACAAAATGAGTTTTCTTGTGTTTGAAGGTTATGAACTAGATTCAAATGAAATTTAATGGATTCCAAGGAGTTTCTTTTAAGTTTTTTATTTCATGTTTTGTGTTTATGAGTTGTGAGAGCATGGGTGAGGAAATTTATATGGTGGAAGATGAGGGGAGAGAGTGCACATGGAGAAAATGGAGGAATGGAAAAGTGGGAGTGGAGAATGGAAGCTCCATTGCACTTGGGTTCCCTTTTTGGGTGAAATTTCACCTAAAAATTCACCCAAGGTGCATGGAGGGAGGAAAAATGTGCCATGGGATGGAGGAAACCATGGCACACATGCACATTTACAAGCCTTTTTTCATGTTTTCAAGTTGATATGACATGCATGTATGCAAAAATATCAACCAATAGGATCATGGTATACTTATGGGGTGAAATTCACCTCAAAATTTCACTTAAAACACACACACAAGTCAAAAGTGCACTTTATAAGCTTCATGTTATGTTTTTGAGTTGGGAATCCAATAAAAGAGAGTGAGGTGCACTTATGAGGTGAAATTTCACCTCATAATTTCTCCAATGGTGCAAGGGACACCAAAAGTGTGCACAAGTGCCCAAGTGTTGCATCCGAGCATGATTTGAACTTCAAAACTATTCCCCAAGATGTTTCCTTCGCCCCGAGTCAAAACTTGATGATTTTTTCCAAATAATATATTAGTTTACATGGAAACATGAAAATTAATCCAATGATACTATTTATAAGTCTTAAAAATGAGTTCTTCAGATTTTACCCTTACCTTCAATTTTTCCTAGAACGATTGCACCGGCCGAGACGAGTGACAAGAAGATTTTTTGAAGAAATCGAACCAAAAAATATTATGGGCAATGAAGATAATTTAAAACTCCCTCACTTGATATTTTTTTAGGCTCCTAACTCTTAACGAGGCTCCTAAAATATATTTAGCAAGTTCTTCCTAGTAGAAGGATTCTTGTGTTGCACTAACAAATAAGTTTCTACATCTTTGTGCTCTTAGGTTTCTTCCTTGATCATTGAACCATGAAGTAAGATCTTTCAAATTTTTGATTCCTAGGATATGATCTCCCAACACTTTGCAAGCCTCCAAAAACATTTCAAACAAGGTGACTAGCTCTTTTGAAACTTGTATTTCCTAGTGCCTTGCCCAAAAAGACCCGATATTGCTTAACTTATTCCTAAACTCAATTTCATTCATATAATATTCGTAAACTTCTTTAGAAAAACTACATGGATCTCGTACACACCTCTGGATGATTTAAAAATTTCTTGTATGCTTTTGGAGGATGTCCATTAGTGACAAAAATGCTAAAAATAACCCTTTTGAATCCTCCAAGAGCATTGTTCTTTCTTAGATCTCAATAGCTTCAAGAACCAAGCTAGGTAAAATTATTTGCACATGAAACACACTTGAAAATTATGTTAGCACATTCCTCTTAACAAAAATTAAAATAATGGTTAGAGGAAAGGTTTACATTGACTAGGAAAGGGAATTTCAAGTGTGGGTTTGGTTGTCATGACCAAAATTTTAAATTTTGCATGCTAGAAATTTAGCATGACAACAATTGGATCTTACTTGGGGACTTATTTCAGATTGGAAAAAAAGGAAAAAGGAGAAAGCATGAACATAATTTGTCTTGTGGGGATCATATTATTTTTTTATCCATTGGGATCACATATCAAGTCCACAATACAAATAATCCACACAAACAAGAACAACAAAAACAAACACACAATGGAAAGGAAAACACACAACAGAAAGGGAAACACACCACACAAAAAGGGAAAATAACTTAAATCACCTATGGTACATGTGAGGGACAACCCACTTTCATTATAACACTTTTATTTTTTAGATGTTACATGTGCATGGGTAGCAACAAATGATTTTATTTTGTAAATCCATTGACCGGTTTAATGAGGTAAGAAAACTTCCTCAATTGCTTTAAAGATAGGTGTTGCAGAGGTCCGAATATGAATATCTCACTTTTCCTAATTCCCTAAAATTCCATTTTGAATTTCCAATCCATTTTTGTATTCATTTTTGTTTTTGATTCAACATTATTCATTTTGGCATTACCACAAGACTAATTCTTGATCATACCAGATCACCATGTTTGTAACTAGCCTCATGTTTGCCATTTGGTAATTGATCCTAATTTTTCATCTTATTCGTGATCTGTTATTTATTTGAGATGATTCTTGAAATAAAGTTTGAAATTTTCAGCATCATTATATTCATCTTGTTGATTTATGTTCAATGACCACTCCAAATGTTTTTCTTTCACACATGTCGACTCATTATTGACCTTGATATCACTTTTTGTGATGTACTAGCCTCATGAATGAATAAATCCATGGGAGGTTAAAGAATTTAATTTTCATTCCATTCAAAATGAATACAATCTTCTTCCCAAAATGGGAAAGAGAAATACTTGTATTCACATTCATTCTCATCAACCAATGTTTCAAGAGATACACCGAGCTTTTCTATTTGTTATATTTCATCACTAGACATTTTTTCATCAACTGAAGAATCAAAAGTGAAATCATACTTATCTTGTATAGACATGGCACATCTCAGGATTTCAAGACTGGGTTAAGGGTCCTCATTTCCTTCCGCATCCTTTAAAATCTCTTGCACGGATTCCTTCTTCAAAGTTTCCACATACTTATCTTCACATTGGGTCTTGGGGATATGGCTAGAAGAGACTAGCTCACTTTCACAAGTTTCATTAAATATCACCCTTTCTTCTTCATAAGTGGAATCATCTTTAGAGAATTGGGCACCTTCTTATCCATATATTCACCATCAAGAAGGACCTCTTCTTCAAATGGAAAGGAGAAAGCTTCATTTTCACAATTATGTTCATTAGTTAATTTTTCATGTGGTAACTCATTTGAAACGTCCTCTTTCTCATAATCTACATCATTTCTTGTCATTTGAGGTATTCTCATTTTAAAATGGAGAACCAATATCAATATCAAATGGGAAAGGGGAACTATGGAATTTAGGGTCCATTAAATCAGCCTCGTGTTCCTCAATTGGTTTGATCACATTCAAGAACTCTTTCACCAAGATAATAAGTTCAGGATTTTCTTGAAGTCATGAAATAGTTGCAACCTCTTAAATCTTGATATACAATGTCCACCCTTGGATCATCTTCCCTTTGCATAGTATATTTTATTTTTCTTACTGGAAGGAGCTTCTTCATGGCACCCTTAACTGATATGGTGGTAAATGACCGGTCCAACTTTATAACTACACAAATGTCTCCACAAAAGCATCAGCTTAGTAACATCCTATATACAATTGGCATGTTTTCCACAAGTATCTTGAGATTGATCTTCTTATCAAGAAATTCCACAAGTGCTACTTGAATATATTTGACTTGACCAAAAAGAGGTACTTTTTTGGTCTCTATGGAATAACAATTACCAACCATAGGGACGAGGGTGAGACCAAGAACACGTGTAGCTTTATAAGAATGACATTATCTTATGCTCTATAATCAATGATACATTTATTCAATTTATATCCATTTATCAAAAAGAAATGTAGAAAGGACGTAATTTTTTTGAAGTGGAGGGTGTGGAGGCAATAAGGTTTTGAGATACAATATTGTTAGGAGAGGGAAGTGGATCTTTTGTAGAGAGGTTCATGGGACATGAACTTGAATTATTTCCTTTGATAAATGAGACAAGTTTATCAAATTTTTTGGGATGAATTCTCAAATATTCATACTTAGATATTTAGACTTTGGACTTCTTAACATGTTCAATTATGTCAAACTAAGACTCAGAGGAGGGTGAAGGTTAAGATGTAGTAGCAAGAGGATGACTACTTCTTGGAATGGCACTGGTATTATTTTTATTCATATCATTACACTTGAATGCAGAAATAGGAGTAGAACTTAGAAAAGGAGAGGTAGAATTACCCACATTGGATGATGTATGGGAAATTGTGGATACTTTGAGCTTCTTCTTCATTGATTGCATGAGAGAGGGAAGTGGTGATCCTCCTTTTGTTATTTTTTTGTAGATTTTCCACTTGCGAATCATTGAATTTGGAATAATTGTCCCTCTCTCAATCCTTCAAATGGGTAAAACCTACATAAGAAATGATTTCATCATCTTCATCATCCGAAGAAGGGGTATATTCACAAAATCCAATGTTTCTATTAGATTTAATCTCATCAATGGAAAAAATTCCCTCATTATTTTGAGCTTCATCAAATTCTTCTTTAGGACTTGCTTCACATGTGGCATTCATAGGAGGTGCTTCAAGATCCAATCTTCTTTCTCCTCCCATTATTATGTTTTTATTTTGACTCTAATTTGTATTTAGATAACCTCCCATTGGAAAGGTATTTTGTGTAAGTTGCTTCTTTAATGAGAGCACATCATTGGCCAATTTTAGAACAAGAGAATCAATGGACCTTCTTTGGAGGTTTGACCCTTTTGTTTTCAATTTGGATTCTTCACTTTGGGACAAAATCAAATCATCTTTTACTTTGATGGCATATTCTTGGGAATTTTCAATAGTTTGAGGTTTATCTCTCGGAAAATGAATCTAAACTCGAAAAAATGTGCATTGATGAAGAATCTCTTTTTGTTATCCTCATATGGTGGAGCTTCCATGGGTATTTTTTCGAGCAATCTGTTGATTTGAGCCATAAAGTCTCTCATGAAATCATTTAATTATTTTTTCATTTGGACAAATTGAATAAGAATATCTTGATATTCTTCAACTAATTTAAATATTGATTTGAATCTTGTTATGATATCTTCCCATCTTGTTATGGAATGAGAGGGAAAGAGGTATAACCATTCAACTACTTTTTCTTGAAGGGACTCCACAAATAGTCTTACAAAAACATCCTCATACATAACTCCAAGAACTCCACATGAAGTAATGAAGGATGCAATGTGTTCTTTAGGAAGTTGAGTACCATCACCTTTGAATTTTAGAAATTTCTTGTGAGACCCTTTCAGAAAATCATGAAGAGGTGGTGTAAGAGCAAGTGAGCCGATGTTCCTTCCCCATGAATTTTTTTGAGGTCTTTCCACTTCAACTTCCATTTTTCTCAAAAAAAAATTCAACAAGGAATAGGAAAGTTTACATCCAAGAATATGAAAATTCACTCTATAATACGAAGGGTTGCTCATATAAATCAACCATGGGTTTTTGAGCAATGGATTTCATATTTTTGGGTTTTTGTATTTTTTGGTTTTTTTGTATATCTAATTTTTAGGATTTTGTGGTTTGTTTTAGGGTGTAGGAAAACTAAATTTTACCCACGGTGGGTGCCAAAAATGTTGGCAAAATAATTTTTGGAAGGGAATATTAGGGGCTTTCACAAACGCACGGGGACTAGGTCCCTTTGCTTAGAAACGGGGTAGCTCTATTTATTGAAAAAAAGGAAATGTGTACACCACTCTAACCATTAGGGGTGGTTTTTCAATTAAGGATCTCACATGAATAATTGACTAAACCCATGTGTAAAAGAAGGTGAAAAAATGTGTGTGTATAGAGATAGGGGAGAAATTGAGGAGGGGTTTTTAATAAATAAATATCAATCTAATTTCATTGACTTAAAACTAGAATACTTCCAAGTTATCAATAAGAAGACACTAATATGAAAAGCAAGATGAAAAAACACTTAACAAAAAGTTTAAACACATTGTTCTCATCAAAAGATTAATTCTTTCCCTGGTTGTGTCGGATTACAAAGCCCTATTAGAGTACATTTGATATGAAGAGGAAAAATGTTGGGCCCTAAAAATGACTAAGTATTCAAGCATCCATGCATAGGACTAACATGAGAAAGAAACATGCACATGTTATAAAATTGTGAATGCGTGTAGGGTTATCGGCATTCACACGTGGATGATAGAAAAGGGTGCTCAAGAATTGATTCCGAGAAGAAAAGAGGACTTAGTCGATTATAGGGAAAGATGCTAAGTATAGAGATGATGTGGGCAACATGCAAGAGAAGAATCCATACATGAGGTGTCTATTTTTGAGAAGGAAACTAGCAGTTTGAACTGGATTGTGAAGACTTGGAGGCTATGTAAGGATATTTTGGGACAAATGGAAAGGAAAGTGACATGAATTGTTTTGGAGTAAAAATAGGGTTGTAAATGGAGTCATCTATAGATGAACTATTGTTAGAAGATCTTGCATTCTCCCTTGTATATTTTGTAAGTGGCGAGATGGCTATTCTTATCAAGAAACCTATTTTGAGGATGTATATATGTATGTATGTATGTATGTATGTATGTATTTATTTGTACATTTTATGGGGGTTAAGTCAGTTCTGTAGTAGAGTTATGTTGCTAGTTTAAGTAAGTGCATGACTCATGGTGAAATTATTTGGTATGTATTCATCTTTTTGTGTTACATTAATTAATATAATGGATCTTTGTGGTTGGATATTGGTTGTTGACATATCAGTGACTGGTTCTTGCATGGTAAACTTAATCTTGATTCTTGTATAAGTTATTCTTGCATAGGGTTGAGATATAGATCTGTTTATGGTATATAATTGCATGTTTTTTATGGATCTAGATTATGTATGTGTTTATCATGCTAAATCCTTGACAAATCTTTCATAAAATAGGGACCTAGTACCCTTGTGTGCTTTGGGTGAGTGCTTAGGTCTGTCTGGCTGATGTGTCAGTGCGCCTTGGGATGTTTGGTAAAATAAAAGACTACATTTTGGTTTCGTTGTCGGGACCTCTTTTCAAGTTGTTTCAAGGATGTTGCATGATGAAGACATATCGGTTGACTTTGGCCAATATTGAGGATTAGGTAGAGAATTTAGAGGAAGATTTTTCTCACATATTTAACACTGGACTTAAATTTGATGCACGCGCATGGGTTGAACAAAATTTGTATCATGAGCTCTATGAAATTCTTCTCTTATTTTCATATAGAGTTGTATGAGTGGCTGGTAGCATACACATAAAAGATAAATTGGAGTTATAAAGCACTTGTTTTGACACAGGAAGATTTCTATAATTTACATGATGTCGATCTGAATTAGACACATGTTGTAAATCATTAGTGGAGTGGTATTTTGCAGAGTTATACCTTAGAGTACATTGTTTCTACTTATTCTGTCCATAGGTTGTTTAGCTCTAGGTCTTGTGCAAACCTAGAGGATCTTATTTGCATGTTATCCCTTTAGCAATTAAGATATTGATTGTGACTCTGGATTTGGAAGAGTGTCCTATGGCTAGATAAACCCCACCACACATGGGGGAAAGAAAAGGTGTGGTGAAATATGGTGGACCTGGAAGTAGAGAGATAGAGAGAAGAAAGGTGACTTAAGTTTAATGAGGTGCATAAAATGGATTTAGTGAAGCGGTGTGATGTTGCAAAACAAATGGTGTTGCAGAAAGAGAGATGGCTGCAAAGGATTTGGAGATCACGTAGAATACATGTAACCGGAGCATATAAAACTCCACCATTTGGGTAAACATGGTAGAGAAACCTCTTCTACCTCAAATGAGAATGTGTTGATTGAAACTATAAGGACTAGCCCTTGCACTTGGTGACCTAGCCCTTGCACTTGGTTTTCCAGTTTCTGTGACAATCATTGATAAGAAAGCTAGTGTGGGTAGTAGAGTAGTGACATATAGATTTCTTTTTCCATTAATTTTAGGAGTTAATTAGATTAAAAATCATCTATGGTGGCAAAGACATTGTCTCGTGCTATTTTGGGATCTAGTTGGAGGTATATTTTCTAGCACGTCATCTCGCACAAAATGTGGGTGTGCAGAACATTGGTATTACATCTGGGAGTAGTACAAATTATCAAACCAAGGGGGTTCAATTTATTAAAGCTATTGTAACACAACGTATCACATCCTCTAGTCCAAAGTGCTCACCATAAGAGGGGAGCATGAGGATTAGGTGGTTTGGGATCTAGTGGATCAGAGGAGGAGGGAACACAGGAGGTAATACAAGTTCTTGATTTGGTGGGCATGGTTTGCACCAATCCTAGCAAGTTTATTTTGAGATGTCCCTTCACCTACCAGAGTATAGAGGAATTGAAGATGTAGTTGAGCACATGCATATGTGTGAGATACTATGACACTCTAAGGGGATTAAAAATCTTGATCGTAAGTCAAGTTAGTTTGTTAATACTTTGTAAGGGTGCATGCATAGTTATTAATGGAAGTATGATCCGAACAGACTTCATCAGATTATACTACGTTGTGTGATGATTTCTTAGCATAGTTTCATATACTTGAGTTTTAGCAGAAAGCATCAAAGACTGTGAAGGACATTAAGCATGGCATGGTTGAGAGCATTAGGGAGTATGATGCCCACTTTAAAACTTTGTTATCAAATTTTTCCTATGATATTCACCCCAATCATCATGCTCAATGGTTTTTTGGGGGTTTGATCATTCCTTTTAGAAGTGTGTTTTCACACAAGAATTGTATAGATCTCGTGTCGGTACTTGAGGAAACTTTGCACGCTAATATAGTTAGGAGCATGGAAACTATATTTAGCCCCTTTTTGGAAGCTCAGATTGCATATATGGAAATACATTAGAAAAAAATTTCAGCTAATTCAGCCTATGAGACGCACAAAGTGGTATTTGGTGCACAGATTGTGAAGTTGAAGGACATACTAAGTATAGTTTCCCTTATAAATCAATGTGTGCCATGATACTGTATTTTGAGATCTATCATTTTGATCATGATTTGAGTAGGTTCCCCTTGTTACACACATAATAAAGAAGAATGTATCTTGATATTTTAATATTTGTAATTCTACCACTCACGATATGGATAATTATAGGTTGATTGATTAGATTCATGATTCCATCGAAAATAGTGTACGCTAAACCAATGTTACAAACAATTATAAGGAACAGGGGTGAGCAACATAATCATAATCACAACGAAGGACAATCTAATGGAGGTGGTAGAGTTTGAGGTTCTTGTGGAGGATTCGAGAGGCTGAGGTCATGGTGGTGGAAGAGGTGAGTTCCCATGAGGAAGGTGTTATACATGTATAGACCCCGATCATTATAAGTGTGAATTCTCTCGTAAAATTATTTTCTCTGGTGTGGAAACAACCACAAGTTTGAGGAATGTCTGGATTTGTATGAGCACATGAGTAAGTAGCACAAGCATGATAAGGGTACTAAGATGGTAAGATTACAACACATAATGGAAGATAAGTGGATGTCAAAGTTATCCCCGACCCTAAGATAATCCGGTATTGGTAACTTCGTGCTAATGGAGCGTGTGCCAAAGAAGTTCCAAAGCAAAAGCCTGCTATTAAAAAATAAGAGAAACTACATGCAAAGTATCTAAACCCTACCATCGAAGTAATTTTATCAAGAGACCATGGAGGTCATTAGAAAATTGCAAGGTGAGATACAATGCTTGAAAGGAGCAGTCATGGAAGCTGGAGTAGGAAAAAGTGGTTGAGCTTCCTCATAAATATGTTGATGACTTGAAGGAGGTTTGTAAGTTGTTGCGCCAAGAGAACATCATTCCTTTGTTAGGGGATTAGTTAAGGGAGAAGATATCACGTGTTGAAGTTGAGCGTGAGAGACAAATATTGCACACAAACTTACCTCCTCATAGTCTTGATTATGACAAAGATATCATGTTAATGCAGTAGTTGATGGATGGTTGTTGAGTAACATTTTCATTGATATATGTGCAGAAGTGAATGTATTCACTTTGGACGCATGGAATCAGATGGGGAGACCACCATTACAACAATATTCAAATGTGTTGTATATGGAAAATAGAACCAAATCTATGCCCATTGGAGTTTTGAAGGATGTCACTATTACTATCCAAGGGGGCAATATTTCTTTGGGGACTTTGAGGTCTTGGCACTTGTGGAAGGCACAATTTTCCATCTTTACTTAGGCTCCTGGTGTTGTTAAATAATTTTGATCTGCAGTTTAATAAAGGATATATCAGTTTTGAAAAAGAAAGAGTGTGTAATCATCCCTTTGTGAGATGGAAAATATGCTCATTATGTGGAACCTTTGAGTGAAGAGGACTTAAACATAATTTATGTGCACACCATTAGAGATCCTAAGGTGTTTGAGCCATCAAAGGAAGGAATTATTCAATGGGATAATGCATAGTCTATGAGTGATACAACAAGCATTGTTTGTGACAACTAGGTGCGTGGAACTTATGAAATGGTTGTTGTTGAAAATTTTTACACTCGTGAAAAAATGGGAAACTTGAAACTTTGTTTACGATGGAAGGAATTGATGAATAGACCTAACTATGGGAATCCATATAGTTTTATTGTGTTTTTCAGTTGCAGTAATTGATTAACTACATGTAATCTATAGCTATGTGTGTTGTTATAGAATGTAACACCTCACACAGACTGTAATTATATGTTCATCTTTAGCAAGGAAACATAGAATCCCCGAAGGACTAATGCATTACCTTGATGAAGGCAAGAATCACAGTTTAGTGAAATGCTAATTTCAAGAGCAAAAAACAAATTCTGAGTTTACATGAAGGAGAGTTCATTATTAAAGTTACAAGTACATCAAAACTCATTATTTCTTCATGTTAAATACATTTAATTATGTGATTGAGTTGTTTATTTCATTATACAATCAATATCCATCATAAAATTTGAATGCATAAAGAAGTATACAACTCGGTTACATAAATTAATGTTATTTATTCACGAAGAAATTCAATGTTTCCCACACAAGCCATGGGATGTAACTCATAACTAATGAAGAAAGAAGTACATGTGCATAAAGATAAAAGTAAAATATTATAGAGGAAACCCATCATTCCCTTAGTTTTTCTTCTATTCTTCTTTATTTTCAGTTCCAGAGCCATATTTCATATGTGTTGCAAGCTAAAGCTATAGTAGAGCTCGGGGTTTAATATGTACTCATGTCTTGTCTAATCGCATGCAAATGATTTTATTAATATCAAAAGTATAAGGTACATTAGAGGTAGATACAGAATTGATAAAGTAGTATTCTACTAGTAGCACATATGATTCCCATAATCATGACAGTAAAAATAAAGAGAAAGAAAACTATGGAACACAAGAGAGGCAGTAAGCCTATTATTTTTCTAACTATTTTCTTAAGTGTGTAGGTACATGTAGTAGATGAATAAAGTAAGGACTATCTTTTCATGAACTAACTTACTTCTACAAGTATAGCTAGGTTTTTCAAAATAAGAAAGATGGAGATAATTTCTTTTCATTCAATTCAAGTGAAGAAATAATATGGACTTCCAGATCATGAGTTCTGAAACTTGAAGCAGGAAAAGGAATGTTTCCAAGTTAAAGAAAACTATGTTACAGAAGACCATTTTCATTCATCAAATTTCTAGAGGATGCAACATGTTATTGTATATGCAGGTTGAGGGCAGAAATTATTTTCAACCTTTCATTTTGCAAAGAATGGACATCAAGACAAATAAATTTCCTGCCATATGGAAGAAGCATCAGGCTTACAGTTTCAATTTACAAAGTCTCTATATATGTAGGAAAATAGAAAGCTACAACTGAAGTAAAGGAACCAAAATTTCTTTAACAAAAAGAAATAAAAGTATCCTGAAATGATTATCTCATAGCTTCAATGCATTCATTGTTTTAGAAACACTCATCTACATGATACAATTATTCAAGAACTATGCTACAAGAATAAGGAGCTTGTTCAAAGTCACAAGACCTACAGATGCAGATTCAATAAATTTAGAATAGCCAAGAAGAATGATTCATCTTTGAGTTTTCACTTCAAGTCATGAAGAACAAGTACAAAAAGCATGAATAGACAACTATGAAGAAGATTTTAAGATCCTGATTTCATAATTGAACAAGAACAAGTCAATAAAGTACAAGTGCCCCAAGCATCAAGATCATAATGAGCTTTTCAAAATAAGTGAGACATATTTTTCAATGATCTAATAACTACAAGTCCAATATCAAGTTTCAAAAGAAATAAAGAAGGTATTCATTCCAACTCAAGATGTTACATCACTCAATAATATCAAAAATATCATTAAAGTGTTTCAGAAGAACACAAAGTACAATCAATAATTTTTCATCAAGGGTTTTTAGTTACTTTGATCATTTTCCATTCAAGGAAAGAAGAGAAAGGAATTTTTTCATGAAGCTACAGTACTATCATTATTTAATAAAAAAGAACCTAACAAGTAAATAGTACATATCCAAGATGAAAGGACACTTGGTTACAAACAAAGCAAAAAGCTTCAAGGAAATATCATCAAGAACAATTATAGTCAATGAAGTTTTGAGCCATCATGATCATGCTCATTTAAAGGAAAGAGGATAAGTAAAGTTTACTTATGTTAAAGCACAACTTCAAGGGAAGAAGCATTATGATTCCAATCAAGATTTACAATTACCTATTTCTAGTATGGAATAGAGTACAAACAATAGTTCCAAATCTTGAACAAATTTTCTATCAAAGGAAAACATGCTACATTGAAAGAAAAGATTGCAGAGTACAACTTCCATTGATCCATTTCAAAGATATACATGTGTTATATTAAATAAATAATAAGATGAAGCTTAAGGTCAAATATCAGAGAAAAGATAAGTCATCAAAAGCTTTGAAGATTCAACAAAGCTACACAATTCGAGGGATTCTATGATAAGTCTGATAACATATCGGGATTCAGTTCCATTATTTCACAGACACGGTTATAAAGGCCCTCAAAACCCCTTTTCTTTTCACAAAATTTCTACAATGCTTGAAATATGGTGGCCATTATGCAAAAAAGAGTGACATATCCAAATTAAAAGCCACATTGGGATCAAATTTAGAAAAATCACAGTCATATTATAGAATTGCAAAACAAGAGCAAAAGTCAGCTATAGGTATGCCTCACCTCTAGAGCTTCCAGGTCACAACATGGTTTGGGTATCACAATATCCAGATTTACAGTTTAAGAGTAAGAAAATGAAGGGTAGTTTGAACTTTTGAAAGCATATACAATCTCAAAAATAATTCCAGAGAAGTGATCACGAATTTGGACACCTAGTTCGAAGGGCATGTATAGATAGTAATAAATGTATAGAAAGATCAAAAGCTTCAAAGAAAGTAAATGCAATGTCAAAAATTATCATCAATAAATCAAATCAAGGACTATATTATAGACAAGCTCGAAGATCAAATAGATCATTTAAGCTTGAGAGAATGAACTCAAACTCCACTACAATGAAAGAAGCATGCCCAGTTGAAAGAATACAAAATCATAAACAAAGCCTTAGAATAAGTTCAAAGCACAGAGGTTTCAAACTCATGAACTTGAAGTATTTAGATATGTAGTTTCAAGGAAAAATAGTGTTTTCAATGCATACAAATTTTTGGCATCCAAATTGATTCTCCCTTAGAAACTAAGAAGCATCAAAGATTTAGCAAGACACTGAGAGATAGACAGATCTTATTTTGAGTCATTTAGTAGCTGAGGAGAGGATTTTTCTAACTCTTTTTCACTTGAGCATCGGAGAAATGGATAGCACCTTCATTAAGGATTTGATCTATCCTCACTGCTTTAGGCTGTGCCTTTTGACCAGGGTGAGAGGACCCATTTTGTAACCTCTATCGGTGAAGGAGAATGAATATATCCTTTTTGCACAAATCTAAAAGGAGACCCGAGAAGATATGATCAATGCACCATAATTTAACTCTCACGATTTGTCACTACTAAAGAATGGTGATATTTCCTAGATAGGTCTAAGGTTACTAAAGACATTATGGAATCCTTATTGCTTTCCGCATATTTTGGTAGTAGAATTCATACATTTGTGGACACACAAGGGAAAAAAAGGGGTAGTTCAAGATGGATTCATTTTTTTAAAATAATTTTGGTGGGAGATTAAGCAGGATAAAATTGATTATACTAGATCTTTGAGATACTTCACAACAATTAGAAATATAAATGAAAGAAATCTTGAAATAGATAAAATATTCCTTCAACTAGAAGGTGTGTATCAATGGAGGCCCAAATTTACACAATTTCACACAATCTCCAAGAATTTAACATGAAGGCTCGAGCTAAAGACTCAATAAAACATCAAAGACCCCTGGTTCCTCACACCTAAGATACACTCGAAGGCTTACAGAAAATATTTATCAACAAATGACAGTGAAGTGATTTTAAATTGTTTATCTCATCATAGGATGAAGGCTCTTCTTGAAATGAAATTGCAAATGCCACTAAACTGTCACAGGGATGAGATCCTATGTGATTTGGAGGGACTTTAACACAAGAAAGCAATAGGAATAAGAAAAAATTTTGCAGACATTATAAAATAAAGTAGACACAAATTGGTCCAAGATTGACATGATTAATTTGAAATTGATTAGATTCATCAACAAGGGAAATTTTCTTTGAACAGTCTCAGAGCTTGTCAATGGTTGTACACTCACAACCAACTTGACGTGATTGAAATCTAAAACATAGGAAATTAATAGGTTTCTTAGATTGGTCTCTCAGGAAGATGGGATCTCTCAAATTTTCTCTTAAGAATTCAACCCCGACCCTTTGCAAGAGTATTCTCATTGCATTTATACATTTCACTTGCTCACTCATCCCAAATTTTCCCCCCAAAAAGAAGAATATTCAAGGGACCTTTGCTTGTTACCAATTTTCCTCAGAAAGTGACATTTAACAAATTCACATCCGAAAGCTTCCAGTGGACCAATTATGAACTGATCATGTTTCTCAGACCCTCGAATAATGACTAGGATGCCATGCCATAACATTTTGGCATTCCTTCTAATCATTTTGATTTCTGTCATGTGAGAAATCCCCATTTTAATCATTTTCAGAGGCTCTGTATAGTTGGATCTAACAGGTAATCCTTTTTCACCCTCGAGGAAACACCTTTTTCATCTTTTACACCTACAACCTCCATCATTTCATCCTTTTCCCTCTCTTTCCTCTACAACTCTACCCCGCATCCAACTTCTCTGGTAATTCACATTTTTACAAGTGCCCAAGAAATTCCAACTTCAAAATATCAACCTTAACAATCCTTGGACTCTTAAATTAAGTTCTAAATCCATTCAATTGGTACTTTGCAGATAAAAATGATGAAAAATAGTGCATATTCACATCTCTAGGAGTCTTGGAGCAAAAATGGTAGAAAAATAGATGCAATGCACAGCAACCGTTGATTCTTCCCCTTCTCAACTTTAGATTAGAGTTGTCCACATGTTTCCTTAGCATAACCACAAAGGTGAGGTATAGAGGCAAGTTTCCAAACAAGCACGGTCCTTCCACGTGCCCTAGGCCCAAAAAAACATCTTTTGGCCTTTGAAAAGTCTCATTATAAAAGGATCCAGTGGAAGCCTCCACGTGTCTCAATGGTGCACTTTGAGATGGTCCCCAAAAGCAGAGACCCCAAACAAGTGTGGGCTCACCACGTGTTTCAGTCTGGTAGATTTTTCTAATAAAGTTAAAGGACCAATGGAAGGCGCCATGTGTCTAGGGTCCGAGACATTTTTCTTGGCCATTGAAAAGTCCAAGCAAGGGCAGAGTGAGTAGAAGCCTCCAAGTGTCCTCCTGGTGCTTCTTCAAAATAAAAATTTAGGGTCGGTCCCCAAATAGGCGTGGTCCCTCCATGTGTCCCAGGCCTTTAGAAAGTTGCTTGAAAATCTTAAGTATAGAGAGGAGCCGGCAGAAGCCTCCACATGTCTCCCTGGTGTAATTTTGAGATGGTCCCCAAAAGTGGAGACCCCAAACAAGTGTGGGCTCACCACGTGTCCCCTTGGTGCAACTACTAAGGTGGGACCCTGAGGTAGATCCTCAAATGAGTGTTATCCCTCCATGTGTCCATGGTCCACCAAAGCTACACCGGCCACATGAAAAAATGTCTAAGTCTGGGCAAGGCAATGAAACCTCCATATGTCTCCCCGGCACAACTCCAAGGTCAAACCAAAAGGCTAATTTTCAAATGAGCGTCGGCCCTCCATGGTGGACAAGCTTTGAGTTAAATCAGGCCTTAGAGTTTCAAAGTGCCCGCCAAACCGCATCTAACTAGAAAGGGCCATGTTTCCATAGATGCTAAGATGTAAATTTGATGGGGAAAAACACACCCGTCAAACCATAAAATGTAGGAAAATCACCATTTACACTGAAAATGAATCTTTCTTTAAGGATAAAGATTTTGGAAATGATATAAGGCCCAAATGTGATCCACCGAGCTGCATCTAATCAGAGAAGACCATGTTTCCACATATATTTGGGACAAAAATTGACAAGGAAAACAAAACGTGACTGTGGAAAATGGAAGGAAGGGAAAAAACCCGAGTTTTCGCCAAGTTACAAATTCTTTCACATGGACAGAGGAACAGAAAACAAACTCTAGATTTAAAGTGATCCTTGACCAAAGGAAGGGACTAATCATGGCAACCAAATGAAGGACATATATTTCATGCATCAATACGGGGAGATAGAAAACATGACAAAGCCCGCAAACTGAAGAATTTCAAGGAAAAACGGGGCAAGATCAAATTGAGCACCAACATCAGCTCCGAATCGAGATGGGCACTCCCTATGAGTGCCATAAGAACAAATAGTAGACCAAGTGCCAAAAATAAACCATTGGGTGACAGAGTCAAAGAACAAGCTTATAGAGCGAACAATAATAACCAACTCCCCCAAGGATGAACCGAGAAACCAACAAAACGGTCACCAAGGACTAGGACAAACAAAAATAGAAAAACACAAAATTAGAAAGAAACCAAAAGAATATACATTGTACAATGGAGCATACCTTGATTCTGATAAATCAATCAAGGAAATGTTTCAAATGCCTGCGATTAACATGCAATTCAAGTAATTCCCCATCTAAGTCTTTTAAGAAGAAGGTATGTTCACCAATTCGAATGTAAATTAAATAAGGGCCCATCCAAAATGCATCAAACTTTCCATGTTTTCCCTTATCCTCATGCCTGCTATCCCACAATAGCAGAAGATCTCCCACACTAAAATCTCTTAGAGTCACTTTCTTATCAAACAACTTCTTCAATTTTTCTCTAAATTTCACATGCCTCTGATGGGATGCCCTTCTTTCTTCATCTAACTCAACAATCTGATTTATGCAAGCATCATAGGGACTAACCTCTTGATCTTCTAGTTATTGAAGAAATTGAAAAGAAGACAATTGCATATGCAGGGGCAGTAGAGCTTGAGTTCCATATACCAACTCAAATGGGATTTTTCCAGTAGCTCGTTTAATAGTGATTCGATCAGCCCAAACAACAAATTTCAATTGCTCACCCCACTTCCTTTTGTTCAACTCCAAAGTTCTTCTAATTATCTTCAACATATTTTAATTATTGGGCTCTTATTTTTCATTTCCTTGGGTATTATATTTGGAAGCATATGTCAAATTGATCCCATATTCATGGCACATGGCCACCAAAGTTTTAGCTCAAAAGATCATGGCATTATTAGTAACTATTTTGGTAGGTACCCCAAATCTACAAATGATATGATTCAGGACAAAATCCATGACAATTTGGTGAGTTTCCTTCTTGGTGGGGATTGCCTCCACCCACTTGGTGAAGTAATCTATGGCCACTAGTATCCACTTATGGCCTGCACTTGAAGGATCAGAAATTTCCCCAATGAAATCCATTCCCCATTTCCTAAATGGGGCTTCAATTGATACAAGCTGCAAAGGAAGGGAGCTTGAAGCTTTCAGTCTTCCAGAAAAGCGTTGGCAACTTTCACATCTTCTTACCAACAGAGTTGTATCCTTGAAAAGAGTTGGCCACCAATAACCAGCCCTTAAGATTTTATGAGATGTGACTCTTCTACGAAATGTCCCCACAAACTCCTCCATGGAGATCAACAATTATTTTGGGTACTTCATCTTCAGCAATGCATCTTAAGAGAACTCCCTCGGGGTTCTTCCAAACTAACCCAAAATCAGTAATGACATATATTTTGGGAAGCTAACTTAAGTACTCTTTTATGATTCTTGCTAAAATGTTTAGGGCATTATAGATGTTTGAGGTAAAAAATGATGTCCTTGTACCATTTAGAATTTATCATTTTTTCAAGGATATTCATCCTTTCTTCTTCAACTTCATTTACCTCAATTGTGTGCAGATTTCTTTCTACCATAAGTTTTTCCAGACCAAACCTCGACTAATTTTTTTGTTTGGATATCCATATCATACTCTTGCAATTTTTTTACCCATCGGTATCTTTTTCTTGAAACCTCCATTTCTGATAGGATATCTTTCACCATGGTGTGGGGAACATAAGAAATGACCTTAGAACTCAAAATGTATGGCCTGAAGACCTTTGTTGCTTTTATTTAAAGCAAATGCATGTTTCTCCATGATATTATATTTTAGTTCAGCTCCTGTAATGCCCTTCTTGAAAAAGGCAATTGGTCTTTCAGCTCCCTCATCATCCTTTTGTAACAATACAGATGCAATAGTACTTTCTGAAGCAAAAGAAAAATTTGGAAAGCCTTCTTATAATTTGTAGCTGCTAAAATAGGGGCATTCTTTAATGCTTCTTTAATCTCTAGTAAAATCTTGAATAACTTCCTCTTCCCATTTGATACTTTGGTCTTTCTTCAGCATGCTAGTGATTGGGATAGTTAGTTCAGCAAATTTTGAGATAAATCTCATAATAAAATTAATCTTCCCAAAAAGGATTGAATTCTCTTCTTGGTTCTTGGAATAGGGACATTGTTGATGGCCTTTACCCTTTTAGGATCAATCAAGACCCCTTCCTTTGACACAATGTGTCCAAGTAGCTTTGCTTTCTGAACTCCAAAATGGAACTTCTTGGGATTAAGTGAAATACCATACTCTCTGCATCTTAACAACATTTTTTCTAAGTGTTGCAGGTGGTCACTCCTTTTCTAGAGAAAACATTCACATCATCTTGATATACAGCAATTAAATCATTAATATAACCATAGAAAGCTACATCCATTGCTCTTTGGAAAGTGGCTCCAGCATTCATTAGACCAAAAGTCATTCTGACATATACATATGTTCCCTAAGGAGTGGTAAAGGTAGTCTTGGTTCACTCTAATTCCTTCACAACTACCTGGTTATATCCAGAAAAACATCCCAGGTGGATAATAGCTCCAAACCAAGAACCAATTGTAACATATTGTCCATATTTGGTAGAGGGTAGTTATCCTTCATTGATGCTCTATTTAGGTTTATAAATTCCACACACAACCTTATATCTTTATTCTTCTTTCTGACAGGTACTAAGTTTGCAACCCATGATGAGTACCTTGTGGGTTGTATGATTCCTCCATCCCTCAAATTTTTCAATTCTTCTTACATCTTCAGGGAAAGGAGTGGATTGATTGGCCTCTGTTTCTGCCTAAACGACTTGGCAAAAGCTTCTAAGGGAATTTTGTGTTGGAAAATATCCTCTCTGTATGCTTTCAATTCATAATAAGACCATGCTAAGAAGTCCTGGTATTTCTTCAATAATTGGACATACAACTACTTTTCTTCCTTGCTCAGATTGCTACCTAACCAGATCTTACATGGTTTATCCTTCGTGCCCAAGTCGTGCTCTTCAACATCCCTTGAGGATGACATGTGTCTGTTGACAATGCAATCAGCATTATCAAATTTTTATTCAAGTGCTACTAAACCTTTGAGAATAATATTAGTCTTCAACTGAATGATTTCTTTTCCAAATAGAGTCTCCTTCCCATTAGCCGCACAAACCATTGGCTCCCAATCTATACGGTGATCAATAAATTCTCCTTGGTTCTGCAAAAACCTTTACACCTGGGTGTCATATTTGAACACTTGTCAATGTTTAACATTGTCAGGAATAGATGGCCTAGTCAATACCTCAACATTATACTCACAATAGGGGGATATAGTATAATTTTCAAATCTGGACCCTAATATGGCCAATTTTTCTGCTAGAGTATTGTTCTTCCTATCGTGATGTATTATGTTGAAGGATTCAAACATCTCAATGAAATCCTAGACTGCATGCTTATACTGCTTCATTCTCTGATTTTTTGTTGCATACATTTTCTAACATGTTTGACAATTAGCTTTAAATATCCTTTAACAATGATGTCTCTAATACCATATTTCCAATCAATTCTCAGACCTAATAATAGTGATTCATATTCAAAAATATTGTTAGTGCACTCAAAGTTGAGTTTAAAAGAGAAAAAAACTCTTCTTGGCCTGAAGATATGAAAACAATACTAGCACTATTTCCAAATTTAGAGCAAGCCCCATCAAAAAACAAATTCCAAGGAGAACCTACTTGATTAAGATACTTGCATTGATCAATTTTGTTCTCTTTACCATTATCAAATCCAACAAAGTTATTTTATTTGTATAACACTTCATAGGAAGAATTATTGGGATCCTCAATGAGATGTAGCATCTTCTTTTCACCATACAACTTTACAAGGCTGTCCTCAATAGGTATAGTGGAAAAAGACATATCCATTTCGCACACTACCGCCCACACCAAAGAACCCACTTTCTTGATAACAACATTCCCCATTTGGCAGGGCAATCAACAATAACAACATATAATTTTAAGTTCTTGCCTGGGTAAGCTACAAGTTATACTATCAGACCCTTGACACATCTAACCACTAACACCTCTCTAGAATCCATGGCAATGCACTTCCCATAAGCGGTTGTCACTTTGATATCTAATTCATTCATGACCTCAAGAGGCATAACATTGCATGATGCTCCAGAATCAAACATACAATTGTGTAACAGCATGTCCTTAATAATCAGAGTGGTGAAAAATGGATCTACATTCAGCTGGGACTCAACTAAGGATGTTCCCAAATATACTTCAGGTGGCTCATCTAGTTCTTCCAGCACTCGGGGTTTTTTCAACTTTGAAATGGTAAGAGGAGTCTCAACACTATTTACATTTCTACCTTGGGTATTTTTTCTTCTTTCAATCCCAAATAGTCAAAGGCCCTTTTCTTGTGCTCAGGAATCCTAAGCAGCTCAACAATTGGAACAAAAATCTTGATCAGACTCAATACTTGGGCAATTTCATAAGGAATTTATTTGGGCAAGGAAAAATTTGGATGAAGACTGAGAAACTCATTTGACAACAAAGGATTTTTCATGGTCTAAGCATGGGCGGGGATACCAATTCTGTTTGGGGAAACAAGGCCTTTCATGATGTATTTTTCTTAGGATTTTTTTTTTTTTTGAGATATTGGTGAGAACTAGAGTTTTTGTTTTGTTTCGAGCCCCTACCCCTTTGACAACTTTACTCCTATTGTTATACTCTTTTTCATGGACAAGTACAACATTCATTAACAACTACCTATCCTCCTCGTAAGGGATTCCTCCATCATACTTTTTAATCATTAGTGCCCTTAAGTATTCAAAATCATTACTAGGCAATTCAAAAGCTTGTACCATATATATTTCAAAAGTATGAGAGGGAGGAAGGGGTAATACCAGTGGATACAATCCTAGAAATTTGTAGCAATTATGGCACTAATTAATTCAATCAAATTTACTCCTGTGTGAGCTTATAGAACACCCCACTATGCACACATCATCATCATCACCACCTCAACTTCTTTGTCTTCATCACATGGGGCATGTGGCAAGAAACATCTATCACACCACTCAATTTCATTAGCTTATTCCATAATAGCAACTCTGGTAGTCAAAGGATCATGCACAATTCTATTCTCATGGGCTTAGTGTTGTCTATTTCCAAAACCTATGGGTACTTTACCTCTGTCATCAGATCTTTGATCACCCCGGGATGATTGGAAAATATTTCTTGACCTTGTGGCCTGTGCTGACCCTGGGAACCTTGTCTAATCCCCTTCTCTTCCCTAGCCAGTTTGTAGGATATTTCCATACTCCGGCCAGAGTTTTTACAACCTCCTCTAGATCCATAGCTTTACTTGACTAAGGATTCTCTTGATTGATCAGCTTGATGCCCTCTCTCTTATAAGGTTTTCCAATTTCCTTGATGTTATTCTCAATCTGCAAAGCCATGGTGAAGGCTTTCCTCAATGTTGTTGGGTTATTGTCTCTTAAATAATAGGAAACTTTCTTATCAAAAGCATCAGAGTATTTTATTAAAAAGAAACATCACTTGGCCTTCGGATCATATGAAGCCTATTTAGGGTCTTATTGAACCTTGTATTGAATTCATGAATAGACACATTAGGATTATTTTTTATATTTTCAAATTCTGATAAAAGAAACCTAGGGTTTGTTTTATCTCCATACTGCGATCTAAAATAATTCTTCATCTTTGTCCATGAATCAATGGAATTTCTGGCAAAGATTTATACTATTCTTGTGCATCCTCCTCTAGAGTATGAATAAACAAATTTATGTACACATCTTCAAATTCAATCTCAAAGTCTTCCATCATATTGACAAAAATCTTTAAGTGTTGATCCCTAGTAATGGCATTATTTCCTTGAAATTTAGGCAATCTATTTCTAACATCTTGGGGCACAGCATTTGGATATCCAACCATACCTCTAAAATATATAGGACCAAAAGTGTTCACAACAAATGGAGGTCTAGGTGAGGGTGGGCCATATTTTTTGGGGAGGTGATCTTAGGAGAAATAGAATGATGAGGAGCGAGGGGTCCGTAGGGCACATGAATACAATTCTCAGAATGGATTTTCTCTAAAACTTTGTTTCTTGGAAGATCCTGTCAGCTTTAGAGAATACATGGATAGAATGAGATGTAAATCTTTCAAATACAAAAGAAGGACCCTCTCCAGTTGGAGAATTCGGATTTACAAAGAAACCACCTAATTTAGAAGCACTTGAGGAAGTATGGCAATCTTTAATGACAGGCTGATCAGTTTCCATAATTGATAACTCCTTCTTTGAGTTTTGATCACCAACAACTTTCTAAATTCTTCATCCTTCTGAATTCCTCTTTCCTAGCTCTGGAAACAACTTTCTGGTAGGGTCTCTAGCAAAGAAAGATCTTCTTCCTTTCAACTTTTCAAAGATTAGTGATAAATTGCAATTGATAGAGGTTAGGACACTGGTATTTATCAAAAATTCATTCAATATGGAGTCACCACTAAGGATTTTCACCTTAGTTGTGAAAATGCACTAAAATTGATCTGTCAAATGTTTGTCAACATTGAATTCATGTAAAGCTTCATGATTTGACCTTCCTTTACCCATATTTAACATTGATGATGTAAACTTAGTGCAAAAACTAACAGAAACTGAAAATATTACACGCAGAACTTGTAACTTTTCTCAATTCTTACAAATCTGGACACAGGATGATGTTTCAACAATGTATTTGCACTTAGATCATGTAAGAAACATTACCAAGGTCAGTATGTGTACACATTTGTTCAAATAGTCCCCTGTGAAATGGTGTCATTCTGGTGTTGGTATCCAAATTGATTATCCCTTGAAAATCAAACAAAGATCATAGATTTAGCAAGACACTGAGATATAGACAAATCTTATTTTGAGTCATTTTGTAGCCGAGGAGAGGATTTTTCTGACTCTTTGTCACTCGGGCATCAGAGAAATGGATAGCACCTTCATTAAGGATTTGATCTATCGTCACTGCTTTAGGCCGTTCCTTTCGACCAGGTGAGAGGACCTATTTTGTAACCTCTATTGGTGAAGGAGAATGAAGATATCCTTCTTTGCACAAATTTGAAAGGATACCCTAAGAAAATATGATCAATGCACCACAATTTAACTCTCATGATTTGTCACTACTAAAGAATGGTGATATTTCCTAGATAGGTCTAAGGTTACTAAAGACATTATGGAATCCTAATTTCTTCTGCATATTTTGGCAGTAGAATTTATACATTTGTGGACACACAGGGAAAAAATGGGTATTTCAAGATGGATTCATTGTTTTTGAATAATTTTGGTGGGAGATTAAGCAAGATAAAATTGATTATACTAGATCTTTGAGAGACTTCACAACAATTAGAAATATAAATGACAGAAAGCTTGAAATAGCTAAAATATTCCTTCAACTAGAAGGTGTGCATCAATGGAGGCCCAAATTTGCACGAGTTTCACACAATCTCCAAGAATTTAACATGAAGGCTCAAGCTAAAGACTCAATAAAACATCAAAGACCCCTGGTTCCTCACACCTAAGATACACTCAAAGGCTTACAGAAAATCTTTATCAACAAATGACAGTGAAGTGATTTTAAATTGTTTATCTCATCACAAGATGAAGGCTCTTCTTGAAATGAAATTGCAAATGCCACTAAATTGTCACAGGGATGAGATCTTATGTGATTCGGAGGGACTTTAACACAAGATTGCAATAGGAATAAGAAAAACTACTTGCAAACATTCTGAAATAAAGCAAACACAAATTGGTCCAAGATTGACACAGATTAATTCAAAATTGATTAGATTCATCAATAGGGGAAAGTTTATTTGAACAGTCTCAAAGCTTGTCAATGGTTGTACACTCGCAACCAACTTGATGTGATTGAAATCTAAAACATAGGAAATTAACATGTTTCTTAGATTGGTCTCAGGAAGATGGGCTCTCTCAAATTTTCTCTTAAGAATTCAACCCCGACCCTTTGCAAGAGTATTCTCATTGCATTTATACATTTCACTTGCTCACTCATCCCAAATTTCCCCCAAAAGAGGAATATTCAAGGGACCTTTTCTTGTTACCAATTTTCCTCAGAAAGTGACATTTAAAAATTCACATCCGAAAGCTACCAGTGGACCAATTATGAACTGATCACATTTCTTAGACCCTTGAATAATGACTAGGATGTCATGCCACAACTTTTTGGTAGTCCTTCTAATCATTCTAATTTTATCATGCGAGAAATCCCCATTTTAATCATTTTCCGAGGCTTTGTACAACTGGATCTGATAGGTAATCTTTTTTGCCCTCGAGGAAACACCTTTTTCATCCTTTACACCTGCAACCTCCATCATTTCATCCATTTCCTTCACTTTCCTCTCCAACTCTGTCCCACATTCAGCTTCTCGGGTAATTCACATTTTTACAAGTTCCTGAGAAATTCCAAATTCAAAATATCGACCTTAACAATCCTTGAACTCACAACTTAAGTTCTAAATCCATTCAATTGGTACTTTACAGATAAAAATGACAAGGAATTTTATCAAAAAATGATGAAAAATAGTGTGTATTCACATCTCTAGGAGTCTTGGAGCAAAAATGGAAGAAAAACAGATGCAATGCATAGCAACCATTGATTCTTCCCATTCTCAACTTTATATTAGAGTCATCCATGTGTTTCCTTAGTGTAACCACAAAGGTGAGGTTAAGAGGCAAGTTTCTAAACAAGCATCGGCCTTCCACGTGCCCTAGGCCCAAGAAAATCATCTTTTGGCCTTTGAAAAGTCTCAATAGAAAAAGGAGTTGGCGGAAGCCTCCATGTGTCTCAATGGCATACTTCTAGATGGTCCCCAAAAGTGGAGACGCCAAACAAATGCAGGCTCACCACGTGTTTCAGTCCGGTAGAGTTTGCTAAAAATTTTGAAGGACCAGTGGAAGGCACCATGTGTCTAGGGTCCGAGACATTTTTCCTTGGTTGTTGAAAATTCCAAGCAAGGGCGAGTGAGCGGAAGCCTCCAAGTGTCCTCCTAGTGCTTCTTCAAAATAAAATTTAGGGGTCGGTCCCCAAACATGCGTGGTCCCTCCACGTGTCCCAGGCCTTTAGAAATTTTCTTGAAAAGCTTAAGTATAGAGAGGAGCCAGCGTAAGCCTTGACATGTCTCCCTGGTACAATTTTGAGATGGTTAGTGCAAAATCACAGCACCCCTGGACGCACATCAGGCTTCTAGGTTGATGTTTAGGCATCCAGTGTGATTGCACAACATGGAAACCTCTCTCCAAGCGTGGGACTTGTGAAACCGAGAGAGGAATCTCCAGAGAAGGCTGGTTCCTGCTCCTAAACTACCTGCCACAAGCTATTCCAGTGCAGGCAAGCTAATCTAATCCTAATCTAACCATGCCAAGGAGACAGAGAGAGAGAGAGAAGGGAAAAATAGCAAAATCCTACACTAAAACGGTGATACACCAGAGAAGGAGGATGTTGAACATCTATCAAAACTGCCATGGGACAAAGAGAGGTGAGCAATGGGAAGGATGGACAGATGCATCACAGGCCCAAGGATAGATTTCACACAAAAATGTCCCAAAACTCCATGAACACAGCTCCAAACCTGCAATGAACATTTAGACATGCACAGATACCTGCAAATGAAGAGAGGCAAGGAGAGAACAAGCAAAAATGAGAGAGGATGGACAGATGCATCACAGAACACGTTTTGTTGCTCCAGAAGTTTGCACAGAACATCATTCCATTAGTAAAAGGCAAAAAACGCCATTACAGAGCAGGGAGGAGGCTCGAACTCCATTTTCAACCCTAGAGAAGAAAAGAAGGGAGGGCCGAGCGAAAGAATGAACAACCTCTTTTTTTTTTTTTAAAATGAGCCAAATCTGGCTTTTACATTGCATGGGTCGAGCCCAGGGGACAGAAAACATGGGAAAACGTGCAAGCCCATTCCTCATTGACTGCAGATGCATTAAATCAGCATGGAGGATCTTACCAACCCATACCCTGTCACTTTGAGTGATTTTGGAGGAGAATGCGACCCATTTGTATTAATTTGGCCGCTAAAATGTCACTTCTGGCCGTGCAGAAGAAGAATGCGACCCATTAGCATTAAAACAGGCTGTTGAAAGGTCGCCTCGCCATTACCACACGTCAGAGCCGTTTCTCAATTTTTCTCTTCAGACTACATCAAAACTCGAGATTGATCCAGAATCATGTAGAGAATCTCATAATATTTCCGTTGATATAAACGTGCAAATCCGAGCTCCGATCAAAAGTTATGGCGATCTGAAGAATTAGGGCACGTAACAAACCAAAACGGATTTTGAAATATTTCCCGCGCTTCGCCACCTGGATGACACGTGGCACGCTCTGATTGGACGAGCAATTCTCTCTCCTCTACCTTTCGGTGGGCTGTCTTTTGAAATTTCCTTGTGGGCCCCTTAAACTTGGACACGTGGCGCCATTTCATTGGTTCGATTTCAGCGCTTCAAACCTTCCACTTTGACCTTTTGACTTTTCTCCTCGTGGACACGTGGCATGATTTCATTGGTTCTCGGCCCCCGCGCGTCTTCTTCGCGCCCTTCGCATCTTTTTGTCCCGGATGGCACAAAGGTTGCCCCTCAGGCCGATTTTGGGCGAACTCGGCCGGTTCGCCCATTTATCCCAAATGTCCGCTTTGTTTTGATCGTTTATTCCCATTTCACCAGTCCGCCGATTCGCGTCTTTTTGGCCCGCTTGTCCCACTTTGTTTGAATGCTTATGCTCATTTCGCCGGTTCGGCCGGTTCGCCCCTTTTTGGCCCGCTTGTCCCACTTTGTTTTGGATTGTTTGTGCTGATTTCACCGGTTCGGCCGGTTCGCCTTTTTTGGCCCCGCTTGTCCCACTTTGTTTGGATCGCTTGTGCTGATTTCACCTGCTTCGGGCTGGTTCGCGCCTTTTGTCCCAGATGTCCCAAAGGCGACCCTCTCAGCAGTTGGCCAATTTTTCCTCTCGGTCGAACCGGCATTTCGCGCCCGCCGCGTACTTCTGTCCCACTTGTCCCAAATGCTATTTGGGCCGCTTGGAGGCTTTTCGGCCGATCCGCACCTTTTTGTCCCAGATGTCCCAATTGCTCCTAGGACTAGGACTTAGCCGATTTTCACCATTTTTCCGGATCAACCTTCTTCCTTCTCGCAACCTTTTTTTTTTTTTTGCATTTTCTCGAGCTTGCTCTTTTTAGCTCGGACAGAGAGTTAGAAAATATCCGAGAGAACCGTAAACATGATGTTTGCTCAATCAATCAATGTGCCTCGGGACTTGAATATTCTGATGCATGTTATCAAAATTACCCGGGGGGTGAATTTTGGATAACAAATTTGGCGACTCAGATGGGTCATCTCCGCTCGCTAGATGAATGATCAGAGCTCAAGCATCCATTGGGCATGGAGTCATGAGTCAGAACCTCGCAACTGATCTGAACTTTGAAAACCTCCCTCTGAGCCACTTGAAACCCACCGGACATGGAGTTGTTCTCACCAAAACCACTGAAAAGAACTGTGCAAGAGCAAAACCAGCAACACCAAAACTATGTACAAAACTGAAAATCATACATGCCCCAAATGGAACATGCAGAGTGTGCACAAGCACTTCTTCTACTGAAAGCAAACCTACCTACTCTACTCTAACTCGAAGCAAAGGCAAGCTAAACAAACCCTGCAATTGGTTGTGAGAAATAGCTTCCTTTCTTCAAAATTGGCAGCCATGCAATTGATTCGCACGATCATGGCTGTTTGGATGGATGGAAAATCAACAAGAAGTCGGGTCTTCTATCCAAATCATCAAGGTATCAATCGAAAAATCCAATACCTCTTTTAGTTTCTCTCGCATTTGGATTGGGGAGGTATGGCAGCTGATCCTTGGTTCTTCAGTAGCTCATCCTCATGCTCAAGCAAGCATGACTGGTCAGGCTTCTCCTTTGGCTCCAATGAAGCCAAATACCTGATTGGGCAAGGTCTGATCCGTTTGATATGCCCATTGCTGTGATTTTCAACTCCAAGAATGGAGTCTTCTTGTAGACCCTCTTGAATGGATGATGTGGAAGAAATGGTGAAATTCTTCTGTCCTTTCTCTTCCTCCAATGAAGAACATGGAAGATTTAAATCTTCCAATTTTGGTTCCAAAGGGCTGCTATAAGATGCAAGGCTGTCTGCAAATGAATGCTCTCCTTCATGACAGCAGACTCTTGTGTTTGGAATGTGGATGATGAAAGAGAGAATGGTGAAAACTCAACCGGCTCTTCTTCATCAAAACAGTCCTCCAAAACTGACAGGTAAACTGCCTCATTGTTGTCCCGCTGTTCTTTTTCAACTTCCTCCATGGTGTCCTCTTGATCTGCCAACTTGACCACCATGGTTCCTTCACTCTCCAATATTGAGTTTGAGAGATCAAACTCCTTTTCAGTATTAGAACTTGAGAGAGGTGAAGTAGAAAGAAGAACTTGAAGGTTCTCCTGTAGCCTCGCTTTGTGCTCAAAGCCCTTGGATCTCGCACTTTTCTCCTCCACAGCCTAGATTGTGCTCCTCTTCTTTGGATTTGGAGCATCTTCTCCTTCCTCCAATGTTTGAAGAGAATCTTGCTCTTGATTGAACTCCTCCTCCAGCATGAAGTTTGTCAAGTCAAACTCTTCAATTTGTTGCTCTAGAGGACAAGTTGGGACTGCAAGATCTTCTTCTCCAACAAAATCAGTCCTCACCACCATTTGTTCAACCTCAGCCTCTTCTGTAGGCTTAACCATCAAGGGGATCTTTGTCATCCCAAATCTAAGAGCCCAACTCTTCAAACTGTCTGTCACTTCTTTTCTTTTTGGCTCTTCCTCTTGTTGTCCTTGATGACTGATTTTTTCAATTTCTTCTTTCCCACATGGAATTGGGAATGCAAGAGGAGGGATAGGTTGAAACTCAACTGATTTGACAATTTTGTGTGGTGGTGGAGGCGGTGAAACCTCTTGTTTCTTTGGAGGAGGGGGTATTTCGTTAGCTCTGTGGAGGGGATGACTCTTTGGAAGGGAAAAGAAAAGAAGAATCGAGATGGGGTGGAAGACTAGGGATGGAGGGATGGATTCAACACATGGGACAGCAGATGAGGAGTTTAAATGAGATGATGCTGCTTGAGTAATGGAAAGAGAAAAACCAGATGATGGTGTAGAACTTACCCATTGACAAGGTTGTTCAACAACAAGTCTGTAGGCCTCTATTTCTGTTGTCCATTGTGCAAGCAAAGGCAGCATTGCAATCATGAAGTCAAGCTTCTCCTGAGGGCTGTAATGCCTTGGAAAAGGTCCCACCCATGGACAGGGTGCTCCATAACCGATTCCAAAAGCTTTCATTTGTGCTTGAGCCCTGGACTGCACCATCCCCACCTCCATCTTTTGGATTTTCTCCAACAGACCAGCATCTTGGATCTGATGGTCTTCATTGTATGCACACTCTTGCTCTTGGAAAGCTCCATTGCCAAACTGACTTTGGCACTGCTGTTCATATGAGTATGCATGCTGATCTGGAGGATTTGTAAAACGTGTTGGAGGTGGAATATACTGCTGTTGTTGATATGAAATCCATGATGGAAATGAAGTCATGATTGCACAACTTCATGGAATGGAAAAGAATGAAAGGGATGGAAAGAAAGATGGATGAAAATGTATGGAAACGGGTCTGCAAGCTCAGAGAAATGGGTTGCTGATCAGATGGAGTCGCCAGATGTGTTTGCAAGTGCCTCCAAAGGCTGAAATCTTCACAGGAACACACCAACCTGCAAAAGATGAAGTGAAAGACCTCTAAGGTCCCACCGGGCATGCCAAAACTGTTAGTGCAAAATCACAAAGCACCCCTAGACGCACATCAAGCTTCTAGGTTGATGTTCAGGCATCCAGTGTGATTGCACAACATGGAAACCTCTCTCCAAGCATGGGACTTGTGAAACCAAGAGAGGAATCTCCAGAGAAGGCTGGTTCCTGCTCCTAAACTACCTGCCACAAGCTATTCCAGTGCAGGCAAGCTAATCTAATCCTAATCTAACCATGCCAAGGAGACAGAGAGAGAGAGAGAGAAGGGAAAAACAGCAAAAGCCTACACTAAAACGGTGATACACCAGAGAAGGAGGATGTTGAACATCTATCAAAACTACCATGGGACAAAGAGAGGTGAGCAATGGGAAGGATGGACAGATGCATCACAGGCCCAAGGATAGATTTCACACAGAAAATGTCCCAAAACTCCATGAACATAGCTCCAAACCTGCAATGAACATTTAGACATGCACAGATACCTGCAAATGAAGAGAGGCAAGGAGAGAACAAGCAAAAATGAGAGAGGATGGACAGATGCATCACAGAACACGTTTTGTTGCTCCAGAAGTTTGCACAGAACATCATTCCATTAGTAAAAGGCAAAAATGCCATTACAGAGCAAGGGAGGAGGCTCGAACTCCATTTTCAACCCTAGAGAAGAAAAGAAGGGAGGGCCGAGCCGAAAGAATGAACAACCTCTTTTTTTTAAAATGAGCCAAATCTGGCTTTTACATTGCATGGGTCGAGCCCAGGGGACAGAAAACGTGGGAAAACATGCAAGCCCATTCCTCATTGACTGCAGATGCATTAAATCAGCATGGAGGATCTTACCAACCCATACCCTGTCACTTTGAGTGATTTTGGAGGAGAATGCGACCCATTTGTATTAATTTGGCTGCTAAAATGTCACTTCTGGCCGTGCAGAAGAAGAATGCGACCCATTAGCATTAAAACGGGTTGTTGAAAGGTCGCTTCTGGCCATTACCACACGTCAGAGCTGTTTCTCAATTTTCTCTCTTTAGACTGCATCAAAACTCGAGATTGATCCTAGAATCATGTAGAGAATCTCATAAGCTTTCCGTTGATATAAAGAACGTGCAAATCCGAGCTCTGGATCAAAAGTTATGGCGATCTGAAGAATTAGGGCACGGAACAAACCAAAACGGATTTTGAAATATTTCCCGCGCTTCGCCACCTGGATGACACGTGGCACGCTCTGATTGGATGAGCAATTCTCTCTCCTCTACCTTTCGGCGGGCTGTCTTGTGAAATTTCCTTGTGGGCCCCTTAAACTTGGACACGTGGCGCCATTTCATTGGTTCGGTTCAGCGCTTCAAACCTTCCACTTTGACCTTTTGACTTTTCTCCTTGTGACACGTGGCGTGATTTCATTGGTTCTCGGCCCTGCCGGCTTCTTCGCGCCCTTCGCGTCTTTTTGTCCCAGATGGCACAGTGCTCCTTGTGCTGATTTCGGGTGAACCGGCCGGTTCGCGTCCATTTATCCCAAATGTCCCAGTTTGTTTCGGACTGCTTATTCCCATTTCACCGGTTCGGCCGGTTCGCGTCTTTTTGGCCCGCTTGTCCCACTTTGTTTCGGACTGCTTGTGCTCATTTCACCTTTCGGCCGGTTCGCCCCTTTCTAGCCCGCTTGTCCCACTTTGTTTCGGACTGTTTGTGCTGATTTCGCCCGGTTCGGCCGATTCGCGCCTTTTTGGCCCGCTTGTCCCACTTTGTTTCGAGACTGTTTGTGCTGATTTCGCCCGGTTCGGCCGGTTCGTGCCTTTTGTCCTAGATGTCCCTGAGGTGACCCTCTCAAATAGCTTGGCCAATTTTTCCTCTCTGGCCGAACCGGCATTTCGCGCCCGCCGCGCATTTGTCCCACTTGTCCCAAATGCTCTTTGGGCCGCTTGAGGCTTTTCGGCCGATCCGCGCCTTTTGTCCCGTATGTCCCAATTGCTCCTAGGACTAGGACTTAGCCGATTTTCACCATTTTTTCTGGATCAACCTTCTTGCCTTCTGCAACCTTTTTTTTTTGCATTTTCTCAGAGCTTGCTCTTTTCAGCCTGGACAGGAGAGTTAGAAAAATATCTGAGAGAACCTTAGAAACATGATGTTTGCTCTGAATCAATCAATGTGCCTAGGACTTGAATATTCTGATGCATGTTATCAAAATTACCCTGGGGGGGTGAATTTTGGATAACAGTCCCCAAAAGCAGAGACCCCAAACAAGTGCGGGATCACCACGTGTCCCATTGGTAAAACTGCTAAGGTGGGACCCTAAGGTGGATCCTCAAATGAGTGTTGGCCCTCCATGTGTCCATGGTCAACCAAATCTACACTGGTCATATGAAAAATATGTCTAAGTTTGGGCAAGGCAGAGGAAACCTCCATGTGTCTCCCCGCAACTACAAGGTCAAACCAAAAGGCTAATTTTTAGATGAGCGCCAACCCTCCACGTGGACAAGCTTTGAGTTAAATTAGGCCTTAGAGTTTCAAAGTGCCCCTTGAGCCACATCCAACTAGAAAGGGCCATGTTTCCATAGATGCTAAGATGTAAATTTGATGGGGAAAACACACCCGTCAAACCGTAAAATGCGGAAAATCACCATTTGCACCCGGAAATGAATCTTTCTTTAAGGACAAAGATTTTGGAAATGATATAAGGCCCAAATGTGATCCAACGAGCCACATCCAATCAGAGAAGACCACGTTTCCACATATATTTGGGACAAAAATTGATAGGGAAAACAAAACATGACTATGGAAAATGGAAGGAAGGGAAAAAGTTGATTTTTTGCCCAAGCTACAAATTCTTTCACATGGACAGAGGAAGAGAAAAAAACTTTGGATTTAAAGTGATCCTTGACCAAAGGAAGGGACTAATCATGGCAATCAAATGAAGGACAGATATTTCATGCATCAATATGGGGAGATAGAAAACACGATAGATCCCGCAAACTAAAGAATTTTAAGGAAAAATGGGGTGAGATCAAATTGAGCACCAACACAAATGAATTTGACCAAGATTTCCATAAACTCAAAAATGAAGAATAGATAAAATAAATGGCCGAGATTTTCAAGGATGTTATAGATTTATCAGTTAAATTTTAATATGGATTAAGAATTTTACCGTTTTGTTCAAAGGGTGAAACCCTTGAAGGGTTGAAGCACATAATCAAAATGTGAAGTGCCCAGAAGATTTTGGAGCTCATTATAGTGTCACAAGTGCCAAAGCAAACAAAAATAGAAAGGTTTTAGGTTTCAAGCAATATACAATAGCAAACTTGATAAACAAAAGAATGAAGGCATCACAGTCAAAGGAAACGATGGACTTACCTTGCTTTTATCACAACTGTCATCATTAAATCAAAATGATAGAGGCATTCGAATAGAAAAATATCTCAAAGCTCTTAAAACCTTTCATGGCGGCCAAGACAACAAATATTACCAACTAGAATGAAGAAATGGCTACAAATCACCTTCAAGAGAGGTTACAAAAGCACTGAAAATGTAGATAAACAAGCTTGAGATCATCATCAATGGTGGTCACTATCTCACAAAGTACTTGAACTAGAGAAAAATGACAAAGAAGTGGAGTTCCAACCCTCACAGAATAGTAGAGCATATAAATGCAAAGAACTAAGCTTGAAAAAAAAATCAAATTCATGACAGTCAAGTGAAAAATTTGACTAGGCTTTGCCACTCCAAGGAGCAATGAGAATGAAAATAAGTTTAGGTTTTGAGGGTTTTTAGACCAACTCAACCAAACCATCAAACAACCTAACTCACCAGAGTTAGTTTCAACAGCCAAGATCAAATCGTATAAGATCGAACGGTCCATATTAAAATGGAACCCAACTCATCAAATTCTAGATCAGACGGTGGAGATGCAAAAGTACACGGATCAATGGCCACAATCCAATCACCAAGTTCAATAAAAAAATCAAGCCCTAACCATAGCCAACTTGAGTTTATTTTAACCATGGTTCGAGTATCAACAGTCAAGATTAAAAGGTATAGAAATCAATGGTAGAGATTAGATTGGAAATCAATGTAAAGTTCTTTACTTACCATGGTTAGAGAATTAATGATTGATTGAATAATACCAAAACCGATGGCAAAGATCAACCGCTAACTCCCAATGAATACCTTAGGGGTGGCTAACCATAGTTAAATAAAATATTTACCACCGAAAATCAATCGATGGGTTAAGTCATCATGGAGAGGGGGTCAACCTAATTATAAAAATATCATTTGCATTGACATGGTTAAAGTCCAAAACCTTAATACCATGAAAACCAAATACCGACAAAACATTGTTATGATTAATCAAAAAGTGATCCCTAAAAGGTATATACATGTTATAATTATTTAGAAAGGGGGCCAACCACATAGAGGGAAACATAATTTCTTTATATAATAATGATACATTCCAAGATAGAATATCCCATGATTATATATGGTCGAGGTTAAGGGGCTAATGATGCCAAATCATATACCTTGAACTTTTAAAAGAAATACCTTAATCTTGGCAAAAAGGACCTCGTACTCTCCAAGTAGAATTAAGGTGAGGGACCATATTTAAGCATGTGGACAACAAAGCCAAGCCAAAGTGTATAACAGTGAGGTGTCACATCAAAAGTAGTATTATTTTTGCATGGACACAGGTGGCCCCACAAATTACAAGAAGACAAAGATTGCATGCACATTGGAGGAGGCTTGTTCAGCAAGTAAGAGCTATTATTAGCTAAATTATTCATCCAAGTTTATTAAAAATAGATCAGTCAACTGCACTTTTATTGGAATTTATTTTTGTAACTAAGGCTATTGATGCCTCATTATAATCAGCATGTCTATTTTTATTCCTTTATTTATTAATGATAAAGGGGTAAAATTAACATGCATGGGAGAGTACAAATTTTAGCCTATTTTAAAGATGGGTTGGGTGAATAATGTTGTTATATATTGTGTGCATTGAAAAAGCATAGAAGAGGAATTTTTTGGACACACGAGTGCTACAACAATTTTCTACCGATTTTGCCTTGAATGAGAAGATATTTTTTCCTTTTCAATTATTTACGAGTGGCGTGTATCTCTTTATTGATTCTTGTGAATGTCAATTCCCTAATTAATCATCTTACCTTGTTGCAAATTTGGTATTTTCTACATAATCTTAGTGTGCATGTTTATCTTGTTGTGTTTTTGTGATTTATCCCTCAATACATAAGTGTTTTTTCCTTAATATTCTATTGAAAACCATTGATTCGTGCATCTAAAATTCATTCTCAATTTTATTGTGCATATACTCAGTCAAATCCCTCAAAAAAATTGTGATCACCTGTTTCAATTTTAGTTATAGTCATCTTTTTACCCTCAAAACCCCAAAAAATTAGTTTAGGATACACCAATAAGGAATCGGACTTGATACAGGAGACTCACCTCAAAAATAGGTATACCCATAGAACTGAGTTGTTTCCATTGTATTTATGAAAGTGAGAGATAAAAGAAAGCTTATAACCCTTGTTTTCATCTCTCAACTAGGGTGCACTTTTGAGAGATAATAGTTTTGTGGGAGATGAAGAGTTTAGTTACTCATGTAAGCAGTTTGTGCTATGTTAGGCACTTAGGTAGTAATTAGGTACAAACGTACACCAAAGAAGGGAAATCGAGGTATTTCTACATTATATTGAATCCTAATGGACAGTTCAAGTGGAAAGTAGGAATATGCTTGTATATACCTTACGTAGGATAGTATCGCGTTGGTGGATGGTACACAGAGATGGTCTTTTAGAGTGGCGAGAAGTGAGAATCACCTTCTCTACTAGATTTCTTAAGATAAATGCACCTACCAAGACATGTGAATTCCATGGGAAGGATTATGCTTCACACCATGTTTAGAAGTGTGAGAGACTCTAGATAGAGGGGCAGGAGGCCTTACCACCTTCACTGTGGGTGCACAAGTTCTACTTCACTCTACGTGGTTACACATGTGCATGGTATGTCTATGCAAAGTTAAATAGAGAAATAGGGAATTGGCAAGAACTGATTGTAGGTATGATTCAGACCTTTGACTATTTTTCTACTAAAATCTAGTGAATGATGCATTACAGGTTATGAAGTGCTTGAATATGGGAGATAGTGTAAAGGTAGAGGAACTTATTCAATAATTACTAGGTGAGTCAGATCTGGAGGCACATTCTGAAGAAGAAGAGATAGACGAAGAACATCTTGGGCATGCCCGCATAGAAAAGGAAAAAGTGAAGTTGGTTTACATGATTGATGATGATGAAGTGGAGAATCTAGATTTTTATCATATCGATGGTACGTGTCGATCTTAGATAGTACGAGATGAGAAGGTGCGTTCATATCATGAGCATATGAAAATAAAGAAGGTCAACATTGGGGAAAATGCAAACCGAATGAGGCCATCATTGGTGATTATTGGTCTAACTCAAAGGTTGCAAAGATAATTATGAGACTTCTAGGACTTATTCCTAGAGGATATCATGAATTGAAAGGATTACATCACTCTTTTGGTGAGCTAAGGATCAAGTTAAAGGAAGGAACATGCCCGGTTAGGAAGAGGCCTTACAGGATGAATCCTAATCTACGCGTGAAGGTAAAGGAAGATATTGATAAGATGTTAAAATTTGGAATCATTAAGTCCATTGAGGATTCATAGTGGGTTAGCCCTATGGTGATAAGCATAAAGAAATATGTGGGGATAAGAATCTATGGATTATAGGGAATTTAATGATGTTTGTGTAGCAGATCCCTTTCCCACACTGTTTATAAAGGATATTCTGGAATGCATTGCAGGGCATGAGATTTATTCCTTTACTGATGAATTTTCTGGATATCATCAGGTGCGGATTTCCAAAGAAGATCAGGAGAAGAAAAATTTCACAACTGAATGGGTAAATTTTGCATACACAGTTATTCCTTTTGGATTGAAGAATGTGCTTGCGAGTCTTTTCATGTATTATTGTACAAGCATTTCATAACTTTTTCATAATTTTTTGTAGGTTTACTTAGATGGTTAGACATTTTATGGGCTAGTAAAAGATCATTGTGACAATTTAAGATTTTTTTTTAGAGGTGTTGGTAATTGAGCATCTCCTTAAATATTAAGAAGTGTGTTTTTGCTACACCCTTTGGGAATTTTTAGGAAATATTATCGTAAATAAGGCTTGTTGAGACCTGCTAAGGTTGTTATTTTGGGATTAGAATAACCTACTAACAAGAGTGAGGTGCATGGATTCTGGGGCGCGAGGTTATTACACAAATTTTATTAAAGGTTATGTTAGGATTGCCACACCCTTGGAGGAAGTTTTGAAGAGTAAGGGAGAGTTCCATTGGGGTGAGGTGCAACAGCGTGCATTTGAGACATTCAAGGAAAGGCTTATTTATGTTTCTATTCTGCACTTCCCTTCATGGACAAAAAAATTCCATGTGTATGTGGATGCCTCTAGCATGTCTATGGGCACATTATTATCTCAACCTAGAGAAGGTATTGTTGATCATCCTATTTTTTTTACAAGTAGAAATTTGACAATGGTGATCGAATTATACAACTATAGAGTGCAAAGCTTTTTCCATAATTTATGCACCTTTGTATAAGTTTAGGAAATTCTTATTGGTAACTCCTTTTATATTCTATGAAAATCACATGGCACTTAAGTACTTGGTGAATAAGCATGTTTTTCTGTGGGTGCATATGTCATTGGATTCTATTGTTTCAGGATTTTGAATTTGCAGTGGTAGTAAAGTAAGGTAAGAGTAACTTAGGACTAGATCATTTATCAAGGATTAACATAGGTGAGGACACGTAGAGCATTTAGGACACAATGCGGGATGTATATATTTTTAGATTGAACGGCGCATCCTCCGACTTAGAAGATATTTTTTTATTTTTGGAAACTAGCGTGGTGCCCTGGAGGAATGAAGAGTATGGAGAAGAAGTAGCTTGTCATTCCTTAGTGGAGATTTATGGAAACTATGTTGGGATGAATTTTTACGCAGGTGTGTACTTGAGCATGAGCATGAAGCTATTATAGAGGAAGCTCATGGTGGGATTGCAGGTGGACATTATGCTAGAGATGTTACTATGCCCAATATTTTGCTGGCTAGTTTGTGGTGGGAAACATTATATAAGGATTATAAAGTATATGAAGGGGCGTGTGATCATTGTCAATGCCTTAGAAAGACTAGGTATATAGATGAAATTATTTTAAGAACTATTTCTAGTGCATAACATTTTTAAAATGGGAAATTGACTTTGTAGGTCCTATTTCCCCACCCGCACATAGGACTAGATTGAGCTACACTACATTATAACTTGTATAGATTATCTTACAAGGTGGGTAGAAGCATTTCCTACAAAGGATTGCACGGTAGCTACGAAGCAATATTTTTATGGGAAAATATAATCATAAGACATGGATGCCCTTTGATTTTGACAAGCGATAGGGGTACTCATTTTCTTAATGAGACTATGAGGATCTTATTGGTAGATTTTATGGTGGCACAACATAAAAAAACTCCCTATCACCCATAGGCCAATGGAAATATTAAGGCTTTCAATAAGATATTGGGACATACATTGATAAATATTTGTGATGTTGGAAGAAAGAATTGGGATGACAAAGTCTCTATTGTACTTTGGGAATACATAACAACTTTAAAAATATTAAACAAGCCACACCCTTTCAGGTGGTGTTTAGCACGAGAGGTTGTTTTTCCCGTGAAATTTATGTTACCTTCTCTATGTATTGCACGCAAAGGAGGTATAGCTAATGAGAAAGCACTTGAAGAACATATAGACAAGCTGATGTAATTTGATGAAAGGTGAGCCATTACTTGTTGAAGTCAAAAGATAGAAAAGGCTAGGAAGAAGGCTTGGCATGATAGGCATATTAAGGATAAAAATATTGAAGTTGGACATATAGTTCTTCTTTATGATTCCAAGTTTTTGCACCACCCTGGAAACTTCTAAGTTCATTGGTTGAGACCGTATGGTGTGACTTACATACTTTATTCAAGTGCTTACCATTTACAGAGCCTTTGGATGGGACACGGTTTCTGATTACTTCAATGGGGGTAGGTTGAAGCACTATTATAAATAAGTCTTCTTAGTGTTGTTAATAAGGAAGTATTTCCATTAGATTGTATTTATTTTAAAGCATTCATTTATATGTGTTTCATTTCATCATTGTTATGCTTTGTTAATTTAGTTCAATGTCTTGTTGTAATAAGTGCGCTTACACTTAAGTTGTTGATTACCATCCATTGAGTTCATGCACAAAGGACCATGCATATCCTTAGTGTGGGGTGGAAGGAAAACAAGAGTGTGCATGAGGATTCATAAGTACCATAAGGGCACACGTAGCAATGGTGATGTTGGTTGTTGAAAAATGATGATGATGTTTCATAAAGAGGATTGTGATAATAAGCATGATGCCAAAGGAAAATCCACGTATAAAGAATAAACGTGTAGGGCAACATGATGTAGGTAGTAACATGGAGAACTACTTAGAATAGGACACAGAGGTTTATGTACTTATTTTTGGGAGCACACGTAACGAGGTCTATGGTCGGTGTAGTTTACGTGCGAGAAGGTTGTAGAGATTACGTGCATTGGATGTGCGGGGAAGCGCACTTGAGACTGTAAAAAAGGAAGGAAAATAAGAAAAGTGGAAATAAATACAATCGTATGGTGGTAGGTGGAAAGAATTAAATGTGGGTAAAAATTAAAACACTATAAAAGGAGCATCGAGGTAAATCATTTTTACCTTACCTTGAGTAAATTTTTAAAGAGTGATTATGTCAACTAGGGAAAATTTTAGTGCTCAAGTGAGAAATCAATCGTAGAGAGTTGAAAAATCATGCACCAAAGAGAAGAATACAACACTATCGAGTACAAAAAGTTCATTTGGGAGGAATTTTATAGATTGGACAATGTGGTGTGGAGTTTGAGTTTCTCAAGTTAGGGTTTTATAAAATTAGGGCACGACATTCAGGATTTAAACAAATAATAGCAGTGTTGCACCTAGGGTTTATCACAGGAGGTTTAAAGTGTCAGGAAAATTAAGGTACGATGTAGAGATTTGATTTTGTATGCTTGCAATGGCACCAAGGAAACCCGCGACCGTATCACCAAAGAAAAGAGGCAAGGGAAAATAAAAACCTACCCCCATAGTTGATGTTCAGGAGGAATGGTACTCATAAATGCAATACCCTGATGGTGTGCTAATGAGAAAAGAGTGGGAATCCCATGTAAGGAGTATAGTGGTTAGTGATTACAATCATTACATAGACCTAACCACGTGTGACATGGTGACAGAGCTCATTCAACCAAATGATGAGTGAACCGTGGATGATAAACCAGTTTATGATGATAGGGTAAAGAAGGTATTGAAGAGTGTTGGATTATTGTAATTGTATGAGCTTCCGGTCTTTTGGAATCATGAAATACTATATCAGTGGTTAATGTCGTGCATGCATGAAAATTACTTCTATTTTGCAGAAAAAAGCATGTGCATCACCACACAGTTGATTGAGAAGTACATTGGGCTCATTAACACTGGTATCTCATTTGATGATGACTTAGGTAATGATGAAGAGGTGAAGAAAGCTGCCAAGGAGTTTGAATACAAGAAGGGTGGGTACGCTTTTGATATTGTAAAGTTAAATGACCCTGTTATGAAGATGGTGCGTGTTTTCTCAAAAATTTAAGTGGGTAGGAGAGATGGACCCAAGTAAATAAAAGGTGGTTATATGTGTGTAAAAGGATATCAGAAGGAACTATATACAACATTTCCTCCTTCATAGCAGAAGATATTATTGATGCCGTGTGAGACGGTGATAAGATCATGTTTGGAAATGTTTTTCTTACAATAGTGTTTTTGAAAGAGGGTGCCTGATGGGCCTAAGGATAAAATATGGGAGTATCCTCTAATCCTTCCCCTATAAAATTATTTGCAAAGTATACTTGTGAATCGTAACACCAATATACAAGGTGCGCTTGGACAAATGGTATAAACAAATGCGTGATGCACTCGATGCTTTGAGTGGAGGACTCTAGAACAAATACCCGCACTTGTGGATGGACTTGCATATTTTTCCGTATACCAACAATTTTGTATTGAGAGATTTGTGTTAAAGGATGGCACTAAGAGCCCATGGTACATAATTCATTTTTCCTTCACAGGACAATACTTCCAAAGCGTAGTAAATAGCTTTAAAGAGGCATAGAAATTGAGGTATGACCTAAGTGAAGTAGATGAAGAGCACCATGAGATGCTCCAAAAATGTGTTTACCCCAGAAATTACACTTATGAGGAGAAGTATGTCTCTAAGAGCATACATTTGATGAAACCAATAACATTTCCCATAGCTTTGGTTGATGGCACGAACATATATATTTATCTAAGGTCTCGGTTTGTGGATGGGGAATTTATAAAAAATGATGTAATAATTCCTAAGGAGTATTCCACATGGAAGACAGTTGAATTGAATAAGCACAAGCACAAAGAAACACTTTGGATGTTAGTAGGACGAAAAGGAGTGGTTAAGGATAAAACCCCAAATTTTAGCTTTCCCATAGGAAAAACCTTAGGAAGGAAGGAGGTAAGGACCAAGTACTTATGTCAGGAGGAAGCCTGCTAGAAGACAGTCTCTAGTGGTGAAGAAACAAAAGATAATCCACCAATCAGATTTTGAGAGGTGAAAGGTAGGAGGCAAAAGAATCCATTGAAAGTGAAGAAGAGCTAGTTAAGAAGTCGATCCCATAAGTGCATATAGTAAAAGAATCATATGAATAATATGATTATGAGCACTATGAAGATGTCCATACCATATATGTGCAAGAAGAGGGTGTTAGGGTGGCCAACACGTAGGTGATTAAGTAGAACATGGACCCTATAGAGGAGCCTAAGGATAAGCAATTCTCAACCCGAAATTGAGCACGAGAATAGAGAGAGAGGTCACAGATATTATTGAGCATTTGGTGGAGCATGAGGTTACACATAGCAAGGAGGAATAAAGACATGAAATAAATGAAGAGGAGAAGAGCGTAATTTAAGAAGGGATCATGGGTGGAGAGTTACACCTTGTTATAGGTTTCTGAAGGGTGCACGAGAAAAAAATCACAATACATTCCCCAAGGGCTCATAATGCTATATGTTGACAATCCCAACAAGGTTTTGTGTGTATGATACCAAAGTACAATACATGCAAATCAACTCTTTTATTTGTCTTTTTTAATAAGAAGGGTGCACTCCAGCACACGAGAAAAAAAAATTCTTGGGATTTTGAGTCCCATATTGAAGATCCAGAATTTGAAGTGAGTACCCATTCTTTATTGGATACCCGTGTCTCATCAGTTTTAAGGGACATGTACCCGATATTTGATTCTCAACGATTAACAAATAAGCAAGAGTGTAATGTGCTTAATAAGTTATCGGTGGAAATGGGATCCAAAATTTTGACAAAAAAATAGTATAAGGTACATGCAGAGTGAGCTGGCGGAGAAGAATAAGGAAATCATTGAGAGGGATAAGGAGATTAAAGAGAAGGAAGATATTATTGTGCAACTAAGGAAGGAGTTAAGAGATGAAAAGGGGAAGATGCGTGTGGGTTACAAAAAGGTCTAGTACATAGAAGATGTAATTTTTATTGCGCACTCGGACTTGGTTTCCCTAACAAGACAACATATGAATCAGATTTCATTGTCTTGAAGATATCACGCACATAATCACTTCCCAACCAACTACCCTTGCCCTTGAGTCTACAGAAGAAGTTATGGCACAATGTAAGTAGCAAGAAAGAGATCAAATTCAGGCCACCATAATGGAATACAGTGAATTTTTGGGTACATTCAAGGTAGTCGCGTACATGGTGGATTTTGTGTATGATAATTGTGAATATAGAGACCATGTGATGCGCCTACTGGTTGCAAAAGATGAAGTAGATATTAAGGATTTCAAGCCAATAATAAAGGGAATAGGGAAAAATGGGAAAATATATTGGCAAAATTTGAACAAAGGCATGAGGCAATTGATGCATTAAGATCCTCGATTAAAAATAAATTGAAGGAACTCTACCCGTAGGTCACACACAAGATGGATGTGCTGACAGATATGGGAAAGCAATTGGAGACTTTGGTGGACACACTAAAGGCTAAGGGAGAGGACCTAACTTTGGAGGAGGTCACTGCCATGATAGGGGAAGCTTTTACTCAAGTGTGTAATGAACTAAAAGGGTGGAAAACATTGGAATCCCTAGTAAATAAGGAGTTTCCCCTCCTTTTTGCATAGTAGTACCTATATTCTTTCATTCTCTAGTACCAACTAGATAGATTCTTTTATTCTTTGATTCTTAGAGGATTCTTTATTATTTGGGAAGACAAACAGAGTGTTTCCAAGGATAGACAACATACCTAGTGTGGGGTAATGTTGGGCCCTGAAAAATGACTAAGTATTGGAGCACACGCGCACAAGACTAATAGGAGAAACATGCGTAGGTGATAAAATGATGAATGTGCGTAGGGTTATCAGTGTTTATGCGTAGACAATAGAAAAGGGTGCTCAAGGGTTGATTCCAGAAGGAAAGAGGACTTAGTAAATTTTGGTGCTTGATACTAAGTATAGAGATGGCATAGGCAACATGCAAGATAAGAATCCATGCAAGAGGTGTCTATTTTTGGAGCAGGAAACTAGCAATTTGAACTAGAGTATGAAGACTTGGAGGCTACGCAAGGCTATTTTGGGACAAATAGAAAGGCAAGCGACATGAAGTGTTTTGGGCTAAAAATAGGGTTAGAACTAGATTTATCTATAGATGAACTATTGTTAGAAGAGCTTGCATGCTCCCTTGTATCTTTTATAAGTGGTGCATGTCTATTCTTAGCATGCAGCCTATTTTTTAGGATGCACAGGTGGTGAAGGGAAATTCACCACCCCGTGTGTGTGTGTGTGTGTGTGTGTGTGTGTGTGTGTGTGTGTGTATTGATTTTCACAATTTAGGGGGTTAAGTCAATTCTATAGTAGAGTTATGTTGTTGGTTTAAGAACATAAATCATGGTGACATTGTTTGGTATGTATGCAGCTTTTGTGTGTTACTGAAGAATTAATATAATGGATCTTTGTGGTTGGATATTGGTTGTTGACATATCGTGACTGGTGCTTTTATGGTAAACTTAATCTTGATTCTTGTATAAGTTATTATTGCATAGGGTTGAGATCTAGATTATAATTGTAGAAGTTATAATTGCATGTTTGTTATGGATTTGGATTATGTATGTGTTTATCATGCTAAATCCTTGACAAATATTCCATAAAAAAGGACCTAGTACCCTTGTGCACTTCGAGTGAGCACTCAGGTCTTCCTAGGTGATGTGATAGCATGCCTTGGGCTATTTGGTAAAATAAAATACTACCAAAAACATGAGACAAAGAGATAGAATAATTATAGTTCCTTTCTTGTAGCAATACCATGGGAGGTATCAACTAAGAAAATATAACTTCTAGCAAGAAAATATCACATCTAACAACAAAGAAACTCTCACCCTTTACAAGAAAATATAACCCTTTGAAATGGAGATACCATTACAATATATAGATTTATAATGTTCCTCTTCACATTCCCATGTGACTTTTCAACTTAAATTACAATCCTCAATGAATAAATAGAAACTTTAAGTGACTTAAGTCACTTTTTACAAAATTTTCTCCTCAACAAAGAAATAGAATTCTAGAGAGAGAAAGAGAGGAGAGGAGAGAGGTGAGAAACTCCAAGCTCTAATGAAGAAGGATGAAGAAGGTCTAAACATGAAAAATATCTAGTCTTGCTCCCGATGACCTCTTTAATAGTGCTCCAAAGTGATGGAATCCAAATGAAGAACTATAACCCCTCCGATATCTATAAGAATCCTCCTTTTGAATGATCAAGCTCAGAGCCCCGTCAAGTACGCTAAGATAAGAAGTGAGAATAATTTGATGAATGGACCATTGAAAATAATGAAATATGTCTTCCATCACTTGAACAAACCTTCCAATCCCTAAAACATTGATAAGAGTTTGAAACAATTACCCGTACAATGCATGATCCATGATTTTTTCACCTTGAGAACATTGATGACTAATGAGATGTGAGACCAAATCCTTCTAACACATAGGTGGAGGAAGGAGATAGATATTTAATGTAATTTCATTCACCTTATGATCAAGCATCCCATGTGAGATGAAATGAAATGTCCTCCAGGACTAAAATGCACCCTGAGACCAAAAATTGGGGACCAAAAGGGCTTCCCTTCTGCTTGAGTCACAAATCAATTATCAACCCATTGCAAACATGAATTTTTCATCACCATTCCTATGTGGAAAGCTCTATAGAGATGATCACCACATAGAGATAGGAATATATTTACAAATCCTTCCAAATTTTGGCATTTCCACTTTAAGACACCTTATGTTTCCTACATCTATAATTGAGGGGATTTACTTGCAAACCGAAGATTTGACCCTCGTGATAGATTGAATCAATGAGGCATGAAGAGGAGGAACATATGTGACCATTTTGAGCTCATTTTGATAATTTAATATCTTTATTAAGTCACACATGGGTGTCAATTTCTTAGCAATTTTTCCAAATTGTCATTTTTTAGTGTTTTGCACTTGGAGGAATGAATTGAGGGGCCGAATATGAATTGTTTCTCATAGTTACTACTTTTATTAGGATACCATGGTAGAGGATTAATAAAAATAGAAATTTTTCTTCTAGGTTTTGGATTGGAATGAAATCAATTGCAAAAGTTTTCATTTTACATTTCAAGGCTTTGCTCTAATTTTTTGAAAGATTTCAATCGCCAAGTTTTTATAGATATGAGAAAAGATGATTTTTATAGAAAATTCATATGGATGTAAAAATAATAATGAGTACATAAATTGGAAAAAGTAAACACTCTTCTTAAATGCATTTTCATGAAGAATCTATAGTCAAAATCTTGTGGCAAACGGAGTTGGGGTTTGCAAGTTATGAGAAAAACTAGATTTTGACATCTATGGCACAAAATGATTTTTCTTGTTTTTGAATGTTATGAACTAGATTCAAATGAAATTTAATGGCTTCCAAGGAGTTTATTTTAATTTTTTAAGTTCGTGTTTTGTGTTTATGAGTTGTGAGAGCATGGGTGAGGGAATTTATATGGTGGAAGATGAGGAGAGAAAGTACATGGAAAAAATGGAGTGGAAGAGTGGGAGTGGAGAATAGAATCTCCATCACACTTGAGTACCCATTTTGGGTGAAATTTCATCTCAAATTTTTCCCAAGGTGCATGGTTGGAGGAAAATGTGCAATGGGGATGGGGATGGAGGAAACTATGGCACACGTGCACATTTACAAGCCTTTTTCATATTTTCAAGTCGATATGACATGCATGTATGCAAAAAAATCAACCAATAAGATCATGGTGCACTTATGGAGTGCATTTGAACCTAAAAATTTCACCCAAGGTGCAATAGAGGTTTAAAAGTGCACTTAGAAGGGAAAAGTGGGACCCACCATCACTTAAAACACATACACAAGTCAAAAAAATCACATTATAAGCTCGTGTTATGTTTTTGAATTGGGAATCCAGCCAATGAGAGTTAGGTGCACTTATGAATTAAAATTTCACCTCAAAAGTGCACCAAGGGTGAAAGGAGACACCAAAAATGTGCCAAAGTATTGCATCCAAGCATGATTTGCACTTCAAAACTGATTCCTAAGATGTTTCCTTTATCCTAAAGTCAAAAACTAATGAATTTTAGCCAAACAATACATAAATTTACATGGAAAAAGGAAATTGAATCCAATTATCCTATTTAGAAGGATTTTAAATAAGTTATTTAGTGAATTTTACCCATACCTTCAATTTTTCCCAAAGCAATGAACCAATGAGCCAAGTGGCAAGAACAATTTTTGATGAAATTAAGTCAAAAAAATTATGAGTAGTGAAGATCATTAAAAATAACCTCACTTGACATTTTTTAGGCTCCTAACTCTTCACGATTCACTTGAAAAATTTCAAGTAAGTTCTACATTGTAGAAGGATCTGTGTGCCGCATCGACGGATAATTTTCTACATCGTTATGCTCCTATAATTCTTCCTTAATCATTACACCATGAAGTATGATTTGTAATATTTTGAATTTCTGGGATATGATCTCCTAACACTTCATGAGGCCCTTGAAACATTTAGAATAAAGTGATTAGCTCTTTTTAAACTTACATTTCCTAGTGCCTTGCCCAAAAAAACTCAGTATTTCTTAACTTATTCAGGAACTCAATTTCCTTCACAGAATCTTCCTAAATTACCTCAAAAAACTTTATGGCTCTCCCAAACACCTCGTGTATGTTTTAAAACTTTCTTGTATGCTTCCAAAGGATGTTTTCTAGTGACTAAAAGGCCAAAAATAACCCTTTAAAGCCTTCGGGAGTATTGTTCTTTCTTAGATCTCAGTAGCTTCAAGAACCAAGCCAGGTAAACTTATTTTCACATGAAAAACACTTGAAAATTATGTTATCATGTTCCTCTATACAAAAATTAGGATGAAACACTTGAAATATTGGTGAAGAAAAGGTTTACTTTGATGAGGAATGGAAATTTCAAGTGTGGTTTTGGTTGTCATGACCAAAATTTTAAATTTTTCAAGTTATAAATTTGTCATGAAAACATGTGGATGGATCGTTCCTTTCCTAATAAACATTCCCCCTTGTTCTTTTCTTCAATGTCATTTTTCCCAGCATAAAGAGAGATAATAAGTTTTGTTTGACCTCATTGGTAACATTTTCAGAACAAGAGCCTTGCCTTGGGTCTCTAGGACCTATTTCTTGCTTGCATTCCTTGTACCATTTCAACTATGCCTTGTGTAGAGGCTTGGATGAAAGAAAAATGGTCTTCTTAGTATTGAACTACTTGTGACCCTTTTATTTTCCTTTTCTTGGTTAGGATGAACAATTCCTCTCGAAGTCTCATACCATATGAGATCCCTGGTTGGTGGCCATTATTTTCTTTGTCACTCTCCTCATGATCCATATCCTTACATTGAATTCAATTTTGATTTGTGGGTCCTCTTGGGTTTTTAAATCAAATTGATCCTTTTGAGCAATCAAATTTTGTTCAAACCATCCTTATTCAGACCAGTGAAGGTATGTTTGAATAAGGTTGCTCAATTTGAGTTATCTCAATTGATTCCAATTTTAGAGTGGTTTATTTTGTTTTTATAATGGCCTCTTGCATAGCTTTCCGATGAAGCCACTTCATAGGCTTCCAATGAGGGATTTTTCGCGTTCAAAAGTGAATTATTTTACTTCTAGAACACCTTTTACTTCACTTGGCTACCTTGATGGTTCAATATATGTGGGAGCACCTCATCTTGTGAATTCTCTTCTAATTTTCCCTTTTTAAGGGGGACTTCTTATGTCCTTTGAATATTATTTAAGATGATATTTTCATCCAAGTCATTAAAATCTCCTTCATGTGCGTATCTTAGATTTATTTTCCTTTTAGTGATTTAATGTGTTTGGATACTCTCTTCCTTGGGGTCATACTTTGTTAGTGGATGTTCTAGAAGATTAAAAGAATTTATATGGGTAGTTGTAGATATTTCACCGAATTGTTGTAGATAATGAAATAGATAAGGGTAAATAAGCAAAAGAGGAATACATGTTTTCACATGGTCAAGATTGAGTGTGTGCATTTCTGATTTCGATCCAAACTGATTGTGTGAGCTTCCTTTTCCTAGAAAGAACTATCTCGTAATACAAAACAAGACCGCAAGATACAAATAATAGAAATGGTTAGTGGATTACCTGAAGCATGAGAAAGATCCAGAAGTATGATACTTCCTCGATAGTTTTCAATCCACTTATATATAACTCAATATAAAATAACTAAACATGTAAATAAAAGAATCTAATGCTAGTGTTCAAATTTAGGTATCTCAGATTACTATCAGTGTTAATCCAATTAAATGCTTAGTAATTAAACTAGTAAAGGTCTTGGTTCAGGTTACAGGTTGGGTAGGTGGTCTGAGGGTCACAAATAGGGTCTAGGTAAGATCTGGTGTAGTTTGGGTTGATTTTGGATGATTAGGAATCTTGTTGGTTAAGGCAATTTACTGCACGAGACCGATGTCGGTTAGGGTATGACCGATGATGGTTCAGGATGACCGATATCGAGTTACTATGGATAATGAAAGAATGTAAAAATGGGTGTTTAGGCTCTCTTTATGTCTACACAAAGAGTTGGGAATGTATGTGGTGAGGTTGTAGGTTGGGTATCAGGTTTGGGTGAGGTTTTGTGAGATTTGGGGGTTATTAGGGGAGGTTTATTGAAATTTGATAGAGACACAATAACTAACGTTGGTCCTGGTCATGATGCGATGAAGAAGAGAAACTAACAACGGTTAAGGTAACTGGCATTGGTAGGGGTGAAATGGTAGTAATTAAATAAACCTAGTTTTTGGACTTCTCTGTGATTACACAGAGAATGGAGGGAGGATGGTTGGGTTCATAATAAAGTCAGGAAGACTCAAGGATGCCTAAAGATCAAATACAGAGAGCTAGAAGGTTGTGGGTGGTAGGTTGGCTAGATTAGTAAAAGGTGGGATGGAGGAATGCAAGAAAGAACAAGATCTAATAATAAAATATAAAGAACCTATTAATTTAAGTAAGTATTGAATGATGCAAATCAAATACACTTACTTGTATTTGCAAGTCTGGTTGGTGAAGGATGGAAGTGGTTGATCCGTGAATAATTCTATGGTCAATGTCACAATAGTACTTCTCGGAGTGCTCCCATGAATGCTAATTCCTCTGGATGAGTATTAGGTGCTTGCTTGAGCTTGTGATTGAGTGTATTCTGTCATTTGGATGTTGAGAAGTCTCTATTTTTTCTTGAATGCAAGAGATCTCTCAAAACTCAGAATGACCAACCTAGGTAAAAGGTTACCAAATTATATATAAGGTAATTGACAATAGTTATGCTTTGAGTGGCATTAGTTGAGGGTTAACCAGCATTGGTTAAGGTGGGAAATCCTAGGTTGGAAAAAATAGGCAAATCCTTGCTATTTTTGGCATGCTTTGATTTTCAATCTAGGTCTCAAGTGAGGGTTATCATTTAGATAAGTGGGAATATTGTTGGAGAAGGAATAGGAATTTAATTTTAGGGTTAGACTAAGTCCTAGTTGGTTAAGATAAGTGGAGACTCAGTCCTAGTTAATTAATAGACTAAGAATAAGTCCATGATGAGGTGTCTAGATGAGGTGTAAATTAATTAAATTAAATTAATTAATAGTGTGAGGATGAGCATTAATTCAATTGTAAGTAATTAAATTAATATGAATGTAGGGTAAGGGGTCATGGTTAGGTGAATACGTTATGTTAATTAATTAAAGGGGACCAAGTGGAGTATGACCCAAATTTGGTGTCTACATTTGCCTTTTTTACGTAGCTTGTATTGGTGACAAAAACAAGAAGTTAGATTTTGAGTCATTGAGTGGTTTGATAAATGGGTAAGTGATAAAATTGAGATTAGGTGGGTTATAGGGAATGGTAGGGGCACTTTGGGTAATTAGTAAAGGTCATATTGGGTAACGGGTAAGGGTCATATCGGGTAATCGGTAATCGAAATCGAATGCACACACATGTATAGATTATAACATGATACCAGATGGAAGAGCTTGCAAACTCTATGTCATCCAAGGTTGATAGGTTATCCAAATGAGTTTAAAGTTATTCGTATCGAGGGTACAAGATATGGTCTAGAAACACAACTTAGGTTAGGTGCAGGAACATTTAGGTATGATCCGTACACCAAAGGTTTGGTCGGGATAAACAACATGGAAATAGGAAAGGTAAGGTCATTAGGCTAAATAACACGGGTAACAACATCACAAGGTATAGTGAGTACACAAATTCCAATGTCACAAAAGGTGGTTTAGGTCAAGGTATTATAGGTCATGGCATGGGTAAGGCCGGGGTATAGGTAAATAACACGTCCCTAAATGTAATTAAGGAAATGTATAGGTAATTTAGGCTTGTGGGTGAGGTGTAATAGGTGTTGGTAAGGTCAAAAGTGGTTGGAGCAATATTGTTTCTAGGAAAAATGGGCATTAGGTGGGTCAAAAGGTAAGGGGAGGTGACTAATGTTGGTTATGGTATAACCGACATCGGTTGACTTCAGGGCACGACATGACCGATGTCATCATGTCGATTTGGGTCTAAAAAAGAAAAATCCATGTTTTACGGATTCATTTTGACTTTTTCATTTATAGAAAATGACAGAGGAGCAAGTGAGGAGTGAAAAAGTTTCAATACGAGGCATTGAGCTAAGTTGGCAAGCCACGTGCACAGTGATTGGAATTTAATTGCTGGGTCCATGAGTTCGATTTGGTTTATTCGAGTCATTTGGAGGTGAGGCATTGATTTGGTCATAGCGAGAGGCAGGAGAAGGTGTGAAAGGTCCATGGCATAGAGACTGTGAGGTGTCACCAAGTAGATGGTGTCGAGATGAGGTAGGAGGAAATCGAACCCGTTAGTCGATTTAAAATGGTATCATTGAAATTGTTTGTTAAAAATTTGGGTGGTTTTTTTTGAATTTGTGGGTAAAAATGAAGGAAATGAGGAGTGGGAAGGTCACACATAGGTTAAATAGATTTGGGAATTAAGTTAGGATAGGGTGGGATGGGTAGATTAGGGTTTTAGGTAAGTTTTTGTCAATTTGTGAAAATATGGGGACAATTTTTTTGGTTTTTGACGTCGTGACAGAGACCAACGTCAGTTGGCTTTGATGGCCGGTCAAGTCTTAGGTGACCAAAACCATTTCAACGGAACCGATGACGGTCAAGAAAAATTGGTGACAATCAAAGTTGACTTAAGTGATGGTTAAGGTGGAGAGTAAATAGGGGTAAGAAAGGCTAGGTAGGAAAGGAAAATAGGTGAATAAGGGGTAGGTGAAGATGAATGTAGGTAGAAGAGGGTAAAAATATGATTTTGGTGATACGGGATAGGTAAGTAGGTGAAGTGAACCGAGAGAATGGGTAATAATGATAAGGGTTAGTAGGTTTATAGGTGAATTAGGTAAAAGGGGGTAGGTACGATTGATGTGGTTGGGTATGGTTTGTTGGGTAATATGTGATTTGAGGTAGTCAAATCTTGACATGGTTGTGTTGGATGATGCAGGCTAGAGATCAGCTTAGGATGTGGGACAAAGTACCACCCCTATTGGTATGGGTGTGGCCTAGTGTGACCATAATGGAGTGGTCACATATGACCAAGTTGGACTTATCAGGGTCCAATGCTATAGGCGGATAGTTTGAGATCATAGTATGATGGTCACTCTCATCGACATATGGGATTCTATGACCAATACCTTCCACTTACCGATGGGTGAGATGATCGTCACCCTAGAGGACATGTACAGGATCTTATGGCTTCCTATTTTTGGGGAGCCAGTATATTCTATTTCTTCTGAGGCATTGGTGGAGCCGATAGTGGTGGTTTTTGGGAGGTGATGGGTGAGCTAAGGTATCACAAGTGCGAGCCTGAGCTATGGAGATATGTACACAGCCTACCCACATCGACGAGGTTTTTCCGTGATCGATGATGGAGGTGGTAGGTTGTTTTTCTTTTCCATATTCTAGGGTGGGAGCACTCATGGGAGTGCTTCAGGATATGATAGAGGAGTAGGTCTATTTTTCTTGGGCACCAACTTTCCTAGTTCAACTATATAGGGAGCTATGGGCTTATGGGAGATTACGGTGATTCGGGATGTGCTACACTTTTTACTAGATTGATAGGCATACGAGAATATAATATATGTGTGCCCAAATCGGTTTTCCATGACATGATTGGTTCGGGGTGGCTTGCTTCGATTTGGATATAGATGTTGGGTACCAGTTGGTGGGCAAGTCAAGGGTGGTGATGGTGACTTATGATGTTTCATCCTACAAAAATTACCTGGAGGGGGTTTTAGGAGTTGATATTTTGTGGGGCCATTTATTGTCTATACATCATATAGGGTCATGGTAGAGGAATTAGAGGAGCTCCAGCTATTGAGGTGAATACAGGGGCATCGTGTTAGCGAGCATGAGATGATACATGTAGATAGAGTTAGATGGAATTTTGGGCTGCCACATGATGTACCCCCACCTTTTCCATTGTACCGTTGAGATTACGTGGAGAGACCCATATCTCCACCATGTCCGAGATTTTGAAAAGGTAATAGGGGAAGGTGTAGATAGATGGATTTTTGATGTAGGAGTCATTGATGGATATAAGCAAAGTGGTGGGGCGGCATAGCTACGGGAAGTACCACCAAGGCCTGTGGAAGCCGAGATCTTGCCACGGTCATAGTGCAGAGATGTATTACATGGGCGAGTGACCACCCTATAGATGAAGATCACAAGTTTCCAAGTTCAGTTGAAAGGGCCACATGCACAAGTGGCCACCCTACATGTGCTCGTGTGATGGCTTTACATGCCCAAATAAGCACATGGGGATGTGCACTTGCATAGGGCGGAGATGGTGATGGAGTTCAGGTGGCCACCTTACAGGCACAGGTGATAGGTTTGTAGGGCCATCAAGCCACTATACAAGCATAGGTAATAAAGATTACATGTGCCCAGCTTACAAAGACAAGTACCTCCGTAAGCCCAGTGGATAGGGTCCCATACTACAGTAGATCGGTGGGACAGGTTCAATGGTATAGGGAGGATGACATGGAACATAGGTATAGGCACCAAGGTCTTTATTAGCAGGACAAGGCTCACAAGTTACATTAAGACCCATGACACTACCTCACATGGTGTCGATGGTGAGGTTCAATGATTCCCGAATGAGGCTCATTACTATCAGGATCACCTGATGACTATTGAGATAGATGTTCCCTCATATGTCAAGTACATAGCCCAACAGAAATTAGTGAGAAAACAAAATCCAAGATCACCGTTTTGGGATTACATGGGGTCATAGAGCCCATGGATAGGGCTAGGGTGAGGTTACGAGTTTTCAGAGGCCGTGCTCGAGTGAGGGCCAGAAGGGATCGGAGATCAAGACTCATGGAGGGTATAGAGATACCGGTAGGATGGCGAAAAATAGGGAGGAGGAGACAGGTGAGACTGACCTTGAGGATATCAGGTAGGGTGATGATTAGTCACTAGATGGGTAAGTGCACCAAGTTGGGGGACAATTAAGTGGACATCAAATCCTCGAATTTTACATTAAAAACATCAAAACATCAAATTTAGTCTTCCGCGGACTTGAACCATGCCAAAAATTAAAAAATATGTCATAAAAATGGTACCATTACGTAGGGGAGATTGTTAGCTTTGTAGAAATACTGATTTTAAAGTGAATAGAATAAGATAAATATCATTTTATAATTTTTTACTAATAGTAGGTCTTTAAGACACTTTTTCCCGTGAATGTTTATGTCTATGTTTAAGACTACAAATTTTTTTTCACTTATCAGAATGTGATAAAACTTATACCAACCCAACCATGGTGAAATTATATACATGTTTTAAAAAAAAATTATTTGATTTCAATATTTTTTGATGAAGTTATGGCGGGCAAATGGAAAGTGCTCTGTTTTCTTTGTTTTCATACCACTTTCACAGAAAAAATCATAAAAAATAAAATATTGCTCAAAAAAATACAAAATAAAATCCATCCCAAGGTAGATAGTGGCATCTAACTTCTCATGAAAGGAGAAGAATATATATAAATTTTTGGTCATCCAAATCGTGGGCAAACAAACTATAATCTTATAGGTGTTTTTTAAAAAATACCAAGTCATTGAATTTTGAGTGTTTAATATAGATAATCTTGTCCATTTTTTACAAAAATTACTATTTTAGAAACTAGATTTTGGATGCTACGATTCATATTAATATAATTTTCTTTAATTTTGAGTGTATGTATTGATAATAATCCCTACAAGTTGATATTATGTTGTTATTTGCAATATGACGTCCACTTATGACCCCTTTTTTGTCCCCCAACTTCACGTGCACTTACCCGTATATGATTAGTGTTTTGATTTTTGATATTTATACCGGCCTGCGTGCTGAAGATAGTGAGGTTGTATTATGAGAGTTTTTGTGATTTTGATTTTTATACTAGCCTACGTGCAAAGATAGTGAGGTTGTATCTGAGCGATTTGAGATACTTGTATTTATTTAGATCTGTGTATATATGTATTGATACATAGACTCTCCCATTTATATATTTTATGATGTTTATTAGATGAATGATGTACTTTGTTTTAATTTCCATTGTTATTGTGTATTGATGGAAACTAGGTGAATTAGGCATGATTGCATTGAGGTCATGTAGGCATGATTGAGTTTAGTTCGTGTAGGTATTATGGATTTAGGCATAGGCATGGTGGATTCTAGGTGAGTTAGGCATGATTTGGTCATTTTTTTGGGTTTGATTTAATTTCCAAGTGATTGGTAGTATGGAAAATAAATGATTATGTATATGTATGTTGTGGTGTAAATTTCCAAATATTTGATGTCATGGAAATGTGAAATGATGGATTGGATGTTTTGATGATGTGATAAAATGGTAGGTATGCATGTTTGTTGAGTGTTTAATTTCCCAGTTTTGTGTAAAATGGAAAACTAAGGTAGCATGTGAATAGAAAAGGGGGAAAATGGTTAGGGTAAAGAGTGGTTGAGCTAACCTCCAAGGGCCCCATGCCCTGAGCACTACCTATATAGCCCTGATGAAAAGGGGCCTCAGGCCAATGTAGTTCTCACATAAGCCAGGAATAATATGATGAGGTAAAGGGATGGGTTGGTAGGTTGTAGGCATGATTGAGTCTAGGTCAATTAGGCATGGTTGAGTTTAGGTCATTTAGGCATGGTTGAGTTTAGGTTAGTTAGGCATGGTTGAATTAAGGTCATTCAAGTATGGTCAATTAAGTTCATTTCAAAGATGTTTGAAGCTAGGTGTCAAAGGCATGATCCTGTATAGGATAATCAACAAGTAATGAAGAAGGTGATTGGTAAGAGGTGATAAAAAAGTTACCTAATTAACAAGAACCATAACAAGTCTATCATACCAAAGATGGGCTTATGAACATAAGACCCTAAAGGTGTTGCATGATTGACTATTCTAAGGGTGAAGAAAGTCACATGATCACAAAATGTCACATTTACAACACATCCCTTGAGTGGGTAGGAAATTAGGGTGAAAAGGTGATGAGGTGAAAATAGTTTGGTTTTAGCGTAACTTGGTGTGAGACAACATGCCTATTTGGCAAGAGACCCAAGATCAAAATAGGCAATTCCATGACAAAAAAGTTATCTTTTTCTTTTTCTTTTATTTTTATAGACTAATCGATGCGAAGTCTATATAGGATGAGTGGATTATCTCCTTGAGTTATTCGTGAAGCTGATCGATGCAGTAAAGCTTTTGAATTTTTATTTATTTTTTGCCAGAATAGTCTTCTTTTTATGATAGACTATGTACAGTATGACTAGTTTTGTATAGTTTTCCTTCAAGGGAGCAGTCTATTTATAGCAACGAGATAGAAAGATTAGATTTCCTTTTTGAGGGAGTCATCTTTTTCTAGAAATTTGACTCAAGGAGTTAAATCCCATATTTACTTTTTAAATTGTTTTGTTTTTGGACTTTTAGGTCATGGACAAGACTAAAGAGAAATATAGGCTATTGTTTTGAAGACAAAACCATAGCATGCAGAGGTTAACTATGAAATAGAGCATTTAAGGAATGAATGACCATGGGATTCCATCTTGAAAAAGATAAAATGTATCCATGAAAATCATTCCATGAGTAGATCCGTGATATAGGACTTGATTCAACAATAGAATGGTCGAATATGCAAGGCATTGAGGGGCTCAAGTTTAGGTTTACCTTTGAGTGAAGACAAATGATAAGCACCTGATCCATATGTATGAGTAACAATATAGGGTCCAATCCAATTAGGAGCAAATTTCCCATTTACTTTTCTCCTCTTTTTTACATGTTGATTTTCCTTCAAGATGAGGTCACCAACCTGGAAGGTTTATTCATGGACATGTTTATCATAGGCACGTTTGATACATTTTTAGTATATTTTGAGGTGATCAAGAGCATTGAGACGATGTTCATATAATAACTCGAGTTGTGTCAAATGGTCTTGGTGAAATTCATCATCGTTAAGCATATCTTTGAGTAAGATACAAAGAGACAAAATCTAGACTTCAAGAGACAGTAATGCCTCTATACCATAGACCAAAGAGAAAGGTGTAGCAGCAATTGAGGTACAAATACTAGTGTGATAATCCCATAAGGCAAAAGGAATGTGTGTATGTTAATCCTTTCCAGATAGTCAACTACTTTCATAAGAAGATTGTTTAAGGTTTTGTTGGTTAATTCCTTTTGGCCATTGGTTTGAGGGTAATAAGGTGAAGAAATGCTAAGTTGAATGCCAAAGGCATCACAGAGTTTCCATAGGTTTTATTTTAGAAATTTTTCCATTATCAGTGATGAGGCAAAGGTGAGGAACACCAAAGTGACAAATGATGTGATGATTGATGAATTCACATATTTTCTTAGATATTGTAGAAATCATAGGTATGGCTTCATCACATTTAGTGTAGTATTGGTAGCAATAATAATACATTAATGACATTGTGAAGAGTGAGGATTTATCTCTTCGACAAGATCCAAACCCCATTGAGAGAAAGGCCAAAGGTCTCGTACGACATGTAAGGCATGACTAGGTGTGTGATGAAGATTATCATGTTGCTGGAATTTCACACAATGTTTGACATAATCACAACAATCATGGTTTAAGGTGGGCTAGTAATAGCCCGGGTAGAGAATGCATTTAGAGAAAACTAAACCACTAAAGTGACCACAAATTTCGTCATGAACTTCCTTGATGGTGTAGGGAACTTCAGAACTTGTAAGGCATCGTAAGAGGATATTGTCAAATCCATGTTTATATAGAAGAACACCCATGATGACATAACGAGAGACACTTTTTAGAAAGGCTCATTGTACATCATGAGTAAAATCTAGAGGCAGAATTGAAAGTAAAAGGTAGGCCACAAACTATTTATACCAAATGTCACATGGGTCAGTTTCAATGGTTCTGACAAGGTTGACATCTCAAAATAGATAAGAAGATGACTGCAACCTTTATATTGTGGCAAATATTTTTGATTCAGAGGGTGAAATGAGTATTTGAGAAGCAAGGCAGGCCATGGTATCCATAAATTTGTTAGTGGAATGTGGTGTGGTTTGAAGTTCAAAACGGTCAAAGGTAGTCAAAAGTATGTCCACATGATGCTTATACTTTTGAATTATTTCATTATGACACTGGTATATACCATTCACTTGGTTTACAACTAGTTGGGAATCACCAAAGATATTAATTGATTTAATATCTAAGGTGATGGTGGTTTGAATACCTAATATGAGTGCTTCATATTCGGTGATATTGTTAGTATAATAAAAATATAGTTTGAAAGATAATGGCATAGTCTCACTCTCAAGAGGAATGAGGATAACTCCGCACCACCCCCACACTGACATTTGGAACCATCAAAAATAAGGTCATCTGGTAAATGGTATCGTCCAAAGAGAGGGTAGCGATGGATTCATTCGGGAAATCAAAGTTAGAGGATTGATTTCAAATAGGGGCACATTTGCAATTTGGTTAGCAATTGTTTGTCCTTTGACTGATTTTGGATGGGTAAATTTGAGGTCTAGGTCTGCAAGAAGCATGATCCAACATGCAACACATTGATGTTGGTAGGGCTTAGTACATGTAATGTAAGGGGTCAATATTGGTGACAACAAAGGTTTTGTGGTTGAGTAGGTAATGGTGAAGTTTAGTAGCGAAAAAAATGAAGGATAAGCAGAGTTTTTTAGCGTGAGTGTATCTAGTTTTGTAGTCCAAAAGGGTATGGATTATATAATAAATTGCTTACTCCCGTGTTGCTCATTGTGATAAGTGAGCATAGCACCCAAGGAATGATCAGTAGTAGATATGTAAAGGTAAAATGTTTGGTCATCCTTAGGGAAATGAGCATAGGTCGTTGGAGGAGATCTTGTTTTAATGCCTTAAAGGATTTTTGGAATTCATCATCCCATTTAAAGGAGATGTCCTTTTTAGAGATGATGAAATGGGTAAAGTGATTAGAAAGCTATGAAATAAAATGACAATTAGATTGCAACATGCCTTGCAAACTATGAATTTGATGAAGGTTAGTAGAAGTCATTTCAAGAATATCCTTGATTTTAAGCGGGTCAACTTTTATGCCATGCAAAGAAATGATAAAACTAAGGAGCTTGCCATAAAGGACAGCGAAGACACACTTCTTAGGTTGAAGGTGAACATAATATTTGATGAGATGGTTGAAGATGACCTTAAGGATGGTAAGTTGTTTGGCCTGATGTTTAGATTTGGTAAAAATATTGTCAACTTAATCTTCCAATATGTGATGTATAATGTCATGAAAGATATAATTCATATTTGGTGATATGTAGCACCAGTTTTTCTAAGGCCAAAGGGCATGACAGGATAGCAGAAGGTCCCACAAGGAGTGATGAAGGTGATTTTGTGTTGATCTTTTTGGCAAGTAATATTTGGTTATAACCCAAGAAACCATCCATGAGTGATAGATCTCATGGTTGGTGGTTTGATCAACTAGTTTGTCAATGCTAGGTAGAGGATATTCATCTTTAGGGCAAGCTAGATTAAACTCATAGAAATCCATGAAAATGTGGAGTCTCCTGTCACTTTTGTGATAGGAATGATGTTAGAGATCCATTGGGGATAATCAATGGGTAGAGTGAAGGAAACCAAACTAAGGCATTGGAGTTCTTCTTTTGACAAGAAGGGAAATGTGAGGATGCATTTTCCATAGCTTCTATTTCATGGGTTTGGCTTTAGGAATAGTGACAATATTATGAACCACAATGTTTGATTATATATCGGGCATATCAGCATATGACCAAGCAAAATCATTGCTATGATCCCGAAGGAAATAAGTAAAAGCTTCTTGTACAGCATCATCTAAATATTGGCCTATCTTTATAATATGTGGGTCGTCCTAAGTGTTAATATTGATTTCGATGATCAATTCATTTAACATGGTTTGTGTCTTAGAAGGTAACAATCGGTGAATATATGAATATTCCGCACCAAGGTAGGTGAGAATAGACTTATCGTCTTGACATTGAACAACATTAATAGAAGGTGTATCATCATCAATCATGTCAAGATACATGAAGGGAATAGAAGAGGAAGCCTCGCACCTCACCGATAAGTTATAGGTCCCAGAGAAATGATGTTCACGAAAAAAAAATAGGAGGAATGGATTCTAGATCTATATACTTCATAGCTGAAGGTGGTGAAGTTGGTGAACGGGGTGAAGAAGGTTTATTGTACTCAACGAGTTCGAATCGGGCCTTCTTGGGAGATGGTTTGGCAAAAGACAATACCACTATGATCTTTATGTTTACAAGTGGTGCAGGATGACAGGATGACAGATGGCAGCCTTGTTCATAGAAACCAAAGCCAAAGCCCTTCCATGCATAATGATGGAGGATGGTGTGGTTGAAGTAGCGGTTGGTGAGAGATTGAAGGTAGATGAAACTGGTTGTGTTTGGGAAGGAGGATCAAAGTAGTAAGTAGAAGTATCAAGTCCCCCATAAGTGAAGTTGGAACAAAGGTGGGGAGGACTATAAGGGAAAACCTCAGCTATGCGGTGATCATATTAGGGATGTTGGTGAAGGTTACCATACTCTTGAGAAGTAAGGAATGTGTCAGTGTTATACATGTGCAATACTCCCCAGATTGAGACATTGAAAACACCTTCTAAGGGATCGGTAGTCGATATGTGGGTAGCAGAAATGGATGAATTATTGGGCAGCAAAGAAGAAGAAGAATTGGTTGGTTGAGAAGTAGATGGGTTAGTGGATGGGTTAGCTACAGAGGCTACGGTTGTAGTGGGAATAGAGGAGTTAGGTGTGGGAGAGGTAGCGGCAACGTTGGTGGATGGGGCCATGGGTGAAGGAGAGGTGGCGGTGGTGGTAGATGCCTTAATTGGTATAAGGACATCATTAGGTCTATACAACATGTTATAAGTTTTGAATGGTGAAGGGTCAACTGGAATGGTATAGTTATGTCCTTCATGTTCAAATTTTACACAACGATGTAAGGTTAAAGGAACACAACCCATGACATAGATCCAAGGTCGGCCAAGCAATAAGTTATACTGGAATTCCCCCTCTAAGACGTAGAATAATTCTAGAATAGTACGGGGCCCATGTGAATGTGGAGAATGATGGTGCCAAGGGTCGGAAGTTATGGCATCATTGAATGAACATAGCATAATTGGGTTATTATGCATGCAATTGGCAGGGATGCACATTTTTTTGTACGCATGGGAAGAGATAATGTTGATGCTAGCACTACCATCGATCATAACACATCAAACACGTATATTATCAATGTAGAAGGAGATGAATAGGGTGGTATCGTGGATCATCTAATTAGAGAGGTATAATCTTGTCATCAAAGAAACCGAGATCAGCTACTTGATGAGTGGTAGCAGATGTAGAGGAAGGGGATGAAGTGGTGAGAGAATCCACATGGTGAGGATTAATCACGGATGCCACAGGAGTTGGGTCATTAGGTAAAACCTCAATAGATTGTAAAACCTCCAGAGGGTCTATCGGTGAGACTCGAGGTTTAGACAAGGTCGTACAATGACATTTTTGAGAGGATATTGGTACAATTGTTTAATCATTATACAATGGGTGACCCCATCAGAAATAGGGTATGTGGGTCCCCGAATGGTGATTCTTGGTGCGGGAGCAGATGGTATATTGAGCACATGGGTTAGTGGATGGGATGGTTTTTTTCTCCTTTCCTTTTTATTTCGGGCATGAGTGGCAATGTTAACCATATTAATATGGGGTGAGGGAGCAACTAAGTCATGATAGGTGTAGCGACAAGATGGGAAATAGAATGAAGGACAATGTTTTTGTGAAAGAAGTCGGGCACACTAACATTTTGGTGGGGTTTTGGCTAGCTCTCTTATACGAGACCATATTTATCTCGACAGTTGAAGGTGGATAAAAGCTTATGGAGGTGGAGATGAAGGTCACTAGATAGGTAAGGGATGAGGGTGTGTGGTGATAGGTGAAGGTGGAACAGGTTCCTCATATAAAATATCATCATTGTCAAATTTTTCTTCAGGAGGACATAGTTGGAGAATAATGGTCTTAAGAGACTTACAATTTTTCACATCATGCCCTAGCACACAATGGTAGGCACAAATTTTGGTATCATCAAACCCTGTTGGTTTGGGTTTGAGTGGGTCATAAGGTCTAAGTGGTGGCAATGTGATGACATCAGTCTCTAAAAGGTTTGTTAAAATTTTGGCGTAAGACCCTGCCAATGGATCACAATGGGAGGTAAGTGTGGGTCTGGATGGAAGTGTGGGTGATTTTGTGGGAGAGGTGCTACAGGAGGTGGAATCGGAAGTGGAATAGGTTTGACCATTGTTTTGGTAGGTAGTATTGTTTTGGGTTTGTGTTGTACCTTCTTGGGTAAAGGTGTAGTAGATGAGCTAGCGGTTGAAGGTGTTGTAGGTTTGACTACCTCTTTGGAGGGTAGTGGGCTCTTGGATTTTGATTGCACTTTCCGGGTAAAGGTGAAGAAGGAGTTTGTGATGTAGAAGGGAAGGTAGATGGCGGAAGGGGATGGGTTAGCCAAGGTGATAATGGAGGTGTAGTGAAGGTTTTTGGAAGAGGCGAGGTGGAGGGTATTGGTTGAAGAGTGGGGAATACCATAGGTAGTGACGAGGCTATTGGTGTGGGTATAGGTGGTAAAAAGGTTACAGGTGATAGAAAAGGTGTACGTTGTGTAGGTAAGTTAGGTGTAATAGAGGCTCGTGATGAGGAGATGGGCTGTTGTGTTTTTAGTTTACCTTGGGTAAGAGGTTGTTTGGCCAAGGTGGATGGGTGAGGTCCTAGGATATATGGAAACCTGTGAAGGTGAAAGAAGCGTAGTAAGAGAAATCAGTGTATGCGACCTAGAAGGTTGGGTCTTCCTTTTAGGTGGAGGAATGGTTTTTGCATGGGCTTGTGAGGATGTGGCTAAATCCAATTTGACAGGAGGATGGACTAGGCTTGATGTTAGCATGACACCCAATGTGGTAATGGTTCTGGACACAAGGGAAGGTATGGGTGATGACAAAGGTTTAGGTGTTGGTAAAAGTTCAATTATTGGTAAGGGTTTAGGTGTGGGTGAAGGTGATGAAGAAGAGGTCATTACGAATAGTATGGGCATGGTTGGTTTGGTTGTCTAAAACACATTTGGATAAATTGTGGAGGTATCAATAGATGACATTTACATTTGGGTTGAAAAAGGTAGCTGAAGGTGTCCCCAAAGCATGGAATTATCAACATAATCCAAGTGGTTAGCCAAGCGTGAAAACAACATTTTTGTAGGAGGAGATGATATTGACTTGGTGGTAATCCCTGTAAAGAATGTCTGTGAGATAGGGAACTAGTTGGCTTTGGACCTCGTGGGTAAGAGAGCCGAGAGAAAATAAATAGGATCCTAGAAGGCTAATGGGGAATTTTCACCAACAAGTAGTGGCGCTTCTAAAGGATATCTGATGGGTAGGGCAGATTATGAGTAGGATGAGGTAGGTTTCTCTTCTAGTGGAGAAGAAAGTGAGCATGACTCTCCGTGGGTAAAAGAGTTAATATCATGGGTTTTTATTTAGGTTGAGAGGTGTGTGAGGAAATGACATCACCCGATATCATGGAATCCTACATGGGTGAAGGGGAGATAAGGGATACTCCTCCATGGGTAAAGGAAATCTTGCAAGAATATCCTCGATAGAGGGGATAGGAGGAAATTGAGGAAGAGCTAATAAGAATTCTAAAACAACATGAATTTCATGGACATTAATATCATTAGTTGAAAGTTTTCTAGTTTGGTTAGATGAAGGGGGTGTGATTAGGAAATGGCCTCTTAAAGATATGAAAGTTTTGATTACCCATTGCATTCAAGTTATCCAAGATGAGATCTCCATTATCTAACATTTCTTGGACAATGTTTTTGAAGGTTATATAATTACCATTACTATGACCTTTAATGCGATGATAGTTGTAGTAATCATGTTCCTTGTACCATACGCAGGCATAGTACGAGTGAAGTCACAACTAATATGGGGTTTGATGGGTGGAAGAGCAATTGCTTTGGCTTTTAGATTTTTTTCTAAAACTAAAGAATAGGGATCTCCTATGGGAGTGTACTTTCATTGCTCCTACCTGAACTGGAAAGCTTGAACGAGAGAAAGGTTGGAAGTAGGCTTTGATTGATTAGATGGGTGAGATGGGCCATCTTTTAAAACTACCACGTTGGTAGATACTTCATCTTTGGAATAATTTTTTTGGGGTTTGGAAGAGGAAGAGGCATTATTTGACTTGAATGCAGCATTTTTGTTATGTAATTGATTTTTTTCTCTTTTATGGCACTGATTTCAATTTTTCTAGCCATGGTGAATTCCTTGTTAAACATGCGAGAAGGTAAGGCCGAGCTAGTAGTAGTTGACGCAGAAGTGGGGGCGAGGGTAGGGGTAATTGCCAAAGGCATGTCATATACCAGTTGTCCTGATGAGTCCCGAGTAGATGAATGGGCTAAATAGTATTGTAAGGCAGCGAGATTTTGGTCAAGGAGTCTTGTGAACTCCTCGTCACCGGTACTGATGATGATGAGCTGACTAGGATCCATAGGTGACAGGATGGAAGGTGGTGATGGGCTAGGTGGGAGCAAAGGTTGAAGGCTAGCATGGAACATGAGGGCATTGGCTTGGATACGAGTCAAAACCATGTGAGTTAACATAGGCCCGGAAATCTAATCTATGTAAATGACATGAGAAGAACAGAGGAAATGGATCAAATATGTTCGAGAGGTAAAACTAGTGATAGAGGGTGAATGATGATGTTTAGGGTGACCAATACCGATAACGGTTAGGGTGATCGATACCTAATTTCTTGTGGAATAACAAAAAGTTTGATAAATGTGGTAATAATCGATGAAAATGAGACAAAATTTGAATTTGATAATGATTTCAAAAGTTCAGATGTATGATGATGTATCCGAGAAACCCGTAAAGAAAGGACATGTGATGAGTGTTGTTTTTGGTAAAATGACAAAAAAAAGTAAGTAACCAACAACAATGTAAACCAATGACGGTCGATAAGTAAACCGGTGACGGATGCTAGATTGATGCCACCACCGTGAAATTTGAAAAGATGGAGAAAGTTGACTTTAGTGACTTAGATCAGATAAAATACCAACCCAAAACCTGAGTATGGTATTGATGGACCCTAACACACTTAGAAAAAGTTGGAATACACCAACTATAATTGGGGAGTGTGAAAGGAAGAAATAAAAATGGAGAACATGACCTCACAACTTAAAACACAAATAGAGAAAAGTTAACAAACACAAAATCCTATGGGTGAATTTTATGTTCCAGCTTATGCTATTTAGGATTGACTTGTGACTAGAACAAATTTTTGATTCGATAGAAGGTGCCCTATGAAAATCCAATATCTAAGGATGGTTTTAGGTAAAGTTTTGGTGGGGACAGTCCTTTCTCTAAGATAATGACTAGATAGAGAAACCAACCTTGGGGCCCCCACCGTTAATCCTCTAATTGTGTGATAGTTGACAGCTTCTTCCAGGTAGGATGATGTTTAAGAAGATGTGTAAATTATTTAAGTGGTTTGGTATAGAGAGTGTGCAAAGTGAAATATGATTGGATTAGTCAACCATCAGCTAGGCATGACTTCCAACGTATAGGTTTCCCTTAATTAATGTGAGCTATAATGCAACAAACTAGAATGAAATGCAAATGTTTTAAGCCCAAATCCACAATTATGTTCGATGTAGAAAATGGAGAACATGAAGAGGAATGCTCTTTCACTAATGCAATGCAAGTAGAAAGAAATATGTGTTCTTTTTAAAGCACCAAAAACATGATTTATTTTAGATAATAGAAAGAAGGAGAAGATTCCAGAGAAGAAAATTAATGTGAATACTTTTCAAAGGGAAATAAACACACAATTTTTACCTAGGAATGAAGAAATGTAAAAGTACCCCTGGCATGCCAAAATGTTTCACCGAATTGTTGTAGATAATGAAATAGATAAGGGTAAATAGGCCAACAAGGAATACCTATTTTCATGTGGTTGAAGGTTGAGTGTGTGCATTTTGATTTCCGATCCAAACTGATTGTGTGAGCTTCCTTTTGGCTAGGAGGAACTACCTGTAATACAAAACAAGACCACAAGATAGTTAATAGAAAAGGTTAGTGGATTTCCTATTGTGAGCTAGATCTAGGAAGTGTGATACTTCCTCGACGGTTGTCAATCCACTGATATATAACTCAATATAAAATAACTAAACATGCAAATAAAAGAATCTAATGCTAGTGTTCTGATTTAGGTATCTCAGATTACTATCAGTGTCAATCTAATTAAATTCTTAGTAATTAAACTGGTGAAGGTCCCGGGTTAGGTTACAGGTTGGGTAGGTGGTCTGAGGGTCATAGATAGGGTCTAGGTAAGATCTGGTGTAGTTTGGGTTGATTTTGGATGATTAGGAAGCTTGTTGGTTAAGGTAGTTTACTAGGTATAGAGACTAACATCGGTCAGGGTATGACTAATGATGGTTTAGGATGACCGATATCGATTACTATGGATAATGGAAGAATGTCAAAAATGGGTGTCTAGGCTCTCTCTGTGTCTGCACAAAGAGTTGGGAATGTCTGTGGTGATGTTTTCGGTAGGGTATCGTGTTTAGGTGAGGTTTTGTGATATTAGGGGGATGTTAGGGAGGTTTAGTGAAATTTGATAGGAGACACAGTAATTGATGTCGGTGTGGTGACCGATCTTTGGTGAAGAGGAGAAATTGATAATTGTTAAGGTAACAGTGTCGGTAGGGGCGAAATGGTAGTAATTAAATAAATCTAGTTTTTGGAATTCTTTTTGATTACACAAGGAATGGAGGGAGGATGGTTGGGTTTGTAATAAAGTCAAGAAGACTCAAGGATGCCTAAAGATCAAATATGGAGAGCCATAAAGTTGTGGGTGGTAGGTTGGCTAGATTGGTAAAAGGTGGGATGGAGGAATGCCAAAAAGATCAAGATCTAATAACAAAAGATAAAAAAACTTATTAATCTAAGAAAGTATTGAATGATGCAAATCAAATACACTTACTTGTATTTACAGTCTGGTTGGTGAAGGATGGCAATGGTTGATCCCTAAATAATTCTAGGTCAATGTCGTAGCAATACTTCCCGGAGTGTTCCTATGAATACTAATGTCTCTCGGACGAGTATCGGGAGCTTGCTTGAGCTCGTTATTGAGTGTATTCTATCATTGGATTTGAGAAGTCTTTGGTTTGTGCTTCAATGCAAGATATCTCGTAAAACTCGAGAATGACCAACCGGGTAAAAGGTTACCAAATTGTATATAAGGTAGCCAGTGACGGTTAGGCTGATCAACATTGGTTGAGGGTTAACTGGGATCGGTTAAGGTGAGAAATCCTAGGTTTACCAAAAATAGGTAAATCCTTTCTATTTTTGGAATGCTTTGATTGTCAGTTCGAGTCTCAAGTGAGGGTTAGCATTTATATAAGTGGGAATATAGTTGGAGAAGGAATAGGACTTTAATTTTAGGGTTAGACTAAGTCCTAGTTGGTTAAGATAAGTGGAGAGTCGGTCCTAGTTAATTAATAGAATAAGAAAAAGTTCATAATGAGGTTTCTAGGTGATGTGGCTAGGTGAGGTGTAAATTAATTTAGTTAAAGTAATTAAATTAATTAATAGTGTGAGGATGAGCATTAATTCAATTGTAAATAATTAAATTAATATGAATGTGGAGTGAGGGGTCATGGTTAGGTGAATATGTTACGTTAATTAATTAAAGGGGACCAAGGGGAGTCTGACCCAAATTTGGTGTCTACAACAGCCTTGAGTTCTAAGCATCTCTTGAATTCCGTGAATCCAACTCTCAATGTCAGTGAAGGATGGGTCCTTAGATTCTTTTCTTTGCATTTAATTACTATCACATTGCTAATTTGGAAAGTAATGTCTTGTTCATCATCTTGTCTCACACATAATAAGGAAGTTTCATAAGTGGAGTGAGTAGTCCATCAATCATAATTATAGTATATTCAAGATAGAAAAATACATCCTCTATCAACGTGCTAGATTACAATACCTTTACATAGGTTTTCCTATAAGTAACTTGTATCTCTATGGTAGAAATTATTGTAAATATCCTCGATGTCGATCCGAATCTATGGCCATAGAGGTCCTGAGTATTCTTCATTTACTTCTCTAATGCCTTATGGTTTCCAAGGTAGAAAAAAAATAAGTCATACTAAGATTCCATAGACAACATCCAATAAATATGAAGCCATGTAAAAAAAAAATTAAAAATGACATAAGCATCTTTGGATGTGAACAAATATGAAGATACTTGTTGGATATTTGTCATTATTATTGGTGTTGTCATTATTATCAAGTCAGCATTGATGGGAAAAGGTGTTATGTAGGTATCTCAAGGTCAACCATGTGTGAAACAAGTGTTAACGATTTTGTAACAAGATTCGAGAAGAAAAAAATGTGAATCAGGTGTGTAATAAGTCTTCCCAAGGTGGTAAAGCATAGTGATAGTAACTACATGGTCAAGGTGTGCTCAAGAGATCAATCAGATCATTTAAATGTGAAACAAGTGTTTCAAAGATTAAATTAGTGTCTTTAAGGTATATCATGGTGCTTCAATTATCTACAATGGTCTCTAGATAATTATTGATAATTTAAAGGGGATTCAAGATGATTCAAGATGAATACAAGGTGATTCAGACATTATAAGCATGGACAAAGTGAGATAGGGGCTCAATTGAGTTCACTTTGGATGTATCGAAAAGGTTAGTACTCTTTCTTCCGGTGTTTTAGATGGCTAAAACTCAAATGCATATGTTCTAAGTGATCTTAGAGTCCTGGTTGGAGAAAAGAAAATTTTGGGCACTTAAAGAAATTTGTAAAAATTGAGTATTTTGAGTATTTAATGTATCAGGGTTCATGGAATGTGGATGGAACTATTTCTAATGGAAATGAGTTCTCTACATGGTCATCAGAATATAAATCAAATCTTATAGTTTTGTGTGGTTGTGGAAAGAGTTTTGGGCACAGTGGACTTCAAAATAACTAGTTCTCTAAGTGCTAAGGTTCCCACAGTCAAATGTTGGCCGAAATAAAAACAACTAGTGCTTTGTGGGTTAGATAATGATTTCACGCACAAAAGGTTTTATTAGAACATGTTCTAAGTTGAATCAAGGTCCCCTGCATGATCAATAAACCCAAAATATGAAGTGTTACATATATTGTGGATAATCTAAGGGTTTCAGAATGAGAGGCTTCATGGGCATGAGTTCATTTATTCCAAGTGTTCCCGAATCTCCGTTATAGCTGAAAAACAAAGGGAGAAGGAGTCAGACATTTACGGAGCATGTGAAGTGTTCGGGAACACGATCTCTTATAATCTCGGTTCAAGTCAATGTGAGTTCCCACACATCTAATCCACCCAAAATACAAAGGAGTAAGGATGAAGAGTTAAGTGTGGGTGAAATAGATTTTAAGAAAATCATACCCATGAAGAATCAATTCTCCAAGTTCTAAATACATCTGATAGACCTGATATATAAATGAGTTAAATAGATATTGCATAGTGCAGTAAAATAATGTGGCGGGTGAACTATTTCAAGTTGGAATGAGTTCTCATTATTCTCCAAATACGAAAGATTCAATTCATAAGGAGATAATGTAATATAGTTCCATGATGGGTCAAGTGAATTATATCTACATTGAACAAGTTCCTTTTTCCCATGGAGACCTGAAAAGTTGATTTAATCGATCAAAGGCAAAGATAGAGTGCAAAATGTGAGTGGAGATCTAGAATAGGTTCTTGTCATCCAAAATTACCCCCTTGGGTTATTTTGGCTTTAAAAGCTTTAAAAATGGACTTAGCCATTTTTATAGGTCTGTGATGGTCAAACGACCATCAAATTACACTTCCCAAATGCACTGGTCATTAGTATTCAAGAACCTGTGGAAGCGCAGTTTAAAAACATTGGCGGGTTGGTTATAAAATTCGACTGACATTCAAATGCCCGTTAATTTCAGCATCAACTTTAGCAGAGGACACATGGCAGAAATTTATGATCTAGGCCCATGAGACAGTTGGTGGCCAACTTCAAAGCCCAAAAAGTTTCTAAGTCCCCTGGACTTAGAAACTGTGATGCAAAGAGCTATGTGGCGCCATTTCATTAGCTCACCTTTTGCAAATATGACAAATGTGAAGGACCATCCAATCAGATCCAAGCATGAAGCATCAAACTCACATGTTTTAACATCATGGAAACATGGAGATTTCTCATTTGCTCACATTTCATAGTTGTCAATGGAGTTTAAATAAAAGACTCGGCAATGTGAAGCACGTGGAGCCTTTCTATTGGCTTGCACTTCACAAATTGACTATTCAAATTCCGACAACGCATCAAGACATGGAGCTTCCTCATTTGTCGATGGTTCATGGATGTCATAGGCAGGAATCAAAAGGATTGACATTTCAAATATGTGGATCCTTCCCATTAGCTCACATTTTGCAATGGTCATTCGAGGGGAAAATTACGAAGAAATTTGGTCATTTCTTATTGGCTCACAATTCCAAGGGTCTAACAAGGTCTGCAATGTGAAAGAACGTGGAGATTTTTCACTGGTACATGTGTCACAAATATTGACAGAGGTGTAAGGATAGCTTGACACCCTTAAGGAACGTGGTGAATTTTTATTAGCTTTGTATTTTCATAAAGCCAAAGCCAAGGTAAAAGATAAGGACAGATGGCGTGCGGGAAGTAAAGCCCAATATTGTAAACCAATGGGATACTAACACTTGGCAAAAGGTGAAGCAAGTACACGTTGGTAGAGGTCAATCCCCAAACCAATTAAAGGCTACCATGTGTCAAATTTATGTGCCTCCTAACAAGAAAATCTTCAAATGGTCATATATTTTGATCCCCGCACCAAATTAGACATAATTTATATCATGGAAATCTCTCATCGAGCTCTTCAATTTGAAATCATCATAATCTGATGTTGGTGAATTTTGGTGGGTCAAAATGGTGAACACATATTTTAGATGCAGAAGAGGACTGTTTAGGCACACAAACGATCAAATCAGGTAGCTCAACCACTGAATTGATGAGGCATGGCTTCATTTTCTTCTGTAGGATGAAATAGACTGAATGATGGATCTATAAGGTGCCCATGTGCTTTGCAGAGGATTTTAATTCATATTGTTGCTGGTTAAACTCCAAAAAAATTGTGCCCCTTCTCTTTTACCTCTTCTCTTTCTTCCTTCTCTTTCATTTGAGCTATATATTGTAAAAATTCTTTCATTTTGAAAGGATGGACATTTAAAAAACTATAATGGAACTCACAAATTTGTTCCAAAGCAACTATAATCTTTTAAACCTTCATTTTTGGTCTTGTCAATGTGTTTTTGTGCCTTCCTCTACAACTGTAATGGTCTTTGCATACTTTTATTGCAATAAATCTTTTTTGTGACACATTTGTCCGACCTAGCTCGTTTTAGTTGCAACCATGCCTCTCTTTACCTATTGTATCGTGTTGTGCATGTCTTTCTCGTTGCTAGTTTATTTTTGTTGTGTTTCAATTGAGAACATATGGTAAATGAAGCTTTGGGTTTGTGTCACTTATGTTTGGCCTCTCCCTTCTTCATTTCTTTCTCTTTCTCCCTCACTAGAGTGTCTCTCACCCCTTTTCTGGTGCTATCACCGCCTTTTAGATTAGGATTTCCCTTCCATGCATCTTTCTAACCTCTCTCTCTCTCCCTCCTTGGTCCCTTAGCATGGTTATTTCAGGATTAGTTAGTTGCATTTTCCTTTCTAGGAGTAGGAGTATTTTAGCATTAGATTAGGAAGAGGAAGTTGGCCTTCTCTAGAGGTTTGTCTTAAGTTCACAGTCCACAAAGTTGAGATATGGTCCCATGTTAGCAAAAATTAGAGATAACCATTCCCAAATCTCAGGGTGCTACTTTTTTCTGATAATAATTTTGGCACACCTAGTGCAACATCACATAAGTTAGAGTTTCATCTTTTAGAGGTGTTCCTATTAGTGTGAAATCACAGCACCCCCAAATGAGTTATGGATCTACTTTTCTAAGGAGCAAGTCATTTGGTGTGATTTGTATAACATTGGATCATTCCCAATCTGTGGAACTTGTAAATGGGAATGATCCTCTAGAGAAGGTTGGTTCCTCTTCCTAAACTACCTGCCACAATCTATTCCAATGCAGGTAAGCTAATCTAATCCTAATCTAACTTCCAAGGAGACAAGGAGAGAAAGAAAACTAGAAAAATAGAGCCTACACTAAAACAGGTGATACACCAGAGAAGGAAAATGTTGATCATCTATCAAAACTACCATGGAAATAAAGAGAGGTGAGCAATGGAGAGGATGGACAAGTGCATCACGGCACTGGAGATGGACTTCACACGAAAATGTTCCAAAATCCCTAAAAACATAGCTCCAAAACCTACAAATGACATTAAAACATGCATAGTTGCCCCGCAATAATGAGAGGCAAGAATAAACAACCAAAAATGAGCAAAGGATGGACAAATACATTACAAAATCACATTTTATTGCTCCATATTTACACAGTGCACCATTTCATGGGCAAGAGGCAAAAAAATGCCATTATAGAGCAGGGAGGAGGTTCCAACTCCATTTTCGACCCTGGGGAAGAAAAGAAGAGGGAGGCAGAGAAGAAGAGTGAACAACCACTAACTAACTTCTTGAAAATGTGCCTCTGTTACAATATATAGCAAAATGCAAAAAGAGAGGGAAAAACATGAGAAAATATGATTCTCTGCTCCAACCACGAAAACATTCATAAATTTGGTCGAAAATTCAAGGCTCCATCTACAAATTCCATTCCCAAATGCATTTTGTCTGCTCGAGGGAGAAAAGACCCATATTTCATTAAATTTGGTGGTTGAAAACTGGTTCTACATTTTTTCCATGCCAAATCACGTTTTGTAATTTTCTCCCACAAATCTCTACCAAAATCAAAAATTGAAGACTCCATGATGAAGATAATCTCCAGATATTTCCATTGGTACCAAGATTGTCAAAAATGGAGCTCTAGATCAAAAGATATGGCCTTCTGTTTTTTCCTTACGTTTCCTACAAATTTGGCTTCGGGTGAATTTTGAAATTTTTCCCCGAAAATCTGTTAATGATGTGGCATCCATTGGGGTTGGAGGAGGTAGGGGCTTCCTTTTTTCCATTTTACATTTTTTGACAAAAAGTCAAAAAATCCAATTTACCTCTGAAGTCCCACATCCCCGCATTAGCTTTTTGATGGGGCCGCGGGTCGCATTTTGATTTTATGCCTTTTGGAAGAAAAGGAAATTTTTCAATTTTTCCTCCGATGCCCCGCCATCCGAGTTCCTTTGGAAAAAAACTCTCCCAAGCTCTATAAGTCCACCTTGGGAAAAATTTCCCTTCTAACTCCGTCGAGCCATAACTCAAAAAATACAAGGAGTTAGAAAGAGTTCTTTACCTTTCTGGAAAGGGGAAGAAATTCTCTATCTGATGGAGCATTTTATAGAAATATTTGAGTTCCTAAAACTTGTGAAATTTTTACTGAGGCACAAAGAGGAGTAAGTTAACCCAAAATAAGAGGGAACTTATTTTGGTTAACAACTTTGGCAACTCACAGGGGTCATCTACCTGTTAGATGAATGATCAGTGGCCTTAGTTGCATCCATTAGGCATGGAGTCAAGCCTGATAACCAATTCTCTGATCTAACTCTGAAAAACTGACCTCTGAATCACTTGGAAACCCACTGAAACTTGGAGTTGATCTTCACCAAAATTCCAACTGAAATGAACTGTGCAAGAGCAATACAACAAAGACCAAAACTATATACAAACTGAAAATCATACATGCTCCAAATGGAACATGCAGAGTGTGCACAAGAACTTCTTCTGTTGAAAACAAACCTACCTACTCTACTCTAACCAAGAGCAAAGGGAACTCAAACAAAACCCATAACTGGCAGGGAGAAATAGCTTCCCTTCCTCAAAAATGGCAGCCATGCAACTGATTTGGCACTGAACATGGCTGGTTAGATGAGTGAAAAACTAACTACAAGCTGATCTTCCACCCAAATAACCAAAGTATCAATTGAAGACAAAACCAATACCTCTTTTAGTTGCTCTACATTTGGATTGAAGAGGTACGACAGTTGATCCTTGGTGCTTTGTAGCTCATCCTCATGCCCTAAAATGGACATGACTGGTTTTGGCTTCTCCTTTGGCTCCAATGAAGCCAAATACCTGATTGGGCAAGGTCTGGTCCATTTGATATGCCCATAGCTCTGATTTTCAACTCCAAAAATGGAGTCTTCTTACAGATCCTCTTGAATGGATGGTGTGGAAGAAGTGGTGGAACTCTTCTACTCTTTTTCTTCCTCCATAGCAACATAAAACTCCTCTACAATTTGCAGCTCTTCATCTCTGATTGCAACATCCATTGGAGCTGCTTTTGCATCATCATACTCTGCTGCTATACATTGTTGGCTCTTGGAGTTCTTCTGCTGATTTTTGAAGATCAATCTGCTCTTGGACAACCCCTTCTTCTAGCATGAAGTTTTCAAATCAAACTTTCTACTTTGTTGTTCTAGAGGACTATTTGTGACAGCAATGTCTTCTTGGTGGTTCCCTCTCATGGTGGATGTGGCCTTTGGAAGATCAAAATCTCCCAACCTTGATTCAAGAAGCATGGTGGAAAACGTTGTTGTGCTTGCAAGTTTTCTTTCATGGCAGTAGGCTCTTGAATGGTGAATGATGGGGAAGAAAATATTGCAACTTCTGTGGGCTGCTCCCTATCAAAACATCCTTCTAAGTTTGATAAAAAATCAAACTCTATGTTGTCCTGTTGTAGCCAAGTTTCTCCCTCTTGCATGGTGATCTCAAAATCTGCATTCTTTTCACCAGATGAAGCTTCATCTTCAAACATGAAGCTAGTGAGTTCAAACTCCTCCACACAGTCAGACTTTGGGAGAGATTGAATGGGGGAGAGATCTGCTATCTTATGTGCAACCAGCTCATGGTTCCATGCCTCGAATTTTTTTGTCCACCTTCATGTGCTCCTCTCTAACTAAACTTGGAGCTGTTGGTTCTTCCTCCCCCATGATGGATTCATTAACCAAATCAGGCCCTTCAAATGAAAGCAAAAATTTTCCAATGATGCCTTCTTCTTCTGCTACTACAAACTCTTTTTGATTTCTTCAGTGATAAGGACATATAGTTAGAAACTAATCCATCATTACATGAGAGTTATACCAAACCAGATCTATAAAGGCATGCATTTAAGTATAAATCATCAAGAAATCAATAGCATGCAATGATAACACATATAAGACACTTTGGTTTGGCCAATTCTTCATATATTAAACATGACAACAATATCAGAGGCTTGATACAATAATAGTCATGCGCGCATGGATCTATTACAATTATCCAGTCTCATGCACTCATGAATCTCTAACCCTTCAACATGGTATATCAACTAGGTGATTCATCTAATATATATAGGGTGGGGAACTTTCCCTTCACCGCTAACTATGCCAAAAATAGGTCACACGCTAATAATAGCCATGTGCCATTTACAATTATAGCCATACATGCAAGTATGCTATCTATAGATCACTTACAGTTAACTAGAGTGATGAATCTATTCTTGGATTACTTCCATGCAAGAGTGCTTCGATATGATCCTCGAAATATAGACAAAGCAGTGTGGTGCAAGTCTGGCATCACTTTGTGTGTTCCACATGCTAGCCTTTGAAAATAGACTTGATCTACAAAATTGGCTAAGTCTCGAAAGTCTGACTCTGCACCTCTGCGCGCGACGCCTTCCTATTCCTTCGTGCCTTTGATCCCATCCTATTTTTCCACGTGGACTCTGTGTGTGAGTTCTGCTAAGTGTTTTATCTGATCAACATTACCCCACACTAATCTCATTGTCACCCCCGACAATGGTGATGTCCACAACTGAGTAAAGAATAGTTGAAATATAGAATGTTGAATGAATCTTACACAAAGAATAGAAAAGAATTAAAGAATCAAAGAATTATTCAGGCTTCAAGCTCCTCCATTTCTTTCTGAAGTATCATCTCTGGATACTCCTCCTTTATGTCTACTTCTAAGTTCTCCCACTCCATTAATGCCTTTTCTGCTTTCTCTGGAACATCCACAATGATAGATTCCAGCTCATCCTGAGTTAGTTTTCCTTGCTCATTCTGTATTACAAGCATTATGCTTGACATAGATGTATGCATCCCTTCCAGCACATCCATCTTCTGAGCAATGAGTTTTCCAAGTTCATCTAACCTCTCTTTATGTGGTGCCTGTGCCATGGCCAATGCCTCGTGCTTCTACTTTACCATAGTTAGTCATTCAAGTGGCCTAGTGTGTCATCCTTCATGGCCTTTTGCACCTCATTGTCTTCGCAGTGTTTTTACCCTTATTAGCGCATCTGGAGTTGTGCATATCATTAAGGCATGATCGGATTTCTTCAGCTCCTCTGGAGTGCTTGTAGTAGGCCCTCATATGTAGCAATCTTCCTTGCTACTATGCAGCTTGTGCTTTTTCTACCTCTTCTGTTGGGTCCTTGGGCTGCTCTGGTATACACACCTTTTCATCCTCCAATACTAATTTTATCATTGTTCTTACGTAGTGCATCATAGAAGGAAATTATTTTGGTACCTGTGATTCCAAATGTGGGTGTACCTTTAGTATATCATCTCCAATTTCCTCCACCATACTAACAAAAGTCTCATATTTCATTTTTCTCAGATCCCTCTCCTGCACTAAACGTGCTATTTCCACATCCTTTGCTTTTAGCTCCTCTGTCAGTGCTTTAATTGTAGTAGATTTGTCAATGTTTCTTCTAGCTACCTCAGCAGATACTTTCACCAAGGCATTGCTTACCTGCTCATCCATCATAATAGTTGGTTTAATTGTCATGTGTCGGACTTTTGGTGCCTTCTTCAACCATCTAGATGCACATGATTCTTCACAGACATCAAAATCTGGTTCATCCATATGCGTATGCATCGACCATGAAAGTTGCTTTCGTGTTCGTAATGTCACCTTGTTCTCATCCATAAGCACCCATCCGAATAAATATTTTTGTGTGACGGTGCTCTGGAACCGAGCGTGAACAATCATCTCTGGTCTCTCTGCATACCCCATTGTTTGTACCCTTACGTCCTCACTTGTCGATGGGACCTTGGCCCTTTTGGAATGGTGGCATCAAGGTTAGGAATATTGGTTGTATCCTCATCCTTGCCTTGTGTAGCTTCTGATTGCTCCCTTTCTTCCTCTCATTTATTTTTCCTCCTCCTCATTTATGAGGCTCCTCTTCTACCCTATGATGGATTGGAGATGGAAGTGCTTTCTCCTCAGACTCTTCCACTTCTTCATCTAGCTTGAGCTTTCTTCTTCTCTTCTTCTCCTCAGGTTCCTTTACCGGTGAGAGTCACGGTGACTTCCTTGTTGTCTGTTGGGCTTCTCCTTGTGACCTTGTGTGCTTGAACACCTTTCTGAACCTTTGGTCACCCTACTGCTACCTCAGTATTTTCTTCTCCTTGTGAAGCCATCATGTGCTCCTCCTCCTATCCACCAGATGGTTTCTTCCTCCTGCACACCAAACCACCACTATCCTCATGCTCTTCATCCTCTTCCTCGTCATCCTGCATGGGTTTAGAAGGCCTAGGTGCGGGATGTTTTCCATAGTATGCTTCCCCTTTGGTGGTCTGGGAGTGTGAACTCATTCTCTACATACTTATTATTTTCCATCTTTGGTTTAAGTTGGAGATATATGAGCATGGCCCCGATATCCCCAACAACAAGTGTTTTTGGTTTGATACTCAAAATCTCTGAGATAATACTCTCGTTGTAAGCATTCTTCCCTGGATATCCATACTTCTTTCGCAAGGTGTGGTATTCACAATCCACCTTGTCTGCATTAAATACTAACCTCCTTGTATCAGTGAACCGATGAATGGAAGCTTGAAAATACCGCATTGTGAATGCGTATGGTAGTTTGCACCAGGGGCTCCATGATCCATCCACCATCGAGAAAATGTGCAATACAAAAGTGTTGGTAAACAAAAAACTGAGCTGCTTCCCCAATACCGAGGGAAACTCCTTTGGTATGTACCACTCCTCTTCAAAAGCCATGCGGAGCCTATCATACCACATCTCACTCTCTCCTTTACCCCATCTATCATAGACCCCTTGCATAGATACTTGCTGAATCTTTTCAGCTGGAGACTTGTTATTCATGGGGTATTCCCATATATTTTCTTTCGGGCCATCCGGTACTCCAATCTCCATGAATACTAAAGAAAGTAAGACAAAACCAAAACTTATCTTACTTCTGTGCATGTGTGCTTCCTCTACTATTTGTTCTGCAATAAAGTTGGCAATGTTGTAAATAACCCCTTCTGACATGTGCTTTGCCACATGCAGCCACATTGAGTTTACTTGTGACCAACGATCTTGGTCATTCAATTTCGTAACTAGGTGCACTGCTGCTTTTACTACTGGACAATCGTGTAATTTGTCTATGTCCATTTCCATGCGGTCCTTTCTGGTATCCAACACTTTGTGTGTTTCCAATATGGAAACCTTGTCAGTTAGGTCATTTTTGATGTCCTCACCCGTCGCCTTTAAACCTGTTACCGTGGTAATTAAAATGGGTGTTAGTCTTACCCTTCACCCTACAAAATAGAAGAAGTCCTCATGGACTCGGCTCATCAACCACCTGTATAATGGTGCATATTTCCCAAAGTATGGGAGCTCATATAATTGGTAAACACCAATCCTTTTCAATAACTTCTCCCCTGCATCATCATATATCGGCATCCCATCACCAGTTTTCTGTCCATTTCGGGAGTTAAGTAAATCATCCAACTTCTTTTGATTGTCCTTGGTTCGGTGGTTGTACTCACTTATTTTTCTCTTTCGTATGTGGGAATCCCATTCTGGCCCACAATTACTTCTTCAGGTATTGCATCTCTGAAAAATTGCTCTCAGGAGTCATCTCTTCCTCCTCTTCCACTACTACCTTCTTCTTTCCTTTTTTTGTTTTGTTGCTTCCTTCTTTGGAGCCATTCTTCCCTTTGTGTTGTGTTTCTACACCTTCTTCTGTAACTCTTTAATGGTTTACTTCAAACCCTAACCCGATTCAATCATGCCCTAAATTGTAATCATGAAATCACGTGCCCTAGCTCTGCTCTGTCAATCTACTTCATTCAAACCCTTCTCCTATGGGGATACAAGCTTCTCCAATACACAGATCTACCTTTCATGCTTGGTTTCACCCTCTTCGCACCTTGAATCACTTACTCAACTCTTCACACTTAGCTCTTCGTCAAATTCTCATAGTTGCAAGGGTAGAAATGAATTTGCATCCCATCCTTATATAGATTTTCAATTTTTGATGCATTAATTGCTCCTCCACCTACCAAATATTTCTCATTTATTGCTCAATTTTGTCATTTCCACGTGGTACATCTTCATGCCATAGCTATAACCTTCTAGCGTGCCTTCCTACCTTCTGGTCATAGACTTCTCTTCAGTGCGTGCTCTAGCACCCGAGTACCTCGTCACTGCACCTTCTCCTGGTAGTTATCATGGTTGCCACTTACCTCGCGTTATACTTTTCCTTCATTCATCTCCATCCTTGGTTACTTTTGAGAAGCAATCCTTTGTAAATCACCTTTAGCAACTTACTTCCTCAACATCCAACATTATACCTTCCAATCTTCACAACATTATACCTAGGAGTCACCAACAATCCACCCCATACTAAAAGTATGTGCAGTCCTCTGTGCATCAACATGCTTCATATTGTAGTTAGCTTCATGCGTGCAAAGTGCTTATTACACAAAAACAAGAACTAAATTGACAAAGCATAGCGATGATGAAAGAAACACATTAAGGAAATGCAAGAAAGGAAACCTAATCTATCTGGAAACACTGCCTTATTACAAACACCAAGAAGACTTATTTATAGTAGGGCTTCAACCTACTCCCATTAAAGTAACCGGGCAGCCGTGTTCCATCAATTGCTTCTAACTGGAAAGCACCTGACTCAAGTATGTGAGTTATAACATATGGCCCCAACCAATGCACCTTGAGCTTCCTGGATGGTGCAAAAACTTAGAGTCATACAGAAGTACCATTTTCTCGATGCAAGTTTCTTATCCTGATATGCCTATCATGCCATGCTTTCTGGCGTGCTTTCTCCTATTTCTGACTCCATCGTGCTATGGCCGGTGCTCATCTAGTTGAACCATGTTCTCAATCCATTCTTCCAAAGCTTTCTCATCAGCTAGACCTCCAGCGCATGCAATGCACAAAGAAGGTAACATAAATTCTATAGGAAGAACAACTTCCACACCAAACACCAACTGAAAAGGTGTGGCTTTGTTCAATCTCTTATATGTTGTTCGGTAGGCCCAAAAAGAACATAGATACTTTTCATCCCAATATTTTCATCCCACATCACAAATCTTGGTCAATGTGTGGCTCAAAATCTTGTTGAAAGCCTCAGTCAGTTCCATTTTCCTGAGGGTGATAGGGTGTAGTCTTGTGGTGGGCAACCATAAACTCATCTAACAGAATTCAGATTGTCTCATTTAAAAAATGGGTGCCCCTATCACTGGTTAAACTTAAAGGACAACCATACCTAGTAAGAACATTTTCCCATAAGAACCTTGCTTGTTGTGCTTTATACAGTCCTTCGTAGGTGCTTGCTTCTACCCATCTCGTAAGATAATCTATACAAGTAATGATATAGTGTGATCCAGTCCTACGCGTAGCTGGTGAAATAGGCCCTACAAAGTCTATCGCCCATTTCTCAAAGGGTTCTGCACTTGTAATTGGTCGTAAAGGCATCTCATCCCTCTGTCTAGTGACCTAGATGCTGACAATGGTCACATGCCTTACAATACTCCTTACAATCCTTATACAACGTTTCCCACCACAAACCAAGCAAGTAGGATCTTTCACGTTGTAGCATCACCTGCATAGTGGCCACCTGCAATACCACCATGGGCTTCCTCCATTATATCCTTTCATTCATGCTCTAATACACAACAATGGCGTAACACCTCATCTCTACCTAACTTGTATAAGTCACCACTGATTAACATGAATGGTGCCGCGCGTATAGCAAGTTGCTTTTTCTCTAAGGACCTCATGCCTTCTGGTGCCATCCCCATCCTTAGGAAGACAACAATGTCCTCTAATTCCATTGGTGCACGTTGTAACCTATACAACTATGCATCAGGCATGGTCTCTTCTATTGTTTGTGCTTCTTCACCTGATTGAACTCTAGACAAGTGATCCGGTCCAGAATTACTTTTCCCTGGTTTTACCACAACTGTAAAGTCAAACTCTTGAAATAAGAGTATCCATCTACATATGTGCCCTTGTAAGATGGGCTTGTTCACCAAATACTTCAATGCCATATGATCTATATAAAACAAAAGGTGTGGCCAACAGATATTATCAAAATTTGTGCAAGGCATATATCATGGACAAAGCCTCGCGCTCTGTAGTGGTATAATTTTATTTCTGAGGGGTCAACTTCCTACTAGCAAAACAAATGGGATGATCAACTATACCTTCTCTAGGTTGAGCTAAGACAACACCAATGGCCATGTGCAGAGGCATCCACGTGAACATGAAAAGGTTTATCCCATGAAGGAAAGTGCAAGATAGGTGTGGTAGTAAGTTTCTTCTTCAGTATCTCAAATGCGTGCTGCTGACTCCCCCAATAGAATGTACCTTTCCCCTTGAGTAATTCTTCCAAGGGTGTGGAAACTTTGGCATACCCTTTTATAAACTTCTGTAATACCCTGTATGACCCAAAAATCCATGCACCTCACTCTAACTGGCGGGTGCTTTCAAGCCTAAAATGACCACAACTTTAGTTGGATCGACCATGACCCTTCCTTGCAGATTATGTGTCCTAAAAGTATGCCAAAGGGAGTAGAAAAGATGCACTTCTTGATATTCAATGAGATACTCAACTATCTACATCTTTCAAACATTAAGCGCAGATTGTCACAATGATCCTTAATTAGCCCATAAATGGTCCAATCATCAAGATAGACCTACAAGAAGTTGTGAATAAAATCCTTGAATGCTTGCACCACTATCCTTGAGAATACAACAGGTGCATTCTTCAATCCAAAGGGCATCATAGTATAGGAAAAGCTTCCCCATTCAGTAGTGAAGGTGGTCTTTTCTTGATCTTCCAGGGCAATCCTAACCTGATGATACCCTGAGAACCCATATGTAAATGAATATATCTCATGCTTCAGCCACTCCTTCTAATATTTCCTCTGTGAATGGCGTAGGGAAAGGATCTGTAACACATGTTGCATTCAACTCTCTATAATCAACACAAATTTGAATCCTACCATCCTTTTTGATACTTATCACCATAGGAATGACCCATTCTGACTCATCCAATGGTTGAATGATCCAGATTTCAACATCTTGTCAATTTCCTCCTTTACTTTCTCATGCAAATTGGGATTCATTGATAAGGTCTCTTCCTAACAGGCGCGCACCTTCCTTAAGCTTTATCTTCATTTCTCCAAGTGATTTATGCACATGCCTTTAAGTTCATGGTATCCTCTTGGGAATAAGTCCTCATAGTCTCGAAGTAACTCTATGATCTTTGCCACTTCTGACTCTGACCAGTAATCCCCAATTATCACTTCCTTAGGTTCAGCTTCTGTGCCAATATTTACCTTTGTTGTCTTCATAGGTTCATGATATATATGCGTGTATCTACATCCACACTATCTAACACCTCACGTGCTCCATGTGAATGATCAACTTCCAAGTGCTCAACTTCCTCATCATCAATTATGTAAACCAACTTCCCCTTGTCTTTTTCCAGAGAAGCATGCTCAAGTAGTATGGTATCATCTACTTCTTCCTCAAAAAATGTGCCCTGTCTCTGTCTCACCAAATAATTCTGAATAAGTTCTTCCACTTTCCCACTATCTCCCATGGTTAAGCACTTGATAAAGCTTAAAGCCTTGTTCACTGGTGGTGTAGATGAGAAGAAGTCAAAAGTTTGGATCATCCTTGCAGTCAAATTCTACCAATTTCCAGTGTCGCGATGTAATTCAGCATATACATACCAAGCACGTGCGTAACCTTGTAGAGTAGAATAAAACCGATGCACCCAAAGTGAGGGTGGTAATGCTTCTGTCCTACTATCCAGAGTCTCTCACACTGCTGGATATGATGTTGAATAGGTTGATCACCATGATAAGGGAAAATCTTTGTAGGTGCATTACTTCTTGAAAACCTGGTTGATAAGGTGGTCCCAATCTCTCCCCATTCCAAGAGATTATCCCTGTGAACCACCCACCAGTGTGCTTTATTGTCCCATGTAAAGTATATGACAACATATCTCATCTTTTAATCTAGTCAGCCCAGTTTGCCTCCATGGCCTGCAAGAATCATCCAGATCTTTGGATCTAGTATATCAGGGTACTGAGTGACCTATACATCGGACAGAGTGAAAACCCTTTTTGTAAGCAACCACATGCTTAACTTTGCCCCACCAGTTCATAAGTACCATGAGCCCAATTATCACAAGCAATATTGGTAGTATCGTTGATTGACTGAGAATCTTCCCAATGAAGGATTCCTTCCTTAGATGGCTCATTGACCTCTGGGTCCCGAATAGCGCGTATATAAATTCTGTTCAAGTCCTCTTCACTCAAAGGTTCCACATATGGTATGGATTTCCCATCTATCAATGGTATTATGACCCTTTCCTCCTTGTTCTCAAAGCTGATATACCCCTTGTTAAACCTCAAATCAGCATTGTTTGCATAACACCAAGGGCACCCAAGCAAAGTTGGGAAGCTATCTGCTTCCGCAAGTGCTAACACTTGAAGTCTCCTGTGAACTTGGCCCCTTGTATAGTGATAGATGCATCCTTCAAAACTCCTATGGGAGTAGCTTTTGTTTTATTTTCCATGAACAATACATTAGATGATGGCTATAATGGAGGTCTCCCCATTTGTACCCATGCATCCAATGTAAGTACATTCACTTCCACACCTGTGTCAATCAAAATATTGCTCAACAACCAACCATCCACAACAACATTCAAAGTGATCTCCTTGTCGTAGTCAATGCTATCGGGGGAGATTCACATGGAGTATTTGTCTTCAGTCTCAGTTCCCATGCATGTGGAGTATTCCCCTTCAACCAATTTCCCAATAAAGGAATAATATTCTCCTGGCGCAACATTCTACATACCTCTCTGATGTCATCAATATCAAGATGGGGCCTTTTCTGTATCCTTATGCTCCAACTTCCAAGACTACTCTTTCAAACATTGTATTTCACCTTGAAGGTTTCTAAGGACCTCCATAGTTTCCTGATAGACTTCTTTTTGATGAGTTGGATCTGGATACCTAGCATGCAAAACCTCCTCCCTAGTGATTGTCGGCTTCTGTTGCAATACCTCTTTCATGCGTGCCACCTCAGCTCGTGTGGTTATCTTGACTATTACTGCCTCGGGTTCTGGTGTTAACTTGGGCATCCACTGATTCTCTACCATGTGTTGGATTCTAACCATCCCTGTGCCTTTGTTTTCTTGCTTGTGCTACTTACTGAGATGCTCATACAAGTCTGGACACTCTTCATAACTATGCCCCTTTCCACAAAATGAATAGGAAATATTCTACGGGCATTCATGCCTATAATGGTCAGGTGAGCCGCATGTATAGCAAGTTCCTCGAGGGAATTCACCTCTTCCCCCACCTCGGCCTCATCCTCCATATCCACCTCGATATCCTCATCCTCTTCCATGACCTCCTTCAAATCTTCCATCATTCCTGTCATAGCGTGCTTGATTATAATCCCTATCTGATGCTCATTCTTTCCTTTAGAACTATCAGCCACACTCACTGTCACACCCCAATATCAATGGCATCATGGATCTAGCCAATCAATCTACAATCTTTAGTATCATGGGTCGTGGACCTACAAATTTTACAAAAAGAGGATACATTCTTCCTGATCACGCGTTGTAGTAAGGGGGCAAGTGACTAGCATCATGATTCAAATGGAAAATCTCAGTCTAACAGTAGTGAACGTATAGATCTATGAGGGAAACTATCCTTGGTGTGGCCTTCCACTTCACAATCTATACACTAGATTCCTGAGCGCGTCTCATGAGCTGAGTTTGTTGATAATTTCTCTAACTATTTCACCATAGCTGCTATCTGAGCCTCCAAGAATGGACTAACTCTAGTGTCAATACTCCCAACTACCTCAGCGTGCGCATAGAGCTGCTTCCAATGCTTTGCGTGGGTTGGTATAAGTCTTATGTGATAGTGCTCTTGAAATGGAGTAATCAATCCCCAAAAACCATTGTGCATGCTGACTTGCATGTATATCATAGGAGAGTTTGGATAGAAGTGTTTTAAAATGGGCATCATACTCACGTACACTTTCAGTAGTGCCTTGCTTTATATCCTTAAGTGTGCTTATACTCTTCTACTCAAACTCTGGGATATGGAACTCTTTTAAGAAAGCATCTTTCAATGTTGCATAATCAATACAAGTTTGATTGGGATCAAACTTCCTATACCAATTGTGTGTGTGTGCGCACTGTAACGTAGTAGCAAATTGACTTGCCTTGTGCTCAGAAGCCATGATACCTTTCACGTGCCACAATATTTCACACATATGAATATGTTCAGCAAGCATCCTCGATACCTCTGTACTCTGGGAGATGAAGAGACATCTCCATATAAATGTTCTGGGGTTGCTGCGGGCCTTGACCACCCGACCTAGAACCTCCTTGGTTTCCTCTACCTCCAAAACCACCCGAACCACTAGAACTAGAACTACCCATACCTCCCGATCCTCCTCCTGAAGTTGGAATAGGGCCCGTAGATGCACTCCCTGTGTGTCCGATGGTACTATATTGGACCCCTACAATCTGTGAAGTAGTCCCAGTTCCAGAGGTGAATCCCACATTCGGTGCGCTCATATTCTGTGTAGATGATGAGCCTGAAAACATACCCCAAAGAAAGAATAATGAAAAATGTGTGTTTGCCATTGATGTACTTGTTGTCTGACTTGTTTCTGCTCTTTCACTTCCTAAATGAAAACTTTGTTTACCTATTGTACTAGATACTAGAAAACCAAGCGCAAGGGCTAGGTCAGTAGGTTGGCTTAGATGCGTGCCTGCCTGGCCCAGGTCATATCTTGCGCATGCTTCCATGTGAGGCGAAGAGGGTTCTCTATCATGCTTTCCTAGATGGGGGAGTTCCTGATGCTCTAGCTCTTCTTCATCCTCATGAGCCTCAAATCCTTCACGAGCCATCTCTCTCCACAACGCCATCCATTCTACAACTTCTTGCTTCTTCCATAATTCCCTCTCTCACGTGCCTCATCATACTTCAGCCACCTCTCTTCCCTCCTTGTCATGCTGCTGCTAGGTCTGCCATCTTTCACCAATCCTATTCCTACCCCCGCGTGGAGATTTTTAACTTGCCATGGGCTTATCTTCCAAGTTCAACATTACCATCAGTATCTTGATCACCAGTGGAATACCTTGCAAATACGTCCCTCTAGGATACCGTAGGAACTGGAACTCAGCTACCTCTGGGCATGAATAAGTCAAAATTGAATACTCAGAATATAGTTGTTTAGAACACCATGAAACCAGGTATCTACCATGTGAGTCCAGATCAAGTCAGCATCATATAGTGTTTGAAATTCCTCCTGTGTCCAAACAAGTGTGTGATACCTCCAATTCCACTTAGATGCATATGCAGTCAACCACTCGTATAATTCTATGGGAAAGATAGCAAAGAAGCTTTCGTACAAACTATCATACAAATTCTGCTCTACCCAAGTGCGTGCATTAAATCTGGATCAGTGCTAAACCTTCATGTGTATTCTTCCTCCAGATCATGAATCCACTCTTCAACACTCACCAAAGTTAGCCGGTATGTCTTCATCGTGAACCATCCTGAAAACAACTGAAAAAGAGGTCCGGCAAAATGGAACCAATGATGCAGCCTAGAATTCTTAGATAACACCTAGTCACGTTGGCACATCACTCAAGCATAGGCTGAGCGCTCACCAAAGTGCACCAAGGTACCAAGTCCCTCTTTAGGGTTGTTGTAGTAGGATGGTAGCATGGTGAAATGATAAGGACATATAGTTAGAAACTAATCCATCATTACACATAGTTATACCGAACTAGATCTATAAAGGCATGCATTTAAGTATAAATCATCAAGAAATCAATAGCATGCAATGATAACACATATAAGACACTTTGGTTTGGCCAATATTCTTCATATATTAAACATGACAACAATACAGAGGCTTGATACAATAATAGTCATGCGCGCATGGATCTGTTACAATTATCCAGTCTCATGCACTCATGAATCTCTAACCCTTCAACATGGTATATCAACTAGGTGATTCATCTAATATATATAGGGTGGGGAACTTTCCCTTCACCGCTAACTATGCCAAAAATAGGTCACACGCTAATAATAGCCACGCGCCGTTTTACAATTATAGCCATACATGCAAGTATGCTATCTATAGATCACTTACAGTTAACTAGAGTGATGAATCTATTCTTGGATTACTTCCATGCAAGAGTGCTTCGATATGATCCTTGAAATATAGAAAAGCATGGTGCATCAAGTCTCGGCATCACTTTGTGTGTTCCACATGCCAGCCTCTGAAAATAGACTTGATCTACAAAATCAGCTAAGTCCCAAAAGTCTGACTCTGCACCTCCACGCGCGACACCTTCCTATCAGACCAGTCCATCTTGCATTTGATGTTCTTCATTGATTTGCATACCCACCATGCCAATCTCATTTTTGGATCTTCTAAAGACCAGATCTCCATTTGATGTTCTTCATTACTAATTTTGAAAGCCATAGCCAAACTAATTTTGGCATACCGCTCATGGGGTAAACATGTTGATTTGAAGGAGTTGTAGAAAGCATTGGAGTTGGAATGTATTGTTGTTGTTGTTGTGAATTCCATGGTGGAAATGAAGTCATGATTGCACAACTTCATGGAATGGAAAAGAATGAAAGAGATGGAAAGAAGAATGAAATGGAAATGGATGGAAAATAGGTCTGCAACTTAGAGATGGGTTGTAAACTAGATGGAGTCGCCAGATATGCAAATTGAAGCTTCTCATAAGCTAGAGATTGCAACAAGTGCACATCAACCTTGTTGCAATGAAGTGAAGACCTCTAAGGTCCCACCGGGCATGCCAAAACTGTTAGTGTGAAATCACAGCACCCCCAAATGAGTTATGGATCTACTTTTCTAAGGTAGGGTCATTTGGTGTGATTTGCATAACATTGGATCATTCCCCAAGCTATGGGACTTGCAAATGGGAATGATCCTCTAGAGAAGGTTGGTTCCTCTTCCTAAACTACCTGCCACAAGCTATTCCAGTGCAAGCAAGCTAATCTAATCCTAATATAACTTCCAAGGAGATAAGGAGAGAAAGAAAACTAGAAAAAACAAAGCCTACACTAAAACGGTGATACACCAGAGAAGGAAAATGTTGATCATCTATCAAAACTGCCATGGAAACAAAGAGAGGTGAGAAATGGAGAGGATGGACAAGTGCATCACAGACCAGAGATGGACTTCACACATAAAATGTTCCAAAATCCCTAAAAACATAGCTCCAAAACCTGCAAATGACATTCAAACATGCACAGATGCCCTGCAACAATGAGAGGCAAGAAGAAACAACCAAAAATGAGCAAAGGATGGACAAATGCATCACAAAAACACATTTTTATTGCTCCAGATTTACACAATGCACCATTTCATGGGCAAGAGACAAAAAAATTCCATTACAGAGTAGGGGATGATGTTCCAACTCCATTTTCGACCCTGGGGAAGAAAAGAAGAGGGAGGCAGAGAAGAAGAGTGAACAACCACTAACTAACTTCTTGAAAATGTATCTCTGTTACAATATATAGCAAAATATGAAAAGAGAGGGAAAAACACGAGAAAATCTGATTCTCTGCTCCAACCACCGACATAATTGATAAATTTTATCAAAATTCAAGGCTCCATTTACAAATTCCATTCCCAAATGCATTTTGTCTACTCGAGGGAGAAAAGACCCATATTTCATTAAATTTGGTGGTGAAAACTGATTCTACATTTTTCCATGCCAAATCACGTTTTGTAATTTTCTACCACAAATCTCTACCAAAATAAAAAATTGAAGACTCCATGATGAAGATAATCTCTAGATCTTTCCATTGGTACCAAGATTGTCAAAAAAAGAGCTCCTGATCAAAAGATATGGCCTTCTATGTTTTTTCCTTACGTTTCCTAGAAATTTGGCTTTGAAGCGAATTTTAAAAATTTTCCTCGCAAATCCACTGATGACGTGGCATCCATTGGGGTCGGTGGAGGCAGGGGCTTCATTTTTTGACAAAAAGTCAACAAATCCAATTTACCTCCAAGTCCCATATCCCCACATTAGCTTTTTGATGGGGCGCAGTTGCATTTTGATTTTATGCCTTTTGGAAGAAAAGGCAATTTTTCACTATTTCCTCCAATGCCCCACCGGTCTAAGTTCCTTTGGTAAAAAATCTCCCAAGCTCCACAAGTCTACCTTGGGAAAATTTTCCCTTCTAACTCGCATGAGCCATAACTCAAAAAACACGAGTTAGAAAGAGTTCTTTACCTTTTGGAAAGGGGAAGAAATTCTCTATCTAATGGAGCATTTTCCAAAAATATTTGAGTGCCTAAAACTTGTGAAATTTTTACTGAGGCACAAAGAGGAGTAAGTTAACCCAAAATAAGAGGGAGCTTATTTTGGTTAATAGTTCCACATCAAGTAACATTATTCAAGCCATCGTGTTACCTCCACTACTTGATAACAATTTTGGCACACACGGTGGGACAAGTTTGAAGCACCTTACCACTTCATTTCATCAAGTTGGTGTGTTCTTGGTGAGATTTAGCCTTTGGAGGAACATACAAAGCACATCCGATGACTCCATCTGTGTTAAAAAACTCATTTTCTTTGAATTGTAGACCTTTCTTCCATCCATTTTCATTCACCTTTCTTTCCACGTCTTTTCACTTTCTTCCATTCCATGAAGTTGTGTAATCATGACTTCATTACATGTATGGAATTAACACTTGCAGCAGCAATACAATCCACCCCCAATGCATTTCTCAACTCCTCCAGATCAATTTTATGATCAGATTGAACCACTATGTTTACCCATATGAGCAATGCCAAAATTAGTTTGGCTATGGAGCTTATCAAGAAAAGGGGTGTGCATATGATGGCAATAGTTACCTAGAGAGTGTTGATGTGTAGGAGAAGATTCAAATAATAGAGGTAGGCATGGTTCAATCCCAAGTTACAGCATAGATGAAAGCATTCAAGATTGGATATAAGGCACCTTGTCCATGGGAAGGCCCTTTTCCAAGACATTACTGACCTTCAAAGACAGACTTGACTTCATGGTTAAAATGTTTCTTAACTTTCACAGGTGGACTGAGGAGATAGAAGCATATGAGAAAAATGTAGGACAACCTTGTCAATGGGTAAGTCAATCACTAGCTCCTTGCTCCTCTTTTTCTTCTTCCCAAGATTTATCATTTCAATAGTCTCAAGATTCAAGCCCATTGTATGTTGCCCTAAGTGTTGATTTCCCTTCTCCATCTTCCAATCTTCCATCTCATCTCAATTCTTCTACCTTTTTTCCTTCCAAACAGTCATCCCCTCTAAAGAAACAAGAATTTATACCTCCTCTACCACCAAAAATAATAGTAAAACCAGTTGTAACCCAACCCACCCCTCCTCTTGTAGTCCCAAACTCATCTTGGGAAGAAAACAATTAAAAAACCAACCAAGGGAAAAAAGAAGAAGAGCATAACAAAGAAGAAATGACAGAGAATTTGAAAAGATGGGCTCTTAAGTTTGGAATTGAAAAAATGCCCTTACTGTTCAATCCTTCAGAGGAGGTCAATGTTGAAGAACCAGTGGTGGCTAAGGCTGATTTTGTAGTAGAAGTGGAACAGGAAGAATATCAGCAGTCTATATATTTTGAATGTAGTGTCCATAATGTCACTTTTCTTGAGAAGATTGATGGTCATTTTTCAATTACATAATCAGTCAAGGAAGAAGAATAAAATGCAGCTCCAAGTCCCATTGAAGAGGCACATATAGAGGAGAACCACATATACCCAGATGTCTTGAATGCAGAGCATGCCACACAATAAGCTTTAAGACTTCCTCCCACTTCATCCTCAACTTTGATGATGAAAATAAGTTTGAGCTCTCAAAATTCATGTTTGAGGATGAGGGGAACCATGATGAACAAGTTACAAATTCAGAGGTCATCATGGAGGAAGGAGAGCACTTGGCACAATAGGACCATGAGGAGGCATATTTTTATCTGACTTGGAGGAGTGCTTTGATGGAGAGGAGCCCATGGAAATCACCACTTTTTTGCTCCATCATTCATCCTTCAACATCAAAATCCTATTTTCATGAAGGAAAACATGCAAGTACATCCTACTCCTTCAAACAATCCTCTTGGGAAAGGATTGGAGGAGTTGAATCTTCCAATTTTTTCATCAGGTGAGGAGAAGGAAGAGAACAAGGATGACATCATTGCCACACCATTCATAAAGGCATAGAATCAGTTGTGTGTAGATGAGCAACAAAGAGAGGATTAGCTCACAGGCACCCCCTTTTTAAGAAGGTCTACAGGAAGACTCCATTCTTGGAGTTAAGTTTCAGAGAAGTGGGAAAACTTCAAGGATCATACCTTGCCCCATAAGGTACTTGGATTCATTGGAGCCAAAGGAGAAGCCAAAATCAGTCATGTTCATTTCAGAGCATGAGGATGTTCTTCAATGTACCAAAGATCAACAACAATTCCTCTCAAGTCCAAATTCAAAGAAACTAAAAGAGGTATTTGTCTTATTTGTCGATACTTTAAGGAGAAGGGCGGAAAACTAAATACAAGTCAATTTTTCACTCTTATTAAAGGCCATGTTCATTGCTAAATTAATTACATGGCCACACTTTATAAAGAAGGGAAGTTATTTCTCTCTACCTGTTGCAAGACTTTGTTTAGCTTTTCCTTATTTTGGTTAGGGTAGGGTAGGTAGGTTTTCTTTTAGTAGAAGAATTGCATTATGCACACTATGCATGTCTCCACTTGGAGTATGTATGTTTTTCAAAAAAATTACATAGTGTTTATGTGTTGCATAGTTGAAGAAAGTTCAAATAGTATTTCTTGGCCTAATCAGATATGGGGAAAGCTTAAATGCTAAATCATTCAGTCCCAAGGATCGGTTTCAATCAGAATTCCCATGTCTCTTCCTTGGTCAAAATGTAATGTTTTGGGATAGTTTACAATGTTTTAAATTAAAAACCCTAAGAAATCAACTTTAAAAAGCATACCAAGGTAGACCCAATTCATCTTGAGTAGTGTTAATGGAAAAATCAGATAGTTGGAGCAGTTTCAAAGATTCATTTGGAGCTCCACATATCAAATTCAAGCTTCTAGACCTTCCTAAGTTCATTTCATGCTTTAATATGGCCCCAAGGTAAGAAATTTCAATGTTGCAGATCAATTTTTAAGTTTTTGGCTTGACTCATGCCCAATGGATGCATAAGGCTACTAATCTAATCTAGTAGGTAGATTACCTCAAGAGGTTGCCAAATTGTTATCCAAAATTACCCCAAGTTATTTTGGCTTTAACAAGCTTTAAAAATGGACTTAGCCATTTTTACAAGTCTGTGATGGTCAAATGACCATCAAATTGCACTTCCCAAATGCATTGGCCATTGGTATTCAAAACCTATGGGAGCGCAATTTAAAAACATTGGCAGATTGGTTATAAAAGCCGAATGACATTCAAATTCTCATCAAGTTTAGCATTGACTTTAGTGGGGATACATGGCATAAATTCAGCAGTCCAAACCCATGAGAGATAAATAATGCTAGCAACCAACTTCAAAGCCAAAAAGTTTCTAAATCCCCCAGACTTAGAAGCGTAATGCTAAGAGCTACGTATTTACATTTCATTAGCCCACCTTTCGTAAATCTGATAAATGTGAAGGCCCGTCCAATCATATCCAAGCATGAAGCAACAGACTAACATGTTATGACACTATGGAAATGTGGAGCTTTCTCATTTGCTCACGTTTCGTAGTTGTCAGTGGGGTTCAAATAAAAAACTGATAATGCAAAGCACATGGAGCCTTTCCATTGGCTCGCACTTCACAAATTGACTATTCAAAGTCTGGCAACACATCAAGGCATGGAGCTTTCTCATTTTCCAATGGTTCGTAGATGTCATAGGCTGGAATCAAAAGGAATAACATGTGAAATTCATGGAGCCTTCCCATTGGCTCGCATTTCGCAATGGTCAGTCGAGGGGCAAATTGCGAAGAAACATGGTCGTTTCTTATTGGCTCGCATTTCTAGGAGGTTTGACAAGGTTTGCAATATAAAAGAGCATGGAGCATTTTCATTGGTCCATGTGTCACGGAGACTAACATGATTCTAAGGATATCCCGACACCTTGAAGGAATGTGGTGAATTTTTATTGGCCCGTATTTTCATAAAGCCAAAGCCAAGGAAAAGACAAGGACATATGGCAAGTAGGGAAGTAAATCCTAATATTACAAACCAATGGGAGACCGACACTTGGAAAAAGGTGAAGCAAGTACACATTGGTAGAGGCCAATCCCGAACCAATTAAAGGCTACCACATGTCAAATTTATGTGCCTCCCGATAGACAAATCTTCAAATGGCCATATCTTTTGATCCCCGCACCAAATTAGACAAAATTTATATCATTGGAAATCTCTCATCAATCCCTTTAATTTGACATCATCAAAATCTGATTTTGATGGATTTTGGTAGGTAAAAATGGAAAACATGACTTTTAGAGGTAGAAGAGGACTGTTTGGGCACGCAAAAATCAAATCAAGTAGCTCAACCACCAGACTTGATGAGGCATGGCTTCATTTTCTTCTGCAGGATGAAATAGACTGAATGATGGCTCTATAAAGTGCCCATGTGCTTTGTATAGGATTTTAATGCGGATCGTTAGAGGTTGAAGTCTATAAAAATTGTACCCCTTCTCTTTTCCCTCTTCTCTTTCCTCCTCTTTCATTCAAGCTATATATTGTAAAAATATTTCATTTTGAAAGAATGGACATTCAAAAACTGTAATGGAACTCTTTCAAATTTGTTCCAAAGTAGATGTGAGTCGTCAAACCTTCATTTTTGGGCTTGGCAATGTGTTCTTGTGCCTTCCTTTGCAACTGTAATGGTCTATGCATACTTTTATTGCAATAAAGCTTGTTTTTGACACATTTGTCTATCCTATCTCATTTTAGTTGTAACCTTTCCTCTCTTTTACTTATTGCATCGTGTCATGCATGTATTTCTAAGGGCATGGCTGAGAGCATTTGAGAGTATGATGCATGGTTCAAAACCCTTTTATCAAAGTTATCTTATGACATACATCCGAGTCAACATGCTCAATGGTTTTTCGAGGTTTTATCATGCCTTTCAAAAGGGTTCTCTCACATAAGACTTATACAGATCCATGCGAGGCACTTGAGGTAGCCCTGCACACTGAGGCGGTCGGGAGTGTAGACACAGGAGTAAGCCCATTCTTGGAAGCTCAGATTGTAGCAATGGTGAAATAGTAAGAAACTTTTTCAACTAATTCAACACATGAGAAGTACATTGGGATTTGGTGCATAGATTGTGAATTATAAGGACATACTAAGGATAGTTTTCCTCGTAAATCGGTGCACACCATATTGTTAGACTGTGAGATCTGTCACTTGGATCATGATTCAAGTAGGTGCCCACTACTGTAATGCATGATAAGGAAGAATGTGTCCTATTATTGTAATATTTTTAGGTCTACCACTCATGATACTAAGAATTGTAGGTTGATTGATCAAATTCATGATGTCATTGATATTGGTGTACGTCAGACCAATGTTGCAAATAATTCTAAGGAATAAGGTGAGCATCATGATCACAATCACAAAAAATGGCACTCTAATGGAGGCCGAGGTAGAGGTCGAGGATACCATGGAGGATTTAGAGGCCGAGGTTGTGGCGGTGGAAGAAGTGAATTCCCACTAGGAACATGTTATACATGCAGATCCCCTAATCATTACAGGTGTGAATACACTCAAAATATTATTTGTTTTTTTTTTGCGAAAAGAACCATAACTATGAGGAATTCCTGGACTTGTATGAACATTTGAGTAATAAGCACAAGTAGGACAAGGGCATGGGGATGGTTAGACTGCAGCACCATGTGGAAGATTAGTCGATGTCAAAGTTAGCGCGATCCCGAGTTGGTTCTTGTGTTGGTTACTACATGCGCCAAGGTTACGCGTCTTGCTAGGGAAGTTCCAAATCAGAAGCCTATTATTACAAAGGATGATGTATTGCATGTTAAGTATCCAGAACCTACGCATCATAAGGAAGTATATTGAAAAACCATAGAAGTTATTAGAAGTTTACAGGGCGAGATACAATGTTTAAAAGAGAAGTCGTGGAAGTTGGAGCATGCAAAAACAATTGAGCTTCATCATAGGGATGTTGATGATTTAAGGGAGGTTTACAAGATGCTATGATAAGAAAACATGATTCCTTTATAGGGGAATGGTTAAGGGCATAGATGCCACGCGTTGCGAGTTGAGCATGAAAGATAGATTTTACATGCTAACCTACCTCCTCATAGCCTAGATTATGATAAGGAGATCACTTTGAATGTGGTTGTTGACGGATGGATTTTAAGTAACATTTTAATTGATACAGGTGTAGAGGTGAATGTACTCACTTTGGACGCGTGGATTCATATGGGGAGACCACCATTACAACCATCTTCAAATGTGTTATTTATGGAAAACAGGACTAAGGCCACACCCATTGGAGTCTTGAAGGATGTTACTATTACTATACAAGAGGGCCAAGTTTACTGGGGATTTTGAGGTCTTAGCGCTTGCAGAGGAAGACAATTTTCTGGTATTTCTTGGATGCCCCTAGTGTTATGCAAACAACATTGATCGTGCTTTAACAAAGCATATATAATTTTGAGAACAAGGAAGAGAACGTGATCATTCCTTTGATAGATGAGAAGGTTCCACCTTATGTAGAACCACTAAGTGAAGAATATTTGAATAGAATTTATGTGTGCACCATTAGAGATCCTGGAAGTCCTTGAGCCATCAAAGGAAGGAGTTCTCCAATGGGATTATGCACAATCCATGAGTGACTACAAGTGTTACATGTGACAATTGGGCACATGGCACTTATGAAATGGTTGGGCATGAATTGAGAAGTGCAATTACGAGTGTAAGTAGGTTGTGTTATGTTAGGCATTTTGGTAGTAACCATGTACCAAAGTACACTAGTGAGGGAAATCCCAAAGTATTCCTATGTACTATGGAATTTTAGTGGTTAGATCAAGTGGAAAGGAGTATACTACTCAGTATACCTTGTGTGGGACAAAAACCCAATGGTGGATGGTTCAAAGAGATAATATTTTAGAGTGGTGAGAAGTGAGAATCACCTTCTCTACAAGATTTCTCTAGAATAATGTGCCTACCAAGACATGTGAATTTCATGGGAAGGATGCTCAACACCATGTTCAAGCAAAGTGTGAGAGACTTTGGATAGAGGGGAAAGAGGCCTTACCACCTTCACTATGGGTGCACAAGTTCTACTACACCTTGTGAGGTTGTGCGCATGCGTATGTTTATGCAGAGTTGAATAGAGAAATAGGAAATTGGCAAGAACTGATTGTAGGTATGATTCATACCTTTGACTATTTTTCCACTAAACCTCTAGTGAATGAGGCATTATAGGTTATGAAATGCTTGATTATGGGAGATAGTGCAAAGGTTAAGGAACTTATTCAGGAGTTACTAGGTGAGTCAGATCTAGGGGTGTGATTTGAAGAAGAAGATACATATGCATAACAACGTGGGCGTGCCTACTTGGAAAGAGAAAAGGGTATATGGTCTACATAATTGATGATGAAGAAGTAGAGAATCTGGATTTTGAACATATTGAGGGTATGTGCAAGGTCCTAGACAGTGTAGATGAACGGGTGTGCCCGTATCATGAGCCCATGAAGACTAATAAGTGAACATTGGAACAAATGTTGAACCTAAGGAGGCCATCATTGGTGATTATTAGTCTGACTCGGAGGTTGCTAAAATAATTGAGTTTTTGTGTGACTTCCAGGAATTATTTCCTAGGGGATATCATGAATTAAAAGGGGTGCATGAATCTTTTGGCGAGATGAGAATCAAGATAAAGGAAGGTATGTGCCCGGTTAGGAAGAGGTCTTACAGGATGAACCCTAATCTGCATCAAAGTGAAAGAAGAAATTGACAAGATGCTAAATTTTGGAATCATTGAGCCCATCGAGAAGTCATAATAGGTTAGCCCTATGGTAATTAGTATAAATAAAAATGGAAGTATCGAATTTGTGTGGATTATAGGGATTTTAATGTTGCATGTGTAATAGATCCCTTTCCCACACCTTTTACTGAAGAAATCTTGGAAGGCATTGCAAGGCACGAGATCTACTCCTTCACTGATGGATTTTCTAGATATCATCAAGTAAGAATTGCTAAAGAGGATAAAGAGAAGATAACTTTCACCACTGAATGGGGAATTTTTTCATACACAATTATGCCATTTGGATTGAAGAATGTGCATGTAGTCTTTTTGTGCATTGTTGTGCAAGCATTCTAGGACTTTATTCATAAGTTTCTGCAGGTTTACTTGGATGATCATACAAAGTATGCGAGCTAGTGAAATATCATTTTGATAATTTAAGGCTGATGTTTGAGAGGAATTAGTAGTTGAGCATCTCTTTAAACATTAAGAAGTGTGTTTTTACTACACCTTTTGGAACTTTGCTAGGACACATTATCTATAAAGAAGGCTTGTTGATAGATCCTGCTAAGGTTGTTATTTTGGGCTTAAAAGAACTTGCTAACCATAGTGAGGTGTGTAGATTATTGGGGCACACAAGATACTACATGAAGTTTATCAATGGTTATGCTAAGATTTCCATGCCCTTAGAAGAGTTATTGAAGAGTAAAGGTAAGTTCCATTGGGGTGAAGCACAACAACGCATGCGTTTGAGACATTGAATGAAAGGCTTACTATAGCACCTATTTTGCGCTTTCCTTAAAGGTCCAAACCTTTTCATGTGGATGTGGATGCATCTGGCATGGACATTGGTGTAGTATTATCTTATCCTGGAGAAGGTATTGTTGATCATCCTATTTGTTTTACAAGTAGGAAATTTACTCTAGCTGAACAGAACTATACCACTACAGAGAGCAAGGTTTTTTCCATAATCTACGCATTGCATAAGTTTTGAAAATACTTGTTGGAAAAATCTTTTATTTTCTATATAGATCACATGATATTGAAGTAATTAGTGAACAAGCCTATTTTGCAGGGGCACATATGTCGTTGGATGTTGTTATTTTAGGAATTTAATTTTAAGGTGGTGGTTAATCCAAGCAAGAGAAATTCTGGACCAGCTCATTTATCAAGGATTAATTTAGGTGAGGATGTGCAAAGAATTGAGGAAACAATGCTGAATTCATAGCTATTCAGATTGAACCATGCACCCTCTGACTTAGAGCATATTGTTATCTTTTTACGAATTGATGTGCCGCTAAAGGGAATGAAGAATATAGATAAGAAGAAACTTTCCATTTGTGCCATGCCTTAAATGTTGATTAGTGGAAACTTATACAAACTAGGCCAAGATGAATTTTTGTGTGGTGTGTGCTTGAGCAGTAAAGGTGAAGCTATTATGGAGGAGGCTTATGGCGATATTGCAGGTGCACATTATTCAGGAGATACCATAGTGCATAAGATTTTATTGGTTGGTTTGTGGTGGGAGACACTTTATAAATATTACAAAGAATATTGCAAGGCATGTGACAACCTGTCGATGCCTCGAAAGCTTGGACATAGAGATGGAATTCCTTTAAGGCCAATTGCTAGTGTATAGCCTTTTGAAAAGTGGGCAATTGACTTTGTGGGTATTATTTCCCCACCCACACAGACTGGATCGTGTTACATTATAACTTGTACATATTATCTTACAAGGTGGGTAGAAAGCAACACCTACAAAGGATTGCATGATAGCTATGGTAGTAAGGTTTATGTGGGAGAACATTATCAAGTAGGTATGGATGCCCATTGAGTTTGACAAGTGATAGGGGTACTCATTTCCTTAATGAGACCATTAGGATACTATTGGCAAAATTTATGGTGGCACACCATAAAACAACACCCTATCACCCTCAAGCTAATGGAACTATTGAGGCCTTCAACAAGATATTGAGCCACACATTGAATAAAGATTTGTGATGTTGGAAGGAAATACAGGATGATAATGTCTCTATTGTACTTTGGGCATATAGGAAAACTTATAAAATACTAAACAAATACACACCCTTTCAATTGGTGTTTGGCGCAGAGGTTGTTTTTCCCATGGAATTCATATTACCTTCTATGCATATTGCGCACGCAGGAGGTTTGGCTGATGAGAAAACTTGAGGAGTACATAGAAAAATTGATGAAGTTGGATGAAGGGCGCATTATAGCACGATGGATTGAGAACACAAAAAGGGCCAAGAAGAAGGCATGTCATGATAGGCATATTAAGGATAAGAAGCTTGAAGTTAGATAGATGGTTCTTCTTTATGAAATTCAGAGTTTTTGTGCCACTCTGGAAAGCATAAAGTACATTGGTTGGGACCGTATATCATGACTTGTATACTTGATTTAGGAGCTTTCCAGTTAGAGGCGTTGGATGGAACATGGTTGCCAAGTTATTTCAATAGGAGTAGGTTGAAGTCTTACTATAAATAAGTCTTCTTGGTGTTTGGAATAAGGAAGATTATTGCCATTTAGATTAATTTTCCTTAATGCATTTCTTTTATATGTGTTTCTTTTCATTGTTGTTATGTTTTGTCATTTTAGTTCAGTTTTTTTATGTCATAAGCACAATTAAGCACCAGAATTTGATTATTATATATTGAATTTATGTGCAGAGGACTGCACATACTTTTAGTGTGGGGTGGAGTGTATACATGATATATGGACCAAGTTTGAGTGCTCTCTGAAGATAGGTATGCATGGAGAAATATTATATAAAGGCAGATAGAGAAATATTGCTCATGAATGAAGACCATGTATGGATGGATGGACACATAGTGTAATGTAAGGTAGGCTGCAGCAGTGGAAACTACTTAGTGAAAGGAGTAGTGGATAGGTACTTCAAAGACATAAAGGCGTGCGAATAGGAGGTATGTGGCTGAGGAGTAGTAAAGCACGCAGAAGTTTATGATCGTGGCGTGAAAAAAAAAGGAAAAAAAGAATGCTAGAATTGATGTTAAGTGTGGTGGTAGATGGAGAGAAATAAATGTGGAAAATTGTTGAAAAGCTATATAAGGCGGTGTTGTGAAACCATTTTTACCTTTGTAATTGAGATATTTTGATCGAATTGAAGAGTGAGCTAACGAGAGAGTCGTGATGTGAAAAGAGCAGTGATACCAAGATGAACCAGATGGATTTTTCTAGGTTACGCATAAGATTTTTTGGCACTCCATTAGAGGGAAGTGTTTGAGTGTAGAAAAGGTGTGCAAGGAAGAGAAATCGGCTGTTAGGGTTCGAGTTTGAGATAGGGCATGCGGAATCAAGCAAAGGCACATGGGTTTGAGTTGCAAAGCTTGAATTAGTTACAAGAACACATCATATTATTGTTATGGCACCTAAGTGAGCACCGAGAGAGGCCACAAGGGGAAGGAAGCAAAAGGAAGTTTAGGTTGAAGTAGAAGATGCCCCTGAAATCTATTTTTCGAGATGCAATACCGAAGGGTTTTTATGGGTTGCGATTGGGATTTTCACATTCGTCATTGCAAAGTAAGTGATTACAACCATAGAAAAAAAGATAACAAAGATGAATTGGATAAGTTTCTAGTGGTAAAGACAACAAAGAGAACAACAGATGACATGGCTATGTATGATGATGTGGGGGAAAAATTGTTGACAAAGGTGGGAGTTTTGCAGTTGTATGAACTCCCTTACTTTGGAAAACCATAAAATTTGTACCAGTGGTTGATGAGAAAGAGTCCATGAGGAATTATTCTATTTTGTTGGGCGATGAATGAGGCTCACCGCACCCTTGATTGGGATTTTGACAGGACTAAGGAGTTCAGTACTGAATTGAGCAGTGACCTCACTGATAAGGAGGGTATAGAAGAAAAAAAAAAGAAGGTGCTAGGATATACAAAGGGAGGGCATGGGATGGACATCCCTAAGTTGTAGAAGTATCTAGTCATTCAGGTGTAGCACACCTACTTACAAAGTTGAACAATCAAGAGTGTTGGTCGCAGGTAAACAAGGCCTGGTTACATGTGGCGAAAAAGATGACATAAGGTGTAGTTTATAATTTGTCTAGTTACATTGTTGAAACCATCATTGAGGAAGCACACAAGGTGAGAAGATAATTTTAGTGTAATCCTTTTGTCTCTTGTATTTATAGAAATTGGAGTGCCCGATGGGCCAAAGGACAAAATATGGCAATACCTATGAGGAGAAGAAATCTCTTGCAAAGATATTTTCTAAGTATACATGTGATGGAACCATGAGTGGACCTTTTAAACAAAGAGCAAAGTTGTGGTATGAGCACTTGCGCAGTGCATTCAAGGAGGAATGGATAATACCCAAGGATCTTCCTTTAATAATAGAAAAATAGGTATAATATTTTGTGTATCAACATTTTTGCATAAGGCGCTTCGGGATGAAGGGTGGGAAGTGGAGACCCTAGTGTAAACTCCCCTATGCTTTCACCGTGCGCTACGTTCAGGCCTTTATACATAGGTTTTCGAACGCATGTTGGTTGTTATTCAATGCAAATAAGGTAGACTATGACTACCATACACTCAGGAAGACTTACATTTATCCAAGTCTACATATATTGAGAAATTAATTTCAGATGATATTAACATGAAGGTTGTGAGCTTGGAAATTGGGAAGTCGGAGCAGCCCTCATTTATATTTATCTTAAGCCCAAGTTGGAGAATGGGAAGTATCTAGAGAATGAGTTTATGCTCCCTGGACCACCCAAGGGGAAGCATACTGTGGGTACATTGCAAGATGAAGAAGACACTTTGCCCCTGAAGAAGAAGAAGAAGAAGAACTTAAGGAAGACAATGGTGGATTGGAACACAAGGGCAGGAAATAGCCCACCGTAGGAAATAAAAGAGAGGATGAGATAACCCTCCATTACAGAAAGAAGATGAAGTGCTAGAAACAGACACTATGGAGATTGATATCGAATAGGGCGTTGGGGACCCAGTTCAAAAAAGAGTATTGAGGTGAACAAGGACTCAAGGCTGAAAACATCACAACCCCTTAGGAAGTCACCTAGGAATTCTCCTATGAAAGTAGAGCTAGAAAAGAAGAAAAGGCGCAGATACGTCCCTAGAAGGATGATGAGGATGAGAAGTCTGGGGACAACGTGCCAAACACTCCAAAGTGTAAACCGAGGATACATAAGAGCCTCGGGAAGAATAAATGAAAAAAGATGCAGAGGAGTTGAAGGAGAGAGAGATAAGAAGTGGTGACATGGATACAGAGGTAGGAACTAAAAAGGGTGAGCCATCAGGTGCACCTCATACTACACAATCAAGTGAGGAACCAAAGTGCTTTGGATTCAAGAGTTCATGTTATAAAGGGTAAACGTGTGGTAAGGAGACAAGGTTGAAGGTATTTATGATACACCAATAGTTGGGTATATTGATGACCCGAATAAGATTATAGTACGAGGTTCCAAAGCACTTTGGAACCCAAAAAAATTTATGGTTGGGAGCTGATGGATGTAGACATGGCTACTATGTGCACACGCAAGTAATTATCTTCAAGCATGTGATTCATATGGATGAGCTTTAATTCGATGTAAGTGAAGAATCATTTGTTTCACAAAGGATGAAGAAGGCACCACACTCGCACCATGTCACAGTTAAGCCCACTCATATGTCGAATGAACAGGTAAGAAATGCATTAACAAGGAATCTGGCCAAGGTTTGCGTGCAAAAACATAGACAAAGCGGAAAATATTCAAGCATTGTTAGATGATGAAAAGGACAAGGATATGAAACTAAAGTGCCTAGCAAAAGAAAAAGAGATAGTTGAGGAAATGGCACATTCGACACTCAAGATGGCGAATAAATTGGGATGATATTTTGAGAAAAAGGTCGATTTGGAGGATAAAGTCGCATGGGAGTTTCCATCTGCTTTGCATTATTTACACACACTAGTTCATATAGTTCTTGATGAAGGGCCCGTAAGAATGCCAAAACTAAATGATGTTGCAGAACAAACATAAGGCCAAGGCAACAATTGCGTGAAAATTTACAAGTTATGAAGCATTACTATAGACCTTGAAGGATGAATTAAAGAAAGTAGATTTGGCATTGAATATGTGTGTGGCCCTATATGTGATAATAAAAACAAGAACTATGGCTAGAAGAGGATGAGGTCCTCAAAGCAATTAAGAATGAGACACTTGGGTGTGTGGAGAGGCTTACTTTGATAAAGAGAAGCGTGGCGCATTTGCAGCATCCCAAGACCCGCACAAGGAGAAAATAAAGGACATTGGGAAATTGATAGTGTAGAAGATGGATGTCATGGATGGGATGGTCTCAAGTTTGGCTAATGTTCTCAAGGTACTATAGAATGAAGGTGAGAACATGACACTTGATGAAATGGAAGTAGTGCTTGTAGACATTCGAATAAAACAAATAAAGTGCTCATGGATTGGAATGACTTAGAGGCAAAGATCAAAGTAGAATATTCTCGAGTTAATTCTCCCTGTGGAGGAATAGAGTGTTTAGCATTCTTTCATTCTTTTGTACAATTGTTCATTCATTCCTTATTCTTTGTTCATGGAGAGAATTTATGTTTCCCATTGTCGAGGCGAAATGAGATTAGTGTGGGGTAATGTTGGGTTGGTGAATTACAGCCTAAGTATGAAAGGCGCATAAGGATTGGGTGCATGAACACAGGTGCATAGATGCACGCAGAAATTATAGGGAGACAAGGCACGCCCAAGAAAGCATACAGATTAGGACTTAGTCATTTTCCAATATAAGGCTAAATATAGACATAAAGTGTGGATCACATTTTGTAAAAGACTTGGAGAGCACACAAAGACTATTTTGGACAAGTGGAAGATTAATCAACATGCATAGTTTTGGAGCTAATAATAGGATTAGACTACAGTTGTATTATTAGATAATCTATTATTAGCAAGCTTGCATGCTTTTGTATTTATCATGTAAAGGGTGCATGGCTATTCTTAGCATGCAATATATTTTAAGGGTGTTTAGGTAGTGAAGGGAAATTCCCCACTACCTATAAATATGTATTGATTTACACGGTTTAGTAGTACCACTTTTGTAACAAATTTATGTTGTTGATTTATGGCGTGCATGACTTATGGTGACAATATTATGTATGTATGAAGCTTCTATGTTTTACAACAATTAATATAATGGATCTTTGTGGCTAGATATTGATTGTTGACACATCTATTAATGATTATTGCATGGTAAAGTTAATCTTGATTCTGGTATGAGTTAATCTTGTTTATGATTGAGATCTAGATTTGGTTTATGTTATGCAATATACTTGATTATTTGTTATGGATCTGGAATATTTGTATCATCATGTTAACTTCTTGACAAAGTTGTCATAAGAAGAGGGACTTGGTACCTTACGTACTTCGGGTTAGTGTTCGGTTATGGTTGAGTGATGTGCCGCGCGCAATAATGGGTCATTGGCGACAAAATCTAGGCTACAAGGGTCGAAATAGTGTCTCTTACCAATCTTTGGTCTTCATGTGAGTATAGGAATGCATGTACATTTGAAGGCCCTACTTATCCCACCATGGCTCTGGTTTGTTTGATTTTGTAATTGCTATAAAATATATATGGCTTTTAGAAGCTTGACTCTTTGGATAAATGTTAAATTTGGGTTTTGCAAATGGCTTTGAAAATGGTGTTTTGTAAGTTACATTAGTTAGCGTATTTGTTTTTATATTACATAATATATTGACCTTGTATTGTCGTGATGTGCATTAATGGTGCATAATGCATGACTTGATGTTTCTTTGCTTCAAGGAACGTTACTTTTTGAAATATTTTTCCTTTTGAATGTAGGTGTTACACCTCTACAAGCTAAAGTTGATCATATTCACAACTTTAATTAGTTGTTTTGACCTCTAGATGCCATGTGGATGACATGTAGGAGGCCATGTGTCTTATTATGATTGGATCATACAATTTTATACGATGACATGTCCTTTGGCCTTTTGTTTTGGTTCTCACACTTGCGAGGTACAAGGATTTTCATGGGTAAAGTGCAAGTGTACTCTTTGTACTTTACACGCTCACATTCTCGGGGTGCAAGGTTTTAGATTCTCACACTTGAGAAGTGCAAGGTGAAACTTTGGAGTCATTTGTGATATTTGAACATTGAATCCTTGCATTTGAGAAATGTGAGGTTTGAATTCTCACACTTGAGAAGTGTGAGACCTTCTTTTGGGCTTAATTTCTCACATTTGAAATGTGTGAGCCTTCTCTTTGTTGATCGCAAGGAAAATTCAAATTTAAAATGAGCTTAATTCATCAATTTTTTGCAAGTAACAAATCCTCTCAAATGTAAAGTGTGAGGAGTAATTTCTAGATAACTGCAAGATGTGAGGAAAAATTATAAGAACCAAAGAAACTTTGAAATGTGAACACCAAAAGAAATTCCAATTGTGAGTGCATATGCAAGTGCAAGTGCAAAAACTAAATAAATATTGAAATGTGAGCACTTAATAAAAGATTTAAGCAAAATAAGGAAAATACTCTTGAGATAACAAAGGTAAATACCTAAGTATTATCATTTGTTTTAAACCATAGTGAGTCCCTACTTTTTAAAGATTATTATTTTGAAAATGGGGGTGTTATGCAATAAGAAATTACAAGCTCATTGTTCTAAAGAACTTAATTGGCATAAGAGAGCCTACATACTTGAATCCATAGTTACGGCAATAAATGTCTCTAACAAATTTGAAGGATTTAATGGACAACTCATGTTGATACTAAAATCAAAAGAAAATATAGTAAAAAATGTGGTCAAATCAACCATGATCAATGCCCATAATCTATTGGGCACAACCAAAGAAACACAACAATTTACACAATTATTCTAGACTCTCCCACAATTCAAAGCTCATAGCAAGAAAATCCTACACATACCTCCCATAATAAGTCAACATAATGTATCACAAAGCATTAAAACAAAGTATTGAAATCAATTTGCAAGATATACAAAGGAAAAAGATCTCACAAGGATTTTATAACTTCCTTACTACAAAATGTCTGAACATCACAAGTAACAATTTCATTACCAAGAGATAGTCCTAAATCCTATGACCTCCAACAAACTTGAAACACTTTCTCAAAATTACACCTTGGATCAAATTGGTTGTTATTGAACAAAGCTTAAATTTGTAGAGAATCAAATTCCTTTAGGAAACATAATAGTTCATCACTAAAAGACTTGGATCAAGGATTTGTCCATTAATTTATAACATTCCCTCTTTGCAGAAAGTTCCGAAGTGGAAAGAAAAGGTACTTAGATATTAGATGTTGAGAAGTACCACATATCAACATCATAGGAGATCATTTGTTCCACTAATGAGTGAGGAGAAAAGAGCATCTTCAGATCACTCAAGGAGATGCTCATAGGTCCAAGATTGTACAAAAGAAGTCATGACCATGCATAACCACCAAGAGCGTAAAGTAGTTGTATGGTCCTACACCGTACAGACTTTCCAATCCTATAATTAGAGATGAAACATTTTCATATCCATAACAACATTTCCATTCCATCTACACACACAAATCAGCTATGTTCCAACTTGCACAACTAAGTTTTTACCATTTTATGTGTTTCAAGCAATCGTCATATCATACTATCTCGTGTCAAGAGACGTGAAGGCACCTATAGGGGGTTGGCTTATATATGCACGCACATTTGCACCTACACTAGGATAACTAGATGAGGCTTCTCCTACTCAAGATGTAGTGCAACACTTGGATTGGTTCAATGAAAGTTGATCGCCAAGGGTGGTACAACATCACCCACCCACTAATTTTTTCTTTTGTTATTTAATGCTTTCATGAAGTTTGTTGCAGGCATCTAAGGCTTCTACTTATGTAGGTGATTACAAGTGGTTCGAAGTTGTGCATGCCCTAACAACACTAGTGACACTCGTGTCCGAGCAAGCGAAGGGTAGGCTAAGTTGCATAAGCCCATTGTGCACGGGTCCAAGACTATACAAAAGAAGTCATGAGCATACGTAACCAATCAAGAGCATACGTAACTAGTCAAGAGCATAAAGTAGTTATATGGTCATGCACCAAAGCAATTTCCAGTCCCATAATTAGAGACAGAATTTCTAGATCCATAATGTTTTAGTTCGGTCTACACACTCAACTCAACCATGTACTAGCGTGTGCGACTAAGTTCTTATCCTTTTATGTGTTTCAAGCAATTGTCATATCGTTATAACATAGTTGCAAGTATTAATGCTTAACTATAAATGTGCATAGTTAATGTTTATTAATTAGTTCGGAGGAAGAATCGTGTTGTGACTTTCTTTAGCTTGTTCCTAATTCACTACTTTCCACCCACTAATCAAGAATCGGTTAAAATGCATTGCATGTCCCACAAACCGCATTGTCCATGAGAATAAATTTGCATCATGCACTTTGTCAAACAAATTGTAAGTTTTCAATAAAGTTCCAAATTTTGCATAGATGTTTATTAAAGTATTTGCAACAACATCTAACAAAAACCCGCATTCAACTATTTTGTGATGGATCTCCATGCCCAATTCCAAAGCTCCAAATCTAGCACAAGATAGGAGGATCTTTGGAAAAGGTTGTCGAGCTTGGCTTTAAACATTTCAATTACATTTACTAAACTCCAAAGTATTTTTAATAAACCCATTTTTTATAAATAGGGTCATGCGGCCTATGAGACAACATCTTGTCGAGTCATTCTTTTAGAACACTCTAGAGCCTTGTCCATCATTTTGTACATATCTTACAAAGATTGCATTCCTCATGACCGTGTTTACTTAAAACATTTTGTCAAACAATTGGCATGCCTTTTATATGCTTACACATTTTATATACCTATATATAAAGATAGAAACAATTATGATATCTAACCAAAATCCATTTTTAATTATTCATTGATGGATCTCCTTACCCTAATCTAAAGCTCTCATTTCGTCACAAGCTTGTAGGATGGTGGCAAAAATAAACTGATCGGGTTGGACATTTGTTTTGTTGTTTTGTGCGTAAGAATCTCCAAAATAAATTCAACAAATTCTTTTTGCTCATATCCAACCGTCATTGCATTCCATGAGACTACATTTTGTTTAGGCATTTTGTCAAACAATTCACGCACCTTTCGTAATCTTCCATATTTTGTATACATGGCAATGAAAGATTTGAAAAAATAAAATCCAACAATAATCCACTTTGCCAATTATATATATTTGGAAGTTTCCAAGGAATTTTGAACAAACCCATTTAGTGCATATCCTGCGGTCATTGCAACCCCAATTCTTTCAGGCATTTTGTTGAACAGTTCACAGGCATTGTGCATGCTTCCACTTTTGCACACATATTTACTGGAGCACTTGCAACTACATCTGATAAGAGTCCCGCCTCATTTATGGTTTGGTAAAAAATGTTTTTTTCAAGGTGGAACAAAGCATAAACTTGTTAATTTTATATAACTTTAGACCACCCACATAATCCTCAAGTGTTGCATAGTGCTTCAAAATAACTCCGCCTCAGGCACTTTGGTTAAGTGCGATTGAGCGAGAGCAGGAAGATGAAGAGCAGGGGAGTTGGAGTCACTATACTGCGATTTTGAAAAATGGGGAGTGGACGGAAAATTTCACACCCGATTGAAGATCCATGTCAGATATTTTCTCAAAAAAATGGAAAAGATTAAAGAATATATATATGCAGTTTTGATATGAGCTTTACATGCAGATTAGGTTTTTGGCATTCTTCTTTCTCAGTACCGCGAGCAATTGTCATGGCACTCCTGTCGAATTTCTTTCCAGAAGCCTGGCCTGATTTGATTGAGAATTTGAGGGTAAGTACAGAATTTTAGGAGCCATATTCATTTCATCACTTGCCTACTGAACACTATATTTTCATCACCCAGAAAAACCTACTAGTAAAGTTCGGCAATATATATTAAAAATCTCCTTGAATCGTTCTGTCAAACAGTTACTGATTTGCTTATGCTTACACATTTTCTATGTCTACAAGAGCATTACCAAATAGCAACTATAACATTCAACAAAAACGTGCTTTCCATTATGCTTTGATAGATGTTCATACCCTGTTCTAAAGCTTCCATTTTAACACAAGCTTTACAGCTGCCAAATGCATTTGCTTGAAAGTTTCAGAGGCCCTTTTAGCGAAACCATTTTGTGCATATCCTGCATTCATTGCAGTCCACGAGACTACATCTCATCAAGGCATTTTATCAAACGGTTCACATGCCGTTTGTATGGTTTCTCATTATGCCTACATGTCAACAATGGCACTCGCAACTAAATCTAACAAAAGTCATCTTTGATGGATGTCCATGCTCTGTTCTAAATCTCCCATTTTGGCATAGGCTGGGAGGATGCTGGCAGAGGCTGTGGAATTTGGTTTTACACCTGCCAATTGCATTTGCCAAAAACGTTCCAAGGCCTTTTCAACAAACCCATTTAGTGCATACCCTGCAATCAATGCAGTCCATGACACCACATTTGTTTCTTGCATTTAATTAAACAGTTCACATGCCAATTGCATACTTCCACAATTTGCATACATATCTATCGAAGCACATACAACTACAACATCTGCCAAAAGTCCCGTCCCATCGCCATTATGCTTTGGTGTATGCCCATGCCCAGTTTCAAAGCTTCTATTTTAAAACAGGCTGAGACTATGCAAGCAAACACAAACTGATCACATGGACACCTGTTTATTGCATTTGGTGGAAACAGCGGCAATGCTTCGTGAGGATGACATGTCCTCTGTAAACTGCTGCTTCATTGGTGTGGATGGCAGGACCACCAATGACAAATATCCTCATTGGAAATATATCTGCCTGCAACATGAGTGTTTTCCAGTAAAGCATTCCCCATAGAAGGATGCCTGTGGCGTAATAAAATTGAAAAACACAGATTGCCAATCGCATCGAATAAACAACACAAGGAAAATTTATTTCATGATAAGAATAGAAGAATCAAAGAAATTAAGAGGTACACGAAGTCCTAAGACCTTTCTGATTCAAAGCCCTGTTACAACCAGCACATTACGTATTCAATAGCATCAAATATACTGCAGTTCCATCTCTGATGAATCAACCTAAAGACATCCATCAAAGATCTGCACAATTTTTTCCTTATGTAATCAGGTTAGCATGTGATTAAGTTGGACTACTTAGTTATAGCTCACTGAACAAATCTGAATCTGAAAGCAACATAATGAACATATTGCCAGCAAAATTGAAGAGGATAAGAGTAACATCCTATCAAATTCTATGCCATAGCCTGTATTAAAACTCAAATTCTAACAAACAAAAAGGCACAGATGTACACCAAATTTAGCTACACATTCCAACTCCAAAATACTTCAACATTGAAATCTGAGATATTCTGATACTGTCAAAAGATAGCACAAGATATGATTCTCAATGTTAAAATATAGGGCATATTCAAATTAGATTTGAAAACCAGGTCGGACATGCAAAACTTGAAACATTTTATCTGTGGGAGTAAACCCACACAGTTGCCCTCAGGCAAAACAATGGAACTTTGTTCCATGATACTTCAGAGAATAAAAGAATCCTGGACTTCAAGATGGGTGCATTTGCAAATCCCTCTTACATCCAGTACATGACACACTCAATTGCATTGACTGTACTAAAGTTACAATAGAAACCAAAGTCTACATTTATCTATCTACACAAAAAAAGGTTACAATATCAGATTAACATGTACTTAAGAGTTGAACTTAATTATAATTCAATGGACAAATCTGAATCTGGAAACCTGATATATATTCAAGGAAATCAATTATAGATCCAAAATCTTTGCAATAGTATTCCACAGCCAGGGCTTTTTCTCACTAGGTGGAGCAAAATTCAGCTCAAACATTTCCTTGGAGATGTTTCCTGGCTCACAAAAGCTGAGAAGTCTTGCAACAATCTCGGCACTTTCTTCATTGTGTTGCTTACAATGGGGATTGCTCCAGAGCTTTTGAACTAGATGCAGTTTTCTTTGCTTGGACTTAAGAGGAACTTCCCATTAAGCAAACAGTACCTCCCTTTCTTCAGATGTCAATTGTGAACACATGTGTTTCGCAAGTTCCCTATTGCGATTCAGAGCTCTTGCACTGTAGGATAAACACGAATCAAACAATGTACCTCTTTTCTAATCATAAGAGCAAATATTGTACACCAAGAAGTAACACAAATTGAATAGTAGATTGATTCACTGTACCTAGAAGCTAGAGATATAACGTCATCATATTCGATGTTTGCAGCGATTGAATTGCCTAATTCAGCAAAATGATTTTGCATCCATGTCAACCTGCGTAACTCCACTTCCATGTATATTTGATAAGCTGAATCTACCTTGAACAGCAAGTAAAATGAGTTCTATTTATTATAGAAACTTGGCAGAGGTCCCAAAGCTCAATTATCTTTCTCTGTTTTCTCCTCAAAGCAAGAGCATCTTCACTGGGAGACTACAAGAGAATATCAATTTCCACTTCATCTTCCCCAGTGCATCCTTCCTCCATGTCAGCACTTTCATTTGCTTCCAATTCAAGCGCCAATTGGGAAAGGTGTAAAATATCACTTGAATAGATAGTTATCAGAGACAATTTAATTATCTAATTACAAATTCAATTTACTAGTTGATTATACAAGACAAAAACATATAATACCTGGCAAACAAGCAGTTGCTTCTGGTACTGAAGCTTGGCAACATGCTCTTTAAGCTCAAATCCTCTGAATGTTCTGTTCTGCCGCTGTTCTGAACATATTTTGCATCTTCTTTATATTCACAGAGCTAGATCTACGATGGAAAGGAATGCTTTCCCTAGAGTAGACTCCATCCCCATCCTCACTTTTAGTCAGAGCGGACTTCCGACATCCTTGAGGTGTGGTCATAGTATTATTTTCTGGTTGAGTATTCTCATTTTCAAAAGCTAGATCTACGATGGAAAGGAACGCCTTCCCTAGAGTAGACTCCATTCCTATCCTCACTTTTAGTTGGAGCAGACTTCTGACATCCTTGAGGTGTGATCATAATATTATTTTCTGGTTGAGTATTCCCATTCTCAAAAGCTAGGCTTCAGCAAGACTGGCGAACATGTTGATTTTACTAAATTCTGTCTGGTATGATGCAAAGATGGACAACTAGGAAAAGGCACAACGAAGTTGTCTATGGACTTCTGAAATTGATCAAGCTTCTCTTCCAGGGTAGCAATAGTGCCGTCAGCCCCTGTTATGTCTTCATCTCCCATTGCTTGTAACCTGCTAATTTCTTCCTTCAGATTAGCATCCATGATCTTCGTATTCACATTATCAACAGACCCTATATCTTTACCAGAATTATCCTAATGCAGGGTGTGCATTTCCTTAATTTCTGATTGAAGCATAGCAATAGTTTCAAACTTTCAGCTGCATCGTGATTCAGACCCAAATGGACTAAACGAAGAAGAGCTATCTCCTTATGGAGTGCTTCCAATAACTGGCTAGCATCTTCACCAACTTCATCTTGCATTTACTCAACCTTTCGAATTTCTTGTGCCAGTGCAAGAGTAGCAATGCTTGACTGTCTCACTGTTTGCCTGGTTGAATTATTTCTGGGCTTACCATGGTGGGTTCATGCCTCAGTGACTTATTTTCGTCATCTCTTTCATCAACCTGCTTTATCTCCTGCAGGCGAAAAGACATTTAGAGGATGTGTTTTAGTCAAAAAATACAAACACTAATTCTCCATGGTCATAGCAACAATGCGAGAGACTCTTATTTGTTGCTGTTCCTATTCCATTTTTCAATGTAATTTATCAAGCGGGGCTTGAGCAAGATCCTGTTGTAGCCTAAGTTCTTTCAGTTCCATCTCCATCTGTAAGCATGACATAATAACCAGTTGACCTGAATTATTTTGATTTTTGAAATGGATGCAGAAATCCAAAATAACTTGATCCACAATACTTGCACTTCGCTTGAAATGGTCATCTCTGATGAAATTACATTCTGACTTTTCAGCTCCTTCTCCATCAGTAACAATTCTTAACATGCTACTGTGGTTGATTCTGGTGTACCTGGCTCAGCCTCAAGCCTTGCAACTTCTTTCTGCAGTTGTTTAACTAGGTCCTTATCTGAAATAACCTATTCTGGAACAAACAATTGTCAGGTGAGCTTTGAAAAATAAATGTTATATTGAATCCATTGAAAAAATATCATATACCATATTCACTTGTGCAGTGTTGGTGGCCTCCTTTGCACGAGTGGCAAACATAAGTGCATTTCGAGACTGCTCTACATGAGTTAGTGCAGGACTCATGGTGCATATAATCACTGTCGTGGCATTACCACCAAGAGAAAGCTGCAAAATCCAAGTAAGCTTTGAGTCACAGTAAGTTATGTAACCACTCCTCTTTCCACCACTGCACCCACAAAATCAAAAAGAAGTATATCAAAAGAACTGTAAGCAAATCAATAAGATGTACCATCTCAGAAACATGCAAATCTTCAATGTCATGCAGTGGGAAACACTTCTAGCAGAATTAACATCTTAAAAACAGTATACCTGAGTTTATGGATAATAGTACTTAAGGTTAAAAGCTTCGATTTATATGGCACCCTTCCTTGAGCCTGGTCCTTTTGCATTTGCTTGAGATGCACGCTTACTCCCAGCAAGATCGGACAAATAGTATCTATCCAGCCATATAAATCATTGAAAATCGTGTGTATATATAGACAATAGACAATTCTTAGTTGATTTGGATTTTGGGTAAATCCCACATATAAATTTTTGTACTGATATTTTGGGCAAGCTTCGTCACATGCTTCTTCACTCATCATCAGGACTAAATCTTACATACAGGATAATCCACAAACGAAATCAGTAAGAATGTCAAGCGTTGAAAACTACATCCATTAAAAGGACACTTTCCAAGAAGTTAAGAACACAGTATACCAGGTTAGCCGCTAGGGACTTAACAGAGTTTGATGTTGACTTCACTGTGCTCTCCAGTCTACAAAGCATAGAAAAATAATGAAGGCGTCATACTCCTTTTATCCTAAGTTCGAAAATTTGATAGGGTGATAATTAATGAGACTTACCAATCTAATAATTTGATGTGATATTGAGCTTGTGTCATTCAGAGCGGTCTCTCCAACCTGCCTCTGAGCTGCAGGGGGCGCCAGCATATTCACAGATATTGAACAGATTTAACATCAACCATCAAAATATGTTATTACAGAAGGACGTCAGAGACAGTGTTAACAATGGGAACAAAGATTTCAGTTACCAGGTATTTCACATAGCGGCACAATGTTTTTCTAGGTGTGTTATTTTTGTATAGTCATGACCAGGGTAATTTTTGGTTTTTTGCACAATCCTAAGCAACTTTTTTAACTTATACAAAAAAATTGGAAAAAACACGTTAAATATCAAACTTTTAAATTACCACTTAAAATTTCAAACATTTAATTTACCTTCACAAACAGCAATTATTTGTCGAAGGTGTTGACTGTCTCTTGCAGATTCTTCAACCAAATTTTCTACAGTGGTCGATTTCTGGTCCATAACAATGGAACTGGTATTGAGAAACAAAGCATCATATACCCAATCTTGAACAAAAACATTATATAACAAAATGAGACTCTTACCTCAGGATCATCCACGAGACGACAGGGACCACTTTCTGGATTCAGAAGGTTTCTAACAACCTCATTTCAAGTCAATGTCTTTATCTGGAATCTGCACGAATATATGGTTACCGCAATCGACTTGCTGCTAGCAAAATTCCCAACTCAACAGGCACACATTATTAAGGATGATGTTTGTACATTTTGTATGTGTCTGTAAATATCGCTGATTGCCTATTGAGTGATCCCTCTCATGGTATAGTGGCTGCATAAAAAGAAAGACAGAAGATCAGACTCGGAGGAAACGGAACACTGGACAAGTTCAAGGCATCAGATGCACCAGATACAAGTACGTTGAAATTTAGTTTAATTTACACATTAATATCCACTTGAGGCCAAGATTGGACCATGAAAAGGAAGAAACTGGATCCCTTAAACATCTTGTATCCAGTGATACAGTCAGCAAAAATAATGCATATAAGTAATTCACATGAATACAAAGATGTGATGGAATTACACAGAATTTCAGAGCAAATGAACAAAAGAGACATGCACCTATCAAAATTACTACACTTTGCATAGGAAGAGTTCCGTCTATGCTTTCAAATTTTCAATACCCGCAATGGAAATTCCATGTCATACAGTGTGAAGTTCTGAGCCCTTCAATTGAAAAGCTATATAAAGATAGTATGTGTTTGGCTAACTATGTAATGTAGATCTGCATTAAAATATATAAAAATTCAGATTATACATCATATAATTTGTTCCTCCTAAATAAACACCTCAACAACCATCATTCTTCATTTAGCTGCTCCATGTGTTTGAATATCATCGTTGTGGGGGATGCTTCTCAATCAGATGCTTGTGCTTTGTGTCAAAAAGAAACATACAAAAAAATTAGTGATGGACAAACAACTCGATCTGTTTTGCAGTTGATCCAAGCAGAATATCTCAAAACACTTTGTGGTCCCCATGCTTTGCGAAGGGGAAAGTCTATGAAATATTTTCACGAGCTGCTATGCATAACTGGAAGTCATTCTTAATCTTCTGGACATCAAAAACAGGCTGTCTCAAATGGCCGGATACTCGGGAGATGATTTGGGCATTACTAATCAGAACATCAGTAAGGAATTCGTTAACTGTATTGGCCTTCTCCACTTTTCTCATTATATCTACGATAAACTCATGAGTGCTAGTATTTCCTCGGCCCTCTACAGTAGTAATCTTTTTAGCAAATGATTTTGCAAATTCCCCAAGAATGTCTTCAAACTCTTCCATTGTATAAACAGCATTATCATCCGTGTACAGTTGAGGCAGCTCAACACTAACAAACAAAGATACAATGGCCCTAAGAAAAGATTCCAAATGAGTGATAGATTGAGAAAGCAATCCCATAGAGTCCCCCAAAACCATTCGAGTTCTTGCCAAAATATTCTCACAGAAAACTACCTCTTCAAAATTCAGCAAATTCAAATCGGGCAAAAGGTTCTGTTTGGCAATGTCCTTGAGAGTGCTCAATTTTCCCTCTAATTCAGACAACTGGTCAAGAAGTCCCCTGGCATTGACCATCGTTTTATCACTCTTCTCCTTAGCTTCCTGTACCTGAGTGAAGGATTTGAAAAGACTTCTCAGAGCTGCCTGCACCTCGGAAGTAACATTAGAAGACACTAAAACTTTGGAGTGAGCCTGAGCTAACTCCTCTCTCATCCTTTGTACCACATCTTCAGTCATCCTATTAGCAGATTTGATTACTGAGACTGGATCATCCATGAACATTGTACCTTCTTCTTCACCTTCTCCCCTTTTCCTCTTGCCAATAAGAGAGAAAAGGTCATCTTTGTCTTGATTGTGACTGATTGGCCACCTTTCTTGATTTGCCTGGTGGCGACCCTTTTCAAGTACTGGTGGGTTTATCAAAACTCAGTTTTATATGAGGTGGCTGATAGGAGATTGGATCCACATTATGAACCCTGGCTAATTGCATAGAAATCCAGTCTTGTTTAGTCATGGCTTTGGAAGGGCAGGGTTGAGGACTGGGTGGAGCTGTAACACGTTGGGTTGATGGAGCCACAGTGAGAGTGGACAAGGTAGAAGGAAAATAAGTGAGAGAAGCAGTGGAAGTGACAATGAGAGACACAGAAGGTGACCCGGATGTCAGCAATAGTGGGGAAGAGGTAGAGACATCAGAAGTGAAGGCTTTCAAGTGGAAACATCTTGTGATATGGAATTGGAAGGCAGGGACGTCAGTTGCACTGAGGGAAAATCTAAGGGGAGACTTTGAAATGGTGGCACGGAATCATGTGAAAACTCCTCCATTGGTCCCCTAATGGTCGAAATGGAAGGTGGAGTAGTAGTGAAAACTTGACAGCACAATGAAGTTTGTGTGACGGATTGTGAGGTGGTGGTAGTGGAAGCAATTTGAGGGACTGTAACTGTTGTGGAAGTGGGTGTGCCCATGACTGGAGTGACAACGGTCCCAAAGGATGTGGAAGTGAGATGTGGAAAAGAGTACGAGAACGGAACAGTTGTAGACACTGGAAGTGGAGATATAGTCATGTCGACTGTGGCAACAGGTGAAACTGGCAAGGTTACTGATGTGGTAAACACAGTTGGAAGTGCTTCCTTGCTTGAGACTACAGTAGTGGGGTCCAAAGATACTGACATAGTGGGGGCCGCCATTGTATCGGGAGACGGTAATATGATAACTTGACTCACTTGAGGCAGTGGAGGAGTGATAACAACAGTGGGAAAGGCAGATGAAACAACCTCTGGAGCAGAACTTAAAGCAATAGTAAGTGGAGTGACAAAACTTACCTTTGGCTTGGCGGCAGATGTAGAAGAAGGTCCAGGAGAATCAGAAAGCCCTCTTAATATCTTCTTCTTTACATTAGGATCTGTTCTCTCTGGAGATTCTGGCCCGAAAACAGGCATGAAACCAAGAGGTAAAGTTGCCTCTGCTGCTCTCTTGGCTGCCTCAGCTATCTCCAATTTACCACTTACTTCTTGATCATCCTCCGGATTAAGATAAATGGCATCATCCGGACTGGATTGATGCACATAGGCTGTATACAAGTTTACTGACAATCCCTGCAAGTGTCTCTTCACATTTCCTCTGGGGTCCCACATTCTTTTAACTCCTTTGTAAGGGAGGGTGAACGAGTCCATGAATGAGGCAAATTTTTGTATGGCTGGCCAAGTGAGGAAATCTATGTATGACAGAGAGAAAGGGATTTGGGGCCAAGGCTTCTGATTTTTTATCTTGCATTTGCCTCCCACTCCATTTGCAAATTGGTGAGCTATTTCAATGGCAGCCAATCGATCGGGGACATGATAAGGCAACTGAGTAGGAGCAGTCAGAGTGCCCTCAATCCTCAAAAATGTGCATTTCGGGTAGTACCAATATGCTCCAATATTTTTGATAGAGACTCTCATCTCTGGGGATAGTCTAGGCATTTGGGTGCCATGGATGACCTTATAGACAACCGGATAAAAGAAAGTGCAGATTTCATAGACATGGTATTTAAAATTATGGGCATATAAGGCGCTGAAGAGGACATGGATGGGAGCTTCAGTGGTGTGAGGCCATTTAGGCAGGATAGGGTGCTCAAAATCAAGGGTGGCACAACATGCATCTAGTAGATATGACATCATGTAGAAGCTTGTACCTGCCTGTGCCATCTCCCAAGCCTGCTGCAAATTGAAGGCAATGATTTCTCCAAAATTGGGGATACCCTCACCCTTGATTATTTTTCCCAAAAGTGGTATCCAGTACTCATTGATATGATCAATCTTAGGTGCCCCATACAACCTGTTCAATAGCACCATGCCCACCTTGATTCCCCGCCTGAAATAAGATATAGGATAGTTCATATTCTGCTTCTTCTTGAATTTTTCCGGGTATTGGCTCCAATTCTTCAGGGTCCCATATACATTTGTTTCATTCATCCATCCTTCTGCTGAATCTTTATTGTAAAGGTAAGTGGGCTTCGTAGTCTTATAAAGCTCATTAAACATGGTGCCCGCTATAATAGCAACGGTACCACCGGCCGGAGAAGCCAAAATGCCATCTTTCATAATACAGCTTACAAAGCAGCTCTTAAACAAGTCCTTACAGTGGAATACCTCAGGTTTTGCAGCAAATTTGTGGAGGCCCGACCTTTTAATGGAGATGAGATCGTGGTAATAATCCTTTTCTTCCTGCGTCAGCTTCTTCCCCTTCCTCGCGACCTCGGCGTTCTCCACCTCTCCGTAGATGTCAGTGTAAACTTTGAAAGGCTTGGCTGCATCTTCCATGAAGAGGGTGTCTGTAAATTGTTGCTCGATCACCATAATGCTTGACGAGGTAATCTTTGACTCCGGAATGAAATTTTGAAAATTATGGCTGCCAGTTGGGAGAAAATCTCCTGCACTGAACGATATATAGCTTTTCTTGATTCAGGAGCTGTAAAACTAAGTTACTAAAGATCTAACGCTTGAGTGGGTCATCCGTGCTATTTTCAGAAAATTTCAATTTGCCCCAACTTCCCATGGGCGCGTTTGTGAGGAACAGCATGTTTACCCCAACTCAGGCCAAGCATTTTCCGTTCCCTTCATTTGTTTCCCTTTGCTTTCTTGTAGCCACGCGTACGCAAGGTTCCCCTAATTTGACATTCTATGCTTAATTTTCACTGCTAACTGCTACCAATTGGGTTCTCAGTCACGAAATTCAATGCGATTGTTTCTCCCAGCTCGGGTTGATATATATTGGACATTAAATTTTACGGGCGCATTATTTCAACTAGATATTGGACTGGCTCTTCGTATAGCAGATCTTTTGCCCAAAACGGTTTGTCCTTAACAAATGGTTTTGTTAGGGCATGGTTCCATGGAAGGACTTGGGCTCCTATTTTCTTGTAGCAGAAGGTCCCATGCTTATTTTTAAAACCATCTATGGGAAATAATAGAATCTAGGCCTAAAAATAGGAGTTCCACTTTTTTAGCCCCCTAAACTTAAGAGGTGGCTGGAGAGGGGGTTGGGAGTTTCATCCTATAGTTTAAGGCTAATATAATCTAATATGCATTCCCGCCATTATTTTTTGGTGATTTTAGAGAGAAATATGATTTTATTTTCCTGCAAATAACTATAAAAATCCAATGGGATCCTATAATATCTTAGCGGGTATTGTTGAGGAAACTAATAAAAAAATCATGGGACCTTAAAACTACTAAAATGCTCCTAAATTTTCTCAACGACACCGTTGAGATATTTATGGAGCCCCCTTCCATGGGACAATGCTCTTAAAGGTCGGTATATTCTCGATAATCTAATAGCAATTTGGGAAGGCATGGAATGGGCCAGGGTATCTCTACAACAACCTTTATTTCTCAAAATTGACTTTGAGAAGGCTTATGATCGTATTGAATGGTCGTTTATTTTGGCTTTGGTGATTTCTTCAAATCGGCAAGCCAACACTGTTTTCAAATGCTTGATTCTTCTTACCATCAATGGTCATCAATCCACCATTATCGGCCTCTTGTTTTATCAAACAGGGGTGCCCTCTTACGTCGACCTTATTGGTTTTAGTTATTGATGCCTTAGGATATCTTATTGCTCATCATGTTGCTCAAGGTCACATTCGGGGGATTTTCCTTCCTAATCATGCAACGTAACTCATCAATGGTCACTTTTTTATGATTCCTTACCATTATTAAGTTCGAACATAATGTGGCTAAGGTTTTTGATTGCCTAGATGCATTCTATCTAGCCTCTAGATCAAGCATTCAAATGGTTAAGACATTGGGTTACTGGAAAAGTTGATTACCTATTAGGACTAGTTGAAAGCTTACCCCTAGAAATGGATTGGCAGAGGCGATTAGCTCAAATTCTTGGGCATTCCTTTCGCTTTTGATAGCGACTCTGCCATGCTTTGGCAGTATGTTATTAACAGAGTGAAGCATAAGGTTTCTCGATGGTCCTCCAAACCTCTCTCTGGTTGGTAAATTCCAAGTGTGTACTAAGATTCTTACTGCCACCCATGTGTATTATTTTGCGTGTTGGTGCCCTTTTTCGCACCTCATTTGCCAAACTTGCCAAATTGTTGAGGGACTTTCTTTGGTGTAAAATTTTTGGTTCAGTTGGCTTTCACAGAGTGGCTAGGAGGTTTGTTGTCTCCCTCACGATCAAGGTGGTATGGGAATCATTGATGTCTATCGGCAAAGTGTGGCCTTATGTTCTAAATGGGTGGTGCATTGTCTGTTAGGTGACCAAGCCTAGAAAATTTTGTTGTGACATTTCATTGCTTATGGAGCTTTGTATGGAAAAAAATGTTGGAACAATATTGGGTTGCACACCCTTATTATCACTAAGGCTCCAATCAAAATTACTAGCACTTTTTTTGCCAAAAACATCTGGAAAGCTTTTGAGAAAGTCAATCCATTGATACGTTGGATTGGTGATGGTTTTCACACATTGCTCTCTTTCAATTCTCATAATCTTTGGTGGTCTCACATCATCATTGATGATAATATTCCATTCTTGCGGAAACTTTGGGCATCAAATCGTCCAACTTTCTCACAAAGGCATTCATACAATTCAAGATTTGGTTACCTAGAGCGATTGGGTACCTTGGGCCAAGCTCTAGTTGAAATTCAATCTTGTTAATCTGGACCTCCCATCTATTTGCAAAAATCGGGTACTTATGCCAAATGTTATGCTCCATAAGTTGGGGCTTAAACCCCCAGATGCTTGGTGGCATGATTGGTGGTGGAATCATGAAATTTCTTCCTTCCTCTCGCTACAATGTTTGAACAATCTATCAACTTTGGAGCCCACTCTCACCTGTCATTGAAAAATTCACTACCCTATCGGGTTTGCATTTGCGCATTCCACTTGGCTTCGTCGGCTTTCCCGTACCTAGAATTCTCTTCTTGAGCCCAAAGTTAATCAATTCCTTTGGTGTCTTGTTTATCAAGGTTTGCCTGTGGGTGGCGTCTTAGTCACATTGACATCCCTAACCCTAAATTCCCTTTTTGTTCCCGACCTAAATTGTTTAAGCACTTATTTTGGTTGTGTCCCCATGTTTAGACTATTTGGACTTGGATTCATTCTTTCTTCCATTCGTACCATCCGGAATTCTTTCATCGGCGTCTGGATTTGCTTGGAGATTTCAAGTCCATAGCCACACTATTTTGATACTTTATGGCAATTGTTTCATGCTTGTATTCTTTTTCATATTTGGAAAGCTCAAAATGCTTTGATATTCCAACATGATCAATCTGTTGCTTTATTTTCCACTAATGAAAAAGTGGTTATATTGTCTATTGTGTGCATAAAAATTCAAGCTCAAGTGGAGAAGGTTACCCTGAAGTTCGCTCATTTATAGGAGTTTCTTGCACATTGGGGGAGTGTGCCTTGCACAATGAGTTGGGTCTCGCTAAATCCTCTGCCGCCACCACCTTAGTCATCACCACCTAGATGACCGCCACTTGCAAAACAAAGTGTCGCAGAATCTGCTCACACAATCATCACTCCACCTTTCCTCGGGGTCTCCTTCAACTCCGTCCTCGTCTGCAGACCAGGGCTAAAGCACGCCTCCGAGGGGGAAGGGTGTCACTAGGTCTCCGTGGTGGGGCTCTTTGTCGCCCGACATGTAAACAATGACTAGTTCTCAGCCCCCTAGTTGCGGAATTATTGTTCCTTTACAAATGTAGATACCTAACCATGATGGTTTGCAGTGGATCCTCCCTCAATTGAGCTAAATAGTGGAGCATTTATGCCTCCGGCCCGATGACCCTCCTCCTCCCAAAGCGGTGGCATATGCCTAATTTCTGCTAGTTTAGTTTAGTCCCTATGCTTTTTTTTTTCCCTTTGGGCATTTTGTTGCACCCACATGGGTTTTTGATGTAGCTTGATTGGTGTTTTGTCGTTGCCTTCGTGGCGTTTTGTGGGACCGTGATTTTCCGATCACCCCGCTAACATAACTATCTTTATTTAATTAATATAAAGGGCGGCCCAATAGTAAATTTTAGGGGCTCATTATTTCAACTAGGTATTGGATTCTCATATTCATATGGTTAGGATTGGATTGAAATTAGGGTTTTGTATATGTTGGTTTATATAAGGTTGATTGGCGACTCTATCTTGTATTATAGCTTCGTTTTTCTAAACTTTGGGTTGTTCGGTATTTGTTGATCTCTCTGGATTACCAAAAAATAATTCAAAATTAAATTCAATAGTTCAAAATTTTGAGTTAGAAGCTAAAGAAAGTAGGTCCCTCTAAATAAATTGGTATGGAAGGAAATTCATTAGTTCATTTTAGATTCTCATCCATGTGTGTGTGTGTTATATTAAAGTTAAAATAGTACACTTATACATAAAATTGGTTTGAAGTATAGAAACATTTTTAAGTATCCAATCAAAAGTGTTATAGTCTATTGGTATTGATGATGGTAAAAATTTGTTATGCCCTTCGTATAGGTTAAACTCTTGTCAAATACCAAGCAATAAGGTTGAGTTTAAGTCCTTAAAAAAATTGTAGAATGGATACTCGCCAATCCTTAACATTAAATTGAAGAAGGTCAAATATTCATAACATGATACTAATGAATGTTATAAGGTGAAGGAATATGATGTTTATCGCTCAATAAAAAAATTGGTCACACTTAGAGTGTTGAGTTGTTAAGGGTTATTTATCCTTCAATCAAAAAATCAAATGAAATTGAATAATGGATTTCCCTCAATCCTTTGATACCAAGTTAAAGGTGGTTAATAATGAAATTCAATAAAGAAGAATTCACATTAGGTTTCACCATCACATGAATTGCAATCGCAAAGAGGCACATTTGGGTTGCGTAGTGGGAGATGAGTGGGATGAGGCCAAGCTTATGAATGATGACCTCTTCTTGGCCGAGAAAAAATTTGCTCTTAATCTCCATGAAATCTATGGAAATAGTCAACACTTCCACTATCAAGCATTCACCAAAGGGCATTTGTAATGTTGGGACATGTATTTAGTAGCTCGAATTGCATGTATTCATCTTGTATATCTCAAATACTCACGCTTTGGAATGTATGATATATGCATATCTTTGATTTTCTCTCACTACACCACAACTCTTTATTTTAACATCCAAATTCCTATTTTCAGCTTTAGATAAATGTTTTTAACATTTAATGACTAACACTAATATTTTTATAATTACCATCCATTCAATATTTAAGCATTTCAAAAGACTATATATATATATATATATATATATATATATATATATATATATATATATATATATATATATATATATATATATATATATATGAGTTTTTTGAGGTTTTAAGACACGTTGCATTTAGAATAATGACAATGAAATATTCAACCGAGTTTGGGGAAAATTTTTGTGGCTGGTTTGATGTAACTATATTTTTTCTTTGATTTGTTGTTCAAAATTTGCTTGTAGATGAATCTTGTAGAAAATATTAGGAGAGTAGATTCAATATGCCTAGTTCATCTTTTCTAACATATGTCTAGCTTGTGCCAAAATACTTAAGTTTTGAAATGGGGTACGGAAATCCACCAAAGCATAATGGAGGAGGAAATTTTGCAAGATATATTTCCATGTTTCTAGTATATATGTATGCAAAATTTTAAAGCATGCACAAGGCATATGAACATTCAACAAAACTCCTAAAATAAATTTGGTCTCATGAACTACAATAATTTATGGATATGCACAAAATGCATCTTTTAAACAAGATTTGGAATTTTTAGGAAATATGATGGACGAGTGCAAATCTAGACTCGCAATATTTCCTAGCATCCTCTTGACATGTGTCAAAATAGAAGCTTTAGAACAAGCCATGAACATCTATCAAAACATAATGGAAAGTTGATTTTTGTAATAATTAGTCAGTGCAAGTTTCATAGTAGACATATATGCAAAATGCAAAAGCATACACAAGGCACATAAGGTATTCAAAAAATAACTCAAATATGTGTGGTCTCATGTAGTACAATTATTTAAGGATATGCGAAAAAAATGACTTTGTTAAAAGGGACTTCAAAACTTTTAAGCCAATGTAGTAGCTAGGTGTCAAACCAACCTCCGCAACAATTTTCGCCATATTCCCAACTTGTGCCAAAGCGAGAGATTCAAAAATTGTTCAACAAAAATGACTCGAAAAAGATGTGGTCAAATGAAATCCCATGATTATGAGATATGCAATAAAATGTCTTTCACAAGGATGTTCTCAAACTCTTTGGAACACACATTAAGGTCATGTAACTTTCTTTTTAGTTTTAATAACATGCAACCATACATATTTAGTGCATAAGGGTTGTAACTACTTCAATGGCATGAGTGCCCCTTATATTATTACACATAGAATTGATCATTATGTCTACATGGTTGGCATTCTTGGCTGAGTTGGCTATCTCAAAGAAACCTTAAACTTTATCATTAAAATGCCAATCAACCATGTGGTGGTTGTATGGATGTGTTTTCTTAGTACTTCTAGAGCACAATAAGAATTAGGGGCTACACCCTTCCAATATATGTTGATTGCCACACTATAACCAAGTTTATATCAAAGATTGACGCAAGAAAAATTGTTGGGAGTAACATAAATTAGTTTTATTATTTCAAGTAAGGAAACTATTCTAGAGGAGGTTATAGGTAATGTTATGCAAAGCAATATGTAAACGTAGATCAGTAACTATAACAAGGTGCACCATGTTAGACATTTAGTGATAAAAATGGGTTTGTTTTTATATCCAGTTTCTTAAAAATAAAAAATAATTGTTTGGATATCTAGACCATTTTGTCTCCTTCCTAAAATTAGATGTATAGTCTGCGCAGTATAAATTACTACCTATATATACTAATAAGGTATTTTGGTACACCCTTAGTCTTATAGCTTATATTGGATATGTTGTGTCGACTTGTGGCTTACATAATCTCTCTTCTTGTCATATGTTATTCATTTATGCTTTCATATGTTTAGTAGGTCAGCCTTTGTGTTGGCCATAACATAGGATTGGTATATATAGGTAGTGGTGAGGAGTAGTTAATCATTATATTGAGCATTTGAGTCTTATTGTATGGTTTGGAGGTTAGCCCCTCAAAGTGGCCTAGATATTATTTTTTAATATTGTGATTATTTATCTACAATCTTGTGTTCTTTGGTGTTCTATTGTTGTTGATATCTAGATTTATACCAGAAATTTCATTACAAGTGGTTTCAGAGCTTGTTATTGGCCAGAGCTGCGTCAAACCCTAATTGTGAAGGTTCGGCTATATCTCAAAATTTGTAGTGATTTTTTTGTAATTTTTTTAAGGTGCTATGAAATCAGTCAAGTAAGATCCTATCCAAATTTCAAACATTTTAGAGTTGTTTTGCGAAAGTTATAACAATTTTTGGTTTTTTCATAAATCAACTACCTAGGAAGTACGATTTTGGAATTTTTCCAAGTTTCTTATATTTTCAAAAATATTTCCATGAATTAGATAGGGTTTCTTCTTTATGATTTCCGTTATTATTCTAGTAAATTTACGAAACCCCAAACACTAAAGTTTTTCACCTTAGGATGCTCTAGTAGTCTTTATGAAAAAGAAAGGTGGTACCTTGCAGTTATGTGTTGACTATCACATGATTAACAAAGCAACCGATGAGTTGAGAAAATCTCTTGTTAGTAACAACTCATCATTTGAACTTTTGTTAAATCATTAAGCTATGTCCTTGTATTTCCTAGTCAAAACCTGTTGAATATGATCATTATAGTTTGAACTTCATCGACATAATAATTATTAATGGAGTTATTACTAATTAAATTTATTTTGTGGTATTCTAAGTTTGCATTTATTCTTGTATGTTAAAAATATGTTTTATTGATGATGCATGTGATGCCCTATTATTGTAAGCAACTTGTTATATGTAGCAACTCACATGTAGCCAAAGGATCTATACACAACAACCCATCTCGCAACAAAAGGGAATTGTCTACCGCTAAGGGATCATCTTCAACAACTCGCATGCATCCAAAGGACTTGTCTGCAACAAAGCATCCGTAGCCAAAGGAATTCACACACATCAAATAAGTCGTGATCCTGAGAAGCTCATGGAACATGGACATAACACTTGAGTTTTCACATGTCGATGGAAGAAGCAGTTACAATTAAAACATGAGAACTAGGAGATGACTCAACTCCAACATTTAATTATGCATTGTAACTTAATAAGGAACTAATTGATTAAATTCATGATTTGGGAACTGATTGATTGAATTGATTGGTTACTTAAGTTATGTGATTGACATCTAAACACATGTTGATTAATTATGTTACATGCATTGAGTCTCCAAATTATTTGGTTGAAATATTTTACTTGATCTATTGGAACTCCTAATCAAACTTTATTTTTCTCATGCTTTTTCTCGCAAGTGAGATATATTAAAAGGAAAGGTTAATTATGAATGTAAGGGAGGAGAATATAGATTTAAAATAAGGTTAGAAAGTAGATAATACATGGGTACAAGATTTTTTGTATTCCCAATTATAATCTTCATGCCAATGCAATAAAAATTTTGAGTTCTGTCAAGTAGTTGTAGTCACAGGCCTTAGGAGATATTAGCACCCAAGGCGGGACCCGCTTTTGGTTTGTTATCCCCATATATAGTTTGTTGATTTGATTTATTACATGAGTAGATTAACAACAACCCATTCCTTTATCTGTATTATGAGTTTACATGTTTTACCTTAGTCATAGTATTTATTTCGATCCGAATTCGATTCGTTTCCCAACATTGTTATTTATAGAATTTTAGTAACAACAATTTATTTTTTCACCTTCTAAATATTTGAATCGTGCATACAACAATGGAATTATTGAAAGTATGCATCCTTGGATTGATAAATTAAATGATTGTAGATTAACAAACAACATATTAATTATTACAAGTTAATTTGCACCACCGTTTTTGGCATCGTTACGGGGGATACCTGCCAAGTTATAAGGTTTTGAGAGGTTTTTGAGTTGAGATAATTGATGCATGCACCTTCAAAGAGATGCCCACAAATAGATTTTTACCTAATCCCCAAATACTACAAATCTCCTCATATGATTCTAAGGATTCTGAAGAAGACATACTTTCCTCTGTACAAGGTTTACTATTAGAAGATCGTCCTCTAATTAAAAAATTTGTGATGTTAATCAGCCAAAAATGGCAGAAGAAGTAAATCAAAATGTTGAAGATAAGGAAACTACCTATAAGTTCCCAATCTCCAATAACGATGCACCAACTGTAATGAATAATATTTCTCCCTTTGCCCTTCCTCATTTTCATGGATCCATAACTGAATACCCAAACACTTTTCTATTTGAATTTGATGTGTTATGTAGGAGCTATGATTATACTACAAATGCACACAAGTTAAAATTGTTTCCTGCCACACTCAATGATGCAACCTTGAGATGGTTCATGGGATTGTGAAGAGATGTTATAACTACTTGGCGGTAGATAAGGAAAAGTTTTAATAAAGTACCAATATTCCTATAGACCAAGTAGTAAAGGAGGAGATGAACTCTTCAGGATGACACTAAAGTCGATGAGCCATTGGAAGATTACCTGGAAAGATTCTTATTCAGTGCTCAGAAGTCAAAACACACAAGATTACCTAATGAGTCCCTTAGATTGCTTTTCTTAAAAGGACTCAGTGAAGAGGACATAAACGCTTTAGATCTAATAGGATCTGGAGATATTTCAAAGGATACCTTTGAATAAATTTTGAAGCTTGCAAAAACTACTCTAGAGAAACTATGATGAGAATAAGGAGTGTTGGAGTAAAGGGTAGATCATCTACTAAAGGAATTGGGGAGATATCCAAATCAGAGATTATAAACATGTTCAAGAACATGAAATAAGAGATAGTTAATGTCATGGCTACTGCACCTAGATGCTCTGCATGTCAAAAAGAAAAGAGAATATTCAAAGGTAACACTTATAGAGTTTTTCCATGCATGCGAAGGAATAAATTTGATTGTAAAATAAGAGGATTAACCAACATTGAAGAAGAAAAGGAGGCTTCACCTAAATTTAGGATGATAGAAACAAAGGATGGACAAGTGTTCTATGTTTCTCAGAGGAATTCATGGCCACCAAGGCAAGGAGGCATGTCACAAGATCCTATGCCATCATTTCAAAATTGGTCTAATAATCCATATATGCAACCCCCACCTTCGGCTAATCCTCAAGATTGGGCTCCATACCCTCTCCATTATCAACAACAGTGACAACCTCAGTTTCAAGGCTAATAACAATAACAACAACCCCCTCAATCATGGCAACAACCTTATAAAGGAGGGTAATAATGGAATAACCCACATCTTAATTACCAACAATCGTACAATCAACGTCCTTATCCTCAAAGAACAAGCTCTAATGCCAAATCCCCAAGCAAGATCTCAACCAAAGGCCACTCAACTACCAACCAACCAACGCATAACCCCAAAAATTAAGTTGCTCAACCAACCTATCTTTATCTTTGAATCAAGACAATACCCTACTTATTCAGTTGACATCCATAATATCCATCTTCGCTCAGGAAGAAAACTTCCTCCACCAAGAACACCCACTATTATTGAGTTTGTAGATGAACCCACGGTGTTGTTAAAACCAATCCATAGAAAAAGCCAAAATAAGTCGCAAACTAATCCGCAACAACTCTGAGTAAAATTCCAACAAGGGTAAAACGTAGGCTAATGAGCCACCATTTCCTAAAAGATTACAAGAGAATAAGAATGACCTTAACTCATATCTTGATTATGATTTTGTTAAACAATTGAAAGATATATAAAGAAGATTCCACTAATCCAAGCCATCAAGGACGTACCCATTTACAATAAATTGGTAAAGTATTTATGCATAAAGAAACTAGGTAGAAAAAGGAAAGATCTGGCCCACTTTGTGCAAGTTATTAGATAGTTGGCTAATATCATGCTTGGAAATTCAATTTTACCAACATATATAGACCCAGAAATCCTTGGTGAATGTCATAATTAACAGAATCATAATAAAGAAAAATCGATTGATTTAGGGAAGTAATAAATGTTGTGGCTAAGAAAATCATGGATGATTTGAAGTTAGAAGGGATAAGGCCAACAACTAAAGTCTTACAACTTGTAGATACATCAATAGTGAGACCTAAAGGAGTCCTTAAGGACATAGTGCTAGTGGTAGACTCTTGGGAATATCATGCTGACTTTATTTTCCTTCAACCAAAAGCAGGTTTAGGAGGTTATCCTATCATTTTAGGAAGATCATGGCCGGCCACTACTGATGCATTCATATGTTACAGGTCTGGTGATATGATTATTTCTAATGGAAGTGGTACTAAAAAGCTTATGCTTTATCCTCCTGCACAACTGTTGAATGAAGAATATCAAACCATTTGGGTTGAGAAACTAGAAGAAGATGTTGTTCTTTCCATCCTCTTCCAGAATAACTATGGAAGGAGTGAAGAAGTAGATGTCAGATTAAGGTGTCTAAGTTGTCATGTGAACCAAGTTCTACCACAACAAAGCAATATGGAAGTTCTAGATAAGAATTGCATCCTTCATTAACTTCTTCCCCATGATTACATATTAAATTATGTTAGCATCAATGTATGTTCCATGATAGATCTCTCCAAAAAAGTGGGAATAGCACCAGGATGACCACTTAACATTAATAAAATTATGAGAAAAGAGCAAGGGCAATTGTTAGGTGCTCTTCTTCAAAAACACAAAACAACATTTGTATGAGATTATGGTGACATGCATGGAATCCATCCTAAGATCTGAACACACAAGATTTATATAAAAGACAACTACAAGCCAATAAGGCAACCACAAAGTAGAATGAACCCAACAGTGAGGGAGATTGTAAAAGGTGAATTGAAGAAACTACTAGATGCTGGATTTATATATCTTATATCAGATAGTCGGTGCGTGTCACCTCTTGTCAAAGTACCAAATAAAAATGGAAAAAGGAGGAATCCATCCTAAGATCTGAACACACAAGATTTATATAAAAGACAACTACAAGCCAATAAGGCAACCACAAAGTAGAATGAACCCAATGGTGAGGGAGATTGTAAAAGGTGAATTGAAGAAACTACTAGATCTTTGGATTTATATATCTTATATCGAGATAGTCGGTGCGTGTCACCTCTTGTCAAAGTACCAAATAAAAATGGAAAAAGGAGGAATCCATCCTAAGATCCGAACACACAAGATTTATATAAAAGACAACTACAAGCCAATAAGGCAACCCACAAAGTAGAATGAACCCAACAAAGTGAGGGAGATTGTAAAAGGTGAATTGAAGAAACTACTAGATCTTTGGATTTATATATCTTATATCGAGATAGTCGGTGCGTGTCACCTCTTGTCAAATTACCAAATAAAAATGGAAAAAGGAGGATATGTGTGGATTACATAGAGCTGAATGCGTGACAAAGAAAGATCAGTTTCCTCTTCCTTTCATTGATCAAGTGCTTGACACTGGGCCGACAAAAGGTATTTCTCTTTTCTTGATGGGTATAGTGGCTATAACTAGATTCAAATTGCATCAGAAGATCAAGACAAAACTACCTTCACATTTCCATGGGGAACATTTGCTTACTCAGTTCTTCCATTTGGCTGTGCAACACACCTATTACATTCCAAAGGGTAGTTTTAAGCATCTTCTCGCATTTGACAAATGATCACATGGAGGCTGCACGCATGATGACTTCACAAGTACATGACAACACCTTTGAAGAAGCTATGAAAAATTTGGAGAAATTTTTGAAGAGATGCAAGGAACATAACTTGTCTTTGAGCAATGAAAAATGCTACATGATGATGTCTAAAGGTATAGTGTTGGGACACTATCTTGTTATCCATATTTCACCCCCATGCCAAATATTGGATCAGTCACAACCCCACATAGAAGGAACCTGAGAAAACTCATTCAAATCCTATAAATTGGTCACAAAAGGACTCAACTATGGGATAGTAGGGTTAGACAAGAAGGGGTGATGCCACAGAAGAACCAGAAAGGAGAAGGGGAAGAAATGGCGAAGATCCGAAGCCCTCGGGCTTGAAATGGTTCAGGAAAAGGTCCAAAAATGACTAAGTATGGAGGAGGTAGTAGAAGAGACCATGTGTCCTAACGGCGCTTCTCCAAAGGTGAATCCAAAAGGGAGTCGAGCGAGCATCGATCGCCACGTGTCCTAGGGGAAGCGGGCCTCGGGAAAAAATGATTTTTTCCCCTTGCTATCTCAAAAGGATAAAAGTTGCAATATGGCCCACAACTCCGCCCAAGGAAAAAGTCAACGTTGGAGTCTCGAGTCAAAACCAAAGCGGGGCATCAAAGGAAAAGGTGAAAATTTTCCTTTTGTCAAAAGGCACAAAGACAAAGATGGAAGCGCATTCCCCAGCCAACCAAAAGGAGCCACGTGGCGGGTAGAACTTCGGGGCTGCAGGAGTTTTTGAGTTTTGCATTTTTGCGCAAAAGGGAAAAAGATAAATTGTGGGCCCGTAAGCCCGATTTTGGCTCCAACTTGGCTACCACGTGTCCCATACCAAAAGGGGGACCCATTTTTCAAATTCTTTTCCCACCCATTTATACAGACTCGATATAAACTTTGAAGGGGCATATCTTTTGACTTAGGGCTCAAAATATTGCAAATATGACATCGTTGGAAAGATCTCGGCCTCACCCATGCCATGGAGGTCTGAAACTTTAATTTTAAGGAAGTTAGGTGAAGAAAAATGGATGAAACATCTTTGGGCTTTCAATGCAAAATCTACTTGCCTCAACAACCAGATTAGATTTGATTTGTTTCATCATTTCCTCTTCCTTCAAGGCGCCGAACCAAGGATTGATGCAGTAAGGACGGTTTTGGGGGACAGATTCCATCAAAGGCATTAACAATGGTGGTTGAGTTTCAACCTGTTCTTTTCCGCTTCTCTCTCTCCTTCTTCTCTTAGGCTGAATCTATAAATTTGGGAGCAGGATTCATTGTAAAGGGTTGGACATTCTTTGTTTTATAGGCTCCCTTCTCCTTTTAGCAAAGGGATTTGTGGGTTTCAAGCCTTCCATTAAAAAAATGCATTATGTTTCTACCTCTTGGCTACTTTTTAATGGATTGTATCAATCTATGGAGCAATAAAACACGTCTGTGATTAATTTTAGATCCTTTCTTGTCTCTTTTGCTTTCATCTGGTCTCCCATTATATATCTGGCTATTTGTGCTTGTTTATTATATGCATTTTTTTGGTTTGTTTCTATTAGAAAAATAAGTGTTCATCATTCCTTTGGTGCATCACCTCATAGTTTAGCTTTGTTTTAATTTTTGTATTCCTTCTATCCTTGTCTCCTTGGTAAATTTTAGATTAGGATTAAGAACAAATCCTCTACAAGTTTCTACGTATGCACCTAAATAGAGGAATAAGGAACCAACCTTCAATCTAGAGAGCTTTCCCATTTTGCAAGGTCCCACACCTTGGGGAAAGTTCAATGTTACGCAATCACACCAAATTCCTCTGCCTTAGAAAATCAGACCTGTAGAACTCATTTCGGGATGCTGTGATTCCGCGTTAACATTTTTGGCATGCCTGGTGGGACTAAGGAGTCTCCATCTTATTACAGTAGGAATTGATGTACACTTGTTGTGATTCTGGATTTTAAGAAGACTTAAAATTGTACATCTAGTGACTCCAAAAGAAACAAATCTCTTGGTTTCAAGAGCCCAAGCGTGGGAGATTCATGAATCTCATCCGATCTAGAGAAAGGAAAGAAGGTATATTTGAATACTTGCATCTATCCCCGTGCAAAGAAAGGATAGGAAGAAGAGTTTGAGAGGTCTCCATCTCCACCAAGAAGAACCTTATCAACACCTCCACCTGTAGTGCCCGTTTAAACAACCACTTGAGACCCAAGAAACAACCTAGGGTTAGCTAGAAAATTATGGGATAATTTTTTTTTATTTGAAGTGTCTACAACCAGGTTGCAAGACATCAGTTTTCACTAATAGGTTCTGGAACAAGACCAATGTACCACAACATATGTTCCCTTCATTAACTAATAACAAGTTCACAAGGTTCAAATTTTAGGGTTATATGTTTTAGTTAGGTTCAAGGAGTAATTTACCCCCATGCTTGCTCTCTAGCAGCCTCAGAGTTTCAACAAGATTTTTCTCATACTTAATGCTTCCAAAATTTCCCTAAATCATTCCCATTGGATAGGAAATTTTCTCACCTTTCCGGTGATATAAAGAAGTCCTCCTAACTCCTTATATTTTGCAAGATATGAGCCGACGGACTTTAGGGGAGAAATTTTCCCAAGGAGAGTCTACGAGGCCTAGGGAGGAAAAATTCCCCCCCCTTGTGTGGGTCAGCGGAGTGGGGAGAAACTTGGCGCATTTTTCCTTTTTTGGGCGCAAAAGCACAAAATGCATTCGCGCGCCCGCAAGCTTGGCAAGGAGACATGTGTCGCCTCCTGGTTGGTTGGGAGGAACGACGGGCCGAAGGAGTGGGTTGAGACTTTAAGTCTCTTTTGCAAAATGCAAGGGGACCGAATTGGTCTACGCTTACACCGACACCCAAAATGCCATGTGTCGCGCATGTATTGTGTGCGAGAAAAATGGACGGCAGAGAGCAGTGGAAGATTTAGGATTTTAGGGTAAAAAGTGCTAGGGAGGAATTTTGTGCGTGCCTCCACCGAAGGAAGAAAGGGTGCCACGTGTCAAACCATGGTTGGGTGTGGGTGATTTGGGGCAAAGCGATGGAAAAACTAGGATTAGCCAAAAGGGGAGAAAGGTCTAAAAACTTGTGCGGGCCCGCGTGTGCGCGAAAGAGAAATTTCCAAGCAGGGGGCCTGTGGTGGGGGCCCTGAGAGGAAAAATGGAATTTTTTCCAAAGGGAAACAAAAATGTTAAGTCCAAAAACCTCCGTGCTTCCACCTAGCCACGTGTCAGCACATGATTGGCCGCGGGTTTGTGGGGATGTGGGGAAAAGTGGAAAATTTTTCCCAAGGTAAAATTTTCAAAAAAACAAGTTTTAAAATTTGGTCTCGCCCCTCCAGGTGCCATGTGGCAGGTCCCGATTGGTTGTGGGATGGCGGGGCCATGGACTTTTTGTGGAAATTTTTCCAAAGTCAAAATTAAAGTTAACAGTTAGATTTATTTTATTTTTGAATGCCAATTTGAAGATTTATTTTATTTTTGAATGCCAATTTGAAGTAAAACTTCAAATGGCCATAGATTTTGATAGGAAGCTCAGATTTGGGAAAATGGGGAATTTCTAGAAATATCTCAAAGCCCTATTTACACAAGAGTCATCAATTTTAAATTTGATGAAGTTTAAGTGGTCAATTTGATGAAAACAATCTATAGGGTTTTGCAAAGCAAACTGGTAATCTTTAACTTATAAAATTTCATTCAATTTTGAATTCTTACTTTCTCAACATGTCAATCAGACATGGAGACTTATTCTTGGATGGATTTAAGAGAGGTTTCAAGATTCAATTTAGTTGATTGAGTTGCAATTGATAATTTTCCATCTTTTGACAACAAAACGGCTGTGCAAGTTCAAATTGGATTTTTATAAAGTTCGAGGGTCCTTTCTTAAGTGTTAAGGTCAATTTGAGTTCCTTAGGACTTGTTACATCTAAATTTCAATGTTTCATATCTTATTGCTTGGTGCAAGTTTGAACTGCTCATTTCTTTGATAAATTTGATTGCCAGGTTTGGAAATTAAAACAAAGATCAACATTAAAGGTTCTTAAACATTTTTCCATCCTCCAAGGGTGGGAATTCATTTCCTTTCTAGTCTAATGCATTCAATTGATTCAGTCAACCATTCAATAGCAATTATACAAATCCTGATTTCCAAATTCAACTCATTTCAAGAGAACAAAACACTTTGTCTTTTCCTTCATACACATTTTCTTCATTCCAACAGAGATTTGATTCACAACAAAGCAATTCAATTCCAACACAATCATGCAAGTATGAGAAGGTAGAGCATTCCTTTATTTATTTCCAACAACAACTTTACAATTTATCTCTTTTCCATTTGATTTCTAAATACAAAATGCAATGCATGTAACATCCTTTCACATTTCCTTTCAAAACAGAGAGTAGAATATAACTTCTTTACATTTCACATTCCAATTTCAATCTTCCATTATCAATACAAATATCTTCACATTACAAATTGCTATACAATTCATCCACTCCAAAGTGGGAAGGATTACAATGAACTTGCTCAAAGAAGGGACTGTCAAACTGTATATTCCTCTTGCTCAAAAACAGCAGCATGCTAGTTTCTTCATCTTTTCATCTTGATCACAACAAGGAAGGGGGAAAGGCAACACTCTCCACCCAACCAAGATATCCAATGAGAAGGGAGAAGCCATCCTTCCTCATTGGCCCCCGAGCCCCAACCATATTGAAATAAGAGATGCAATACAACACATGGCAACAAAGGCTTCCACAACAAACATGCAACATTTTCACATTCAAAACACATTTCAAGAAGAATGTAGTTCACAACTACATTAAACAAGTGAAAACAAAACTGAGGCTTCATCAAGCAAGCCAACAAGAGCAAGGATCTATGGGGGAAGCTGCTTATGCCTCCCAATTGGGAATTGGGCATCCACCAAAAACAAACCACCAATTAATTCATCACACACACATTTCCTTATGCCCCCACAAAATCCCTCCTTATGCCCCCACAAAGTAAGAAATGCAAGCTATTTATTTTCCAAGGTGGATCCCAAACCCAAACTCCCTCCACAAAACTTTGATGCCAATGGCATTTCCTTATGCCCCCCACAAGAATTCCCCATAGCCTTCTCCTACACCTTGTCCTAAGTAGTCTACCCAACCAGCCAACACACAAAAAATTCACCATTTTAAACATGCATAGAAAGAGAAGAAACATTTTCAAAAGGCTCAAGTTCCTACCTCTCCATAATGGAGTTTGTCCCAAGATCAACAAGCTTCCCAATGCCAAAATGCAGTCCAAAATCAGCAACACACTAGCATGCAAATGACTCCAAACTCCTTTCACAAGCAAGGCTCCAAAACAACAAGAAAAATTCGCCCCAAGAGGAATAAGCAAAGTTTCAACAACCCTCCAACAAGCAAGGAGTTTGAATTTTAAAGGAGAGGGAAGAGAAGAGGGTGATGTGGATCCATGTGGGATGCCACATCATTCTTCCTCAACCCCAAGATCAAAGTCAACATCATTCACCTAAACATAATAAATAAAATGACAAATTGACTTACACACTCCAAAATAACCCATACCCCAAAAGGACTGAATTTAAAACATGTAAGAGAAGTGCAATTAAAACTTACAATTAGTCATTTCAAAATGCATTAAAAAGGTCTAAATTTAACCTCCAAACCATAGGTATGGTTGGTGAATAATTTTAAGAGGTGTGGGACAAGTTTAACTTGTCCCACAAGCCTCCAAAAATAGCCCCAAGGACAAATTCGAATTCCCAAGAGGATGAAGTGTTTCACACTCCAAAATCTATCTTACATTCTCTTACACACTCTTACAACATTACATTTAAGGGAAAAACTTCATTAATTACATTCTTATGACATATTGATTTATTTATTTTAACACATGATTATCCACAACATTAACACAACATATAATAACTAATGAAAAGGGTAACACATCACAAAATAAACACATGCAAACATTAATAAAGAAACCACATTAACAAAACATAAAGCCCCTATGGTCACATTCAAAGGTGATTCCCCCATGGGAATTCCTAACATAATACAACACACACACACAAAACATGTTGCCATGGTGACCTTGTTGAATTCACCTAGAATTCCAATACGGTTGGTCTCCAGTCCCCCAACATTGTTGTGATAATTTTAACCTGCAAAACACAAATACCTCCTTCGGCCTCATGGCCATATCAGAACATCCAAAATGATATAAACAACATCTCAAGATCATCTAAACATGTGAATCACAACAACATCAAGAAATCAACATTATCATTTTCAGTTAATTAATCAACTATATCATCATCAATAATCTTCCATACTAGGTCTACTCACAATATCCAATGTCACATGTCCAAATCAACATCTATAATATGTCCATGTCAAATAGTATATCATCATCCACATATAAAAAAATGTCTCTAGTAATCATCATGCATAATAACTGAATCCAAATCAATAATAATCCTTGATCTAACATCTAACCATCATACTAAACAAAACATAGTAATGTCTATAATGAAATCAACAGTATCAACATAAGCATCAAAAGGTGTCAAAGGGAAGTGGGCACCACACCACCTCTGCAAGGCCTTTCTTTTAGTCTGCAAGGATCCTCGGACCGATCAAAATGGCTCAGCCAAATCCTTATGTTAACTTCACTAGTAGTAGTCCACTTGCCTTGAATGCACAAAATCTAGTTCCTATTGCAACATTAAAGAGTATCCCATATTTCATTGGGGAAAACCAAACTTCTCCTGGTGATCATGTCTAAGATATTGCAAATGTTTGTACAATCCATGAGATTCATGAGATGGAAATTACTGATCAAGCGATCATCTCTTCACTCAAAGGGAAGGCTTCGTAATGGTTCAGAAGTCTTGAGGCAGGCTCTATCCAAAATTGGAATCAGCTATGCACAGCCCTCCAAAACCAGTTTGGAGAGAAGGTTGATAACTTATCTTTGTTAGAGCAGCTAACAACTATCAAGAGAGCCCCAAATGAACAACTGATAGACTTCAACCTCAGATTCCAGCGGACCCAAGACAAGATTCCAACAGCAGCAAAACCCACTAATGAAGGTGCCTTCTTATACTTTCTCAGGGCTTTAAATTATGATATTTCTCTAATGATCCAATCAATGGGGGGCACTACATTTCCGAAGCTTTGTAGCCTTTCCATAAGGGCTCATAACCATTTGATTCAAAGTGGTAAAATTTCTCCTAGGCCATCCATTCCTCTGTACCCTGAGTTAGGAAACCCAGATACTAGCCAAACACCTACATTAGCTCCTATACCCACCCCTAGGAGTCAAAGTTTAGCTAAATCTTCCACTTCATCATCTAACAACTCTAAAGAGCTTTAGGAAGTGATGAAGCAATTACAAAACACCGGGAAATGAGTGGTGACCATCAAAAGATAGCAGACTCGAGCTCCAGGTCATATCAAACCTTAGGCTCAATATCAAACTAGACCCCAATACTAGCAGAATAGGCCACCACCTCGGTCTGCAAATCAAAGCGTAACCAAGGATAGCCTCAAGCTGCTAGACCTTTTATGTCTTATGATTCAAATATAACCTCAACATCAAAGACATTGGTTCCTAAAGAATAATATGGCACAAGAATATGATTGGTGTTTTCCATGCAGTTAGCCACATAACCAGTCAATGTGTTTTAATGGTGCTCTAAATCAGGCTTTGATGGTGCAAAACAAGATGATGCCATGAGAATTTGGCTAAGAGGGAAATCAACAACAATGAGCTCAACAAGGAGAACCTCTAGGAGAGACCATGCTTGTCAATTAGTAGGTTGAAGACTTATGTGGGATGAATCGGCCCCTCCTCAAGGTATGATAGTCGACACACGGTCCAAAAAGAGAAATATTAGAGAAGGCCAATCACTTGAACTTAGGTGACCCTCGGTCTTCCATCACCCCACAAGGTCCTGGTGTTCCAAGTACAACTCTAAACATACATAACCAATCCAAGCCACCTCCCAAACCCAGTCAAGCACTATTGGAATAGCCCATGTGCAATAAAGGAATTTATGCAGGAAGGGGTAGCAAAGGGACAACATATTCAATATTATTGAGCAGATGAAAAGACAAGGGTGAAAATTTCACTATGGGAGTTGGCCATTCCAGGGTAGAGGGATGTGTTCTGATCGCCGCGCAGAATTGGTCAAGTTCAAATCACCCCTAACCAGCAAGAGAAAGTGCTTATAATGCAGTTCAACCAAGGAGAAACCATGGAGAACAACAAGGTAAAAACCTGAGACCTCCTCCCTTTTATGTCTCATTGATTATTGGAGACAAATTGGTGCACAATTGTATGATTGATTCTGGGGATAGTAATTGCGTGATGCCCAAACAAATAGCTGATCATTTGGGTCTCCAATATGAGGTCATCTCTAGAGGAGTAGTCCAATTAGATGGGACAACATTGACTACTATGGGAATCATCAAGGATCTAAGTCTCACTCTACATGCTTGCCATAATGTGACTATTTTATAAAACATGTCAATCATAGACTTACCACATTTTTCTTTGTGTACATCCGGGAATTCACCGCCAAACTTGGAGGCTACGTATATATTGATTGTTCGCATATGCTCTTTAGGACTAGGTATGTGGCAAAGACCGCAATCATATATGAACCTATTGCTGATTATCATATCAAATCCTATGTGCTTAGCCCAATCAACGCCAACTACTTGGCTTTTGATCAAGAGGACCTCTTAAGCACTTGAAGCAAATACCAAGGTGGGATATATCCTAGACTTGACCCTAGATGAGTGGGCCAACAAAAACATGCTTTTGACCCCTATAAGGAGACGGAATAATCTGAACCGGGTGTCTACTACCTACATGAAGAGAAACACCCTCTTCGACCTAATCAAGCCATAATACGGGGATAACAATGAGGTATGGCAATTGTTCTTTGATAGTTCAAGGAGTAAATAAGGAGGTGGAGGAGGAAGCTGTGATTGTGTCTCCAAAAGGTATGAGATATTATTTAGCCTTTAGATTCCAATTTGCTTGCTCAAATAACACTACCGAATATGAGGTTGTAGTCCTAGGAATCAAGAATTTACAAGTGTTTGGTGATAGTGAACTAGTTGCCAATCAAGTCAGAGGACTAAATGCTGTCAAAAATGAATTTCTCAAGAATTATAAGAGTAGGGTATGGGATCTCATGAAGGATTTTGAATCTTTTAGCATTGTGTCCATACCCAGGAAGGAGAATGAAGTTGCTGATAGACTTGCAATAGTTGGAGCAACGTTTGATGTGGTTGACAACATCAAAAGAGACAAAGAAAAACCACATATCCATGTGGTTGTGAGACCAACAGTGCGAGTTAATAATGCATGCTGGTAGGTGTTTGAGAATGATCAACAAATCATTAACTTCCTGTAAGAAGAAGCTAAATTCTCAGCTAGAAACTAGAGCAGACTAGAGCAGCAATATGGGAATCAGATAGTACAACTGCATACAAACAAGCTTCCCAAAGGCTTAGTGACACTGGAATCTATTTTCAATCCTAATGATCAATTCAGAAAGGAGAAGGCTAACATGCATATCAAAGGAGAATATTCAGAGTCAATCCTCATTGGAGAAGACAAAACACTTCAAATTGGCAAGGTGGCCACCGAGCAAGAAAGGTATGAATTCATACAAATTTTCCAAGAATTCCCTGATGTGTTTGCTTGGAGTTATGAAGACCTAAGAGGGTTCAATCCCAAGCTAGCACAACACACAATAGAACTAGATCTAATTGCTTAGCCTATCAGGAAAAAACAAAGACCAATCAACCCACATATTGAGCCTCTGGTGAAGAAAGAGCTGAACAAACTAATAGAGGCAAGTATCATATTCCCAATCAAACACTCAAGTGGGTTGTAAATCTGGTCCCAGTCAAGAAGAAAAATGGAGAAATCAGGCTGTGTGTTGACTTTAGGGATTTGAACAGAGCCTCCCTCAAAGACCACTACCCACTCCCTTCAATGGAGCAGATCTTGCAAGTAGTGTCTGGGTCAGAAAGGTTCTCCCTCCTAGATGGCTACTCAAGGTACAACTAGATCATGGTGAAAGAATATGATCAATTCAAAACAACTTTCACTACCAAATGGGGCACCTATGCCTACAAGAAAATGCCATTTGGATTATCCAATGCTAGAGCCACTTTTCAAAGGGCAATGGATATGGCATTCAAGGGGTTGATCAACAAAATAGTGTTGATCTATTTGGATGACATTACAGTGTTTTCCAAGAATGCAACAGACCACCTTTTCCATCTAAGGTAGGTGTTCCAATGATGCAGGAGTTTTGGGGTGTCACTGAACCCCAAAAATGCATATTCTTGGCCCATGAAGGTAAGCATCTAGGCCATATTGTATTAAAGGCTCTTATTGTTCAAGCAATAAGAGCATTGCCATTGCCAAGTCACAATAAGGCTCTTCAAAGATTCTTGGGAAAAATCAATTTTGTCTTCAGGTTTGTTCCAAACTTTTTGCTCTTGTTAAGCCAATAACATTGATGTTGAAGAAGAGCTTAACATTCAGGTGGACAACTGAAGGAAAAGAAAGTTTTGAGGCTATCAAAGAAGCCATATCACAAGCCCCAACTCTTGTGAACCTAGATTTTTCCAAAGATTTCATACTGTATGCCTTTGGTGGCAACGACACAATTTCTGCAATCTTGGTGCAATAGAACAAAGAAAGTATAGAACATCCAATTACTTTCTTCAGCCAAAGTTTGGAAGATTATGAGGTGAGGTACTCCTTCATTGAGAAGTAGGTCTTGGCAGTGATAAGAGGATTGAAGAAGTTTAAGCATTTGGTTTCAAACAACAAGATCCAACTATTGGTCTCCCATGCGGGAGTTAAATAATTCCTTCTCAGCAAGGACCTGAATGAAAAGCGTGTAGGATGGATCACTCGTGTCATGGAATATGACATTGAGATCAAGGTCACCAAGCTGGTCTATGGGAAGGGGTTATGTGAACAACTAGCCTCAGGAAAACAAGATGAAACAAACAGTGAAAAGGAGGTTGTTTTTGTTCTACAAGATGATAAAGAAGAAGGGAAAGATGATGCATTTTCTCCTTGTTGGACCTAAGACATGGTGCACTTCCTTCGAACAAACATGTGTCCTCATGGGATGAGTAAAGAAAAATAAGCCATTTCAGGCTACAGGCCATCCCATATGTTCTTATTGATGGTGTCTTGTTCAAGAGGGACATCAATGGCATTCTCGCACGAGATGCATTGGGGCAAATCAGTGGAGAGAGTGCTACAAAAATTCCATGTTGAAGTAGGATATTATTGGTTGATTGTTTAGTGAATGCACTCAAAATCATGAAAGAAGGATATTATTGGCTTAGAGTGTTTAAGGCGCTACATATGGATCAAAAGGTGTAAGAATTGTGCATTCTTCAAAGGCAAGGAAAGGCTAACAACACTTCCATTGCACCCAATCTCAGTAGACCAACCTTTCATGCAATGGGGATTGGACTTCATTGGAGTCATCAATCCAAACTCAAGCCAATGTCACAAATGGATCTTCGACAAAGAACAAATTATTTCACCAAATGGACTGAAGTAGTGGCACTCAAGGAAGCAAATGAGTTTAGTATCATGGATTTATATGAAGGGATAGTAACCAGATTTGGAGTGCCAACCACCATCATATCAGACAATGCATTAGCATTTATAGGTTCTAAGGTAACGGGATGGGCCGTCAAGAATGGGACTTATTTGAGCACTTCATCAAACTATTACCCTTAAGGTAATGGCCAGGCTGAGTCCAAAAACAAGAACCTACTAAATATCATCAGAAGAACTCTTGATGAGAATCAGAGGACCTGGCACACAAAGCTCAAAATGGCCTTATGGGCTAATAGAATAACACCCAAGAGATCTATAGATAGCTCTCCATTTAAGCTCATCTATGGGAAAGAGGCAGTACTGCCTATATCACTTGAGTTGCCAGCATTGGATCTCATGAAGCAACTAGAGATGCATGAATTTAGACCAATGGATGCCAAGTATGTGGAGTTTATAGAATTAGAAGAAACTAGAGAGCATGCTCTCCAAGCAATAGAGAAGAATCAGACTTCAATCAAGAAATGCTTTGACAAGAAGACAAAGGCAAAGACCTTCCAAGAAGGAGACCTAGTTTTGAAATGGGATGTAGATCAAGCAAAACCAGGAATACATTCCAAATTTGACGCCATCCGGAGGAGTTGCCCCTATATGATCACGGGATGAAAAAGTAGCAATGCTTTCCAATTGTCTACATTGGAGGGTGAAGAGTTCGATTCCTAGTAAATGGGATCTATCTTAAACACTGCTACTAAAAGGGGAGTTCTCACCCTTTACATATTAGTTTAGTTTTCTCTTTCCTTTAAGTCCTTATGCACATTGTCTTAATGTAGTGTAAATTGCTTTTCTCCTAAGTGCTTTGCACGCTTTGCATGTTCCATTTGGAGCATGTATGATTTCAAATTTTGTATATATTGTGGTGTTGTTTTGTTTCTCTCATGCAGTGTTTGGACTTGGTATTTGGTCAAGATCAGTTTTAGTTCTAATGGGTTTCCAAGCAGCCCTGGGGTCAGTTTTCAAAGTTCATATTAGTAGTAAGCTATCACTCATGACTCCATGCCCAACGGATATGACAAGGCAATTGGTATTTTCATCTAGTAGACAGATACCCCTACGAGTTGCCAAATTGTTATCCATATTTCACCCCGTGCCAAATATTGGATCAGTCACAACCCCGCATAGAAGGAACCTGAGAAAACTCATTCAAATCATGTAATCTGGTTATATAAAGACTCAACCATGGGATAGCGAGGTCGAGAAAAGAAGGGGTGATGCCACGAGAAGAACCGAGAAAGGAGAAGGGGAAGAAACAAGTGAAGATCCGAAGCCCTTAGGCTTCAAACAGTTGAAAAGGTCCAAAAATGACTAAGTATGGAGGAGGCGCGGAAGAGACCATGTGTTCTAATGAGGCTTCCCTAAAGGTGAATCCTTAAAAGGGAGTCCGAATGAGCGCGAGACTACCACGTGTCCTGTGGGGAAAGCGGACCTTTGGGGAAAAAATTGATTTTTTCCCCTTGCTATCTCAAAAGGATAAAAGTTACAAAATGTCCTGCAACTCCACCCAAGGAAAAAGTCAGTGTTGGGGTCTAAGTCAAAACCAAAGTGGGGCATCAGGGGAAAAGGTGAAAATTTTCCTTTTGTCAAAAGGCACAAAGACAAAGATGGAAGCACATTCCCCAACCAACCAAAAGGAGCCACGTGTCCAGGTAGAACTTTGGGGCTGCGGGAGTTTTTTGAGTTTTACATTTTTGCACAAAAGTGCAAAAGATAAAGTGGGCCCGTAAGCCCGATTTTGGCTCTAATTTGCTGCCATGTGTCCCATACCAAAAGGGAAACCCATTTTTCAAATTCTTTTCCCGCCCATTTGTAGGGACTCAATATAAACTTTGAAGGGGCATATCTTTCGACTTATGGCTCAAAATATTACAAATCTGACATCGTTGGAAAGATCTCGGCCTCGCCCATGCCATGGAGGTCGAAACTTTAATTTTGAGGAACTTAGGTGAAGAAAAATGGAGGAAACATCTTCGGGATTTCAATGCGAGAATCGCTTGCCTCAACAACCAGATCGATTTGATCTATTTTGTCATTTCCTCTTCCTTCAAGGCGCCGAACCAAGGATTGATGCGTGGGGACGGTATTTTGGGGTAGATTCCATTAAAGGCATTAACGGTAGTGGTTGAGTTTTAACTGTTTCTTTTCTGTTTCTCTCTCTCCTTCTTCTCTCAGGATGAATCTATAAAGTCGGGAGAAGGATTCATTGTAAAGGGTTGGACATTCTTTGTTTTGTAGGCTCCCTTCTCCTTTTAAAGAAAGGGATTTGCGGGGTTCGGGCCTTCCATTAAAAAAATGCATTACGTTTCTACCTCTTGGCTACTTTGTAATGGATCAGATCGATCTCTGAGAGAAATAAAACACGTCTGTGATCGATTTTAAATCCTTTCTTGTCTCTTTTACTTTCATCCGGTCTCGCATTATATATCGGCTATGTGTTCTTTTTATTGTATGCATTTTATTGGTTTGTGCCTATTTGCAAAATAAGTGTTCATCATTCCCTTAGTGCATCACCTCGTAGTTTAGCTTTGTTTTAATTTATGTATTCCTTCTATCCCCATCTCCTTGGTAAAGTTTAGATTAGGATTAAGAATAGATCCTCTGCAAGTTTCTACGTATGCACCTAAACAGAGGAATAAGGAACCAACCTTCAATCTGGAGATCTTTCCCATTTTCCAAGGTCCCACACCTTGGGGAAAGTTCAATGTTATGCAATCACACCAAATGACTCTACCTTAGAAAAGGCACTGTAGAACTCATTTGGGGGTCTTTGTGATTGCACGTTAACAACTACCTTTCTTATCAAGGAATACAAGTTAATCCATAAAAGGTATACATTATCATAAATTTTCCAACACCAAAGAAGCAAAAGGATGTTAGGAGCTTTCTCGGCCATGCTGGTTATTATAGAAGATTCATACAAGATTTTAGCAAGGTGAAAGCTCCATTATTTGCATTATTGGGTAAGGATGTTGAATTTTTCGGACTAAATGTTGTGAAGAAGATTTTCAAGCCTTGAAGCAATTATTAACTATTGCCCCTATATTGAGAGGACTTGATTGGAATCTTCCATTCCACATCCACACTAATGCACTAGACCATGCTATTGGAGTTGTCCTAGGACATAAATATGGACTTCTAAATTATGCCATTTATTATGTTAGCAAGAACCTAAAACATGTAAAATTAAAATACCACATAACATAGAAATAATTCTTAGCGGTTGTGTATGCTATCAATAAAATAAAGCACTACATCACAAGTTATCAATATTCATCCACACTAATCATACTGCAATCAAATATTTGATCAATAAACCCGTAGTAAGTAGCAGGATTATAAGATGGTTGTTCTTGTTGCAAGAATTTGATGTTATTATTGTGGACAAGTCTAGTAATGACAATTTGATAGTAAACTTATTATCAAGGATGGAGACGAATGATAAAGATCAAGTAATAAATGAATCCTTTCTAGATGAGCACTTATTTTCTATTTCAACCAAAACACCTTGGTATGTTGATATATTCAATTATTTTGTCTCAGGTAAAACAACTCCACACTACCTATATTATGAAAATAAATACATAGTTGAAAGGAGTGTGCATTTTTCTTGGATAGTTGGATTTCTATTTCATACAAGACAAGATCAGATTATGAGAAGGTGCATAGATGATGAGGAGATATTTGATGTCCTCAAAGCCTACCATAGTGAACCTTGTGGAGGCAATTTTTTGTAAAAAGAACATAAAAAAGGTGTTATTCTTTGGTTACTATTGGCCAACACTACATAAGGATGCAACATTATACACCGGAAGATGTGATAGGTTTCAAAGGATGGGAAATCCCACCAAATCAAATGAAATGCCATTGCATCCTCAGTTGGTCTTACATCCATTTGACAAATGGGGTTTAGACTTCATTGGTCCTATATATCTTAAATATCGGTAGAAGGAATACATCGGGGTATGCACGTATTACCTCACTAAATGGAAAGAAGTGAAAGCACTTCCAAATCAAAAGAGTGAATATGTTGTTAAATTCTTATATGACTATATCTTTACCATGTATGGAGTACGAGGAGATTGTTACGGATCAAGGTACACACTTTCTTCTTTGAAGCTATTTCTAATCTATCTAAGGAGTATGCAATCGGACATAGGAAGTCTACTGATGTATCATCCCTAATCTAATGATCAAGTTGAGGTAAGAAATAGAGAAATAGAAGCCATATTGACAAAAACTATTACACTCCATAGGAAAGATTAGGCGGATAGGATTCTAGAGGTAGTATGGGTATTCAACACAACATGGAAAACAACAACTAGCTTCATGCCATTTGAACTTACTCAGATGGTAAAATTGTTGTCTTGCCCATTGAATTTGAGCACAAGACATTAAGGACTACACTTGAGCTAGGCATAGACTTATCTGAAGCTCAAAGCAAGAGAATCCTCTAACTCAATGGTTTTGATGAACTAAGAAGATAATCAATACATAATATAGAAATAGTGCAAAAGTAGATAATCAAATGGCATGATAGGTACATCAAAACAAGACAGAGTTTGGGAAGGTGATCGGGAACTCTTGTTTGATTCTAAATATAAGGATCACATAGGCAAGCTTAGGATGAGATGGTTAGGTCCATATGAGATTGAGAAAATATTCCCTAATGGGGCTGATAAAATATCCACCATAGATCCTCCGAGGTTCAAGCTGCGATCAATGGTCATAGGTTAAGGCTATCAAGAAGCTAGTTGAAAAAATCACCTTTATGCAACGGTTCGAGAGGAAGCCAAAATAGGATGGATATGAGGACATCAGAGTCAACATCAAGAATTAAACCTACTGGTTCATCTTCTAATATTTTAGAGGATTGAGATATTTCAATGGCCTTGGAATATTTAGCTTCTTTGAATGCTCCAAGGACAAATAAAAGTGTTGTGATCATCCCTCTTGGTGATCAACAACATTCTGCTAACATTTTATTTTCTTATAATTTTTGTTTTGCAGGATTTGATGTATATGACTGCAATAGTGCATAATTTCTGACATAAGAAGATGATGCAAATACTGGATGTTCCACTTGAAACACTATGCAAAAAAGCTTTGTTTATTTTTGTGTTTAGAGGAATTCATGATTGCATGAAGAAAATAAGGGATATCTACACATGTGAGTGATGATCAAGACAAATGGTACCCCAACATGCCTTAATTTCCTCTTTGGGAATAATCTTATTAAAGTAAGGAGCATCCAATATAAACAACACACATGCTTGCAGTATTATAGTAGTAATCACGTGACATCATAACAAGTCAGCATGTAGAATGGCATGAATACAAAAAAGAATGTCCAATCATCATTCTAAATATGCCTCAAGATAAGTGCACTCCTACCACTTTATTAAAGTATGATTAGTATGATTATTATTAATTAGTATTTATGCCATGATATCATGTCTTTATTTGCATTGATAAAACACCACCCTTTATGTTGTGAGGTGTCATTACACATCATCCCAATCTGACATGTCACTTTCCCTCACACGCTTCATGAAATCAAATCAATTAAATGCATTTCCCTTTTTTGTTACTGCATGTGCACCGGTCTTTAAGTTTAAAAACAAAACACTCAAAACAATCCCACACAATTCAATTTTGCATCATTTCTCCAAAACTATGTGATTGCATTACTAGAGCTGAGCAAACTACATAGTGAAAATGGGGGATACTTAATCTTCCATGACCCAACAAAGCACTCTTAAATTCTCAACCATCCACAAATTCTACAATACTTTCAAGACAATGGATGGTTGGGTTACATTAACAAATTCCAAGGTTTCAATGAGTTTATGGTCCAAGAATTTATTGTTACATTTAGAGATGGTGAATCTAAGATCAAGGGATTATTGGTGAGATTTAATGATGACATCATGGTGAGATCACTGGAATTCTTGCGAGAAGGTGAACATTTCCCGAGAAGGAAAATCCGGAAGTACCCGGATGGGAATTTTCTGATGAAGATGATGTCTTCGTGAACGATAAAAATGTATATACATGAACTCTCTCAAACCTCTTTGGGCTGAAATTGTAAATTACATTATCAAGTATTTTACCTGCAAGGGAGGTACTCTAGGTTAAACACAATTCATTTTAAATTGCTCAATCATCTCAAGAACAACAAATATGTCAATTTTGAAAAAGATGGGTAGAGAGGCACAACAAGGAAGGTCTTCTCTTTCACATCACTGCCTCATCACTCTGATAATCAAACATACCCTATAGAGTGAACACCCTGAACTAAGTTGGGAGGATTTTGTAAGATCCAAACACATTGACAAATTACTAGGAAACAGAAGGAAGAGAAGAAGAAGTACGTAATTTATTCTACCCATACAATTGAACATGCAACCTCAATTTCCTAGCCTCAAAAAACCCTATTTTTGAACCAAACCCTCGACAATCTCACCTAACGGGATATTTATTGCTGAAACCATCCTAGAAATATCTACCCATGAGTCATCTACCTCCAAGGACAAAAAGAAATCTTCAGAACCACTCCAACATCATCAAGGAATTCTCACAGGCTCAAAACTAGAAGGCCAAGAACCTCCAAGCCAAAAAAACCCCAGACCATATCACTTGACAATGATATGGAAGCTATAGAGGAGAACATTGAGGCCACACCAATGGACACAGAACAGGGAGGTGTTGATGTTGCATTTCATGAGCAACAAGGTCCTAGGGAGCTCATGTAGGGTATGAAAGATGAAAAGAAAGAAGAAGAGGGCAAAGAAACAATATAGGAATGGCTGCGCGAGTCAGGTGGAGGCGCATGCGAGAGGCAATTCATTCTAATATAAATCATGAAGAGCATGAAGGAGAAAAAGTAGGAAAGGAAATTGAGAAGATGGTTCTTGTAGCCAAAGGTCATGAGGAGAGAATGGAAGAGGATACTAACCACACAATTCAAGAATCACAAGTGCATGAACAAGGAATTCATGAAGATATGCCCCATGATATTGAAGAAAATATTGAGCACCTTGTCCATGGAATAGGGAAAGAGAAGATGTCTTTAAGAGTTTAACAAGTGAATGAACATGTTCATGTGATTCAATATGATGTAATAGAGCACATGTTGGAGGTGACACCACCATTTTTACCCCATATCAGTATATAACAAGTAAATGTCACCCCATTGCAACCGTAAATTGTCATAAAAGAAGTTGAAAGAGAGCTTGTCAAACCAATTTGCAGGGAGATGGCAACACAAACAACTCTAACTGATTATTGGGTGTATCAATTTGAAACCTATGTCAATAAGTTAAAAGAAAAGTGGTAAAGATAAAAGGAGAATTTATCTTCTAACACATGTAGGAAATTGATGCAAAAGATGGATAAATTTCAAGGCTAGAGAAAAAGTAGGAAGATACAGTTCAGATTGCTCATGAGATAATTAGACACAGACCCCCTTCCAATATGTATGCTATTTTCCTAAAATAAAATATGTTCCAGTGGAAACTTACATGTATAAACTCTTACATGAAATTTTATATCAATTCAACTAGAAGTTTCTTTAGGTTATATCCGAATAGCCCTCATGAGATTCAACTCCTACTATGCGAGATATACCTCTATAATTATGTTTTTGACTATGACAGGGGACCTGGATTCCAATCCTATATATAGGGGATGTTCAAATAAAAGCACTTTGTTACTATTTTCTAAGTGAATTAGACAAAGAGAAACATGTGGAGGATTACTGAGACACTTGCAGAGAAAGTTCAGCCATCGATGATCGTGGCTGAAACCCCAAACACAAAGGTAGTTATAGAGGAGTATGAAAAGTATATGGAAAATAAGAAGATCGAGAAAGAGGGTATGTCGGATGAGAAAACAACACATGAGGAAGTAAGGGACATGATTAACCACAGTGGAAGAGAAATAGTAAAAGCATGTCGGATGCATTGGAATGAAATGTCCCCTGAAATGCAAAAGAAGGAGATGCACTCCTATCATAATATCATACCAAATTTAAGGAGGGTAAATTTTTACATTGATCTTTCTATTAAATGTGCAAATACTTGGTTTCCAATAGGTTATCACCCACCAATATTCAACTTCCATATACCACTTTGTCTAGTGATCAACTATTGAATGAAATAGTATAAGACAAAATTATTCTCAAATTTGGCTGAACATGGGATACTTCTTCAAAGAACCAGAAGGGACAACTATTCCAGTAGATTTCAGATGTGTTTGCATCACCATTTAGGAGGAGCTGAAGAAACTTGGATGAGGACATTCAAGTATTTTATCCTAGGCATGTGATGAGTTGATAAAATATCTTGTTATTAACAACACATCATTTGAAATTCTGTTAAATCATTAAGCTATGACCTTGTCTTTCCTAGTCGAATTGTTGAACATGATCATTATAACTTGAACTTATTGACATAACACTTATTAATATAGTTATTAATAATTAACTTTATTTTGTGGTATTCTAAGTCTACAGTTATTCTTGTCTATTCAAAAAGATGTTTGATTGAAGATGCATGTCATGCCTTCTTATTGTAAGAAACTTGTTATATGCAATAAATCACAATGACCAAAGTATCCATACATAACATCCCTTCTATAGCCAAAAGGGAATTGTATACAACTAAGGTATCATCAGTAGCAACTCACATGTAACCAAAGGATTTGTCTACATCAAAACATCTCGTAGCCAAAGGAAGTCACACACATCAAAGAAGCCATGATCTTGAGAAGCTCGTGGAACGTGGACATAACAACTGAGTTTGCACATGTTGATGGAAGAAGAATTTAAAATTAAAACATGAGAACTAGAAGAGTAATCATCTTGAACATTTGATTATGCATTACAACTTAATAAGGAACTAATTGATTAAATTCATGTTTTGGGAACCGATTGATTGAACTAGTCAGCTACTAAAGTTATGTGATTGATATCTAAACACATGTTGATTAATTATGTTGCATGCACCGATTCTCCAGATTATTTGGTTGAAATATTTAACTTGATCTGTTGGAACTCCTAATCAAACTCTATTTTTCTCACGCTTTTGTTGTAAGTGAGATATATAAAAAGGAAAGGTTAATGTTGAATGTAATGGAGGAGAATATAGATATGAAATAAATTTAGACAGTAGATAATACATGAGTACAGGAGTTTTTGTATTCCAATTGTAATCTTCATGCCAATGTAATAAATTTTTGAGTTCGTCTAGTAGTTGTAGTTAAAGGCCTTAGGAGGGATTAACACCCAAGGCAGGGCCCACTTGTGGTTTACTATCCCATTCCTTTATATGCATTATGAGTTTATATGTTTTACCGTAGTCATAGTATTTATTTCTAGTCTGAATTTAGTTTGTTTCCAAGCATTGCTTTATTACATAATTGTAGTGAAAATAGTTTATCTTTTTTTCCTCCTAAATATTTTTAACTTTGCATACAACACTGAAATTATTGAAATTCTACGTCCCTTAGTTTGATAATTAAATGACTATAGATTAATGAACACCATATTAATTCTTATGCAAGTTAATTTGCACCACCGAAACCATCAAAAATCAATATTTGTTATCTAGGATAGATGATTTGTTTGATCAAACAAAAGATGTTGTAGTACTTTCTAAGATTTTTATGTGGTTAGGGTGCCATCAATTCTTGATAAAGGAGAAATATCTACATAAAATTACCTTTTGAAATTAGTATGATCATTATGTGTTCATGATTATGGATTTTGTAATAACCAATGCCCCTACAACTTTCATGAACCCAATTAATAGTGTGTTTGATATTTCTTAGATTGGTTTGTGTTGGTTTTCCTACATGATATTTTTATTTACTCAAGAAATGAATAGGTACATGAACACCATTGACACATGGTTTTGGAAAGGTTGAGACATCATAATCTATATGGAAAACTATTTAAGTGTTCATTTTTCCAATAGGAACTCCATTCTCTAGGGAAATTCATATAAAATAACAAGGTTTTCATGGATCTAACTAAAATTAAAATCATTTAAGAGTGATCATCACCTAGAAATGTGTAAATTCATGGGACTTCTTGGATACTATATGATTTTTTTCATAAAGTTTCTAATCTGATTACTCACGTTTAGTGTAAGGGTAAGGGGTTTGAGTGGACCCCAAGTGCACAACAACATTTTGGAAACTCGAGGACCTATTAACTTTAACCCCAATTTGTATTGTTCCTTAAAAAAATGGTGATTTTGAGGTCTAGATAAACATTTCCTTAAATGGTTTTGGACAATTTTTGACTAAAAATGGATAATTAGTAACCATTGAGTCAAGGAAATCAAAATACCATGTGAAAAACTATGCTCCACATGATCTAGAGTTGGATGCAATTGTGCATGCTTTAAAAATGTGGAGGAATTTTCTAATTGGAAAAATGTTTAAATTAGGAACTTATCACAAGATTTTAGAGAACATATATTCTCAAGATAATTTAAATTCTCGATAATGTATATGGTTGTAATTTTAATTTACTATGATATGGATATCTCATATGTCAAGGAAAAAGAGAACTGAGTTGTTAATGTACTCAACCAACATTCTTAAATATCTATCATATCTAGAACTAATTTTGATTTTAGAATCTCAATCTTAGAGAAACAAATTTAGTGTGATTTATACTAGGAATATTGTGTGGAACTAGCCAAGGATCCCATAAAATCACATTTTATTGGGTATTACTTGACCATGATGGAATTGTAAAGTACCAAGGAAGGATCTCTATGCCCATTCTAGGTGGTTTACATGAGCAAGTTATGAGGGATGTTCATGAAGATCCTCATTTTTGCTCACCCTAGAGTCATTAAAAATGACTCAAGAGATGAAAATATTTAATTTTTATCTTGGAATACCTAAGGAAGTAGGTAGTTTTATCACTATATGTTTGAAATTTTAGAAGTTTAAGGCTAAACATTATCATCATATGTTACTAGATGATTTTTTTATCCTCACGACATTACTAAGTATAAATAGGTTGTAATATTTATGGATTTAATATACGAGTTTCCTTTAAATTGTCATAGACATGAAAATATTTTTGTTATGGTCAACATATTAACCAAGGTTGCACACTTTATTCTAGGAAATCTTAAGGATGATGCCCGATATTAGTTGAAAGGTTTGTTAAGGAAGTTATCTCGCTTACATGACATTTATGAAATAATCATTTTTGATAGAGATTAGATATTTACTTATAGGTTTTAGAAAACCTTAACAGTTTCTTTTGGTTTCAAGTTGAATTTCATTTCGCCTATCATCCATATTTTTGGATGGGAAAACCGAGAGATTAAATTAATTCGTTTAGGAAATTTTAAGAATGCATGTTATGGATAAAAAAGTAAAATGGTAAGAGTATCATCACTTAGTAGATTTTTCTTATAATACTACCTATCACTCTTATCTAAAGATGGAAAATTTCTAATAATTATAAGAAATGTTGTGTAGGAAACCTCTTAGTTGGGATGGAATAGATAATAGATCCATTTAAGGATTTGGAAGTGTTATGGTCTTATGACTAACAAATTCATCTTATAAGAAAAAGGCTCAAAGAATCCTCGGATACAATTGTTAAGCTAATCTTAGGACTCTTAGAGAGTTTAAGATAGGTGAGATGGTGTTTTTAAGGGTGCATCTTGACAAGAGTTCCATTAAATTTAGAAAATATTCTTAGCTAGCCCCTAATTTTGTTGGGTATGTTGAAATTTTGGAGAAAAATTAGGATTGTGGCTTACACTATAGCTCTCCCTCCTTATCCCTTTCCCTCTCTTAGATTCATAATGTTTTTCATATTTCATTATTGAGAAAGTATGTCTATGATCTTTTCCATATATTAGATTGGTAAAATATTCTAGTGGAGGATGGGGAGACAATTGATTGGAACCAAAGTAGGTATTAACAATCCACAACATTAGGATTTTTAACATGTATGCGTAGAAATTTTTGGTCAATGGGACTAAATGAGTGAGAGGAGTTCCATTTGGAAAGATGAAAAACTCTTCCAAGAGGAATACTCTCACCTTTTGTTATTGTTACCAAGATGGTACCATATGATGCTTCTGATGTTATTAATTAACAATTCAAAACTTATTTTATTGCATGGAACAAGCATACATTTATAAGAGTTTCTATCTCCTAAAAATAGGAAATCTACAAACCAATCTTCCTAAATACATGAGTGGTTTTAACCACCACTATTCACATATAACTAATCAACCCAATATAACAACTTACATGAGTTGTTATTACCCACATTTATTTACCACTATATAATCTTCACACTAAATACATTATTCCTAACATTCACCCCCTTAGTTTGAATATGGTGGGGAATTATTACACCGACACACCTAATATAAAAATCTTCATCGATCGATTTTCGAGTGTTTCTCATAATCTTCCTCTTCATTAATATCTTGATTACCATTACCATGTTTGTAATCTTTACATCAAGGAGATCTCATGCTCATTGTTTACAATTCAAAAGCACATGCCCTTGCTTTTTACAATAAAAACATGTACTTTTAGTCTTTACATGTTTAGATTTCTGATAAGAAGTGTTGGGCTTAGTCATTGTAGACAACAATTTCTTTGTATCTGAGTCTAAAGCTTTGTTCTTGTTTCCCTCTTCAAGCAATGTAGATATGATATTTTCTAGATTTGGATTCAGCTTTCTTAAAGTGAACACTATGTTTGACATACTATTGGGCATGTTGTTTAATAGTATTGCTTTTGCATCATTGTTTTTAATGGCTTCATTTATTCCTTCCAGTTGTGTTATAAGAGAGTGAAACTTGTTGATGTGAGAAACTATATCTCCTCCTTCCATTTTAACCCAATATTTTTTTGCTTCATCGTTATCTTTGCATTACCAATTTGTGAACCAAAGAGTGTGTTCAATGTGTCCCAAATCTCTTTAGAAGATTTCTTTAAGTCGATATGATGTAAATATGGCTTAGAAAGTCCTAAGCCAATGGTGGCTAAGGCTTTTTTGTCCTTGATCTTCCACTTGTTGAGATCGTCACCACCAGTCGGTCGGGTAACAGTGCCATCAAAAACATCCCAGAGATCTCTTTCAATTAAAACAAATTGTGTCTATAGTTTCCATGTGTGAAAGTATTTTCCATAAAAAATTTCAATGGGATTTGGCCTTTCCATATTTCCTCCCCATAATTTTAATTGTCTCGCTAAACGTTGATTTTAACTGATGTTGTGTTCTTTACAACAAAAATCCTCACACAATTAAGAATTTACAAATTGACTTTGACACGAGCACTTTACTTTGAAAAAATAACCCCTGTTTTTAATCTCCCCCTTGCTATATACTTAAAAAAAATTACTACCCACCCCAAAAGAAAATCTAATAATAGAAAATAAATTGGTTGGGGATCGAATCACAACTTGGTTCAAGGTTTTGGGATTTTATTGAGATACCTTTGCTAAACCCATAAATTAGAGATATCGATTGAAGGAAGTCATGTGGCCGAGATGAGATGGGGATGACCTCGTTTGAATGCGTGCGGGGTCAATTTACACCGAGCAGAGGCCCTGATGAAATAAGTGAATGCAGTTGCGATTGTTGATGCCTTGTGTTTAGCTTCAAACACTTGAGGAATACTCGACCTTGTGTTGGATAGATATAAGGAGGGTGAGTTATATCTACATGAGAGTTAGATCTGATTGCTAATTAGAAACTATTATAGAAATATTGAATGGGAGACATGGGTGGACTTGTTATTATCCACTCTAATTTGGAGCCTTTGTGTCCACCATATACCAAACAACGAGTCGAAGTATTCCACGAGTCGGGATAGAGTCATTTGATTCGGATTGCTTGGCTTAGGATACTTATGAGATCGGTGTATTCCAATGAACTTCGATTCGGTAGGTCAATGAATTGATCGTGTGGAATACTTCCAAATTAGTGTTTGACATACACCGAATCGGAAGTATCGATTCCGATGAGGTTAATAAACTCGAATCGATTGGAAATCATCGTGAGGAGAAGAGGATTTATATTTTTGTGCTAATGTTGATGAGAAAATCGAAATGTTGAGTTGAGGGGGAAGTCAATTATTGAAGCACATGTCAATACATTTGAAAATTCAAAGGAAATTCAAGGGATTGGGATCGTAGTGGAAAAAATGATGTATCGAAGAGATGAGTGTATGCGGGGTCACCATGTGGTGAGAAGACTATTTCAGAAAATAGTTGTGAAACCCTATAAAAATCAATGTAGAGAAATCTAGATCTCGTAATGTAAACCCGCTATTGTATAAATAAAACCGAATAATAGTAGACTATAAAATTAAAAAAATGATAACAAGATTTAGGGGGATGATTGAAGATATCTCCCCCGCCAAGCGAACAAAGCGATCTGAGCTCTCCTACGCCCTGAGTTAAGCAAGTGAACAATGCGAAAGACAGTTATTGCGAATGACAGTGAATGCTATGCATGCGAAATGGTGCACAGCAGGTGAATATCCAGGTATGCCCGTGGAGGAGGCAATCTGGTAATGCTATTAGAACTCAGTGGAATTGCGTTGGATTGAGCGTGAGGATCGTGCTTGGTTCCGACTTCTGTCAGCAGAGCAGTGTGCAGCAGGCAGTGGGTCAACCGACTTGAGATCAGTGGATCTTGAGCGTATCTTCAGATTTGGGGCTACAGAGGGCCCTGGGTCACTTAATATCAGTGGTGGCTTGGTGAACCATCACTTTGCAGAATCAGAACAGGCACAGGAATCAGGTTGCGACCTGGGAAAAATAGTTAAGCGCGCCCGTGTGAGAGTAGCACTGGGATGGGTGACCTCCCGGGAAGTTTCGGTTTTGGCTCCCAAAGTTGCAGAGTTAGTGCAACGCGCGATTCAGTGGCACCAGGACCGTGCAGAGGTCCATTTGTACATCGTTGGGCATTTTCGGCTGAGTCCGACCCAGTTCCTTTGTAAATACTCTTGGCTTGTGAAGCCTTTGTAATCCAGCTCGTGGAGCACCCTTTTGTAATTAATACAGAGCTCTGTTTTCTCAATCTTGGTTGGCATTTATATTTTATGGTGCATGCATTATTTGGTTTGCAAATGAGCTAACTCGTGCAGGTCCTCGCTGGAAAGGAAGAAGGCGTAGTCTGCGAATCCTCACGGATCGTCGCAGTGCCGCATGGGCTAAGGAGTGAAATCCCTGAACCCGTGACAGCTGGTATCAGAGCTTGACCCACGAGTTTAGCCTTGCATTACCACCACCAAGAGCAAGAGCTTGTATTCTGTCCAGTATAGTTTTGCAGTAAGATATCTCATCCAAGATGGCTGACAGTGATAATGAAAGCCAGGGAGGTGAACAGGGTGAGACAAGGATACGCACCAGGGCAATTGCCATGGATGCAGCAGCGCGAGTTACAAAGTTAGAAGAGACTGCTCCGGGGCCCAGGATCAGTAATTTGGAAGCAGAGTTGTTCGAGATGAGAGATCAGCTCTTGGAGAGCATCGCCAATCAGAAAAGGCTAAGCGATGATCTCGCTCTTGTGAAGAGCATCCTCGCTGCGAGTGGAAACAGAAGTTTCTGCAAAACTAAAGGTTCGCGAACCGGAACCTTACGATGGACAGCGTGATGATAAAATTTTGGAAAATTACTTTTGGGACGTGGAAGAGTATTTATCCAACATGACAGGTCTCAATGATGAGGCCCAGGTCAGAACTGCCGCCACATACCTCACAGGTAGTGCGAAGCTATGGTGGCGAACTCGTGCCGAGGACAAGAAGGCAGGCCGAGTTGTAACACAGATTGACACTTGGGATGAGCTGAAGGCAGCTTTGCGTGACCAGTTCCGTCCGGGGAACTCGGCGTGGGTGGCGAGATTGAAACTTATGGATCTAAAGCAGTCAGGTAAAGTCAGGGACTACATCAAGTCTTTTCAGGCGTTGATGTTGGAAATCAAGGATATGTCCGATGCAGACCGCTTGTTCCAGTTTATGAAAGGCTTACAAGCAGTGGGCCCAAACAGAGCTGCGTAGACAGAATGTGCAGACATTGTCAGCAGCCATAGCCGCCGCAGACCGCTTGCTTGATTACAGGTCAGAGGGCCCAAGCAAGGCAGGTGATGAGCAAAGCAGAGGTAGGTCACGAGCGCAACAGACTCAGAGTAGAGGGTCTTCAAGGGGGTCGCGTTCCAAGTCCGCCTCCAGGAACTCCAGCAGATCAAATGATAGAGGTAAAGGGAGCTCCTCTTCAGGCTCAAGTAAGTGGAGTGTCAAGTCACAGAACTCAGTAAAGGGGCCAGTGCGGAATCCGCCCCCTGACCCGACAGCAGAGAAGTCGGTCATCATCTGTTACGTTTGTGGGAAAAATCACAGGGCATTCAATTGTCCGGAATGACAGAGAGTGAGTTCTATAGACGGAGAAGTATCAGAAAGGTCTATTCCCTCTCAAGAGTTGGGAGCGAGTAGACTGCTCAACGCTCTAGATGAGGTTGAGGAAATGCCAGCTACAGCCGTGAATAACAACAGGTTGATGTTCGTGGAGGCCACTCATGGTGGAAGAATAACTACTGCATTGGTGGACACACTGGAGCCACTCATAATTACATTACACCGCAGAGGGCAGATAAAATTGGTCTCAAGTACGAGAAGACGACGGGACTATTCAAAACCATCAACTCACCCTCCAGGAAGATTTCAGGCGTAGCTCGAGGAGTTGCGTTACAGGTTGGAGAGTGGCACGGCAATGTAGATCTCCATGTCATCGAGATGGATGACTTGAGATGATCCTTGGACAGCATTTTGTGCGTCAGGCTAAGGTAGCAGTGATTCCACATCTGGACTGCTTGGTACTCATGGATTGCAAGCAGCCATGTATGGTAAAGGTCGTTGAGAAACGGCAGTCGGCGAAAACACAGCGAGTGCAGTTTGCATCCGCGGCGAGCATGACAAAGGCAGCTAAGAAAGGCAAGGAGCCAATGTATCTTGCTGCACTCCTTGGAGGTTGGGACGAAGATGAGGGAATGCGCACCCCCATCCCATCCGCAGTGGAGAATGTCATTAAGGAATTTGAAGATCGCATGCCAAAGACCTTACCACCGGAGCTACCACAGAGAAGGGCGATTGACCATCAAATTGAGCTTGAGCCGGGGCGAGGCCTCCAGCCCGAGCACCATACAGGTTATCCGGCCCGGAAATGATAGAATTAAAGAGACAGCTTGGCGAGTTAGTGTCAGCTGGCTACATCAGACCATCAAGGTCACCTTATGGCGCACCAGTGTTGTTCCAGAAGAAAAAGGATGGAGAGCTTCGGCTATGTGTTGATTACCGAGCTCTTAACAGGTTGACAAGGAAAAACAGGTATCCGGTTCCCTTGATTGCAGATTGCTTCGACCGCCTAGCAGGGGCGCGTTACTTTTCCAAGTTGGACTTGAAACAGGGATATTACCAAGTCCGCATAGCAGAAGGTGATGAAGAGAAGACCACTGTGTGACCAGGTATGGGTCGTATGAGTTCATGGTGATGCCGTTCGGCCTTTGCAATGCCCCGGCCACCTTTTGTACTCTAATGAACGACGTGTTCCGTCCATTGCTGGATAAGTCAGTGGTAGTGTACCTGGATGACATCTTAGTATACAGCAAGACTCTGGAGGATCACAAGGTTCACCTTGCAGAAGTGTTCGAGCGGTTGCGAGAGCACAATCTCTATGTGAAAAAGGAAAAGTGCCAGTTTGCTCAGGAAGAAGTGAATTTCCTCGGGCACATCGTCGGAAAGGGACTGATCAAACCGGATCCTCAGAAGCTCAAGGCCATAGAGGATTGGGAACCTCCAAGTAACGTCCACGAGGTGCGACAGTTTATGGGCCTAGCGACATATTACAGAAGGTTTGTGGAGGGTTTTTCAAAGCTGGCTACCCCGCTTACAGATCTACTCAAAAAGGGCAGAAAGTGGCGCTGGATGGAGAAGCAGCAGCAAGCATTTGAGCTGTTGAAGCAGAAGCTCACATCGCAGCCTGTCCTTGCGCTTCCAGACTATGGGAAGCCATTCGAGGTGCAGACAGATGCATCTGACTATGCCATTGGGGGCGTCCTCATGCAGGAGGGCCACCCCGTAGCCTTTGAATCGCGGAAGTTGAATGACAGGGAACGGAATTACCCTGTGCACGAAAAAGAGATGACTGCCATAGTGCATTGCTTGAGAAGCTGGAGGCACTATTTGTTGGGGGCACCGTTTGTTGTGAAAACGGACAACATCTCATCTACATACTTCAAGACGCAGGCGAAGCTTACCCCTAAGCAGGCTAGATGGCAGAATTCCTTGCTGAGTTTGATTTTGAGATCACTTACAATCCCGGTAAGAAGAACGTCGTTGCAGACGCACTCAGCAGAAAAGCACAACTTGCAGCCGTGACTGAGAGTCCCGCTTCCATGCACAGTGAGAGCAGAGTGCTTCTCGCAGAAGCGATGGTGGAGCAGATCAAAGAAGGTTTGACACAGGATCCCCAGGCAGCAGAGTTGGTCAAGCAGGTCCGAGAGAACAGGACCCGGAAATTTTCGATCCGCGATGGACTGTTGGTTTTACACAGGGTCGGATCTACATTCCCAAGTGGGGGAAGTTGCGAAGGGAGTTATTGCAAGAGTGCCATGACTCCGTGTGGGCTGGACACCCAGGGCAGAAGAGAACACTAGCACTTATAGAGAGAGGTTTCTATTGGCCAAAAATGAGGGAGGACGCCGACGAGTACGTCCGTTCTTGCCTTATCTGCCAGCAAGACAAACCCGTATATAAAGCTCCAGCAGGGACGCTACAACCATTGCCAATTCCAATCAGACCGTGGGTAAGCGTGAGTTTGGATTTCATCACTCAGTTACCAGAATCGGATGGAAAGACTAGTATAATGGTGGTTGTCGACAGGTTCTCGAAGTACGCCACATTCATAGCATGTGCAGCGCCGTGTAGGGCAGAAGATGCAGCTGAATATTTCTTTGGCCATGTGGTGAAATATTGGGGTGTTCCGTTGAGCATCGTTTCTGACAGGGATGCTCGGTTCACAGGAAACTTCTGGAAGGAATTGTTCAAACTAATGGGCACCAAGTTGCTGATGAGCACTAGCCACCATCCTGAGACTGACGGCCAGACAGAGAGAATCAATGCTATCTTGGAGGACTATCTGAGGCACTATGTGCGGTCCGACCAAGCCAACTGGCCGAAGCTGTTGAATGCAGCACAGTTCAGTTATAATCTCCAGAAGACATCGACGAGTGGATACTCGCCGTTCCAGCTGGCAACGGGCCAACAGCCGTTGTCACCGCAGACAGTGATGAGCGGGTACCTTAGCGACTGCCCAACGGCCGCTGAGTACCTCACAGAATGGCAGGACAGAGTGGACCTTGCCAGGCATAATCTGAGTAAAGCAGCAGAGCGCATGCGGGCATATGCAGATCAAAGCCGCAGAGCGGTAGAATTCAACGTTGGCGACAAAGTGTTGTTGAGGATGGATCCGGTACAATTCAAGCCTCCGAGGGGTCTGAGCGCAGCCCTCACACGTCGATGGGACGGACCGTTTGTGATTATCGGTCGCGTCGGCAAAGTCGCCTATCGGATCGCATTGCCCCGTCACATGCATGTGCATCCCGTCTTCCATGTGAGTCAGCTCCGCCCATACCTCGAGGATAAGTTGGATCCATCCCGGAACCAGCCGACAAGAGCTCCTGCGAATGTCGTGGACAAGCCAGAGCAGGTGGTCGACAGGATTCTGGAGATGCGCAGACGAGGGATCGGCACCAAGGTAAGAACAGAGTTCCTGGTACACTGGAAGGATCAGCCTTCTTATGCAGACACCTGGGAGCGCGGCGAATCACTATGGAATGACGAAGACAAGATTTGGGAGTTCTTAGGGAAGAACCCCCAGATAAAATTTTAACTCCAAAGTGGATAACGGAGTTACTCCCGTGTTAAGTCGAGGGACTGCACCGGCGCCGAGGGCGTCGCCGAAAACGGTGGGGGAGCGTATAGGGGGATGATTGAAGATATCTCCCCCGCCAAGCGAACAAAGCGATCTGAGCTCTCCTACGCCCTGAGTTAAGCAAGAACAATGCGAAAGACAGTTATTGCGAATGACAGTGAATGCTATGCATGCGAAATGGTGCAAAGCAGGTGAATATGCCAGGTATGCCCGTGGAGGAGGCAATCTGGTAATGCTATAGAACTCAGAGTGATTGCGTTGGATTGAGCGTGAGGATCGTGCTTGGTTCCGACTTCTGTCAGCAGAGCAGTGTGCAGCGGGCAGTGGGTCAACCGTCTTGAGATCAGTGGATCTTGAGCGTATCTTCAGATTTGGGGCTACAGAGGGCCCTGGGTCACTTTATATCAGTGGTGGCTTGGTGAACCATCACTTTGCAGAATCAGAACAGGCACAGGAATCAGGTTGCGAACTGAGGAAAATAGTTAAGCGCGCCCGGGTGAGAGTAGCACTGGGATGGGTGACCTCCCGGGAAGTTTCGGTTTTGGCTCCCAAAGTTGCAGAGTTAGTGCAACGCGCGATTCAGTGGCACCAGGACCGTGCAGAGGTCCATTTGTACATCGTTGGGCATTTTCGGCTGAGACCGACCCAACTCCTTTGTAAATACTCTTGGCTTGTGAAGCCTTTGTAATCCAGCTCGTGGAGCACCCTTTTGTAATTAATACAGAGCTCTGTTTTCTCAATCTTGGTTGGCATTTATATTTTATGGTGCATGCATTATTTGGTTTGCAAATGAGCTAACTCGTGTAAGTCCTCGTTGGAAAAGAAGAAGGCGTAGTCTGCGAATCCTCACGGATCATCGTAGTGCCGCATGGGCTAAGGAGTGAAATCCCTGAACCCGTGACACCTATCATAAAGAAATAATTTCCTAAATAATGAAGACGTTCACATGTGGTCTACATTGCGTAGTTTGATATGTTTGAGGCCAAAGAAATTTTTAAGAGAGGTTAGGGGAACTTGCTCTAATACTAAATGAAGATGAAGTTTTAGATGTTATTAATTAACAATTCAAAAACTCATTTTACTCTGGGGAATAAACATACATTTATAAGAGTTTTTATCTCCTAAAAAATAGGAAATCTACAAACCAATCTTCATGAATATGTGAGTGGTTTTAACCACCAATATTCACATATAACTAATCAACCCAAAACAACAACTGACTTGCGTGAGTTGTTATTACCCACATTTATTTACCACTATATAATATTCACACTAAATACATTATGCCTAATAAAAGATGTAATATCCCAACCTTTGGACATTTTACAAAAATGGAATAAGTGTCAGTTAGGGCACAATGTTTGGAATTTATTTATATTATGATGTATTACTCCATTTTTAAGGAGGTATACCTACTTGTTGCAGCTAGTTAGACTGATATTTATGAGGTGATCATGAGATGTTATGGATTATCATGTGATGTTTTATTTATATTGTTATATGTGTACTTAGTTTAGTACTAATTTGATTTTTAGGGCCTTGAAGGCATGTGGACGAGAATCACATGTTCACTAGTAACATGGAGGTATATTGTGATTCTACCTTATGATGATCATTACTATTATTATGTTATTTAGTTTACATTCGACTCATCACATTAACCCATGCCCATTTATTTGGTAGGTGAATGATAAATAAAAACCAAATACATTGATTTAGGAAATGTGGTAATGAGACAAACCAAACAGAGCTTTAGATCACCCAGGTCATTTAGGACAACCTCTTTCATCTCTCTCTCTCTCTCTCATGTTATCTCTCTTTCTCTCTCACACATTAGTCTCTTGTGTTCATACCACATCATATTTTTCTATTTTATAATATGATCTATGTAGTAAAATGTGTTTACTTTTTTTGTAAAAAATTTAAGGAGTTTGAACCACTCCCATATTTGTCATAAAGTGGTCTTTAGGAAAAGAGAAATGAAGTAAACATGAAAGCATGTTATCATGTGGAAAATAATGAAATTTAATATTCTTGAACTAGGGCACTCCACCATACTAGGTGTTAATAGTTTTGGTTAAAAATTATTTATTTTCTAGGATCCTTGGTTTAGAATATTGTCTTATTTATACCTTAGGTATGGTAGGTATATGCTATATCTATCTATTTATAGACATTAAATCTATGCACTTGGGTACATTTCTAAGTCATATAGCATACCATTAAATACATGATTCCTAAGCAAGAAAAATAGTAATGCACAATGTATTTTGGGCCTTTTACTTTGTCTCTTGTGTTTTTACACACCCCATAGACCTATCGATATTTAAGTGATTTATCTTTTATTGCATCGGACACTAGTGCCCATTTTAGGACAAAATCATCCGGGTACTCATGTCCCTTATGTGTGTTCCCAACCCTCTTTGCTTCTTTTTTACTCTTTTGGGTCTCTTTTACTTTTGGGTCATTTTTTACACTTATGGTTTGGCCTTCCAGTTATCAATTACAAAATTTAAACAAGGGATTCATATATGTACATAGTAATAGCTCCAAACGAATGAAAAAACACTAACATTGTCTACTATTATCTAAGCTTGCATCCAAAGGCACAAGAGAATTACAAAGCATCCATTTAGCACATTCGGTCAAGGGATAAGGGCTATATTATTCTACATGCACAACATAGGAGAGGAATTTTATTTTATTTCATCTCACATATTCTAACATTTTCTACATTCTAGATCAAGCCCACTATCATTGGAAAACTTGCACAAGGGCATCCTAGGGAATCATTACACACATTTACACAAAATTACATAGATTTTGAGATGTAGTGCAACGCTCGGTACTAGTTCACTCTTTGAGTGACCACCGGGATCAGTCTGACTCCACATTCAACATCTTTTTTATTAGAATTTATGCGGTTTATGGAAATTTGTAGGTAAACAATTTTTTGTAGGTTACAAGTACATTCAACAATCTAGGAGTGAATCCATAGCAAAAAAAGAGAGACTACTAGCAAATCTCTTCATGCAAAGAAGAGATTAGATCCTAACTATTTACATAGACACTAGCATCTAAAATAGATGCTAGCACCCATGTGCTCTTTTCCTCCCTTAGGAACTCCTGTCCTACACCGTTCGAGTTCCAGAATCTCTAACGAGCATCGATGACACTTTTCTTAGTTTTTTCAATCATTCACCTACCCAGATCACTTCTATATTTCCTGAAAATCAACGAAGTCTTTCTATCATCCTCTCTTGCTTAGGGTTTTATATTTGCATGCTTGTTACTTGTCCATCTAATTTATTTTATCATTTGTAAATAAGAAATTACAGTATTTTCTCTACAATTAGATTTGATTTCATTTATGTTAAATCATTTGGTGAACCCCACTCATGATCAAACACTTGGATCCTTATTTTTTCTACTCTATCCAATCTTCTTTCATGGCTCCTAAAAATATTCCAGTCTCTTTGCATCAATTTCTTCAAATGCACCCACCTTGTAAATATGTTCTCTAAAAATCCCTAGACACTATGTACCTCCCTCGCAATATGCCACATGTACAAGTAAGTTCCATTTTCGATTGTCTCTCCAACAATTCTATTAGTCCTAATACCACTACCAATCAATCATTTGCGAAGTTAGTTCAAGATTTACATTTTTATTTCAAGATAAAATTCAAGCTATGGAAACCATGATTACATCTCTCATAGCTGAAATCCAACATCTCAAGGATGTTTCTCATGCCCATGCTATTTCTTCTTCTACACCTCATCCTAATCCTATGATGTGCTCATATAAGTGGAGCCCAAGTCTTACCGTAACCAAGTACCTCTCAAGTTTGATCTAAATATTAAGAACATGATATTATTCTGAGTTCCTCAATCGCCGAGTTGATCAACTTGCCAACTACTCATTACTACACTTCTTATCGGCCTAAAAATACATAGGTCTCTCATTTTGTAATTATCACATACTTAATGGACATCATGACAATGATTTATATGATTTAAAACAAAGAATTAAGCACCTTGAACATCAAGGTTTTATTTCATTTGCTACACAACATTCTCGCTACATCTCCAATTGCTAAATCCATCGGGCTCCCAAATCCTATCCTTCCATTTCTAATCGAGAATCATGCCATAATTGTTAATGTTCTTTATCTAGCTAGTCAAGAGCCACCTATCCAACCCAATGTCATACCACTTTAAAAATTTGTACCTCATCACCTCCTCCTATCAAGTCCTCTACAACATTACCAATTCCAACTAAGCAACCACCTTTAAAAATATGTACCCCATCACCTCCTCCTATCAAGTCCTCTATAACGTTACCAATTCCAAATAAACAACCACCAACCAAGCAAGGCCAAATAATTCACCCTATGATAAATAACCTATTTAAACTTCCTCTTGTAAACCCCAAATCCAACCTTGGTCATACTCTTTCTCCTAACTACCATTGTGAAGACCATATGTTTTCTTATGACACATTTCAAACTTTGATACCTCAGAAAGGTCTCTATCGTATCGTCAAATAAATCTACATCTCTCACACACTCGGGGGCATCACACTTTCTCCCCCTTCCACCACTATCCTTTATCTCTAGTATCCACTTCTACACTTCACGATCCGCGCTGCATGTCTAATATTTCTCAACTCTCCTACAAACTTTGATACACACATTATATCATCATTACTGATGACACACTCTAGTGCTATGGTTCACACTTGACTATTAAGGGAACACTTCATTTATGAACCTCACATCATCTATACTTCACACTCTGTGATTCACGATATATATTTCTAGCATCTACTCTCATGCAATACACTCATTTCCCGATGACACACTCTTGTTCTATGGTTCATTCTTGAATGTTGAGGGAGAATTTATAAATGAACCTCATCTCATACACATCCATTGGGGAAAATATTGCTCCTACCATATTCACACCTTGTATATCACACTATCACACTCACACAACATTTGTATATCTTGGTTGCATTTACTCTTGCTTTCTTATACTACTTACATGTTGCACTTTTCTTACTATGCTAGCGGATTCTTAGTATGTCATTATCTTTTTCTATATACACATACATGTTCAATTGGTATCTTGAAATGAATGCAATCCTTATCATAGATCCATACACAATGTATTATGCTCAACAAAACTCTTCACCAATCCCACGAGGATCTTGGGGGTATCTACCTTTACTACTCTCATACTTCACACATCATAGGTTCTATTGTCACATTATTTACTACTTCTCATTACAGTCACTTTACATTTTTCTATTCTATACATGCTTTGACATACTATTTATCTCTCTAACATGCTAACGGGTGCTTCATGTATAGCATTTGTCTTGTATGATCAATATTACCATTGTTATCTATCATTCTTGGCTGGTTATTGTTCTTATTATTTGTAGGTCATGCCTTATGTCTTGCTTGACTATTTTTACTCATGGCCGCTTTGGCCCTAATTGTCTTGTGACATTGTGAGTGATGTCCCATATTTGAAAACCTATTTTCATGGTCCATCTTTTCTTTCTAGTTGTTTGTCACATTATTTTCTCTTGCATGCTATCCATTTTTACTACTAACACTTGTTACTAGCCTATATTGTTTGCATATGCCTTGGTTTCTACCATGCATATCCACTACCCATGTAGGTATCCAATATTAGATATGCATATCAGTTTCAGGTCCTCTCCTTTGGGACGCATTCTCCTATAGTCGTCGCATGCACCCTAAATGAGGGGGCATCTATTGGGTGAACAAATCACCCCTATAACAAATTAGAGCTTGAGAACAAATCAACACAAGTATAGAATTAACACATCAACACAATTATAGATTGGCCCAAAATTAGAATTGGGTCCAAAACATAGAGCAAACACTAGCACCCAAACCTGGACAGTAGCGGTGGGCACTTGTGTCCCCCCTGAGTGCTAATTTCCTGGGGGAAAAAAAATCATTTTATCACTCTATCACAATTTACATCAGTTCTTAGATTAGTTCTCTAGTAGCAAGAACTTGCCCTCAAGTAAAAAATTCATTTTATTAATTGCATTTAAGTTACAATTAGAACAATAAAGACTAATCATAATGAATCATAATAAATGAAACAAATCGGGATGTACCATCTGTAGTGGTGCTTATTTGGGAAGCATTATGGAAGGAGAGAAAAGTTATACCTCTCTCCCTAACACTCTTCTATTGGCATGAGATCACCCAAAAAACTTGCTCTTGGCATGAGATCACCCAAAAACTCACGCTTGGCATGACATCACCCAAAAACCTTACCATTCAGCAAAAAATCCAACAACTACAAGCAAATCAAGACAATTCTCTATCTCTTGCACTCTCATACATCAGGTGCACACTTTCCTTTTACATACTTTTACACTTTTACTTATACAAATGTTACTTTGATTTCTCATATATGGAACTTTGACTACTCTCTCACTCTTCTTTTGTAGGTCTATCCTTAATACACAATAAGAAGCAAATCACATCAACAAACACAAGTTATAACAACATGCTACTACGCATACACTTCACCCCTAGGGTCCACTTCCCTTTCCTAGTCTCCACGCTTCACATTACAATCACTTCACACTTCACTTTTCCACTCGGCATGTTATAGCCTACAATCTTCTCTACATGATCACAAGGTACACATCTTCTATGTACTTTATGCTATCGAGTATTAACTGCATAACATAAAGTGGGGAAAAATGTAGACACAAAATCTATGCACTTGGGTACATTTCTAGGTCTTAGAGCATACTATTATATACATGATTCCTAAGAAAGAAAACTAGTAATTGATAATGTCTTTTGGGCCTTTGAGTTTATCTCTTATGTGTCTCACACACCCTACATACCTGTCGGTATTTGATTGATTTATCTTTTATGGCCTCAAACACTAGCACCCTTTTCGGGTGAAGCACCCCGGTGCTCCCATCCCTCTACAGGTGCTCCTAACCCTCTTTTCTTATTTATTACTCTTTTAGGTCTCTTTTAATTTTGGGTCGTATTATACACTTATGGTTCGGCCTTCCAGTTTTCAATTAAAAAATTCAAACAAGGGAATCATATATATGCATAGTTATAGCTCTAAAATGAAGGGCCAAGCACTAGCATTATCTACTATCACCCAAGCTTGCATCCAATGACACAAAAGCATTACAAAGCATCCATCTAGCACATTAACTCAAGGGACAAGGGCTACATTCTTCTGCATATAAAGCATAGGAGGGGAAATTTATTCTATTTCATCTCACACATTCTATACATTGCTACATTCTAGATCTAGCTTGCTATCATTATGAAAACTTGGATAAGGGAATCATTATACACACATTAACACAAAACTAAATAGAGTCTAATATGTAGTGCGGCTCTCGGTAATAAGTTCACTCTTTATGTGACTTGAGGTCGATCTAACTCCACATTGTGCATCTTTTTTATTACATTTTATGTGGTTTGTGGACTTGTGTAGGTAGATAAGTATTTTATAGGTTACATGTACATTTGGCAATCTAGGTGAGAATCCGAGTGACAAATAGATACTACCAACAAAGTTCCTCCTACATTAAAGAGATTGGATCCTAACTATTTACACAAACACTAGTTCCCAGACAGATGCTAGAACCCATATGTTCTTTTCCTCCCTTAAACGCTCCTAATCTGCATCTTGTTATGAGTTCTAGAACCTCCAATGAGAATCGACGAAACTTTTCCGAGTCTATTTCGGTCATTCACCTACCCAGATCACTTCTAGATTGCTCAGAAATCAGCTAAGTGTCTCTATCCTTCTCTCTTTCTTAGGGTTTTATATTTTTATAATTGTTGCTTGTTCATATATTATATTTTATCATTCGTATATTAGTAATTATAGTAGTTACTCTATAATTGGATTTAATTCCATTTATATTAAATCACTATTATATGAAATGGAATTGGTTATAGTTACCCTTCAACTAGGTTTTTCTTGGCGATAATTGTTTAAAATGAAATTTTTACATTGGGGTCATGATCCCCAAAGCTGGTAAAGTCACTAAATCACTAAATGCATTTTGTATATATATATATAATATATATATATATATATATATATATATATATATATAGTAACATATATCTTGATAATTCACTCAAACAATGATGGCTAGCATGTATCAAAACATTTAAAATTTCATATTGGGGAAAAAATTCAATTCCTATGGTCATACATCCAACAATCCATTCAATAAATTAATGAAGGAAAATTTTACCTTTCATATGTAGTTCTTATCCAAAATATCTAACTCGCCTTCTTTTCTTAGTAGCCCTTCTTGGAAGGAAAAATCGGAGTTAAATTTTGACACAAAGGATATCGAGATTAGATTTGCACATTTTCACACACCCATTTGGATATATACTTATGGGAAAAAACACTTAGGAGGCTTCTTTGGGAAACAAGCCCAATTCACTCTTGATTTATCTCAATAAGATCTTATTAGGTCATGACAAGTAACTCTATCAGTTATAATTCACTCCAAAATTGATGAAATCATGTCAAACCACTTTTATCTCATTTCTAATCTCTTTCATTCTGCTCAAATGAAATTTGAGCTTCAAACATTGAAAAATATGCAAAGTATGAAGGTATTTCTTTTTAAACCCTAATTTGAGGGTTTAGGCACGAGAGAGAAGAAAAATTATATATCTTGGCACAATGAAAGTTTAAAAACCAAAATTTGAGCTCTAAATCTTTTTCCAACCTCTTGCAACTTTTTCCTTTTGGAATCACATGCTAATAATTCCCAAATCATTCTAGATTATAATATTTCTACTAAAACATAGCACTATTTGTAAATTAGGGACATCGTAAATATAAGAACTTCCTTGTACAATAAATATCACATTTATAACATTCTTCTTAGCATGGAAAATCATAAATCACATAGACAATGAGTATATAAATGGAGGAATTCATAGATATTATTGTATTATCAACCGATATAAAGAGTTTCTTATATACATGTATGGACACACCATGCACACTAACAGACCAACCCCGCAAAAGTTAATTTTTCTATATCTTATGCTCATGACGGGATGATCATCATCCTCCTTGAGCTCAATTGATGTTGATCCAGTTGTTTTAATTTTTCTCCAAACATATAAATTCATCCATTTGTTGATATTTTTCTCTTAACCACACATGCTAAACATGCTGAACTATTTTTCCAAACTTAGATACAAATTATAACAATATATTTTATTCCACCAATATATCGGGACTACAAACTACATAACCTATGTTGCACACTCATAAGAAATTTATGATAATTTACATTATCTCCTTATGACAACAATTATCTATATAAACTAACATGAAAATATACAAATTTTAAACTTAGTGTTTTGGAGGGAAAACCTCCCAACATCCTAAACTCCTAAGAACATGCTTCTAAGTCCTAAAAGTATTATTGTATACTTGATGAACCTTATCCCACTACGAAAAAATAAACAATACCTCCTTAATATAGTAAAAGTGATTCACTGAATAAAATCACCAAGGTACAAAAGAGCTCATCATGGACTCATGTTCATGAGTTGTTTTATGCTTACACCATATTTATTGATATCTGAAGTTGATATCCAAGTTGAATCTTTAATTTTTTGATTCTTCCATTTTACTAAATACCACAAGTACTCCTTTTCTCTTTTCTTCTCGACCACCTTTTGATCTATGATGGCCTCTAGCTAATCTGGTGACTTCATTGGTAGTTTTACTCCCATGGAATGATCGACTTGGTTCATTTTTCGGGTGTTACTTCATAGTTTTTTTCCTTCTTGTAAGGATAAATGTCAGCAATATTGAAAATTGGAGAGATTCCTATACCTTTTGGAAGCTCTAGTTCATATGCATTTGCTAAAAATTTCCTAAGAATCTTACAAGGTCCAATATTTTTCAATTTCAATTTATTATATTCTCCTTTTGGAAATATTTCTTTTCTCAAATGAGCCAATACAAGATCTCCTACTTCAAATTGTACCTCTCTTATTTTCAGATCTTCCCTCTTTTTATATTTACTTGAACTTACCTCCAATCTCTTCTTTACCTCTTCTTGGAGTTCTTGCATAGCTGTTATAAATTACTCTCCTTCTACACTTCTTCTTTCTTGTTGGCCTAAATTTCTCAATTCATATACACCCCTAGGATTCATGCCATATAAAATTTGAAAAGGAATCATACATATGCTTCTATTTGGTGAATCATTATAGGAAAATTTAGCTTGTGCCAACACTTGATCCCATTGTTTGGGATGTTCACTTATCAAGCTCCTAAGAATGTCTCCAAGACTCTTGTTGACTACTTTTGTTTGTCCATCGGTTTGGGGATGGTATGCATAATGAAACTCAGATTAGCACTCAATTTTTCCAAAAATTCCCCCAAAAATAACCAAAAACTTAGTATCTCTATCAAATACAAAACTATTATGTAACCCATGCAATCTTACTATCTCTTCGATTTTTTTTTCTATATGAGTTACATCACTTATCTTGAAACATAGAATAAAATGATCCATTTTAGAAAATCTATTAACCACTACAAAAATAAAATCACTTTGCCCTTTTGATTCTTAGGTAATCTAAGAACAAAATCCGTACTTATTGAATATCGTATCCTACGGGAATGGGAAATGACTAATACAACCCTATATTTTGACTCATTCCTTTTGCATATTGAAAAATCTACATTTTCTTTTTAAATTCTTACATCTATTGACATACCTAGCCAAAAGTAGAATGCATTCAATTATGCAAGTATCATGTCTTGTAAGGCTGCCACTATGGTTTTCCTTGATCAAATTCTCTCTCATGGATCCTTTAGGAATACACAATTACTTACCTTTAAACAATAATGCATATTGAAACATATAGTCCATCCATGGACTTTTACCACTTCTTATAGGATCCTTGCATGCCTCATATGCCTATTTGAAATCTGCATCTTCTTTATATAGATCTTTCAACATATCAAAACCCATGAAATTCACATGCATTTCTTGCAACATCAGATTCCTCCTACTTAAAGCACCAAAAACCTTGTTAGATTTACCACTTTTATATTTAATAAAAAGGATAAACTTTTAAGAAAATCAACCCATTTGGAATTATTTTGATTCAATTTACTTTAACTAATATGAACTACAAAGCATGATTGTAAGTGTTTACAACAAACTCCTTAGGCATGAGATAATGTCTCCATTTCTTCAAATTTTGTACTATGGCATAAAATTCAAGATCATAAGCTGAATACTTCTTCTTAGCATCATTGAGTTTCTCACTGAAATATGCAACGGGCTTACCTTCTTGGCTTAAAACAGCCCCTATAGTAGTTCCACTTGCATCACATTCAACTTGAAACAATTTACTGAAATCAAGCAATGCTAAAACAGGTTGTTCCATGATCTTCTTTTTCAAAATTTGAAAACTTTTATCAGTAGCTTCAGTCCACTTGAAGGGTTGTTTACTTCCTCTAATAGTATCCACAATAGGAGCAAAAATAGTACTGAAATTTATTATGCTTTTTTTTTTTTATAAAAACTAGCAAGGCCATGAAAATTTCTTACCTCAAATGGATTCTGGGTGTAGGCCACTCTTCTATAGCCTTTGCTTTGTCCTTATCCATCTTTAACCCCTCTTGAGAGATAAAAAACCCAAGTAGAACAACTCTGTTTTTATAAATGTACACTTCTTAAGGTTGATTAGTAACCTTTCCTCTTGTAGTTTTCTTAACACCATTCTCAAATGTTCAAGATGTTCATCCTTTGATTTACTAAAAATCAGAATATCATCAAGATAGACAATGAAAAATCTAACTATGAAGGGTTTAAGTACCTCATTCATAATCCTCATGAAGGTACTTGGAGAATTTATTAAGACAAAGGGCTTTACCAACTATCCATAGAGACCATCATTGGTTTTAAAAAATGTTTTCCACTCATCTCCTTCCCGTATTTTGATATGATGATATCCAACCTTTAGATATATCTTAGAGAAATAATTGGCACCACTCAAAAAATCTATTCTTAGAAAGAAATCTATACCTAATGATGATCTTGTTGATGGCACTTGAATCAGTGTAGATTCTCCATACTGTATCCTTCTTTGGTATAAGAATAGTGGGAACTACATAAGGACTTAAATTATCTCTAACCAACCCTTTTGTTGGGCCCTAAAAAATGACTAAGTATTAGAGTGTGTGCATGTAAGACTAACATGAGAAACATGTGCAGGTGATAAAATGATGAACGCACACAGGGTTATCAATGTTCACATGTGGACAACAGAAAAGTGCGCTCAAGGGTTGATTCCTAAAGGAAAGAGGACTTAGTTGATTTTGGGGCATGGTGCTAAGTATAGAGATGGCGTAGGAAACATGTAAGAGTAGAATCCATGCAGGATGTGTCTATTTTTGGAGCAAAGAACTAGTAGTTCAAACTAGGGTATGAAGAGTTGGAGTCCACACAAGGCTATTTTGGGACAAGTAGAAGGAAACGAAACATGCTAATGTTTTGAGCTAATAATAGGGATGGAACTAAAGTTATCTATAGATGATCTATTGTTAGAAGAGCATGCATGCTCTCTAGTTTTCTTTTGTAAGCGGTTCATGGCTATTCTTAGAATGTAAACTATTTTGAGGATGCATAAGTGGTGAAGGTAAAGTCTCCACCCCTATATATATGTATTGATTTACACGGTTTAGGGATCCACATTTTGTTAGTGTTATGTTGCTAGTTTATGGGTGCACATGACCTATAATGATACTTTTATGTATGTATTTAGCTTATGTGTTTTACAGTGATTAATATAATGGATCTATGTGGTTGGATAATGGTTATTGATATTACTATGGATGGATCTTGTATGGTGAATATGATATTAGTTCTTGTCTAATTCTTTATGTACTATGGTTAAGATCTAGATCTATTTATGGTTTATTTTTGAATGGATGTTATGAAATTGGATTATATATGTGTTTATCATGTTAACTCCTTGACAAAGTTGTCATAAAAGAGGAACCTAGTACCCTTGTGCGCTTTGGGTGAGTGCTCGATTCGGGTGAAGTTGAGTAATGTGTCAACACACCTTACGGTTTCGTTATCGGGACCTCTTTTCAAGATATTTACAAGGATGTTGCATGATGAAGACATATCGGTTGACTTTGGCCAACATTGAGGATTGGGTAGAGAATTTAGAGGAAGATTTTGCTCATAGATTTAACACTAGACCTAAATTTGATGCACGCACATGGGTTGAATAGAATATGTATCATGAGATCTATGAGACATTCTTCTCTTATTTTCCTATAGAGTTGTACGAGTGGTTGGTAACATACGCATCAAAAATAAATTGGAGGTATAGAGCACTTGTTTGGATGTAGGAAGATTACCAAAATTTACATGATGTTGATCTGACTTGGATACACATTTTAGATCATTAGTGGAGTGGTGTTTTGTGGAGTTACAACTTGGAGCATTCGTATCTACTCATACATATCTAGAGGTCGCTAAGTTTTGGTTCTGCGTGAACCTATAGGATCTTATTTACGCATTATCCCTTTAGCGATTAAGATCTTGATTGTGACTCTGGATTTGGAAGAGCATCCTATGGCTAGATAAACCCCACCATGCATGGGGCGGGAGTAGGTGTGGTGAAATATGGCAGACCTAGTGGCAGAGAGACAAAGATAAGAAAGGCAGCTTAAGTTTAATGAGGCACATGAGAGGGACTTGGTGAAGCAACGTGATGTTGTGGAATGAATGGTGTTGCAAAGAGAGATGGATCACGAAGGATTTGGAGCTCACAAGGAAGATGTGGAGCCAGAGCATATGGAACTCCCCCATTTGGGTAATCATGGAAGAGAACCCTCTTTGAACTCAGATGAGAGTGCACCAGTTGGAACTACAAGGACCGAAGGTGTGCATCGAACCCTTCGATGACCTAGCCCTTGCATTTAGTTTTCTAGTTTCTATGACAATCATTAATAATCAAGTCAGTATGGGTGGTAGAGTAGTGATAGATAGATTTCATTTTCCATTAAATTCAATATTTAATTAAATAACACATCCATATATGGTGGCACAAACGTCGTCTTTGTTATTTAGGGGTCCGGTTGGAGGTATATTTTCTGGTGCGTCATTAACACAAAATGTTGGTATTATGTATGGAAGTAGTACAACTTCACACACTATGGGGGTTCAATTTAGTACAAATGTTGGAACATAAGACAATACATCCTTTGGTCTAGTGCCCGCCATAGGAGGGGATTAGGAGGATCAAGTGGTTCAAGATCTAATGGATCTGGTGGATCTAGAGGGAATACAAGAGGTAATACAGGTTCTGGATTTAGTGGTCATGATTAGAACCAATCCTAGTAAGTTTATTTTGAGATGTCCCTTCACCTACCAAAGTATAGAGGAATTGAAGATGTAGCTAAGCATGTGCACATGTGTGAGATACTATGGCATGCTAAGGGGATTACAACTCCAGAGCATAAGGTAAGTCAGTTTGATACTACTTTGCAAGGGAACACACATAGTTGGTACATGAAATATGATCTAAACCAAAATTGTGTAGACTATCTTGTGATGCGTGATGTTTTCTTGTGAGTTTCATAAACCCAAGTTTGAATAGAAAAACATCATGTGTCTTGAAGGATATCAAGTAGGGCATGATTGAGAGCGTAAGGGAGTATGATGCTGCTTTAAAAATTTGTTATCAAAGTTATCTTATGATATTCACCCTAGTTAACATGCTCAATGGTTCATTGGAGGTTTGATCACACCTTTCATAAGGGTGCTCTCACACAAGACTTTTAAATATACACATGCGAAGCACTTAAGTTAACTTTGCGCTAAGGAAGTTGGGAGCGTAGACACTGGAGTTAGCCCATTTTTGGAAGCTCAGATTGCATCTATGGAAAAATAGTTAGAAAAATTGTCAACTAATTCAGCTCATGAGATGCGCAGTGGTATTTGGTGCACGGATTATGAAGTAGAAGGACATACTAAGGATATTTTCCCTTGTAAATCGATGTGTGCCATGTTGTTGGATTGTGAGATCTATCACTTAGATCATGATTCAATTAGGTTCCCCTTATTGTAGCACATGGTAATAAAGAATGTGTCTTGCTATTGTAAGATTTGTAAGTCTACCACTCATGATACAGATAATTATAGATTGATTGATTAGATTCATGATGTCATTAAAACTAGTGTATGTTAGACCAGTGTTGCAAATAATTCAAAGGAACAGGGTGAACAACATAATCATAATCACAATGAAGGGCACTTTGATGGAGGTGGTAGAGGTAGAGGTTACCATGGAGGATTTAGAGGTTGAGGTCGCATGGTGTGGAAGAGGTGAATTCCCACGAGGAACATGCTATACATGCGGGTGCCTTGATCATTATAAGCGTGAATGCCCTCAGAATATTATTTTCTCCTGGCGTGGAAAGAATCAAAATTATGAAGAATGTTTAGATTTGTAAGAGTACCTGAGAAAGAAGCACAAGTAGGATAAGGGCACAATAATGGTTATAATATAATGCCTTTGTGGAAGATAGGTGGATGATGAAGTTAGCATCAACCACGAGATAATCCCTGGTATTAGTTACATTACATGTGTTGAGGTGGCACACACATAAGAGACTCCAAAGTAGAAACTTGTTATTAGAAAACATGAAGTATTGCATGTAAAGTATCCAGCCCTACCCATCAGAAGGAAGTTTATCAAGATACCATGAAGGTCATTAGAAACTTGTAGGTTGAGATACAATGCTTGAAGGAGTAGTCGTGGAAGCTAGAGTAGCCCAAAGTACTTGAGCTTCCTCAAAAATATGTTGATGACTTGAAGAAATTTTGTAAGTTGCTACACCAAGAGAACATCATTCCTTTGTTAGGGGAATGGTTATGGGAAAAGATACCTTGTGCTGAATTTTAGTGTGAGAGACAAATATTGCATGTGAACTTACTTGCTCATAGTCTTGATTATGAAAAAGAGATCACATTGAATGCAATTGTTGATTGTTGGATGTTAAGTAACATTTTGATAGATATAAGCGCAAAAAGCGAATGTAATCACCTTGGATGCATGGAATTAGATGGGGAGACCACCATTATAGCCATCTTCAAGTGTGTTGTATATGGAAAATAGAACCAAAGCCATGCCCATTGGAGTTTTGAATGATGACACTATTACTATACAAGGGGAGAAGTTTATTGGGGACTTTGAGGTCTTGACACTTGCAGAAGTAAAACAAATTCTAGCTTTACTTGGGTGTCCTTGGTGTTATGAAAATAATGTTGATTTGAGCTTGTAAGGGTTACATCAGTTTTGAGAACAAGGAAGAGTGTGTGATCATCCCTTTGATAGACAATTTTTTTCCTTATGTGGAACCTTTAAGTGAAGAGGACATGAACAAAATTTATGTGTGCACCATTAGAGATCTTGAAGTACTTGAGCCATTAAAGGAAGGAGTTATTCAATGGGATGATGCACAGTATATGAGTGATACAACAAGTGTTTCTTGTGACAACTGGGCACATGAGACTTATGAAATGGTTGGGTGTGAGATGAAGAGTGTAATTACTTGGGTACGTAGGTTGTCTTTGTGTTAGGTGCTTGGCGCAAGTAACTAGGTACAAAGGTACACTGGTGAAGGAAACCATGAAGTATTTCTATGCGCTATGGAAGTCAATTGACAAACCAAGTAGAAAGAAGGAATATTTTAGTATATACCTTACGTGGGATAGTAACGTGTTGGTGGATGGTACATATGGATAATATTTTAGAGTGGTGAGAGGTGAGAATCACCTCCTCTTATAGATTTCTTAGGAGCAATACACCTACCAAGACATGTGAATTTCATGGGAAGGATTTTGATTCACACCATGTCTAGAAGTGTGAGAGAATCTAGACAGAGGGGTAGGAACCGTTACCACTTTCCCTATGGATGCAAAATTTCTACTTCACACTTTGTGTGGTTGCGTGTGTATGGTATTTCTATGTAGAGTTGAATAGAGAGATAGGGAATTGGAAAGAATTGAATACAGGTATGATTCATGCCTTTGACTATTCTCTAATAAACCTCCAATGAACGAGGCATTGCAGATTATGAAGCACTTGAATATGGGAGATAGTGCAAAGGTTGAGGAGTTGATCTAGGAATTACTAGGTGAGTCATATCTGGAGGTGCGCTTTAGGGTTTAGGGTTTAGAACAACTTAAGAGTGCATGCCTAGAAAAATAGAAAGGAAAGTTGGTTTACATGATTGATGATGAAGAAGTGGAGAATCTGGATGTTGATCATACTATGGGTATGCATGAGGTCTTAGAAAGTGCAGATGAGAAGGCGCACACGTATCATGAGCCTATAAAAACAAAGAAGGTCAACATTGGGATAGACATAGAACCAAAAGAGGCCATCATTGGTTATTATTGGTCTGACTCAGAGGTTGCAAAGATAATTGAGTTATTGCTTGACTTCAGGACTTATTTCCTAGAGTTTATCATGAGTTGAAATGAGTACATAAATATCTAGGTGAGATGAGGATCAAGTTAAAGGAAGGTACGTGCTTGATTAAGAAGAGGCCTTACATGATGAATTATAATCTATACATCAAGGTAAAGGAAGAGATTGATAAGATGTTGAAGTTTGGAATCATTGAGCCCATTGAGGAGTCAAAGTGGATGAACCCTATGGTGATAAGCATAATAGGGAGTTGAATGATGCATGTGTAATAGATCCCTTTCCCACACCATTTACTAAGGAAATCTTGGAAGGCATTGCAGGGCGCAAGATCTACTCCTTCACTGATGGATTTTCTGGATATCATCAAGTGAGGATTGCTAAAGAGGATCAAGAGAAGACAACTTTCACCACTGAATGGGGAATTTTTGCATATATAGTTATGCCTTTTGGATTGAAGAACACACATGTAGTATTTTTGCGCATTGTTGTGCAAGCATTCTAGGACTTCATTCATAAGTTTTTGTAGGTTTACTTGGATGATTGGATAGTTTATGGGCTAGTGAAAGATCATTGTGACAATTTAAGACTTATGTTTGAGAGGTGTCGGTAGTTGAGCATCTCCTTAAACATTAAGAAGTGCATTTTGCTACACCCTTTGGGACTTTTTGGGACATATTATCTGTAAAGAAGGCTTGTTAGTAGACCCTGCTAAGGTTGCTATTATTTTGGGCTTAGAAGAATATACTAACAAGAGTGAGGTGTACGGATTATTGAGGCACACATATTATTATAGGAAGTTTATCAAAGGTTATGCAAAGATTTCCACGCTCTTGGAAGAATTGTTGAGAAGTAAGGAAAGTTCCATTGGAGTGAGGCGTAATAACATGTGTTTAGGACATTAAAGGAAAGGCTTACTTCTGTGCCTATTATGCACTTTCCTTCATGGACCAAACCATTCCATGTGCATGTGGATGCCTCTGGCATGGCCATTGGTGCAGTGTTAGCCCAACCTAGAGAAGGTATTGTTGATCATCCTATTTGCTTTGCAAATAGGAAGTTGTTACCAGCTGAGAATAATTATACAACTATAGAAAGTGAAGCATTGTCCATGATTTACGCGCTGCATAAATTTAGAAAATACTTGCTAGAAACTCACTTTATTTTTTATAGAGATCACATGGAACTTAAGTATTTGGTAAATAAGCTCATTTTTTAGGGGTGCATATGCCTTTAGATTCTTTTGTTCTAATAATTTTATTTTATAGCTGTGGTAAAGCCAGGAAAAAGTAACTCAAGACTAGATCATTTGTCCAGGATTAATTTGGGTGAGGATGAGAAAAGCATCGAGGACACAATTTTAGATGCACAACTATTCAGATTGAATCATGCACCCTTTGAGTTAGAAGAGGTTGTTGTATTTTTATGGACTAGTGTGACATCCGAATGGATGAAAATATTAGAGAAGAAACAACTTTCCATACACGTTGTACCCTACATGTTGATTAGTGGAGATGTATACAAGTTAGGCCAAGATGAGGTTTTGTACCAGTGTGTACTAGAGCATGAGCATACTGCCATTGTGGAGAAATATCATGGTGGGATTGTAGGTGGGAATTATGTAAGAAATGCTACCGCACGCAATATTTTATTAGCAGGCCTTTGGTGGGAAATGATTTGCAAGGATTGTATCAAATATTGTAAGGCATGTGACCATTTTCAGCTCCTTGGAAAGCCCGAACATAGAGATGAAATTCCTTTAAGGCCTATTGCTAGTTTATAACCTTTTGAAAAGTGGGTAATTAAATTTGTGGGTCCTATTTCCCTACCCGCACATAGGACTAGATCACACTATATTATAACTTGTACAAATTATCTTACAAGGTGGGTGAAGGCGGTGCCTTTAAAGGATTACACGAAAACTACATTAGCAAGGTTTCTGTGGGAAAATATAATCAACAAGTATGGATGTCCACTAAGTCTAACAAGTGATATGGGCACTCATTCTCTTAATGAGACCATATGTATATTATTGGTAGAATCTATGGTGGCGCACCATAAGACAACACCCTATGACCCCAGTGCCAATGGTATTATTGAGGATTTCAACAAGATATTAGGACATACATTGATGAATATTTGTGACATTCGAAGAAAGGAATGGGATGATAAAGTATTTGGTATACTTTGGTCATACAAGATAACCTACAAGAGGTTGAATAAGGCCACACCCTTTCGGATGGTGTTTGACGCGGTGGCTATTTTCCCGTGGAATTTATGTTACCTTCTCTATGTATTGTGCCCATAAGAGGTCTAGCTGATGAACAAGCACTTGAATAACGTATAGACAAGATGATGTAGTTGGATGAAAGGTGCTTGTTTCTCGTTGGAGTCAAAATACAAAAATGGCGAGCAAAAGGCTTGTCATGATAGGCATAATAAAGATAAAAAGATTGACATTGGAAAAATGGTTCTTCTTTATGATTCCAAGTTTTGCACCACCTTGGAAAGTTCCAAGTGCATTGGTTGGGACCATATGTTGTGACTTACATAATTTATTCGGGCACTTGCCGATTATAGGCGTTGTATGGGACATGAATTCCTAGTTATTTCAACGGGAGTAGGATGAAGCCCTACTATAAATAATTCTTCTTGGTGTTTTTAATAAGGAAGTATTTCCATTAGATTATATTTCTTTTAAAGCATTCCTTTATATGTTTTTCATTTCAACATCGATATGCTTTTTCAATTTAGTTAAGTGTCTTGCTATAATAAGCACACTTGCACTCCAATTGTTGATTACTAAGAGGATGAAACATAAATTTAGAGTTCAAAATTAGATCAGAAAACCTTATCTTACTCAAGATACATAATTTTTTCTCTCTCTCTCTCTCTCAAGTTCCTAGAAAACCTATAACTAGAATTATAAGAGAATACACATGTATTTTCCTAAGATTTAATGTAACAATATCAAATTTGGTTTAGAGAGACTAATTGAGATTACAATCAAGATGCAAAATGTTCCAATCTAATCCAATAAGAGATGATTCTTTTTAAAAAGGACAACGTAAAATGTAACACCTTGGAAAAAATGTTATATTTCTCTTTTGCATTACAAGCATTGACATGTGATTTTCTTGAATGAGGTGTGTTCCCTTGATTGTTGAAAATCATGATTGTTATGGATAAATTATTTCTACTCTGGGATTCTTTAGAATGAAATGATATGGCTTGCAAGAATCCACTTTCACTTCTTATAGGTGAGTTGCAATCCGGGTTTGAGAGTTGCAAACTTATCTTCTTTACTGACTCATCCTTGGATCAATTTCAGTGATCCAAGGAATGTTTTAAAACTCTTTATCAGACTGAATGATAAATTGACATTCAGTAGTTTGAGAGGCATAGCAGACTGAACTTTTGTATTTTGCAAATTCTATGGTCTTGTGTGAAAGTGTCTTTAGTAGGTTGTATGTTGTGCTTGGGTCTTTGGGATTGATCTCTATAGGACATTATTGGCGTAAACAAAAATAGTCTACTTCATGACTATGAAGGGGATCTGAATCCTAAAACTAAAGGATTAACCTAACGACATCCTAAACTAGGTAAGAGCACCTACTCCCTAGCTACGTCTATTTAATTGGGTTATAATATAACCTAATCTTCTTATTCTATTTTCATTTGGAATGGTGTCCTAACCTAAGCTCTAGTGCTAAATGAATAAGGGAGAAAATTTTCTAAGGTAATATTAGGCTATACTAACCTAATGCCTAATACTATATGGAAGTGAATTTAATCTAACCTAAGGTGATTTATTGTTAGACTAACCTAAGTCTTGAAATATAGCCTATCCTAATTAAAAGGAACCTAAGGGTTGCATGACACTAAAGCGACGGCTCCAATGAAATTTAAGTGATTTGATTGGGTTTAATGCTTGAGGTAATGCGCTTGATTTTGGAAAATAATAGTTAACTCTAGTGGAGGCATACGTGGAGGCTTCACTAAATATATAAATGAATGTTAACTTGGAAATGGCATTCACTAGTTTTGGGAGGCGTGGCAAGGAGAGATAAGAGAGAAATTTGGGAGTTATGACATTAATGAATCTCGGTTTTTTGTGCGCAAACCATCTTGGAAACAAAGGAGGTAGATTTACGAGAGGTTGTTTGGTTTTGTATGCCTTGCAATTTTAATGCATGGAGCTATCTCGATTATTTAAACCAACAGTTCAACTTCTTCTTCTTCTTGGCTATTTTTGATTTCTCTGGTCTATTTTTGATCGGGAATGTATATGAGGCATTAGAAGAAAATTTGTTTAGTTGTTGATACGTCGTGGAGAAGAAAAAGGGTTGGAATCTTGGCTGGAAGTCTCCTTCAAATTGGCAGAGGCACTATCAGGCATGATAGGCTCTACCCATTAATATTTCTTGCTTTCTTCTAAATGAATCATTAAAACAACTCTGCTCTCATGAGATAATTGTTTGTTTGGTTGTCTGGTTATTTACTTTCATGTTTTTTATAAATCTTTGTGGTTTTTGGAATACAAATCCATTGTTGGTAATGATAGTTCTTGGGAAACTTTCTCTGTGCTAGTTTAAATGGTGACATGCATGCAAAACTTGTATTTGAAGCTTTGTATTTCATTATGAAACTGGTATTCAGGCTGGTGTTGACTGAATGGGCATTCGTTGCCTTATTTTTCATTCTGAACTATTATTTGGAGCCTGTGTTTCTTTTTTACTTGTATTGTAGTCTTGTGTTTCGTTTGAGTTGGTACTGGAGCTTGTATTGTTCAAAATTTTTTGTGAAGCTTCGTGATCGATGTTGTACTCGTGTTCAGTACTTGCGTGATTTGAACTTGTAGTCGAATCGATGTGTTTTGTTCTATACATATACTCTGAGCTATAAGTTTTATTCTTATTCAAGGATTTGATAATACTTGAACTCGTATTAGAGCATTGGTGTTTTGTTCTGAGCTTGTATTTGGGGTTTCATGTTTCGTTATAGGCTCATATTTGAACTTCGTGTTTGTTTAAGGCATTATTAAAGCCTTATGAAGTTCTGAGATTTTGTTCAAAGCTCATGTTCAACACTGTACTAGTATTCCATACATGGTTGTTTTGAACTTGTGTTGGAATTGATGTGTTTGATTCTATACTTGTATTCTGAGATGGAGTTTTGTTGGTATTAAGGATTTGAAAAGCTTTAAACTCATTTATGGACTGTCTGCTTGAAAGGGTCTTGAGAGATTTGTTTTATTTTGAAGTAGACCTGGTAATCTATTTTGAGATCTTCTTCTTGTAGCTTCTTGTTGGACCGATTGTGGTACTTCTATCTTTTGAGACTGTACCACCTTCTTTGAACTTGATAGGGTGTGTGAATACGAAGTGTATCCTATTCTTCTCTTCCCTAAGAAAACCCATGTCCTGTTGAAGGCTTAACTATTATTTTAGAAGGATTAAAGGACTAGAATTATATCTTGTTATGGGTATTGATGATTTATAGTTCATTTGGAACAGTCGTTAACAATTTTAGAGGCTTCTAGAAATGCAGTATTTACTCTCCTTCTTGTTATAGATGTTGAAACAAATACTTTCCCTGTCATAAGATTTTAACTGGAACTTGAGATTCTGGTTATGATTATGTTTTAGTCAAGTTGCAAGTAATATTGGAGCATCTCTTGATTTAAACGTCGTTGGAGTTTCTTACTCTCTTCTGATTTTTTATTTAATTCTTGGGTTTTATTAGAAAGTTGAATTTAAACCTAGTATACTGAATTTTGTATGGAAGGATACAATATCTTTGTTTAGAATGCTTTGTATTATTTTTCTTATTTGGGGATCGTGAACTATTTACTCTGTTGCATCAAGTTGTTGAAGCCTTGTAATAGGATTTCAGTCTTTTGAGTTCGTGAGTTGTATTGATCCTTGTATATCTTTCATTGTTTGTGGATTTCTATTCCTTGTTGGATTCATTGAACAAATCTCTGGATTTTAAAAAGAGAAATGAATATGTTCTCTTAGGGACAGTATACTATTAGGGACTGTATTGTGTACTTTGTTATGAGATTTGAATTTGAACTTGAGCTTGGTGAATGGAAATAGGTAAACTAGTTTGTTAGATTTGTAATGGAAAATTAGAAGTGTGCTTTCTTTAACTGTGTGTTCGGTTTTGTGTTCTCTTTTGGGAACTGGTTAAATAATTTCTAAGTTTGAAATAGAAAAGGGAATTCATTTCATAGTATAAATGAAATGAATTTGGGATTGGACCTTTTTCAATGGAGATCCCTTCTTACTATTGTTTGGATAAGTTCATTTGATTGAACTTTTCTATTTTTGATCTTCTTCTAAGATGGAAAATTTATTGTGGAACATTTGGTTTCAGATCTTTGAATTATATCCTCTAACATATGGGAGTTAGTTTTGACTTGTGGGGGGGTGGGAGGGGACTATTTTGACTCTCTACCCTACTTGGATTGATTTGGGATTCTTGTTAGATGCTTTGCCTTAATGTTGAATCCTTATATTGTTATCTTTGAAGTGAGGCAGATTCGTGTGTTCTAAACCTATATTTGTCTTTCAGATGATTAGTTTTTGGGAAATAACATGTATTGATTCTTCTTCCTTTGTTATATGGAATGATGAAGCATTCTAATATGAGCTATGCTGTAATTAACGTCTTTTGCCGCTTACTAAAGATAAATGTGTATTTCTATTCTTATAGAACTATGAAACAATTGGATGACAAGACCTATTGATTATTGTAAAGTAATTAATAGGATCAATTAAACCTTGTGATATAATTCTGATGTTGCAGATTATATTAAGTTCTTTTCTTAAAAGTAAATTCAGACTCTTTTAATTTACTTCTTTTCTAGATGTTATCACTTATGATTATTAGTATGATAATTGTTTCATTAAAGCGAGTTGTTTTAATGGAACAATTAGTGGAATGCACTTTACTTTAATGCTTAGTGTTTATCATTCTTAGTTCATTGAATGACCGTGCTTATAAATTTTTGCGAGATGGACATCGTAAGTGATAAACGAAGACAAATTTTTTTATGATGCATTGGCTTATTTAATTCTAGATTTGATGTAAAGAGTTTCGAATCATTCTTGAGTTGTAATGAAAAAGAAAAGTGATGTTCTTTTAAGATCTTAATTCTAGTTAACATGCAAAATGTTTGAAATGGATAATCTTGTAAATGTATATTTATCATCATTAACTAAAAGGTTTTATGTTGGACTCCAATTTGTGATGTGAATAATTTTGTACTTGTATGATGGAAATAATAGTGATATCTTTGCGGTATTCCTTATATCTATTGTATACTATTGTTGTTATAAGATATTAAGATGGATTAAGGAGATAGTATAATCTCCCTTATATTAATGAACTTGTTAAATTGTAAGGATGTTGTTCTCTAACTACACAACTATAGTTTAATAATGAAATATGCTTTGGACATACAATTAAACTATATAAGTAATAAATGATAAAAAGGTTATGTTAAACCTAACATCTAACCATGAAGAGGAAGACTCTTCCTCTCTCATGGAATGAAAGATAAAAGGAATAGTGGTTATGATTTTTTAATCTATATACTAAGTTCATAAAGTAAACCCTAGCTGAATCTAGGTGGATGACACAATTGATTTGGATAGCTAGGTTAGATTAAGAATTAAACATTTGATGTTTTCTGTCCTATTTTTGGGATAACTGCTTGTTATGCCACGTTAACGAATAACAATGCAAACATGAATTAATGAAGTTCTCCATATCTAATCAAGCTAGTGTTGGATAAAGAACATAAGGAATGTTGAAATTAGGGTTAGGCATGGTTGTTGTAATCTGAATTTTTAATCCAATTTAATTATGATTAATGACCACTAAGGGGGTTGTATATCTCGATGAATCGATCTAATGGATGTTGGTACACACCAAGCTGTAGGACCGTGCCCTTGAGAAGTCCTGGACTTCTCAAGGATACAATGTTGTAGTTGACATGTGGCAACACCCTTTCATATTTGCTCATCTAGATCTACGCACATATGAACTTGAACTTAGTTTCTCTCTAGGTCAATTTAGTAGCATGTTCGGGATAGGTAGTAGCTTTCATGACTTCGGGTACCTTAGCACATTCGGATGACTTAGGTCATCCGAGTATGCCCATATACCTAAGTCATCATGAGCATCTTCCTATAATATATTATGATGCTAATGGGCTAGGGTCAAACCTTGAGAAAGTGCAATGACGGTAGTCATTATAGACCATTCTAGATAACAGAGGAGTGAGGTGAAGGATGTATTCCAGAATGACAAGTATGCCATCTAGGAATAGTAACATGAATAGTATGTTGAAAATATTTGGCCAAAGTATCGCAAGCTGTTGGTTGCATTGTCCTATGTCACCTAGTTTAAAGCAACGTGATGTCAGATGAATATTGGTAACAAATATTCAGATAGGTTCTTTAAACAGATCACTCAGTACCCAAAATAGGGTAGGAGAACCAAGTATATGTAGTATACATAAAGTATTCTATACTTTAAGTTAACATGAGAGATCGGTTGGTAACCGAGTCATGGAATGAGAGATCAATAGTATACCAAGTCATTATAGTTGCATATGGTTACCTATTATGAGATTGATTGGAATGGAATGTGTGTTCTAAATGATGTTTTATTTAGAACATAGAACGTTATGTATAATTTTTTTCCCCTTGTTTCTAAAGTCTAAAAATGGGAATGTTACATCTTGGTATCAGAGCTGAAGGTTGTAGCTCTTGAACCTATTATGTCCATAATCTAATGAAGCTTAAATTTTATTGTTAACATAAAATGGTTAGAACAAGAGAAAATGTTGCAAATAATCCTCCACTTGAGGAAGGAGCCAAAACTACCCAAAAACGTGATGATATCCTTGCTTTGCCTTGTTGGACACAAGATTTTGTTTGGCTGTACTTGAACATCAAGTAATTGGAAATGAGGAGGAAGAAGATGCTAGTAATAATAATTAGCCACCTCCTGAGGACAACTCCAATTTAGGTGTTAATAATAACAATGTGAACATACCTGATCAGCTTTGAAAACAAAAGGCTAGGTGGTAGTGAACTCACTAATGATATAAAAAGGATAAGTCCACCCAAGTTTGATGGCACCATATTAGGAGATGAGGTGAGAATTGGCTCTGTGAAATGGAGAAATACTTTGCAATAAGGAATTTCTCGAAGAAACAAATATGATATGGGGAGCATATCATCTTTCCCATGAGGCATCTTCATGGTGGGATAACCATAAGAAATTTGAGTTAAACATTGATGAAACTAATATCACTTGGGATCAATTTAAAGGTTACTTTCGGAAATGTTGGCTGCCGCAACTTTACTATGATCAGAAAATGACTGAATTCCAGAACTTAGCTCAAGGAAAGGTAACGATAACTGAGTATTAGGAGCAGTTTACTAAACTCCTTAAGTATGTACCTCAGTACCAAACTAACGAGAATTTCAGAATACACAAATTTATCATGGGATTGAATCTCGTTATAAGAGGAGACGTGGAAGTTCACAACCCAACCACAATAGAAGGGGTTGTTGAAAAGGCCATAAGACAGAACATAAATTGAAGGTAATTTCTGCTCATAAGGAGGAAGTAAGGAAGAAAATCCCCAACTCCTCTTCATCATCTCTTGCACCTAAGAAAGGACCATGGAAGAAATTCAGAATGAAAAGTAAGTTTTCATCCGATACTAATAACAAAATAGCAACAAGAAAATTTGTTGGTAATGCAGAACAAATTTTTCAAGAACAATAATAATGGACAAAAGTCCTATGGAGTTCAGAATGATAACTCTAAGGCTAGAAATAAATCCAAGCCTAGAAAGGGACTTGTAGGAGGTTGTTATAACTGTGGCAAAGATCATTATGCAAATCAATTCCCTTTGAAAAAGGATGATTGTAATCAGTAGCACAAGATACATGTTACAGTAGCTAACAAACAGGCTGAGAAACAGGCCACACCCATAGAGGTTCCGGGTAAGTTATTTGGTCTACCTATAACTATTCTTTTTGACACAGAGCTACTGAATGTTTTATTTCTAGTAAATTAGCATCAAAACTAAAAATAAAAGCTGGAAACATGGATAAAACATGGACTATACATTATGGAAACAATGTTGTTCATACAATTAGCATGTGTATTTTGGAGCAGTCCTTGACTTACCTAGTTTTTTCACTGAAGTTTATCTTTATGTTGCACCTTTGGGGTCTTATGATGTAATCATAGGTGTTAATTAGTTAGTTGAACATAACGCTAAAGTGGACCATTTTGAAAAACACATTAGTTGTTTAGATGACCTATAGAAAACAACAGAGATTCAGGGTGTAAAACATGAGATTTCGGTTAGGAAACTGTTAGCTATGCAACTTAAAAAGGCCAAAAATAAAGGTTCTACCTTATATGTAGTAAAGATTATAGAAACAGATGAAGATAACAATGATGTCTTGGAACGATGTCCACTGTTACGAAACTTTAGTGATGTGTTTCGGAAGAATTACAGTCTCCCACCCAAAAGGGAGTTTGACTTCACAATTGAGATCAAGCCTGGAACCGAGCCTATTTTTAAGGCACCGTATTGAATGACTATTATAGAATTAGTAGAGCTTAAGGCTTAGTTGTAAGAACTTTTGTCTCAAGGTTTGATTAGACCAAGTGTTTCACCTTGGGAGCACCAAGTAATTTTGTGAAAAAGAAAGATGGAACACTTAGATTGTGCATTAATTACGAATGTTAAACAAAGCAACAATAAAGAATAGATACCCACTCCCTAGAATAGATGATCTATTTGATCAAATGCATGGAGCATTGGTATATTCTAAGATAGATCTTTGATCTGGATATCATCAGTTACGGATTAAGGATGAGGAAATTCATAAAATAACTTTTAGAACAAGGTATGGACATTATGAGTTCACGGTTTTACCTTTTGGATTAACAAATGCACCTATAACATTTATGAATTTAATGAATAATATCTTTCAAGAATACTTGGAAAAATTTGTGCTCATATTCTTGGATGACATTCTCATATATTCTAAAAGTATTGAGGAACACCATGAGCATTTGAAGATAGTTTTGGAAATTTTGAGAAAGAGACGGTTATATGGTAAGCTATCTAAATGTTCTTTCTATGACACAAAAGTGCACTATTTGGGACATGTAATAAGTAAGAATGGAATTTCTATATATCCTTCTAAAATTGTAGCTATAATTGAGTGGCTGCACTAAATAATGTACATGAATTTAGAAGCTTCATGGGGCTTGTTGGCTACTATAGAAAATTTGTAAAAGATTTTTCTAAGGTGGTTGCACCAATAAATTCTTTATAGAAAAAGGATAAGAAGTTTGTTTGGAGTGAGAAATGTGAAACTACATTCAGAACTTTAAAGGAATAGTTAACTTCAACACCTATTCTACCAATACCAGATCCTAATGAAGACTTTATGGTAGTAACTGATGCATCTGGTGAAGGTCTAGGAGGTATTTTGTTACAAAATGATTATGTCATAGCTTACAAAAGTAGAAAAATAAAGTTACATGAGTTTAATTATGCTCCACATGATTTAGAGCTTGCTGCTATTGTTCATGCACTACAAATTTGGAGGCATTACTGCTTGGTAAACCTTTTGAATTAAAAACTGATAATCTTGGGATGAAGTATATTTTCACTCAGCCAAATCTAAATGCAAGACAATGAGGATGGTTAGAGTTTTTGTCTCAATATGATTTTGACATCAATTATATCAACGGTAAGGAAAACAAAGTGGCTGACACTCTAAGTCATAGGAAGCACATTTATTCTCTTATAAAATTGAGAACTCAGTTTAAAAATGAAGTAAAAAGTGTAATGGAATCGATTCTTACTTTCAATAAGTAAAGACAAGTGCTTGTTATAGATCCAAATGATTTGAGGTATAAAGGATTTCACTTTGATAATGAAGGAATCTTAAGATTTGAAAACAAAGTATACATACCTTATTTAAATGATTTAAGAAAGAAATTGTTAGTATAATTTCACAATTCACCTTTTTTGGACACCACTGGTATTACAAAGATGCTTGGCGATATAAAAAATTATATTTTTAGAAAGCAATGAAAAAGGATGTTATTGATTTTGTGACACATTGCCTTGAATGTCAATGTGTTAAAGCGGAACATATGCACCCAAAGCCGGTTTATTGTATCCTCATAGCATATTGCAGTACAATTGGCAAGTAATAAGTATGGACTTTGTGCAAGGGTTGCCTATGTCAAGAAATAAACATTATGTTATTTTGGTAGTTTTTAATAAACTAACAAAGGTAGCAAATTTTATTGTTGGTAATATGAAGGATGATTCTCCTGTATTGGCTAAAAGATTTGTGCACGAAATTTTTAGATTGTATGTAGTGCCTGAATTAATCATATCAGATAGAGATCCTAGGATGATGTCAAGGTTTTGGAAAACACTTAATGTATCTTTAGGAACTAATATAAATTTCATTTTTGTGTATCACTTGGAAATGGATGGACATCTTTTGAAAGAGTTAATCAAGTTTTAGAGGATATGTTATGAATGTATTGTATGGATCAGTAGTATAAGTGGGAAGAGTACCTTCCACTAGTTGAGTTTGCATATAATAACACATATCATGCATCTCTTAAGATGGCACCTTTTGAAGCATTATATGGAAGAAAATGCAGAACCCCCGTTAGTTGGGACAACATTGAGGATAAAGAGGTAATTGGACTTGAAATCCTTACGGAAATGGAACAAAAAGTTAAACTGATTCATGAGTGCTTGAAAGAAGCATCACATAGGCAAAAGAGTTATGTTGATTTAAAGCGGGTTGAAAAAAATTGAACTTGGTGAGAAATTATTTCTTCGGGTTAAACTGAAAAAGAGCTCTATAACTTTTGGCAAGGTCGCAAGTTATCACCTCATTATGTGGGACCCTTTGAGATAATTGAAGTAATCAACCATGTAGCTTACCATTTAGCATTACCTCCTGCTTTATCACAAATGCATGATGTTTTCCATATTTATTTTCTTAAGAAATATGTTTCAGATTTATCACATGTGTTAAATTGGAATTCCTTGCAGGTCCAAGACCTAGGAATAATCATGGTTAAACCCATACGAGTGGAAACTCACCAGTTACATTTAAGAAATCATGAGATAAGTCAATGTAAGGTCTAGTGGGACTAGTTTAATGAAGAAAGTGCAACCTAGGAAAACTTGGAAGATATGAAAACTGATTTTCCATATTTATTTGATCAGAATTGACTATGATGACTGATAAAAATTTGTGATTTTATCTTTATATGTCAATAAGTTTGCCATTTTTGGGCAGATGGCTATTTATTTTTGAATAAACAACGATGTGAATGCTGATTTTGGAACTTTAAAATCCTGATATTGTTGCAAACATATGTTAAGAAAGTGAATAAATTGATTATCCTTAATGCAATGTTCAAATGAGATAATCATCGGGACGATGATTATTTTTAGGAGGGAAGTATGTAACACCTTGGACAAACTGTTATATTTCTCTTTTGCATTACAAGCATTGGCATGTGATTTTCTTGAATAAGGTGTGTTCCTTGATTGTTGAAAATCATGCTTGTTATGGATAAATTATTTCTACTCTGGGATTCTTTAGAATGAAATGATATGGCTTGCAAGAATCCACTTTCACTTCTTATAGGTGAGTTACAATCTGGTTTTGAGAGTTGCAAACTTATCTTCTTTACTGACTTATCCTTGGATAAATTTCAGTGATCCAAGGAATGTTTTAAAACTCTCTATCGATGAATGATAAATTGACATTCAATAGTTTGAGAGGCATAGCAGACTGAACTTTTTTATTTTATAAATTCTATGGTCTTGTGTGAAAGTGTCTTCAGTAGGTTGTATGTTGTGCTTGGGTCTTTGGGATTGATCTCTAGGACATTATTGGCGTAAACAAAAATAGTCTGCTTCATGAATATGAAGGGGATCTGAATCCTAAAACTAAAGGATTAACCTAACGACATCCTAAACTAGGTAAGAGCACCTACTCCCTAGCTACGTCTATTTAATTAGGTTATAATCTAACCTAAGCTTCTTATTCTATTTTCATTTGGAATGGTGTCCTAACCTAAGCTCTAGTGCTAAATGAATAAGGGAGAAAATTTGCTAAGGTAATATTAGGATATATTAACCTAATGCCTAATACTATATGGAAGTGAATTTAATCTAACCTAAGATGATTTATTGTTAGACTAACCTAAGTCCTCGGAAATCTATCCTAAATTAATTAAAAGGAACCTAAGGGTTGCATGACACTAAGGCAACGGCTCCAATGAAATTTAAGTGATTTGATTGGGTTTAATGCATGAGGTACCGACCAGTTTTGGAAAAGGCTAGTTAACTCTAGTGGAGGCATACATGGAGGCTTCACTAAATATAGAAATGCATGTTAACTTGGAAATGGCATTCACCAGTTTTGGGAGGCGGTGGCAAGGAGAGATAAGCGGGAAATTTGGGAGTTATGGCATTAATGGATCTCGGTTTTTGTGTGCAAACCATCTTGGAAACAAGGGAGGTGGATTTGTGCGAGATTTTTGGTTTTGCATGCCTCGTAAATTTTACTCTGCATGGAGCTATCTAGTTCTTTGAACCAGCAGTTCGACTTCTTCTTCTTCTTGGCTATTTTTGGTTTCTCTGGTCTATTTTTGATCAAGGGAATGTATATGAGGCATTGGAAGAAAATTTGTTTAGTTGTTGATCTGTCGTGGAGAAGAAAAAGGGTTGGAATCTTGGCTGGAAGTCTCCTTTGAATTGGTAGAGGCACTATCAGGCATGATAGGCTCTACCCATTAAGATTTCTTGTTTTCTTCTAAATGAATCATTAAAACAACTCTACTCTCATGAGATAATTGTTTGTTTGGTTTTTCTAGTTATTTACTTTCATGTTTTTTTATAAATATCTATGGTTTTTGGAATGCAAATCCATTGCTAGTAATGATAGTTCTTGGGAAAATTTCTCTGTGCTAGTTTAAATGGTGACATGCATGAGAAACTTGTATTTTAAGCTTTGTATTTCATTATGAAATTGGTATTCGGGATGGTGTTAACTAAACAAAATTTGTTGCCTTAGTTTTCGTTCTGAACTATTATTTAGAGCATGTGTTTCATTTTTACTTATAATGTAGTCTTGTGTTTCATTTGAGTTGGTACTGAAGCTTGTATTGTTGAGCTTTTGTTGAAGCTCCGTGATCAATGCTGTACTCGTGTTCAGTACTTGCGTGATTTGAACTTGTATTCAAATCGATGAGTTTTGTTCTATACATATACTACGAATTTGGAAGTTTTATTCTTATTCAAGGATTTGAAAATGCTTGAACTCATATTAGAGCATTGGTGTTTTGTTCTGAGCTTGTATTTGGGGCTTTGTGTTTCATTATAGGCTCGTATTTGAACTTCGTGTTTGTCTGAGCTAGTATTAGAGCCTTATGAAGTTCTAAGATTTTGTTCAAAGCTTGTGTTCAACACTGTACTAGTATTCCATACATGGTTATTCTAAACTTGTGTTGGAATCGATGTGTTTGATTCTATACTTGTATTATGAGCTGGATTTTTTTGGTATTAAGGATTTGAAAAGCTTTAAACTCATTTATGGACTATATGCTTGAAAGGGTCTTGAGAGATTTGTTTTATTTTGAAGTAGACCTGGTAATCTCTTTTGATATATCTTCTTCTTGTAGCTTCTTGTTGGACCGATTGTGGTACTTCTATCTTTTAGATTATACTACCTTCTTTGAACTTGAAAGGGCATGTGAATACAAAGTGTATCCCATTTTTCTCCCCTTACTGAGTGAACCTATGTCTGTTGAAGGCTTGAATGTTATTTTAGAAGGATTAAAGGACTTGAATTATATTTTATTATGGGAGTTGATGATTTATAGTTCGTTTAGAACAATGTTAACAATTTTAGAGGATTTTGGAAATGTAGTATTTACTCTCCTTCTTGTTTTAGATGTTGAAACAAATACTTTCCCTGTCATAAGCTTTTAACTAGAACTTGAGAGTTGTTGGACCCCTGGAATATTGGCCAAGTATGAAGGCACGTAGGTGTGCAAGGTCTCAGTTATGGAATGACGCACAAGGAAAAAGTGCACAAGAGAAGGGTATAAGGAAGCATGTAGCATGCGCAATGCGTGAAAGGATCGGGACTTAGTCATTTTGGACATCAGGGTAGAACACGTGAAAATCATGACCCGGTTGCACATGGATAAGATGCCAGCCTGGTGACAGGTTGGCCTAGGATGGAGCATGCTTGCGATGGAATATTCTAGAAGAACATCATGGAATAAAGTGGAGAGCTTAGGCCTAGAGAAGCATGCTCACATGGAGGACCACATTTGGACACTTGCTGAATTGGATCTCGAGGCGCTGGAGGATGGGTTGGTAGTCCAGGAAAGATATAAATATAAGCGCATATAGAGACAAAAATAGAGATATACATATACATAGAGAGATATACATATAAATTGAGAGATATACATATACATAGAGAGATATACATACAAGTATCCAGATAGACACCTAGGGGGTGAGCGGAGCTCTGCAGAAATGCTATGAGGACTTTATCGGTGAATAGATGTATTCGGGAGAGAATGCACTAGGCCTAGGGGCTATAAATTTTCTTTTGGGTAGTTTAGCTACATTAAGTCCGGTGCTGATGCATGACTACAGTCCGCTTCTCTCGTGACCCTCTGTAATGGTTCCATGGATGTAATAAGGTTACTGTCATAATATATACACAAATATCAATGATTCTGATGCATGTTTCTCTCTTATGAGTTTTATTTCCTTTCATGCTAAGTATGAATGCTTGTATGTTTCTTTTTGTCACAATACGTGTTATGGATTCTGTTAAACACTCGGTCTGAAGTGACTGCAAGGATCTAGAGGTCATTTGAAGCCCTATGGTTCTTGTATGTCTTAAACTTCCCTTTTGAAATCTCTTACACTAATCATAGATGATGTTTCCCACTAAAATCACATAAAAGAGAGACTTGGTACCTGTGCGTGCCTCGGGTGAGCGCTCAAATTTCACTGGGTGATAGGCTGGCACACATGGGGTTCCTTTCTTTTATGATAGGGGTAAAAATGACTACATCTTGGTTCTATTTCCGGGACTTATTTTTGAAGTTGTAGTGGGATTTAGCATACATCATGATCTGTGTAATGAGTAATGATAGAGTAGTTAATGTTGGAAAATGTTGAATCGTGGTTCAAGAGCACGAGAGGATGAATTTTCTTAGAGATTCAACATTGGACCTGAGTTTAATGCACGTAGATGGGTAGAAGAGAATCTCTACCATGATTTGTATGATTTTTTTTTTTCATGCTTTGTTTCCCTATGGAACTGTATGAATGGCTCTCAGCCTACGCATCTAGATCAAGTTGGCATTGTAGATCACATGTGTGGACCCAAGAAGAGTACCAAAGGCTACAGGATGCAGATCTAACGTGGACCTGTGTTGTGGATCATTGGTGGAAAGGAGTATTGGCTAGCTACACTCTAGAGTATGCCATTTCCACATATTCTTGTCTAGAGGTTGCTGAGTTTGAGTTTTTGAGGGAGCCCAGAGGATCATTTTTACATGTTGTCCCTCTAGATTTGAAGATCTTAATGATTACCATGAGTTTAGAGGCTTTCCCAATGATCTGGATAAACCACTCGAGCGGCTGGGAAAGGAGGCTAGGGTGGAGGAAGATGGAAGATGTTGCGGCGGAGAAAGAAAGGGAGGAGAGATGACTCAAGTATGGTGAAGCGCGTGAAAGGGAGATTTCTAGATGATGCGAGGTTATAGGTGTGATGGATGTATGGTGGTAGATGTTACAGGAAGGATTTGAGGTTCATGCTAAGGACATGGAGCCTAAGCAGTCTGTGTAACCCCATCTTGGCAAGCGCGTGAGAGAAACCCCTTCGGCTTCTGATGAGAGTTCGTCGTGTGGAGAAAGAAGAACCGTTGGTGTGCATTTGAGCCCACCTAGTGACCAAACCCTAGCACTTGGTTTTCCAGATCAGGGGGATATTGCTAATCCAGTTGATTACATTGGAGGTGATCGTTCTATGCCCAGGAGGTATAATTTCTCATTTGGTACTTCTATGGCTATAAACACCAGCCCAGTGTTAGGAATTTTTAGGTAAGGTATAGGCACACAAGCATTTGGTCTCATGTCTGGAAGTGGCATGGGGTATATTATTGGCAGTGGGGCATTGTCACAGACCATAGGCACACAGCTTAGTAGAACTATGGGAACCCTTAGCATGACCACTTGAGGACCCAGTGAGCTGGTGGATCTGGCGGTTCAAAGCACACTGGTGGACCCTGGTGGATCGGTGGTGGAGGAAACACAGGAAGAAACCAAGGATTTTACATAGGAGGATTTGGACCCCAACCACCCCCAAAATTTTTCTTTGAAATGTCCCTACATTTTCACGATTATAGAGGTATTTAGGATGTTACGTTACATGTTCACAAGTGTGAACTGTTATGGCACGAAGGGTGTCACAACCGAGAATGGAAGGCTAGTCAATTTGTAACCACATTAAGGGCACACACATAGCTAGTATAGGAAGTATGACCCTCATCAGACAGTAGTGGATTATACTACTTTAAAGAATGCATTCTTGGAAGAGTTCCATATTCTTGAGTTTGAGTAGAAGAGCATCAGCGCTTTGAAGGAGATTCAACAAGGAACGACAGAGAGTGTGCGGCAAAGTATGATGCACACTTTAAAACTATCTTGTCTAAATTATCATATGATATTCACCCTTCATAGCATGTGCAATGGTTTATTGGAGGGTTGATCACCCCTTTTAGAAGGGCCTTGTCTCATAAAACTTTTACAGAACTGCGTGAGGCATTGGAGGCTTCCCTACGTGTCGAGGCTATTAGTAGTGTTGATACTGGTGTTAGCTATTCTTGGAGGCCCAGATTACTGCTATGGCCAAGCAGTTGGAAAAATTATCTGTGAACTCAACCCATGAGACTCACAGTGGTTTGTGGTGCACAAATTGTGAGATAGAGGGGCACATTAAGGATAATTGCCCCCAGAGGATAGTATCCGTGTGGCGGTAGAGTGTGAGATTTGTCATGGGGACCATGATGCAAGTAGATGTCCCTTGTTGCAATGCGCAATCAGGAAGAATGTATCTTGTTATTGCAAGATTTGCACTTCTATAACCCATGATACTAAGGACTATAGGCTCATTGATCAAATCCATGAGGCCATCAATCATGGGGTGTGCCAAACCAACATTGCAAGTAGTTCCAAGGGTGATGATCACCGTTATGAGGAGTGCGCAGATGGAGGCATGCATGGAAGAGGTTTTCGAGGAGGATTCTATGGTTGTGGTAACCATGGAGGAGGAAGGAGCGAGTTCCGTGTGGAACCTGTTTCAACTGTGGATCTACAGAGCATTACAAACGTGAATGCCTAGACCTATTATAGTGCTCGTGGTGTGGAAAGAAGCATAAGTATGAGGAGTGCCCAGAATTGTTTGAGCATATGAATCAGTAGCATTAGAAGGAAAAGGGTGCTGCAATGGTTAGTATTAAGAAGGCGAACATATAGTGGATGCCTCGGGTAACATGGGATGTAGGTTTGGAACATGTCTTGGTAATAACAAGGGTAGAAGCCATGTGTGCAAGAGAGGTACCAAGACAAAAGAACCTAGTTTCAAGGGAGGAGGTTGTTCATGGAAAGTATCCAGACCTCACACATCAAAAGGAGATATATTAGGACACCATGGATGTTATTCAAAGCTTATAAGGGGAGATCCAGTGTCTAAAGGATAAATCTAGGAAGGAGGAACAAGGAAGGAGGTTCGAGGCGTAAAAGGATGACCTGGATGAGGTCAAGAAGGTGTGTAAAATGCTAAGGTAGGAGAATATCATTCCTTTGCTAGGATCATGGTTGAGAGAGAAGGTACCCCAAGCTGAAGGAGAGTACGAGAGACAGTATTGCACATGAACCTTCCCCCTCACAGCCTCAACTATGACAAGGAGATTACATTGAATGCAATTGTAGATGGATGGATCCTTAGCAATATCCTCATTGACACAAGCACAGAGGTTAACGTTCTAACTTTGGATGCATGGCATCAGATGGGAAGACCTGCATTATAGCCATCTTCAAATGTGCTATATATGGAAAACAAGACTAAGGAAATGCCCATTGGTGTCTTAAAGGATGCAGCTATTACTATCCAGGGAGCCAAGTTTACTGGGGACTTCAAAGTCTTGGCACTCACCGAGGTGGACAATTTCCCAGCACTACTTGGGCATCCTTGGTGTTACAAGAACAATGCAGACCTTTGGTTCAACAAAGGGTCCATAAAATTTGAGAACAAGGAGAAATGGGTCATTATACCCCTGGTTGATGGGAAGTCGGCACCCTATATTGAACTGTTGGGGGAAGAATTTCTAGATAGGATATATGTGTGCTCAATTAGAGACCCTGAGATGATACACCCTACTAACGGGGTTATCCAATTTGAAGATGCTCAGTTAGTGAGTGATACCACTAGTCTGGCATGTGACAATTAGGTGCATGAGACTTATGAATTAATGGGACGGTAGTTGATAGGGTCGGTGACCAAGGTAACAAAGGTGTGCACGGTTAGGCACCTTGGAGGAAAAGAACTGCCCAAGTATTCAGGAGGAGCCTTCCCTGAGATCTTTCTATAGGAGGTGGAAGCTCAGTGGAAGGATGAGAAGGAATAGAGGGGGATGTTAAGTTATGTCTTACTTGACACAGCAGTTTGGTGGTGGGCTACACATTAGGAGAGTGTTTTAGAGTGGCGTGAGGTAATAATTGCTCTCTCTATCAGATTTTCTAGGAGCAATGTACCCACCATAATTAAGGAGTACCATGGGAAGGATCCCACCTCTTTCCATATCTAGGAGTGTGAACAGGTCTAGAGAGAAGGCACAAAAGATTTTCCACCATCCCTCTAGGTGCAAAAGTTGTATTCTACACTGCAGGGTTGCGCACGTGCATGGTATATTCATTCGGAGACATGCCGCTAGACAAGGAATTGGCAAGAGCTCGCACTGATCTTATTCAAACCTTTGAGTATCAGAGTACCAAACCATCGAGTTGATAAGGCCTTATAGGGTATCAAGTGCTTTACCATGGGGATAGTTCCAGGATGGAAGATAGGTTGTTGGAATTACTAGGTGAACCAAGATTGGGGGCATGCTTTGAAGAAGAAGTAGAGGAAACAAAAGAGTTACAGCTTGAGCGTGTGTGTTTGGAAAAAGAAAAAGGAAAGTTGGTGTATGTGATTAATGGAGAGGAATCGAGAAAGCTTAGATGTTAGCCATTTTGTAGGGATGTGCGAGGTAGTAGACAATGTAGATACTCAAGTGCGCGCGCCTACCATGAGCCCTTAAAGATGAAGAAGGTTAACATTGGTTTAGGAGAAGAACCTAAGGAAGCTATTATTGGAGATTACTGGTCGGAGAAGGAAGTATCTAAGATCATTGATCTGCTGCATGAATTTGAGGATTTATTCCTGTGTGGGTATGATGAGCTCAAAGGCATTCACCATTCCTTGGGGGAGATGAAGATAAAACTGAAGGATGGTGCGTGCCCAGTTAGGAAAAGGCCTTACCGGATGAATCCCAATTTACGCATGAAGGTTAAGGAGGAGATAGAAAAATATAGCCTCGAGATCATTAAGGTGGTGAAAGAATCGAGTGGACAATTTTGATGGTAATCAACATCACGAAGGATGGGCGGATTAGGATCTGTGTGGATTATAGGGAATTGAACGCAGTTTGTGTCATTGATCCCTTTCTGACCCCCTTCACTGAAGAAATTTTGGAAGGATTCACTGGACGTGAAATCTATTCCTTTACGGATGGATTTTCAAGGTACCACCAAGTCTGGATTACAAAGGAGGACCAAGAGAAGACAACCTTCGCCACCGAGTGGGGAAGTTTTACATATACGGTCATGCCCTTTGGGTTGAAGAATGCGCTTGTTGTCTTTTCGCGCATAGTGGTGCAAGCATTCCAGGACTTCATCCATAAGTTTCTTCAGGTCTATTTGGATGATTGGACAGTATATGGTCTAGTTAAAGACCATTGTGACAATTTAAGGTTAATTTTTGAGAGGTGTAGGCAGTTGAGGATATCCCTCAACATTAAGAAATGTGTGTTTGCTACACCCTTTGGGACTTTATTGGGGCATATCATATGTAAGGAGGGCTTACTGGTAGATCTCGCTAAAGTTGTAGTTATTGTGGGGTTAAGGGAGCCTACTAGCCAGAGCACAATGCACAAATTCCTTGGGCATATAGGCTATTACAGGAAATTTATTAAGGGATATGCTAAGATCACCTTACCTTTAGAAGAGCTGCTTAAACATAAAATTTCCTTCCATTGGGGAGAGACGCAACAGAGGGTGTTTGATACATTAAAAGATAGGCTTGTCACCAAACCTATATTACATTTTCCCTCTTAGGATAAGCCCTTTCATGTCCATGTAGATGCCTCAGGGACCACCATTGGAGTAGTGCTTGCACAACTAGGTCAAGGGATTGTTGATTATCCTATATGTTTTGAAAGTAAGAAGTCGACACCAAAGAGAGAAAAATATACCACTGGCGAGCGTGAGGCATTGTCAATGATCTATGTGCTTTTCAAGTTTAGATAGTATCTACTAGCAACACCCTTTGTGTTTTACACCAACCACATGGCATTAAAATATTTGGTGAACAAGCCCATCCTACAAGGGCGTATATGTCGGTGGGTGTTGTTGTTTCAAGAATTTGAATTCACCATTGTAGTAAAGCCTAGAAAAAGTAATTATGGGCCTGATCATCTATCAAGAATTGATTTAGGGGAGGATGCACAGAGTATTGAGGAAACAATGCCAGACGTAACTATTTAGGTTGCGGTGTGCACCCTCAGACTTGGAAGAGATTGCAATATTTTTAAAGGAAGGTGTGGCACCAGAAGGAATGAAGACTTTAGAGAAAAATCAGTTGGCCATACGCGTTGCACCCTACATGTTAATCAGTGGAGACTTATACAAATTGGGACGTGATGAAGTTTTGTGAAGGTGTGTATTAGAGCATGATCACGACCATTATGGAGGAAGCACACGAGAGGAATGCGGGTGGGCATTATGCGAGATGATGCCACCGTGCATAAGATATTAATGACAGGTTTGTGGTGGGAAAACATGTACAAGGATTGCAGAGACTATTGTAAAGCGTGTGACCATTGTTAGCACCTTGGCAAACTAAAAAGGAGAGATGAAATGCCTTTGTGCACTATCCCTTGCGCAGAGCCTTTTAAAAAATGGGCAATAGACTTTGTAGGACCTATTACACCAATGACGTGTAGGAATGGGTCACGTTATGTCATCACTTGAATGGATTACCTGACAAGGTGGGCAGAGGAAGCTCGAATAAAGATTGCACAACAGCAACAATGGCAAGGTTCTTATGGGAGAACATTATCACGAGGTATGGATTCCTGTTGAGTTTGACCAGCGATAGGGGTACGCATTTCTTGAATGAGACCGTGAGGATCTTGTTATCAGATTTCATGGTAGCTCATCAAAAGACTAAGCCCTATCACCCACAAGCAAATGGAACTGCGGAAGCATTCAACAAAATCTTGAGTCATAATTTGACCAAAATTTGTGATGTCGAGAAGACAAAATTGGGATGAAAAAGTATAAGTAGTATTATGGGCTTACGGGACAATGTATAAAAGGTGAATAAAGCCACACCTTTTCATTTGGTGTTTGGCGTGGAAGCTGTTGTTGCAAATCAGCAGCACCCCCTGGATGTTGATCAGATTTCTAGTTTGATCACCCTATGCATCCAGTGTGATTGCACAACATTGAATCCTCTTCCCAAGTGTGGGACTTGCAAAATGGAAGAGGAATCTCTAGATTAGAGGCTGGTTCCTCAACTCCTCTGATCAGCTAATTCACTTGTACAATTGCAGAGGTTTAAACTCCTAAACCTACCCTAAATTCCAAAGGAGACGAGAGATAGAGAATGCGAGATAAACTAAAACTAATGCTAATAGGTGATGCACCAAAGGAGTTGTAGGCACACGATCTTTGCATGAAATACACAATCTATAAGGAAACACAACACAAAACATGCACAAATGCTCAAAATGTAATGAAAGATCAAGAAAGCAATGATAGATATATGAAAGGATTGAGGATTTTAATCACGAACATATATCAACATCTCGAGATCAATACTGAGTACATTACGGTGACCCGAGAGGCAAGAAAAGGTGCTGCATTACATGGAAAGGTAAAATTTCTTCACAAATTCGCCAAGGAGGAAGAAAAAGGAAGTTGCGAGAGCTGAAAAGTGTCTCTCTTTTTGCCAAATGAACTCATTTCTGGATTTTACAAAGTGCAAACCACGACCCAGGAGAGAAAGCGTGGGAAAACATGTAAGGGTTAAACCATTGACCAAAATGCCATCAAAATAGCATGGGCGCCTGAAAAACCCATTCCCGACATTTTTAACCATCTTTGGGAGAGAATGCGAGCCATTCTTCATTAAAAACAGTGGTTGAAATGTCATTTATGTCCATGACCACATGCCAGAGGCGTTTCTTGATTTTCTCTCTCCAAAATCCAAAAAAATGCAAAAATGACCCTGGAATCTTGTAGAGAATTTTACCAGATTTCCATTGATATAAAGAACGCGAAAAACCGAGCTTTGGATCGAAAGATATGGCAATTTGAAGTTTTAGGACAAAACAGGGCCAAATCGGGTCGGTGGGAATTTTTTTTGAATTTTTACCTTTTTGGTCATTTGGAAAATTTTCCAAAATTTCCTCGCACTCCACTAGTTTAGGTGCCACGTGGTATGTTTCTATTGGCTGCGGGGCCATCCTTAAAATTTTTTTCTTGCGCCAACACTTAGTCGATTTTTCCAATTTTCTCCCTTGGGCACGTGGCAAAAATGATTGGTCGGCGAGCTGCGGGGAAAAATTCTTCCTTTTGAAACCTTTTCCAAAACACTTGGTAAAAAACCAATTTCTCCTCCAACCCCGCCACTTCTTTGGACACGTGGCACGTCTTGATTGGTCATTGCGGGCCTAGGGAAAATTTCCCACAAAAACTCCATAGAGCCATAACTTGAAAAATACATGGAGTTAGGAGGAAAATTTTACCTTTTGGAAAGCCGAGAAAGAACTCTATCCAATGGTGTCACTTCGGAAGGTTTTGAGAGCCTGAAAAGCAAAATTTTGGGACTGAGGCACAATAGAGAGAAGAATGAGAGGAGTTAGCCACAAAACGAGCAGGGGGCACATTTTGGATAACAATTTTGGCGACTCAGAGGGGTCATCTGCCTGCTGGATGAAGATCAGTGGCCTTTTAGCAATCCATTGGGCATGGAGTCATAAGAAAGCCTGCAAACTGATCTGAACTTTGAAAACCTCCTCTCTGAGCTACTTGGAAACCCACTGAAATGGACTGCGCAAGAGAAAAACCAGCACCACAAAAACTATGTACAAAACTAAAGGTCATACATGCTCCAAAATGGAACATGCAGAGTGTGCACAAGCACTTCTTTTACTGAAAGAAAAACTACCTATCCCCTCAGAATCGGAAGCAAAAGTGGGCTAAACAAACCCTCGCAATGGTTGGGAGAAATAACTTCCCTTTCTCAAAAGTTGCTGACCATGCAATTTGATTTGGCACTGAACATGGCTGATTGGATGAGTGGAAAATCAACAAGAAGCTGGTCTTCTACCCAAATCATCAAGGTGTCAACTGAAAACAAATCCAATACCTCTTTTAGTTGCTCTGCATTTGGATTGAAGAGGTATGATAGCTGATCCTTGGTACTTTGTAGCTCACCCTCATGCTTAGAAGCAAGCATGACTGGTTGTGACTTCTCCTTTGACTCCAATGAAGTCAAATACCTTATTAGGCAAGGTATGATCCATTTGATATGCCCATAGCTCTGATTTTCAACTCCAAGAATGGAGTTCTCTTGTAAACCCTCTTGGGTGGGTGATGTGGAAGCAATGGTAGGACTTTTCTGCCCTTTCTCTTCCTTCATGGCAACATGGAACTCTTCTATAGTGTGCAACTCCTCGTTATTGATTGCAACATCCAATGAAGTTGCTTTTGCATTGTTGTTACCTGCTGCAATACATTGTTGGCTTTGGAGCTCCTCCATTGTAGCTTTTGGAAGATCAAATTCTTCCAGCTTTGATTCAAGAGGCATGTTGCAAACTGTAGGCTGTTGTCCTTGAACTCTTTTGTCCATGGCAGCAAGTTCTTGTTGTTGGAGAACGAATGGTGAAGAAAGAAACATGGTAATTTCAGCTAGCTCTTCATCTAAACATTCTTCTAAGTCTGATGGCAAATCAAACTCTTGAATGTCTTGCTGCAGCAAAGTCTCTCCCTCTTGTATGGTGGCCTCCAAATCTGCATTTTCTTCACCTGTATAACTTCATTTTCAAACATGAAACTTGTCAATCCAAACTCATCCCAAAAATTAGATTGTTGGAGAGATGAAGTGGGAGAGAAGCATGAAATTTCTTGTGCCTTTTGCTCACAATTTGGACCTATTTTGTTCACCTCCATAATGGCTTCATCAATCAAATCAACCCCTTCAAATGAAAGCAAAAACGTATCAATAATGCTTCCTTCTTCTACTGTTGTAAAAACTGACTTGACCTCATCCATTTTCTCCTCAAAGATGGGGTTTTGAGATGGTTTTCCTTCCTTCTCGATGGCTGATTTTGCAGTGCAAACTGGATCAACATTTTCTTTGGGCAAAGTGCCAACATGGACACCCAACTCATCACCAACAAACTGCTATTTTTCTCGCTTCACTGCTGTTATAAAATCAGCCTTGTTTTCCACTTGTTCTCCAACTTCAACATCCTCTATTGGTTTCACCATCAAGGGGATTTTTGTAATCCCGAATTTAAGAGCCCAACTCTTCAGACTTTGAATTTCTTCATCCTTGTTTGGCTCTTCTTTCTACTATTGTTTTCCTTGATTGGCATTCTGATTTTTATCCTCCCAACATGGATTTGGGAATGCAAGAGGAGAAGTGGATTGTAACTCAATTGATTTTGCAATTTTTTGTGGTGGTGGAGGAGGTAGGAACTCTTGTTTCTTTGGAGGGAATGGCTGTTTGGAAGGGAAAAGGACAGAAGAATTGAGATGGGGTGGAAGACTAGGGAATGGAGAAATGGATTCAACACTTGGGACAATAGATGGAGAGTTTAAAACTTGACACTGCTGAGATATTGGGAAAGAGGGAGAGAAAAGGCATGAGATGGTGTGCTTACCTATTGACAAGGTTGTTGAATACTCCTCTCATACACCTTTATTCCTTCAGTCCACTTTGCAAGTAATGGTAGTGTTGTAATCATGAAGTCTAGCTTCTCTTGAGGGCTGTAATGCCTTGGAAAAGGTCCCACCCATGGACAAGGTGCTCTACAACCGATTCTGAAAGCTTTCATTTGTGCTTGAGCCCTGGATTGCACCATGTTTACCTCCATCTTTTGGATTTGTTCCAGTAGATCTGAATTTTGTTCTTGACTGCCCTCACAACTAGCATACCCTTGTGCTTGACATGCTTCATATCCAAAATGACTTTGGCACTGCTGCTCATATGGGTAGACATGCTGATTTTGAATTTGATCAAAATGCTGATTTGGAGGATTTGTAAAACATGTTGGAGGTGTGATAAAGCTGTTGCTGTTCTAAATGTGAATTTCATGATGGAAATGAATGGAAAACAGGTCTGCAACTTAGAGAATGAGTTGTTTACCAGATGGAGTCGCCAGATGTGCTTTTGAAAGTGCCTCCAAAAGGCTGAATCTTTAACAGGAACACACCAACCTATCAAAGATAAAGTGGAAGACCTCTAAGGTCCCACCGGGCATGCCAAAATTGTTGTTGCAAATCAGCAGCACCCCCTGGATGTTGATCAGATTTCTAGTTTGATCACCCTATGCATCCAATGTGACCGCACAACATTGAATCCTCTTTCAAGTATGGGACTTGCAAAATGGAAGAGGAATCTCCAGATTAGAGGCTGGTTTCTCGACTCCTCTGATAAGCTAATTCACTTGTACAATTGCAGAGGTTTAAACTCCTAATCCTACCCTAAATTCCAAAGGAGACAGAGATAGAGAATGCATATAAACTAAAACTAATGCTAATAGGTGATGTACCAAAGGAGTTGTAGACACCTGATGCTGCATGAAATACACAATCCATAAGGAAACACAGACACAAAACATGCACAAATGCTCAAAATGTAATGAAAGATCAAGAAAGCAATGATAGATATATGAAAGGATTGAGGATTTTAATCACAGAACATATATCAACATCTCAGATCCAATACAGTACATTATAGTGATCCAGAGGCAAGAAAAGGTGCTGCATTACATGGAAAGGTAAAATTTCTTCACAAATTACGCAAGGAGGAAGAAAAAGGAAGTTGCAGAGCTGAAAAGTGTCTCTTTTTTTGCCAAATGAACTCATTCTGGCTTTTACAGTGCAAACCACGACCCCGGGGAGAGAGAAATGCGGGGAAAACATGCAAGGGGTTCAACCATTGACCAAAATTCCATAAAAATAGTATGGGCGCCCTGACAAACCCATTCATTGACATTTTTAACCATGCTGGGAGAGAATGCGAGCCATTCTTCATTAAAAACGGTGGTTGAAACGTCATTTCTGTCCATGACCATGTGCCAGAGGCGTTTCTTGATTTTCTCTCTCCAAACTCCACCAAAATGAAAAAATGACCCTAGAATCTTGTAGAGAATTTTACCAGCTTTCCATTGATATAAAGAACATGAAAAACTGAGCTCTGGATCGAAAGATATGGCGATTTGAAGTTTTAGGGCAAAACAGGGCCAAATCGGGTCGGTGGGAATTTTTTTGAATTTTTACCTTTTTGGTCATTTGGAAAATTTTCCAAAATTTCCCCACACTCCACCAGTTCAGGTGCCACATGGCATGTTTCTATTGGTGAGGGCCATCCTTCAAAAAAATTTCTTGCGCCAACACTTAGTCGATTTTTCCAACTTTCTCCCCTGGGCACGTGGCAGCAAATGATTGGTCGGCGGGCTGCGGGGAAAAATTCTTCCTTTTGAAACCTTTGCCAAAACACTTGGTAAAAAACCAAGTTCTCCTCCGACCCCCGCCACTTCTTTGGACACGTGGCACGTCCTGATTGGCTGCGGGCCTTCTAGGGGAAAATTTCCCACAAAAACTCTGCCGAGCCATAACTTGAAAAATACATGGAGTTAGGAGGAAAACTTTACCTTTCTGGAAAGCTGAGAAAGAACTCTATCCAATGGTGTCACTTCCAGAAGGTTTTGAGTGCCTAAAAAGAAAATTTTCATGCCTGAGGCACAATAGAGAGAAGAATGAGAGGAGTTAGCCACAAAATGAGCAGGGGGCACATTTTGGTTAACAAAAGCTATCTTGCCAGTTGAATTTATGTTACTTTCTCTATGAATAGCATTCTCAGGAGGGTTAGCCAATGATCGAGAATTGGAAGAAAGGATTGATGAATTAATGAAACTGGATGAGAGAGGATCACTCACTAGGTGGACCCAAACAACAGAAAAAGCAAAGCGAAGGCTTGGCATGATCGCCCCATTAGAAACAAGAAGTTTGAGGTTGGAAAAATGGTGTTAATATATTATTCTAAGTTTCTACGCCATCTTAGGAAGTTGAAATTCCATTGGTTGGGTCCTTACACAATCTCGTACATCCTTGATTTGGGTGCGTGCGATTCTAAGTTACAAGCGCTGGATGTGACAAAGTTTCTTGGACACTAAATGGGAGTAGGCTGAATCCCTACTATAAATAAGTCTTCTTGGTGTTTGTAAATAAGGTAGTTTTTCCAGTTAGTTTAGAAGTTTCCTTTATGCATTTCCCTTTCTTGTGTTTCCCTTTCGCGTTGTTGTTTTGTTTTGCACCTTGGGCGCCGGTAACCTTATTACTATTTTGGAGAATTTGTGAGTGCACAGAGGACCGCACATCATTTTAAGTGTGGGGTGGAGAAATGTGAAGGAGTGCATGATTAGAGTGCCAAGAAAGTTGTGTTGAAAAGCCTGTTGAATGGCCCGGTTGAAAGAGGTGTATGAGGAGAAAAGATGGAAGAAGAATGGTTGGTGCCAGGATAAAGCTACTTGTAGATCCCACATACTAAGGAGGAGAATGCACATTTAAGCAACATGAGGTAGGCAAGAGTAAGAATCATGATAAGAAGTGCCTTCGGTGTGGGTTATGCGTGCACAAGAGTCTCTGTCATGTTGGATTAGTTGCGTGCCAAAATGTTGGAGGAGTTTTACGCGGGGACGAGTGTGTGAGTGAAAGCACTAAAGATGGGATTTGTTTGAAAAAGCTGCATTAAATGAAAAAAGTATGGTGGTAGGTGAAGTAGCATTTAATGTTCAAAAAGAGAAAAACTATAAGTAAAGGGTCAAGGCACTCTCATTTTCACTTTGTGAAATAGAGAAAGGAGTGAGTTTTATAAACTAGGGTTTCAGATTCGATCATGCGAAGAAAGATCTATGAGATTGAAGTGTGAGCAGCTAGTTTGAGTTTGCAAACCAAAAGGAAGGGGTTACATGGGCATGAAAAGAGTTGTGAGGAGGTGTTGTCTCGTGGAAATTTGATCCTAGTTAGGGTTCAACAAACTAGGGCACGGGTTCAAGAGATTTATATCACGGATTTGAGATCGAGGTTGGAAGAAGTAGGACAAAGTAACAAGGAGGGAGTGGAGTAATAGGAAGACCTCGACAAAGTGGCACCCAAGAAAGGAAAGGGAAAGGGAAAGGGAAAGGCCAAACAGCAAGAACCTGAGGTAAACACAAATAAGGAATGGTATGCAGAGATGCAATACCTAGATGGAGTGATGATGGGTAAGGAGTGGGAATCCCACCTAAGAAATGTGCCTGTAAGTGATTATAACCACCGAACAAACATGATAGAGAAGGAGATGGCACTGGAATTAGTGTGCCCCACAAGTAAATGAACACCAGAGGGCTTGCCAATCTATGATGATGACATTAAGGTCAAAATGGAGAAGGCAGGGTTGTTGCAACTCTATGAGTTGCCCTACTTTGGAAAACCAGAGCACCTGTATCAATGGTTAATGTCGCAGTACATGAAGATTACTTCCACTTTGCAAGGTGTAAGATGTGCGTCACTCCCCAGCTTATCTCTTAGTTCACAGGCCTTATATGTGAAGGAGACAGCTTGGAGGATGACCTGAGTGACAAGGAGGCAATTCAGGAGACCATAAACAAATATGCCTGCAAGAAGGGGTCAAGATACTATGACATTTCAGACATCAAGGACCCCATGATGAAAATGGTTATGCATCATCGGCAACTCTATGAGTTGCCCTACTTTGGAAAACCAGAGTGCTGTATCAATGGTTAATGTCGTAGGTACATGAAGATTACTTCCACTTTGCAGGGTGCAAGATGTGCGTCACTCCCCAACTTATCTCTCAGTTCACATGCCTTATATGTGAAGGAGATAGCTTGGAGGATGACTTGAGTGACAAGGAGGAAATTTAGGAGACCATAAATGAATATGCCTACAAGAAGGGGTCAAGATACTATGACATTTCAGACATCAAGGACCCTGTGATGAAAATGGCCGCGCATCTAGTAACAAAGTTGAATGGCCAAGAGAGATGGACCTAGGTCAATAAGCCTTGGTTGCATGTTTGTAAAAAAATTACGAGAAGGCACTATATACAACTTGTCTACTTACATTGCAGAGGAGATTGTCAGTTGCGTGAAGGAGGGGGACAGAATCCTCTTCGGCAATGTCCTCCTGACCATTGTATTTTCAGAAATTGGAGTGCCTGATGCACCAGACAAGTTCGTATGGGAGTACCCCACCGAGGATCCTTCACCTATGAAGAGATTCGAGAAGTATTCTGTGACACAATGACGACACCCCACAAGGCGCGACTGGAGAAATGGTATATGCACCTAAGGAACACATTTGGGGAAGAGTGGAGAATCCCTGAACAACTCCCAACAGCCACTGAAGGGGAAGCTGAATTTGTTGTTTATCAACATTTCTACCTAGGCAGGTTTAGGTTGATAGATGAGTCATGGAGCCCTTGGTGCAAACTTCCCTTCGTGTTCACTGCTCAATACTTCCAAGCAGAGTAAACAGATTTAAGGAATCAAAGAAGCTAAAGTTGGAACTAGGTAGTCTGGACCAGGAGTATAGGGAGATGCAGAAAAGATTAAACTACCAGTGGCAAGTACGCATACGTAGAAAGGTATGTGTCACACGAGGTCCAGATGACAAGGCCGATAACACTACCCATTGCAGGAGGATCCACGGTGCGCGTATACCTTCGTATAAGGCCAAAGTTTGAAAAGGGTGCGTACCTAGAGAATGAGGTCTCCATACCTGAGGATCCCATGGAGAGGAAGAAGCCCACACCCAAGAAGAGGGGAAGAGAAGATGAAGCACCAAGTGTGCAGACTGCTTAGATAGTGAGCATGCCAACAACAAGCGCCAAGCCAAGCACTTACATGTAGAGGAAAAAGTCTCGGTGAAGGAGAAGACACCAGAAGTAGAGGCACCTAGGCAACCACTCACCAAGGAAGAGTCACCTGAGGAAGAAGAAGAGGCCGAATCCCCCATCAAGGAGACACCTCTCAGGAAAAAGTAGAGGGTGGAAGAGGAAGTTGACTCGAGAGGAGACCGACTGACTTGGAGAAGTACATGGGTAAAAGAGAAGGCGAGAGTGAAGAAGATGATAGCAAGGAAGAAGAGCCTGAGAAGGACCAGGAGCCACATGTGTTTAGCGTGTACGACTCGGGAGAAGAGAGTGGGGAAGAGAAGCTAGGAGTTCATATTCATGTGGTGCAAGGGTGTACAGGATGAGGAAGGCACTAGAGACATGGAAAGGAATGAGGAGGTTGGTGGGGAAAAATAGGGGCTATAAGCTTCACAAAGGAGCAGATCACTAAGGTGGCAGAGAGAGAAGCAAAGAGAATGCTTGAGGCCCTAGTAGACCAAGAGTTAGAGTGCAACACTGACATAGTGCTAGAGGAAGGAGAGGAAAACACGATAAGGAGCATGGTAGCATGGGAGGAGGTCCCACTCTAACAGTGAGTTTTCCCAAAGGTGTGTGCTTGGGTAGGAGAGCCCTCGATACAGAAAAAAAGACAAGTAATGGGATACATTAATGACTCGAGGAAGGTACTACACATGCGGTTCCAAAGCACGGTACCCACAGAAAGGATTTTAGCCATGGGGTCATTTGAGAAGGAGGAACGCACCCTAGAATGAAGAAGATGCTCTCTTGGGCATTTACGTCTAACATTGATGAGCCAAATTTTGAAGTCTAGCAAGGAGTGATCATCACAGTACCAGAGTTTAAGGGAGCCAGTCCCTTGGTGAATGCCCAGGAACTCTCAGATGAGCAAGTTTGTAACGTGCTCAACAAGATCACGGTCAAGACAGAGGATATGATATTCATGTGTAATGATAGAATAAGAATCTTGGAGGATAAGGGAAGAAAGATGAGGAGCTAGTGGAGAAGACCCGAGCTTGAAGCGGGAAGAGCTAATTAGCACACAACTAAGGTGCGAGTTAAAGGAAGAGAAGACAGGTGTAAGAAGTGTACAAGAAGATGGAATCTATCAAGGGTGCTATCCTTTTAAAGCACCCAGACTTAGCACTACCCACACAGAAGTACTCATCCATTCTACGGAATGTATATAAGATCTATCTAGAGCTAGGAAAAGAAAAATGAGAAGGAAGAAAATCCTAGAGAGTTGTGGGAGAAAAATAGACAAGAAGAGGGATCTCCATTGATTAAAGTGACCAGCTTGTCATTCAAGACTGCCATTCAAGTGACTCTGAATTAGGAAGCCTCTTTGTGGAATTGAATTCTCTAGCTGGAGAAGGGCCTTCATTTGATTTTGAACGGTTTGCTTCACATTCTGCACCTATATTTTCTGAGGTTGATAGGGATTTCCAAGAGACAAGGCCTTTGGGGGTATCCATTTTGAAAATTATACTCTTGTGTTCCAAGGACCCTCATCCCCTTATCAATTTGTCACCCCTCCAGGGTCACCTTCTTGAATCAACATGGCCCAGCCCCCACCTAGACCCCCTTTTTTTGTAAACACCTTTGGACCTATAAATTTTATGGGAATGGCTGGTTATCCAAATGCAGTGCCTCAAGATGTGATGAACAAAATGCCAAATTTCAAGGAAACAATGCTATAACTGGTGATCAGCATCTAAAGATTTTTATCAATATGATGGAAGAATTTGAGATTGAACATGAAGATGTATATATCAAATTGTTTATCCATACCTTGGAGGAAGATGCCAGGGACTGGTATAAAGCATTTCTAGATAACTCTATTGATTCTTGGATTGAGATGAGAAATGAATTTAGATTGCAGTATGGTGACAGAACTGACCCTAGGTTTCTTTTGATAGAATTTGAAAACATAAAAAATAATCCTAATGATTCAAGTACATGATTTCAGCACAAGGTTTAATAAGACCTCGAGGAGATTACCTGTTAGGATAAGGCCTTGTGATGAGTAATGTTTGATCAAATATTCTGATGCATTTGATAAAAAGGCTGCATATTACTTAAGAGACAAGAACCCCAAAAAATTGAGGCAGGCCTTCACCATGGCTCTACAAATAGAGAACAACATCAAGGAAATTAGAAAGCCTCCAAAAAGGGAGGGTGTAAAGATGGTTAACCGAGAAAAAGCCTCAAACAAGAAATACTACTTATTTGGAAGAGGTTGTGAAAACTTTGGCAGGGGCTATCAAGGAAATTTACTACAAACTAGCTCAAGATGAGAAGGGAATTGGGAAGAACTCATAAGGTCAACATAAGAAACAAGGACAAGATAGGTTCACAAATCACCAAAGATTTGATGATCAGAGGCAAGGGACCTGTTGGATTTGGAAATAGACAGTCCCAAGCTAGGGATAATAGAATGGTACATGATCCTTTGGCTGCTAGAGTTGCTATGGTGGAGGAGACAAATGTCATTGATTGGTGTGACAAATGTTTCATGCCTCATTCTCCTTATGAAGAAGATCAGAAAAGAAGAAGAAGAAGATGATGACAATGACGATGATGTCTGCATGATGGGCTATTCCACAATTTTACAACAAGGAGAAACTTCAAATGAGTTGGTAAGTGCCCGAACTATTGCCACCTTTTGGGACTGCATTCATAGGGTACCTATTCTTCCTCCCTCTCATATTTTAGAAGTAGATACTATACAAGATTTTGAATTTCCCAATAATGACTTTGAATATTTAAGGGCTTTAATGATAAAGAAGTATGATGGAGGAATTCCATCTGAGGAGGATAGATAGTTACTGATGAATGTTGTTGTTGCTCAAGAGAAGGAATATAACACAAGAAGTAAGGTTATCAAAGGGATAGGGCCTCAAGCCAAGAAAAATCCCCTTACTTTCAAACATTCCTAAAGAGGCTCCTAAGAAAGATGCAGCTCCCAAAAACCCTGCGAGTTCTAAACAAAAATCATTTCCCTCCTCATGCCCAAGTTATCAAGAATCTTGTACCACCTAATGAGTGTGTTGGCTTTCCTTTCAATACTGCCTTGCCAAGAAATGTCCCATATGATATTGCCCAAGTTTTAAGTCAAATCAAAGTCTCTATTCTAATTGTTGAGTTATTTAGGATTCCTGAGCACAAAAAGAGAGCATTTGAATACTTGGGATTGAAAGAAGAGAAGACTGCCCTAGGAAGAAATGTAAATATTGTGGAGACTCCTCCAATCATTCAAGAATTAGAAACACCACCAACATTGGAGGAACTAGGTGAACCACCTGAGTTCTATTTGGGGACATCCTTGGTGGACTCTCATATGAATGTGGATCCATTCTTCACCACTTTGATCATTAAGGACAAACTATTGCACAACTGCATGTTTGACTCAGGGGCATCATGTAATGTCATGCCTTTGGAAGTCATGAATGAGCTGAATATCAAAGTGACAAAATCATATGGGAAGTGCACTTCCATGGATTCCAGAGAATTTCTAGTAGTGGGATGTGTGAAGGATTTGGTGGTGCAGCTTGCAACCTACCCAGGTAAAAATTTAAAACTCAATGTTGTCATCGTTGTCGCCTTGACCAAGTGAGGCATGCTCTTTCAAGAAAATGGGTTGCTAGTGTTAGTGGGAGTGTCCAAATGGATATGTCCTATGCCACCATTCCAATTGAAGGAAGCCTTGTCAAGTTGTATGGAGAAAAGAAGATTTTGCACCTTATTGAGGATCCCAACAATGCATCCTATGAGGTATTGTACACAAGTGGTGATCTTGATAACTTGGCATGATTTGTTGATGGAAAGAGACACGGATTGAAGAATGCATATTTATTGAACAAGTGGGATCTCCTTGGACTCTATTGTTTGATGGAGCTTGCTCCAAGTTTGGGAATGGTGTTGGTGTTGTTCTACTTTCTCTGGTTAGGAAAAAAATGTTTTTTCCTTCAAACTCAACTTTGAGTGCACCAACAACATTGTTGAGTATGAGGCACTGTTGTTGGGTTTAAGAATTTCTTGGAAATATGGTATCAAGGACATCATTGTCAAAGGAGACTCAAAATTAATTGTAAAACAAGTCAGAAAACTGTATGCCACAAAGAATCAACGAATGAAACAATATAAACATGCAGTTTGGGATCTTATTGAGATGTTTGATTCATTCAACATAGTGCATCATGATAGGAAATTCAATGACTTGGTAGACAAGCTTGCAGTGTTGGGGTCTCGGTTTGACAATTGTACAATGTCCCCATATTGTGAATATGATGTTGAGGTATTGACAAGACCTTCTATCCCGACAATATTAAACATTAACACGTTTTTGATGATGATGCTCAGATCAGAAGATTTCGTAGAACAAGGGAGATTTTTTTGATCAATGCATTGATTTGGAGCCAATGGTATGTACAATGAAGGAAAAGAAACCTTGTTTGGAAAGGGAATCATCTAGCTAAAGACCAATACCATTCCTAGAGGGTTGGTTTCTCTTGAGTCTAATTTTGATAATGTTGATCACATTATTAATAGATGTATGGAAGCCTTAAGGGATATTGAGGAGCATGACCTTGGCACAAAGGAGAAGCCAAGGAAAATTTGGTTAGGAAGCAATCTCAGCAAGGAGGAGAAGTAGTCATACATCCAATTGTTGAAGAAATACCAAGATTGCATGGCTTGGACCTATTCTGAACTAAAAGCATATAGAGAGGACTTGTTTCAGCATGAGATTCCCTTGGAGTCTAATGCAAATCCATTCAAGTAGAAATAGAGGCCAATCAACCCACTCTTATCTCTCAAGATGCAAGAGGAACTGAAGAAGTTGAGAGATGGAGGGATTATTCAGCCCACTAGGTATTCTTCTTGGGTTACAAACCTAGTACCAGTAAGAAAGAAGAATGGTGATATCAGGTTATGTGTGGACTTCAGGAATCTGAATAGAGCATCAATGAAGGATAATTATCCTTTACCAAATATGGAGAACATGTTGTAGTTAGTGACTGGGTCTAAATTGCTCTCTACCTTGGATGGTTTCTCTGGTTATAACCAAGTTGTGGTGAAGGAATCAGAAAGGATCAAGACAACCTTTACTACTCCTTGGGGAACATATGTGTATGTCAAGATGCCCTTTTGTTTGATGAATGCTGGAGCCACCTTCCAAAGAACAATGGATGTTTCTTTTGTTGGTTACATCAATGAGTTTATTTTTGTCTACTAGGATGATGTGACTGTGTTTTCTAGAAAGAGAAGTGACCACTTGCTGCACTTGGAGAAGATGTTGATAAGATGTAGAGAATATGACATCTCACTCAATCCAAAGAAGTTCCATTTTGGAGTGTAGAAGGTAAATTTTCTTGGTCACATTGTGTCACAAGAAGGAGTGATGATTGATCCAGAAAGAGTAGAGGCCATCAAAGCAAAGTCCCAATCGAAGAACTAAGAAAGTAATTCAGTCCTTCTTTGGGTAGATAAACTTCATCAGAAGATTCATATCAAACTTTGTTGAGTTGACCATTCCAATCACTTCCATGTTGAAGAAAGACTAGGTCATCAAATGGGAGGAGGCTACCATCCAAGCTTTCAATGGAATCAAGGAGGCATTAAAACATGCCCCTGTTTTGGTAGCTCCAGATTATAAGAAGCCTTTCCAACTATTTTCCTTTGCTTCAGAGAACACTATTGCTTCTGTCCTACTGTAGAAGGATGATGAAGGGGATGAGAGGCCAATTTCCTTTTTCAGTAAGGCCTTACAAGGGCTGAGCTGAAGTACACTATCATGGAAAAGCAAGCATTTTCCTTAGTAAAAGCAACAAAGGTTTTTAGGCCTTATATTCTAAGTTCTAAAATTGTTGCTTATGTTCCCCACACCATGGTGAAAGACATCTTGTCAGAGATGGAAGTTTCAAGAAAGAGATGCAGGTGGGTGAACAAGTTGCAAGAATATGACATGGATATCCAAACCACAAATTTGGTGAGAGGTTTGGGCTTAGCTAAGCTTATGGCTGAGAGAAACTTGCAAACTATTGAGGTAAATGAGGTAGAAGAAGAAAGGGTAGGTGTTTTTGAAAGGTTGATGAGTTCTGAGTGGTATAAGGATGTGATTTTCTATCTCAGACACTTATACTACCTTGAGCATTTAAGTAAGAACCAAAAAAGGGCTCTTAAGTTGGCCTCCCAGAAATATGTCATTACTGATTATGGGTTGGCTTGGAAGAACCCAGAGGGAGTCCTCTTAAGATGCATTACTGAAGAAGAAGCCCCCAAGATAATTGTTGATCTCCATGGAGGAGTATGTGGGGGAAATTTTTCTACAAGAGTCACAACACACAAGATCATGAGGGCTGGTTATTGGTGGCCAAATATCTTCAGGGATACAACTCTTTTGGTTAGAAGATGTGAGAGTTTCAGTGCTTCTCTGGAAGACTGAAAGCTTTAGGCTCCCTTCCTTTGCAACCTATATCAATTGAAGCTCCATTCAAGCAATGGGGAATGGATTTCATTTGTGAGATTTTAGACCCTTCAAGTGTTGGCCATAAGTGGATTCTTGTAGACACTGATTATTTTACCAAGTGTGTGGAGGCAATCCCCACCAAAATAGCAACACACCAAATTGTCATGGATTTTCTGTTGAACCATATCATTTACAAGTTTGGGGTGCCAATCAAGATTGTTGCTGACAATGCCATGAGATTTAGAGCTAAACCTTTGATGGAAATGTGCAAGGAGTATGGGATCAACTTGAAATATGCCTCTAATTACAATCCCCAAGGAAATGGAAAAGTGAGTCCAGTAATAAAACTTGCTAAATATTATCAGAAGAACCTTGGAGCTAAACAAGAGAAAGTGGGGTGAATAATTGAAGTTTTTTGTTTGGGAAGATAGGATCACTGTCAAGAGGGTCACTGGAAAGAGTCCATTTGAGTTGGTATATGGGACTCAAGCCCTACTACCTCTTCATATGCAACTGTCTTCATATTAGTTTATGCAATAGCTGGAAGATCAAGAGGTAGGTCCTTATGATGCTCGCATCAACTAGATTGTTGAACTTGATGAAGAGAGGAGGGCATCCCACCAGAGGCATGTAAAGTTCAGAGCAAGGCTGAAGAAGTTATTTGACAAGAAGGTCACTCCCAGGGCTTTCAACATTGGAGATCTTGTGCTGCTATGGGATAACAGGCATGAAGATAAGGGCAAGCATGGAAAGTTTGACTCATTATGGATGGGCCCTTACTCCATTGATATCAGGATTGGTGAGCATACCTTCTTCCTTAAGGACTTGGATGGTGAAATGCTTGAATTTCCTATTAATGGCAGGCATTTGAAGCATTTCTTGGATTGATTTCCCTGAATCAAGGCAAAAAATTGTATACAATGTATAGTTTGTTGTTTGTTTCCGTATTTTGTGTTTTTGCTCATTCGGTCCTCGGTGACCTATTTTTGCTGGTTTCTCTATTTCATTTTTGGGAGGTGGCTCTATTTCTCTGCTCTACAAGTTGACTCCATTACCTAATGGATATTTTTGGCACTTGGTCTACCTTTGTTCTTGTGGCACTCACGAGGAGTGTCCATCCCCGAGTCGGAGCCAATGTTGGTGCTCAAAATAGTCTCACCCCATTTTGCCTTAGAAAATATATCGATTTACTGGCCTCTGTCACTTTCTTTTTTCCCTGTGTTGTTCTGGTTAATCTTTGTTGCCATTTTTAATCTATTCCTGGGTCGTAGATCACTTATGGGTCCATGGTTTTCTCCTTGTTTCTTCGTTTCTCCGGAAAAGGTCTGTAATTTGGGTCTCCCATTCTCTGTTCATCTAAAAACTTGGGTTCTCCCATATTTTCCATTCTCCACGGTTAGGATTTGTCTTCCTTGTCATTTATGCCCTAAATACTTGAAGAAAAATGAATGGATGTATCTCTGAGAAACATATTTGAGCCTTGTAACACTTCTAAATTCTCTGTCCTTGGAGAAATTTTCATTTTTAGGCTCGAATGATCATTTTTTTGTATTTTATGGTTTGACGGGTGTTTCTCTTGGTCAAATTTACATCCTTGCATTGACAAGGGACGTGGCACCTTTTGGTTGGACGCAGCTCATTTGGGTACTTCAAAATTTATGTGAATCACCTCAACTTAAAAATGTGTCCACGTGGAGGAACAACACTCGTTTGAAGATCTACTTTTTCTTTTTCCTTAGAGTAGTCTTTGGGAGGACACGTGGATGTTTCCATTATTTTTCCCGGACTTAGAAAATTTTTATGCAGCTAAAACAGTGTGGTAGAAAACTAAGACATGTGGCGAGCCCGTGCTCATTCAAGGTCTCTGCTTTGGGCACCATTTTAAAATTGCACCATGGAGACATGTGGAGGCCTACGCTGACTTTGCATTTTCTTAGAATTTTCAATGGCCAAAGGAAACTACCTCGGAGCATGACACATGGTGCCTTCCGCTGAGCTTCAAGCATTCAGACAAACTTTACTAGGTCAGGACACGTGGCGAGCCCCGCTCGTTCAAGGTATCAAATTTTTGGGACCATCTCAAGGTGTGCCATGGTGACATGTGGTAGTTTGAAAATTCAAAGGGGTAGGGAGGTGGACCATTGGGGGAAATTTGGATTTTTTGCCCCTTGAACATGCAAATGACTAAAAACATCAAAATGGCCCATAGGCCCGATAAAGGAAAGGTCAAAGCTTGCTCCGGTCAATGGCAGAGGTGTGGACTCTCGGGGGAAATTTGGAAAAAATTCCTTTTGGGAGAAAAGAGTTAAAACATCAAAATGGCCCATGGACCCGGCAGGAAATAGTCAATGTTTTGCCCCGGTCAACGGTGGAAGGGCGGAGCTATGGGGAAAATTTGGAAAATTTTCCCTTTTCCAAAAAGGAGGTGAAATGGCAGAATTTGGCCACAGTCCCGCTGGGGCCCACCTTAGAACGCTCATTTCCGAGGGTGGAGATGTGGAACAAAATGTGAAATTTTTCCATTTTTTCAAAAGTTGTAAAAGGTCAGAGGAAGCCCCGGGTCTGTTTTTAAGTTTGAATCTTCCACGTGGACGGCCCAAATTCAAAGTAAAGATCAATGATAGCTGAGATTCTGAATATGATTTCCCCCATTTTACTAAAACACACCTGGAAGTGTGAGTCTTCATGATTTCTTGGTATTTCCTACATGCCAAGCGAGAGAGGGAGTTAATGTTGATATTTTAGTTTGGTGGGAAGATCTGGAAGACATCTTTCGCCATTAAAATGGTCTGACTATCGTGCTCGATCAGATTTTTGTTTTTCTTCTCTTGAGCATGCAAGGAGACAGATTTGACATATTAGGGGTGGAAGTGGTTGGAAAATTAAAAGAGTGATCTACTAGAGGAAGGAGTTGAATGTGGGAGATATTCGATGAGATCTAACCCCTCGAGCACCTGGTGAATTTTTGTAGATCTGATTTTGAGAATCGCGATCGTAAATCATGGCGAACCTTTGGTAGCACTCAAGTATAGGATCATAATGAAGGTTGGTTATAAATAAAAAATTTACAAATATTCCCTTTATGATGAATTAAATAATTCTAATATGGCTTTAATTTTTCTAATAGATTAATAGTTCTAGGGGAAATCCTATCACTTGACTTTTCCTTTAGAGGTACGCTTTCATCCTTTTTCCTTTCATAACAATTCTCTCATGAAGAATGGTATCTCTTTCCCCTAAAAATTTTCTTCACGTGTCACTCTATTGCTCTACTTGTCCAATTTTTGAGGAGCTTTGTAGGGGATCCTCTCATTTGTCTATAATCCCAACCTTCCTAGTCATTTTCCCTATCCATAGATAGCCACCCACGCCTCTATTTCTTTGGCTTTTTTAGCTCTCAAATTTGTTGAGCTTTCTTTTAAAATGTGTAGTGGGTCATACATTTGTTATTTTACTTCTTCATAGTGCACATAAATTGATCTCATCAAATAATTTCTAAAGGGTATTGCATCAGGAAAGACAATATTGTAGATGTGGGGACTATAGTAGGTGGATTATATTTAATATTACCTCCCAAGGTTAGATTGAAGGGTTATGAGTGCTCCAAGTCATCAAATCACATGAAATTCAAACCTACCACCTCCTTTACCCAAAGCACTCACAACAAGGGATTTTAAGACACCATTATAAGTGATTGTTGTATTCTCCCAAGCTCTACTTTTGGTTATCTTGTCCAATGATTTTTGTTTCAAGGAAATCTATTCAGGGGTTATAGTGAAATGATATTCAACAATGTTAAGGAGAAGCTTGAGATTACAGGGAATTTCGTAAATAGTATTTCATACTCCTCTCAACAACAGTAGTTGTATCAAAGTCTACAAGATAAACTAAAAGTGTCATGCCCAAAAAATTGCATGAATAAAACAAAAATTAGGTTTTTTTAGAATGTACAATGCATAAACAAGATGATCTGTGGCACTTCACATGTTCAACCAATGCAATTCAAGTGGACTAATAGGTGTGATTTCCATACATGTGGTCACATGGTCACTACAATGCCCATGTCAATCTCTCTTACTGACTAACTTTAAATTGAATGGCCTACACAACTTGAATGAGCCTAGAAGTTCCCATGACTAAGGATGTGGTCTAGACTCACAGTTAATACAAAAATGGTTACGGTGTGGAATAGGGGTGAAAAACAAATCCAATGTCCAATGGGGTTTAAACGGGACCCTCGATGATTCCGACCAATTAGAAGGTTCAAATTCGTTCCTTAAGTTAAAATCCCGATTCTAATTTGAAGCTGAGTTGCTTTTTCAAAAAAGGGCTAAGTGAAATACCAAAGAGGTCCCATGTGACCCCATAAAATGCCTAGGCAAACCCTTAGTGAGTGGAGCCTCATGTCTCCACTATTGGATCCGGCCTATCCTAACTATCGATTCGGACTAGATCTAAAAATCCGTAGGAATCCTTATAGAAGTTTGTAAAGGTTTATGAACCTTACCAAGGTTGCCAAAAAAAGATAGTAAAGAGGGCTTGGGGATCTAGAGGAAGACTAGCTAATAGTCATTCCCACTTGTTGTCTAAGCCACTAGACAACCTCCATTAATGGAATATCCAAACTACTTCAATATTTCCCAATTAATTTTAGATGTATTTTCTAATGACCTCAATGCGTGGTTGGGAAGATTCTGGGGCCCCTAGTCTCTGATATTGTCTCCGAGGTGGGAAGTCTTAAGCTCTCATAAAGATGAAAAAGTTCTGTGGCCAAAATATTTTGGTGGCCATTAATGGTTGATCCATGGCCTTAAAAATGTTCGTTTCGTTCTACTTCCTAATGGTATTCAAGTGTTGTTGGGTAGGTTACAGGGCTCTCCAATGCTTTAGAACACCTCCAAATGATTTCTAGGCCTCACGTGGACAAAAAGAAGTTATAGGCTAAATAGTCTCTAGTAATGGGTGCCCCATGGCCCTCAAGTTTTCTACTGTTTTTAAGATTTTTTAAAAAAAAATTCCAGAACATCTTAATAAGTTTAGAGAAAGTTCTATAAAATAATTAAGACTCGTAATTTTTGTTGAGACTTTGATTCTCTAGTCACTTTGCAACACAATACCACGAACATATTTTATTCATTTGAGTTCTCTCCTCTTCCCTCTTACACATTAGGGTTAGCATTTACTTTTACATAGTTGTTTGGTCACTTATATACTTATTTATTACATTTATTTAGTTTATTTACAATTGTTCGAGATTAGATTAATTATCCCCACATACCTATATTTAGTCAATTTTAGTTAATAAAAATATTGGTATGATAATTACATTGCTTAGTATTAGAGACAATTCATCTAAATAGAAATAGTAGATTTCTCATTTTTATAGCTCCACTAAATTATATGTAAACAAAATAGATTATTATAACAATCAATGCATTATAACAAAATAGATAACATTCTATTTCCTACGAGTTTCTCATGGGTGGATACGGTAGTTGGAGCTAAGAAATAGGTCAACCCTACCGATTCCATTCCCCTAATGTTGTCTTTGGAAAATTAAGTCCCCTTTTTGTCAATCTTGGATGATATACCTAACAAATCTACGGAAAGATTCAAGTTTTCCTTGACTAGTAAGTTCTCTCGGCATCCACCCTAATTTTGATCTAGTTAGGTTTTGGGAAAGCTGTCAGACAGGAAACCAAAAAGACATCTAGAGATTGCTGCAATGGCTAAAGACTCCTTGTTTTCATTTATGTTAGAAGAGGAATTTTACAATGTTTATTTGGGTGGCCCCGGTGCCTAGAAAAATGGAAGAGATTATCTTTACAGTGCGTTCTATTTTGCATGGATTTTAACACAAGTCAAAATAAATATAGTCAAGATTCATATTTAACACTTACGAGTGTATGAGTGTAGTTGGTCAACGAAAAATCCTTAGAATAGGAAGGTCACAAGTTTTATTTTTGCACTTGCTGGTACAAGAACGCATCTTGAAGAGTTACGCTCAACTCTAAAAAATAGTCTTGATGCTTTCCAAATGGAATCTTAGCTCTTACTTGGTTACCATACTCCCAAAGTTCTTTATGTCTTGATTAGGCTCTCTAGCATGCCTTTAGAGTTTTGGGAGACTGACATTTTAATGGGATTTCCAAGGTTATGGGTGATTAACAAAAATAAGTCCTAATGGGACCTAAATGGGGTATTAGGGTATTAATGCTAATCTAAATAGGAGGACTAAAATGCTTGTAAATAAAGAGGCTAAATAATAATAAATGATAACAAACTGATATGCTAAAGTGATGTAAAGTAATTGCATGATTTGATCTAATGGAAATAAAACCCTATAATGCAAGAGGGGAGTAAGGAAATGACTCAGCTAATTGAAGGTGACTGTCGCAGGTCTAGAACTATAACTTGACAAAGTGTGGACGAACACTCATGAGCCCCTTCGAGGAAGATTTGGACTATTTGAAGTGACTGTTAGTGCAAAATCACAACACCCCCAAATGAGTTCTAAAGATTTGTTTTTCTAAGGTAGAATCATTTGGTGTGATTGCATAACATGGAACTTTTCCTAAGGTGTGGGACCTTGCAAATTGGAAAAGCTCTCTAGATTAAAGGTTGGTTCCTTATTCCTCTGTTTAGGTGCATACGTGAGGATTTGCAGAGGATCTATATCTATACCTAGTTTAAGACTTGCCAAGGAGACAAGGATAAAAGAGTACGAAATGATAAATAACTAAACTGCTTTAGGTGATGCACCAAAATAATGATGAATACTTAGTTTGCCTTCGACACAAACCAATAAAATGCATACAATAAACAAACACATACAACCAAATCTGTAACAAGAGATCAGATAGAAGAAAAAGAAACAAGAAGGATATAAAATCAATCAAAAACATATTTTATTACTGTAATAGATTGATACAGTTCATTATAGAATAGCCGAAAGGAAGAAACGTAATACAATTTTAAAGGAAGGCCTAAACCCCACAAATCCTTTGCTAGAAGGAGAAGGGAGCCTGCAAAACTAAGAATATCCAACCCTTTACAATGAATCCTGCCCCCATATTTATATAATCGATTAGAGAGAAGAAAGAGAGAGAGAAGCGAGAAAACATGGATCAAAGCTCAATCATCACTATTAATGTTTTCTACTGAAATATACCCTTGAACCCATCTTTACTACATCGATCCTCGATTCGGCACCTTGAAGGAAGAGGAAATGATGGAAATAGATTGAATCGATCTGGTTGTTGAGACTGATGATCCTACATTGAAAGATCAAAGACATTTCTCCATTTTTCTTCCACCTACCCTCTCAAAAATTAAAGTTTCAGACTCCCATGGCATAGAAGAGGTCGATATCTTTCTAACAATATCAGATTTGCAATATCTCGAGCCCTGAGTCGAAAGATATACCCATTTTATGTTTTGCATCAATTATATACAAATAGGTGGGAAAATAACTTGAAAATGAGTCCCTCTTTTGATTGGGACATGTGGCAGCCAGATTGGATCAAAAATTTGGGTCCACAGCCCACAATTTACCTTTTGGACCTATGCACAAAAATGTAAAAACTCAAAAACTCTGTAGCCTTGAAACTCGTCTAGACACATGGCTCCTTTGGTTGGCTGGGAAATGTGTTTCCATTTTTACCTTTATACCTTTTGGACAAAAGGAAAATTTTCACTTTTCTCCTTGACACCCCGCCTTGGCTTTGACTCGGGTCTATATGTTGACTTTTTCCATTTTGGGTAGAGTCGCGGGTCTTTTTAGAATTTTTACCCCTTTTGAGGCAAAGGGCAAAAAACTAACCTTTTCCTTGACTCCCCACTTTCCCCTGGGACACGTGTCACCATGACACTTGCTTGGGAACCTTCTCTCCTTTTGATACTTGAATCAGTGCCATTGAGACACTTGGCATCCTTTCTTTGCTTTGTGGACTATTCAATGTTCCTTCTTACTTTTTAGACTTTGAGCTACGTGGTGGCCTCCCGCTCATTTGGGTTTGTGCCTCTGGGACTAACTCTTAGAAATGTACCAGGCTGAAATGTGGAACTCTTCACTTGTGCTTCTATACTTAACCAATTTCTAAGCCTTCCTTTTGACCTTGTTTGACCCTAGGCTACGTTGAGGGCTGGCGCAAGTTTGAGTTTCCACTTAAGGCTCCCTTTACGAATTTGTGCCAAGCTGACATCTGACACGCTTTTCTCTCAATGAAGAATTTTCAATGCCCCACAACTTTTGGGGACTTTGGACATGTGGAAGCTTGGTGCAAGTTTAGACTTCTCCTTTTGGATTCACCCTTGAAACAACGCCATTAAGGCACATGGCCCTTTCCGCTTCTTCCTCCATACTTAGTCATTTTTTCCCTTTTCTTGAACCAATTCAAGCCCAAGGACTTGAATCTTCACCGTTCTTCCTTCTTTTGGATTCTTTGTAGCATTGATCCTTATTGTCTGACCCTACTATTTTATAGTTCTACCTACCTGTAACTTGGAGGATGGATTTAAGATGTAGAAACGGCTGTGAGTCATTTTATTTCTGTACAGGGTCCTTTGATATTTCTTGGCCTCCACCACTCCATTGCTGAATCTTCTTGCAACCAATTTGCAGGATCTGGATGAGTTTTCTCGGGTTCCTTCAAGCGGGGTCGTGATTTGATCCAATATTTCACCCGGGCGAAATATGGATAACAATTTGGTGATTCACGGGACATCTACCTGCTAGATGAAGAGATCAGTTACCTTGTTGTATCTATTGGGCATGGAGTCGAGAATAATAGTCTGATACTAGTTTTTCCTTTGGTTCATGAGCCCGGCCACTTGCATCCTCAGATTTTATAAGAAAATCTTGAAATGAAGATTTCTGAGAGTAGAAAATTGTTTCAAGTTTCAACTCTAGGGCTTCGTCTACTTTTCTGAATGAACTGCATAAGAGTAAAAATACAACACTAAGACTATGTACAAAATTGAAATCATACATGCTCTAAATGGAACATGCAGAGCATGCAAAATCACTTAGGAGAAAAGCAATCTACGCTACAACAAGACAATGTGCAAAAGCACTTAGAGGAAAGAGAAACTAAACTAATATGTACAAAGTGGGACTTCCCTTTTAGTAGCAAGTGCTTGAGATAGATCCCGTTCACTAGGATCTGTAGCTCTTCACCCTCCAATGAGGACAATTAGAAATCATTGCTACTTTTTCATCTTGTTATCATATAAGGACCACTCCAGATGGCATCAAACTTAGAATGTCTCCCTAGTTTTTCTTGATCTGTGTCCCACTTCAAAACTAGGTCTCCTTCCTGAAAAGTCCTTGCTTTTACTTTCTTGTCAAAGAACTTCTTGATTGAATCCTGATTCCTATTCAATGCTTAGAGAGTACTCTCTAGCTTCTTCTAATTCTATCAGCTCCACGTACACCGACCTCCATAGGTGCAAACTCAGACATTTCTAGTTGCCTCACAAGCTCCAATGCTGGTAACTCAAGTGATATAGGCAACACTGACTCTTTCCTATAGACAAGATTGAATGGAGAGCTATCCGTGGATCTCTTGGGTGTTATTATATAAGCTCATAAGGTTGTTTTGAGCTTTGTGTGCCAAGTCCTTTGATTCTCATCCAAAGTTCTCTTGATAATATTCAATGATTCTTGTTTGTAGACTCAGCTTGGCCATTACCCCGAGGGTAATAATTTGATGAGGTGCTCAAATAAGTCCCATTCTTGACAACCCATCCTGTGATTTTGGAACCTATAAATGCTAATGCATTATCTGAGATGATGGTGGCTGGTACCCCAAATCTGGTCACTATTCCTTCATAGAAATCCAAGATACTAGACTCATTTTCCTCCTTGAGTGCCACTGCCTCGGTCCATTTGGTAAAATAGTCTGTGGTTGTTAGGATCCATTTATGACCCTGACTTGAGTTTGGATTGATGAATCCAATGAAGTCCAATCCCCACTACTTAAAAGGTTGGTTGACCTAGATTGGGTACAATGGAAGTGCTGCTAGCTTCTCCTTCCCTTTAAAGAAAACACAATTCTTGCATCTTTTAATCCATGTATAATAGTCACTAAACACTCTGGGCCAATAATATCCTACTTTCATGATTTTGAGTGCTATCACTCTTGGGGAAAAATGGCCTCTAACTGCTTCAACATGAAATTCTTGTAGCACTGTCTCCACTTGATCCGTCCTAATGCATCTCAGCAAAATACCATTGATGTCTCTTTTAAACAAGACACCATCAATAAGAACATATGGAATGGCCTGTAACCTGAAATGCCTTCTTTTTCTTTATTCATCCCATGAGGGCACATGCTAGTTTGAAGGAAATGCACCATGTCTTGGGTCCAACAAGGAGCAGGTACATCATTTCTTTCTTTTTCTTGATCATCTTGTAGAATCAGAACAACCTCCTTCTCACTGTTTGTTTCATCTTGTAGAGCAGAGGCTAGCTACTCACACAAGCCCCTCCACAGACCAACTTGGTGACCTTAATCTCAATGTCATATTCCATGACACAAGTAATCCACCCTGCACGTTTCTCATTCAGGTCCTTGCTGAGGAGGAATTCTTTGACTCCTACATGGGAGACCAATAGTTGGATTTTGTTGTTTGACACCAAATGCTTAAACTTCTTTAGTCCTCTGATCACTACCAAGACTTGCTTCTCAATGAAGGAATACCTCACCTCATAGTCTTCTAGACTCTGACTAAAGAAATCAATTGGGTCATTACGAAGTTTTCTTTTTTTTCTCTTTGAATCAAGATTACAGAGATAGTGTCATTGCCACCAAAGGCATACAATATGAAGTCCTTGGAAAAATCTAGATTTACAAGAGTTGGGGCCTGTGATATGGCCTCTTTGATAGCTTCAAAGATTTCCTTTCCTTCAGCTATCCATCTGAATGCTAAGCTCTTCTTCAACATCAGTGTTATTGGCTTAACTAGAGCAGTAAAGTTTGGGACAAACCTTCAAACAAAGTTGATCTTCCCCAAGAAGCTTTAAAGAGCCTTCTTGTGACTGGGAAATGGCAGTGATTTTATTGCTTCAACCCTTTTTGGATCAATTTCTAGACCCTCCTTAGACACAATGTGGCCCAAAAGCTTGCCCTCATGGGCCAAGAATATGCATTTTTTGGGGTTCAAAGACACCCCAAATCTTCTGCATCTTTGAAACACCTGCCTTAGATGGAAAAGGTGGTCTGCCACATTCTTAGAGAACACAGTGATATCATCCAGATATATCAACACTATCTGGTTGATTAGCCCTTTGAATGCCATATCCATGGCTCTTTGGAAAGTAGCACCAACATTGGACAATCCAAATGGCATTTTTTTGTATGCATAGGTGCCCCATTTGGTGGTGAAAGTAGTTTTGAATTGATCATCTTCTTTCACCATGATCTGATTGTATCCCAAATAACCATCTAAGAGAGAAAATCTCTCTGACCCAGACACTACTTGCAAAAATTTTTCAATTGAGGGGAGTGGGTAGTGATCTTTGAGGGAGGGTCTTTCAAATCCACGAAGTCAACACACAGCCTGATTTCCCCATTTTTATTTCGACTTGACCAGATTTACAACCCAACTTGAATGTTTAATTGGGAATATGATACTTGCCTCTATTATTTTGTTCAACTCCTTCATCAGAGGCTCAATATGTGGGTTGAATGGTCTCTGCCTCGCCGATAGGTTGAGTAGTGGGTCTAATTCAATTGTGTGTTATGCTAGTTTGGGATTGAAACCCCTTAGGTCTTCATAACTCCAAGCATACATATCGGGAATTCTTGGCAAAGTTGTATGAATTCATACCTTTCCTGCTCAGTGGCCACCTTGCCAATTTGAAGTGTTTTGTCTTCTCCAACTGGGATTGACTCGAATCATCTCCTTTGATCTGCATGTTAGCCTTTTCTTTTCTAAACTGATCATTAGGATTGAAAATGGATTCCAGGGTCACTAAGCCTTTGGGAAGCTTATTTGTATGCAGATGTACTATCTTGTTCCCATACTGCTGCTCTAGTTTGTTTTGATTATGGGCCAAGAATTCAGCCTCTTCTTGAAAAAAATTGATGATCTGCTGATCATTCTCAAACACCTTCCGACATGTATTATTATTTGGCACTGCCAGCATCACAACCACATGTATATGTGGTTGTTCTTTGTCTGTCTTAATGATGTCCACCACATCAAATGCTGCTCCAACTACTGCAAGTCTATCAATAGCTTCATTCTTTTTCTAAGTATGGACACAATGCTGAAAGCCTTGAAATATTCCATGAGATCCCATACCCTACTCTTATAGTTCTTGAGCAGGTCATTTTTAACAACATTTAGTCCTCTTACTTGATTAACAACCAGCTCATTATCTCCAAACACTTGTAAATTCTTGATTCCTAGATTTCTTTCCCAATGAAGACCTTGGACTAAAGCCTCATATTCAGTAGTGTTATTTGAGCTAGAAAACTGAAATCTAAAGGCTAAATAATATTTCATACCTCTAGGGGACCCAATCATAACTCCTCCTCCAGCTCCTTGTATACTCTTTGAGCCATCAAAGAATAATTTCCATACTTCATTGTCATCCTTATACTCTGGCTTGATTAGGTCAGGAAGATAATGATTCTCTTCATGTAGATAGTAGATACCCAGTTCAGATTCTTCCATCTCCTTATAGGGGTCAAAAGCATGTTTTTTATTGGCCCACTCATCTAGAGTCAAATCAAGGATACATTCCAACTTGGTATCTACTTCATTAGTGTTTAAGAGGTCTTCTTGATCAAAGGTGAGCATTTGGCATTGATTAGACTAGGTACATATGGTTCAATATGATAGTCAAGAATAGGTTCAGATCTCGATTGTGGCCTTGCCCCATACCTTGTCCTTGTAGACACCTATAATTACGCCCAAGCAATTTAAATACTTAAATTGCGCTAATTATCCCCTTTCTCGCAAATCAACGACATATCATCAAAAACACTCATTTTCCCTCATATCATCATTAATTAATTACACTAAGCTAATTAATTAAGTTTCCTATCCAACAAATACCCTAATTAACGACCTTCCGTTAATAAATCACCCCTTCTACCTAGACTAATTAATTATTATTAATTAATTAGCTTTCCCTTCCATTTAACCAATAAATTAATATTTAATTGATTTAATCCCCTTTTAATAGCCTAAATCGTACTAATATTCCTCTAATTATCTTCTATAAGCTTACATCTACCTATTAGTTAATCACCTTTGATTAATTAAAACACCCCCAAACTCCCATGACTTGCTAAACATGTATTAAACTCTTCTAAAGTAAGGTTACCTTTAATAAAGCAACATTATCCATTCCTAATCATGTTTTACCTTTATCCCACATTCATGAGAATGTGTTGAATCCTTTATCCTTTGGGCTATATAAAGAGCCCTCCACCTACCTTTTTACTTACACCTAAACTCCTTAGAGAGAAAATGCAAAGCATATAGCAAAGAGACTAAGAGCTTGCACCTTGCCCTTTTGAGAGTTCATCATCTTGAAGAGTTAAGCCTCTTTCTTAAAGTGCTTGGGTCATATGGGAGGTGTCAAAAGGGTCTTGTAGCCCAACTTTGATTAGCCCCCATTCCTAGGTTCTTGGAACATTAAGGACAACTATTTTGATAGTCATGGAGCTTACTTAGGTCCATTCATTTATTTTTTGTTAGAGAATAGAGGATTTTAGATATTTAGCATTGTTAGTTTCAAAGTTTGTATTGATGAATGCTAACATCTAACCCTTGTTTAATTCTTATCATGATGGTGTTTATGCTTTGTTTTAGCTAAATTGTAGAACTATTTTAGGTGGTAGTTCTTATTTCATTTGATTTAGCATTAAGAAAAGTATACATGCACACATTTGGCACGCTCGGTGGGACTTACTCCATTGTCCTTTGCACTTAATTTCAAGTTTTTGTAGTTAAGTTTTATTTTTGGTTACTAACCCTCTTTTACACATGTTGATCTAACTTGTTTTTCTTAACTTGTTTTGTTGAGTTTGCATGTGTTGAGTCTTCCTTGTAGGTATAAAGGAGGTGAAGTGCTATCAAAATTGGAATTGATGGGAAATTTTCAAGATTTCTCCATGTTTTCATTTTTAGAGCTTACTTTTTCAACATTTTACATGCTAGTTTTGTCAATTTCTTGAAAATTTTCAATTCTTGAGCATGTAGGTTAGTGTTTGATAGTGTTGAGTCTTCTATTTACATATTAATGTGGTGGGTTGTTAAAATTTAATCTTGGTGAGAAAATTTCAAGATTTCATCATATTTTCATTTTTAGAGCTTACTTTTTCAACATTTTACATGCTAGTTTTGTCAATTTCTTAAAAAAATTCAATTCTTGAGCATGTAGGTTAGTGTTTGATAGTGCTGAGTCTTCTATTTACATATTAATGTGGTGGGTTGCTATCAAAATTTAATCTTGGTGAGAAAATTTCAAGATTTCATCATGTTTTCATTTTTAGAGCTTACTTTTTCATCATTCTACATGCTAGTTTTGTCAATTTCTTGAAAATCTTAAATTCTTGAGCATGTATGTTAATGTTTGATAGTGTTGAGTCTTATATTCATATATTAATGTGATAGGTTGTTGTCAAAATTGAATCTTGGTTGGAAAAATTTGTCCATTTTGCAGATTAAGGGACGTTTTTTACATTTTTGAGTGAGTGCATACCCATGAGCATAAGAGCATATGCGTAACCCATCTTCCGAAGGCCATAACTTTTTCTCCCAAACTCAAAATGACTCCATTTTTTTGCGTTGGAAAGGTATTGAAGTTAAATATGTAATAAAAATATAAATTTAGGATTTATACTTACAAAAGTTACAAGTTTTTTTGTTATTTTAAAACTGGTCATTTTTTAACATGTCTAATGTTTTGATGAATGTTGTATTTCCATGCTTACTCGATTTAGACCAAAGCGTGTGTATGCTCTTCTCTTGAACCTTTTGGTGATCTTGAGAATCAAAAATTAACTTTTATCTCTATCTTGTTAACATTGGGATTAAACTTGGAAATTTGATTATTCATTTTGCTTAAGGGAATGAACCTTTTACAAAGCATTTTTCAATGGTCCTTTGATTTGAAGTTTTCCATTTCTATATAATTGGGATAAAGTTTTTGTATGCTCTTCTCTTACACCTTAGGGTGATCTTGAGAATCAAAAGAAACTTTAGTCTTCATTTTATAACATTTGGTGAATTGGAAAATTCATCTTTCACTTTTGGTTTAAGGGAATGAACCTTTTACAAAGTATTTTTCAATGGTCCTTTGATTTGAAGTTTTCCATTTCTATATAGTTGGGATAAAGTTTGTGTATGCTCTTCTCTTGCACCTTAGGGTGATCTTGAGAATCAAAAGCAACTTTAGTCTTCATTTTATAACATTTGGTAAATTGGAAACTTCATCTTTCACTTTTGGTTTAAGGGAATGAACATTTATCAAGAATTTTGTATGGTTCATTGATTGAAAAGATTTTCTTTACTTTTTAGTTGGATTATTTGTTGTGTATGCTCTTCTCTTGCATCCTTGGATGATCTTGAGAATCAAAAAAAACTTTTAATCCTCTTTTAAATAATGTGATTTTCTTGGAGAACTACTAATGCTTGAGTGCAGGACCTAAAAATGCTTATCAAAGAAAAGAGGAACCAAAACAAAATAAAAAACTACTAATACAGTTGTTATACAGGTTGCCAAAAGGTGTTCAAGAAAACCACACCTAATTAAACAAGATAAAAAGAACAACATATTCAAAACAACTTTGTATTGCGGGTTTGGAAAAAGTACGTCCCTCTCCGCTCAATTGGAACATAACCCCTTTGGCATAATGCCTTAAGCTACAACAATGGGGGTGGTTCCAGGAACCCCAAAGTAGTCCACACAAGAGGGAACCTTGTGGATGAAATGGGAAGTGCTCCGCACTACCTACTTGACTAGTGATTCCTTTGTGAGATAGCGTTACAAGTTGTCTGTTGTGGCGACCCAGTGATAGTACACGTAGACACACTAGTTGCCTACTATTCTTGAAGGGGGTAAAGTAAAGCCGAGATACTCCCAAACTAGTCAGTGTGACTTTTTGGGTAAATCGTGCTCGCTCGTGGCAACTTTGTAACACCTAGGGTGAGAGAACCACCTAGGAGAATATACTTTGGCCAGGAGCCCACTTTGACCATTTTAAAATAGTGTTGAGTTGTGAACCTTCTTTTTGAGAAACGTGTGATGTATTACTTTTGCCTAGTTTTTACTTGCCTTAGGGCGAGGTGAAACTCTACCGAAGTGAGGCTAACATTTTTCATCTTTTTTTGATTTACTTCCTTCACATTCTTTTGACACTTTGTTGAGAAAAAGAAGGGTGACTACCTTTGTGTTACCAATTGACTATTTCTCTCACTTTTATGTCCGTTTACACCCATCCATGTTTGCTGGTGGGTTAGTTAAACGTCTAAAGTGTGTGGAGGCATTTTCACGTCATTGGTAGCCATTGTGATCTTGATACCCATGTCAAGGTCATCATTGTAGTTAGGCGTGGTTCATCACCCATGAGACTTCCTTAGAAGAGTTAGCTTGTTTGTATCGTATCACTACAATTTCGATATTTACGTCTTGTTTCTTGTAAACTCGACATAAATACCTATATTGTATGGTTATGTTGCACACATTTTTAACTATTCCTAGCTATACTTTGAGATTTTTAGTTGGTTCTATTATTACCTTGATTTAAAAGAGTTTTAGGTGTTACTATTTGTGCGTGTTATATCAATAACACCTCGATATCAATACTTCACTTTCTCGCAAAGTGGGTTAACATATCTTGGTGATATTGTTGTGTCATTCACAAATTGTAATTGGCACTTTTTGAGATATAGGTCTTAATCAAGTTTGAGCTTGCTCATCGTATATCTTGATTGGGAGATCGCATTGACTTCTTGTTTTTACTTACGTTTTGTTCATTTCCTTGAACTTGGCATAAGTGAAAACATCTTGTTGATCATCTTTGCATCGCATTTTCATATGGTGTATTTCCTTGTTGATTGGCTTTGGGTTTCACACTCGCATGATTGTTCCTTGTGATTATTCATTCAGAAAACTTATTTTCTAGGACAATCCCTTTTTATCTCATCGATATTACATCATCATGATGTCTATTTTCCTTAGACCTTCTTCAAAAAATCACGCACGCATCCCCATACTTACACAATGTCTGGTTGGTTGTCCTTATGCTACCCAAATTGACATGTCACTTCCTTCCCTTTGAAGGAGTTCCATCACACTATCTAAATCTAGACATTTGTGCTTAAAACAATGCGCCAAAAATGACTAACTATCATGCGGTTCCCCATACTTACAAAAATATGGAACCTAGGTTCAGCAATTCAAATCATAGGATTCCCATCACAACTAAACCTCATTTGGTTCTTCGTGCTAGAGAGCCCATACTGGGTAACTCATTCCCCACCTTCATCTCATAGTCGGTGGTATGATTTGGACACGTCTGATCCAAATTATTATTCGAGTTCCCCCCACTCTTCTTCTAATTCTAATCCAAACATTTCCTCTTCTTCTGAGGATTCCAATCCAAATATTTCCTCTGACTCTTCTAAGGATTCAGATCCAAACTACTATTGATTCATCTAATTCGACTCCTAAGTCATCTAATGTGACTCCTAAGTCATGGTCCTCCCTTTCTTTGTAGGATCCTCTTCATCAATCATCTAATGTGACTCTTATGTCGCGGTCCTCCCTTTCTTCGTAGGACCCCTTTTATCAGTCGCCCCAATGATGTCTTCTTCCTTTGAAGATACACGCGACTCTGAATCCCTCCAATCAGAAGTATAATACAATTCTTGAATCATGGTCCTCTCTTTCTTTCGCAGGACCCTTGTCATCACTCATCTAATGTGATGCTTGAATCACAGTCCTCCCTTTCTTCGTAGGACCCTTGTCATCATTCATCTAATGCGATGCTTGAATCACAGTCCTCCCCTTCTTTGCAGGACCTTCTTCATAAATCACCCCCATGGAATCTTCCTTTTGTGAAGATTCATGTGACTCAAAGTCCTTTAAGACAAACATCTAAATCGACCCATGTGTCGCAATCTACAAACTTTGGACTTAATCCTACTATTTTACATATGACATACCATTGTATAGGTAGGTCCACACCACCTTCTTCTACTCCTGAGACATCTAGCTACACATATTCTTCGTCCCCCACACCATCTTCTTCTATCAATAATCATCAAACATCTTCTAAGCCTTCCACACCAAGTGAACCTATTTCTTCCAATAAACCCCTAGGGATCGATCAACAACTCATACCGATTGATCTCTTTCAGAATGAAGAAACAATCAGGGCATTTATAGGGGCATATGAAGATATTCCTTTAGTAGATTACAAAAAGGGATTCTCTTTAGACTTTGATGCATCTGCATATTGTGAGGAAAAGGTTGATTCCTTTAATCAAGAAATGGAGGAAGAGCCTCAGATCATGCAACTTGATCCTCCTCTTATTCTTCCATCTTCACATTCTTCATTATGTGATGAAACTCCTTGGTCTTGCATAGATCCATGGCCTATCTTCTCATCACCCAATAACTCTTCGTCTATCATAATTCCTCAATCACAATCTCTTGTGGGGTCAGCGCCAAGTATCCCTTCATCTTCATCTAGGTGTGGGTCACCTTCTAGTAGCCCTCCCTCTTCTATTTGTGGGACATTTTCGAGTAGCCCACTATCTTCGATTATTGGGGCACATCTAACTAGCTCCTTATCTTCTATGTATGAATCACCCCGGGTAGTCCATCATCTTCTATTCTTGGGCCACATCCGGTAGTCCATCATCTTACATCTATGGGTCACGTCCTAGTAGCCCTTCTTCTTCTATTCTTGGGCCACATCCTAGTATCCCTTCATCTTCTATTTATGGGTCACGTCCTAGTAGCCCTTCTTCTTCTATTCTTGGGCCACATCCTAGTAGCCTTTCACCTTCTATCCGTGGCTCACCTCCTGGTAGCCCATCCTCTTCAATTCTTGGACCGTATCCTTTTCATCTATCACATATTTCTTCTATCAATGGTTGTGGCAAGCCCACTACCATTCCTATCGTTCCTATCATCAATCATAAATTTTCACATTCTTCTCCTTCTTGAGGTTAGAAAATTCAAGCGTCAGCCTATAAGAAACCCAAATAGGTTCATTATCAAGCTCAGGTCAAAACTTCCAAGAGCTCAAAATCCCCCAACAACTGGAACAATCTCAAAGTTGTAAATCAGCGCACGATTCAAGAACGCACATCAACATAACCATCAAGTATGGCGTAAAGTGCATAAACCTCTGGATAGGGAACTCAAGCTTCCGCATACAAAATCCATGTTTCAGGATAAATCACAGTCCTTTGTTGAGTGTGAACTCACCACGATTATCGAGATTGGGGAAAACATGACTCTTGATAAACAAACACGCTTAGTCTCCCTTATCAAGGAAGTCACAAACATCGTTGTTGGATCCTATCACATAGAGTGACTTTGTTAGTAACAACGGTTCAAAAGACAATATATATATATATATATATATATATATCAAAAATCTAAAAAATTAAAAAAAACAACAAAAATCAAAGGTACAAAGATCAAACATTGCAATCAGGTGTTGCGTACACATGGATATTTCTTTCTTCCCTTCCTTGCTATTCTTCTGCAAGTCTTCCTACCATTTTCATCCCTTCGGTGATATTTTGGTTAGCTTATTTGCATGCATTTTGTGACATTTATCTCTATGGTATCTGTTTTCCCCTGGTCTTTTATCACCTTGGTAAATTAAAGAACGACTGACCTCATGGAGATCCTATCACATTCAAACATCTAATAAACTTGTTGCGAAGAAATTTTGGACATATTTGTTGACACTAGCCAATGTCGTCATCACAATCACTTCCACCTCCTTCCATCAAGCCATTAGTGGTTCTTAACCCCTTGTCAAACAAGAGAGCTGAAATAAGTTTTCAGAAAGTAAAAGAATCAAACAAAACTCAAAAGCTAAAAGCTACAAATCAAAAGAAAATTAATATATAACTCTCTCTTGGGGTATTTCCAATAATCTCTATCGGGGCTATGGATGCCTGACTGGCAATAGAGCAATGTTGTGATTAGAATCAAATACATCTCCGTTGGGGCTATGGATGCTTGGCTGGTAGCGGAGCAATGTACGGCTATCCTTTCACCCTCCATTCACAAAATCACTTATCAAAATAAATCATTCCTACACATTGGCTAGGGTCTCTTCACTTGTTGTCTATTAAATCTTCACTTCAAGAGGTAATAAAATCCACGTGCACACACTGGATATCTATGAGTAAACATAATTATTATGTTACCAAGTGTCTTTTTAGACCTTGTTCAGACTCTTACTCTAGTCCATATCTCGTCTCACAATTTATGCCTTTGGCTAATCACTTCTTCATCGTGAGGCTTCTAAGCTACATTCATATCATTCACATCATTCTTCTACTTCATTCAGAACATCCATGTGTATAAGATTACTTATTTTCCATGTTTGTGGAAACCTTTGTCCCCTTCCAAAAAAAACAATCTTCTCCTTCCTTTTTATCATGTGCTTGTAGGCCAACTTACGCTGGGGGCATCCTTGCTTCTTCCCAGCACTTCATTGGTTTACGTTCACCATCATGTTGAACCTATCCATAATGGCCTTGGATCCCACTTCTACCTGTGAAGAGTTTACCTTTGAATACTCCCACCTAATCGTTGGGGAATTTTTTTCATCTTCACCTTTTTGGTACGCACGTGGCCTTATGCCCTTGTACATCCCATCTATCGCTGGGGGCATCCACGCTTTCTCGTCTTCCTGTACATAGTTTCATAAAACTTTTAAAATCAACCAAAACATTCAAATATGTTAGAAAAAAAAATCATCAAAAAACATTCAAATATGTTTCAGAAAACTTCTAAAAATTGAAAATCATCCTACAAAACGTCACTCTTTGGTTCTCACTTGTTCATGTGTGCGACATGCGGATCATCTTTATCTACCTCCATCAGCAAAAGCTAGGTTGCTTACTTCATCCATACTCTGGGGCACAATGAGTTGTCTGGTACTGTTTCGTAGTGCACATTGCTTTTCCATTGGACCCAAGTGTCCTCCGTTATTCCCCTTGCATGTATCCTTGCTTGGGGCACCATCATCAACCCTTGTCGTTAATTTACACAGGTCGTAACTAAAGCTCGATAATAAAAACATTATATTATGTTTCTCTGTTAGTTTAGCTTGTTTACTTTCTCGTATTGCATTACATTTTGTATGTTGCATGGAGTTAGGAATCTTTCAATTTCTTGTATTGCATTGCATTTTGTATGTTACATGGAGTTGGTGTTTTCAGCAATGGACAATTGTTCGTAGTATGGCTTTTCATGTTGTTCTACCTTTGTCGTATGCTTATATTTTTCATAAGGACCGATGACGTAGCTCTTATGGCCATATGATGACACCGAAATTGTTCCAAACAAATAAGTGGCTAGAGGTTAAGCTCTTCTCTCCCCTCATCCATATTTCTTCTACACCACTTCCCTTTCACCCCTAATTCTCCCTCTCATCGGGGCATCCTGCCTCATCCCCATTATTCTGCCTACTTCTCATCTTTTTCGATCATTGATTGGCTTCCTTCATCACCCCATCGACACTCAAGGGGAATCTCTCCCTCCTACTAATTTTTCTTCTATCCCTTCAAAATATCTTCCGTCTACTATCTTTGAAGTGGCATCACTTATGCTACCCACTCCACCTACCTTTTACTTACACCTAAACTCCTTAGAGAGCAAATACAAAGCATATAGTGAAGAGACTAAGAGCTTGCACCTTGCCCTTTTGAGAGTTCATCATCTTGAAGAGTTAAGCCTCTTTCTTAAAGTGCTTGGGTCATATGGGAGGTGTCAAAAGGGTATTGTAGCCCAAATTTGATTAGCCCCATTCCTAGGTTCTTGGAACATTAAGGACAACTATTTTGATAGCCATGGAGCTTACTTAGGTCCATTCATTTATTTGTTGTTAGAGAATAGAGGAGTTTAGATATTTAGCATTGTTAGTTTCAAAGTTTGTATTGATGAATGCTAAAGATCTAACCCTTGTTTAATTCTTATCATGATGGTGTTTATGCTTTGTTTTAGCTAAATTGTAGAACTATTTTAGGTGGTAGTTCTTGTTTCATTTGATTTAGCATCAAACAAAGTATACATGCACATAGTCCTAAAGAGCATGTGTGACCAATCAACAGATAGATAGCCTGCAGTCTTGGCAAAGTGAAGTCCCTAGATAGACACAAAGTAAAATGTGGTGGAAAATCTATGATGGACACGTTTTGCAAGACAATTACATTGGGGCAGGCATGTAGAGTGAGGCTCAAGTCTTGGATGATTCCTACAGTGGTCACTTCTATCCCATCTAATTGAACTACTCCTCTAGAGATGACTTCATATTTGAGACCCAACTGATCAGCTATTTGTTTGGGCATCATAGAACTACTAGCCCTATAGTCAATCATACAATTGTGCACTAATTTGTCTCCAATAATCAATGAGACATAGAATGGAGGAGGCCTCAAGTTCTTACCTTGTTGTTCTCCTTGGTTCCTCTCAAGTTGAAATGCATTGGCAAGCACTCTCTCTTGTTGGTTAGGAGGTTGACTTGAACTTGACCAATTTTGCATGGCAGTTTGCAATAGGTCTCTCTGCCTTGGAATGGCCAATGACTCCCATAGTGAGATGTTCACACTTGTCTTCTTCATTTGCTCAATAATATTGAATGAGATATCCTTTTACTACCTATACACATTTCTTTCTTACACATGGGCTGTTACAACCAGTGCCTGACTGGGTTTGGAAGGTGACTTGGATTGGTTCTACATGTTGGGAGTTGTTCTTGGAACACCAGGACCTTGTGGAGTGGTGGAAGGTTGAGAGTACCACGAGTTCAGTGGTTGAGCTTCCCAAGACTTCTCTTTTTGGACCATGTATTGGCAGCCACACCTTGAGCAGGGGACTTATTCATCCCACATAAGTCTTTATCCTGCCAATTGACAAGAATAGTCTCTCCTTGAGGTTCACTTTGTTGGACTCCTTGCACGATCTCCCACTTAGCCGATTCTCATGGTAGCATACTAGTTTGCACCATTAGAGCCTGATTTAGAGCACCATTAAAACACATGGATTGGTTATGTGGCTGACTACATGGAAAACACCAGTCATATTCTTGTGCCATATTGTTTTGTGCAGGGACCAATGCCTTTGATGTTGATGTTGTATTTGGATCATAAGACTTGAAAGGCCTAGCAACTTGAGGCTATCCTTGATTTTGATTCTGATTTGTAGTCTGAGGTGGTGGCCTATTTTGCTGATACTAGGGTCTAGCTTGATATTGAGCCTAAGGCTGATATGGTCTAGAGCTCTGTGCCTGCTACCTTTTGATGGTTACTAGCTCATTTCCCAGGTTTTGCAGTTGCTTCATCACTTCTTGAAGCTCTTTAGAGGTGTTAGATGATGAAGTGGAAGTTTCAAGCTGAAATTTGATTCCTGGGGGTGGGTGTAGGAGCTAATATAGGCATTTGGATAATATCTGGGTTTCCTAACTTAGGGTACATAGGCATGGATGGCCTAGGAGAAATCTTACCAGCTTGAATCAAATGGTTCTCAGCCCCTATGGAAAGGCTATAGGATGCTGGAAATGTAGTGCCCTCATTGACTAAATCATCAGAGAGATATCTAAATTTAAATCCCTGAGAAAGTATAAGAATGCACCTTCATTTGTAGGCTTTACTTCTGTTGGAATCATATCCCCGGTCCACCAGAATCTGAGGTTGAAGCCTGTCAGCTGCTCATTGGGGGCTCTCTTGATAGTTGTTAGTTTCTCCAACAAAGAAAAGTTATCACCCTCTCCTCCAAATTGGTTATGAAGAGCTATGCATAGTTGATTCCAATTTTGAATAGAGCTCGCCTCAAGACTTCGAACCATGTGAAGATTTCCCGTTTAGTGAAGAGGCAAGTAACTTGATTTCGCAATGCCCATTTCATGAATCTCATGGATTGTGTAGACATTGGCAATATCTTGGACATGGTCACCAAGAGAAGTTTGGTTTTCCCAGTGAAATATGGGATGCCCTTTAATACTACAACAGGACTGGATTTTGTGCATTCAGTGGCAAGTGGACTACTTCCAAAGTGAAGTTAAAATATAGATTTTTCTTTGAACCATTCTCGATCGATCCGAGCACTCCTCTTGGTTGAATGAACAGTCTGCTAGGAGGAGGTGTTGATAAATCCTTCACTGGTGGAGATGGAGACCTATGAATTCTTCTTTCTCTCCTATCTCTACATGGGGATAAACACACGTATTCAAATATACCTTCTTTCCTTGCTCTGGACCAGTTCTTCTCATGAATCTCTCAAGCTTAGGCTATTGAAACCAGTAGATTTATTTCTTTTGGAGTCGCTAGATGTATAATTTTAAAGCTTCTTAAAAGCCGAATAACAACAAGTGTACATTGATCCCCTACCGTAATAAGATGGAGCCTTCTTAGTCCCATGGTGTGCCAAAACTATTAGTGCGAAATCACAGCACCCCTAAATGAGTTCTAAAGATCTACTTTTCTAAGGTAGAATCATCTGGTGTGATTACATAACATGGAAATTTTCCTAAGGTGTGGGACCTTGAAAATTGGAAAATCTCTCCAGATTAAAGGTTGTTTCCTTATTCCTCTGTTTAGGTACATATGTGAAGATTTACAGAGGATCTATATCTATACCTAGTCTAAGACTTTCCAAGGAGACAGGGATAAAAGAGTACATAAATGAGAAATAACTAAACTACCAAGTGATGCACCAAAGGAATGATGAATACTTAGTTTTCCTTCGATACAAACCAATAAAATGCATACAATAAACAAACACAGAAAACCATATCTATAACGAGAGATCAGATAGAAGAAAAAGAAATAAGAAGGATCTGAGATCGATCACAAACATATTTTATTGCTCTAATAGATTGATATAGTTCATTACAGAATAGCCAAAGGTAGAAACATAATACAATTTTAAAGGAAGGCCTGAACCCCACAAATCCTTTGCTAGAAGGAGAAGGGAGCCTACAAAACTAAGAATATCCAACCCTTTACAATGAATCCTCCCCCATATTTATAGAATCGATCAGAGAGAAGAAAGAGAGAGAGAAGCGAGAAAATGTGGGTCGAAGCTCAACCACCGCTGTTAATGTTTTCTGCTGAAATCTTCCCCGAATCCATCTTTACTGCATCAATCCTCGATTCGGTGCCTTGAAGGAAGAGGAAATGATAGAAATAGATCGAATCTGATCTGGTTGTTGAGAATGATGATCCTATATTGAAAGCTCGAAGATATTTCTCCATTTTTCTTCCACCTACCCTCTCAAAAATTAAAGTTTCAGACTCCCATGGCGTAGATGAGGTCAAGATCTTTCCAATAATATCATATTTGCAATCTCTCAAGCCATGAGTTGAAAGATATGCCCCTTTGAATTTTTGCATTGATTCTGTACAAATAGGTGGGAAAACAACTTGAAAATGGGTCCCTCTTTTGATTGGGACATGTGGCAGCTAGATTGGATCAAAAATTCAGGTCCACGACTGTAATTTACCTTTGGATCTGTGCGCAAAAAACGTAAAAACTCAAAAACCTTTACAGCCCCGAAACTCTGCCTAGACACGTGGCTCCTTTTGGTTGGCTGGGAAACATATTTCCATTTTTACCTTTATGCCTTTTGGACAAAAGGAAAATTTTCACTTTTCTCCCGACGCCCCACCTTGGCTTTGACTCGGGTCTATATGTTGACTTTTTCCCTCTTGGGTGGAGTCGCGGGTCTTTTTAGAACTTTTACCCCTTTTGAGGCAAAGGGTGAAAAACTAACCTTTTCCCGACTCCCCACTTTCCCTTGGGACACGTGTCACCCTGGCGCTTGCTTGGGAACCTTCTCTCCTTTTGACCCTTGAATCAGCGCCGGTGAGACATTTGGCATCCTCCACGCTTTGTAGATTGTTCAACGGTCCTTCTTACTTTTTAGACTTTGAGCTATGTGGTGGCCTCGCGCTCATTTGGGTTTCCACCAGGAATGACTCTTGAAATGTGCTAGGATGACATGCGACATTGTTCACTTGTGCTTCTATACTTAACCAATTTTGAAGCCTGCCTTTTGACCCTGTTTGACCCTTGGCTACATGGAGGGCTGGCGCAAGTTTGAGTTTCCACCTGGGGTTCCCTTTGTGAATTTGTGCAGTCGACACCTAACATGCTTCACTCTCACCGAATAATTTTCAATGCCTTGCAACTTTTGTTCAGGGTGCCCGGTATGGTCAGGTGTAGAATAGTATAAATGCTCAAAAACATAATTTGGCCCTGCCACCAAGTGTCTTTGAATACTCTTTATCTATTGCACGGATTCACTAGATGAAATAATGAGCTATGAAGAAAAAGAAGCTATAGAAGATGTAGATCTAGGTTCTCTCATGCTGCTAGTTGTACTTTATGAAATAGCGAGCTATGCGATAGCTATAGAAGATGTAGATAGTAGAATATATTTGCCTCTAAGAATGTGTGTGATGTAGAATTTCCTAGCTTGAATGTATGGTGCTATGTGGATGCAAGATGGTGCAATGGATGCAACCCTAGATGGAGTGATAGTAGTGATAGGATGCAATGACCTAGGACCCTCATTATGGTCTTATAAGCTTTATATTTATAGGGCTCTCAAGTTTAATTTTGTAATTAATCCCGACAATGCCGACTGAGGAAAAGATAAAGATGACCAACAACTAGAAGTGACCCAAAAAGGAGTGAAAGAGGCTAAAGCATAGAGGGTGGTGCCCAGAGGGGGGCACCCCAGGGCACCCAGATATAGGGTGGGGCACCCAGAATTAGGGCTAGAATCTGGGGAAGTTAGAAAATGGGGTGATAAGTATCGGGAAATACGTGGGAAAGATGAAGTAAAACATAAAACAAAGATGGAAAAAGGTGGGATTAATTGGTACTTTGTACACTTGAGAACCTTCTAAATAGTAGTATAAGACCAGGCTAAATATTTTCTAATGTGTAATATTTGTGTCTACATTTCCCCCACTTTATGTTGGTGAGCGAACAACTCGGTAACATAAAGTAGATAGAAAAGCATACCTGATGTCCGTGTAGAGTGTAGAAGAAAAATGTCGATGGACTAGAAGTGTGGAATGAAAAAAAAAAAATGTGGAGGAGTGTGGATTCTAAAGATGAAAATGTGTAAAAGTGATGAGAGTGAACCTAGGGTGGAAATGCGTGTGTGTTATTTGTGTGTGTGGTGTACTTGCATGGTTAGTATGGAAAGTACCATGTGGTGTGTGTTGTCATTTGTCATGTTTTTTTTTGTTGTTGCCCCCAATTTGACTACTTGTTTCTCATATGATGGACCTGCAAGGAGAAAATGATCAAGTAGTCAAATATGTATGTATGTAAAAATGTTGTGTAAAGTACAAAATGTAAAGTACGCTAGAATAGAAAGTGTAAATGGAAAAATGGAACATGTGCACCTGATCCATGTTGAGAAAAAGGGTGTAGAAGGATATCTGTGATGTTGTGAGTTTTTTGGGTGATCTCACACCACCCTGGCTGAAGAAGTGTAGGGAGGAAATGCTTGGTGTCCTCCAACTCTAACCACTTTACTGCTAAATTTTTGAAGAGATCTTATCTTTGCGTTGGTTTTTTGGGTGATCCTATGCCACTGGATGGAGAAGTGTAGAGAGGCCACCCACTATAACCCCTGAGCCTGTGACCACTCCAGAATTACCGAAGGACACCATGTCTATTAAGGCCATTGTGTATGGAGTTCGTAGACTAGTTTGAACTCACTGTGTGTGAACCGGTGTAGATATGTTGTGTTAGTAGAAACCCTCAATGATGCCCCCTCTTTGGGGGTGCATGTGATGACCCTAGAAGGAGAATGTGGCCCCAAGAGAGGACCAACCACACTTGACCTTGTAACCAACTCAACCCTGCCTAGGGGGAAAGGGAAAGCACTTGGTAGATACCAAGGCACACACAAAAAGGGGATGGCTAGCCAATACAAGTGTTAGTCCGAACACATGCATGCAAATAAGTGTAAAAGACATAGACAATGTAAAAACTACTAAGCAAAGTAGTGTAAACATGCAAGAAAACAAGGAGACCACACAAAGTGGGTTTCAAACATGGGACATCACTCACGATGTCACAAGACACACAAGGCCATCATGCCGCAAAAAATAGACAAGTGTGCACACAAGAAAAGGGAAAAGCCCACATACAAATGGAAAACAAAATGAGACAAGTAGAAATATAAGTAGTCATGGAAACATGTAGTCCTGCAAAACAAGTGTTGCACATGGAACACCCGTTAGCATGTTAGAGTGAAAACCAATATGTCAAAGTGTGTATAAGCAAGTAGTATAAGATGCTAAGTACAAAATGAAACAATAACACTATATGAGATGAATGTGGATGCCCCCAGTGACCAGTATAGTAAGGGTAGAAGGTGAGCATCCATGCCACATGTAAATGTCATGTATCTGTGATCACACTAAACAAAGGTGTGAACGTGCATGTGTGTATGATAATGACATATAGGAAAGCAAGCTAACATGTGTAGTAAAGTGAACATGCAAAACACTAGTAAGAAAAAGTAAATGCTACCAAGACAATGTAGTATGTTGTGGATGGATGGAATGGAATGCAAGATGGAATGATAGGAGCAACGTGCCCCCCGAGTGTATGGAAGTGTATGCATGAGGTTCATTTTTTTTTCCCCTCAACAGTCAAGAATGAACCATAAATGAGAGTGTCGTCATCGGGAAATGGTCGAGTAGTGTTGGTTGTGTCTAGCACATTATGATGAGTGTGTATGTGTAGTGGTGATGAAATGTGACATGGGAGAAGATGTGCGTGAACCTATATAGCCGAAGCGTATATCATGACTTTGTTGATAGAAGAGTGATGATTTATCCCTAAGCATATATCACTATAAGATGAATGGATGGGAATGCATCATATAGGAAGGTGTGTGTGGACCCTATAGCCTAAGCGTATACCATGACTTGGTTGAATAGAGGAGTGATGATTTATCCCTAAGTGTATATCACTATAAGATGAATGGAAGGAAGATCATAGGAAAGGTGTGCGTGGACCTATATAGTATGCGTATATACATGACTTGGTAGATGGTGATGATGATTTAGCCCTAAGCGTATATCACTACAGATGATGGAATGAGGGTGATTTAGCCTATAGCGTAGATGGGTGATGAGGATGATGTAAGAAGGTGGTGGTGGGAAGGTGGTGATTTTAGCACTAAGCGTAGACCACTATATGATGAATAAGGAGAGGGTGGTGATTTAGCCTAAAGTGTATACCACTAATGGATGAGTAGGAGAAATGATGATGTATGGTAGAATGACTTAGAAGAGGATGATAGAATAGGTGATGATTGGATGTAAGAGGATAATGTAGAATGGGGAAAGGAGTGGTGATTTAACCTAAGGTGTATACCACTACATGATATGATGATGAGTATGGGTGATGATATAGCCTAGAGCGTTGGTCACGAGTCCGATAAAAATGTGGTATGATGACATGTCACATGTAGGTAAGGTCCATTTGATTGGTAAACCCTCGATAGTCGAGTATGGACCGAGGAACTAGAGTGCATCATAGGGTGGTGGTGAGTGTGTGCAGTGTAGTGTAAAAGACAATATATGTAGTGTATATGACAAGTGGTAGGTGAATGTGTGTATGTGTATGTAAAATGTGTAGTATGTGTAGTAGGTATGGAATATAATGTAATATGTGGGTAGGTAGAATGTATAATGATGATAGATGAAACTAGACCCAAGTATAAGGAAATATAGTCTAGTGTAGGATGTAGAGTAGGTAGGATGTATGAAGGAAATGTGGGTATGGAAGGTGGAATGCAATAAGTGTGTAGATAGGAATAGAATGCATAATGATAATAGATAAAACTAGACCCAAGTATAAGGAAATCTAGTGTAGCATGTAGAATGTATAGGATGTATGGATGACATAGAAAACTAGACTCATATATGATGATGACTAGTGTAGTGTGTATGAGATAGATGAGGTAGAAATGATAGGAGATGAGGTATGTATAGGATGATGGAGGATGTATATATGGGTCCAGTAGTGTAGTGTGTGGGGTTCAGTGTAATGGTAATCCCTCAAATCAAAGTGTGAACCGAAGCACTAGGGTGTGTCATCGAGTATCGGGTAGTAATAAGGGTGTGATAATAGATGATGGAAATGTTGATATGTGAGGAAAGGAAACATGTATGGGTGTGAGAGGTATCAATGTGAAAGTGTAGGATGAGGGGGGGATGTATGTCAAGTGATATGCCCCCAATAGTAATGTGAGAAGAGGCTATGTGAACTCATCAAGGAGATCGTCATCCTCTGGGTCAAAGTCAAATGGATGGAATTAACAACTTGGCAAGCTATAGTATGAGGTTGATCATGTAATGAGCTAGTGAGAGACAAATGGTACATGCCCATAGCATGTATTCTTCATCTAGTAAATGGAGGATGTGGACAACCATGTGTGCATACCATTGAGTGAGGTTGGGTGAATGGCCAAGAAAAGAACTATTGCAAATGAAAATGTGGCCAAAGGGCATGGGGAATGAGATGTCAGTGTGACTAGGGTCTAATGTACCTCTGATGTAAGTAAGCCAGAGTCCCCTAATGTGAGTGGTGAAGAACATGGGGTACATGGTAGATAAATGAGGAGATCAAAGACACACAAACCATAAAAGTGAATAATAATGGTGACAAAACCGTAATAGAGATGAGAGGCATGAGTAGATGGTTGAAGGTCATCAAAGGTAAAGCCAAGGTGAGCTAGACAGTAGGAGAACAGATGGTTTCATCACATGTGGGATCAAATGGAACATGGTCCCAAAATGAGTCATGGATAAAGAGGGTACATGTGAAGGGGGTGGGTGTGGCTGGTACTTGGCGGAGATGGGATGATAGTGTTCACGGAGGGAGGGGGTGACTGATATGGAACTATGGTGGTGGGAATGGGTGATGGAGGGGGAATGGCATCTACTAAACAAATAGCTCCCTCAAGTGGTGGTAAATGTGGTTGGTCATCAAAGGTTGAGGTTCATCGGTGGTGTCAATGCGAGGAATAGGATACTAGTATGAGGGTCATGGACACAATATTGGAATGGATCACGATCTCGGAAGATGGTATACTCAACACGTTCATGTAAGAATTTGATGCAATGGTGGATGGTAGAGGAATGACTTGCATGGCATGGAGCCATGGTCTACCTAACAAGAAATTATATGAGACAGGAAATCAATAACAAAGAAAATGGTGGGGAGAGTTTTAGGCCGACAAAGTTAAAGGAAAAGTAACATGGCCTAGACATGGATGAATAGAACCATCATAAGCATGAGAGGAAATGGAAGAAGGGATAATGTCATGGGAAGAAAACCTATGGCTTGGAGAAAGGACATGGGGCACATAGATTAAGCTCAGAGCCATTATCGATAAGAGTATGCTTGACAACAACATTGTAGATGTGGGACATGATGTAAAGTGGTGGGTCATTGTCAAAAGGGTGAATGTCAGTGGGAGGATTGCCTGGAATGTTATATGTTGAGAAAAGGCCTCAAAAATGTGTCATACATAGAGTTCGGATGCATGTCGGTAGAAACATCGGTAGTAGTAGAAAAGGGTTTGGACTCGATGAAGCAAATCAGGGTGGGTAAGTAGGTATTTAGTGATAGAGATATTCATGATGATGGAATGAAAAAGACTGAGAAGGTGGTAGAAAGTATGGTTGGGTTCACCAAAATGATTAACAAAAATAAAACCTAAAACCTAAATGGGGTATTAGGGTATTAATGTTAATCTAAATAGGAGGACTAAAACACTTATAAATAAAGAGGCTAAACAATAATAAATAACAACAAACTAATATGCTAAAGTGATGTAAAGTAATTACATGATTTGATCTAATGGAAATAAAACCTAGAATGTAAGAGGGAGTAAGGAAATGACTTAGTTGATTGAAGGTGGACTATCGCAGGTTGTCGTAGATCTGGAACTGGAACTTGGTAGTGTAGATGAACACTCAAGGGCCCTACGAGGGTAGATTTGGACTATCTGAAGTGACACAGCACAAGTGCTTAGGAGTGTACTGGGGTGCCCCTGAGGTGCCCTGGTCTGATTCTGGGTGCTTGAACAATATAAATGCTCAAAAACCTAATTTGGCATGGTCAGTTAAGTGTCTTTGAATACTCTCTGTCTATTACACTGGATTTTTGGATGAACTAGATGATGCCCTTGCACATGAAGAAGAAGAAGGGTCGGACTGACCTCAGCTGCAAAACGGTGGACTTATCATTGAGCGTTGCACTACATTATGGACCTTGATGTAGTTCTAGTGAGTGTGTGTATGCCGTGCCCTAGGTGCTCTCGTGTCCAGTTGCACTTTGTGAAATAGCGAGCTATGGTAGCTATAGAAGATGTAGATAGTAGAATAGAATGAATAGAATCCCCTCCTCTAAGAATGTGTGTGATGTAGACTTTCCTAGCTTGAATGTATGGTGTTATGTGGATGTAAGATGGTGCAATGGATGCAACCCTAGATGGAGTGATAGTAGTGATAGGATGTAATGACCTAGGACCCTTATTATGGTCTTATAAGCTTTATATTTATAGGGCTCTCAAGTTTAATTTCACAATTAATCTCATGAGGAAAGAAAATGCTGGCTAAGCGACGAGGAAAAGATAAAGATGACCAATGGCTAGAAGTGACCCAAAAAGAGAGAAAAGGATAAGCATAGATCGAGAAGGCATAAAACATAAAACAAAGATGGGTGGGGGACACTTTAGAGGTGCACCCAATAGTATATAGGGTATTGCCTAAATTAGGGATAGAATCTTGGGGAAGTTAGAAAATGGGGTGATAAGTATTGGGAAAGAAGATATGCTAGAGACATAGCACACCTCCAAAATCATGAAAGGAGGTATCTAATGTTGTTGAAATACAAGGTGACCACTTATGGGTTAGGAGGTAGAGCATAGGGATTCTTGTGACATCTTGGAAGGCCCAAAAGAACCACAAGTTGTCAATGAGGCTATAGTTTTGAGCAAGGAAGAGAGGAAAAATGATATTAAAAATAATGAGGTTATAAAGGATTTCTAAAAAAATTACTCAAGAATATCTCTTTGAATAGAGATATTGAAATTGTTAACCCTTTATGGAGGATCACCATGGTAGGCATGCTTAGGATGAAGATTGATGAGTTGGATTTCAAATATAAGGAATTTAGGAATAATCAAAACCAAGAAGAGAACTCAAAGCAAGGGACAAAAGAAGAACAATTTGTTTTAAGGTCGGGAAAAAGAATCTAAAAGTCTTGGATTTCTAGGAAGGATCTTTGTATGAGGAATATTTTAGAAATCTGAACTATGGAACATAAGAATACCCTACGATAAAAAAAGGGCACAAATTTGATTTGGTGTGGCTAGGATAGAGGTCAACAAGAGGAATACCATCAACAATGATTTGGTTAGATTTCTACTATGCCTTTAATCCTAGATCATATATTAGATATGTATAACGGACATGTGGCTAGCATAATGTCTTATCATATGTAAATTTATGATTCCTTATGCTTAGTAGGTTGGTCTTGGTTCTTTTTGCATAACATAGTAGGGTGTATATAGGAATTAGTCAAGTAATATATAATCATCATATTGAGCACTTGAGTCTTATTATATGGTTTGGAGGTTACCTCCCTCGAAGTGGTTAAGTCATTCTAATTGCATATTGTGACCATTTCTCTATATTTTGGTGTTATATTTTTGTTGATATTCATATCTATCTAAGTAATTTCATTACAAGTGGTATCAAAGCTTTGATCTGGCCAGATTTGGGTCAAAACCCTAATTTTGAAGATTCAACTATCTTTTCAAATCAATGATGATTTTTTTACAATTTTTAAAATGAAGTGGTGAAATTATTCAAGTAAGTTTCTCCCAAAATTTCAAGATTTATGGACTTATTTTTCACAAGTTATATCCATTTTAGGGTTTTTCATAAATTCACTCCATAGGTTGCTATTTGTGGAATTTTTCTAAGTTTCTTATATTTTTAGAAATCTTTCTATAATTATTTAGGGTTTATTCCTTATATCTTTGTCTATTCAAGTATAAATCCATTTGTAATCCGACACCCTAATTTGAACCCTAAACCCTAATCCTAAACCCCGAATCTAAAAGAAAAAGCCATGATCGAGCCACAAACAAGAGGAAAAGGAAATAAAAATCTTGGAAAAAATAACCAGGATATGGGAATGGAAGGATAACTCACTAAATCCTCTATTCCCTATGGTTTTCATCAACATATCCTAAGATTATTCAACTTAAGAGAGAGAGCTATGTAATATACAAAGTCAATAACAATTATAAAAGATGATCTTGATTCAGATTGCAAGAAATGGAATAAAAAATCATGGCAGCCATTTGAAATCTACACCCACAAGCCAAAAACTCCTAACCTAGTTAGTTAGGTCCCACCATCAACCATACCTCACATTCAGCATAACCACATCACTCGTCATGTTTTAATGTGGGGAGTAGAAACATGATGCCAAAATTGGAGATGAGGAAATTCGATGGTACCTTGATCTAGTCACTTGGATCAACTATATGGATATTTTTTTCAATGTGCATCAAGTTCCTAGTAGGAAAAAGGTGGTTTTGGAATCCTTATATATGGAACTAGAATGGTTCATTTGGTATAGGTGGATGTACAAACAGAACAAAAAGAAGGGTATCCCTATTACTTGGTCAATTTTCATAGATGAGCTCCAAATACAATACAATTGTCACACCCGAAAAATTAAATATATTTTCTATCATTATGATCATTGTTTGATTACTTAATTAATTATAAAAGTGGATTTAATAATTATATGTAAGTTATTATACGTGAAAATATATACATATATGTATATGTTTTTTTGATAGTTTAATGATTTTATCGGAGCTTAGAAATACGGGATTAAAGGGTTCCCACATGTACAACAATGTCCTCGGACAAGATATCACAATTTAAACCAACACAAACTATAACCACCGATCCCGTATCGACGATGCAATTTTTCCACCACCACCATTTTTAGAGTCATCAACCGCCGCCACCAATGCCAATGATGGAAATTATGCCACCATTGAGAACCACCAGTGAAGCCACAAGTCGCAACCATTGATGATGCAACACCCACCACCACCGATAACTACCGTAACCTACCGGTGATGCAACACCTACCACCACTAGTAAACCACCCCGAAGGGATCGTGCCTAGTGGGATTTGAACCTGGGTGGATCCAGACACAACCGTCCATCTTAACCGATCCACCCAAACCCCATTGGCACATATATGTATATGTTAAAACATATACGCCTATGTATATAAGCACATATGTATATATGTATATATGTGTATTTTTTATGTTATATGATTATTTTATTTTATAAAGCCTTTTGGATTTCATTATTGTGTGATGTTGATTGTTGGATTTGTTAGATTATCACTTTTTGATTATCATCGCTACAAGGTAATGATTTGAATTAACTTCATTTTTGTTGCTAGTGTTGTTTTATTTGGAAAAGGTTTATAAGTAAATGTCGTAATTGTGAGATAGAACCTCCTCGAATTGAGAGCCATGGTCACGAGACCATTGACAAGGTAATAAGTGAAATGTTATCAATTATCGATTTATAATGTTTACATTGTATACTAAATTGCAAGGTAAATATTATTATGTTTAAGTTATATTTAAAATGGTCATAGACCAGGAGGAGCAAATCAAGTTGTTTGTTTATAGGTCTTAGAACATAATACAATGACACTTGTTTATTTTCCCGAATGATGGTCTTGGACCACGAAGAGATTAAAGTGTTTAAAATTATTGTTTATTGTTTAATAAAAAAACAATGGTCATAGACCATGTAAACTTGGCATTATCAAAGTTATGTTTATTAGTTTTTGGTCATTGACCTTGAGGAAATTATATTGATCAATGTTTTGAATGGACACCATTGTTTAACAAGGTAAAAGAGTATAGAATTTGGTCACCGACCATATGATTTTTCAAGGATTGGATAAGGTTTAAAAATTTTAATGATTAAATAAATTTAATTGGTCTTAGACCAAACTTTGCATGGAAGTGGTGAGTAAGCACCATACACATTGCTTGGAAAGTGAAGGGAAATTTAAGATGACTGTCAGTTATTAATGGCATTTAATGAACCTACATGGTTTTGGGAAAGAAGAAGCTTCCATTGCAAGCCAAACACTATGGATTCTTTCTCTTGTCACATTTTTGGGTTATGTAGCTATTTTGGTCTGCATGAGGTTTTATGGGCGCTATGGTTGGAAATCTATTGTTGGAGTTGCATGATATGGGAGATTTGTTGTATGCATATATAAGGTTGTTCTTAATGGTGAATCCTTGTTATTTTGTTGTTGGAAGTTTTTGGAAGATTGTTTTTGGAGCATTGAAGTTTCATATTTTTGAAGAAGAAAGAGGAAAATAAAGCAGAGCAAAACCACTTCAGGACATGAGTTATTTTACTTATCCTCTAGTTGTATTTAGTATGAAATTAATGAATATGTTTTGGGTTTGTTTAGCTATTTAAAATATGGATTGTTATTTTTTTGATTATGAAATTTTGGAAATAAATGGTAGGAAATTACAGCTAAGAAATGAGTTTTTGTGTATGAATTTAAATCTGATTTTAATGGGTATTTTATCATTTCAGGACTGTGGTTTTTAATGGAATTTAAAAGGAAAACATTTTCAATATCTAGCTCGATTTGAGCTTGCTATTTCGACCTTGAAATGGTTTTTTTTATCGAGTTAGATGCAGATATTACCAATAACTGAAAATATGATTTGGGTCATTTTTAAACATCTACTTTGAAGAAAATTTTAAAGGAAAAATTCATGTTTTCAATCTTGCATTAAAAGAATGCTTTAGATTTTGTGAATAACTTGATTTGAGCTTGCTGATATTATACTAATTTTTGGGATTTATTCTTGAGTTTCATTGTTTTGAAAAATATAATAATAACATATATTCCTTTTCTTTCTTGGAAAGATATAGGGGAAAACATGAAGGAACAATAAGGAAATAAAATGGGTTGTTGATTGTTTCAAAGTCTGGTTTTATTTTACCTTGAACTTCCTGGTTTTATGATTTCAAATGAATAAATAACATGTTGTTTGTTGGGACATTTTCACCATAGTATTAAGTTATATGTATTATTTTAACTAGCTCAAGAAGAGCTCTATTTTCTTCTCTCAATACATTTTTGGTTGCTTGAGAAACAATTGTTTTTTAGATGTTTAAGAATGAAAAGTAAATGCAATTTTTGGGTGCATTAAAAATAATAGAAAGGTTGTTATTTGTTAAATAAAAACATGGGTTTGATGAGTGAATATTTCTCTTAACCCATTATGGGTTAGTTGCTTTCAGTTGTTCCTTGTTCATTCATGCTTTTCTTTGTTGGTTGCTTGAGTCTCATTTTATTTTTATTTGATAAGCTCTTAAGGAGATGGCGAATAATGTGTCAACTTGTCATGGTTTCCTTCATTGTTGTATGATTGAGTTAAAGGTTTTGTTTATTTTTCCTCTCTTATAAAAAGAGTAATACTTGACTGGTGTGAAAGGAGTTAAACCTCCTTAGAGGTTGTAATTATTATTCCTTTAGTTGATATCAACCAAGAATGTAGAGGTTACTTAGAAAATTCATTGCTTGAATAAAATGATTTTTCTCTTACATTCATGACTGTTTTAACTTTTGTTTGAGAGTGATAGCGGAAAACTATTGGCGATATATATTATTGGTTTATTATGGATCTTATTTATCTCCTTACAATAATATCATAATAGGGTGATGTGATAGTTTGAATCACCTATTATTGAATGTTGAACATTAAAGAAGGTTACTTTATTGATTTCATTCTTATGAAATGATATTAGGAAATGGATTATTGTTGATCATGGTGTTAATTAATTCTATTACAACTATTCAAACAGTTTAAAAAGATATGTATTTATTTGTTGATAACTAGTATGTTGAGAGATAACTTCATTTGAACTATCATTCTTTGTAAACAATGATATGTAGATGTAATTAAAGAATTACGAAGTTGTAATTATTTAGTTAAGTAAATCTTAACATACTCATTTATTTCTATTAAACACAACAAGATGATGAGTTAAGATAACTCATGCTAGTTCATAGAACTGACCATGTATACATTCTCTCTCCTACAGTGTGTAGGACAAAGTGATAATGTGAAGTGATTAATTGGATTGTATACACATGATTTATTCATGTATTATTGTTTGAAAATCCGTTACGGATTATTTTATTTCATTGTAAAGTAGAAGTATTATTTCCACTTGTTGAATTAAAGTCATTTTCCTATTTATACTATTATGAAAATTTGTGTGTTACCGTTTTGGAAAAGTAAGGATCTATCCTTATGAAGTTGATTAAATATACTTATTGCTCGTATCACTTATTGTGAGCTATAAAGATGTTTTTATTGTCATTTTAAAAAAGTATGATTTAAATTTATTAAATTTTAAATGATATTTACAAAACTATATCTATCCCTTAATTTATTACAGATGAAATATTATGACAATCTATAACAATAATATGATATGGATATCATTATGATTTTTTTTTATAATCCTATATCGTTCTTTATTTAAAATGAAAAGCGTTTAAAATTTGTAATAAAAAACAGTGTACAAATATAAGTTATTGTTATTCATCGCAGAATTTATAGTTTCATTATGGATGAACAAATATGTCATCAATGCATATAGTAACTTATGGGAAGCAATAATACAAAAACAATAATATAGTACATATGTACCTTATTAAAATAAAGTACACTATTTATGATACAATGATGACATATGAGTACATGAATCTGTTTCAACAGTTATTAAATGGAATAACTTTATGCGAGACATGATTAATTAAACCCACATTATATGACAACCATAAGTTGTTCTATTTATTATTGGATGATGACCCAATGAGATTAAGTGGATCATTCATAATAAATGATAAACTTATGAGACTAAAACAATACTAACTAGGATGTGATTGGATCATTTAAATGTGAGACACGATTAAGTAAACCTATCCTTAGCAACTAACGATATGTTGCAATATCATGAAAAGAGATACTCATTAAAGTTAGTAACACGACAAGTTACTATAGTTCTCTATCGAGAAAAGGATAACGTGTCTTGATACCTAATAACCTATCGTAAAGACGTACCTAGTATTAACTCAAAAAGATAATAATTAGTGTAAATGAAGTGTGGGTGTTATGACCCACCTTTCCGTTGGACAAATCTCTAAATTTACCATCTTAGGATGGATACAAGAAGGGTAGTGAGTACTTAATGAAGAAATTCATTATGTGGTCACTATATTTCCCATAGGGATCCTAAGATGGGACCGATAACGTACTTTAAAATAGAATGGTGAGTCACGCTTTTACTTCTTTGAAACAAAAATTAAATTTCCTAAACAACTAAATTTAGATCTAGATAAATGTGTGAAGATGGTTGTGCGGTGATGGAGACAAGTTTCACTAACTTACATGTGGAGTCATGAACTAAGCTTGCATTGCTTGCTTGAAAACTTGGCCAAGTAGTATAACTAGTTGATCTTACACCTGTCTGCTCACCATACCCGTAATTTGTGGTTTTGAGGGATGGATTACAACTTGTATTTTTCCAAGTTAACACTTAAGAGTTTCACATAGTTCTTAATACATGTTAAAAGGGTTTAACTAAAAGTATACAAGTTATACTCACTCGGTTAGAGTGAATATAAGGGGGATCGGGTAGCTCTAATAGACCCTTACATTGCACACATGGTTATCATTTGTTATCAAATGGATTGTAAACATTTAAATTATGTTGGATTTTAATTTCCATAAGCTAAAAATATTTGAAGGTATTAATTATGATTAAGGGGTTTTGTTTTAAAAAAATTCCCTTAATTTGGATGACATATAACATGGGTTTTACAACAATAATAGTGTTACAGAGAACTATTTCAGCAAGGTAGCAAATCTTTGAAAAATATGGATAGTCAAAGATTATATCCAACGGTTCCAAAATATATCCTTACATGTGAATGACATCTCAGAGGATCATCTAAATGATATGTTCTTGGGTGGTATCAAAGATAACATCTAGCTTGATGTTCACCTTCTTAATCTAGGTTTGATAACAAAATCCATGATAGTTACTCATCGGGTGGAGGAAAAAGAACCGATCAAACACAAGACTTTGAATTCTAGTAAAGAGAGTATGGTTTAAAAAAAATCACTATCTCAGCCTACCAAATTGAAGAGAAATGAGAAAAAATAGTATGTTCAATTGTGATAGTAAATACAGTTTAGGGAATATGTGTGTCGAAAAGAAATTATTCTATATTAAGGCCATTAATGATGAAGTCAAAAATGAAGAAACAAAAGTGGAGGTGTTGGAAAAACTAGGATTTAGATATTCCCAACCGACTATTTTTTGTCATGCAATGTCAGGTGTTATCTCCCCACAAACCCTCAAGGTAAGGGGTATTCTAAAGGAACATAAGGTAATAATATTAATTGACTCAAGGAGTACACATAATTTTATCAATAAAGAGTTGACAACATATCTGAACTATTTTATTTTCCCAGCTCCAAAATTTCAAGTCATGATTATAGATGGGTAATAGTAAATTATTGAGGAGAAATGATATAGTATCAAACTTGAAATGGGAGAGTAAAAGCTTGATTCCCCTATGTTTTTTATTCCCATAGGTGGAGAAGATATTGTATTGGGATCCAAATGACTCATAACCTCGAGCGCAATTGAAATGAACTTGAAGGATTTATTCATGTGTATTTGTTCAAACAAAAAGGTGTTTGAGTTAAAAGGGTTACATGTAAAGTCACCTCAAAGGGTGAGATATCATTAAATGCAACTAATCAAAGGACTTGCACCACAATTATTTTTAGTTGATGAAAAAAATCACCATATTTTTAGGAAAGGGTGGAAAATTATTCAATTATTGTGGAGGATATGTCATCAGCCAAGCCACCTAGGAGAGCCACTTTTTCCAAAATATCTCCTTATTTTCAGCCACCATCCACCATCTCAACTGAGAAGTTCCCACCAAAGGTTTAAGTAGTCAAAGCACACAATGAAAACTAATAAAAGAAGGTAATCCATGAGAATCAAACAAGGGGAAGAATCACTCTATGGAAGTAGAAATATGAGAGGAGGAAGATTTCTTGTACCATCATCTAATGATCATTGACATTGAAAAATCTGCTTTGACATGTGGCTAACATAAATCATGTCATATCAAATTTATTTATGTTTTCATATTCTTAATAGGTTAGACTTGGTGCTTTATATAACATAGTAGGGTATATATAGGAGCTAAGCAAGTAGTATATGATCATCATATTAAGCACATGAGTCTTATTGCATGGTTTAAAGGATTCCCCCTTGAAGTGGTGAGCTATTCTACTTGCATATTGTGATCATTTCTTTATATTTTGGTGTTATTTAACATTAAATTGTTTCTGATTTGGATCTATCTAAGTGATTTCATTACAATTTTTATGATTGAGTTCTCTTTGGAGTTGGTTGTTTGATCGAGATGGTTGGATGGTGATTTGTATGATGATTTTTGTAGTCCTATTGGTGACCTTAGAGGTTGTGTGTATTGTTGTAAGCTTGATGATTGTTGTTTGTAAACTTTCATCTTATTTCAATGTGTTTTGTTTTGTATGTTTCTTTGTTTCATATTTGTGTTGAATTATCAATATCTATCATTGGGATGTATAAGGGTTAGGGCCCTTAAAAACCCTATTTTTACCCCTACCAAAAATATATTTTATTATAAAAAAATCAAATGTAATAATGAACTAGTTATAATAAACATGTTTATCTATCCTATAATAATGTAATATGTGTAAATGTTTGTTAATAGTAATCAACATTTCTTATTGTCCTAAAAAGAGATCGATCTTAATTATTTTATTATCATGTTGTCTCCTTTATTTTCCCTAGAATAAATATAGACTATTGTTATTAGTTATTACTCATAACAATACCTTTGATTCTCAAATAAAACATGAGAAAATCTTACTTCGTATCTAACAATATAAAGTAGTAATTCATTAGCTCCTTTATTTTCCTAGAATTAATATAAACAATTATTATTGGTTATTAACATATTACTCATAACAATACATTTTTATCTCAAATAAAACAAGAGAAACTCTTATTTGGTCTCTAACAATAAGAAGTAATTTATTAGCTCCATTATTTTCCCTAAAATGAATATAAAAATTCTTATTAGTTATTACTTATAACAATTATTTTGTGTCTCAAACATAAATCTTACTATTATCGATCAAGTGCACACTTTAACGAGGAAAGCAATTCAGCTTTGTACAATGGGATCTCCTCCAAGTTGTCAGGTGCCTCAGTTGAGGACAACCTCCAGCAGCGAGGTTGTTTCCCTTGATGGATCACCTAAGCTAATATTCTGGTGGGGTTGAGGGATAGAAAAAACAAAAACTCGATGAAAGTGGGAAATAAGGTGATACATATACACCAATGTTTTGGAAACTCAAATTTTCACAAGACACACTAATTGATGTTATAAGGACCTGTAAAGTTCACTTCAACTGCTAATTGATTGGATTTTACACTCATAAAAGGCATGCACAAGCTTCCAAGAAAACATGGGAGGGAAGATTTGGGTTCTATCCACTTCCAAGCTGATTGGGAAACTAAATCTACACTTAATATGACCTATAAAAGCTTCATAATAACTTAAATAAGGTGCTTGAAAGTTTATTAAGTATGCAAAGGAAATAATAATTCACTGAAACATACCATAAGCTATTGTTATACACTACTAAAAATTGCAATTGGAGGAAAATAGTATTTATTTCTTCAAGTAGGTGATGCAGTACAAACTGACATGGCCTAAACACATGACCTATACAATTAACCCCTAAAAATTGCACAAGCAAGGTATAAGTAGCACAAGCCCACCTTGTAGCTCAAAAAATATCTCATCCGACCTCGGTTTGACTCAAATGCTTAGAATAACTAGTTGGAAACAAATCCAATGCATGGCTAAAATTACCCTTCCAAGCATAATTCGACCCCCTCACAAATAAATACAATTTTAAAAAATAACAATAATGCTATTATTATGTGCATGAGGTCTAAAAGGCTAAAAATAAGTATCCATGGGAAATTATACAACTTGTGAGCTTGGTTAAACCTCTCGTTGACTTGATCAACTATGATTTTTACAAATACTAAGGTAACAATACAAATGGTTTGGAAAAAATAAGGTATTTCGGGAAAAGGCTCACCTTGTTTTATCTCAAAGAGCTATCTTTGTCTTTTCTATTTTGGCTTCATGCATGTAATTGATTACTTTGTCATGGCATGCATGATTTGTCTCCATCTTACTTACTCTAGGTAAACATCCCTTCCCATGCATAATGATTAAAGCATTATAAAATATTTTATCCATGGGCATATGGGAAAAGATGATAAGTTTTTCCATGGCTATGTGGTTTTAACCATGGCCAAATTGACCATGGATAAACCCACCTAATTGACTCCTCTATTGGTTTAGAGTTGAAACCCTATTCTCCTTTTAGTTTTCTTTTTCTTTTCCTGTGGAGGCTTCTCGAAACTATGGATAACTCTACCAATATTTCCTTGGTGGGTGGCCATTGCTACTGGTTTGCACTTTCCCTACTTAGAGGCACTTGTTTCTTACTTACCGGTTTGAGCCTCTATGTTATTCAAGTTCTGTTCAAACATTTATTGTTGCTTTGGGTTGGCCGTCTAATCTTGGTATGGCTTTGCTCTACTTTGTAAGTTGGTTTTACTCTCTGATTGACTCCCTTTATTACATGAGAGCTCTGATTTACATTTTGGGTGACATTAATGACCTCATCTTTCGTGTATTGATTCATCGAGTTTGTGGATTTGCATAAAGTTGGGTTTGAGCCTAGGCTCATGCGGCCATGGTTTCCATTTCTTGTTATATTCAAAAAATGACTTGGTTTTGATGAATTCACTCGCCAGTGTTTAGTTTTCATGGCTCGACATGGATTCTCATTGTACTTTGGCCACGGTTGTGCATAGCTTGATGTGGGTTTGTCATGTTTTTCACATAACTCGACCCAACTCGACCATAAGGTTTTCCCCTACTCACTTCTCTTATATGTTTTCAAATAGCTCTTTGATTTGTTTTCTTTTCCACTTGTTTAGAGTGAGCTCGTGGGGTCCCCAAGCTTTCAATAATGAATGAATGTAAGGGTTTTGTCATCCTGTAGTTAACCATCATCAATTGTTGCATAGAGGAACCAATGGTCTCTAGCTTTCATATGACTCGCACATTGCATTCCATCTAGGATATCACATCTAAGAGAATTATACCACCATTTCTTGCTTTCTTTGTTTACAACCTCCAAAATTGAGGTTCCCCTGGTTTATGTGGCTTTAGAAGTTGCTTTCATGGTCACGTAACTATTTCCCTCACCAAGTACATTAAGTACAAACTTGTCCCACAGGGAAAACTAAACTTTCCACTACTTTATATTTTTCCACCGCTAAGGTTATGTTAGGGGAAACAAAAGTAGCTTGGGTAACCCATGATGCATGCATTGCACTTTTCTCGCATCACTATTATTTCACGACACTACGTAAAGTGATCCAATCACTCTACTAACTTCTCAACATTAGATGCCATGAGAAATTGAGAAGTATCCCTTCTTTATTTCAATTTTGACTTCCTTACATCCTCGTGCAACGCGTCCTCATCCCACTTTCTTCACAATTTTTTAGCATTCATTATGTTGGATTGAATTTGTAACATATAGTGGGAAAAGAAAATGAGAAACCCCCATCTTTTAGGCGTTGCTCCATTTCATCAACAACTTATCCACTATAGTAAAAGGAATCAAACAAACCACATGGTTTGGTTCTTGTTTCATTGTCACTAAGAATAACTCCTAATGTATTCTGTATTGGATTTGGCATATGACCTCCCAAAGTAGGACTTCCAATCACAAAACCATTACATTGTCGAATCAAGCTAGAAACTTCCTCAGATGTGGTGTGTTCACAATTCAGTGTTTCCACCTCGATTCTTGCTTTTGATATTCCATGACTTATGGCTTGTGCAAGAATTATAGCATTTCCATAAGCTAATGCATAAATCACATCTATTATTTCTTCATCTATTTGTTTTAGTATTTGTTTAGTCCAGGTATATTGAACAATGGGTTCGTGGATAGGAAAAGTTTGTTTAGTAACAAAGGCTCCCTCCTCTTTGAGAGAACCAAAATGGAAGTTAATGTGATGAGTGGTAGATTGAGTGAACTAATTATGGTAAAAGGATGTACTTCACATTAGTCCTCGAATTAAGCGCATTAGAATTTCTATTCTACATACTTGATGGTCGGGAACTAGAAGATTAATCTATCAACGTGACATTTTGTTTTTGTCTCCCTAGAGTGCCATCTATATCGAGTGTTCGGCCTTCCTTCCAAACCTCTTGGGTCCCTTGTAGCTTCCAACTTCTTTAACTTGCAACTCTCTTGATATATGGTCCTAATTCTTATTGATTGTTATAGCCCCTAAGATTTGCATTCCCTTGGTATATTATGAACTTTGTATGGTCTCAATTAAGACCAAAATATTTTTTAGATATGAAAGTGGCAATAGTGGGATCTATATTTCTTATAAAATCTCATGTTCATAAGTACATTCCTTGAAAAAATATTTTAGAGCTCTGTTGCTTCTCAAATATGCATTTGTATGTTAGTTTGATGGCTGATTTATTTTTACAAAATTTGTATCTCGTTGGAACTTAAGATCTGAAAATGTATTTCAATGCTAGAATTTTTTTATTATGCAACATATGTGGTCATTGTAAGGATATATGAATATATTTCTGAAATTTATCATGAAAATCCATATTCTCTACAATGTTCCACTTTCATCTTGAGGTCTAAAATCTATGTTGCATTGTTGGAAACAACATTATAACTCTCCCTTTTGATCACGTGATTCGGATTTGAAAAATGTCTATATCTTTCTATTGTATAGTCCTAAAATGTGTACTATCCTGGTAATTCCTTGTTCCAAAAATCTTTTAGATCTTGCATACTTGCTGAAATTTTGTACTTTAAAAAAATACATACTTGATGTTGAGACCTTGAAACTTGATGGAAAAAAATAGATTTTTGCTTTATGTCTACAATTTGATCTTTTACCATACACTTGAAATTTTACTTCTTCAGTATCTTGAGTATGATGTTCATTCACTTCTACAATACTTGTTCCTTTAAGGTTACATATACATCAGAAGCTTAAAATATAACCGAGTTAAGGTCACCCCAAGTTCTAATCAAATAATTTTTTTCTCTCTCTCTCTCTAAGGTATGGAGTAGCAGTGGATGAGGGTGGAATAACAACAACATGAGAGGGGATCCACTCATTAGGCAATGACGGGTCCCTTCTCTCCTTTTATTTCTATTTTTTCATTTGTATGAAATCTTTTGTTTCAGTTATTTGTCACATATTGTGTGAGAAACTTGTACAATTGCTTATGAATATATAAAATTGTTGCATGTAATGAATTTTAATGGTGCTTTCCTTCCATTTATTTTCAATTACATAGCTAAAATTAACATCTAAAACTCAATACATACAAACAACTGCATATAATCACAAAGTATTAAGAACAACTTGTTTGTACCTTTTCTGATGATTTGAGACTAAACTAAAAAGATGAAGTGATCACCCTTGCAACCTAAAATTGAAAAGATGAAGTGATCATCCTTGCAACCTGAAACTTACTTTAACACTTAACATTCCTCTGCTATGTAACTAAATACTTGTTGTTCCATCTTTGCTTGTTGTAGATGTACGATGCCTTTCCCATCTTTGTCAAGACCTCGAAGTCATAAATGGTTGTTGCATGATTATGAAAAAGATGACAGTTGGAAAGACCTCCTATGCAAGGATTGAGCATTATGGGACAACATTCTTAGCTACTTACTACCCGTGTGTTGCCCAAATCGCCACTAAACCCGAGTAACCGGAAATTTTTTATACCCCTAATCCATGGTGACACAAAATGGTCAACACTTACTTGATCTTTAACAATAAGTAGTAATTCATTAGATCTAATAAAATATGTAGAAAGGCCTTTTATTTGTTTAGGATTTTTTCAAAATTATAATTTTTTATTTATCGTTATAATAATATAAAATTGTAACATATCTTATTAGACTCATCCATAATTTTCTAAATATTTAAACATTGGTGGATAAAGGATGAACATATTACTTTATATTCATGTATGCAGATGTATGAGCTTATCTAGGATCACTATTTGTTGTCTTAGCAACCTAATGAAGTGAGTGATTAGAAATTATTGTGAAGTCGAGTTGTATCTCAACAAATTATGAAAGTTGGTTCTTTCCTACAAGTTGTAGCTTGCAATCAGTCAAGTAGGTGCTTGATTTTTGAAGTTGGTGCTTCATGTTGAGTTTTTCTCAACTAATTTGTAACCTTTGTAAGCATAGTGCATTGGTTAAGTGGGTTTTCTCCCATCTTGGGTTTCCCACTTAAAATTTTGTCTCTCTATGTGGTGTGCTTGTTGATTTCAAGTGAATTGTGTTGCTGATATTTCATATCAAGTTGAAACAATCTATTTTAGTTTTGAATTTTAATTCAAGGTTTGAATTGACATTGATTCAACCCCCTGTCAGTGTCCTAATTTCCAACACATATTAATTATGTTATATTGCTATAGAGTTTGAAAAATCATATTACGTAGCCCCTCAATCTTTAGGCTAATGAATGTCCCTATGCAACACCATTACTCCCACATGGGGAGGGGTATTTAAGAGGAAAATAATGAATTATAATTCATAAATGAAGATGAAACCAAATAATTAATATTATAACAAAAATACATTATTTGTCAAAACAACACATTGTGCTACTCATAAAGATACTACTAAAAAGAATAAAAAGTATCCAAGAAGGAGATGACAAAGATCTTTTCATTAATAAATTAATTATAAAACTGACCTTAAGGATGTCAAGAACTAAGAGAGTGCATTTCAAAGGTGAGACAATTATAAACACCTATGCCTTTATGTAAATCAATAAAAACATAATGACCATTCCTCAAAACACCTTCAATGTAAGTCAAAACTCCGAATTCACATACCATGCATAAAATCATGAAAGAAACATTATAATGTTATTTCCTTGCACAAGTGATATTGAAAATATAAAAATAAAATATATTATAATTTTAGAGAATATTTATGCTAAAGGCCAAAATCAATTTTTAAATTCACTATAGTCTTTAATAGTTGTTATTGCACACATTGAAATATAGGAGTTGGAATATTAGCATACACATGGAGTGTTGCAATTTTTTTTTGAAAACATGAAGGAATTGATAATAATGGAATGATAATACAAGCCCTCGAACATCCATCATTTTTACTAAATTTTACAAAGAGTTGAGGATGGATTACACTCTTAAAGGAGATAATATTTCTAATAATCTCTAAAAAACTAGAGAAACTTAGTAGTATTTATTTTAGATTAAGGATTGAAGAAAACATATTCACGTAGTTAGATTCCTTTGATCAAACATTTCTTGAAATATATGGTTTTCTAATTTTTAGTTAATTATTTAAAGTGTTTCTTATATTTTTATATCATATGGGCTCATGTCCCTCTATTTCGATAATCCTATTTAATTCATTTCTTGTTTAATTATGTGAATTGGTTTATGTAAAACCTTATGATTTATTAATTTATATTTGTTTAGATTTAATTGCATATAGACCGGTGTTGGTGTATGGTACTTGTTGGTACAAACCACCTTTGAGATTAGCAAATTTTTAAATATCGATTTTTATAACACCATTGTCACTAACTTTAAAGTCTATTCAACTCCATATTTAAATAAAATTTTAGAATCCAAAATATGCTATCACATTTTAATTGTTACCATATTATAATGATGATTAAGCACACATTATATATTTGAAGGTATAGATTAATCACATATTATACATTTCAAAGGGAAAAAATGATGCAATAAGTGGCACATGAATATTCGTGGTTTCAATGATAATCCAATTGAAAACTTGGACATTGTTCATAACTCACAATTATTGAAAAATAATCAAATTTGATTTCATGGTTGTGAATTGGTGTTATTTGGTATTTAGGGTGGATACATTTCCTAATACAAAAAAAAAATAGCAAGTGAGGCGAGGTTAGAAGTGGTTGAGAAAATTTACCTTTCTTGCACTCATCGAAGAGAGAATTAAACACATCAAAAAGGATTTCTATGCCCCCATTCACATCCTCCACATGTTTGATTTTACCCTCTTTCATATATCCTCCCACGTCCTCTACAAATTCTTCCATTTGATGTATGCATTTATCAAACATAAATCCTTCCATCTTTGCGTATTTCCGCTTTTGAGGTTGAGAAAGTTTCTCATCATGTATCATTTATTGTTAGAATTACTAGTAATAAGTAAATCATCAACATATAATACAATGAGAATATTATGATTTTATTCAACTTTTGGAAATAAATCATTATCATAAGAACAATTAGAAAATCCAACTTCATTGAAAAAATTGTTAATCTTTGCATACCAAGCTTTAGGAGCTTGTTTTAAACCATATAGAGATTTTTTCAATTTACAAACATACATTTCTTTACCAGGTTCTTCAAAGCCTTTAGGTTGGGTCATATAGATTTCCTCTTTTAAGTCACCATTCATAAATGCATTCTTGACATCCATCTGATGGATTTTCCCAACCATATTGAGTAGCTAAGGCAATCAAAATCCTTATAGTGCTCATTTTTGCAACTGGTGCAAAGGTTTCAACGTAGTCGATACCAGGTTTTTGAGTAAACCCTTCGAGCTACTAACCTGGCTTTGAATTTATCAACATTGCCATCAGCTTTATATTTAATTTTGTATAGCCATCTAGATCCGACTATACTTCATTTTTCGGAGAGGGACTAAATCCCAAGTTTGATTTTTAATTAAGGAAATATATTTAGATTTCATTACATCTACCCATATTTTTTCGAACAAACATCTTGAAAAACGTTAGGATTCAAGTTCATACATCGTCATCAAAACATGATATGTATGTTGACTTCTAGTCATTTTTGAAGTTTTTCAGGATTAGAGTCTTGAATAATAGACTCAGCCCATCTAGGTCTTTTGGTTATAGAGGAAACAAGAACTAACTCTTTTCAACTACAGGTTCATTACTAATTTCATCATCACATACATCATTATCACTATTATTATCATTATTTTCAATTTCATTAGAATCATTATGAATAATAGAAACAGAAGATGAAGAAGAAAAAGGTTTTTCTAATATTTTAACATTCTTGTTTTCTATAACTTCTCATTTTTAAGGATCATAGATCCTAAGACCTTTAGTTTTACCTCCATAACCTACAAAGATACAAGGATAAGAGGTTTGATCTAACTTATTCCTTTTTGATTTTGTAATGAAGATAGAAGTAGGGATACCAAAGATTCTTATATGAGACACATTTGGTTTTTGATTTGACCACTTTTCTAGAGGAGTGGAGTTAACTAAGGCTTTAGTGGGTACTCTATTCAAAATGTGAACAAAATGTTCATTGCTTCATCCCTAGATAAATTTAGGGACTTGTGCTAAATGCAACATGGTTCTAGCCATTTCCAGAATGGTGTAGTTTTTCCTTTCCACAATCCCATTTTGTTGAGGGGAATAAGGAGTAGTCAGTTCTCTTTGAATACCACATTTGACACAAAATGAGTCAAATTATTTATTGACATATTCTCCCCATTATCAGTCCTAAGCCTCTTAATTTTATAACTAGATTGTTTTCAAATAAATATTTAAATTCTTTAAATTTAGACAAGACATCATATTTCTTTTTAATAAAATAAGACCAAATCATTCAAGAGAAATCATCAATGAACGTGATAACATATAAAGAACCATTAATAGATGGAGCTTTAGGGGTCCTCAAACATCATTATGGACAAGTTCTAAAGGTTTAGAGGAATTTACATCATGATGACTGTGGAAGGGGTTAGTAGATGGCTTACCACGTAAGAAACCTTCACATGTTTCATGATTTTGGGAAATAAGTGGTAGACCCGATGCTAGGTTCATTCGAGACATGTCTTACATTCTCCTAAAGTTGACATGACACAATATTTCATGCCACAATTGCATTTCACTTCTTTGGGATGTCAAACAAGAAACAAGTTAAAGTCATTAAACACATATAGACCATCTCTTCGTATGCCTTAAACTATAGTGACATCTTGTTGTTTTCTAATAAACCATTTATCTTTCAAAAAATTTACACTATTTTTTTTGAGTCAATTGAGAACAAGAAAGAAAATTCATTTTAAGTTTAGGAACTAACAAAACATTGTTAATAAAACCATTAGAGAATTTTTCTTTACCTTGTCCTTGAACGTCGAGGATGGAATGATCACCCAAATAGATTTGATCATTACATTCTCTAAGGTCGAGATACGATATCGATATGAAAGTCATGTTCGTAGAGGCACCATTTTCCTTTTCATTGAGTGACAAAGGCATCATACAAAGAAATTACATTATATTTTTTACTATTTTTCTGATTCTTGTTTTGATTTTGATTTTGGTTTGATTTGTTTCCCTTTTGGGTTTTTGAAATTTGACTTATTTTTAGATTTACAATCTTCTTTCTTATGGCCAATTTTTCTACAGTTATGACATTTACCATCGAAACTAACTCTTAAGTTTCCTGGTTTCTTATCTTTACTAGGAGGTTAAAAAGTTTATTTTTGATTTTTGTTGAACTTAGAAGGTTTATTTTTGATTTTTTAGTGAGAAGTGCCTGAGTGACATTCTCTTTTGAATCAATTTTTTCATAACTTTCTCTTCTTGAATCAGGAGAGCACTAAGGGTTTGTAAATCAGGGATGTCTTGTTTAGTTTGATACTTAGAATTTAGTATTGAAATGAAATTTCTAAACCTTTCATGTATATTCAACTGAATAATAAAGTAAAGTAATTTTTCATGAATTAAGTTACAGTTACATCCATCCAACTAAGACTTAATATTTTTAATTTTAGCCAAAAAAATTATTACTTTTTCATCTCCCTTCATGGGAGTCATCATTAGTTCTAGAATCAATTTAATGATTTTTGATAATTGTGCACCTTCATGCATTGATTCTATTTACGTCCAAGCTTCACTCGGGCTTTCCTGATTCCGATATGAAGGAGGAAATCATCTTGCACGCTCCGCAAAATAATGGACATAGCTTCTTGCACCTTTTGTTGATATGCAACAACATTGTATGTTATTACTTGTCTACTATTGGGATCCTTCTCCATACCGTCAAGAGCTTGCGAGCCATGAATTCTAACTTCAACCATATCTTCTAGATGCTATAATTTTTTCCATTCAACATCTATGATTTATCAATAATAAAATGGTTAGATCCCATTTTCGTGTAAATAAATTTCAATAAATAAGAACAACGAGGTTTTTATAAATCAAAGTTTTGAAAATCCCCGTGTTGTTGTTCAAGCCACGCAATCAAATTTCGATGAATTCACGATGAAAAAAGGACATATCGAACAAATAATCTAAACATACGATAAATTTGTTTGAAAATAACACTTATTTATCAAAATGTGAGTGAATATGTTTTAGTTTTACATGAAAAAGTAAGATGATTAAGTCATCGTGTCGTAAAGACAAATTCACATTACAAGACTTTTATTTATCTAATTCAAAAGAAATAATTTAAACAATTTTTCTATTATTAGATAAAAAGAGAGAATTAAATTTAATAATTTGATAAAAATAAAAAAAAGGAAACAATCATAATGCTTATTTACAAAAAAATAATTGGAGCATAGCTCTTTATAAAAGGGTCGAGCTGGGTTCGATCTCGGTAAGCTAAAGACTGAGCTGGGTCCCGAGCTCATTTATATTATTTCAATTAACCAATATGGTATATAATTCAAAATAACCACATTATGCAACCATGTAATGTCACCAAGGCAATTCAAATTCATGAAAGCAACCACCATACCTCCGGCCAACTCAACGGCCAAGATAACTATCCACACGCCCGACTCCATGACCAAGATGTGGTTGAGAAACTCAAAAAAAAATAATGGTGTGACCAAAGTCACACCACTCACCACATGCACTAAGGTTTATAAAGCCTTAACAAGTCTGTCATGGTCCCAATATGAGACTAATGTCCCAAAAATAAAATAAAAAAACCAACGCAGCAGGAAAAGGTCAGCCCGCGGGGGATAGGGTGGCCACGTGTCAGAAAAGGAGTGGGGCGGTTTGCGAGGGGGCAACACTTTCCACTTGGTAGGAAAAGGAGAGGGTGAGTAGGGAAGGGGCCCACTTAGGCGACCCAAATCATTTGTTTTTATGTTATATTTTAATAAGGCCACATATAGATGTATAGGGGGTCACTTAGATAGGTTTAGGTCTTTGATTTATAAACCATAGGTTTTAGCTATTATTTAATTTTAATATATAGTTTATATTAAGCTATAAACTATTGGATTTTATAAATAATAAACTATAGTGTTTTTGTTAAGATAAAAATACTATAGAATATAGATTATGGTTTCAAGATAAAAATAAGTGCAACCCTTATTAGGGGGTCCATAGGGACATAAATGAATTTGAATTCGAGTATAAAGGTGAAAACACTTTACTAGGGTTATATTCAAACACCGAGGGGACAAGGGTAAAAATATGAATTAGTAGGAAAAATTGAATTCCTATTTTCATGATTTGTGTCTCCCTGTAGGTATGGAAATTAACTTGAATTTTATCCTTTCATTTTAACCTCCTAAAAATTTAACCTCCTAAATTTCCCATAATTATTTCAAATTGCACACATTTGAAAATTATAGAAACATAATGAAATATTTCAAGCAAATTCACCTTTACCTTTATTTGTAGGTTTGGTAATTCTTCCGATTTCTCACCGCGAGGGGCTAAAAGCTTTCGAATACCTTTTAATTATTTTATACATGTGCACACTTGTGTAAATTATGTGTCTCGGAGGGGAGGGGGTATTTATTAAAATTTTCAAACCAATTAACCACCAAACCACTCCAACGGACACACCTCGATATGCTAAACAAAATTAAAGTTAATTACATACCTTCACTCTAGTACCATGTTAGGATGAGGAGATTAAAACATATTTAATCACATTAACTTAATATTTGAACAAATGTTTTTAATGTGAATACATAAATAAATAAAAAATTAACAAATAACACAGGTGAACACAAAAATTACATGGAAAACCCGAGGGGAAAAAATCGACAAAGAGAAATTTCCATATATGAGAAACACAAATTTACAGTCCAATAAATCACTTTTCCTCACTTCTCTCTAAACCATTCACCCGAGGTGAATAAAAATATGACCAAAGTCATAAATTTCTTTGACCCCACGGGTCATGAACCATATCAAGTGATATGGTTTGATTAAACCATACCCCGATTTAATAAAAATTAGTTAATAATTAACTAATTAAACATAAACATAAAGTTTATATTAAATAATTAAGAATATAATTTATTCTAAATTAAATTTTATATGCACTTAATATTACTTTCTAACATACATGTCAATTTTTGTTACCATTTTCACATCCTATATTTAATACAATGTTTATTGAACATTAAATTTGTATTAATAACTACTAACTTGGAAAGACATAATTTTTATTGGATTTACAACTTTAGGGATTACAAAAATCACATTAATATGTTTTTAGTAACATAGGCATGGAAAGTAAACCAAAAATGATACATGAGTGATAACATGGTATATACTCTATGCATAAGCACCAACTTAATGTCCTGGACGCCCACATCTCCAAAATAATTAATGGTTTATTTTTTAACACTATGTCAGTTATTAACATAGAGAATAAGTTGGACATCAAGGATGAGCTTATGGGAAATGGAAGAAACATTTTAGACTCAAACATATGAAAAAATCCTATTTGTAACTTGTGGTGAATGAGACTCTACAATTCCTCTGAGGGTGAGGGGAATGTGGATGGTAGGTTTAATGGACTGAGGCTTGGCCCCAAGGAATAGGTCATTGGGTCCCTTAATAGCTAGTGAAGAGATCATATTTGGGATAACATTAGACATTTCAATGCTATATTTCCTCCCGTGTTAGGCTTGTGCATTGTTGTAAATCCTTTAATCCTAGGGAGAATGTGGATCTCGGGTTGATGGTGTGAGGCTTTTCGCCTTAGGTACAGTCATAAAATTCCCTCGTAGCCTAAGAAAAGCTCATATTTAAGATCTTGCTAGACACTTCAAAACTATGTTATCTCCTTTTCTATTCCTATGCATTATGAGGACAATTACACTTTCGGATGGGAATGTTGGTGATTTCATGTGTAGCATCACATGGACCTTTTAGAGGTCCTCTAAATATCTTGTGAGATATCTACTTATATCTACTTCTATTAAACCCTTTTCAAAATGCCCTTTTTGTCGGTGATACAGTGATTCTAATAAAGCAAACCCTTTTGGCTTTAGTTTTTAGTTGTTTATGTATGCCCCATGGATTTGGTTCTCGTGGACCCCACCAATTATTATCATAGTCATGTGCTCTCCATATTTCATTTTCTAATGTTTTGAAGGAAAACCAACTAGGCCAAAAAATCTCATCTTAGTTTTTCTTATCTACTCATTGATTGAAAAATTCTTGACTTAAGATGAGGATAAATCAACCCTTTGTATAAAGCACTTTAAAATTTAAAATATATGTGTCATGCATAAGGTATAGGAGAATGTGTAAAAGTTTAGGTCATTTCCAAAATGATATTATTTAAATTTCATGATAAGTACATGTCATTTTTTTCTACTTGATTGATTGGCCATTATTGAGGTTCTCTTCTCGAACTATTTAGAGATTTTATCATTTAGGATATGATCTCCCATAGAAGGGTCCCACATTCCTCCTTCCACCTTAGAGTGCACATTTTTTATCTATCTTGAATTGATGCTCATTTGGCTCTATTGATGGTGTTTACACTTAATTTATTCCCTTACATTTCATTATTTAAGATTCCATTGTATAGCCATGTATTCTCCCATTTCCTCAAATAGATTCTTTGCATGTTAGATTGGGGATTTTGAATGCAACAAGATTTTATAAACCTCTTTATAATTTTGAGACAGATTTTCAAAGTATTTCTATAAGAACACATATATAAGGCTAGGATGAATCCAACATGAAATTTGAATATTTACAAAGGAAGAAAAGAATATGGCTTGATGTAATGGAAGGGATACAAATCTCGAGCATATGATTTTTTTTTTTGTTAAATGTGCCTCACAATGGACTTCAGGGACTTCCTCCATTTTGTGTAGGTCATCATGTTTGCACTAGGAAGGTACTTGGCCTATGCATATAGTAGAAGAAAGAGCCCCATTTTTTAAAAAATTCACTCAATCTCTAGATAAATGACATCATCATGAATTTGTTGCTTGCAATTTTATCAATATTATAGGGCTAACTCAAATAGGATGTCTCTATTTGCTTTGATGGCGTCCACTATTTTTATGAAATAAGAAAATACAATAAGATGTTGCTTATTGCATGAGCTAGTGCTTGAGTAGGGAAAATATCAAACTAAGTTCAATCTACTACATTAACGACTTTAGGCTTGCCCCCTTCAGCATAAGAGGTCATGTTTCCCACTAGGAAGGAACTTGCTATCTTAATTGTTAACATTTGATTAGCAAATATGTTGCATCATTTCCGCTAACCCCCTCATAAATGACATCATGTCCTTTTAAGTGATAGTCATCTGTAGAAACATGAATACAACAAAATAAATATGTTAGATATGGAAGAAATCAATAAAATAGTATTAATAACCTTGTTGAGGAGGTGGAGTCAAATACACATCCACAAGCAAAACCCTAGTGGTTGATACTTGTTGTTACCTATGCAAGTGTGGACAATGTCATTAAAAATGGCCTTTAAAGATGGCACAAAATGACCTAAATTGCCTTGTTTTAGTATTATCAAATTTATTTATTATAATGGCTTGCAATGGAATGCCAAGTCCCCTCCACATGTTCCCATCTCTAAAATATCCTATGACACGCTCAACCAAATTCCCGTAAAATTGTCATGTCTTGTAACTATCCACATCACCTCTTCTTCCTTCAGCTCCCTCAAGATTTCATCATTGCAAAGGATGGAACACAAAAAAGAAGCTCTACACGACTCAACCCCAACGTAAATTGACATATGAATAGGATCCTCGAGAACCTCCATAACCAATTCAATTCTTGGATGCTCTGGCTATCCATAAAACACAAGGGCTGAAATTGTAAAAAATAATTTTGTTGATATTGTGTATTGGTAGAAAGTCCTTGCTTTCAAATATATCTCCACAATACATTGCCTCAACAATTTTTACACCACATGTCCTCTTTCTCCTTTTGAAAATTGACATATATGATATGTGGTCCATATGTGTCTACTCGAAAGAACTAATAGTTTTGCATGCATTCCACCCGACATTTTCATGAATCCAATATTGCAATTCTTCAAGTTCAAGTTCTTAACGAATCCCTTTCAATGTCTCTATTTCACCATTTGTGTGTGATTACTACTATATAAGTAATGCAAATTGTTCATTAAATGTGCTTACAAGTTCATATGTATGTTAAACTCATTGTGTATGCTTATTGCCGAATATGATATTCCATCCCTCCATGGTTGTTTGTATTGTATATGCTTATACAATTCAATTCAACATGCAATGTAGTTGTAGATATTTATTTTATATTTCATTTTTAAGGCTTGGTAGAATCTATTTATATTTCTCAAATTAGGCCTCCTTTATCTTTAGGCTTGCATGGTGTATCCCATGCATAGATCAAATTTGAAGTCGTCAATGCCCTTCAAATGTCTTTTAGCTTTTCATAGAAGGGTGTTAAAAAAATGAAATTTAAAATTACATAAATCAATACTAAAGGTATTAAAATATTATAAATTTTTATTAGAAGGGCTAACTATAAAAATCACTTGTCATATAAAATATATGCTAAAGTAATTTTTATATTTTGTTAAATTGATTTTAATAAATAAAATATTAAATAATAATTAGAGCAACAAAATTCATATTTGCTAACTTTCTATTTTCTTTAGTAAAAAAACTTCACTTAAATCATGCACAAAATCAGTAAGAAAAATGCTAACTCTCTACAAAATATCGATATATTTTTTTAAATTGTAAAGCTATTATGAATGCTTAGTTAAATGTAAACAAGACTTTCAATTTGACGGCCAACTATAAAACATATAAGATCTGAAGAGTAAATGTTGAAATTAATAATTAATAAGGGTTTAAGACAATAAGAGTTTAAGTGGATGATGCTAGCAAATAAATTACAGGAAACAACCATGGTCATACGAGAAAGAATCAATTTAACATAGCACATTTGGTAAATGGGCTTGAGACAATCAAACTAATAAATATACACTATACCAATGAATCAATAGCTTCATAATGTTGTCTGCAACCACCTGGGCATGCTTCTGCGCACACATTCATTGCTTCAGAAATTATTAAAAACATATCTGATTTAATTATTTTTAATTGGCAATCTATGTGATTGGGACAAATGTCATAGACACTAGGAAAAATAGCTGCAGCACACCTGTCAAACAATCAATGGAAAAAAACAGCATGTGGAAAAGAGTTGCAGCACACCTGTCAAACAATCTATGAAAAAAACAGCATGTGTTGAGTTATATATAGGCTTATCGCCCTAACTATCGGCCTAATTAAATTTTTGTCTATTTCTAGCCAAAAAAAGCTCTTTCAATGTCTTAAAGACTTAGTCAGTCCTATTTTTTTGTAGTACGGGTAAGATGTTGATCGTGTAGATAGGGATTGCTTATAGTGTTTCCTAAACAAGCTGAGTTCTATACGCTACGAATAACCATCAATTGCTATATAACTTAGCATTTATTCATTCATTCACAGCATCCCATAACTTGGCGTTATATTATTGTTTTCTGAAATCCCAGACAGGTGAATATAGCTCTCGTATGGGGAACAAGAATATTGGAGCACTTGTTATTGATAGATGTTTAGGAGTTGATGAAATTCCTAATTCATTTTTAATAAAATGCTAAATAAAAGTGTATCATATAGGCAAAATAAAAGTTGGAAAAATTATCTTCGTCTGACTAAAGAATTTCTTCTTTATTTCTTTCTCTTCTTGGGGCACTTTTTATCGTTTGAATTGATCTAATTATTTTCTCAGTCATTAGTCCTTTGGATTTCAGGAATGGAGTCCATATGCTACTATTGATTGATATTCTTAAAAGTAAGGATTATGGTATAACTTGTTTTCACTGTTTTATCTAGTATTTGCATCTACGAAAAGATTTGGGTATTTTCCAAATATTTGTATCTATGAAAAGATTTGGATATTTCCAATGCGATCATGATTCGCATCCTTTTTGAATTTTGAGAGAAGGTAGAATTTCTTCAACATTTTCTTTTCTGAAACAAAAATTGATTGGATGCTTGAGATTATTTTTTCGAACAAATTTTTATTTCCTCTCCATCCCTATTGCCGTGACCATTTTGACCATTACATATAATTAATAGGTTAGATAAATTGAGTACTCTATTTAGGAAGTGTCAAACTACCAATATTTAATAAGAGATCAATTTGGGTAGAGCTATAAAAGAAATATTTGTATCACGTCAATATTTTAGAATATAAGTGAACATGAGCGAACGTGAGTCAGACTGTCTCTTAATTTGATTCAGCAACTTCAACCATGGACAAATGTATAATGAATAAGGAGCTGATATTGGTGTCTTACGCCAACGAAGGGCCTCTCACCGAGAACCATATCAAAATCATAGAAACCCAGTTGGATTTCCAAAGTGTGGGAAGAAATGGATCGGATGGTGATGTTGTTGTGCACAACCAGTGGGTGTCGGTGGATCCATATCTCCGCTGGTTTTTCAGAAATCAAGCCAAAGATGGTCTCTATTTCAACAGCCTAAATTTGGACGAGGTTTTTCTTTTTCCTTTTAACCTTCTTTCTAAGTAATGAGAGAATACATACCTAGTGCAGATTAAGTAGTTTAATCGACATTGAAGCATCTTTGTTTATTTTGTACAGCCGATCAGATGTCTTATGATGGGAACGGTGGTGATGTCGGCCAATGCCGAGTTTAAAGAGGGCGATGTGGTCACTGGTTTGTACGGAGTAGCAGAGTACAGCATCGTTGCCGCATCCGCTTTGAAAAAAGTTGACACCACTCTGGCCAAACCCTCCCATTATTTGGGACCCCTGGGTATGTAATGGCATTTCAACTTTCATAGGATACGATCCAGGTTTCATCTTCTTCTTCTTTTTTTTTTTTTTGGGTATTTTTAAGGATTTTTTTTTGGGTGGATAGCCAGGTAATGCCTCTTATTCTACCATTCTCATAATTAAACTACAAATCAAGTGATATACTTAATTAACTTTCATTATTTCTGTTATTATGGATTATGAAATAATATTTATGTGTAGGCATGCCTGGTATGACGGCATGGGTGGGGTTGGTGTTAATCGGAGAGCCTAAAGTAGGAGACCAAGTGTTTGTTTCCTCTGCAGCTGGTGCAGTTGGTCTTATAGTTGGTCAGTTAGCTAAAATCAGAGGATGTCGTGTTGTTGGTAGCGTTGGTACCGACCAAAAGGTCGACATTCATTAATCTCCATATATAACTCTTAACAAAAATAACTTACTAATTTATGTGAGGTAGAGTTCCTTACAGATTGTTAGGGATTACCAGGTGAAGATGGTGAAAGAAGAATTTGGATTTGATGATGCCTTCAACTACAATTCAGAGACAGACTGGGATGCAACGCTCGCCAGGTACTATATTACATTGTTATTTATATAACACTATGTATATGTCATATATTTTATGGATTTTGTGATTGAGGCAGAGAGTAGACACAATCACTTTGTACTTGTTGCTTACCGAGTCCTATTGATTTCATAATGAGGGTGCAGGTACTTTCCAAAGGGAATAGACATTTACTTTGACAACGTTGGAGGGAAAATGTTAGAGAGTGTTCTGAACCACATCAATATGAATGCCAGGATTCCAATATGTGGAATGCTTTCTCAATATAATCAGGTGATAATTATAATTTCATGGGTTGTGGAAGAATTGATTTTCAGTTATGTATGTGATGATAATAATAATGAATATATTGGTGTGGCATGACAGGGGGAATGGAGGAAACGATACGGGGTGAGAAACCTTCTCAACTTGGTGGGGAAATGCGCCAAGATGGAAGGATTTCTGTTTGATAAATACTTGCATCGGATGGAAGAATTTGTAGAGGAGGTGGGAGGGTATATGAAAGAGGGTAAAATCAAACACGTGGAGGATGTGAAGGAGGGCATAGAAAGCTTTGTTGATGCGTTTAATTCACTCTTCAGTGGTGCGAGCAGGGGAAAAGTTCTCATTCACCTCTGACCTCACCGCATCTCACCTTTGCCTAATTAACCCACGGAAATCTTAATTTCTTCATTCACATGCTATTTTTTCTATATTAGGAAAGTTCTCCACCCTGAATAACCAAATAATACCAGTATGAGTGTTGATTGTCAGTTATGAACAACATCCACCTTTTCTACTTAGTTGGATTATCATTATTCCTGAATATTCATGTGCCAATTACTACATCATTTTCCTTAGAAATATAGAATGTTGGATCAATCTCTACCTTCAAAATAATGCTTTAAACACCTAGCTAATGGTTGAAATGTGATAGCTTATTTTTGGTTTCTAAAACTCTATTTAATAATGAGAATAACACTATAAAAATTAATATTTGTGAACTTGTTAATCTTGAAGGTGGTTTGCACTAACAAGTACATTACACTAACACTTGTCTATATGCAATTGAATCTAAACAAAATATAAATCAATAAATCAAAAGGTTATACATAAACAAATTAACATATCTAAATAACAAGTGAATTAAATAAGATTGTAGAAAATAAGGGATACGAGCGTAGGAATAATTTGGAATAATGGAATTAATCAACCCTTCCCCTCCCAAAGGGTACTCCATAGTAGCAAAGAAATTGAATCAACAAAAAATCTGCTACATATTAGCAATCCTATAGATACTTATGCCAAGGAAAGGGAGGAAGGGCTTCTTAACAAAATTGTTAAGTTGGAGAAGGAAGTTGGATACCTGAAAGAAGAGCTCAAAAAGATTTGTAAGAGAGAAGGAAAGAGGAAGATGCATAATGACCTTGACAAGGACAATGAGCATATTTTACAAGTCTACAAGAAGCTTAATTCTATGGACAATAGACTGGGTAATGCAAAAGGTAGGCATGATTGTACCATTTCTGTGCTTAAGGAAATTTACAACTTCATGGAGCAACATGTCAAAAGTGTTTGTATACTCAGCGACATTCCTGCTGCCATCTGGGAGTCAGATTCAACAAGGGACTTGGTTCTCTCACAATTGGATAAAAAGGATCCCTCCCATGTCACTGCCCTGACATTATTCACCTCTCTACAAAAGATAAAGACAAAGATTGATAAAGCAGTCAACTAGGACTATTCCTGCTTCCAGATTTCTGTTTTGATGTTGAAATGATGTTGTTTTTATGCTACTTTGTTGCAGATTTGACACTTTTTGGTTCCCTTTTTATAGTTTTAGTTTAAACTATAGTTGGTCCTCATGTATATCTTAGATTTGATCCTCTTTTGATCCTTTTCTCGCTCTAATTGGCTTTTGAGCCTTCTTGTAAAATACCATTCATTGGTAAAAAAATAAAAATAGTAAACATAATTTCAAAAATGAAAATTTATCTTTGTAGAAAAGGTGATATAAAAACTATATCTTGGTATAATTTTTTGTGATTTAACTAATTAATTAAACTTAAATACTTGGGATCTATGTGACATATTTTTGCCTATAATTATCCTCTAAACGGATTAAGGGCTAAAACATGCCACATATGTGCCACATAGATTTCAAATAAGGGTGTTCACGCGAAGGAGTGTTCATCCGAGGGGATTCGAGAGAACCACCTTCATGCAAACATCCCAAAATAAAACTCTACACCCCTCTTCACCACCCAAACACCACAAACTAAACATGTAATGTTGGAGTATAGTTTTAAAGCTAAAATTTAATTTTTAATAATTATAATTTTAAAGCATAGTTTTTTCATATTGTTTTTATTTTATTTTTAGATTCAAAATTGTAATGATTCTAATTTTAGTATATACCTTTCATATTGTTTTTAATTTTCTTTTTAAAGTATACTTTTTAGTGATTATAATTTAAGTATAGTTTTTCATATTATTTTTAATTTATTTTGTTTGTTATTAATCATTTCAAAAAGTGTTATATATATAAAATTTAAAACATAGTTATATTTATCTAGTTAAATTAATTAAAAAGAAATTATAAAAAATTAATAATTTTATATTAGATTTAAATTGTTTTAAAACTAGATAAGTAGTTCAAAAGTTAGAAAAGTATCGAACCGAATACGATTCCTATTTTTAATGTCACTAATTAAATACAACCTAATCTATTAAGATTTCTATATAATAAGAGATAATTTAAGTGTATAGTTTTCCTTTGAATTTATTCTTAAATCAGATCTAACGATTTGTGTGTGCATGAGAAAATTGACAAAGTGGACGAGTCATCACAAATAAACAAAATAACAAGTGAAAATGTAACGAGGAAAATTTACAAGAGTGGTGTGTTAGAAGATCAATTTATAGGGAGAAACAAAAAGAGAGAGAAGGCTACAAAGAGGTTAAACAAGCCAACATTGGTACATACATACTTGAAACCCTTGAGATTGTAATTTTATTTAGATATATGCATGTTAAATCATCAAAAGTTTCTTGTCTAGTTGAACTTCAAAAATATATATCTAGTTGAACTGTGTAAAATTGTAGTGTAGGAATCTATACAAAATCAAACAAACCCAACTGGATTTCCAAATTGTAGGAAAAATGGATTGTCAATGATGTTGTAGGCACAATGTAGTGCCCCTAACTTACAAACCCAAAAGCCATGACACAAGACTTAAAAATTCCAATGTTTTTTTAATATATTATTTTATTAATGTTTAAGTAGGGACGAGATTATAACCAATACTTAATTAATATTATTTTATTTTCTAAAATTATTACCGAGTTAAAATACCCTCTTTATTTGTAATAAATTAATTAGTGAATGGTTCATTTGGTTAACTAAACTAACCCATGCCTAATGTTTATTTATTAAATTATTTTCTTAAATTTAAATTTAATATAATGTGCATCATGTCCCTTAAATAAGCCAAATGGTCCCATATCACCTATTTTATTATTTAACCCCCATTTTAAATACCATATTTAACTTCTATACCCACCAAGGCCTTTAAATAAATCCCTAGGTTACAATTTAGGTTTAAATGACTCCTTAGGCCCCACTTATTAAATTTACCCCATACCCCTTTAAATATTTTTATTCCCCAATCCTAAGTGGTGAGGATTAAATGAGCCCTTAGATTATTTTAACTTCTACCCTAGATTTTAGGTATTCTCTACAACCCTAATCTATCAATATGATTTCCTTATAACTTTTGTTTTCCTTTATTTTGCCCTCATTTGAACATGTAGGGTTGCGGTGAGATGATGGAAGAACGAGGAGAGATCATGAAGAATTTTTTTAGGCTCTCCTCCGATTTAGATCTCTGGTTTGTCTTATTTTAAGCTCCATTTTATTTTAATTCTGGTTGTAATGGAAAAAATTCCTCCTCATTATCTAGGGTTTTCAAGGATTGCAAATGTATTTTCTTTGTTATTCTCCCTTTATTAATATTTTTTGTTTATGGAAGAAACAAGTGTAGATTGGTTGAGTATATATATCTATATATATTAGGGAAGAAGAATACACGGTAAGAGTTATAAGGGGCCATTTGTGTAAAGGGGGGCATAAGGTTTTATTAAGGTGGCGAACTATGTATTTGGCATAGGGTAAGGGTGTGGGGTGTGGTGTGGCCAACACCATACCATACCAAGTTTTATGCGAGTAAGGGGAAGGGTGGAGTGAAAGGGCGCGACATGTCCCCCAAATTTATTATTATTTTTTGTTTATTTCTCTTACAAAACAAAAAAAATCTGATTTTCCTTTTTACTTTTTTTTATATCAAATCGGGTTTTATACACACACACACACACACACACACATGCGTGTGTGTGTGTGGTTTAAAAATTTCATATTTAAAAATCATTTTCTTCCACCCACCACCACACACACACACAATGACAAGTATTAATTTAGATTGGACACAATAAAATAAATTTCTTAAAGAAATGAAGATTCAATTTATATATATACATTTTTTTGAATAAAAGAAACAACTTTAGTTTATTCACTAAAATTTCAAACAGAATTTTAAAAGAAACTTCCGTTCCAAATTTATTCCAAATACATCTACTTAAAAATCACAAGCAACTAGTTCATTATCTTTTCACATAACCATTTCTACATTACCAAAGCTAAGTGCATTATCAAGCTTAAAGCATACAATATTTTTCAAACTCAATGATGATATAAAGTTTACATACATTTCCAAATCCAATTTTTTTCTACATTCTCTCTTTTTGGAGATCATAAGGAAAGACTCATTACATCTTCAAATAAATTTTCTTTTCTAGCTTTGACATACTCCAAAAATGGAGAGTAAACTTAGACCAAACTATAGGAAAATAAGAGCAACAATCTTTCAAGAGAATAGTATATCACAAGGCTTCATCTATAACAAGGATTACAAAAATATTACAAGGTTACAAATATTTCCTTAAGAGAGGGAATAGAATAACTCAAGATACCCATAACTATTTACAAATCAACAATTACAATGCAAGTGTACAAGCCTCCCCAAAATGGGGAACAACATGCCCAAATTTTTAACTTTTTTTCCTTCTTGCTCCAAACCAAATTTGCAAGCTTCCACTCCATATGAAAGTATTCAATGCACAAGAGAAAGAGGCCTGGTTTCCTCCCAACCAAATGGAATCATCACATGCCATCTCCACAAATGGAGGACATGCTAGCCTCCCTTCAAGCCCATGGGAGAGAGAGAATACATTCCTCAAGATTACACAAGTATGGGGAAGACAAAGTCGACCAAACACACACATACTCCAAAACAAAGCATCCAAAACATACACGAAATACAAGAGGAGAACTCCATGTTTCCTCAATGGGGAAGAGTGGCAAGGATCCCATTATAAACCATATTGTGATCCAACCATAGGAACACCAAAATAATCTCCATACCCCAAAAATCCTTATCACTCCATCCCAAACACCAAGCCTCCTCCTTGTAAGGATTTTCAAACCAAACATGGTTTCCTTATCAAGGATGGAAGATGAGGTTCAAACCATATGAACAATCATCTTCCACATCAAACCATATGAGGGGAGGAAATAATAGAAATACCATCATGGCTTCCCATCAAGCCATGTGGTGTAAGAGGGGGTTTCCTCCCTCTTCCCCTATAATTCCAAAATCCACCTCAAATAGGATGGATGGAGAAATAAAAGAAAACAAGATTTACTAAACACCCACAAAAAACATGCAAGCTTACAAGATTCAAACAACCATTTTTCCTTTTGTACACATTATACTATAGAAAAAAAATAAGAGGTATGAAGGCCTACCTCAAAATTAAGCTATCCAACTCCAAGAAAAAATCAAGATCTCCCAATCTCCAAGCTCCAAGCTCTCTCCAACTCCAAAGTAAAAATGAGAAGAAAAAGTCCATACCCCTCTCCAAGAGGAGGTATAAAAATAAGAATCAATCACAAATCCTCACAAATGAGAGGGTGACATGTCACCCATCTCATTCTCCAACACAAGATTCCCAAAATCCCATTAAACATAAAACAAAACACATTTAGGAAGAAAACTCTCAAATTTCCTAAAATGAAAATAAACCAACTTACTTCAACTTTTGAGATAACACACAAATCAAACACACTTACAAGATGGTGAAAAGAGAGGGTAAAATGGGAGGGAAAATCCTATTTTAATTTGAAAAGAGACCCCCTACCCATAGGTAGTGTCAATGGGGTCCATTTAGTGTAAGGGAAACTCCCAATGTGAAAGAGACCCTTACAAATGCCACATTTAGCCCAAATTTGAGATTGGGTAAAGTGGCTCAAAGGAAGAAGTGGTGGGGACCACCCAAATGATGATTAGGTGGTCCCAAACCACTAACAACAAGCTTACTAACATAATAACATCACTAATACATGTGGGGACCATTAGGCCCTTAAACTAGTTTAGTACAAGGCTTAAAAAATTAAAATAACATAGGTAAATTAGGAAATCACTAAGGATGTCCAAACATGAATACGCCACACACACAAGGTCAAACAAGGGTCATGCATGGATAAAGGACTTGGCTTAGTCAGCCGCTTGTGCAACTTGAGGTACAACTCGAACCCACGTTTCTCTGTGTGACCTAAAATATGCACTCAATTCACACATTAAACATACCTACTCGATACAATAAATCAAAGAAATAATAAAAATATATCGATAACTAAACCAATCATGGATATTCATTCTAACTATACAACAATCGATATCAAAATGAGATAACTATACTCTAACAACATGCATCAATGTAAATCAAGACATAAGATTCATCTAGGTTTTTGCATGATAACATCCAATTTACCATTATAAACTAATGATATCAAAGTACACAACATCATTAACATCCATCCATCATATATCAGATAAAACTAACTATATCACATCTTGTTGGTATCCATAACCATATAAGTGCAAGAAACTAAGATGAAATTCATAATGCTAGATTGGCACCACGTGCCCTAAACAACACATGTATCACCAAATAATCCATAATGAGATCACATAGTATCAATATAGTGCTAGATCAATGTCTATAAATCTAGTAAATGAAATGAGTTAACAAATGAAATGATGTAAGAAAGAGGTGGGCACTACATCCCCTCTCCTAAGATTAGACTTCCTCCTGGAAGTCACTGGAAGAGATAGGGATATCGAGCCCTCAATGGTGTCGCATCCTCCCATGTAGTTATTATCTCATCATACTAGTCCCATTGTACTCTAACCTGGTCCAAGTCTCACCCCCATGAAGGGCCAATCTCATGTGCTCTAGGATACACATGGGCTCCAATATCCAATATCCTTCATCCTCCACCTGTAATGCTGACTAATCCAATACATGAGAAACATTTGGTACATATCTACGTAAAACTAAAACATGAAATACATCATGGGCTTAGGCTAGGTGTGGTGGAAAGGATAAATGGTAGGAAACTGGACCCATGACCTCCAAGATCTCAAATGGCCCCAAAAGTGAGGTAAAAGCTTAGAACCCTTTCCATAATGGATTGGGCTCTTATGTGGCCAAACTCTCAAGAATAATTTTTCACCAACTACAAAGTGACATTTGGTCCTCTTGGTGTCTGCATACACCTTCTGGTGTGCTCTAGCTCTACTCAAGATGTTGTCTAATTAGAATAACCTACTACTCCAAGTCCTGAAGGTAAGATGGCCCAAGTACAACCCTATCATCTAACCTATCCCAACTCAAAGGTGTCATGCAAGGTCACCCATATAAGGCCTGATAAGGAGCCATACCAATGGAATTATGGTAACTATTGTTGTAGGAAAACTATAACAAGGTGCAAGTAATCCTCCCACTTCTTCTGTTGATCCATCACATACATTTGTAACATATCCTCAAGTACTTGATTAAATCTCTCTGTCTACCCATCTATCTCTGGGTGGTAAGCTGAACTGAAATTGATCTGAGTTCCCAGAGTGGTCTGAAAAGAAGTCCAAAATTTTGAAGTGTAGATGGTATCTCTGTCATTAATAATGGTCTTTGGAATCCCATGTAATCTGAAAATATCCTCCATAAATACTTTGGCAATGTGATTGCATTATATGTGACCTTGGTTGGTGAAAAGTGCACAACCTTGGTTAACTTTTCTATTGTGACCATGATAGCATCATGATGGTAAGAAGACATGGGGAGACCAACAATAAAATCCATAGAAATGATGTCCCATTTCCACTGGGAATGTCACGAGGATATAAAAGTCTTGTGGGATGGGATGTTCGGCCTTGACCTCTGACACTCAAGGAAACAAGCTAAAAAGTCTTCTATATCCCTATCGGAGACAAGCTAATAATACAACTCTCTTAGATCGGCATGCATCTTCTTCACTCTTGGATGTGTTGCATATGGGGCTTGATGAGCCTCTAAAAGAATAAATATGCAAAGATCACATGCCTTAGGAACATATATGCACTTATAAAAATGAAGTAGACCATCTATCTCTAAAATACATCCTATATACCTACCCTAAAAAACCCTGAGACTCAAACATCTATTTTGTGCCCTCATAAAATCTATCCCTCTAGAAGATGCTAAAGGATCCTACCCCAAAGGTCTAACTGTAGTGTCATAGTGGTAATCACATGTCATCATCTACTCAAGGCATCTATGATGACATTCTCTTTTCCCTTGATATATTGGACGTCCATGTCATACTCACACAAGAACTCCATCAACACTATTGATGAGCATTGAGGTTCAGCTGTGAAAAGATGTGTTGAAGGCTACGATGATCGGTCCTCAAGATAAAAGGCCTACCCAAAAGGAAATGTCTCCAACAAACTAGAGCGTGAACTACTACTGCAAGCTCCGGTCATGGGTAGGGATAGTTAAGCTCATAATCCTTGAGATTACATGACTCAAATGCAATGAACGATGCTCTGCATGAGAAATTATCAAGAACCTCTAATGAAGCATCAATATAAAAAAAAACTCTCCATTCGGATCCAAAACTACTAAGATAGGTGCCATGGTCAGTCGTTCCTTAAGTAATTGAAAATCCTTCTCACATTTTTTTGACACACAAATTTCTTCCCTTTACGTTGAAGAGAAGTAATAGGATGAGAAATCCTAGAAAAGTCCTAAAAAAACCTATAATAATAGCCTACTAATCCCATGAAACTCCTCACCTCTATCACTGATGTGGGCATTGGCCAATCAAGAATGGCTCATATCTTTGAGGGATCTATTGAGATACCCTCACTAGAATGATGTGACCCAAGTACTGAATCTCTGATTGAAAGAAACTACACTTCTCTAGGTTCCCAAAAATCTTTGATCTCTCAAAACATGTAGTACCTATCTCAAATGTTCCTCATGTTCCTCCTCGAATGAGAATAAATCAATATATCATCCAAAAACACCAAGACAAAATGGTCCAAAAGGTCCTAAAACCCATTCATGAGGCTCATGAAAATAGTTGGGGCATTGGTCAAACCAAAAGGTACAACAATGAACTCATAATGCCCATATCGAGTGTAGAAATTTATTTTGTGAATGTCTGCATCTGCAATGCACAACTAGTGGTATCCTGACTTGAGATCAATCTTGGAAAACACTTTGAACCTCTCATTTGATCAAACAAGTCATCAATCCTCGAAGTGGATAATGGTTATTCATTGTGACCTTATTAAGTTACCTAAAATCAACACATAGTTTGAGAGAACCATCCTTCTTCAAAAATAATGGGTCCCCCCAAGGAGACACACTAGGGTGAATGAGGCCCTTCTCCAACAACTCCTCTAGATGAATCTTGAGCTCATGGATCTTTGGAGTAATCATTCGATAAGGTGCCCGAGAAACTGGTGCTACTCCTAGTACTAGGTCTATGGTGAAATCCACCTCTCTACGGGTGGTAATCTAGGAATCTCACTCAAAAACACATATGTAAACTCTCTCAATACAACATGCTCATCAAGAGGTGAATGATCTGAAGTACCCTTTGATCGATCACTAATCGTAATTACAAACATCTGACAACCCTTGCACATGCTCTTCTTGAGTTTCTTATTGAGATGATATGCAAGGAAATAGGCCTCTACATCCCATAAATTACAACAGAATTCCCAAGGTCATCCCGACACTCAATGATCTTACTCCTACAATCTACTTTGGCCTGATGAGACTCAAGCCAATCCATGCCCAAAACAACCTCATAGGATCCTAAAGGTAACACTCGGAGGTCCAAAGTAGTAGAGAATACTCCCAAATCGAGTAGTACAAACTCTCTTTGTTTAGGTATCCACTATGAGTTTGGCCCTGAGGCCAACTCAACCTACCAACTATCTAAGCTTCGCCTAGCCACCTAGCCCATATTGGTCCACTATAGATGGTGATATAAAGAAATTTGATGCTCCTGAATCAAAAATAATGAGACATAAATACCCATGATAATACCTGTAGTCTCGATAACCGTGGCTCGATTCTCATCCTGGCGGTTATCCACTAATAATGTAGACATGATGAGTGCATCCCGTCTTCCACTATTTCTTCGAGGTAGGGGTTATCTCGCTTATCAACAATGGTGGTGGGTTTGTGTAGACATAAATGAACGTAGTGCTCATGGGACCCACAAATAAAACGACCTAATAGCCCTCTTTGTGTAGGGGTCCCACTTGTACTCTAATGAACCAAACTGACTAGCTTGAATCTAGCAGACTACTGTGTATGGGCGGCTATACCATTGACTACCCTATTTCATGTCTCTACCCACTCCAAAACCTCCTCGAACTCCACCTCTTTCGCATACCCCGTGTCTACCTAGTCCTCTATTGTTGATGTGCATAGTCTTGTGACTACTATTGGGTATTAGGAAGATGCCTCTAACTAACTCATGTGGAGGCCTAAATCCTACTCTAGGTGGTGTTTTGTACCCTATGTCCTCTAATCTAGGAAAGAATGTATCCTCTCCTAAAACTTTCCCCTAGTCCTGTCTCTATGCTCTTAGGCCTTTCTCCTATTCTCCTCAAGCTAAGTAGGCCTTCTCCATGGCTTCTCAAGTGTCAGAGGAGATAACATCCTGACGGCCCGACCAAGTCTACATTCAATCCTTAAATGAATATGTTGACTTGTAATTTCTCATCCTGAAGATAATCAACATACTGCGATAAATCTAGAAATCGGCTCTCATACTATACAACCGTGCCTCGAACCCCGCTGTTGGAGGTCATGAAACTCGTCAATCCTCTTCGAAAAAAGTGTTCAAACATGTACTTTGGGCTCTAAAGCGCTCCTCAAACAACTCCTAAGTCATCGAGTCTCTAGTTAAATTGACCTTTCACTCCTCATTCCTCCACCATACGCCTACCATGCCCAAGAGGAGGTGAATAAAAAACCTAGCCTTGATGTTTCTCTCATATGAGTGAATTCCAAAGCAACTATCGAGGCTTAAGAGATAATAATCATCCCCAAATCCATTTATGGTTCCACTTTGTAGGTGGGAAACTTTAGACGAATAAGATCTCTCGATAACATTGCCTGTGTCACAATCATGACTATGATGCCCAACCAACTCCACATCTGGTGAATGTGGTCGTCCTCCCTGTAGTGGTCCCTCAATACTGCGAGAGAAGTTTGACAAAGAGAGGCCACTCTCTCAAAGTGAACAAAGGGGTTATAGGACCTGGCCCACCTTCGAGTGTTTGCCAAAGTGGCACCGAGTGTGCGCCTCATTTGGCAAAGTGTTTCCTCTCTGGATGGTCAATATCCTCTTTGGCTCATGTTGTGTAGGAAGATGCTGCTGTAAAACTCCCATCATTTTTTGTAATGCCTCTAATATATGTGGTCCTAACTCAGGGGCACACGGTTCAGGCGTAGGTGACCTACGTCCCAAACCCCTGATGGATCAATGCCTTATACCACGTCCAACGATCTTGTGAGAAAATGAAAGGGAAGGTTTATGATTTGGTGTGAGGTAGCGGAAATGATCAAATGGGAAAAGTTTATTAATGTAACCAATATTGATTTATTTATAATCCCCAGAGCATCCAGTGTTGTAAACCTGAGCTTTGATACCAGATGTAGTGCCCTATTTTACAACCCAAAATCCATGACACAAGACTTAAAATTTTTGGATTTTTTAATATATTATTTAATTAATGTTTAAGTAGGGTTAGGACTATAATCGTAGTTAAATAGTATTATTTTATTTTCCAAAATTATTACTCGGTTAATACACCCTCTTTATTTGTAATAAATTAATTCGTGAATGGTTCCTTTGGTTAACCAAACTAACCCATGCCTAACATTTAATTATTAAATTATTTTCTTAAATTTTAATTTAATATTCAATATGCACCATGTCCCATAAATAAGCCAAATGGTCCCATATCACCTATTTCCTTATTTAAACCCCCCTTTTAATACCATATTTAATTTCTATACCCACCAAGGTCTTCAAATAAATCCCTAGGTTTCAATTTAGGTTTAAGTGACTCCCTTAGGCACCCACTTATTAAATTTACCCCATACCCCTTTAAATATTTTTATTCCCCAATCCTAAGTGGTGAGGATTAAATCGAGCCCTTAGATTCTTTTAACTTCTACCCTAGATCTTAGGTATTCTCTACAACCCTAATCTATCAATATGATTTCCTTATAACTTTTTTTTCCTTTATTTTTCCCTCATTTGAACAGGTAGGGTTGCAGGGAGAGAATGGAAGAACAAGGGGGAGATCATGGAGGAATTTTGAGGCTCTCCACCAACTAGATATTTGGTTGTCTTATTTTAAGATCCATTTCATTTTAATTCAGGTTGTAATGGAGGAAAGAATTCCTCCTCATTATCTAGGGTTTTGAAGGATTGTAAATGTATTTTATTTGTTATTCTCCCCTTTATTATTATTTTTGTTTATAGAAGAAACTAGTGTAGATTCTGTAACTTGAGTATATATGTGTGTGTGTACACATACACACACACACACACACACACACACACACACACACACACACACACACATACATACATAAATACACACACACAACACACACAGTATATATATATATATATATCTGGGGAAGAATAATACACAACATGGGTTATAAGGCGTGGGCATGTGTGTAAAAGGGGGCCACGGAAAGGGTTTATTAAGGTGGTGAAATGTGTTTATGATGTAGGGGGGTAGGTAGGTGTGGGGGTGTGGTGTGGCCTTGGCCACACCACACCACATTTTATGCAGGAAGGGGAGGGCGGGCGCGACATGTCTCCCCCAATTTATTTTCTTTTTTTTTGTTTATTTCTTTTACTAACAAACAATCAATTTTCCTTTTTAATTTTTTTATATATTTATGAATTGGTATATATATATATATATCTGTTTATATAAATTATATTAAAATTTATATATCTATAATATTTTTATGTGTGTGATTTTAAAAACATTATAGATATATAAATTTTAATATAATTTTATATAATACATACATACATACATACATACATACATACATACATTGACATGTATTAATTTAGATTGAACACCATAAGATAAATTTGCTAAAGAAATGAAGATACAATATATATATTTTCTAGAGAAATAAAGATACAATTTATATATATTTGAAGATACAACACACACACACACACACACAGAGAGAGAGAGAGAGAGAGAGAGAGAGAGAGAGAGAGAGAGAGAGAGAGAGAGAGAGAGAGAGAGAGAGAGAGAGAGAGAGAGAGAGAGAGAGAGAGAGAGAGAGAGAGAGAGAGAGAGAGAGAGAGAGAGAGAGAGAGAGAGAGAGAGAGAGAGAGAGAGAGAGAGAGAGAGAGAGAGAGAGAGAGAGAGAGAGAGAGAGAGAGAGAGAGAGAGAGAGAGAGAGAGAGAGAGAGAGAGAGAGAGAGAGAGAGAGAGAGAGAGAGAGAGAGAGAGAGAGAGAGAGAGAGAGAGAGAGAGAGAGAGAGAGAGAGAGAGAGAGAGAGAGAGAGAGAGAGAGAGAGAGAGAGAGAGAGAGAGAGAGAGAGAGAGAGAGAGAGAGAGAGAGAGAGAGAGAGAGAGAGAGAGAGAGAGAGAGAGAGAGAGAGAGAGAGAGAGAGAGAGAGAGAGAGAGAGAGAGAGAGAGAGAGAGAGAGAGAGAGAGAGAGAGAGAGAGAGAGAGAGAGAGAGAGAGAGAGAGAGAGAGAGAGAGAGAGAGAGAGAGAGAAAAAAAGAGATTAATAAGAGAGAGAAACAAAAAGTTTATTCAAAACTTTCAAACTCAATTCTTTACAATTAAATTCTCTTCCTATAACCAAATTTATTCCAATACATGTAAAAATTATAAACAACTAGTTCATTCTCTTTTCACATAACCATTTCTACATTTCCAAAGCTAAGTGCATTTTCAAATTTAAAACATATAACATTTTTCAAACTCAATGATGATATAAAGTTTACATACATTTCCAAATCCAAAAAACATTTCTACATTCTCTCTTTTTGAGATCATAAGGAAAAACTCATTACAACTTCAAATAAATTTTCTTTACTAGCTTTGACATACTCCAAAAATGGAGAGTAAGCTTAGACCAAACTATAGGAAAATAAGAGAAACAATCTTTCAAGAGAATAGTATATCACAAGGATTCATCTATAACAAGGATTACAAAAATATTACAAGGTTACAAATATTTCCCTTAAGAGAGGGAATAACATAACTTGGATAACCATAACTATTTACAAATCAACACTTACAATGCAAGTGTACAAGCCTCCCAAAATGGAGAACACCATGCCCAAATTTTCAACTTTTCTCCTTCTTGCTCCAAACCAAATTTTCAAGCTTCCACTCCATATGAAAGTCTTCAAAGCACAAGAGAAAGAGGCCCAATTTCCTCCCAACCAAATGACATCATCACATGCCATCTCCACCAATGGAGGACATGCTAGCCTCCCTCCAAGCCCATGAGAGAGAGAGAGAGAGAGAGAGAGAGAGAGAGAGAGAGAGAGAGAGAGAGAGAGAGAGAGAGAGAGATTGCATGCCTCAAGATTTCCCAAGTATGGGGAGAAGAAAAACTATGACCAACACACACATACTCCAAAAAAATCACCCAAAACATACACAAAACACAAGAGGAGAACTCCATGTTTCCTCAATGGGGAAGAGTGGAAAGGAGCCCATTATAAACCATATTATGATCTAACCATAGAAAACAAAATAATATCCATATCTAAAAACTCCTTATCACTCCATCCCAAACACCAAGCCTCCTCCTTGTAAGGATTTTCAAACCAAGCATGGTTTCTTTATCAAGGATGGAAGATGAGGTTCAAACCATATGAACAATCATCTTCCACATCAAACCATATAAGGGGAGGAAATAATAGAAATACCATCATGGATTTCCCATCAAGCCATGTGGTGTAAGAGGGGGTTTCCTCCCTCTTCCCCTATAATTCCAAAATCCACCTCAAATAGGATGGATGGAGAAAATAAAAGAAAACAAGATTTACTAAACCAAAAACATGCAAGCTTATAAGATTCAAATAACCATTTTTCCTTTGCACAATATGTTATAGAAAAAAAAAAAATTGTATGAAGGCCTACCTCAAAATTAATCTATCCAACTCAGTAATAAGTCAAGCTCTCCCAAGCTCGAAGCTCATAGCTCGAAGCTCCTAGCTCTCTCTAACTACAAAAGTAAAAATGAGAACTAAAAGTCCATACCCCTCTCTAAGAGGAGGTATAAAAAGAAGAATCAATCCCAAATCCTAAAAAATGAGAGGGTGACATCTATCACCCTTCTCATTCTCCAACACAAGATTCCTAAAATCCCATTAAACATAAATAAAAAAACATTTAGGAAGAAAACTCCCAAATTTACTAAAATGCCAATAATCCAACTTACTTCAACTTTTGAGATAACACACAAATAGAACACACTTACAAGATGGTGATAAAGAAAGGGGTGAAATGGGAGGGAAAATCCCATTTTACCTTGAAAATAGAGCCCCTACCCATAGGTAGGGTCCAAGGGGTCCATTTCATTGTAAGGGAGACCCCAATGTGAAAAGAGACCCTTACAAATGCCACATTTAGCCCAAATTCGAGATTGGTAAAGTGGCTCAAAGGAAGAGGTGGTGGGGCCCACCCAAATGATGATTAGGTGATCCTAAACCACTAACAACAAGCTTACTAACATAATAACATCACTAATGCATGTGGGGACCATTAGGTCCTTAAACTAGTTTAGTACAATGCTTAACAAATTAAAATAACATAGGTAAATTAGGAAATCACTAAGGATGTCCAAATATGAATACGCCACACACACAAGGTCAAACAAGGGTCATGCATGGCTAAAGGACTCAACTTAGTCATCCACTTGTGTAACTTGAGGTGAAACTCTGAAACCCATGTTCTCTCGTGTGACCTTAAATATGGACACTCAATTCATACATTAGACATACCTGTTCGATACAATAAATCAAAAAATAATAACAATATATCGATAACCAAACCAATCGTGGATATTCATTCTAAATATACAACAATTGATATCAAAATGAGATAAATATACTCTAACAACATGCATCCACAGTAAATCAAGACATAAGATTCATCTAGGTTATTACATGATAACATCCAATTTACCATTATCAACCAATGATATCAAAGTACACAACAACATTAACATCCATCCATCATATATCAGATAAAGATAACTGCATCACATCCTGTTGGTATCCATAACCATATAAGTGTAAGAAACTAAGATGAAATTCATGATGCTAGATTGGCACCACGTGCCCTAAAAACACATGTATCACCAAATAATCCATAATGAGATCACATAGTATCAATATAGTGTTAGATCAATGTCTATAAATCTAGTAAATGAAATGAGTCAAAAATGAAATGATGCAAGAAAGAGGTGGGCACTACACACAACGAGTGGGTGTTAGTGGATCCATTTCTCCTATGGTTTTTAGAAATCAAGTTGAAGATGGTCTTTAGTTAACAACCTCAATTTGCACAAAGTTTTTATTTGTTCTTTTACCTTCTTTTTTAAGTAGAGAGAGAATAGAGTAGATTTAATAGTTTAATCGAAATTAAACCATATTTTTATTTTGTACAACCAATCATATGTTTTATGATGGGAACCGTGGTGATGTTTGCCAATGCCGAGTTTAAAGTGGGTGACATGGTCACCGGTTTCTACCGAGCAATAGTGTACAATATTGTTGTGACATCCGCATTGAGAAAAGTTGACATCACTTTGGTCAAAACCTATGATTATTTGGGACCCATGGGTAGGTAATGCAATTTTTTTTTTAGTTTCATGTTTTTTTATTGGTATCGTTTACCAACAAAAATGGGTAAATGGCTTGATGATATTTTTACTCTATCATTTTCTTAATTAAACTACAAATCATGTGATATACATAATTAACTTTTACTATCTCTGTTATATGGATTAGGAAATGATTTTTATATGTAGGCATATCTAGAATGAGGACATGGATGGGGTTGGTGTTAATCGAAGATCCTAAACAAGGAGACCAAGTGTTTGTTTCCATTGAGTTGGTGAAGATGGTCTTATAGTTTATCAGTTAGATAAAATAAAAGGATGTCGTGTTGTTGGTAACATTGGTACCGACCAAATGGTCATTCATTAATATCTATATATAACTATTAACAAAAATAAATTACTAATTTATGTGAGGTAGAGTTCTTACAAATTATTTTGGATTAACAGTGAAGATGGTGTACAAAGAATTTGGATTTGATGATGCCTTCAACTACAATTTAGAGACACTGGGATGTAATGCTCACTAAGTATGATATTGCATTGTTATTTATATATCCTTACATATGTCATATATTATATGGATTTTGTAATTGAGGAGAGAGTAGAAACCATCACTTTTTTCTTGTTACTTATCGAGTCTTATTAATTTCATAAAGAGGATGTAGGTACCTTCAAAAGGGAATAGAAATTTACTTGACAACGTTAGAGGGAAAATGTTAGAGAGCATTTTGAACCACATCAATATGAATTCTAGGATTTCCATATGTGGAATGATTTATAAATATGATGAGGCAAAATTAATTATGATTTAATGGTTATGTTATCCCAAAATAACCCGTAAGGTTATTTTGGATTTAACATGTTTTAAAATGGATTTGGGTCATTTTGAAGGGGAAAATGATGTTTAAATGGTCATCAAAGTTCCAATTCTCTAGAGCTGGTCGTTGGTGTTAAAATATCTACGGGTTATGTTTTAAAAGGGTGGTGACATTCATTTGGACATCAAATTTAACCCAAAGTAGGTTAGATAGGGGTCACGTGTCGCCATTCCAACTCTCCTCATAACAATGAGCCTAGTGGATGTCAAGGCCTGGAGTGAGCCAAATTTGTTAAAGGGAATCTGGTATGGGATTTGGCAGAGGTAGATAAAGAACATGTAGCAGGTTCAAAAGGCACCATGCTTTGAAGATGATCAATGGTCTAAGAAGAGATGCGTGTCTCCATTCGATGAAATTTGAGAAACATGAGCACAACGGTCATAAAGTCTATGGAATCAAACCAAGGTTGATAATCTTTCAAGTCCAGGCTTAGGTCAAGGAAGATCAACAAGGAAACATGGTGAGGCTAGAGGATGACGGTGGAAAGGATCCAACTATTAACATGGAGGACACATGTAACCATTATAGCACGGGGGTGAGTTGATGGGCTCCCGTAAATGTAAAGTCTACAGAATGAGCTAGTGTTAATAGCATTTCATGTCCACATGGAAGGAAAACAAGAGATGTAGGTAAAGGCGGACCCCACAACTAATCAAATGTGGACATGTGTCATGTATGGAGCTCTCTCATTGGTTCGTGTTTCATAGTAATTAATTAGGGGGTAAGAAGATCCTGAAAAATGCGAGGCCCAAAACATGTGGAGCTATTTTGTTAGCCCTCCTTTTGTAGTTTGAAAAATGCAATGGGATAATGGAAATTTGACAAGTCCGAAGAGTGTGGAAATTTCATATTGGCTCACATTTCTTTAGAAGCGAATCCGAATCTTGTGACCCAATGAAAGGTCGACACATGGAAAAAGAAAAATCAATGCACACATTGGTAGAGGTTGGTCCTCGAGCTAATTAGAGGCTACCACACATCACATTCATGTGTTCCCAAACATGTAGAATTTCAAATGGCCATATCTTTTGGCCCAGAGCCCCAAATCAGACTAAATTTATATTGATGTAAATCTCTCCCCGATCCCTTCAATTTGATATAATCATATTTGAGCTTTGATGGTGTTTTGTGGGCAAAAAAGGAAAAAAATAGTTTGGACCATAAATATGCACAATCAGACACTCAACCACTTGAAATAATGAAGTATGGGGCTCTTCCTTCTTCTACAAGCCAAACATACATGGGGAATGGACTTGACATGTTGTGTTGTAGGGAAAAATAGATCTTCATTAATGATCAAAATCAAATTTGATCTTTTCTATCTTCTTTCTCTTCCTTTTTCTATATAATGTAAAATATTGCATTTTGTAGGAGGGATATTTGTTGTAATGGAACCATGCCAAAATGGTGGTTGACTTCTCATAAGTTTTAAACCTCGTATTTGTCCTTGTAATGTAATTTGGCCTTCTGCCATGACTATAATGGAATTGTGCATACTTTAAGCAATATAGAATCTATTTTTTCACACATTTTCCTTCCCTAGATCATTTTATTTGCAATATATCCTCTCTATTCTATTTTATTTTGGCATGTTGTTTGTATTTCCTACTTGTAGGTTCCATTTTCCTGTGTTGTTCATGCATGGGAAAGCTTAGTCTATATGGTTCTTGTCTGTGGCACTTATGTCCTTCCTATCTCCCATATTTTCTCTCTTTCCTTCCCTTTTGGAGAGCTCTCACCCCTCTTCGGTGATATCACCACACCTTAGATTAGGATTTACCATTTTTACATCTTTCTAGCCCCTCTCTCTCTCTTTCTCTCCATGGTCCTGAGAATTGTTAGTTAAGGGTTATTTAACTACATTTATTTTTTTAAGAGTAGCTCAACATTAGAAATAGGTAGAGGAAGTGATGACCTTCTCTAGAGGTCCAATTCAAAGTAGAAAGCCCCACAACTTGAGAGATGGTCACATGTTAGCACAAAGTAGGGATCTACAATACATAATCCTAGGTACTAATTTTTTCACATAATATTTTTGGCACACTTGATGGGAAAAACATGGAAAGCTACATATTTCATAGGTGTGTATCCTGGTTACATATTCATTTCACAAATTTTGATGTTTTCTTGGTGAGATATCCACCTTTGGGGAATTTTCAAGAACATCTAGAAACTCCACTTATCTAAACAACCCATTCTATCATTTCAAACCTTACCATCATTCCCTCCACCTAGTTCCATTCATTTTCTTTCCTTCCTATTCTTTATTTTTCCTTGCATTCATGAAGTTGTGCAATCATGAATTAATTTCCTTCTTGGAACTCTCATTTTCAATAGTAAAACAAGTTCTCTTCATCCCCATATTATCAAAATACTCCTCCAAATCATTTCTATGAGCCCCATCATGATGAATCTTCATATAACCCACCCTCCACTAACTCATATTGTCATCCTTCTAACTAGCATTTCTATGAAGAATAAGGTTTTGTAGATGATGACGGTGTCCCCATGGCAGATGTTGATTTTAAGAGGAAGATTCAAAATGGAGGTGAACATGGTATAGACTAGGGTTAAATTTGTAATGAATCCAGTCAAACTTAGCTTTAGGGTCCCTTATCCATGGGTTGGCCTGTACAAGTTAGTTCAACCCTCAATAGAAGTTGAACTTTATGATTGAGATGATGCCCCAAATTATAAAATGGGATGAGTTATTTAAGGCTCATGAATCTAGTGTTAGACAACCCTGACCACAATGGAGCAAAACTACACTACTATCTCACATCCTCGTATTCCTCCTCCCTAACCTACACCATCTCAAAGATGAATTTCATATCCGTAGATTTCTTCATGCTACCCCCATTGAGAATTATTATTCCCTTCCATCCCCCCTTATTTAATCCACCCTATTTTCTTTAAAAATCCTTCCCCTCATAAGAAGAAATTAAACCTCCCCTTCCACCTCAAAAATTGTAAAATCATGTTATAAATTAGTCCATCCCTCTTGCATTCCCAGATCCATTTTGGGAAGAAATAAATTAGAAAATCAAAGGAGGACATCAAGTTGAATAAACCAGCAGAGAAGAACTTGTAAAAAATATGAGGGAATGGGCTGAAAAATTTGAGTCCAATCGAGAGGCCATAAGTGGTTAATACTTAACAGAGGTTGGAGTTGAAGAACATATGGTAGAGGCTGATTTTATAGAAGAGAAAGCATAATAAGAAGATGACCAACAATATATTTTTTCTAAGTGTAGGGTTTATGTTGGAACCATATTCATAGAGGTTGTTGATTTATCCCATCTTGCAAAATCGAAGAAGAGGATAAATCATCCCCAAATGAAGAGGAACAAAAGGAGGATGAGATCCAAGAGGAGTGTTTTGCAGAGCTTGACAATTAAGAGGATGATTTTTATCAGACTTGGAAGATTTAATTGGTGAAGAGTAACCCATTGAACTCACCACTTTTGTAGTTCCACCATCTATCTTATAACATAAAGATCCTCTTGATATAAAAACTCCTAAGAATCATCCATGGAGGAGGTAGAGTTTCTTGTAGAAGAAATGATCCCTGGAAGATGTTAAGGCCTCGAGTGAACCAAATTTTCTAAAGGGTGTTAGGTTTAGGATTGGGTGGAGGCAAGTCAAGAACATGTGGCAAGTTCGGGAGGCACCATGTGACAAATGATCAAATTTCCAAGTAGGGGCATGTTTCTCCATTTTAGTGAACTTAGAGATAGTTTCACCCTGTGGACATAAAGTATGTAGAATAAACAAAGGTTGATAATTTTTAGGTTCGAGCTTAGGTCAAGACACGTTAATAAGGAAACATGGAAAGGTTGGAGGATGAAACGTGATGAAAATCCAATTGTTAAGGTGGAGGACATGTGGCACCATTTTAACGTAGGGTGAGGTAATGGGCTCCCACATACATAAATTCTATGGAATGAGCCAATTTTAATAACATTTTGGGTTCACAAGGAAGGAAAAACAAGAAACGTATGTAAAGGCTAGACCCCAAACCAATAAAATGTAAAAATGTCTAATACGTGTAGATCTCCCATGGCTCGTGTTTCACAAAATTAGTTAGGGGTAAGAAGATCCCGACAACTATGAGGCTCGAAACACATGGAGCTATTTTGTTGGCCCTCCTTTTGTAGTTTGATAAATGTGATGGGCTAAGAGCAGTTTGACAAGTACAAAGATCATGGCAATTTATTATTAGCTCACATTTCTATATTAAAAATATCGATCTCACGACCCAATGGAAGGCTAGCACATGGAAAAAGATAAAGCAAAGTGCACACGTTAGTAGAGGACAATACGAGCTAATCAAAGGATTTCACGCATTACATTTTTGTTCTCGTTGACATTTAGAACTTTAAATGGCCATATATTTCAACCTAGAGCCTCAAATTAGATGAAATTTATATCCTTGGAAAGATCTCCTTGAGGCCTTCACTTTTATATAATCATATTTGAGCTTTAATGACATTTATTGGGTGAAAAGGGAAAACTATTCGGGCCATTAATATTTAGAATTAGACAACTCAACCACATGAATTAATAAATTATGGGCTCTACCTTCTTCTATAAGCCAAATAGACATGGGGGACACATTTGATATGTTGTGTTATAGGGTACAATATATCTTCATTAATGATAAAAATGAATTTGATAATTTTCCTCTTTTGTCTCTTCTTTATTTTATATAATGTTAAATCTTTCATTTTTGTAGGAGGGATATTTTTGTAATGACACCACGCCAAAATGGTGGCTGACTTCTCATAAGTTTTAGACCTTTGACTTGTTCTTTGTAATGTAATCTCTCCTTTTCCATGAGTGTAATGGAATTGTTCATACTTTAAGCAATATAAAATCTATTTTGTGGAACATTTGTTTTTCCTAGCTTGTTTTATTTGAATTTTTACCTCTCTATTCTATTTTGACATGTTATGTGTATCTCCCGCTTATGAGTGTCCCATTTTCTTGTGTTGTGAATGCATTGGAAATATTAGTCTACATGGTTATTTTTTGTGGCAATTATGGCTTCCCTCTCTCCCATGTTTTCTCTCTTTCCTTCCCCTTGTGGAGATCTCTCACCCCCATTTTATAGTGCTTTCATTATCCTTTAGCTTAGGATTTCCCTTTCAACATCTTTCTAACCCTCTCTCTCCCCTTGGTCCCTTAGAATAGTTAGTTTATGACTAGTTAGCTGCATTTCCTTCTTTAGGAGTAGCTTAACATTAGAAATAGGTAGAGGAAGCTGAAATTCTCCAGAGGGCCATCTCAAAGTCAGAGGGAGATTAAGCCCTAGGAAAACTAGGAAGTTGCCTAGGCGCTAGTAGTAAGGGGGCACCAGAATCTAGAAATTATCTTTTTGTCGGTTAATTTTAGAACATAGATTTAAAACAATTTATCTAAAGATTTAATATTGACCAAATCATTTATAGATATTATTATATAGTAACATAAATTTCATGCATACACATAAAAAATTCCTAATATTTTTGTAAGAAAAAAAAAATTACATATTTATAAGCACATATGATTTTATTGGTATTGTTACCCATTCTTTGATGTAGCTCCAGATTATGTAAGTGTGTAATTTGTTCTAGAAAAAGGTTAATGCATTTTTTATAATGTCATGGGTGTATCTAGTAGAGGTGAGCATAATTGAAGGAAAAAGTATTTAATTCTCTATTCTTAATTTTTTTGGGGAAAATTTTGTATTAGTTTTTATGGAGGAATTGGTAGGCCCGATCTAAATACAAATCTTCACAAAACCATGGGATCTACATAAACATTTTTTTATTTGTAAAAATGGTGGTTTATTTCATGATGGAGTTCCCATCACCTACTTGATATAGCTAAATTAGACTTGTAAGAAGCCTTGTATAAAATATTGTATTTTTTGGATTCGAGCATCTCCCACGATTTATTTTTCTATCCATGGAATATTTTGCATCCTTTTGTGATAATTTAATAAGAATATAGGCATATTTTATTTATTTATTTGATGGAAAAAATATTAACTAAATTTTGAGGAGGGCGTCCACTCAAATATTACCTAGGCACTCTAACCGTTAATTGGCTCTGCTCAAAGTAACAAGTCCCATAACTTCGAGAGATGGTCCGTGTTAGCGAAAAGTATGGATTGCAATGCATAATCCTAGGGTGCTATTTTTTTGACATAACAGGTTGTGGAATAATCAAATTTCATTTAAGGAAGAAATAATAATAATGAATATATTGGTGTGGCATGATAGGGGAATGCATGAAATGATACGAGGTGAGAAACCTACTCAACTTAGTGGGGAAATGCACCAAAATGGAAGGATTTATATTTGGTGAATACTTCCATCGAATGGAATAATTTGAGAGGAGGTCGGAGGGTATATGAAAGATGGGGAAATTAAAATTTTGGGGGTGTGAAGAATGGAATAGAAAACTTTTCTGATGCATTTAATTCACTCTTCAATGGCACAAACAAGGGAAAAATTATCATCCACCCTCGACCTCACCTCACCTCTGCCTAAATAATCCATGGAAATATCCATAATGAATAACCAAATAATACTAGTTCACAACCATGAATCTAAATATTATTGTTTTTCAATTGATTTTTTATTAGCGGTAAAGAAGGGTTGAGGGGACCCTACCCCATATAAAGTAAACCAATCAAAACAACAAGAAACATGGCCAAGGGTATACCCATTGAAGCCAACTACAAAAAAGCATAGATGATCTAACAGTAAGCCATAACCATAATAAAAACATTAGAAATAACAACATCCATACTAACAACATAAAAAAAGTAAACAATCCCAAAATGACCAAAGGACAACAACAAAAAAATCAATCTTAGATCAATTATTTCACAGATGGAATGCATTCATTCCATTCCTTGACCAGACCAGCTATGGTGGTCTTCCATTCCTCATAGTTAGGCTCAATCATCTCCCTTCTAGGCATGACTCCATCTTTCTCTAGTTTCTTGGCTCTCTGCATGGCCTAGACCAACTCTCCCAACATATTAATGTGTTGGATAGAACTCTTCATATTCAGCAGGTGAATTTCTCTCATATGCATAAGGGTTTCTTTCATTTTAAGTATGTCCTCCATGGAAATACACATTTCATTTGCATTTTTCAAGTTATCATTCACCATAATGGTAGTGATATTTTCCACCTTCTCTTGAAGCTTCCTGAGATTGATGGCCATCATACTAATTTTATGTCATATCTATAATTTTTAAAGTTTTAAGTCAGCCTTAATCCTTTTTTGGTAAGATAAAAAGTATTTTCGAGAAACCGTAAGCACTCATTTATAATTTTTAAGTGGGGGTTTAGAGATCTCATCCTTATCATCCACTTTGGGAGGATTATCAGTTTTCCTCTCTTCCTTTTTTCTGATAGTCTCCCTAAAATCCATTTGAACCTGTCTTTCACGATCTCCCTTGTCCAAGTCATCTACATCCTTTCCCCAAATCCAGAGCTCACATCTATATTATCCTATTTACCTTGTTCATCTTCCCTTCTCATTTTCTTTCTAGGATTATCCTTGGTAGTTCTAGACCTGTTCTTTTTGCCACCAATTTCCCTTCATCCTCCAACCTAGGGTTAACAAATATAGGCTTCAAATTTTACACTTCTATCAATTATGGGGTGCCTCTTTTGATCAAGCCTTGAGAATGCCTTGGTGGAGAGGAACAATGAAAGTTCCTTTCTTAACCATATCGATGGATTTTTCAGTGATTTATACATAAAATTAGGAAAATTATATTTTCTACCATTTCTAATGTGATTGAGCATTGGGAAATGGTACCCATACACCACTCTATGGTGTCCTTCAAGAGTAATATAAGACATAAGAAAAAGGGTGATTTCATCATAAGGAGATGGTAAGTCCTCTCTATCAAAGCCATTGAAATGTTGCTTGAGGGAACCCTTACCTTGCATGAAGTCATCCATCTCTAGGATGTAGTCGATTTAGGTTTAAAAACACATATTCCCTCCAGTGGTAGACCAATCACTTTGGAAATCATCTTAGGAGTTATGGTGAAAGAGACATTATTCAAATAAACCTGGCTTTCATTCCATGAATTGTCAATTTGGATGCTCAAATCCTCATCATGGCCATTGAAAATTTTAAATAAATTTAGGAGTCCCGCCTTCTCCAATAGCTCAGAGTCTTCTTTAGTAATTTTTGGCAGGGAGGACCGCTCTGTTCTCACTAATTCTCCCCCATATTTTTTATACAGAGATTCCTCTATCTCGTAGATATTTCTATTTCCCAAACTCAAACTCCAAACCAGTGGTTTTTTGAAACCCAGGCTCGTTTGTTCCAAAAATGAATGTACCCAATAATTAAAAGTATGACCCTTCTCTTGAATCCTTGTAGTAATGAGAGGTAATATTTGGCACGAATTTAGCATTTCTTTTCATTATAATACCAATCACCCTCTTTTCAACATCATAATCCATTAAAACATAAAGTACCTTTCCGCTTTCTATTTTTCACTTGATTTTCAATTATGGATAGTATTTAAATTTTCTTAAAAATCCTAGAATATTTAAAGTGTCACTTATTGCATCATATTTTTAAAAATGAGGGATGTTTATGTGGGGTTATTTTATCCTTACATTATTATCATGCCTCTCATATTTTGAACAAATCATGAGAAACATTAGATGCAAATTAGAAATAAATTGTGTGTATGAAAATATTCCAACCCCTCATATCTTTCACTATGCAACCATAACTATTAGAGGCTAGAGAGAATTTAAATGATTTATTTTGGCCTTTAGCATGGAAATTATTTAGAATAAGAGAATCTAATTTTTCTCTTATAATCTCAATATCACTCATGAAAACAATAATATTGTATGTTTTATATATTCTCAAAATACACTAGTGTATTTATGTATTTTTACATGCACTTTTGATTGTCCTTAAATTTATATTTAAATAGATGTCAACTAAAATATTTTTCCCTAAACACAAAGTAAGCAATTAAATACACATTAACACATATAAAAGCCTTTATCTATGCGATAAGAAAATAATTAGCAATTACTCTCCACTAATAATATTAGAAAATGAACCCTAAACCCTAAACCCAATCTTAGAAAATGAACTGCATTTCATGGAATGGAAGAGGGCTCAATAGCTCCGGTGAAGTGGAGGGTTCTTAAAGACTTGATTGAAGGACAAAAATTGATGTAATGGCTTTGCAAGAAACCAAAATGAAAGAAGACTTTTCCTAAATTCTTGTAAATCCTTTTGGAATAACTCAAAGGATTTTTCTGTTAGTTCCAAAGGGGCCTCTGGAGGGTTAGTTGTGGTCTGGAATCCACACATTTTGAGGGCACTCTACTGGTGAAAAGAGACCACCATATGGCTGTTATGATGAGAAATATGGAAAACAATTTTTTTTGGATCTTATCCAACATCTATGTTCCTACTCATTACAAAGAAAGGAAAAAATTATGGCAACATAAAAATTTAAAATACCATATCACGGTACTGAGTGGATAGTGATGGGTGATTTTAATACCCCTTTGTCTCTAGGGAAAAAAGGGGGCTCTAAGGAGTTTACCACTGGTATGGAGGATTTTAATGACTTTATCTCCAATTCTTACCTCCATGACATTGATCTTAAAGGTAGTAAATATACCTAGTCCAACAGAAGAGAGGGTGTTCATCATATTCAAGTGAGATTGGACCAGGTCTTGGTTTCGGAAGAATGGTTAAGCCAAGATATTACTCTTTTCTCTCTTCCTAGGATAGGGTCGGATCATAACCCAATTTTGATGTTGATAAAGAATCCCTCTCGAAGACGAAACTCATTTTCACTTTGAGAAGATGTGGCTCCAAAGTGAAGATCTAAAAGATCTTATCAATGAATGGTGGAAGCTGAAGGTGTAGGGAACTACGATGTTTAGACTAACCAAAAAACTTCAGAATGTTAAAAATAATCTCAAAACTTGGAATAAGAAAAGTTTTGGAAATATTTTTTAGAAGAAAGCTGAAATTAAAATGAATTAAATAATGTCCAAAGGTAGAATGAAAGGGAGGATAATGAAATGGATCTTAGAGAACAAATATTGTACATAGTTAGAATAATAAGATTCTCTATATATTTTGACCTTACAAACTTACATATATATAGGAAATGACATTCCTATATTTTAGGAAGTAGCTAACTACTCTTCCATGAATATCTCACCCGAACACCATATACGTGAGTGGTTAAACTCACATAACAAATAATTGTTATAACCAAACATATAACTAATAATACGAGTTGTTAACCAACTCATATTATATTACAAATAATAATCATGATTAATAATGTTAAACACTATTAATCCTAACATTCATCCCCCTTGTGTGAACATTATTAATAGCTAATCTTCACGCCCCTAATGTGAACACGACAAAGAACCATATTATTCAAAGAAGATGAACCACCTCCGAAAGAACTACTTAGACTAGGTAAAAACTCCATAGATTATCTTTTACCCTCGTAAAGGCGTAGTGTCAAGCCGAGTTATGCAAGAATGATCCCTTCCTCTTTGGGGTCCTATGGGACTTTCCTTCCTCCCTAGGCACCCAAATTCTGAATCTCCAAGATCCAAAAGCTTCACACTAGCTAGATAACTATCCCTTAAGTCTACCTCAAAATATTCTCATGCTCCCCAAAAGTGAGTATTTTGAAAACATGACTCCTCCCAAAAATTCTGAAAAAGGGTTTATTCAACACAACACAACAGTAAACACCGAAGAACAATGAAAATAAAAACCACACTACACACATGTCACTAAATTATTTCATATCCCTGTAATTAGCGACTGACGAGATGTCACGGAATGACCCCCAACCTCCAATATCTTCCATCCTCCATTGATCTAAACTCAATACAAGTAGTCTTCAGAATTATAATTAGGTTCATCAGTCACTCATTCATCTTTTGATTTAGAATATTCTTCTACAACTATATTTGCTTCATTTGGCTTCAATTTTCCACTGAGAAGATCTTTGGCTCGAGCCATGCAAAATTTAGATGTATGTCCTTTTTTCTTGCAATAAAAGCATTCTAAGTCCTCCTTTTTAGAGAAATTTTTGTATTTCTTTTTCACATACATTGCCATTTCCTCTTCTATATCTTCTTTAGTCCTTTTTTCTTTAGCTAGAAGAGATGATACCATATCTTCCAATGAGTTGGAAGGCATCTGACCAAGAGTGAAAACAACATTACTGTATTTGGGTGGTAAACTATTCAGTAGAATAGCTTTTGCATCCTCATCATCTATTGGAGATTTTAATTTTGCAAGTTGTCTTAGAAGAGATATTAAATTGTTGATGTGAATAGACATTATATCTCCATCAATAATTTTGAGCTTGAACAACTAAATTTTCAGGGAAAATTTACGTTGACTACTTTTGAACCAAATATTTTGCTCATAGTATCCCACATGTCCTTCGAGGTTTTATCTAGATCAACATAATGTAATTCAAAATCTGAAAGGGCAAGGCCAATAATGGCTTTGGCTTTATCATCCATTGTTTCCCATTCTACCAATCTAGTTAGATTGAAGGTGTTGGTTCTTTTCCATCTACTATCTCCAAAGATTTTTGTTCATCAACTGCATCTGGATCTTGAATTTCCAGGTGTGAAAATTGAGTCCATTGAATTTTTCCAATGGAATATCCATGATAATAACTATGACAAGAGGACAATAACAATCCTAAAATCACCTATTTGACTCTTTTGATGACTTTTAATTCATAAAAAATAATGACTCAACAAGAACTCATTTTTTATTTTGAACTTGACTTGACTCAATTTTTAACGTATATAATGACACAAACATACTCTTGCATTGACAATTTTCTTTGAAGAAGACAATTAAAGGACTCAAAGATAACACAAAAATTGGACTCACTTTTACCCTTGATACTATTTCAAGATGCTTTTCACAATGACTCTCAAATTTTAATTGACTCGACACTTTAAAAAAAAAAATTGACTCAATAAAGAAACAATTTTTTTTGACTTTTTGAGAAAGATGGACAATGACTTTAGTATTACTCACACTAGATGAGAATACTTCAACAAGACAAAAAAAAACTAGTTTACTTATAATGGTAGACATAAAGAGTGAACGAACATTTCACATACACTTAGCCAAGACTAATACTCTAGGACTTAATAGACCCTTAGTAATACCTTTTCATCACACATATTGCTATAATACGGTTTTAATATTGCAGTAATAAAAAAACACACCTTGTAGTCACATATCTATGCTGTAATAAATGTCTCTCCACATTTTAGTTGACACAACTAATTTTACCGATGATTAGTTGTGATGATTGATGAACATGCCAAGAAGTGATCCGATCTCATGTAACACTATCGATTGTTGATAAGAATTAAATTCTCGGTAGTATTTGTCATGGTTACCAAGGCTATGCACACGAGTGCATCTGAAATATATCTGGAAATGACATTAAAAATAATGTCTCCACAAAGTAGTTCAAATCAAATGTAATTCAATGTCAAACAGAAGATGAAAAATTTGGGAAAATCCCGAGATAGAGGAATAAATCTGCTAGCGGTCTGTTGGATGCACAAAGATGTTAGATGCAAGAATAAGAGTGTTGTAGTATCACATGGTGCCAACAATCGATGTGGATGGTGAGCTGATTAAACTAATAATAACAAAAAAATGACTATTTTATGCGATAAATGAAACAAAACAACACTACAAATGAGGGATGACAAAAATAGAGAATCATCTTGGTAGTTTGTATGCACAGGTTTGTAAGAATATGGCTATGGATAATGTATAACATAAGTTTGCGCATGCACTATACTACACCAATCAATATTTTTTCTTATCCTTGGGGTGAAGCATAAAACAAAAACCCCTCATATTATATATAACTAATAATACGAGTTGTTAACCAACTCATATTATATTAAAAATAGTAATCATGATTAATAATGTTAAACACTATTAATCCTAACAATGGATATAGAAGACTATGAAAAGGAAATATCTCTCCTCTCAGAATACCACAACATCTTGGGAAAAGAGGAAATCTTCTAGAGATAGAAATCTAGAATTACTTGGCTCAAAGAAGGGGACAAAAATACTAGGTTCTTCCATATGTCTACCCTAAAGCATAGAATTTTCAATAGAATCAAGAAAGAAGATGGAGCCCTTGTGGAAGAAAAATATGAAATAAATAAAAAGGCTATATATTTCTTTCAAAACTTTCTCACTAATCACTGTGTCCCTAATCGGTCAAAGAGAAAGATTTCCTAAATTGCATTCCTTCTTTGGTTTTCTGCTGAATAAAATAAGATTCTCTCTGTTATCCCTTCTTTGGAAGAGGTGGAGTTCATGGTTAAAAATATGAACCCCGATAAGGTGCTTGGACTAGATGGGTTTCAAGCACTCTTTTTCAAAATTTCTGGGACATAATAAAAAAGGATGTTTATAATGTTGTTAAAAAAATTCATTCAGAAAAATATGCTAAAGGATATGAATTGTACTTTTCTAGATTTGGTCCTAAAATGTGGTAATGCCATGGAATTAAAAGACTTTAGACCTATAAGTCTGTGCAACACTACCTATAAAATATGCACAAAAATCATGTCCATTTGTTTGCAATTGATTCTTCCTTCTATCATTTATGAACAACAAGGAGGTTTTTTCCTAGGGTGCCAAATTCAAGATGGGATCATCACAATTAAAGAAAAAATTCATTCAACTAAACTTAGCAAGAAGGTTGCTATGTTTTTAAAGTTGGATATGGCTAAAGCTTATGACAGGGCTTCGTGGAGTTTTCTTGACAAAATCCTTGATAGGTTCAGTTTTGATGTTGCCTTTCGGAGCTTAGTTAAGGCTTGTATTTCTACTACTTGGTTTTCCATTCTCATTAATGGGACCCCTTGTGGTTTCTTCCCCAACTCCCAAGGTTTAAGGCAAGGGGATCCCCTTTCCCCTTTTCTCTTCATAATTCTGGTTGAAGCTCTAAGTAGAAGACTCAATGTTGAAACTTGGAATGGCTACATAAAAGGGATATCTCCAGCGAAGGACGTGGAAAATGTGACTCACCAAAATTTTTTTGATGACACATTCTTAGTGGGAGAAGCGTCAATCCCTGAAGCTAAGAAGATAAAAGATGTCTTAGATGACTACATGGAAGTTTCGGGATAGATGGTGAACTATAGAAAAGCTCTCTCTTCTTCCTCAACACCTTGGAAAGTCATTGTAAGAAGATTGCAAAAATTTTGGATTGTGCCTATAAGCCCTTCCCTACCATCTATTTAGGCATTCCACTGGGGGATAAAAGACCTTCTAGTGCAGATTGGAACTTCCTTATTGAAAGATTTGGAAAAAAATCTTGCAGGGTGGAAGGCTAATTTATCTCTAGGTAGGGAAAATTACCTTACTCAAGAGTTCTCTCCAAAGTCTCCTAGTGTATGTGATGTCTCTCTATCAACTTCCTGGGATCATAGTAGAAAAATTGGAAAAGATCAAAAAACATTTCTTATGGAGTGGTACCGAAAGAAAAGAAAGAATCTCATTGGTTTGTCTAGAATAGAGTATGTAAACCCAAAAAGAAAGGGGGTCTTGGCCTTAGAGACTGGACTAAAATGAACAAATCCCTTTTGGCTAAAATTGGCTAGAGGCTAACTAAAGAAAATGGGGTATGGACTAGAATTCTAAGGAAAAAATATTGGATGGATGCAAATGATAAATAGTGGATATTCAAACAGGCATCCTTCAATGGGTCAAGCATATGGAAGGCTATAAATTGGGCCAAGGAAATAGTAGCTAAGGGCAGCAGATGGAAAATAGGGAAAGGTAATGAAATTTGTTTCTGGAATGAAAAATGGGATGGAAACTTTACTCTTGAAGACAAATTCCCTCAAATTTCAAGATTGCTTGAAGAGAAATATGGGGGAAAAATACACAATTATATGGGAAATCAAGACAAATTTCAGACTTAGAAACTCATAGAATTGGACAGGAAGGAATTTAAAGAACACTTGGTCATCCTCAATAATTTTTTAAAAGATTATGTGTCTTTTAACAACAAGGATCAAGATAGAGTGGTGTGGCATAGAGAACAAAATGGTATCTTCTCAGTCAAATCTGCCTATTCTTTATTCTTTGAGGGGGAAACTGGTGAAGAAGACCTAATTGCTGGTAAGATATGGAATAAGAACATCACTCCTAAGGTTAATGTTTTTAGTTGGCTTACGGTGATAAATAAGATCTTTACTATGGATAATCTTGCTAAAAGAGGTTTCCATATGGTCAATAGATGTGTTCTTTGTGAAGAGAATCTAGAAATGGTGAATCATATGTTCTTGGAATGCCCTTTTGCTCATGATATATTATCTTCTATTCTAGGTATGTTCTTGGTTAGTTGGGTGAACCCTAAAGAGATCCAATCTACCTGGAATCAATGGAAATTCCCTTTCATTAGTCAAGGGATGAAAAATATTTGGATAATGAGCTTGGGTCACATATGGTGGGAAATATGGAAAGAAAGAAACAGGAGGATCTTCAATAACAAGAAACTTCCTATTAGGCTGATTTTAAAAAAATGTTTATAGGATGTTAGAAATAATTTCTCTATCCTAAAGAATAAATAAGTGGAAGTCATTGAATGTGAACAACATATCATAAGGAAATGGAATTTAACATGTGAACCTCAACCTAAGAAGAACAACCCTAGAGAAGGGGTTAAATGGACTCCTCCTTGTGAAGGGGTTATCAAACTCAATTTCGATGGTGCTACTAAAGGGAACCCGGGGAAAGCGGGAGGAGGAGTTAAAAGTGATGCTAAAGGAAGGTTTCTCATAGCTTATTTATTTCACTTGGGAATTCAATCTAATAATGTTGCGAAGTTATTGTGATGTTGGGGGGTGAAATTAGCAGAAGAGAAAGACTTCAAACATATTATTGTGGAAGAGGATTATTTGAACATTATCTCATGTATGAAGGGAAAAATAATGCTTCCATCTCTATAGAATACTTCATAAATAACACTAAGTATAAATTTCCCTCCTTTGATGAAATAACGTTCAAACATGTGTTCTAGGAAGGAAACAAACTAGCTGAATTGATGGCTAACAATGGGGTGGAAGTTAAGGATTTAAAGGTGGTCAAGGAACTTACCTATATGGAAGCTAATTTCATAGACATCTTGAATAGGGAATGTGTCCCTAATAGCATACCTTCAAACGAGGATGTAATAATTCCTTCTTTATGATGCATCAAGATATTATGAATCCTAGACTCATGTAAGCCTTCATTTCACATCATCTCAAGGTCTAGGTTGATCTTCTGTTAATTCGGAAGTTTTTCAACAAGTGTGGTAAAGGAAACCCAAACAAAGGAAAGAATTCTCATAGCGGAAAAAGAATCAAACTAGTAGAATGGGTGGATATTTAGTGAGAATGGAACCTAACAAGATCCCGATGATGTCAAAAGAAGTAGAGGAGCTTCTTGATATGGTGGACTACTAATTTTTTTCAACATCTTCGATAGGAATGATGACAAGCTGAGTGAAGCTATGGAAAAAACATGGAAGGAAGGCCATGTGAGGGTCAGGAATTTGTCCTTCACTATCTCTCCGAAGCTTATAGCTAAAGTCTCGAGTTTTTCTAGGAAGGAAGAAGCACTTTCAAGCCCAAGTCGGACTACAATCAGGAGATTGAATGCTTTATGCAAGGTAAGGGTGTTCATGTTTCTCTCCATAATGGTTATGCAAGAGGGAATTTTCCCCATCCTTACAATGAAATAGCTCAGTTAATTATGGCTTATATTACTTTGGAAGGCCATTACAAGGTGATTTATGGGTACCATTTTCCTATGTTGAACCATGTTAGAAACAAAAGACCCTATAATTTCCCCAATTTTTGTACCTCTCCTTGGCTAAATCAATTTCTCAGGTCGAGAAAGGCACTTTCACCCTACCATTGCATCAAGGCCTCATCAAATCCCTACTCGCTGCGAACTCCCCTCATTGGTGAAAAAAATTAGGGGCTTTTGCTTACCTAAATAAAGATATTTTAGGGGGGAAATCTGAAGTTACTCCTAGCCTGGAGGTTTCAGGGAAGGCAGTGGTGAAAAGAACCAGATCCCATCTGGCTAAGGAATGTGTTAAGAAGCAGTGCAAGGAGGGGGGATTTTGAGCCACTAGAGAATTTGAAAGTTATCTTAGACTCAGGGGAACATCAGGAAGCGGACATTGACCTTCCTAACTTCAATGATAATCAGGATGATGAATCTTGCAAAGGGGATATCAATGAGGAGATGGCTAGTGGGAAAGATATTAAAAATTAGAAGAAAAAAGATCTAAAAACTTGGAGGAGGCTATTGAAATCCTGCATGCCCTCAAAACCGCCCAAAACAACTTGTTTAAAGCCCAGGATTACGTGGTCAAATCCAATGTTTTTATGAGGGAATTTGAGAATTGCAGGTTAGACACCAACATAAACAGACACAAGATCAACATGGTGACAATTGACCTAAGGGAGTTGCAAGAAAAAGTGGAAAAGATGACATCTATTGTTCTTAGCGAACAATTAAAGAATGCAAATGAAAGATTCTGGCCATGGAGAATGACATGTTGAAGATGAAGGGGATTATTCTTCAGATCAGATATGTTCACATACTCAATGTAAAGAGCACTATCCACCATCTTAAACTCCTTGTTGAGATGATCCATTCCATGGAAATAGCGAAGACTAAAGAAAAAGAAGGAACTGGCCCTAAAGTGGAGATAACAAAGCCGAATTATAAGTTCTAGAAATATACTATAGCCAACTTGGTTAAGGAATGGAATTGGTGCATGCATACGGTGGGTGATATGATAAAAGAATAATGAAGGGTACTCATATGTCGGAATGTTTTCTTTGGTTTTTGCTTTATTGTTAGTTCATGGACTTCTGTTGTTAGTTTGTTGGACTCCTGTTGTTAGTTTGGCTATGTCTATTTTGTTATGGTGGATACTTTTTTTTGTAGTTGGTTTGGTCTGTGTCTCAGTATGGGCTTCAATGGATACTCCCTTGGCCCTTTTCTTTAAATATTTGTAAACTTTGTATGGGGTAGGGTCCCCTCAACCCTCATTTTACCTATTATCAAAAAACATATTTGGCCCCTATCCTCAAAATTTTGATTTGGAAACTATACCTTGGCATTGATATGTGTGACTGATGATTTTTATATGGTACTAAGCATTACTCTTGATTTGATGACAATTTGTCTTGTATAATTTTTTTTTTGAGGAATGATTATTACGATTGTGTTTGTGTTGATTTACATAAGTGTGCATATAATATTATAGTTGTATTACCTTTAAAATATGATCCATGGTGACACTTTTTTAAGGTCCATTTATAATCAATTTATTAATGACAATATCCTTGTCATATTCTTACTAATTTATATTTTCTTATCCTTCCCGATAGTATTTCCTTGAGTGGCATTTAATGCATGATAGTGTGTAGTTTCAACAAAGGATGTTTTTAGTTATAATATAAATTCCTTTGAGTACATTGGTTTCCTTATCTCCATTTATGATTTTCCTTTCCTCCCCCCAACTTCCTCATTTTTGTGGGAATAACAATTTTTCATAGAGATATTCGTTATCATGCAGTTTGTGAAATTCTATTTAAATGGAATTTAGAAGTAATATGGCCATATTTTTTTTCTATTAATGGAAGTTTTTTTGAAGGGACTATACCCTGATACAAAAAAGGCTCAATAGCTAGATATACAAGAGTGAGTAGTAAAAAGGATCAGAATCCAGATATTACAATAAGCCAAACAATAGCCAAAAAAGGAACTACTAAGAAGAAGAAAAAAGGAATAAAACTACTAAAAAACAACAAGTTAAACAACAAACTAACAACAACAAAACAACATCCTGCTTCAACCAAATTGCTCTAAAGAAGATTATTTCTTCAAAGCCCTATCAATTCTTGATTTAATAGTCTAAAGTGAGGTAAATAATGCTAGAGTAGTGACATGTGTAGGGTCATTTGCATCTAGCTGTGAGATGATCTGGTTCCTTTCATCTCCAGTGCCCCAAATGTCAGCTGAGATTCCACTAAGCATAGTGATGCTTCTAACTGTTGTTCAAGAAAATCACATATAGCCCTAAAAATTGTAATGTTGTGATCATGCCATTCCTTAGAGTTCCCAAGTCTATTTTCCAAGGAATTCAATTTCTTGTAAATTTCATTTATCTGATCTGCCCCAATACCAACATCCTCATTCAATTTTATTTTACCCTTTTGCTTAATTAGCTGATGCATTTCTTTTTTGAGATTTTCCACCTCTTTTTCCAAGATTTCCATCCTGTGAAGAAGGTTCTCCTTCTCGTGTTGAGTAATGTTGTCTTGTCCTGATGCTTGATGTGCAACAAATTATGGGAAATTTCAATATCCTTACTACTCTTGAGGACTGCATCAGAGGAAGAGGGGTTTAATTTGGAGAAGGAAGGATTTTTTGTCTTGAATTTCCTTTGACTAGAAATGGTGACCGAGGGTGACAATAGGAATGGGGTGAATGGGAAATGGGGTGCAATGGGGTAACAAGTATGGTAGGGTATTGGGTAAGACAATGTCTGTGAAGGAGGAAGATAAGACCCTGATGGAGGGGAATGGCCCGGGTGTGGTTTTGGAAATCAAGAATGGAATGCTCCATTGAATTTAGAAGATAGTGCAGGAAGCAAACAAGAAGATTTCTCCTAAAATGGTTAAGAAAAATCAGATGTTTTGTGGGGATAGTGATGTACCTACCTTCAAGAGAAATAAAGCGAACCATCATCTTAGCAATATGACTGTCTTTTATTTACCTAAGTTAAAATATTTAAAAATCATGGATGAGTCTAATAAGATGTGCTATAAGTTTGTCTTATTAAAATAAGAATAAATTTATCATAAATGTTAATAATTTTAAAGAAATATTGAACAAATAAAAGGCCATTCTACATATTTTATTAGAGCTAATGAATTACCACTTATCATTAGAGATCAAGTAAGATTCTATTTGAGAAACAAATTATTGTTATGAGTAATAACTAATAAGAATTGTTTATATTCACTTTAGGGAAAATAAATTATCTAATAAATTACTACTTATTCTTAGAGACCAAGTAAGAATTTCCCATGCTTTATTTGAGAAACAAAGCTATTGTTATGAGTAATAACTAATAAGAATTGTATATATTCATTATAAGGAAACTAAAGGAGTTAATGAATTACTACTTATTGTTAGAGACAATAATATTTGCTCATGTTTTATTTAGAAACAAAGGTATTGTTATGAGTAATAACCAATAATGATTGTCTATACTAATTTTAAGGAAAATAAAGGAGAAAACATGATAGTAAAAGAAAAAGATCACTCTTTTTTAGGACAATAATTTTTTTGACTACTATTAATAAAAAATTACACATAATACATTATTATAGGATAGATAGATGTATTTATTATAGCTAGTACATTATTACATTTGATTTTGTTTACTAATAAAATATTTTTTATGTAGGGGTAAATATAGGGTTTGTTAAGGGCCCTAACCATTATACATCACATTGATAGATATTGAAAATTCAACACAAAGAAGAAAACAAAAACATACAAAGAAAACCACATTTAAATATGAAGAAATTTTACATATATTGTATACAAGTGAAAATATAAAATAAGGGAAGAACACAACACAATATGCAAATTTGATCCTTCAATCATATATCCTTACAACCTCATATAATATTTGTTGAATGTTGAAAAAGCACCGGGATTTTGAATCTCTATGATCAATTGGATGTGGCTGCTCCAAAAATGTTTTGAATGGAAGTAGATTTCAGCTATGAGCAATGCAAAAGAATTATTGAACTAATTGATAGATTCTTGATTAAATGGACAATGCAATAATGATGTAGATTCTCAAGGTTCTAAAGATAATTTATGCATAGGAATGATTTTTATTTATATATGAGGAAAGATAATCTGAGCCTTGATGTGTGTGATTGATTTTCTGATTTGAAACTAACTAAAACATGACTAGATTTGTCCGAGTTTCCAATTTGATTGGCAAGATAAATTGTTTTTTTTTAGCTTAATTAGGTGAGTTGTCATTGAGTTTGGAAAAGGTGGTATGCCTTTTAAATATTTTTCTTTAAATATTAATTCATGTCTTTTGTTTTATTCACCCACAAAGTGACGTGATTTTTATCTTAGAGAGAGTTTTGGTTTAATTTGGAAATCCATGACTCAAGGAATATGTTTTAGTCAACTCAAATCTATGATTTGATTTAAATTAAACTTTTCCTCATGATTTAATTAATGATTTTTAGCCTTGGTCATGATTTATTTTTCCTTAGTCAACTTGAGATGTCAACTAGTGAGGTTGAGACGAGGTGTAAATGGATAGGTGGATGATTTATTTAATTGTTTTGATATTAAATTAACTAATGGGGTAATGGGTATATAATGAGAATGATAGGATTGATTAATTAATCCTAGGAGTGAGGTATGAGTGTAATATAAGGATTTAATATTTTTTATGAGCGTTATAATGCATAATGACTATTTTGAGGGTGTCATGTTTTCCCTCTTAACACTTTAAAGATAGTAGACGATGTAGACATGTGTAGATTGGTGAATGGATGATAAATATAAGTGTTGTGGGCTGCTTGATTTATCCCAGTCAAACATTTAGATGCCCCAGTGGGTCTGTACTATACTAAGGGAGTTACCCTTCAAGTGGATGGGTGATGCGATAAAGTGGTGGACAACCACTTGATAAGAGGAATACGAGACAACCACATGATATAAAGAAAAAAATGGGTTGTGACTATGTAAAATAAGAATCAAAGGACAAAATTATGGTTTTGGGATGTGAAATAGGGTTTGGAATAAGGGTTAAATAGAAGGGTTAGTGGGAGAAAAATAAATTGGTCATTTTATGATACCATAATATTTTTCTAGCTAGAGAAAATTTTGAGCTCTAAATTCGCAAGAGAGATGACATAATTTCCTGCACTTAGGCATCACATGGATCGAGTTCGGTTATGCGTAAGAGTTCCTAACGATGGCTTTGGGTAAGTAAATGAAAAATTTGATCATTTAAGTGTATTTATGACTTTTTTTAGGTAGTATAAGAGTAAAAAAGAACGCTAACACATGGATGTAGGTGCACTAACGTAACCTATAAAGTGTGCTAGCATAAAAATCCTTGCGTTTATGTAAAAATACATGTGCTAACATGTAAATAGGTTTTCTAGCATGATAAGTGCATTTGTGTGAATGTAGGTGTGTTTGCACATTTGAATGTACTAGCATGAAAGTGAGTGCACTAGCTTGCATGTGGGTGTGTTAGCGTTGTTTCGGGAAAGGTCTTAGGAGACAAGTTTAAAATTTATCGATATTGGATATTAAGGTCAAACAATGGTTGTGGAGATTGTGCAGGTAGAGATGTTAGGAGAGGCGATCACACCGAGAGAATTTGAGATACGTATGACACATGCAGGGTAGAGAGAACTATAAGAGGTGTTGGAGGTGATAAGGTTGGCATATACACCATGAATGTTAGATATTAGACTAGACCATGCATTGTTGACCACTTTGGCGAGCGATGGTACAATGAGTCATACAATTTTATACTACGATAGGAGAGATGATAATGAAAATGGAGGATGGGTGTCGATATCGAGAGTGTTTATGCACGAGGAACATATTTTACATGGGGAACCTTTATACTATTGAATTTATATAGGGATATTCACATAGTAGTATATAGGAATAAGAGGAGTTTAGGTCCGGTGAGTTTATTCCAGATCTAGGAATGAGATTATATAATAGTGGGTCATCCTTTTGGAGAGTTTAGTGCTAGTCATCGGAGGAGATAACTATATTTGGAAGGAATATGGTTGGAGGTGGCTAGAGCAGGAATTAGGAGATTTGGAATATTATTAGAAATCCCTAGATGATTTATAGTTGAGACACATCACTCAAAGGTCGTATAGGGCATATGTGTGGGCTACCAATGCAACACAATTGGGAACTTTAGAGATAACAAAATATTTTATTAGTAGTTGATCTTATATTATTGAGTGGTACAAAATAAATATAGTCATGTGGCGTTAGGGATGAGACATGAGATTCCTTACGATGAGAATGGTATGTTATAGTAGTATGAGATAACATTGCATTTGGGCCTCAAATTAGAGAAAGTATAGTTAGGGTCATTTTTTCGGTGTGCTACACATATGTATGGGATGTGAAATCAAACATTTTGGATGGGTTATAGTGGGTTATGGTGGTACACCATGATAGTGTTGATTCATTTTACCATTCCCAAGTAGTGATGGTGGCAAGGATGACAAAATCAGCGAGGTTAGCACAACGACAGAGAGGGAGGAGAGAGAGGGAGTGGAAAACATGTTGTATAAGAATTTTTATAGGTATAGGGTTGACATGGTTAGATACAAGTATATGTACATGGGAAGGATGGACATATACATGTTTATGTTGTATAGGTACCGGGATCACCACATAGGTCACCTAGTCCATGAGTATTGGGAGGAGTACGAGGAGTAAATGGAGATGACAGACAGGGGAGAGGAAAAGGGAGATGGACATGAGAGATGGGGGTACATGAGAGAGATATTTTTATAGATAGGAAGTGGTATTTCCACATCCAGGGTCATATCGAGAAGAGATGGAGCTAGTGTGAGAATAGAGAGATAGTGCAATGCAACATAGAGATGTTTTGTGATTCTAGCATAGACACACATGGATTATGTGAGGGGAAAACTACAACAAAGGATTGTGGAGAGAGGGATAGGTTGAGCACATAGCTAAAGAAGGTCACTATAGAGAGGGATATTACACATCGGGTAGCCGAGGTTAGTGGGATGGGTGATCTACTATAGGATTTTTTAGCGGTGACTCGTGATGTTGTATATTACATGTGTTTGTATGAGGTTGTCATCCCAGATATCTAAAGAGCTCTCAGGATAAAGCCATATGACATGGAAAAGGCTAGGGAGATCGAATAGATCACATAGACCATCTATGTCAGCAATATTAGTCTAGATGCTACCACCAAGGTGAGATGGAGTACCGGAAGCCCGAGAATAGGAAAGAGTCATGGGTGATGGATGATTAGGACTTGTTCCATGGACACTATTATTTGTATATGCCTCATGAAGGAATATTCATTGTATAGATTCTTGATGACATTGTATTATAGACATTCTATTTATGGTATATGCCTCATGAAGGAACAAGTTTTGTATAGATTCTCATTATGACGTGATGATTATGTATGTATGTATGTGTGTGTATATATATATATATGATAATTTGGGTACGTTGGAACATTGTATATGAGGATGCATATATATGTTTATTTGGATGGTTTTATTTATTTACAATTGTGATAGATGTATGATTAGATATGATTTGAAGGAAATTTTAGAACTTTAGAATTTCCAAAAACTCCCAAAACCATGATAGTATGGTAGAGCATCTCAAGATGAATTTTGATGATATCAAGAACACTAAAAATGGAGATCATATGCTCAAGTTACCATTGGTCCAAGTTTGGTCCAATTTGGGAGGGGAAATTATCAACTAGCCAATCGGGACTTGACACGTAGCAAAAGTGAAAATTAGGTTCAAAATGTAAAATTTGGTTTTGTGACTCCGATCTTCAACACTCATGTTAAATGGTTAGGCCCCACTATTTGTTGGTTGGGTGCCCTAAGCCATGGTCAACATACTTTTTCAAAGGAGGGGTGTCTTTGTCACCTTTTAATCATATTTAAATTTTCACAAGTGTTATTATATATACCTCAGAGTGTTCTTGCATGGTGAATGTTTCCATTTTGCATTTTATTAATGATATATCAAGGTTTATTGCATTCAGTCTAACTCATCCGAGCTAGTTCACAACTTGTCCACATGTAAGGCCTTATTCATTGCAAACTTGACATCCATACCGATAAGGCTTGGGACATAACAAACCTCAACAAACTTTCAAATATAGCCACATCCCTTGTCAACATTTCTTGGTGCTAAACATGGTGTTCAAAAAAATCCGCACCTCTTGGCTCGAGTGGCATAACAATCCTTGCCACCACCTTACTACATGGCATCACTATAACCACTTGTATGGAAATTCAATCGATGAACCATATAGATTGATGTGAAAAAGGTGGATAGAATGGCTTTAGCACGAGATAGTTGAAATGAGCACTCTACATTTAAACTTCACCGATGTAAAAATCCCTATCAATGTGGGATTATTCTCGATTTGGAAAACAAAAAGCGGTGTAAGGTGGTTGGAGAGGTGAGAACCCCCAACTACTGGTTAACCAAAATAATAGCTTGCCACTATGAAACATGAGCTCGGGGAGATATTAAATGATCTTACCATTATTTAAAGTAGGCTTTTGACAGAGGTTTTTAAGGGGGGTAGAATATACTTGTTTTTATAAGTCATCAATTTTTGGAGCACTTAAAGGAAAAAATAGAGTTCGGAGTGAACTAGTGAAATGTTCGAATTTTGATATGCTCCTAATGGTATAATCATTTCCACATTTTTTGGAGTTTTGTGATGGTGGTTTATGATGGGGAAGTCATTGGAAGATAAAAATCACAAGGGAATAACCTCTACAAGTGATTCACGAAGGTGAAAGGTAAACATTAATCTCCGATTAGGGTCTTTCAAAGGTCCGAAACATAGTTTTGCAGGTTTTGATCTATTTTTGTTAATTTTAAGGGTCATTATACTTACAATTTGAGAAAATTAAATAGATTGATTCTAAATGAACCCGGGACGTGGGAATTCTAAACCTCGTAAACAATCCTGTGTTGTATTTCTTATTTTTTTAATCAAATTTTATGTTTATTTGCGGTGATTAAATTCATGTATGAATGTGGATGCAATAATTATTCAATAATTGATGATTTTAGAAAAATAGTGAATCGGTAAAAATTGAAATCTAAATTTTGAAAGGCTTTGATCAAACAAGTGAAATAAGGAGCTTAAAATCATTTTTGGATCAATCATAATTCAGATTAAAATCAAATTCGATCAATTTTGGATAAATTCACTTCTAAAAATTGATTAGTTTATAAGGTCCTTGTAAAAAGCTTAAAAGGTGAAATAATTACATTTGTTTATGGATCAAGATATGTCATTTAGTTGATTATGGTAGGCATATGATGAGATGTTAGTGATTAATGAATAATGTTAATTAAATGTTTTTGATTTTTGAATGAGATGCATGAATGAATGTAATGATGATATAACTAACATTGTTCACAACTTTAGTTTCCATTCAAAGTTTTATAATCGAGAGAAACCTACTTTTTACATAATATTGTTCACACCATGATTATTAAAGAACCATGATGAGTAACTCATTATGTACGTAAATAAACATACACAAAAAAACAAAAACAAACCCAATATACACATTAAATTTTATCACAATGACTACAAATGAATAAATGTGACAAACAATAAACTTGTAATTGGTAAAACAACTAAGTAAAAACAACCCCATTATACATAGTAGATGTCCGCACCATGTCTATAAATGAACCAAGATGATAAATAATAAACTTGTAATTAGTTTAAAACTAATTTAGAATAGTAACAATGCAACAAAACTTTACATAAATACTATAGACACTAAATCACTCACTTGGGTACATTTATAGGTCCTAATAACATATATTACATTCATATGTTTCCTAAGGGAGAAAAGTAATAATTGATCACTATATCGGCCCCTTAGTTTCCTTTATGGTCTCCTTCTTGGCCTTACACATCGTATTTCCCAATCTAACCTTAGATACTTCACCTTTTCTGGCTCTGGACACCAAAGTGCCAGTGCCCCTTGTCCCCTTTGGGTGCCCTAGAGCTCTTTGTATCTTACTCGCTCCTTTTGGATACTTCCTATATTTTAGGAAACCTTATCTCTTAGGGGTCAGACTTTTAGTGATCAATTATGAGATTCAAGCAAGGGAATCATATAAATTCAATGTTATGAGATAAAATTAAAGGACCAAGCTCTAAGTATATACTATCACCACCTAAGGTTACATTCAAAAGCATCTAAAGAGCATCATTACATCCGCCTAGCTTCACTTAAGGAAAAGGGTTAGTTATTATGCATACACTTATAGGAGGGTAAGTTCATTTTGTCCGTGAACACATATATTTACATCTATTATATCTAGCTAATTTCTCACTATCAAGTGCGACACGCACAAGAGACATCTAGGGCTTAATCTCTGCACACACAAAACATATATAACTATATGGGGTATGTAATGTAGTGTAACACTCGGTCATAAGTTCACTTTATTGAACGCCGAGGATAGTTTGACCTCCCATTTTGCATCTTTCTTTTTAGGATTTAATGTAGTTTTGGGGTTTTGTAGGTCATATCTTTATTTCAGTTATCATCAACATCAACAATCACTATGCAACATTCTAATGACAAACATCAAAGCATTGTGATAACTTAACAACCCTAAAAATTCATTTTCTTAGCATTTGCATAGACTCTAGCACATAGATAGGGATCTAGTGCCTATGTACCCCACTATTGCCCTAGGAACCATAGTCCATCCTTCCAGTGCACTTCGCATTTTTTTGGGTTTGGTCGTGACATCATGTGTCCCATTTTTTTACTAGTCTTACACCTTCACACACTACTGGGAATATTGCAAAATTATCTAAGTATTCTAACTCTTCATTGCACTTAGGGTTTTATTTAATTTTCTTATTGCTTGTGTCACTTCATGTACTTTACTGCTTTATTTATCGTTGTGACTTTGAAATAGCCTATCTAGGGTTTTAAAAAATATTAATTTTGTTAAATAATTTGGTGAACCCAACCTATTTGAATACCTTTTGGGTAATTCTCTTATTGTTTTACATTTTTCTAATATCCCTCTCATCATTTTTGGATATTTCTACTCATGATTTAAAATTACTTATCCACCTTCTTGATATAAATTAAGAGCTAAAAATCATTACTCTCTTCAATGATACTTTATACATCGTGTTCCATAAATAATCCGATATTCTTCCCGATATAATATATAACAATTTTTAGATGCATTTTCTCAACACATTTATTTTCCATCTAATCCTCCTCCATTGATTTTCAACATATGATTTTTGACAATGCAATCCACCTTTATACATCGTGATTCACATAAAGTTTTCTTAATCATTGACTTTCTAGTTCAATACAATTAATTTATAGATGATAATGGATTTAATATACAAGTAGTACCTTCTAGAATGATGTGTGAGCCATTAAAATATACCGATGATTGTGAGCAACCGTGATTCAACTACTACAATCCCTAATCCAATATCTTTTACTACTAATGACCCACAACCCATGGATTATCCGACTCATTTAGCACCACTTGAGGGTGTTATTTGCATGTTAGACATTGTCCCCTCCACATCATTTACCCCTCCTACAAATTCTATGGTACTTTATCGGGGCCTATCAAAACATTAGATGTCATTCCACCTACTTCATTTTCTCATGTGCAACCACCATTAGCACATCCTCCTTTTACATGCACACTTTTCATGAATGATTCTTATTGGGAACACATTCCATTTTGATATTACTTGTCATTTGATACTATATGTTCACATGATGTAATGACTCTACTCAGATTTTCCTTCGATTATCTATATCCTCCACCTCATGATCCTCATCTTTATCATGGATTTATCCATCTTATAGATACTTATGGTCTTCACATATTTCACCTCATATTATTTCTTGCACAATATCCTCACATTTCTCCACTTACACTAGAGCAATCTTGGCTTGACTACATTGGTGGCACTTTAGATCTTGATCATATTGATATCTCATTTCCTATGCCCTTTGGTTGTTTTTTCATTTGCAATGATTCACTTCTTGGCTATTCATAAAATATTACTTTATGGTATGCAAATGTTTTCCAATACCTCCTTTCACTGATGAAGAATATAGTATGGGCATGTAGAATTTACACCTCAATGACTCTTTACTTGATCAACCTAATACTATTGTTTACCAAGTTTGTGACACTTCTCCATTTGGATTTGACCATGAAAACGATGATCTCCTAGATGATGTTACATGATCTTACTCTTCCTCATACACTTGGGGGCATCATGCTTATCTTCCCCCATACATCATTAGGTGTCTATCACTTCTATTGTCACACTTCAAGCTTCCTACTTCACATCTCTATACATTCATCTTGTACACTTTGATACACTATTTGTATCGTCATTACCCGATGATGCACTCTCGTGTTTTAGTTCACACTTGACTATTGAGGGAATATTATACACATGAACCTCACACACTGCACACGTTTTGAATTGCACATTCATCACATCTCTTGCTCGCAGCCTTTGTTACACATCATACACACTACACATTTCACACTTAGCACATTCACAACATATGTTTCTTATATATACTTTTACACACTACGCTCATCACTGACGATGCACTCAAGTCTCATGGTTCATACTCAACCGCCTGAGGGTCTAAATCTGAATTGAACATCACCTCACTTATTACATTCTACATCTCACATTTGGTATCCATCATCAATATTTATAAAATATTCTACACATTAGTTTACATTGTAAGGATTAATATATCTAGCATCTCATTCACACATGTCTACCATAAATACTTCTAATGTTTTATTCAATATTTTTATCTTACACATCACATGACACCATTCTACAATACACGCTCCACACTATATTGATCGAATATTTCTAGCACACACATCGTTCAAACCATTTCTTGATGACACACTCTTGTTCTATGGTTCATTCTTGATTACTGATGGGTCATTTATAGATGAACCTCATCTCACTCATGCATCCATATACACTCAAGGGGAATGCAACTCCTATCACACTCACACTGCATACCATTCCATCAAACATTCACAACATACTTCATATCTTGGCTATACATTGTTCTTACTTTCTTATACTCACATGTATACTTTGCTTACTATGCTAGATATATACTTTATATGTCATTATCTTTATCATACACACATGCCCTTTAACTTGATTCTAGTTGTGATTGCAGACTTACACATATCGTTACACACAACATGGATTCCTCGACATTATACCTTTTCCCACCCAACAACAAGATCTCGGGGCATCCAATTTTGTACACATTACAAGTGCTATTGTTTCATTCTATACTACTTCCTATTTACTAGAAAACTATTGTATCAGATTTTACACACTTTTGACATAATTTATATCTTTCTAACATGCTAACATGTGTAGTATTTTCCTTGCAGGAATTATTTTCCACCTTGGTTTTTTGATGTTTTTCTTACTATTGTTTGTCTCTATTTTTCATTGTATTTCATTGTTTTGGGAGTTTCCATGTGTTTTTATTGATAATTTATTGTATGCTTTCTTCCACTTTATACTTGATTTTCTTATGACATTATAGGTGATGTCCCATTTTTGTAACCCGATTTGTGTGGTCTACATTATTTTCTTACGTACTATCTTACACATTGCTTTCGACATGCATGTTTATCTTTCTTACACAAACACTTATTTCCTAGTCATTGTTTGCATGTGCCTTGGTTTCTACCAATCACATTTTAGCTTACATATTGGTATTAGTTCAACATGGGGTCATCTTGTGGGCCACGCCCTCTTAGCGATGTCATATACACCCAAAATGAAGGGGAATCTATTGGGTGAATATGTCACCCCATTCAATAGTCTACAATCACATTTAGCATAGTTCAAGCACAGAGTCAACACAATCTACGAGTCTTAGACATGGCTCAAATTCTGAATTGGGTCCTTATTTCATCATGGACATTAGTACTTAGATATAGACTTGGGTGCATAGGCATATGTGCTTGTGTCCCTTCCTAGGATCCTATGAATAGTGGGAAGATACACAATATTTATCATATCAACACTGCTATTATTAGCAAATCATTATAGTACACAGGAACAATCCTCCAACAATCAATTTACAATTATCTTCTTTTTTATTTTGATCAAACTAGATTGAAATGGATCAATCTGAGAAATACAGATCACACCATCTGCAGTGGTGTATAATTTTTGGGAAGTAGTCAAAGGATGGTGAATGAAACTATACCTTTCTCCCCACACTTCTTCTGTTGTGGCATGAGATCACCCCAAAAATCACATTTGGCATGAGATATCTCAAAAAACTCATTCTTCGAAAACATCCTTAGGATTCTTTCTATCTCTTTCACTCATCACAAATCAGGTGCACATGTTCCTTTTTTCTATTTTTAAAATTTTTCACACTTTTTACATCTATTTTCATACATTTAGATCCAATTTTTCTTTATATGTGTATTTGACTACTTGTTCATTCTTCTCTTTTACAGTCCTTCTTTATAAGAAGCGGTAGTCACATCAATCACACTTCAATACGACATCAACAACAAACAACAAAAGTACAACACAAAATCTACACATATGCTTTCACCATAGGGTTATCATCATCATCATCATCATCACCATCACCATCACCACCACCACCACCACCACCACCACCACCATCATCATCACTTTTATTACTTCCTCCTCTCTAGCTTCCACACTTCACTTTTAATCACTCCATGCTTTTTCTTGTCTCTTGGCATGGTATTAGTCATCAATCTACATGGTTATTAGGTACACATCTCTATCTACTTTATGTTAGCAACATATCGCTCAACAACATAAATTGGGGAAAATTTAGACACTAAATCATACACTTGCATACATTTCTAGGTCCTAATCATATGCATTGCATTCATATGTTTCCTAAGGGAGAAAATTACTAATTGATCACTATATTTGGCCTCTTAGGTTCCTTTCTAGTCTCCTTCTTGGCATTACACACCCTATTACCTATTTTGACCTTCAATACTTCACCTTTTCTAGCTCTAGACACCAACGCCCAAGTGCCCTCATCCCTTGGGTGCCCTACACCTCTTTTCAACTTTTTCACTCCTTTTAGGTCCTTTCTAACTATTGGACATCCTTGTCTCTTAGGGGTTATGGCCATTTAGTGATTCATTATGAAATTTTGCAAGGGAATCATATAAATATAATGTTATAGGATCAAATTAAAGGACCAAGCTCTAAGCATCTATTATCACCACCTAAGGTTACATTCACAAGCATCTAAAGAGCATCATTGCATCCATCTAGCTTCACTCAAGGGACAAGGGCTGGTTATTCTTCATACACTTCATAGGAGGGGAAGTTCATTTTTCCATGCACACATCTATTTACATCTTTTACATCTAGCTAATTTCTCGCTATCAAGTGTGATACGTACAAGATCCACCAAGGGAATAATCTCTACACACACATAGAACTACATAGGGTCTACAATTTATCATAACACTTGTTCATAATTTCTCTTTGTTGGACAAATGAGAAAAGTACGAACTCCAATTTTACATCTTTCTTTTTTTTATGATTTTATGTAGTTTGGGGGTTTTATAGGTCATATCTTTATTGTAGGTGATCAACAACGTTGTCAATCATTATGTGACATTATAGTTACATACATAGAAGTATTATGACAACTTAGTAACCTTGCGAAACTCATTTTATGATCATCTATGCAGAATTTGGTGCCAGATAGGGATCCTAGTGCCTAGGTGCCACAATACTTCCCTAGGTGCCTTGGTCTAGCATTCCATTGCACTTCTACATATTTATGGATTTGGTTGTAACCTAACATGTCCTAGTTTTCCCAGAGTCTTCCACCTTCGCACGTTACTAAGAATATTGTGAATTAAACTAAGTATTCTTAATATTCATTTCACTTAGGTTTTATTTACTTTTCTTATTAATTTTTCCACTTCATGTACTTTACTTCTTTAATTATTGTTGTGACTCTAAAATAACTTATCTAGGGTTTTAAAAATATTTTTGTTAAATTAAATACATTGAACTCTTGCCATAATGTGTTCCACAATTAATATTGATTGATTTGGTGTTCCCCAAGAAAGGATGGATGCAAGGGGTAAGATTAATTGGTTTTGATTGGATCATTTCCTCGAGAAAGGATACATGTGAGGGAGAAAATGAGATCCGAGATCGGTTGGGTTATTTCCCCACAATAAGGATACATGTAAGGAATGAAATGAGAGATGATATTTCCCAAGCGAGGATATACACAAGGGATTTGGATAAGGATGGTTTGATTTATAAATTGATATTTGATTCATTGATTGATTGATTGATATTTGGAATGGTCACCAAAATAAGAGTTAATGTGTATATTTTTTTGATTGTGTTTGTTTGCAAATGTTTAGGATTTTTTGATATTTTTGAATGTTTAGGGATTTTTGGATTATTTTTTAATCTTTAGGGATTTATGGATTTTTTGAATGTTTAGTAGCCAATGAGATACGTAAGTGATCTAGGACCAATCGAGCATTCATAAGAACGTGAGTAAGCGCTCTATGAAAGCGAGGGAAAATAGAAATGGATATGAGTGGAAATTGAAAGTATAACAAATGCTAAATGTCCTAACTATGAGGAATACGTGAAAAAAGTGATTTGGGATTAGTGAGATGGATAGGATGAAGGAGTGATATAGGTGGTTGTGCCAAAATTCCCCAACACAAGGGATACACATGGATAATTTGAGAATAGAATATTTTTAGATGAACCACATTCATGGGTTCCTTAAGATCTTGTTTGTCTTCAGTGGACAACTTATATGGTCCATATCTAAATTTTGTAGTGCTAACATAAAGACCCAACCAATTAGGTTAAAATTTTCCTTACTTTTCTCGTTCCTTGGTTGTGTTTTCTAATTTTATTTTAATTAAAGATAGTCGATATGATACTATATAGGTTTTATCCATTTTTTGTAGCTATGGTGAAGTATATTTTGATACACTTTTAAATGATCTAAGGCATTAAGCCTTTTCTCATCCATAGGTGAATTTTAGAGAGACGAGCATCTATATATTCATCTTCATTGACCAAACATTTGAGGGATATATGGAGTGATCGGATCTCAACATCTATGGGTAATACAACTTCAAAGCCATAAATGAGTGAAAAGGGAGTGAATTTTGTTGGAGTATGGTAAGATGTACGATAGGCCTAGAGGGTAAAATAAAATTATGTATGCCAATTACGACTAGGTTTATTAAGAATATTTTCCAAGATAGATTTGAGTTTCTTATTAGATGCTTCATCTTAGCTTTACACTATGGATAATATGGAGTGGACCAATGGAGACAAATATGGAAGTGTTTGGATAGATCTTTAATGGTTTTATTTTTAAATGGCATATTGTTATTAGTAACAATGGAGGAAGGGATGCCAAAACAACATATGAGATGGTTAAATATGAACTTGGAAATATTAGTACTAGTGACATAAGTGAGAGGCATGGTCTCTACCCATTTGGTAAAATATTTGGTTGTGGTGATAATGAATGTATGACCATCAGAGGATGTGGGTTTGATTTTTCCTATAAAATTGAGCCCCATTGAGAGAAAGGAAAAGGTGAAGTGATTGGTACAAGAGATTATGAAGGTGCATGAATGATATTTCCATGTTGTTGGCACACCAAACATTTCTTGACAAATTTACATGCATTAGAATCCATAGTGGGCTAATAATAACCCACGCATAATATTTTTAGCTAAAACCATGTCACTTGTGTGTGCACCGCAAATACTAACATGTACCTCGACTAGAGTTTAGTGTGTTTCATCTGGTTGAGAAACCTTAGGAGAGTTTCATCATATCATCTTCAATATAAGGTGTTGGAAAGGATGGTGTAGTAAATTTAACATGTTGTTCTAGGGCTATTTAATGTTAGGAATTCATAGTTTAAGGGAAATATTTTTCATGAATAAAGTTTTAGATATCATTATACAAAGGGTTTTCATCATATAACTATTTAGATATCTAGGAGAAAATCACATGTTTGATTTGGGTTAAAGTCAAATTCAAGAAGGGATATGATAGTCATCATCAGAATCTGCTAACTTATTTTGTGTATAATGAAATTCTTAAAAAGTGATAAGTTAAAAGTAACCTTTAAGACTATCAACCATGAGCTTATAGGGGACTAAATTTTCATCCTTGACTTGATATTCACCAAGTGACTTGTTTGATGAGCAAGATGGAATTTCCATAAAATGAAAACTCCTTGAGATGTTATGAAATAGTGAATTTTAACCTAGATATGAGGGATTGTACTCAAAAATATTGTTAGTGTAGATTTAGTAGTTTAATCCACATTGAACCATCTATTTTACTTTATCTGATGGAATGGATCGATGTCTTATGATGGGAATGGTGGTGATGTCTGCGCAATGCCGAGTTTAAAGTGGGTGATGTGGTAATTGGTTTATATGGAGTAGTAGAGTACAACATCATCGTGACATTAACATTGAAAAAATTGAAACCAATTTGGTCGAACCCTTGGATTATTTAGGAACCCCGGGTATGTAATGGAATTTCAATTTTCACAGGGCATGATTGAAGTTTAATATTTTTTTTATCAGTATATTTTACTGAAAAAATTGGGTGGATGGCTAGATAATACCGTTTACTCTATCATTCTCATAATTAAACTAGTATTTTTAGATAGAGGGTAAATTTGAGGGTTTTGAAAGGACCCACATCCTTATACATATTTGAGTATTTTTGAGAGGATCCACAATCTTTGTTATAATGATGGGAACCAAAAAAAGGAACCCAAATGAAGAAACCTTGTAACCAATAATGGTGATGGAGCATCTGTGTTGAGTGAAAAAATCTCCAAATTGAAGCCAAAACAAGAATGCACCGACCATCACGAGTGAAGAATTAGCCCGAGTGAAGAAATAATGATTCAGAGATCATAACGATTGAAGTAAGGCCTAAGTGAAGCAAGAATCTACATGCTACAACAAAGCAAGTGAAGAAACCAATGTGCTACAACTGTAATGAGAAGAGAATCCACATTTAATGATGAAAACACCTTAGAGAGGATCGTGCCTTGGGGGATTTGAACATGAGTGGGAAGGCACACATATTTGTGACTTGACTACACCACTCCCACCCCATGAGCTTATAATTAAACTACATATTCACGTTATATACTTAACTAAATTTCATGAATCACTATCTCTATTATTGTGTATTATGAAATGATATTTATTGTAGGCATGCTTGGAATGATGGCATGGGTGGGGTTGGTGTTAATAAAGAGCCTAAAGTAGGAGAATTTTTTTTTGTTTCCTCGTAGTTGGTGAAATTAGTCTTGTAGAATCGGTTAGTTAGTTAAAATAAGAGGATGTTGTGTTGTTAGTAGTTTTGGTACCGACCAAAAGGTTGACATTCATTAATTTCCATATATAAATCTTTAAAAATAACTTAATAATTTAAGTGAGGTAGAGTTCCTTACTATTTTTTCTAGATTAGTAGGTGAATATGGTGAAAGAAGAATTCAAATTTGATGATGCCTTCAACTACAATTTAGAGACAGATTAGGATGCATCGCTCGGTAGGTACTATATTGCATTATTATTTATATAATGATAAGTAGGAATAAACCCTAGGTAGAACATACAACCGCCTAAGGCGCTAGAAATTAGGGGGTTCCTAAATCTAAATATTTTTATAATATTTTTAATTATTATTGGAACTCAACATTAATTTTTTTACCTAAAGTCTATATTAATTGACCCTTGCATTGATATTATTATAAATTAATATAAATTCCATGCATACACATAAAAATGTACTATAATATTTTTGCAATTAAAAATAATATACATCTTCTTAAGCTCATATAATTTTGTTGGTATTGTTACCCATTCTCTAATGTAGCTCTAGATAATTCAAGTGTGTATTTTCTCTCATAAAAGGTCTATGTATTTTTTATTATGTCATGGTGTAACTAGTAAAGGCAAGTATAATTGAAGGAAAAAATTATTTAATTCTTTATTCCTAATGTTTTGGGGGAAATGTCTCTTTTTATGGAGGAATTAGTAGGCTTGGTCCAAATACCACTCTTTACAAAACCATGGAAGCTACCTCAGATTAATTCTCTCCATCCATGGATTATTACTTGTCCTTATTTGATATTTTTATAGGATATTTTTATTCCTTTTGTATACCGATTTATCTAAATTAGTTTTTAATGAGTAGTGCACTCAACTCAAGTACTAGATTACATAGATTTTTGGCATCTCTATTCATACTTCAGAGGAAACAATGAATTTACAATTATGAGTAATTATACAACTAAACTAGTGATCACCTTCAACTTAAGAAACTACGAGTAAGGGGCATCCATGTCATCAAAGTCACCGAGGTCATGATATCGGCCTCAATCATTTCGACTCTGTGTGGGTATCTCTAGGCCTCAGACTCAACAATACTCAATCCCTAGTGAGTTTATTGAAAGCCAAACAACATCACCAATAGACCAAGCACCCTTTGATAATTTCTCTAAATCGGTGATTTATTATGAAAATTTCAAAATATAATAATGTATGTAGCTTTATTTATTTATTTGATGGGAAAAATTATTAACTAAAATTTTAAGAAGGGTGTCCACTTCAATTATTTTGTAGAGGCACTCCTCGACCTTTAATATTTCCTAGGGAGCTCCTAACCTTTAATTTGGATTTGTTAGTCGTGGGTTTTATGATTGAGGGAGAGAGTAGACAATGTCACCTTATGCTTTAATGACTCTTATTAATTTCATAATGAGAGTGCAGGTACTCCAAAGGAATAGATGTTTACTTTGACAATGTTGGAGGAAAATGTTATAGAGCGTTCTAAGCCACATCAATATGAATTCTAGGATTTCCATATGTAGAATTTTTCTCAATATGATGAGGCATAATTAATTATGATTTGATGGTTGTGGAAGAATAGAATTAAAGTTATGGAAGTAATAAAAACAACAACACCAATAATAATAATAATAATTTTTGGCATGACGGGGAGAATGGAGGAAAAAATATAGGGTGAGAAAATTTCTCAACTTGGTGGGGAAATATGTTGAGATGGAAGTATTTTCTTTGATAAATACTTACATCGAATGAAAGAATTTGTAGAGGAGGTGGGAGGGTATATGAAAGAGGGTAAAATAAAACACGTGGATGATGTGAAGGAGGGAATAGAAAGCTTAATTTATGTGTTTAATTATATCTTCGTAGTATTGGGAGAAAGGGAAAAATTATCATCCACTTATGACATACCCTCATGTGTTATTTTTTTGTATTAGGAAAGTTCTTCAACATGAATAACCAAATAATACCAATTCACAACCATGAAATCAAATATGAGTATTTTTCACTAATTGTGAGTTATGAACAATGTCCAAGTTTTCAATTGGATTATCATTAAAACCTTGAATATTCATGTGCAACTTATTGCATCATTTTTACCTTTGAAATATATAATATGTGATTAATCTATACCTTAAAATATATAATGTGTGGTTAATCGTCATTATAATATGGTAAAAATTAAAATGTAATAGTGTATTTTGGATTCTAAAATTTTATTTAAATATGGAGTTGAATATACTTTAGAGTGAATGAAGATGGTGTTAAAAAATTGATATTTGTAAATTTTCTAATCTCAAAGGTGGTTTGTACTAATAAGTACCATACATCAACACACAAGTCTATATGCAATTAAATCTAAACAAATATAAATTAATAAATCATAACGTTTTACATAAACCAATTCACATAGTTAAACAAGAAATGAATTAAATAGGATTATCAAAATAAAGGGACATGAGCCCATCTAATATAAAAAAATAAAAACACTTGAAATAATTAACTAAAAATTACAAAATTAGAGAACCATATATTTTAAGAAATGTTTGATCAAAGAAATCTAACTACGTGAATACATTTTATTCAATCCTTAATCTAAAATATATGTTACTCAATTTCTCTAGTTTTTAAAAGATTATTAGAAATATGATCTCCTTTAAAAGTGTAATCCATCCTCAACTATTTGAAAAATTAAGTAAAAAGATGGAAGTTAGAGGGCTTGTATTATCCTTCCATTATTATCAATTCCTTCATGTTTAAAAGAAACTATTAACTATTAACAACACTCCATGTGTATGCAAATATTCCAAATCCACTTTTTTTTTATAATAGGTAAAATAGGGTTGAGGGGGCCCTACCCCTTACAAGTTAGAGCTCCAAAAAGAGTAGATAAGACATTACAAAGCATACAAAAAGATACATATATATTGACTATTACATCCGAGATCCTCCATGAGCATATAAACCAATTTAAAACACAACAAAAAGAGTAATAATAATAACGATTAGACCATAGTCTAACTAACAACAAAGTAAAATAATAGTCACCTAGAAAAACATCACTTTTTGGCCTTTTCTAGACCATCTAACACTTTTTCCCATTCCTTTGATAGAGACTCAATATTGACACCCAATGAAGCTAGGTCACATTTAGTAGCATCCCCTTTCCTTTTCTTGAATTCGCCATGCTCACCCATTTTCCCGTAAGCATTGGTGAACCGCCAAGGGTTTGGAGATGTTGCAGAGTGGATTTCACAGTAACAACACTCCATTCCATATAACTATGTAAAATAAATCTGATGTGATCCACCTCATTGGAGAGGTTGCTAGTTGGATTTCATGATTTCAAGCTCACCCCCATTACTGATTTTTACCACATCTTCAACCTGCATTTTCATTTTGTGCCAGTCATTAAAGAGGAACTGAACAAAACTATTCGTTAGCCTCATGTTTCCCTTCAATTATTCAATATCCATCGCCATCTTGGAAAGATGATTATCCCCTTTCTCAAGACCCACTTGACCCAATGACTTCAATCTACTACTCCATGATAGGAACTTGAATCCCTAAATGCTCGATTATCCTTTGGTTTTGATAGATAAAATAGGAACATTCTTTGACTTTAGCTCTTTGATATTCTGAGTGACATCAATTTCCACTACATCCTTTTCATCCCCGAAGCATCTCCTTCCCGAGACTCTGATTCTTCACTAGAATCCTCCTCCTCCAAGTCTGAGTCTTCTTCCTCGGCATAACCCTCAAGGGATTTAGTGAGGGAACCCATTTTATCAATGTCAAGAGTAGATATTTTAACTAGGGCAAGAATAAAACCTTGGTGAAGGGGGATATTGAATCTATTGTTTTTAAACTGAAAGATCGAAGCACTCAGAGAGAAAAACATGAAATATGGGAAGCTGAAAATATGGCCATGTCGAAGATAATTAAGCATAGGAAAATGGTAGGCATAGATACACTTGTGATGACCTTATAAGGTAAGAAACTAAATAAGGGTTAAAGCCACATCGTCAAAAGGCCAAAGTAAGTTGAGAGAAGAAAACCAACAAAATGAGTGGTAAGTTTTTCATTACCTTGCAAGAACAATTTCATCTCATCCGTAGCTTCCTTTTTTGGCTTGTAAACTCCCTTCTAGAATGTGTAAACCCATTACTTTAGAAAAAGACTCCACAATAATCTCAATGTGCACACCTTTCAGGTCCACAACTGCCCCTTTTTTAGTCATCTTCCAAGCTCTAACAAAGTCCTTACTCATATTTTCATAACGACCTTCAAAGATTTTGAGAAAATGAGAGAAACCCTTTCTCTCGAACACTTACATAGATTCAAGCTTAACCCCATACATGTCATATGGCTGGTTTCACAAGATCACCCCCATTTGATACAAGCACTAGCTCACATAAAATCCAAAATTCAGATTATGTAGAATGAAATGAACAATCCCAAAGAATGCCGATGTTACAAACACATAAGGAAATAATAGCTCGAAGGTAATGTCATCACCAATCCGGAACTATGATAATTCTCCACCGGGAACTCCTCATGCTATGATTATTTACTAATGCACAGCCTTTAGTTTGGTGGATGTAATCTGGAAACACAATAAAAACATAACACAAGAATACCATAGACTATGATACGAAGGAATGATGACAAATCTGAAATATAAGTGTAAATTATAATATCAACATGAAATTGTTACAATCTCACCCATGAGGTACTTCAAGTGTTACTAACTTCACTTGCCTTCCAACAATAACTATGGGAGAAACTTCACAATGGATTCTTTAACACACCTTCTAAATGATGGATTCCTTTACACAAATGAACAATCCACCCCCAGAAATCTCTTGCCATTCATATTCCATGCATAAACTCTTGCCTTTACTTGTAGGCTTATCTTCTAAGATAAGATAAACCTTATCATCTCACATGGGTTCCACCTTTTTAGATATTTATGAAATCACTCTTTGGACAAAAATACCACAAATGGCTCGACAACATTGTTATCTTCTATCAAAGGTAACACGAGCATATCCAAGCCCAAATATTCACATAATCCCAACTTAAATTCACATGAGTCTTACAACTCTTATACATTATTTCCCTATAATACCATGACCTATCATTATTACCCAGTGGTGACATGTCCATGTTGATATTTTTAGAGGTGTGCTCGCACCTTAGTATCTATAGCTTCTTCATTATTGATTAATGTCATACCGTGATAATTAACCCCTTATTGGAAAAATAATCAACAACACTATTTTCCTCTCTATAGATATGTTTAAAGGTAATTTCTTCAAACAAGTTAGACATTTCCTTTATACTAGTTATAGAGTTTTGGATAGATGTAGAAGTAGTACCTTTACCAGTAATATTGTTAATAATGTTCAATGAGTCTCCTTCCACTTCCAATCTAACAAATTTGTGTTGATAGGATATAGAGACACCCCAATAAGTAAAAACTGCTTCAACAACGTGATTCAATTGAATTCCAAGATTACAATGATACCTAAGAATGAATCTTCCTTCAAAATCATGGAAGACCCCTCCACAACCAGATTTTTCCAAGGTTTCCTTTGGAGGCACCATCAAAATTTAGCTTTATCTAGTCCTTGCTAGGTTTCACCCAACCTTGAAGCCTAGGATTATGTATAGGAAGGTTAGTTTGAGTAGGACTTAAACCCCAATTATTAGATAATTTACTCTCACTTTGAAGAATTATTTTCTTATGTGGGGCTATGGTAGAGAAGTTTGCATTGATAGTGTTAAAACAACAAGTTCCAAATTTCTTTTCCGATTCCTTCTTCCCTTTAAAAATCTGCCTATTTCTCTCTTTCCAAATTTCCCAAGCCAGGTGCATTATAGAAAGGGTCCAAATATGTTTGAGTCCTTGAATCCTAAAAGGGATAAACCATTGGGACCACAGTTGTTTAATGGAGCATGGGAAAATCCACTTGATTTCAAATAGGTTAAGAAGGGTGTTTCTAACCGATACCAAAAAAGGGCAATGGAGGAATATATGTAAAGAGTCTTCAATATATTTTTCACACAGAACACACCTATTCACCATATGAAAATTTCTCTTATTAAGATTTCCCATAGTAAGGATTTTATCATGGAGAACCAACCACTAGAACATATTGATCTTGGGAGTAACTTCTTTGACCCACACACTTTCCCATTTGAAGCTATCAGGATCAACTTCCTCTAAGAAAAAGGCATTGTAGGCACTTCTAACCGAGAAGATTCCACTATCCTCCCTAGACCAATATAAGCTATCATCTTCTAAACTCTCTTTATTAACAATAACTCCTCTTAATTTGTTGTTAATAGAATTGATCTCATTGTTGTTATGTCCAACCAAATCTATTATTTTCCATTGACCCAGAGGGTCCTCAAAATTGAAGTAATCTTTGACCTTAGTCCCATATTTAACCACAACATCCTTATAGATGTTAGGATAGGTTACCTTAAGAGGTTTTTCACCTAACCATTTTTATTTCCAGAAATTAACCACTCTCCCATTTCCAATCATCCATTTTCTTCCCTCGAAAACAATGTATTTAGCCCAATTTATAGATTTCCAAAAAGTTAAACCATTAAAGTTAGCATTGCTAAAGCATCATTCATTAGCTAGAAGATTTGTCCAGTATTTCAGTCTTATGATGGAAGTCCATACACTGTCTTCCTTAACCATCCTCCAAATCATTTTTGATAGCATAGCTTTATTTATTTTAGCCCAATCTCTAATACCAAGACCCCCCATTTTCTTTGGCTTACAAACCTTTTCCCAAGAAAGGAGAGGAATTCTGTCTTTTTGTTTCGAGCCACTCCAAAGAAATATTTTTTGGATACTCTCTAATTTATTAGCAATAGTGGAAGGTAATCTATAAATAGACATAGAATACACAAGAAAATTTTGAATTGAGCATTTGAGAAGGAAAACTTTACCTGCTTGGGATAATAGTGAGCCTTTCATTCCTTCTAATTTATTAAGAAATCATCTATCAAAAATTCCAGCTTAGTAATATTTGGTTTTTCAATTCCGATAATCATTCCCAAATACCTAGTAGGGAATGTTTTAATCTCACAACCAAGAATACCAACTATTTTGACACATCTTCTTTCAGGGGTATTGATAAAAAAAAACTTTTACCAAAATTGATCATTTGGTTAGAAGCTTCCTCATAATCAACCATCATCTATTTAAACTCTCTAGCCTCCAGAATAGTAGCCTCTCCAACCAACATTGTGTCATCAAAAAAATTTTGGTGAACAACATTGTCACTATTAACAATAGGAGAGATGCCTTTAATTATTCCTTCAAAATTAGCCTTATTGAGAGCTCTACTGAGAGTTTCAACCATGATTATAAATAGAAAAGGAGAGATAGGGTCTCCTTGTCTTAATCCTCTAGAACTATTGAAAAAACCACAGGGAGTCCCATTGATCAAAACATAAAATTTTTTGTGGAAATACATGTCTGTATCAAAATCCTAAAGTCTTCATCAAATCCAAACTTGGTTAAGACATTAAGAAGAAAGGACCAAGAGACACGGTCATAGGCTTTCTCCATATCAAGCTTAATAAACATAGCTTCCTTTTTATTTTGCTTGGTCAGTATGAAGAGTCTCTTGAATAATGATAATACCATCTTGGATCTGTCTTCCCATCACAAACCCCCCGCTGATCAAAGATAATGGAAGGAAAAAGAAGTTAAATTCTTAAGGCCAAGATTTTAGAACATATTTTGTAGATACAGTTACATAGGCTGATAGGTCTAAAATTCCTGAAATCGGTAGGATTGTGATTTTTAGGGACTAAAGAAAGAAAAGTGTTGTTTAATTCATGGAGCATATTTTTGTTCTTAAAAAACTCTTGAATAGCTTTACAAGTATCATCCTTAACAATATCCCAAAAAGTTTGAAAAAAAGAGCCGGAAATCCATCTAGTCTCGGAGCTTTGTTAGGGCTCATAGTTTTTAGCATAAATTCAATTTCTTCCATTGTAGGAATTTGTGAGCATTCTATTATCAGTCTCATTTACCAGCTGAGGAATGCAATCTAGAAAGTACCCTTCCTTATTTGTTAGATGAATTGGTTGTAGAAAGGAGTCTGCTAAAAAAGGAGGTGGCAACATTTTGAATATCCTTAGTATCAATAAGCATATCTCTTCATCTTCCCCGAAAACTCATAATTCTATTTGTGATTCTCATTTTAAGGGTTGAAATGTGGAATAATTTCATGTTTTTGTCACCTTCTCTGAGCCATTACACCTTGGATTTTTGTCTCAAGAAATTATCCTCTTTTAGAAGGATGTTATGGTAGTCAACCAATAATTCTCTCTCTTTATGCTGACCTTCCTAAATATTGTCATTATTAAGAGTTTCCAAAGATACTTGAAGGGAAGATAAATAATTTTCTAGAAAATTATTTTCTCAAAAATGTTACGAAAGCATTTTTTATTCCATCCTTTTAAATTATTCTTAACATGAGAAAGTTTCTTAGTAATTCTAAACATAGTAGTTCCTTTGATTTTCACATTCCACCATTCTTTCATTAGATCAAAAATTTCCTCATTTTGTAACCACATCTTCTCAAACCTAAAAGGATTTCTCCTCCTCTCTTTATCTTTGATTTGGAAAAGAAGTGGATATTATATAATTAATTATTTAATTAATGTTATTAATTAAATAATGTTGTTATTTAGTTTTATTAACCATATTTTTTTATTTCTTCACGGGTATAATTGTTATGATTGTTATAACAATTATGTGCTTCCGGATGTAATATTGGAAGCTATTGTATTGGTTGTTGCATTGTTGCAACTCCTCATTTGTTTGTATTCAGTTGTACAATACCTATAAGTATTGCAGCTCATTCATATGTAATTTGGTTGATTGAGTTTAATATAATTTATTCAAAGGCTTCCACCCTATTTCTCAATTACATTTGGTACCTGAGTGAGAATATAGAAGCTTGTGAAGGAGTGGAAGAGAGAGAGCAAGAATAATAGAGGAGAAGAGAGAAGTGTTTACAGCAATTGAGAGCATGTGTAGCCTCCTGCAACCTCCCAGCCCCATCCCTACCTCCCCACATCCTCATGTTCATTCTAGGTGTTTGGAACGTAATTTTTTTTGCCTCTGCACATTGGTATAGAAAAGAAAAATTTTTGTAGGTATAGAAAATTTTTAAAAAATATTATTAATTTTTCCCCATTAGGGGTTTTTTCATTAAATCTAGAGGTGTAAGTATTAGCTTGAGCTAATACTACCAAGATTATATTTGGAGATTTCTTTGCTATATTTGGAGGTCAAGCTATTCGAGCTATTCGAGCCATATCGCATTGGTGAATTTGATGTTAAAGAACCAAGTTCAAGGGATGAACCCTCTTCGATGACTATGTGCACCATAAACTAAGCCATCATTGAATCGAGTTACATTGAGTTGTTTTGGGTTGAGTGGTGGAGTCTCACTTGGAAGATTTACCACCGATGACTTTCTCTACAAGCCTTAAGCCACTCAACACCCCGCAAACAACAACCTCGCACACTCTTCACACCAAACCGTGACGTATCCACCATTGCAATACAATAACGTGCTTCTATCAAATTTGAGCCATGAGAAGAATCTTCAAAATCAACCAGCATCACATGACATGTGTGAAAACTCCAACATACCATGGTCAAATTGTCAACCCTCGCACCTCAACTGCAAGCCCACACTCCCTCGCATCCGACCACACATCTCCATCAACACCAACAAACTATACAACCTCCTCTCTATTTTATTCTAAAGAATCTATAACTCCACACAACCTTTCATAACTCATAAAAACAAACAAACTACATTTGAAAACAAAAAAAAAAAATATGGTGGATGAATACAAAAATGTAGGAGAGAAATAATATAAAAAGTGTTCAAATATTTACAAAGGAGATCCGTTTTTCAGTAAAACCCTAATCCACCACACATGTACCCACAAACCACCCACCTCCAAGCTCATGCCACGTGGACTCCAACTAAGCCAAGTCAATTTTTTTAAAAAGGTCAGTCATTTTTGAAGTTATATAAAATTAATTTGCTTCAATTTATAGGCATAACACATTGAGAGCCTCAGTGGATAGACCGTAAGCCTTGGGTGGATGAGGTGAGGGGTTCAAACCCCACCCCAATACCATTTTTTTTTCAATTGTGAAATTTAGAGGAAAATTTGAAAAAACTGCCATAGTTAGAGATAAATTTGGTGGAAAAACCATCACTAAACCGTTTAGTCATAACTAAACAACCTACTAAATTTTTAGTGAGAAAAACCCTAATTTAGGGTAATTTTTTTTCCTATTAGGCCTATTTTTTGATTTTGCAACATTTGCAAAAGGAAGACTATCCAAAAACTTCATTTTGGGCCATTTTTTAATGGTTTTTGGCATCAAGGGTCATATTGGGCTCCAGAGGCCACCAGGCCTGAAAAACATTTTTTTCCTGCCATTCAATTTTTTTCTAAATTTTTGAATGTAATTACATGCTTCAATATATTGTACTAATTTACAAGTTGCCATAGTCAACCACAAATATTGTAATTGCTCAGAAACTGGTAGAAAGTTGTAATAAAAAATAAAAAAAAATTGGTTCTGAAACACACGAGATCCTAGATCTCATTCGCAGCATTCGGTATATACAGTGCCTCTGGGAAGCACTTATGGGTAAATCCATCACAACTACTACTACACTTAATGCCTAATATAGCTACAACAATGTCATGGGCATCGACCCTTTAAATCGATGGGGAGTAATAAGGTCATAGTGCACACACTATGAGCCATCCCATCCATCTGTGAATGATTGCATGACATAAATCCAAATTGAGAAATTATCCAAGTATATAGCAAAGTTACGCACGCGTATGAGGATATTTCTTTGAGCCGGTGTCAATAATCACACAAACCCCTTTCAATATTGTCTTGGTACCACGTATTGAATTCTTTCACGTATGTTAATGCCTCTTTCACATACCACCTAGGGTATATAGAAAGGGTGAGATTCTTCCACGTACCACCGGGTATATCGGAAGGGTGCATATATAGAAAGGTTTGGTATATCGGACTGACGGTATATAGATTGGGAGACCTTATACCTAGAGTGATAAGAGCCAAACCCTATCAGTGATTTCTACAAAATGGGCACCAATGCCCCAAATTTTTCTTCCAGATTCACAACTACTCAGAGGAAACAACTATGCTGCATGGAAGACTAAAATTAAGACACAACTTGAGTTTGAAGAGATCTAGACTACTATGAATGGTACTCTGACTAGATCAACTACTGATACAACACAACATGATAGTTTGATAAAGTAGATCAGAAGGCCAAACTCATCATCTTGTTTGGAGTGTTTGATGATGTGCAACCCCACATTCGAGATGCCAAAACAACCAAAGAAGCATGGGATAAATTGTGCATAGTATATGAGGCCAAAAAAAAGAATGTCATACTAAATTTGTAGAGTCAGTTACACACATTGAAGTTCAAGAAGAATGAGAAAATTGAAGCTTTCTTAAGAAGAGTTGCAGAGTTGAGGGCTTCACTTCTAGCCCTGGGAGAAGTGGTCACAGATGATGCTCTCATTCCCATTGTTCTGGAGAGCACTCCCTCTTCTTACCACATTTTTGTCACAACACTAAACATGTCAGATATGATAGTTAGTTTTGACAAAATTGGTAAACCTAATGCAACAAGAGGAAGCCATGCACAATAAGGATGATGAAGAGGAGAAGGCACTTTCTTCACATCAAAAATGGAAAGGAAAAGGTAAAGGAAAACCTAATTCCTATCAAAATTCCCAACATCAGAATCAATATCATGGGGACAAACAACAGAAGAAACAATGTCCAATTTGTAAAAGAGGACATGACTTAAAAGATTGTTGGTATAATACTTACAAGAAAGGTTCATCAAGAACTCTAGACCTCCATAACAAAAATCTTACAAGGGACATTCTAACTACAATCAAGGGAAGAAAAGGGGAACTAGAAAAGAAGACCCCATCAACAAGGAAATATTGTTGAGCAAGAAGAACATTTAGATAATGAAGACTTCTTGTACACTTCTTGATCAAGTGAACCATCCACATCATCTAGTGATGTCTGGTATGTTGATTCAGAGCCACTGACACATGACCAGCCAGAGACTGGTTTACCTCAATGAGGGACACGCCTTTGAAAAACCATGTTTCATTGGGTGATGATTCTTCATATACAATTCAGGGGATTGGGAACATTTCTCTACCCCTTGGTTCATGCAACTATAGACTATCAGATGTCTTATATGTCCCTGGGTTGACAAAGAATTTTCTTTCAGTTAGTCAACTCCTAGATCACAACCTAAAAATTGACTTTGATACTCATTCCGCAAGAAAATGTGTTTGATTCGAGATAAATCACGAGGCTCGAAAATAGTTACAAAATCCTCCAATGTGGGACACATGTTCCAACTTGATTTTGTCCACAGAGATGATCAGCACTTGTGGCTAAGAACTCTACCTCAACATAGTTGTGGCATGAAGACTTGGTCATGTTAGTTTCAAGTATCTCGAGACACTACATCGATGCATAATATGGTACATGGGATACCATCTCTTTAGAAGGATACAAACAAGTGTCCTCACTGCCTAGTAAGAAAACAACATAGAGCTTCATTCTAGAAGAGTACATATCGAGCTCATGGTAAACTTGATCTGGTTCATACCGATCTTTGTGGTCCGATGCAACCAAGTCATTCTAGATTTCAGTACTTCATGCTATGTGTTGATGACTATTCAAGGAAAATGTGGATTTTTTGTCTTTGTAAGAAAAGTGAAGCTTTTGAAACTTTCAAGAAGTTCAAAGTAGTAGTTGAGAACAAACTGGTCATCACATCAAAACTCTCCACTCAGATCGAGGGGGAATTCACCAGTAATGAGTTCAAAGACTACCTACAAACTCATGGGATTCATCGAAAATGCCTCCTCCACACACACCGCACAAAATGGTGTTGTTGAGAGAAGAAATCATACTATCATGGAAATGGTGTGATGCATGATCGATGATTTTGGACTTGCAAAGACATTTTGGGTAGAAGCAGTAAAGACAACAATGTATTTGTTGAACAGAGTGCCCATACAATTGCTCTTGAAGGAGTAACACCACAAGAAGCATGGTCAAAGTGGAAACCATCTATTGCACACCTTAGAGTATTTGGGTGTAAAGAAAGTATGCACATACCCAAGCAGAATAGAAAGAAATTAGACATGAAGTCATAAAAACTCATCTTCATTGGGTATAGTGAAGAGACTCTTGGGTACAGATTGATGGATCCAAAGACCAGAAAATTCTACACCAATAGAGATGTTGAGTTTTTTGAGAAGAAGGAAGAAAAGTCTCCTCCTCCTAGAATCACCTGATGTAGATTCTTCACTAGTTGTAAAAATTGAAGTTGATGTTCCCACAGATGATGAAAGTGATGATGGGGATGATGGTGTTGATATGATAGAACCATGACCCATGGGAACAGTTCAACGTATGCCCAAGTGGTGTACTAGCACATTACGAGATGCAAGAATGGATGCTCCACTGGATACATCCACCCTGGACCACGGACTCATAGTAAAGCAAGAGAAGAAGTTAACTTTTCTTTGATGAGTAGAGTTATTGAGTTTGATGAGCCCTCTATAGTCCAGGAAGCCCTACAGTCAAAATCTTGGAAAGATGCCATGGACTTTGAATATTAATCAGTGATGAAAAATAACACTTGGCAACTTGTCGATCTTCCACCAAGGAAGAAACCCATTAGATGTAGATGGATATTCAAAATGAAGTACAAATCAGATGGGATAGTGATGAAAAATAACACTTGGTAACTTTTCGATCTTCCACTAGGAAGAAACCCATTAGATGTAGATGGATATTCAAAATGAAGTACAAAGCAGATGGGACAATGGAAAGTATAAAGTGAGACTAGTAGCAAAGGGGTATGCACAAAAAGAAGGCATTGAATATGAGGAGACATTTTCTCCCACAACTAAGATCAAAATGATCAGGATGATCTTTTCTCTAGCTGCACAGTTTGGATGGAAAGTCCATCAGATGGACGTAAAAAGTGCCTTCCTGAATGGATATTTACAAGAAGAAGTCTATATGACTCAACCTGAGGGATATGTTGTACCTGGTCAAGAAGCAAAGGTATGCAGACTCAAGAAATATCTGTATGGCCTCAAACAAGCACCTCGGGCATGGTACATCAAGATTGATGAGCATCTCATACAACATGGATTTGTTAGAAATCCATATGATCCCAATCTCTACCTCAAAAAGCAAGGGGGAGATTGTGATTGTCATTTGTCTATGTCGATGATCTAGTCATCACTGGTAGTTCAGTGAGGATGATCGATGCAATGAAGAAAGATCTTAATCGATTGTTCGACATGACCGATCTTGGGCTGATGCATTATTGTCTTGGATTGGAAGTATGAAAAAGAGAATCACATTTTTGTTTCTTAGATGAAATATACCAAGACAACGCTAAGAAATTTAGGATGATGGATTACACACCAATTGCTACACCTATGGAGAATAGATTGTAGTTATCTCATTTAGATCCATCTCCTGAGGTAAGTGCCACTCTCTATCGGCAGTTGATTGGGAGTCTCATTTACCTGACCTACACTAGACCAGATATCAACTTTGCAGTGAGCTATCTATCCAAGTTCATGCAGAACCCAAATTTTTTCATTAGAAAGCAATAAGGCACATCTTGAGATATCTCAAAGGATCAATGGATCTTGGTCTAGAATACAAGAAGAACAACAACTTCTTCTTGTCAGGATATTTAGATTCAGATCATGCAGGAAATATTGATGATAGAAAATCCACTTTAGGATTTGTATTCTTATGGGATCTAGACCAATATCATGGGGAAGCAAGAAACAACACTTTTTTTCTCATTCTTCCACAAAAGCCAAGTATTGTTCTACAAGAGAAGTTGTCTGTGAAGTAATTTGGCTACATCACATACTAGAAGGACTTGGAATACCATAGGACAAACCACCACCATGTATGTTGAAAATGAAGGTGTTCTCAAACTTGTTCGCAATCTAGTGTTTCATGAAAGAACAAAGCACATTGAGGTATAGGTTCATTTCATATGCGAGCATGTGTTAAAGCACAACATCCAACTTCAATTTTTTCCAACATCTGAACAACGAGTAGATATCTTCACAAAGTCACTTGCATGTGACAAGTTTGAGTTGTTCAGAGAATTCCTCTCCTCATCCCTTGAGACAATGCACAATTAAGGGGGAATGTTAGGTTAATTAATTATGCATTATATAATTAATTATTTAATTAATGTTATTAATTAAATAATGTTGTTATTTGGTTTTATTAACCATATTTGTTTTATTTCTTCATGGGTATAATTGTTATGATTGTTATAACAATTATGTGCTTCCCGGATGTAATATTGGAAGCTACTATATTGGTTGTTGCATTGTTGCAACTCCTCATTTGTTTGTATTCAACTGTACAATACCTATAAGTATTGCAGCTCATTCATATGTAATTTGGTTGATTGAGTTTAATATAATTCATCAAGCTTCCGCCCTATTACTCAATTTATAGAAGTCTCCCAAAATCAGCCATTTAGTTCCTTTAATAATGTTTTGAAATTTGGAGAGTTTAGACCAAATTGTTTTTCTTTCTCCTTTGATATTTAGAGCATATATGTTAGATAAAACCCAAAATTCTTTATATTTCTTATCTTGAAACAACATAGCCATATGATTACTTATTTTAAGAAGATTCGTACCTTTGAGTTTTTCCTCATTCCAAATGACATAAATTCCTTCCATAGATCCTTTTGAACTAATAACTAGTCCATCAAGATTCTTTCAACACTTTCATTTAGCTCCCAAAAAAATTGCTTCCTCCATCTTAGTTTCCTGTAAGACCATGATATCAAGTTTGTGTTTAGAATCTAGTTCTTTAATTAGTCTCCATTTAGCAGGTTTATTCAAACCCAAAAAATTCCTTGAGATTATATTCATTTAACCACTTGGTTTTGGTTCTTCTAAAGCTCTGTAGATCAAGTTTAGACCGAGTTCCATCATCAGTATCCTTTTGGCTCTACTTTTTCTAAAGCAACCTGCTTAGTAGGTCTCCTTGAACAATTTTTCTTCTCCTTTGGGGTGGCCTCTAAAGACTCCCTGTTTTGGATGGGGTTTTCAAAGAGATCTCATTTTGAGCCTTTTTGGGATCCTCTTCAACTGATTTTTTTTTATCTAATAGATTTTCCTTTGGTGGGGATAAAGTTTCTTGGATGATCCTTTGGATTTTACCAGCTTCCATCCGATCTTCATTTCCTATCATTAAATCATTCTCCTCAAAACCCAGAAGATTGTCAAAAGGATTAGTAAAAGGTCCTCATTTTCCCTAGTTTTTTGTGTGGAAAATTTTCCTTAGCAACTTCCTTTAGAATATTATCCAATTTTTTTTAGGGTAGGATTTTCTCACCCTGAACATGGGACTTTTCCATCTAGAAATGCAGATTCGTAAAAGGATTTCCTTTGATTATTCTTATTCCTTACTTCTATAAAACCATCATCTGTTAACTTTAGAGTCTAAACTTGATATTTATTTGACCTCTCTCCATTATTCTCAGTAATAATAATTCCTTTATTTGGATTAGTATTCTTTGCGCAAAATTATGTTCTAAAGAAGAAAATTCCTTACCTTTACCCCCGCCGCTTAACTAGCTTCTCTTATAAAAATTTGGAACCGTCATTTTACACTATTTCTTTACATGCCCCCATCCTTGGCATTTCTCACATTTTGAGGGAAGTTTTGAAATCAATTCCTTGTTCCCTACTTCCCAGTCTAGATATGAGAGTTATGGATTTGGGTAAAGTTGAACCCATCAAAGAGTAGATACAAAATCCGCACAAAAACATGTGTTTTTTTAAGGTTCACATTATCCATAACAGGAACATAGGTACCAAGTGTATTTGGAATCCCTTTAATAACATCTATATCCCATAGTTCCAATGGAATCCCTGAAAATGTCACCCATACAAGAAACTAGTTTATATTTTCTTTATTAAGGTTGAACATAGGATTCCATTTCCTCAGGAACAGTCCTAATTTCCCTAGAAACCATGGGCCATCATTATGGATTTTTGGGTGTCTTCTGATTGTTAAAACTGAACAAGAAGAAACCATTTAGTAAAATTTGTTACTTCCACATGCCCTTTAGGTTTCCATTTCAGAACAAAACAAGATCTTATTGATTCTATATTGGGTCTACCTTCTAACAAGTTTCCTAATTAAAACATTCTCCATATTTCTCAAAGTCCTATCAATAATGGTATCAAGGATTTATAAATACTTTCCAATTCACCTTGTTTAAGTTTTGGAATGATCCCTAAACTTTTTTCATTCCCAGATCTCAAGATTTTTGCATATGATCTAGGGGCCCCATTTCCCACATGGGACATAGGACTCGTCCTTACCTTGTTCCATCATAGTTTGGTCCTCTCGAGACTATCTACCCTCCAGAGAAATCTGTCTATAGTCGGCTTCCCACCCATCACTATTTGAAACCTTGTCTCTCTCCTCGAGCTCATGCCCATAGTTTTAATGTGTGCAATAACAACTATTAAAGACTAGAGTGAATTTTAAAATTGATTTTGGCCTTTAGCCTAAACATTATCTAAAATTATAATATATTTTATTTTTAATTTTTTAGTATCACTTGTGCAAAGAAATAACATTATAATGTTTCTTTCATGATTTGATGCATGATATGTGAATTCGAGTTTTCACTTACATCAAGGTGTTTTGAGGAATGGTCATTATGTTTATATTGATTTACATAAAGGGAGAGACAATTATAATTGTATAAAATTTTAAATTCACTCTCTTGGGTCTTCACATCCTTAAGGTAAATTTTATAATTAATTAATTAATGAAAATATCTCTATCATCTCCTTCCTGGATGATTTTTATTTTTTTGGTAGTATCTTTATGAGTAACACAATGTGTAGTTCAACAAATAATGTATTTTTGTTATAATACTAATTGTTTGGTTTCCCTTATCTTTATTTATGAATTATAAGTCAAGATTTTCCTCTTAAATCCCCCTCCCCATGTGGGAGTAATGGTGCTATATAGGGACATTCATTAGCCTAAAGTTTTAGGAGCTACATGCAATATGATTTGTCAAATTCTATAGGAATATAACATAGAAATATGTGTTAGAAATTAGGAAATTGAGAGTGGGGGATGAATGAATGTCAATTAATTTTTTAAGTACAATTAAAAACCAAAATAGATTTTTTCAACTTGATATAAAAGAGAAACAACATAATTCATCCGAAAACCAACAAACAAACCACATAGAGAGACAAAGTTTTAAGTGGGAAAACAAAGATGGGAGAAAAACCACTTAACCAATACAATATGCTTACAAAGGTTACAAATTAGTTGAGAAAAAACTCAACATGAAGCACCAAATTCAAAAATCAAGTACCTTCTTGACTGATTGTAAGCAATAACTTGCAGAAAGCACCTACTTTCAAAACTTGCGAGCTAGAACTCGACTTCACAATAATTTCTAATCACTAACTTCATTAGTTTTTAAAGACAAAAATAGTGGTCCTAGATAGATAAAACATCTCCATACATCAATTATGATTAAAATTTATTCAATACATATCATATCTCTCTCTTCACCTTCTCAATCTAGCACTTGGCTCACATATGCTTCAAAAACATATACAAGTACCAAAATTTGATTTTTGTAGACAAGATAACCTCTTACACTTGGATTTTCAACTTCACATTCAAAGCCTCTTAATTTTTCTCACTAGATGACTTAGGTGGGAGGTAAAAATACTTATAATGAAACTACCTAAAATTTTCATGATCTCATCGAAAAATATATGTTACATTATCGGGATCTCTGTAGTCATATTCAAGATACTCAAGATTGAAAATGTTACTTTGAGTCTTCTAAATTTATATGTACAAAATTTCCTTAACTAAAAACCTCTCTTCTCACTTCTATTCTATGATTTGTAATTTTCCTTTGACTTGTCATATGCTTCACCGAGTACGGTTTGTCTTGTATCTCTAATTAGTCTCTTTCAAGTGTTAACAGAAAAAGATATGTTACACAAGCCTATGAATAGTCCTTATAACCCATAAATCTACCTCATACTTCATCATTTTATCTTTCAAGTCCATTTGTGTTCATGTAAGCCTTGTAAGCTTGAAAACCAAAGAGAATAGACCTACGAACTCAGTGAAATCATACATACATAAGAATCATGTCTATAAAAAGGAGTTAATCAATAATAAAAATTTGACATCATCAAAGTATGGTTTTAAGAAACATTTACATCTCTTCTTCAACACATACATGAGATCACAATATTAAAGAATTTGAACATAATTAGGGATGAGTAGTCAATACATGAAGGAAAATCATCTAACTATTGTCACATCTTGAAGAGATTAATTTTTATCTTTTAGATTAACTACACACACCAATAAAGTAGGGTAGCACAAAAATTCTTCATCAAACATGCACTTAAGTAGTGTATACATTGTTTTTCATCCATGTAAAGATGCCTATTCAAAGACATTGTAAGATAAAAAAACATTCCTATCTTTTGTGATTCCACCGTCATGTTCCAAACATGATAATGAGAGTGTTTACACCACAAGGTATATATTTTTCTTCACTTCTTAGTTTATAGGACAATTTCGCAAGGTATTCAATATGGGCTCAATTAGGGTTTCAAGAACCAAACCCTAGTTTATTGTTTGAAGGATTATAACATCTTAGATTTCACTTTTACAACAATATGAATCTATGATCACTTCAATGGATGAAATGATTGTAAGTTCCATGAATTCATTTGCATGAAATGAGAGGAGATGATCAAGATTTAGAGATACATTTTTAGTCCTTCATGATCTCACAAAAACATAGACACAGTCATCAAAGAAAGATGATCTACCTATGTAGGTATCTTTTCATAGCATCTAGTGAACATTTTTAGAAGATCCATACCTTGTACAAATTTCTACACAAAATGTACTCACCAAGATAATGAATAAGGTCATGAAAAAAGCAAGTGTTTCTCGATCGTGTGAACTTGTTCTCAAGGTGTTACAAGACAACATTTACCTAGAGGATTATTTCTGACAATAATTCACTTTTATGGCTATATAAGGTAGGAAAGTCCTATAGAATCCTCTACAACATCTATAAAGACTCGAATGCAGATATTTTAAGGAGAAATTTTACAAGGACAACTCAAAATAAAGTGTTCTTTACAAGAAATGTACAAGGAAGTTGATGAGAAATGCAAACTAGGACTATTCATATTTTAACAAAGATATTAGGAGCTACAATAAAACTATTTTGGTCTTGTAGAAGGAGACCAAAACCATTTCTCATCTCAAATCTTAGATCAATTCACATAGACAACCTTTAAAAACCTTGTAACCCTTCATGACTAGATTGACAACTGCCCTTTAGTGGTAGGAGAAGAATAAAGACTTAATTAATACAAAATGACATATGATAATTCCTAAATATATTTGATAACATGGATTAGATATCAAATGTAATATTTTAAACTTGGTGGTTTACCTTGGCTTCTTTAAAGAAGGACTATATATATAAAACTTACAAAAATAGAGGAAACTCCATACAATATGGTCATACTTAGATAGATTAAATACCACCATATTGACCCATTAGGAGTCTTCTACAACCATGAGATGTTTTAAAAACTTTCACAAGTGAATTTATGAACAAAACTTCATTTCTTACCTATCACTTCAGGAAGGTAGTTTGGAGAGAGAAGAACATGATAGAAAAATGAATACAATTTTTTTGTTCCTTAATCTTTATCCTCATTTTTTTTTTTGAAAAGTTCATTATTTGAGTTCTCTTCAAAATTTCCTGTAATGATTTATCTAAAGGAGGTTTGATAAATTTTTTTGAGTGCTAAGAAGATAGGTCACTATTTTATCCCTTCTCACTTTACCCGATTTTGGTAAAACTTGAATAACTTCAACAATATTCTTCAAAATTTAATGAAACTTGACCCAAAGAACTAAAACACCTCCCTCTACATGCTCCATATCTTGGTTACTCATAAATGATCATGTACGGTCAATACCAATCTCATTTTTCTAAGCTTCCACTGTTAGTTCTCAAGGGTAGTTTTAGTGAAAACTCCAAATTTTCCTCTAGAAGATAAAGTAAGCCTTTTAAATGCTCATAAATTCTCTAGGAAGTGTTCCTAGTCTCCTACCATGCTTACATAATATTTTCATGGCCTTATTTGTGCTCATACACCTCATTAGGCTCTAAAACTAGGCCTAAATGGGCAAGTTCTAATAATGACTTACAAAAATTGACTTGATGTTCACCCTAGAATCTCTTAAACATCCTTAAAAAATTATTTATTACTTATGGGACACTTGAGAAAAGCACACCAATCATCCATGCCTCATAGTGGGCACCAACCACAATGACCAAGCCTATAGAACCCTAAAATCATCATGAATGTTTAAGAAACAACCATGAGACCACTTTGTGACCATCAAACACCATTGAGAAGGAACCAATCTACTTGACATTTCACTTATCCTTTTCTATAAATTCCATGTGACATCAATGAAAACACCATCCAATGCAATAGGGTTCAACGATCACCCCTTTGTCATTGATGACAAAAAACTTAGAAATCTTGATGAAAAACTAGTACACCAACATCTTTAAAGAATTTAATCCTTTTTTTAACAACATTCTCTCCCCCTTTGACATATATGAAAAATGTACACACATCCAAAAAATGAGTAACATGATAGAAAATAATGAAAATGCATGATCTTACCTCAAGAAGCTCCCCTTGAGTGATACTTCTCTGTTGCTAGATAAGACTCAACCAACTGCATGAATTTATTCATCAATCAGATTCAATGCTCCCATGATCCTATTCTCTTTGAAATTATGCATTTTCATCCTTTTCATGCATGTGTCTTTCTTTGGTCTTCTTGACTTGTGCCTTGAACTAGTGAACTAGCTCCCCCTATCTAGACTCATATTGAGCCTTCTTGGAGCAACTATGGCACTTGAGCTGATCCCCCTGATAATATGAGACCTTTAGTGATTTCTTGGGGTAGGGATTACCCCCAATTTGTATCTTAAATTATCAAAAATTCCTTTGGTAGAGGTTTTTTCATTACATCAACTACTTCTTCCTTTGTTGACACATGTTCAAGCTTGATTCTTTTCTCATTCACTTTCTCCCTCAAAAAGTGATACTTGATTGGTATGTGTTTTGTCTTAGAGTGCAACAATGGATTCTTGGACACACTTATAACACTTATACTATCACAGTATAGAGGAATATGACCTTAATTTTTAATTTAATAGTCTTCAAGTGTTTGATTCATCCACATCACTTGATTACAACATATAGAAGCTTCTACATACTCAATCTCACATGTAGAAAGTGCTATAAGAGAATGCTTCTTACTCAACCAAGACATAAGGAACTTACCTACAAATAAATCTCCACCAGTTGTGCTCTTCCTACCATCAATGTTGCCTTCCCAATCTGCATCTTTAAAGGCTTTGATTTATAACTCATTGAATTTTAGATACCAAATTCCATATTCCAATGTTCCCATGAGGTACCTGAATATTATTTTGACAACTTGGATATGGATTTCCATGGTATCTTCTTGAAATATTCCAACCAATCTAGCTACTTGCATGATATTAGATCTATAATCAGTTTAATACAAAAGGTTGCCTATCATAGATCTATATAAGGTCTGATTTACCTTTAATGAGCTATCTTCCTTACCGAGTTTGCATCCTACAATCATTGGAGTGCTTACTAGATTGTAATATTCCATGTGAAATATTTTGAGCATCTCCTTGATGTACTTTTTCTATGAGATGAAGATACCCTCTTTGGATTGATTGATTTTCAACCCTAGGAAGAATGAGAGTTCACCAAGCATTGACATTTCAAACTCCTTTTTCATAACCTCTAAAAATCCATGTGACATGGTCTCACTATCACTTCCAAATCTTCTATCATATACATCAACAACTAAAGAAAAAATTCCATTCTTATTATTTTATATACATATTGATATCAATTACTCATTTTGTGAATCCTTTCTCAATCAAGTACTTGTCCAATCTACTATACCAGGCCCTAGGGGCTTGCTTGAGACCATAGAGTTCCTTCTTTAACCTACAAACATAGTCCATGTCCTAAGTGAGATAAAATCCACCAAGTTGTTTAATGTAGACCTCCTCATTCAAGTGTCCATTTAGAAATGTTGATTTTACATCCATTTGATAAAATTTAAATCCTTTGTGTGCTGCATATGCCAAGAAGAGCCTAATTTATTCCATTCTAGCCATAAGAGAAAATGTCTCATCAAATTCCACTCCTTCAACCTGAGCATATCCTTTACAAACCAGCCTTTCCTTATTTCTTATAACTTCACATTTTTCATTCATCTTGTTTCTAAACACCCACTTGGTTCCAATGATGTTTTTATTCTTTGGCCTAGGAAAAAGTTCCCATGTTTCATTTTTATCTATTTGATCTAGATCTTCATTCATTACATTTACCCAATTTTGATCCTTTCTAACCTCCATGACATTATTTCATTCTATTTTGGACAAGAGAGCAAGGTTTTCTTAGTTTTAAGTGTTTTTCAACCTACTTATTATTTAAATGCATGCTTCCTTTTTTCCTATGATATGACTTGGTGGATGATCCCTTTTAACCTTGCCTTGAAGGTGCTTTTGTATCAAGTATTTCTTCATCTTCTTCTTCTTGATCAACTTCTACAATTTCATCATCATCCTGATTTTTAGTACTTTATGGAGTCTCCTTGGGCTGAGTTGTGGTATTATTTGGATGTGATTCATCAATTATAACATTGGTTCTCTCAACTATATTTTGTTGGCTCTTATTGTAGCACCTATATGCTGAAATAATAGCTAAGTAGCCTAAGAAAATGCCTTCATCACACCTTGAGTCAAACTTACCAAGATTGTCATCATCTCTTTTTATGTAGCACTTGCTTCCAAACACTCTTAGGTGTTTTACACTTGTAGGTATTCCTATCTAAATCTCATAAGGTGTATTCTTGTGGTTGATTATGATTTGAGCTCTATTTAGGATGTATACTATTGTGCTAACTACCTCTCTCCAATATCCATATGGAAATCTTGATTCATTCAACATAGTTCTAGCCATTTCTTGCATTGTTTTGTTATTTCTCTCTACTACCCCATTTTTGAGGTGTTCTTACAACTGAGAATTGTATTCTTATTCCATGAGTTTCACAAAACTCATCAAATTCATTTGACCAAAACTCTCCTCCTTTGTTAGATCTCAAGCTCTTGATTTTTGCATTCTTCTCATTCTCCACTAGTGCTTTGAATGCCTTGAACATTTCTAATGCTTCTAATTTTTATTTAAGGAAGAAAACCCATGTCATCCTTATGAAGTCATTAATCAATAGCATGAAATATTTCTCTCCTTAAATAATTTTTGTTCTACTTGTCCTACAAGATCAATATGAATCAACTCTATAGGCCTCGTAGTAGAATATTCTTTTGATTTGAAATTTATCTTAATTTTTTTACATGAAGACATGCTTTAAAAAGCTTATCATATGGTTTGTTAATATTAGGCATGTTTCTTACACATCCCATGGAGCTAATTTTGAAAATATTGTCAAAATTGAGATTTCCTAATCTCCTGTGCCAAATCAACTCTCATCTACTTTGCTAGTGAAGCATTATTATTTTTTGATATCCTTTAGCACATTCATACTATTCTTGGTTATCTTTTCCTTGTTAACCACATTACTTGATTTTTTTCTTTATGTCACATACTTTTTCATGAAAAAAAAATGTATACCCCTACTTGCACATTTGACATATACTCAAAAGGTTTTGTTTCATACCCTCAATGTACAAGAAATTTTTAGTGAAAGTCTTACAATTATTAAGGCTTAAGTTTCCTTTTCCCACAATGTGCTAGCTGATGTATCATCACCAAATATCACTGAACCTAATGCATTTTATTCCATAGAGATGAAATTACTCTTGTTTCCTATCATATGGCTTAATCACCCATTATCTATGTACCACTCCATATCTTCTGTTTGAGATTGAAAAGAAGTTTGGGCCAAAAAACCTTTTTCATTATTCCTTGAAGGATCTTATTTCACTATGTACACCTTCTTGTATTGCTTTGGAGGTTATTGTAAATTTTTTTCTATGTGACCATACTTTGGATGGTTGTAGAGATCAACTCATTCTTATTTCTCAAATGATAAGAATTGAGATTTCTTCCATGACCTTTTGCATGTCTTCTACACTTTGAAGCTTTGTGACCAAACATGTTGTATGAAAAACAATATCCATAGAAGGAATGAGCATACCTTATTGCATGATATTTCTTTCTTGAGTTGTATCTCTTCTTGACATTCTTGACATCAACATTCCTTTCTTTAGGTGCATCTTGAGTTTTCTTGATCTCCTTCTTACATGTTGGTTCATCATCCTTGTGATCCTCCTTAAATCCTAGACTAGATTTGTCATTGAAATATATTTTCTTTTCTTAGGAGTTCATCTAGATCATTTGAGATTTTCTCAAATTTTTGATAGGCCTTTAATTTGGTTGAAGTCTGATCCAATTGAATTTTGAAGCTCTAAATCTGATTTGAGTTTTAGGTTCTCCTCTTCCTTGAATTTGAAGGATGATTCAATCATTCCAATTTGTTCTTCAAGTTCCTTGATCATTTATTCATGTTCTTGATCCTTTTTTCTCATCCTCCTCTCATGTATGTTGATCTTCTCTTCATAGTCTCTCAGCTTATTTCATCTTTAGAGTTTTAGTTCTTGATAAAAATTATTAATTCAACTTCAAGGTTTAATCCTACATATTCTTCATCTGAGCTATCATATTCAAAATGAGTTTTACCTTTTGAGTCACTTGAATAAGTCACTTCTATAGCCAAAAATAGAGTTTTATATTACAAACATTCATCTTCACTTTCATAATTACTTGAGTCACTAGATTCAGATGAACTTGATCCTTCTTTGGTATAGAAATTCTTCTTGTTCTTGAAGTACTTATTCTTACCTCCATGTTTCTTGAATTTATTCTTTTTCTTGTGAGAAGTTTCTTCATCATGTTCATCTTGATCTCCCTTATGTTTGTTAAGGCACTTTAAAGAAAAATGAAAAAGAAGCACTTGAATGGTAACTTACCCTTGCATTTTCTGATCCTCTTTTAGTTTCCTTACAAAATAAGCTTCAACCTTCTCATCATCCACATCCATATTAGATTCATATTTTTTCTTCTTTTCTTGAGATTCCTTATCAACCTTGAATGCTGCTTCTTTCTTGACTAATTTTACTTTAGTAGTTCTCATCTCATAGGAAATTAGTATACCATGAAGTTCATCCATTTTAAGAGTGCTCAAGTCTTTGGCTTCTTCCACAACTGACACCTTGGAATCATATTTAGTAGACAAGGATCTCAATACTTTTGGAAAACTACACTCTCCTCTATCTTCTCTCCTAGACCTCTGATTAGATTTACTACTTCATCTACCCTTTGTAAGTAGGATGAAATAATTTAACTTTATTTTGAGGCTCTCAAATTGGATCTTGTAGGTCTATATCTTGGCTAATTTAAATTTATCTTCATCTTCATAGATGGTCTTAAATTTGTTAAATATTTCCTTAGTTGTGGTGTAATGCATGACCTTTATAAATTTAGCCTCATCCATTTCACAAAGAATTACATTCATTTGGTATGGAATTATTTTCACTCTTTCTCTTTTTACTACATGCATCATAAATTGATTTCCATAGTGTAGACATTAGAAACTAATTTCCATATGTTAAATAAAAATGATATGAGGTAAATATTCATTCTAATACTCCACAAGCCATAAATTGATCCATTGAATAGAGGTTCTTTAGATGTAGAGAAACCACTTTGTGACTGATTTCTTTCCATGCTTGAATTGTTTGGATCTCCTTTGAGCTATTAAACTCACTACAAAAGGAATAGGATATGATACCAATTATTTGAAATTAGGACACCGAGGGGGAGAATCATTTAAATTTAAACTTTTCTATATAATTCAAAACCAAATAAAATTGTTTCAACTTGATATGAGAGAGTAGTAACACAATTCATTTGAAATCAACAAGAACACTAGATAAAGTGACATAGTTTTAGGTGGGAAACCAAAGATGGGAGAAAAACCACTTAACCAATGCACTATGCTTACAAAAGTTACAAATTATTTGAGAAAAAAATCAACATAAAGAACCAACTTAAAAAATCAAGCACCTACTTAATTGAATGTAAGCTACAACTTGTAGGAAAGTACCTACTTAAAATTTTTATGAGCTATAGCTCAGAATTTACAATAATTATTGATCACTCACTTCATCAGGTAGCTAAGAAAAAAATAGTGATCCTAGATAAGCTCATACATCTCCATACATCACTTCTGATTACACTTTCTTCAATACATATCAACTCTCTCTCTCTCTCTCTCTCCTCTCTAAATCTTCACATTTAAACTCATATATGCTTTAAAAAAATTTACAAGTACAAAAATTTGATTTTGTAGATAAGATAACTTCCTACACTTGGCTTTTCAACTTCACATTCAAAGCCTCTTCACTTTTATCACTAGATGACTCGAGCAAGGGAGGTAAAAATAATTATAATGAAACTACTTAAAGTTTTCATTATCTCATCTGACAAAGATCTATTACATTCTCAAGATCTCCAGGTCATATTTAAGATACTTTGAAAATTGAAAATGAAACTTGGAGTGTTCTAAAATTCCTATACAAAATTTCCTTAACTAACAAACCTCTCTTATGACTTCTATTCTTTGATTTGTAATGTTTCCTCAAACATATCATATGCTTCACCGAATAAAGTTTGTCTCATAGCTTAAATTAGGCTCTTTTAAGTGTTAACAATACAAATATATGTTACACAAGCCTATAAAGAATCCTTATAACCCATAAATCTTCCTTAGACTTCAACATTTCAACTTGAAGTCCATTTGAGTTCATGTAAGCCTTATAGGATTGAAAACCAAAGAGAAAAGACATATGAAATAAGTTCAAACATACCTATAGGTGAATCATGTCTATAAAAAGGATTTCATCAATAATTAGAGCTCAAACATCATCAAATGCAAGGTTTTAAGAAACATTTACATCTCTTCTTCAACACAAACATGAGCTTACAATCTTTAAGACATTTAACATAATAAGGGATGAGTATTCAATACATGAAGGAAAAGCATCTAAATATTTTCACATCTTGGAGAGATTAATTTGTGAGCTTTTAGGTCAACCAAACACATCAATAAAGTAGTGCAACACAACACTTGACATGGAACATGTACTTAACCAAGGTGTATACACAATATGACTTGTCAATTTTCTCATGTTTGAGATATATTATAGTCAAAGAATTTTCAAGATCAACATCATCCCTATATTTTATTATTCAGTTGTCATGTTCCAAACATGCTATATTTTGTGAGAGTGTTCAGCGGTTTTCTAACAAGGTATATATTTTGCTTCACTTCTTAGTTAAGGTTCGTCATTGAAAATGAGGTCAAATTTTCAATATCTTCAATATGGGCTCAATTAGGGTTTCAAGAACCAAACCCTACTTTATTGTTTGAAGGCTTATAACATATTAGATTTAAATTTTACACTAATATGACTATATGATCACTTCAATGGATGAACTCACTACAAGCAAAATCTGCTTTTGAAGCATTTATTTTTCATGAAATGAGAGGATATGATCAAAATTTAGAGACACAATTTCATTTCCATCATGATACAACAAAAACATAGACACAATCCTCAAAGAAAAGATGATCTAACTAGTGTAGATTACTTTTATCTATATTAGTGGTCTCTATTCATAGCATATAGGGAACATTTTGAGAAACTAAATACCTTGTACACATTTCTACACCAAATGTACTCACCAAAACAATGAATAATTTCTTGTAAAAAAAAAAAGTGTTTCACTTAGATTTTGTGTGAACTTGTATCCTCAAGGTGAAACAAGAGGAGGCATCGAAGGTGGAGGTCACGACCTTTTGATCTAGAGGTTTCTTGCTAAAAATACTTCACTCTTATGACTATATAAGGTAGGGGGAAATTCAAGATAATAATATGCACCACCTCCAATGACTTGAATGATGAGGACCAATATATATTACAAGGAGAAAGTTTGCAAGCACAACTCTAAACAAAGTCTTCTTCATAAGAAAGGTGCAGGAGGAAATTGAGGAGCAATACAAACTAGGATTGTGCGTACTTAAAAAAAGCTATTAGGAGTTCCAATAAAAATATTTTGATCATGTATAAGGTGAAAAAAACCATTTCTCATCTCAAATCTCAGACTAATGCTCACATAGAGCTAACCTTTAAACACCTTCCAACCCTTCATGACTAGATTGACATGAGTTTCCTTTAGTGGTAGGAGAAAAATAAAGACAAATTTCACATACTAAATGACAAAGGAGAATGCCTGAATATTTTTACTAGTATTGAGTAGACTCAAATACAATATTTCAAACCTAGTGGTTTACCTTGGATCCTTTAAACTAGGATGACTAGATTGTATATATATAACTTACAAAAGTAGAGGAAACTCCATACTGATCTTGTCATGCTTGGATAGTTAAAATACCACCATATTGATCTATAAGGAGTCATAAAAAACCCTTAGAGGATTTTAAAACTTTCACAAGTGAATTGATGACCAAAAGTTTATTTCTTTCCTATCACTTCAGGAAGGAGGTTTAGAGAGAGAAATACGCTGATAGAAAAATGAATACAATTTTTTTTTCCTTACCCATTTGTGCTCAATTTAAAAAAAAATCATTATTGGAATGATATTCAAAATTTACTATTATTATTTATTAATGAGGATTGATACACTTTTTTTTTGAGTGTTAAGAAGATAGGTCACTATTTTAGTCTTCTCACTTTACCCAGGTTTTGGTAAAACTTGAATAACTTCAACAATATTATTCAAAATTTGACAAAAATTGACCCAAAGCATTAAAACACCTCCTCTACATTATCAATATATATTTTTCTCATAAATTATCCTTTACATTTAATACCAATATGATTTTTCCAAGATTCCAATATTAGTTTTCAAGGGCATTTATAGAAAAACTCCAATTTTTCCTCCGAAGATAAAGTTAGCCCCAGTAGATGCTCATACATGCTCTAAGTAGTTTTCCTATGCTCCTACCATGCTTACATAATATTTTTATGACCTCCTTTATGCTCATACATCTCGTTAGGCTATAAATTAGACCTAAATGGGCTAGTTCCTATTATGACTTATGTAACACTTGATTTGATGATCACCCTATAAGATCTTGTACATCATTAAAACATAATTTATGACCTATAAGACACTTGAGAAAAGCACACCAATCATATTCATACCTCCTAGTGGACACCAACCACACTAACCAATCTCGTAACATCCTGTAGTGCGCTAAAAACATCCCAAATGTTCAAGAAACCACCATGAGACCACTTTGTGACCATTAAAGTCCATTGAGAAGGCATCAACATACTTGAAATTTCAATTCTCCTTTACCATCAATGCCATGAAACATGAATTACAACACCAACCAATGCAACATGGTTCAACAATATGATCATCCTATATTTCACTATGCTTAATGTTTTAACAATGTATATGGATGGGTATGATTGAATATGTTACAATTTTATATGATTAAAAGAGGGATAATTTTTTTGTAAAATTCAATAATTTAAAAAAAAATTACTAATTTTTTCTTTTACCTTAATTTCAAATTTTAAATATCTCTTAATCAAGAATTTTAAGAGAAAGAGTGTATATATAGTGTGTGAGAGAGAGAATGTTTGGAAGGGTGAGAACCAATTTTTTTCAATAGTTTTTATTATTGTGGGAGTGTATAATGGATCCAATGTTTTATGGTGGGAAAAGTGATATCGGAAAATGTTGGGTTTAAAAAGGGTGATGTGGTGATTGGTATGCATAAAGTAACATAGTAGATAAAAGATCTCGCATTAGGAAAAATGACACCACTTCAAGAAAACCTTACGATTATTTGAGACTCTTGAATATGTAATTTCATTCACTATTTATAGGTTTCAATTCCATACTCATCTCTTTCTTATTCTTACCTCTTTTTATTCATATCTTTTAAAATTATATATATTCATTTAAGGGAGAATGAAGAACATAAGATGGTAGTAAAAGAATTAATAGTTCTCTATTTTTGTATGAGAAAGAGATTCCTATTTAAAATGTGTTAGTATACATATCGGTATAAAATTGTGGAATAATAATATTTTACATGAAATGAAGAAATTTAAGTGCACATGGGTTGAGATATGGGAATAATCCATCTCGGGTTGCGTTTAGAGGAAATTTATAAGTTTATGTTCACGAGGTTTGGCTTGCGTGGTAGAGAGCATCCAAGGCAAAGGATAACTTATAATTAATTTTACACATTATAATTAGGGAAATATTGGAATACCCTATAGACTTTATGTTGATGGATAAAACACTTGAAAAACTCACACATAGAGTCCGCGTGGAAAAATAGGATGGGATCGAAGGTGCAAAGGAATAGGAAGGCGTCGCGCGTGGAGGTGCAGAGTCAGACTTTCAAGACTTAGCCAATTTTGTAGATCAAGTCTATTTTCAGAGGCTAGCATGTGGAACACACAAAGCGATGCCGAGACTTGCGCACCATGCTTTGTCTATATTTCAAGGATCATATCGAAGCACTCTTGCATGGAAGTAATCCAAGAATAGATTCATCACTCTAGTTAACTGTAAGTGATCTATAGATAGCATACTTGCATGTATGGCTATAATTGTAAATGGCGCGTGGCTATTATTAGCATGCGACCTATTTTTGGCATAGTTAGCGGTGAAGGGAAAGTTCCCCACCCTATATATATTAGATGAATCACCTAGTTGATATACCATGTTGAAGGGTTAGAGATTCATGAGTGCATGAGACTGGATAATTGTAACAGATCCATGCGCGCATGACTATTATTGTATCAAGCCTCTGTATTGTTGTCATGTTTAATATATGAAGAATATTGGCTGAACCAAAGTGTCTTATATGTGTTAACTATTGATTTCTTGATGATTTATACTTAAATGCATGCCTTTATAGATCTGGTTCGGTATAACTGTGTAATGATGGATTAGTTTCTAACTATATGTCCTTATCGCTTCACCATGCTACCATCCTGCTACAACAACCCTAAAGAGGAAACGATAGCTTGGTGTGCTTCTGGGTGAGTGCTCACCTATGCTAAGTGATGTTCCAGGGGTGACTAGGTGTTATCGATAATTCTAGAATTTGCATCATTGGTTCCGTTGCGAGACCTCTTTTCATTTGTTTTCGAGGATGGTTCACGATGAAGACATACTAGCTAAATTTGGTGAGCATTGAAGTGTGGATTCATGATCTGGAGGAAGAATACGCATGAAGGTTTAACACTAGATCTAGATTTAACACATGAACTTAGGTAGAGTAGAATTTGTATGACAGTTTATATGAAAGCTTCTTTGTTATCTTTCTCATAGAATTATACGAGTGGTTGACTGCATATGTGTCTAAGTGGAATTGGAGGTATCGCACACTTGTTTGGACACAGGAGGAATTTCAAACACTATATGATGTTGACTTGATCTGGACTCACGTGGTAGATACCTGGTTTCGTAGTGTTCTAAATAACTATATTCTGGAGTATTCAATTTCGACTTATTTATGCCTGGAGGTAGCTGAGTTCTAGTTCCTACGGTATCCTAGAGGGATGTATTTGTAAGGTATTTCGTTGGTGATCAAGATATTGATGGTAACATTGAACTTGGAAGATAAGCCCATGGCAAGTTAAAAATCTCCACACGCTGCAAGGGAACAAGATTGGTGAAAGATGGCAGACCTAGTGGTAGCACGGTAGAGGGAAGAGAGGTGGCTGAAGTATGATGAGGCACACAAGAGGGAATTATGGAAGAAGTAAGAAGTTGCAGAGCATATGACTCGTGAAGGATTTGAGGTTCATGAGGATGAAGAAGAGCTAGAGCATTAGGAACTCCCCCATCTAGGAAAGCATGACAGAGAACCCTCTTTGGCCTCACATGGAAGTGCGCCAGTAGATATGACTTGGGCCACGGCACGCATCTAAGCAAACCTGCTGACCTATCACTTGCGCTTTGTTTTCTAGTATCTAGTACAATAGGTAAACAAAGTTTTCATTTAGGAAGTGAAAGAGTAGAAACAAGTCAGATAGCAAGTACATCAATGGCAGCATAGACAACTTCGTTATTCTTTGGGGGTACATTTTCAAGCTCATCATCTACATAGAATATGAGTGTGTCGAATGTGGGATTCACCTCTGGAACTAGGACTACTTCACAGATTGTAGGGGTCTAGTATAGTACCACTGTCGGGACACAGGGGAGTGCATCTATGGGCCCTATTCCAACTTCAAGAGGAGGATCAAGAGGTATGGGCAGTTCTAGTTCCAGTGGTTTGGGTGGTTTTGGAGGTAGAGGAAACCAAGGAGGTTCTGGGTCGGGTGGTCAAGGCCCGTAGCAACACCAAAACATTTATATAGAGATGTCTCTTCATCTCCTATAGTACAAAGGTATCAAGGATGCTACTAAACATATTCATATGTGTGAAATATTATGGCGCGCGAAAGGTATCACGGCTTCCGAGTGCAAGAAAAGTCAATTTTCTACTACGTTACGGGTGTGTACGCACATAGGTGGTATATGAATTTTGATCCTAATGAAACTTGTATTGATTATGCAACATTGAAAGATGCTTTCTTAAAAGAGTTCCATATCCCGAGTTTGATTAGAAGATTATAAGCGCACTTAAGGATATAAAGAAAGGCACTAACGAAAGTATACGTGAGTATGATGCCCATTTTAAAACACTTCTATCTAAAATCTCCTATGATATACATGCAAGTCAAAGCATGCACAATGGTTTGTCTGGGGATTGATTACTCCATTTAGAAGAGCACTTTGTCACATGAGACTTATACCTACCCATGCGAAGCATTGGAAGTAGCTCTCTACGTCTTTGAGGTAGTTAGGAGTATTGACACTTTGGAGTTAGTCCATTCTTGGAGGCTCGGAGCAATGATTATGGGAAACTTGAGTTAGAGAAATTATCAGCAAACTCAGCTCATGAGACGCACTTAGAAATCTAGTGTAAATATTGTGAAGTGGAAGGCCACACCAAGGATAGTTTCCCTCGCAGATCTGTACATTCACTATTGTTAGACTGTGAGATTTTCCATTTAAATCATGATGCTAGTCACCGTCTCTTACTACAATGCGCGATCGGAAGAATGTATCCTCTTTTGTAAAATTTGTAGGTCCACGACCCATGATCATCGAAGATTGTAGATTTATTGGCGGATCCATGATGCCATTAATATTGGGGTGTGACAGGTGAGTGTGGATGATATTTCTAAAGGGAAGAATGAGCATCAGGATAGGGATTATAATCAAGCGCGCTATGACAAGAATGATGGAATATTTGAAGGAGGTCGTGGAAGAGGACAAGGATATCAAGGTGGATATGGAGGACGAGGCCAAGGCGGGGAAGAGGTGAATTCCCTTGAGGAACTTGCTATACATGTGGCTCACCTGACCATTATAGGCGTGAATGCCCGCAAAATATTTCTTGTTCATTTTGTGGAAAGGGGCATAGTTATGAAGAGTTTCGGACTTGTATGAGCATCTCAGTAAGCAGCACAAGAAAGAAAACAAAGGCACATGGATGGTTAGAATCTAGTGCATGGTAGAGAATCAGTGGATGCCTAAGTTAACACCAGAACCCGAGGTAGTAATAGTCAAGATAACCACACAAGCTGAGGCGGCACATGTGAAAGAGGTATTGCAACAGAAGTCGAAAATCACTAGGGAGGAGGTTTTGCATGCTAGGTATCCAGATCCAACTCATTAGAAAGAAGTCTATCAGGAAACTATGGAGGTCCTTAGAAACCTTCAAGGTGAAATACAGTGTTTGAAAGAGAAGTCTCGGAAGTTGGAGCATAAGGATACAGAAAAGGCCCTGTCTGATATTGATGACATCAAAGAGGTATGTAGAATGTTGTGCCAGGAGAATATTATTCCTTTATTGGGAAATTGGTTGAAGGGGAATACTTTGCATGCGGGAACTGAGACTGGAAGACAAATACTCCATGTGAATCTCCTCTGATAGCATTGACTACGATAAGGAGATCTATTTGAATCTTTGTTGTGGATGGTTAGTTGTTGAGAAATATTTTGATTGACACAGGTGCAGAAGTGAATGTACTTACATTGGATGCATGGGTACAAATGGGGAGACCTCCATTACAGCCATCATCTAATGTATTGTTCATGGAAAACAGAACAAAATCTACTCCCATAGGAGTTTTGAAGGATGCATCTATCACTATACAAGGGGCCAAGTTCACAGGAGACTTCGAAGTGTTAGCACTTACGAAGGCAGATAGCTTCCCAACTTTGCTTGGGCACCCTTGGTGTTATGCAAACAATGCTGATTTGAGGTTTAACAAGGGGTATATCAGTTTTGAGAACAAGGAGGAAAGGGTCATAATACCGTTTGATGATGGGAAATCCATACCATATGTGGAACCTTTTAGTGAAGAGGACTTGAAAAATTTTTATATACGCGCTATTCGGGACCCAGAGGTCAATGAGCCATCTAAGGAAGGAATCCTTCATTAGGAAGATTCTCAGTCAATCAATGATACTACCAGTATTGCTTGTGATAATTGGGCTCATGGTACTTATGAACTAGTGGGGTGTAAAGTTAAGCACGCGGTTGCTTGTAAAAAGGGTTTTTGCTTTGTCGATGCATAGGTCACTTAGTACCTCGATATACACGGATCCAAAGATCGGCTGGATTCTTACAAAGCTATGGAGGTAAACCTGGGCTTACAGTTAAAAGATGAGATATGATATCATATACTTTACGGGATAGCAGCACCGATGGTTGGTTCACAAGGATAATCTCTTGGAATGGGGAGAGATTGGGATTGCCTTATCAACTAGGTTTTCAAGAAGTAATGCACCTACAAAGATTTTCCCTTATCATGGTGATCAACCTATTCAACATCATATCCAGTAGTGTGAGAGACTCTAGACAAGGACATGAAGCATTACCACCCTCACTTTGGGTGCATCGGTTTTATTCTACTCTACAAGGTTGCGTGCGTGCTTGGTATGTATATGCTGAATTACATCGCGACACTGGCAATTGGTAGAATTTGACTACAGGGATGATCCAAACTTTTGAATTCTTCTCATCTACACCACCAGTGAACAAGGCTTTAAGCTTTATCAAGTGCTTAACCATGGGAGACAAGTGGGAAAGTGGAAGAACTTATTTAGGAATTATTTAGTGAGATAGAGACAGGGGCACATTTTAAGGAAGAAGTAGATGATACCATACTACTTGAGCACGCTTCTCTCGAAAAAGACAAGGGGAAGTTGGTTTACATAATTAATGATGAGGAAGTTGAGAACTTGGAAGTTGATCATTCACATGGAGCACGTGAGGTGTTAGGACGGTGCGGATGTAGATACCCGCGCATATCATGAACCTATAAAGACAAAAAGGTAAATATTGGCACAAAAGCTGAACCTAAGGAAGTGATAATTGGGGATTACTAGTCAGAGTCAGAAGTGGCAAAGATCATAGAGTTACTTCGAGACTATGAGGACTTATTCCCAAGAGGATACCATGAACTTAAAGGCGTGCATAAATCACTTGGAGAAATGAAGATAAAGCTTAAGGAAGTGTGCGCCTATTAGGAAGATACCTTATCGAATGAATCCCAATTTGCATGAGAAAGTAAAGGAGGAAATTGACAAGATGTTGAAATCTGGGATCATTCAACCATTAGATGAGTCAGAATGGGTCAGTCCTATGGTGATAAGTATAAAAAAGGATGGTAGGATTTGAATTTGTGTTGATTATAGAGAGTTGAATGCAACATGTGTTACAGATCCTTTCCTATGCCATTCACAGAGGAAATATTAGGAGTGGTTGGGTGCGAGATATATTCATTTACAAATGGGTTCTCAGGGTATCATCAGGTTAGGATTACCCGGAAGATCAAGAAAAGACCACCTTCACTACTAAATGGGGAAGCTTTGCCTATATTGTGATGCCCTTTGGATTGAAGAATGCACCTACTGTATTCTCAAGGATAGTGGTGCAAGAATTCAAGGATTTTATTCACAACTTCTTGCAAGTCTATCTTGATGATTGGACCATTTATGGGCTAATTAAGGATCATTGTGACAATCTTGTGCTTAATGTTTGAAATATGTAGACAGTTGAGTATCTCATTGAATATCAAGAAGTACATCTTTGCTACTCCCTTTGGCATACTTTTAGGACACATAATCTACAAGGAAGGATTGTTGGTCAATCCAGCTAAAGTTGTGGTCATTTTAGGCTTGAAAGCACTGCGTACCAGTGAGGTTCGCATATTTTTGGGTCATATAGGGTATTACAGGAAGTTTATAAAAGGGTATGCTAAAGTTGCCACACCTCTTGGAAGAATTAATCAATGGTAAAGGTATATTCTATTGGGGGAGTCGCAAAGCAACGCGCATTTGAGATCATTGAAGAAGAAACTTACTACCACACCTATCTTGTGCTTTCCTTCATGGGATAAACCTTTTCATGTTCACGTAGACACCTCTGACACGGCCATTGGTGTTGTCTTAGCTCAACTTGGAGAAGGTATAGTTGATCATCCCATTTGTTTTGCTAGTAGGAAGTTGACCCTTGTAGAACAGAATTATACCACTACAGAGCGCGAGGCTTTGTCCATGATATATGCCTTGCACAAATTTTGACAGTATCTGTTGGCCACACCTTTTGTGTTTTATACAGATCATATGGCATTGAAGTATTTGGTGAACAATCCCATCTTACAGGGGTGCATATGTAGATGGATACTCTTATTTCAAGAGTTTGACTTTACAGTTGTGGTAAAACCAAGGAAAAGTAATTATGGACCGGATCACTTGTCTAGAGTTCAATCAGGTGAAGAAGCACAAACAATAGAAGAGACCATGCCTGATGCACAATTATATAGGTTAAAACACGTGCCAACAGAATTAGAGGACATTGTTGTCTTCCTAAGGACGGGGATGGCACCAAAAGGCATGAGGTCCTTGGAGAAAAAGTAACTTGCTATATGCGCGGCACCATTCATGTTAATTAGTGGTGACTTATACAAGTTAGGCAGAGATGAGGTGTTACACCATTGTGTATTAGAGCATGAACAAAAGGATATAATGGAGGAAGCCCATGGTGGTATTACAGGTGGCCACTATGTAGGTGATGCTACAGCGTGAAAGATCCTACTTGCTGGTTTGTGGTGGGAAACGTTGTATAAGGATTGTAAGGAGTATTGTAAGGCATGTGACCATTGTCAGCATCTAGGTCGACTAGGATAGAGGGATGAGATGCCTTTACGACCAATTACAAGTACATAACCCTTTGAGAAATGGGTGATAGAATTTGTAGGGCCTATTTCACCGGTTTGTGCACGACTAGATCACGCTATATCATTACTTATCTGATTATCTTATGAGATGGGCAGAAGCAACACCTACGAAGGACTATACAACAAGCTACAACAACAAGGTTCTTATGGGAAAATGTTCTTACCAGGTATGGCTGTCCTTTAAGTTTAACCAGTGATAGGGGCACCCATTTTTTAAATGAGACAATCTAAATTCTGTTAGATGAGTTTATGGTTGCCCACCACAAGACTACACCCTATCACCCTTAGGAAAATGGAACTGCTGAGGCTTTCAACAAGATTTTGAGCCACACATTGACCAATATTTGTGATGTGGGATGAAAAGATTGGGATGACAAAGTATCTGCTGTTCTTTGGGCCTACCGAACAACATATAAGAGATTGAACAAAGCCACACCTTTTCAGTTGGTGTTTGGTGTGGAAGTCAGTTTCTTCCTATAGAATTTATGTTACCTTCTTTGTGCATTGCATGTCGTTGGAGGTCTAGCTGATGAGAAAGCTTTGGAAGAACGGATTAAGAACATGGTTTAAATAGATGAGCATTGGGCCATAGCATGATGGAGTCAGAAATAGGAGAAAGTGCACCAGAAAGCATGGCATGATAGGCATATCAGGGATAAGAAACTTGTAGTCAGAAAAATGGTACTTCTGTATGACTCTAAGTTTTTGCACCATCCAGGGAAGCTCAAGGTGCATTGGTTGGGGCTATATGTTATAACTCACATACTTGAGTCAGGTGCTTGCTAGTTAGAAGCAATTGATGAAACACACGGCTGCCCAATTACTTTAATGGGAGTAGGTTGAAGCCCTACTATAAATAAGTCTTCTTGGTGTTTGTAATAAGGCAAGTGTTGCCAAATAGATTAGGTTTCCCTTTCTGCATTTCCTTAATGTGTTTCTTTCATCATCACTATGCTTTGTCAATTTAGTTCTTTTTTCATGCAATAAGCGTGCTTGCGTGCATGAAGCTAACTACTGATATGAAGCATGTTAATGTGTAGAGGACTGCACATAATTTTAGTTTGTGGTGGATTGTTGTTAACTCTTAGGTATAATACTATGAAGATTGGAAGGTATTATCTTGTGGATGTTGAGGAAGTAAGCTACTAAAGGTGATTTACAAAGGATTGCTTCTCAAAAGTAACCAAGGATGGAGATGAATGAAGGAAAAGTATGACGTGAGGTAAGTGGTAGCCATGATAACTACGGGAGAAGGTGCGGTGATGAGGTACTCAGTGCTTAGAGCACGTCTTTGAAGAGAAGTTTGTGACCAGAAGGTAGGAAGGTGCGCTAGAAGGTTATAGTTGTGGTGCGAAGATGTACAGTGCGGAAATGACAAAATTGAGCAATAAATGAGAAATATTTGGTAGGTGAAGGAGCAATTAATGCATCAAAAATTGAAAATCTATATAAGGATGGGATGCGAATTCATTTCTACCCTTGCAACTACGAGAATTTGATGAAGAGCTAAGTGTGAAGAGTTGAGTAAGCGATTCAAGGTGCGAAGAGGGTGAAACCAGGCGTGAAAGGTAGATCTGTGTATTGGAGAAGCTTGTATCCCGTAGGAGAAGGGTTTGAACAAAGTAGATTGAGAGCAGAGCTAGGGCACATGATTTCACAATTATAATTTAGGGCATAATTGAATCGGGTTAGGGTTTGAAGTAAACCATTAAAGAGTTATAGAAGAAGGTGTAGAAACACAACACAAAGGGAAGAATGGCTCCAAAGAAGGAAGCAGCAGAAGCAAAAGGAAAGAAGAAGGTAGTAGTGGAAGAGGAGGAAGAGATGACTCTTGAGAGCAATTTTTCAAAGATGCAGTACCCTGAAGAAGTAATTGTGGGCTAGGAATGGGATTCCCACATACAAAAGAGCAAAATAAGCAAGTACAACCACCGAACCAAGGAAAATCAGAAGAAGTTGGATGATTTACTTAACTCCCGAATGGACAGGTGAACTGGTGATGGGATGCCGATATATGATGACACAGGGGAGAAGTTACTGAAAAGGATTGGTGTTTACCAATTATATGAGCTCCCATACTTCAGGAAATATGCACCATTATACAGGTGGTTGATGAGCCAAGTCCATGAGGACTTCTTCTATTTTGCAGGGTGAAGGGTAAGACTAACACCCATTTTAATTACCATGGTAACAGGTTTAAAGGTGACGGTGAGGACATAAAAAATGACCTAACTAACAAGGTTTCCATATTGGAAACACACAAAGCACTGGGATACTAGAAAGGACCATGTGGAATGGACATAGAAAAATTACACGATTTTCTGGTAGTAAAGCAAAGAAGACACCTAGTTATGAAATTGAATGACCAAGATCGTTGGTCACAAGTAAACTCAATGTGGCTACATGTGGAAAAGTGCATGTCAGAAGGGGTTATTTACAACATTGCCACTTTATTACAGAACAAATAGTAGAGGAAGCGTGCATAGGAAGTAAGATAAGTTTTGGTTTTGTCTTACTTTCTTTAGTATTCATGGAGATTGGAGTACCGGATGGCCTGAAAGAAAATATATGGGAATACCCCATGAATAACAAGTATCCAGCTGAAAGATTCAAAGCACGTATCTATGCAAGAGGTCTATGATAGATGGGGTAAAGGAGAGAGCAGAGATGTGGTATGACAGGCTCCAGCGTGGCTTTTAAAGAGGAGTGGCACATACCAAAGGAGTTGCCCTCGGTATTGGGGAAGTAGGCTCAGTTTGTTGTTTACCAGCACTTTTGTATTGCATGTTTTTCGATGGTGGATGGATCATGGAGCCCCTAGTGCAAACTACATGTACATGTTCACAGTGTGGTATTTTCAAGCTTCCATTCATCGGTTCACTGATACAAGGAGGTTAGTATTTAATGTAGACAAGGTGGATTACGAATACCACACCTTGCGAAAGAAGTATGGATATCCAGGAAGAATGCTTACAACGAGAGTATTATCTCAGAGATTTTGAGTATCAAACCAGAAAAACTTGTTGTTGGGGATATCGGGGCCATGCTCATATATCTCCAACTTAAACCAAAGATGGAAAATAATAAGTATGTAGAGAACGAGTTCATGCTCCCAGGACCACCAAAGGGGAAGCATACTATGGAAAACATCCTGGCACCTAGGCCTTCTAAACCCATGCAGGATGACGAGGAAGAGGATGAAGAGCATGAGGATAGCAGTGGTTTGGTGTGTAGGAGGAAGCAACCATCTGGCGGACAGGAGGAGGAGTGCGTGACGGCTTCACAAGGAGAAGAAAATAATAAGGTAGCACAGGGTGACCAAAGGTTCAGAAAGGTGTTCAAACGCACAAGGTCGTAAGGAGAATCCCTAGAAGACAACAAGGAAGTCACCGCGACTCTCACTGGTAAAGGAACTTGAGGAGAAGAAGAGAAGAAGAAAGCTCAAGCTAGATGAAGAAGCAGAGTCTGAGGAGAAAGTGCTTCCATCTCCAATCCATCATAGGGTAGAAGAGGAGCCTTAGAACGAGGAGGAAAAATTGAATGGAGAGGAAGAAAGGGAGAAATCAGAAGCTACACAAGGCAAGGATGAGGATACAACCAATATTCCTAACCTTGATGCCGCCATTCCAAAAGGGCCAAGGTCTCGTCGGAAAAGTGAGGATGTAAGGGTACAAATAATGGGGTATGCAGAGGACCAGAGATGATTGTTCATGCTCGGTTCTAGAGCACTGTTGTGTAAAAATATTTATTCGGATGGGTGCTTATGGACGAGAACAAGGTGACATTATGAACACGAAAGCAACTTTCATGGTCGATGTATATGCATATGGATGAACTATATTTTGAATGTGTGAAGAATCATGTGTGTCTAGATGGTTGAAGAAGGCACTAGAAGTATGCACATGATAATTAAACCAACTATTATGACAGATGAGAAGGTAAACAATGCCTTGGTGAAAGTATCTGCTGAGGTAGCTAGAAGAAACATTGACAAATATGCTATAATTAAAGCAATCGTGAGAGGAGCTAAAAGTAAAGGATGTGGAAATAGCACGTTTAGTGTAGGAGAGGGATCTAAGCAAAATGAAATATGATATTTTTGTTAGTATGGTGGATGAAATGGTGCGTATACTAGAGCAGCCCAAGGACCTAGTAGAAGAGCCAGAAAAATCATAAGCTACGTAGCAAGGAAGATTGCTACATATGAGGGCCTACTACAAGCACTCTAAGAGGAGCTGAAGAAAGCTGATCATGCCTTAATGATATGCACAGCTCCAGATGTGCTAATAAGGGTAAAAACACTGGCAAAAGACAATGAGGTGCAAAAGGCCATGAAGGATGACACACTAGGCCACGCTGAATGACTAACTATGGTAAAGTAGAAGCGTGAGGCATTGGCCACGGCATATGCACCGCATAAAGAGAGGTTAGATGAACTTGGAAAACTCATTTCTTAGAAGATGGATGTGCTAGAAGGGATGCATACATCTATGTCAAGCATAATGCTTGTAATATAAAATGAGCAAGGAAAACTAACTCAGGATGAGTTGGAATCTATCATTGTGGATGTTCCAGAGAAAGTAGAAAAGGCATTAACAGAGTGGGAGAACTAGAAGTAGACATAAAGGAGGAGTATCCAGAGATGATACTTCAGAAATAAATAGAGGAGCTTGAAGCCTGAATAATTATTTGATTCTTTAATTATTTTCTATTATTTGTGCAAGATTCATTCAAAGATTCTATATTTCAACGATTCTTTACTCAGTTGTGGACATCACCATTGTCGGGGTGACAATGAGATTAGTGTGGGGTAATGTTGATAATATAAAACACTTAGAAAAACTCACACATGGAGTCCACACGAAAAACAGGATGTGATCGAAGGCGTGAAGGAATAGGAAGGCGTCGCGTGTGGAGGTGCAGAGTCAGACTTTTGGGACTTAGCCAATTTTGTAGATCAAGTCTATTTTCAGAGGCTGGTGTGCGAGAACACACAAAGCGATGCCGAGACTTGCATGCCATGCTTTGTCTATATTTCAAGGATCATATCAAAGCACTCTTGCATGGAAGTAATCCAAGAATAGATTCATCACTCTAGTTAACTGTAAGTGATCTATAGATAACATACTTGCATGTATGGCTATAATTGTAAATGACGTGTGGCTATTATTAGCATGCGACCTATTTTTGGCATAGTTAGCGGTGAAGGAAAGTTCCCACATTATATATATATATATATATATATATATATATATATATATTAGATGAATCACCTAGTTGATATACCATGTTGAAGGGTTAGAAAATTAACATAATTTAGAAACACATTCCAAAGCCAATCTATCTCATAAAAAAAACCATATGCGATTGTAAATGACTTGGTGAAACACCGATCTCTCATTTCATGACTTAGAATCATATTGATCTCTCATGTTAACTTTATAATGTGTATACTACATATACTTGGTTCTTTTACCTTTTAGGGTATCAAGTTTATTTAAGAGGCCTATCTGAATATCTATTACCGATATTCATCTAAAATCCCACTTCTTAAACTAGGTGACATAGGACAACACAACCAATAACTTGTGATACTTTGGCCAAAGATTTTAAACATATTGTTCATGTTTATATTCCTAGACAACATACTCATCAAACGGAATAAGTCCTTCACCATACTTGATATGTTATCTAGAATGGTATTCACTGACTTTTGTTAGTCCACTCATTCAAATTTTAACCCTAGCCAAGGTTAGCAACATGGCCTAGTGTGGAGGACTACTTATGGTGACTAAGGGTACATAGACATACTCAATCGACTTATGTCGATTGGGTGTGTCTATTTATCCTAAGTCAATGTGAGTTGAACTCGACACTAGATCATGCCCCTATCTCTACCTAGGGAAGAACTATGATCAAGTCAAGAATTTATGTTAGTCTAGTTGAACAAACTCTGAAGGGTGTTGAGACATGTCAACTACAACATAGTATCCTCATAAAGACCCTTGTCATCATGAAGGTACTATGTAGTTGGCGTGTGTCAACATCCAACTGATTTTTCCTCATCTGGATGAACATACCTTAGAAAGAAGGTTATATCTTATTAATTTCCTGATTACAAATTAATTACAACAACCCTACTAAACAACTAGGTTCCTTAACCATTAGGGTTCCAAGTTAAAACTACAATAGATGTAGTTATGCAGATAAATCTTCTTCCTTACCAATTCACATGTCTATGATTTATACTATTAACATCTGAATCATGTTTTACATAAAAGGCCCAACACATGGAAGTGTTATTTATTTACTCACTTAATACAACCCTAGCTTATATAAGTTTTCGAGAAGTCCATTTCCATATTAGACTTCATTGAAATGAAGTCTAATTCCTTTTATTTTTCTTTCCCAACATCCTATTTTGATTAAGGAAGTCTTCATGAGAAAGCACACCTTTACTAACTATAGATAACAATCAGGATTCATTTCAAAAGGTCTTAAGTCAAGACTATGATTCATTTCATGGGAGTTGTCTTTCCTTTCCCTTATTGAGGAGTTAATGTCCATTTATAATCCCATTGTACATTATAAAATTATAATCAAAGTTTAATTCTCATACAATCATTTGATTTAAATATAGTCCTAATGATATGGTTGAATATCTATGTAATAATGTCAACTTTATAAGTTGCATCTTCACTAGAGAGGGTAATACAACTAACACCTCAGATCTCTATTTATTCTATTCCAAACCATAAAAGTATGTTACTGTTTGTAAAATAGAGTAATACTTATCATTTCCATTCACTGTATGCCAAAAGGAATTACATCATGTACAAACAAGTTTCACACACCTTTTATTTCAACAAGAAGAAGTTATACATTTTGTAAGTCCAACATTTACAGATATTACAAAATATCAAACAACCATACTTAATCAATTCAGATACAACTTTCTTTTCCATCAAGTACATTTCAATAATGAAACCATATCTCAACATAATAAAGATTTAGTCTCTTTGATAAACAAATGTAACTTTCTAAAGATCTTTCTCCTTTCATCATTTATGAAGTCCATCTGCAAAATTACTAACATGGTTAGTTCATTGAACTGAGCATGATAAGCACTAAATCATTAAAATGATGTGCTTTTAGCTAACTATTTCATAAAAATAACTCTGTTGTTATGAAACAATCCTAAAGTAATTCAGAAAGACTTAGCCAAAAAGGAGATACAAAATCTAATAAAAGATAGAGAAAGAGATATAATTCAAATCAAAAGCAAGGTTAGGTCATGAGATATAACAAACTTCAACCTTCCATCCTATTTTCTTTTTATCAAAATAATTTAAACAATAAGTTTAGATAAGTAACATTTCATCAGAATCTCACTACTACTTTTATACATTTCTTTTCATATTTCCTATCTTAGTTAAACTGTTTAACATAAGAAGGTAACTATCCTATCTATCTTTTAGGCATAGCTCAACAGTAGATCATTTACAAACATTACCTTCCATCTCAATATTTCATTAACCTAAATTCATCCTAAAGTTTGAGATGATAAATTGAACTTAAAGATCATAAGAAATAAGTTAGGATAATCCAAATCATCATAACATTTAAGTGTCCCTGATTAGAGTATCCTAATACTCAAACTCAGAACTAGGAACCAATTCAAGTTAAAAACCAAACAAGCTAAATCAGACCTCATAAAGAGGTAAGGTTACTTTCAACAAGAAAAAGAGTTACACTCCAATCTCAAAAAGATACACCATTGCTATCATTACCTTAAGTAAGTAGAATGGTCAAGTTTATACTTTAGACCAACTCATTAATCCATCTAAATATTTCCAGCCAAACACAATAAACCATCCCAAATATTTTTAACTTCAACTATACTAGTCCTAAAACATTTTGCATTCAATCCCATCAAATAGTCAAGAAGTTACATAAACATAATAGACCTGAGAGGGACAACATCTTTACCAAGTTTGAAGCTGAAAGAAGATTAAAGGAAGGAGAGGGAGAGAGATTACTACCCCATAACTCTTTGTATGATAAAAAGAGAACCTTAAGAAACCAAGAACCTATAATGACAAAGGTCATTTATCAAATGTTTCAAACCAAAATCCCAAACAAAGATTTAAATCTGGGTTTGAATTGAATGAACAACCAAAAGTGAAAGAAAGAAGAAATGAAGAGAAACCACATTCCATTACCTTTCATCATTCAAGGAGATGACATAGATAGTCTTGATTTCCACAAGATAACAAGTAAATCATTTCCCAAAAGACACAGAGAGGAAAGGAAGAGATTAACATAAGGGTAAGTTGAACAATCTTCCTAACTCAGATCCGTATAGGAAAATAAGTATACAATATGATTTAACCAAAAAGAGCCATCATTCCATATTCACGAAGAAAACATTGCTTAAGATCTAAGAAATTGAAATCGAGTTTGATGGTCCAAGGTCTATAAGAAACATGCAATACAATACATCAACTCAATTTCAATAGAGCTATCAATAAGTTCAAGATAACAATGATAACCAATATATAGTACAATTTAACCCCAAGAGAGTTTTCCCCTCTTAGCAGCAATGCCACAATTTCCTAGGTTACCCAAATATTCAAATGAGTAGAAAAAAAATATCATTTCCCTTATGGGCTTCCAAAATCAAACTTCATATAAAACAATAATTCTTTCCAAAGGAGCTAACAGAAATATATCCTTTTCAGATCTTCAAATAATAACCAAAAGAGTTCAACTTAAACAAGTCTTAAAGATGTAAAATCAATTTCCAAGAAAACCCACCATAAATTTATCCTTTCCATAATAAACCACAAGGTCAAAAAGTCTACAATAGAAGAATATAAACAAAAAAAAATCACAAAAAATCATAGACAATGATAAGAATTCAAGACACGTTCTCATAATTTTGAGCATTTCATCAATACTCAAAAAGAATATGTTTAAGAGGCATCATCAAAATTTTATCTTCCCCTGAAGAATCATGTAAGATCAACAATAATCAAATATTCAAATAGTTTTATAATGAAGTTTTCAAATAGAGATGAAACAAGACCTAAGAACTAAGATCCTTAAAATTTAAAAAACCAAGCTACCTTTAAATTAGGGTTATAACTATGAACACATGCAGATTAGACTTTATTCTCAAGCCATCTAGAAATATTAAAGCAAAACCCAAACTACTCAAAAATAAAAACCCAGGATCATACTTTCCATCATTCCAAATAGGGTCGATAAACATTCCTAAAAAACAACACAAAAACCACAAGAAGAATAATCTTACCAATAGAACAAAAACCAGATTATTCCAAAGAAGAGTTATTTTTATGAACATTTAAGTAAAAGCATAAAACTTAATGGATAGAGCCTATCATGCATGATAGCACTTCACCTTCACTGATTCAAAAGTATCCAAGCAGAGCCTCAATCCTTCTTTGAAATGCAAAACAACACAAAAATTCCTCTAACTCCTCCTTATAGCTTCATAGTGCCAACTCTTTCCCTCCACACCATGCAAGGAAGAAAAACTCATGCACAAACCACATTGCATGCAAAAATCAACTGGAGGTTTGAAAAAAAAAACAACTACATGCAGAGCTCAAGCTCTAAACCAAATGAATCAAAAAAACCAAACCCTCTATCTTCTTCCTAGGTGGTTTGCTAGTTTCAAAAATATTAAATGTAGAGTAGGACTATCAGTCCTTCCTACCTTCCCACCACCACCATCTCCAATTTTGGTGTAGACTTATTTCAAACAAAAACATGCATTCAAAACTTTGGTGAAAATGCCAACTCACCCATCTAAATTTCCAACTTGCCTTTGCCAAATTTGGCTGCAAAAAGAGAAGGATTAATAACTCACCATTAATTCCTTGGATTCACTACCTCCCACTTACCTCTTCCCATGTCATTCCATAGGCCCCCTTAGGTTAGCCATTCCCTTAGTTAGGTTAAACATTAATTTAGGAACCAACATAGGTCCATAGGTAAGTCTTTAGTCTTAGGTTAATTAATCCCAAATTAATCAAAAAATCTTAGTAACATAGGTTAGATTAACCCCTTTTAGGACTAGGTTATAGATTTTAGAACATAGTGTATTAGGTTCCATGTCCCATATAAGTATTTCATCATACTATACAAAAAAAAAAAGAAGAACCAAATAATCATCGAATTCAAATATGAAGTAGAGATCCATGGAGAGAGTTTATTCATGCCTTAGCACATTCAAAAATGAATCACTTCCATCTATCCAAATTGGACATTATGACCAAAAAGTCATGAATTAAAGCATACCTTGGATCAATGGAATTGATCCAAGGTAATGCTATTTGAATACATAAATTATGAAAATAGAAACTCAAATTTCTAATTCAAAGTAAGTGAATTTATTCTACATAAAAGAGATGAATTGCTCCATTTTAAATTAATTAAAATATGACAAATGTACCTATTCAACAGATAACTTATTATCTACTACAAACATGATTTCCCAAGTCATAAGAGTACATCATCTTAAGAAAAAATCATCACTATCAATGTTTGAACCTTCTATAGAAGTCATCATCATAGTATTTAGTCATGTTAGAGGCATTACATACCTCCCTCCTAAAAAGCATCATCGTCCCGATGATTAACTTAGTCAAATAACTTTAATCAAGAATATAACCCAAATTATAATTCTTTCATTCATAAGTTCATAACATAGAACCAAATTTGAGAAATTCAAATTTTCATAATTATTTCAACATTAAAATAGTTGTTTCAATACTAATGAATTTAGTATCTACCCAAAACTGGTAGATTTATTGATATAATAAGAATAAAATTCAAGTTTTATCAATCAATAGAATCAACTTCTGTTCAAATAAATGTGGAAAAGTAATTTTCATATCTTCGAGGTTTTCCCATGTTGCACTTTCTTCATTAAATTGGTCCCATTGGACCTTGCATTGACTTATTTCATGATTTCTTAAGTGCAATTGGTGAGTTTCCAACACTCGAATGGGTTTAACCATGATTATTCCGGGTCTTGGACCTGCAAGGAATTCCAATTTAACACATGTGATAAATCTAAAATATATTTCTTAAGTAGAGAAATATGGAAAACATCATGCATTCGTGATAAAGCAGGTGGTAAAGCTAAACGATAAGCTACAAGGTTGATTATTTCAACAATTTCAAAGGGTCCCACATAATGAGGTGATAACTTGGCAGCCTTGCCAAAGGTTATAGAACTCTTTTTCGGCTTAACCCACAAAAATACCTTCTCACCAAGTTCAAATTTCTTGTCAACCCTTTTTAGGTCTGCATAATTTTTTTCCTATCTTGCTTCCTTCAAACATTCATGAATCATTTTAACTTGTTGTTCCATTTAGTAAGGATTTCAGGTCCAATTACCTCTCTATCTTCTATGTTATCCCAACTAACTGGATTTCTACATTTCCTTTTGTATAATGCTTTGAAAGGTGCCATTTTCAGAGAGGCATGATATGTATTATTATAAGAAAATTTGACTAATGGGAGGTACTCTTCCCATTTGTATTGTTGATCCATGTAGTACATTCGTAACATATCTTCCAAAACTTGATTAACTCTTTTAGTTTTCCCATCCATTTCGGATGGTATGCTGAACTAAAATTTAGTTTAGTTCTAAGGCTACATTGAGGGTTTTCCAAAATCTAGATGTCATTCTTGGATCTCTATTTGATATGATCAATTCAGGTACACTCCATGCAATCTAAAAATTTCATGCACAAATATTTTTGCTAAAATAGGTGAATCATCCTTAAGATTACCAACAATGAAATGTGCTACCTTTGTTAGTTTATCAACAACAACTAAAATAACATCATGCTTATTTCTTGACATTGGGAAGCCCTTGAACAAAATCCATGCTAATTACTTGCCATTTATACTATGGTATGCTATGAGGGTACAATAAACCAATGGATGCATATGTTTAGCCTTAACACACTTGACATTCTAAGTAGTGTGTCACAAAATCAATTACATCTTTTTTCATCCCTTTCCAAAAATATTGTTGTTTTATATCAGCAAAAGCATTTTCGTAATATCGGGATGTCTCTGAATAAGGTGAATTATGAAATTCAGTTAACAACTTCCTCCTTAATTCATTTCTAAGGTATATATACTCGATTATCATATCTCAAGATTCCTTCATCATCAAAGTGAAAACCTTTATATCTCATATCATTTGGATCTGCATAGCAAGTGTTGTTTTCACTTGTTAAAAATAAGAATCAGATTCCATGATACTTTTTACTTCATCCTTAAACTGAGTTCTCAAAGTTATAAGTGTAGAAATATGTTTCCTATGACTTAGTGCATCTGCCACTCTATTTTATTTTCCTTTTATATAACTTATGTCAAAATCATATTGAGATAGAAACTCTAACCACCTTCATTGTCTTGCATTCAGATTTGGTTGAGTGAAAATATACTTCAGCCCAAGATGGTTAGTATTTAATTCAAAAGGTCTCCCTAAAAGATAATGCCTCCATACTTGAAGTGCATGAACAATGACAACAAGCTCTAGGTCATGGGAGCATAATTCAGTTCATGTAACTTGAGTTTTCTACTTTCATATGCTATAACATGTTCATTTTGTAACAAAATACCTCGAGTCCTTCCCAAAAGCATCTGTTACTACTAGTAAAGTCTCCATTTGGATCAGGCACAACCAAAATAGGTGCAGATGTTAGTTGATCCTTAAGAGTCTTAAATGTAGATTCACATTTTTCACTCCACACAAATTTCTTATCTTTCTTTTTCAATGCAATGAAGTTATTGGTGCAAATGACCTTTGAAAATTCCTTTACAAAATTTTCTATAATAACCAATGAGACCCATGAAGCTTCTGACTTCATGTACATTCTTAGGTGCATAGGCCACTTAGTTATTGCAACAATTTTTGATGGATCTACAACTATTCCATCCTTACTTATGACATGCCCTAGATAGTGCACTTTTGTCTCGTAGAAAGAACATTTGGACAACTTACCATACAATCTTCTTTTTCTTAAGATTTCTAGAACTATCTTCAAATGCTCATGATGCTCATCAATGCTTTTAGAATATATGAGAATATCATCCAAGAATACAAGCACAAATTTTTCCAAGTATTCTTGAAAGATATTATTCATTAAATTCATAAAATTTAAGGTGCATTTGTCAAACCAAAAGGTAAAACTGTGAATTCATAATGCCCATACCTTGTCCTAAAGGTTGTTTTATGAATATATTCATCTTTGATTCTTAGCTGATGATATCTAGATCAAAGATCTATCTTAGAATATACTTGATGCACACACATCGATCAAATAGATCATCAATTCTAGGAAGTGGATATCTATTTTTTATTGTTGCTTTGTTTAACATCCTATAATCAATGCACAATCTAAGTGTTCCATCTTTCTTTTTCACAAAAATTACCGGTGCTCCCAAGGTGAGACACTTGGTCTTATCAAACCTTTAGACAAAGTTCTTTAATAATGTGCCTTAAGCTCTACTAGTTCAATGGTAGTCATTGATATGGTGCCTTGGAAATAGGTTTGGTTCCGCTTGATCTCAATCATGAAATCAAACTCCCATTTGGGTGGAAGACGGGTAGTTCTTCTAGAAACACATCGCTGAAATTTTGTAACAACGGATATCTTTCCAAGAAATCACTATCCCCTTCAGTTGTTTCAGAAATTTTTACTGCATACAAGGTGCAACCTTTGTTTTTGGCCTTTTTAAGCTGCATAGATGACAATTTTCTAACTGAAATCTCACGTTTTACCCCTGGATGTGTTGTTTTTATAGATCATCAAGACAACTAATATGTTTTTCAAAACAATCAACCTTTGCTTTATGCTCAACAAGCTAGTTAACACCTATAATTACATCATAAGACCCCAAAAGGAGCAACATAGAGATCAACTTCAAGTGGAAAAACTAGGCAAGTCTAGGACTGCTCAAAAAGACACATACTAACTATGTGAACAACATTATTTCCATAATGTACAACCCATGATTTATCCATTTTCCAGCTTTTCTTTTTAGTTTTGAAGCTAATTTAGTAGAAATAAAGCATTCAAGTAGCTCCAGTATCAAAAATTATAGTAACAGGTATACCAAATAACTTACCCGGACACTTCTATAGGTGTAACTTCTTTTCAACTTGTTTTGTTAGCTACTGCAACATGTATCTTATGTTGTTGATTGTGGTCATCCTTCCTTAGAGGACATTGATTTGCATAATGATCTTTGCCACAATTGTAGAAGCCTCCTACAAGTCCTTTCTTAGGCTCAAATTTATTTCGGCCTTAAAATTGTCATTCTGTCCTCCATAGGACTTTTGTCCATTATTATTGTTCTTAACAAAATTGTTTTGAAACATTAGCAATAAGTTTATTTGCTGTAGTTTTCTTGTTATTATCAACAAAAATTTTTTTTAGCACCAAAATTTTTCCATGGTCCCTTTTGGGTGCAAGGGATGAAGAAGAATTAGGAATTTTCTTTCTGATTTCCTCCTTATGGGTAGAGAGATTGCTTTTAATTTTTCTGCTCTGCCTTATGGATTTTTCAACAACCCCTTCCATGGTGGTTGGGATGTGAACATCTACTTCACCACCTATGATAGGATTTAATCCCATAATGAATTTTTGTATCCTAAACTTCTCATCAGTTTGATACTGAGGTACGTACTTGAGAAGCTTAGTAAACTTCTCCCAATACTCCATTACAATTAACTTTCCTTGAGCTAAGTTCTGAAATTTGTCATTTTTGATCATAGTAAAGTTGTGGCAGCCATCGTTGCCTAAAAATATTTTAAATTGATCCCAAGTGATGTTTGTTTCATCAATGTTTAATTCAGCCTTATGATTGTCCCACCAAGAAGATGCCTCATGGGAAAGTTGATAAGCTCCCCATATTGCTTTAGTTTCTCTAGAGAAGTTCCTTATTGCAAAGTACTTCTCCATTTTTTGAGCCAGTTCTCAGCTCCATCTCCTAGTGTAGTGCCATCAAACTTGGGTGGACTTATCCTTTTTATATCATTTGTGAGTTCAACCACCAATCTCACCTTTTTATTCTCAGGATGATTGGGTACATTTGCATTAGCATTGGCAACATTATTGTTATCAACACCCAAATTTCCAATATTGGCATTGTCCATAGGAGGTGGTTGATTGTTATTACCAACATCTTCTTCATCCTCCTCATTTCCCATTACTTGTTGTTCAAGTACAACTAGATGATCTCTTGTGTCCAACATAGGGAAGCAAGGATCTCATCAATTTTTTTGGGGGGTATGCTTCTCCACCTGGTGGTGGGTTGTTTGCAACATTTCCTCTTGTTCTAACCATTTTTGTTAACAAGAAAATTTAAGTTTTATCAGATTATGGACATAATAGGTCAAGAGTTGCAACCTTCAGCTCTGATACCAAGATGTAACATTCCCATTTTAAGACTTTAGAAATAAGGGAATTTTTTTTTTGCATAATGTTCTCTATTCTAAATTAACATAATTTAGAACACACATTCCAAAGCCAATCTATCTCATAATAGAAAACCATATGCAGTTGTAAATGACTTGGTGAAACACCGATCTCTCATTTCATGACTCGGTATCATACCGATATCTCTCATGTTAACTTTATAATGTGTATACTATGTATACTTGGTTCTTTTACCCTTTTAGAGGTATCAAGTGTTTTGTTTAAGAGGCCTATCTGAATATTTATTACCGATATTCATCTAAAATCCCACTTCTTAAACTAGGTGACATAGGACAACGCAACCAACAACTTGTGATACTTTGGCCAAAGTTTTTAAACATATTGTTCATGTTTATATTCCTAGACAACATACTCATCAAATGGAATAAGTCCTTCACCATACTTGATCTGTTATCTAGAATGGTCTTCACTTGACTTTTTTTCAGTCCACTCATTCAAAGTTTAACCCTAGCCAAGGTTAGCAACATGGCCTAGTGTGGAGGACTTATGGTGACTAAGGGTACATAGACATACTCAATCGACTTATGTCGATTGGGTGTGTCTATTTATCCTAAGTCAATGTGAGTTGACCCCGACACTAGATCATGCCCCTATCTCTACCTAGGGAAGAACTGTGATCAAGTCAGAATTTATGTTAGTCTAGTTGAACAAACTCTAAAGGGTGTTGAGACATGTCAATTGCAACATAGTATCCTCATAAAGACCCTTGTCATCATGAAAGGTACTATGTTGTAGTTGGTGTGTGTCAACATCCAACTGATTTTTCCTCATCTGGATGAACATACCTTAGATAGAAGGTTATATCTTATTAATTTCTGTTATAAATTAATTACAACAACCCTACTTGAACAACTAGGTTCCTTAACCATTAGGGTTCCAAGTTAAAACTACAATAGAGATAGTAGTTATGCAGATAAATATGCTTCCTAACCAATTCACATGCTATGATTTATATTATTAACATCTGAATCATATTTTACATAAAAGGCCCAACACACATGAAAGTGTTATTTATTTACTCACTTAATACAACCCTAGCTTATATAAGTTTTGAGAAAGTCCTTTTCCATATTAGACTTCATTGAAATGAAGTCTAATTCCCTTTTATTTTTCTTTCCCGACATCCTATTTTGATTAAGGAAGTCTACATGAGAAAGCACACCTTCAACTAACTATAGATAACAATCAAGATTCATTTCCAAAAGGTCTTAAGTCAAGACTATGATTCATTTCATGGGAGTTGTCTTTCCTTTCCTTATTAAGGGTTAATGTCCATTTATAATCCCTTTGTACATTATAAATTATAATCAAAGTTTAATTCTCATACAATCATTTGTTTTAAATATAGTCTTAATGATATGATTGAATATCAATGTAAGAATGTCAACTTTATAAGTTGCATCTTCACTAGAGAGGGTAGTACAACTAACACCTCAGATCTCTATTTATTCCATTCCAAACCATAAAAGTATGTTACTATCTATAAAATAGAGTAATACTTATCATTTCCATTCATTGTATGCCAAAAGGAATTACATCATGTACAAACAAGTTTCACACACCTTTTATTCAACAAGGAGAAGTTATACATTTACAAGTCCAACATTGCAGATATTACAAAATATCAAACAACCATACTTAATCAATTCAAATACAACTTTCTTTTCCATCAAGTACATTTCAGTAATGAAACCATATCTCAACATAATAAAGATTCAGTCTCTTTGATAAACAAATGTAACTTTCTAAAGATCTTTCTCCTTTCATCATTTATGAAGTCCATCTGCAAAATTGCTAGCATGGGTCAGTTCATTGAACTAAGCATGATAAACACTAAATCATTAAAATGATGTGCTTTTAGCTAACTATTTCATAAAAAGAACTCTATTATTATGAAATAGTCCTAAAGCAAATTCAGAAAGACTCACCAAAAAGAGATATACAAACTCTAATAAAAGATAGAGAAAGAGATATACTTCAAATCAAAAGCAAGGTTAGGTCATGAGATATAACAACTTCAACCTTCCATCCTATTTTTTTTTATCAAAATAATTTAAACAGTAAGTTCAGATAAGTAACATTTCATCAAAATCTCACTACTACTTTTATACATTTCTTTTCATATTTCCTATCTCAGTTAAACCTGTTTAACAGAAGAAGGTAACTATCCTATCTATCTTTTAGGCATATCTCAAGTAGTAGATCATTTACAAACATTACCTTCCATCTCAATATTTCATTAACCTAAATTCATCCTAAAATATGAGTTGCCAATAATTGAACTTAAATATCATAAGAAATAAGTTAGGATAACCCAAATCATCATAACATTTAAGTGTCCTGATTAGAGTATCCTAATACTCAAACTCAGAACTAGGAACCAATTCAAGTTAAAAACCAAAACAAGCTAAATCAGACCTCATAAAGAGGTAAGGTTATTTTAACAAGAAAAAGAGTTACACTCCAATCTCAAAAAGATACACCATTGCTATCATTACTTTAAGTGAGTAGAATGGTTAAGTTTATAATTTAGACCAACTCAATAATCCATCCAAATATTTTCATACCAAACACAATAATCCATCCAAATATTTTAACTTCAGCTATACTATCCTAAAACATTCTGCATTCAATCCCATCAAATAGTCAAGAAGTTGCATAAACGTAACAGACCAGAGAAGGGAAAACATCTTTACCAAGTTCAAATGAAAGAAGATTAAAGGAAGGAGAGGGAGAGAGATTACTACCCCACAACTCTTTGTATGATAAAAAGAGGACCTTAAAAAACCAAGAACCTATAATCACAAAGGTCATTTATCAAATGTTTCAAATTAAAAAATCCCAAACAAAGAGATTTAAATTTGGGTTTCAAATTGAATGAACAAAAAAAGATAAAGGAAGGAAGAAACAAAGAGCAACAACATTCCATTACCTTTCATCATTCAAGGAGATGGTATAAATAGTCTTGATTTCCACAAGATAACAAGTAAACCATTTCCCAAAAGACACAGAGAGGAAAGGAAGAGATTAACAAAAGGTAAGTCTGAACAGTCTTCCTAACTCAGATCCATATAGGAAAAAAGTATAAGTATACAATATATTTAACCAAAATAGGATCCATCATTTCCATTTTCACATGAAGAAAACATTTCCTAAGTTCTAAAAGAACTAAAAGCTGATTTTGATGGCCCAAGGTCTAAGAAACATGCTAATACAATACATCAACTCAATGTCAATAGAGCTATCAAGAAGTTCAAGGTAACAACAATAACCAATATAGTTAACCAATACCCAAGAGAGTTTTCCCCTTCTTAGCACAAATGCCACAATTTCATAGGTTACCCAAAGATTCAAATGAGTAGAAAACAAAAATATTTCTCCTATACTTCAAAAATCAAACTTTCATAAACAATAATTATTTTCAAGGAGCTAACACCAGTTATCCTTTTCAAGATCTTCAATTTAATGAACAAAAGAGTTCAAGAAAGTCTTTAATAGATGTAAAATCAATTTCCAAGAAAAACCCATAATTATTTATCTTTCCATAATAATCAGGGTAAGAAAATTTGTAAAAAGAAAGAATATAAACAAAAATAAAATCAGAATCACAAATCACAAAAATGATAAGATTTAAGGCACAAGTTCTCTAATTTTGAGCATTCCATCAATACTCAAAAGAATATGTTTAAGCAGGTGTCACAAAATTTTAACTTCCCAAGAATCATGTAAGATCCAACAACAATCAAGGTATATCAAAAAAGTTTTAATAACTAAAGTTTTCCAATAGAGATGAAACAAGATCCTAAGAACCAGATCCTCAGATGTAAGCAAACCAAGCTACCTACAAGATTAGGGTATTTTAACTATGAACATTCATAGATCTAGACTTTATTCTCAAGCCTCTACAGAGGAAGAATGAAAAAAATGAGCTACTCAAGAGTATGAAACTCTCCACCCATAATACACTTTCCACATTCCAAACAAGGGTTGATAAACATTCTAAAAAAACACAAAAACCACAAAAAAGAATAATAATCTTACCAACAAACAAAAACCAGATTATTCCTAAAGAAGAGTTGTTTTTATGAACATTTAAGTAAAATCATAAAACTTAATGGATAGAGCCTATCATGCCTGATAGTGCTTCACCTTCACTGATTTGTAGAAGTATCCAAGAAGAGCCACAATCCTTCTTTTCAAAATGCAAAACAACACAAAAAATTTCTCTAACTCCTTATAGTTTCATAGTGCCAACTCTTTCCTCCATGCCATGCAAGGAAGAAAACTCATGCACAACCACATTGCATGCAAAAATTGAACTGGAGGTTTGAGAAAAAAACAACTACATGTAGAGCTCAAGCTCAAAACCAAATGAATCAAAAAACCAAACCCTCTATCTTCTTCCTAGGTGGTTTCACCAGTTTCAAAATATTAAATGTAGAGTAGGACTATCAGTCCTTCCTACTTTCCCACCACCGCCATCTCCAATTTTGGCATAGAACTTAATTTCAAACAAAAACATGCATTCAAAACTTTGGCAAAAATGCCAACTCACCCATCTAAATTTCCAACTTGCCTTTGCCAAATTTGGTCAAAAAGAGATAAGGATTAATAACTCACCATTAATTCCTTGGATTCATTTCCTCCCACTTACCTCTTCCCATGTCATTCCATAGGCCCCTTAGGTTAGCCATTCCCTTAGTTAGGTTAAACATTAATTTAGGAACCAACATAGGTCCATAGGTAAGTCTTTAGTTTTAGTCTTAACATCCCAAATTAATCAAAAGATCATAGTGACATAGGTTAGATTTAACTTAAGACTATAGTCACTGATTTTAGAACATAGTTTTATTAGGTTCCACATTCATAGTAAGTATTGCATTCTACTGAACAAAAGAAGAACCAAACTAATCATTGGAATTCAAATATGAAGTAGGGGTCTGAAGAGTTTATTCATGACTTAGCATAGTCAGAATCAGAGATCACCTGATCTATCTGACTTGGTCATTATGACCACAAAGTCATGAATTAAAATCATACCTTGGATCAATGGAATTGATCCAAGGTAATGTTATTCTAAATACAAAATTTATGAAAATAGAAACTAAATTTCTCAATTCAAAGAAGTGAATTTATTCTGCATAAAGGAGATGGATTGCTCCATTTAAATTAAGCAAAAACATGATAGAGTGTACTTGTTCAACAAATGAACTTATTATCTACTGCAAACATGATTTCCTAAGTCATAAGAGTACATGAACCTTCTATAGTAGGAGTCATCATAGGTACTGTCACGTTTAAACCTTCTATAAACATTTGAACCATGCTTCAAAGTGTTTAGGGAGTCACAAGCTTATATTGTATACATGACATGCTTCACAAAGTGTTTAGTGAATTTTAAAAATGTCTTTGAACAAGACTCAAGGATACTATTGATGAAAATCTACCATTTAGAGTTGGATGGAGAAGCATAGTTTATCATGTAATGAGGTATTCAATGGGGAGGTTCAAAAGATTTGATGAGACTTGGTCACTATGAGCCAAGTTTCCTATGCTTTACAAGTGACTATTTTGTGTGATCCATCCACCATATAAAGGAAGAAAAAATACTTAAGATTGATGTTAGAGAATTTATGAAGACATTCATACACTTCACATGATTTATAAACACCTAAAAATACACCCATGAGGAGAATTAGGTGAAAAGGACCTATAAAATTACTAGGTTGGAGATCATTATGGTAAAAATGAAGTTCCATCTGCACCCAAAGAAAAAGGGATCCTCCAAAGAAGATAAAAAAAGAGCCACATGAGGAAGTAATTATTACTAAACAAAATGGAAAAGTGCACAAGAGTACATAATAAAATTTAAAAAATCACACTCGCACAAGAAATCATTGAAACAATGAAGGTTGAACCTAAGGCCAAAACCCATCTCAAAACAAAAGGCCGACATAGAAAAGGACATAGAGAAACCTAAAGGTATAGAAAAATGATGGATCAAGGGAATCCTTTGTAGATAATGTTAGGGAGGATCCAAATGGGGATACCCAAAGAAGCCACTATGTCTCTACATGATGGTGAAGAAGAGGAAGAAAAACAAGGTGAAGAAGAGGAAGAAAAACAAAGTGAAAGATTGAATGCCACAATAGTAGACACATAAACACCAATAATCCAAAAATTAACTCTGAAGTCGTGAATTCAAATATAGAGAGGAACTAGGGGAGGAGGAAAGCAATGAAGAAGGTCGAAGGTCGAAGGTGGCCATGGAGGTAGTTAGGAATAAACCCAACCAGATCTTGGCAAGAGACCAATTGGGTAATCGAAGGATGATACCGATACAAACCTAGAATAATTCCAAATCTATCCTAATCCTACTAAGAGGTTAATGTAGGAAGCATATTGAAAGGGAAATAATGTAAAATATTTATTCTCGTAGAACTACCTCAAAGATACAAAGGAAACCAAGAAAGAAAAAACACTCTTATTTAAAAAGCTTTAAATGCTTGTACCGAGGTACCACTGATTGAACTACTACGTGAAAGCATCCACACCATCCCTACTAAGGAAGGATATCTTGTCCTCCTTACACGACTTACAATATGTCGAGAAAATGAAATGGGAGAGGAACTACTAAATAATGGTTGGGAGGTAGTTTAAAATAATTTACAAAACAACTAAGAATCCCAAATATATAAGGCCTAGTCACAAAATTTAGAGGTAGAGCTTAGAGAAGAAAAGAGTAAGTTCGTGAGATATAACATGGAAATAAGGGCCTCGGGGAGAAATATGATTGAATGGATTCTAAATCCAAAGAATTCAGGATTAGATAATAAGAAATGGACTCAAAATTACAAAAGGCAACCTTCTCATCGTAGGAGATAACATTGATGAGTTATAACAATTAATAAATTTGTTATTCAAGAAAATTGAAAAGGAAAGGAAATGACGAAAAAAAAAAAAGTGACAAAGAAAATATTCACGTTGTTTGTGTAAAGAAAATTGAGGCATGGTATAATAACATGAAACAATTAGAATAAATATCGAGAGAAAGATAAAAATTCTCTTATGAGACTTTATAAGAAACCACAAATAATCCATGCATGTGTAAAAGGAGTGGCCAAAAACTAATAACCATAGAACTTGAGTTAGAAGACTACTCTATGGAAAAGATAAAAGGAACAAACTAATGGAGAAGTGTTTAAATTTTAGAAAAGAGGTCACTAAAAGGAAAGAGAGGGTGAAGCGAGAGGTTTATAGAATTAAAAAATCTCAATGATAATGCCAAAACAAAGATTGAAACTATGTGCAAGGAGTTAAATGAAAAAGTTGGCAATCTGCGTACAACGGTGAACACCGGAATGACAAGATTCTTTTTAAACAAATAGCCACACAATTGGACAAATTGGACCAAATTATTTATGAGGAAATAAATAATTGGCATGTGCATGATTTTTTAGAGTTGAAGTTTCATAATTATTCAAAGATATCCAATAAGTTTTTCCTAACGATGGACAACATATTTAGTACTAGGTGATGTTGGACCTGTAATTTTGTAATATTTATTATTTGAGGACTGATAGGATTAAAAATTCTCTATTCATGATCCACAATTATTTGTAAGGATATTTAGAAATTTGAAGAGGATGGGTGTAGTATAAAATACTGGAAAAGATTACGCATGAGGAGGAGTTGGTGTGAAACAAAGTAGAATTAGGGACACACGCGCAAGAAATAAACTAAATGCCATGAAAATAAATGCTAGCACTAATAAATAAATAAATACACACAATAATTTTGTAATATTTATTATTTGAGGACCGATAGGATTAAGAATTCTCTATTCATGATCCATAATTATTTGTAAGGATATTTATAACTTTGAAGAGGATGGGTGCAAGTATAAAATACTTTGGAAAATATTACGCATGAGGATGAGTTGGTGTGAAACAAAGTAGAATTAGGGACACACACGCAAGAAATAAACTAAATGCCATGAAAATAAATGCTAGCACTAATAAATAAATAGATACACACCCACCTTCCATATTGGGACCTCATCCCTCCACATTACACCAATATATCATACCTCCGTTGTTTTCTGCAAAACGACCTACGCCTTTTACACCTATACAGAGATCAAAGGGTATCACAACATCGTTACCCCACGTATCCGGTCCACCTATCAACCCTAAACCAATCCCATCATCAAAGGATTTATTTTCTGTCACTCCCCTTTCTCCGTGGTTGTTTCCTGCTACCATGCCATCTGTAGCCTCATCATCTAACCAGCTGAACGTAACTTCTGTGTCTAAGAAACCACGTTTAGTGAAAAACATGTGTCAGCACCCCTCGGCTAAACCACCACCCATACGAACTAAACACGCCCAAACATTACCACAACCCACACAATCAATACCCTCATCTTCTTCTGATTTTGACCCACTCAAAGGATCTTACGCCAAAATCCTTGCTATGTTGGTGGAGAATGCGACCATCTCCCTACCTCCACTTAGACCTTATGACCCGTCTAAGCCCCGACCTGTGGATTATGATGAGTCTAAAATCTGCGCCTATCACCGCACACCTGGACATGATGTGGAAGGATGCAAAGCTCTAAAAACCATCCTTCGCCAGTCACCTCTTCAGGATAGAAAGGTTAAGAAAGACAACTTACGAAGGGAGAGACCTCTAGCGTCAATTCCCTCTACTATACCATCTGTCCCCGCCTCACCAAGATCGATCATTATTACAACCCCACCTCTTAAAGACCATGAATTATCCCAACCATCTTCTTCATCTCAGGTCTACGAGATTAATATGATTAGTGTCGCTACTCGAGGACAGAAAAACAATGGGAAAGCGAAAGAAAACACACCTGCGGCATCTCTTTCTCCTTCAACCATCCCGATTACACCACCACCTAAAGTGGTTATTCGTGGACCCGCCTATCCCGTCTCTAATGGAGTTGCCCACCGAACCATGATCAAACAGCTTCATCAATCGCCCGTAAAAATGACACTATATGATCTCATTCAGACTTCTGAATCTCATCGACAAGCTCTCGTTGAGATCCTTCAAGGGATAGAGGTTTTACCCAATGAAACCCTGCCGTTGCCTCCATTCTAACACCCAATCACGTTGCCTCTCTCACCAAACAATCCATCTCCCCCACCACTTCTGTCTCAAAACAACAAGCCGCTGCGGTTAGTTTCTCGGAAGATGAAATTATCGACTTTGGTGCAGAAGACCCTGACCCTGCCCTTTTCATTTCCGCTTACGTCCGAGACATTCGAGTACGTCGGGTTATGATTGACGGGGGCGCTAGCCTAAACATCATCTCTTCAAAAGCCTTCCAACAAATGAACATCCCTTCTAGTTGCATGTGTGCCAACCCCATCATGTTGCGATCATTCAATGACGCTATTACTTCTACCTTAGGCACCGTGATCCTCAACATTCGCGTAGGCCCACGTACTTTGCCCGAACTCTTCTATGTCCTTGAAGGAGAGTTCCAATATAATATATTGCTGGGTCGTCCTTGGATCCGAGCCATGGGATGCGTTCCCTCAACATTACATCGATGTATAAAATTTGAGTACGAGGGGAAGTCCTACACTGTAAAAGCTGATCCTCCCCCCTTCAAAACTTGCAATATGTTATACCGCCCAAACGATGTGCTTATACCAATTAAGACACCCATACATTCAACCCAACCATCCTCTTCAAATGTACCTCAACCATCCACCTCAACTGCACCTACGCCTTCAACTGATGAAACCACCATCGCACAAACCACTTCTCTTCCCGCAGCTAACATCCCAACCTCCGACCCCTTAGTAGATGTTTTTCATCGCCTCACGCTGGGGGAGTACCGCCTATATAACGTTAGTTCTTTCCCTACCCCGCAGGAGTACGGACAATTACATGCGCATCCCACCTACGACCGTCGCGTGGGGGAGGTAATCTCTTACGGACCACCCCATTGCCGCACTAACCTAACGTATGGGGGTGTTGACGCATCCTCCATTACCCCTGAACCTCCTCTTGGTGTGGTTCCCTTCCAATCCGATTTTCAATACTTGACAAATCGTCGTTTCGCCCTCACCTTCTTGACTCGCTGTGCGTGGAAAGGCTTTGGTTTTGGCCTTTACGAACAAGGCCGACATACACTCATTCCCGTGACCACACGCAAACATAATGATCGCAGTGGTCTCGGTTTTTCCGAAACACCTACACAAGAGACACCTCCTGTCAGCTGTATCCTGGAAGAGGAAGACGTTGCCCCTACCGAAACATCATCACCTACTTTGCCATCATCACCCACAGAATCGATGGACCCTGAATCTATCCCTCCTAACTTTTTTTTTTCATAAATGCTATCTTCATAGGTCCTCTCACTTATCAACGCGATAATGAGGACCCATCTTCTCTTCCCCTTCTGTATCCAGACATGATCGAAGAGGATTCGCCTTTGATTAATGTTGTTGAATGCCAGGATGACGACTCCATACTCACTTACCTGGGCGCGGATGATTCTTATATTCAACGCGCCCTACCATCTGAAACCCAAACTATGCTGAATGAATCTACTATAGAAATCAACATCCACACGGAGGAAGATCCTCACATAGTGAAGATTGGACAATCCCTTAACACATCAGAACAAGCCGCCTTTACTACCTTTCTCTGTGCTCGCAACCAAGCGTTCGCATGGTCTTACGCTGACATGCCAGGAATTGATCCTACCATTGCCGTCCATAACATCACCCTAAACCCCGATTCCAAACCAGTCAAACAGAAATTGAGAAAAATGCATCCACGCATTGCTCTCTTGGTCAAAGAGGAACTCCAACGACTCCTTTCTGTTTCCTTCATTCTGCCTATTGACTATCCTCAATGGATTTCTAACATCGTACCTGTCACGAAAGCGACGGGGGGACTTCGGATATGCACGGATTTCCGAGATCTTAACCTCGCTTGCCCTAAGGATGACTTCCCCCTCCCAAGTATTGATCAACTTGTTGATCTCACTGCGGGTCATGAAATGCTTTCTCTCATGGATGGCTTTTCAGGATACAACCAAATTTTGGTCGCCCCTGCCGATCAACACAAGACTGCCTTCATAACTCCTTGGGGAACCTTTTGTTATCGTGTCATGCCATTTGGCCTTAAGAATGCTGGTGCTACCTATCAGCGGGCTATGACCTACATTTTTCATGACATTATGCACACTATCCTTGAAGACTATGTCGACGATCTTCTTGGCAAGTCTAAACATCGTAGTGAACATCTCGATGTTTTAACCATTATTTTTGATCGCCTGTTACAATATTCTGTCCGCCTTCAACCGAAGAAATGTGTCTTTGGTGTTCTTTCGGGAAAACTTCTTGGCTTTATCGTCTCTTTGCGTGGCATTGAGGTCGATCCATCGAAAGTCAAAGCTATCCTAGAAATGCCCCCACCCAAAAATCTCAAACAATTGCGTAGTTTACAAGGTAAGCTCCAATCTATCCGACGTTTCATCTCCCAACTCTCGGATCGGTGTCAACCTTTCCATCACCTCCTTAAAAAGGATATTGCATTCCAATGGAGCGAAGAATGTCACCAAGCCTTCGAAGCTCTCAAAGCTTATCTCTTACAGCCACCCGTGCTTATCCCACCCCAAGACAACCGCCCTTTCTACCTTTACCTTTCCGCCACCGACCACGCTGTAGGAGCCATGCTTGCACATCGTGACTCTGAGAATCACGAACAAGCCATTTATTATATAAGTCGTACTTTGGTGGACTATGAGACTAGGTACACACATGTAGAAAAATTGTGCCTTGCCCTATCATTCGTTGCCACCAAACTCCGACACTACCTTCTAAATCACAAGACTTTCGTCATCACCAATACAGACCCCATCCATTACATGTACGCCAAACCTCATCTGAACCAACGCATTGCTAGATGGCTCATGCTTCTCGCCGACCTCGACCTTGAGTTTATCCACCAGAAATCAATCAAAGGACAAACCATCGCAGACCAACTTGCAGACGCTCCTGTACCGGGGGAACAATTTACCAATTTCACATTTCCCGACGAACTCATCGCTACTCTTTCCCTCACAGAGGAGTCGTACCCAATGACCCTCTTCTTCGATGGATCTAAATGCCAGCGCAGCTGAGGAGCGGCGTTGTTCTCATTCCTCTCAACGCTGAACCTATGCCTCTTTCATTCCGACTTGATTTCCTTGCACTAATAATACAGCAGAATACGAGGCCCTTGTTCTGGGTCTCCAAGTTGCGTTACACTTAGGTATCAAATCTATCAACATTTTTGGCGACTCTCAATTGGTAGTCAATCAAGTTATGGGCGTCTACCAATGCAAAAACGAGGAACTTCAAAAATACAAACACTATGTGGATTCACTTCTAGCTTTATTTACCCACTATTCTATACAAACCATTCCCCGCTCCACTAACAAATTTGCGGATACTATGGCTTGCTTAGCCTCGCAAATTCCCGCCGCGCCAACTGACTCTGAATTATTCGTCGTGGTCCAACAACTTTTTGCCCCATCCTATTCAACCCCGATAGTTTGTATGATAAATACTGTGTCTACTAATTCACAGGATACCTGGTACCACCAATTTCACGACTACCTTACAATCTCTGTCCTCCCACCTGATCTTACTAGTAACGGCAAACGTGCTTTTCTTAAAAGTGTTTCGCGTTATGTTGTCATGGGGGGACTCCTCTATAAACGTGGCTTTGATGGTATCCTCCTTCGTTGCCTAATCTAAGCATGGAGGCCACTCATACCATCCAACAGGTCCATGACGGTATTTGTGGTGGACATTTTAGCGCCTTGCTGTGGCCAAACGAATCCTTCGCCTTGGTTATTATTGGCCTACTCTCAATAACGACTGCTACGAATATGTTAAGCGTTGTGTTATGTGTCAGCAACATGCCAACCTTCAACATACTCCTAGCCACCCGCTCCAGATCGCTCGAGATCTTTGGCCTTTCTCACAATGGGGTTTAGACCTTATTGGTGAGATTCACCCAACCTCTTCACAACGTCACCGTTGGATACTCACAGCGACCGAATATTACACAAAATGGGTGGAGGCTATTCCACTCATTTCAATCAAAAAAGAAAAAATTGTCGAGTTCATTAACCACCACATTATCTGTCGTTTTGGTGTTCCTCACCGCCTGATAACAGATAATGGAAAATCTTTCAAAAACAAGTTGTTGCGAGACCTTTGTGACAACTTTGGTATCAAACTTAGTTTCTCATCACCTTACTATCCACAAGCCAATGGGCAAGCCGAGTCTTCTAATAAAACACTAACCAAAATCCTCATGAAAGTTGTCAATGAATCTGGAAGAAATTGGCACGATCACATTCCCTTTGCCCTTTGGGCTTATCGTACTAGCATTCGTACTTCTACTAATGCCACACCTTTTTCTTTGGTATACGGCACCGAGGCTGTTTTGCCTCTCGAAATACAAATACCCTCCCTTAGAATATCTCTTCAGGATATTCTCACCAACGATGATTTCCGCCAAGAGCGGTTAGCCCAATTGGAGCTTCTTGACGAACGCCGTCTTACAGCTCTTGATCACCTTCAAATCTATCAAAAACGCATTAAACGTGCTTATGATAAGCGACTTCATGAGCGTACCTTTAAGGTTGGTGATCTTGTCCTCAAAGAGAATCAACATGTAACCAAACTAGAAAAGAGCAAACGTGGAAAATTTGCTCCCAATTGGATTGGGCCTTATATAATCACTCACATCTATGGATCGGGTACTTATCGTTTAGCTTCGCTTAATGGTAAACCTGAGCCTGAGCCCCTTAATGCCTTGCATCTTCGACCATTCTATTGTTGAAATTAGTGTTATATCACTTCTTATCCGCCTACTGCTCGTCCCTTGAGCTCACATACCACCACATACACTTGTCTCTTACATCTCGAAATAAAATCAAGCTCACCCCTCACCTCCCCTTACGATGCCTTCCCCTTCTTAGTCTAGTCCATGACTTCAAAGTATTAAAATAAGCCGTATTCTTATGGGATTTTCTTGAGTCAAACTTCCTACTAAACTAGATGCTTCACGCTAAAAGAACATCTAGTCATCTAAATTAAATATAGACTGCTCCCTCGAAGGACAGCTATATGCCAAATTATTCCGCTATTATATATAGATCGCTCCTCCAGGAGGACAGCTATGCATTACAATTATATCTGCTACTATAAATAGACTGCTCCCTCGAAGGACAGCTATACACAGTCAGCCTTTATCAGAAGCTTCTCGCATTGATCAGCTTCGTGAAGACCTCAAGAATAAAACAATCAATATCCCTGGTAGACTTCCCGCATCGATCAGTCTATATTCAATAAAATAAAAGCCTCATTCAGAAGAACTTTTGAGTCATGGACTTGTCTATTTAGGGTAGGTTCTCTTTCATCAGAATAATCACCTTGTAACAATCTCTCAGAGCCCCCGCCTATATCAACCACCTCACCTCACCATTTGTCAAAGCAACAAACCTCAAGGGACGTGGCGTATATCCGATATGTTGTGATTATACAACTCTTTTCACCTATCGACTTCTTGCCTATGCAAGGTACCTAGGGATTCAAGCTCATCCTATGTTAATCTGTGGTTTGTTTGGCTCTTCTCAACTACGGGACACCCTTTCCTCTTTGCCTCGCATCTAGGATTGTGTGTTGATCTTAATCAGGACATGGTTCCCTTTTCTTTGGGTAAGCTAACTTTCGCTTTACCTATACCTACATCAACATCGCCCATACCTTACCAACACCAACAACATTACCCTACCAACATCAAATTTTTACCAAACGACAAATTGCCTAAACCGTACCAAATTGCCTAAATTCACCCCTCCCTGATCCTACGGGAGAACTACATCGGTCTGAGGCCCTTCCTTGCTTTGTGCAATGGGCTATGTAGGCAGCACTTCGGAGACATGGGGTCTCCCAAGGTTAGCTCGACCATCCCCTACCATAACCTATCTTGTGTGGTGAATATAAATATTTTTGTGTATTTTATTTTAATCACATTTCTCTTTATCCTTTTTCAAAACACCAAAATCAAAACCGACAATCTTATTATTATCATAACTCAAATCAACATACATATTCAGTTTTATTTAGATGTTAAACAAATACATCTCTCTATCATCGACACGCAGTGTCGACATCCTTATTTATTCTCATACCTCGCTAACATATACTGACCATCACAACTCATCCCGAACTAGGTGATGATCGTGATCGTCGACCCTCTCGCCGGCCTCTGCCTCAAAGGTACCGCTTGCTTACGGGTACCGCCCACCGATCTACCAATCTCTCCTGTAACATATGAATACGCCCTCTCGCATGGAGAACTCCAGCCTCTAGTCTCGCCGCCCGTGACTCCGCAACCACTACCAATCCTCTTGTCTCATTCACCTGCGTTTGGAGCTGCTGAACCAAACGCTCGCAGCACGATCCTCTCTCGCTGTAATCACCGCTCTATGTCAGGGCGCTCACGTACACCTCGCAGTTCTGCTACCCACCATAATCTATAGGCCTCTGTCATTCCTGCATCCATTACCCTGCGATCGGCTGCTATCTCCTCAGGCCCTTCTGGAGGTGTTGGCCGGGGTGGTGAGAATGCCTTTGCTCGCATCGATCCTCATATATGGTCTATAAGCCACGTGGTATGTCCGCACAAATCCAAATTTGTCGCCGCACCATCTAAGGAATCCTCTCATATTCACTACCGGCCGTGCCCCGCGATCCACCTCATCACTCAACACCTCTCAACTCCTCGGCTATGATTTTGGTTACCATATAGTTTCCGTATGGCCTCAAATACGGATATCCGCAACCAAACCATTTGGCCCGACCAAGGCCTCAACCAAACCATTTGGCCCGACCCAAGGCCGCAACCAACCATTTTGCCCGACCCAAGGCCGCAACCAAACCATTTGGCCCGACCCAAGGCCTCAACCAAACCATTTGGCCCGACCCAAGGCCTCAACCTACCAATTGGCCCGACCCAAGGCCTCAACCTACCATTTGGCCCGACCTAAGGCCTCAACCTACCAATTGGCCCGACCCAAGGCCTCAACCTACCATTTGGCCCGACCCAAGGCCTCAACCTACCAATTGGCCCGACCCAAGGCCTCAACCTACCTATTGGCCCGACCCAAGGCCTCAACCTACCATTTGGCCCGACCCAAGGCCTCAACCTACCAATTGGCCCGACCTAAGGCCTCAACCTACCAATTGGCCCGACCCAAGGCCTCAACCTACCAATTGGCCCGACCCAAGGCCTCAACCTACCATTTGGCCCGACCCAAGGCCGCAACCAAACCATTTGGCCCGACCCAAGGCCGCAACCAAACCATTTGGCCCGACCCAAGGCCGCAACCAAACCATTTGGCCCGACCCAAGGCCGCAACCAACCCATTTGGCCCGACCCAAGGCCGCACCTAACCATTTGGCCCGACTTAAGGCCGCACCAATTAACCATACCATACCCACAATCACCGTTTTAATTTATCCATCCATCATGTAGCTTTTTGTTCAATCGAGCTCACCTGTTCGTGTTTTAGCATGATTAGGGTCCTTGACTTGATCTGTTGACCAACTTTGCCTAGACCTAGACCGTGACGTTTATCTCAACCAAACCAACCATTTGGTACTGCCGAACATGCCTAAACGTTCTTGTACCTTACCTGTTATATACCCTGGAGCTACTTCCTATGCCTTGGATACCAGGATTATATCACCCTTGTTTGGATAAACTATCGACCTTTGCCTATACATCGCTGGTTTGCTCGTCAAATCATGTACCCTAGTCATACTATTGCATTTCAACATGTGTATGCTTCCTTGGACCTACCCCACACCTTACCATTCTCTCAACAACATATACCCTTTATCAACCCTATCCCTGATTTCCCGTTCACCCAATCTGTGATAGATTTGAGGGGGATTACCTATACCCTTAACAGGGGAAACCACTTCATATTATTGTCCGCGCAGCTTTACAAAACAAGCTACACGACAATAAGGGGCTAATGTAGACACCAAATTCGTGTCTTACGATCCCTTGTGACCCACATCTCATCTCGCAACCTAAACTCATCACCTAAACCTTACACAATTATTTATTAATTACCTCATAATTGATAAATCCACATCGCCTTACCCGCCACCTCACTTGCCCACCTCACCATGACTTAGCCCTAACCCTAAACTAACCTAATTAGGACCCATGACTTGGTCTAGACTCACATCCATAACTAATGCCTCCTTACTCGCACCCAAAGCCGACCTTCTAGCCACTTGACCAAGCCCGCAACCGATCTCTGGGAGAAAAGTAGGAAGGTGGGCTATTTTACTAAAAATAGCCTACTTTTTCCTAACCGATGCCGGTTCCTACTCGACCGCCGTCTACACGTGAACCGCCATCGGTGCCTCGTAAATGGGCTCCCAAACCAAAACAACGGATCGGAATTTCATTTTGGGAGATCACCAAGGATTTTGAATCAAAGGAGAGTCCAAAGCGATTAGCAGAGTCCGTAACTTCACTGACCAAGCAGAGACGAGTGAAGAAACCAAGAGTTGGCAACCAAGGAGATCAACCGGCATCTTCGCCAAAAACCAAGAAGTTACATCTTGCATGTCCTCCATTATAACATTTCTTATGCTTTTGGAATTACAAATTCCTCCCAAATCCGTTTTTGGATCCATTATCCAACGTATCATTGCCTCTAACTGTCATTCTTTTGTTTCTAACCATCCTGTTTCCCAAAACTATCCAAAATCAGCCATTACAAACTCCACAACCAGCCCGTAAGATCCTAGAACCCACCGAAGATTCGGTTATCAAGAACCGCCATCGGTTATAGGTAACCGCACGGTTCCTTTGATCAAAAACCAGAAAAATGCCTTTCCCCTACCGGCCTAGCCAAGCAATTTAATTGATATTTTACAAGATTTTGTGTTAACTCATATCGGTAGGGAACTCGACCACCTTCGAAAGGAAGTTTCATATTTCCCGGCCCAAGGCAGTTCCCTCATTTACTATCTAATCAAAATCTTGTGGTCTTGTGTTCTTATTTGCAGTAGTCCTTCCAAGACAAAAGGAGTTCTTCGTGATCACCGATCTTTCTCTACTAGACGCGCACATCATCTCAACATTCTACGGTGTATTCCTCCTAACCCTAACCTTATCTATTTCTATAAGGAACAAGCATTTCCGAGTGAAACAACAGGATCATTTTTGGTATGATGGGCGGGGGAGAGAGCCGCGAGAGAGGAGCCTGGCACAAACTGCACAGACCAGACGAAGATTATTGAGAGCGAGAGGCAGCTAGAGATAGGCTACAAATTTCCACAGTGGGAATAAGCACTACATGTGCCCATATCACAGCTGTGCACTGATCTGGGGCAGCTACAAAAGCTTAGTGCTACCAAGGCGCTAGTTTGCTCACAAATCAGGCACCCAGTCAGCATTTGCTAGGCATAGGTATAGGCATACCATCGGCGCTAAAACCGAGGCACCGGTACCGCCACCGGCACCCGCGCACTATCTGCATGTCAAGGTGTATTAGTAGACAGGGGCCATTTACCCGTTAGGAGTCGGGGACCTAGCCCGGAGAGGTTTGGTGGCACAGGCCCGTTATATGGAGGCGAGGCGAGGCCAGTACTACTATCAGACGTTTTGATGGTACCTGGACTATTACCATATGCGGCGCACGAGCGGAGACCTCATGGAGTCGAGAGATCCCGGGGTGGTGGCGGCTACGGCCCGGTGGGTGGTGGCAGGAGGAGGCGGGAGCCAGGGGCCGGGACCCGTAGAGAGGTCTGAGGGTGGTGGGGAGAGCTGAGGGATCCCTGGGTCGGAGAGAGATGTTTTGTTTGTAGATGGATATTAGATAGAGGCACCGGTCTGCGAACCGGCTATGTATAGAGAGGCCTGCGTGCCCACATATGATTCTTTCATTTATTTATTCATTTATTGTATATACCGGCTCGCAAGCCGAGTCGGGTTGCACTGATACCTTGAGTCAAGTATATTTTTGATATGAGAGACCGGCCTGCGAGCCAAGTCGATATTTTGATAGTTGTTGCGGCCTGCGTGCCGGCTTTGTATTATTATGAGATCACAGAGGCCCTGCAGGGCATATTGTATATTTGAAACTTTTGATGTATAGATATGATGATTTTGACCCACATCTTTGTGTTTAAAATGTGTTAAGTGTTTTTTGTCGATGGTTTGTGATATGTAATGTATGATGAGTTTGATCCACATGGTTTATATATTGATGGTGTTGATGTCTTTTGTTGATGTGATGTATGTATATATAGATGATGAGTTTAATTGACATGTTGTGTTTATGAAATGTTGTATGTATGTTGATCGATGGTTGTTATAATGTAAATGGATGATGTTGTTGAAATTATGAGGAGATATATATATGATTTGGATGACAAATATTGATAATGGTGTTGTTATGCGAGGAAAAGGGTCCGCGGCGCCACAAAAAATTGTAAAAACGGAGAAATGGATTAGGTTTAAGCAAAAAGGAGACACTGACCGATATCGGGTTATGTAACCGATCCGGTAGCTATATGACCGATAGCGGTTATATAAGCGATATCGGTTATGCCGAGAATTATTTTCCTAAAAATAGAATTGCTTGGTTGCAACAAGCTCTTATTTTTAGCATTCTTATTTTTAGAGTCATGCAACAAGTTAAATATGAAACGACGTCTTTGTTTGAATGATTGATATAGGTAATTGCATGAAAGAATTTGAGTGATAAGGAGGAAAGAGACAGTGAAGTGAGCGTAAATTTGAGATTCGAAGGCGAAAGACAAGTTATATTTGAAGAGGGTGGTGAACATGGTTGAGCGAGGAGAAGCATCAAGCAAGCAGGGACGAGGGGAAGACAAGTTCCGCCCCAAGCATGCTGCATCCCGAGAGGTAAACTGTTTGGTTGTAATTTGATTCTTGCATGTTTTATGAATAGGATGAGAGAAGTGTAAGTGGGTAAAGATGAGAAAGAAAAGGTGATAGGAAAGGGTTGGGGATGGGGTGAGTGCTATGGGGTAGGTAAGTAGGGTGGTCACGTATGTTTTTAGGTATAAATAGGAGTAAACAGGCAAAATAAGTATCGTAGGTGTATGTTTTTAAGCAAGGTGTATATTTTGATAGTGACCGGTATCGTTTAGAGATAACCAGTATCGGTTAGCAAACCCAGTATATCATTTGTTTACTATAAAGCGATATCGGTACTTTGTGGATGGGAGTTTCGAATTTGAGAAAAAAACCGTGGAGATTTGTTCTATTTGAATAATTATGTGTCGTTTTGATGTATGCGGCGGAAGCGGGTTAAGGATGAATGATACTATGCCGTGTTGTTGTCATGAATCCGAGCGGATGTAACACCGGCTGAATGGGCATGGATAAATCATTTGGGGTTAAGTGGAATCCGCTATTATTCACGAATCATGTGTAACCATGCTATGTTCAAAGCGTTGATTGAGAGATGGAATCAAAAGAATACCTTCTATCCGCCAGCAGGGAGATGACAGTGACTTTGGAAGATGTGTTCCATATTTTGAGACTCCCAATGATAGGAAAAATAGTGTATCAGGCATTGCCTAGCAGAGCGGCTAAAGTGATAACAAAGAGTATTTGGTTAATTACCTTGAGATTTGACACGCGAGGTTTATTATTTACGTATGGTACAATGTATACTACACACCCCGAGGAAACAAGGTTGCCGTGCTATTAATGATAGCGGTGGGGTATTATGCATTACCGAGGGCGAGAAGGGTGGAAGATTTCCCAAAGCATTGATGAGTGTTATTTGGGAAATGATAGAAATGAGCGTGACTTTCGCATGGGCACCCGCATATCTAGCAGAGTTATATAGGGGTTTATGGGCCTGTAAGCGAAAAACACGGAGGCGACACTGGATTGTTCGTACTTATTACATTGTTGGGCCTATGAGCATATTGTTTGTGTGCGTCCAATAGGCCGACCCATCGAAGTCGGGAGAGGCAGGAGTGCAAAGGTTGGGATTCAGACGATGGGTCACAGAACAAGAAGTGAGATCCAGGCCGTGATAGATGACATCGAGTATTATAGACAGGTATGGGAGATGGTGATGATTGTGGATATTTGTTGGAGGCCTTACGGGAACTATATGGTGACAGAGAACATAGCTGAGGAGTTGAGGGGTGTAGAGTGATTGAGGTGGATCGCAGGGCACAGGCCGGGTGAGTACGAGAGGATTCCTCTAGATCGCGTGTGGTGACAATTTGGGTTCATTCAGGATATACCTATGACATATAGACCATACATGAGGATTGATGCCGAGGCAGCATTCTCACCTCCCGGCCTACACCTCCAGAAGGGCCAGAAGAGATAGCAGCCGATCGTAGGGTAATGGATGCGGGAACGACAGAGGCCTATAGAGTATGGTGGGTAGTAGAGCTGCGAGGTGCACGTGAGCACCCAGACATAGCTGTGATTACAGCGGAGAGAGATCGTCTGTAGGATTTGGCTCACCAGCTTCAAACACAGGTGAATGAGACAATGGGATTGTTAGAGGTTTCACAGTTATGAGTGGAGAGACTGGAGGCAAGATTCCTCCACGCGAGAGGCGTATTCGTATGTTCAGGAGATGTTGGCGGATCGGTGGGAGGAACCAATGGCAAAGTGGCACCTTTGAGGATGGAGAGGCCAAGGCGAGATCTTTCTCTTAGGGCATCGACGATCACGATCACCACCTGATTCGGGAGGAGGTGCAAGGGTCTAAGTGAATTTCATAGGAATATAAGAATAAATAAGGATGCCGACCTGCGAGTCGATGATAGAGAAGATGTATTTGTTTAACATCTAAAATAAAACTAAAGATGTATGTGGTTTTGAGTGATGATAATAATAAGAATGGTTGTGTTTTGAATGTTGTTTTTGTTTTGTTTGAAAAAGGATAAAGATGAATGTTGCAAATAGAAATACACAAAAATATTTATATTTACAACACGTGATAGGGTATGGTAGGGGATGGTCAAGCTAACCTTGGGAGACCCCATGTCTCCAAAGTGCCTGCCTACATAGCCCATTCGCACAAAGCAAGGAAGGGCCTCGGACCGATGTAGTTCTCCCTTAGGACCAGGTGGAGAGAGGTGAATTCAGGCAATTTGGTTGTGGTTAGGCAATTTGTTGGTTGGTAAAAATTTGATGTTGGTAGGGTAATGTTGTTGGTGTTGGTATAGGTGAAGCGAAAGTTAGCATACCCAAGTAGTAGGGAATCGTGTCCTGATTAAGGTCAACACACAATCCTAGAGTCGAGCAAAAGAGGCCAGAGTGTCCCGTAGTTGAGAAGAGCTAAACAAACTATATATTAATGTAGGATGAGCTTGAATCCCTAGGTACCTTGCATAGGCAAGAAGTTGATAGGTGAAAAGAGTGGTATAATCACAATATATCGGATATACGTCACGTCCCTTGAGTTTTGTTGCTTTGAAAAATGGTGAGGTGAGGTGGTTGATGTGGGCGAGGGTGCAGAGAACTTATTATAAGATGATTATTCTGATGAAAGAGAACCAAACCTAAATAGACAAGTCCATGACTCAAAAGTGTTTTGAAATATTGCTTTTATTTTTATTTTATTTTTTGGATATAGACTGATCGATGCGGGAAGTCTACATGGGATATGTATTTTGTTGTTCTTGAGGTCTTCACGAAGCTGATCAATGCGAGAAGCTTCTGATAAAGGCTGACTGTGTATAGTTGTCCTTCAAGGGAGCAGTCTATTTATAGTAGCAGATGCGGTGTTTATGTATAGCTGTCCTTCGAGGGAGCAATCTATATATAACGCAGCAATAGTTTGGCATATAGCTGTCCTTCAAGGGAGCAGTCTATTGTATAATTTTAGAGGTCTAGATGTCCGTTGGGCATAAAGCATCTAGTTTTGTAGGAAGTTTGACTCAAGAAAATCCCATAAGTGTTTTAATTAAGAATTTGTCATTTTGATACTTTGAAGTCATGGACTAGACTAAAAAGGGGAAGGCATATTTTAAGGGGAGGTGATAATCAAACCATGTGAGCTTGATTTGATTTTGAGATGTAAGAAACAAAGTGTATGCGGTGGTAAATGAGCTCAAGGGACGAGCGTAAGGTAGATAAGAAGTGATATAACACTAATTTCACGGTAGAATGGTCAAAGATGCAAGGCATTAAGGGCTTAGGCTCAGTTTACCATTAAGCGAAGCTAAATGATAAGTGCTTCGATCCATAAGTGTGAGTGATAATGTAAGGCCCAATCTAATTAGGAGCAAATTTTCCACGTTTGCTCTTTTCTAGTTTGGTTACATGTTGATTCTCTTTGAGGACAAGATCACCAACCTTAAAGGTACGCTCATGAAGTCTTTGATCATAAGCACGATTGATGCGTTTTTGGTAGATTTGAAGGTGGTCAAGAGCCGTAAGACGACGCTTGTCGAGAAGCTCTAATTGGGCTAACCGCTCTTGGCGGAAATCATCGTTGGTGAGAATATCCTGAAGAGATATTCTGAGGGAGGGTATTTGTATTTCGAGAGGCAAGACAGCCTCGGTACCATATACCAAAGAAAATGGTGTGGCATTAGTGGAGGTACGAATGCTAGTACGATAAGCCCAAAGGGCAAAGGGAATGTGATCATGCCAATTTCTTCCGGAATCATTAACAACTTTCATGAGGATTTTGGTTAGGGTTTTATTAGAAGATTCAGCTTGACCATTGGCCTGTGGATAGTAAGGTGATGAGAAACTAAGTTTGATACCAAAGTTGTCACAAAGGTCTTGTAACAACTTATTTTTGAAAGATTTACCATTATCTGTTATTAGGCGATGAGGAATACCAAAACGACAGATAATGTGATGGTTAACGAATTCGACATTTTTTCTTTTTTGATTGAAATGAGTGGAATGGCCTCCACCCATTTTGTGTAATATTCGATTGCTGTGATTATCCAACGGTGACGTTGCGAAGAGGGCGGGTGAATCTCACCAATAAGGTCTAAACCCCATTGTGAGAAAGGCCAAAGATCTCGTGCGACCTGTAGCGGATGGCTAGGAGTATGTTGAAGGTTGGCATGTTGTTGACACATAACACAATGCTTAACATATTTGTAGCAGTCGTTATTAAGAGTAGGCCAATAATAACCTAGGTGAAGGATTCGTTTAGCCATGGCAAGGCCACTAAAATGTCCGCCACAAATACCGTCATGGATTTGTTGGATGGTATAGGTGACCTCCGCACCGGTTAGACATCGAAGGAGGATGCCATCAAAGCCACGTTTATAGAGGAGTCCCCCCATGACGACATAACGAGAAACACTTTTAAGAAAAGCACGTTTTCCAGTACTAGTTAGGTCAGGTGGGAGAACAGAGGTTGTAAGGTAGTCGTGAAATTGGTGGTACCAGGTATCCTGCGAATTAGCAGACACATTATTTATCATACAAACAACCGGGGCTGAGTAAGATGGGGCAAAGAGTTGTTGGACCAAGACGAATATGTCAGAGTCAGTTGGTGAGGTAGGAATTTGCGAGGCTAAGCAAGCCATAGTATCCACAAATTTGTTAGTGGAGCGGGGAATGGTCTGGATAGAATAACGAGTAAATGAGGTCAAAAGTGAATCCACGTAATGTTTGTACTTTTGAAGTTCCTCATTTTTACATTGGTAGATGCCCATAACTTGATTGACTACCAATTGAGAGTCGCCGAAAATATTAATAGATTTGACACCTAAGTGTAACGCAACCTGGAGACCCAAAACAAGGGCCTCGTATTCCGCTGTATTATTAGTGCAGGGGAAATCGAGCCGGAATGAAAGAGGCATAGGCTCAGCATCAAGAGGAATGAGAACAACGCCGGCCCCTCCGCCGCGCTGGCATTTGGATCCATCGAAGAAGAGGGTCATTGGATACGACTCTTCCCTGAGTGAAAGAGTGGCGATGAGTTTGTGGGAAATTAAAATTGGTAAATTGTTCCCCAGGTAAAGGGGCCTCCACGAGTTGGTCCACAATAGTTTGTCCTTTGATTGACTTCTGGTGTATAAATTCAAGGTCAAGGTCAGCGAGGAGCATAAGCCATCGGGTGATGCATTGGTTTAGATGTGGTTTGGCATACATATAATGAATGGGGTCTGCGTTGGTGATGACAAAAGTTTTGTGATTCAGGAGGTAGTGTCGGAGTTTGGTGGCTACGAATGATAGGGCTAGGCACAATTTTTCTACATGTGTATACCTAGTCTCGTAATCCACGAGAGTACGACTTATATAATAAACGGCTTGTTCTCGACGTGCCGAGTCCCGATGTGCGAGCATGGCTCCTATAGCATGGTCAGTGGCAGAAAGGTAAAGGTAGAAAGGGCGATCATCCTGAGGTGGGATAAGCACGGGTGGCTGCAAGAGATAGGCTTTGAGAGCTTCAAAGGCTTGGTGACACTCTTCGCTCCATTGAAAGGCAATGTCCTTTTTAAGAAGGTGATGGAAAGGTTGACATCGATCCGAGAGTTGGGAGATGAAACGCCGGATGGATTGAAGTTTACCCTGCAAACTATGCAATTGTTTGAGGTTTTGGGTGGGGGCATTTCTAGGATAGCTTTGACTTTAGATGGATCGACCTCAATGCCACGCAAAGAGACGATAAAGCCAAGAAGTTTTCCCGAAAGAACACCAAAGACACATTTCTTTGGTTGAAGCCGGACTGAATATTGTAATGAAGATCGAAAATAATGGTTAAAACATCGAGATGTTCACTGCGATGTTTAGATTTGCCAAGAAGATCATCGACATAATCCTCAAGGATAGTGTGCATAATGTCATGAAAAATGTAAGTCATAGCCCGCTGATAGGTCACACCAGCATTCTTAAGGCCAAACGGCATGACACGATAACAGAAGGTTCCCCAAGGAGTTATGAAGGCAGTTTTATGTTGATCGGCGGGGCTACCAAAATTTGATTGTATCCCAAAAAGCCATCCATGAGAGAAAGCATTTCATGGCCCGCAGTGAGATCAACAAGTTGATCAATACTTGGGAGGGGGAAGTCATCCTTGGGGCAAGCGAGGTTAAGGTCTCAGAAATCCGTGCATATCCGAAGTCCCCCCGTCGCTTTAGTGACAGGTACGATGTTAGAAATCCATTGAGGATAGTCAATAGGCAAGATGAAGGAAACAGAAAGGAGTCGTTGAAGCTCTTCTTTGACCAAGAGGGCAATGCATGGATGTATTTTCTCAGTTTTCGTATGACTGGTTTGGAATCGAGTTTTAGGGTGATATTATGGACAGAATGGAGGATCAATTCCGGCATGTCGGCGTAGACAAGCGAAAGCTTGGTTGTGGGTCTGAGAAAGGTAGTAAAGGCCGCTTGTTCTGATGTGTTAAGGGATTGTCCGATCTTCACAATGTGAGGATCCTCCTCTATGTGGATGTTGATTTCTATAGTCAACTCATTCAACATGGTTTGAGTTTCAGATGGTAAGGCGCGTTGAATATAGGAGTCATCCGCACCAAGGTAAGTGAGGATGGAGTCGTCATCCTGGCACTCAACAACATTAATCAAAGGTGAATCCTCTTCGATCATGTTTGGATACAGAAGGGGAAGAGAAGATGGGTCCTCATTATCGCGTTGATAAGTGAGAGGACCTAGGAAGATAGCATTTATGAAAAAAAAAAAAGGTTAGGAGGGATAGATTCAGGGTCTATCGACTTTGTGGGTGATGATGGCAAAATGGGTGATGATGGTTTGGTAGGGGTGACGTCATCATCTTCCAGGATACAACTGACACGAGGTTTCTCTGGTGTAAGTGTTTCAGGAAAACCGAGACCACTACGATCATTGTGTTTGCGTGTAGTCACGGGAATGATTGTATGTCGGCCTTGTTCATAAAGACCAAAACCAAAGCCTTTCCAAGCACAGCGAGTCAAGAAGGTGAGGGTGAAATGACGATTTGTCAAGTATTGAAAATCAGATTGGAAGGGAACCACACCAAGAGGAGGTTCAGGGGTAACGGAGGATGCGTCAACACCCCCATACATTAGGTTGGTGCGGCAATGAGGTGGTCCGTAAGAGATTACCTCCCCCACGCGACGGTCGTAAGTAGGATGCGCATGTAACTATCGTCTGACTCTGTGGGGTATGGAAAGAACTAACATTATATAGGTGGTATTCCCCCAGTGTAAGGTGTTGAAAAACATCTACTAAGGGGTCGGAGGTTGGGATGTTATCTGCGGGAAAGGAAGTGGTATTTGTGATGGCGGTTTCATTGGTTGAAGGTGTAGGTGCGGTTGAAGTGGATGGTTGGGTTGGATGAATGGGTGTCTTGACTGGTACAAGCACATCATTAGGGCGATACAACATATTACAGGTTTTGAAGGGGGGAGGATCAGCTTTTACGGTGTAGGACTTCCCCTCGTACTCAAATTTTATGCATCTATGTAAGGTGGAAGGATCCCATGAGCCGGATCCAAGGGCGGCCTAACAACATATTGTATTGGAACTCTCCCTCAAGGACATAGAAGAGTTCGGGTAAAGTACGTGGTCCTACACGAATGTTAAGGATCACGGTGCCTAAGGTAGAAGTAATAGCATCATTGAATGACCGCAACATGATGGGGTTGGCACACATGCAACTAGAAGGGATATTCATTTGTTGGAAGGATTTTGAAGAGATGATGTTTAGGCTAGCACCCCGTCAATCATAACACGACGTACCCGAATGTCCTGGACATAAGCTGAGATGAAAAGAGCAGGGTCAGGATCTTCAGCACCAAAGTCAATAATTTTGTCTTGAAGAAAGCGACAAATAGAAGCAAACTACATGTGAGGCAGTATGGTTGGGGAGATAGGTTGTTTGGTGAGCGAAGCAACGTGATTGGGTGTTAGAATAGAGGTAACAGGCAAGGTTTCATTAGGTAAGACCTCTATCCTTGAAGGATTTCAACGAGAGCTGTCGATGAGATTCGAAGTCCGAATGAGATCATACAGATGTCATTTTTACGGGCGATTGGTGAAGGCTGTTTGATCATGGTTTGGTGGGAAATTCCATTAGAGACGAGATAGGCGGGTCGCGAATAACCACTTTAGGTGGTGGTGCAATCGGGATGATGGATGGAGAAAGAGATGCCACAGTGTGTTTTTTCGCTTTCCCATTGTTTTTACGCCCTCGAGTAGCAACACTAATCATATTGATCTCGTGAATACGAGAGGAGGAAGACGGTAGGGATAGGTCATGGTCTTCGAGAGGTGGGGCTGTAATAATGATAGATCTTGGTGAGGCGGGGACATGTGGTATAGGAGAGGGAATTGAAGCTAAAGGTCTCTCTCTTCATAAGTTATCTTTCTTAACTTTTTATCTGAGAGAGGTGACTGACGAAGTATGGCTTTCAACGCTTTGCATCCCTCTACGTCATGTCCTGGTGTGCGGTGGTAAGCACAGATTTTAGACTCATCGTAACCTATAGGTCGAGGTTTAGATGGATCATAAGGTCTAAGTGGGGGTAGGGAAATGGTCGCATTCTCCACCAACATAGCAAGGATTTTGGTGTAAGACCCTTTGAGTGGGTCAAAGTCAGAGGAAAATGAGGCTATTGACTGGGTAGTTTGTGGTAATGACGGGGTATGGTTGGTTTGTATGGGTGGTGGTTTAGCCAAGGGGTTTTGATAATGGGTTTTAACTAAACGTGGCTTCTTTGGCATGAGAAACTATGTTTAGCTGGTTAGATGATGAGGCCACAGATGATGTGGTATCAGAAAACAACCATGGAGAAATAGGAGTGACAGCAAACAAATCTTTTGATGATGGAATTTGTTTAGGGTTGGTAGGTGGACAGGATACGCGGGGTGATGGTGTTGCTATACCCTTGGATTTCTGTATGGGTGTAGAAGGTGTAGGTCACTTTAAAGAAAATGCAGGAGGTATGATATATTGATGCAAGGTAGAGGGATGGGGTCCCAATATGGAAGGTAGGTGTGACGACGAGGGTTTTAGTTGTGATAGAGGCATAGGTTGAGGAGATTGAGTCTGTCTCCTAATGGGATGGATGGCTTTATTTTTAGATAAATCAAGCCACTTAGGTGGGTGTGTTAGACTGGGTATTGGTGAGGTCCCAAGCATAGGGGAAGATTTGGTTAGGTTAATAGAAGTGGATGAGGTATTTGGTAGAGATGAGGGGGGTGAAGATGAGGACATAGGCATTTTAAGCTTCTGTAAACACTTCGGGTATATGGTAGAGGCATCTGGATCGGTCATCTGCATTTGAGTAGAATATGGTGTGCTCAAACATTCCCATAGACTGTCTCATCTTTTGGGGAATGACAGGTCCTCACGTGTGAATAGGAACTTTTGTATGGAAGAAAGGTGGGTTGTGATTCCGGTCCACTGTGGGTGTGATACAGGGGTAGATGAGGCACTGTATCAATGGGCGTTAAGAGGTCAACCGGTTCGCTGAAAAGATTTAGGTGATGAAGGACTAATAGGTAGGAGGGCGTGTTTGAGAGAATCCGTCATGTTTAAAGAATGTGGTGATGTCGGTTCAAGAGGTTTCTCATCTAAGGATGACAAAAGAAGTGGCGAGCCTTCCTCTTGTACAACAAGAATGGTAGAAGGAGACGTTTGGGAAATAGATAAATTAGATAACATCCACTCACAGTCTTGCAAGGATGTGGTGTAAGAAGGCTCATTTGTGAGAAGGGAACTTTGGGCGGTTAATTCCTTGATGGGTAAAGGAACGGCAAGGATTTCAGTTTGTCTTGATGGTGAGGAAGGGGGTTCGGGTTCCTGCGTTAGTGAAGAGGCTTGATTCAGAATTTGTTCGATAGAGGTTTTTGGCTGGGAGTCGAAGACTGCATGGATCTCATGAACACTCTCCTCGGCTAAGATATCTTGATTTATGTTACTGTTAGAAGAATGATTCGGGAATGGTTTGTTGAATATTTTCAAATTTTGGTTAGCAGGGGCGTTAGGATTATCGAGGGCTATATCCCCCGCATCAACCATTTCCTGCACTATGTTTTTCAACATCTTGCAGTTTTCATGACTGTGTCCCTTCACACGGTGGAAGTTACAGAAGTCATTTTCTTTGTACCAAGAAGGTATGGTGCGAGTGGAATCAAACCCGGAGTGAGGTTTAATAGGAGGTAAGGTAATGGCTCCTGCTTTAAGCAATTTTTCCAATATCACACCATATGTTTCTCCCAAGGGAGTGTAGTTGATGGGCTCTGCTTTATACTTATAGGTGGTTTTTGGTGGGGTATTAGACGGTGGTTGGGATTTGACCATCACCGCATGCACGGCTCCTTTTGATTTTGAAGCAGTCGATGGGTGAGGATTGGTGGTGTTAGGTTTGTTGGTGGAATCTTGGGTTCGAAAATTGGGGTTTTTGTTGCGCAACCGCAATTTCTCTTCCTCTAAGGCTCGAATCTCTAGTTTTCGAGCCATAGTAAAGGCCTCGTCAAATGTGCGGAAAGTTTGAATTTGGAGGGTAGGAGAGATGTGCTTAGCACAGGCCCACGTAAAGGGTTGATAAGTTTGGCCTTAGGCAAGGCATACATAAGTTGGTTGATAAGGCCGCCATCATCGTCCAACGAAATCTACAATAGATTCGTCTTCAAATTGTTGGATGGCATAGAGGTCGGTGATAGATACTTTCTTGGCAATGTTAATGGAGAAATGATCCAAGAAAGATTGGGCTAGTTGGTTAAAAGAGAAGATTGAGTGCTGGGTTAAAGCACTGTACCACTCCAAGGCGGGTCCTGATAAGGACATGGGAAAGGTGCGGAGTAGTAAAGCGTCGTCGTGAGCAATCAGATAGCAGGCATGTCTAAATGATCGCAAGTGTTGTTGAGGGTCCTCCTTACTATTAAAACGGGTAAATTTTGGTAATTCCCATTGAGGAGGATATGAATGAAGGGGGACTGAAGGGTGGATAGGCTCGACAAACTTGCTCGTATGTCAAGGTGCTACGACTTCCTGAAACAGAAGCCTCCAGATTTTGCATTTTGTCCATCATTTGTTTAATTAAATCAGTAGTTGGATGAGATGATGGTGTGGTTGTGGTAAACGGAGGCAAATTGGGCCAAGGGCCACCGCTAGACAATGGTGGGGTTAAATGTTGATAAGGTATGGAGGACGAATGTGTTGAGGTGACTGAATAGGGATGTCCTATATAAGACGTTGAGGTTACCGGATATGTGTGTGGAAATGAAAAGGTGGGCGGAGCTTGAGAAGGAAAAATCGTGTGGATAGGTGGCAGAGAGCAAGTCATGAACGGAACAGTCTGCAAGAGAGACGAGGTAGGAGCAGTTGGCGGTAATGACATGTTGGGCCCAAGATTAACCAAAGGAAAGCCAATTTGTGCCATATGAACCCCTGAAGCTGCTGAGTTAGGAGATGGGACTAAGGATGCAGAAGGCAAAGCGGAGTTATCAGGTGGAGAAGGAGCTAAATGAGTAGCTATACTGATAGGCATGCCAACAAGGAGTTGACCGTCGGGTGTACGGTCAGGGGCATGAGACAAATAGTATTGTACAGTGCTAGGATTAGCATCCAGAAATTTGGCAAATTCTTTATCTCCTACAGGAATTTTAGGAACCTCGCTGGTGTCCGTAGGATTCCCCACAGAATGTGAAGGGGGTGATTCAGGAAAAGGCACAGAGCAAGCATGTGAAACCATGGCGGCGGCTTGCTTTCGAGTGATAACAACCATGGACAGGAGTACACAGTAGGGTTTCAATCTATCAGGAACAGAAACAGACAACAAGATGTTTGAAATTGGTAGGTTCTTTGGTTTGTCGAGAAGCTGTAAAGACGAACCGATATCGGTCGATAACGATGTCGGTGGCTATAGCCGGCGTCGGTAAGCTAACCGATGTCAGTATAATAGAACTGGTGTAAGCGGTAAGAAGTTGTTGATTTGGTGTTAACAAAGTGATTAGTATGCCTACCAAAGCTGTTACTGTAGTGATCACGAAAACTTGATGTATGCAGAGAAACAAAAATGAAAACAAGCAAGAATGCACAAACAAATTAATGAGACTAACCCTAGGGTTAATTTTAATCAATTTCGGCTTATGCCTTAAGATGCGAGAATGATGTCAATCCTAAACAAAGCGACTTAGGGGAAATGTCAAGTTTGTTTTGGATTATAATGTTACCTCAATCGGGCGGAGGAATACCGTGGAAAAGGGGGATGTTTTGGTGTTGTGTTAATTATGAAGTGATTCGGTATGTGTTGTGCGGTGAAAGTAAGATTAATTTCTGTCAATACCATGGAAATCACCCCACGTGTACGACACTGTTACTTAGTCTAAGTTCACTAGAATTGAAAACAGCAAGCAAGAATGTAATGCACGTGTTTTAAACCCAAATCGAAGCAGAGATAAGGGTTAGGGATAAGAGGAATACATGTTGAGTGTTGGGGAGGTGTGCGCGTACCATAGAGAGATCGAGATCGATTGTGAAGAACTCCTTTTTGTTTAGGAAGGACTACATGTAAATAAGAACGCAAGACCACTAGATTTTAGTTAGACAATAAGTGAGGGAACTACCTTAGGCCGGGAAATATTAGACTTCCTTTCGAAGGTGGTCGGTTCCCGTTTATATACGAATTAAAGCAAATGATAACAAAGAACTACAAGATACTACTTACTAGTTCTGATGAAGATACGAGTCAAAGAATGTGGTGGAGATGGTAAGGCATAGTTGGGATGATCGGTATTGGAAAAGCGAGTGATGAAGCTATCCTTAGTCTTTTCCAATGCTTGAGCAGAGTGTGACAGTGATCCGATGCTCGATTTGCAGTCTTGGCTTGATCCTCTTCTCTGCAACCTCTTACGCTTTTGTTTCACTTCTCTTTCTTCTTCTTTTTTTAAATGAATTCGGATCCTCTCTTTTTGGTTGGGAGAGGTCATTAACGAGGAAGGCGATGGTGGTTATGTAACCGAGCGGTGGTTGAGTAGGAACCGATGTCGATTAGGTCAAAGTGACCATTTTTAGTAAAATAGCCATCTTTCCCCTCCTTTTTCCCGAGGATCAGTTGTGGGCTTGGTCAAGTCATTATTAGGCTCGTTTTGGTGCGGGTGAGGGGTGATGAGTCATGGGTGTGAGTCTGGACCAAGTCATAGGTCTTAATTAGGTTGGTTTAGGGTTAGGGCTAGGTCATGGTGAGGTGGCGAGGTGAGGTGGCAGGGTTGGAGATGTGGATTTATTAATTATAAGGTAATTAATAAATAATTAAGTGTGCAAGGTTTAGGTGGTGAGGTAGGGTTAGGTTGCGGGACGAGATGTGGGGTACAGGGCATCGTAAGACCCAAATTTGGTGTCTACATTTGCCCCTTGTTGTCGTGTAGCTTGCCTTGTAAAGCTGCACTGACAATAATAAGAAGTGGTTACCCCAGTTAAGGGTATAGGTAATCCCGCTCAAATCTATCACAGATTGAGGTGACATGAAATCAGGGATAGGGTTGATAAAGGGTGAATGATGATGGTAAGATGGTGGGGTAAGTTCAAGGAAAGCAGACGCACGTTGAAATGCAGTAGTGCGACCAGGGTACACGATTTGAAGAGAAAACAAGCAATTCATAGGCAAAGGTTGATAGTTTATCCAAACAAGGTTGATATAATCCTGGTATCCAAGGCATAGGAAGTAGCTCCAGGGGATATAACGGGTAAGGTACCAGAATGTTGTAGGCATGTTCGGTAGTACCAAATGGTTGGTTTGGTTGAAGTAAACGTCACGGTCTTGGTCTAGGCAAAGCTGGTCGGCTGAACAAGTCAAGTATCCTAGTCGTGCTAAAACACGAACAGGTGAGCTCGATTGAACAAATAGGTAAATGATGGGTGGAGAGAAGTTTTGATTTGTGGGCCTCGGTTGAGGTACTTAATTGGTGCGGCGATGGGTGGTGATTGGTTGGTTGTGGCCTTGGGTCGGGCAAGTGATTGGGTGCGGCCTTAGAGTCGGGTCCGGTTGGTTTGTTGCGGCCTTGGAGTTGGGCGCCTTGGGTCGGGGTTTTGTTAGGTCGGCCTTGGATCGGGCCAAGTGATTAGTTGGGCGTTGGGTCGAAATTTGGTTGGTTTGTTGCGGCCTTGGGTCGGGCCGATTGGTTTGTTGCGGCCTTGGGTTGGGCCAAGTGATTGGTTGCGGCCTTGGGTTGGCCAATTGAGTGGTTACGGCCTTGGGTTGGGCCCATGAATTCAAAATAAGGCTATTTAGCAAAGCTGGGGGTAGGTGATGTGATGAGAAATGGAAATTGGTGGATAAGGGTAGGAATTAGGAAAAACTAGGCATGTAACCGATATCGGTTAGTTATGACCGGTATCGGTTAGAAGACCGATATCGGTGTTTTGAGGGCGCTCTAACCGATATCGGTTATAGGTCAAAACCTATAAAAAGAAAAATACGGCGTGTCATTTTCACATTGTCAATTTGAATGCCAACCTTTTTCTTGTCTGAGGTTTGAATTGATTTTGTTGAGTTTGCGGGCTGAGTTGGCACTAGTTGAGTGGAGGAGGGAGTTATTGGTAGGCCCCAGCGATCAGGAGGCAGAGTTTGATTGGTTAAGGACCCTGCTGAGGAGATTTGGAGCTATGGCACGGCTGGAGAGGAGCAGGAGGTGCGTTGGAGGAGCTGGACCACCACCACCTATCCCACCACGATGACGTGTAGTCATACCGGTAGGTTCTAAATCCCTATTTGTGTGAAGTTGATGAATTTAGCTAGGATGTGGGTTTTGGGGTAGGAATCTAAAATGTGATAAAATAATGAATAAATGAAGGTAAATCATAAAATGGAGTGGGTAGATATGTTAGGTAAGTCAACATGGCAGGGTGGGTAAGTTTTTAGGCAATTGGGCTGGGTAGATAGGTTAAAAATAGAAAAAGGGGATTTGGGGGCCGTTTTCGATCCGGCCCCGAAATCCCACAGTGACCGATGTCGGTCACTAAGCGACCGACATCGGTCACCACGCAAGTTGTTTAGATTTTGTGGGTTCAGAGACCGGTGTCGGTCATGTGTCGACCGACGTCGGTGCATAAAAGCAGGGTATAGATAAGGGGTGGGGGACTGATGGTGGTCGAGGGTGACCAGTACTGGTTACCATGGGTAGGAGGAAAGGGTGTGAAATTTGTTGTGTTGGTTTGTTGTAGGCGGGTAGGATAGATTTGTGGGGTGAAAGGGGAAAAGGTAGAGTTGGTAGGAAAGGTTATTGGGGTGGGGGGTAATCGGGTGGTGTATGAGTGGGGTAGGTGGTAGGTTGTGGGATAGGTAAAGGGGATATTGTAGGTGTTTTGTTGGGTGGGGTTAGTGATATTGGGGTTATTGGGTAGTTGTTTTGGAAAGAGTAGGCCTGATGGAGTGGGTTGTTTTTACAGGCATGCGCGGCACGGTGGCGATGTGGGATCGGATGACCGCCTCTTTGAGGTGGATGCGGCCACATGTGACTGCAGCACAGTGGTTAGTCATGCGGGAGGTTGGACTCGGTGGAGTCTAGAGATATAGGGCTGTGGATAGGGACCACAGCCTGATGGTTTCCCTCATCGAGAGATGGGATTCGGCTGACCAATGTCTTTCATCTCCCTCTTGGAGAGATAGCGGTCACACTAGAGGATGTGTATCGCATCACGAGACCGCCGATCATAGGCGAGGGTAGTGTTCGGTGGATAGAGACAGTGATGGATAACATCCTACGGTATTCGGGGATGCAGCCCCATTGATTACATATCATAGTGCGAGCATCTGCTACGGCGATATGTATCGCGTGCATCGACAGGAGACACGGCTTGCCGTGCTGATGATGATTGGTATCACCTGCTTCGCCCTCCGGACTCAGAGGGAGGTCGCTTCCTAGGCTCGATGGGAGTATTGCATGAGATGGTGGAGGAGCACACCTGCTATGCATGGGCACCGGTGTATTTGGTGCAGCTATATAGAGAGCTCTGGGGCTATCGCCGTATGAGGTGATTCGGGATATGCTCGACATTCTTGCTACCTCGTTGGGCCTACGAGCATATCGTGTGTTTACACTGTAGGGCTGCCCAGCAGCTAGGGCCCCAGTAGAAGCGAGCTAGGGCCACAGTAGAGTATAGGTAGGGTTTGAGAGGTGGTAGTGTATAGGTATGGGTTTCAGAGGTGGTTGGGGGTTGTGGGCCAGCCACGAGCGGTTATCGTAGGGTGAGATGTCGCGTACTACAAACATATGTTAGAGGGCCTGACCGCACTAGATATTATATGGAGGCCATACAGAGGCCATCAGCCCCATGGAGGAGCCGAGCACAGCTACGATGGATCCAGTATATCTTACGGATAGGCTGGACGGAGACTCGGGAGCATGAGCGGATTCCCCAGAGAGAGGCGCCGAAAGTTGGTTCTACGGCAGGGACAAGCCACCTCCCTTCCCATAGTATCAGAGGGAGGATGTAGAGGCACCACTGCCTCTTCCACAGCCATTGGACCCAGTCTGGGTCACGGAGAGACCGGCGGATGATACGGTGGACGATGCCGGTGTTACAGGTGCATTTTTGGTTTGGTGGGCAGGGCAGAGGGCAGCCATGAGAGCATAGCCCGCACAGCCAGATTTGGCAGGCTGTTATAGCGGAGAGGGACCGTCTCTTGGGCAGTGCAGTTATTACAAGGGCAGCTTGCTGCTGCACAGGCACAGATCGGAGTGCTACGAGGCAATTGGCCCGAGCATAGGGGCAGTACGAGGCACGATGCACATGTACATGCACATGCACGGCCGCGAGGCAGATCCTTGTTCGAGCACGAGCACGAGTCCCTGTTTAGGCTCGATGGCAGCTCCACCGCCACCACCGTACGAGGCGCGAGGTCGAGTGTATAGGCAGAGGACGGGGCCCGATTATATTAGGAGGCAGGGGACCCCCCCAGCCATGGTGGCATGGGTCTACTACATGGAGGTGAGAGCGAGAGGCCCGCTATTACCGGGGCGTACTAGATAGTGCGGGGCTGAATATCAGCCATATGCAGCTCACAGAGCCGAGACGTCCCGAGTCATAGGTCACAGGGGGCCGTAGCCACAGCCGGTGGGTCAGTGATGGGTAGGAGGCGAGATCCAACACAGGGGCCAGTGAGAGATGAGCGAGGAGGAGAAGGCGAGTCACCCTAGGAGCAGAGATGGGTTTTTTTGATAGAGACACCGGTCTGCGAACCGAGTGTGTATATAGAGGCCTGCGTGCCCTCATAGGATTGATGTATTCATGTTTGTTATATATACCGGCCTGCGAGCCGAGTACATGTTGTATAGTTGATACCGGCTGCGAGCCGAGTATATTTTTGACATGAGAGGCCGGCCTGCGAGCCGAGTCAAGATTTTGATAGAGACAACGGCCTGCGTGCTGACTTTGTATTTTTTGTTTGTATGATAGAGGCCCCATGTAGGGAAATTTGTATATTGTAACATTGTTTTGATGATATATATAGATGATGAGGTTGATCCATATGGTGTGTGTAATTGTGGATTTGGTGCATATATTATAATGCTTTATGTTTTTGTGTTGATGGTATTGGAATGTTTGTGATGTATATATAAATGATGTTGATGATGTTTTAATGATATGCATATGTTTTGAAATATTGATGTTTAGTATGATGATGGATGTTGATAGTGATGTCATTATGCAGGGAAAAGAGGCGGGCGCCGCCAAAATTTTGAAAAAAACAAATAGAAGGCCTGGATATAATCAAAATAGGTATAGGTTGACCGATATCGGTTAGATAACCGATGTCGGTCACTTTTGACGATCGGTTACATAACCGACATCGGTTATGTTAAAACAAGCTTTTCTAAAAATAGAAAAGCTAGGGAGGCAATTTTAGATTCTTATTTTTAGAGCCATGCAACATGTTAAATACGAGGATGCGAGGCTGTTGTCGTCCATACAGGGTAGTTGCATGGGAGAATTGAGTGATAAGGAGGAAAGAGACAGGTAAAGTGATCGTGAGCTTGGAGTAAGAAGGCGTAAAGGCAAGTAATAGTGAAGAGGGTGGTGAACATGGCTGAACAAGGAGAAGCATCTAGCGGGCAGAGAGGAGAGGGAAGATAGGTTCCACCTCAAACTGCTGCATCCCGGGGAGAGTATATATGATTTTGGTGGGAATTAATTTATTTTTACATGCATGTGAATAGGATGTGGGAAGGTAAGTGGGTAGAGATGAAAAAGAAAGGTGATAGGCAAAAGGTTTGGGATGGGGTGAGTGTTGGAGGGTAAGTAATCAGGTGTTGGAGATATGTGCGTAGGTACGAGAGAGGAAAAGCGAATGAGAAGTTATCATAGGTGGTGTTTTTTTGAGCGGGGTGATTGGAATTGGAATTGAGTGGCCGATATTGTTTAGGAATAAGCGGTATCGGTTAGGTAATCGATATTGGTTCTTTGTGTAAAGTGCGGATTACGATAAAAAACATGTTGGAAGCTATTTGTTGATTTGTTGTTTGTTGGTTTAATGTGTGCGAGCACGCGATGGTTGAGGATGAATGATAGGGTGCCAGCTTTGTTGTCACGGGTCCGAGTGGATGTAACACCGTTGAGTGGGCATTAATAAACCGTGTGGGGTTAAGCGGAATCCGCTATTATTCACGGATCGCATGCAATCATGCTATGTTGCAGGAGCTGATTGAGAGATGGAATCTTGAAAAAATACCTTTTATCTGCCAACAGGGGAGATGACAGTGATGTTAGAAGATGTGTTTTGAATTCTGAGACTCCCAATTATAGGAAGACCAGTGTATCAGGCAGGGCCTAACACGGCGCGGGCAGCGATAACGGCAGTATTTGGTCCAGCCGCACGAGATTTGACACAACGAGGTTTGACATTCACTTATGGTATAATGTTTGCGGCACACCCTGAGGCAACAAGGTTGGCAGTGGTATTAATGATAGCGGTGGGGTATTATGCATTACCTAGAGTGGATGGGGAAGATTTCTGAAATCATTGATGTGTATTATTCGTGAGATGATAGAAGGTAGCGTTACTTTCGCATGGGCACCTGCATATCTTGCGGAGCTATACAGGGGTTTATGGGCATGCAAGTGAAATCACAGGACTACACTGGATTGTGCATACTTATTACATTGTTGGGCCTATGAGCACATTGTGTGTGTGTGACCAATCCAGGAGAGAGAGCAGGAGTGCGAGAGGTTGGGATTCGAGACGATGGGTCAGACGAGCAAGAGGCAAGAGCTGAAACCATGATAGATGACGCAGAGTATTATAGGAAGATGTGGGAGATGGTGATAATTGTGGATATTCGTTGGAGACCGTACGGGAACTACATGGTGATGGCGAACATAGCCGAGGATTTGAGGGGTGTAGAGTGATTAAGGTGGATCGCGGGACACAGGCCAGGTGAGTACGAGAGGATTCCTCTAGATCATGTGCGGCGACAATTTGGATTTGTTTAGGATATATCCATGGCTCATAGACCATACAGGAGGATCGACGCCGAGGCACCCCTCTCACCGCCATGGCCCGACACTTCCGAGAAGGACCGGAGAAACAACAACCGATCGCGGGGTAATGGATGCAGGAGTGATAGAGTCTTATAGATTATGGTGGGTAGCGAGCTATGAGGTGCACGTGAGAGGGCCAATCATCGACATAGCTGTGATCATAGCGAGAGAGAGACCGCTTGCGGGGTTTAGTTCACGGCTTCAAACATAGTGGAATGAGACAACAGGATTGTTAGAGGTTTCGCAGTCATGAGTGGAGATACTAGAGGCAAGATTCCTCCACATGAGAGGGCGTATTCGTATGTTATAGGAGAGATTGGCGAGATCAGTGGGGGGAACCAATAGCAGTGGCCCCTTTGAGGATGGAGAGGCCAGGTGAGCGGCGTTGACGATCACCATCACTACCTAGTTCGGGATGAGGCATGGGGGCCTACATGAATTTCATAGGGGTAGAAGAATAAATAAGGATGCCGACCTACGTGTCGATGATAGAGAAGATGTATTTGTTTAACATCTAAATAAAATTGAATATGTATGTTGATTTTGAGGTTATGACAATAATAAGAAATGTTTGTGGTTTTGAATGTTTGGATTGGTAAAGGACAAAGGTGAGTGTTATCAATATAAATATGTGAAAACATTTATATTTTTAAGCAAAACACCACACATGATAGGTTATGGTAGGGGATGGTCGAGCTAACCTTGGGAGACCCCATGTCTCCTAAGTGCTGCCTACATAGCCCATTGCACAAAGCAAGGAGGGGCCTCAGACCGATGTAGTTCTCCCTTAGGACCAGGGAGAGGTGAATTTAGGTAATTTGGTTGTGGTTAGGAAATTTGTTGGTTGGTAAAAGTTTGATATTGGTAGGGTAATGTTGTTGGTGTTGGTGTGGGTAAAGGTGAAGCGAGGGTTAGCTTACCCAAGCATTAGGGAACCGTGTCCTAATTAAGATCAACACACAATCCTAGATTCGGGTAAAAGAGGCAAAACTGTCCCAAAGTTGGAAAGAGCTAAACAAACCACGTATTATAATAGAATGAGCTTGAATCCCTAGGTACCTTGCATAGGTGAGAATTCGATAGGTGAAAAGAGTTGTATAATCATAAGATATCGGATATACGTCACGTCCTTTGAGTTTTGTTGTTGTGAAGAATGGTGGGGTGAGGTGGATGGTATAGGTGGCGCATAGAGGAGTTGTTATAACATGATTATTCGACGAAATAGATCAAACCTAAATAGGCGAGCCCATGACTCAAAAGTGCTTTTGAATCTTGCTTTTATTTTTACGGATATAGGCGATCGATGTGGAAAGTCTATATGGGATATGCATTTTGTTGTTTCTTGAGGTCTTCACGAAGTTGATCAATGCGAGAAGCTTCTGATAGAGGCTAACTTTGTATAGCTGTCCTTCAAGGGAGCAATCTACTTATAGTAGCATGATGTGGCTTTGCACATAGCTATCCTTCGAGGGAGCAGTCTAGTGTATAATAGTAGATGCGGCTTTGCACATAGCTGTCCTTCGAGGGAGCAGTCTAGTTTAGAGCGTAGCGGTCTAGATGTCCATATGAAGCATCGAGTTTTGCAGGAAGTTTGACTCAAGAATATCCTAGAATCATATAATTGAGAACTTGTTATTTTGATACTTTTAAGTCATGGACCAGACTAAAAAGGGGAAGGCATCTTTAAGAGGAGGTAATGATCAAACCATGTGAGCTTGATTCCATTTTGAGATGCACGAAACAAGGTGTATGAGGTGGTGAAAGAGCTCAAGGGATGAGCGCAAGGTAGATAAGAAGTGATATAACACTAAATTCAATAGTAGAATGGTTGGAGATGCAAGGCATTAAGGGGTTCAGGCTCGGGTTTACCATTAAGCGAAGCTAAGCGATAAGTACTGATCCCGTAGGTGTGAGTGATAATGTAAGGCCCAATCAATTAGAAGAAAATTTTCCACGTTTGATCTTTTCTAGTTTAGTTACATGTTGATTCTCTTTGAGGACAAGATCACCAATCGTAAAGGTACGCTCATGAATTCGCTTATCATAAGCACGCTTAATGCGATTTTGATAAATTTGCAGGTGGTCAAAGTGTAAGATGACTCTCGTCGAAGCTCTAATTGGGCTAACCGCTCTTGGCGAAGTCATCATTGGCGAGAATATCTGAAGAGATATTACGAGAGAGAAGGGATTTGTATTTCAAGAGGCAAGACAGCCTCGGTACCATACACGAGAGAGAATGGTGTGGCATTAGTGGAAGTACGAATCTTTGAGTACGGTAAGCCCAAAGGGAAAAGGGGATGTGATCATGCCAATTTTTCCCAATGTGTGCGACCTTCATGAGAATTTTGATTAAGGTTTTTTTAGAAGATTCAGCTTGTCCATTTGCTTGTGGATAGTAGGGTGACGAGAAGCTAAGTTTGATACCAAAGTTGTCACAAAGGTCTTGTAATAACTTATTTTTGAAAGATTTTCCATTATCTGTTATCAGACGATGAGGAACACCAAAATGACAAATAATGTGATGATTGATGAACTCAACGATTTTTTCTTTTTTGGTTGAAATGAGTGGGCGGCCTCCACCCATTTAGTGTAATATTCGGTTGTTGTGATGATCAATGGTGATGCTACAAAGAAGGCGGGTGAATCTCGCCAATAAGGTCTAAACCCCATTGTGAGAAAGGCCAAAGATCTCGTGCGATCTGCAACGGGTGGCTAGGAGTATGTTGAAGGTTGGCATGTTGTTGACACATAACACAACGCTTAACATAATCGCAGTGTCTTTATTGATAGTAGGCCAATAATATCCTAGGTGAAGGATTCGCTTGGCCATGGTGAGGCCACTAAAGTTCCCGCCACAAAGTCATGTCGTGGATTTGTTGGGTGGTATGGCGACGACAAAGCGTCGGTTAGGCAATGAAGGAGGATACCATCAAAGCCACGTTTATAGAGATTCCCCCATGACAACATAATGAGAAACACTTTTAAGAAAAGAACGTTTGCCATTACTAGTAAGGTCAGGTGGTAGAAGCGAGAGGTCATAAGGTAGTCGTGAAATTGGTGATACGGGTATCCTGTGAATCGAAGCATGAGATACATTATTTACCATACAAACATCGAGAACTAAATAAGATGGGGCAAAGAGTTGTTGGACCAAGAAAAATATGTCGAGTCGGTTGATGAGGCGGAATTTGTGAGGCCAAGCAAGCCATAGTATCTGCCAAATTTATTAGTTGAGTGGGGAATGGTTTGGATAGAATAATGAGAAAATAAGGTCAAAAGTGAATCCACGTAACGTTTGTACTTTTGAAGTTCCTCATTTTTACATTGGTAGATGCAGAACTTGATTTACTACCAAGCTGAGAGTCCCAAAAATATTAATAGACTTCACACCTAAGTGTAACGCAACATGGAGACCCAAAACAAGGGCCTCGTATTCCCATTTGTGTTATTAGTGCGGGAAATCGAGCTGAATGAAAGAGGCATAGGTTCACCTTCAAGAGGAATGAGAACAATGCCTGCCCCTCCACCGCGCTGGCATTTAGATCCATCGAAGAAGAGGGTCATTGGATACGACACATCACTGAGTGAAAGAGTTGCGATGAGCTCATCAGGGAAAGTAAAATTGGTAAATTGTTCCCCAGGTAAAGGGGCTTCCGCGAGTTGGTCTGCGATAGTTTGTCCTTTGACTGATTTTTGGTGTACAAACTCAAGGTCGAGGTCGGCGAGTAGCATAAGCCATCGGGTGATGCGTTGGTTTAGATGAGGTTTGGCGTACATATAATGTATGGGGTCAACGTTGGTGATGACAAAAATTTTGTGATTCAGGAGGTAATGTCGGAGTTTGGTGGCCACAAATGATAGGGCTAGGCACAACTTTTCTACGTGTGTATACCTAGTCTTGTAATCCACAAGAGTATGGATTATGTAATAAAGCGCTTGTTCTCGATGCTCGAGTCACGATGTGCAAGCATGGCTCCTGACATGGTCGGTGGCAGAAAGGTAAAGGTAGAAAGGGTGATCGTCCTGAGGTGGGATAAGCACGGGTGGCTGCAAGAGATAAGCTTTAAGAGCCTCAAAGGCTTGGTGGCACTCCTTGCTCCATTGAAAGACAATGTCCTTTTTAAGGAGATGATCGAAAGGTTGACATCGGTCTGAGAGTTGTGAAATGAAACGTCGGATAGATTGGAGTTTGCCTTGCAAACTACGTAATTGTTTGAGGTTAGTGGGTGGGGGAATTTCTAGGATTGCTTTGACTTTAGCTAGGTCGACCTCAATGCCACGCAAAGAGACGATAAAGCCAAGGAGTTTTCCCGAAAGGACGCCAAAGACACATTTCTTTGGTTGAAGACGAACTGATATGAATAAAGCGATCAAAAATAATGGTTAAAACATCGAGATGTTCACTACGATGTTTGGATTTTCCAAGAAGATCATCGACATAATCCTTGAGGATAGTGTGCATAATGTCATGGAAAATATAAGTCATAGCTCGCTGATAGGTCGCACCAGAATTCTTAAGGCCGAATGGCATGACACGATAGCAGAAGGTCCCCCAAGGGTAATGAAGGCGGTTTTATGTTGATCGACAGGGCTACCAAAATTTGATTGTATCTCGAGAAGCCATCCACGAGAGAAAGCATCTCATGGCCCGCAAAGTGTGAGATTAACAAGTTGATCAATGCTAGGTAAGGGAAGTCATCCTTTGGGCAAGCGAGGTTAAGGTCCCAAAATCCATGCATATCCGAATTCCCCGTCACTTTAGTGAGTGTACGACATTAGAAATCCATTGCGGATAGTCAATAGGTAAGATGAAAGAAACAGAAAGAAGGTGTTGAAGCTCTTCTTTCACCAAGAGGGAAATGCGTGGATGCATTTTTCTCGATTTCTGTTTAATGGTTTAGAGTCACGGTTTTGAGTGATGTTATGGACAACAATGTCGGGATCGATTCTCGACATGTCGGCGTAGGACAAGCAAAAAGCTTGATTACGGGCACTGAGAGGAAGGTAGTGAAGGCGACTTGTTCTAATGCGTCGAGATATTATCCAATCTTTAGAATGTGAGGATCATCCTCCGTATGGATATTGATTTCTATAGTTTTTTTCATTCAACATAGTTTGGGTGTCAGATGGTAAGGCACGTTGAATATAAGAGTCATTCGCACCGAGGTAAGTGAGGATGGAATCATCATCCTGGTACTCCACAAGATTAATTGAAGGTGAATATTCTTCGATCATATCTAGATATAAAAGGGGAAGGGAAGTTTGGGTCCTCACTATCGCATTGATAAGTGAGAGGACCCGGGAAGATAGCATTCATGAAAAATAAAAGTTAGGAGGGATAGATCTGGGTCTATCAATTATGTGGGTGAAGATGGAAAAATGGGCGATGATGGTTCGGAAGGGTGACTTCGTTGTTTGTCTGGATACAATTGACATGAGGTTTCTTCAAAGTGTAGGTGGTTCAAAAATCCAAGACCATGACAATCTTTGTGTTTTGCGGGTAATTACTGGGAATGATCGTGTGTCGGCCTTGTTCATAAAGACCAAAACCAAAACCCTTCCAAGCACAGCGTGTCGGGAAGGTGAGGGCAAAACGATGATTGGTTAGATATCAAAAATCAGATGGAAGGGAACCACACGAGGAGAGGTTTAGGGGTGACAGAGGATGTGTCGACACCCCATATGTTAGGTTGGTGTGGCAATTAGGTGGTCTGTAGGAGATCACCTCCCCGCCGACTTGGTCGTAGGTAGGATGTGCATGTAAGCTACATTTGTACTCCTGTGGGGTATGGAAGGTGATAACGTTGTATAGGTGGTATTCCCCTAGCATAAGGCATTGAAAAACATCTACCAAGGGATCTGAAGTTGGGATGTTGTCCATGGGGAAAGAAGTGGTATTCGCGGCGGTGGATTCATTGGTCAAAGGTGTGAGTGTGGTTAAGGTGGATGGTTGAGGTGTGGTTGAAGTAGATGGTTGGGCTGGATCAATGGGTGCCTTGACTGGTACAAGCACATCATTAGGGTGATATAACATATTGCAGGTTTTGAAAGGGGAAGCGTCGGCTTTTTTGTAACACCACTGAACTGTTGTTACTTCCTCCCGAGCATACAAGTGTTGATATGTGATTTCTTTTGTAAAAGGGATGTGTTCTCTTGATTTAGAAGTCATGCTTGTTATGGGTGTATCTTCTTTGAGATTGCAGATCTTGAGTCGAGAATAGATTGGACTCTTTTATTTCTTTCATTTTACACCTAAGTTTAATCTGATCTCGGAATGAATTATGGAGTTATCCATCTATAAGACCTAGCCTTGGATCAGTGGTATTGATCCAAGTGATGCTTTAAGTTTATTCATGATGAATTAAAATTATAGACCTTACGCAGGTTGCAAGGTCTGGATGCATTGAATAAGCTAGTCCAGGAGTATAACTCAGGCTGATCGTGTTAAATGGATTGGTTCCCGATATCGTAATATATATCCGGAAGGTCTTGATCGTGGACCGGGTAATAATTCAGATTACATATAATTCAATAGCCTAATGGCGATACGGGAGTAAACCCTGTTTGTGAATGTATGATTTTAGGTTCTTTTCAGAGCATTTGAAATGATAGACCTAAGCTGGAATTATTAAGGTTAGTAACCTAAAACTAAACTATAACCTAGGGGTTAGATTAGTGGTAATCTAACCTAGACCTAGGCTATAAGCTAATGTTCTAAGTTAGTATCTATGTGCTATGAGGTTAGACTAGGTGTTATCCTAAATCCTCACCTAAGATACTAACCTAACTATTGAGCAAGGAAGAAGGGGACCTTTGGAAGGGTGCGAACCATGGGCGGCGATTTCTATGTCATTAAATGCATGGATAAGTATGAAGGACAGGTAATTTGGTGGAAATTTTTAACGGCTAGCTAGAGCCGACGTGGCGAGTCACCAAAGTTGGAAATGGTCTTTGAACTAATTTTATCCATCGCCAAATATGGCGGTCGGTGGCAATGGAAAGTTAACGGAAATTTGGAGTAAATGCCATTTATGAACTCGGTCTTGAGCTCGGGTTTCACGGGAAGGCATGCGAGAATGGAAAGTTAATGGTTTGTTTGGTTTTCATGCGCTCTAGTTTTCCCTCTTCGATCACTGGTTCCTTTTGATCTTCTTGGTGTTGCATGGCAAGTATGAGCGTAACTAGCTCTTTTCTGGCAAGGAAAATTTATAAGTCATGGAAATAGCAAATTTCTGTTGGTGGATCTAACTTGGAAAAGAAGGAGAAGGTTCGAGCTCTTTCAGTGGTCTGCTTGAAATTTTAAGCAAATATCCAGGCATGTTAGGCCCTAACCTTTAAAAATCTTGCTTTCTTTCAAGTGATTTCATTAGAACAACTCTGTTCAGATGATTTATGGGTTCGGATGGTTTTTATGGTAGCTTGGGTGATTTTGTTGTTGTATCTTCTTCACATTGTTCGATTTTTCAAGTTTAACCCTTGATGGGTGTGCATTGTGTTTCGAGCTATTGCTCTATTTCGTTGTGTTTTGCATTCGGATTAGGTTTGTGAAATGTATGCAAGAAAGAATATTAGACTCTGCTCTGTATGCCCATGCATTGTTCCTTGTTGGGTTCGGAGCTACAGTGGATACTTGTTGTTGATACTTGTTGATTGATGCTTGTTGTTGATTCTTGTCGAAAAGATATCTTGTTGGACTTTTGATTGAATGTTCAGTATAACTCGACTTCCTTGTAAGTTCTGTCGAGGTTATTATAGGTGGTGGTTACTGAATCTTGTAGGGGTTCGCTATGATATTTAGGTTATGTTGAATGGAGAACTGACTGTGTTTCAGTATTTATTGCGACCCTGTAGAAGTTGTTTCTCCATCCCTTGTGTTGCAATTACGGGATTTAACTCGATGATAGTTGCATTATATTTATTGTATTCAAAACGACTCTATGGAGTACATTGAATGATTCGTATATTATGGACCTCTGTTGAAGCTATATATCTTTGAATATTGGTAATTTGATTTTGTCGGAGTCTTGAAGGAGTAACAGGTAATACGACCTCTGTTATTTTGTAATGAATTTTTGGTACAGACTCTTTGGGTGTATTTTTACGTTTCCTTTCTGTGTAAGCTTGAGCGAAAAATATTGAAGAGGCTCAGTTGGATTCCTTGTTGCGAAATCAGTATTTAGCTTTTGATTAAGCCTGATTTTAAATGTTTACCATTGTTGGCACAGTTGGAATCATTTACTATTATTTATCTTGTTTTGTTGTTTTTGACCTTTGTTGGGGTTCCTTGAGTATGAATAGATATCATGTGTCTTGGCTCTGTTGAAGTGAGTCATGAATACCATACTTTAAACTCTGAATGCGTCCAGATGAGAATAGATATGTTATGGTTCCTTTCTGTTTATTCCAGTTAGATGAGGCTGTGCATGTTGCGGGAATTCTGTGTGATTATCTCGGCATAGTCTTAGGGAAACATCAATTGCTTAATACCATGGAGTCTATTGTTGACTGCGATATAATAGAAGTTCTTTGATTTCGACCTTGGGTCGAAAAGCCTTACTGATGTTTAGTAGGGACTAGCATGGGCTGTAGGTTGATGTAAGGGATTGTTGGCATGTTTACATCTTCTGTTGCATGGATATCTATTCTTAAGCTTGATTGAACTTAGGAGTTGTCGATCATTTGCACCTCAATGCACAACGGCGGTGAATATCTCCTTGTTGTCGCTTCGTGTTGGAGGTCATTGAGTCCGCTTGGTAGATAGTCATCACTATTGGCACGATAGCTCTTTGTATTGTAGTTTGTTATATTTTAAACCTTAACAAAACAGTGGTGCTTTTGGTGGTCTCGTCTGATTTATTCGCATGTGTTTAAGGTGAATGCTTGCTCTTGGAAAGATGGTACAGTCATGAGCTAGTTCTGAGGGAAATATGTATGATTCGTTTATTTCTCTTCTGTTGTAAAGTATAGGTTGATATAATTGTTTATCTAACTTTTGGAATTGTTCTATCATCTTTGATGGAATCATGAAAGGTTATTCATTTATTATGTTGAATATATTAGTCCGTCTGATGTTGCTGTCCTTGGGATTCAGATGGATAGTTGGTTAGATGCATTTGTCTTCTTGGTCTCTAACGTTTTGATGAAATATTTGAAAAGTATCGAGACTATTTAGTGACTATAATATAAGCTACGCGTTTATAGTCATGTTGTTTTACAAAAGCATAGTCGAAATGTGTTTACTTGCTTGTTGTTTTGATCTCATTTAAACATGGTGTTTAATGAAAACAATTGAGGGATTGCAATTGTTTTAAGAGTTAATGCTTATCATGCTCGGTTCATCGAACCGACCCATGTTGACAAATTTTGCAGATGGTCACGTAAGTGGTAAAAGCATGCAGATCGATAGGATGTTGATTGTTTAACTTGGTTTATGATGAATTGCGGTTTGATTCTCTAAATGTACTATATGAGGAAAGATGTTCTTTTTCCGTTGAGCATTGTATCAAGTATTTGAATGCATAAAATGTATTAATTAGTTCAAGGGAATGGAAATAGATATTTGATACTTATGTGTTTGCATTCGTATCTTGATAGTTTGACCTTCTTCGGTTCAAAAGGATCTAAAGAGCATTGTTATTATTGTTTATATTGGAGAATTTTGTGATTATCAATGTAAGCTTGCAAAAATATGTGATTTGAATATTTATGATTGTTTAACAGTTCTTGTATGTTCTATCCAAAGCTAAATTGAAATTTAGATCACTTTGTCTTTCTAGAGGCTAGGGTAAAAACAAAACCTAAGCAAGATGCTAAACAAGCTGGATTAAACTATTAATTCCTAATCTTGGATTAAGCTAGGACAACGTTTAATTGGATTCTTAAATCATTAAATCTTGATACTAATAAGTACGATATAAATTCAATTATGAGAACTGATATAAACCTAAAATGGGTTCGGTTGGCAATCACATGTGAAGATTATGGGTTATTGTCCAATTTCGTTGATTTAGAATTATGTATATTCTATGAACTCCTTGATGAGACCTTGGCCTTAATAACTTCTCTGTGTAATGGGTTTTATTGAGAAAGGTCATTCTAGGATGAGGAATCCAGGGATCGGGAAAGGCTAACCTTAGGGAATGTCTTTTAATATAATTTAAACTCAATGTGCGTAACGCTTATTAATAAGTAGATATTTTCGAGGTAGATTTAAAGGTTGACGGCACAAGTCAACTGCAGGGTTGTACCTTCGAGAAGATTAGGATCTTCTCGAAGATACAACAATGCAGGTGACTTATGATGACACCCTTTGCATTGATCGTTAAGATTTACACCTTTAACTCGAACAAGTTACTCTGGGACTGATTAGGAATGTGGTCATGTTATAAGGCTGCCTAGGAGACTCGGGGTATCTTGACACACTGGTTTAATTAGGATTGACCCAGTATGTCATCTTATCCCTAGTCCTCGGGAGCATCCATGTAACGTTGTCACCTTTCTAATCCGTTCCCGAGTGATTAACTTGGGATAGGAGGACCTGAAGTTGGTATAAGACATTCTACATAACATAAGAATGGGGTGAAGGACATATTCAGTTGATGAGTATGCCGTTAAGGAATACGAGACATAAGCGATATGTTTCAAAATCTTTGGCCAAAGTATCGCAAGTGTTGATTGCGTTGTCACGAGTCACCCGGTCTAAGGGATGAGATGCCGATGAATAATGGTAATAATTATTTAGTTAGGTTCCTTGGACAGAGCATTCTAAATCCCAGAATAGGGAAGAGAACCGCAAGAGTGATGTGTTAAATAAAAATGCCAACTCTTATTACTCATGAATAGATCGGTAGATTACCGAGTCATGGAATGAATAGATCGGAGGTACTCCGAGTCATTACAGCTGCATATGGTTATCTGTTATAAGAATGGTTATTTGATTTGTGAGTTCTAAATTATGTATTTAGAACCAGGAAGCATTTATCAAAAAAAAAAAAATTGACTTGTTCTATTGTCTAAAATGAGGATGTTACATTGACGGTGTAAAACTTCCCTCATACTCGAATTTGATGCATCTATGTAAGGTGGAAGGAACGCATCCCATAGCCTAGATCCAAGGGTGGCCTAACAATATGTTGTATTGGAATTCTCCTTCAAGGACATAGAAGAGTTCGGGTAAGGTACGTGGCCCTACACAAATGTTAAGGATCAGGGTGCCTAAGGTAGAAGTAATAGCATCGTTGAATGAACGCAACATGGTGGGGTTGGCACACATGCAGCTAGGAGGGATATTCATCTGTTGGAAGGATTTGGAAGAGACGATGTTTAGCTAGCTTTCCTGTCAATCATAACACGACGTACTCCGGATGTCCCGAACATAAGCCAAGATGAAAAGAGCTAGATCGGGATCTTACGCACAAAGGCGACAATTTCTTCTTCAGAAAAACCGACGATGGCGGCTTGTTGTCAAAGATGACATAAGTGGTTGTGGAGGTAGGTTGTTTGGTGAGAGAAGTGATGTGGTTGGGTGTTAAAATGGAGGTGATGGGCAAGGTTTCATTAGGTAGGACCTCTATCCCTTGAAGGATCTCAATTAAAGCTTGTTGATGTGATTCAGATGTTTGAATGAGATCATAGAGTGTCATTTTGACAGGAGATTGGTGAAGTTGTTTGATCATGGTGCGGTGGGCAACTCCATCAGAGACGGGATAGGTAGGTCCATGAATGACCACTTTAGGTGGTGGTGCGATCGGGATAGCAGAAGGAGAAAGAGAGGCCGCCGGTGTGCTTTCTTTAGCTTTTCCATTGTTTTTCTGACCTCAAGTAGCAATGTTAATCATGTTGATCTCGTGAATACGAGAGGAGGAAGATGGCGGGGATAAGTCATTGCTCTCGAGAGGTGGGGTTGCAATGATGATAGATTTTGGCGAGGTGGGGATAGGTGGTATAGGAGAAGGGATCGAAGCTAAGGGCTTCTCTCTCTGTAAATTATCTTTCTTAGGCTGTCTATCCGAGATAGGTGACTGGTGAAGGATGGCTTTCAAAGCTTTGCATCCTTCTACATCATGTCCTGGTGTGCGATGGTAAGCACAAATTTTAGATTCATCATAACCTATAGGTCGAGGATTAGATGGATCATAGACTCGAGTGGGGGTAGGGAAATGGTCGCATCCCCTACCAACATATCAAGGATCTTGGAGTGCCAAAATGTTTCACACAGAATTTGGTTCCGGAATAGAGTTGCTTCTATCCTTTCATTCTCTTGAGAAATAGATAAGGGTTAGGGCTAATAGGAATACCTGTTAAGTGTTGGGGAGGTGTGCGTGTACCGTAGAGAGATCAGATCGATTGTGAAGAACTCCTTTTTGTCTAGGAAGGACTACCTGTAAATAAGAACGCAAGACCACTAGATTTTAGTTAGATAATAAGTGAGGGAACTACCTTAGGCCCAGGAAATATTAGACTTCCTTTCAAAGGTGTTCGGTTCCCCTTTTTATATGAATTAAAGCAAATGATAACAAAGAACTAAAAGTAACTACTTACTAGTTCCTGATGAAGATACATGTCCAAAGAATGTGGTGGAGACGGTAAGGCATAGTTGGGATGATCTAGTATTGGAAAGTGAGCTGATGAAGCTATCCTCACTCTTTTCCAATGCTTGAATGAGTGTGTGATGATCCGATTGCTCGATTTGTAGTCTTCGGCTCGATCCTCTTCTCTACAACCTCTTCTCGCTTTTGTTTCACTTCTCTTTCTTTTTTTTAAAAATGAATTCTGGATCCTCTCTTTTTGGTTGGGAGAGGTCATTAATAGGGAACCGATGGCGGTCAAGTAGGAACTGATGTCGGTTAGGTCAAAGTGGCCATTTTTAGTAAAATAGCCATCTTTCCCTCCTTTTCTCCTGAGGGATCAGTTGTGGGCTTGGTCAAGTCATTATTAGGCTCATTTTGGTGCGGGTGAGGGGTGATGAGTCATGGGTGTGAGTCTGGACCAAGTCATAGGTCTTAATTAGGTTGGTTTAGGGTTAGGGCTAGGTCACGGTGAGGTGGCGAGGTGAAGTGGGGTTGGAGATGTGGATTTATTAATTATAAGGTAATTAATAAATAATTAAGTGTGCAAGGTTTAGGTGGTGAGGTAGGGTTAGGTTGCGGGACGAGATGCGGGGTACAGGGTGTCGTAAGACCCAAATTTGGTGTCTACACCATGTCTAAATGTGCTCTTGGTGAAAATGTTTCATTGTAATCTACTCCATATTGTTGTGAAAAACCTCTTGCAACCATATTTTCTTTATGTTTATGTACTTATACATAAGCACTATATTTGGTCTTGTAGACCCACTTCAATCCTATCACGTCCTTTCCTTTTGGAAGACCCACTAACTCCTATGTCTGATTTTTATCTATGGCATCTATCTCATCATCCATGCATTGAGTGTAAACTTCATTGTTTATAGCCACATAAAAATATATTAGATCCATAGATTGAAAAAAATGCAAAAATATTTTTTTTTAGTTATATCAACATTATAAATATCACTAATACTCGGTTTCCATTGCAAAAGGCTATATGGTGATGGAGTGTTTTGTATTGACGTAGTTACTTCTAGTGTCTCTTGTATGGTTGAAGATGTCTAAAATCTTTGAGAGATCCTATCTATAGATGGAGGTGTAACTTATTCTACAAATTGTGGTGCATGTCAAATATTTGGAGAACATACAATACCTTGTTTTTCTATAGTTTCATCCACCATATCTTCACAAGGAATAGCTTCTATGATGATGATCGTTCTCTCCCATTTTCAACAAACAATATATCTATGTTGATTATGATGGATTAAACAACTTGTATGATTTTGTATTCTATGAATATCCAACAAATGTACACTTTTCTCTTTTGTTTTCTAACTTCTTCCTTAGCTCATCAGACACTTGTTTAAAATGTAAACAACAGTTTCTAATATTTTTCCCAATACTCATTTGGAAGATGTTTGGCCTTCATCATACTTATGGCCATCTCCATTGTGGTTATATTCTTATTCTCTACCACACCGTTCTATTTTGGTGTATACCTAGTAGTAAATTTCTTGTGGATACCATGATATTAATTTTTTTAGAAATGTGTTCGATACATACTCACCTCCTCTTTCTATCCTCATAACTTCAATGTATTATCCACTTGTTTTTCCACTAAGGCCTTTGAACTGTTGAAATATATCAAAAGAATCTTATTTGTGTCTCAAAAAGTACACACATGTCTTCCTTTTATAGTTATCAATGAATGCCATAAAATATAATAAACCTTCAATAAAATATGTTTTCATAGTTCCACATAACTATGAATGAACAATTTCAAGTGGTGTACTTGCTCTAGCTATTTTGGAAATGGGAAAAGACTCTCTGTGTTGCTTCCCCAAAATACAACCTTCAAAAACTCTCTCTAGTTTCTGAATTAAAGGAAAAACTTTTACCATATTTTTCTTGTGTAATAAAATAAAACCACCAAAATTTAAATGACCAAACCTAAGATGCCATAGCCACAATTCATCTTTCATAACTAACTGAAAAGTTGATCAAATTACTTTAGCTCTAGACCGAGTTGTAGTATAAGATTCATAATTAAATGATTTTTTTAATATTGGTAAATAGTTTTTTGAAAGGGACTATACCCTTGTGTACAAAAGGAGGCCTAAAAGCCTGAATAAGAGAGAGGAGCAGAGAAGCTGTATCAAAGCACAAAAGTTACAGCAAAGAACACCGAAGCCTAGAAACAGCAATACAAATGACTTAATTAAAGAAACAATTAGAAATGAAGCGGAGTAAACAGGACTACTTCTTGGCCGCTTGATCAATACTCATCTTTACTTTTTTCCAAGCATGGTACATACCCAGCGTGGTCATATGAGCAGCATCCGTCTTATCGAGCTCCTCTCTGGTTCTTTTACTCTCTTTCTCATTGCCCCAAAGAGTCATCGGGACACCGCCAGTTGCGAAACACTTGCATGTCCTTCGATGAATTCCTCTATGGCCCTAAATGCTGCAATATTATACTCATGCCTAGTCTTCGTTTTCCCAGGCGGGAGTCAAGGGAGGTACTTTTTGTATATTTCATCATGCTGTGCAATGCTCCCTTCTCCCTCAATTTTTTGCCTTTTTGCTTAGCAAGATTTTTACCTCATCCTTAAAATTTAAGAAAGCCTCTAAGGCCTCAATCTTCTAGAAGGGTTATCCGTTGGTGCCGCCATAGGCACTACTAATGTTCCGAGATCACGAGCAATGTCATCAAAGGTTCATCCCCCTGGCAGAGACTCAAGGTTGAGTCTCCTAAGCTGGTGACATGTTTAGAAGTAGAGAAGTGTGGGTGGCGAGGGCAGCAGCGGGAGGAAAAGAAGGAGAAGCATGAGCAGCTGCGCATGGGGGCATCGGCACCGGAGGCGGGGCAGCAAAAGGGGACAAACTCGGCAGCAACAGAGCCCAAAGCCGGGCCGGAGAGGAAGGGAGACCGGGAATTTAATAAGGCGGTCTTGTGAATAAGCGAGAATAAAGTGAAGGGAACCGCCGGGTATGCTTACGGAACTCCAAAATGGAGCGCTCAAGAGAGTTTAACGAGATTGGGGAAAGCAAACCAACCTACTCCTACGAAAGTGATTCAAAAGACAAGGTGCTTGGGGTAACAAACCGCCTTCCAAGGATATTTAATCATCATGCGGGTGACTTCATCATACGGAGAAGGAATTGAATTAAGCGAGACCGCGGTGTTGAATATAAGCTTCTCCTCCTCCTCCACAAATCTTCTCTCACCTCTTTGATAACCCTCTTGTTGAAGAAGTGGTATCCTTAGCCGAGGCCGATCGCTTGTTTATGAGTTCGTCATTAATAAGAATCTTACGCCTCCATGAGTCGACCATCCTCTCATTCCAATCCTTGGCAAAGCGAACAGAGATGCTTTGATTTGATAATTAAATGATTTTAACCTCAAATAAATCATTCTATTTCTACTCATTTGACTTTTGTGATAAAAATAGTGTTAGGAAATTTGTCCACTATTACACATTCATTGTCTTTAATATATACTCAGTAAACCTTTTGTACTAATTGACAAATAATCATAAGATTATGCTTCAAACCTACAACATAACAAAAATAAATCATAATATTTTGCTCCCCCTTTTTAGTTAGAATGGATATTGTTATTTTTCATTTTACGTAAACTATATTTATATTCCCAAGAGTAACATCACTCTTCACTGACTCATCCAAACTAGATAATAAATCTAAGTTTACTTGACACATGATTAATGCAACCAGAATCCAAATAAAACCTATCATAGGAAATATATTGAGATATATTACATTCAATAGGATATAAAGAAGGTATTGTTTCAAAAATATTTGTGCATGTAATAAACATGGGGCTTAGAGTAGAGATTCCAACATGATTTTGATTTTTCCTATTATGATCATATTGTTTTTTTACAATCATAAGCATAGTGCCCATATTTCTTGTAATAATGCCAATGCACATGAGACTTATCTTTTCTTTGACCATGACTATGTTCTTGACTATTTCCTCTTCCACTTTGATTTTTTGAACCTCTATTATTTCATCTAGATTAAATTCTTCTTCCGTAACTTCTTCTTCTTCCTCTAGGTATGAACCTTTCTCTTCCTTTCCACGAATTCGGATGCCCGAGATGAAAAATATTGATCTACAACTGTATGTGATTTATTCAACCTTTTTTAATGATTTATTAGTGATGCATATAACTCATCTATTGAAAAATGAATTAGATCCTTAGTTTCTTCAATAGCAACAACTAAAGGATCAAATTTTGTAGGAAAACTTCTAAGTAACTTTTCAATAATCCTTCTGTCATCAATAGTTTCACCATGGGATTTAATTTGATTGACTAGGCCAACTATATAAGTAAATAATGACTATGGAATTTGAATTTTTATTTGATATATTTTTAAAATCTCTTCGAAGTAATTGTAGTTTGGAGGTTTTTTACTTTCTTCTTACCTTGATACACAACTTGGAGAGTGTCCCATGCTATTTTTGCTTGACTGGATGCTACCACTCTAGGAAGGATGCTTTCATGCATGGCTTGATGAATATAGAAAATATATTTTATAGTCTTTCTTTCTTAATTCCTTCAAAATATCTTTCTCTTCCTGTGAGGTTACATTATACATAGATGGATCTATGGGCTCTATATACCCATTCTCTATAATTTTCCACACATCCTAGGATTTAAATAACACCTTCATGGTTAAGGGCCAATACTCATAATTATTTCCTGTAAATTGGTGTGTCTGTAGACCTAATAAAGATGTCTTGGATGAAGAAGACATATATGAATGTAAATTTTAAAATCTATTGAAAAACCTCACTATAATACCAATTTGTAGAAGTAGGTAGATAAAAACAAAAAACACCAAAAAAATAAATAAATGTATTACAAATAAAGATAGATTTTTGACTCCAATCAACACTGATGTGCATAAATATTATTTATCCTTCCTCTCTATGCTTCAACTCCTTAAAATATGTGTTTACATTAATTAGAAATGCCTCCAATATATAGAGGGATTTCTTCTAAAAATAAACCATGTAACTCTAAAAACATAGCATTCAATCTTATAAAAATAATGTATAGTTTTTTACATGAATACAAATATTTTTTGATGTATTTGGAATATCATAAATATAGAAACTAAACTAAACATAACAGAATGAAACCAAAACAACTAATGCATGCTTTAAATAAAACTCTATCTTTTTCCTAATAATAGAAGTAAGAAAAAATTAGAATTCCAAGCTTTTTCTAACAACATGGATTCTTTGATAGCACGGTAGATTACACAAGAATGTTGGTTAGAGAATCCTATGAGGAGTTGTTGTTGTAGTGATGCCTAGGCACTTGCGTGGGTAGTTTACACATTGGGAAGGACCATGTGCCTGTTGCAATAATGACAAATGGATATATTTGTAGGGAGATTTGGTATGTTTGTGGCCAATAAAGAAGGATGCTTTTATGGCTATTTATTTGATTAATGGAATAAAAGAAAACAAGCCTAAATGTGTGGCTATGTGGTGGTTCAATTAGGTGGTATATGTCACTTCAATGACCTCTCAATGACATGCCAATCTAATTTTTGAATGACCATTTTTGAAAGAGTTGGTAGAGGTACTTAATTCAACAAAACTTAGCACTTAGTAAATGTCGCTTTAGAAAATATTAGATTTTGAAAACTGATTTGAGTGGCCACATGGAGTACTAAATCTATAAATATATGGAGGAGATGAAGTTTTAATGTGATTTTTAGTGCTAGGAATATAATACTATCTTTTGCGAGACCTTGTGAGAGGGGTAAGGGTGGAACATGAGTATTCACATAGGCGAGTACTTGTTCATTTGAGGGGGATGATTATTAAATGAGTAATCACTAAAAAAATTATTCAATATCTTTCCAAATATTTCTTACTATGAATATTTTGTAGAAATATTTTCTTGGAAGTCTTATACACCTTAGCCATTGTAGTGCCCCTACTTGACAACACACTTTTGTAGGGGGCATACTTGGTTGGAAGAACAAGGAGAGTGACACATCCTAAATACCTTTTCAAACCTAGATTTTCCTTGCATAATAATCCAAGCACATTACATTATTAACCAAGTGTGAATCCCAAGTTAACATTGTAAGTTAGTAGTAATTGGTTAGCTACAACAAGCATAAACATGTCAAGGAGTTGTTCCAAAGGGAGCTCTGCTAAAATTGTCCTCAAATCAGCCCTAGTATGGGTCAAATCAGCCTTTGTAGGGAGATAAATATGAATCCCTAAGGTCCCTCCTTTACTTTACACAAATTGGTGATTTGGATTTGTATACGTGTATGCAAGTAGGATAATTTGTCTTTCAAAAGAGGCTATTTCACTTGTCATGGTATTTTATTGTTGTTTCGAGAAGAAGAAGGAGAAGATTGAGGATAAAGGAAGCACTTCTAGAAAGTGTAGTTTCTAGTTGTGCTAAATTTACTTCTTCTACTTCGTGAACATGTGATGCATACCTTTGTGACCTTTGTAACACCATTCTTGGTGTAGATGATTGCTACCACTTTCTTTTCCCTTTTTCTTACCTTTTATCTTGATTAGTTGATGCATTTATTAAAATATTAAAATTTCCCTTTCCTGTTATCCCACTTATGTCTCTTCAAGAATTGTCTCTTTCATTCTTCCTCTACATGAGGCATATGCAATGATGATAGAATGCTTACAATATGGTGGTTCAGGTCAGCAAGGAATACATGGTATATATAAAATGGGTCTATTGAAGAAGGCAAAAACATTCAATAAAATGCAAATTATAGGCATCTAGTCCAACCCATTTCCCCTATTGTGAAAACATCCATACTTTGAACCATATGGGTTGCATGTGAACCATTTGAAAAAATTCTCATAGTTGTGTGACTTTTCTTTTCTAGGCATGTAGATTATTTGACTAAAAGCCTCTTAGAAATGTGGCCTCCAAGGCATGGATTCCTCCCTCTCGTATCTTGCCTTGGGATATGGTGGTCAAATGCAAAAATTATCAGGGTTGAATGGTGAATGGAAAACATTCTACTACGCAGGAGTTTAGGCATAGCGATATTTTTTGGAGAAATGGGATGTATTGTCTTCTATACTTCCATCATGTGTGCATTCTTATTTTGTTGCAGACATGTAGTTCTAAGGAAGCCATTGTTGAGGGTAGGCAGGTCAACCCCACATTTATATGAGAAATTATGATTGGCCACTCAAGACCTTTGCAAAATACTCTTCCATGGTTGTGTGAAAACACTAGAAAATTAGTGGATGCTTGTGCAAGCATGTAAACATGTTGAAAGTATTCTAGGGAGTTCAATATCATGAAATGTGGTGGTTGCATCATGTTCACACAATGAATTTGGAAGAAAATATGTGGATTTTTTAATAAAATTCAATGGAGAGGTTGTGGATGCTTGTGAACTATTTGACAGAATGCTAAAAGAGAGTGAGAGCTTTGTAGAATGCGGGTAAACCACCTAGAGTACCATTTACACTACATACGCTAGTATATCTAGGCATGGTCTCCTTACCTTCATCTTTTATAATTTTTCATGTAATTTGGTTCTTCATTCACAATATAGTAGAAATACTAGACCATTAAATACTTGAAAAATTGGATATTTTAACCAGAGTGTTAGTGCGAAACAATAAAATCCACCTTATGATTTATGTTATTGATTTACAATTTGACAATAAGACGTGTTGCTACCAAAACCTTATGCATTTCTAAAACAAGGTATCGTAATAAGGTGCTCATTCCCAATGGTACTAGCAAGCGTTAGATGATTTTTTAACTAAACATGACCTTTTTCATTTACTTGCAAAGTTAGAAAAAAACCACATTGAGAGACTTGCAAAACAACATTCTAAGCCCCATAAAAGAGATGTTAAGTATTATATGTTTTACTTATTACGTGGAGAGACACATAAAGCATTATATTGACCTTGATTGACCATTTGTGCTCTCTTTTCTAACCCTCTAACAATCGTGTTACCCCATTTTGTAGTTTTAGGGAATTGTTAAAACTGAAAAGTTGGTTTTTCGTTTCGTCTCATTGTTTAGACCCTGAGTGAAGGAACACTTTTCTAGCTTCACAAACCTCTAGAATTTATATTATACAATTTCTTACAACTTTCACTTTGTGGAAAAACACATTTCTATCTAGTTTGGAAAAGGGGTTTTGTAGGCCTTTGGTCATAGTTTGACTAGGTCAAACTGGACCAATTACGACCGGTGGCTCCAAAAACCTGTCACCATTTGTAACCTATTTTATAGTTCTAAGTTTTGTAGACTCTGATGAATTCTCCATATATAAGAGAACTTGAAAGATTTTTCCCGTTGCGCATTCATCCATCAAACGATGGTTTTGGATGTGGTTCTCTAATCCCGAACTAAAATTGGGGTTTTTTGCAATTAGGCCAATTACAACCGATGGCCCCGAGAAAAATAGCCAAAATGGTAAACCATTCACTAGTTCCAATTTCCATTAGATCCTATCAAGTCTTTGTATATAGAAGTACACGAAGGAACTTAACCGTTATACATTTTCCCATCGGAAGACATTTTTGAACGTGGTTCCTTAGCCTCCAAGCCAAATTTAGATGTTTTTGTAGCTATTATAAAAATGTAAAATAAGGTCACGTAGGATCCTAGTCAAGGTAATGAACTGTTGTGAAAGATTTTGAAACTTAGAAATAGTTGTACTCTCTTGTGGCTTGTTGTGTGAAATGTGACTTTTGGAAAATAGTGTTTCTCTCTCTTCCCTATCTCTTTCTCTCTCCTCCCTTAGATAGGAAATAAAATGAATATATGTACCTAACCCTCTCTTTTTGTGTGTGCATTATTATTATTATTATGTAAATGGAAAACTAAAGACGATAATTATATTGGATTTAGGTGGATGCCATGTCAACAATTTTTCATTGACTCATGCTCACATGGTTTTGCAGGGCACAATAAGATGGCAAAATGGTGTGGTTGTAATTCATTTGTGTATTGTTGTAATTTATATATGATAATGAAAAAAATATGTATTTTCTATTTATACAGTAAAGTTTCATCTTTCTATTGCTTTTAAATAACAAATTGTCCTTGTCATGTGCATGTAGTTTAAATAAACTTGTAATTGTTCTTTGTTATTTATTTTTGAGGTATCCCATTGATTACTTAATGCTCTTGTTGATTTCATTTATAGATATGTTGTGAAATCTTACATCATGAATGGAAGGAAGAAGTATCTCTTTATAAATTAAAATGGAATTGTTCTTTAAACACCTTCAATTCGTCATCTTCCCTCGATTATTGCATGACTAGTAGGTGAGCTTTGACACTATACGGTTGAGAAAAACTTGATATTTCCTTCTAGATTGAATGATCCTCACTCCGACCATGACCATCCTTAGTACAAGTTCTAGTGTTACCAAATAAAATTTATACCCTCATAGGTGTCGTGCTTCGATAGAACCTCGTGATGACAGGATGTGCCCTTGTGTTTGCTTTACAAATCTTGAATCCAATATGAACTTATAAAATTGGTTCTAATGAGGTCTTGAACCTAATGTAAATTAAAATTCATGATTCATCCCATAGACTTAGCGTTAAACATGTTATGTAATTATGAAATGAGGGTTTGGAACATGAGTGGAATCCATGTCATAAGATACTTTTGTATGAAACTTGTGAGTTGGAATCCCTTTCTCTTCACAAAAATGGGTGTTATCATGGGAGGAGTGTTCTAGTTGTGTATAATTTGTGGGGTAAACATAATAATTTTCTGTAGTTATCCTTCTGGTATGGTGTAGGTCCCTTTTTGTGTCAATTTGAATTAGTTTAATGTGGACCTCTTATAGAAATTAAGATGAATCACACACATTAATATATTTTGTCCAGTGAGAAGGGTAGTCACTAAAAGATCATAGGTGTATAAAATTTTAATTTCATATCACCTTGTAATACACATATAATACTTAAATTGCCCAGTAATAATCCAAGCTTGGTTAAGTGTGAAATCATACGCCTTAGGATCTTAGTGATTCAGTAAAGGACATATGACCTATGATTAAAAAAGATTGTAAATATTTCTTTAGAAGGATTTTTGAATGCGTAAAATTTTATAACTTTTACATTTGAACCCATTTTCCCCCTCTTAGATAAATGTGTCCCTTAGTATGTAGTAGTGGATTACCATGTGCTTCTCGTATGGTGTATTTTTTCCCCATCCATGAATGCTTTTGAATTTAATAGATCGTGGAGCCTCTCTTAAGGGTATTGGTGAAAGAAACGTTGATGCATATTTACTAAATGATTTAAATAGTTCCTTGGAAGAAATTTGAGAAGCATATAGTTGTTGGGTTGTCTTGTTATATGCGTTTAATACTTGATGGTCTAAGAGAAATGAAATGAGTAGTTAGGTGCAGGGTCACCACTCCTTGTAGTCATGAATCCTTAAGTGTAAATTATGTGTCATTTGAATTACAATTTTTCTAAAACAATGCCAATAGTGAGACCAAAGTACAATGTAAGTGTAAAGAGTATAAGAGTTAACGATATTTTGGGTTAGGAATAATGTCATACTTGAAGTCTTTATAACTCAACAAGACAATTCCATGTTGTTAAAAATAAATATGGATTGCTCTTGGTGAGATCAAAATTTCAAGAAAGAAAAAGATATATGTAAATCTAAATAAAATTTCTAAATGGATTTAAATAAGTTATTGAACTATAACAACTATAACAGGAAAATAAAGATACTGTGATGGAAGGATATTTATGGTAAGAGGTATCTTGAATCTAAATCTCCCTTAAATCCTAAGATTTCTTCCTTAACTTCACGGTAGATTTGTTTGTGTAACAAGGGTAAAAGTTAAACATTCAATAAACATTTGAGAAGCAGAACCTCAACATAAGAATGAGAGAATTAGGAATTTGTATGCATTTTGAAATATGGAAAATAATTATTTAAGTTATGGAGATTATCGTAAGGGATAAAGAGTCAAATTAAGTTTTTGTATTATAAGTTGAATGTTAAATGAAATTAAGAATATGTAGGTGGAAAAGGAGAATTTATCCTTGCATGATAAATGTTCTTGGAATTTTAAACGTAACTAAGATGTAACCATGGTAATGATGTGTTGTGGAGTTTCCAATCCTTGGGTCCCTTTTGTGGTCGAGTCATTGCTAGTATTTTTTATTAGGGAAAGTGTGGCATCGACATGTATATGGTGTTATCATGTTGTCTATGTGGGATAATGTTTGTGAAAACGTCTCATGTGTTATGCATTGTCTTAAGCAATCCCTTGTGTTGTCATGTATCAAGCAATGTAAGTCAAAAAATAATTATTCTAGTATTTTTACTATTGTATTTGTGTGTCAAATTTGTGGGCGTTACAACTATTAACTAGTTGCTTAGAGTTTGATCTAAAATGACAATTTTCCCCTTTCCAATAAAAAAATTTGTATCCTTGTTTAATAATCTTACACATGTTGTCTAGATTATGTTTCAAACTAAGTGACATAGTAGACATCAAGCATATGTTTAATTTTACCATGCTTGGTTATGATACTAATCTTCCCTCTTCCAATGACTGAGACCTTGTTATCATTTCCCAACTTCACTTTTAACTTGACAAACTAATTCATTCTTGCAAACAATTTGATGGAATAAGTCATGTGATTATTACAACCATTATCTAGAAACCATACATCCTTTGATATCTCTTGAGCTACATTGCGGGTCATAAACATTGAAATTTGACTATCACTCGATTTTTCAAAATTGGCATTCGATGGGTTAGGTCATATTGTATTTTCATGTACTCATTTGAATAGTGCACATACTTATGATAGTGACAATGTACAGTAGATTTATGAGGCCATTGACTATGGTGATGATAGTTAGTGCTACCTTTTCCTCTTGGGATGGTTCTGTTGGGAACTGTATATGTTCTACGACCACTTTGTGAATCTCTCCCTTTAACTCTTATATTTCCTAATTTACCTCTCCCTATGGATTTAACTAAGAGTTCTATTTTGAAGGCATGTTCTAGGGAGAATCCTTTGATCTATTCAAAATTTTCTCATGGTTTAACAATGCACCTACCAAATCATCAATAAAAATATGAGTTAGGTCTTTGGACTCTTCTATGGCTATAACTACAAAGTATAATTTTGCAAGGAGACTTATTAATATTTTCTAATAATTTGAACATCATCTAGTGTCTCATGATGAGACTCAACTTAATTATAAACACCCATTATGTGGATAAAGTAGGATAAATTTTAGTGTAAAATATTTTTTAATTCATGAATATTCTGTTTTTAAAATTTGCATTTGGCAAATTTTTAGGGTAGGAATTAGGACCGGGTCGCCTAAATTTTCTAGGTACAATTTAATTTTATGTGCTAGTTTTCCAAGAGTTCATACCAATAACTGGTTCTTTTAATTCAAATCACCTTTAGTGTAAAATTGAAATTTTCCAAATTTACCTTCATATATATACTAATTACATATTTACAATTCCATATGCAAATTATGACTATAAAATATTCTTCAAAATTTATTTTTACTTAACGAGGAGATTAAATGGATATTGCAAATTACAACCTCAAGAGCCAACATTAAGTTATTTTTAATTGTTATTGTATTATATCACATGTTATCAGATGGTAGCATGTTATATGCTATATGGATAGCATGATACACATTCTGCTACGATAGCATGAGCACAATACATGTTATCGACCAAGAGTATAGTAATGCTATCCTGGCCAGATATAAACAATGCTGCTTAAGTCGGTATGCATGCTTACGCATGCTACCATCTAGTAGCACTATGTATTATCTTTGATAAATTTAGCAAAGTGTTAAGATTCAAAACTCTTTAACCATTCTTTTATAAATTTTGAATATTCTACTTAAAATAATAACCTATTTGAAAATTATAGTTGACAGTACAATGGACTTTGTGAATAATGAAAACAAGGTAGATCAACTTAAAATAAAAAGTAGCATATTAAATTATTCCAAAAAAAAAAGAGGTTTCAACTTTCATCCATTGTAAACAATAACACAGGTAACATATTTTCATTAACCTTTTCTTTTTTTTTTGTCAATTTAGATTAATTTTCATATTTTCACATTCAAACCTTTTTCATGTTTGAATATAGAAACCCCTACTGTTAATTGTATTCAACATGAAACAATTAACCAAAACATATCCCCTAAAGAAACAATTAACAATTTAGTAGATGAAGATATAATTGATGATGACATGCCGAGTTGGAAGACAATCCTCACTACCATATTCCTCTAATAGATGAATGTTCTAATGAAGAGATTCAATTAGAAGATGATATTGGGGTAAATGCATGGAAATGGGGGGCCAAAAATTGGATAGAAATACAATTAGATAAGAAAAAATGTTCACGTTTTATAATTATAGGGTTGGTAATTCAACAACGTAAAACACACACATACTAAAGCGTGCATGTGTTCCTTAGTGCATAAATAAAATGGTTTATGGCAAGCTTTTATTTACAAAAATAAATGTTTAAGGTTTTCATTTAATATTATTTAATAATTTATTATTTCTTATAATTTTATTTAATTTTAGTAAATATAAGAAATTAGGGTCACTTTATACACCTTATGGAACTAGTCTCACACTCCATGAGTCACGATTTAGGATATAATTTTTTCTAATCTAATCCAGTTAGTACATAGGTATTTTTAGGATTTTAGAATTCAACATAAATATTTTAGGGTTTATTTTCTACAATCGATGTCTATTTTGGGAAAGAATATAGTCACTGTTTAGGTTTTGGGACCTTTTGGAAAGGAAAATTTTAAGGGTCCCTCCGGAAAAAATCCTTAGAAAATATTTAGTGAATTTGTGAAAATTATCTTTCACACGAATGGAGAATATCAAACCATAACAACATCACTGTTAAATGCTACCAAATGGTATCTTTTTTATATGCTACCAACCAATAGCATAGTTTATACTACTAACCAACAACATACTAGATGTTAGGATGATAGCATAAAAAAATGCTACCGAATGAAAATATTCAGTGAATTTTGATTTCACGGGAATGACGAATTGACCCCAAAAATGTATGGATTGAAAAATTGAAACTTTGAGTATGATAACTAAGCCTAACGATTGAATCTTTCGCTTTCCAATAATTGTGCATCCTTCTTCTCGACAACCTTCCTCATTCCGACTTTCACTCTAGCTCGGAAGAAATTCCTAAGAAGGATAGTAAGTTTTTTTCAATTTGGAGTGATGATTGAATAATATGATTGATGAGTTTAGTGTGACTTGATGGAAGATAACTTCCTTGGAGGCCTAAAAAGGCCATTTTGGCCATTCTAGAGCTAATCAAACACCCTCTAGGAGAGTTCATGAAAGATATTAGTTCCATATAGAGGTGATTTTGGGGAATCTTGGAAGTGTTGGAGGTAATTTAGGAATATTTAGGGCATGTATTCTAATTTAGGAATAATATTCTCAACAACAAGTTTTCTAGGTGTAGGTAACAAACACTCTAATAGTGAAATATGACTTCTCTAGATGATTTTAGGAGTTCTATAAGGAGTTAAGAGGAAATAAAATACACTAGAAAGATATGTGAATATTATACATGTTTGTAATATCCATTATTTTCTAATACTTGAAGGTTTCATGAAGAATTTAAAAATATCACAATTTGTCCCTTTTGGTTCCAGGACAAAAATGGGCCTAAACTTGCACGCTCCAGAGATATGGTCACCATATAGTGATAGGTGGAGATTTGAAAATGTTGAGAAATACCTATCAGAATGGGGAATGTCATAATTAGACTATTATTTACCAGGGGTGAGGATCTCATGAGGATAGGGCCAAATTTTGTGAGTTGAAAACACCTTCCTAACACCCTAGGTTTTGTTTTTGAATGAGTAAAATTATAACATGAAAAAGTGGTAAAATGAGTCACCACGAGTTTAAATCATGTTTCTAACACCTCAAGTTATGACCTAATTGATTCAAACTACTCCTAAATAGGGGAGCAACATTTGATGTCCCCTTGCATATTGATAAAAAAGGATAAAGGGACATCATGACATGAATTTTCATCTCACCACCATATGAATGTTGAGGAAAAAAATTCATAAATGAGAGTTTGACCTCTAACCACCTACGAAATGAGGCATTGTGATTGAAATATCCCTCCTTTTAAAGATATTTTGGAGTATCGAATAAGTGTTTGGAAACACTATTATGAGATCTGCACTCTTATGGGAATAGGATGGTCTCTTGTAATTGCAAGGAAAAAGTGAGGATCACTCTCTTACTTTTCTAGGCCTCCACAATTAACCCTAGTGATCCACAAATCACCTCCATGATGCTCAAACTATTTTGTGATTATCTATCGATTACCAAAATAGGTCTTTACCATGTAGATGGAAGGATTTATCAATGAATGGACATCTTTTCATGTGGCCACTTATTGGACTAAAATGAGGTGGTTGCAATGTCCTTCCTCCTTTAAAGTGTGATCACACTACAAGGTTCGAATGAGTGTTTAAGAACACTACCAAGTGAGTGACATCAATTGAAACTGAGATGATTTATCTTTCTTACAAACATGGTGTTCTATATGAAGATCATCCTCTTATTTGTCCTAGCTCTAGAATTATCCTCTGATGGACTCAAATTTATGATTCTCATACACCTCTTTTCTCATATGCCTCTCATGGAGATAGATGATGTCTTGATCCTTCACACATAATGATATTGAATTCCTTAGTATCTTGACTAGCTCATCTTTTCTTGTTCCTTGAAGAGGTTTGAATATGATGGCAGAGTCAAGATATGATGATCCTCAACTTACTCCATGAGCTTCCCATTTCAACTTTGAACATGATAACACCATTTTTAAATTCATAATTCACTTCTCTAACCAAGATGCCACATGAGTGGAAACATGCTTATAGTATTTAGAAACCTATTTTCTCAATTGATCCTCATAGAAATAGGTTCCATCCTCCAGATGTAAGGATTAATCCATGAATGAGAATTGAAGGAATGTTTGAGGGTGAGATCCATCTTCTTGACCTCCAAATACATTAAAGCACTGTGAAAGCCACTCCCTGAATTGCAAGATGTGAGCACATCACCAAGTATTGATTAAGTGTTTAGAAACAATCTCAAGAGATATGCACCATTTGTGAGCTCAAGATGACTACCATCACCACTCATGGTGATCCTTTCTCATCATTCTCATGATGATCATTCCCTTAATGACTTGAATTTCAATGAGGTTCTTGATGTTTTAGATCCTTCATGACCTCATGATTCTCCTGATTACACTTATTTTCCAAGTGACTGTATTTTACACACATTGACACCCTAATATATTCCTTGTCACACTATGATCCCCATGATGTCCCTTTTCATGAATGGATTTAACCAAGATGAATCCCTTCTTCCACAATCAAGATGAGGTCCCTCTTGTCCCCCTTGCACCATGGGGACATATGGGACATCTAGATAAGTGTCTAAAGTGAGACTTGGGTAGGAGGATGTCACAATTTGGTATCCCTTATGTCCCACTTTTCCAATGGGGGACATAGGGGATGAAAGAGTGTCTAAAGTGTGACTATTACTGATTTTGAAAGCTCTTTTGGCCTTGGATGTCCATTTTTAGACACCGAGCTTGAGTTTTTCACCATGAGAGCTTAGGAAAATGGTTTGGGGTAAAATATTATATGATTTTGAATCAAAATCACATTTCAAGATCAATTAAAGCTTACCAAAATTCAATTCTTCCCACAACCCAATATTTAGGGAATGTTCCTTCTTAAAATATGAGGGGAATTTACATAAGTTTGAAATATCTCAAGAAATAATCAAGCCTTAGATAAAATTTGATATTTCCTCCTTATAGAGGATTCCAATATATTTATGATGCATATTTTTTTTCCTCTTAACTCATTTGGGAACTCCCAAAATCTTCAGAGAAGACAACATTTATGACTAAAATTCTCATTCCCTATACCCTGAATACCCATTGTTGAACAGATGGATCTTGAATGAAATTTTATTTCAATTTTTTCCAATATTACTTCATATTGGAGATTTCAGGCACTAAGAGGGGGCGGGGGGGAATGAGTGCTGATAAAATATTACAATCAAATTCATCTTCTTTATTAGTTACTATTAAATAATATCAATTGTCATAAACATGAAATATTAACACAAATGATATCAAATTAATGAGCACACACACATTCACATGAGGAGACCAAATATAATGTGGGAAACCATTTTTGGGAAAAACCCACTTAAACCAAAGTGCTTATTAGGAACACCTATTCCAAAGTACTATAATGGTTTGGTTGAGCACCCACTCAACCTCGAAGTATGCATATTCCCACCCAAAGTTAAACTAAGAACCACGGGGGTTCACTTAGTAAATTATGGTATAGCACATTCATTTGAAGGGCATTAAAGAATACCCTTAATTATAGTTTTTCCCTCTAATTATTGAATTGATAATACCCCTCCCATTATATTATTAGAATTAAAATACCCCTATTTTTTTCATGTACCTTAGCCCCCATTTTTCCATGACAATTTTATTTACCCATTTTTATTTCTAACCTAATATATTAAACAAAAAATATATCACATTTATCACTCAATGTTTTTAAATATGCATTTTATCTCAAAAGATAGTTTGAAGCCATTCAAAACCTATTACCAATTAACTTATAAATGTTAAAATTTAAGCATTTATCAATAGTTCTTTAAATAATTAAGATGGTGAAATAATATCACTTGTGTTGAATAACATACCAAATCCTAGTTTTCTACCATCTTATTATTTCTTGGTTAAGAATATCTTAATTGAGATTTATTTATTCAAAAAGAGATTATAATTTAACTTTATGAACACACTCCTTAAATTGCAATTTTAAGGTATTTAGTTTTAAAACTAGGGTTCAAATATTTTAGTTTTATATTAAAATTAAACCTCTCTTTCCTTTGGCCCACCTCTCTAACCTACCCCAATACTTGATTCAAAATATTAATAAATTAAACCCTTTCACCCCCTCATATCTACCGGTATATTGACTTCACTTTTATTAATTTTAATTACCTCAATATGAACCCACGTGTTAGGATATTACCTAGCTAATGAACCCCCGTGTTGAGAACCCACTCAACAATTTAGCAAGCACCCACTTGCAAGGAGCACCAACCCCTAATTTAATTATCTACAACTGATATTTTGTAGGCAACTACCCATAAGGAGGATGTAACCCCGAATATGCTAAGATACAAATTAGACTTATTATTCATACAAATTTTGATCATTTAGTTTTTGTGTTGCATACACAACTGATTATGATCACCTTGCTATTTCATTTATTTACAATCACTCTTCAAGGTTAGATATGCAATGTTTTCTTTACCTTCTTCTAATATCCCCTCTCTCACATTCAACGTATCAAATTTTTTTGCTTCTCTCTACATATCATTTCTTTTTAGATAACATGGTCTCCTTCTACAAAAATCTCTTCTATTTTTTACATTGGATCTTTATTATTTTTTCATGTCCTCTTTCTTTCTTTCTCGTAGTGAATATTTCCTTAGCTTCTCCTTTCTCTTCTCTTCGGGAAAATAAACATAATCCAACTACATCTTCTTTCCTTACACATCTCTATTTTGTCTCTCCTTCATTTGCATTAGATGTTCAACAACGCTCAAAGTGTCTTAAAAGCTCCTTGTCTCAACTACTCTTCTCTCTCTCCTTTCTCTATTCGTCTTGGTATTCATCTCTTCATATCTTCATCTCCTAAGATTTATCTTGTTGATTTCATCAATATGTAATATATCCGATTAGTTTGCAATCACTTCTCTCATACCCGCAATAATCCCTTGTTTCTTTTCTTTTGTTACTCCTTTAACTCAAAATCATCATTTTCCTCTTGAGAAACTATTTTTTGTCACGCCCTCTCACTCGATCATTGCATCTTCTTCTCACCGGATCAACACCTATTATTGGTATCAAATTTCCTCTATATAGTTAGTCGACCCATTCCAACACTTCCATTAGAGTGTCCTACACCCTTTCCTATTCTCACACCTGAAAAATATGGTCCATTAAATGAATACAACTAACTCTAAATTTTTCTCTTTCTATATTGGCTTGATTTCACCTTTTTCTATGCATTCACTAGAAAATATTTATTATCTGATACCTAAAAATATATTTCTAATATTTCTAGGATTTCCAACGTGATCAAGATGAGCTATCCATTTTTATTCTTTGATATTTAATTTTTCCTTGAAATTAGGAATCACATAGAGAAGTACAACTGTATTTCCAAAAATTTAATGAGCATTAAATGTTGATAGCTAGAACTGTAGATTTCTTTATTCTTCGTGGAGCTCAAGTCGTATGCTTAGCCGCAATCACTAGACAATCGAATCACCATCGATTTTAGAGAACAAAATCTCACTTTTCTATGTTTAACTCCATTTGATTGTCCTCAAGCCTTGTCAGTTCATATTTTCTAAATCCACATCTTTTATAAGATTCTTTGACATTTTCCTTTGTATCACGGCATTTTTCTTTGATATGCGGCTTTTCTCATTTCTTGGCATCCTTTTACTCATCTCGGACTTTTCTTTACATCTCGCAGATTTTACCATGTTATGCGGCTTTCCACCTTGTCCACTTCCTTCCCACAACTTTGTCCCATGTCCATGACTATTTTATTTTATGTGTGGCTTCTATAGTTTTTGATGGTTATCTCCAGTAATTTGCATCTTTTATAGTTCTCCACATATTTTCTAGTTCTTCACGGATTCCTCTAAACTTCCTTTACTTCTACATCTTTTCCTTCAGTCTATCTTTAGTTGTGTGACTATTCCTTCACATTAACATCTTCATCTTTCTTATCCATGGCTCATCATTTGGCTTATTTTTACTTTGCGGCTTCATTCCTTTACCCACGACCTTCACTAAGCTTCCATGAATTCTTCAAGAGTTTCGTGGCCTCCTGAGACTTCAACGGCTTCTTCAAGACTTAAAATACTATTTTCTTATGTATGTGGCTTGTAAAAATAATAATTAAGTCCCTTAGAAATTAACCTTGATCATCCCAAATCTTTGTGAGATGACACTACCAATCAACCTCCATCTTTCTTACTTGCTCATTTTAGTAGTTAATCCTTTTTGCCATCAATGTCACTTGACATCAAATACGATGTTATTAATGCAACTTGAAATCAATGACAACACATATGAAAAATGAAAAAGGTTGAACAAACTTCCCTTTATCATTTATGGAAATGACACAACATTTTAATACCACGCAAAACCCTGACCTTTTGAAAACTGCTCTATAACTCTCCCTTGGTGGATTTCTATTTTCAACTTCTCTCCTCTTTTGTTATTACTTGCTAGTTTTTGATTTGATATTTTCTCCCCATTGACAACAATGACAAAGATTCATCTATGCCGCCTAAAGATGAAAATTTAGGAAAGCAACATATTGCAGGTTCCTACCTCAAGAGGCTCCCCTTGGCACATGCTTTTGATCCATATGTCCTGATTTTCTCACGGAAAAGCTCTTGCTCGCAAGAAGACTTCTTGCACTAATTTGGAGCTGATATTTCATGATAATGCTCCCCTTAGAATTGTGTTACATCTTTTCTAACTCCCATTAGTAGTAAAAATTGATTCATTTGATCACTAGTAGCTCCCCCTTGGATAATGTTGTGATTTTAGTTATTTAAAATCTTTTTCTACATGCTATGCTTCACTCAATTTGTCTTGAACTAACACGAGATCTTATTGTCCATATGCTCTTACTGAGGTTGTATTTCATGTTGGATGTTGCAAATTTCTATCACAATGAATTTAAATATATGAATGTCCTCTTCTAATTCCTTGGTCTCCGACTTCATGACACATATTCACTATTTAGTGTACTATTGTGGCTTGCACTATTTTTCTTAGTCCTATAGTCTATCCACTTTCTAACTCATTAATAAATAATCATTAACTCAACCTAAAGTTGTTCAAACATAAATTTATAAGCATGTGTTGTGCATAATCTCATAACTTTGAATAATTTTCAAGACTAGTTCATCTTTTAGATACCAATTGTGTTATCTCATTTTTGTGTTTATGCCAAAATTTTAGTGATAACCCTAAGAAATTTTTGAGCTGGTTTCCTAAGAATGCCCTTTCAAAGAGATAATCAGGTTTTCAGGTTTTTGAAGCAAGACAACATGAGTTTTGGATGCTTCATGTCGTATGTTCCGAAACCCGAAACCCACATCAAGTAAGTGTTTCGGGTTTGTGGGTCTTCAGAGCATCGGAACATGCCTTCGTCAAAACATGCTTCATGTCGCATGTCTTTCGATTCGAACCTGATTTACTCCTTCATTTCAGGTTTGTAGGTCTTCAGAGCATCGGAACATGCCTTCATCAAAACATGCTTCATGTCGCATGTCTTCCGATTCCGAAGCCCGACTCACCTTCGTTTCAGGTTTTCAGAACCATCAAGCATCATGCTTCATGTCGCTTGTTTCCCGCAACCCGAAACCCGAATTAATATGAAATCCTTTTGTGTCGGGTTCCGGGTGTCCCAAGCATGCTGACATGGCATTAATGCCGAGTTGTCGGGTAGTTGACACACGTGTCAATTGAAGTGTATTAAATATGAAATTTCTTATAAATGCTCGGATTTCCACGTCATTTTTACCAGATGTACTTTTTACCTCATGGATTTTCATGCATGCGCCTTCGACCTCGAAACTCGACTCACCTTCGTGCTCGATTGCATTGCTCGTTTTGATCATTTTTCAATCTGATTGAAGGTATTTCCCTTGTTCTTTGTTTGTGACGTTTGTGGAAGGATTGTGTAATGAGCTTCCTAAAATCCCTCTTTCTTTTGGTTAGGGTTTTTGGTTTTTGTTTACTTTTTCCTTTTTGGGTTGTTTTCCAATCAGGTTTGCGTTTTAGGGTTCCCCCTTGAAAAGCTTAGTTTTATTCCTTGGAATATACCGTTGATTCATAATAGTGGAGAGGAATTTGCATGTCTTGACCTAACCACAACCCGATTCCCTCTTTTCGGGTTTCGCAGGTTGTTTTCTGGCTTCCAAAACCCATAGTGTTTGGGAAATCTAAGGTGTCAGACACTTCAAACCTTCGACATCTCCAAGTGTTGTGGGGAAATCTTCGACATCTCCGAGTGTTGCGGGTTTTCAAGAACCTTCCGACATCTCTCCAGTGTTGTAGGTTTTCCGAACCTTCGACATCTCTAGTGTTTTGGGTTTTCCAAACCTTCGACATCTCTAGTGTTGCACATTTTTCGAAGTGGCGTGCATCTCATACCTTCCGATAGCTTCAACTGATTTTCGGGACTTTCCAAGTGTTCGACACCCTCTGATCTCCGATACTCTCTATTGTTTCAAGCCTCTGAGATTGCTGAGTAGGTCCTCAAACCCGAGGTGTCTAAAAATCAGAAGCAATCAGTTCATTCCTCCTTTGAAATTCCTCATGTCGGATCCTGGTTCATCACAAGATAAGACTGAAAAATCAGGGAGGATGAAGTACAAATTTAGGAAGGTGGAGTCTCCTTCCTACATTGATTGTAATTATGACATCCGGGATACAGAACTTAGAAACATAGATATGGAAGATTTTTGGAATAGAGTCAAGAGTTCTTCCCAAACCCCATGGATGAAATCAATAGTTAGCAGTGGTCTTCCTCTTGCAGCAGGTTTCCCCATGTCCACTCAATGCCCCAAGTTCATCTTGGCCTGTGCTTCAAACTACGACTCTGCTTCTCGTTCTATGAAAATCAGGTGGGAGAGGTCATAATCAAGTTAGACGGAGGTTACTTCGATGATCTTCTCAAGCTGCCTAACTTTGAGGAGTATGGAGATGTAGATCTCAAGTCAGCCCAAAAAGCTTGGGACAATGATCAGGAGGATTGTATCAAGCATGTGAATAAGAAGTTCCTAATCAAAGCCAAGCCAGTTGTTTCCAGGTTCCCAAGACTTGTTCCTAGAAGTGATTTCATTCAGGAAATCAATGATATCATTACTCTGTTGAGTCAGGTTTTTGGTTTCCCGAATCAAATGTTTTCCAAGGATGGATGTACCAATTCATGATCATTATTAAGAAGAATCAATAGGGGATTGATTGGGGTACCCTTATCAGTAATGAGATAGATTCTCAGATGATGACAATCTTGTCTACTGGGAAGTTTTATATGTCCTCGTATGTCACCTATGCAGCGGCTGGCATGAGGAATTATCCCGGATTGGACACAAAGGGGAACAAGGGTGGAACATATTTATCGGTATTTTCCTCAGTTAACAAGAAAAGGGTCCAAAGACCAATTCAGAAGGGTAAATGATGCCTTCTTTTACGAGAACATCTGTAGGTTAAACCCCGAACTGAGGAAAATGAGAGTCTCTGATGAGGCATGGGCTGAAGTTTCAAAATGGGGTTGTGTCTTTTTGCAATTCAAGAAGTTCACATACCTCCGAGTGGTCATGTACCCAGGTGATCCTTTCCGTTTTCCAGATATCCAGGGACAAACTAATCTTGATGGAGTTGGTCAGGCAATTGTTGGATTTTCACAAATTCCAACAGAGTAAACATAAGGCCACTGTATCTTTCCCAATTTCTATTGGAAGATATACTTGTTCAACGGTGGTGAAAGCCAAGAACGTTGTACATGAGCTTCAAGATAAGTTGAAAAAGCACATGAAGCCCGAGATGGGTTTGACTTTTGAGGAGTCCTTAAGTCATATGGAACTCTGCACCACCCACATGCCAAGCATAGAAGACATCTAGATTGATTTACATGATGAGGTTGCTGTCCGAAGAAAAGATCATAGCAAGGTTGACACTTACAGAGATTCAGACACTCGAGCTCGCTGACATACTAGAAGGTACTGGTGATAATGAAAGTGTTCTAGATCCTTCCTATGATGGATTGAATGAAGATCAATATGTTTTCCCACCTATTGATTGGTCTATCGGTGAAAAAGCCTCCATTACAGATAGATCAGCCCCGATTCTCGCACGCACCAAGGCATGGCTCACCTCTTGGGGAATGAGTTTCAAAGAAGATAATTTTTCAAAATTGGTTGCTGTAGAGGTGGGGCCCTCCAAAAAGGAAAAGGACAAAAGCTCTTCCAAGGGACCTATAAAGGTCAAATTTGTCAAGAAGAGAAGAGAAGAAGAAACCCCTTCAACTGTTACTCCAGTTGAAATAGTGAACGTGCCAGAATCACCAACACCACCAGAAATAGGAGAAATTTCTTTGGAAAGAGAGGTGAGCCAGCCCCTAATTTCACCATTTGCTGACTGCCCAACTGAAGTAACTTTATCTCTTGCATCCCAGGCTTTGGCGTTAGGATCTGCGCTTCCTACTTCACAACCACTTCTACCCCCTCTTTCCCCTTCCACTTCATCAGTCATGGCCAGCATTTTCTCCGGACTCTCACCCCTCTCTACTGGGACCAAAGCAACTACAGATATGCCCCCTCCTACGCCTCTTTTCACCGAATCTACTACCACACTGATAACGGTTCCCACTCCACCAGTGAATCCCACTCTGCCTGAAAGTATGATACCAACTTCTACAACATGACTAATCCTTCTAGTATGCCTCAATGGCTACTTGAGAAAACTCCAAGGAAAAGGAAGGTAGGTTGTACCCATACCAGCCTTTGATTTTAGTGCACTCAAGGCTCCTACTACTAAGTCATCCAAAAAACCCAAAACAGTTTCGAGGGTTTTAGTGGATGCTTCGGGCCATAAGTTTGCATGAGAGGTAGCCACTCCCCCAATGAACAAGACCAAAGAGGACATAGTGGCCTCTGATTATCAGATAACTAGGGTTTCTCTAGGAGAGGTGATGGTAGAAGGAGCACAACAAGATGCATGAGATGCTATGAACGTGCTATGCCAGAAATTGAAGGAAACAAAGGACAGCAGGGATGAGCTTAAAGGAAAGGTGGAGCAGTTGATGGAAGTATTACTTAAGCTCTCAAAACCCCTTGAATCCATACCATCATCCTCTATTCCTATCGGGTTCGATTTCTCATCGGTACCTATAATTGAAAATATTAATGAAAAGGGGAAGGTGGTCGATGAATGGACCCAAAGGCTGCTCCTATAGGGGAAAGAAGTAATCCAAGACACTGTGGAAGTCTATCGATCTTTGGAGAGTATACAGAGTGATGGTGAAAATATGGATGATGATTTCTCTCAAGAAGTCGGTCACCTGGAGTTGACTTTCGAAGCTCTCTGGTGATGAAGCAAATCCCATCATGCATCTTGGTCGAAGAGGGCGTCATCCCACATACGGATAAGCATTTCCAGCTGACCAAGGCCATCAGATTCAGAATAAAGATTCTCAACGAAGCTTGTGGAAAATTGAGAGAATCAAGAGATCAATTGATTGATGGCAAGAGTGACCTGGAAGAGGAACTGATCAAAATCTATGCAAAAGTGTTGGGTGGAGACTCAGGCATCCTACCAGTTGATGGTCTTTTCAAACAAATCCAAGAATCAATTCAGCATGAACCAACTCATGGATTTAGCATTGAAATCATTGACAGGTTTGTAAAGATTGAACATTCTTTGGAACCCTGAGAAAACTCAACAAAAGATTGAGAAAGCTTCTCGGAAATGTCAGTGACACTCATGAAACATGTGAAGTCTTGAGTGATCATTCTACTATGCCTGATGAAAATGAGATGCAAGGTATAATCCGGAAATTCCAAGAATTTCAGAACAAACAGGCTTTGCTGGAAGAAGGGAAAGATGAAGAAGAGAAAGATGACGATTCAGACTAAGTCACAATGCAACATGTCATTTCAATCTTGAAATTGACATGTCTTTTTCATTTTTGTTTCGTCACATAGGAAGTAAGTTTTGACTTGGTCTCCTGCGTGAGGGCCAAGTAAAATAGGACTCTTGTTAGAACACTGTTTTATAGGGTTTGTCCTATTTTCTCTCAACTCTTTTTATTATAAATAAGGGATGTGCGTGCATTCCAAAGGGTTGAGATTTTTGGAATATTGAGAACTATTGTGAAGAAGAAAAACTTTGTGTTTTCTTTTAATCATTTGAGGAATAGAAGCTGATGCTATTTTGCAAACTTTGTGTTGTGAGATGTATCTTTCTTAAGATATTGTTCTTATGTTCGTAATCTTAAGCTATTCTTTGTTTAGCATCTTGATGATTCTAATCATTTCAAACATTACATTTGTTATCTAAAGCTCGTATGATTATTTTGTGCTCTGTGTTTACTCGAAAGAAAATACGTTCCTCTCATTTCCTTTCCATTGTGTTTCTTCCATAATAATAATTTCTGACCCATTCCATTTATAAAAACAACATCTTCACATAGTGTGGATATGGATTTCGGGATTCTATCCCAACCCCAATGGTTAGATTAGTGTGAATATTGTACGCATTATTTCTATTGTGTTTTAGATTAGTAATAAACAGGCAGCCTCACCTGTCTTTGAGGAGGGATTTAATCCCATGTACTGTGGTTGAACCTCATATTTTGACTTGACAAAATATCCAACCAACAAATTGTTACATCAATTTTCATGCAAGGGTGCTCTTTTGAAGATATATTAACCATAAAATAATCTAAAAATTTTAAACAACATCTTTGAGAGCTTAATCTTGTGCATTTGGCATTAATGGATAATGACACATTCTTTCACACATGTAGTATGTAATCATTTTATCATCACTGGTTACTCACACACATATCCTGTCACCTTTTCTCAAATATTTGGACTATGAAGATCTTACATCACTTTATTCATATCATTAGGCTATGTGATGTAAGCAATTCACGCTTCTGGAATATGCACTTACACCATGAATACACACATGTACTTCACATATTTTACATTGAGGATCATGAAAATAGTCTTTGTGATTAACACTTATGACTGGAATTTTCAAGCATCAAGATCCATCTATGGACAACACATGATAAAGTCATATTTTAACATTTGACTATGATTTTATTTCAAGATTCAAAGCACGAGGATTTTATAACCACATAACTCATTTTCAACCTAGGATATGCTACTTCACGATAACAAATATGAAATTGATGACTCGGTTATGACGTGAACACTCACATCCATTCATACAAAGAAAATAAGAACTATTTTGATTCATATTTTATCATACAACCATCTTGTTCATTGATAGAAGGTTTCTTTCATGGAATCACTTTGTCAATTGACTATACCTATGACAATTTTAAGGAACTAAATATATGATCAAGAAATGTTTGACAACTTTCTCAACCTATGTTGGATTAATGGGATACAAAATGACTTCAATATACACTATACTATTTAACATGGAGAAGATCATATATGACATACCTTAATATCTTGCTTGAGATATTGCACAATAGCTACAGAACAAACTAGAATTCTTGACTTTCTTGTTCAAATTCATCATGATGAACTCTAAACTATGCTTCCTCTAGATTAGGTATACCTTCTAGAAGCTTAGAGAAGGTATATCATGTCTTCTTAGGTCTTGTCAAAATAGTAAGAAGTCATTAAAACAACATGATGAATCAATTTAATCTTTCATGGTTCATTTTCTCTTGTCACTCTTCTTGACTGCATCTCTTGGCATGACTATCATATCACTTGAAATATCATTTTAAAATTGTATGTCGTTAAGACACATATGTTGCATATTCTCTAATAAAACTTTAGGAAGAAACTCTTCATTTCTTATACTCAACTTGTCTTCCTTTTGCTTTCCTTTGTCATAATTCATTGTTGCATTATTTGTGCTATGTTTCGATCTTCTACATCATCTTCCCAAATTATTTTGTTATTCTTCTTTTCTTGTTTGAGTTCTAATTTTCCTTGCTTGATCCTGTATACCCATCTCATCTTATTCTCTTCGGGAGTTGTTTGAATCTTGGAAAATTTTGTATGATTCTTAGGAATCATATTCATGGCGAAGCCTTCTTTTCTTAGCATCTCGAAGATATGGGGCCTACTCTGCATTTAGGTTGTTCATTTTGACATAAGTTCTTTGAAAATGACTAGTTTTATAATGTGTATAACACATTACATGATTTGTCCTTTTATCTCAATGTGAATGATCATTGCTAAATCGTCTTGAAATTTTTTTCTAAGAAATACCTAGCAATGTGTCCTCTTTCATGACAATTGAAACACATGATGTTCATCTGGAGGAGGACTAAGAGATCTGCAATCCCTCCATGGATGTTATTTGTCTACCTTGAGCCATTTACACTCTATAACCTTGTGACCAAAACCATAGCATGAGTAACAATATCCATTAAATTTTCTCTCATACCTAGATGCGTTGGGTTGTTTGATTATTTTCTTGGGATTTTTGATTCCTCCATTTTCCTTGGAAAGTCTTGATTAAATTCATTGCTTGTTTGCATGCTAAGACCATCCTTTTCATCCTCTTTATTCTCTAAGCATCTTTGACAACATGTTTGTCTTGATTCAGATTTTAACTCCCTTTTCCTTGCTTGTTTTAGTTCCTCTCTAAGAGTATTCAAATTTGTATTTAATCTTTCAAATTATTCGCTCTTGGCATGATTTGATGCTTTACATTCCACATGCTCTATTATACCAAAGTTTATTTGTTTATTTTGTAAATAATTATGCTGATTAGTAACCTATTCCATCTTAGTATTCGTGAGTCTTTAGTTCATCTTCAAGTTTTCTTGTAGACATCTTCTTTATCATTTTTGTTCTTCATATTTTCTTGCTTTTCTGGTCTATATCTTTTTTGAATGTCTTCATGGCCAAGCTGATTTTGTCACATTCTTCAATTTTGTCCTTGAGATCTTTAGAGATCAGATTGACTTGTTCCTCAAGTTCCTCTACCTTTTCTTCATGTTCTTTCTCCATTTGGATCAACACTTCTTCATAGTTTCTATTTTGTCCTTCTTGATCCTTCACCAATGTTTTCAAATTGTTAATCTCTTATTCCTTGAGTTTGAGAGATTCTAGATCCTTATCTGATTGAGGATCCTTATTTTTGCATACTTGGGCATCCTTTTAATGTTGCTTTCTTATTTCCTTCTCGAGGAGAGTGATGTTCTTCTCATAAAAATAGATGTAGGATTTCAAGTCATATTTTATTCCTTGATTTATCTAATTCTTCTAGAGCACATTCCAACTCAACTTCTAGATTGACCTCCATGTCTTCCACATCTAAATCATTTCTAGAGCTCCTACAAATTTCCATTTCCATCATTAATCTTTCTTTGTGAGCTTTATCCTGATAGTTTCGTAAGTTTATTTTTCCATGCTTATGACTTCAAGATCACCTCCAAGCTGTTAGGCTTAACATAGGATAGTAGAACCAACACTCGATACCACTTGAGACACCTTTAATGATCTCAAAATCACCCTCATATGCTTTAGAATTTCTCTGAACATTCTTGGAGGGTGTTTACTAGTGTGAATTGGTGTTTTTAGGCCCTGGATGAAGTTATCTTTCATTGAATATTACTAAATTAAGTTATCACCTTGGTTAATCATCCTTTCATAATAAAACAAACCTTAAAACCTTGTTAGGAATTTTCTCGTAGCTAGGGTGAATGTTGAACTGAAGTTAGGCTGGTTAGAGGAAGGATGCACAATAATTGGGAAGCCTAATTTTTAATTGTAAGAGACTTAGTTGTCATGCTTAAGATTTTTAATTTTTCATGATAGATATTTTGCAGACAATAGTGAATTTTGACTCAATTGTACCCCCTAATTAAATAATGCATTACATAGCTAGTTGATTGGTTCAATAAGAGAAGAAGTATTTATTAAATTGAACCATGCAAAACTTATTGGAACTATTTGATTTGATTTTTCACTTCATCTAGGAATAATTAAAAATATAGAAATCAATAAATTAGTAAATTCAATTGAAATTTAAGATACAATTTGTGATGCAGGAGTATCATGAGGGAATTAAATTTCTTACATAAGTTTTATAATATTAGTTAATTACATGGGCACACACAAGGATGGTGAGAAGGATAATGGAGAAAGGAAAGTGAAACAAAAAAATTGGGTGATGGTGACGATTTACAGGCTTTCATGAATGCTTTGTGAAATAGTTGAATTTTATAATGCACATTGATTACAAAAGTGAAAGAGCACAATGTGTGCATGAAGTGATTCAAGTCTACCATTTGAGGGGATAGAGTGATAAGGAGTAGAGAGATGAGTTGAGTCATAAGGAATAAGTGAAAATTTTCAAGGGTCATGAAGAAACACCATTGTAATAACTGTAGGATTGTTTTAACATTCACAATAATGGGATCTTCGTATTTATAGGTGTTGTCATCAAGGATTTTCAAAAAAAAAAAACATGTACATGTGTTTTGATTTGTTATGTATTATAAGGCATTTCATGACTCTATATATTTGAGCAATTGTTTCCTTTGAGAGTTATGAGTTTTGTAAAATCTAATTTTGACACATCTAACACTCCTACAAATGTCAGTAAACAATCCAAAAGGCCCCAAAACCTAAAAAATGACTATATTCTTTCCAAAAATAGACATCAATTGTATAATTTAAACCCTAAAAGCTTTAGGATGAATGGTGAAATCCCACAAAATACCTAAATACTGACCAAATTAGATTATAAAAAACTATCTCCTAGACCACAAATCATGGAGCTATGAGACTAGTTCGATATGGTTAGGAGTGACAATAATTTCTTATATTTATTAAAACAAATTTATTATATTTTATTATTTATTATACTTAAACACTTATTTTCATAAGTAAAAGGCCACCAAAAACACATATATTACACATAATCTAAGAAACACATACGCATTTTAACACATACATGTTCCTTAAATTATGCACATAAACCAAGGTTTTCTAGGCTTGGAATTTCTTTGGTTTCCCAAAAATGAGGCTTTGACCTATTACACCATAACAATCTGCATGTTTTTGAAAAAAAATGCAAAAATCATCTTTCACCATGATAAATCCTACAAAAACGATTGCAATCTTCCTTAAAAAATTTGCCTACAACGTCAAGAAAACCATCCTCTCTCTAAATATATAATTTTTTATATTTTTTGACTATTTTAAGGTTTCGATTTATATTTATTTAAAACTATGTATTTTATATCTCTATTTTTAGTGATTATAAATGCTTATCATTTTTCATGCATCTTTTGTTTCACTTCTTCAAATTGAGTAAAAATTATACGATTCTAAACAATGAGTAATTCCATACACATTCAATTTTGTTTTTCTAATTTTCAATAAATTTTTGCGTAGTTGGGGGTGGGGGATGGTCGGTTATCTTTATGTTTAATTTTTAAAATTTCTTTACTTGGAAAATCATAAAAATAAATACTCACTAAAAATCCATCCCAAAATAGATGTTCATATCTATCTTTCTACCAAAGGGTTTTAAAAATACTAACTATATTTGAAATGCTACAATTCTTGTTCTTATAATATTTGGATCAAAACCATGTGAATACCTTTCTCTTTGAAGAGAAACTCCCCAATGGTTCAGGTTTTGGAACAATTTGCTACAAATCAGAAAATTCTCACAAAAGGATGTAGATGGAAAGTGGGAAATGGTAATGACATTCAGTTTTGGCAAGATAATTGGACCAATTTCAGCTTGAGGGACAAGTTTGGGTCCATCAAGGACATTTTGATTGAGAAATATGGCAACAAAGTGAAAGACTATATAGATTTGGAGGAGAACAAGAGAACTTGGAAACAACTTAGGGTGGACTTGTTATAATTGGATCCAATAGTCTCTTCTCTTCAAAAGCAACTTGCCCATATTCCTTTAAATCAATCAAATTCCAAGGATGATCTTATTTGGGTCAACTCTTTTGATGGTGATTACACTGTCAAATCTAGATATAATACATTCTTTGAGAATATTCAATGTGATTTTAATTGGAGTAAGATCGGATGTTTGAGTTAACCCCAAAGATTAATATTTTCCTTTGGCTTGTGCTAAAGGGGAAGATTTTAACTAATGATAACCTTATCAAAAAGGGTTTCATTATGCCAAACATGTGTTGTATATGCAAAAATGAGGTTGAAGATATAAAGCACTTATTGTTACATTGTGATTTTGCTTTGCAAAGTTGTGGGGTCTAATATTTACAAGTTTTGATCTATGGTGGAATTTTCCTAATAATGTTTTGCAGGCCTAGACACAATGGGACCCCCTATAAGCATTGCATGGTTAGAAGACTTTGGAAGTTGATCTTTCCACATACCATTTGGAGACTATGGAAAGCGAAATGGAATCATCTTTAGAGATAAAGACAACTGTGTAAAAAGGTACTAAAGGAAATTTTCATTACTGTCAAAGATAACTTAGAGAGATTTAGACCCCCAAAGAATAAGAAATATCCTAAGGAAGAGGAAGCTATTCTATCAGCATGGAACATTGACATTGGAAATCTACAGAGAAAAGATCACACTAGTATAGACAAGTCTTTGATCCATTGGATTCCACCTCCTAATCTTTGGTACAAGCTCAATTTTGATGGAGCTTCCAAGGAAACATGGAGCTGTTGGAGGAGGAGGTATAATCAGAGATCATAGAGGTTGTATAGTTGCTACTTATGTAGGTAGCATGGGGCATCAATCAAATCACTATGCTGAAGCTTTATCAACATTATGGGGCATTAGATTGGTTAAGGACTACAATATTTCAAACATCATCATAGAAGGGGACTCCATGAATATTGTAAGTCATTTAAATCAGGTACATCCCCCTAGTTAGACAATAAAGGATTTTATCTATGAATCCATAAATATTTACAAGTCCTTCACAAATTGCAAAATCATTCATTCCTACAGGGAAGGAAATAAAGTCACAGACACTCTTGCTAATCATGGGGTTCTCAATAAAAATGGATATTTTTATACTAATGAGAACTTACCTAGTCAAGTACAAAATGCTATTATCAATGAAAAATATGACAATGCACTTGAAGTCCAAAGACATATTCGATGAGTTGTCCTTCACACATATGAAGGTAAAGATAATTATAACTCTCCCCTGCAAGCTTATCATCAAAACTAAATTCTCTCATCTATCGCACGCTTTGTGGGTGGGAAAAATAGATGATAAGAAGATGTATTTAGGGATTAATATTTCCATTCTAAAGGAGAGAAAATAATTAAGTAGCAGACAAAGAACAACATGGGGGGAGCACCGTGTCAAGTTGAGCTGACATGTGACCCGACATGGAAGGAGGACGAGGTTCTTTGAAATTATCTGCAGATTGGTGGGGTTTCTAACCTCATCGAAAGGATTTGGGGATATGACCAACATGTCTCCCTTCAATTTTCTATAGGTTGGAGAAACAAAATAGTTCCATATGGGGACAAGGCCAATAATGTCATTGAAGAACTTATTTTAGAAATCAATGGTCTTAACATGGATGGAAAATGGTTTTTTAAGAAAAGAATTGATAAGGTGACTGAAGCCAAAATTTTTCTCAATGAAGGTGAATAATTTTATTTTTTCACTGTTAGAATCAAGGTTACTTCAATCCCAAACCCGTTCAACGATATCGCAAAAATGATGGTAAGATATGTTACGCTGGAAGGAAGGTACATCATAGTTCCCCTTAAGCATCTCATCTTCTTGAACCATTTTAGGAGAAATCTTAAAATTTACTTTCCTCATTTCATTTTGAACTCACTTGAGCACTCAATCTTAGAGGTTCAAAATCACACTCGTTCCATTCCCCTCCATCAAGGGATTATTTTTCTTCTACATTGACATTGTCTTACTCAAAACCCTGTTATCCCTCTAGCCCCTGCCCCTCCTAACCCAACCCTATCCCTGAACCCACCATTCTTACCCCCACCAATCCTATGGGATAGAGGAAGGTCAGATAAAAAAACCCCTTCTACCCCCTTAATCATCATTTCCCTCCAAAGAGAGTTCTTCATAGTAACAAGAACAAGGAATTTGAGCTTTCTCAAAGTCTACTCCATATGGGTAACACTAGACAAAGTAGTACTACTTTGGAGAAGGATGGAGACATAAAGAAGAGGATTGGTGAGATTGAGAAGGAATTGGAGGCTTTAAAGAAGGAAATTAAATAAATTTCAGAAAAAGAGGGAAAAAGGAAAGTGGAAGAGGGATCTGGAATTACTGAAATTCAGATTTAAGAGATTTCTGAAAGCTCAAATCCCTTGACAACAAGATGGTGAATGTGAGAAGAAGAAAAGATTTTACTCTCACATCTCTCAAAGCTGTTTACAATTTTATGGAACAACAAGTCAAGAATGTTTGCATGTTAAGAAATATTCCTAAAAACATATGGGGGGAAGGACTAACTCAAGCTCAAGTCTTTAGTCAAGTTGATAAGAATGACCCCACATCAGGTTATAGCTATTGCATTATTTAGTGCCCTTCATGAATTGAAGAAAATAATTGACAAAGCATCTAAGTGATGAGCTAATTGCAGGCTTGTTTGTAGAATGACAAATTAGTAGCTATTTTTTTTCGTTGATTTGTAGTTTTGTTTGTTGTTTTGGTACTTTTTCATGCGATTTTTTAAGCTGTAGCTATGCTCTCTTATAACATCCTGATTTTGATCACTTTTTGGTATGTTTTTATTGTAATATCTTACTTTTGAGCCTTTTGTAGAAGGGTATAGTACATTTCAAAAAACTATTTACCAATAATATAAAAACATCTTCAAAATTTGAGTGTATCTCAAATAACTCGTACAAGTTGACATTTTTTTATTTTTAGAAAAAGAGTTTCCACTTAAGACCCCCTCCCCCATTTCCATGCACTTACCCATTAAAAATACTCTTACAAAAAAATAAATATGTGAGAAGTAAGAAAACTACTTGGATAATTGGAAGGTCTTTTTAGGTATACTTGGGCTACCAAATATCCATTCATTAAACATGTAGAGCTAGAAAATGGAAATAATACTCCAAAAAAATGTAGATGTACAATTTGCAGTTGGAAATTAGGAAAATAACATAAAATGCAACTAAAATTAGACACAATTGAGAAACATTATATTAAAATATATCGACAGTTAAAGAAAATGATATAAAAATAACAAATACACATAGACGGAAAATAATGAAAGAACACGTGCATGTAAGATAAGTTTGAGGAGTATTAAAAATTATAAAGAAACATTGTCAAAAACTTGTGGAGAAAGGAGGAAAAATTAATGTAAAATTTGAAAAATATGTAAATGACAATCTTAAGGAAAAAAATACATAGTTTTCAACTGTATTCTTCATTCTTAAAATGGGTAGACCTATTTCATATTTTTCCAAATTTAAGAAATTGTTTAATTTTAATGGGTTTCCTTACCTTCCACAATCACATTGGTCAGATACTAGTGCTTGGGAAATGGAAAACTATCTTACAATGATTGAAAAGGAGGATTTGAAAGAGAAATTCAAGAATGCAAGTTTTATCTCCCTTTCCATTGATGAGGTTACAATAGTGGACAACACATCTTGGGTTTGCATGTATGTTTATACTTTTGAGAACCACACAAGGAAACCTCATCTTCTAGTTATTCATAAAATGAAGGAAAATTGCAATGCTGAAAATATTTACAAATTGGTTATATCTAATTTGAAGGATATAACTAGGATGGATGATTATTCAATGTTTAAAATAATGCAATAATGCGGAGGCCATAAAACGAGTCTTTGTGTCTACCTAAAATCATCAATTGCGCCTTACATGTTTCCATTTCCTTGCATGGCTCATAGAATGAATCTTGTATACAATATATTAAGCACATTTAAAAATTTGAAAAACTTGAAGAGCTTATCTATGAATTACACGCGTATATGTCAAGTAGTCCAAAAATATTTTAGGAGTTTCAAAAATCTGCAGGTTGGAGTGAGAGATGGTAAAACATGCTTAAAGACATTGATACAAGATGGATTTCCATGTATGAACACGCACGCAATTTTTTTATGAATATCCATCATTAACTGGTTTCATGTTTAAGTATTGTATGCATGTTGACAAGGCAAAATATTTTATTTACCACTTAACATATTTGGAACATTGTTTACACTTTGTGGGATTCTACCCATGTTGAATGAAATCAATTCCTTAACAAAACATGCTCAAGAAAGATCCATTTATATAGTCGACTTCATTAGATTGAGAAAACAAGTATGTCAAACACTAGATTTGTTATATAAATTTGATGAATGTTTTCAAGGACACGTATTCAGTAGTTGGAAAAATTTAACAAATTTAAAGGATCCTAAAAGCTATTTTAGATTCAATATAAGTGGTAATATTTGTATCCTTGTAAATGGGAATGAGATTCAAATGCACACTTTCCAAAAAGAGTGGATATTGTTGGATCAAACATTGAAGAAGTATCTCGATAACGTAATCTATATACGAAGGTATTATATCTCAAAAAGAATGAAATTGCAAAAATTTCACAATGCTTATCTAGTGAGATTAGAGAACGATTTAAAAGGGATGAGATTATTGAGCCATGGTAGTTGTCAATCCTATATTTTGGAGTCCTAGATGCAGGTAAGAAATCTATAAAATTTATTAAATATAAATATGAGAATGTGTAGAAATACCAAGTGGAAGGATACATAAATATAGATATATGCACAACCTTTCATTATGAGTAATAAGATAAATATTAACAAGTAAAAAAATATATAAGCTAATCATTCAATTTTACTTTTGAAATATATTTTTGATATCAAATATTCCACATATGAAGAACTTATTGTGAGATCAAAGTTTAAATATAATTCTACTATTCATTACTTGTGAGGGCAATGTTTACCTTGAGAACAATTAAGAGTTAATAGAAAACCTTCATCATATTATGATGTATTTATCCTTTTCCATCTCATAAGATAATTATAAATTTATAAAAGATATTTACTTAATCAATATGAGTAATTCTAGCACAAGATAAAAATCATTATTACGAGCTCAAAGGCTAAATCAAATCAAGAATTTCTTCTATAAAAACAATAAAAGGTTTCTATTTACTAATTCCCCTATTTAAAATTAAAAATAGATAAAAATAGATTTGAAAACCAAGGAACATAAAAACCTTATTTCAATACACCATGAATATTGCATGGAAATACTAGAGATTGATCCTACAATCCTACCCTTCAAATAAGGTTTATAAGGAAGATTACAATGGACTTCCCAACTAACTTACTAAAATTTTCCAAGTCTCTTTCTCATAAATTTACAATGAACTACACTTAAAATGCAAGTAAATAAGCCTCCCAAAAATGGGAACAACATGTCAATATTTTTAACTTTTCAAACCAACTCTCCCAATCCCATTACATCATTCACCACATAAGGTGATACAATCCCAAACTCCCAACTAAACAAGATTACAAAAAAACACTAAATGTAAGAATAGAAGCCTCCCACTAAAGTGGGAACAACATGCTCAAATTTTGAGCATTTCCCAAAATAAAACACCTCCAAAGTCTTCAAAGTTCTCCAAAACTCCACTTTTCCAAGCTCCAAAACACCACAAGATCAAAGGCTCGTTTACCTCCCAACCTATAGGCATCATTACATGCCTTTTATCCAAAGATAATGCATGTTATCCTCCCCTAAGCCCATGGGAAATAGGGGTAGCATGCCACTCAAAGATGTCAAGAAAATAAAAGTTTTCAAAGAACTCAAAACAAGGGTAACAAGAGATGAAAGACAACTTCCAACACCAAATCAAATTCACAAGAAACCAAGAAAATAATGGAAATGGGAAGAGGGGAGAGGGATCACCAATGTGCCAAAGTATAAATAATAATAGAGCCAAATACCAATCTCTAAATCATAATAATAGAATCCATCATCATCCTCCAACCCTTATTTATCCATTTCTCCTCCTTACCAAGGCTTTTCAAGCCTTGTAAGCTTCCTTGGTAAGGATAGGAGGAGATTCCCAAACCAAATGGGAATGCCTCCTACTTCCCCCAAGGAAGGGAACATCAAATATATCATTCATGGATTCCCAAGAAGCCATGAGAACAAGGATCCCCTCCCATTCCCAAAACCAAAATAAAATCCAACAAAATGAAAATAAATCAAGAACCCACAAACCCCAAACCAAACCCAAAATTTTAACTAATATAAACACTCCAAAAATCACACACATACACAAAAAATAATAAACCAAAATAACATAAGAAGTGAGGCATACCTCACACTCCAAGCACAAGCCACAAAGCTCCAAGATCTTGACTCCACTAGCTCCCAAAGAAAATCCTCCAAAGACTCCTCTCCAAAAATTCCCAAAAGAAAAACCCCAAACATCCAAAATTAAGGAAGATATATAGAAAAAATCCCAAAATCACAAACCCATGGGAGGGTGACATGTGTCACCCTTCCAACTAAGAAATCCATCCAAGTCACCCATGTCATTTTCCAAGTTCCTCCAAATAATAAATGCAAGGGGAAAAATTTAAACTATCCCCCAAAGCCCACAACACAATCCCAAGGTCACCCATGTAAGACAAGAGGAGAAGGCTTTGATGGTGACTTGTGAGAGGGTGGAGTGAGAAAAAGGCTTTTGGGTTCACAAAAATCTTCCCCCACCCATGGGTTAGGTCCCAAGGGCCATTTTTAAGGTAAGGGAGACCCTTCCCTTTACATATATGCCTTCAAAAATGCCCTTTTGATCAAATTCGAGATTTGAGAGTTGAGTGGGATAAACAAGGTGAGAAATGGTCCCCACAAAAATGATTAGTAAATCCCAAGGCATCCCAAAACATGTTTAAGACCAATAAAACACCCCACTAATCAAAATCATCACAAATGACCACATTAGCACAAATCAATCCCAATTAAGTGAGCAATAAAGTAAAATTAATTTTACCATGGTGCTCAAGGGTAAGAGGGTAACAAAATGAATTAATACAAATTAAATACAATGATCAACCAAAATCCTCCAAATACAAATAATGACCAAAATACAACAAGGTGAGAAAAAGGGCTTGGGAAAGATGGCTTAGGCATCTTTGGTAGTGCTACCATTGAGTCCCATGCTCACCAAGTGGTGTAACCTGCAATCCTACACACTCAAGGAAAACCTCAAATCTGCTCGACATGATAAAATATCAATATAAATCATTATGAAAATCAACTATACTATATCAATTGAATAAGATTACACCACATATATCTATCAACAATGCATAAAAACATGATCCAATATCAACAATATCTAAATCATGATCAAGATCATCAGTAAACTCCATATAGAAACATAATCCATCAAATCACAACATCATAATACCATCATCTCTAATCAACATGAAATGTCCATAATCATGAATATCAAATAGTGTCTCAATAGTGCCATGTCAAAATAAGAATGTCATATACCATATGATGATAATTGTAGCAATAACTAATCAAAATCTAACATAATCAAGTATCAAATGTCTCATATGTAATATCAAACTGATTAGATGAGCCAACATATCATAGGAAGAGAGAGAAAAAATGGTGGGCACTACACTATAAGTGATTCATATAAAAGAAAAATGGGTACTCTCATTAAGCATTTTGGAAAATTAGTAGAATGTAATGGAGTTCAAATTAAGGATCTTCTTCAAAAGGAATTACTTTTATGTCAATAAACTCATTTTTACATCGCAATGGTGAAACACTATGACTTACTAAGTGAACCATTAGAATCTTTGGTGTAATTACATGAGTATGGAAAAATTGTATCATATAGTAGCATCCTATATGAAAACATTAGTGAATATTTCCTATTATATTAATTGTGTGAAACAATGATATTGAGATTGGTTAAAGAGGAAATGGTTTATAGCGTAGTAAAATTTGTTAAATAAAATATCAAAATAGAGTGGATAAAAATGGAGACTTGTTTGAGATTGTATGTTTCACGATATGATGTGGACACATTTCCTTATGAAAGAGTAATGGAAGTATGAAATTATCTTGCAAAAAGGAGAGGGTTATTTAATTATAATACATGAGATAGTAGTAATAATGAAGACATAAACATCGATACAAGTACTGAAAATAACAATGAAAGATTAAATAACAATTTACGTTTTGAAGACCTAAATAGTCAAAAATTGTTTGAGCTACCTGATATAGACTAAAGATGCATGTATAGACATAGTATTTCTAAAACCCAAAGTAATATCATATTATAATTATGTAACTTGTTATTTGTGATATACACATATTATTTATTGAATAATATTTTAAGCATCTTAATTTGTTTATAATTTTTAATCGAGAAATGTCATACTTATTTTTTCTGTTGTATTTTAAATCAAAATAATATCATACAATTATTTGGAGAAATTATGCATGAATATAATACAAGTACAACACCATATAAATTTTAACTCTCAATATTTTCATATAATGAAGAAGATCAAAATTACTAGAAAAGTATATATTTATAGTCTAAATATTAAACTATTTTACAAATTACAACTAGAGTTTCAAATGACAATTTCATCTTGTAGCTTCATCCTTAAGAAGTAGATTCTTTCATTTGTGTTATTGAATCCTCTGCACTGAACCTTATTTTAAAACACCAGATTGAACAAGATCCTTCCTAGTTGCATTGATATTTGAAAGTATGTCACATTCTAGATTTGTTGCATGACCAAAAGACAATAATGTTATGATAACATTGGATCCTCTTCTATTTTCTTCTTCAAAAATATTTCAGGATCCATTCCATTCTCCTTTATTATCCTTCTTAAGGTATTATTATTCTTGTTTAAAATAACAAGCTTTTTCTTCAAATCAACTGAGCTGCAATTAAAATTTTCCTTACACTTTTAAATGCACATCAAGGAATGTTGCATGATTGTTGCCCCATTCTTCAAATTCTAGTACTTCGACTACATTTTAAAAACAAAAAATAATTAATAAAATTAAAAAAATTGTAAATCATATTTGAAATTTATTTAAAACTTACCAATACCTTATCCCTTTCTACATTCACAATAACAAAAGGTCCTTATCTCTTGACCACATATTATGGTAGGCTTGTGCTTCTGCATTTAAATTCTCAATTTTGTTCAACATTATATCTAATACATCATCATTATAAGTATTTGAAAAAGATGCAATACGGACATTGCTTGATTCGTCAAAATATCAAGCTTAGTTGGTTCATTTTGAATCAAAGAATACAATAAATGTCTCCGAGGAGTGGGTTTTAATCAGAAATTTATCCCTAAACTTTCCAAATATTATGACTCTATATTCTTGATAACATATAATTAATTGTGGTGGATAATTGTCAAACGAAAGACTATCAAGGTTTTTTCATCACCATTTAAGGCGTTTCTCTAGAGGAGGTGTGTTTGATATTTATTCTCTTCTTTGGAGAAGGCTTCCTTATCCCATGTGTAGTGCCCACGTTTTTATAGCTCCAGTTATCTATTGGTTCTTTTATGCATAGACATGTTTTGATTGAGACTCGATAGATTTTGGACTTTTTACTATGTTATTGTATCCTCATGGACATTATGGTATTTTAGACACGCAGCGCCATTGGACTAGATTCATAAATTTATATATTTCTTATGATGTTGATGACACTAACGGGGTTATATGATAGATTTATTGGTTAGATGTTGGTTTCTTGTGGTCGAGTTGATTAATGATATAGTTTTCGGATTTAATAATGGTAATTTTCATGCTAGCCTAAGTGTATGTCATCGTAATTTTATACGTGGATGATTCATGGCAAACTATATGAATAATTGTATGCATTGCACTATCAATTGGTTAATGTTAGGACATTATAAGTTTGGTTGAATTTTTAATGTTTAGATGATGTTTATTATATGGAGACAGATGTTAATGTGTGCAATGAGTGTGCAGTGATGGTGTAGGAGAGCATGGGTTTGTGTCAGCTACGCAATTATGCACAAGTGGCCCATGGGCTGAGTCCTAACCATGTTAAATGTTTGAGGCTTTAGAATAGGTGTATTTATTTGGGCATAATGGGTGAACCCTCAATTGTAATGTAATTATGTGTTGTAAAATTAATTATGTTTAGCGTGTGTTTTATTAAGTAAACTAGTTTAGGGGTTTAATGATCTCATCTTAATTTAAGTGATGGTTTTGGGTAAGTGTGTGTGTGTTGGTAGAAGAGATTGGGGAACACATGTGAACCTTGGGTGGACCCACACCCTCTACCCTTGTGCCCAAGCATGCTAAACCCGAAATTGGGTTATTTTGGGCATGTTTAGGGACCCCTTTTGAGTTTGGGAGTTCCCTTAGCATGAAAATGGGCCCTTGGACCCTACCTAATAGGTAGGGGGTTTATTTCAAGGCTTGGAGGGATTTTTCCTCTCATTTTACCCTCCTTAGTCACCATCCATGTAAGATGGTTGGTTTGTGTGTATTTGTTAAAAGTTGCTCCACTTTGTTTTATTTTAGTTTTTAGTATTTTGGGTGATAAGGGCTAAAAGGTGAGTTTAATTTTACTTATTCAGTTTTTGGAATCTTTAACTCTTGAGAGGAGAGGGGTGACACTTATCACCTCCCCCATTGGTGAGGAAAATTTTGGGTTACTCTTCTTATTATTCCTCATGTGGAAGGAAGGGGTCTTCTTGGCTCATTTTTTTGTTGGGTGAACTTGGTGAATTTTGGAAGCTTGGAGGTTTGTTTGGACAAAGGGAAAAGTTTAGAGTCTTGGAAAGAATTGTAGAGGTAGGACTCTTAACCTTTTTCTTTCTTAGTTGTGCTTATCTTGTTAACTATGCTTGGATCAATAAAATGATGTGTGTGAAATGATGTGTTGTGATATTGTATGGTGAGTGTAGTTGGTTTGTTTTTTCCTTGTTGTTTTCTTTTGTTTTCTCTCCACCATCATTTGGATTTTTGGTTTTGGAGAATGTAGGGAAGAGAGAGGGATTTCCCTCTTAAACCTCATGGTTGTTGGTCAAGCCATGAAGGTCCCTTCTCATCCCCTCATATGGTTTGGGGTGGGAGAAAGGTTCATATGGCTTGAACCTTTCCCCATTCTTGGTGAGGAAACCCTTTTGGGTTTGAAAACCCTCCCAAGAAGGATTACTATGACATAAAGGATGAATAAGGAGGATGAATGATTAGGAGGAATAAGAAATTTTGTAAACATGTTTTGTTGGTGTTCCTATGGTTGGACACCTTTGATTTGGGAATTCTATTTTTCTCTTCCCCCTTGTGAGGTTGACCTTGTTATCCTCATGTTGTTGTTTTATCATGAGTAGTATGTCTAAGTGTTAAATGGTCTTATGTATTTCTTGTGTGTTTTATCCCCTTCATACTTGTGCACATTGTGGAAGTTTGTTCCTCTCTCCCATGGGCTTGGGTGAGGCTAGCATGGATTCTAACCATGGAAAGGCATGTGATGATGCCTATTGGTTGGGTAGTAAACAATCCTTGTCTCTTATTTCAGCATCCTTGGAGGAACACTCAAGTTGGAGATAGTTTGATCCTCTTGCCATCTTGGTCATCCTCATCCTTTGAGGGCATTACCTTCTTTTTGTAAATAAATGTGGCTTGTGAAGTTTTTACACTCTTGTAAATACCCATTATTGTACTTATTGCTTCTTGTAAACTTTAGTCATTACTAAGAAAGTTTTTACCTTATTGTTGCAAGAATCTTGTAATATTATCATATTGAAATCATGAGTTTTCTTTTAGTTACATGTCATCTTGTTGAAGGTCTTGTTGTGTATAAATATGAAAAGTATGATCATGCATGGTGCAACAAAATGGTAATTTTTAGTTGTATTTACTTTTCAAGTTTTTTTTTAAAAATATCTATGAAATGGCTTATGTACATGTGTATCCTATGTATGTTTGAAATTTACAAGTTAAACATTCATTTAAATCTATAAAATTCTATGGCATTACATTTTGGTATCAGAGCGAGGTTCAAACACATGGACTCTTTGGGTAGTTTCTGTTTTAGTTATCTTATTGCCTTGTTAAAAAAAAAATTGCCTTTTCTTATTGTTGTTGGATCTCCCTCTTGTAGAAATATGCATTAATTATTTAGCTATTTTGCATTGAAGGAAAGTTTTTTTATTATTGGCAAATAGTTTTTTGAAAGGGACTATACCCTTGAGAACAAAAGAAGGCCTAAGAGCCAGAATAAGAGTGAGAATCAGAGAGAATGGATCAAGATCCAAGTGTTACAATGAAGCTCGAAGTAGCCCAGAAATAGCTACTCAACCGAGACAAAACAACAAAATTACTGCAAAAAAGAAGTAAAGAGACCGCAAAAAAAAAAAAAAACAAATGAAACAAAAGGCAGAAACCAATGCTACTTCTTGGTGGCTTTGTCGATGCTGGTCTTGACTCTCTTCCAGGCGCGAAACATACCCAGAGTTGTCATGTGGGCAGCATCAGTTTTATCAAGCTCCTCAATGGTTCTTTTGCTCTCTTTTTCGTTGCCCCAAAGTGCAGCCGGGACACCGCTGAGGTTGGAAACACTTCTGGCATGACCCTCAATGAACTCCTCGATTTCCCTAAAGGCGGCAATGCTGTAATCATGTCTAGTTTTGGCCATCCCTAAGCGGGAGTCCAAAGAAGTCAGCTTCTTATAAATGTCCTCAATCTGATTGCTATCAATGTTCCCCTCCCCCTCCATGCTTTTCTTGCCTTTCTGTTTAGCAAGGTTCTTGACCTCATCCTTCAACAGTTTCATCTCAGCCTCTAAGGCCTCCAACCTCTTTGAAGAGCTATCCAACTGTACTTCCCGGGGACTGGCACTGCTGATATGGAGAAGGTCATGTGCAATCTCTAGCTCGAAAGGCTCCTTCTCCATAGCAAGAGCCTCAAGGTTGAGCTTCCTGGAGGCCCTGGTGACCGGTCTTTTAGAGGTAGAGGCGAGGTGGGTGGCGGGAGCAGCAGCAGGGGGAATGGATGGAGAAGCTTGAACAAGCCGGGTGGGGGTGGCAATTGAGCGGTGTGGCAAAGGCGGCAGGAGGAATAGGGTATATAAGCAGAGAGCCCATCAAAGGGGGAGCCGGGCTAGGAGAGGAAGGAAGACCAGGGTATTTTAGAAGGCAACATTTATGAATCAACAATATAAGTTAGTTGGTGTAGGATTTAGGATTTATTGAAATGATGATGTTAGTTGTTTTATAATAGTTGTTGGAAATAATGTTTGTCTTAGCCCTTTGGTTCTTGCAATTATTGATAACAATGTGCCAAGGAAATGAAAACAGCTTTTTATATAGTTACATTTTTTTGGTTTCCTACTTGTGACTATATTTTTCCTAGAATAAAAAAATATAAAAATAAAAATAAAAATAAACATATATATATATATATATATATATTGATTTAACTATGCAACAAATGTTATAGATATATTATAATATATATATTGTATATTATATAGTATATATTACATAATATATATACTATATAGTGTATAAATATATATTTAAATAATAAAAAAACATATATATATATATATATATATATATATATTGTTTTATAAAATAAAATTATAGTTTAAAAAAAAAAACGTATAAATTTTTAAAAATATATATAAAAAAACTCTATTTTGTGGGGGCCGAACCCCCGCAACCCCCCAACCCCACGCTACCCCCGAACCCTGTCCTCCCCTGCACACCCCGCGCACTCCGTCCCCCGCCCCACATATCCCCTCCCCGTGCACCCTTCCCTCCACCTGCGCGCAACCTGTCCCCCTCTACCCTCGCGTCCCCCTACCCCGCGCACCCCTGTCCCCCCTCTACTCCCCGCACTATTTTCCCCTGCGCCGCCCCATGCGGTTTCACCCATCCACCTTTGGCTTGCACAACGACCTGCTACCCTTCCCACACCATGGCCGCACCCCTCCACCATCTGCCCTCCTCCCTCATTGCTGCTACCTTCCTGCAAAGGCAACAACAACAAAAAAAAATTAATTTAAAAAAAAATGTAGTCGACCCCTTTGGGGTTTTTTTTTTTTTTTAAATTATATGGATTAAACAATTTTTTTTTTTTTTTATCTTCATTATATGAATCTACAATCACTACAATGCAAGATAAAAAAACTCCATAGACCTCCACCTACACAAGATGAGACAAAGAAAACAAAATAAAAAAATACAAAGGAAGAAGAACAAATGAATGAACAAAGGAATGGAAAAGAAAATAAAAAACACCATAGAGAAATCTAGGGCAATTTTAGGGTGGATTCAAAAATCAATGGCCAAGATTGGATTAGATCCTAGGGCTCTCATTCAACCCTACTTTTCTTTAAAACATGACATTTTAATGGGATTGAAAAATAAATTAAGAGGGGTGTGTGGGTAGATTAAATTAAAAGGGGGAAAACAAATTAAGTTAAAAGGGTGTGTAGGGAAAATTTATAAAAGGGAGGAAGATTATTTATTTTCTAGGGGTGTAGATTTTTAATCATGACCCTAGGAAGCTTGATAGGGTAAAATAAATTAAATTATTATTAGGCTAGTGTTTATTTGATTTTGGGTAATTTAATGATTAAGGTAAATTAATTATTAACAGGAAGGGGCACTACATTATATAATAATAATAATAATAATAATAATAATTAAAAAGCTGCTCGTAACTTTTTAAAAAAAGGGGGTTTATAAACCATTTTGTTTACATTTTTTTATCTCGTGTTCAGGATGGCACCCAAGAGGGGATGATCGGCTCGAGGCTCGGGACATAGTGCACCATGGGAACCACCGGCCCCGATTTGGGCCCGAGATATTAGAGACCCCCTGAGAGCAGCTGATAGGTGTCGTGCAGGAGCGCCTTCCACCACCGTAGGAGCTGCGAGAGGAGGACATTTAGTTAGGAGATGAGGAGTTGATTGGTGAGGATGCACATTCAGAGCCACCTGAGCACATGATACCCCGAGACGAGAGAGGTCATGTAGCCCTTCCATCCTTGGCGAGAGGGTGGCCTCATTTCATCACAGCCGATCACACAACTTCGAGGGACCTTTTGGAGATAGGTGACCCCTTTCACCTGTTAGACCACATCACCAAGATCGAGACACAGGCAAGTGTGATTCGAGACCTTCTTCACCTACAACCACCTACTTTCACTGGTTCGACAGATGGATTTGGGGCCGAGTCCTGGCTCCTTAGCCTGGATAGTTTCTTTGGCTTGCACTCTCATGAGAGCAATGTCAAAGCCAAAGTTTTCCATACACCTCCTCCGAGATGCAAAGTGGTGTTTGGTGGAGGAATGAGGAGCGGAAGCTCCATTTGACTCGAGATATAATGACCTAGGAGTTGTTCGAGGAGTGGTTCAGGGCCCGGTATATGTTAGAGAATTTTGTGCAAAAGAGGATTGATGAGTTTCATGACTTACGATAGGGGTTCTCTGCACTAGTGGCATAGTATGAGAGTAGGTTCTTGGACCTCTTGCAGTATGTAGACTACCTGCAAGATGAGAAGTTATAGGTAAATAGGTTCATTCGGGGCCTGAATGCAGATATAGCAGGAGCTGTTAGGATGTTATCTCCTCCCACGCTCGAGAAGGCCATTGAGAAGGCCTACTTGGCTGAGGAGAATAGGACCAAGGCACATGAGCACCGAGATAGAAACAAGAGCAAGTTCCAGGATAGGATTTAGGATTTAGGAATTTAGAGTCAGAGGACATGGGGTGCAACACCACCCCTAGAGGAGGATTTTGGTCTTCTCCAGCAGCATCGAGAGCTCCACCGCACCCATCACAAAGACACAACATCGGGATGCAAGCATCAAAGGGTAGATAAAATCAGATTTTTTTAGTGAGGTGGGTCTAGAGGTGGTTTTGGTGGATCTAGAGATAGGAGGTCGGGTACTCATCACTCACAGCTAGCCCACTCGTAGCAGTCTGCTAGGGTTGGACCGATAGGTTTAGTTCACCAGAGTATAGGAGGGACCCCATCTCAGAGGGGTACAGGAGGATGTTTTATTTGTGGGGCTCCAGACCATTATGTGTGTATGTGTCCACACAAGCCCACTACTATGGATATGTAGAGAGCTCCTAGATCCAAGCAGATGGTGGGTGACGTGGGACACGCCCATCGTGTGTATGTAGTGGTTGACAACCGCCAGGCTGAGCATCAGGCCATAGTAATTGAGATGACAGGTACTATCAGGGGTATTTTTGTCTCAGTAATTTTTCATTTAGGTGCCTTTGATTCTTTTATATCTCCTTCTGTAATAGACCAGTGTGGGCTAGTGGTGGCTAGGCAACTAGATAGTTGGCAGGTTGAGTTGGCCTCTGGGGCTAAACTTGTCGTGGACTCGTATGTGGAGAGTTGTGTACTTGATTTGGGAGTCTTCTCCACTACACTTGACCTTTGAGTTATTCCTTTAGGATCCTATCAGGTAGTGTTGGGTATGGATTGGCTTGAGGCTCATCGAGCCAAGGTGGATTGTAGAAATAAGGTCATTGAGTGTCAGGATGATCTTGGTAGTGCAGTTGTGATTTTAGGGATGCAGAGACCTATTTCCTTGCATATGATCTTAGCTAAGCAACTCAAGCAGAGCATGCGTAAGGGTTTCCAGTTGTTTGCTATCACTATCAGTGATCATTCAGACAAGTACTCCAGAGCATTCACCCCTTGATGATCACACAGTTTTGAGGGAGTATGCAGATGTGTTTCCAGGAGAGCTTCTAGGTTTACCACCTAGTAGGGAGGTGGACTTCACCATTGACTTAGTGCCTAGCTCCACACCAATTTCTAGGGCACCCTATCGGATGATGACTTCAGAGCTTCATGAGCTCAAGATTCAGTTAGAGGAGTTGTTAGAAAAGGGTCTCATTCGACCTAGTGTATCTCCTTGGGGAGCGCAGTTATATTTGTGAAGAAGAAGGATGGTTCTCTCAGGCTTTGTGTAGACTTCAGATAGCTCAAAAAATTCATAATAAAGAACCGTTAGCCACTCCCCAGGATTGATGACTTGTTTGATCAGATGCGGGGAGCTAGAGTGTTCTCCAAAATTGATCTCAAGTTAGGGTATCATCAGTTATGCATATCAGATGCAGATATTCATAAGACAACTTTTCACACACGTTATGGGCATTATGAGTTCACTATTGTCCCCTTTGGTTTGACCAATGCCCCAGCTGTCTTCATGAGCCTCATGAATGGAGTGTTTAGGACCTTCCTTGATTGCTTTGTCATAGTATTCCTCAATGATATTTTGATATATTCTCATTCCGAGGAGGAACATGAGGAGCATTTGAGACAGGTGCTTCAGATTTTGAGAGAGCATAAGTTGTTTGGGAACTTGGAAAAATGTAACTTCTTTCGACATAGATTCAGTACTTGGGGCACATTATTTTAGGAAATGGTATCTCAGTAGATCCCTCTAAGATTTAGGCTATCATGGATTACCCAGCACCCACATCAGTCACTAAGGTGAGAAGCTTCATGGGTTTAGTAGGGTATTACCACAGGTTTGTGTAAGACTTTTCTAGGATTGCTCACCCTATTACTTCCCTTAGAGGAAAGGGAAGAAGTTTGACTGGTCAGAAAAGTGTGAGAAGGCCTTCAATTTGCTTAAGGAAAGGTTAACCATGGCACCTATCTTAGCAGTTCCAGACCTGACAGAGGATTTTGTTGTTTACACTGATGCATCACTAGAGGGTTTGGAGTAGTTCTTATGCAGGAGCATCGAGTGATTGCCTTTGAGTCACGTAAGCTCAAAGACTATGAGCTTAACTATCCTACTCATGACTTGGAGCTTGCAGCAGTTGTTCATGCACTTGTGCGTTGGCGACATTTCCTTTTGGGTAGACCTTTCATCTTGAGGACAGATCATTGTAGCTTACAACATATCTTCTCTCACCAAACCTCAACACTCGTCAATGGCGTTGGATGGAGTTCCTATGTGAGTATGACATGGAGGTGTAGTATATCAAAGGAAAGGAAAATGTTGTTGTAGATGCACTTAGTAGATGACAACATGTGCTTGCTTCATTGACATTGCAGTCAGATTTGAGAGGTAAGATACTTGAGCATCTTCCAGAGGACAAGTTTTATGAGGGTGCTAGGCAGATGTTGGATTCTCAGGGTTCTTTTGAGGGTAGATATTCAGGATGCTTGTTAGAGTATGATGGTTTACTTCGGTTCCATAGGTGCATTTATGTGCCTAAGTAAGTGATCTGCGTAGTTTCATCCTTACAGAGGCTCATCGAGCCCCATATGTAACACATCCAGGAGTGAAGAAGATGCATGCCGATTTGAGAGAGTTATATTATTGGCTTGGTCTTTTTCGGGACATAGCAGATTTTGTAACATGTTGTCTTGAGTGTCGAAAGTCAAGGTATAGAATTCTCATCCCGCAGGACTCTTATACCCTCATGACATTCCCAAGTGGAAATGGATGTGATCTCCATGGATTTCATAGTAGGACTCCCTATGTCCTCTTATCATCATGATGCCATCATGGTCATTGTGGATAAGTTGGACCAAGGTTGCGCATTTCTCACCAACCAAGGTTACCTATAATGCACAAGCCATCGCCAAAGTGTTTATGGAGGACATTGTTAGATTGCATGGGATCCCAAAGACAATCATCAATGACAGAGACACCATCTACACATCAGTTTTTTGGACTTCTTTTCAGGATGCTTTGGGTACACAAATTAATTTCAGTTTGGCATATCATCTAGAGACAGATGGGCAAACAGAGAGAGTTAATCAGGTTCTTGAGGACATGTTGAGGATGTATGTGATGGACCAACAAAAGAAGTGGGAAGATTATTTTCATTTAGTTGAGTTTTCCTACAACAACAGATTATCATAGCTCCATTGGCATGGCTCCCTATCAAGCTTTGTATGGATGACCTTGCAGGACACCTTTGAGCTGGGATAGACTAGATGACAGGATTATTTTGGGACCAGCTTATCTTCAGGATTTAGAGCAGCAAGTTGTTCTGATTAGACAACGTCTTGAGTAGGATAGAGCACGCATGAGAAGGTGTATGTGAACACCAAGAGATCGATCGTCACTTCTCGGTGGGTGATAAAGTCTTCTTAAGGGTTCATCCTCATAAGAGTTCGATCCATTATGGAAAGGGTTCTAAGATATCACCACATTTTGTGGGGCCTTTTGATATTCTTGAGGTCATGGGTCTAGTTGCCTATCATCTAGCTTTGCCACCACACCTTGCACATGCCCACGATGTTTTTCATGTTTCGTACTTCGTAGATATGTACCAGATGTTTATCATGTTTTGGATTGGTCGGCATTACAGGTAGAGGATGGAGGGCAGTGGAGACTGGAGCCCATACGCATACTGGAGCACCGGAGGTTGGCCCTTTAGGGTTGAGATTTGGACCAGGTTAGAGTGCAGTGGGACCGATATGATGAGTCATCAGCTACCTAGGAGGATGCTACACCACTGAGGGCTAGATATCCCTATCTCTTCCAATGAATTCTAGGAGGAAGTCTAATTCTAGGAGAGGGGGATGTAGTGCCCACATTTTTATAGCTCTAGTTATCTGTTGGTTCCTTTATGCATAGACATGTTTTGATTGAGACTCTGATAGATTTTGGACATTTTACTATGTTATTTATCCTCATGGACATTATGGTATTTTGGGCACATAGCGCCAATTGGACTAGATTCGTATATTGATATATTTCTTATGATGTTGATGACACTAACAGGGTTATATGATAGATTTATTGGTTAGATGTTGGTTTCTTGTGGTCGATTTGATTAATGATATAGTTTTCTAGATTTAATAATGGTAATTTTCATGCTAGCCTAAGTGTATGTCGTTGTAATTTTATCTGTGGATGATTCGTGGCAAACTATGTGAATAATTGTACACATTGCACTATTAATTGGTTAATAATGTTAGGAAATTATAATTTTGATTGAATTTGTGATGTGTAGATGATGTTTATTATATTGGACAGATGCGGTTAATGTGTGCAATGAGTGTGCAAGTGATAGGTATAGGAGAGCATGGGTTTCAGGGTCAGCTACACAATTGTGCACGAGTGGCCCACGGGCTGAGTCCTAACCATGCTAAATGTTTGAGGCCTTAGAATAGGTGTATTTATTTGGGAACCATGGGTGAACCCTCAATTGTAATGTAATTATGTCTTGTAAAATTAATTATGTTTAGGGTGTGTTTTATTAAGTAAACTAGTTTAGGGGTTTAATGATCTCATCTTAATTTAAGTGATGGTTTTGGGTAAGTGTGTGTGTGTGTTGGTAGAAGAGATTGGGGACCACATGTGAACCTTGGGTGGACCCCACACCCTCTACCCTTGTGCCCAAGCATGCCAAACCCGAAATTGGGTTATTTTGGGCATTTTAGGGACCCCTTTTGAGTTTGGGAGTTCCCTTAGCATGAAAATGGGCCCTTGGACCCTACCTAATAGGTAGGGGGCTTATTTCCAAGGTTTGGAGGGAGTTTCCCTCCCATTTTCCCCTCCTTAGTCACCATCCATGTAAGATGGTTGGTTTGTGTGTATTTGTTAAAAGTTGCTCCACTTTGTTTTATTTTAGTTTTTAGTATTTTGGGTGATAAGGGCTAAAAGGTGAGTTTACTTTTACTTATTTGGTTTTTGGAATCTTTAACTCTGAGAGGAGAGGGGTGACACTTGTCACCTTCCCATTGGTGAGGAAAATTTTGGGTTCCTCTTCTTATTCTTCCTCATGTGGAAGGAAGGGGTCTTCTTGGCTCATTTTTTTGTTGGGTGAACTTGGAGAATTTTGGAAGCTTGGAGATTTGCTTGCACAAAGGGAAAAGTTTAGAGTCTTGGAAAGCATTGTAGAGGTAGGATTCTTAACCTTTTTCTTTCTTAGTTGTGCTTATCTTGTTAACTATGCTTGGATCAATAAAATGATGTGTGTGAAATGATGTGTTGTGATGTTGTATGGTGAATGTAGTTTGTTTGTTTGTTCCTTGTTGTTTTCTTTTGTTTTCTCTCCACCATCATTTGGATTGATGGTTTTTGGAGAATGTAGGGGAAGAGAGAGGGATTTCCCTCTCAAACCTCATGGTTGTTGGTCAAGCCATGAAGGTCCCTTCTCATCCCCTCATATGGTTTGAGGTGGGAGAAAGGTTCATATGGCTTGAACCTTTCCCCATTCTTGGTGAGGAAACCTTTTGGGTTTGAAAATCCTCCCAAGAAGGATTTACTATGACATAAAGGAGGAATAAGGAGGATGAATGATTAGGAGGAATAAGGAATTTTGTAAACATGTTTTGTTGGTGTTCTATGGTTGGACACCTTTGATTTGGGAATCTATTTCTTCTCTTCCCCTTGTGAGGTTGACCTTATTATCCTCATGTTGTTGTTTTATCATGAGTAGTATGTCTAAGTGTTAAATGGTCTTATGTATTTCTTGTGTGTTTTATCCCCTTTTATACTTGTGCACATTATGGAAGTTTGTTCCTCTCTCCCATGGGCTTGGGGGAGGCTAGCATGGCTTCCAACCATGGAAAGGCATGTGATGATGCCTATTGGTTGGGTAGTAAACAAGCCTTGTCTCTTATTTCTAGCATCCTTGGAAGAACACTCAAGTTGGAGATAGTTGGAGCCTCTTGCCATCTTGGTCCTCTTTTTCATCCTCATCCTTTGAGGGAATTACCTTCATTTTGTAAATAAATGTGGCTTTATGAAGTTTTTACACTCTTGTAAATACCCATTATTGTACTTATTGCTTCTTGTAAACTTTAGTCATTACTAAGAAAGTTTTTACTTTATTGTTGCAAGAATCTTGTAATATTATCATATTGAAATCATGAGTTTTCTTTTAGTTACATGTCATCTTTTGAAGGTCTTGTTTTGTATAAATCTATAAAGTATGATCATGCATGGTGCAAAAAAAAAAGCGTAATTTTTAGTTGTGTCTACTTTTCAAGTTTAAAAAAAAAAATCTATGAAATGGATTATATACATGTGTATCCTATGTATGTAGAACTTAAATTTACAAGCTAAACATTATTTTAAATCTGAAAAATTCTATGGCATTACACCATGAATCATATCTTGTTTATTGAAAGTTTTGTGGGAATGATCCCCACTAGCACTTTCAATTCCAAGATATTCTTCATCAAAATCAATTTCATTAAAAATAGAAACACCCCGTGCACTAGTAACACTACACAATGAAAACGTTGTAAAATCAGCTCCAAAATTAAGGTTTCATCTTCTTACAACTCGAGAATTATATGAAATATGTTTCCCACTACCCCTTTTCTGACATTTGTTTGTGGCATTAGCAGAAATGGTATCTTTTTCCTCAAATAATAAGATGTATTTAGAATTGGAGGTGGAGGATACATTGTAAAAATAGATTGTAGAATATGTGAGAAAAATAAAACAAAAAATAATAAGAATGGAATAATAGAAAATTATATATCATTTATGAATTAAAAACATTACTTATTCGTGTATATTGTAGCTAGGATACAAATGGTTCCTGTTGTAGGTGTTGTGGTTATTTTTGAGGGGTAGACTGAAAATACTGTTAGTGGGATTGGTACTAGTAGTGTTGATCTAAATGTAATTAACCATTAACAATTTAAATTTATTAGTTTCTTTGTTTAAAACATTAAAATTTATAACAAACTAAAAATAAATTAATATTAAAACTTAAATGAGATACATACCTTGTGGTAATGATGATATATCTTGATCACGTGTTTCATAAATTTCATATCCAATTCTTGTAGGGCTAGCACAAGCCCGATGATATAAATCGAGCTACTAGAGGTTGTTGCACCAAATGAATGTAAACAAGTTATAAAATTTTAATTTATATTTATATGAAATTATATATACGTTAAACATATTAGAATATAGAAATATTAAAAACCCATGATTAGTGACATGGTGGACATGTCAATTGGATGAGAAGTTAAATTACTCCTCATCCTTTTCACTTGATAATTTATTATTGATGTAGTGGACTAAGTGGTGTCCTCGGTTCGTTGATCTTTCAAACACTAACAAAATCTCCATAATATGGAAGGAAAATTCCTCTTATGGAAGCCTCTCTTACGATTCTATCTACAACAATTATCCCCTATTATAATTCAATAGTGAACTGAATATTAATTCTAAATATAATTGATAAACTATTAAGAAAATTAATGATAATGATTAAAAATAAAACAATCACATCTTTGGGAGTTAGGAATTACCTCTTGTTGTTCAATTATTAAATACATAGCTATAAGATTGTTTATAAGTGTGATACAAGTAGGGATGCAACATATATCATAAAGAGATTCATAATACAAATAAAGAATAAAATTTGTGGAATTAATGGTAATAATGTCATTCACATTAATGTTACTTAGGTCATGTCTTATCTTGGAGGATAAGAAAGTACACCAATCATATTTTTTCCCGCTAAGGGTGCGCACGATATAAACAAGGGCCCAAAATGGAATATTTGTATATCTACCCTACAATATGATTGTGTCTGGATAAATTTCACCATACATTGTAAAATCTAGCTACAAAATTGTTGAGGGAATTCCCCTTTTTGAAGGATTTGGGAACTCCGTACATGTAAGAAGACTAAAATTATCAATATTAAATAAGACAAAAATAAAAATTCCTAAAATTAAAATTATTATATAAATAGTTATAAGATTATTTGAAAATTAGTTAGTTACTGAGGAGATTCGTCGATAGATAATTGGTAATGAGACTCAAACAATTAATATCTTCATTAGACAAAATGAACTTCATTGCAAAAGTATCCCCATCTTTGTGTGGTAGTCCTATCAAATGTTGAATGTCTTTAAGGTACATTCTAAAGGATAATGTGTGTGATGGGAGTTGAATGGAAAAAGTAAAAGAGGAATTGTTATAGGTTGTTGAGTGTTTTGGTGTCTCAGTGGGAAATTAGGGCATATAAGCTAGCCTTGTAAAAGCTGGAGGTATCAATCCATTGTTAAAATGAATTGGGATCTAATAAGAGTTTGTATAGTTGAGGAAATACAAGGATATTATAAGAAAACTTATGGATTTGAGGTTGTTCTGTGGGCTCATGGGAACTTTGGAAATGACCTTCTTTCTCAAATTTTTGTAATAAATCGAATAGACATTCCTACTTAGACTCTAGAGATGAACTTCTTGCTTCCTTTTTGGACTCGGAAATGAGTTTCCTTTTTGGGCTTGTGGGAAGAGGTTATTTTATTGTCGGTGGATGAAAAAGGTTGTTCACTTGTTGGGCTTCTTTGGAAGAGGGTGTTTTCTCATTTGATGTAAAGTGAAAATGAATAGGGTCGATGAATTTTTATAGGTAAATGGAGAGAATACTACCAACCGATAACATTTTTTCCATGCTACCTTATGGTAGTACACGGAATGCTACCGGCCAACAACGTCTTTCATGCTACCGTATGATAACATTCCGCACACTACCAACCGACATAGTAAGGGAATGCTACTTTAGACGGTAGCATTTTACATGCTATTGATTGGTCACATTCACCATATCGACCTGGTAACATTATCAATGATACCAACCGGTAGTATTATCCTTGCTACTAGTTGGTAGAATTTTAGAACACTACCATTCGGTAACATTTAGAATGCTACCAGTTGGTAGCATGCAAAATGATACCGGATGATAGCATTGCAGAATGTTATCGGTAGTATACAAAATGCTACCAGGAAATCACATTGCTGAATGCTATTGGCGGTAGCATTTTGAATGATACCAAAAAGTAGCATACTGAGTGCTATTGGTTGATAGCATCTTGAGTGCTACTAATGGTAGCATTTTGGATGTTACCGTCAGTAACATACAAAATTTTGTTGTTATTGCTGCAATAACCTTTCCTAAATTTTACAAAAAATTCCATCCCCATGAATTTTTTTTCCCTAAGATTTTCCTTACTTTCGAAAGGGGTTTTTCAAAATTCACCTACTATTTTCTACAGTTTTTTAGAGGAACGCTTAAAATTTTCCTCGGAGTTAAAGAAAGAAACTACAATATTTGACTCTTTGATTTGAATATTTTCAAATTCTCTCTTAATAATTTGCACTTTAACGAGTTTTACTTTACTCGTACGTTTATAAACTATCTCAACACTCTCCCATGCCTACTTTGATATGATTTTTGCTACAACTCATGGATAAAAGGATTTGTTCATCACTTATTAGAGGATGTACAATGCTTTCATATCCTTCTTCATATTATCTTTTACCACTTCTTTTTCAAGTTTTGTCAAAGCGATATATGCTTGGTGGTTTCTTGGTTTGGAGAACCCATTGTTGACCATCCCAAACATCCCGACATGGATGAAAATTGTTATCATTTTTATTCTCTAGTAGTAATAATTTTTGTTATTTAAAATAGGCATTTTTGTCGAGATGCTTCTTCTCATTCTTTCCATGATGAAAATTGGATTGTAGAATAATCTCAACTAAACTTTTCTATATGAAATAGTAAAACAAGGCTTTGATATCAATTTTGGGGATTGTGTATGTGTATATGCTACCGTATATTTAAATCAAATACAAGAAAATGCACAAAAATATGTGAACAAACTCTTTATTAAAATTTCAACAACATAGGGTTCTCTTACCTTTGGACTTCATGACTACAAATAAAAATACTTCCTTTATATAGAGGTGATAACAATCTAAACGAGCACATAGATCATTGAAATTTCAGCTACAAATATCAAATGCTAGTACTTAAGTCAACAAGTAAAATCCTTAAAGACAACATAAGAGTGATCTTGTCTTCTGACTTCATAATTAAAAGAAAAATACTTCCTTATATAGAAGTGAGAACAATCTAAACAGAACACACATCATTAAAATTTTAGCTACAACTATCAAATTCCAGTACTTACATTAATGAGTAAAATCCTTAAAGACAATATAAGTGTGATATTGTTGTTGGAAGAAAAATGGAATGAAAGGGGGTGAATCAATCCTTAAAAACCTTGTATAATTTCAAATTCAATTTCATGCTCCATTAACATTCATCCATTCATTAATGTGATCATAACAATAAGCAACAACCATACACCATAGCATAAACAAGAAGAAGTACAATGGAACACAAGATGTAAGTGGACAACCCTCATGGGAATAAAACCCATTGAAAACTTTGATGATATTAGACACAAAAAAGACTCAAGTGAATATTACACATCACAAGTTATTTCTTTAGTGAGGCACACACTCCACAAAGAACACCAACCCCTAAACTCTTGTTGATATTACTCACAACAAGAGACTTGCATGAATATGAATCATCAAAAATATTTTGATAATGATATCATAGATGATATGCTACAAAAATCAGCTAATGGTGATCACAAGATTCAGCTCCAAACTCCTTCAAACCTTTGTTCAAACCCTCATTGACCTAGCTTGTTCTTTCTCCTTCTTTCATGAAATTTTTATTCTTCAAACCCTTGCACACACACACACAATATAAAAAATTATTATACCTTTCAAACCCTCTCTTAGCCCTCAAATTATGCCTACATACTTGTTACACACTCACACATGGGTTACACTTTTTCCCTCTCAAAGATCTAGTACAAATTTGAACTCAAACCCTTGCTTTATACCCTTATCAACTCAAAAACATAAAGAAATTTGGTATACCTACTTTATTTCAACCAATACATCTTAAAACATCCTAACAGATTCATTAAAACATTCACATTGGACCCATATAGGCCGGTCATGCCCAAAACCACCAAACAAGCTCAAAACTAGCTCAAAACCCCATCACCTAGATGAGCTAAAACCACAAATGCAAAAACCATGATTAGTAAATATATAAAATTCATAATACATGTAATATGACATAAAAAATCATTCATGGTCATTAATTAGCTTGCACCAATCAAATTTATCATAACTAACTCAAGAAGGCTCATATCCTTCTCAAAACAGTTGTTTCCAACACCATGTCTTCACCTTTGGGCCTCAAGAACACTCAAGAACAAATAAAAATGGCATGTAACAACTAATTGGAATCCTCAGTACCTTTATATCACATCAATGCATGCTAGAGATCATGATACATCAACATGTGCAAACCACACCTATTTTCCTTTTCACCAAATGAAGCTACCCAAAAGTAGTTTTACAAACTCAATTCGTTTGCACCATTATATCACTTACAAGAACTAAAAATAAATTAAATAGGAATAAAATTCATATCTCTTCACTTGAAAACTGATATAAATAATAAATTCATTTATCTCATGTATCTTATACATCCATCTTCTAGCAAAAGTAATTTTGTCCTGAGAAACAACAAACCTTCTTTTGTACAAATCAAGGTAGATGACGCATAAAAATACTATCACCAAGACAAAAAAATTATACAACTAGAAATATCCTTGAATCATATTTTCATAATATATCAAATTTCCTTCCAAATCAAAGTGGAAGGCGTCCAACCAATTCTATCTCTAAAAATTGCTTAAAATCGCCCAAAAGCGCCTTATGACCAGTCATCATTGATAGGGCACAAATTTCCATTTAGAAGGTTCACCATGTGATCTAAAACCATCATGGAAATAAAGTAGAAGTACCATAATAAAAAATGTCAATTTATTTTACAACTCCTTTGGATAACCTTGTCCTAAATTGGACTTCTTCATAAACTTGCATTTTCAGGTGGGTTCCACTCATTACCACATGTTATATAATACCTTTCTGGAAATATGGAGGAGTCATATAAATCATCAAGTAATCATAATATCACAAGAAATTAATTTTTGGGACTTAGAAATCAAATCTCTCCACTTTTTTTGAGCTAGGGTTTTAAGCTCGTAAAATGTTATTTACCTTCTTAACGTCGCGTTCATAAATACCGATGATGAAATGAACTCATTATTTTTGTGAAACATTATTGAATAACTTAAAAATAATCCTTAAAAGCCACAAGGTCCCATGTAAAGCACATAATTCATGGTGACCATTAGAAGGTGCAATTCGAGCTGGAAAACACTTTCTTCTTGAGCCCGTTTCACAAAAAAAAACATAACTTGCAAAATATTATTCAGAATGACTTAAAAGTTTTCTCATACATGTAGGACACATCTTTACACCATCTCAAATTATAAAAATGGATCAAATAGGTATCTAACTTCTCATCCCATCTCATTTGCATGACTATCCCTTGGGGTTTACATGGTTAAGGTTAGGGTCAATTAAACCAACAATATAACTCATCATGAAACCTATCCAAAATTTCATTAAAACATTAATACATAATGAATCACTCACATACATGCATCCATGAGATCACATGGATCTACAACTCATCATCATGCCTCCAATCACCTATACTTATTCTAGATGAGCACCCAACTCTTAGACTTTAGCTTGTACCTACACCCTAAAACTCATGTAAGTGCCTAAACACTCCCCAAAAATTTTCTCTATGATGCTACCAAAATCATCAAGTGACCAAGAAACTCAAAACAACCATGCTCCATCACCTAGGATAGTTAGGTCACCTAACTAGGCTTGTTAGACCAAGCCAATCTCATTGAATCAACTCATGCCATCATGTCAACCACCTGAAACACCATGTCATCATCCTACTAAGCATGTTATGACACTACTCCATCATCCTCTTTTTCATTAATGAGATTTTACATCACAAAAGAACCTAAAACTTAACATGCCAACAATCTCTCCTTTGTCATTGATGGGAAACTACTTAATCTTCTCCCCTTTTTACATTAATGAGAAACATTACCTGTACCTGCATGTTCATCATGTTTCTCAACTTCATAAGGTCACCACTTGATTGTAAACATCAACAGAAATCATCAAATTTTGGCTTACAAAATTATTTTTCTTAATTTTGACTTGATTTGACCACTTTCAAAGCATTTATGATGGTACTCCCCCTAGGAAAGAGAATACACATCATCCATACATACCAATACCCATGAAAATATCTTCATTTTTCCTTCTTATTGAGTGAAAAATCATCAAACCTTTATACAAGCATGCAAAATTGGCATTTCTCACAAAAATTATTTATTTGCCTTCTTTCTACACCATGGAAACACTATAGTAGACCTAGAACTGATGCATGCTACTCACACATATGAAAACAATGATGAATGACATCCAAAAATATCATGGTTACCTTTAATATTTCATATCTCACCTTGAAAGGGCTTCAAACTTACTTGTTTCTTGCATACTTGTTCACACATCTCCTTTAAGGATTGAAATCCCTAATCAACTTCTTCATTGTTCCTTAGACCAATGTTGACAAGCCATAGGATCTCAATAACATCATGAATTCATTACCTATGAATCCCCCTGGATTTGAGACACCCTTTTCTAAGAGAAAACAAAAAAATTAGGTCCTTACCTTGATTAATTGTCTTGGAGAGATGACACACACTTCAAGTCTACCTTAAAGCCCTTCCTCAATGTTTTCAGCATCCTTTCATTCTATCATGCTCTTATTGAGTGAAGAGGCCTCTTACCTTTGGAGTATACTATCACACCATCCTTCATATATCTATAAGGCCATTTAGATATCTTATACATGAATTTGAGATCGAACATGCGGTCCCCCTGTGTAAATGAGTCAACACAGAGACTAGTAGGTCTACTTTTTGTACTTCTTGAAACACTTTGTCATACCATTCATATCTCTACTAACACAACTTTCTATTGTACCCACTTGATACATTTGACTATCTCTCTTTTGATGACACCCTATAATAATTTATACATATGTACAATCTTCATTCATTTTTTTGTGCAAGAAATTTATACATCTATGAAGGTGCCATAGGAACTCCCCCTACATAGAGTATTTCCTCAAACCTGTAACTTCATCTATATAACCTTGACAGTCTTGATTTGAAGCTTTCACACATGATTTATGACTTTGTTTCATGATGATCAACCTTGTTCAATCTTGCAAGACATTCAAATATCACATGTCCCTCTCAAAGACTTCACTTCAATCCTTAATCATCACATACATGCCTATAACATGTCATTTTCTCTTAAATAGTAAATATACCCTGTCATAGACACAATTACCTTGTAATTTTTAAATTTTCATCTTCTATCTCACCTTCTTGGAACCTTGTTCCTCTTGCAGTGAAAATACCTTCAATGGATTCCTTTGTCTTAGTAGCCTCCTACAGTACTCTAGAACTTACCCTCGTATGTCTAATTCAACTCTTGAAATTACATAAGCATTTACATTGTCTATTGAAATTGTAAAAAACTTAAATATCTTTTGTGATAAACTCAAACTCTTCCTTATCATGCTTAAGATCTCAAACCCATATGAGATGATGCTAACTTGCCTTTCACACATATAGGATACTATTCTAAGTCCACAATAACGTTTTGAGATATGTCAAAAATATATCAAGAAAAATATGACCTATAACCATGAATATCTTCATCACACAAGATGCCATGAATCATTAAACATTCATTGAAGGTTAATATTAACTTTAATTCCCTTGAGACACTAGTTCACATTTGTAGGATGTCATTTTCTCTTTTCACAGTCTTGACTCACCAACTAATATTGGACACAATCTAGCAACCTTCCTATTACAACTAGATCTTTCAATCACCTATGACACCACTCATACACTACACCTTGATATTCATTCAAATCTACCTTCATTAGACTTAGGAGAGCTTCATATACATGTAGGAAGCCATCTTTGTATCATGTTAATACACATTTTTAAGTCAACCATACATCCCTTTTCTTCTTGATTACACTTGTAATTGTCTCACGGACCTTAAATATTTTCTTCCAAGTCAAGTATATCTTTTAAAACATATTACTATCCTTTATACCTTCTTTATATCATATCCAAAACTCACAAGATGACCAAATTACAATTTATGAGATTTTGACTCTCTTTCACTTATCTATCCTACTCACACATGATACTAGCCTTGTCTTAAGAGTAAATCACCCATAAAAATTTGTTATATACACTTAAACAAAGAAAACTCTCCTGATTTGAGTACCCATTTTTTCATTTATTCTTTTCAAATAATCTGTAGCATTTCCTTGAAAAACTTCTCGCCTGGTTTGTAATTTGTTCCTTTCAACTAGGTCTCCACACAATTGTTTCAAACTGGTAAAAAATTGAGTGATCGTACAGAGTCAAAATTCCCTAGAATTTTCAAATGTATCTCCTTATCATGTTGAGACAATATGGTGAAAATTTCATACAATTCCATTCACTCCATATCCTTTTATAGAATTTTTATCATAAACCCTAGGTTAGGGTTTTCTCATAGCTCGAGACAAGTCCCTTTGCAATAGCTCCTTATTCTAAGGGTTAAAGACTTCAAAATATCATTAAAAACATTGTAAACACTTAGGAAACTTTCACTTTTATGCATATTTACATTAAAACACTTTGATTACATTTCAACATTATAATTTGCTTCATGTATCAAGACTCATTACCTGATATGCTTTGTAAACCTCCTTTCGACATGTAGAAATTTTTACCTCAACAAAGACCACTGACTTATTATGACACAAAAATATTGAAAGAACAAAAATACCTAATGCTCGAACCTGGGATATACACAACTTGATATGCCTAGCTGAAAGAGACAATAACACATCTTCTTTTCTTAAGATAAAGACATGACTTTATACCTAGGCTTAGACCTTAACTTTCAAAAAGGACACTTACATAAAATTATTTTTGACATATTGACAATATTCCATACTGATTCAAGACACTTGACTTCTCGGGATACACCTTTTCTCATATTATACCTTGAGCATCATTCACAGACTTACCTAGATGTCTCAACTCATAAACTTCACAATATGACTTATACTTTGATTAAGAGAAACTCAAAAACAGATCACAACCATACCTTAAAGGACCAAGACAACATTTCATAAGGAATTCCACCATCAATATTGTATGACATGATAAACACAAAATCACAACATGATAATACATATTCAAAGACGTCTTGATACACATATTTCATTGCTTGAACAACAAAAGAGACTACACACATACCTTAACAACTATGATGAAATATCATGTCATGTATTGACATCATACAAATACTTCACAACAACATACATCAGAAAACTAGCTCCCCTCTTTTCAATGCTTCATTTGGATCTATACACCTCTAAGATGTTGGTGTGTGTATTTTCCACATCATTAGGTGAGTCATCTCACTTAGGTGAGATCGTAGGTCCATGTGTCATTTAGGGGTCATTATGAGATTCTTTTATGCATCGGTGCGTCAAAGACGTCGTCGGTGTGAGTGCATCATATGCGTCATTAGGAGTTACACTTCTATTATGGGAATGTAATTCCCCTCTCTACTTGAGTTGTCATGATTGCAGCACTGGGGGTTACTCAACACCTCCTATATGTACACCCCATTTGATCTATGAGATAGAGGAGAGTTTTATGGCTTAACCAGGTTCTGCCCATGTTTCAAATCTTTGCATGCACATTTGGTTAATGCTCGCTCCTCCCGAGATCTCTTCATGCTACCGTTCGCATGTCTGTTGATGTGCACGTCGTCCCTCGTGATCCTCGCTTGCGGGTTTTAAACCCTCTTTCATAAGAAGCCTAGTAGAGGTATAAAACATCATGAACACCTATAAGAATGACTTCAAGAGGTCACAAGCCCTCTTGGACACCTGAAAGTCACCTTCAACTCCTTGCTTCTGATCTTTACTCCGATAGAAAATTTTTCTAACATTCACATCAGCTCTTTGTGGACCATTTTTGTTCCTTTTAGGCTCCCATATCCTACCTTGCCTACTAGTATGCAATAGAGACCTTTGAAAGCCTATTTCTTGCATTATAGGAACTTTATATCTATGATATTTCTTTGAGAAACCATAGTAACACTCTATAGCAATACTATAAACTTCATTTCAACTGAACTCTTTCCTTTGTAGCCTTCAACTTGACTAGGTGGATCATAAAATCAATATCTAACAACATGAAATTTCTCATTACAATTGTAGCATACCACACTCTTATCTTGCTTACTTCTACTATCTCTCCATGGATGATCATCTCTAACAAACCTCCTACACTCCTTTTCCTTATGACCAAATCCATAACAAGTACAACCATTACCATTAAATTAACTTTCATACCTTGAAGCATTGGGTAGTTTTATTGATTTTTTCTTCACATTGTATTTGGTGAAGATCTCCTTCTTTCCATCCTTGATGCTTAGTTCTCCATCCTTCTTTCTTGGATCACTATCTTCTTGGATCTTCTTTTTTACCTCGAGGTCATCACTAAATCCCAAACCTACTCTATCACATTCTAATCTTTGTTTTCCAAGAAGATCATCAAGATCCTTATTAATTTTCTCAAATTTCTGAAAGGACATAGTCTTCTTACACAAATTTAACAATTATGCCCTTAGGAACTCTACATCCTCTTTAATTTTTGTCTATATTCTCTCATTATCTTGTAAACTTGTGACTAGGAAATTTACCTTTTCTTCTAGTATCTCTGATTGACTCATTACTTTTTCTTGATTCATACCAATGATTTTCTTATATATCATAAATCTTATATTCATACTCTTTGACCTGAGATATCAACTTCTTATTCTTGTTATCATCATACCTTAGCTCATTTTTGATACACTCTATATCATCTTAAACATTATCTTCTTCTTCCTCAGAATATCTGTAGTATCCCGATATGAAATCACCTAATAATGAAGAACCATCACTAGTAGATCTCATGACATATTTAGTCATGAACAACACCTCATTTCCAACATCTTCATGATCATATTCAAACTTAGAATCTGAAACACCACTACTAGCATTAGACAAACAATCCTCTTCCTTTATATAAAGATCTTCTTCTTGTTTTCAAACTTCTTAAAGATTTAATTTCTATTATACTACTTGTGATACTTCTTTTCATGATCTCTATCATGCTCATGTTCATCATGATATTCCTTCTTGTGCTTATGAGGAAAATTGATAGAAAAATTTCCTACTTTACCACATTTGAAACATTTATAAGGAAGCTTACCTTTGTATTTTCTAGAGCCAACCTTCAATATTCTAGAAAGCATTGTAAATAGTTCTTCATCTTCAAACTCAACAACATCATCAACCTCCTTGGTCTTCTTTCCCTTAGTCTTCATTTCAGATTTGAAAGAAATCTCTTTCTTATCTAGTTTGGAATCAACAATCCTCATCTCATAGGTAGTCAAAGTCCCATGTAACTCATCCATCTTCAACTGAGTCAAATCCTTGGCCTCTTCAATAGCAAACACTTTGGAATCAAAATTAGGTGTTAGGGATCTCAAAACCTTTTGAACTACAACCTCTTCCTTCAATTCTTCACCTAAACCTTTCATGGTGTTGAAAACCTTGTCAACCCTAAGCAAGTATGCAGCAATAGGCTCATCATCACTCATTTTCAACCCTTCAAATTAATTTCTGAAATTTTGAAGCTTATATATCCTTACCTTGGAATATCCTTCATACAAGACTTAAAGTTTCTCCCATATTTATTTTTCTGACTTGCAATGCATCACCTTCACAAGCTCAGATTCACCTAGACCACACATGATAACATTCATAGCCTTTGAATTATCACTACACAACTTCTTATTGTAGTACTTGTTGGTGGAGTAGCAGGAGTAGTGTAACCATCCTCCACAGATTATAGAACATAAAACCCTAGGGACATGATATGAGTCCTCATCCTCATACTCCAAAAAACATAGTTCTTACTCCATCAAACAATGGTGCCTTGGTAGTAGAAAAACCACTCTATTGACTCGCCATTTTTGTTCTTCAAGGATCTCCTTTTAGGTGGAAAACTTCTCCAAAAGGACATATTCTAATACCAATTGTTGGAAGTACAATGGAATGAGAGGGGGGTGTAAATAAGTCCTTTAAAAACCTTATAGAATTTAAAATTAAATTTTATACACAATTAACATTCATCCATACATTAATGTGATCATAACAATAAGCAACCACCATACACCACAACATAAACAAGAAGTATACAAGAAAACCAGATGTAAGTGAGAAACCCTCAAGGGGATGAAAACTCACTAAAACTTTTCTGACATTACACACAACAAATACTAAAGTGAATATTACACATCACGAGATATTTATTTAGTGAGGCTCTAACCCGACGAGGAGCACCAACCCCTAAACCCTTGTTGATATTACTCAAAATAAGAGACTTGCATGAATATTACTCATCAAATAATATTTTGATAATAAGATCACAGATGATATGTTGCAAAAATTCATTGATGGTGATCACAATATTCAGCTCCAAACTCCTTCAAACCCTTGTTCAAACCCTCATTCACCTAGCTCACTCTTTCTTATTCTTTCATGGACTTCTTATGATTCAAACCTTGCACACACACTCTAAAAAATTATCAAGCCTATCAAACCATATCTCATCTCTCAAATCATTCCTCCATACCTATTATACACTCAAACATGGGTCACACGTTTTCCTCTCAAAGATCTAATACAAATTTAAACTCAAACCCTTTCTTTACACCCTTCTCAACTAAAAATATAAAGAAAGTCAGTCTCAATCCTTTAGTTTGACTCAAACATCTTAAAAACTCCGATACATTTTTATTAAAACATTCACATTAGACCCATATAGGTCGGTCATGCCCAAAACCATCAAACATGCTCAAAACTAGCTCAAAACCCCATCACCTAGATGAGCTAAAACCAAAAATGTGAAAAACATGATTAGTAAATATTAAAATTCATAATACATGTGTAATATGACATAAAAACATCATACATGGTAATTAATTATCTTGTACAAATCAAATTTATCATAACTAACTCAAGAAGGCTTATGTCCTTCTCAAACCAGATGTTTCTAGCACCTGTCTTCACCTTTGGGCCTCAAAACCTCTCCAGAACAACTAAATGGAATCCTCAAGGGCTTCTCATCACATACATGCATGTTAGGAATCATGAAACATCCACATGGGAAAACCAACCCTAATTTCCTCTTCACCAAATCAAGCTACCTAGAAAGTTGTTTTACAAAATCAACTAGTTTTCACCCTTTTTGTCACTTCCAAGACCTCAAAATTAATTCAATAGGAACAAAATTAATCTCTCCTCACTTTCCAACTAATATAAATCATCAATTCATTCATCTCATGCATCTTCTAGAAGAAGTAATTTCGTCATGAGTAACAACAAACCTTCTTCTATACAAATCAAGCTAGATGACCCATCAAATATTATCACCAAGACACAAATAATATACCACTGGAAATATCTCTAAATATTATTTCTATAAAATATCAAATTTCATTATAACTTGAAGTGTAAGGCCTCCAATCAAGTCCATATCTTAAAACTTCTTGAAATCGCCCTAAAACGCCGCTTCATGACCAGTCATCATAAATAGGGAACATTTTTTAATTTATAATATTCACCATGATCTGAAAAATTCATAGGAAATCAAGTAAAATTACTAATAAAAACAATGTGAATTTATTTTTCAACTCCTTTGGACAACCTTGTCCCAAACTGGACTTCTTCATAAACTTGCATTTTCAGGTGGGGTCCACTCATCACCACATGATCTATCATACCTTTTTGGAAACATGGTGGAGTCATATAAATAATAAAATAATAATAATAGCACAATAAATCAATTCTAGGCACTTAGGAATAAAATATATCCTACCACTTTTGAGCTAGGGTTTCAAGCTCATAAAATGTTGTTTACCTTCTTAACATTCATTCATAAAAACCTGATGATGAAATGACCTCATTATTTTTGAAACCTTATTGACTCAATGAAAAATAATACCTGAAATAAAAATGTCCCATAAAAATTAAAAATTCATGGTGAGCATTAGAAGGTGAAATTCGAGAATTTTGTAGAAACACCTTCTTCTTGACCCTATTTCACCAAAAACAACATAACTTGCAAAATATTCTTCAAAATGACTCCAAAATTTTCTCACACCTCTAGGAAACCTCTATAAAAATCTCCAATCATACACATGGCTCAAATATATCTCCATATTTTCATGGACTATCCATTTTCATGACTAGTCCTTGGGGTTTTCCATGGATTAGGCTAGATTCAACTAAACCAACACCGTAACTCATCATGAAACATATAAAAATGTACTAAAAGACTTAATACATCATAAATAACTCACATACATTCATCCATTAGCTCACATGGATCTATAACTCATCCTCATTCCTCTAAGCAACTAGTCCCGGGTCTAGATGAGCACCCGAGTCTTATACTTCAACCCGTACTTGTACCCCGAAACTAACGTAAGTGCCCAAAACCCCCAAACATGATCTCCATGATTCTACCATACTCCTCAAGTCACCAAGAAACTCAAACCACCATGCTCCATCACCTAAGCTAGCTAGGTCACTTGACTAGGCTTGCTAGACCAAGCCAATATCACTGAATCAACTCATGCCATCATGTCAACACTTGAAACACCATGTCATCATCCTAATAAGCATGTTATGACACTAATCCATCATCCTATTTTTCAATAATGAGATTTTACATCAATGACAACACCTAAAACTCAACATAACAACTCTTGTCTTTGGAATTCATGATTACAAAGAAAAAGAGTTCCTTTATATAGAGGTGAGAACAATCTAAACGGCACAAATATCATTAAAATTTCACCTACAAATATCAAATTCCAGTACTTAAATCAATGAGTAAAATCCTTAAAAATTCTATTTTCTAGGAAAAATATACAATGAGGTAGTTAAGATTACATATCCTCCAAAACTTAGATGTAATGAGATTACGTTATGATGGAATTTCTAAAAGAAAAAGAGATTGTTCCTGTGTGTTAACGATTTGGTTTCTAGTGTTAAAATTTATTGGTTACATTAAGGATTTGGTTTTCGTTGTTTTAATGGTCAATAACATTTTGCAGAAAATTTCCCAACTCGTAAAAAATAGAAAATATTGAATTTCTTACATGTGATTTTGCATAGCAAAAAATCCATTAAAGTTTAATGAAATGTTGCAAAAGGGATTACATACTTCCAAAAGGGATTACAAGGAAATAATGACATGTGGAATGTAATTGTCTCATTCATAAAATATTGAATTTAAATAATAGTAGAGATTGTGATTTGAATTTATGACATGTATAATCGATAAAGCATTTAATATTGAGTAAGTCTAATCAAAGAAAAAATTAAACAAAAATTTGTAATTCCTTTAGAGTGAAAACCATTTCTAATGTAAATTGCTAACCATAAAACCATGCAAGGCAATGTGTTATACAGAATGGTTTCTACCATATGTTGATGTAAACATTCTTATAAAATATTCATTCCAGTTTACCCAAAAACATCCAAATTCAAGGTTAGTAACTAACTCAAATGAACCTAAAAATGAATAAAAAAACTAAAATTGAAAAAAACTAAAATTTAGATTAAGTTACATCTTCTATAAACTTCCCTCCATTAGGGTACTTTTATTTTCAAGTTATAGTTTCTATAGTTCAAGAGTTGGTTTGAGTCAATTCAACATTTTCACGTCATATATATGTATAGGTATATGTATATGTATATGTATATATATAGATATGTATATATATACATACATATACATATATACATACATATATATATATGTTTATATATGTATGTATACATACATACATACAAACATATATATACATACATACATACACACACACATATATATATATATATACACACACACACATACATACATATATACATATACATATACATAGTTCAGTAGTTTGTTTGATTCAATTCGACATTTTCACATCATGTGTGTATGTGTGTGTACATATGTATCAACACAACACATACACATACACATACCCATACCCATACCCATATGAATATACATATACATATACAAATAAACAAACACACACACACACATACATACATACATACATACATATGCATGCGCGCGCACACACACACACACACAAGAGTTTATACTTTCTCAAATGATTGATATCACCAGAGCAATTCGTATTCATTTTTTCTAAACAACATTAGGCCTAATTAAGTTATAAGGACTTCAAGTATAAGCTTATTCCTAATCAAAAATATCATATACTCTTGTACTCATTACACTTACGTTGTTACTTTGGTCTCTTATTGGCATTCCTTTACAACAAAATGAGTTACAAAAGTATTTTCTTAACATCTTGAAGAAATACATGATCAGAAGCATTTTAAACTACTCATGAATCACAAGTGATTTGTGTTCCAGGTAAGATCTCATGTTTCAGTATTTCATGATCTTTCATGGGACATTTCTTTTATCCTTAATGTCATGAAAGGACTTAGCTAGGGGTTAAGGGACCAAGATTTTAGTTTCTCCATTTCTCCTAAGTAAACAGATTTCAAAAGAATTTTTTTAGTAAGAGTTTGCTACAATTTCCGCCCGAAAGTTAACCTCTTAGTGGATGTGAATTTAGTTCAACTAAAAATACCATCATGGGATCTACACTCAACTACAGATGAATTTAAAGTCTTCAAATCTATTCATCCAGGAAGAAACCTCCATAAAGGACCAAGGTGTTTTGTCGTTACATTAGCCAAGCTAACACATTTTATCGTGAGGAATTAAAGAGATCATTAACAAGAGTTTAATGCATAGGAAAACATGTATACTAATTGCACTTGTGTCATCTCGATCCCCACAAAGAGGTCATTCGATGATGAATTTAATCCTATCTATCTTCAAAGGAATTTGGAGGTCAACTAGGATACCAAGGAGCATTAGTCCTACTTACCCCATATATGGTAAGGTCACACCGCATAACGGTTGCTTCATGCAACGAAACTTAAGTTATAGAAATGGTATTTTGAAGACTTTTATTAGGTGTAGGACAAGAAGTATAATTTTGAGGATTAAATTATTTTCTTAGGATGCTAGGGTTTTAAAAAAAATAGACATGAGTTGATTGAGAGGGAGGGTACATCAAAGGTTAAGAACACATTTCAAACTTGATATTTTAAGTATGATAAGTTTCTACCAAACATTAAGAGTTTTATAAAGGTGATAAGATTATTAACATAGTAAATGTTTGTTTTCAACATCTAACCCATAAGTAAAACATTTAAATCCAAAAGGACTTGACACCCATGAAGTAAACGGTACGCTTTTTACCAATTTGCATTGTTGACTATCTTTTAATTGATCAAACTAACATAGTTTCTAAATAGTTGGTCCTACATTCTTTAAGTGTCACTCCTAGTGTTGAAAGGTTAGTTTTAAAACAAAATAGATACAAACCACGTGGTTTTCCATGTACAATACTTGAAACATAAGATTCCAAGAGGAATAAAAGTTTTCGACACGCTAATTTAAATAATGCAATCTCTTTAATTTAATTTCATTAACATTTGCAATTTGGTTAAGTGCATCAAGTTGGTGGACAATTAAGTGGACATAAAAACCCAAAATTTAGGTACCGCGAGTGTGGTTTATAAACCACACTCGCGTAATTGTTTTTATAGGCTCGGTGATTTCGAACCTAAAACCGTGATCACGGTCCTCTGAGAAAAAAAAACAGACCCATGACTCCTCATTTTTCCTTTCCAACTATGATTTCTCCTAGAATTTTGCACTCGCGCTTTGAATACCCCCTAAAAATTACTCTTTGGACTTCTGGATCGCGATAGTTTCAACCATGCCACCAAGAAAAAGAGGTAAGCCCTCGATTTTGATCAATTTGTTTGCATTTTAGGTTATTTTTTGTGATTTTCATGGGTTTTTCAATTTTTTGTTTATGTATACAATTTTTTTATTTTATCAGTTGCTCAACAAGCTCGTAATCCTGTAAACCGTCAAAATATTCCTCAAAACCCTCCAAACAATCCTCAAAACCCTCCAAACATTCTCAGTAAACCCATCCTCCAAACATAGATCCACCTCATGTGGTTCCTTATGTCCCCACGGAACCAACAGAACACAAGCTGATATCATTGGAAGAATCTAACAAAATAAAATTGTCATTGAGAACCTTATTCAGACTATAAGACAAAATCATGCCACAAATCCATCCCACATGACTTTAGCCAACACATTACAAACATTGATTGGCGAAGTTGACTCTGCAACCAACCAAATAGACAGATGGAATACCTTTAGAGGTGATTGTAGGTAGTGGTATGTAAATAAATTATCCCATGCGGCCGTAAAAGATAATTTTTTTGGAAAAAAGCTCTTTGTTAGTGCAAAATCACAGCAGACCCTCAGGACGCACATCAGCTTCTAGGTTGATGTTCGGGCATCCAGTGTGATTACACAACATGGAAACCTCTCTCCAAGCGTGGGACTTGTGAAACCGCAGAGAGGAATCTCCAGAGAAGGTGGTTCCCTGCTCCTAAACTACTTACCACAAGCTATTCCAAAGTGTAGGTGCAAGCTAATCTAATCCTAATCTAACCATGCCAAGGAGACAGAGAGAGAGAGAGAGAAGGGAAAAAACAGCAAAATCCTACACTAAAATGGTGATACACCGAGAGAAGGAGGATGTTGGACATCTATCAAAAGCGCCATGGGACAAAGAGAGGTGAGCAATGGGGAGGATGGACAGGATGCATCACAGCCCAAGGATGGATTTCACACGTAAAATGTCCCAAAATCCATGAACACAGCTCCAAACCTGCAATGAACATTTAGACATGCATGATACCTGCAAATGAAGAGAGGCAAGGAGAGAACAAGCAAAAACGAGAGAGGATGGACAGATGCATCACAGAACACGTTTTGTTGCTCCAGAAGTTTGCATAGAACATCATTCCATTAGTAAAAGGCAAAAACGCCATTACAGAGCAGGGAGGAGGCTCGAACTCCATTTTCAACCCCTAGAGAAGAAAAGAAGGGAGGGCCGAGCCGAAAGAATGAACAACCCTTTTTTTTTTTTTAGCCAAAACCGGCTTTTACATTGCATGGGTCGAACCAGGGGGATGAACGTAGAAAAGCGTGCAAGCCCATTCTTCATTGACTACAGATGCATAAAAACGGCATGGGATACCTTTCCAACCCATACCCTGCCATCTTTGACCGATTTGGAGGAGAATGCGACCCATTCTGCATTAATTTGGCCGCTGAAATGTCACTTCTGGCCGTGCACATGCGTCAGAGCTGTTTCTCAATTTTCTCTCTTCAGACTACACCAAAACTCAAGGTTGATCCCAGAATCATGTAGAGAATTTCATAAGCTTTCCGTTGATATAAAGAACGTGGAAATCCGAGCTCTGGATCAAAAGATATGGCGATCTGAAGATTTAGGGCACGGAGCAGACCAAAACGGATTTTGAAATATTTCCCGCGCTCTGCCACTTGGATGACACGTGTCGTGCGTTGATTGGACGGGAAATTCTCTCTCCTCCACCTTTCGGCGGGCTGTCCCTTTGAAATTTGCTTGTGGGCCCTACCTGGGACACGTGGCACCATCCCATTGGTTCGGATCGCCGATCGATAACTCGCCCCTTTGACCTTTTGACTTTTTCTCCCGTGAGGACACGTGGCGCGCTTTCGATTGGTCCTCGGCTCCTTCGGCTCCTTCGCGTACTTTGCCTCCATTTGTCCCGGATGTCCCATTTGATTTTGGGCCCTTTGGACTCATTTCGTCCGGTTCGGGCATTTCGCGTCCATTTGTCCCGGATGTCCCATTTGATTTTGGACCCTCTCGGACTCTTTTTCGGCCGGTTGCCGGCGGTTTCGCGCCTTTTGGCCCGATTGTCCCATTTACGTCCCTTTTCGGTAGTTGGTCAATTTTTTCTGGTCGAACGGCATTTTGCGCCCGCGCCGCATTTTTGTCCCAGGATGTCCCGTTGCTTTGCATGGTCGTTTGTGCTTACTTTGGCCGAGCCGGCCGGTTCGGGCCTTTTTGTCCCAAATGTCCCGATCGCCCTAGGACTAGGACTTAGTCATTTTTATGATTTTTCCCTGGATCAACCTACTTGCTTGGGATAAAACTTTGATGCATGTTATCGAAATTTACCCTGGGGGTGAAATTTTGACATACAGTTTAGCGACATCAAATGGGCATTTCTCGCTAGATGAAAAGACCAGTTGCTCAAGTAATCCATTGGGCATGGATTCATAAGTAGAGCCTCGAAAACTGATCTCGAACTTGAAAATCTCCTCCGAGCCACTTGAAACCCACCGGACATGGAGTTGTTCTCACCAAAAGCCACTAAAAGGAACTGCAAGAGCAAAACCAAGAATAAAGAAAAACTATGTACAAAATCGAAAATCATAGATGTCCCAAATGGAACATGCAGAGTGTGCATAATAAGCACTTCTTCACTAAAGAAAACCTAGCTACTTCTACTCTAACCGGAAGCAAAGGTAAGCTAAACAAACCCGAATCAAGTTGTGAGAAATAACTTCCTTTCTTCAAAATCGCAGCCATGCAATTGATTTGGCACTCGATCATGGCTGTTTGGATGGATGGAAAATCAGCAAGAAGTTGGTCTTCTATCCAAATCATCAAGGTATCAATCAAAAATCCAATACCTCTTTTAGTTGCTCTCTCAGCATTTGGATTGGAGAGGTATGGCAGCTGATCCTTGGTACTTTGTAGCTCATCCTCATGCTCAGAAGCAAGCATGACTGGTTGTGGCTTCTCCTTTGGCTCCAATGAAGCCAAATACCTGATTGGGCAAGGTCTGATCCGTTTGATATGCCCATAGCTCTGATTTTCAACTCCAAGAATGGAGTCTTCTTGTAGACCCTCTTGAATGGATGGTGTGGAAGAAATGGTGAAATTCTTCTGTCCTTTCTCTTCCTCCAATGAAGAACAGGGAAGATTAGAATCTTCCAATTTTGATCCCAAAGAGCTGCTGTAAGATGCAGGCTGCTGCAAATGAATGCTCTCCTTCATGGCAGCAGGCTCTGGTGTTTGGAATGTGGATGATGAAAGAGAGAATGGTGAAAACTCAACCGGCTCCTCTCCATCAAAACAGTCTTCCAAATCTGACAGGTAAACTGCCTCATTGCTGTCCTGCTGCTTGTTTTCAACTTCCTCCATGGTGTCCTCTTGATCTGCAACTTGACCACCATGGTTTCCTTTACTCTCCAATATTGAGTTTGAGAGATCAAACTCCTTTTCAGCACTGGAACTTGAGAGAAGTGAAGTAGAAAGAAGAACTGAAGGTTCTCCTGTAACCTGCTTTGTGCTCAAAGCTCTTGGATCTACACTTTTCTCCTCCACAGCCTAGAATGTGCTCCTCTTCTTTTGGATTTGGAGCAGATTCTCCTTCTTCCAATGTTTGAAGAGAATCTTGCTCTTGATTGAACTCCTCCTCCAGCATGAAGTTTGTCAAGTCAAACTCTTCAATTTGCTACTCTAGAGGACAAGTTGGGGCTGCAAGATCTTCTTCTTCAACAAAATCAGTCCTCACCACCATCTGCTCAACCTTAGCCTCTCTTCGTAGGCTTAACAATCAAGGGGATCTTTGCTATCGCAAATTTGAGAGCCCAACTCTTCAGACTTTGAATTTCTTCATCTTTGTTTGGCCTCTTTTTGCTGTTGTTTTCCTTTTGGCTTGGCATTCTGATTTTCATCCTCCCAACATGGATTTGGGAATGCAAGAGGAGGAATGGGTTGAAACTCAACCGATTTTACATTTTTTTGTGGTGGTGGAGGAGGTGAAACCTCTTGTTTCTTTGGAGGAGGGGGTGTTTCTGTTAGCTCTTGTGGAGGGGATGACTGTTTGGAAGGGAAAAGGAAAGAAGAATTAAGATGGGGTGGAAGACTAGGGGATGGAGGGATGGATTCAACACTTGGGACAGCAGATGGAGGGTTTGAAACTTGACACTGCTGAAATGAAACAGATTGGGAAAGAGGAAAAGGAAAGGCATGAGATGGTGTGCTTACCCGTTGACAAGGTTGTTGAATACTTCTCTCATACACCTCTATTTCTTCAATCCACTTTGCAAGCAAAGGCAGCGTTGCAATCATGAAGTCAAGCTTCTCCTGAGGGCTGTAATGCCTTGGAAAAGGTCCCACCCATGGACAGGGTGCTCCATAACCGATTCCAAAAGCTTTCATCTGTGCCTGAGCCCTGGACTGCACTATGTTTACCTCCATCTTTTGGATTTTCTCCAACAGACCAGCATCTTGCATCTGATTGTCTTCATTATATGCATACTCTTGCTCTTGGAAAGCTCCATAGCCAAACTGACTTTGGCACTGCTGTTCATATGAATATGCATGCTGATCTGGAGGATTTGTAAAACCTGTTGGAGGTGGAATATACTGTTGTTGTTGATATGAAATCCATGATGGAAATGAAGTCATGATTGCACAACTTCAAAGAATGAGGAAGAATGAAAGAGATGGAAAGAAGGATGAATGGAAAATGAATGAAAATGAATGGAAAGGAAGGTCTGCAACTTCAGAGATGGTTGTTGACCAGATGGAGTCGCCAGATGTGTTTGCAAGTGCCTCCAAAGGCTGAAATCTTCACAGGAACACATCAACCTGCAAAAGATGAAGTGAAAGACCTCTAAGGTCCCACCCGGCGTGCCAAAACTGTTAGTGCAAAATCACAACACCCCTGGACGCACATCAGGCTTCTAGGTTGATGTTCAGGCATCCAGTGTGATTGCACAACATGGAAACCTCTCTCCAAGCGTGGGACTTGTGAAACCGAGAGAGGAATCTCCAGAGAAGGCTGGTTCCTGCTCCTAAACTACTCGCCACAAGCTATTCCAAAGGTGCAGGCAAGCTAATCTAATCCTAATCTAACCATGCCAAGGAGACAGAGAGAGAGAGAGAAGGGAAAACAGTAAAATCCTACACTAAAACGGTGATACACCGTAGAAGGAGGATGTTGGACATCTATCAAAACCGGCCATGGGACAAAGAGAGGTGAGCAATGGGGAGGATGGATGATGCATCACGGTGCCCAAGGATGGATTTCACAAGTAAAATGTCCCAAAACTCCATGAACACAGCTCCAAACCTGCAATGAACATTTAGACATGCATGGATACTCCGCAAATGAAGAGAGGCAAGGAGAGAACAAGCAAAAACGAGAGAGGATGGACGGATGCATCACGTAACACGCTTTTGTTGCCAGTAAGTTTGCATAGAACATCATTCCATTAGTAAAAGGCAAAAACGCCATTACAGAGCAGGGAGGAGGCTCGAACTCCATTTTCAACCCCTAGAGAAGAAAAGAAGGGAGGGCCGAGCCGAAAGAATGAACAACCCTTTTTTTTTTAGCCAAAGCGGCTTTTACATTGCATGGGTCGAACCTCAGGGACAAACGTAGGAAAACGTGCAAGCCCATTCTTCATTGAGTACAGATGCATAAAAACGGCATGGGATACCTTTCCAACCCATACCCCGCCATCTTTGACCGATTTGGAGGAGAATGCGACCCATTCTCGCATTAATTTGCCACCGAAATGTCACTTCGGCCGTGCACATGCGTCGAGCCGTTTCTCAATTTTTCTCTTCAGATCGCACCAAAACTAAAGGTTGATCTAGAATCATGTAGAGAATTTCATAAGCTTTCCGCTGATATAAAGAACGTGGAAATCCGAGCTCGGATCAAAAGATATGGCAATATGAAGATTTAGGGCACTGAGCGCATCAAAACAGATTTTGAAATATTTCCGCCTCGCCACTTGGATGACACATGTCGTGGCGTTGATTGGACGGGAAATTCTCTCTCCTCCACCTTTCAGTGGTGTCCCTTTGAAATTTTTTCAGGGCCCTACGGGACACGTGGCACCATCCCATTGGTTCGGATCAAAGACTCGATAACTCGCCTTTGACCTTTTGCCTTTTTTTCTCCTATGAGGACACGTGGCGCTTTTCGATTGGTCCTCGGCTCCTTCGGCTCCTTTGCGATATTTCGCCTCCATTTGTCCCGGATGTCCCATTTGATTTTGGGCCCTTTGGACTCATTTCGGCCGCCTTCGGGCATTTTCGCCCATTTGTCCTGAAGATGTCCCATTTGATTTTGGACCCTCTGGACTCTTTTCGCCGGCTCGCCGATTCGCACCACCTTTTGGCCCGATTGTCCCATTTGCGTCCCTTTTCAGTTATTGGCCAATTTTTTTTTGGTCGAACCGGCATTTCGCACCCGCCGCGTACTTTTGTCCCGAGATGTCCCCTTGCTTTGCGGGGTTTGTGCTTACATTTTGCCGAGCCGGCGGTTCGGGCCTTTTTGTCCCAAATGTCCCGACCGCCCTTCTAGGACTAGGACTTAGTCATTTTTATGATTTTTCCTGGATCAACCTACTTGCTTGGGACGCAAAACTTTGATGCATGTTATCGAAATTTACCCCGGGGGTGAAATTTTGACAACAAAATCGCATTTGCGCATTATTTACTAACCTAACAACTAATGCCCCCGCAATTACTTCGCAAATGGTTCCCAATCCATTGGTGCCATGATGACCGAATCATGAACAATTTTTGAGACCAATGGTGGATGATTTTTTATTATCCACCATGCAACAACAATGAGGTTCCCCTATATTTTTGAAGAAATTATATTGTGAGTTCATGCTTAGTGAGGTCCTAAATTATTATGACCTTTTTTATTTTTATGGGTGAGGTAGTGGCTCGCACAAAGTAGACTTGGTGCACGTGTAAGTCAACCAAGGATCCCCCATACCCCAAAACCACAAATGCTTTTAGTTATCCCTCCTACAATGAAGGAGGTTGTAGAGATTGACACACTACATGCATTGAGGGAGCTCACTGACACTCTAACCCAACATAGTGAGCAAATTGCATCTGGTGATGTTGGTGGAGGTGCCAGTTCTAGTGCACCACACCACTATGGATCATGTGGTGTCGTATGCACTGCAGGCGAGACATCATTTGCTGGATCACATGATTTCTTTTCTCTAGATGAGATGATGGCGGATGTTTTTGGAACTAGTGCAAATGATCTTGGTCTTTCACAGGTAAATGTCAAATAAATATTTAATATATATATATACAATAGTTTAATTCATGTTTGAGATTTTAATATATATGTATTTCATTGTACATTATGTACATACATGTAAAAACTAATTTTTTATTTTATTTTAAATAACAAGAGCCATTAAGGAAACATCCGAGCGTTGACATGCTAGCTAGCTACTACAGATTGGGCATGTTACAAACGTAAGTTTCAAGTTGTACTTAAATTTAAAATTTCATTTGATTGTGCACTTTTATTATTATAATGTTTCACATGTACATGTACATATTAATATATGTTTGTATTTTATACGTAGGATCTTGGCGGATCATCATTGGCCTGGGAACTAAGGCTACCGCACACCTCATGTGCCTTTTATGTAGGTTAGTTTCTCTTTACACTTTGTTTCTAATTGTGGAAGTTCACGTGGATTATGCTTTGGCTCTGTTATGTGGTAGTCATGTAGATTAATATTGATTTCTATATATTTTTTTGTATATCTTATGACTGCCAGAGAGACTCCTCCATATATGCAGACTATGGAGGCTGCTGTAGATACTGCCATAGCATCTATAGATCCACTAACTGAGGTATAATTTTTTAAATTTGTTAAATTTTGGAGGAATTGTTTCTTATTACTTAAATCTACAATATCAAATTTTATACATGAAATATTTAATTTGAAATTTAATTATTTGTATGTAGCTTACCTCTCATGAGTATATTGTTGTCCCGCCACGCGTCAACGACAAATTGATAGGATCATGATATTGCATGTAAGATTTCACATGCATTTTAACTACATTCTAAGTTTCTAAATTTTGAATGTATTTTAAAAATATGGGTGTTATAAAGTAGTATTAGGATTCTTCTTGGATGAACCCATAGAAGTAGGAAATGATATTTCTTTTTTTTTTTTTGTTTTTTTCTATCGATTCACCATTTGAGGATTAAAGTGTTTTTCTTGGGAAGTAGAAGAAGAGGCTTATTTATTTTTTTATGAGTGGGTGAACACTAAACAAGAGTAACTATTCATATCATCTATCCAGATTATTCAGGATATTTGTTGGGTGAGTATTCACAATAACCAATAATTGCATAACCATCTTCTTCTTCTCTTTCAATTTTTGATTCAACAATTTCTTGAAAAAATTGTAATTGTTGAAAAAGTTGTAATTGTTGAAAAAGTTTAAAAAGTTGTAATTGTTGAAAAATTTGTTGAAAATAGAATGAGTTTGTTGAAGAGGAACCTATTGCAAAGGAGAAGAATCTACAACTTTCTTCTTTTTCTTGTTCTTTTTATTTTTCTTCTTTTTCTGTTTCTGAGAAGAATCTGTGACTTTTTCAACAAATACAACTTGTTCAAAAATTACAACTTTTTCAACAATTCTCGACTCACTGGCACCTAAGGATGTTTCGTTTGATCCTACAACTTGACATAGGGACCCTCTACAATAGCATTTCTCAGTTTTTTCCTTCTTCAATCGGGTGCTCTCGCTGCCCTATTGTTTGTAAAAATGCTCGAATAGTGTAGTTTGAAACAAAGTGTAAGGATGTCAAACAATATATTTTGTAATGGTGGGTCATGGCACCAAACCAACGCGGCATGTAGACACATCTAGGTGGCCAGGAGAACGCTAGAGGATGTGTCGCATTGTTTCGATGCGCGACAACATCGTCATTGCTTAGGGCTACCTCATTCGGTGTAGTCCTTAAGAGCCAAGACCAATAAATAGTTCAACTTCGACGGGTGGCTACACGCACTCCATGGCACCTAAAGATGTCTCGTCGATCCTACACCTCAGTGTATGGACCCTCTATAATAGAATGTCTTAGTTTTTTCCTTCTCTAATTGGTGCTCTCGCTGCCATATTGTTTGCAAACATGCAGAATAGTGCAGTTTGAGCCAATGTAGGGATGTCAAACATTATATTTTGCAAACGGTGGGTCATGGCAATGAAGTGAATGTGAAGACACATTTGGGTGGCCAAGGGAATTCTAGAGGAGGCGTTGTTTCGGTGTGTGACAACGTTGTTGCTTCCGAAAGGCTCTCGTTCAGGTGTAGTCCCCTAAGAGCCATGAAACCAAAAAATTGTTCAACTTCGATGGGTGGCTACGCGCACTCTGTGGCACCTAGAGACATCTCATCTGATCCTAAACCTCGGTGTATGGACCCTCTACAATATCCTTTCTTGGTTTTTTCCTTCTCTAATCGGTGCTCGCTTCCCTATTGTTTGTAAAAGAACAAAATAGTGTAGTTTGAGCCAATGTAAGACTATCAAACGGTATATTTTGCAAATGGTGGGTCGTGGCACCGAACCTACTGTGCATATGTGTAGGGATGGTCTTTTAAACACTTGGGGAGGAATTGTTTCGGTTCTTTACGCTCCAGTACTTCGGGCTACCTTCTCCGGAGCCAAGAACCCCCTCCATAGGTACATAAATCATTGTTAATTTCTTCTCTTTTCTTGTAAAACAATGAAATATTCTCTTAGCTTCGAGAATTTGTAATTCTCTACTAATAGTGCTAACCACGTGAAGGTGGAAGCTTTTTGGCACACTAACTAACTGTACATAAAAGTGTTAGTTAAAGAAATTTAAGTTTCAAATCAAAACCATACTAGATATATACAAAATACACAAATTTAATAGAATATATGAACTTAAATTTATCTAACTAAAAAATTTATATATACCAAAAAATTATATCAAAGAACTACATATATAGACATGAGAATTGTAAATTCATTCTAATGAACCATCAGGATCGGATCTACTCTAAATAGCAGACAAGATTGCTTCATGATCTGACTCTCGAACCTTGCAAAGAATCTTGTTATTAGGCCTTCCTCAATATCTATACAATCTTGAATATTTTTGCTAGAACTAGATGTGAATATAAGAGTATTTTTTCTCTGTGTCTCAAAGTCTTCAAACACCCAAATTGAGGATTTTTTTAATGAATACCGTTGAAGCCAAGTTTCAGTAACTACCATTGACCCTATAGGGTACTCAATATCTTCGCCATCTATAATAGGAGAAGTCAACTTCTTTCTTTCCTCGATGTAACAACATAAGAAATAGTCTGTTCCTTCTTCATTGTCTTCTGTCATAATAATCTGTAAACACATATCCTAAAAAAATGTTTCAACTCAAATTTAAATTATACATATTAAAATTTCAATGGACATAACTCAATACAAAAATTGTAAATAACCATAAATACCTTGTCACACCAAAATCAAAATTTCACAAAGTCCTTGGATGTTGCAACTTCATCTGCAGAAACAAGTCATAATGCTTATGGAGGTTGATAACTAGGAAGTGAAGTTAGAGGCCTACAAATCCATCCATCCACCCATTCTTGTGAATCACACTCAACAGTGAAAAATTTGATACAAGATGCACAAAAACATGTCAAATTTCTTGTCCATGTGGCCCACAAAGTAGCATCTGAGCTACAAAATGAGTGCATATCATTGGACCCAATGAGTGTCATACAATCCTCGTAGTTAACAATTTGTTGTTCCTCTATCAACCAAAAATATTTATGAATTGTAGAATTTTCTTGAGAACCTCGGGCCATGTTGTCAATACACCATTCCACTATGCTCTTTTCATCTTTCAATTTAGCACCATCTTTGTACTTAACTCTTCTCTTGTAAGAGATCTTTTCACACATACCCCGTACATCTTCATGCTCTCCTTTTCCATGTCCGACCTCAGTAAAACTCCAAATATGTTGCACACCCATCTTAACGTGCATCCTGCTCATCCAATAAAACATTCATGCATTCTTAAACCGAGACGTGTAATTATCGACCATATATAATGTTGTTTGAAGTGGATGTCCCTATCGGACAAGTTTATATAAAATAACTAGAAACACCCTTGCACAAATTCAGTAGAATGAGTACGATTATCACAGATATAAAAGTGGTACTCTTTTAAAAAAAATTGATCATTCTCTGTACTGTCAAGAGAATTTATAAATGCTATATGCACAAAAATGACAATTTGTACTGATTTGTGAATTGTGATTGAACCTCCATTTGTGGTTGCAATGTGTAATTCTCTATAAAATCAACCACTAAAACAATAGTACCAATAGGAAATGTGTCTTTGCATATCTTGAATTGTTCATCCAACCATCGAGCTCTGTGTGTATGCCTAACATACTCATAAACATTTTCATCCTTAAATTTTCTCATAAATTGAAAAATAGGCTTATGTCTCAGTAACTAGCTCACACCGTTTAGACTATTTTCCATCTTTTAACTGGTATGCAACTGATTTATATTTATCAAACTCAACTAAATTATTTCTTATTGCACCTTGATTTTCTCATGGATGCAACTTTCCAATTTAGTAATCCACCACATGTACCACAAGTTTCATCTAAATAATCCAAAATATAAAAAAATTGTTCAACTCTTTTTCACAAATTATTGTAGGAATGAAATCCTGGAAGATATTGGTGGAACTTGAACACCACATTATGATAACATAGTTTCAAAATAAAAAATAGAACGAATACATAAAATTTAACATAATGCATAGCAAATTCAACATGTTGCCTACAACAATAAGTGGTACGAGCGTGGTTGATTTTCATATAGAATGGTTTTAATATTTCAGAAAAATGTTGACTAATTTTAATTTCCAGATGCTCTTATTCAAACTTACAAAAAAATTGAGTTTGAGTCATATCTAAGAAATGCTTTAGATGTGGTTCACGATTAATAGAACCAACTCTTCATTTTACAACATCTCTTGTATTAGGTGAAACTCTAGTGTTATCATGCCAAAATTGAATAACAACTTCTCTTATAGCATCAATATTATATTTGTCCTTACATGGTGCTCTAGTAGAAAATGCCCAAAAATTGGTGTTATTGAGTGATTGAAGGATATTATGTCTTTCAATTGCTTTCATTAGAGTTTTTCAATTAACTTGCAACATTCGACTTGTTTGCGTAATCAAACATTGTTTTTTATTGATTCACTTACAAAACTAGTAGCAAGTACATGATGCACAATATTACTATCCCTAGTACATCTCTTGACACCAATAGTGTGATATGCATCATGAAGGTTTTCAATAATTGTAGAGGTTTGACCACGTATATTAGATGTTGTCAATCCTAAGGTGTTTAATGTAGGTCTCATTTTATTCAATTTCATCAAACTAACCAACAACTGACATCTTTGGGAATCATTTAAAATTTCAAAATGATTATCCCAAATTTCAGTGGTTTTTCTTCTGATTTTCCATTCAGAAAGTTTGTCACACATTGGTTTCAAAATGTTTTCATCAATTTCAATAAAATAATTAGGTTTCTTACAAAAATCTTAGGAGGTGTTTTTGTCAAATTTTGTTTGTCTATAGTTTTAACCTGAATTTCTTTATTCACATTTTCATTGTCTCCTTCAATTTCAATATTTGGTACATCACGTATATTTAATTCTTTTCAATATGATAGGTAAAAACATCTTCGTCACGAGTATTTAATTCAATTTCAACATTGATAGTAGAAACATTACCTAGTTCCTCATTGCTTACAATAGTAGGGGTTGAAGATGAACCTCTTCTTGATTCACGAAGATTCCACATTTTCTCAACATTTTGAAATTTGTTTGCCTCTAATTAATTTGGTGTTTTTTACTTAATGACTTCCTTTTTTGACTTCGTTTCTTGTCTCCCATGATGTTTTACTTCCGTGATAAGAAAAACGTCTAGAAAATGACATAATTTCGCAGTAATTCATACGGTAAAGTCAAACCAGTAAAAATCACATGGTAATTAGAACATTGGGATGCATGTAAATATGATTTACGAACCACGATCACGCTTTATAAAATGCGCTCGCAGTTTATAAAGCGTGATCGTGGTTTGTAAACCGTGATCATAGTTCTATCTATATCATCAAATATGACTCTAAGGCTTAAGAAATCTTTGTTTTCCCCTATGGAAGGTCATTATAAAGTGTAAAGGGTCAAAAACTTCAAATTTTCTCTTCCACGAGACTTGAACCATCTTTGAAAAAAATGAAAAATATTTCACAAAAATGGTGCCATCGTGTAGGAGAGACTGTTAGCTTCAGTAGAAATATTGATTTTATAGTGAATAGAATAAGATAAATATCATTTTATAATTTTTACTAACAATAGGTCTTTAAGACATTTTTTCCGTGAATGTTCATGTCTACGTTTAAGACTACAAATTTTGTTTCACTTATCAAAATGTGATAAAACTTATACCATCCCAAGCATGGAGAAATTCTATACACATTAAAAAAATATTTGATTTTGATATTTTTTGATATAGTTATGGTGGGAAAACAAAAAGTGCTCTGTTTTCTAAATATTTTTCAGACCACTTTCATGGAAAAAATCATAAAAAAATATTGCTTGAAAAATACAAAATAAAATCCATCCCAAGATAGACAACTACATCTAACTTTTCACCAAAGGAAAAAAAAATAACAAGATTTGGTCATCCAAATCGCGGGCAAATGGACTACAATCTTATAGGTTTAAAAAAAAAAAAAAACCAAGTCATATAATTTTAAGTGTTTAATATAGCTAAACTTGTCTGTCTTTTTTTTTTTAAAAAAATAGTATTTTAGAAACTAGATTATGGATGTTATGATTCATATTTATATAAATTTTTCTAATTTTGAGTGCATGTATTGCTAATAATCCCTACAAGTTGAGATTTCGTTGTTTTTGATGTCCACTTATGAGCCCTTTTTGATCCACCAACTTGGTGCACTTACCCATTTATGTCAATGTACAATATTTCAATGCCATCTCATTAATTACAACATATCACACTTTAATCCTCTTTTTTTGAGCACCCGCAACCCTCGCAAAAAATCCTAAGACTAGTATAGAAATCCTTAAACTCCAAAGTACAAACCAACATATACATCATTTCATTTCAATCCAACACAAAGTAGAGAGAGACAAAGATAGGGAGAGAGAGAAAGAGAGATCATTTCCTCACACATTCACACTTCCACATTCATTTACACTTTTCTTTTTTGATTCAAGAGAGAGTAGGGAAGAGAGAGAAAATACTAGAAGACATTTTATTTTCTATTCACAATATCATTACCACTTCAATTTTCGTACCCATTTTCATTTAATTTCAAACTCATCTATATTTTCAATCCATTCATGATTCCAAGACCAACCAAATTTTCATAGTTATTATAGAGAGAGAAAAAGGAGGAGAGACAAAACAATATAAATTACAAGATCCATTCATACAAAGTAATTGATTAAATCATACTCTATCAAACACTTTGTAATGATATAGAAAGGGTTTACTAGTAATTACAAGACTAATGGGAGCCTCGAAGAAATTTCTAGTTCAAGTTGTGAGTTTGCGAAAATTGGCCAAAACAACTAAAGTGCTTATAATTTGGGTCTCGAAAACACTGCGTTTTAAGTCCAAACATATAGTTTGATGATTCCAAATTACTCACCTATATATAGATAATTCATCGCATTCAACAAAGTCAATTATGACAAGTAGGGTTCAAGTTACCAAGGAAACTCGGGGTTCATTAACGTAATCGCGTCACAAATTCTTGTCACACAAAGTGACTAGTAAGACCCAAAACCCACTTGAAAAATGAGCCCTCGAAATCATTTTCGTGGAACCGAGATTTGGTTACAATTCTCTTGTTGGTAGTATAGAGGTAGTTGGCGGTGGTTTTCGGATTTCTCCAATTGAAACAACACTCGTAGACCAAACTCAATTGTGTTTTCATAAAATGGAAGTGTATCGCCAAGCAAATGAAATGCAAAAAGGGATTTGAAAATCATCTTGGTATGGTGTCAAATTGAGTTTATTTGTTATATTTAGGACCTTCTTGGTGACCGGACCAATAGGAATCATGCAAAGGGTTTTGGTTGGTGAAACAATCTAGTTTGGCGCTCCATGCGTGTGGTGTCCAGAATCAAAATTCTTATTTTTATTTTTACTTTATTTTTAAGTTTTCGAGTATGGTAAGAGTTGTATTTCTCATTCTAGTTTCATTCTCTATTATTCTAAAAAAAAATCCAAAAGGAAATGATAAAATGTGAAATTTTAATGCAAGAAGAAGGGAAATCCATACATATTGCCAACCCTTGCTGGAGACATCAACTAGAGGATTTTCATCATGAATCTTGACCAATGAATAACATTTGTTTTAAAGTTTCTAATGCCATTTCCATAAATCCATTTTTGCATATCCAGCAATCATAAAATTCCATGAAAACACATTTTTTCATTACCACGCATTCTGTCAAACAGTTCACGGGATTTGCCTACACTTCCACTTTTTTTTTTTTATTATCTCCCAAAAACATTAGTTAAACTTTAATATTACATCTGCATTTGATATAGTTGTCCCTTACATCTTGTAGATGATATGCTCCCATACAGATTTCCACCTCCCTGGAATAAGCCATGACAAGCATGACAGTTGATGTCCTCATAGTAGCCACAATAGGCCAGCGGTATGTGTGGTAGTAGATTAATAACAACGCACCTTTTCTATGCTGCAATTAAAATCATACTATGTCAATGCCATCCAATGCCAATCTCTATCGCAAGGCATTTAGCAAGAACCCACCACAAAGTGCATTATATATCATACATGGTTCTTTGACAAAATTCCTTTATCCTCCATGCTTTGATGGAAGTGCTTACCATGTTCACAACTCCCATTTAGCACAGGCGGGGATTACGCTGGTGAAGGTAAGGAAATTTCAACAATATTATTTTGTGCATATTCTGCAATCCTTGCATACCATGAGGCTACATTTATTTCAGGCATTTTGTCAAACGGTTAACGTGCCAAGTGCATGTTACCACATTTGCATGCATAAAAACCAATGCACTTGCAACTGTAACTTCTGACAAGCTCCAACTCCAAGGTGCCTTGGTGGACGTCCCTACCCTGTTTCAAGCTCCACGCATAGGCTGAGAGAATATTGGAAAAGGGTGCGGAATAAGCTTTACACATGTGCATTTGCTTGTAAGTTTCTAAAGCCGTTTCAACAAAACCTTTTTAGTCGCATTTCTTTGAGGCGTTACTGTTAGGACAAGCAGCCCACATACCTTGCCTTTGAGCCCACATACCTTGCCTTTGCACCCACATTTTATATCCCTATATACTAAAAACTATCAAATGAAAAAATCCACAACCATCACAGGTTTACCTGACATGTAGAGATAACGTTGAGAGATTAACAAGGCAGCATGCACGACACCTATTAGCTTTTTTGGCCTGCTATGCTCTTTTACTCCATGCGCCAAACACATTATTGTTTGTCCACAAACCTTTTCTTACACGCAGATCTGGTAAAAAATCTCTGTAAGGTGTTAGATATACGTTCCATGCATGATTAAATGTCCCCAAATTTGGCAGAATTGTGAAGGATGTGGACACGGTTGTGGAGTCTGGCTTAATGGTTGTCATTTGCCTGGAGTTCCCTCCCTTATCCTTCCATGGCGGCCGCCCAACACCATCATATCAATGTGAAGGAGATGACAAAAAGAAGCATAACCGTCTTTCGCCCTAAATTTCCCCCTACAAGGAGTCTTGTTTTATTTTATTTAGTTTGATTTTTATTTCTGTTTTACCATTTTGGATTTGAATAAAATCAATTAGTTTATTATTCCTATGAAATTATATTGTGTTATTTATTTGTTTTTAATATCCCATTTTCATTTAATGTTGCACATCTAATAATAATAACAATATTATTATTATTAGTGTTATTATTATCTTATTAAATATACAATGATCAAAATGAGGAGAACTTGAGGACACAATTTTGCATTATGGAGTAACTCAAATTGTGAACAAGGGCTTCATAATGATATACCATACCCAAAATCGAAACGATGTTCTCGAAACACACTTACAAAAGGACTCGAAGAATTTTCATTAAACCAAATACTAGACTCTACTAGTCCTGGATCTACCATTTTCCAAAGGAATTGATCTCGAACCAAAAATAACTTGTAAATAAAAGTTGGCATCAAAACTCCAAACTAGGGTGCTTGGAGAGACATCATTTCATGAAAAAGGGTCTCTAGGCATCATTTGGAGAGACATCATTGCTTGCGGATTTGTTTTCATTAAACTTGATGTGCCTGTAACGCCCACATTTTACACACAAAAAAATAATAGTAAAATACTAGGATATATTTTTTTGACTTACATTGATCACTACACAATGCCACAAGGGCTCCAAGTACAGAAACTCGACAACACATACGACACTTACATAAGTCATCGACTCACATAGACACATGAAAACACCATATACATGTCGATGCCACACTTTCCCCAATGAATGAATGCTATCAATGACCCAACAACAAGAAAAGGGACCCAAGGATAGGCAAACCCACAACATATCATTTCTTTAATTTCGTTACGATTAACATTCCAAGAACATTATTGTGCAAAGATAATTTTCTCCTTTATCCACCTACAAATTATTAAGTTCATTCCACATTTAATTTATAGTTCGACCATTTTAAGTTGGCTTTTTATCCTTTACGGAAATTTCCATAACTTACATAATTATTTGGCATAATTCAAATTGCATATAAAGTACTTAATTCTCTTGTTCTTATGTAAAAGTTTGTTTCTCAAAATATGTTTAGTTGACGATTAATTTTACCCTCATTATGCAAGGGGACCAACCATAAGTTGTCGAGGGAGAAATAATATGATTCAAAGGAGGTGAAGGTTCAAGTTTCCCTTTCCTATAAACTTCCTTCCATTAGAAGCACAATTGTTCTCGTACTATGGTTGTTTTAGTTCCAAAATTAGTTTGATTCAATTAAGCATTTACATAACATAATTTTATTTTAATTTATTTTTAGTGGACTCTATACTGGCTCAAATGCCTAGTCCCACCAAGAACAAATTGGAACCATTCTTAACAAAAGGTCAAAGCATAAATCAACCATAAGGACTCCACATGAAAATTTGTTCCTAAACCATTATCACATACTCTTGTTCCTCATTTCATTTACATTGTTTCTTAGGTCTCTTTTTGGTGTCACTTTATAACATGAAGAGTTACGAAAGTACTTGTCTAACATCTTGAAGAAGAAAAATATTGGAAGCCCTATAACTACACACGAACACCAAATTAACCTCCTAATCAATCGAGGGTCGATTAATTTCAATTGGACCTAAGGATCTATGCCTCAACTATATATGATTTTTAAGGTGAGAGGACAAATTTATGTTAAACCACCTTAAAGAAAAGACCAAGTTGTTATATTGATAGTAGCCAAGGTAACACTATTAGTGCAAACACCCCTTGGATGTTGAGGAGATTTCTAAAGGTTGATCACTAAAAAGCATCTAGTGTGATTGCACAACATTGAATCCTTTCTCCCAGTGTGGGACTTGCAAAAACGAAAGGAATCTCAAAAAAAATTTGGTTCCTCTTCCTAAACTACCCGCCACAAATTCTCTAGGAGCAAGCTAATCTAATCCTAATCTAACCTCGAGGAGATAGGGAGAGAGAGAAAAGAGAAAAAAACAAAAGCCTACACTAAAACGGTGATACACCGAGAGAAGGAAAATGTTGAACATCTATCAAAGCGCATGAACACGGCTCCAACCTTTGCAATGAACATTTAAACGTGCAAAAATACTTTTGCAATGAAGAGTGGTAAGAATAAAACAAGCAAAAAATGAGCAAGGATGGACGGATGCATCACAAAACACGTTTTGTTGCTCGTGAAGTTACCAACATCTGAAGAACATCATTTTAATGGTAAAAGGCAAAAATGCCATTACTGAGTAGGGGAGGAGGTTCAAACTCCATTTTCAACCACGGGAAGAAAAAAAGGAGAGTAGAGTAGAAAAGATGAACCACCTTTTAAAAATGAGCCAAATACGGCTTTTATAGTCAAAGGGACGAGCCGGGAGAGAGAAACGTGTAAAAATGTAGGAGACATTCCTCATTAAATGAAGATGCATTAAAACAGCATGGGAATCCTTACAAACCCATGCCACGGACTTTTTTGTCTTTGGAGAAGAGTGCAACCCATTTTGCATTAAAGCTGGTTGTTGAAACGTCATTTCTTGCCATTACCACGTGCGAGAGAGCGTTTCTTGATTTTCTCTCCAAACTGAACCAAAATAAAAAATGACCATGAAATCATGTAGATAATTTCACCAACTTTCCATTGATATAAAGAACGTGAAAACGAGCTCTGGATCGAAAGTTATGGCCATTTGAAGATTTAGGGCAAAACAAAATCGGATCGGCGGGCAAAAATTTGAATTTTTACCCGTTTGGTCTTTGGATTTTTTTTTGAATTTTCCACACACTCTTTGCCACTTGGATGACATGTGTCGGGATCTAATTCATCCGCGGGCTCATCCTTTGAAAATTTCTTCGGGCCCTTCCTTAAAATCTTTTGCCACTTGGACACGTGGCACTATTTTATAGCTCGGGCCCGAGGGTGCACTTAGCTCTTGAAAATTTGGCATTTTTCACTTTGGGAAAACTTTCCATTTCCACCCTGCGCTCCGCCACTTGGATGACACGTTTCAAGATTCCATTTGATGGCGGGGCAACGGGCCAAAACTTTTACCTTTGAAAACTTGACGGAAAATTGGAAAATTTTCTAAGTCCCTCTCTTTTCCCCACCACTTCTCGGGACACATTCTCCGCATTGGCCGATTTGGGCTTCCTTGTTCTGCTTTGTGGCCTTTTCACCTTTTCGCGTCCCACGCATCCCTCGTGTACTTTGGGCCGGATGTCCTGCATCGCCTGGGACATATATCTCGAACCGCCCAAAATAGACTCCCTATCTAAATCGGCCAATTCACGTCCCTCACATACCGACGTCCCAACTATCCTAACTATCCCATGAGAACAAGACTTAGCTGATTTGCTTGCTTTTTTCAGCCCCAAGCTTGGTACGACGGACCTCAGTACAACCCGAAATGCTTTAAAATAGTCCTGCAACCTTATTTTCTACATTTTTCCATTTTCTCTAACTCATTGGGATTTCTTCTTGGATGGGAGAGTTAGAAAAAGGTTGAGGAATAAAAAACATGATTTTTGCCTTGAATCAATCTACTTGCTTTTTTGAATAATCGATGCATGTTATCAAAATTACCTTGAGGTGTGAATTTTGGATAACAATTTTAGCGACTCAAAAGGGTCATCCGCTTTTTAGATGAAGAACGGCCATTTCTGAAGCATCCATTGGGCATGGAGTCATGATTTGTAGCCTGCAAACTGATCTGAACTTTGAGAACCTCCCTCTGAGCCACTTGAAACCCATTGAACTTAGAGTTGTTCTCACCAAAATGTAACTTAGAACAGTGCTGCAAGAGCAAAACCAGCAGACACCAAAACTATTCACAAAACTGAAAATCATACATGCTCCAAATGAAACATGCAGAGTGTGCACAAGCACTTCTTTTACTGAAAGGAAAACTACCTACTCTACTCTAATTGGAAGCAAAGGAAAGCTAAACAAACCCTACAACTGGTTGTGCAAAATAGCTTCCTTTCTTCAAAATTGGCAACCATGCAATTGATTTGGCATTGAACATGGCTGATTGGATGAATGGAAAATCAACAAGAAGCTGGTCTTCCACCCAAATCATCAAGGTATCAGGTGAAGGAAAATTCAATACCTCTTTTAGTTGTTCTGCATTTGGATTGGAGAGGTATGATAGCTGATCCTTGGTTCTTTGTAGCTCATCCTCATGCTTAGGAGCAAGCATGACTGGTTGTGACTTCTCCTTTGGCTCCAATGAAGCCAAATACCTGATTGGGTAAGGTCTGATCTGTTTGATATGCCCATAGCTCTGATTTTCAACTCCAAGAATGGAGTTCTCTTGTAGACCCTCTTGAATGGATGGTGTGGAAGCAATGGTAGAACCCTTCTGCCCTTTCTCTTCCTCCAATGAAGAACATGGAAGATTTAAATCTTCCAATCTTGATTCCAAAGAGCTGCTATAAGATGTAGGCTGCTGCAAATGAATTCTCCCCTTCATGATAGCAGGCTCAAGTATTTGGGACATGGAAGATGAAAGAGAGAATGGTGGAAACTCAACCGGTTCTTCTTCATCAAAACAGTTTTCCAAATCGGACAGTAAAGCCGCCTCAACTTGAAAAATCATGTTGTCCATTGCAAATGTTCAACCTCTCCCATGGTGTTCTCTTGATCCGAAACTTGATCAACATGGTTTCTTTCATCCTCCAACATGGAGTTTGAGAGATCAAACTCTTCTTGATACTAGAACTTGAGAGAGATGAAATAGAAAGAAGTCTGAAAGGTTCTTCTTTTCGCTCTTCTTCTTACGCCACAAAATCGAGTCTTAACCACCACCTGTTCTCCAACTCCAACCTCTTTCAAGGCTTAACCATCAAGGGAATCTTTTTCATCCCAAATTTAAGAGCCCAACTCTTCAGACTTTGAATTTCTTCATCCTTGTTTGGATTTTCTTTTTGTTGTTGTTTTCCTTGATCGGCATTCTGATTTTTATCCTCCCAACATGGATTTGGGAATGCAAGAGGAGAAGTGGATTGTAACTCCAATGGCTTGGAAATTTTTGTGGTGGTGGAGGAGGTAGAAACTCTTGTTTCTTTGGAGGAGAGGGTATTTTGTTTGCTTTTGTGGAGGGGGTGACTGTTGTTTGGAAGGAAAGGGAAGGACGAATTGAGATGTGGTGGAAGACTAGGAAATGGAGAAATGGAATTAACTCACAGGGCAACATTATGCATTTAGAATTTGAAATTCCAAATGAGATGATGCTACTTGAGTAATGGGAAAGAGAAAAACCAGATGATGGTGTAGAACTTACCCATTAACAAGGTTGTTCAACACCAAGTGTATAGGCCTCTATTTTCTGCTTTGTCCATTGTGCAAGTTGGGGCAGCATCGTCATCATAAAGTCCAGCTTCTCCTGAGGGCTGAAGTGTCTTGGAAAGGGGCCTCCCCATGGACAAGGAGTCCTGACCAATTGCGAAAGCTTTCATTTGAGCTGTTGCTCTTGATTGCACCATCTTTGCCTCCATCTTTTGGATTTGTTCCAGCAGATCTGCGTTTTCTTCTTGATTGCTCTCATAACCAGCATACCCTTGTGCTTGACATGCTTCATATCCAAACTGACTTTGGCACTGCTACTCATATGGGTAGACATGCTGATTTTGAATTTGTTCAAAATGCTGATTTGGAGGATTTAAAAAACATGTTGGAGGTGTGATATACTGCTGTTGTTGAAAATGTGAATTCCATGATGGAAATGAAGTCATGATTGCACAACTTCATGGAATGGAAAAGAATGAAAGAGATGGAAAGAAGGATGGATGGGAATGGATGAAAAACAGGTCTACAGACTAGAGAAATGGGTTGTTGATCGGATGGAGTCGCTAGATGTGTTTGCAAGATCGTCGAAAGGCTGAAATCTTCACGGGAACACACCAACTGCAAAAGATGAAGTGGAAGACCTCTAAGGTCCCACCCGGCGATGCCAAAAACTATTAGTGCAAATCAGCAGCACCCATTTGGATGTTGATTAGATTTCTAGGTTGATCACTCTAGCATCCAAGTGTGATTGCACAACATTGAATCCTTTCTCCAAGTGAGGGACTTGCAAAAATGAGAAAGGAATCTCGAGAGAAGGTGGTTCCTCTTCCTAAACTACTACTGCCATAATTTGTTTTAGTGCGGGAAAGATAATCTAATTCTAATCTAACCTCCGAGGAGACAGGAGAGAGAGAAAGAGAAAAAAAAACAAAATCCTACACTAAAAGGTGATACACGAGAGAAGGAAAATCTTTGAACATCTATCAAAACTACTATGAACACGGCTCCAACCTTGCAATGAACATTTAAACGTGCACAAATATGCAATGAAGAGAGAGAAGAAAAACAAGCAAAAATGAGCAAGGATGGACGAGGATGCATCACAAAACACGTTTTTGTTGCTCGAGGAAGTTTTGCTTAACATCATTTTAATGGTAAAAGGCAAAAATGCCATTACATGTTGAGTAGGGGATGAGGTTCAAACTCCATTTTCAACCCCGGGAAGAAAAAAAGGAGAGCAGAGCGAGAAAAGATGAACCACCTTTTAAAAATGAGCCAAATCGGCTTTTTTACGGTGTAAGGGGGACGAGCTCAGAGAGAGAAACGTGTACAAAACGTGGGAGCCATTCCTCATTGAATGAAGATGCATTAAAATAGCATGGGCGTCTTACAGGACCCATGCCTTGACATTTTTGGCCGTCTGGCCGAGAAAGTCGACCCATTTTGCATTAAAGCGGTTGTTGAACGTCATTTCGGCCATTACCATGTGCCGAGCGTTTCTTCATTTTTTCTCTCCAAACTGAACTAAAATGCAAAAATGACCATGGAATCATGTAGATAATTTCTGATTTCCATTGATATAAAGAACGTGAAAATCGAGCTCACGAATCGAAAGTTATGGCCATTTGAAGATTTAGGGCAAAAACAGGCCGAAATCAGATCGGCGAGCAAAAATTTGAATTTTTTACCCGTTTGGTCTTTGGAATTTTTTTGAATTTTCCCCGTGCTCCACCACTTGGATGACATGTGTCAGGCTCTGATTCATCCGCGGGCTCATCCTTTGAAAATTTCTTTCGGGCCCTTCCTTAAAATTTTTTGCCACTTGGACACGTGGCACTATTTTATTGGCTCGGGCCTGAGGGGCGCACTTTGCCCTTCGAAAATTTGGCATTTTTCACTTTGGGAAAATTTCCCATTTCCCCCCCGTGCTCTGCCACTTGGATGACACGTGTCAAGATTCCATTTGATGGCGGGGGCAGCGGGCCAAAACTTTTATCTTTGAAAACTTGACTGAAACTTGGAAAATTTTCTAAGTCCTTCTCTTTTCCCCGCCACTTCCTGGGACACATTCTCCCATATGGGATTGCTTGGGCTTCCTTGTTCCTGTTTTGTGGCTTTTTCACCTTTTCGCGTCCCATGCGTCCCTCGCGTACTTTGGGCCCGGATGTCCCAAATGCACAGGACATATATCTCTGAACCGCCCAGAAATATCATGCATGCCGGCAAATCGGCCGATTCGCGTCCCTCACCACACCGATTTCCCAATGCCCCAACTGTCCCCGGAACAAGGCTTAGCTGATTTGCTTACTTTTTCGGCCCCAAGCTTGGTACAACGGACCTCGATACGACCCGAAATGCTTTAAAACAATCCTACAACCTTATTTTCTGCATTTTTCCATTTTCTCTAACTCGTTGGGATTTCTTCTTGGATGGGAGAGTTAGAAAAGGCAAGGGACCCCAAAAAACATGATTTTTTGCCTTGAATCAATCTACTTAAAGAAGCTGAATAATCGATGCATGTTATCCAAATTACCTTGAGGGGTGAATTTTGGATAACAAACACTTTTAGGCTGAGAGGAGCTAAAGAGTTCATTAACAAGAGTTTAAGTCATAGAACAACTATTTCACTCTCTCCATTTGCGTCATCTGGGGTCTCACAAGGAATTTATTTTTGACAAGAAAATTCCTAGATCTAATGTCGTAAGACTTGGCAGACAACTAGGATTCTAATGAGATGTTAGCTCTATTTACTCCATAGATGGTAAGGTTATAGCACATATTCGTTGCTTGAACAAGGACTCTTAAGGTGACTTCCAAGGTGGCCTTCACCACTCAACACAAAGGTCGACTTGAAGAGAATACATTCTCCTTGTGGTTACCAAACCTAGAAGGAAACCACATAGTCCGGATACAATTGGACCATGTCGTTCCTAAAAGATGGGTTCACGACAATGTCGTTAAACATAACGACTATGACGGTAAATTCAATCTAGGGGTTTTATTTACCTAAACTAGGAGGTTCCATTGAGTGCAAATTTTAAGTTCATTCTACGGTTTCAATCTCTTCTATGGTAAGAAGGATCACACATGAAGACATGTTATGCATGAATATACTAGGGTTGAGTGTTTCAATTAAATCTCTTTATTACATTTGCAAGGTAAGAATACAACACGCTAATTAATTATTTGTTTATTGAACACTAAAAATGCACTACAAGATATTAACTTCAAATTCATTTACCATATATATATATCGACCTTGTTACCATGCGTAATTATGAATCAAATTGAACCTATGATTAAATGCACATTTCTAGATGTCCCTAAAACTAGCATCCCATACATATTAGCAAATTTCAAATATAACATTTCTGTAACATGAGACTACATTATACATATATTCATTTTACAATGACCTATATAAATTACAATAATAAATAATGAATTACACATCGCCTTTTCGCCATCATTCTTGCATCCTACAAAACCATGTGAGCATGAAATCAGTGATAAATCACTGGCATGGAATCCACCCTAATCTAACATAATTGATGTCTTTAGTTTCTCATTTACATGTAATAATAATTATAATTTGCATTCGAAAGAAAAGGTTTAGAAACATGTATTCATTTCATTTCATTTCACTTCATTTCATAACCAAGGAGAGAGAAAGAGAAAGGAAGAGAGAGAAACACCATTTTGTCAAAAGTTCTATTTCACACAACAAGTTACACTATAGAGTTTTCAAATAGTTATTTACATGTGTCAAAAGTTTCCATGGTGGTTTGGAAACCGATAGGGGTCCTACAACTTTTTTTACATTTTCTTGCTAGCTATAAAAATGTTCGAATCAAGCTTGGAGGCTAAGAATCCACTTTCAAACATTTTCTTTTGATGAGAAAACACACCACGGTTAAATTTCTATGTGTCCACTTATATACCAAGAGTTCATAGGAACTGATGAAATTCGGAACTAGCGAATGATTTATGATTGGCGGCTAGTTTTCTGGGGCCATCAGTCATAATTGGCCTAGTTGTAAATGATTAAAAGTTAGCTCAAGGGCTCAGAAAACCACATCCAAAACTAACGTTTGATGGATGAATGCACCATAATAAATTTCCTATGAGTTCCACCATATATGGAGAATTCATCAGAGTCATGGAACTAAAAACTAGAACATAGTTTTCAAATGGCGACATGATTTCTGAAGCCACCAGTCCTAATTGGTCTAGTTTAACCTAGTCAAACTGTGACTAGAGGCCTACAAAATGGCTTTTCCAAACTATACAAAAAAGTGTTTTTCCCTAAACTAAATGTTCCATGCAATTGTCTAGTAAAACACTAGAGGTTTGTGAAGATGGATAATAATTTCTCTATCTAGTTTCAAATGGCGGTTCAAAATGAAAGCTAGATTTTAAATTTAGCAACTTCCTACCATTGCAAAAAAATGTAACAGGCTCCTATAAGGGCATCAAAAATATCACATACGATCATTTAAGGTTGATTCAAGGATTAAAGTGACTCCTCACATGACAAGGTACATGATGGAAGCTTAACATCCCCTTCGGAGTTACGAAGGTTGCCTTGAGTCTCCAGAAATCACAATTCATCCATTTAAACTAGGAGATGGTCAACATATTCACCAGGAAATCAACTTCAACTTCTTAATTAAAACAATATTGTAGTGATCTAGTTTGGTCAAGTTTTATGAATCACCTCAAAATGAGGGTTGAAGTTCATGGTTTACTACAAAATGGTTATTTTGATTGCGTGAGTTACGATATGACATTTTATTGTTTTGCAACAAGTTATTATAAAACAATTAAATGTATGATAATCCTAATATTTTAAAATTATATTTCGTTGCAAAAAAAAAACTAAAGTACGAGAATTATGAAAGATAAGGAGAGATGAACCATGCCTGACAATATTAGTGTCTGTAGTACACGAGGTTCTCCACAAGGGTTTTCCTGTATTCCACATGATTTCATCGCTCTTCCAGGAATTCTGTTAAATAAATCATGAGAACTCACAATTCCATAAACCCATATTTTGAATCTCATCTTTATCCATTAAAGATCGAATAAACACACCTTCTGAGAAATATTGAGGGCACACCAAAAACTACAGTTGCATTACTGAGAAGAATGATTGGGAAAATACAGATCCCAGTCAGTTTCTATTGATAAAACAATGTTGGTTCTCTCTATCCTAGGTCTACTTTGCTCAATGGGTGAGCCAATTGCAAGAGAACAATGGCTATATCTCTTGTCAAAAATTTCACAGGCCATGTGTATGCTCCCACGTTTTTCATCCAAGGCTACCCAAGCATTTGCAACTACACATCTGACAATACCCCCAATTTGGCGTATGTTGGGAGGAAGCTGAAAAAAAAAGGATTTCCATTATGCTTTGATGGATGTCCATACTCTTTTCTAGAGCCCACATTTTGGGCACAGGAAGGGAGATGCTAGCAAAGGTTATGGAATCTGGCTTTAAATCTTCCAGTTAAATTTCTTCAGAAGTTTCTATAGCCTTTTCAAAAAACCCATTTTGTGTATATCCTGCAGTAGTTGCAGTCCATGAACCCACATTTCTCTCAGGAATTTTTACTTAATAGTTTACATGCCTTTCGTATGCTTCCACATGTTACAGGAAGATCTAGGGAACTTACAACTACATAATCTGGAAAAATCCCCATTTTGGCACTGACTAAGAGTAAGCGTGAAAATCCTTCTATCATTGCAGGCTGGGTGGAAGCTGACAAAGGTAAAATGAAAACGTTGGAGACCTGTTTGCACCCATCCATGCCTCAGTACAGTTGAGCCTGCCCCATACCCAAACTTGCCAACATTATTTGCATCTCGGGGGTCTATTATGTCAAAACAATAGATTGCGTGGCCATAGCCACTACCACAGCTGTAACGATCCATTTTCTGCTAAATTTACAATACTAACTTGGGTTTCTACGTGGTTGAGGCACCTAGATTGAAAATAAAGTGCTTTTATCATCATGCCAGGAAAAATGACAGGTCTGACTGGCCATTAAGGAGGCCCATGTGCCTTGTCAGCCCACCTGTAACACTCCACCGCCCTCAACTAAATGCATTCACACACTTCTCTATTTATCTATATTTCTTTAATTATATTTTAATGTTATTTTATAGTTGGCACTACAGTGCCATTCATGGGAATCTGCTGAATAAAGCTGTCGGACTCTATGTAAATCCGGGAGTTGTTCACAATAGCTACTACTTGTATTCTTGAGTATCGAAATGGGATGGGGATTCCATCATCATGGTTGTACATGGATTATCTTGAACATCTTTGCCTAAAGATGGTAAGTTTAAGAGCACCGGAATTTTGAATTGTTTGAGATGTTTAGAAGGGTCGATCCCACTTCAAAGGAGAAGTTGAGGACTTCCTAGGCTTCCTGCTGATAAAAAAATCTCACTGTGTCCTGAATACTGATTTAGTAATACTTTGTAAGACCGGTCATTAATGGTGCTCATGAATTCTACCTCGTGGGTCTTCAGGGTTCCTACAACATGTTTGAAAGCCACCATCAGAGATCTATACATGCTATTCAAATTGATTGTGGGTTGTTATTTTCAATTGTTGAAATTACTTGATATTGAATTGAAGAGGATTCAGCTGGCATCACCTTTCCAAAACGATCTCCATTCTCAATGTCGGGATTTCCATAAGGAGAGCCTCCTCTAGATCCAATACCAAAATAGAAAAGTGTTGGGAGAGAGTTGCAGTAAGGGGACACCTAGTTGTTCCTCCTCAACTGTAATGTAATTGTATGTTTTTGTATCTGCCATCTTATCATCACCAGTAATAAAGGGATACAAATATTCTACAAAATATGAAAAATCAATCTAGCGATTGCAAGGATATAAATTACAACTTTTTACGAAAATGATCTTATATTATATTAAATGCAACATGATATAAGATTATGTCAATGAAAAAAAGTGGGTGGTATGAGAGCGTGCCCCAAAGCCACAACCACACAAGGCCATGCCCAGAAAATAAAAAAACATCACAAATTGTTAAAAGCAAAGACATTCAACGTGAATTGAATCAGGCAAGAAATAGGAGGCTCAAAACGCCTCTTATTCTCCTTAGATCTCATGAAAATAGTCCATGGTGCCTCTTTGGGAGCCAATGTGAATGCGGGATCTAGGTCAGGGCTATCCTAACTGGAAAGTTAGAACCAAAAGACTCGAAACAAATGACTGCTTGTAATGTAGCCAAATTATAACAAACTTGATATACTACAAATAATATGAACTCCAAAGAAAATAGATCTCCTTCTTCGTTATTCAATAATGTATTACAATGTTTCCTAAATAGGAAAACAACTCCCAACTCGAGTTGTCAGGAAAAATCTAACTAACTTTGACTAAATCTACTCTAGGTGGTGGAAATTACTATCTTTATCGAGTTTACTAGAACCCGCTATTCTTAGTAAGTTCGCATGCTTATTCATATGGACACAAAAATTTCCACACATCTTCTATATTCCTAAATTAGAGGAATTGCCAAATTTCTAACTCATAATGCAACTAATAGACTAAAATTAACTAATTCCCAAAAATAAGGAAAATCGAACTACAACTTAAATCCTAATTTTTGGCCTCAAGATGGCCTTGGATTTATGGCCTAAAATGTGTTGAAACTTGCTCCAAGTGGTAGGGTAGGATAGGGTGGGTTTCCGGTGCATTCGTCTCATTGAAACATGTGGAATAAAAAAAAAAGACTGAAATGGACAAGCTGAAGCTCAAGTTATGACCTTGTCAAGTTCTGCTAATTTTGGTGCATCATTCTCCCCTACTTGAAAAAAATGTAGCTCCTACAAGTTTTCTTCTTCAAACTCCTTCCATTTATCTCGTATCCAACTTCTTAATCTCCCACTCTATGACCCAAGTATTTTCCTCTTGTTCCAGTCCATTCCAATGGACCAAATATTTGTTTTATTTCCTATGTCGTGTGTCCATTGTTTTCTTATCTAGAAATCGATCCACTTCTTCTTTCTTCTTCTTTATCGGAACCTGTTGCCTCCAATCTACCACTTCATTAATAACATCCCCTTGTACACCATCCCCATGAAATGAATAAAAATTGAAACATTAAACACTGGAGAGATATCAAAATTCCTGGCAATTCTACCTCATAAGCATTATCATTTATTTTTTTCATGATTTTGCAGGGACCAATCTTCTTGTATTTTATGGTTTCCTTTTGAAAACCTTTCCTTTCGTAGGTATATCATAACAAACTCACCAACTATAAATACCTTTCTCTGTTTGTGCACATCTTTTGTTTCCTTATACTTATCATTACTATTCTGAAAATTCTTACGCACTTCTTCCTACAATTGTTGTATATATTCGGCAAATGCCTTTGCATCATCACTAACTCGCCATCAATTAGTAGTTGTACCAAATCTACCACTCCATTTGGATTACTCCCATACACAATTAAGAATGTAGACTTCCTGTGGATCTATTAATGGAACTATTATATGCAAACTCAACTTTTGGTAATGTTAAGTCCCATTGTTTCAACTTTTCCCCAATGATGAACCGTAATAGGTTTCCCAAATTCCGATTTACCACCTCTATTTTCCCATCAGATTGAGGATGATAAACCGCTAAATCGTAGTTGAGATCCCAATTTATTCCATAAAGTCTGCGAAGTGACTTAAGAACCTTGTGTCCCTATCTACAAGTAATGGATTTTGGAACTCCATGCAAACAAACTAATTCTCTAAAATACAAATCAGCAGACACCTATCGCATCATTGTTTTTAAAGGCAATAAAATGAACCATCTTAGAAAACCTATCAACAACCACAAAAATTGATTCATTACCTCATTTTGTTTTTGTTAATCCCAAAACAAAATCCATACTCAGATCTTTCCACGACCCTTTAGGAACATGCAATAGCATATACAACCCTATATTCTGTGCATGGCCTTTCGAGACTTGACAAATTCAACACCTCTCCACATATCTTACCACATCTCTTTTCAGCTTTGGCCAATAGTATTTCTCTGCTACCAAGGATATCATCTTATCTTTACCAAAATGCCCAACCAATCCTCCGCTATGCAACTCTTTCACTATATTCTCTCTCATAGACCCAACTGGAATACATAGTTGGTGTCCCTTGAATAGGTAGCCATCCTGTAAAATGTACTCATCCAAGACATCTCTGCATTGTCTGACAATGGAATAAATTAACCTTTTAATAATATCCTTGAAATCAGAATCAAAAGAATACAAACCCTTTATTGCTTCAAAACCCACCACCTCATTTTCCATAGTGGTAAACAAAGTCACACACCTACTCAATACATTTGTAACTTGATTTTGTTTTCCTGATTTATGTTTTAGAGAAAAAGTATAACCCTACAAAAATGATACCCACTTTGCATGACCTGCTATTCAACTTATTTTGTGTATTCACATACTTTAGAGCTATGTGGTCTATAAATAAAAAAAACTCCTTAGGCACTAAGTAATGCCTCCAATGCCTTAAAGATTGTATAATTGCATAAATTCCACATCATAAGTAGAGTAGTTATTTCTTACCTCATCAATTTTCTCACTAAAGAAAGCTATTGGATTTCCTTTGACTTTAGAACAACACTTGATACCCACATGTGAGGCATCACAATCATCCTCAAACACCTTATCAAAATCTAGTAGTGCCAAAATGGGTGCCTCTGTCACCTTCTTCTTCAAGAGCTGAAAATCATCCTCAAAACTTTGTCCACAAAAACTCCCTTCCTTTTGTGCAATTTGTTATAGTGGTACAATCATTGCTGAAATTTTTAATAAACTTTCTATAAAATGTTACTAGACCATGAAAGCTTCTTACCTCTGTTATACTCTATGGAGTAGGCCATTCAATAATTTCCTTTATCTTTTTGAGTCCATCTGTACCCCATCTACTAAAATAATAAAGCCCAAGAATACCAAATTATCTTGCATAAATGTGCACTTCTTCATATTTGCATAGAGTTTCTCTTTCTAAACACTTCAAATATCACTCTTAGATTCCTCAAATGTTCTTCCTTAGTTTTACTAAAGATCAAGATATCATCAAATAAACCACAACAAACTTACCATTGTACTCCTGTAGACGGTGTTCATCAGTCTCATAAAATTACTAGGTGCATTGGATAGCCCGAATGGCATCACCAACCAATCATATAATCCATTTCCTATCTTGAGTATTATTTTCCACTTGTCTCCTTCTCTTATCTAAATTTGATTGTAACCACTTGAAGATAAATCTTGGTGAAATACCTAGATCCAACAAGCACATCCATCATATCATCAAGGCAAGTTATTGGGAACCTATAATTGATTGTAATTTTATTGATTACTCTACTATCCATGCAAATTTTCCATGTCCCATCCTTCTTTGGTGTTAATAAATATGGGGTTGCACATGAACTCATGCTCTCCCTTATGACCCCCTTTCTCAAAAGATCTGTCACTTACCTATTCAACACTATATGCAATATCAAGTTCATCCTATAAGCCGCTTGATTTGGAGTGAAGACCCTGGAATCAAATCAATATGGTGTTGAATATATCTTTTGGGTGGTAATCTGTCTGGTAGCTCATTAGTAGTAACATTAGAAAATTCTTCTATTAATTCTGTTGTTTCTACTTGTATTTGTGCACTTGCACTTTCATCCTTATTTGTGACTAGTGCATAAAAAAAACCGATTTCCTTTTCCTCCTTCACAAATTCCTTTGCAGAAAGCATATTTTCAGCCTTCCCCTCTTCCTTAAGAGGTGGCAAAACTATTTGTGCCATCCTTCAGAAAGTATAACTTTTCTTTCCCTCATCATGAATAACTTTTCTATCAAATTGGCATGGTCTTCCTAGCATCATATGACATGCATCCATAGGAATAACATTGCACCAAATCTCATCCTTATAATTGTTCCCAATAGAAAGATTATTAAACATCTCTTATCAACAGTAACTTCATTACCCTTCTTAAACCATGCAATACGGTAAGGGTTAGGATTCTTCTCATAATGCAGACCCAATTTCTTGACCATCTCATTTGAAACCATGTTCTCACAACTACCACCATCAATAATAACATTACATACCTTTCCTCCTAAAGTGCATCTTGTTATGAAAATATTTGTACGCAACCATGCATCCCCCTTGATATCCTTTCTTGGAGAAATCATCATCCTCTTGATCATTGATTTTCTCCAACATCTGGTGGAATTTCTAGGTCTTGTTCATCTTCTACTTGTTCAACATCAACAAGATTTACTCTTAGAGCATCTCTCTTGCCTCTTTTCATGTGTATAAGAATGCGGGCATTCAAAATCCACGATGCCCCGAGCTCTGCACCACACCTATAACAAACAAATGGTCTTCATGGAGCCTCCCATCCTCTATCGCTAGCATATTATCTGCCCCTAGAAACTCCTCTGTCTCTTTGTTGATTATGGAAATCTTTTCTCGTATCTTCTTGTTTTTCCAATCCATGAGATGATTCTCCCCTACCTTGGCTGAAACCAGCTCATCCTCGAAAGGAATATGAGGCCCCCCTATTCATTCTAGGTGATCTCCTAAAACATTGATGATTTTATTTTTCCTTGGCCTTTAAGGCTAATTGATAGGCATCCTCCATGCTCTTAATCCTATGCATACTTATCTCATCTTAAATAGAAAATTTTAATCCATTTACATACCTTACAGCCATTTGTTCCTTAGTTTCTTCATGCTCTTCACGAATGGATAACTTGTAGAACTCATCTGTTTATTCTTGCACTATTTGTAATTTGTAGGAGAGGAAACCTCCGACGATATTTTGAAACCTCATGTAAAGGTCACATGTAAGTTTCATATCGATATCTTTTAGATTTTCTCCATCTTACTCCACATCCTAATTCTTTCTTTCCCTTTCTTGACCACTCTTCGTAGGTGATCCCACCATAACATAAAGACGCCTTTCAATTTCATGCATGTAAATTTTACCTTCTTTTCTTCTAGCATAGCCTTCAACTCAAAAGTTTTCCCCATGCTAGTCAACTAGTCTATCGAGTCCTCTAGTTTTAGACTACCACCATACTCTCAAACGTCAACTCTTATCCCATCATTCTTTCCTTCGATGCTCGAAGCATCCTTTCTTCAAAATCTAATGGTGGCACTTGTGTTTCCTCCTCTTCACAAAATTCTTCTTCATCTCAGTCATCTCCACCTTTATTTCCTCTTCGGGTTATCATTCCAACAAGTGCAACAACTTTCCTCTGCAAATCTTGCATATTTCTATTCATCTAAGCAATACCGCCTCCTCTTCCTCTTTCTCTTCCTGCCATTTTTTTTAAAGACTCGAACCTTGCTATGATACCAAATAATGCAGCCAAATTATGAACAAACTTGATATCTGCAAATAATATGAACTCCAAAGAAAATAGATCTCCTTCTTCATTATTCAATAATGAATTACAATGTTTCCTAAATAGAAAAACAACTCCCAACTCAAGTTTCCAAGCAAACTCTAACTAATGTTGACTAAATCTACTCTAGGTGGCGGAAAATACTATTTTTAGTAGTTTACTAGAACCTGAAAGGGACTAAAGATTAAATTCATATGTATGTAAGCATTAGATTGAGCAATGCCTTAGTTTCCTTTTTCAGTTGTCTCTTTTACTTTAGAAAGGAATCTTTTATAAGTTGAACTCGCCTTCCTTATTTGGGATTGAATTGTAGTGATTGGAGGACAAAAAATGTATTTATTTTGAAGATGTATTTGTTAATACAGAAAAATTTCATGTTGTACTTACAATATGTTTTTGGTCTAATGCAAACTATTGAATTGTTTCTAAAACATTTTGATGCATTTTAAAATATCTAGATAAAATATTTTCACATAAATAACATAACAAAAATAACAACAATACTTCATAGTTAAAAACTAGACAATATGCTCAAAATTTCAAAAACCTTGAGAAGAGGACATGCACACTTGATTGAAAATTTGATGGGAAAAAGATGACACTTCATCCATGTAGGCACAATAAAAGAAAAGAATGCAATGCAAAAGATGCAATTGCAGAGAATTTGATGGTTGATTTTTTGTTGTTTTCTACCACATCTAGTAGATATGTGATTTCATTTAGTACATCAAGTAGATATATTAATTCTATCCCTCTTTCATGCTGCAAGAAAAACTATAAATGATTATAATGCTGAAGTATGAAACTTGAAAAATCCATTATCAGCTATTGGTGCAAACATATCCATTGTCAAGACATATGTTGTCATACAAAGCATTCCCATGATGGCTAAAGTTGTACCAAAGAATTCAAATTTTGTGAGTTTCATTTTCCTCAACTAGTCTTGTAGTTCGTGAAGCCAATAAACATCAATAATTGCTACAAAATTAGTAAGAACATGAAGACATATCGATTCAAGATCCAAACTAATTCTATAAATTGCCAATGCTTCTCTACTCATGTACTTAGTTTGATATTTTCTCATTTACTTGTGTAAAAAATAATGGTAGGTTGGAGATTAGCGAGATCATTTTTTACACCAAACATCGGAGCATCAATAGACATTGAGCCAATGTTAAGCATCAAAAAATCTCCGTTGGCCTATTTTGAAACCTTCAAGTATACATGAGAATTATATTTCGTATGGCTTCAAAATTTATATAAAATATCAAGAGCAAGAGGAAGAGCACTAACAAGTTCAACAAGGGCTATGTTGCAGCAATAATACATGGCATGAATGCGGTATGAGAATGTTGGATTGCTATTCATGAATTATAGGAAATGTATTTTTGTTGTCGAGAGGTCAAAAGATATTTTGATCCAAAATTTTGTGGTCATGTGGGTAGTATTGGTTGATGACAAGGGTGAATAAAATCAAAAGAGATATTCCACTAAAAATTAGTTATTTTATAGCTAGTGCATGGATGGCTTGTTTTTCCATTTAAAAATAATTTCATAAATTCCAACTCTAATATCATGCAAAATGCACAACAAAGAAATGAAAGTATATGAAATTTTTATTTACACATGAAAGCATAATTATGATATACATTGGAGGACATGGGCATAGAGGTAGCATAGATAATAGTCTTAGTAAAAGTTTATACAAGTACAAAGTGGTTGTACACAAATGTTTGAATGTGACAAGAGCTACTGATTGGGATGTTTTAGATGAACATGATCATTTTCTTGAATTCTAATTGTAATTCTTCAAAATGAATATGGATTTTTATTAGATTTTTTTCTCTTTCCTTTGCATGTTGTAAAGGAAAGCAATCGTATTGTATTTTGCAACTAACATAGATGCTAATTTGAAGACACATTTTTATATATATATATATATATATATATATATATATATATATATATATATATATATATATATATATACACATAAACATAATATTTCTTACGTATACAATGTCTAGAATATAAACTAGGAAAGCAATGACCTTGAAAATATGGCAATTTTTCATGTAGTCACTAATGTAAAGGTAATAGTGATTGAAAGAACTTTGAAAATTGTACTCGAACATAAAATATACAATAGTATACTCAATGTTGGTATCTTTTAAGAAGTATTTACTAAGTAAAAGAAGTGTAAATTCTAGTACCTCTTCTCAACAAAAAATTGTGCATATGATATTTTTTTAAAATTTATGTCAAATACAAACAATTCAATAATCACTCAAAGGACATCTTACAAATCAAATCAATTGTAAGAATAACAAAGGATATAAGGAGAAATAGTTAGAGTTTATACAAAGAAATTAGGTTTGATAAAAGAATATTGGGTTTTTGATATATTAGGCCAATATATTCTGGACATAAAAAAATTATTCTCTTATTAACTATGATGGAATCTTCCACTTTTACGAGGATGTGATGGCTCAATTTTTCTAGATGACATGGATGGCATTATTGAAGATAAAACGGTCGCTCCTAATATTAATTATGCTAGAGGGTTTGAAGTAATAGATAACATAAACACAATAGTGGAAAAATCATAAAATTTCATGTAAAAACATTCTTTGTTTCAACGTATTTGGTGTGTGCATTTTTTTTGTATGGGTCTTACTCATTCGATTGAGCATCAATTGACATATAACATCCAGTTTATGGAAGAATATTCTAGATCAATACAAAATCCAATATTGTCATCCCTAACATTTTTTGGGATCAACCATGTACAAATTTATTTTGATCGACACATTTCTAATGAGTATGTGATTTATCATCAAAAAATTTATACAGTTTGAACCCCAAATATTTTACAAGTTCAACCAAAAGTCTTTAAAAAATCAAAGCTTAAACACCATATAGGCATAAGTCTGCATGTAAAATGGTGCCCTTCAAGCCTAGGAAAATAAAAAATCAGAGGCCTGGGGTTCGAGTTAGATTATTACATATCATTGTTGGCCTCAAAATCTAGTTTTTATACTAGGAAATTTGAGTTTTTTTACAACATTTTATGGGCTCACCTGATTTTCTCTCTTTGTTGTGTGGAAAATGATCTTCCATTTGAAGCTTGTCCTATTTGTGGATGGTATGACGAGGATTACTCAATATTGTAACCTATCCTAATGATAAGAAAGACGCAAAACCATCCACATGGTATTGTATACATTGGATAGTAGTTAAAAGTGGTGAATTACCTATCCATCACATTCTAGGCTTTCAATGATATCTATATTCAAATACAATACAGTACAACAACGTGAAAATGTGAGGGTTAATGAATAAACAAGAGAAGCGATGGGATAAAGAAATAAAAATCTCCACAACTCTCTCCAACCAGCCATCTAGTCACACGAATTAATAAAAATGAACAGAACAAGGCAGAGAGGAAAGCTTGCCTCAGCACAAGCCACATCTGTCATTGTAGACCCTATAATGTATGAAACCCCTATAACAATGCATACAAGTTAAAACAATTAAAAAGGTCTGAAAACCCTGCAATGATGCATAGAAGTTTAAAAAAATAAATCAAGGACAAAACAAGAGGAAAACCCTAAATGTAGCCAAGTAGAGGTCATGCATACAACTAATTATCGAAAACACAAATGAAGAAAAAAATTTGCTAAATTTTCTCCTATATTTCTAATACTACAAGAAAACCATTTTTATTTCATTGGAATATAAGAAAAATATCATATATGACTATTAAAAGCAAATAGGTTTAAGAGTACATCATGTGCAAATCTTGCTCCCATATTTTTAATACTACAAGTAAACCTTTTAATTCATTGGAATGTAAGAAAAATATCATAAAAGAATATTAGGAGCAATTGGGTTTAAGATGATACTAGAAGAAATTTTACACGACATAAAATATGTGAAATGCTCGATCAGGAAACTAATTAAATAGAAGCCATTCCAATGTAGGGTTTGTGGCAATAAATTGAAAACTATAACTAATATAAATACTTGCTAAAATGGTTCTTTGGATAATGGTTATCATTAATTTTTAGAATTCTAATATTTTTTGGGAATTTGGCAAATCGTTTGCCACATCCGAAACAACCTAAAAATAAAGTTTCTTGAAATTGACAACTGGTTACAATCTTATTTCTAGCATAACATGTCTACATGATACATAATGTCATTAAAATATTTTGAGAACAAATTCCATTTCAAAAAAAATAAACTTCACCCACCCCAAAAGTACAACAAAAGATCTTCTCCTTCAAAGGAGTCTAGATGAGGAGCATATTAATTCATAATTATCTTTATAACCCAAATCCCATTTACTTAAATATACCATTATTACTTACACATCCCATTTACTTACATATACCATAGGCTTAGGGATAAAATGATAACTTGTCCAAATTAAGTTTCCCAAGGTCAAAGCTTAACCGTGACAAATTCTTCAATAGGGAATTGCTCTTCCTTTTGTATATTGGTATGATGGCTTGGAGAACTCTTCCTTGAATAGAACATAATCAATTCAGTCCAAAGCTTATAAACCCAAACACAACTACCGACAATGGTCAAGATAACAGTGACCATCCAGAAGTATGCAATCCCCCTCGGAATAACTTTATCAGCTTTTCCAGGAATATAAAATGATCCCAACTCCTAGGAAATGTATGGACCAACAATACATCTCATGATGGTAAAATAGACTGTAAAAATAGGTGAGAGGGAAATATATATCCTACTAGCCAATGACGACTCACCTCCATCCATATTTGCCAATGTACACACATTCTGAAACAGGCTTGTGGCCTCCCCTGTACACATGAGAGATAGTTCAGATACCCCACTATGGCCTATGCATTACATGTATGAAATAATATATGAGGTAGAAATCTTGTGCAAAATGAAGAGATAATGAAAGGGGTATATTAGCATGTAATAGATCATAATCAACTCGAACATAATAATAAACTTTTGATGCCTTATTAGAAATTGGGTACTTATGAGAAAGCTCAAAATTGTTAAAATTTAAGAGCAACAAGATATGGGTATTTGAATGATTTCTTCTTAAATCCCTTTTCATTTGTTGCATTTTTATTCTAAACTGAACTGGGTCACTTAAATGAAAGGCCAAAGGATTTATTTTTGTTGATGTTTCCCTTGAGACATGTGATCCATGTGGATATTATTTAGCAACTACTTCTACCCTCTCAAAACCCCTTAGTTTGTTTATTCCCACATGTCAGATTCTACTTTCCAAAACTCTTGCATTCAATCGTAACAAGAAGCAAAAATTTAGTATTTTTTACCTTTCATGATGTGTTTGATATCATATTTTCTCATAATTTAATGTAGTAAGTAATATTGAGATTGAATATTTTTGAAAATGTCTTTTTACCTCCGTTCAACCACTATCTGACAATAGTTAACACTAGTTTTAAACATTAATTTGAACTTCCTATTTTAGAGGGAAATTTAATATATTTGGAAAAAAATGTTTTTGTCCAATTCATTTCAGTAGATAAGTGGCAAAGAAAGGGAATTTCATAGTAGTAGACCATAAGGAAGAAAATGAACAAATGAAAGAGCTGTAACTCAGTATTCTGGAAAAACATAGCAACAACACAAAGAAAAGAGAGTAGCAGTTTACAGCAGCCTGCAACAACTCATAGCAGTTTGCAGCAACAATATTAAGGGGATTTTCAATAGCCTGCAACAATTACACAAAGCCTACAACAACTATAAAACATATCCTACAACAAAACAAAACCTACAACAACAACATACAAAGGATTAATAGCAGCCTATAAAACAACACTCAACAATTTAGGGAGCTTGCAGCAACAAGCAGTTGAAGATTTAATCTTTTGTAAACCTTTATTGGAGCTAATATAAATAGTTTTCTTTCTTTCTTTACTATTCTATGTCTTTGTTGCTCTATGTTTTATTTTATTAGAATCTATTTTTCCAACAGTTTGGTATCAAAGAAAACAACAAAAATCTCAATAGCTTGTGGGTTTGAGATTTTAATTTTCTAGGTTGTTTTAGTTATTGAGTTTAATGGCTTCTACTAGCAGCAATTTGTGGCAGCAGCCCCCAACATTTGATGGGAAAAACTATGACATTTGGTGCATTAAAATGAAGACCATATTCTCCTCTCAAGAGCTATGGGAGTTAGTTGAAGGAGGCTATATAGAGGTAGCAGACCAAGTTGCATTCAATGCATTGACACAAGCTCAGAAGAATGCATTGAAGGAGAATAAAAGAAAAGATGCTAAAGCTTTGAGCTATATACAAAATGCAGTCACAGATTTAGTATTCCCAAGGATAACAACTACAAAATCTAAGCAAGCTTGGGATACCTTTCAGAATACATATCAAGGTAGTGACAAGGTGAAAGTTGTAAGACTGCAGATGCTAAGGAGAGAGTTTGAGACCCTTCTCATGAAAGAATCAAAATCAATAAATGATTTTTTCACAAGGAAAATGACCATTTTCAATCAGATGAGGACAAATGGTGATGTGGTAGAAGAGAAGAGGATCATAGAGAAGGTATTGAGAAGCCTTCTAGTCAATCCAGATTGGTTGACATAGAAGACTCCAATGACTTAAAGAAAATGAAATTTGATGAGCTAATGGGTTCTTTTAAAACCCATGAACAAAGAATGAGTAGATATGCAAGCTCCTCCAATGAACAAGCCTTCAAGACAAATATGAATGTTAGAGGAAGGGGAGAGGATCATATAATAAAGGAAGATGTAGATTTAATAACCAACAAGATGGTGGAAGAAAAATTCAGCAAGAGCCACAAGCAAGAGGAAGAGGAAGGAGTAACAACACTTCCAGAGGTGGTTCTTCACAAAGGTATGACAAAACAAATGTGTAATGCTATTATTGCAAGAAATTTTGTCATTATGTAAGTGAATGTAGAAAGAAGGAATATGATTTAAGAAATCATAATCATAATGCAAGTTTCTCTAATGCAAAAGAGGTTGAACAAGAAAAGAATGAAAAGAGTGGAACTTTTTTTTAACTTGCAATGTAGCTGAGAAAGGTAGCAAGAAAATTTTGTATTTAGACAATGCTTGTAGTAACCACATGTGTGGAAAAAATAAATGTTTAATAGCATGGATGAGTCAATCAAGACTGAAGTCAAAATGGGAACAAATGACAAGGTTGTAGTCATTGGAAAAGGCAACATATCCATCTTAACCAAGAAAGGAGAAAAAGCAGATCAATGATGTCTTTTATGTTCTTGGATTGAAGTATAATCTTCTCAGCATTAGGCAACTTGTGCAAAAGGATACAAAGTGAATTTTGAGAATGAAGAGTGCATAATATGATAAAATTGGAAGCAATCAGATTGTAGTAGTGAAGATGACAAAAAACAAAATGTTTCCATTGAGAATGCAAAGTGAGGTAGAAAACATTTAAAACAATAACCATTGATCAATCTACACTTTGGCATTTAAGGTATGGGAATTTGAGCTATGGTGGATTGCATGTTCTTTACAAAAAGCAAATGGTTAAAGGGTTTCCTCCTATTCAACAACCAGAAAAAGTATGTGAGGGCTGCATATTGGGGAAGCAACATAGAAATTCTTTTCCTTCAGAAAATCTTAGAGAGCAAGCTCACCTCTTGAGCTAATACATTCAGATTTGTGTGGTCCCATGAAGACTCCCTCCTTGTCTAAAAGTGAGTATTTTATTACTTTTATTGATGATTTCAGTAGAAGGACATGGGTTTATTTTCTGAAAAATAAATCAGAGACATTTGAAGTGTTCAAACAATTCAAGGCTTTAGTTGAGAAGCATAGTGGGCATTACATAAAGACCTTGAGAATGGATAGAGGGGGAGAATACATATCAAATGAATTTTTAAACTTTTGTAAAGAGCATGGGATCAAGAAACAATTCACATCAAGGTATACACCACAAAAAAATGGTGTAGCTAAGAGGAAAAATCGTACAATTCAAGAAATAACAAGGAACATGATCAAAGAAAGAGGATTATCAGACGAATATTGGGCTGAAGCAGTTGGGATGCTAGTCTATTTGTTGAATAGATGTCCTATAAAGAGTGTGAGAAATAAGATACCTCAAGAGGCATGGAGTCAAAGAAATCCAAGTGTTGAGCAATTGAGAGTTTTTGGGTGTATCATAAACGTGGGAAACAAAAAGAACAAAATGGGATAACAAAGGAGATAAATGAATTTTTATTGGATATAGTGAGAAATCAAAAGCTTACAGATTGTATAATCTAGTGATAAAGGAGCTCATAATTAGTAGGGATGTTCAATTTATTGAAGAAGCATCTTGGGGAGATACACAAGAAGTGGAGCAGCCACAAGCAAAGAAAAATGTACCAATTATTGTTGCTGATACAACATATGGTAGTGTAAACAATGCACCTAGTTGGGCACCCATTTCACAAAGGGGTGAATCTTCAAATGGCAGCAGCCAACAAAGCATACAAGGAGCAGTGAATGAGGCATCTTCATCATCATCCGACTCAAATCAACATCAAGGTCACATGAGGAGTGTACAAGAGATTTATGAGCAGTCAAGGTATGATGAAAATGAAGATGAAATGATTAATTTTGCTTTATTTTCAGTAGCTGATCCAATTTACTTTGAAGAAGAAATTAAAGATTAAAAATGGTGTGAAACAATGGATGAAGGATGCTATTGAAAAGAATCAAACATGGGAGTTAGTAGATCTTCCTGAAGGAAAGGAAGTCATTGGATTCAAGTGGGTTTATAAAACCAAGACTACTCTCGAAGGAAAGATTGAAAGACATAAGGCAATATTAGTTGTAAAAGGCTACAAACAAAATCCTAACCATGATTACAATGATACATTTGCTCTGAATAGTAGTAAGAGTAGATCTTTGTGAGAACAATTATTTCCATAACTTCTCATCACAAATGGAAGGTCCATCAAATGGACATCAAATCAGCCTTCTTGAATGGAGTATTGGAAGAAGAAGTGTATGTGGGACAACCACCTGGTTATGAAATCCCAAGGCATGAAAGAAAGGTTTATAAGCTCAAGAAAGATTTGTATGGATTGAAGCAAGCACCAAGATCTTGGTATAGTAGGATTGATTCCTATTTGATTAGTAATGGCTTTAGCAAAAGCAATAGTGATCCCACACTCTACATCAAAGAAAACAATGGTGAGATTTTAATTACTTTTTTTGTATGTTGATGACTTAACTTTTACTCAAAATGCATGTAAGGCAATCGATCAATTCAAATCAGCCATGAAGAAGGAGTTTGAGATGAATGATTTGGGATTGTTGAAGTATTTTCTTGGCATTGAAGTCAAGAAAATAGAGTAAGGCATTTTTGTGTCTCAAGAAAAGTATGCAAAAGAAATTTTGCAAAGATTCAAAATGTTGGACAACAAACCAACATCTACACCAAGTTGAATTAAGTCTAAAATTGACTAAAGATGATTGCAGCAACAATGTAGATCCTACAAGGTACAAAGCATGGTAGGAAGTTTGATGTATTTAACTACAACAAGACCAGACATTATGTATGCAGTTAGTTTGATTTCCAGATTCATGGAGACACCAAAAGAGACACATTGGCAAGCAGGAAAGCATATATTGAGGTATGTGAATGGAACAAGGAATTTTGGAATTTTATATGTTGTTGATAATGATTTGTAGTTAGTTGGCTACATGGATAGTGATTGGGAAGGTAGTCTAGATGATAGAAAGAACACATCTAGATATGTTTTTAATGTTGGATCAGGAGCCATTTCATGGGATTCAAAGAAATAATTAATAGTTTCATTGTCCATTGCTGAAGTAGAGTATATTGTAGAAAACTTAGCCACTTGTTAGATGATATGGTTAAAAATAATCCTCTTATATTTTTAGGAAAAGAAAAATAATTCTCTATTATTTTTGTGATAATATGTCTTCCATTGCATTATCAAAGAATCTAGTTTTCCATGGAAGAAGCAAGCATATTACAATCAGATATCATTTCATTTGTGAATTGGTTGAGAAAGGAGAAATTGAGCTAAAATTTTACAAGTCAGAGCAAAGCAACTAGCTGAAATTTTTACTAAACCACTGTCAAAGGAAAGGTTTGAGAATTTGAGAGAAAATATAGGCATCATAGATGGACCGCCTAGCTCCAGAAATTAATTTTCAGTTTTTGTATGAATTTTTTGTTTGGCTCAAGATTAAGGGGGAGTGTCAATTTTTTAGAATTTAATGTAGTAGGTAATCTTGAGCCCATATATTTTTGAATCTATTTTTTCCTCTCTTAACCACTATTTGATAGTAGTTAATGCTGATTTTGAATAGCTAATTTGAACTCCCTGTTTTAGAGGGAACTTTAATATATTTGTAAAAAAGTTTTTTTTTGTCTCATTCATTTCTAGCAGATACATAGAAGAGAAAGGGAATTTTTCAGCAGAGACCATAAGGAAGAAAATAAACAAAAAAAAAATAAGAACGGTAGCTTAGTATTCTAGAAAATAAGTTTAACAACACACAAAAGAGAGTAGTAGTTTATATCGCAACCTGCAAAGAACTCACAATAGTTTGTAACAACAATATTAAGGGGATTTATAGTAGTCTGCAACAACTACAAAATAAAGCATGCAAAAAGATAAAACCCACAACAACAATATATAGAGGGTTAACAATAGCCTATATATGCAACAACATTCAATAGTTTAGGATCTTACAGTGAAAGCGGTTGAAGATTTAATCTTTTGTAAACCTTTATTGGAGCTAATATAAATAGTTTTGTGTCTTTCTTTGTTTTTCTATGTCTTTATTGCTTTGTTTTATTTTATTAGAATCTATTTTTCCAACACTTGAAACCCCAACATGGTAAAAAGAAAAGAAAATCAAACTCACATGTTACAAAAGGAAGTAAAACCTAAGTAAACTTACCTACGTAATGAGTTACATGCTTGAACTACTAAAAAGAAAATTCTTGGAAAATTGGTTTCAATTTGAGACTACGAAGCTATTTCTACCATTACCGCATGACATAGAGAACATTTTCACTTCCTTTATAAAGGAGGATGAGTCACTAGACCACCCCATTTGGTGCTTGCATGAGAACTCCGTATTAAGATACATCGCCTTCTCCAAATTATGAATTTCAGCCATAGGGTGTTAAGGAATAAACAATGCACTAACAAAGTGAATCGACTTCACTTCTTCCTTGGTTAATAAGTCTTGAAAATATTTCATTTTAGACATTATTGAGACCAAATCAGCCACCGTAACATTTCTTGTCTTAAATTTCATGTGAATGAATTGCATAAAGCGACGTGAATTGTGAGTTATTTTTTAGCATCCTAGCATTTGTAGATGTAAACAGTGGAAGCAACATAGACCCCCATAAAAGGAATAGTATGATGACATAAGTGAAATAGTGCATGTTCATGAAAATAAAGGCAAACAATGTAGGCCACCCAATGAATTTTCCCCTCCACTAAATGTCAAACCACCTGCCATCTATCTATCACTCAAGAGGCATGAATTTTTCATCAAAATTATAGTTTGGAGCAAAAATAATGCAATATTATTGAATAAAGGGAATAAAGGGTTTGAATAATATTCTTCAAAAAAATTGATAAAGAACTTTATAAAAAAAACAAATATAATACATGGCATCTTGTTATTGCTTTAGGAAAAAATTAATGTTTTTTCTGGAGACAATATAACTGCCTTGCGCAAAGATAAAAGAGAAAATATGTTGCTTATCCTCCTCACTAGAGGTAGCTATTTTTTTTGCCTCTAAATGAGTGGTGAACATAAGCAAGCATAAAATGCCTAGTAGATAGATCTCTATCTCCATGAATTCTTCTTCTCTTCATTTGCTAAAATTGCAATGGAAATGTTTTTATTCTAAAATACGAGATAAATGTTAAAATTTGAACAATGTTAAAACAATAATAATTCTTCATATTCAACTCATATGGGGACATTACAATCTTATAAAATCATTGAGATCTATAGAGGAGTCAACTCTAACCCTCTACCCTCATATGTGTCAATTAAATCTCCTAAGATCACTCTACTTTCTCTTTTATTCTCTCACCCCATGAGGCTCTCATAATAACTCCTAAAGACTAGTGAGATACAAAAATTTCACGTACATACACGTTATTATAATATTTTAGCTTGTACATAAATTTAATAATATTTGTGAAAATGGATTGATTTATATGAATGGAAACAATTGGCACAATGTTTCAATGTTGACTAAGTTTATTATCGAAGTATTAGTTTAGGAAGGGTTAATTGCAAGTGTTAAAAAATATTAAAGCAACTTTTGTGTTCACATGCTTTGAACTCCTATTGCGGACTTTTGAATAATATTTTATTCCTTATAGTATTTCAACTACTTAATATATTTATTTTTGGTGCGAAGGAGACATTGATACAATAATAATGATTTTGGGAAGCGGAACAAAATGTGGAAAATAAATTCGAAGAGCACGAGGATTTATCTAAGAGTGGAGGGAAGTTTCAAAAGTGCAGTTTTTGTATTATATGAAAAGGCAAAAAATATGCATAGGTAATGAATCATAGTCTCAAAAATGAGATGAAGGAAAAAAATAATGTCTTGTTATTTAGTAGCTCCAATATCTATAGTTACATTTGGTCTAATGTTAGACCTCAAGATTTGTGAATTGTCACATTAGGTCAAAACCTTGTTACAAGAATATTTTTCCAAGGTGATAGATACTTAAATATTATTCAAGTTCACATTGATTTTTATTTTCATCATTATCTCAATATATTGAAAAATAAGTTACATCTTTTGGTGGGTTTTAGACAATAAACAATTACAATATCACTACTGAAACGCTTAGGAGTTTGGACCTCAAACTATAGTTGAAATGAATCTTTCTAGGTGTGGCATGTGACATACAAAAATGAGAAGATTTAAAGGGTATAAACAAGTGAATCCAATGATGATGGTAAGCCCAATTGAAATCCCTCAATAGCTCAAATCCTTCATCTTCCATCTATGAGTGTCTTTTTCTCATGTGGTAAGTCATATGTACACTAGGTGTCATTTGTGCAAACTAATCAGTGGGGTAAGGGGGTGTAGTCTACAATAAGGACACATTAAAATATAATTTGACATTGAGATTAATGATCCACACCCTATATACTTGCATTCTTCCTTCCAACCATAAATTAAAAAATAGATTCATTATTACTATGGATATTTTGATACTAGTTTTCATTCAAAGATTGGTCCCTGAAATATTTTAGAGTAATTTTTGGAAAGAAACATTGTATTGATGGAGCTAGTATTTTGTTGTGGGAAATCGGATTGTATGATGGGAAAGTTTTGAGGCAATATTTCCTACCATGAATTTTGATAACAAAATATTTTTATTAGTTTCATAGGGTACATGAGTACACAACAAATCAACAAGACTATTTTTCACCATTGATTATAATCCCAATAAAAATTCTAATTCAAGGAAAAAAACAAGTAGCACATGAGTAAATTCAAAAGGGATTTGTAAATACAAATCAAGGGGAGGAGACCAATCCAATAGAAAACTCACATCATCTCAAATCCATTCTCTTGCATTAAATCCACCTATACTATAACTCCACCTCCATCCCCATAATCCATATAATATATGATAGTGATAGTAATAGTGAGGGGTTTACTTAATAAGATCCTACTCAGTGGTAAATCTATCTACTTTAATAGAATCCATATTTTTATAATCTAGGAGATATACATATAATTCCTCTATAAGTTAAGACTATGAAAATATCACTATTCATTTTCTATTTAACATTTCCCTTATAGTCAAAATCTACTCTAGCTAGTAGGAACAATAATATTTAGATTAAAATCAAAACATAACTACACCATTACAATATTAGATATTGATACATGATACAAATGATTGTTGATTATCTAATCTATCTTAACATTGCCATTGCATGCTACAAGATAAAACATTTCATCACCGCATTGGTTTCCTACGCGAAGAAGCATACCGCAATATGAGAGGACTAGATAAACACATTAACAATTTCATTCAACATTGCATGTTGAGAAGGAAGATTCCCTCATGCCCGTCCCCTTCCCACCATGTCTACTAGCTCATCTTGCACATTGTTTTGGGTATCACCATCATGTTGGTTCCTCAAAAGGTCATGTTTTTCCATATCCTACAATAATGGAACACCATGTTGTCACATGTGTAGTTTTCATAAATATCTATATGACCCTTGTAAATAAGATTACTAGAAATTTTGATTTTTTAAATTCTTTTATGGGTGCCTAAGATTTGTTCTGAGTTTTCATTTTCACGAAGTTGAGATCATGTTGTAGTCCAAAAAGTTAAATAGAAAACCTTTTTTACTTTAAAAAAAGAAAGAACCTCATGGAGTTACCTCCTTTAACATGACCACTCATCAACAAAATGCATGTCTCTTGTATGATTCTACAATAACATACATATATGTCGTTAAAAATTAATTTTGACACATATTTTTTAGGGTCAGAGAATTTTTCGTAAATTTAAAAATGATTAGTAAAATATATGTCACCCACCTTTGTAAAGTAGGGACTTTAACTCCCGACACACAATCCATAAAAAAAAATGAGGGTAAAAATCAAGTGATAGATAAAAAGTTGAATCTTTAGAGTTACTTAGATATTTAAAAGGATAAACATGTACACATATTCATCACCCCAATAATTTACATAAATATTGTATTTGACAAATATTACATTCTTCCATAGTGCTAAAAATGTAAAACATAGTATAACACCCAAGATGGGATAAAATTGATGCCCACCTATACCTATCAAACAATTTTTAAGTCACGATAATTTTTAATATCGAGTTTCAAAAAGTTGAGGAATGTTATTCATGCACTAGTAATAAAATAAGTAAAAGAATATTTTATGTTTATTTTACAAATTTTCATATATTTTTATGTATATGTTAATATAGAGTATATTTATATATATAATGGTCATATTTTGAATCTAGGAGTCATATGAAATGATTCTTTAAAATATTTGTAAGTATTTTATTACTAGAATCATGAAAAAATCTAAACTAGCATCAAATTTAACCCATGGAACCTAGTGGCACACTTATGATAGAACAACATGAAGTAGACATAAGCACCGCACTAGGCAAATGGATGTCCTCGAGATAGATCCATGAGACATTTCCTTGATTCTATAGTCATGGTGAACCGATTAATATACAAAGGCACCTTTACCTATGAGGGAAAATTAAAATGATAATATATCGGGATGTGAATAGATATGTATAATCTTGCACTTTAATGGTAATTAATATACATCACATAGGAAAATAAATCATGTACTATACTAAACACCACATACATTAATATGCGCAAATAACTAAACATTAATCTCTCACTAGAGTTTACATATGAAAATGCACCCAATATTTTATGAATCGATTCAACAAATAAATATTCCCATCTTTTTGGATATCTCATTCAAACACTTGACTCCTACATATTCTTTTATCTATTCAAAATGTCCATGTTTATTCATTTCCATTTTAAAATTTCCATTCTAGTTGAATTCCATTTCATTTGGTGCACACACAAATATTTATATTAAAATGAGAATGTAAATATGCCATTACAAACTTAGATATTAATAAATGATACAAAATATTGGTTAGTATTAAAATTATTAATAGTGTAACTTTTGTATAAATATAACACATCAAATTGGTGTAAAGATAGAGAGACATCCCATTATAGAGGGGACCGGATGGAATTATTAGAAGTGTCCTTCACTACTACCCAGATACCTCAAATATTCCCTCATTTTTTCCCTTTCCCGCCACATCTTCCAACTCATCCTTCACCTTCCTCTAGATAACATCATCATGCTTGTTCCTCGAAATACCATTTTTTACATGTATGCTACAATCATGAACTCATTTTCTCCAAATATCTATTGAGGCATAATAGTAAGAAATCTCACATGCCTTACTTAGGTGTCCACATTTTAGTTACTTTTTATTTTCGGGCAAGGCCTTCAACTAAGACTTCTAACATTTTTATTTCTTACATTCTTTGCTAGGTGGATAATTCTTTTCCAATCTAACTCAATCTACTCACTTTACCAATTTTAATTAGAGGTAGCTATTTTTACTACTTCCAAATGTGTGGTGAACATAAGCAGACATAAAATGGCAAGTAGAAATATCTACATCTCCATGAATCCCGCTTCTCATCATGTGCTAAAATAGAAATGCATTTATTCCATTTTTCTTCAACTCATATCGGAACATTACAATTTTATATAAGCATTGAGATCCTATAGAGGAGGTGTCAACTCCAACCCTCTATCCCTCATATATCTCACTTATATCTCTTAAGATCACTCATCTAACTCCTTTACTATCTCACACTCACAAGGTTCTGTCATAATTATTTCCTTAAAGATTAGTGAATTGTTTTGTAACAAATACAACTCAGTACATAGACATTATTATAATATTTTAGCTCATACATATCATTTAAATAATATGAGCACTAACAATATATAATATTTGTAACAATGTATTGATTTAAAGAAATGAAAAGAGTTGGGATAATATTTTAATGTTGACCAAGTTTATTATCAAAGTTTAATTTAGGAATGTGGAAACTATGACAATTAAAAAAATCTAGAAGCAAATTTTATGGTTACACGGTTTAATTGATATCGCATAATTTTGATTTTTTTTTCTTTCCTTCTAATATTTCAACTGCGATATATATTTATTGGTGTTGCGAAGGAGACATCAATAGTGATAACAACGAGTGCTGGGAAGTGGAACAAGATGTGGAAAAAATGCTGAAGAACCGGAGAGTTATCTAATAGTGTAGGGGGTTTCAATACTCTGATTTCATACAAGGATGCAAAGGCAAAAATATGCACAGTTTGTAAAGGAAGCGTACTCTTCGCATAAGATGTATGCCATACATGACATATATTTTTAAAACCAATGCCATATATTTTTAAAACTAATTTTAATATATGTACGTACATTTTACTATTAAAACGCTAGATTTGAGAAAAATTATGGTTTACAACCAAGGGTACTGAAATCTATGCAGATTTCAAAAGGAGATTTCAAATCAAGTACATTAATGATTTTAAATTTTATATTAATATTTTGGGTGGTGTTATTTAAGATACAGGAAACTATTTGTAGATCTAATAATAAGCTTGGAAATATAAGTGCAGTGAGATACTCATATCTTCTCCATATCATCTTTTTCCTAAAGTTTATTATAAGTGCAGTATTTCATCTAGTATAGTAATCTCCTCCATGTGTTTGGTGGCTGTGGGATAGACTATGTTTCAAGGAACACACCATCACATGGGAAGCGGGGATTTCAATGTTGGACTTCACCAAACACTAGTGCAGTCCACCTCCACTTGAATAACTAAGACTGGTTCACTTCCAAACCACAATGTTACAATTTTTTTAATCTTGGACTCCTCTCCTCTAGTCCCCAGTTTTAGTTGGATTGTTAAATCGCATTTTCTCGATATGGATGGATGGGGTAGTTTAGTCTAAAGATTATAATTAGTCTAAATATTATAATTAGCATTGCAAAAATTGACAAATAGTCTATCAATGAGATGGATTATTTAATCGTATAAACATATGTGATGAATAAACTCTTTCAAATCGAATATTATTTCAGTAAAATATGAAGGTAGTAATATTTGTATAGAGAGTATTAAGTGGTGGTCTTAAAGTATGGAAAAAATATGAAAAAAAGTACGTGTCACTAATCGTCTAGATCATCTCTTTTAAAATTTTACCATCGAAAAATCAAAATTTTGTACAATTTTAAAAAATTGAAAAACATGATTTTTTTTAATGATTTTACCATATTGGTAAAATGCATAATTTCATTTGATTTCATATATTTCAATAGGATATGGAATTTCAGACAGGTCCTCTTATAATACTTGATAATGTGTGGCTTGATAGATTCCATGAATGGGTATTGTAATGTTTAAATGCAATGAAGAGGTATGATGATTTGTAACGACCTATTGAAAACTAAAAATAGAAGGAAATGAATCTTGAGAGGTACGTAATTTATTTGATTATTGAAGACCCAATATAAGACATTTGTGGATGGCTTGGAGGTTAGTGGTGGATTGGCGAGGATGGGGTATTTAGCATCTGATTCGCAACTGTCATCTTATCACACAAGTGAAAAAGATTCCAACTCACCCTCGGCTCTAGGTTTGAAATTGATACTACGACTGACGATTGGACTGCTGTTGGCGGTAAGAAATTGTCTGGGTTAAAATATGCTCTGGAAGCGACCCCATATTCTTCCAACCCACAGACGACACCACATAATAATTTTGAGATGCAGTCAAGACATGAAAACCCAACACAACTTGCAGCTCAACCCACACATAGTCATTTTGTCTCCTTGCATAAAAATTAGGGAACTAGGAATGTTGCGTCAACCTCTATTTTTGTTAGCACTGCTCCTGTAGTCCCCCTCGTGAGGTGTATATTGGGGCATGAGGTGAAAATGGTGCTAAATGTTGCTCCATTCAGGTTGAGCAACAAAATTCATACTAGTTCTTTGCACTTTGTAACAAATCTAGTTTTCTTGACTATGGGGAAGGTTTCCATGACTGCTAGGAGGATCTTACTATGACTGGGTTTTCATGAATTTTATTTCATGGAATGTGTGAGGCCTCATGGAATCCTCAAGAAAATATGAGCTATGAAAATAGATTTTTGAATTATTGATAACATTGATGTTGTTGTTTTACAAAAAGTTAAGATTACTGGTTTTATGTTTCAAACAACTTCAATGTACATATTGCTCCCGATTATAAGCATTTTTAGTCTTCGCATATGGAAGGAATAGTGGTGTTTCTATTTTTATTTCTCTAGTTTTTCTATCCTGATTTCTTCCACAGGCATAATCCTCAAAATTGTGTAATGTGGATTATTTTGCAAATTATTGAATATTCATTTGGCATTATCAATATTTATTCTTCTAATTTTGGCATGGAAAGGACGACATCATGGCATTTTTGGGAGATAACTTACCATGATGTGGTGCATGTTGTAATTGTTATCATTGAATCACAACACCCTTATGTTTACACAAGGGTATATACTTGAGGTCACGGTGTGATTGGATAACATGGGTACTATCTCCAAGTTGTGGGTCTTGGTACTTGAGATTGACCTCCGTGAGAAAACTAGTTCTTACTCCTAAACTACCGCCACAATCTACTCTAATGTAGGAAAAACTAACTGTCCTAATCTAACTTTCCAAGGGACCAAGGAGAGAGAATGCATAAAAATGAAAGCCTACAAGATACAACGGTGATACACCGTAAAAGGAGGGCTATGAGAGTAGTCTTTCAATGTGTGAGATCTGAAGCAAAGTGAACACTAAAAGGAGTGATAACCATTCTCCACAATCTAGCAAATTGCATTTACAACAATATTTCATACATGCACAATAATAATGAATCCCTTTAAGAGCATAAAAATAGATGCAATATTCTTGTAATGCAGGTTGAAGGGGCAAGAAGAATACAAGAAAACATAGCAGGGGAAGATGCATCCACAAACTTGTATTTTATTGCTTCATGATATGCATGATTAATCACATTAAATAATGGCCTGGATCCATGCAAGGACTCCACTACAAGGGCCTATAGCACATTGGATTCATAAAGCAATTTTGATAGAGATTTGCTACAAGTAAAATTACTTCTTCTACAATGAGCCCAATAGTCCAATTTATAGAAAAGCGAGAAGAGAGAGAGAAAGGGAAAAATTGAAATCACAAAATATGTCCTTCAACCACTTATAAGATGCATTATATGGAGTGAAATGATTGTATGTTACTTGAAAAAGGCTCTCCATACTGTCCCCAGTCTTTCAGTGAGAGAAAGAATGATGACCATGCCTCTTAATTACACTCCCAACTACCAAATAAAACACTGTCATGAATCCGGCCATGTTTTATGAAAAATCTCCATCAATTTCTCATCAAATCCCAAATTTCTTGATTTTTTTACATTGGTATCGAGCCACAATTCCAACGATACCAATTTTGTGTGATTTCGTTGAGAAATGCAAAAGTTATGACCTTCTGAGTGCGGGTAGCTATTTTGGGTCTGCCAGGCATTTTTGTCATTTGACAGGAATGAGCATTAACTGACTGGAGCTGAATATTTTTACTTTTATTTAAATATATCTAGGTCGTGCTCATTCCAGAAAGTCCAATTTTATGAAAATCGGAGCTCGGAGTCAAAAGTTATGGCCGTTTGAAGTTCGAGGGTCAAACTTTGACTTTTCTCTTTGTTGCGGCTATTTCGGCAAAATCGGGTCCGCGTGTCCCGGCTGTCCCAAAAAAATTCTTCCGCATTGGCCAATTTGGGCTTCCTTGTCCCCGCATGTCCGCTGTTGACCGGGTTGTGAGGGCCATTGACTTCCGCATCGGCCACATCCTATTTAGCTTGGCTCCTTGTGCGGTGATTTTGCCTTTACACATCCCGTGCGTACTTTTATCCTGAATGTGCCGAAAAAAATTCCCCACATGACCCTCAATAGATGACTTGCAAAGCAAAATCGGCTGATCATGTCCTGCGCGTCCCGATGTCCCAACTATCCCGCGGACCACCTAGGACAAAAATGTTTGATTTTGTCGATTTCTTTGTATTTCGGCCGCAAACTTGGTATGACGAACCTTGGTGCAATCCACACTGGTACGAACCATAGCCTCCAGACCCGCAATGTATTAAAACGATCCGCAGATTCATTTTTTGGATTTTTTCAATTTTTTTCTAACTTAGATCTTTTTCTTGGATGGGGAAGTTAGAGAGAAGCCAAGGGGACCCCAAAAACACGATTTTGGGCCTTGAATCAATTCTACTTGCTTGGGACTGAAGAATCTGATGCATGTAATCAAAATTACCTTGAGGGGTGAATTTTGGATAACAATAATGTCGTGCATGATTTTACTTTAAAAACCTCTAGGTCCTTTGTGATCAAATTTTTAGATGACAAAATAATTTCCCTTCTCAAAATTGGGTTACTTCACCCAACTTTTGAGAAGGTACTGGAAGGGTCGTTAAAAGGTTAGATCATGTCATGATGTCTCAACAACATGCTTTTGATTGGGATAAGTAACGGTCATTCCTTGATCACTTGTTGGCCAAGTATTTTAGTGTTAGACCACAACCTCATTTTCTTCAAAGTACAATGGAGTAGGACCCTTGTATAGTTCATAACAATCAAATCTATCTTAATGTCACCCTAATAAGTCATGTTGTTTTCATCTCTTTCATAGCCAAAGTTTGAAATACGGTGCCACGTTTACCCTATGATGCCATCCGGGTTGATTGGTGGAATGTTTTCATTCAACATACTACCAAGTTTCTCCATCATTTTGGAAAATAGGTTTCTTGGGTTCGAAAAAGGTGGATTTCGCATCGCTTTAAGAATTTCAGAGAACTTATACTCTCTTTGAAGATCAACCTTTGAAATCCCTAACTAGCTTTAGGTGGCTACACTTCATCATTAACTTAAGGTTATTGAAAATCACAAGGACGCAGTGCTTAGGTCCATGCAAAGTGATTCACAATATTAAATTGGGAGAGAAATCTTCTAAAATATTCTCAAATCCCTTTGGACTAAAATCTCCAAAGAGAAAATAAAATCGTAAAGTGAGCTCATGATCATATCACAAGCCTCCCATATATTTTCAATGCCGTTGTGGATCATTACACCCTAGTTTCTTAGAGCAACGAGAATCTAATGAAATTCAAGTAGCTTTACAACAATTTATGGATCTCGGTTCCTTACAAGTTGTCTTCTCAAGATAGAAAAAACTCGAGACTCTCTTATTTATTAAGATGAGCTCTCAAATTCCCTCCTTTGCATTGTTAATGATAAATCTCTAGCCATTAATTGTTTTCCATGCAAGTTCTATAATGCAACTTGATCAATTTTTGGAAATGCCCTTCTTCAGTCTATAAAAGGCTTTATAGAATCACTCTCTTAGAAATATTATTAATAAGGGAAATATCAAGTTTATTCCTAAATTTGAAAATCCCGAGGTCATCACTAATTACTTTCTTATTACTCTCCTTAATGTCTCTTACAAGTTTTTGAATAAAGCTCTTTTTCTCCGTATTTCTAACCTTCTTCCAAATGTGGTTCACCCATAGTAGACTAGTTTTGTTAAGGGCAGATACATTATTGGTAATATCATTGCCATCTGGGAAGGTATAGAGTGGGCTAGAATTTCCTTACAACATGATATTTTTATTAAAATTGATTTTAAAAAGGCATATGATCAAATTGAATGGCCCTTCATCATTACTATTCTTCAAGCCCTTGGATTTTGACCACTATTTATCAATTTTGTTCAAAATTTGTTTGTTGACACCTCTTCTTAGCTGATTATCGGTGGTCATCAATATAAAGTTATTAGCTTGTTTAGATCTATCGTGCAAGGGAGCCCTCTTGCTCGTTCTCTTTTGTTATTATAAATGATGCCCTTTCCTATCTTTTTACCGAACGTGCAAAGTAGGGATGCGTCGGGGAACCTTTCTCCTTGATCATGCTTCTCGGTTTATCAATGGGCATTTAATAAATGAATGTTTCTTCACATTATTTGATAATGAATAAAAAAATTAAAGAAGCCTTCTTGTGTTTAGACGTGCCTTGTGTTAACCTTATGGATCTAATGTTGAATTAGCTAAGTCTCTTGGTTTTTGATAGATTTCTTTGGCTATGCGCAATTGGATGGTAACTTACCCTTGGAGATGGATCAAATGTGGGGAAAGATTCAAATTCTTGGGGATTCTCTTTTCTTTCAATAGTTATTTTTCAACTCTATGATAGTTCATCATTGATCAAGTGGAGAAAAAAGTTCAACGTTAAGTCTTTAAGCCTCTTTCTTTAGCCAACAAGTTTCAAGTCTATAGTAAAATTCTAGCCATCCCCGAGTTTATTATGTTTTCTTTTGGTTCCTTCTTCACAGCCATCTTTATCCAAGGTGGCTAAAATTTTGTGAGATTATCTTTGGTCTAATAAAAAACATGGTAGATTTATTTGTGTTGCTTGGGATGTCTCGTATCCTACCACGTGACGAGGGTGGAATGGGATTTATCGATGTATATAGGAAGAGCATTTCTTTTCATGCTAAATGGGTTATCGATACATAAATGGAAACCAAGACCTGAAAAATCTGTTATGAAATTGAATATCTTCAAGCTCTCCTTATCGAAACAAAAGTGTGAAAAAAATTGGGATACATACCTTGATCATCACAAGAGTGTTGGTTAAAATTACAGGCACCTTTTTTTTGAAGAGCATCCGGAAAGTTTTTAAAGTTGTTAATTCGTTACTTTGCTGGATTGTGGATGGATTTCACACAAGGATTCAATTCAATGATCACAACATCTAGTGATATCCTATAATTACTACTAATAATATCCATTTAGTTGAAGTTTCGGTGTTAAGGTGCTTCGTCTTACTTGTAACAACATCGATACCATCCGAGATGTTGTCTCTTGGAGAGATTGGATTTTTTTACATGATTTACAATGAAAACTTAATTTAATTAATTTTTATCTTCTAAATTTTATCAAAATTTAGGAGTTGATGCCTAATGTTATGCTTCATAAGCTTGGTTTATAACCTCCCTCAACATAGTGTTAGGACCTGATGGTGGAGGATGGAAATATTTTTTTCAAGTACAATTCTAGCATGATTTCCAATATTTTATCCCCCTTATCTCATACTATTATCAAGCTCAATACCCATTGGGTCATGAACTCCATAGTTTCCACTTGGATTTGAAGGCTTAACATGGATTAAAACACCAAGTTTGAACCTAAGCTCAATTTATTTCTTTATTTTCTTATTTACCGTGGTCTTCCATTAGGAGAGTGGTTAAGTCATGTAATTCCCACTCCTCTTTGACACTATTTTCATTATGTTGATATTAATTTTTAGTTGATACTCCGACATTTTTATTATGATACATTGATCAGTAGATGATACACTATGAAAATATTTAGACTATTGACATGTTGTGATTCACATTTTGATTATGTTACACTAGATGAAATTGGTAGAAAATTCGATATATGTTTATTTGCATTATTGGGATTTTATATTGACGTGTTAGACTGGATGTTCTAAATAGAAGTATGATCTCATGGATGTTAGAATTGAATGAATTGATATGTTGATAGATGATATAATTACTTAACTTTGGATGATGCTTATTGGTTTCTATGTATACATTATTTCTTGATGTTGTTGATGTGGTCGTGAGGCCAGAGAGGTATTTTGTTTGTGTTTCAGGGATATTTTATCACATACATTGAAAGGGGATAGGGGACCAACCACAGAAGGATGTCGAGTGTTTTACAATATGGCCAAATTTGAAAACTTGTGTCTAATTGTTATGTGTGTTATTGCATGCCTAATTAGGAGGTTTCCCATGGGGGTGACCTCACATGTGTGGCCATGGGGTGTAATTTTTTTTCTTTCTTTTAATTTTGTGTGTGTTTTATTTTGTGTTATGTTTTTAATTATTGGAAATTGTAGTCACTTTATTAGCAATTATTAATGTGTCTTAATTAGCTAATCCAACTTAATTTTTTTAACTAAAATAAGGATGTGACAATTGGATAATTATGAGGGTAGATGGTCCTTGAAATCTTGTGGATGTGAGTTGGATTTGTGTTGGATTTTGTGTTATGTACTCTTCCCAACTTCAAAATTCGGATTTTGACTTGGGAGGCCTTTTTGGAGGCTTTTAGGACAAGCTAAGCTTGTCACGTGCCTCTTAAATTCACCCAACAACCATACCTATGGTATGGGGAGTTAATTTTAGACTTATTTATGTATTTTGGAGTGTAAAAGTTAAAATAATTACACTTTCTTACTTACCATATTTAATCTGTGCTTGGTAGGCTTGGTGTGCAAGTTTGAGTGTCATATGGGCTTGTCATAAGTCTTACGTGTTCATTTATTGACTTGGGCATGGTGTTTAACATTTGTTTTAGAATGAAGGAATGATGATGTGGGTCAAAGCATACAAGCGTGTCCCACTTTGTGGCCATAAATATTTTAAAATCGACTTGTAAATAAATAATTAAAAAATCTATAAAAATTTAAAAAATCGAGTAAATTCGGATGCCCCGCACCTTGGGCCTCTTAAAAATGCATGTTTGGTCATTTTATATGTGTTTGTTTTTTGAAAGTATGAAACTACAAAAAGTGGGACACGAGTTATATGCTTTAACCCATGTGTCATCCTACATGGATGCACCTCATCATCCTTACATCCCATTTCTGTTTATTGATTGAATTTGATGTATTTTAGGTTACTTGTTCATTTTCCTTTTTTTGCACTTTTGATATTAGAAGCTTGTTGGAGTTTCTTTTGGAGTGTTCTTGGCTTGAAGGTGTCAAAAAACTTGTGGAGTGAAGAATCTTGGAAGCTTGATGGAGAGGTAGGATCTCCACCTTTGTTATTTTCTTATTTATGTTTGTATATGTGAAAATTGTGCTTGTTAAATATTGTATGAGTGTTGTGAATGTGTTTTTGTGTGGTTGGGTAGTTTTCCTTAAGAAGGGAGTGAGAGATGGAAGTATGAGACCATTGGGGAGGGAAAAGGGAGTTGTGAGGCATGAATTTTTGAGGGAGTGTGATTGGGAGTTTCACCTATGGGGAGTGAAAAGGAAAACATGGACATATTTTTGCATACTTGCAAGGGGAGAGATAAGGATGTTTTGTTGTTTGTATTGTGCACATGGAGGCTTTGGGTGAAACTCCTACTTCACTTAGGAGGAAAAAGGAGGTGGTTCCCATATTCCTTTCTCCTTTTGGTTTGATATCAAGCATATGTGTTGTTTGAGAAAGTTGTAATTTTTTTTTGAGTATGTCCATTTAGATGTGTTGAATGTTTTGGATTATATGTTTTTGTGGAAGCCATTCTTGTAAAAAAATTTGAATGTTGCTCAAGATCCCTCATTGTTCTTTGGTTGGGGCTCGGGGGCCAATAAGGGGATGGATTCTCCTCTTATTGGATTAAAGGTTTGGTGGAGAGCGTCGCCTATTCCCCCTTTTCTTTGTATTGTGATCCAAGTTTTGAAAGATTGAAGAATGCAAGATTGAAGCTACAAGTTGGGAGAAGACATGCAATGAAGACTTGTGTTTTTTCCTTGTTAAAAGTCTCTATGTTGTATTTGATCATATTATTATTCCCACTTTGAGTGGAATTTTGTAACATTTGTATGTTTGAAAGAAAGTTTTGTAATATGTCTACTTATTCAAAGTTGAAGTGATTTAGTGAATGTAGAAAGAACTCTTGGTTGTTTACCTTGTTGGAAAGGACTAGTCTTAGTGAAAGAAATAAATTTGAAGTCCTTGTATTGTAAAAGAATGATATGAAAACTTGTAGTTTTCACATTTTTATTGTAATGTTATAGTGAAAGGAAAGCTTAAGTTGTATAGTTGCTTGAAATGAAACTCTCCTAAATTTGTATGTACTCAAAGTTACAATATAGATACATGTATATTTGGAAAAAGAAAAGACTAGTTCATTGAAGGAAATGGATTAGAAGTTCTTGTATTGCAAAAGAATGTTATTGTAAATTGTAGTTACCATATTTGTAATTATGGTTGAAAGGAGAAATTTCAAAGTATGTTCAATAAAAGAAAATTTACATTTCATATTGTTGGAGGTTGTATGATTGGATAAAAAGGAGAGAACTATGCATTTGTAATTTTGAGTTATCAAACTAGATATTCTATAACTCTACAAGCCAATGAATGGAAGAAACCCTCATTAAAATTAATGTTGCATTAAAAATCAACTTAAGAAGAAAACTGTTAAAAATGAAGTGTTGAAGGTTATGTTTTTAGAGAACATAACCGCCGCACTATGTAGAGTGGTGGTTTCAGAACCACCGCCCAAAGATAGAGTAGATCGATGAACCACCCCTGTGCGGGGTGGTGGTAACAGGATGGCCGACTGCATATGGTAGCAATTTTGTCACTTTTGACGCAAAAATAAAATTCCATCTCGTGAAAAGCCCAGTTTTAAAATTAAATGAAATCTAATCTTAGAATCACAACAAGGAATCTTCCAGCAACTAGTAATCAATTAAAATTAAAATTAAAATTTTAAGTCCTCCAATATCATTTATGGCACATAATGTGTAAAAATTAGATTTAAATGAAATGGGGTTTTCCCTAATTGTTGAACTCAAAACAATAAAATGATTTCATTAAATAAAAACATATATCCATAGTAGGATTTCTTCATTTAACAAATGGGAAACATTACAATGGTAATATCTTTACAACTAAACCCATGAAAATTTTTCCATGGTTTCTCTTCTTGCTCTCATGGTTCCTCCTCCTTCTCCTCTTCCAAAACCTACAAATCAAAATTAGAAAATGAGGTTGTTTGGGGAAAATAGAAATTAAAAAGAGAACCATAAAGAAATTTAGGGCAACCTAAATCTAAGGGCTATGATAAATTCAATCCAATGGCCCAAATTAAACCCTACCTCACTTAAGTGGGAAGGCATTTTGTGGGAATGTAATTTTAATAAAAAGAAAGAGCATGGGTGATGGGGTTAATGGGGACACTTAGTGGCTAGGTAAAACAATTAAACCCTTGAGTTAGAAACTAACGTAACCTTTTTTCTTGATAATTAATTAAAATTATGGGGATTAGTATAAGCTTTAAACTATAAATATAACTTAGGAAGTAAATTAATAATATTTAATTATTAATTTAATTCCATTGTTCACAAGCTTGTGTAGAAATTATTTAACCGAGAAATTTATTAATGGTGAAAATTCCTAACCTTGCAAATAATTTTAGACAATTATTATTATTTTTACCGTAAACTTGACTATTAATTTATTAGTTCTCTTTTTTTTTAGAGTAGAAAATTGTGGGCATTACACTTGGTATCAGAGCCATGGGTTCAACGCTTGGACCCCGGGCACACTTAGAAAAATGAAACACAACAAGAAAACCTAGTGAAACTCTAAACCTAGAACACATAACATTGCATGATGTTTTAAAACATAGAAAATTTAAAAGTTTGAAAAAAACGTAGATGATAATAAACTAATTCTCGTCTTGGTTTGTGCAGGAAGCATAATCTAGATGAGGGGTCCTTTCACGTGAGCCTAGATCTACCATCCCTAGATCCGACAATAGTAGCCATATTACCTCAGATACTTCAAAAACTACATGATGTTAATGCCACTTTACGCAGAGGATCTTTAGGAGGGCGACCTACTGGGACAGGACAGAGAGCCATTAGTGGAGGCTTGTGCATTGTCACGTCACAATAGTGAGGATAGGGTAGAGCATTCCCACGTGGAGTTGGTATGACATGATTCACCACCTAGAGAGCACATAGATAGAGCTTCGGGAAACAAAGAGACATCTAGAATCCCTAGGCCGAGGGATATTCATGCATAGAGACCTAGGGGCCGATAGTCAATAGTGATATATCACATCGAGATACACCGAAGTTACACAGTACATTTTCTAGAGACACAAAAGGATTTCAGGATGAGGCATGGTTGGTTAGCTTGAGCAGATGCTTAAATCTATGTCCTTGTATTGGCAATAAGAATTCTTGTGTTGTTATCCACCTTCGAGATATGGAGCCGAGTTTGGTTGAGGATTGAGGATAAAAATCTCCATGTAGACTCTTAGACACTCACTTGGGGATCTTTGAGGAGGGCTTCAAGAATAGATACATATCTAGGAGATTCATCTCGTAGCGGATTGATGAGTTTTATGATCGCAACAAGGTTCCATGATGGTAGCGAGTATGAGGGTCAATTTTTTGATCTGCTTCAATATGTGGACTACATGCAGGATGAGAAGGTTAGGGTTCACAGGTTCATCAAGGGCTTGAACTTAGACTTGGGTGGGGTAGTGCACATTCATTACCCACAGACACTATTAGAGGCCGTGGAGAAGGCCTATATTGCAGAGGAAACTAGGGGAAGACTCAGAAAGCTTGTGACAAAGTGATGAGCCGCCTAAAAAGTTACAGGATAGTAGGCCTTGGGGATAAGCTCCTCCTCCTCGAGGCAGAAAAAATTTGGCATAGTCTTCCTTTAGGCCTCCTCCTCCTTAGCAACAATAGTAGACTCGACCACCCTTTTGACCTCCACAACACCATGATGCTCAGAGAGGGCGTAGTATGGGACCTCCAGCTGGGGGCCAACAAGACATAGGCTCCACCCCAAGCATAGTCTATAGGAGTACGTCCACCGTAGTACCCACAAAGATTTATGACAGATCATCAGGTTCTACAACATAGACTATTGGGCTACTTAGAGGAGTATCTTCTCAGTGGAGAGGACTAGGTAGTTGCTTATGGGTGCAGTGTACATGGTCATCATTGGAGAGAGCACCCTCAAAACCTTGAAAATTAGGGTAAGGCATCGCAGTTTTTCGGCCAACGGTTGGTGACATGTCCACGAGACACAAGATCTATGCTGCGGTCGAGAACTACTAGGTAGAGCACTAGAGCATGGTGATTGAGACCATAGGTAGCATTAGTGGTATATCTACCCCTATCTTTATTTTAACCGGGCTCATCTGATTCCTTCATTTATTCATATATAGTAGAGCGATGCACGATGGTGGTAGTTAGGTAGACCCTTAGTTGGGATGTTGAGACGGCATCTACAGACAAAATCAAAGTGGACTAACTATTTAAGGATTGTGTATTGGACCTATGAATCTTCACAATGACTTTGGATCTTCGTATCCTTCCTTGGGTTCATATGGATTTATCTTGGGCTTGGATTGGTTTTTGCACACATAACTAGAGTGAATTATTACCACAAGGTTATATCTTGTGTAGATGATTTAAGAGTGGAGTAATTTGTTGTTGGAGTCGGTAGATCCATCTCTATTCACATCATATCTTCTATACAATGAAGTGGTGTGCGTGATGGGGTTGTCAATTATTTACCATCATTGTTAGTGACCGATCAAAGGATGAGACTCATGGACCATCACTTGATGACCACCCCATTTTATAGGAGTTTTTAAATGTCTTTCCTAGTGAGTTTTCATGGTTACCTCCCCCACGTGAGATAGAATTTCGTATTGATTTGGTTCCGGGAGTGGAGCCTATCTCACGTGCACCATATAGGATGACCACACTTGAGCTATGTGAGCTCAAGTTGTAGTTAGAGGGCCTTCTTGAGAAAGTCCTAATCCATCCTAGTGTATCTCCTTGGGGTGCACCAAGTGATCTTTGTGAAGAAAAAGACGATCTCTTCATTTTTGTGTGGACTACATATAGCTGAACAAAGTAACAATAAAAATCGTTAACCCTTTCCATGGATAAATGATTTATTTGATCAGATGAAAGGGGACACCATATTTTATAAGATTGATCTTAATTCAGGCTACCATCAACTAAGGATTGCAGAGGAGATATCCATAGGACAACTTTCCGCATGAGATATGACCACTATGAGTTCATGGTGGCACCTTTTGGTATGATGAACACCCCTGTAGTATTCATGAGCTTGATGAATGAGGTGTTCAATATGTTTTTCAATCACTTCATTCTCATGTTTGATGAAATACTAATATATTCACATACGCGTGAGGAGCACCTTCGAAAGGTTTCTGTGGTGTCTTCCTTAGAAGCGCCTATACGCTAACCTAGAGAAGTGTGCCTTTTTCCAGTCAGAGGTTTAGTACTTCGATCACATAGTTTCTAGGGAAGGTATTGCTATCGATCCTTACAAGATTAGAGCTATTATGGATTGGTCTGCACCAACCAATGTGATCGAGGTGTGCAGTTTCATGGGGTTGGTAGGATACTACAGGATATTTGTTCAGAATTCTTTTAGATTGTGAAACCCATCACTTCCCTTTTAGAAAAAAGGGAATAAGTTTGTTTGGTCTAAAGGATATGAGTAGGCCTTTAGTACACTGAAGGAATGCCTTATGACAACACCGATTCTTATAGTACCGATCCTTAGAGGGATTTCTTTGTGTGTATGGATGCTTCCTTGGAAGGATTGGGAATTGTTTTGATCCAGGAGGGCCATGTGGTTACCTTTGAGTCTCACAAAATCAAGGATTATGAGTTTAATTATCTGACTCGTGACCTTGAGATTGTGGAATTAGTGAATGTTTTAGTGCGTTGGCATCATTTGCTTCTTGGCAGGAGGTTCATTCTTAGGATAGACCATTTGAGATTACGTCATCTCGTCACGTAGCCCAATCAAAGCTCGTCAACCACATTGGATGTATTTTTTATGTGAGTATAACATGTAGATAGAGCATGTGAAGGGGAAGGAGAATGTGGTTGTAGATGCCTTAAGTAGACATAGACATTTGGTTATGGCTACTTCAGTGGGCACAGATTTGCAGAGCATGATTTTGCAACAACTTCCACATGACAACTTATACCTTGCAGCTAGATCAGATATTGAGTCTTAGAGACCCCTTGAGGAGAAGTTTGATGGTTTTGCATTAGATTCAGATTGACTTCTTAGGCACAGAGGCCGGATCTATGTACCTAGGGATGGAGGTTTGAGATATGATATCTTGACAGAGGTTCATCGTGCACCTTATTCAGTCCATCTAAGGGTGAAGAAGATGCACGCCACCTTGACAATTGTACCATTGGAGAGGTCTTTAGAGAGATGTAGCTTAGTTTGTGTCGTGATGTTTAGAGTGTTACATGGTGAAGGCGAGCATCGGTATCCACCTGGCCTTCTCTACCCACATGTTATACCGAAGTGGAAATGGGACACCATTTCCATGAATTTCATAGTAGGGATACCAAGGTCGAGAAACCACCACAATGCCATCATGGTCACGATGGATATATTGACAAAAATGGCTCATTTTTCTCCAATGAAGACCACTTATACAACTAGTGCAATGGCACGGGTGTACTTAAACGAGATTGTCGATCGCATCGTATTCCATGGAAGGTTATTTGTGACCATGATGCCTTATACACCTTTCATTTGTGGATTTCCATTCAAAGCATGCCCTTGGGATAAGTATCAACTTTAATACATCATATCATCCACGAGATAGATGGAAAAAGGGATTGAGTGAAAATATTTTATAGGACATCCTTTGGATGAATGTTATGAACCATTAGTTGATGTGGGAGGAGTATTTGTCTTGGGTAGAGTTTTCTTATAATAGCAACTTTCAAATTTCTATTGGTGTCGCTTCATTTCAAGAACTTTATGGTAGGGAGTGCAGCACGGGGGTATCTCTTGGGCCAAACTTGGTATAGGACATGGAGCAGCAGGTTATTTTGATCGGTGGAGACTTCGGGAGGCACGGGATAGACTAAAACCATATGTAAACTAGAGAAGAGTTAATTATACCTATGAGGTGGGAACAAAGGTGTTTCTTCTTATCGACATCATAAGATCCCTATCCATTATGGAAAAGGCTCTAAGTTAGCTCCTAGATTCATGGGTCCATTTGAGATCTTGGAGCGGATCGGTCCCTTAGCTTATTGTCTAGCCTTGCCACACATCTTGTCTTGCGTGCACAATGTATTTAATGTTTCTGTTCTTAGGAGATACATTCTAGATCCCTCTTATGTATTGGATTAGACCATATTGTCAGGTGCAGGAGCAGGGGAAGGTGATTGTGGAGCCCATGCACATCATAGAGCATAGGACCCTGGGCCTTTAATGCCGCGAGATTGACCATGTGTGAGTCCAGTGGGATAGGTATGATGATATTGCAGCCACATGCGAGGATGATACTTTGTTACTGTAAATCCAGCCACACCTATTCAAGAACTTCTAAGAGGGATTTGAGTCTAAGGGGAGGGGATGTAGTGCCCACTCCTCTTTGACACTATTTTCATTATGTTGATATTACTTTTGGACTGATACTTAGACATTTTTATTATGATACATTGATCAGTAGATGATAGACTATGCAGATATTTGGACTATTGACATGTTGTGATTCACATTTTGATTATGATAAACTAGATGAAATTGGTAGAAAATTCAATGTATGATGATTTTTATTATTGAGATTTTATATTGACACATTATACTCTGGATTTTCTAAGTAGAATTATGATCTCATGGATGTTAGAATCGAATTAATTGATATATTGATAGATGATAAAATTACTTAAATTTGGATGACGCTTATTGATCTCTATAGATACATTATTTTCGTATGTTGTTGTTGCGACCATGAGGCTAGAGAGTTATTTTATTTGTGCTACAGGAATATTTTATCACATACATTGAAAGGGGATAGGGGACAAACCATAAAAGGATGTCGGGTGTTTTACAACATTGCCAAATTTGACAACTTATGTCTAATGTTTATGTGTGTTATTGCATGCCTAGTTATGAGGTTTCCCATGGGGGGTGACCTCACATGTGTGGACATGGGGTGTAATGTTTTCCCTTTCTTTTAATGGTATGTTATGCTTTTAATTATTGGAAATTTTAGTCACTTTATTAGAAATTATTAATGTTTCTTAATTACGTAATCTAACATAATTTGTTAAATAAAATAAGGATTGACAATTGGATAATTATGAGGGTAGATGGTTCTTGAAATCTTGTGGATGTAAGATGGATTTGTGTTGGCTTTTGTGTTGTGTACTCTTCCCTGACTTCAAAAATCAGATTTTGATTTGGGAGGCCTTTTTGGAGGCTTGTGGGACAAGCTAAGCTTGTCTCATGCCTCTTAAATTCACCCAAAAACCATACCTATAGTATGGGGAGTTAATTTTAGACTTATTTATGCATTTTAGTGTGTAAAAAGTGAAAATGATCACACTTTCGTACTTACCACAATTAATTTTTCCTTGGTAGGCTTTGTGTGCAAGTTCGAGTGTCATGTGGGCTTGTCATAAGTCTTATATGTTCATTTATTGTCTTGGGCATGGTGTTTGACTTGTGTGTTAGAATGGAGGAATGATGAAGTGGCATCCTACATGGAGCCACATCATCATCCTCACATCCCATTTCTATTTATTGATTGAATTTGATGGATTTGGGGTTACTTTTTCATTTTCCTTCTTTTGCATTTTTGGAATTGGGAGCTTGTTGGAGTTGATTTTGAGTGTTCTTGGCTTGAAGGTGTCAAAAATATTGTGGAGTGAAGACTCTTGGAAGCTTGATGGAGAGGTAGGATCTCCACCTTTTTTATCTTCTTATTTATGTTTTTATATGTCAAAATTGTGCTTGTTGAATGTTGTATGAGTGTTGTGAATGTGTTTTTTCTATGGTTTGGTACTTTTCCTTAAGAAGAGAGTGGGAGATGGAAGTATGGGACCATTGGGGAGGGAAAAGGGAGTTGTGAGGCATGCATTTTGGAGGGAGTGTGATTGGGGTTTCACCTATGGGGAGTGAAAAGGAAAACATGGACATATTTTTTCATACTTGCAAGGGGAGAGATAAGGATGTTTTGTTGTTTATATTGTGCACATGGAGGCTTTGGGTGAAACTCCTACTTCACTTGGGAGGAAAAAGGAGGTGGTTCCCATATTCCTTGCTCCTTTTTGTTTGATATCAAGCCTATGTGTTGTTTGAGAAAGTTGTAATTTTTTTGAGTATGTCCATTTAGATGTGTTGAATGTTTTGGATTGTATGTTTTTGTGGAATCCATTCCTTTTAAAAAGTTGTCAAATGTTGCTCAAGATCCCTCATTATTATTTCACTTTGTGGCTTGAGGGCCGATAAGAGGATGGATTATCCTCTTATTAGATTAAAGGTTGGGTGGAGAGTGTTGCCTATTCCCCCTTTTATTTTTTTGTGATCCAAGTTTTGAAAGATTGAAGCTACAAGTTGGGAGAAGACATGCAATGAAGACTTATGTTTTGGCCTTGTTGAAAGTATCTATGTTGTATTTGATCATATTATTATTCCCACTTTGAGTGGAAGTTTGTAACATTTTTATGTTTGAAAGAAAGTTTTTAATATGTCTCATTATTGAAAGTTAAAGTGATTTAGTGAATGGAGAAAGAACTATTGGTTGTTTACCTTGTTGTAAAGGACTAGTCTTAGTGAAAGAAATGAATTTTAAGTCCTTTTATTGTAAAAGAATGATATGGAAACTTGTAGTTTTCATATTTGTATTGTAATGTTATAGTGAAAGGAAGTATTAAGTTGTATAGTTGCTTTAGAAATGAAACTCTCCCATATTTGTATGTACTCAAAGTTACAATATAGATACAAGTATATTTGGAAAAAGAAAATACTAGATCATTGAAGGAAATGGATTACTTTTTCTTGTATTGCAAAAGAATGTTATTGTAAATTGTAGTTACCATATTTGTAATTATGGTTGAAAGGATAAATTTCAAAGTATGTTCAATAAATGAAAAATTTACATTTCATATTGTTGAAGGTTGTATGATAGGATAAAAAAGAAAAAACTTTGCATTTTTTAATTTTGAGTTATCAAACTAGAAATGCTATGAATTTATCCATCAATTAATGGAAGACACCCTAATTAAAATTAATGTTGCATTAAAAATATACTTAAGAAGAAAAAATGTTAAAAAAATGAAAGAACAGAAATTGCTACCTTGTGCAAAGCGGCGGTTTCGAACCACCACCTAACACAAAGTGGTGGTCGATGAATAGCCCCCTGAGGCATGGCGATGGTCACAAGACCAATAGCCCTGCGTAGGGCAGCAATTTCGTCACTTTTGACGGAAAAATAAAATTTCGTTCATGAAAAGACAAGTTTTAAAATTAAGTAAAATCTAAGCTTAAAACCATAACAAAGTATCTTCCAGCAACTAGGAGTCAATTAAATTTAAAAGTTTAAGCCCTCAAATCTCTTTTATGGCATAAAATGTGTAAAACTCATAGATTTAAATAAAATGGGGTTTTCCCTAATTGTTGAACTCAAAACAAGAAAATGATTTCATTAAATAACAAAATAGATCCATGGTAGGATTTCTTCATTTAACAAATGGGCAACATTACAATGGTAACATATTTACAACTAATCCCATGAAATTTTTTCCATGGTTACTCTTCTTGCTCTCATGGATCCTCCTCCTTCTCCTCTTCCAAAACTTACAAATCAAAATGAGCAAATGAGGTTGTTTGAGGAAAATAGAAATAAAAAAGAGAACCATAAAGAAATTTAGGGAAACCTAAATCTAAGGGCTATGATAGATTCAATCCAATGGCCCAAATTAAACCCTACCTCACTTAAGTGGGAAGGAATTTTGTTGGGAATGTAATTTTAATAAAAAGAAAGAACATGGGTAATGAGGTGAATGGGGCCACTTAGTGGCTAGGTAAAACAATTAAACCCTTGAGTTAGAAAATAATGTAAGCTTGGTGCTTGATAATTAATTAAACTAATAGAGCTTAGTAGATGCTTTAAACTGTAAATATAGCTTAGGAAGTAAATTAATAATATTTAACTATTAATTTAATTCCGTTGTTCACAATCTTGTGTAGAAAGTCTTTAACCGAGAAATTTATTAATGGTTAAAATTCCTAACCTTGCAAACACTTCTAAACATTTTTTTACCGTAAACTTGACTATTAATTTATTAGTTCACTTTGTTTTGAGAGTAGAAAATTGTGGGCATTACAAGTCGCATTGGTCTTCCCAATCCTAAATGCCCCTTCTTTTGTTGAAGTGAATATTTCAAACATGTTTTCTAGATTCGTCCATGACCCCAATATTCATGGAATTAGATGCAATCTCTCTTCCTGATCTTCCATCCTGAACTATTTGATTTGAAAGCTTCCCTCTTTTGCGAATGTGTTAATATTCTAATTTGAATCATTTACATATGAAATTTTTTCGGGCTATTATTCTCTTTCAGTTGTGGAAAGATATAAATAATTCTATTTTTCATAATGTTGAGCTTACTCTAGAGTTTACTTGTTAATAAAAAGTGGATATGATCTCTTCTTTTCCTATAAAAATCCAGGACAAGGCACATAAAGTGGCGTTATAGTTCCCAAAATTATAACTTCTAGATCATTGGGGGAGTAATCCTTTCACTATGATTTGGGTTCCTCTAGAATATTCTCACACATTGTGCCACCTACCTTTGTGCCATATTGTAGAATCCTCTTTTACAATCGACATTATTCACCTACTTGGGACCGTCATCCTACTCCATCCAATTTTGGATCGGGATAGATTTTTCCATGTTAGGGTAAGCTTTTGGCTAGCTCTTCCAACTGTAACTCTCCTCTTTTGGGAGATATTTTTCAAGGATCTCCACTACCTAGCTGGGGAATCATGGTAATTCTGAGTATACAAATGTCAGATCAATATGGTTGGGTGATTGATCCTCCATCCGAGGATCTGACTACAAGGGGTTTCATCTCTCCAAGAGATGATCCCCCTTCACCTCCTAATGTTGTTGCCTCATGTGCCTAGTTTTATAATTCTATGAATTTTTGTTTTTTGGTTTCCTTTTTGACGTTTCTCGCGCCTTCATTACATTTTGATTTTAGACCTTGAGTTCTCTGGTCACCTTTTCGTTATAAATATTTTTTATTATTAATATAAAGGATGGTTCCAATAATAAAAATAAAACTAATTGAGAGTTATATATACTTCAAAATAATTATAATTTCCATGGAATATTTGGTATGTTCGAGAGTTAGAGTATGGCATGGGATTGTAATGCATAGTATATTCTCCACCAATGCACTCTCTTAAAAAAATGTTGTCCTTATTACTTGAGAATGGTCAAGTATGTGCTATTTCTAGTCTCAAAATCACTATTTCATAACTATCATTAATATTGGAAAAAAATGTACTATTTTCCTAAGTATATTAAAATAAAAATTACCCCGGATAATGTCCACCTCTTAGATATTACACACCTCGTTCTATTTTATGATTTCGAGAGAAGGAATAATTACCTACTCAATTACTTTTCATCAAGCCTAAGAATGTTTCTAAGATGACTAAGAAAATCATGGAAGAGGAATCCAACACTTTTTTTGGTTTTTCTTTTGATCAATTTTCTTACACTTGTAATATTTTCTATAAATTGATATTCCTAAAACTATTTTATGTGATTTATGTTTTAGTTTTACCCCATGGATCTCAAGGCTTCATGTGATTCCACATGTAATGGGGTATACAAACATTTTTCAATTTTTTTAATTATTCGGTATAAAGTTTTTGTTTTCCGGGGACCCTACCCAGTTACAAGGAGGACATAGCCCGGATAAAACATTGCAAATCTTAGAAGTACAAAACAAGACTGTATCAACCAAATAGTCAGCATGAAACCAAAATACAACAAAAAATAAGCCCAAAGTATGCACACACAACTACTTCCCTATGTAAAAGATAAGTAACAGAGGAACAACCGAATAGTGGTAAATGAGCTTACTTCCCATTTGAATGAGGAAGAGAGGATTGCTTCAATTTTAATAAAAGAACTTTGCTCCATCCCTCTTCCTCTAGAGTGTGATCAATGAGCTCTTCATGATTTCTGAAGTTGCAGGTTTTTAAGATGTAATTATTGTAGTGTGATCCTTCCCAAAAATCTAACACTTTATGTTTATTGGGGGCACATATAGTTTTTTCCCCAAAATTTTCTTCCGACTCTAAATTTTACCCTGGTTCTATAATTTCTAGAACCATTTCGATATTCCTAGTGGTCAGGCTTTTAATCGAGCCCCCATTAGTTTCATCATCATCTGTCAAGCATCCTCCTTCCTCTACTTCATTTTTTAATCTAGTTTCCCTCATTGTCATTTTCATTTTCAGAAACCAGATCTGTGCCATTTTGAATCTCAGCCAATGAACACTCCAAAGATTGTGAAGGGGTAGGATCTTCCAAAGCCATGTCGTATTCATTTTTTTCCTCAATCATGGAACCCAGCATAGGGGAAGGGTTGAATACAAGACCAATGGCTAAGTAATAAACATAAATAGGTGCACACACTGATGCCAAGGGACTATCAAGGTTTAGGAGAGGTGCGTAAAGAAGAGGAGACAAGCTGTCACCACCGGAAATGAATTTTCCTTACCAGTGCTTTGATGCTTTCTCTGCTAGATAGGGTTAGAATCCCCTTTCCCATCCTTAACATGTTTATGAACAATGAGAGATTTGTACACCCAAGCCTGAGAGCCAGAGCCAAAAACTTTTCTAGTGAGCCTAAGAAAATCGCTCGTCCCATGACCAACACCCATACACTTGCAAAAAAACACTAGGGAGTTATCATATTCCAAAACCTAAAAAATAATTCCAATGGTAGAAGGAAAACACTTACTAGGGTTCACATTAACACACAACCTAGTTGGTACCATTGTTGCCCTGGTAAGTGTTGTGGGATCTATTGTAAGTGAATCTCCCAGAGCCTTTTCAATCCCCATAAGCACATATTTTTCGTAGAACTCAAGATCCAAAGCTAGGAGTCTAATCCAAATAGGGTATGCACAAGGTTCAAATTTTCCCAGGTCCAAACCCAGTCTCCATTTAGATAGATGCAATATAGTTTTCCCAAATAACCAAGGTGCACTATTAATGGCTCTAGGGAATTCATCTTATTCTCTGAACTAGAACATAAAGGACCTATTTGAGATAGCAATCACTTCAATACCCCCAAGAGGATCCCATTTTCTCTTTGCCCATTCCACGACATGGTCGATATTGGGTCTAACTCCAGCAAATCTTCCTATAAGGGCAAGCCCATATCTGTTTTTGGTCCAAGGTTAGTTATTATCACAAAATGGGTTTAAAAGTGTAGAGGGAGGCTAGGGAGCACTTCCCACAACCCTAAAAACACGGTGACAATAATTGAAAAGCGATATGATTACTATAGCTATGTTAGGTACATTTAGTATGATTTTTCTTATTTTCTTATGTATGTCAATTTTTTTGCATCCAAAAAACACTAGTGGTAACACCCTACCCAAGACTATTCTATATATTTATTCATTATTAAAATATATTATTTATATCCTCATTGTTGAGAATGACATGAGTAAACATGATTAAAAATATTTTTGGGGTGTTTGTATAATTGGAATGAATATTTTAGAAATAGGTCTCTAATATCCTTCTCTTAGTTTGAGTGGTACTTCAAAAATATTCTTAAGAATAAGGAAAACATTTTTATTCTCCTATATTATATAACAATGATATGAAGTGATAAAAATAATTATACCAAAAAAATATATGAGAGAAATTGTCATTGGACTAATGACTACTAATAGAGGTCATTTGTGTAAAGAATGAATATTGCAAAATTTAAATTTTTTGAAATAAACAAATAAATGACATTAAGATGATGTGTTGGTATCTAAATTGATACTCCCTCGTAAGTGATAAGCACCACAGTTTGACAGGAAGCTTAGAGATAAGCAGATCATGTTGTATGTTGTTTTGTAGCCGGGAAGAAATGCAGCTTGCTCTTTGTCACTTAGATGTGGAGAAATGGATAACACCCTTAAGAGGATTTGATATATCATCACTACTTTATGGTTGTGCCTTTCAACCAAGGTGAGAGGAACCTTTTGTATCCTATTGTTTGTGGAGGAGATGGAGATGTCCTTCCTTGTAAAGTTATTAAGAAGACCTTGAAGAAAATATGATCAATACAACAAAACCTACCTCTCACGAGTTATCACCCTAGATATTGGAGATAATTTATAACCAAGGTTCGAGGACTACTAAAGACAATCAAAACATTATTGCTTCTGCATGTTTTGGTAATAGAAATTATGCATTTGTACACACACAGGACAAATAGGGGTAGTATGGGTAAGATTGGTTGTTTTTAAATGAATTTTTGGTGGAAGGTGAGGCATAATGAACTTGACCCACAAGATCTTTGAGAGGTTTTACAAAAATGAAAGGATTAATTAACGAGAATGCTTACAATAGTTAAAATGTTCATTTAACCAGAAGGTGTGCTTCAATGGAGGCCAAGATCAACACGTTTTCACACAAACTTTAAGAATCCAAAATGAAGGCTCAAATTGAAAAAATTAATTAAACATTATCAACCTCTATTTCATCACGCCTAATATACCCTCAAAGGCTAACAAACAATCTTATAATCATGTAAGGATTATAGTGATTCTAAATATGTTTATTTCACTATCAAATGAAATCTCGTTTGATAAATGAAATTACAAAATCTACCAAACTATCACAAGGATAAGGTCTTGTGTGATTCACAAAGATTTCAATGTATGATTGCAATGGGAACAAGAAAAACTATTTGCAGACATTAGGAAATGAAGTAGACATGATTTTTCCCAAAATCAACATAGATAAACTTGAATTTGATTAAATTCATCAGCAGGGGAAAGTTTGTGGAACAATTTCAGACCTTGTTAATTGTTATACGTTAACATCCACCTTGACATGATCAAATTTAACACAAAAGAACTAAACAAGTTTCTTAGAAAGATGGGATTTGTCAAACTCTTCTCTTAAGAATTAAATCCTGACCTCTAACACTCTAACCATTTGCACAAAAAAATCATGCAATTTATAACATTTAATCTACAAAATATTTTTCCCCAAAAACAAGAAAATATTTAAAGCACCATTACTTGTTATGGTTTTGATCATGATTCCTAGAATCAGATTTGGAAAAAAGTTGTCAGGTGCTCAGGGGACATATCTCTTCATTATTTCTGGCATTCATCTGTTCCATCTGGTAGATCACTCTTCATTTCATGCACCAACTACTTCCACCTCTAATCTGTCAAATATGGTTTTTTACGTGGCAAGGAAGGAAAAAATGGAAGATCAGATTGCACCTGATAGTCAGATCACATAGTAATGGTAAAAGACATTTTCAGATCCGCGCCACCAAACCAATATATCAAATTAATTCTCCTCTTTGTTTGGCGTGTAGGAGACATCAAGAAATCATGAAGACTCACATCTCTAGGAGCTTTGGAGTAAAAATGGTGGAAAAATCAGATACAGATGCACAATTTTCATTGATTTCTCTTTTGAATTTGGACCATCCACATGGGAGATCTGACTCTGAAATGGTCATAGGGGTTCCTTTTTACCTTTTACAATTTTTTGAAAAAATGTAAAATTTCTCATTTTTCTCCATCCCTCCGTCGTTGAATTTCAAATAAATTTTTGACTATCCTTTGTCGGGCTTGCAGTCATTTTGATGATTTTAACCTTTTTGACAATAAGAGGCACAAAATCCAAGTTGCGTCCCATGGCCTGCTTCCCGCCTTTTGAATTTTCAAACTGCCATGCATCTCAATGGCGCATCTTGAGATGGTCCCCAAAGGTAGAGACCCTAAATGAGCGCGGGCTCACCACGTGTCCTAGCCTGGAAGAATTTGTTAAAATTTGAAGGTTAAGCAGAAGGCACCATGTTTTCAGGGTCTGAGGCAGTCTCCTTTAGGCATTGAAAATTCCAAGAAAAAGGAAAAGTGAACGGAAGCTTCCAAGTGTCCTCCTAGCACTTATTCAAAGCAAAACTTAGGGGCTGGTCCCCAAACATGCGCGGTCCCTCCACATGTCCTAGGCCTCTCTAAATTTTTGAAAAATTCTAAGTATGGGAAGACCCAACGGAAGCCTCCACTTGTCTCCCTGTCATAATTGTTAAGGTGGGACCCCGAGGTGGATCCATGAATGAGCGCCACCCACCACATGTCCCCTGTTTCGCCAAAAACTATTCTAGCTTTATGAAAAAATTGTATAAGTCCAGGAAAAGTAGTGAAGTCCTCCATGTGTCCCCCTGACACAACTCTACGGCCAAACTAAAAGGTGAACCTTCAAATGAGCTTCATTCCTTGGACGTGGAAAAATTTTGGGTTAAGGTAAGCCACAAAATTTTTAGAGTGCCACATCGAGCCGCATCAAACAAAAAAGGGCCACGCTTCCACACTTCTTCAAAGAAAAACTTAGGGGCGGTCACCAAACATGTAAAGTCCCTCCACGTGTCCCAGGCCTCTCTAAATTGTTTGAAAAATTCTAAGTATGGGAAGACTCGGCGGAAGCCTCCACCTGTCTCCCTGTCGCAATTGTTAAGGTGGAACCTTGAGGCGAGATCCTCGAATGAGCGCTAGCCCACCACGTGTCCTATACTGATGGAAAAGTTACATGTGAGCATGAGAATCTACAAGTAACTCTTCCTTGCACCCGACCTCCCGAGGTCGTGCCGAGACAGCCGGTGGGGATGGAATATACGGGCTACAGACAGACTAGTTGGGTAATCTTATGTCTTCAACATGCAATAATGGGATCTACGAATCTAAGGAAAAGAAGGCCCTCCTAACTTGAATAGGTGTGATGGATCATTTGGTGAGGATAGCTACTCGAAGGCTCCAATCAATATCGAGCTCAGCCGAGATCCTATCTATAGGTTGTTGAATACGTGGAAACTGACCTGTGGGTGCTTCGTATATATTTCCTGACAAGGTCATGAAAATGGTGGTAAAATGTGTAGTGGATTCTCTAGGTTTTTATGGATGATTCTCTGGTTTAGTCAGAAATCCTTAGCTTGATTGGCTGCTATGTTTAATAATGAGAGTTGTGCGATAATGTCTGGTGGGAGTGGAGAGGACCTAAATACTAACGTTTGCAAACCAAAGCATCAATGTCGGATTGATTTGTAGGCCCATTGGGTTGTGGGACCTGTGGATCACAACTGAATGTTTTCTCTCTTCAGTCCTTCTACGCCATATGGATATCTATCAAGGTAGTCTATAATTTGGCTGATTTGACCAAAGAACGTGTGTGCTTTGTCGTCTTCTATGTTTAATCCTCTTAGTTGTGTGCTGATTTCTTGTAGGTCTGTTGTTGTTGAAGACCTGAATTCTGAGATTTTGGTCTATGTCAGTTAATGCTGCAACAAGATTTGGTTGAGGCATGATTGGCTCAAAAACATATTCCCTGGGCTCCCTAGGTCCCGTGATTGTCATACAAGATCAATATAAACCTAACTGAAACAAAATAAACTAATTATGCAAGATATATATATATATATATATTCCTCTATTTTTTGTATTTTTGATAGAATTTTTAATAGAATTGAAAGAGCAACTAATCTAATATATTTAGAAAATGACAACTAATCTAATAACAAAATTAAAACAAGTAAGGTAGCCGGTGTAGCTACTTGCCTGTGCAGTTGTGAGTTTATCCTAAATAACTAAATAGCTGATTAACTTAATTGAAAGACTCTCAATCCTACCTCAGAAGTGAGGAATGAATCATAGTTTCTGAGAAACTATCAATCCCCATAGCTTCCCGGTAATATCGAAAGTGAAATTTAACTGAAATGAAATAATTCACTACTCTATTTGATATATTTAATTAGAATTTCGGACAGATAAAACCTAGAATTTGCGATCAGCAGTGGTGAATCCAAAGTAGTTTATGACTTTTTCCCCTCAGAATGATCTCCTCATTCCTTCATGTTCATGTGAATCCAGAAGAGCGTGTATATGCTAGCATCAATAGAAGAAGTTATTTGAATAATGACACTTTGGATATAGACCGAATACAATGTGAGTAGGAGAGGGACAACGCAAGTGACAAAGCTTGGTGTATGCAATTCCTAGCAGGATTTATTGCGGGAATACAACACAAGTGTACTGAGAGATTCTAGAATCTACCTTCTGTGAAGAACACAACCTGCAACTCTAATGGATTCAATCTACAAATGACACTACTTTTCTCTAAACTAATTTGTATGAACAATAATGAACAAGACTGGAGCAAGAAGATCGAATGGCTTCTAATAGCAAAGGAAAAACTAGCATGGATGTAAAACATGAAAAAAATGAATTCTAAGCAAGAAATTGAAAGACTAAACAATGGAAATGAGAAGTTGAGGGGCCATTTGCTTGAAAACAAGCTGGCTATTTATAGATTTCACATTCACCCAAAGGTAATTCCTATTAGAACTCTTTTACCATTAAATAATGAAGAAACACTATTCCAGGGAACATAAAACATTAATACAAGCTAAGGCAGTTGAGAAAAGATGGTAAATGTTGAAAAATTATGCATGTCGCGATCAAAGGAACGTGTTGGAAAACGCGTGAAGGACCGCCACCCTGAGCAGGGCGACGATTCTGAGACCGTCCACCCCTGTCAAGGCGGCGGTCATGAGACCACCGCCCTGGCAGGGTGGCGGTTTCATTACTGAAGGTCAAAAGGCCAATAAAAAGGGGGCAAGAGATAAAACAAAGCACAAGGAACTTGGATAAAGCATTTGGGATGCTAACATATACTTCACGAGCTTCTCTGGATCCCGAACACCTTGTGAGGTGACCTGTATCATCATTGGGGCATGTGTAACATCGTTCCGACGGTGCAGTACCCTACAATTTGGGGTATGTACATGTCCCTATCCCACAAAAACTATACTAGCTTTATGAAAAAATTGTATAAGTCCAGGAAAAGTAGTGAAGTCCTCCACGTGTCCCCCCAACGTAACTCTACAGCCAAACCAAAAGGTGAACCTTCAAACGAGTGTCATTCCTCCATGTGGAAATTTTTTGGGTCGAGTTGAGCCACAATATTTTTAGAGTTCCCCGTCAAGCCGCATCTAACCAAAAAGGGCCATGCTTCCACTCGGGTAGAGATGTAAATTTGACTAGGACAACACACCCACAAACCTGTAAAAATGTAGAAAAAAATTATTTAAGCCCGGAGATGAAATTTTCTTCAAGGAAAAAGGATTTGGAAATATTACAAGGTTCAACCATGATCTCCCAAGATGCATATATTCATGTTTCCTCATGTATTTGGGACAAAAATGATGAAGACAAAAATTACCTACTACGGAAATGGAAAGAAAATGAACAACCAAAGTTTTACGCCGGTTCATAGAACTCCTTGAGATGGACAGGGAAGCGGAAAACCACCTCGGATCTTTAAGTGACCCTTGACCTAGGAAAGGATTGATCACGGAAACCAAATGGAAAACAAAGTCTTTTCAAGCACAACACGGGGAGATAAAAATGTGACAGAGGCCACAAACTGAGGGATTTTAATTGAAAATGGGGCGAGAATAATTTGAGCACCAACATCGGCTCAATCGGTGATGGACACTCCCCTGTGAATGCCACAAAACCAAATAACAGATTAAGCTAAAAAAATATCCATTGGGAAAAGGACTCAACTTGCAGAGCAGAAAACCAAAACCATCTCCTAAAAACGAATTGAGAAACCAACAAAATCAGGTCACCAAGGACCAAAACGAGCAAAAACACAAAAGATAGGAAACAACCAATGACCTATACACTATACAAATGATGCATATCTTGATTATGGGGAATCAATCTAGGAAATGTTTCAAATGCCTTCCATTAACAGGCAATTCGAGAAATTCTACATCCAAGTCTTTTAAGAAGAAGGTATGTTCACCAATTCAAATGTCAATGGAGTAAGGGCCTATCCATAATGCATCAAATTTACCATGCTTTCCCTTATCTTCATGCATGCTATCCCATAATAGCACAAGATATCCAACATTGAAAGCTCTTGGAGTGACCTTCTTGTCAAATAAATTCTTCAATTTTCTCTAAACTTTACATGCCTTTGGTGGGATGCCCTTCTTTCTTCATCAAGTTCAACAATTTGGTTAATGCAAGCATCATATGGACTAGTTTCTTGATCTTCCAGTTGTTGAATGAACTGATATGAGGATAATTGCATATACAGGGGTAGGAGGGCTTGAGTTCCATACACCAATTCAAATGGACTTTTCTAATAGCTCTTTTAACATTAATTCGATCATCCCAAACAACAAACTTCAACTTCTCACCCCATTTCCTTTTGTTTAGCTCCAAGGTTCTTCTAATAATCTTCAATAAGTTTTATTATTAGAATCATCTTGTCCATTTCCTTGGGGATTGTAATTAGAAGCATATGTCAAATTGATCCCATACTCTTTGCACATTGCCACCAAATTTTTTTCTCTGAAGCTCATGGCATTGTCAGCAAAAATTTTAACTGGCACTCCAAACCTGTAGATGACATGGTTCAACATGAAGTCCATGAAAATTTTGTGTGTTGTTCTCTTGGTGAGGATTTCTTCCACCCACTTACTAAAGTAATCAGTGCCTACAAGAATCCACTTATGGCCAACACTTGAAGGGTCTAAAATCTCACCAATGAAATCCATTCCCCATTGTTTGAATGGGCCTTCAATTGATACAGGTTGTAAAGGTAGGGAGCCTGAAGCTTTCAGTCTTCTAGAAAAGCATTGCAACTCTCACATCTTCTAACCAACAGAGTTGTATCCTTGAAGAGAGTTGGCCACCAATAACCAACCCTTAAGATCTTGTGTGTTGTGATTCTTCCAGAAAAATGCCCCCACAAACTCCTCCATGGAGATCAACAATTATCTTGGGGGCTTTATCTTTAGTAACGCACCTTAAGAGAACTCCCTCAGGGTTCTTCCAAGCTAACCCAAAATAAGTTATGACATATTTATGGGAAGCCAACTTAAGAGCTCTTTTCTAATTTTTACTTAAATACTCAGGGCAGTATAGATGTCTAAGATAAAAAATTATATCTTTGTACCATTCAGAACTCATCAACTTTTCAAAGACATCCACCCTTCCTTCTTCTAATTCATTCACCTCAATAGTTTGCAAGTTGTTGTCAACCATAATCTTAGCTAAGCCTAAACCTCTTACCAAATTTTTGGTTTGGATATCAATGTCATATTCCTACAACTTGTTCACCCATATGCATCTTTTGCTTGCGACCTCCATCTCTAATAATATGTCTTTCGCCATAGTGTGGGGAGCATAAGCAACAAACTTAGAGCTCAAAATGTGAGGTTTGAAAACCTTTGTTACTTTTACTAAGGAAAATGCTTGCTTCTCCATAATGGTGTATTTTAACTCAGCTCCTTGAAATGCCTTACTGAAAAAGGAAATTGGCCTCTCAAGCCCCTTCATCATCCTTCTGCAATAGGAAATATGCAATAGTGTTCTCTGAAGAAAAAGAAAATAGTTGAAAAGGATTCTTATAATCTGGAGCTGCTAAAACAAGGGCATGCTTTAATGCTTCTTTGATCCCTTTGAAATCTTGAATGGAAGCCTCCTCCCATTTGATAACTTGGTCCTTCTTTAGCATGCAAGTAATTGGAATGGTCAAATCAACAAAGTTTGATATGAATCTTCTAATAAAGTTTATTTGTCCAAAGAAGGACTAAATTCCCTTCTTGGTTCTTGGAATTTGGACCTTGCTAATGGCCTCTACCCTTTCGGATCTATCATTACCCCCTCTTTTTATATAATGTGACCAAGCAATTTTTCCTTCTACACTCGTAAATGGCACTTCTTTGGATTGAGTGAAATGCCATACTCTCTACAACTTATCAGCATATTTTTCCAAGTGCTGCAAGTGATCACTTCTCTTCTTAGAAAACACAGTCACATCATCTTGGTAAACAACAATAAAATCATTAATGTAACCGGAAAAAGCAACATCCATTATTCTTTGAAAGGTTTCTCCAACATTCATCAACCCAAAGGGCATTCTGACATAGACATAAGTTCCCCATGGAGTGGTAAAGGTTGTCTTAATTCTTTCTAATTCCTTTACAACAACTTGATTATAGCAAGAGAAACCATCCAAGGTAGAAAGAAGCTCAGAACCAGTCACTAATTACAACATGTTTTCCATGTTTGGTAAAGGATAATTATCCTTCATTGATGCTCTGTTTAGATTTCTAAAATCCACACACAACCTGATATCACCATTCTTTTTCTAATTGGCACTAAGTTTGCAACCCAAGAAGAATACCTTGTGGGATGAATAATCCCTCCATCCCTCAGTTTCTTAAGTTCTTCTTACATTTTAAGAGATAGGAGTGGATTGATCGGCCTTTATTTCTACCTGAATGGCTTTGCATTAAGTTTGAAAGGAATTTCATGGTGAAATAAATCCTCTCTATATGCCTTCAGTTCATAATAAGACCAAGCTAGGAAATCTTGATATTTTTTCAGCAATTGAATATAGGACTACTTCTCTTCCTTGCTGAGATTGCTTCCTAACCATATTTTCCTTGGTTTCTCCTTTTACCAAGGTCATTCTCCTCAACATCCCTTGAGGCTGCTATGTGTCTATTAATAATGTAATCAACACTATCAAAGTTTGACTCAAGAGCCACCAACCCTCTAGGAATGGTATTATTTTTAATTAGATGATCCCTTTTCCAAACAAAGTTTCTTTAGCCTATACTACATGTACCATTGGCTCTCCCAATCAATACATTGATTAGAAAACTCCCCTTTGTTCTGCAGAAATCTTTTGACCTAAGCATCATCATCAAAAATTTGCCAATGTTTAATGTTGTTAGGGACAGATGGCCTTGTTAACACTTCAACATCATATTCACAATATGGGGACATTGCACAATTATCAAACCGAGATCCCAATACTGCAAGTTTTTATACCATAACATTGAGCTTCCTATCATGATGCACAATATTAAATGAATCAAACATCTCAATAAGATCCAAAACTGCATGCTTGTATTGTTTCATTCATTGATTTTTAGTAGCATAAAGTCTTCTAACTTACTTGACAATTAGTTCGAAACTCCTTTGACAATGATGTCCTTAACACCATATTTCCAAGAAATTCTCATATCTAATAATAGTGCTTCATATTCAGCAATGTTATTACTGCACTCAAAGTTGAGTTTGAAAGTAAAAACATACTCTTCCTGGCCCGGAAAATAGACAACACCAACACCATTTCCAAACTTGGAACAAGCTCACAAACAATAAAGTCTAAGGAGAGCCATGCCAAGACACTTACATTCTTCAATTTTGTGCTCTTTACCATCAACAAATCAAACAAAGTTATACAACACCATAAATTACATTATTGGGATCTTCAATGTGTAACATCTTCTTCATAAGATACAGGCTTGGGATGGGATGATGGAGGTGTATCCATCTTGAACTTTTCTCCATACAACCTAACAAGGCTTACCCCTTCAATTGGGATGATGGAATATGACATATCCAGTTTTGAAACTCCCACCCCAAACATTTCACACATCCCACCACTAGTATTTCTTTAGAATCCATGGCAGTTTAGTTCCCATATGTTGTTGTTACTTTGATATCTAGTTCATTCATGACTTCCAGAGGCATAACATTGCATGATGCTCACGAATCAAACATATAGTTGTGTAACAATCTATCCTTAATGATCAGATTAGTGAAGAATGGATCTATATTTAGTTGATACTCCACCAAGAATGTTCCCAAATAAACCTTAGGTGGTTCACCTATTTATTCCAATGCTAGTGGTGTTTCTAGCTCTTCAATGATTGGAGGAGTCTCCACAATGTTTACATTTCTGCATGGGGTAGTCTTCTCCTCTTTCATCCCCAAATACTCAAAGGACCTTTTCTTGTGCTTAGGAATCCTAGAAACTCAACAATTGGAAAAGAAATATTGATCTAACTCAAGACTTGGAAATATCATAAGTAACATACTTGGAAAGGAAGTATTGGAAGGGAGATTGAAAACTCACTAGCTGGCATGGGATTTTTTACAATTTGGGCATGAGGAGAAGTATGAATTTTGTTTGGGACAACAAGGCATTTGGTAGATGCATCTTTCTTAGGAGCCTCTTTAGGAATATTTGAAAGTAATGGAGTTTTTGGCTTGGCACAAGTCTGCCCCTTGAAAACTTTGCTTCTTGTGTTAGACTCCTCTTGGGAAACAACATCATTCATCAACAAATACCTATCCTTCTCATATGGGATTCCTCCATCATACTTCTTTATCATTAAATATCTTAAGTACTCAAATTCATTATTAGGTATTTCAAAAGTTTGTACAATATCAATTTCTAAAGAATGAGAGGAAGGAAAAAGAGGTACCCAGTGGATGCAATCCCAAAATATGTAGAAATTCGAGCACTTATCACTTTAGTTGAAGTTTCTCTTTTTGTGAGCTCATGGAGCAACCCATCATGAAAACATCATCATCATTATCATCATCAACTTCTTCTTCTATTTTCTAATCTACTTCACATGGAGCATGGGAAATGAAACATCTGGCACACCAATCAATTACATTTGTTTCTTCAATAACAACAACTCTGGCAGCCAAAGGATCAAGCACCATTCTATTTTCCCTGGCATGGGGCTGTTTATTTCCAAATCCAATAGGTCCCTTGCCTCTGTCATCAGATCTTTGCTCATTTCTATGATGATTTGCAAATTTGTCTTGGCTTTGTTTCTTGTGCTGACCTTGTGAACTCTGCCTAGTTCCTTTCTCTACCCGGGCTAATTTGTATGAGATTTCTTTGACAACCCCTACCAAAGTTTTCAAAACTTCCTCAAATTAGTATCCTTACTTCTTGAGGTTTTTCTAGGTTAACTAGTTTCACACCTTCCCTATTAGGAGGTTTTCCAATTGCTTTAATGTTGTTCTCAATTTGCAGAGCCATGGTGAAGGACTGCCTCAAATTGGTAGGGTTTTTGTCCCTCAAGTAGTAAGCAAATTTCTTATCAAATGCATTTGAATACTTTATCATACATGATTCATCACATGGCCTCAAATTAATAGGAAATCTCCTCAAGGTCTTATTAAACCTCGTGTTGAAATCATGCACTGATTCATTAGGATTCTTCTTTATATTTTCAAACTCTGATAAAAGAAATCTAGGGTATGTTTTATCACCATACTGTAATCTAAATGCATTATTCATCTCCATCCAAGAATCAATGGAATTATCGGAAAAGACTTATACCATCCTTGCATCCTCTTCCAAAGTATGGATAAACAATTTTATATATACATCTTCAAATTCAATCTCAAAGTCTTCCGTCATTTTGATAAAAATATTTAAATGTTGATCACTAGTTATAGCATTATTTCCCTGGAAATTTGATAATCTATTTCTTACATCTTGGGAACTACTTTTGGATAACCTAGCCATCCCTCTAAAATTTATAGGATCAAACATATTCACAACAAAAGGAGGCCTAGGTGGTGGATGGGCCATGTTGTTTTGAGGAGGTGGCCTTGGAGGATAATCAAACTGATAAGGGACAAGGGGTCTTTGAAACACAGGAGTATAAATTTCAAAATGGATATCCCCTAAAGGATTTGTTTCTTGGAAAACCCTATCAACTTTGGAAAACACAAGGGTAGAATGAGAAGCAAACTTTTCAAATTCAAATGAAGGCCCCTCTCCAGATGGAGAATTTAATTCCACAAAGAGACTACCTAATTCAAAAGCACTTGAATGGAAATATTCAATGATAGGTTGATCACTTTCATCAATGGAGATCTCTTTTCTTGACTTCTGATCTCCAACAACTCTCCAGGATCTTCTTCCTTCTGACTTTGTTTTTCCTAGCTCTAGGAATAATGTCCTAGCAAGATCCTTAGTGAAGAAAGATCTTCTTCCTTCCAGCTTTGAAAATATTAGTATTAAATCTCACTTTGACAGAGGTTTAGACACTGATATTTATCAAGAATCAGATCAACATGCAGTCGCCATTAAGGATTTCCACCTTAGTTGTGCAAATTCACTAAAATATATGATATGTCAAATGTCTTTCAACAGTAGCAACTGGAAATGGAATGATCTAACCTTCCTTTACCTAGATTTATCAATGAAACTTAGTGCAATAACTAAAGAAACTAAAAAAATTTCACACAACACTTGTAACTTTGAACACCTCTTACAGGTCTAAACACAAGATGATGTTGAAACAATGCACTAGCACTTAGAGCATATAAGAAATGTTTACCAGGGTCTGAATATAAACTGCAGTCACAATGTCCCCAGCAACGATGCCACTAGTGTTGGTATCCAAATTGATTCTCCCTTAGAAGCTGAGCAACATCATAGGTTTAACAGGAAGCTTAGAGACAAGAAGATCATGTTGTAAGTCATTTTATATCCGGGGAAGAAATGCAGCTTGCTCTTTGTCACTCAGATGTGGAGAAATGGATAGCACCCTTAAGAGGATTTGATCTATCCTCACTACTTTATGGTTGTTCCTTTCAACAAGGTGAGAGGACTCTTTTATATCTTATTATTTGTGGAGGAGATGGAGATGTCCTTCCTTGTTAAGTTAATAAGAAGACCTTGAAAAAAATATGATCAATATAACAAAACCAAACTCTCACGAGTTGTCACCCTAGATAATGGAGATATTTTCTAAGCAAGGTTTAGAATACTAAAGAAAATGAAAACCTGATTGCTTCTACATGTTTTGGTAATAGAAATTATGCCTCTGTACACACACAGGACAAACAAAGGTAGTATGGGTAAGATTGGTTGTTTTTAAATGAATTTTTGGTGGGAGGTGAGGCATAATGAACTTGACTCACCAGATATTTGAGAGGTTTTACAAAAATGGAAGGTTTGATCAACAAAATGCTTCAGAAGAGGTAAAATGTTCCTTCAACTAGAAGGTTTGCTTCAATGGAGGCCAAGATAAACACGTTTTCACATAAACTTTAAGAATCCAAAATGAAGGCTCAAATTGAAAAATTAATTAAACATTATCAACCTTGTTTCATCACACCTAAGATACCCTCAAAGGCTAACAAACAATCTTATAATCATACTAGGAGTATAGTGATTTTAAATTTATTTATTTCACTATCAAATGAAATCTCTTCTGATAAATGAAATTGCAAATGCCACCAAACTATCACAAGGATAAGATCTTGTGTGATTCATAAATATTTCAATGTAAGATTGCAATGGGAACAAGAAAAACTATTTGCAAACTTTAAGAAATGAAGCAAACATAATTTTGCCCAAAATCAACACAGATTAACTCAAATTTGATTAAAATTGTTAGCAAGGAAAATTTTCTAGAACAATCTCAAAGCTTGTCAATGGTTTTATGCTTATAACCACCTTGACATGATCAAATTTAACACAAAATAACTAAACAAGTTTCTCAGATGGTTTCTTAGAAAGATGGGCTCTGTCAAACTCTTCTCTTAAGAATTAAATCTTGACCTCTAATACTCTAACCATTTGCACGAAAAATTCATGCAATTTATAACATTTAATCTACAACAGAGTTTTCCCCAAAAACAAGAAAACATTAAAGCACCATTACTTGCTATGATTTTGATTATGATTCTAGAATCAGATTTGGAAAAAAATTTCAGGTGCTCAGGGGGAAAATCTCTTCAATTTTTTCCAGCATTCAAATCTTCCATCTGGTAAATCACTCTTCATCTTATGTGTCAACTACTTCGCTCTAATATGTCAAATTTGGTTTTTGCATGCCAAGGAAGGAAACCATGGAAGAACAAATTGCACCCAATAGTCAGATCACATCGTAATGGTAAAAGACATTTTCAGATCCTCGCTACTTAACCAAGATATCAAATTAATTCTCCTCTTTGTTTGGTGTGTAGGAGACATCAAGAAATCATGAAGACTCGCATCTCCAGGAGCTTTGGAGTAAAATTGGTGGAAAAATAAGATACAGATGCACAATCGCCGTTGATTTCTCTTTTGAATTTGGACTATCCACGTGGGAGATCCGAGTTCAAAATGGGCCTAGGGGTTTCTTTTTACCTTTAAATTTTTTTTGAAAAAATGTAAAATTTCTCATTTTGCTCCGCCCCTCTGCCGTTCACTTTCAAATCAAATTTTGACTATCCTATGTTGGGCTTGCGGGTCATTTTGATGATTTTAACCTTTTTAACAATAAGAGGCATAAAATCCAAGTTGCCTCCGATGGCCCACTTCCCCGACTTTTGACTTTTCATACTGCCACGTGTCTCAATGACGCGTCTTGAGATGGTCCCCAAAGGTAGAGACCTGAATGAACGTGGGCTCACCACGTGTCCTAGCCCGACAAAATTTGTTAAAATTTGAAGGTTGAGTGGAAGGCACCATGTGTCTAGGGTCTGAGGCAGTCTCCTTTAGCCATTGAAAATTCAAAGCATAAGGTAAAGTGAGCAGAAGCTTCAAGTGTCCTCCTGACGCTTCTTCAAAGAAAAACTTAGGAGCTGGTCCCTAAACATTTTTGGTCCCTCCACGTGTCCCAGGCCTCTTGAAATTGTTTGAAAAAGAATAAGTATGGGAAGACTCGGACGGAAGCCTCCACTTGTCTTCTGTTGTAATTGTTAAGGTGGGACCCCGAGGCAGATCCTCGAATGAGTGCAAGGCCACCATGTGTCCCCTGTCTCGTCAAAAACTATATTGTTTGTATGAAAAAAAATTCTAAGTATGAGAAAAGCAACGGAGTCCTCCACGTGTCCCCCCAGTGCAACTCCAAGGCCAAACCAAAAGGTGAACCTTCAAATGGGCGTCGTTCCTCTATGTGGACAAGATTTGGGTCGAGGCGAGCCGAAAAAAAAATTTAGCGTGCCCTACCGAGATGCATCTAGCCAAAAGGGCCACGCTTCCACTAAGGTAGAGATGTAAATTTGACCGGGACAACACACCGTCAAACCATAAAAATGCAGGAAAACAATTATTTGAGCCTAGAGATGAAATTTTCTTCAAGGGCAAAGAATTTGGAAATATTACAAGGTTCAAACATGATCTCCCGCGCTGCATCTGTTCATGTTTCCTCATGTATTTGGGACAAAAATGACAAGGACAACAATTCCTGACTGTGGAAAACAGAAAGAAAAGGAATAATCGAATTTTACGCCCAATTCACTGACTCCTTCAGATGGACAGGGAAATGGAAAACTAATTCTGGATCTTTAAGTGACCCTCGACCCAGGAAGGGACTGATCACGACAACCAAATGGAAAACAAAGTCTTTTCAAGCACAACATGGGGAGATAAAAATGTGATAGAGGCCAAAAACGAGGGATTTTAATGGCAAATGGGGTGAGACTAATTTGAGCACCAACATGATGGATTTGAATTGAGTATACAGCTAAGATATTCCATCTTGTTTAAAAGAGAAGTTTCATAAATTAAAGAAGACATAATCAAGAGTATTTTTCGACAGCATATTAACTTTGATTTTTGTCATACTTTCTTAAAGGTGATCCATGAAATGGGATTGATTTCACTTTGTTCCATTTGATTTCATTGGGACAATGTTATGATAAATGTTTCCACCTAGACATTTATGTATAGTTTCCTTGGATTCAAACCCATACATAATCTTAAATCTAGATCAATAAGAAGTATTAGTCTTACATCGAAACTGTTAGGAATATTATTGTTTACATGATAAGAGTTTGTTATTGTATGTGAGTGGAGTTGTTTAAACCAACTCATGAATATAGGAGATTGGAAAATATCATAGGATTGAGTGGTTTTTGGAGATTCCTTGATAATAGGAATTCCTCTCCTATATATATGTATGCATGACTATTGAATATTATCCCGGATGAATTGAATATAGTGATTATTATTACAGAGTAATTTGATTTAATCTTGTGTTAGAGTAGTTGATTCTTTAGATTTGGCATCAGAGAGGTTTAAGACGTGTAATTCCTTACGAATTCACGTTTTATTTAAACACTCGTAAATTTCTCATTTCTCAATGAAATTGAGAATTGTCAAGTGTTCTGGAAAGCTAGAGATGTGAGGAACAAAACCCAGAAATGGTTTTTGAAATCATTTTTGGATGAGTGAGCAGTTTTGTATTGAAATATGACTTTTTTTTAAAAACGTAAATAATTTGACCTCACGGAGCCACACGTTGCAATTCAATAGAGCATGTTAAGAGAATGAAGAATTGAAGGTAAAATCTACAGAGTATGCACAGTGGATCTATTTGTAGAAGATCATACGTGTAGACATTGGACATCTATTTTTTTTTCATTGCGTCTATCGGGAGACCTCTACACAGCTGAAAGATTTCATTCGAGGAGTGTATCATATCAGAATTTACAAAAGAGTTATTGCAGACTTGTTCATTTTCATGTGAATAGTTTACTCCATGCACGCTCGGTCAAAGGCCTGCACAAGCTACATCTGACATCTACGAAGTCTGCGTTCGGATTTTCTCTTCCTCACCAGCTGTATGCACATCCACATGTCATCAAATATTTGCGCCAATATTGGCTCTACCGTGATAGATTTGTTCCATTAGCTCCATTGGAATTCGTGTTCATCTTTGGATTGAGTTGTACTGGTTATTATCAATTCAATTTTGCATAGTATAAGCGGGATAGAGGCGCGATTTATTTGAAGGAATTTTACCGTTGTGAGCTTAAAAGACATTCAACAATCTTTAATGGTCATGTAACCTTCCATCGCCAGATCCAACAAGGAGTGATTTCAGTTTGAATGGAAATGATTTATATTCATGCATCAATTTTTTTCCGTCTACATTTGGAAGATCCTGGGCGGTGATTGTGCAAGAGATCAAGTGATTTAGCAGTGTTGACCGATCCAATTTCTCCTGACACACCTAGCATTGACAGAGATGATTGTATCCGGATCTAGATCTGCTACGCATATTCTGATATGGGAAATAACATGTAGACTGTACAAAGCAACCTATTTTGGTACGAGCCGCATGGGGTATTTACAAAATTAGTGTATGTTATTGTTCATGTGCCACTAGTCATATTATTAATAGTTGTTTAAATTTAGTCAATGCATTAATAAGTCGATTAAAATTGGGTCAAGATTTATTATTGTCGTGTCCTTAGCATTGAGTTGTGTTAGTCAAAAGCATATATGAGTGTGTGAGATTCTATTCGAAATTTGAGTTTTTTTGTTATTTTAAAATAGTATATGTCAAAATTTTAATCAATAGCTTTTAGCTATATTAAAATTTTAATTGTTTGTAAAAAGGTGCAATATCGGTAGAAACCGACGTCTTGTCATTTGAGTCAAAATTGTAAAATGAGCTTCATTAACAAATCCACTAAGTAAGTAGCATCTTGATGGAGGAAGGAGGCAACGGAGGAAGGAGGTCGAACAATGACCTCTCGTCAGTCACCAATGACAGGGCCGCAGAGCTGTGGTGGCATATGTATGGTGTGAGTATATGATTTTTAGTGTGGTTTCCATTTTCTTAGTGTGCTTCAGTTTGCAGTGTTCCTGTTGCTTTGAGTGGTGTGCTTTATTGTTAATACTGGAAAAGAATTGTATAAGAGAGCAGAAAACTATGGAGATCCTCTGACTGCCATACTTCGTTGGAAGATGATTGGTCAGTGAATACGTTCATTGGCAATGGTGATCATGTGCAACAAGATCAAGACAAAGAAGATCCAGTTAGTATGATACAACACAATACATTTTTCCCTTTCTGATTTCTTATTTGGAATTTCACATTATGGGGGGGAATACATAACAATGTTCCATTCCCATTCTGCACCCGAAATGACTTAGTCAAGGAAAGCTTCCAGTGGCAGTTGCAGTTTTCTATGTTGTTCGAGATCGAGTGACAGCGATCAATGATAGAGACTACGGTTAAGAACATTATAATTCTTATAGGAAGTAATGTGAACTATTTTTAGTATATCTTATATTGTGTAGTTTTTAGATATGCAAGTTGTGTTTCTTACATTATTCTCGATGTATAAGCATAGTGGCAAACAATAAACGAGTAAGTCAATTCATGGATCTTGAAAGGGTTTGTGGGAGAATCCAGAAAACCACTTGAGGTCGACAATTGATGAGGTTCTTCACATCAAGGTTTGTGGTAAACCTATTTAAAACCATGGAAGGAGATAGCCTTTCTTTTGGATCAAGGTCATGAGTCACAAAATTAGACATGTCTGGGGTGAGCATGCAGAGGAGCGTGTGGATGTTTTTCTACCATGTAAACACTAAGGGGGAATGTTAGGAATATTATTGTTTACATGATAAAGAGTTTGTTATTGTGCGTGAGTGGAGTTGTTCAAACCAACTCATGAATATAGGAGATTGGGAAATATCATAGGATTGAGTGGTTTTTGGAGATTCCTTGATAATAAGAATTCCTCTCCTATATATATATATATGTATGCATGACTATTGGATATTATCCCGGATGAATTGAATATAGTGATTATTACTACGGAGTAATTTGATTTAATCTTGTGTTAGAGTAGTTAATTCTTTAGAGAAACATGAATTTTGTCTTGTCTATTGTAACTTTCTAGACATTAAGCTAAATCTATCTAATTTAATAGCATATGTTATAGTGTAAATCATAGCTCAATGGATTGCAGAGTTGTAAATTAGTCAAGGTTTTTACTTTTGAAAACCTTATAGCCCTTCTTCACTAGAAAAAAAATGTTATTGGGAGTGAATATAATGGAGCGTATGTTATTTTCAAACACATTTCTACATGTCTAGTATCATAGAAGCACAAGGTTTTGTATCATTTTCATTAGTCTTATTAGTAGTACTATAAGGAATAAGCGGTGAAGGCAAAGGAAAAACACATGACAATCTTTATAAAAGTTATTATCTTTTCACTTTTCCTCGAATATTTTTTTTTGATAATAGGTGAAACAGGTTGAGGGGCGCTACCATACAATTCAAAGCTCCAATAAGAGCAGATAAGACAATACAAAACATTCAAAAAGAGACAAATATAACAAAAATTACATTCGAGCTCCTCCATGAGCATATAGACCAGACTAAATCACAACAAAGAAGACTAATAACAGAAACAATAAAACCACACACTAATTAACAAAAAATTTAAAAGTAAGATAGTATAATAACAACCACCCCAACAAACTTCAATTTTTGGCCTTTTCTAGACCATCGAGCACTTTCGCCCATTCCTTTGACAGAGACTCAATGTTGACCCCAAATGATGCCAGGTCACATCTAGCAACATCCCATTTTCTTTTAATTGAATTTCCCTACTCATCCAAGAGCCTGTAAGCATTGGCCAACTGACCAAGGGTTTGGAGATGTTGTAGAGTGGATTTCACAGTGACAACACTCCATTCCATATAGCTATGTAAAATAGCTCTGATGTGATCCATCTCATTCGAAAGGTTCCTGCAGTTGGCTTTCATAATTTCAAGCTCTCCCCATTACTAATTTTTGCAACATCTTCTACCTGCATTTTCATTTTGTGCTAGTCATTAAAGAGGAACTAAACATAACTCTTAGTAAGCCTCATATCACCCTTCACTCTTCAATATCCATGCCCATCTTGGCTAGATGATTATCCCCTTTCTCCGGACCTACTTTTCCAAAACTTCCATCTGCTGCTCCAATTGGACATTCACATGCCCCTGATTTTCCAGCATGCTTGATTCACCTTTTGTTTTAATAGACCCACTAGGAACATGCTTCGATTTTAGCTCTCTAAGATTTTGAAAAGCATCAATTTCCATGACATCCTTGTCATCCCCGACGAATCTCCTTCCTCAGACTCCGTATCTTCACTAGAATCCTCCTCCTCCATGTCCGAGTCTTCTTCCTCGGCATGCGCCTCAAGAGCTTTAGTGAGGGTATCCAAATTTATTAATATCAAGAGTAACTGTTTTAACTAGGCAAAGAATAATGTATCACTTTTTGTTTTAAAGTCAAAATTGTTAAGTCACTGCATTATAGGTTTTCAACTTAACAAGTCATTTCCAATTACATTGGAACCATCCATTAAAATTCATCCATAAAAAGTCAAAGAAATTTAAATAGTGACATATTTATACCACAAAATTAAATATCGAATCCTTGATCAATACGTTAGACATTTGAATATAATAAAAATAAAATAAATTAGCACTTGATAAACATGTGAGAAAGAAAACTGATTAGAAGTATGTGACGGGAATTGAAAGCACGTAACGAGTACGGTTTACCAGCCGTCGCATTTCCCACGTCCTCATATGAGATAGATAACATTATCTCCATAATAAACGGGTCAACAAGAAACCATTCAAAAACACGGAAACATAGATGCAATATAAACAGATGTAATATACGGCTCCAGGAAAATTATCGGAAATTTCTCTAACCCATATTCAAAAGGTGACATAAAAACGGATCCACAAGTTCTTGATAGAAATTCAAAGGACGTAATAACTCCTTAGTCAACAACAACAAAAAAGAAAGAACTGGTTTGAGTTTTCTTTAGAACCAACGGTCAAAGTTCCTACGTGCTGTACTTCGATGATAAACTTGGTCAACATTAAACCACTGTTCCACCGCTGTTCATGCCTATAAAACTATTCGTCTCCAATTTGAAAACAAACGCATTTGATATTGTAAGTTTAGAACAGAAGGAGAAGCGGGATCAGTGAAGATTAAACGCATTTGACATTGAAGTTTAGCAGAGAAGGAGAAGGGATCTGTGAAGATGAAGATCATACTGCTTGTTATTTCATGCCTGCTTATTTTCACCATTCATTTGGAGGCAAGGACACCAACTTCGGGTGAGAAAGGATTATTCATTATAGAGATTATTCTCTCTTTTTGATTGTATAGTGGCCTGATTTTGTGCTCGAGATTCACAGTAGAAAATTGGATATTGAAAAGAGTTTGAAATTATTTTAAAATCTCAACTTTGAGTCCCATAAACTCTTTAGTAATTAAAATCTTACATTTCATTTCATTTCAGGCGTTAGATTGATTTGGGTGTTTTATATTTTTGCAGATTATCCGTTCATGACAGCTGACGCTGCGTTGGCGTCCGGAAGATCATACGATTACATTATCGTTGGAGGAGGAACAGCCGGTTGTCCCCTTGCTGCAACTCTGTCCCAACACTTTTCTGTTTTGGTATTGGAGAGAGGAGGCTCTCCTTACGGAAATCCCGACATCGAGAACCGAGACCGTTTTGGAAAGCCGTTGCAAGAAGCAAATAATTACACATCCATAGCTCAGGGATTTGTGACGGAAGACGGTTTACTGTTGCACAGAGCAAGAGTTTTGGGCGGCGCAACTGCCATCAACGCTGGTTTCTACAGCAGAGCCAGTTTGGAATACATTCGGAACATGGGATGGGATGAAAAACTCGTCAACAGTTCGTACGAGTGGGTGGAGAAACAGAATGCCTTCAGACCCAACAAACTTTCTGGTTGGGCATCAGCTTTCAAAAATGCCCTTCTTCAAGCTCAATTTCTTCCTTACAATGGATATACTGTTGATCATGTGGAGGGTACCAAGATTAGTGCCTCCACGTTTGATAACAACGGGAAGAGACACACAGCCGCAGATCTTCTCCAGAAAGCCAACCCTAAAAACATTGTTGTTCTTCTCAACGCTACAGCCAGCAGAATCCTCTTCAATTCCACAGGAGGTAATTTGAATTTCTTTCTCAATAATTGAAATAAACACCCAAAATCATAGTTATCAGGATTTTCTCATTTTTAAGTTTTTTCCATTCTATTATATAGAACTTAGGTATTTTCAGTGGTAAAATATTAAAATACAGGATCTAAAAATTTTATGTTATTTATTATTATTTTATATCATAAATGTCTAAATTATGAACATTTCCAAGATTTTCCACAGTAAGACTTAGTATTTATTATATATATACTATCCGTACTAAAGATGCTACCTTACCCAGAATCAATATCACTGATAATTATATTATTGCAGGTAAACTGAAGGCTTCTGGAGTAGAATTCCTGAGCACTGTTAATGGCCAATCCTATAAAGTACTACTAAATCAGTTTTCAGGCCGCAGCGAAGTAATTTTGTCGGCAGGAAGCCTGGGAAGCCCTCAACTTCTTCTCCTAAGTGGAATTGGCCCTTCTGAACATTTGAAAGAGTTCAATATTCCTGTCCTCTTAAATTTAACATCCGTGGGAAAAGATGTGCAAGATAATCCCGGTACAACCATGAGTGTGGAATCCCCCATACCGCTTCGAATCTCAAGCCCGCAAGTAGTAGCCATTCTTAACAATTCCCAAATCTATGTCTTTTCTGGCAGCTCTGTTGATCAAGTTCCCATTAATGGCACATCAAATTCTACAAGAACCCGATATTCCGGATCATTTTTTGAAAAAGTGGCGTTTCCCCTATCCAGAGGACAGCTCCGTCTGCGCACCAAAGATCCTCGAGACAATCCTTCAGTTCGATACAACTATTTGTCTCACCCTCTAGATCTTCAGCTGTGCGTGCAGGCTGTGAGGGTGATGTCCAAGCTTAGCGAGACAGCTTCTATTCAACAATTTACATTTCAGAATAGTTCAAGCAGCCCTAGGGGGTTTAGATTCATTGGGACAGCAATGCCTGACAGCGATTCGGACGATAAAACGGTAGAGAAGTTCTGTCATGAAGGACTTGCTACCCATTGGCACTACCATGGAGGGTGTAACGTTGGTTCTGTAATTGACAAAAGCCATAGAGTGAACGGGGTTAATGGATTAAGGGTTGTGGATTGTTCGACGTATATAGATATTCCTGGAACAAATCCGCAAGCAACAACTATGATGCTCGGAAGGTATTTATTTTAACCCTATTCCAATTTTTTTAATAGTCAATATGAATATCTTGATTTTGGAGAAAGAATAATAAATTGGAAAAGTCTATCCATCAGGTATTTGCAATTTGTATGTTCCTTCATGAACTTAAGCAGAGATGCCATTAACTTATGTAATCTAGTGTCTAATTGGACTATTGTCCAAAAAAATAAAATCAACAAATTTCTTATTTACTATTTTTAAGTTAAAATTTATCATTAATTGATTGATCTGTCAACCTCACTAATATTTAGACTGAAAGTCTGAATCATTATAATAGACCACCTTAAATTAAAAGTTAGGGACTAAAGAATATCTGCTATAGAAAAAACGAGGAGATTTATATTTTTATGAATGGCTTAGCTATTATAATACATTAGCATCATTAGTTATAGAACCCTTTGATAATTTGATTTATAAATTTTATTATTCTAGCTATTATTAACTTTGATCATAAATTTGAATGTATTCGGGTATACTGGAATAAAGATTCTGCAGGAGCGATTATAGTAAAATATGGAGAAATCGTCCCTGGAGAACTCATTGCATCGCGTGGCTGTTTGGTCACCAATCTAGTGTAGAAGCTGATTGATTTTCTTGTAATTTATATCTTAACTGCAATTTTTTTATATTGTTGTGAGACACACCCATTATGATATACTTTAAAAATCCATTCCACCAATCCAAATTAAGGGCATAATCTCTCCTTTTTGTAAATAACTTGTGAATGAGGATATTATCATGTCTATACTTTATAAGCTCTTATGTCATGGTGGAAGAATTTCCTTCTAGATTTTTAATGGGATTTTCCATGAAAATATTTCATCATGTAAGCTCTTATGTCATGGTGGAAGAATTTCCTTCTAGATTTTTAATGGGATTTTCCATGAAAATATTTCATCATGACACAATAAGACGATGATTTTAGAATTTGTTTCATTTATTGAAACCTCACTCTCAAACGGTCAATTTTTTTATATAAGTCTTAACGACCATAAACGTAGCTATTTTGGAATGATAATGACGTACGTAGATGATTGATAGTTATTTCAAAAATATTATCATGTTTAATATCATCGACGTCATAGATTTTCTGATGGAGCACCTACGTTGAGGTGATCTGGTCTTAAGGAGATTTCAGACTTGTTATCTTTTGATTACTTAGATTTTCGCAAGATTTCTTGTTACATTCAATTTAATGTGAAAACGAAAGGGATGAACCTGGTCAACTCGGGGAGAGAACCCAATCCTCTGTTAAGCACAACCTCGATGCGACAAATCACTCTAGATGTAGCATCCATTGTAAGTAGTAACATTCATTGACATTCCCGTTCCTTCATAAATATCTCCCTTGCATTTATGTATGTCGTGCCAATTGTTATTGGATATTGGAGGAAAATAAACGACTCTATTTATTAATTTGGTATTAATTGTATTGATGTTTTACTCTCATTCTAAATATTATATATGTTATTAATTTGTATTGTCAATCAACTAATGAAAAAGTAATAAAAAAAATGGTAAAGAGTCCATTAATTAATTGATCGATATTTAATCTTGAAAATATATGTGATGCATAGATTCTTCCAAATACGTCACTCGTATCTTACTATTCAACTATGAGAAAACTACAACTAATTAACTATCTAATTTATAATATATTATATATTACAAAGATTTTAAATCCATACAATATATAATTTATTAAGATAATAATTTTATAAAGCCAAATTATCAAGTTTCTCTTCACTAAAAATAAAGTATATATATTATTCATAACTAATTTTCACTTTATGTATGATTTAGTCATAATGAACCTAAATGTATTTGGATTGATTATCCAATACAATATTCTTTCTCAATCTTCAAAATACTGAGTATTTTAATATATTTTATTTGATTAACTAAAGTGGATGCTTTCGAGTGTCAATAAATTTTTATTAAAAACTAATTGCTTTATGAAGACTCCATATTTTATGCTTTATTTTTCTTTAGTAAAATAAATTAGCAAAACCATCTAGAATAAATGGCCACATTAGTCATTTTTATTTACCTTGGAAATGTAATATTCTCTCTCTCTCTCTCTCTCTCTCTCTCTCTCTATGTGTGTGTATATATATATATGTATCTATGTGTAGAAATATTTCATCTCACACAACATACTTATATGAATATATACCACAAGAATATAAAACAACCCATCGAGAGAGTTTTGCTTACACTAATCTAGTTTTTGGCTTTCTTGTAGCCACGACATGAATTTTTCCTAAAAGTGGTGATTTGAAAAGAAGGCCTAGAACTTCTTTTTCAATTTTCGACTATTGTGTATTATTGATGTTTGGTAATAATCATTAATAAGTCTTTAGCATATTTTACTAATTTTCGCCTATATATGTTACGTATTGCTATCCATTGAGTTGGTCTTGATTTATTGATCTCTTGATTGAATTTATCTTGTCCCTGATAGCTTCGAACAAATACTCATCACAATTGGGAAATCCTTGCATGATTTCTTTGATATATCATATGTTGGGTGTTCTCGTATTCTATGTTATTAAAAACACCATGAGAATAATAATATGACGTAGGAGAATCCCAAAATAAAGGAAATATGCACAAGTTTTACATAAGTGTGGCTGCATTTAAGGTGGGAGGCTCAAAAGAGTGAAGAGATGATTTTCGTGTGTACACAAAAGCTTAGAGTAATAAATAGAGAGGGGAACAAAAATAATGCATGAAGGGTTGAAGAGGTGGAGTAGAATGATGTGCGTAGAAGTTTGAAGCACGCAAGTGATGATAGTGCAAAAGAGTGTGCAGAGGTGCTGTGGCGCATAATGGATGATTGGATGTGTGTGAGTATGAAGGATTTTTTACACAATAAACAAAGTTGTGAAGGACATGCAGAAAGATGAGAGAAGGGATCACATGATGGTGTGGATTACCGAATCAATCCATGGAAGTTTCAGAAGACCAGGAAGATAAAAGAGCTCTAGAAAAGAGGTTAAGGTGTAGCCTCAGACCATGGATGTGTGCAATATTTGTGAAGTAACCTAGCAACGAGAAAGAAAGCTAGAAGTGTATGGACGAGTAGGAGGTCGAAAGAAAGTGACAAAAGTGCTCAGAACTATATGATCAAAGGTAGATAACAATGACTTAACGGTATTAGGATCCCATCAACCAGGTTAACTATGGCACAACAAGGATATCCAAATGACGTGCAGAAGTAGCTCAGATATTTTATGAGCTCGAAGACCAAAATTGAATTTGAGAGGGAAACCTGGAGCATTTATGGATGAAGCTAGGAGGACAGATAAGTAGGAAGATGCGGCAATAAAAGGTGCCAATTTCACCATCAAGAGGATGAAGTGGGCAGAAATGTTATAGGACACCAAGGGAATAAGGCTAAATTTTTTGAGAGACAAGGTTGAATGCGGCTATAATGCACAAGGCCCATTCTAGAATAGGTGTATAATAAAAGAACCAAAAAAACATAAATACCACATTAGAGAGTTTATAATACCACATTAGAGAGTATTTTATGTAAAATTAAGGCCTCATGAAATCAATAGAAAGATACAACTTATCTGAAAAGGAAGAGCTCCTTGCTCACCATCAAGAGGATAGAGTGGTCTTCGGGAATCACCCCTCGAAGTGTGATTACAACTTTGATCTTGCAGGAAATAGGATAAACGATTCCTTTAGAGTAACATACATCGTATGTTGCATGTACCAATATAATGCACAAGGCCCACTAGAATAGGTGGGAGTTTAGGAATGCTCCTGAACACCATTATGCTTCCACCAGCATTAGAGAGGCCTTTATAATCTACCACGATTAGAAAGACAGGGGTAGTGTAGAAACTCTTCATTAATGCCTCATGAAATCAATAGAAAGACACAACTTGTGTTGTGTAGTACTGTTGTGTGACTCTATAGTGGGAAACTCCCCGCATCAAGTATAATCATAGGAGGATACCTTCCATGAGTAAAGGAAGTGGAAATTCTAGAAGAACAATGAACATGATGTATCTAAAAATAACATATATGATCTTCACTTTGAGAAAGGTGGGTAGGGGATGCAAGAAACAATCCTAGAGCGTAGTGGCCAAAGGAGGTCAAGATATTTGTGTATGAAGCCATGATGTCGTTATGGAAAAGGGACGTGTATGATGTAGCATTCGAAAAATATTGGAGGAGATATCATAGGAACTCAAGGGTGTAAATATTATATAGGAATTTGTTGAAGAAGACCACTAATAAAGAAGGGTCTTATGGTGTGGAATTCCTACAATAAGAAAAAAAGAATCATCGAGGATTCAACAAAGAATATTGGTTTTCATGGAGATAACATTGGTATAAGAGTGCCGAAAGGAAGAGAAGGTGTACTTAAATTCATATCTAGGGTTATGTAAGAACATATTTATAACCCAAAGAAATTATGCACAAAAATACAACACATGGATGAATCTCAAAAATATTTATAATCCAAAGAAATTATTCACAAAATATAGCACATGGATAAATATCATGAGTTGAGAAAAGGGGGAAGAAATAATTCACTTGAATGTATGTGGAAATGTGTAGGAATATTGCATCGGATAAACAAGATGCCATGGAAGTGAAGATAGCTACTTAGGGCTATAAGTTCTCGAAGGATTGTGAAAATTTGTTGATATAAGCATAAATATAAGAACAAGGTAAGAATGAGGAGATTTCATGTAGTGCCCAGCTAAAATAAATAAATAAAATAAAAAATTGGTTGATGTGAAAGTTTAATGGTAGGTGAGCAGGTGGAAGAAGGGACGTGGGGGCTAGTTTGTCAAGCATTGAGTGAAGCAAGTTCGATGCCTTCACCAAGGTTCTTCACCATCCACCAAGCATATGAAAACATGCCTCAAACCCATATCATTTCACCTCTACCATAAAACCTCCCAGCCGTGTAGGAATAAGAGATTTTGATCAATTTTTGATCAAATGAAAGAACGAGGAAACTTATCATGGATCACTTTGGAAGTGTATAGAAGATTTGGGTTCCTCAAAAGACAATCACATTCTTTCACCTATGCAATAATAAGATCTCTAATTGAATTAGTTTACATTTTCCTGCATACTCCCATCCTTGCCAAAATAGGAGTTCTCGAATAGGGTATGGATATCCAACAAAGCATAAAAGATAGAGAATTTTTTTCAAATGTTATAGATGTAAATGCTCTGGTAGATATGGATGTAAAATGTGGGAGCATACACATGGCATTTGAACTATTTGTCAGAATTCCTCAAGTGAAGATAATATCATGGAATGTCCTAATTAATGGATATGAACAAGTGGTTTTGTTGAAACAACTTTGGAAAATTCCAAGAAAATTCTTCCTACAAGTGTCCAAATTGATCTGATGTTTAGTTTGGTCATCATCCTCCTTGGTTGTGCTAAAATAGATGTCATGGGACAAGGATTGCACAAATTATTTTTTTGCATGATCGTAATCGAACCGCAACTGGTGGGTTGAAATCTTAGTGTGATTGCATAACATGGAGCTTTTCCAAAACTATGGGACTTTACAATCAGGAAATCTCTTCGGATGAAGTTTGGTTCCTAGTCCTCTATTATGATGCACACATTCAAATTGTAGAGGATCTACTCTAAAATATACTCTAACTTGCTAAGGAGATAGGGTTAAGAAGATTACAAGGAACTAAACCTAAACTAATAGAGGTGATACACCAAAAGGAATGTTGAACACCTACTTTTCATTAAACAAAAAACATTAAAAAATGTAACACAACCACCATGCATAGATAACCAGGATTGCAATGAGAGATCACATGAAGACAATGAACACAAGAGAGGGTTGAAATTCATCCAAAAACTTATATTATTTCTCCACAATTTGATACAGTGCATTCCAATGTCCCGAGAGGAAAAAACTTTCATTATACTTGAATGAGAGGTTTTAACTCCAAAATTCACTTGAAGACAAGGAAGAAGGGAGGGTGCAGAGTAAAATTATCCAACATTAGAAAAATACTCCTCCTTACAATATATATGATTAATGACAGAAAGAAAGAAAGAGGAATTTGAAATCCTACTCCAACCACCCTAAAATTCATTGAATTCACCTGTAATAATGATGGGTTCCACTACAAAACCCATGCCTCCATGTACTTTTTCTTGTTGGGAAAGAAAGGAAGCCCATACATTCATTATTTTGGTAGGTGAGAAGTCTAACATCCTCTAAAATGGTGGACTATACTTCTTTATTTTCAATAACTGAGTTATGTAGAGGAGACTATAAGCTTTCCAAAATGTCCTTTCTTGTGTAAATTTGAGCTCCCAGTCAAAAGTTATGGCCATCTTAAGGTTGGGGGATCATTTTGTAAAAATGTGAGTTCTTGATCTTCCTTTTTTTCGTGAGTCCGAAATGACATTTTGGTTTTGGAAGTCAGCTACTAATCATCCACCCAAATCCTGAAATTTAGACTCTAAAATTTGGGAAATTTGGAACTTTTACCTTTTGACCCTGACATTATTCATCCTTCAAATTGCGTATGGCGCGTGAAAAATCCAAACTTTGAAACCAAGAAACTTTGAAATTTCAAACTTTCAGAATTTTGGAACTTTTCTTTTTGTCACCGAAGACACTAATCATCCTTCAAATTGCCTTGAGAGTTCCAAAACTATGACACTTATAAAATGCAATTTTTCCTTGCGTCTTGAAATTTGAAACCAAGTTTGGATTTTCTCCATTCTTCCACTTGAACTCTAATCTCCTTCGATGTTTTGGACATTCATTTTTGACCTTTCATTTTCAAAGCGTGCTTTTGTTTGAAAGACTCATGAAAACCAAAATCTCCACTTCATCTCCAAACTCATGTTTGTTGAAAAAAAAAAACCTAAAATTGGATAAATTTTTGACTTTTAGTATTTCAAACATTTATATTTTTAAATTTATTTTCAATTTAATCATCCTCTTATCTCGATGTCAAATGCCAGAAAATGCAAAGTCTAAAACTTCAAAAGATCCCTTCTCCATTCTTCCACTTGAGCTCGATCTCCAAAAGAAGAACATGCATTCCCTTGCCATTCATTTGTTGACAAGGCATTGATTTCCACTCCTTTCCACTTGGATGCATGATTGTAACCTTATTTTTAGAATTAGTAAAATGAGAGAAGCTCGCATGAATGAAAAAACCTCTCACTTCTTCTATGTGATAAATGTCACGTGTATGATCAATATTTTTGATAAAATCGAAAGAAATGTCAAATGGATAATAGTTTTGATGAAAGGACATCCACAAGTAACTTTAAGAACATTGTTAGAAGGTTTAAAATCAAACTCCACAACCTTAATGGAAGATTATGTGAAGCCCATGATGTCAAATGGGATCATCAAATGTAATGTTGGATTTTACTTTAAAAGGCATGGTCTCCTCACCATCATTTTATAATGTTCTTCATTTGTAATATAATACAAAAGATGGACACATACATTTGAAATTATTTAACCAAACTAGATACCTCACCTTGTGATTTTTGTAACCAAGTTGTAACTCAACCATCAACCATGATTGTTCCCACAACCTCATATGTTGTTAACCTAGTGTGTCATATTTGGGCACTCGTGTCCAACAATATTGGTGAGAGTTAGCTGATGTCATCAAATAAAACAACCATTTTTGTCTACCACACAAAGTGAGAAAACACAATTTTAAGAGACTCACAAAATAACCTTCCGAACCCCAAAAAGAGATGTAATCTTCTTCCCATGTTCCTTGTTATTTTGGGAGTCGTATTAAACCTTAAATCAAACCTGATCGACTATTAGTGCTCTCTTTGTGTTACTCTTCTAGGAGCTCGATTACCTCATTTTGTGCTTTTAGGAAGTTGTTATAACTAAAAAGTTGGTTTCAGTTTTGTCTCATCATTTAAATCCTGAGCAATGAAATGCTCATCTTCGACTTCACAAACCTCTAGTATTTTTACTAGAAAATAGCTTGTAACATTTAGTTTGGGAAAAAACACTCTTCTAGATAGTTTGGAAAGGCATTTTGAAGGTCCTTGGTTGGTTGTTTGACTAGGTGAAACTGGCTCAACTACGACATGTGTCTCTGAAAAAATCGTCACCATTTATAACCTATTTTCCAGTTCTCAGTTCCATCAAATCCAGAGAATTATCCATATATATGAGAACATGTAGGAATTTTCCATTGCACATTCATCTATCAAAGGTCAGTTTTGGATGAGGTTTTCTTAGCCCTCGAGCTAAAATTGGTTGTTGTTGCAACTAGCCCAATTACGATCGATGGCTCTGAAAAACTAACCACCAATTATAAATCATTCGCTAGTTCTAAATTTTGTCAGTTCCTTTGAATTCTTGGTATAGAGTAGGACATGTATAAATTTACCCGTTGTGTATTAACTCATAAAAAGACAATTTTTTAATGTGGTTTCTTAGCGTATTGATGCGTAAACACAACACCCATGATTGTTTGCAACTCGATAAATGAAAACTGTCAGTGTGATTGTATAACATGGATATTTTCCCAAAGTGTGGGACTTTACAATTGTGAAAAATCTCGGGATGAAGTTTGGTTCTTATTCTCTTATTCTGATACACACACTCAAATTGTAGAGGATCTATCCTAAAATATACTCTAACTTTGCCAAGGAGATAGGGTTGAAAAGATTGCAAGAAATTAAACCTAAGATGATGGAGGTGATGCACCAAGACCAATGCTAAATAACTTGCCTTGCATGGGGATAAAATTGAACAAGATTAAAGAGGATGAGCATCAACACATATTAGTTTCTTGTCAGAAATTTATTCACCGTTAAACAAAACACCAAAACATCAAAACATCTAAGACAACTTTAATTGCATAGTTAACCAAAGTTGTAATGTGAGATCAGAAAGATGCAATGAACACATGAGATGGTCAAAATTCTTCCAAAGACATATATTATTTCTCCATAGAATTGATATAGTGCATTACAATGGCCAAGAGGAAAAAAATGCATTTATAGTTTGAATGGGAGGTTTTAACTCCACAAGATCACTTACAGACAAGAGAAGAAGGGAGGGTGCAAAGAAAGATTATCCAACCTTTTGAAATGAGCCCTCCTTACAATATATAGGAAGAATGAGAGAATGAGAGAAGGGAGAGAGAAGAATCAAAATATTTCTTCAACCACCCTAAAATGCATTAAAATCACCTAAAAAATGATGGGTGCCATTGCAAAACCCATACCTCCATGTACTTTTCCTTGTTGAGGAAGAAAGGAAGCCCATACCTTCATCATTTGGGTAGGTGAGAAATATGGAAACATTCCTCTAAAATGGTGGATTGTATTTCCCCATTTTGGAATACTTAGTCTCACTAAAATTAAAAAAAGTAGTTACTTTTGTGTAGAGGACACTTGAGAGCTTTCCAAAAAGTCCTATTTTGTTAAAATCTGAGCTTCCAGTCAAAAGTTATGGGATCATTAAGATGAGGGTGCCATACTGTAGTAAAAATTCCCGTAGTTGATTATGAATTTCTAGACTTTAACCCAAAATCATACCTTCTAAAATCTAAAATTTTGAAATTTGAGAATTCGTAGCTTGAGGCATTTCCAATTTTGAGGTTAAAATTACTGTTCATTCGACTGGGTCCATGAAATCTTCAAAATGCCAAAACCTTGATGTCAAATTTAGACTTAGGCTTCAAGTGGTGACTTACATGCACCGAGGCTTCAATGTTCAAAATTCTAAACCCCAAAGTTTGAAATTCAAACTTCGGGTTTCAAACCTTTCTCTTTTATGGGTTTGGGATTTTGGGTTTCACGTATTTGGGTTTCAAGGTTTTAGGGGTTTGGGTTTAGGTTTTCAGGGGTTTTGGGTTTGTGTTTTTTTTGTTCTTTTTCCTAGTAATTAAACATCCAAAATCTTGAAATCTTGAATTCCAAATTTTAAACTTTGGGTTTAGACTTCTTTTTTTCCCCACATGGCATTGTTCATCGCTCGACCCTGTTTTTAACTCCAAACTCCCAAATGTCCAAAGTGCAAATTTCGGACTTCAAAATTTGATGTCCTTTGGAGCTTTTGAATCCTCTGATTTGAAATTTTTACCCACCAAATCTGAATGCTCCATGTCATTGCAACTTGCTTGGTTTAAGGATCCCAAAATGTGATCTCCCATGGCTGAAACAATGCCACCATTTTATCTGTGCGGAGTCATGTTTGTTGGATTTTTCCTAAGGGGAAAAATGGGATAACAATTTGGAAATTCATGGTATCACCTGCCTAGTAGGTGGAAGATTAGTTGCCTTCAAGTATCCATTGGGCATAGAGTCATAAATGATATCCATATACAGATCTTGTACTTGAAAATTTCACTCGACTACTTGCTGACCCGCGATCCCGAACCTTATCGATGTGCACTCTAAATTTTCATAAGGAAATCTTGTAGTTAAAATTTGTGAGAGTAGAAAATTGTTAAAACCTAGGGATTTCACCTGTTCCTAAAATGGATATCCAAGACCCTTGATTTTAGTTTCTCTGCATTCATTTTCCTTTGAAATTAGCAATTATTCCACACAAGTATGAACTTCTTTCCTATTACAACATTCATCTGGAGGCACATTGAACTATATAGTGATATAACCTAGGAGCAATAAAACCTATGCCAAAGGAATTTAGGGAAATTGAAACCTAACTACAACAAGACAATGTACATGGGAACTTAGAGGAATTAAAATTCTAAGCTAATATTTACAAGGGTGAAACCTTTCCTTTTAAGTAGCAATGGTTGAGATAGATCCCGTTCACCGGAATCGGGAGTTCCTCTCCATCTAAAGTAGACAATTGGAAGGCATTACTACTTTTATATCTAGTGACCATGTAGAGGCCACTCCAAATGGCATCAAACTTGGAATGCCTACCTATTTTTGCACAATCTGCATCCCATTTTAGAACTAGGTCCCCCTCTGGGAAGGTTCTTGCTTTTGATTTCTTATCAAACCATATTTTAACTAAGGCCTAATATTTATCCATTATACACTACATATTCCCTAAATTCTTCCAATTCCATCAGCTCTACATACCTAGCCTTCATTGCTCCAAATTCGACAACTCCAACTGCCTCATGAACTCCAATGCGGGTAGCTCCAATGATATAGGTAGCACTGCTTCCTTACTCGTAGATCAACTGGTAGGGAGAGTTAGCTATGACATCTTTGGTGTTATCCTGTCATACCACAAGGTTGATTTGAGCTTGGTATGCCATGTTCTTTGATTTTCATCTAGATTCCTCCTAATGATCTTCAACAAGTTCTTGTTCATGGACTCTTCTTGTCTATTACCCTGGGGATAATAATTAGAAGAGGTTCTCAAATAGATTCCATTCCTAACATCCCATTCTTTGATCTTGGAACCTAAGCACGCCAATGCATTATTTGATATGATAGTTGGTGATACACCAGACCTAGTCACTATCCCTTCATAGAAGTCTAGTATGCTAGACTCATTTACTTCCTTGAGTGCTATTGCCTTGACCCACTTGGTGAAATAGTTTATTGCTATTAGAATACACATGTGATCATGGCTCAAATTTGGATTTATGACCCGATGAAGTCAAATCCCCATTACATGAATGGATGGTCAATGAAAATTTGATGAAATGGAAGTAATTGCTAGTCTTTCTCCTTTCTATGAAGAATGCACATTTTTTACACTTCTTGATCCATGTGTAGCAGTAAAGAATCGAACACTGTGGACCAATAATAACCTACCTTCATTATCCTTAGAGATGTTACCCGCAAAGTAAAATTACCTCCAACCTCTCCTTTGTGAATTTTTTAACATTTTCAACTTGACCTATCCCAATGCACCTCAATAGAACTCCATTGATGTCCTTCTTGAACAAGATACCATCAACAACACATATGGAATGGATTGAAGTCTAAAGTTACTTCTCTTAGCTTTTCTCATTTTTGGAGGGAATAGTCCTGTTTGTAGGAAGTGTATCATGTCTTGAGTCCAAAAAGTATTATGTACATCATCATTTGCTTGCTCTTGACTATCATGTAGTACTAAGACAAACTATTTTCCATCACCTATTTCATCTTGTTGACTTAAGGCTATTTGTTCACACAATCCTTTTCCATAGACCAACTTAGTGACTTTAATTTCAATATCATATTCCATGTCATGAGTGATCCATCTTTCACATTTATTATTTAAATCCTTGTTCAAAAAGAAGTCCTTGACTCGCATGGGAAACTAACAGTTGGATCTTGTTGTTTGAGAATAGGTGCTTGAAGTTCTTTAAACTTGTGATTACTATGATGACATGCTTCTCGATGAAGGATTACCTCACTCTATAGTCCTCCAAACTTTGACTAAATAAGGCAACCAGTTGTTCAAATATTTTCTTATTTTGTTGTACTAGGAGGGATAGACCATGAAAGGATAGAGCATGAAATCCTTGGAGAATTCAGTCGGGATTAATGAGAGTTGGGGCTTGAGATATATCCTCTCTGATAGCCTCAAAACTCACTTTACCTTCCGCATTCCACTTGAATCCGATACTCTTCTTAACATCAATGTTATTGGTTTGAAAAGGGAGGAAAAATTCGGTACAACATGCGAACAAAGTTGATCCTTCCTAAGAAGCTCTGAAGAGCCTTCTTATGGATTGGCAAGGAAATGCTCAAATTACTTCAACTATTTCTAGGTGAATGATCAATCCTTCCTTTAAAACAATATGGCTTAGGAGCTTACCTTCCTAAGTGAGGAATATGCATTTTTTGGGATTCGATGATACGCCTAAATCTCCTACACCTTAAAAGACCTATCTTAGATGAAAGAGGTGATATGTTGATTTTTAAAGAACATAGTGATATCGTCAAGATACACTAACACTATTTTGTTGATCAACCCCTTGAATGCCATATCCATTTCCTTTTGGAAAGTGGCTCCAATATTTGATAGTCCAAACAACATCTTATTATAGGCATAGGTGCACCATTTAGTGGTGAAACCATTTTAAACTGATCATCTTCTTTCACCATTATCTGGTTTTACACCAAGTAGCCATCCAAGAGAGAGATTATTTATGAGTTGGCTACCACTTACAAGATTTTTCCATTAAAGGGAGTGGGTAGTGGTATTTTGAGAGATGCCCTATTTAGGTCTTGAAAGTCTATGCACAACTAAATTTCTCATTCTTCTTCCTAATCAACACCAAGTTTGTGACCCAACTAGAGTGCTTAATTAGAAATAAAATGCTTTCCTCTAATAGCTTGTTTAACTCTTTCTTCATAAAAGGTTCAATGTGTGGGTTGAATGGTATTTGATTTTTCCTGATGGGTTTAATAGCTCGGTCCAATTCAATTGTATATTGTGCAAGATTTGGATTGAATCTTCAAGTCCTCATAGTTTCAAGCAAAGACATCTAGAAACTCTTGGAACATTTGCATGACCTCAGATCTTTCCTTCTCAATGGCCACTTTTCCAATTTGGAGTGTTTTTCTTTCCCCTACTGAAATTAATTTTAAATCCTCTCCTTTGACCTACATGTTGGCTTTCTCTTTTTGAAATTGATCATTTGGATTGAAGATGGAATCTAACGTAACCAAGCCTTTGAGAATTTTATTGGTCTACAGCTACACTACTTGATCCCCGTACTACTACTCCAATCTCTCTTGGTTCTTAGATGAGAATTTAACCTCTTCATATAATAAATTAATGATATGTTGATCATTTTTGAACACCTACCAGCTTGTTTTTTTTGGAATTTGGCCTTACAATCACATGGATATGTGGCTATGTTTTATCTCTTTTGATACTACCAACTACATTAAATGTTTCCCAATGGATGTGAGTCTATCCGCATCTTCATTCTTCTTCTTGGGTATGGAATCAATGTTGAATGCTTCAAAGTCCTCAATTAGGTCCCATACCCTATTTTTGTAGCTCTTGAGTAGGTCATTCTTTGTAGCATGTTGTCCTTTAACTTGATCGATGATTAACTCGCTATCCACGAACACCGAAAGCTCTTTATGCCTCTTTTCTTGACTAAATGAAGTCCATGAATCAAAGCCTCATATTCAGATGTGTTGTTTGAACAGGAAAACTAGAAATGAAAAGCTAAATAATACTTGATGTTCTATGGTGAAACAAACATTGACACCCCCTCCAACACCTTGTTTTCTTCTTGAACCATCAAAAATAGTTTCCATACTTCATTGTCATCCTTATTTTTCGGCTTAGTGATATTAGGAATGGGTGAATTTTCTTCATGTACACAATATACACCCAATTATGATTCTTCCATTTCCTTGTAAGGATCAAAAACATGTCTTTTTTTCCCATTCATCCAGTCAAATATGGAATACGTACGTACCCAAAATTGTAAGGTACTACACCACCGAAATGATGTTACACATGCCCCAATGATGATACGGGTCTCCTTGCAAGGTGTTTGGAATCCAGAAAGGCTCACCAAGTATACACTTGTATCCTGCATGCCCCGCTCAGCCTCCACATGCTTTGTTTTTCCCTTTTTCCCCTTTCTTCTTGCATTTTTTTCTTGGTGACAAACCGCCACCTTGCTCGGTGGCTATCTCGCTAACCCGGCACCCAAGACAAGACAACGGTCCTGTAATCACCATCGTGCGCAGGTGCCAGTCCTATACGCATTTTCTAGAACCTTCCGAGAATCGCGTCAAATGTAAATCTTGGATTTTATGCTCTTTCTTCAACCACTTTTGCTTGCATTAATGTTTTTGGTCCTTGGTAATGGTAATAGTTTTTTTCCTTTTTTATAGTAAAAGAGTTCTAATGGGAGTTACCCTCTAGTAAATGCATTGGTTATAAATAGCCAACTTGTTTTCAAGCAAATGGCCCCTCATCCTCTCAATTCTCTTTTCGAGTCTTTCAATTTCTTGCTTAGAAATCTGTTAGTTTCATGTTTTGCTTCCATTATTGGTATTTTAGAGGTCATATGATCTTCTTGTTTTAGTCTTGTTCCATTGCTGCTGCATATAATTAGTTTAACATAGAATGGATTCATTTCTAGACTAGAATCCATTAAAGTTCGAGGTTTTATTTTGTCACAAGGATAGTTTCAAACTCTCGGTACACTTGTGTTATATTCCTACAATAAATTCCCACTAGGAATTGCATAGTCAAGCTCTGTTCACTTGCGTTATCTTTGTACTACTCTCATTGTATTCGGTCTATATCCAAAGCTTCCATTGTTCAAATATCATCTCTCATTGATACGATCATATACATACTTTTAGATTCATGAGGACATGAAGGAATGAGGAGATCACACTCGAGGGGATGAAATCACACACAACTAGATTTACCACATTGCTCGTAAACCCCTAGTTTGAGTTATCAAAGTTTTAGTTACAAAATATCAAATAGAGTAGCGAATTATTTTATTTCAGTCAAAAAAGTTTGCTATCGATATCACTAGTGAAGTTGTGGGGATTGATAGTTTTGATAAACCGTGATTCATTCCTCACTTCGAGGTAGGATCGAGATTCTTTTCAATTCAAAACATATAGCTGCTTATATATTTAGGATAAGATCACAACTACACAGGGGAATAGCCATACTAGGCTACATTGCTTGTTTTTATTTTGTTATTAGATTGGTTGTTCATTTTATAAATATACTAGAGTAGCTGCTCTTTAATTTCATTAAAATACGTCATTGAAAATACAAAAATAGAAGAATACTTGCATAGTGTAATACCTCTTTTGTAATCAGTTTATTAATGTTAGTTAAAAGTTGAATCATTTTGTATGACAATCACATGACCTAGAGAGCCTAGAGAGTATATATTTGAACCTGTAGTGCCTCACCAAATCTACCCACAACATTAGATGATATTGATCGGGACCTCTAGATACAGGTCTTTCAAGCAACAAAAAAATTTACAAGTAATTAGTGAGCAACTAAGAGGATTAAACATCGAAGATGAAAAAGATTACACATTTGGTCAAACCATCCAAACTATAGATTGCCTTGATAGAACATCTGAATGACGTGATGAGAGAAAACATTTGGTTGCAATCCTTTGGTTCCACAACCCGATGCAGGAGACCTCCTCGTTGACATAGATACTAGCTTACGTATTCAAATTGCCAAAACACCTGTTAGGTACTCTGAGAAAATCATACAACTTCTAGTTCTAAACATAGAGGCTAAAAAGGCATACAATTATTAGATAGTTGGGAGAAGGGATTGATTCTTCACATGACCATAATAGGTCCACAACAACCACGAACTCACGGTTGTGATCCCCAAGTCCCACAACCCAATGGGCCTACAAGTCAGTTAAGTATTGACACCGGCTTACAAACGCTGGTATTTAGATCTTCACCACTCCCGCCAGATATTATAGTACAATTCTCCGTATTAAACATAGAAGCCAATCAATCTAATATTTTTTGGGCTAGACCAGAAAACCACCCATAGTTAACTGCGAATCCACTAAATCACCCATCACCATTTTATGACCTTGTCTGGAGATATATACGAAGCTCCCACAGGTCACTTCCCACATATCCAACAATTGAGAAATAGGATCTTGGCAGAGCTCGACATTGATTAAAGCCTCTAAGAAACCATTATATCCAAATGGACCATTACACAAATATAGGTTAGGAGGGCCTTCTTTGCCTTAGATTCACAGATTCCATTATTACGTATTGAGGATACAAGATTACCCGATTAACTTGTCTCGTATCTAATCGCATTCCACATTCATCGGTTATCTCGACATGACCTCGGGGAGGTCAGTTACGAGGAAGAGGTACTTGTAGATTCCCATGCTTGCATGTCACTTTTCCATCGTATAAAATTGGTGAACCCGACATGAACAAACATTTCTTCCTTTTATTATTCTTCATTTCTCTCATCCACCTTCACTCTTTCCCATTATTCTGCGGGTATTCATATACCCCCCAAATATGTCGGGATACGATGCATATGGTAGACCTCTCTCAGGTCTTGAAACAAACTATAGTCAAACAAATAGGCAACCATCACCCTCACTTTCTGCATGGGTGGATAACTATTCAAGTAACTACTTGTCATCTCAAACTCCCCCTCAAAGAACTAGCTCAAGTTCTTCATTCCAAATCAAGGAGTTTGATCAGTTTACACAAACACAATAGCTAGAGCCATCAGGCTCTAACAATATGACGTTTACTAGAGAGTCCACTTCATCTCCTTGGGTCTTGTTCAGACCATAGATCAGTAGACAGTCAGATCCACTCCCCTTTTTAGATGAGGAATACTTAGCACGCTTCGCTAAAAGCAAACAATGTTTCCAAAACATGTATCCACCAATAGGAAGTTTGCAAATATAGTCTGATACCCTATTCCAGGAAAACACCCCCATTCCTCCACCTATGGGAAATACCCTTGGTGAATCTTGGTAGGGTAACGACCAATTCATAGCAGGGTATCATACCCCTTTACAACCTCAAGCTATACAAAAAATACCCTTAAGGTAAAAATCGCATCTTCACCAATGGAGGTCATTTCAGCCTTAGCTAAAAAGGTTAGAGGGCTGGAACTTGCTCAAGCAAACCAAAATTCATACTTTGGGCAAGCAGGAATCGCCAACCCTCCGCATCATCCCATTCAGGTCGACCTTCTTACAGGAATAGGCACATTAGGCATGCCTCCTCAAAATCCTTATAGTTACCCACAACAAACACCAACTAGGACTACGTTTTCAAACACTACTCCAATTGAAAACATGACACCTCCCGACTTGGCACCAAACAATCTATACCAGAACAATTTCCCTCCTTAAACATTTATTCAAAGTCACCACAAGGAGACATGTTCTCTTCTCCCGGGATGTTCGTTCAACCACAAGGATTCCCATATGTCCCTACAAATGCATATGCTATGCCATATCAACAAACCATCCCACCTCAACCCCCTTAGCAAGCCCCATCGATGGTCGAGGCCTACGTAGTAGGGACTTATTCAGAATATTTAAAAGAGCCCCTAGACTTCACCATACAAAGTGTTATGCTTCCAAGACCTCTCCCGACTTACCCAAATACAAAGGGGAAGGGGACCCAAATGCACACATTAAGGCCTATGCCACAACCATATGGGAGTTATTCCCTTGGGACGGGGTTATCGCTAAAATATAACCTAAAACCTTAGAGGGTATTTCCCTTGATTGGTATTACAGCATACACAAGCCTCGATACACTCATTTAAACAACTTGTGTTAGAATTCATCAAAGCTTTCAACATGAACAAATTGTTAAGAATGGGAATCAGGGAATTCTTACATATTAAACAAGAGCATAATGAATCCGCTGCTCATTTTATTCAAAGATGGCGTATGGTTCTCTACTCATCGGCTAGTGCTCTGAATATGGATCAAATGAAACTATGTGATTTATTCTTTAATTCTCTCAATAGAGAGATAAAGGAATAAGTCTAGAAGTTCCCACTAAGAACTTATGATGAAGTACTTGAGAGTGCTCACTGAATCAACCAAGCAGTAATAGATAGTGGTCACAAGACATATGGGACAAACGGGAAATTAACCACTCCCAATCAAAACACCGTGGCCTATTCTAATGTAGGGAATGCTAATCAAGGACCTAAAATCCTTAACAAGAACCGTAGAGTTACAACAGATGGAGTAACTGACCAAGTTAAAAGGGAAAATGTTGTAAACATTTCGCCACCTATCAATAATCAATGAAATAACAATTTTACTCCAACAATCAACACGGTGGATTTTAATCATCCACCACGGCAACAATAACAACAATGACAAATCCAAACACAAAATCCAAATTGAAACCCAACTGGATATCAGAGTCAAAACCAAAGGCAACAGCCTAAAATTTTTAACTCTAACAACCAACAACCTTATCAGAGTTTTGGGCCACAACAGGTTTTAAATCAACAACCTCGAAATTACAATCCCAATCTATATTGTGGCTTCCACAAGATTCAAGGCCATGATACTAGGACTTGTCGTGAATACAATAAATTCATGCAATGTTTGCCAAAAGATCAAAAACAACTCTTTATAGATATGTTTTTAGCAAATTCTGTAGTACCCACGCCAAATGCTTATGCAGGGGTAGTTTCCCCTCAAAATGCACCCCTCAAGATCTTTAATGATCCACTCCCAAACCACCCCAACAATAACAAGCTAGATCCTAATGGAACAAACAAAGGTGTTGTAATAGGAAACAATGATCATGAAGCTTCAACTTCATTAAATCCACTAGTCGCACCCCAATTAGGAACTTAACCTCAAACTAAGATAGTTGGTTTAGTGGAGTTAGACACCGAGCTACCCGTAGAAACCATAACAAGAACACGGGATTATTCATCCCAACCTATTCCAAGCTATCCATTGGAACCAGACAATAGTCAACAAACACTGGTAAAACCCATAGGTGCCTATGATTTAATTAATGATTTAACTAAAACCTTCTCGCACATCTCCTTCTTGGATTTGTTAAAGAACTCTCCCGCCCATAGGGCTGCTCTCTTAGAAGCGTTAGGCCTTGGTCATTTAATCAACATCACTCCTCCCTTGGAAACACAAGTAAACCATGTGGACTTTGATGTTTATCCTCCGGGGCAGCCAAATAGGGATACGAATTTATATTCGATATAAGCAAAATGCCAACAGACACTTAAATTACACGAAGAAGCGACCCAACTTTACATTTACAAGTTTGGGTCTATAATAATTATGTTAAATGTACAATGGTTGATGATGGGGCAGCAGTTAATATAGTCCCCTTCGCTTTTCTTCAAAATTTAGGATATGGAGAGATGAACTGTTCTATAACGTGAAATACGCTAAGAGGTTATGATAGCCTCAAAGCCACTTTGATTGGAACCATAGTCTTACCAGTCACTTTCAGACCCAAGATGGTCCTCACTAAGTTTTACATTATAGATCGGGAAACCAATTATAATATGATCCTTGGTCGGCCATGGATACACCACATGAAGGTAATCCCTTCCACGCTATTCCAAGAAATAATATTTCTACACTTAGGAAAATATTCTGCCGCATAAGGTGACCCAAAACTCTTCGATATACACCTATCTTATTTGAAGAAAAGACTGGGTGTTCATTCCGAGTTTGAACTCCCAACAAATCAACTCATCAAACTAATTAATTAAAAACCAAAAGAAGAGTTGATACCCACCATAGAGTTGAATATTACAAATCTAGCCGAGGACATTCTAGCACTCAAAAATGAGACCAATAGTGTTATAAAAACGGTGTCACTAGGACTACCGCAAAAAATGTTGAGTTGCTGGAGAAAGATTTACCTATTCTCCTACCATTTGATTCCATGGGAATGGGACACACTGGGAATTTCTTCTCTTTCATCAGATGAAGTTTTTATGGTAGAAGTAACTGAAGCAAAAGAAACAGATATGACAGATATCCCAACATCCATTTTTCCAAACAGTATTAGACTCTCCACTTTGATGGAGCTAGATGTCACTTTAGAGCTGGGGTGGGAGTGATATTTACTTCACCTGAGGGAAAGATCCTACCTTTCGCCTTTAAATTAAACTTCGAATGTACAAACAATGGGGCTGAGTACGAAGCTCTCCTCCTTGGCCTCATTCTAGCTAAAAGAATGGGTGTCGACAACATTAGAGTACTAGGAGACTCACAATTGGTTACAAACCAAGTCTCTGAGGTATATGAAACTAGGGCTAAACATTTACAACTCTATAAGACAATAGTATTAGATCTAAGTAAGGGATTTAACTTCATATCAATTGAAGCAATCCCACAAGAGTAGAACCTTCTCGCAAACTCGATAACAACCTTAGCTTCCCATTTCACCCCAAATAGTGAGTTGGAGGATACAAATTTCATGGTATCACTTCGTACTCAAGCCATTAGTGCACAAAATACCAATAAACTCACTCCTAACTCATGGAGAGGTTGAGGATGATTTTTCCATCATAGATCACTTTGACGATGATAGAGTCACTCTCGAATATCTAAACGCCTATGTGGAGCTACACCTTGCTCACCATATAGTTGATCTTTCCTTAATACCACATTCCTCTTCCTATTTTGGAAATCCCATGATAGAGTCTCCTCCACAAAAGGATCTCGATATCTACGAGATAGAAGATGGAGAAATTTTGGAACTACCTCCAGCCCCACCTAAATTTGAAGAAGGTAATGCTTCTTTAATAGAAGAAACCATTGACATAAACATTGGAACGGAGGAAGAACCAAAAATTTTAAAGTTGGGATCCTCGTTAACTCCAGAGGAGATAGAAATACACACCCAAATCCTCAAATAACATCAAAAGGATTTTGCATTTAATTATAAAGAAATGATGGGCATTACACCATAATTCATGGTACATAATCTTGTCACTAAGCCGGATGTGAAGCCAATTAAATAGAAGTCAAGACCAATGAAACCAAAAGTGGCTCTCATGGTAAAAGAGAAAGTAATAAAACTTCTCCAAGTAGGATTCATCAAACCCATTGACTATTCACAATGGGTGTCTAATATTGTCCCTGTCCTAAAAAAGAATGGGAAGATACGCATTTGCATAGATTTTTGGGATATTAACAAAACTTGTCCCAAGGATGACTTCCCATTATTGTCCATTGACATTATCGTTGATGCAAAAATGGATTTGAACTATTATCTCTCATGGATGGGTTCTCACGGTATAATCAGATTAAAATATCTGAACAAGATCAAGCCAAAACTACATTCATAACTCCCTGGGGAACTTATTACTACGCTGACATGCCATTTGGTCTTAAGAATGCCGGCGCTACGTATCAACGGGAAATGACATATATATTCCATGATCTTATCCATAAAATTGTGGAATCATATGTGGATGACTCGTTGGCCAAGGCCAATAAATGTTGTGATCATCCAGAAGTGCTCCATATCATCCTCTCATGATTAATTGAATATGTCATCACATTAAATCCAGAGAAGTGTGTGTTTGGTGTGACAGGAGGCAAACTTATGGGCTACATTATATCTTCATGAGGGATTGTTGTTGATCCAGCCAAAATACGGGCTATTCTCGAAATGATCCCACCATCGGATGAGTCTGGAATCAGGTCATTTCTTGGGAAACTCAGTGCAATCCACAGGTTCATCCCAGATCTAAGTTTTTCCATTCATCCAATCAACAATCTATTAAAGAAAGATTATAGCATTGATTAGATTGAAGAATGCAATGAGGCCTTCAAAGCAGTTAAATACTTCTTGTTTCTCATGCTCCACCCACGCTAATGCCTCCCAAAAGAGCACCGTCCTTTGATCCTATACTCACGAGTCACTCATGCCTCACTAGCCTACATGCTGGCTTAAGAAGAAAATGATAAACGGGAATGTGTGGTCTATTTCATTAGCTGAATGTTTCTCGATTATGAAACATGCTATACATAGGTAGAGAGAGAATGCCTTGCCATAGTCTTTACAATAAAACATTTAAGACATTACATGTTAAACCAAGAAATGAGGGTCATTGTAAAGATAGATCATTTACGAATGTTTCTCACACAAGGGTCTTTATCTAAAAAGGTTGGATATTTCATAACCTTAATGGGTGAATTCAAGTTGATGGTCGTAAACCAAAAATCTATTAAGGGACAAATCATTGTAGATTGGTTGGCTAACAATCCACTAGATGGAGGTGATCTGGTGAATCTAGACTTTCTTGATGAGTGTATATACTTCATTGAAACCAGGCCTCCCATCTCCACATGTCCCTGGTATACTGATATCATTAATTTCATCATAGACTATACATACCGGAAGGTGTCACGTCACAACAAAGAAGGCGGTTACGCTTTATTACCGCTAAGTATGTTGTCTTAGAATAGGTACTCTATCGTAAAGCCTTCGACAACATGCTTCTAAGATGCGTCGATATAGAAGAATCCAAGAAGATTATTCATGAATCCCATAGTGGGATATGTGGAGGCCACTTCGGTGGTCACACCACCGCTCATAAAATACATCAGATGGGATATTTTTGGCCCACTCTCGAGCATGACGCAATGGAATTTGTACATAAGTGCCACAAATGCCAAGAATTCTTTCATGAGATTCACATGCCAACACAATCCCTACAACCAATAGTGACTCCATGGCCCTTCTCCACGTTGTGGCTAGACTTGATAGGGAAAGTTCTCTCTCCTCATCAATTGATGGCCATAATTTTATAATTACAGCCACAAAAGATTTTACTAAATGGGTAGAGGCCATGCCTCTCACCACCGTACCAGTTTGTAATTTCCAAATTCATTCTGAACCAAATTATCTATAGGTATGGTGTCCCACAAGTCATTATCTCAGATAATGACACGTCCTTTAAAAATGACGAAGTCCATGAGTTATGTAGCAAATTCAAGATAAACCATCATACGGCCTCTCTTTACTATCCTCAAGCCAATGGGCAGGCCGAAGCGACAAACAAAATGTTGAAAGCTATTCTCCTCAAAACAATCAAGGAGAATAAGTGATATTGGCATCTAAAACTATATCCAGCCTTGTGGGCCCATCGAACCTCAGTAAGAACACCAACAAGAGCAACAACTTTCTCTTTGGTATTTGGGGCGTAACAATTCTCTCGCTTGAGGCTGAAATACCGGTCTCACATCTCATTACAAGGGATTCTAGACAAAGAAGCTTATAGGGAGGCATGCCGCTCTCAACTAGAAAGCCTTGACAAGGTCAGGATAAATGCCAATCAAAGGCATAGAGCTTATGTTGACCGGATGTGCCGGAAATATAACAAAAAGTCTATGAGCGAGAAATATATGAAGGAGATCTAGTTCTAAGACTAGACAACCAGATCGATAAGAAAACCAGCGAAGGAAGAAAGTTCTAGCCCAAATGGTTGGGCCCATACCGAGTCATGAAAGACTACAGAAATGGTGCGTATCTCTTGTGCACACTAGAAGGTGAGGAATTCGGTGAAATCAATTCCTTGCATCTTAAATGGTTTTACACATAAAATATCAAAATCACCACTTGTACATTATAGTTACCTACATTGCATTAGTCTTTTAGCTACTTCATTCTGTCCATTTCTAAAAGTGGTAGTCCAAGAACTTGCTCTTAAACAATCTGTTACAAATTTCTGAACGTATTGGAAAAAGCATTCAAAACACATCTCTTCAAGCATCATCAAGTATTTTCAAATCTTCTCATCAAGTTCGATAGACACATTGATTGAAAACCATACCAAGGCCTGCATACTTGGCTTTGCTCTTTCTTTCTACTAGGTGAAGTTGTCCTTGCCTACGGTCTATTCTAGAATCTTCTTTGTGTCACATCTATCCCTCTTAAATCTGTTTGAATGAAAGGATATCCCAAAGTCATAGATCAAAAATGTCAAAATCAAATGAAATTCAAAGCACCAAGCAAACAAAATATTTTATTTTACACACTTCTTTGCCCCATCAACCGGTGATAAGCCCACATTTCTTATTGGTGGTGTGAGGTTGGGAAAGGAACGAAGTGCCCATACTCACTTATATCTTGCCTTTGGTGACAAACCCATGCTTCTTACTAGTGGCGTGAGGCAGGGTGTGGGGGTCTAGTCACACAAATGAACAAATCTTGGTATGCTAAAAACACAAATCAAATTCTATTAAGAGAAAGCAAATATCCAAATATCCAAATTCCAAAGAGATCAAATCCTCAAAACCAAATTTTTTCAACCAAGTTTCCATTTATGAATCTAAGTCTAGATAAACTGGAAAGTAAGTGGCCTTCTAAGCATGGTAGTAGTTCTGAGTAGGGTAGGTGTGTAGGTCCAAATTTGGTTGTTGTTACTAGTTTGTCTATCTCTCATCATTCCATTCAATCAAACTCATACAACTTGTGCCCTTCCTAACTCTTGGTGTTGAGCCCTCGCATCTTACTAGTTGCGTGGATTTGGGATTGGGGCAAGTTCATCTCTTTATCACTATGCATTCATCATGTTTTGCCAACATAAGAAGAAATTACAAACATTTCCCAAAGAGTTCAAAAGTTCAGTACTACCATATGTTAGTATCATCTCATATCAGCATTACAAAAGCATAAAAAGTAAAACATCCTGTTTACCATCATTTGTTATCCATTGCATACATTTTGAAAACATGAAACAAATATTCTAAAAATATCTAAGTACACATGTGGAAACAAGTCACAAAATTCTAGATGCCAAGAGTCTAGATCCAAAAATATATATATATATATATATATATATATATATATATAAATCAAGTTTCATATACAATGCCATCATGCCCTAGGCATGGTCAAAACGCTCAATGAGCCCGAAAGGTACAAAAGCACTCATATGGATATATGAAAAAATGCTACAAAAATAGTCTCTCAATCCCTATGGGATCCCTCAGAGGGTGCATGACCACGCCTAGGACTCCGGCCACACCGGCACTTCAAATTTCTCGAGGGCTCATGGTCACGACTGATAGTTACCATCTCACTACGAGAATGACTTCTCCTCATCAAGCGCTCGACTGTCCTATATCCAGCTACCTCCGTGCGGAGAGAAGTCATGATCTTCACCACATGCCAGACAGAGGAAAAAACATTAGTATGCCTACCAGCTGCTGAGGGCTCTCCCACATCCATGGAAAGCTCAGCGTGAGTCTTCTCTGAGGGAAGAAGCAAGGTATCAGTGCACACTCAGCGAATCAAGTCTCACCACTCATCAACAGTCACTGCAAGTAAAGGAGAAAACAAGTTAGAAAATGATCAATGATAAAACCAAGAGTAAACAAAACAAAGAGAAATAACAAACTAAGACAACTCTAACTAAAACAAATGTTAAGAGAAGAGTGACAACTCACTGGATCTCTAGGCCTCCAAGAAGGATCTCTAGGATCCACGCCTACCACTGATGCCACCACTGACTGGTGTCCCTCTCCCACATCTGGGGAAATGTGACAGATAGCAACAGAATCACCATCTCCACCTAGGTCCCAAGAGAGTAACTCCTTTGAAACAAGAGTCACCCTCTCTGTGCTCGCTCCACCCTCTCGGCCTGTAGGATCTCTTAAGTATCATGCCACTCAGGATCACTATCATCCCCCACCCATCTCATTGATCTCCATCTCCTTTGTCTCCTCGGTCTCTCCCCCAGTGAAATCCTAAGACTCGGAGTCCACGTCAATGGGATCATCACTGCTATGGGTGGGACCAATGGAAATTCAAAGTAAGGGTGCCTGAGGAGCACCGGCTCTCCTCGTGCATGTACCACCTTCTTGGCCATAATAGGAACACTAGAGTAACAATGGTTGAACCCTCAGCCTCTAGGACCTCCCCGTGCCTCATGGATAGATCTATACACTGGCACTACCCGAGGAAGCATGTTTCTATAGGGGAGGCTGAACTGTTGTGGTACTCTACCAAAGGGGTGAATCTCCAACGTCCCCGCCATATTTATCAACCAGCTAAAAGACTAGTAGTCTAACAGAAAATAGTGTAACGGTCTTCTCTCCCCATACCCCTACCATGGCCTGATAAGGAGTGGCCTCCATGTCTGTAGTGGTCAGAGAGGCCATTAGTTGGTGGGGTGCTCTAAGAACTATCATCCCCGTCCTCCTTTCTGCTCTGACGGCCTCGGGATCCTCCACCTCTACACCTCTCCCATATGGGGTGATATGCTCATACACCCAACTCATGACAAGAGTTGGGTGGCTCAATGACTGTCCCTGTAATCAGACTACCCTATATAAATCATGATAGGTAGTCCCGAGGATATTTTCTCCCCAAGCGTAGACATGTCCATGGCCCTCAATCTATGCAATAATGGGGGCCCAACAATATAAGAGGGTATCCCCTCCCTTATCCCCGATCAGTCTGGATGCAAGGATGCCCATGATGGCCTTGCAGAGCAAGGGAATGTCTGAATCAATAATAGAATGGATCCTCATGCCCTTCTTTGATCCCATCAATACAACCGCATTTCCCATGTACGTGGCCCACCGAACCACCCGTGATCTAGATATCTGCTATTTTAAGAGACAATCACCACCCAAGGATCGTAACCCCAGAGTATATGGTAAACATCCTCCAGTTGATGGACCACTCACCCCTAACTCCCTGGTAATCGAAGGTGTTTCGATCTACGTCCCAATATGAAAATAAGTCACACAGTATGTGACTAGCAGGTGCAACGTGAGGGACCTGGGAAATCCTCCAAATACCAGCCCTCTGGAGAGTATCCCGCTCTGCCTAGGAGAGTGCCTCTAACACTATTGGGAGCCAATTAGACTCCCTCTCCCTGCTCCATCTAATGTACTCCTCCTCCTTCTGCATACACCCAAAAACAAAAAGAGGGAGTAAGTTAGTACTGAAATCTAATTGGAAAAACTATTAAAAACACGTAAAAATTCTATACATGCAAAAATAAGTTAAATTTTGTATTGTTTTGGTCCTCTGTCACGAACCGCCACCCTATACGCAGAGCGGCGGTTTCTTAACCGCACGCCCTACACGGTGGCGGCAGTCTTGTCCCAAAATTTTGAAGGGGTCGTATACCCTAAAAATGCTTAAAAACAAGCAAAAACACCATTTTAACAAAAAAAGAAGCCTACCCTATGAGCGCCCCCCCTAGAGACATGTTTAAAACTAATATTTTCAAAAATGACCCCCCCGAGAGAAAGATTTCATCATTTCCACATTTTAGGTCTAAAAATGATAAATCAAGAAGAACTAACCTGAGACTTCGCGGGTCGATGTTCCACTCTCGGAGGCATGATCGCTATCTCACCATGAACGTTTTGACTATACTCTTGTCAGAAACCATCACCATGTGTCCCAGAGCTCAAAAATCTATCAAATCAATCCACACAAATGAATAGTAAAATGACTTCATTTTATATAAATAGCCCCCTTAATTTGATTTTGAATGTCTTTCGCAGGGCCGGAGCGCCGACGGAGGTAAGTTCTAAACCTCGCATAGATGGTAAGTCCTCTTTTCTTATCAATTTAGCCTTATCTCTCCAATTGTTTTATCTAGCTGCACTTGAGTCCCTTGTTTTTATTTTACAGATAGTGGGACTTTGGATGGTGACTTTCCAAACACACGGGCGTGTCAGGTATAACTCCTAACTCCCCATTTCGGGACTGCCATACTCAGATCCATCGTTTACGCCTCTTCATGGCTAAGACGCTTCTCCGAGGGGGCAATATGTACGTACCTGAAATTGTAGGGTACTACACCACCGAATGATGTTACACATGCCCAATGATGATACGGGTCTCCTTCTGAATTGATAACATACATCGAGATTCCCAAGTCCCAGGCTGAAAAAGAATGAGCTGCGAGAGAATGCGAGAAGTTTAGAAAATAAGCTGGGCGAGAAAAATTGTGAAAATCGGCTAAGTCCTTGTCCTAGAAATATTTGGGACATTCGGGACACCAAGGCGCGGTTCGGCGAAATGCCTCCGGGCGGCCGCGAAAGCTCTTGGGACAAGTGGAACAAATGGATGCGAGGGCTTGAACCGGCCGGTTCGGGTGAAAAGGAAATTTTGCAGCACACGGGACAAGTCGGAACAAAGGGACGCGTGGGACAGTGGAAAGCGGTTCGGTAGAAAGAAGAGCGACTAGCTGCCGGGACATTTGGGCTTTGAGATCGCGCCACGGATCGGCGGAAAAGGGGGAGAACTTTTGCCATTTGGGACATTTGGGCGTAAAGGGCGCGGATCAGCGGATCAGGCGAAGCGGAAAGAATTTGCCCATGAAGCACGGGACATTTGGGACAAATGGGGAAAAGAAATCACGCCACGGCGAAAAAGGGACGAGGAAGCCCATTTGGGCGGATCGGAAGATTTTGTCCTGAAAGCCTTTGGGACATTTGGGACAAAAAGGACGCGGTGGGCGTGAAAATCCGGCGAGGCCCATGGACAAATCACGGCATGACACGTGTCGCGAGGAAAAAGGTCGAAAAGTCAAAGGGGCGAGTTTTGAGCAGCAGATCAAACCAATAAGATAGTGCCACGTGTCCAAGTTTAAGGGGCCCACAAGAAAAGCCCATGAAAAGGTGGAGAGAGGGAATTGCTCGTGAACAGAACGAGCGCCTTGCCACGTGTCGTCGAGATGGCGAGAGCGCGGGAAAAGAAATTTAAAAATCCTTTTTCACTGTTTTGTGCCCTAAATCTTGAGATCATCATATCTTTCGATCAGAGCTCGGATTTTGCGTTCTTTATATCAGCGGAAAAGCTGTTGAAATTCTCTACATGATTCTAGGGTCAATCTTGCATTTTGATGTAGTTTGGGGGAGAAAATTAAGAAAACGTCTCTGACGCGTGTAATGCTTCAACTACTAACTTCAATGCAGCAGACAGCTCGCCGCTCCTGTTAGACAGCCCGCCGTTTTGCCAGGATCCGCCGCTTGGATCATAATGAGATGATTTTAAATGCTACCAAGAAGTGGTTGGGGTAGATTCTAGATTTCCTCTCTCTTCCCCCTCATTTCTTCATATATATTGTAAAGAGGAGCCCTTTTTAGAGGTCGGACATTCTTGTTTTGCATCCTCCCTTCTTCCCTGCTTGCAAGAGAATTTGTGGAGCTTTTCAAACCTCCCATATGGATTGTAATGCCAGTTTTTGCCTCTTAGCCTTTACTGCATGATATCTTGTATCGACTCTTGAGCAATATATATATGTTTGTGATTGATTCTCAACCCTCTCATGTATTCATTGTTGTTATTTTGATCTCTTATTGCAGTTTGGTTACCTGTGCATAGTGTTTGTATTGCATCTATGTGGTCTGTGTTAGATTTGCAAAACAAGTGTCTAACATTCCTTGGTGCATCACCTCTGTAGTTTAGGTTTTATTCTATGCATTTTCTCACCCTGTCTCCTTGACAAGTTAGATTAGGTTTTAGTAAACCCTCTGCATTTTTGTGTGCATCTAAACAGAGGAATAGGAACCAGCCTTCTCTGGAGAATCCTTTCTCATCTTTACAAGTCCCACACTTGGAGAAAGGATTCCATGTTGTGCAATCTTGGATGCTGAACATCAACCTAGAAGCACGATCTGCATCCGGGAAGTCTTTGTGAGTCTGCAACAACGGTTTTGGCACGCCGGTGGGACTAGAGGTCTCATTTTTATTGCAGCAAAGTTGATATGCATCTGCTGCAGTTTTCTTGCTTATAAGAGCTATTATTTGCATATCTGGCGACTCGAGGGAAGAATCAACTGGTTTCAGCGGTGCAGGCACGAAAACTCATGAGAAGAATCACCACAAGGTCGAAAGTGGAGAAGAAGAAGTACCGTTTGAATACTGCAGTTATCTCGAGAAGAAGGCAAAGGAGGAAGAAGGATTCAAAGGTCTCCATCTCCACCAAAGCAGAACTCTCTCAACTCCTCCACAGCAGGCCTTTCATTGGTATCTGAGGGCTTTAAGACCGATTAGAATGGCTCGAGAACAATCCCTACGTCAACTTCACGGGCAGCGACCCACTTGCTCTCAATGCACAACATCCAGTTCTATTGCAGCCTTGAAGAACATTCCCTACTTCTTGGAGAAAATCGGACTACTCCAGGTGATCATGTTAAAGATATTGCTAACCTTTGTGCAATCCATGAAATCGATGAAATGCAAGTATTTGTCAAATTCGCATCTTCATTCAAGGGTAAAGCATTCTGATGGTTTAGGAGCCTTGGGGCTGGTTCTATCACAAGCCTGGAATCATTTGTGCATTGCACTTCATGAGCAATTTGGAGAGAAGGGAGACAACTTGTCTCTTTTGGAGCAGTTGACAACTATCAAGAGAGCCCCCAACGAGCAGCTGACTGATTTCAACTTCAGATTTCAAAGGTCTTGGGATAGGATTCCAGTGGCAGTCAGGCCAACAACAGGAGGTGCTTTTCTATATTACCTTAAAGCTTTGAATTCTGATATTTCTATGTTAATTCAATCCATGGGAGGCACAACAATCCCTATGGCTTATAGCATTGCCATTAGAGCTGAAAACTGTCTTATTCAAGCTGGTAAACTGGCTCCTAGGCCTCCCATGCCCTTGTATCCAAACTTAGAAAATCCAAGCACTAGTCAAGCACCCACTTTGGCTCCTGTTCCCACCCCTAGAAACCAGAGTTCAAATGAAGCTTCCACTTCATCTCCAAGTGCCCCAAATGAGCTTCAAGAGGTCATGAAACAGTTGCAAAACCTAGGCAATGAGCTGGTTACTCTTAAGAGGCAGCAAGCCCAAGGTTTCAGACCTTCCTATCAACCCCAAGCTCAGCCTAATAGGCAGCCATACCAACCACAAAGACCACCTAATCCAGCTGCAAATATGAATCAAAATCAAAGCCAAGTAAGGCCTCACCGCGATAGACCATTCAGCCCTATAATCCAAATGCCATATCTGCCTCTAAGGCATTAGTGCCAACACAGAACAACATTGCCGAGGAATATGATTGGTGCTTTCCATGCAGCGAGCCTCACTGACCAATCCATGTGCTTGATGGTGCTCTCAATCAAGCACTAATGGTGACAACTACCGGTGTGGAGGCGAGGGCGATCGAGAAGCGACCAACAACGAAACATTCCAACAGCAATCAGCCCCAAATGACACTACATTGGTGAGCGAGCGAGAAGATTTTGTGGCATGAATCGAGGAGTCTCTCGAGGTGTTGCAGCCAACACAAGGTCAAAAGGAGAAATTTGGGTGAAGAACAGCCATTAATCCCAGCCGATCCACAACCTTCACGGCTCCACAAATGATTGGCAAGCGAGTCAGTTTCAAATACACAAGGGCAGCCAAGAACAGCCCCTAGGCCAACTCAAATGCCATTTATGTTGCTGCCCACGTGCGAGGGAGTAAGCGTGCAAACCAAAAAGGACAAGAGAGATTCTTCATCACCATTCAGTATCATTGATCAGATGAAGAAGACAAACGTTAACATATCAATGTGGGAATCCCTATCTATCCCAGGCCAAAGAGATCTGCTGCAAGCTGCCATGAAGGATTGGACAATTTCGAATCAGCGGGTTCAGATGCAAGACAAAGTGCTTACAAATGCTGCCCAGCCTGAAGGAAGTCATGGAGGACAACAAGGTAAAATGTTGAAGCCCCCTCCTTTCTATGTTTCATTAATCATTGGGGATAAACTAGTACACAATTGCATGATTGATTCGGGGCAAGTAGCTCCGTGATGCCCAAGCAAATAGCTGATCAGCTGGGTCTCGAATATGAAGTGATATCTAAAGGAGTAGTGCAATTGGATGGGACAGCAATAGCAATAGTTGGAGTGATTAAAAACTTGAGTCTTACCTTGCATGCATGTCCAAATGTTGTTGTCTTACAAGATGTATCAATCATAGACCTTCCACCACTCTTTGCCCTTTGCTTGTCGAGGGACTTCACTGACCAAGATTGGAGGGTATTTGTCTGCTGATTGGTCTCACATCTTTGTTTAGAACAAGGTATGGAACTAAGGCTACAATTAGGTCGAACCCATTGCAAACTTCCATATTGAGCCTTACACCCCAAGTCAGCTTAATGCCAATTGCTCAGCATTTGATCAAGAAGATCACCCTAGTACTGATGAGGCTGACACCAAGGTTGGAAGTATCCCGGACCTAACTCTTGATGAATGGGAAAACAAGATACATGCTTTTGATCCCTATCGAAGTAGAAGAATCGAGTGGGAGTCTATTGTATACATGAAGAAAATCAACTGTTCTAGCATCACCAAGCCAAGCCATAATGATGACAACGAGGTATGGCAGCTGTTTTTTGATGGATCAAGGAGTAGGCAAGGTGCAGGAGGTGGAGCCATGCTTGTTTCACCTCAAGGAATAAAGTACTATTCAGCTTTTAGATTTCAATTTGCATGCTCAATAACAACTGCTGAATATGAAGCCTTGGTGCGAGGATGCATTGGGCAATCAAGAGAAAAATAAAGAATCTGCAAGTCTTTGGGGACAGTGAATTGATTGTAAATCAGGTCAAGGGATGGCATGCTGCCAAGAATGATCTACTCAGGTGCTACAAGAACAGGGTGTGGGACCTCATGGAAGATTTTGAAGGTTTTGGCATCGAATCCATTCCCAGGAAAGAGAATCAAGCTCTTTGCGAGGCTTGCGGCGGTGAGGGGCAGCCTTTGACATTACGAAAAGCATTCAACAAGACAAGGTATCAGCCAAACATCCACGTGATTGTGAGGCCTTCAGTGCCGGATAACAATGTCAGTTGGCAAGTGTTTGAGAATGACCAGAAAATCGTCAATTTCCTACAAGAAGAAGCTGAGTTCTCTGCCAGGAATCAAGACAAGTTACATCAGCGATATGGTGACCAAGTGGTGCGTTGAGAACTAACAAATTACCAAAAGGCCTCATAACCTTGGAGTCGATCTTGACCCGAATGATCGAGTTCCGGAAGGAGAAGGCAAACATTCAAGTAAAGGGTGAGGATTGAGCCTATTTTAGTGGAAGAAGGCAAAACATTGCAGATTGGCAAAGTAAGTACCTCACAGAGAAATCTGATTTTGTTCGACTTTGCAAGAATTTCGGATGTCTTGCTTGGAGCTATGAAGACTTGAGAGGATTCAATCGAATTTGGCACAACATACCATAGAATTGGATCGGATGCTAAGCCCATCGGGAAGCGCGAGACCAGTCAACCCTCACATTGAGCCTCTGATGAAGAAAGAGCTAAATAAGCTAATAGAGGCAAGCATTATATTCCCGATCAAGCACTCAAGCTGGGTTGCTAACTTGGTTCCAGTCAGGAAGAAGAGCGGAGAAATCAGGTTGTGTGTGGACTTCCGAGACCTCAATAGGGCCTCTCTCAAGGATCATTATCCACTCCCTTCCATGGAACAAATATTGCAAGTAGTATCCGGTTCAGAGAGATTCTCTCTCCTAGATGGCTACTCAGGGTATAATCAGGTGATGGTGAAAGAAGAAGACCAATTCAAGACAGCCTTCACAACTAAATGGGGCACGTATGCTACAAGAAGATGCCATTGGGCTGTCAACGCTGGTGCTACCTTCAAAGGGCAATGGACATGGCATTCAAAGGCTTGATCAACAAGATAGTGCTGATATATCTAGATGATATCACTGTCTTCTCAAAGAATGCAGCAGACCATCTCTTTCACCTCAGGCAAGTGTTTCAGAGGTGTAGAAAGTTCGGAGTATCATTGAATCCCAAAAAATGCATATTCCTGGCTCACGAGGGTAAACTTCTAGGCCATATTGTCTCGAAAGAGGGACTGGCAATTGATCCAGAGAGAGTTGAAGCCATAAGAGCACTGCCATTGCCAAGTCACAAGAAGGCTCTTCAAAGTTTCTTGGGAAGGATCAATTTTGTCCACAGGTTTATCCCAGATTTTGCAGCCCTTGTCAAGCCCATCACCAAAATGTTAAAAAAGAGCATGGCTTTTAAGTGGACAGCAGAAGGCAAGGAGAATTTTGAGGCAATCAAAGAAGCTATATCTCAGGCACCAACTCTCATCAACCCAGACTTCTCCAAGGATTTCATCCTCTACGCATTTGGAGGTGATGACACTATTTCTGCCATTCTAGTACAGCAGAACAAAGATAATGATGAGCAGCCGATTGCCTTCTTCAGCCAGAGCCTAGGTGACTGCGAGGTGAGGTACTCTTTTATTGAAAAGCATGTACTTTAGTAATCGAAGCTTGAAGAAATTCAAGCATTTAGTCTCAAACAACAAGGTCGATTCTTTGGTCTCACATCTTTGGAGTTAAGGACTTCCTCCTCAACAAGGATTTGAATGAAAAGGGCAGGTTGGATCACCCGTGTCATGGAGTATGACATTGATATCAAGATCACCAAGCTGGTAAGAGGAAAAGATTTGTGTGAGCAGCTGGTTTTGGGAAGCAAAAGGAAGTATGCAACGAAGAAAGAGGCTGTTTTGTGAGTCAAGACAGCTATGAGCCAAGTGGCAATCAAGAAGAAGACAATGCTGCCCCCACTCCTGCTGGACCCAAGGTATTATGCACTTCCTAAGCACAGGCCTATGCCCTCTCGGAGATGAACAAGACCCAAAGGAGACACTTCAGGTTGCAGGCTGTTCCGTACGCCATTGTTGATGGAGTTTTGTTCAAGAAAGACGTGAATGGAGTGCTGCTGAGATGCATTAGCACAGATCAGATTCAAAGGGTGTTGGAAGAGTTTCATGGTGGACCAGCTGGTGGCCATTTTGCACCAAGAGTGACAGCTCTAAAAATCATGAAGGCTGGTTATTATTGGCCTAAAATCTTCAGTGATTGCTATGCATGGATCAAGAGGTGTAAGAATTGTGCATTCTTCACAGGAAAAGAGAAGTTTGCTGCCCTTCCATTGCATCCAATCTCAGTTGACCAGCCATTCATGCAATGGGGTTTGGACTTCATTGGAGTCATTAATCCCAATTCAAGCCAAGGGCATAAATGGATTTTTTGACCACAGACTACTTCACCAAATGGATGAGATGACGGTAGCACTCAAAGAGGCAAATGAGTCTAGCATCCTAGACTTTTATGAGGGAATAACAACAGATTTGGTGTACTGCCACAATAATCTACGATAATGCATTGGCATTCATTGGATCTAAGGTAGTGAGTGGGCTGTCAGAAGCGGTATTTACTGAGCACTTCATCGAACTATTACCCTCAGGGTAATGGCCAGGCCGAGTCTACAAACAAGAACTTGTTGAAGATCATTAGGAGAACTCTTGATGAGAATCAGAGGTCTTGGCACACCAAGCTGAAATCAGCCTTATGGGCTGATAGGATCACTCCCAAAAGATCCACAGGTAACTCTCCATTCAGGCTTGTCTATGGAAGAGAGGCAATCTTGCCCATGTCACTTGAGTTGCCAACATTGGAACTCATGAAGCAGCTGGAGTTACTTGAATTTGAGCCCATGGAGGTGAGGTATGCAGAGTTGATGGAGCTGCAAGAGATCAGAAATCAGGCATCCCAAGCAATGGAAAAGGATCAAGCTTTGATCAAGAAGACCTTGATAGAAAGGCCAAGGATAGATCTTTTCAAGTTGGAGATCTAGTGTTGAAATGGGATGCGGACGAGAGAAAAACCGGGAAGGCATTCAAAATTTGATGCTATTTGGAGTGGCCCATACATGGTCACAAAGTGCAAGAAGCAATGCTTTCAATTGGCCTCATTGGATGGTGAAGAAGCTGCAGATTCGAGTAAATGGAATCTATCTCAAACATTCTCTTGAAAGTAAAAGGTTCACCCTTGTAAATATTAGCCTAGATTTCAATTCCTCTAAGTGCGTATGCACATTGTCTTGTTGTAGTTAGGTTTGAGTTTCCCTAAGTGCTTTGTGCGAGTTTTGTTGCTCTAGATTGAGTTTCTGATTCAGCGGGCTCTCGTGGAGGAGTTGCGTATCGAGGCTCATTTCAGGTCATTGCTTATGACTCCATGCCCAATGGATCGCAAAAAAGGCAAACTGGTCTTTTCATCTAGCGAGCGAGATGACCCCCATTGAGTCGCCAAATTGTTATCCAATTTCACCCCCAGGGTTGAATTGATAACATACATCAGGATTCCCAAGTCCCAGGCTGAAAAAGAATGAGCTGTGAGAGAATGCGAGAAGTTGCAGAAAATAAGCCTGGGCGAGAAAAAAATTGTGAAAATCGGCTAAGTCCTTGTCTAGAAATATTTGGGACATTCGGGACACCAAGGCGCGGTTCGGCGAAAACCTCTCGGGCGGCCCAGCGAAGCAGCAAAGGGACAAGTGGAACAAGTGTACGGAGGCGCGAGCGGCCGGTTCGGCCGAAAAGGAAAATTTTAGCACGAGGAGGGACAATCGGGCCGTCGGGGCGAAATGGGAAAGCGGTTCGGCAGAAGAAAATGAGCAAGCTTGGGACATTTGGGCTTTGAGGACGAACCGCCGGATCGGCGAAATGGAGAACTTTTACTAAACAAGGACAAAGGGACATTTGAACCGGCCGGTTCGGCAAAAGGATCGGCTGAGACACAAGTGGGACAAATTTGCGCGGGTGCGGAATGGCGAAGGGCGAAAGCCAATCGAGATCACGCCACGTGTCATGGGCCGCGAGAAAAGGGACAGGAAGCCCATTTCGGGTGGATCGGAAGATTTTGTCCCAAGTGAAAAGTGGGACATTTGGGACAAAAAGGACGCGGTGGGTGAAAATCGGAGGCCCATGGACAAATCACGGGCATGACACGTGTCGCCGAGGAAAAAGGTCCAAAAGTCAAAGGGCGAGTTTTGAGAGCACTGATCCAAACCAATAAGATAGCGCCACGTGTCCAAGTTTAAGGGGCCCACAAGAAAAGCCCATGAAAAGGTGGAGAGAGGGAATTGCTCAGTGAACCAGAGCCTGCCACGTGTCGTCCAGATGGCAGAGCGCGGGAAAAGAAATTTAAAAATCTGTTTTCACTGTTTTGTGCCCTAAATCTTCAGATCGTCATATCTTTCGATCCAGAGCTCGGATTTGCACGTTCTTTATATCAACGGAAAGCTGTTGAAATTCTCTACATGATTCTAGGGTCAATCTTGCATTTTGATGTAGTTTGGGGAGAAAATTAAGAAAACGTCTCTGACGCGTGTAATGCTTCAACTACTAACTTTAATGCAGCAGACAGCTCGCCGCTCCTGTTAGACAGCCCGCCGTTTTGCCAGGATCCACCGCTTGGATCATAATGAGATGATTTTAAATGCTACCAAGAAGTGGTTGGGGTAGATTCTGGATTTCCTCTCTCTTCCCCTCATTTCTTCATATATATTGTAAAGAGGAGCCCTTTTTAGAGGTCGGACATTCTTGCTTTGCATCCTCCCTTCTTCCACCTTGCTTGCAAGAGAATTTGTGGAGCTTTTCAAACCTCCCATATGGATTGTAATGCCATTTTTTGCCTCTTAGCCTTTGCATGATATCTTGTATCGACTCTTGAGCAATATATATATGTTTGTGATTGATTCTCAACCCTCTCATGTATTCATTGTTGTTATTTTGATCTCTTATTGCAGTTTGGTTACCTGTGCATAGTGTTTGTATTGCATCTATGTGGTCTGTGTTAGATTTGCAAAACGAGTGTCTAACATTCCTTGGTGCATCACCTCTGTAGTTTAGGTTTTATTCTATGCATTTTCTCACCTGTCTCTTGACAAGTTAGATTAGGTTTTAGTAAAAGTTATAATGGGAGTTACCCTCTAGTAAATTCATTGGTTATAAATAGTTATAAATATGCTTGTTTTCAAGCAAATGACCCCTCATCCTCTCAATTCTCTTGTCCAAGATTTTAATTTCTTTCTTAAACTCTGTTACTTTTATGTTTTGCTTCCATTGTTGGTATTTTAGAGGTCATATGATCTTCTTGTTTCAGTCCTGTTCCATTGTTGTTGCATACAATCAGTTTAACATAGAATAGCTTCATTTCTAGACTAGAATCCATTAAAGTTATAGGTTTTGTTTTGTCACAAGGATAGTTTCTGAAACTCTCAGTACACTTGTGTTGTATTCCCACAATAAATCCCACTAGAAATTGCATAGTCAAGCTCTGTTCACTTGTGCTATCTTTCTCCTACTCACATTGTATTCGTATATATCTAAAGTTGTTATTATTTGAATACCATCTTCTATTGATACGATCATATACATACTTTTTGGATTCATGAGGACATGAAGGGACGAGGAGATCACACTGAGGGGATGAAATCACACACAACTAGATTTACCACTATTCTGTAAATGCCAGGTTTGAGCTATAAAATTGTTAGTTACGACATATCAAATAGAGTAGAGAATTATTTTATTTCAATCAAAAAGTTTTCTCTAGATATCACTAGGGAAGACTGTGGGGATTGATAGTTTTTAAGAAACTATGATTCATTCCTCACTTCTGAGGTAGGATCAAGAGTCTTTTCAATTCAAAACATATAACTGCTTAGATATTTAGGATAAGATCACAACTACACAGGCGAATAGCCATACCAGGCTACGTTGCTTGTTTTTATTCTGTTATTAGATTAGTTGTTCATTTTATAAATATACTAGAGTAGCTGCTCTTTAATTTCATTAAAATACATCATTGAAAATACAAAAATAGAAGAATACTTGCATAGTGTAATACCTCTTTCATAATCAGTTTATTAATGTTAGTTAAAAGTTGAATCATTTTTGTATAACAATCATAGGACCTAGAGATCCTAGAGAGTATATATTTGAACCCATAGTGCCTCAGCCAAATCTATCGAAAACATTAGTTAATATAGATCAGGACCTCAAGATACAGGTCTTTTGAGCAACAACAAATTTGTAAGCAATTAGTGAGCAACTAATAGGATTAAACATCGAAGAAGACAAAGCTTACACATTTTGGTCAAACCATCCAAACTATAGATTGCCTTGATAAAACATCTAAATGACTGTGCAAGGATTCAAACGAGAGCAAACATTTGGTTTTGATCCTTCGGTTCCACAACTCGATGCAGGAGACCTCCTCGTTGACATAGATACTAGCTTACATATTCAAATTGCGTAACACCTGTTAGGTACTCTGACAAAATCATACAACTTCTAGTTCTAAACATAGAAGCTAAAAAGGCATATGATTATTGGATAGTTGCGAGAAGGGATTGATTCTTCACATGACCATAATAGGTCCACAACAACCATGAACTCATGGTTGTGATCCCCAAGGACCTACAAGTCGGCTTAAGTATTGACACTGGCTTATGAATGTTGGCATTTAGATCTTCACCACTCCTGCTAGATATTATAGTACAATTCTCGATATTAAACACAGAAGCCAATCAATCTAATATTTTCTGGGCTAGACTAGAAAACCACCCATAGTTAACTACGAATCCACTAAATCACCCATGAAAATTTTATGACCTTGTCTGGAGATATATACTCCCATAGGTCACTTCCCACGTATCCAACAACCAAGAAATAGGATCTTAGCAGAGCTCGACATTGATTGGAGCCTCTGAGTAGCCATTATATCCGAATGTACCATTACACCAATACAAGTTAGGAGGGCCTTCTTTGCCTTAGATTCGTAGATTCCATTATTATGTATTAAGGATACAAGATTACCCGAATAACTTTTCTCGTATCTATTTGCATTCAACATTCACCAGCCTATCTCGACATGAACTCAAGAGGTTGGAGTACGAGGAAGAGGTACTTGTAGATTCCCATGCTCGCATGTCCCTTTTCCATCATACAAATACCCTCAAAATTAGTATATGTTTCTAGATCATTTGAACACTCTTCTTGATTGAAGGCTAAGCAATTTGCATTGATTGGGCTTGGCACATGAAGCTTAATGTGGAAATTGGTAATTGGCTTTGACCTGATTGTGGTTTTGGCCCCATACCTCATCCTGAAAAGCATGTGTGACCATTATATAGATAGGAACCCACATATTTTGGCCATGAAATCATATGAAAAATATAGGGAAAAAGTGGTGGCAAGTTAGTCACGTAAACATCTGTGCAAGATGTGACATTGGAACATGCATGCAGTGTTAGGCTTAACCCTTTGATGACCCTAACTATTCCAACTACTGTCCCGTCTAGCTACACAACACTCTCAGGATTGACTCATACTTTATACCCAATTTTTCTGCTATTTTCTTTGGCATTATCGAGCTACTTGCCCCGAATTGATCATGCAGTTGTGCACCAAGTGGTTCCCAAAAATCAATGACACATAGAATGGTGGAGGCTTCAAATTCTTTCTTTGTTGACCCCTAACATTTCAGACCGCATTAGTGAGAACTTTCTCCTCTTTGGTTTGATCCATTTGAGGTAGACCAATTGGCCATTACATCTTACAACAAATATCATTGTCTTGGGATTGCAAGTGACTCCCACATGGAAATGCTCATGTGCATTTTCTTCATCTGATCTATGATGTTGAAAGGGGATGGATTATCTTTTTGTTTCCCCTTACTTGGCACAACCTTTTTGGAGCTTGAATAGGCACATGTGCTGCTACAATAGGTGCCTTAGGTTGATTTGATATATTTGGAGATGCATTTGGTCTACTAACTCCTTGTTATGTAGGAGTGGGATGAGAAACAACTAGATTAGATGGATTCCCCTCCTCTATGTTCCTCTTCTTTGATCGTGTATTGATAACCACACCTTGGAAAGGAGGTTGATTAACTCCATAGAAGTCTTATGTTTTCCAATTGACCAACATGGTTTCCGTTAGAGGTACCTCTTGATGGGTTTCTTACTACTGAATTCCCTCCTCACTTGGTTCTTAGGACACACCAATTGTTTGGCCTCGTAATATTGACTAAGTACAAGGAGGCATGTGGGTTCCCGAGGCCTATTTGAAGAAGGGTACATCACTTGAAGGCATACAAGATAGGGTTCTAGTAGGGTTTATCACAACATACGGCATGCATGTGTAAGACAAGATATGTTTTGGGACTTATCCATAATTAGTGTTCCAAGAAGCACAAAAGATAAGTGTGACCCATCTAGCATGTAGAATGGGTAAGGTGTCAACCTAACAACTATATGGTCAAGAATGGAATATTCCATGCATGCAATGGAAGGATCCATAAAGACATCATTGCAAAGAGTGGAGATCTCAGATCAAAGGAAGCATGCTCTATTGGAGGACCACATGGACACTTGGAAACCGATCTGTTATCTCAGGAAGGCATGGTGGTGGAGACTAAAGCTATATATAGAGATGCTCGGGTAGAAGAAAAGAAAAAGAGACACACACCAAGAGTGGCATCATATAGCGTTGGATAGGCAAAGCTCTATAGGAATAATGAAGGATCCTTTGGGTTGGGATTAGGAGAACTGTAGGAGTGATGGCATATTTAGAGGGATGGGTCTGTAACTATTTTTGTAATGTGGAAAGCATAGCTTAGGGTCCTGATGCATGACTCTGATCTGCATTGTTATATTGGTCTGTTATGGCCTTAATGAATGTAATGTGGTTATTGAACTTGTTAACATGAATATAAGGTTCTGTTCTAAAGAATATATGTTATTCATGAGCATAAATTTCCTTGTGTTATGGATTAGTTATGTATTCAGTTTGGTACTTCTCTTTTGTTATCTGAATGGATGCATTGATATGATAACTCATCCTAATATCTTAGAATGAACACATGGTTATTTTCTTTCCTGCATCTAAATCTGTCATTAAGGATGTATTCTCACAAGACTCATATAAAGGAGGGGCTCAACACTCACGCATGCCTCGAGTGAGCACCCAAAGTGCCCACTGGGTGATAGGCCGACACGTATGGGATTAGAATGTTGTTCTAGTGATATGAAAATGTCTACATATTGGTTTCGTTGCTGGGAATTCTTTTCAAAGTTGTTGTGAGAAATGATATAAATTTTGTTTTCTTTGATGTGTGATGACAAAGCACTTGACCTTAGAAAGTGTTGAAGAATGGTTTAAAAGCACAGAGGATGAGTTTTCTCAAAGGTTTAGTACCGGACCTGAGTTTTATGCATGTAGATGGGTAGAAGAGCATCTATATCATGAGTTATATGAGACCTTTTATTTTTTTCCACTAGAACTATATGAATGAATATCAACATATGCATCTAGATCGAAGTGGTACTATAGATTGTGCATATATATCCAAGATGATTACCGCAGCTAAAGGATGCATATCCGACTTAGATGCATGTTGTTAATCACTGGTGGAAATGAGTCTTGACAAATTACACTATAGAATATGCCATTTCTATATATTCTCTCCCAAAATTTGTTGAGTTTGAGTTTCGAGGCATCCCAGAGGATATTTTTTACATGCTATCCCTTTGGCTATGAAGATCTTGGTCATTACCCTAAGTTTAGAAGCATACCCTATGGCCGACTAAGCCTCTATGAGTGTTGGGTGAGGAAGGTATGGTGGAGGAAGATGGAAGACATTACAAATGAAAGGGAAAGAGAAGAGAGATAACTCAAGTATAGTGAAGATCGTGAAAATGAGATGGCTAGACAATGCGAGGTTACATGTGTAATGGATCTATGGATGAAAACATTGTGGGAAGGAGTTGAGGTTCACACAGAGGATGTGGAACCTAAGCAATCTATGCTACCACATCTTAGAAAGTGTGGGAGAGAAGCCCCTTTAGCTTCTATTAAGAGTTCATCGCATGGAGAAAGGAGAGCCATTAGTGTGCATCCGAATCCTCCTAGTGACCAACCCCGAAGCTTGGTTTCCCATATCAAGGAAGAAGTATTTCTAATTCAGTTAGTATCGATGGAAGTAACCGATCCATGCCTAGGAGATATAATTTCTCATTTGGGACATCCATGACTATTCAAACCATTATCGTATTTGGAGGAATTTTTGGTTAAGGTGCAAATACACAAGGTTTGGGAATCACGTTTGGAAGTGGCATGGGATACAAAACTAGTAGTGAGATAATATCACAAACCATCAATGTGTAGTTCAAGAGGACATTAGAAACACTAGGTGTGACCACTTCAGGCCATTTTACTTCTACAGGAGGTGGATCTAGTGGTATAGGAGCTGGAGGACTTGGTGGACCTAGTGGATCTAGAGGATTTAGTGGGTCAGGAGGAACATGACCTAGTGGATCCAAAGTGGATTTTGTGGAAAAGCAATCATTGGAGGGAACCAAGGCTCTAGATTAGGAAGACAAGGGCTGCAACCACCTCCATAAGTATTTTTTGAGATGTCTTTGCACTTACCAGACTACATGGGTATTGAGGATGCTACAGAGCATGTCCACAAGTGTGAATTTCTATGGCATGTGAAAGGGATCACTACCCTAGAGAAAAAAGTAAGTTAGTTTGCAATGAATTAGCAAGGGTGTGCACATAGTTGGTATTGGAAGTATGACCCCTTCAAACAATGGTAAAATACATTACATTGAAGAATTCCTTCCTAGCACACAGTTCCATATCCCCGAATTTGAGCGAGAAAGAGCGTCGAGTGCTCTAAAGGAGATCTAGTAAGGAATGGAAGAGAGTGTGCGAGGAGTATGATGCACGATTTAAGACTCTTTTTCAAAACTATCCTATGACATTCACCCATCTCAACATGCTCAATGGTTTGTTGGAGGATTGATAACATCATTTAGAAGGGCACCTGTCACACAAGACTTTCATAGACTGCACAAGGCCTTGGAGGCTACCCGCTAGTGGTCTTTGGTGTAGAAAATATGAAGTAGAAGGGTATGCAACATGATAATTTCCCTCAAAATTCTGTATGTGCCATGGCAGTAGAGTGTGAAATTTTCCATGGGGATCATGATGTAGTTAGGTGTCCTCTACTACAACACATAATTCACAAGAATTTTTCTTGCTATTGCAAGATCTGTACCTCTACAACCCATAATACCAAGGATTACAGACTGATTAACTAGATTCATGATGTTATTGATCTTGGTGTGCACCAAACTAACATTGCAATCAGTTCCAAGGATGATGATCACTGCACTAGGAAGGGCACACAGATGGAGGAATAAATGGGAGAGGCTTTCACATAGGATCTTGTGGTCACAATAACTAGGGTGGATGAGAAGTGAGTTCCCTCAAGGAACCTATTATAACCATGGGTCTATAAAAATTCTAAACATGAGTGTCCTGACCTATTGTAGTGCTCATGGTGTGGAGAAAAACATAAGTACGAGGAGTGGCTTGAGTTATTTGAACACATGAGCCAACAACACCGAAATATAAAGGCGCTAAGATAATGCATATAAAGAAGGCCAACTCTTAGTGGATGCCAAGAGTGGCACGTGAGTCGATTAGAACATGTACTTGGTGACAACGCGTGCAAGTGAGGCCACGCATGTAATGGAGATGCCAAGACAGAAACCGGTTATTAAGGAAGAAGTGTTACATGGGAAATATCCAAACCTTATTGATTTGAAGGAAGTGTATCAAGAGACTATGAATGTGATTTGAAGTTTTCTAGGGGAAATCCAATGCCTAAAGAAGTAGTCAAAGAAGTTGGAGCATACGAATAATGTTGAGGCTGCAAAGGAGGACTTGGATGAAGTCAAGGAAGTATTTAGGATGTTAAGGCAAGAGAATATTATTTGATTCCTAGGAGAATGGCTGTGGGAGAAGGGAGCACGTTGCGCAGAAAGGAACGTAAAAGGTAGGTTTTGCATGCAAACCTTCCTCCTCACATCCTTGACTTTGATAAAGAGATTACATTGAATGTAGTTGTTGATGGGTGGCTTCTAAGAAATATCCTCATCAACACAAGAGAAAAGATCAATGTTCTCACCTTATATACATGGAATAAAATGGGAAGGCCCACATTACATCCATCTTCAAATTTTTGTATATGGCGAACAAGAGAAAGGCAATACCCATTATAGTCTTGGAATATGCGGTTATCACTATTCAAGGGGCCAAGTTCACTGGGAACTTTGAAGTCTTAGCGCTCATCGAGGAAAATAATTTCCCAGCATTACTTGGGCACCCTTGGTGTTATAAGAACAATCTTGACCTACATTTTAACAAGGGGTATATCATTTTCGTGAACAAGGAAGAAATGGTGATTATCCCTTTAACAAATGGGAAATCAACACCCTATACTAAGCCCTTAGGAGAGGAAGTCCTCAACATAATCTATGTGTGCTCCATCAGAGATCTTGAGATAATTCATCTAACCAAAGGGATTATCGAATTTGAAGATGCTCAGTTGGTGAGTGATACAACTAGCATAGCGTGTGATAATTGGGTGCATGGGACTAATGACTTGATTGGGTGATAGTTGAGAGGATTTGTAAAAAGGGTGATAAAGGCATGCTCTATCAAGCACATTGGATGAATGAAGCTTCCCATATACTCCAGAGGAGTAAGCTCTGTTGACTTCTTACAATAAATGGAGGCTCAAAGTGGAAAACTTAGGGTGAAAGGAGAAGTATGCTAAGTTATAACTTGCTCAAGAGTGCAAAGTACATTTGGATACGAGAAAAAACCAAAGGAAGATATTATTGGGAATATTGGTCGGAAAAAGAAGTTTCAAAGGTCATTTATTTGTTGCGTGAGTTCTAGGATTTGTTCCCTCATGGGTACCATGAACTCAAAGTTTTCCACCATTCCTTGGGGGAGATGAGGATCAAGTTAAAGGAAGGTGTGCACCTGATTTGGAAGAGGCCTTATCAAATGAATCCAAATTTACATGTATGGGTCAAGGAGGAAATAGAAAAGATGATAACATATGATATCATTGAGGCTATGGAGGAATCAGAATGGATAAGCCCAATGGTCATCAATATCAAGAAGGATGGAAGAATAAGGATCTATGTTGACTATAGGGACCTGAATGCAATATGTGTCATCGATCCTTTCCCAACCCCCTTTACTAAAGAAATTCTAGAGGGAGTATCTAGATGAAAAGTCTACTCTTTTACGAATGGGTTCACAAGGTATCAACAAGTCAGGATTGTAAAGGAAGACCAGAGAAAGACAACTCTTGCCACTGAGTGGGGAAGATTTTCCTACATGGTTATGCCTTTTAGATTGAAGAATGCACCTGTTGTGTTTTCATGCATCATGGTACAAACATTTTAGGACTTCATCCATAAATTTCTTCAAGTTTACCTAGATGACTGGAATCTATATGAGCTGGTAAAAGACCATTATGACAATTTGATGTTGATGTTTGAGAGATGTAGGAAGTTGAGGATATCCCTCAACATTAAGAAATGTGTATTTTCTACTCCATTTGAAACCCTATTGGGACATATTATATGTAAGGAAGGCCTACTAGTGGATCCGCCAAGGTTGTAGTTATTGTGGGATTGAGGGAGCCTACTAGTCAAAGTGTAAAGCTGCACAGATTCCTTGGGCGTACAAGGTACTAAAATAAATTCATAAAAGGGTATGCCAAGATCGCCACACCCTTGGAGGGATTACTAAAGCACAAGAGTGTCTTTCATTGGGGAGAGACGCAACAAAAGGCATTTGACACTTTAAGGGATATACTTGTCACTGCGCCCATACTACATTTTCCTTCTTGGTATAAGCCTTTCCATGTACATGTTGATGCCTCAGAACAACCATGGGAGTAGTACTAGCACAACCTAGTGAGGGGATTGTTGATCACCCCTTGTGTTTTGCAAGTAGGAAGTTGACACCAGCAGAACAAAATTATACCACTACTAAGCGTGAGGCTATCAATGATCTATGCACTACATAAGTTCAGATAGTACCTATTGGTAACACCATTTATATTCTATACAGATGACATGGCATTGAAATACTTGGTGAACAAGCCTATTTTGTAAGGGCGCATATGTCATTGGGTCCTATTATTCCAAGAGTTTGAGTTCATGGTGGTTATAAAACTAGGAAATAGTAATTTATGACCTGACCACTTATCAAGGATTGACTCAGGGGAGGATGCATAAAGCATTAAGGATACCATGCCGGATGCGCAACTGTTTAGGTTACAACACGTGCCCTCAAAATTGGAAGATATCGTTGTATTCTTGAAAATTGGTGTGGCACCAGACAAGATGAAGGCTTTGGAGAGAAAATATTTTACAATATGTGCCGCACCCTACATGTTGATTAGTGGGGATCCGTATAAGCTAGGACATGATGAGGTTCCATGTCGATGCATATTGGAACATGAACACGTGGCAATTATGGAGGAAGTGCATGGTGGGATTGCAGGAGGACACTATGTAGGAAATGCTACCATGTAAAATATTCTAATGGTAGGGATTTGGTGGGAAATAATCTAACATGATTATATTGAGGTTTGGATGGCTGTGACCATTGCCAATGCCTTGGAAAACATGGAAAGAGAGATGAAATTCCCTTGCAACCAATAACCAACGCTAAACCATTTGAAAAATGGGAAATCAACTTTGTAGGGCCAATTTCTCTAGCCATGCAAAGGACTCATTTGTTGTATATTAGTACTTGCATTGATTACCTAAAAAGATGGGAAGTGGTAGTGCCTATGAAGGATCAAACCGTAGTGAACTACTAGATTTTTATGAGAGAACATAATTAGTGGGTACAATTGTCATTTAAGTTTAACAAGTGATAGAGGTACACATTTCTTGAATGAAACGGTCATGATTCATGTTAGCGAGAATTTATGGTGGCCCATCATAGGACTACCCATTATCACCCCGAAGTTAATGGAACTACTAAAGCATTTAACAAAATACTAAGTCGCACATCAACCAAAATTTATGACGTCGAAGAAAAGATTGGGATGACAAAGTATCAGCCATTTTATGGGAATACATGACAACCTATAAGAGGTTGAATAAGGCCACACTGCTTCAATTGATTAGTGTTAGGCGTAGAAGTTGTTTTACTAGTTGAATTCATGTTACCATCGCTGCATATAACATGTGCAAGAGGGTTGGATGATGAAAAGGCATTGGAAGAGAGGATTGATAAATTGATGCAGTTAGACGAAAGGTAATAACTTGCTAAATGGAGTCAAAAGATAGAAAATGTAAGAAAAAGGCATGGCACAATCGCCATATAAAAAAGTAGTTTGAGGTTGGGAAGATGGTGTTGTTATATGATTCCAAGTTTTTGTGCCATTGTGGGAAGTTGAAATTCCATTGACTCGGACCTTACATCATCTCATACTTCCTTTATTTGGGTGCTTTCCATTACAAGCGCTATGTGGGATGAGATTGCTAGGTCATTTCAAGGGGAGTAGGCTAAATCCATACTATAAATAAGTCTTCTTGGTGTTTATAAATAATACATCATTTCAAGTTAGATTAGGATTTCCTTTTATGATTTTTTTTTCTTGTGTTTCCCTTTCTTGTTGCTTGTTCGTTTCTTTTTGTTCTGTTTTACACCTTGTGCACCGGTAAACACATTATTTTATAAAGTTGTGTATGTGCAAAGGACCACACATTTGTTTTAGTGTGGGGTGGAGTAGTGAAAAGTAAAGTATAAGTCTATTGTAAAAGTTGAGTTTCCCAAGAGAAGAAAGTGTGTAAGATTGAGAAAGAGTGTGGGGAAACGGTGGATAATGAATTATGGTGTAAGAAATAAAATGAGTTAGGTGAGGGAAAAAATCAGAGTTAAGGACGAAAAAGTGCCTTTCGTGACCGTAGACATGTGCATAACGAGTCTTTAGTCATATTTGATGTGTTCATGCAAAAAGGTTGTAGAAGAATTTTCATATTGGATTGGGCGTGTGGGTAATGGTGCTTAAGGTCAACCTATTTGAAAAATCTGCATTTAATGCTAAATACATCGGTAGGTGTTATAGCATTTGCTACTAGAGAGGAGCAAAAACTATAAGTAGGAAGTCAGGAATGTTATTATTTACGTTGCTTTTACGAAGTGAAATAGCTCTTGTGAACTAGGGAATCCGAACAAATTTGTGTGAAGGAAGAAGAATCATAAAGATCTAAGTGTGTGACTAGGGTTGATCTATGAACGAAGTGAAAGGAGTACATGGGCATGGGAAGATTTCTTTTTAGAATACACTGTCTTGTGGAAGTTGTTCCTAGTTAGGTTTTGGAAGCTAGGGCATGGAAGGAGGATTCTTCATGGAGTGGAGCCTTAGAGTTAAATAGAGTAGTAGATCAGAGAAAGAAGGAGAGATTTAGGTTGTAGCCCGACAAGAAAACATGTCACAAAACAAACAAAAGAGAAAGGGAAAAGGAAAGAAAACCACTACCATCATGAGCTCTAATGAAGAATGGTATGTAGAAATGCATACTGGATGAAGTATAATTAGGGAAGGAGTTGGTGTCACATTTGAGACAAATGGCCATGAGCGATTACAACCATCACATGAGCACTACTGAGAAAGAAATGGAGTTGGAATTGGTTCATCCAACTAATAAGAGGACACTAGACATAATGCCAATATACAATGATAAAATAAAGGTAAAGTTAGAGAAGGTAGGGCTGTTATAACTATATGAGTTGCCTTATTTTGGAAATCCCGAGTAGTTATATTAGTGGTTAATGTCATGCATACATGAAGACCACTTCTATTTTGCAGGTGATAAGATGCACATAACCCCTTAGATTATATCAAATTTCACTAGCCTAAATTGTGAAAGGGACTCCATAGATGATGACTTGGATGATAAGGAGGCCATCAAGAAAACTGTGGAGGATTATGACTATAAAAAGGGTTCATGGTACTTTGACATCACAGAAATCCATGACCCTGTTATGAGGATGGCCGTGCACTTGGTTACCAAGCTCAATGATCAAGAAAGATGGATGCTAGTAAAAAAGACATGGTTGAATGCATGTCAAAATATCTTATAAGGGACCATTGATAACTTGTTCACCTTTATTGTGGATGAGATCATAAGCAACATAGGAAGGAGTAAAGATACTATTCAAAAACATTCTCCCCACCATCGTCTTCTCGAATATTAGAGTGCTTGATGGGCTAGAGAAGTTCATTCGAGAGTATCCAGAAGACAATCCCTCACCCGTGAAAAGGTTCGAGAAATATACTTGTGAAATCATGATGGTTACTCACAAGGTGCACCTAGAAAAGTAGTACAAGAAAATGTGCAATGCATTCGGGGTAGAGTGGAGGATTCCTGAGTAGTTTCTGTGCTCATGAATGGAGAGGTAGAGTTTGTAGTATATCAACATTTCTACATTGGTAGGTTTACATTGATATATGGGACTAAGAGTCCATGGTGTAAGCTAACTTTTCCTTCACCGCGTAATACTTCCAAGCAGGGGTCAACCGGTTCAAGGATGCCAAAAGGCTAAGGTTTGACCTTAGTGAGGTAGACAAGACCACCACAAATTACGTCGGAAGCTCGTATACCCTAAGAAGTGCACATACATGGAGAAGTATGTCTCCCATGAGGTATAGATGATGAAGCTGATAATGCTTTGCCAATCTCTGGAGGGGCTGCAGCAAGGGTATATCTACACATAAGGCCTAAGTTTAAGATAGGTGCCTATCTTGAGAGTGATTTATCCATTCCAGAAGACCACAGACAGGAGAATAAATTCCATGACAAAGAAAAGGGAAAGGGAAGAGGAACAAGATAAGAAGGCACCAAGTGTGTAAACCACACAACTGTGGGGCGCGTTAGAAGCAATCACTAAGCCTAGCACTTATGTGTGTAGGAAGAAGTCCCCGGTCAAGGAAAAGACCCTGAAAGAAGAGGTACTAGAGCATGAAGAAATCTTCACACATGAATAATCACCAAGGAAGATGCCACCTATTAAGGAGAAAGAAAAGGAAGAATCTTCTATATTGGAATCACCAGTTATGAAGAAGAAAAAGGTGGTAGAAAAGGTAGAATCAAATGAAATAGGGAGCCTAGAGGCCTACATTGGTGACAAGGATGATGACGAGCCCAAGGGAGGTCAAGACCATCGGGTATATACTATACATGAGTATGATGAGGAGGAAGGAGGAAAAAGATCATGGCAAGGGGGTGAGCAAAGAGGTAAGCACTTAAAATCATGGAACCCCAAGCGTCACCAAGGAAAATGTGGAAAAATTTATGGAAAGATAAGTACTAGGCATCATTAAGGATTTGGTGGAGCAAGAGTTGGAGTAGAGCGTAGATGAGATTTTGAAGGAAATAGAAGAAGAAAGCGTTGGAAAAGAATATGGCAGCATGGGTGGGAATCCTAATTTGGAAGTAAGCTTCCTAAAGGTTGTGTAAACAGTGGAAAGGGTGTAGTGGTAGCACAAGGGAAAGGAATGTGATACATAAATGATCTAAGAAAGGTACTACATGCATGCTTCCAAAGCACCATACCAACAGAACAAATCCTATATATGACTTCATTTGATGAAGAAGGCACATATCCATGAACCAAGAAAGATGTTATCTTGGGTGTTCAAGTCCCATGTGGATGAACCTTAGTTTAAAGTAAGTTAGGGAGTGCTGATGAAGGTGCCAAAGACAAAAGGATTAAATCCCTTGGTGAATGCTCAACATTTTTTAGATGAGTAGGTCTACAACATGACTCAACAAAGTTTTATTGAGATTGAGGCTAGACTGTTTAGAAGAAATGATAGAGTGAGATTCCTAGAGGAGGAATTGGAGAAGAAAAAGGAGGAGCTCATTGAGAAGAACAAAGACTTGAAGAAAGAAGAGCTTATCAGTGTGCAATTAAGGTGTGAACTGAAGGAAGAGAAGGAAAAGGTGCTACAAAGTCTCTAAGAAGGTGGAGATGATTATAGATGCCATTGTCTTAAAGCATCCCGACCTAGCACCACCCAAGCAAAAATATGAATCAGCCTTATAGTGTCTAGAGGATTTGACTCACATCCTCATGATGGAAAGGTGACCACTTGCCTTAGAGACCACAGAAGAAGCATTGGTGCACCAAGAGAGAGAAGAGAATATGAATTTTATCAAAATCATTTCTCAATATACCAAACTCCTTGTAGAGGTAAAGGACACCGTGTAAGTTGTTGAAGTTGCATATGACAATTATGCTAATAGAGATAGAGTGGTAAGCATCCTGGTCTCTACACATGAAGTGAAGCTCAAGGAGTTTCAAGAGAAGAGTAAGGGGAATAGAGAAGAAAGGGATAAAATACTAGTTGAGGTAGAGAATAATTTAGAAGCTATTAAGAACTTGGGAGGATCGATCAAAATACGGCTAAAATAATTATACCAAAAGATCACCCTTAGGATGGACGCACTTGATGACTTGAGCGAAAAATTGGAGAGAATTTTAAAGATAATGAGTGCCAAAGGGGAGGAACTAATTTTTGAGGAGGTTAGCACCCTAGTCAGAGACCTCTTTCAACAAGCGCAGAGTAAGGTTGACATTTGGGAAAAGCTAGACACAAAAATAGTGAAGGATTTCACTCTCCTCAAAAATAAGCATTGTTCTCTTTCATTTTACCCATTCTTTCATTCTTTCTCCCAATTCTTCATTCCTTCATTCTTTGTCCCACTATTTAAATCTCAACATTCTTTATTCATTAAAGAGAAGTGTTTTTGAGGAGAGAGAATAGGTGTAGTGTGGGGTGATGTTGGGCCTCAAAATATTGAATAAGTACAAAAAGGCATGTAGGCACGTAGGGCCTATTTGAAGAAGTGTGCGTGGTTTGAAGGTTCGTAAGGTAGGGTTCTAGCAGGGTTTAGCAAAACACATGGCACGAGTGTGTAAGACAAGACAAGTTTTGGGACTTAGCCATATTCGGTTTTCCAAGAAGCACATGAGAAAAGCGTGACCCGTCTAGCATGTGGAGTGGATAAGGTGCTAGCCTGACAATTGTATGGTCAAGAATGGAATATTCCATACATGCGATGGAAGGATCTAGAAAGACATCATTACAAAGAGTGGAGAGCTCATATCAAAGGAAGCATGCTCCATTGGAGGACCACATGGACACTTGGCAAACCGATTTTTTCATCTTAGGAAGGCATGGTGGTGGAGACTAAAGCTATATATATATATATATATATATATATATATATATATATATTATTGGGTATAAGAAAAGACACAAAGACACACACGAAGAGTGACATAATATAGTGTTGGATTAACAAAGCTTTGTAGGAATAATGAAGGATCCTTTGGGTTTGGATTAGGTGAACTATAGGAGTGATGGAATATTTGAGGGATGGGTCTCAGTAACCAAGTTTGTAATATGGAAAGCATAGCTTAGGGTCCCGATGCATCACTCCAATATGCATTGCTATATTGGTCTGTTATGGACTTAATAAAGGTAATGTGGTTGTTGAATTTTTGAACATGAATATAAGGTTATGTTTTAAAGAATATATGTTGTTAATGAGCATTAACCCTAGTGCATTTCCTTATGTTATGGATAAGTTATGTATTTAGTTTAGTAACTCTCTTTTGTTATGTAATGGATGCATTGATATGATAACCCATCCTAATATCTTAGAACAAATGCATGATTCTTTTCTTTCCTTCATCTAAATATTTCATTAAGGATGTATTCTCACAAGAATCATATAAAGGTGGGGATCGATGCCCGTGCATGCCTCAAGGTGAGTGCCCAATCCCCACTGGGTGATAGGACAACACACATGGGATTAGAATATTGTTCTAGGGACATAAAATGACTACACCAATGGTGTTTACCATCAAGGACTAGTTTAGAGCATTGTTAAAACACGTTGATTGATTATTAGGTATATTATAGAGGTAAGAACACTTGTACTCATGTCCCATGTTGGTTTGATTCAGAACCAAAACTATTGATGTTGAAACTGCATTTAGATCATATGGTCGGAATGGCCTAAAAGCTTGAGGTTTTCCTTGTTTCAAATTTTTATTCATATCCATAGTTTCTAGTCTATTTTGTTGATATGATGGCTTGAATTGATACTAAGCTTAAGGTGGATACGTTATATAACCTTTAATATTTCCATCTCTTGAGAGTTATTAGCTCATTCCCCATGTTCTATAGTTATTTCATAACCTCTCGGTCATTCCTTGGAGTTACTAAAAGAGGTAGAAACCTCACTGTTAATTTGACTTCTAGGGGTTGGAATGGGATTCATCTCAGGTATTTGACTAGTTATAGGAGTTCTTTATGGATATAGAGGCATTTGGTTGCCTTGGTTAAAGATTACAAGCTTGAATCAAACAAGTCTTTGCCCTAATAGTTATGTCATAGGCCCATGAAAATGTGGTTCCTCCCATTTATTGGATAATCACGTATATGTACACTATTCATAGCCTTCAAGAAGTAAAGGAAACCTCCTTCGATAGTTGGTCTGACAACTATTGGAATCCTATCCCATGTCCACTAGAAATAGAAGTTGAATTCTATCATATTCTCATTTAGAGCCCTTTTGATTGTTGTCAGTTATTCTAATAAAGACAAATTGTCTTCCTCTCTCTCGAATTGGTTTTAAAGATCCAAACACAACTAACTCCAATTCCGAATACACCATGTTATCATGCTCCTAAACCATTATAAGGCCTTACCTTTGAAAGATGAAAAGCCAATAATTTTATCGTAACATCCATTTCATTGATTTCTTGAACTACACATGCATACATGAAGATGTCATGGATGTGGTCGATAGGGTTTTATGGTTTTCTCTCATGAAATGGGGAATGTTCTTTAGTGCTACAACTAGAATTTGATTTTGAGCATTTAGGGCAAGTGGACTATTTCTTGTGAAGTTCACAAAGGGATTAGGAGGCCCCTGAGGTGGTTGTTGTAGATGTGCCATTATGATTGGCCTTAAAACCCTAGTTTATTGGAGAAAAGGTCTTCCAGGTGGAGGTGTAGAAAAACTCCTGTTAGGTGAGAGATGGTGAACTTTTTTGTCTTCTTCCTTTGCTTCATCTACCTAGCGATAATTTTTGGTAGACAAATAGTCCCTCTTCTCTAGTATTAGACCTAGTTCAAATTCTTCTCATGTACTTGGGTAAATTGTGTTGCTACACACAATTGAATTCTATCCCTTTAGAGTCACTAGATGTGTTGAGGAATGAGCCTCTAAAGTATTTCCAAGTCACACACCAAACTTGATAAATTAGAATGAAAATTTGAAGGAAATATATATTTGATATTCTAGAGGTTGAAAAATGTTGGAAATGTCGGTCTCAAAAACCGTAAAATGTAATACTTTTGAATGTCCAAAACCTTAGAATCAAAAGTTTAGAGAACCCCGAAATCCTGAAATCTGAAATTACAAAATCCTAAGATGAAATTATGAAACCTAAAATTTAAAAAACTTTAAAATTTTGAAAATCAAAATTTCAAATCAATAAAAATACCCTTTTGAAGACAAGCCTCCGATCTATCTACTGGTGAAATTTGGACTTGTTTTGAGTAAGTTAAGTCCTTGAAAATTTATTTCAAAGTTCATCCTAAGAGGTGAAAGGTCTGAAATGTGAAATCCACATTTTTCTAAGTCCAAATTTCTTGAAAACACCTTCAAAGCTCATGGAATGACTTCTTAGTCCCACTAGGGCATGTCAAAACTATTGATGCGTAATCACAACAACCCACTTATTGTTTGCAATTTCAATAGATTATAGCTATCAATGTGATTGCATAACATGGAGGTTTTCCCAAAGTGTGGGACTTTGAAATTGGGAAATCTTTCCAGATGAAGGCTGATTTCTATTCCCCTATTCTAATACACACATCAAATTGTATAACATCTATCCTAAAATCTACTCTAACTTACCAAATAGAAAGGGTTGAAAATATTGCAAGAAATTAAACCTAAGTTGATGAAGTTTATGAACCAAGAGGAATGTTGAACACCTACTTTTCCATTAAAAACAAAACATTAAAAATGTAACACAACCACACCATGCATGAGATAACTGTGGATTGCAATGAGAGATTAGATGAAAGCAATAAACACAAGAGAGGGTTAAAATTCATCCACATAATTCTATTTTTGCTCCATAATTTGATACAAGTGCATTAAAATGGCCCGAGAGACACAAAATTGCATTATAGATTGAATGAGAGGTTTTACCTCCTCAAATTCACTTGCAGACAAGGGAAGAAGGGAGGGTACAAAGTAAAATTATCAACAATAGAAAAATGACCCTCCTTACAATATATATGAAGAATGAGAGAATAAAGAGAGGAATTCTAAAAATCCTGCTCAAACCACACTAAATGCATTGAATTCACCTACAACAATGATGGTTTCCACTATAAAACCCATGCCTCCATGTACATTTCCTTATTGGGAAAGAAAGATAGCCCATACCTTTATTATTTTGGTAGGTGAGAAGTCTAATATCCTCTAAAATCGTAAACTATATTTCTTCATTTTGAATAATTGATTTGTGTAGAGGAGACTATAAGCTTTTAAAATGTCTTTTTTTGTGCAAATACAAGCTCCTAGTCAAAAGTTATGGCCATCTCAAGGTCGGGGATATTTCGCAAAAATGTGAGTTCTTGATCTTCCTTTTGAAGTCCAAATGCATGCGATCTCCCAAATCCCAAAATTTAGACTTTTAGACATTTTTGTTTTGAAAGTTAGGCCATTGTTCATCTACTTGGGTGAGTGAAAAATCCAAAACTCTAAAACCCAAAAGTCTAAAATTTTAGAATTTTGAAATTTTGGAACTTTTGACTTTTGCACCTATGACACTGTTCATCCTTAAAATTGCCTTGAGAGTTTCAAAACGAAACCCAAAAAATTCGGTCACATTGACTCTAAAACCAAGTTTGAGTTTTCAAAATCTGAACCCTTTTGGGTTTTGGAATTTTGGGATTTCAAACATTTTTGGTCATTTTTCCTATTTTTCACTAAAGACTCCAATACTCTAAATTCTACATATCCGAAACCCGAAAGTACAAATTTTGGACTTTCGGGATTTTAGAAATTTTTATTTTTCAATTTATTTTTCAAATTTTTCCACGCATTGTCTCAAAATGCCGAAAATGAAAAGTCTGAAAACTTCGAGCCTTTCTCCATTCTTCCACTTGATCTTTTATCTCCTTTGATGTTGATTCGTAAAATGGGTTAAACAATTTTACACAATGACACATTGAAGTTCTCAATTCCTTTTAAAAACATAGAATTGGAAGTAGATTCTCAACTTTCCTTTAGTATTGAATAGAAAATTGGATTCTTTTATTATTTCTAGGAATGTAAAAAATTCTCACTTAGAAACCTTTGATGAATTCATTCCTGCTTAACTCTTTCATGTGTCATTTTGAAAATCTTCACAAGTTTTTTAACTGATGCATTCAAATCCATTTGCAACTACATTTAACTAAACAATGAACAAACTGAAAATGAAAGACACAAAAGTTGATAATGGAGTTCATCCCATTTGGGACTACATCTCCAGGTTCAGAATAATGAACCATTTCCATTAAAAACCAATGTAAAAATTTCTTTTACAATTTACATTAGTATGGATATTTAAAACTGAAATAGTACTTCACTGAGTGTGGGATTCATTGATCTCAAGATCAAGTTTCTGTTCCCAAAAACTCCAAGTACCTGCAACTTTCTCCACCTTGTGGGTATTCAAAAAATCCCTGATCTGGGTATGCAAATCAATTGTAAACTACATAGAAACCCATTAGAGTAATAACTCAAATCTATAGAGGCCCTAGATCATTCTGTAAACTGTAATTTTACTTCCATAGCTACTTAGCTTCATACAACAAAAGATTACAGATGTACATATAGGATAAACTGATCAATATATCTCTCTAACTATGTTGCAATAATAATTAAATTATGTAAATACAACATAAATAGATGAACCTGCAAATAGTACTGAAAATGAACTTTAAGAACCTCTGAAACCATTCAGAGAAGCGTCTCCACAAGTTCATAGCACTAGTTCATCATCTCTCTACTCCTTCCCTTGAGTTTTCCATAAAAACCCTCACATTTTTCTTCCAAAAATAGGTCAAACAAACTCAAAATGGGAAAAGAATTACACCACTGAAATCTGCTTTGAATTCCTGACAAAAGTCCAGAAGACATCAAGTCTCCATTCGGCCTCCAAGACCCTCAAATATGGCCTTGAATCAAAACTACCAAGACAACAAATAATAATACACTTGTGTGTATTCTTCCTCCTTTTTTTTAACCTCAAAATATATATATATATATACACACTTAAGTTTATATTTAGTAAATTTAATCCCATTTAAATATCCCAATAATCCTCCCAAAGCCCATGATTTTCTCTTATCCATATGAGTGGATTTTAGCATAAAAAATGGAGGAATAATCCCATGTATAATGGGATATTACCAATTTTAGACCTTATCAAAGCCTTCAAATCCTCCATTTAATGTACATACCAAGTCCACATAATGCTAACCACCCTCCTTCTCTCGTGGATATTTTCTTGGTTATAAAAATGGCTTGCCTTGAAAAATGTGCCAAAACTTGGGAGAGAAGATTTGGTCAAAAAATGAGAAATTTAAGGTGCTTAATTAGGATTAATCAAATAGATATCTTAGGATTAATTTAAAAATTCATAAAATATTTTAACTAAGGATATATTTTAGTTGGAATATTTTTTAGATGTTTCACCTACATAATATCACTAGTTAGCATAAATAATTTGAAAATTTGAAGATTTAAAATAATTACATCGGTCAAGAATCAACTTCAAATGCATAACTTTTGCATACGAACTCAAATTTGGTCCGTTAAAAATGCGTTGGAAAGATTGAAATGAGCTCTATACCATGGAACTAATTTTAAAATATTACAAGACCATAAATTTTGACTTGTCGTCAATTGCCACGTGTCACCTTGCCATTGGTTCACTTGATGACTATTGACTAAGGTTGACCTTTTTACTACCTTAACTTTGACCGGTAATAAATTTGCATACAAATGTGATTCCAAAGTTTAGCATACCATCATAAAGGTCTCAAGAATCCCTTCATCATGGTCTAATTTTAGGGTAGTTTAGGAAATATATGCATAGTGAAAAATCCTCTGGATCACTCCTCCCCAGTAAGACCATTTTGACCTCAAAATGGAAATTCACTCTGTTGAAATGTACACACGTTCTCTACATAATACAAACACAAAACCTAGTTTATAGCATGGTAATTTTTCCAAAATATTGCAATATTCAAATGCCAATAATAGTAACATAACCCAATGGCCTAAACTGCAACTGATATGACACTACAACTGTCATATTTATGTACATCCTGATCCTGCACTAATCCAACATATACAGGAGAAAAAATCATATCAAGGTGTTATGAAGTCAATTCTATCAACTGATGTAAAAATCCATTTCACAAAACACCAATTCTATCAGCAAAATAAGATGAGATATAAAAAATTCCCTGCAAGAAATCAACCATCTCACTGAAATTATATACTAACTGCAAAGAGTAAATACCAACTCTGTATATCCCCATCTTCCAAAAATGACTTGTTACCCAAAAATAGTCCGAGATGATGGATTCTCTTAACCTCTACACTACATAATGGTTAAGGTGTTCTCCTTGTTTTATCAATATCTTAAGGAAAAACAAGGTGCTGTAACCATGATGTTAAAATCATATGTGTCAATAATGCATTATAGGCCTTTATAAATCACTGCAACAAAATGTATACTTGTATGAACCAATGTGTCATGTTGTGGGTCTTTGAAAAGTACGTACAATCATTTCCCAATATAGACTTAAATGTATAATCAAGTATCAAGTAGAATTTATATTGCCTAATATAATTGCATCCACATTTTTCCACCTTATAAATGACAACACTTAAACTGAGCTGCAAGACATGTTGATCATGCCCAAAAGTAATCATGTGTACCCATTGTCAAAGTCCACAAATGAAGTTCACAAATGAATTTTTCCATAACCATAACTATGAGAGTAATATGAGTATGATGACCTATCCCTCAAACTTTCTCTATAGGTCACTTCAATGAACTGGATAATCTCCAAGTTAAAATATGAGTTAAATCCATTACCACATTTGATGAGGAACTCAAAAACTTAGTAGGAGATATATAAATAGAGCTTACAATACCATTAACTGTGAGAAGAAAACTAAGTGTGTTAAACCTGCCTCTAAGTTTTCCCACTGTAGGTAGCTCAAAATTGTATTCAACAATCTATTAGTGATTCCTTTCAACATTACTATGGAATCAAAAGTATAGTCAACTGTATATATATGAAAGGATAATCTAAGGGAAAAATAGATGACAAATCCATCCTATAATCAACATTCACTATTTTATCCCCTTACAACTGATTATCAAAACCCTTTCACTACATTTGTCAAACCCTAATATCAACTTAGAGATTTTCACCAATAAAATAAGAGTCTCTTTACAACTTACAACCTGTAAGTAACTATAAGCAAATATCATAAATATGAGGAGTATACCAAGAATTTTAAACCTATCTCGAGGTGTCCTCACTGATGACTACTCTCTGTCTCATATCCCCTACTTATCCATCTGAGTTAGTTTTCCAAAATATCTAAAAATAGAAAATACAAAATAGGAGATAGCAAATATCCATCCACAACACTAAACATGTCAATTTCTTCCTGGATCCCATACTCCGAAAATTCCCTGATTAAGTGTCTGAATGAAAACTGAGCATACTATTCATATCATAGTAATGCCTATTAAAACTATTCATTAAACCATTTTAGCAACATATGTACTTCGCATGGTTTCAATAACATGAATAGGAAGTTATATCATCACCCTTTATTCAACTGACTTAGTGATAAAAACCTCTTTTAAAGTTCTGAACAATCTCAACAAGGTATATTCCCTTCTAGATTAGCCACACAAAGGTCATCCCATCTGGTTATTTTAAACCAATACATTGTGTTCAAAAAGCCATTAAAAATCTAGAAGAGTCGGAATAGTTTTACCTTCCTTTGAGAAACTATGAAATCTATGAAACTCTATCTCAGAAAGAGTTAGATGACCCATTATTGTTGAATTTTTTAAACCAATTCATTAACCATTATCAATACAAGGGACTTCTTCCTCTTGTTTGGTTATACAACTGAACCAGAAATTCCAAAAAGGTTTATAAATAATTCCCTATCAAGGTATATTATTTTAGTGCAACACACACGAAGGAATCAAATCCATAACCCATGTCACATAGCTATACTGAAAAAAAATTATTACCTTCTTTAAGAACTATGAAGTATGCATACTGATTTGAGAAAGGTTGGCACTTTGTTAGAGCTTCTAAACAACTCATCCTGCTTGCTTCTGCAATACTTACAAGCTGTGAAGACAAATGACTGAACAACCAATATAAATCTCAATGTCTTAAAAATGCAACTTAGTAAATCCAAATAACCTTATTGCCATTTCCATGTCTCATAATGGAATATGGTCTTTTCACTTATAACTGGTAAGGAAATAGAATTTCCATAGTATGATTAGTTATCCAAAAATATCTTACCAAGTGTCATTATGCTCGTTCCTCAACTGGATTGATCTTACAGGACTAGTGTTACAAACTCTTAGCTGTTAGAAGCTTGTCTTCCTTCAGTGGATTGGAACATCTTCCAAGAATCCTTTGCACTAGTTCCCTACACAAATAATCAAACCAAAATAACACATAATAATATCTGATATAAAACTCCAAAAGAAGTAGATCAACAACTAAAGAAAATCCCTGAAAATGAACTTTTCCAGTAAACCGGGTTAAACATTTTTACACAATGGAAATTGAAGTTCTCAATTATTTTTAAAAACATAGAATTGGAAGAGGATTATCAACTTTCCTTTAGTATTGAATAGAAAATTGGATTTTTTTACTGTTATAGGATGTAAAAAATTCTCACTTAGAAACCTCTGATGAATTCATTCTTGCTTAACTCTTTTATGTCATTTTTGAAAAATATTCACAAGTTTGTTAACTGATGCATTCAAATCCATTTTCAACTGCATTTAAATGAACAATGAACAAACTGAAAATGAAAGACATAGAAGTTTATAATTGAGTTCATCCCATTTGGGACTACATATCTGGGTTTGAAATAATAAACCATTTCCATTAAAAACCAATGTAAAAATTTCTTTTACAATTTACATCAGTATGGATATTTAAAACTTAAATAGTACTTCAATGATTTTGGGATACATTGATCTCAAGATCAAGTTTCATTCCCAAAAATCCAAGTACCTGCAACTTTCTCCACCTTGTGTGTATTCAAAAACTCCCTGATATGGGTATGAAAATCAACTGTAAACTGCATAGAAACCCATTAGAGTAATAATTCAAATCTTGTAGAGGCCCTGGATCATTCCTATAAACTACAATTTTACTTCCATATCTACTTAGCTTCATACAATAGAAGATTACAAATGTACATACAGGATAAACTGATCAATATCTCTCTCTAACTATGTTGCAATAATAATTAAATTATGTAAATACAACATAAAATAGATGAACCTACAAATAGTATTGAAATTGAACTTTAAGAACCTCTAAAACCATTTAGAGAAGCGTCTCCACAAGTTTAGTAGCACCAGTTCATCTCTTTGCTCCTTCCCTTGAGTTCTCCATAAAAACCCTCACATTTTGCTTCCAAAAATAGGTAAAACAAACTCAAAACGGGAAAATAATTACACCAATGGAATCTGATCTGAATTCTTGACAAAATTCTAGAAGACATCAAGTCTCCATTTGGCCTCTAAGACCCTCAAATATTGCCTTGAATTAAAATTTCCAAAGACAGTCAAATAATAATACACTTGTGTGTATTTTTCTTCCTTTTAACCTCACAAATACCCCTATATATATAGACACACACACACACACACACACACACACACACACACACACACACACACACACACACACACACACACACACACACACACACACACACACACACACACACACTTAAGTGTATATTTAGTAAATTTAATCCCATTTAAATCTCCCAATAATCCTCCCAAAGCCCATGATTTTCTCTTATCCATATGAGTGGATTTTAGCATAAAAAATGGAGGAATAATCCCACGTATAATGGGATATTACCAATTTTAGACCTTATCAAAGCCTTCAAATCCTCCATTTAATGTGCATACCAAGTCCACATAATGCTAACCACCCTCCTCCTTCTCTCGTGGAGATTTTCTTGGCTGGAAAAATGGCTTGCCTTGAAAAATGCGCCAAAACTTGGGAGAGAAGATTTGGTCAAAATTGAGAAATTTAAGGTGCTTAATTAGGATTAATCAAACGGATATCTTAGGATTAATTTATGAATTAATAAAATATGTTAACTAAGGGTATCTTGTAGTTGGAATATTGTCTAGATGTTCCACCTACATAATATCACTAGTTAGCATAAATAATTCAAAAATTTGAAGATTTAAAATAATTACGACGGTCAAGAATCAACTTCCAAAATGCATAACTTTTGCATACGAACTCATATTTGGTCCATTCAAAATGCATGGAAAGCTTGTGATAATATCTATACCATGGAACTAATTTTGAAACATTACAAGACCATAAATTTTTCCTTGTCGCCAACTTACCACGTGTCACCTTGTCATTGGTTCACTTGTTGACTGTTTACCGGTGGTTGACTCATTTATGAACTTAACTTTGACCAACCATAGAATTTGTATACAAACTCTGATTCTGATGTTCAACATATTGTTAGAAATGTATCAAGAATCCATTCATCATGGTCTAGGTTTAGGGCTGTTTAGGGAAGATATGCATAGTGAAAAATCTTCCGGATCATATGTTCCCTTGGTCATTCATTTATCGACCTTGCATTTTCATTGTTCAAGTCTTCATGTAGCCTAATTTTCAAAATTGAAATGTGATATCGTATGAATGAACTAACCTCTCCATTTTCTCCTATGCAAGGTCACGTTTGATCAAAAAATTTAGCCGAGGGAAAAAATTGGATAACAATTTTGATGAAATGACATGAGTAACTTTCAAGAAAATGTTATTGGTAGGTTTAAAAACAAAAATCTACAACATTAATCACATATTCTTAGTTGATGTCAAATGGGAGCTTAGAGAAGGGTATAAGCACCATTAATGATGTAGTTTGTAAAATATGGACACATGCCTTAGAAATTATTTCCCCCCTCTAGACGCCTATTCCAAAAAGAGCTTTGAAAGCATTTTTATGTCTTTTTTTGTGTTTAAGTGTGTTGAATACAAGGTATTGATAGAATAGAACCTACTCCTTTCCACTTGGATGCCTTGATTTGTTCCATCCCGTGTAAAATGTGTGATGTGAATTAGTGCATTATGGAGAGCAGATCATTATTACGTGTTTTAGCTACAAATATGATCGCAGAGCTATATTGTAAATGTGGGAGTGTATAGAAGGTCAAAAAAATTGTTTGATAAAATTCTTGAAAGAAATGTCATCGATGGACTCAGGAGATTTTAGGATATGGGAATTCCATACACGGATAAGGTTAGAGGAACATTGTTAGATGTTGCATTTGCTCATGCTCTACTACACCATTATGCAAAGTGTGGAAGATTATGTTAAGCCCGTGATTTGTTTGATGAAATGCAAAGGAAATGGGGTCCCATCAAATGTGATGTTGCAATTCTTCTTAAAGAAGGCATGGTGTCCTTACCTTTATCTTTTATAATTTTAATTTTTTATTCTTCCTTTGAATGTAATAGAAATAGTAAACTAGTGGCTAATTATACATTTGGATATTTAACCAAACTAGATAGTTTAAAACAACAAAACTCCACCTTGTGATTTGCGTAACCAAGTTGCACCTCGACCATCAACCAAGATTGTTCCCACAACCTCATATGTTGTTAACCAAGTGTTTCATATTTGGGAAGTCCTATCTACCAAGATTGGTGAGAGTAAGTTGATGCCATCAAATAAAACAACCATTTTTTTCTACCACACAAAGTTAGAAAACAATAATTTATGAGACTCACAAATTAACCTTCCGAACCCCAAAAAAGAGATGTAATCTTCTTCTTGTGTTCCTTGTTATTTGGGGAGTTGTATTAAACCTTAGATCAACCTTGATCGACTATTGGTGCTCTCTTTCGCTGCCCTTCTAGGAGCCCGATTACCTCATTTGTGCTTTTAGGAAGTTTTTAAAATTGAAAAGTTGGGTTTTGTTTCATCTCATGGTTTGAATCCTAAGAAAAAAAATTCTTATCCGCCTTCACAAAACTCTAGTATTTTTACTATAAAATATCTTGTAACCTTCATTTTGGGGAAAAATACTCTTCTAGATAGTTTGGAAAAGGCATTTTGAAGGCCTTAGGTGGCTTTTTGACTAGTTAAACTTGGCTCAACTATGACTAGTGTCTTCAGAAAAATCATTGCCATTTATAACTATTTTCTAGTTTTCATTTCGATTGAATCTAGTGAATTATCCATGTATATGAGAACATGTCGGAAATTTCCTATTGCACATTCATATATCAAAGGTCATTTTTAGATGAGGTTTTCTTACCCCTAGAGCTAAAATTGTTTTTTGTTGCAACTAGCCTAATTATGACGATTAGCTCTAAAAAACTAGCCACCAATTGTAAACCATTGTTTACGCTATTTCTGAATTATGTCAGTTCCTTTGAATTCTTGGTATATATTAGGACACGTATAAATTTACCCATTGTGTATTAGCTCATCAAAAGATAATTTTTAAACGTGGTTTCTTAGCCTATTGATGTTTAAGTAGAACATCCCCGATTGTTTGCAACTCGATAAATTAAAACTGTTAGTGTGATTACATAACATGGAGCTTTTCCCAAAGTGAGGGAATTTACAATTGAGAAATCTCTCAGGGTGAAGGTTGATTCCTATTCTCCTATTCTGATATGCACACTAAAATTATAGAGGATCTATCCTAAAATATACTCTAACTTACTAAGGAGACATGGTTTAAAAGATTGCAAGAAATAAAACCTAAGCTAATGGAGGTGATGCACCAAGAGGAATGTTGATAAATTACCTTGCATGTGGATTAAAATTGAAAATATTGAAGAGGATGAGAATAAACATAGATAGTTTCTTGTTAGAAATTTATTCACCGTTAAACACAAAACACCAAAACATCTAACACAACCTTAATTGCACAGTTAACCAAAGTTGTAATGAGAGATCATAAAGATGAAATGAACACAAGAGAGGGTTAAAAATTCATCCACAGACTTATATTATTTCTCCATAGAATTGATATATTGCATTATAATGGCCAAGAGGTAAAAATTTACATTTACATTTTTAATGAGATATTTGAAATCCATAAGATCACTTACAGACAAAGAATAAGGGAGGGTGCAAAGCAAGATTATCCAACCTTTTGAAATGAGCCCCTCCTTACAATATATAGGAAGAATGAGAGAAAGGGAGAGAGAATGATATAAATATTTCTTCAACCACCCTAAAATGCATTAAAATCACCTAAATAAATGATGGGTGCCACTGTAAAACCCATACCTCCATGTAATTTTCCTTGTTGGGGAAGAAAGGAAGCCCATACCTTCATCATTTGGGTAGATGAGAAACCTGGAAACATTCTCTAAAATGGTGGAATGTATTTCCCATTTTGGAATACTTAGTTTCACTAAAATTAAGAAAACTATTTGCTTTTGTTTAGAGGACACAAAGAGAATTTCTAAAAAGTCCTATTTTGTGCAAATACGAGGTCCTAGTCAAAAGTTATGGCTATCTCAAGATGAGGGTGCCATACTGTGATAAATTCCAATGGTTGATTATGCATTTTTTGACTCCGACCCCACATCGCACCCTCCAAAATCTGAAATTTCAAAATTTCATAATTCTTAGCTTCAAAAATTTCCACTTTGGAGGTTGAAATAACAATTCATTCGACTGGGTCCATGAAACCTCTGAAATGCCAAAACATCAAAGTTTGAAATTTAGACTTCAAGTTTTAGGCTTCAAGTGATCACTTGCATGCATTGGGGCTTCCATGTTATGAAATGTCGAAACCCCAAAGTTTAAAATTTGGAATTCAATATTCAAACCTTTCTCTTTTGGGGTTCAAGATTTTTGGTGTTTCGAGGTTTTGGGTTTCTGGGTTTTGGGGGTTCGGGTTTAAGGATTTTAGGTTTCGGTTTTTGGTTTTAGGGTTTTGGGGTTTCGTGTTTCAGGTTTTGTTTTCTTTCCTAACATATGAAACCTCTAAAATCCTGAAAGCCCAAAGTTTGAATTTCAGACTTTGGGTTTCAGACTTATTTTTCTCCTCACATGGCACTGTTCATTGCTCTAAAATGTGTTCCAACTCCGAACTCCCATATGTCCGAAGTCAAATTTCCCAATTCAGAAACTTTTCCTACCGAATCTGAATGCTTCAAAATCACTATAAGTTTCTTGGCTCGATCCTGAAATGTGAGCTCCCATGGCCAAAACGATCCCACCATTTTATCTATGCAGAGTCATGTTTGTCAATTTTTCCGAGGGGAAAATCAGATAACATAGCCTCGAGCAAAAATGAGATGTTCTTGTAACTAGTAGAAAATTGTAAAGTAAGGTCATAGGACCCTATCCAAGATGCTAAACCATCATGATTTTTTTTGAAACATATAAGTAATTATATGAAATGCTTCGTTAGGATTGTGGTGTGGGATGTGACATCTGAGAAAAATAGTGTTTCTCTCTCTTCCCTATCTCTTTCTCTCTCCTTAGTCATTTATGTATCTAAGTCTTTCCTTTTGAATGTAAATTATTATCATTACTATGTGTAATTAAGAAACTAAAATGTTAAATATTATAGATTTAAGTGGATGTCATGCCAACATGATTTATCATTCATTTCATGCTCACATGGATTTTGCAAGATGCAAGTGAGATGGCGAAACGACACGGTTGTAATCCATTGTGTGTGATTGTAATTTATGTATGTTAATGAAATATATATATATATATATATATATATATATATATATATATATATATATATATTACGTGTGAACACTTATTATTGAAATTTTACTATATGAATGAGATGCTAGTTTTAGGTGTGCTTTGGGAAATGTACATTTAACTATAGGCATTATTTTCATTCATATGCACATATGGTAAAAATAGAGTTGGATATATATGTTAAGTGATATTGTAGAGGATAGTTTAATATTTGGAAGTATTGAAAGGTTTATTAGTGAATTTTTGTAAATTTTAAAGATCTAGTGTTTAAAAGAAATGTTCAACTAAACATGGGTGTTATTTTGATCCCATCTTTTGTATTGTAAAATTTGGATATATGTGTTAAATTGAATTGAATTTAATATCTTATAGTGCAATTCCAGTGTGGAATTGATGATCAAATAATTAGTCTGTTGTGTTTCTTACCTTAAAAATGTAATAAAGAGATCTAAAAAACATAGTCCACCCTAGTATAAACTTTGTGTATAACTACCCTTCATGTGTGATTCTTTTTAGCATAGAAAACTAAAACCTTAAGATGAACATAAAATCTTTACACTTATGACACCTTCTAGTTAAGAAAATAAGATCATGTGTTTGAGTTTATTTTCATAGTATATATGCTTAGTGACATCATTATGAACCTAGTGGTGAGGAACGATATGGTCAATATTTATCTTTAGTATGTGGTCCCTCTAGGATTTGTAATCATGTGTGTGTAGTAAGGAGAATGTGTTCTCTTAAGGTAGAACTCCTTGGGAAACCAACATTAAACATATTATAAAAATTTTGGGACCGACACATGTGTCGAGTGGAAAAGATCTCTCACCGGAAGTCACATTTAAGATTTGGGATCATAAATAAACTCTGATACCCAACCTCATTTATTGTTTGGGTCTATGATACAATATTAAGAGTTAATTGTGAAACTTAACAAATTTTTAATTTATGATTAGTTTGTGGGAATGTAACCATAATATGGTGTGCTAGGAGAAAAGTGAATTTTAGATCGTTCATATAATGTGTTTAAACCATTTGTGGTGAGGAACTAAATCCATGATGTGTAATCCTTAATGTGAACCATAATCCTTTAAACGAAGGAGTATTCCCCCTTATTTCACACTTCTCCTATTGCGTAATAAATGTATGTTGTAGAATCAGGTAATCACGTACTAAAGCAATTTCCATTAGAGGAGAGCTAGTAGTCCCATGAGCATGAAAAATTACCTTATTAACAAATTGGTTACTCAAAAAATTTCAAAACACTTTTTAAATCAAATTAAGTGAAATCATTTTAAGATGAATGTAAATAATTCAAGCGGGTCCTCTATTTTAGATACCTACACATGAGAATATCTAAGTGTGAATCCCCTTTAACCCTCTCAAACAAGAGTGCCATCTTGACAAGAAGTATCAAATGTACCTAGAGTTAAGAGATGAATTTGGAGATAAGGGTGTTGAATCACTCTAGTTGTGACCTTAGTAAGGTGTGTAAAATTTATAATTGAATGCCTCCTAGTAACACGCATCTAATACTTAATAGTCCAAGAATCTAACCTTGGTTGAGTGTGAATCATACTCCTTGGGGCCTTGATGACTGAGCATTTAAATGAAGAATATAGGATACACAATTAGTTGTAATTTTGAAAACATGAATCCAATAACCTTCATAATTAAATACTAATATGAAAAGAATGTGAAGTCTATTCAGTCTTGAAATAATAAACCACACTTATTTTATGTGAACCTTCCTTATGGAAACTAAGATAAATTTAAAACCAAACAAACATGCAACTTAAAATACAAATCCTTAAAACAAACAATGGTGCTCATGTGGGAGTATATGTTCCTATCAACAATCAGGCCATATCTTTCTATTGTGATAGGGGAAGCAAAAAAATTAGAGGGAGTAATTACAAGTGAAATGTTAAGTAAAGTAGGATAAGATAGTATAGTTTTAAGAAGAATGAAGGACCGCATGATAAGTTATTTTCAACAATTAAGGCCAATAACAAAAGATAAAGATAGAGTAAACTAATGAAATTTTAAACTAATTCCAATAAGAAAGTGTGGTAATGAAATTGTAAGCTAAGAAAGATAGTAGCCTTGTGTGTATGTAAATATCCTTTTGTATAACTAAATACCCTATTAACAAATGATCAAATTAAACAAGTAATTGAATAATGTAGATGATCCTTATTTAATGAGTTACAATGTAAGTTAAATGTTAAACAATATAAAAGGAAATCTAGCAATAGGAAAATGAATGTATGATTCACATATTATGAGCTTTTTAGAACTTAAGTTAAAGATTGAATCATCATTATAATAATTGTGAAATTCTAAAGTATCATTCCGTAGGAAGACCCTATATATAAGATTATACTTTTGTTGAATCGTTATGTTGTGCCTTGTCATTTGGAAAAAAAGTGGCCTTGATGTGCATCACATGGTTTCATGTCATCTATGTGGGTTAATGTTTGTGCAAACATATCATGTGTTGTGTGTTGTCCTAAGTGATCCCTTGTGTTGTCATGTATCAAGCAATGTAAGTCAAAAAAACATTATTCGGTATTTTTATTGTTGTAATTGTGTGTGTAAAGTGTGGGCATTACATTTGGTATCAAAGTAGAGCTTCATACTCTTGAATCTCTAGGATGGATTGAGTTGTGATGATTTTTGCATGGTGGTGGTGAAGATGGGAAGAGTAATGTGATATATGTTGTGATGTGACCAACATTGTAATTGTGATATTATGAATGCACATGTTATGCATGTCACTTAGTGTGTATTTGTTATCATGTTGATGTGCTTGTGATGAGAGTATTTGTTCTCCTTTTCATGGATTCAATGAGTTCACATGTGATGTGTTTTGTGTGTTGAAAATAATGTTATTATGGATTGTAGAGTGTTGGAGTGTCTTGTTATTTTGTGATATGTAGGTGTGATTATGTGTTGCATGAAAAATTGGTGTATAGTGAATTGGATTGTATCATGATGTCGCCACCATGTTGTGATGAATCGTGTGTGTCACCATGTTGTATTATGATTGACTATATGTTGTAATGTTAGTCATTGTGTTCATCTTACATATAATTTGTGTAATATGTGATGGTTTATGTCGTAAATTAGAGCTAATGGTGATCATATGACCCCTATTATACAATACTTACACTTTGGGTGCACTATGTGGAAACGTGATGTATCAGTAACCCGTGAAAGAAATGATTATGTTTTACCCTGTATATATACCATGTGTAAGATGTTATGGTTAATGTGTATGAATCACCATTGTGTTAGTAATGTAGTTATGTGTTATGTTGTGAACCTTACACTAGATGACCCTAAGGGGAGCAATTGTTAAGAGTGTATGTGTGGAGAGAGGAGGCGTGGACCAGGTTTTCATAATCTTGATTTGAGTATGAGTTAGGAAGTGGAGTCTCATATAGAATGAAAAACCACTTCACTTCTATTGTTTAGTATACTTTGAGCTTTCTTAGTATATTGTGGATGCACACCACCTTAGGCTCAACTTATGCAAACTAGCATCCCTTCTCTTTCCTATTGGGTTGTCCATCGAACAATCCTATGTGATTTTGACTATGTTGAGCCTTGTGGGAGTATGGAGGGATGATTCAAGAAAAGATTATGATAGTTGTATTATTTGACATGTTATTTTGTGAGTGAGGCTCAATGTCCGAGTTCCAACAACTCAATGAGTACCCCTTTGGTGGCCGTATAAGGCCACATAGTGATTGTGATGTGATATTTCTCTATATGTATTTTATTCATAAATTGATCATTATCTTTTTTTCTTTTCAGAACCAGTAGTTTTCTTGATTTATGTGTTCTTATATTTTGGGCATTTATTTGGTTGTTGCACTAACATGCGGATTTTTGCACTAACTATGGCTATTTATCCATTTGTTTTACTTAGTTTAAATTTCTTTTCAAGTTTAATTTTTTTATATAGCCTAGCCCAAGGCTTGGGATTTTTTGCCACTTGGCATTTGAAATAGATTTTTATGTTGGTTCTAATGTCGTAATGTGTTGGAATAGGGTCATGGGATTCACCATGAAGTGGTTGGACCTATGGACCCACTTTGTTGTATGGGGGTACGCCCCATGAGTTATAGATAACTAGTGGGTTGTTGAACCATGATTTATTATGTCACTTGGGTTAGGGTTTATGGACTCTATGTGCCTAGGGCCATAGGGTGACCGACCTCTTTGGTGGAGGTATAAGAGAAATTTCTTTGCTTTATCTTTGTATATTCTACATGAGGGAGTGATAAGATATTTGAGGGAGGGATAAGAGATTTTGTGTGTGGATGGAGCATTTATAGGTTTCAAGGTGGACCCTTAACCCACTTTGGAGGTAAGGGGGTCCCCCATATTTCATTTTCTCCTTTGGCTCTAGAATTGAGCCTATGTGTTTGTTTGAAGTTGTAGATTTTTTTACTCTTGTTGTTCTATGTGTTGCAGCAATTACTTGTGTGTGTGTTGTAATTGTTGAAGACTTTTGTAAGTTGTTATGGGTTTGAACATGCTATATTTTTCTTGGTTGGTTTGTGACTATTGGATCTTGTCTTGCACTGATGTGTGGGTACAATCATGGTTTTGAGTTTTGTGAAACCTTTTGTGTGTGTATTGTTGGGTAGTCCATGTTGTTATAGTCTGCTTATGTTATGAATAATTTTATGTCATGGGAATCCTATGTGTTAGAAAAAGTACTACATTGTGTGGACCATGTATGTTCCTTCCATGGTTTGGTTGTGTTTTGTGATGTGATATAATAGTGGAAAGTATGTAGAAAACACAAGTTGTCTCGTGGGTTATTAGTATTGTGTAGAGTTTTGTGTGACATCTTGAGGACACAAGAGGGCTTTGGTTGGTTGGGCACCCATGAACATAAGATAACTGAGAATCTTAAACAATGGAATATTAAGAGTTTGAGATTAAGAAATACTTTAAAGGAAAAGACTAAATAAGTAATAAAGTAAAAGATAAACTACCAATCTTCACAAAACATTAAAATTTAAGATATTATCAAATTTAGTTTGCTTCCTTGTGGTCATGTTGTACCAATAAGTTGTTTTTTAAACAACATTTGTCATTATTGACTTCCTTTCATGTGTATCCTTCAAGCTTCGGTGTTGTGTCACATTGAGGATGATTCTCTTATAAGGGGAGGGAAATGTAGTGCCCTTAGGTCGAGGTGCTTGGTGAAAAAAATAAATAAATAAATAAAAAAAAAAGTGAGGATAATGTTTGATGTGAAATTTTGATGGTGGAAAGGAAATGATAGTGGGTGAGCAAGTGGAAGAAGGGATGTGGGGGACAATTTTTTCAAGTCCGCTTATGACTACAATAGGCACTACTTGAAGCCTTCATAAGGCACTTCATTGTCCACCAAGCATAGAAAACACACTGCAACCCATAGTGTTTCACCTCTGCCGAAAAATCCTAGTCTTGTAGGAATAGGAGATTTTGATCAGTATTTGACCAAATGAAAGAATGAGGTAGCTTCTCATGGATGAATTCAGTAGTGTACAAAAGACATGGGTTCTTCATGAAATAGTCATACTATTTCACTTATGAAATAATTAGATCTTTGACTAGGGATCAATTTAAATCATAAAAAATTTTCTTCATATTGACTATGCAAGTGGAAAAATACGAGTTTTGGTACAAAGTATGGACATCCAACAAAACATAAAAGATAGATGAATTTTTTCAGATGTTGTAGTTGTAAATGCTCTAGTAGACATGGATGAAAAATCCATGATCATACACATGGCATGTGAATTGTTTATCAAAATTCCTCAATTAAAGGTAGTCTCATGGAGTTATTGGATATGAACAAGTGGTTTTGTTAAATAGATTTGAAACTTCAAAGCAAATTATTCCTACAAGTTTCCAAACTAAGGTGTTTACTTTGGCCAAAATCCTCCTGAAATAGAATTAGGTTGTTGCAAAAATAGATGCCTTGGGACAATGACAAAATCCTTATGCCTTAGGACACAAAATGCACAAAATGGTTTTGATGAAATGGCATGAGAAAATTTCAAGCAAATGATATTGATAGGTTTAAAACTAAACTCCATAACCTTAATCAGCCTCTTATCAACCACTTTCAAATTAGAGCCTAGAGCGGGGTATACTTGCCATCAATGAGTCATTTTGCAAAAGATGGATGTATTCCTTAGAAATTATCCCTCCATCTAGATGCCTATACCAAAATAAGAGCTTTGAAAGCATTGTTATGTCTTGCTTTGGTTGTAAGTTTTTATGAATACAAGGTATCGATGGGGATAGAACCCACTCCTTACTACTTTGATGCCTTGATTTCTTCCAGCCCATGCCAAATAGGAATTATGAATTAGTGTATTATGGAGAGAAGATCATTGATAGATATTTTAGCTACAAATATGTTGACATTGTTGTATGCTAAATTTGTGAGTGTATAGAAGGTAAAAAAATGTTTGATAAAATTCCTGAAAGAAATGTGAACAATGGAATGAGGGAATATCAAGGATATGGGCATTCCATAAATGGATAAGGTTAGAGGAACATTGTTAGATGTGCACTACTACTCATGCTCTGTTAGATCATTATGAAAAGTGTGGAAGATTATGTGAATCCCATGATTTGTTTGATGAAATCCAAAGGAAGCGGGGTCCATCAAATGCGATGTTGTGATTTCTTAAAGAAGGCATAGTGTCTCCTTACCTTCATCTTTTATAATTTTTGTATTTTGGTTCTTCATTTGCAATATAACAAAAATAGTAAACTAGTGGATAATTATACATTTGGATATTTAACCAAACTAGATAGTTTAAAATAAAAACTCCACCTTGTGATTTACGTAACCAAGTTGCACCTCGACCATCAATTGGGATTTCTCCCATAACCTCATACGTTGTTAACCTAGGGTTTCATATTTGGGAACTCCTATGTTCATTGGTATTGGTGAGAGTTAGCTTATGTTGTCAAATAAAACAACCATTTTTTTGTCTACCACGCAAAGTTAGAAAAACACAATTTTTTAGAGACTCACAAAATAACCTTCCGAACCCCAGAAAAGAGATGTCATCTTCCGCCTACATTCCTTGTTATATGGGAGTCATATTAAACCTTAGATCAACCCCGATCAACTGTTGGTGCTCTCTTTGCCACCCTTCTAGGATCCCGATTACCTCATTTTGCACTTTTAGGAAGTTGTTAAAACTAAAAACTTGGTTTCGTTTCGACTATCCATTTGAATCTTGAGCAAAGAAATTTTATCTTCCTTCTCAAACCTCTACTATTTTTACTAGACAATCACTTGTAACCTTTAGTTTTGGGAAAAACAATCTTTGATAGTTTGGAAAAGTCATTTTTAGGCCTCGAGTCATTGTTTGACTAGTTCAAACTGGCTCAACTATGACCGGTGGCTCGAAAAAATCATCGTTGTTTGTAACCCATTTTTTTAGTTCTCAGTTCCTTTGACTCTAGTGAATTCTCCATATATATGAGAGCATGTAGGAAATTTTTTTCATTGCATGTTGATCTATCGAAGGTTATTTTGGGATGAGGTTTTCTTATCCCTCGAGCTAAAATTGGTGTTGTTGCAACTAGCCCAATTATGACTAATGGCTCCAAAAAACTAGCTTCAATTGTAAATCATTCGCCAATTATGAATTTTGTTAGTTCCTATGAATTCTTGGTATATAGGAGGACACGTAGAAATTTACCTATTGTGTATTTTCTCATAGAAGATAGTTTTTGAATGTGGTTTCTTATCCTCGAGCCAAAATGAGACATTTTTGCAACTAGTAGAAAAATGTAAAATAAGGTCACATGACCCTAGCCAAGACACTAAACCATCATGTGAAACTTTTGAAACATATAAGTAACTATATGAAACTCTCTGTGAGGATTGTGGTGTGGATATGACTTTTGGAAAAATAGTGTTTCTCTCTCTTCCCTATCTCTTTCTCTCTCCTTAGTTAAGAAATGAAGTGAAATGAAATGAAATGAATGTATGTCTCTAACCCTCTCCTTTCGAATGCAAATTATTATCATTATTATGTAAATGGAAAACTAAAAATGTTCATTATGATAGATTTAGGTGGATGCCATGCCAACGATTTATCATTGATTTCATGCTCACATGGTTTTGTAGGATGCAAGTAAGATGGAAAAATGGCGTGGTTGTAATCCATTGTGTATTATTGTAATTTATGTATGTTAATGATATATATATATATGTATGTATGTATGTAATGTATATATATATATATATATGTGTGTATGTATGTATGTATGTATGTATGTATGTATGTATGTATTTATGTTATAGTAAAGACTTATTATTGAAATTTGGTAATATGAATGAGATGCTAGTTTTAGGGGTGCTTTGGGAAATGTGCATTTAACTATAGGTGTTCTTTTGATTCAGATTTACATATGGTAAAAAGGGGGTTGGATATATATGTTAAGTGATATTGTAGAGGATAGTTCAACATTTTGTGAAGTATTGAAAGGTTTATTAGTGAAGTTTTGTAACATTTTTAAGATGTTAGTGTTTAAGGGAAATGTTCATCTAAACATGGGTGTTATTTTGATCCCAAGTTTTGTATTGTAAAAGTTGGATATATGTGTTAAATGAAATTGAATTTAATAGCTTATAGTGTAATTCTAGTGTGCAATTGATGATTAAATAATTTGTGTGTTGTGTTTCTTACCTTTAAAATGTAATAAAGAGATCTAAATAAAATAGTCCACCCTAGTATAAACTTCATGTATAACTACCCTTCTTGTGTGATTCTTTGTAGCATAGAAAACTAAAACCTTAGGATGAACTTAAAATCTTTACACTCTATGGAACCTTCTAGTTAAGTAAATAAGAGCCCAAGTTTGAGTTTATTATCATAGCTTGTATGCTTAGTGACATCATTGTGAACCCGATAGTTAGGAATGACATGGTCAAACTTTATCTTGAGTATGTGGTCCCCTCTAGGATTGGTAATCATGTGTGTAGTAAGGAGAATGTGTTCTCTTAAGGTAGTACTCCTTGGGAAACCAACATTAAACATAGTGTAAAACTCTTGGGACCGACACATGTGTCGAGTGGCGAAGATTTCCCACTAACTTGAAAGTCACCTTTAAGAGTTGGGATCATAAATGAACTCGATACCCAATCTCATTTATCATTTGGGTTCTATGATACAATATTAAGAGTTAATTGTGAAACTTAACAACTTTTTAATTTATGATTATTTTTTGGGAATGTAACCATAATATGGTGTGCTAGGAGAAAAGTGAATTTTAGATCATTCATATAATGTGTTTAAACCATCTTGTGGTGAGGACTAAATCCATGACATGTAATCCCTAATGTGAACCTGTAATCCTTTAAATGAAGGAGTATTCCCCTCTCCTCTTATTTCACACTTTTCCTAATGCATAAATGAATGTTTTGAAACCAGGTAATCATGTTCTTGAGGCATTTCCCTAGGATGGAGAGCTAGTAGTCCCATGAGCATGCAAATATCCTTATTAACAAATGGGTTACTTAAAAATTTCAAAACGCTTTTAAATCAAATTAAGTGAAATCATTTTAAGATGAATGTAAATGATTTGAGTGGGTCCTATGTTTTAGATACCTACACATGAGAATACTAAGTGTGAATCCCCTTTAACCCCTCTCAAACAAGAGTGTTACTTGACAAGAAGTATCAAATGTACCTAGAGTTACAAGATGATTTTGGAGATAAGGGTGTTCAATCACTCTAGTTGTGACCTTAGTAAGGTGTGTAAAATTTATAATTGAATGCCTCTAGTAACACACATCTAATACTTAATTTTCTAAGAATCCAACTTGGTTGAGTGTGAATCATACTCCTTAGGACCTTGATGACTGAGCATTTAAATGAAGAAGATATGATACATGGTTAGTTGTAATTACTTAAAACATGAATCGAGTAACCTTAGTAATTAAATGATAATATGAAAAGAATGTGAATCTATTCACTCTTGAACTAATAAACCTCACTAGTTTCATGTGAACCTTCCTTGTGGCAATTGAGATAAATTTCAAAACCAAACAAACATGCAACTTAAAATACAAACCCTTAGAACAAACACTAGTGGCTCATGTGGGAGTATATGTTCCTATAAACAATCAGGCCATATCTTTCTATTGTAATAGGGAAACAAGAAAATTAGAGGGAGTAACTACAAGTGAAATGTTAAGTAAAGTAAGGATAACATAGTATAGTTTTAAGAAGAATGAAGGACCGCATGATAAGTGATTTTCAACAATTAAGGCCAATAATGAAAGATAGAGGTAATGAAATTGTAAACTAGGAAAGTGTGGTGTCATGGATGGTAGCCTTGTGTGTATGTAAATAGCCTTGTGTGTAACTAAATACCCTATTAACAAATGAGTGAATTAAACAAGTAATTGAATAATGTAGATGATCCTTATTCAATGAGTTACACCATAAGTTAAATGTTAAACAATATAAAAGGAAATCTAGCAACATGAAAAGGAATGTATGATTCACATATTATGAGACCTTTCTAGAACTTAAGTTAAATATTGAATCATCATTGTAATAACTGTGAAATTCTAAAAGTATCGTGCCATGGGAAGACCCTATCTATAAGATTATACTATTGTTGAATCATTATGTTGTGCCTTGTCATCTAAGAAAAAAAAGTGGCCTTGATGTGCATCACATGGTTTCATGTCATTTATGTGGGTTAATGTTTGTGCAAACATATCATGTGTTTTGTGCTTTCCTAAGTGAACCCTTGTGCTGTAATGTATCAAGCAATGTAAGTCAAAAAAACATTATTATGGTATTTTTACTGTTGTAATTATTGTGTGTGTAAAGTGTGTGTGTTACATTACACAACCAAGGATTGATGAATGAGCTAAAGAAGAAACTTTGATAGAATATGATGAGTGTGAAGATCATGACTTGTGCAAAAAAATGAGCAATACTACAGAGGAAATAAATTAAGGAGAGGAAGAATTTTCCATGAAGCTAAATAAATTTAATTTATCCAAGGAAGAGGTTACGAAGTGTGCAATGTGAAAAGTGCAAAAGAAAGAAATTGTGAACACGGAAGGGAACATAAGCATTATGGGAAGATGTGGAGGTTTCCTTAAAGTTAATATCCAAATGAATGGAGTATTACGATGGAAAGGATATGAAATGTGGCCTAGAATATATTTCCATTTAACAAGCGAAGAAGGTATGACGAGCAACCATCATAGAAAATGTGCGAAGAAGAATAAAGAACTTTATTAAGAGAGATAAGTCCCAAGAGAGAAGGATAAGGTCATAGAGTAGCCATGAAGAAGTGGAAGTGAGACATCTATGAGAAAATAGATAGTGGCCTAACGTTACATAGGAAAATGGAGTGTGGTCTAAGAGAGACCACGAAAATGAGAAGTGAATGAGAAGCCCGTGAGAAGACCTTGGGATAGAAGATGAAGATGGCATGAGTAAAATGTGTAAGAATAAAAGTGTAAAGAAGAAGATGCAAAAGAAAGACAATGCCTAAGAAGATAAGGGTGAAGGAAGATAAGGAGACCAATGAGATGGTCTAAATGGGACCAAACCAACATGAGCATGGAGAGATGAATGCAAGGAGAAAATGAAATAAAGAAAATATAGTGTAGTAGATTGTAGTAAATGGAAAGAGAATGTGAAGAAAAATGTAGCCAAAAATAGTAATAATCGAAAATATGTGAAAAGAAGAGATCTTTGAAAAAATAAGAAACATAAGGATGTGCAAAAATAGAACATGCAACTGAATTATATAAAATGAAATAGGGTGCAAAAGAAAGGAGATTAGAAGAAAAACAATACAATGAAAATTACTATAGAGAAGGATGCTCAAAGATGAAGTAGGAAAGGGGAATCAAATCCCCAAAGAATTTAGGAGGAGGTAGATGGAAATGGGTGAGTAAACAACCACAATGCAAAAGACTTATAGTGAAGCTTTAGGAGAAGGAAAATGAAATGTGGCAAGCAAACATTTTTAGGAAAAAAAACAAAGAACATAACAAGCTGAAGGTTTTAAAGAATAAAGGGAAAGGATAATTTTGGAGGGGGTGTTCTAGTGACAGTGAGATTTAGCTCACCAAAGTGCACATGATATTGTGGAGGGTAATAAAAAGGTGACAAAGGATTAGAAGACACACTAGAAGAAGTGGGAAGAATGAAAACAATCTTGTTGGATGAAGAAATCAAAACTATCTATTCCACTAGGCCAAAGGTTGGTTCTACCACTTGCTAAGTATACTTGAGGTAGAATTCCAATTGTAAGTACCTCGGGTGTTTGATACAAGATCATCCCAAGATAAAATAAATCCTGCATAAGTTGTGGCTATTTGTGGGTGTACACAAGGATGAAGGAACATAAGAGTTAAGAAATGATTGAAATGTGTACATAAAGTATTATCATAATAAAAGGAGAAGGGAAGACAAATAATGCATATAGGTTGTAGGAGACACAAAGTAGAATTAGGCATGATGAAGTTATTAGAGAAGAAAAGGGAAGAAAATGTACACAAGACGATAATGGACGGTAGTGTACATAGGTATTTTGGAATAGAGTGGATGATTTGAGGTGTGTAAGGACTAAGGAGAAGTTTTATAACAAGGAATGACTCTATGATGAATGCAATGGAAGATAAAAAATGGATCAAGTGATGTTATGGATTGTAGGATTAGTGCACAAAATTTTGAAAAGACCCAGAAGATGATAGAGAATGAGAAAAGAGGCTAATGAATATCCCGAGACTATGGATGTGCACGAGATTTTTGAGTTGTTTTAGAAAAGGTAAAGATATCTAGGAGTGCATGGGAGAGTAGAAGGTTGATAGAGAGTGATAAAAGAGGTGAGAGTAGTTTGATGAAGGAATATAATAGTGACTTAAAGGTCAGAGGATCTGAAAAACTAGGTTGATGTGGCATGATAAGGATGTTTGGATGGTGAAGAAGTAACTCAGAGAATTTATGAGCTCAAAGACAAACATTGAGTTTGAGCAGGATATATAGTAGAATCTACAAAAATCCAAATTGGAGAGAGAAGCGGAAAACATGTCTTGTTATAAAAGATATAACAAATACTATTTTGATAACTTGATTTGAGTTGATGAAATAAACACTTTTTATTCAGAAATATGTGGAACAAAGGAACTTAGTTTTATGTGGATGAAAAAAATAGTGTTTTGTGGGTTACAAATCCTATACAATAAAGAAAACTACCATAGAAATAAATTCCACTAAACAAAGGAGCAAGAAAATTAAATGTTTTTAAGAACATGGAAAATTTTATATCCACGGGATATAAAATGATGCTTAGAAGGAAGAATACTTTGCAGAAGGAGAAACAATAAGTCCATGGGTGGTAAAAATGTAAAGTAGTGTGAGAGGTTGCTCGTGGGTTAATGTGGAAATAAATCACAACCCCACAATTCATTCAGAAGATGCGAAAATATGCGGAATACCATATAAAAAAAGTTCATAGATCAAGTAGAAACATCATGAAGCCACATGTCATAAAAAGCTAACAAGGCAAGGAAAATTCATGGAAGACATGATAAAGACAACAGAACATCAAAATTTTCATGAAACACGACAAGGTTGTGCCTAATTCAAGCCAATCACTCAACCACCTCAAAAATCACGGTTTAATGATATATGGGAACCATCAACATGTAATATTAATTTGATGGCTTACATCTAGAGCGATGGTGTCCATACTTGGCCCATGAAATCAATGGTGCCCATGTCTACCTATATGCATTGAATGGTGATCGATCCTTGGTGGGTGTATCTCTCCATTACCGGTGTCTCTTCTCTCCTCATCTTTTCTTTTCCTATCTCTATATAATGCAACTCATTTTCATTATAAAACAACATGTTTACATTTTGTAAAGATACCAATCTTAAATTTTGACTAAACTTTAAGTCGTAGAATTCTGAGCTTTTTGTAATGCATCCAATGTCTTCTGAGTGACTGTAATAGACCATGCATCCTTAAAAGAAATAATGAATGTTGAATGTGGCTCATATCTTCCATTTTACTTATACTATTATCTTTTTCCCCATCTATTTGTTCCATTTTATGATGTGTGGACTATATTTGCATGGATTCCATTTCCTTATGTCATATATGTAGGATTTCATGTTGATAAAGTTATAAAGTTGTATTTTGGTCCATATCTATCCTTTCAGCCTTTTGTGAGCCTTCCTTATTTCCCTGGAACTAATGAAATAGAGGCCCCTTTTCTTTAGTTCTATCACCACTCGTTTAACTTAATTTTCCTTTCATGCATCCCTTTTCTCTAGTTCTATCACCACTCATTTAACTTAATTTTCCTTTCATGCATCCTTTTTGTCCTATACTTCAGTAGTGTTACCTAGTTTAGGAGTAGTTTAAAATTAGTAAGTTAGGTAGAGGAAATTTGACCTTCTCTGTAGGTTGACCTCATTTAGTCAAGTCCCATATTGAGAGATCATCCCATGTTTAATTGAGGTGTTGAATCTCTAGATTCAATAACGGGTGAAATTACAAGTGATAATAGTTTTTGGCATGTCCGATGGGACCATTTGAGGCCCTTATATCTCAGTTTTGGTCTTTGTCCATAATATTGGTTTATATCTTAGTCGATTTCATCCTTTATATGCATATTTCTACATATTAGGAAACTCTAAAGCTTAAATCCACTATTTTTGAGTAGTCCATTTCCTATTTCTATGAGAAGGACACAAACAACACAAAGCATAATAAGAGGATAATTTTTTGAGTAAGTGGGAATTTCACCAAGAAGAAGATGGAGAGAAAGGTCAGCTCAAATATCTCTTTTCCCTCCTAGTGGATGTATTTCCACTCCTTCCCATGCTATACCCTTCTCTTTCTCTTCCAAAATTATGAGATTCACTCCCTTCATGGTCATTCAAAGAAATCAACCTTCTCTCACTTTTAATGGGCTAACCCGTCTTATTTGAATGCCAACATTATATCCCAGTAGTCTCCCTAAATAGCATCCCATTATTTACAAGAGAAAATTAAACCACCCCAATTGAGCACATCATGTAAGAAGAAACTACACACATGCGATGAGTCCAAGGTCACCCTAGGAGAATATTATAAGATAGAGGAAAGTTGACGACCGTGAATTTGATATGAACAATTCTAGGAGGAACGATGAGAGGTAACCAGATGAATCCCATGGGGGCATCAGTCGAATATCATACCCTTGGCAAGTAATACAAGTATATTTTAAGTTATCTATGAAGTAACAAAGAGCCTTAATGAAGTCTAATGAGGCCACACATGTGTCAGATCCTTTAGAAATGAGAGAAAGCTTGATCATAGTGTGACTAATGTAAACTAAAATTAAAATATGTTGATCATTTGTGTGGAGAAAGAGCTCACAAGGGATCATAGAGGATATCATGAAAAAATGCAAGATTGAGCATCTATGGAAATGTCAGTATAAATAGAGAGTTCCTCACATTGATAGAGGATGCATTCCTCTAAGCCATGTAATGTGGGACTTTTCTCCAAAGAGTGAGGAAAGGGAATGTTCATGTCAAATAATGGTGTCATGAGATGCTCAAAATAGTGATGAAACACACACATGAGTTATAGAAATGGGACTTAGCTAGGAAGTCGGGAAAGCTCTTCAAGTGGATCACTCCCATCATGACTAAGTTATGCAGTAGACTAAGATTGATGGAAGTCCTTAGAAAAAGAGCCATAAGAACTAGGTTTGATTACATGAAGACTTATGATTTATTTCTCAGCTTCTATGTCATCGTCCCTACAAGTTTTATTTTCATAGGGGATGATGGTTTCTATAGCAAGAAAAATAGTTTCAGGCACCATTGGACCAAGTAGATTATTTTTCATAGGGCTCGATGGTGTTATGAGAAGGAAATTTATTATTTTGGGGAGGCAAACTTTTGTTACAGACTTGGATATATAAGTGTGTGAGTTTGAGGCTTGAATGAGGGGGGGGGTATTTATTCTCTACATAAGTAATGACATGTGTAACATCATTCATGGTAACCATGCTCTCAGGATGATAGTTCATTTTAATTACATTGGTCATAGTATGTTCTTTTTCTTGAAATTTTCACTAGCATTATGGTTAGGCATTGAATTAGAGAAGATTTGTAACTTCTCCTTAGCTTGGTTGATGGCTTCATGGCAATCTTTTTGTTGATCCATATCATGGGATTTGACCATTTCATTCAAATGCTTTTGAGTGATGGTATCATGGTCAAATTGGGAACCTAGGGAAAAGTTGATGGCATGTTGTTCATAGTGCATGAAAGTTTTCCTAATAGTGACCCCAGTTACAACTCCACCAAAAAAATTTACTTTCACCATGCCATTGAGGAAAAGGTTGAGAAAGATCTAAGATCATGATAAATGAATTAGGTAAGCGACGTTTCAACTCTTCCTTGCTTAATGGTTGATGATAACTAGGATGAGTTTTGCTATTGGTTTGTTGATCAATGTTAAATATTGTCATAATGAAATAAGAAATAAGAGGAAGAGTATTAGAGACTCCATCATCCATGACATTCTTGTTCTTAAAACATTGAAGGATTGGACTTATTTATTAGTTTGTGTCTTAGGAGGACTTTCTCAAACTCCTTCATGAGATAATATTTTCTTTTAAATTTCTCAAAAGCTTCTTATAGAGAGGTGGGAGAGAAATGCCTAACCTTGTATTGAAGGAGAGGTCCAAGAGATTGTAAGAAAATTTGGAAGAGGCTATCATTAGGCATATTGTTTTCTTGTCACGTGGAAAGGGTATTCCAATGCTTAATAAAAGATTGTGATAATTCCTTTTAAGATTGTTGGTAGTTAAGGAAAGCATTGATATTATTCCCAGGTTGATCATGATATTGAAATTAATTTACCAAGGTTGTGACCAAGAGCTCTAGCTCAACTATGGAATTATGAGGTAAGGTATAATACTAAACCAAAGCATCTATGGTAAGGGTCTTAGCCAAAGGATTGGTGGAAGCATATGAATCAGTTATGACCCATTCCTGGTAAAGTTTACTAAAGGCCATGAATTGAAGGGTGGGATCAATGGACCCCTCATAGGAGATAGAAGGAGAAATGCCACCAATATCCATACTAGCAATGTAAGGTACTAGATGATCGTGTTGGAATTCTGTTAAGACTTAGTTTTGGATAGGGGTAAGGTGATGGGCACCCCATTAGGCCCATTTGGAAAATGAGGGGGCATGGTGCCCCAACATTTCATTTTAGGGAAACTATCTAGTTGAGTCATATTATCTTGTATTTGAAGGAATTGAGCTATAGTAGAGGATTATTGTTGGCTCATCCTATCAATAATTTAGAGATTAAGACTTGTAGGTTCAATGTTGGATTTATTCTTAGATGAACCTACTTTGGGACCTTTCCCATTTTCTACCCTATTGTCAAGTTGTTCGGTTACAAATTCAAGGAAACATTTGTAAAAATTTTCATTGTATTCATCCTTAAATTTTGGAAATTACGTGAGAAATTTATCAATATTAGGACGATGATCAAAAGTATTGTCATTTTTATTTTTATCTTCATCCCCAAATAGGTTGTTGCAGTGTGTGGGATATTTCTATCTAGGTACTCCTACGACAAAATAGTCCGTGCATAATGGGAATTGAACTTTATGATGACAGGTGTCGGAAATGTCTACGCACAACAAAGTTGGAAGACTCGAGGCCCATATACTATATGACAGAGTGATGATATGGATAAGATAATGTCCTGAAGTGGGGATTATCAACACAATCGGTAAATTATAGGAAATTTTACAGGGGGATATGGGATAGGGGAATTTGGAAAATACTAAAGGGATCAACCATGCATGCATGCCTATACAAGGGCCAAAGGTGTCTAGAAACCAATATACTGTAATAGATAGGGTCACCCCGGGTGATGACATCCGTGTAGAAAATTTTGAAGGTTTTCTAGATTTTTTGTAGTTTGGAATGAGATCAATGTTGGATATGGATGCTTTTAATGAGTTTTTCTTGATCGGGAGGTCTATAAGATTCATGTGTGGTTCACCACAAATCTATGGTGGGCCAAAATGTCTCAATGGATTGTACTCAAAGTGTTCCATTATACAATGGTATTGAGGAAACGAATAGGAGACAAACATGAAATGACACACAATAGGTTTATTTAAAGGGGATATGGTTAGTGCTAAGGTCACATATTTAGAGGGAAGTAATACCTACACTAGAGAAACCTATATTTTCTAAGGACCATAATCAAGATAGGGAAGAGTACCCTTCTATGATATCCTTAGATGAGGGAGAGATATATATCGATGGGTGATAAGGCAAGAATACATAATCTATACTAATGAAATATGACTGGAATAAATAGAAGGTAAGATAATGATGTGATCATTAAGAGAAATATGATAACTAACATTGATGTCCATACAACACTAAGATAACATAGAGAAATGGGGAAGGGAAATGAACTAATCTATGCAAAATGAAAAATAGAATTAGAGAACTTATATGTGGGGTTGTCATTGATGTATATATCTCTCCATAAAGAAACACAATGAGAGAGAATAACTATTGGGTGAAGAAGAGGGACATTGTACCTATCTTAGAATCACTATAGATGACCTAGTAGTGTAAGAAATCCAACCAATAAGAGTGTCCAATACAATGGAATTCAAGTTCAAGATCATCCAAGAGACAAGAGAGAAGATATAAAGTTGGTGTATAACATAAGATAAAATGGATAGTTCTTGTGATTACGGATGCCCTCCTTATGAATGTCAAAGTTATATATATATATATATATATATATATATATATATATATATATATATATGTATGTATGTATGTATGTATATATGACTAGTGTTATCCATGAAGAATATAACATCGACACCATTTCCCACGAGCTATAGTATCACGCCAAGGAAATATAAATGTCATGTAAAGTAAAAAGAGGTATCATGGATCAAGCATAAGTGTGAACAACATGCAAACATTGAAATGCAAGTAAGGTGTTAGGAGTGCAAAGTGTATATGTGACATAAAAGAACTGAAGATGATATTTAAAGAAGCTAAGGAAAGGACCAAATATCGATACACTCTCTATGTATAGTATTTATCCCATAATGACCATGTGAATGGTCATATCCCATTCCTAACATGGCCCTTAAGGCACCCACTCTAGAAATAGATGTATCATTGACCTTTATCTATACAAAGGAAATTGTTAGTAACATGTATGAAGATGAAAATTAGAAAAATAGGTGTATACAAGTGTCGTATGTGTCCAAACTACAAAGAAATTAACAAGTACAATATTAGAGATAATTTTTGTATTCCTTTCATTTAATATTTTTTAGATGAGTTACATGGTGTAGTTTATTTTATAAAACTAGAACTTCATTATGGGTATACCAAATTAGAGTAAAATAAGAAGATATTTATAGGACAACCTTAAGAACTCATCAAGGGCATTATGAATTTCTATTGATGCCTTTTGATCTTACTAATGGACCATCCACATTTTAGAGTTTTTTGAATTTATTATTTCGACCATTCCTACATAATTTTTCTTTGGTATTATTTGATGATATCCTAATCTACAAAAAATCATGGGATAATCATTTATATAATGTTAATACAGTCTTGAAATCCCTAGAGAAAGCATCAACTATATGCAGATCCTTGAAGTTTTCTTTAGGTACAAGAAGTGGAATACTAAGGCCATATCATCTCTCCTAAATGTTTTAAAGTGGACCTCGTAGGATCAAGGCCATGGTGGAAATGGAAGTTCTAAGAAACCAAAAACATTTATGAGTTTTCTTAGGGATTATAGGTTAATAACAACTATGGTAGTATAGAAGCACCACTCACAACATTATTTAAGAAAGAATCCTCTCATTAGAATTAGGAAGCCTTTAGGGAATTTGAAATATTGAAGGAGGTCATGTGCACCACCCCAATATTGACAATCACAAATTTCTCCAATACCTTCATAGTTGAATGTGATGTTTTACAAAATGGTATATGGGAAATACTTATGCGAGAAGGACATCCCATAATATTTGAGAGCTTCCAACTAAAATTAAATAATTTATTGAAGCAAACCTATGATAAGGAAATGATGGAAATGTTTTAGCAATTAAAAAATGGAGGCCATACTAGATGGGTAGACACTTCAAGGTAAACATTTTATCATGATAATTTGAAATACTTCTTAGAGAAACAACTATCTTTAGAAGAGAAACTAAAATGTGTCACAAATATGTTAGGCAATGACTTTGGGATTATTTATAAGAAAGAAATGTAAAATGTGGTGCATGATGCACTATATATGAGGGATGAGTCCACAAAAGTATCGTTATGTGTTATATTTATACTAAAGGAAGATTGGGTAGGTCAAGAAAGGGAGTAATGGAAGGAATAACTAGATATTACAATTCTAATTCAGAAATCTCTAGGAGGATCCAACCATATCTAAAAAATTTATATGGAAGGGTGATAAATGTTGGTACAAGGATTGGTTTTATTTGTGTAATAACTCTACACTTAACAAAATATTCTTTTATGTGCTTTATTTTCTCCACTAGTTGGCCATTTTGGATCTAAAAAAATCATCCTAGAGTTAAGAAAGATTTTTCTTTGGGAGGGGTTAAAAGGAGATGTTGAAGAATTTGTGGTAGAATGTTTTGAGTTCCAACATAATAAGGGTGAGACCATTAACACACCATGTCTCTTACAACCCTAGTATATTCCTAGCAAGAGAAGAGAAGAGGTATTTATTGATTTCATCACAAGATTACCTAAATCAAAAGTTAATAGCATAATCACGGTCCTAGTGGATAAAATTACCAAGCATTCTCATTTTTGTGTCTTCTCTCATCTTTTCATAGATAATATTATTTTCATCTCTTTTATGGACATTGTTCAAAAGATCCATGTCACACCTAATATTATAGTAAGTCATTGTGATCCAACAGGTTATAAGATTTTTTGGACTTATTTTTATTTTGTTTGTGTACCCAATTGGCCTAGAGTTCATCTTATCACCCCAAGTAATATGGGGAAATTGAAGTGGTAAATAAATTTTTGGTGGGGTATCTTTGATCTTTTACTTAAAATAAATAAGAACATTGGGTGAAATGGTTGCAACTATCAAAATGGTGGTATAATAAATTATTTCACACTTTATCCAAACTTTCCCCATTTCTGGAACTATATTAGTACCATCCTCCATCACTCATCTATAGCTTGAAGGTAAACCTAAGGTGAGAGAAATCAAATATCACATTCGACACCATCATGAGGTACTCTATAGAGTTAGCGATAATTTAGCAATGGCATAAAAGTACATGAAGCAATAGGCTGATTAACATCATAGTGATCAACACTTTTAAGTAGGAGACTTTGTTTTTGTATGGTTTTACCCATATAAGGAGTTGTCTTTAAAAAAAAAATACATATAATAAGCTTGCACCTAAATACTATGGTCATTATTGAGTTTTACATAAAATTGGTATTGTGTCATATAAACTAGAGATCCATCAAGGAACTAAAATACATCCAATATTCCATGTTTCTTACCTAAAAATTCATTGGGTAGCACATTTAAACCCATTAAGTTCTCCCCGAACTAGATGAGGAGTTAAGGATCATATTGAAACCTGAAGGTACCCTTCACAAACTCACCAAAACAATGTGAACTGCTATCATTACTAAGTAGTTGATCAAGTGGAAGAATATGAATAGTGAGGATGTAACTTAGGAAGGTGAAGCATTTCTATAGCAAGCAACATACAGATTGTCCAACATCCCCTACAATGTGGCTTCAAGGGGAAGGGCAAGGTCATATTCCTATAGGTTATATTCGATATGTAGTTATGACTTGTGGCTTAAATAATATCTTCTCTTTTCATATGTCATTTATTTATGATTTCATATTTTTAGTGGATCGGCCTTGGTTTTGGCCAATGTAAAGGAATAATATATATAGGTGGTAGTAAGGAGTAGTTAATCATATATTGAACACTTGAGTCTTATAGTATGATATCAAGGTTTCCCCTTTAAAGTGGAATATTTATTCTACGAATGTTGTGATTATTTATCTTAATTTTTTGTATTATTTGGTGTAACTTCTACTATTGTTGATACTAAGATCTATGTAAGTGATTTCATAACATAATTCCTTTATTTCTTACACAAGTTTTTATATGTATATGTATTTTTGTTAGATTTTTGGCTCATCGTTGATTGTTTTTTTACCATAATTTCCCTTTGTTGTGATCGAATTTTACTTGAACTTGACACATATATATATATATATATATATATATATATATATGACTTATTTTGGCTCAACATCCCTTTGTATCTATTTGTTTTTAAGATATATTTCCTTTTTATTTCTTTTTTCACTTTGAATGGCTAGGAATATTTAATGTTTATGTGAGTACTATATGAATGTTATGAAAGTATGTATTGTGATAAGTAAAATGAAGTAGGAGACACACATTGTCATGATAAGTCTTAAAACACCAATCCCTCAAATAATAGAAAAATATCATTTCATTGGTAGTATATGATATTGATGATATAAAGAAAATATATTTTACTTTTTCATAACCCCAAATAACCATTTAAATATAAGGGCTCATCTTAGAGGGTTAAGATGGATACAAGATATGTTCATGAGTGATATCTAATTGAGAAAATATAAAGCGAAATTGGAGGTTTAATAATGAATCATTGGAAACTTGTAGCTTCTTCTTTAGTAATTTTTATCTTAGTGAGTTCAAAATAACTTACATTTTATAGAATCAAGATACACTTAGATCTATGTATGGCCTAGTAATTGAAAATATATAGATTTTAGGGATGATTATCTCTTTTAACATGACTGAAAATAACCCATCTTGTGAATTTTTCAAGAATTCAAATGGATTCCAATGTATCCACCACAAAATCCATTGTGGGAATTGAAGAGAATATTCACTTATTGTTTCTCATCTACAAATAAGAGAATAAATCCATCAAAGATATTTCAATATAGGATCTCTTCATTAATAATGTACTTAGTGAATATAACTTGAAGTATCTTCCTTTTCTATGAGCTAGATCCTTGCGAGATATAATCGATATGTTATGTAATTTACTAGGTCACTATACTATGGGGATGAAGTGACTATAGGCTATTCAAGGTAGTAAATGCATTCTTCAAGGAAATATAGGTTAACCACCTCACCACCATCGAAGGGATTTTCATATGACTAATTAAGAAATATTTTCCCCTTTACTAACTTACTCTTTACATATTTAAGATCAAATTCCTCCATGATATTTATGAACTAACCACCCTTTTTAGAAAATGCTGATTTTGTAAAAATAAATTGCAAGAACTTTGACTTGACAATGGCTATCATTTCTTGATTAAGCATATAATTTATTAATAATTTGGTTGTAACAATTTAATTAAAATAAATTCCCTCTCAAAATGGTTATATCTAGTCTCATAGTCAAAGAGGACACAACTAATAAAATAAATGAAACATTCATGGAAGTTTTCATCCTCTTGTGATAGCATACACACAAGGGATATAGAAGTATCCATAGAATATATGATCTAGGATCAGTGAATTAGAGTAGCACGAGTGGTTCGAGATAGAGGAAATTTTTTTATGGACTTGAAAGAATCATGAAATCCCTTTATCTAGGTGTTGCAACATGTCTTCTTGAGGATATAAATAAAGGGGTGTATAACTATTGGTTGTTGAATTTGATCTTTGAGAATAAGAAATTTTCAATTGACAACAGTCCCTCCTCTTTATGGGAGAGGTTCCGTTATTGAACACATAAAAATAATCAAATCTACTTATTTAAAAAATTTAAGGACTATCAATATTTCAATGAGGATTTTGATTCTTCAGATGTCTTCATCTCATAGATTTTCAATACAGAGAAAGAGGAAACAAAAGAAACAAAATTATGAAAATAAAGAGAAGAGCACTTTCAGACACATGGATTTTAGAATGGTATCTTACTTATGGTCAGTGAAGTGACAATATTTAAACTATGCATATATAAACACAAGACATACATGTAATAGACATAAATTTCTAAGCACAACATGAACTTGGAGACACAAAGTTACTTGTCGTATACACATAACTTCTCATGAATCAAATTGAGAATAGAAAAGATAAACACATGAAAAGATGAAACTTCTTCTGTATTGATTAGCAATTTAGTGCTTTTACATCCAAGACATCAAAATTGTATCCTTTCAAATGACAAGAAAATTTCTTTAAATAGCCTTAGGAACAGTTACAAAAGAGCCTTTTCGGTTTCCCTTCTTTTAATCCAAATATTAATATCTAATTAAGTACTAAAACATCAATTTGTCCTTTGCTTACATAACATATGGCTAGAGAGAAAAGAGCCACCTTAATTAGATACTTTAAATAAAATAGGAAACTAAGAACTAGGAGTTGGGATGTTTAAAGAAGTGCTTGTAACACCATTTTTTTAGCACTTGGTTTCTAAATATTTTCAATGCCTCTACTATGTCCATGCCCCGAGGAATTGTTGTATTCGTAGTTACATGAGTCCAACTGCCTAGACACTTCTCCATATCTTTTCCAAGAAATCCTTATTAACTTCTTGATGTGTGCCAATATTCTATCTTATCCTTACATATGGTGTCCTTCTTGAATAGGTATTCTCTAAAAAATGCCTTAAACTGAGATATGATTTCTGAACCGAGAATTTATCTCCTGAATTTTTCTTAAAAAATTGGTAGTGAGTATCATGAAAGGTGGATGTGACACAATATTTAAAATATTATCCCTTTTGCAACATGTTCCTGAGTTCTCCAATGGATTCTTTGAGAACCTTATTTTCGAGTCAAAACTGAAAACCCATTGCTTAGACCAATTTAATTTTGCATCATCAAATACATTACTTGCTAAGAGGATTTACACATTTGTATCACTCAATAATGGATGTTCTTGGATACATTCAATCCACAACTTCAACTCCCATTCTAAACCATTGAATGTCGTGGTAAAATTTAATTAAATTTTAGAAATTATGTCATACGCTTTATATACTTCCTCATTGAAATTTAAACATGTGATTATCATGACATCAACTAAGGCTTCCATTGCCTTTCCATAAGTGGTATGCTTATAAATATATTTACTAGCATGAACTTCATCACTAGAAAGAATGGTAGGTGGTGGAATTGAGGCTAAGGGATTTGGATCAAGTACCTTATCCTCTACCAATAAGGGTCTGATGGAATTTAACAAAATTTGATTTTGCTCCTCCAACTATTTATGCGATTGCTTTCCTTTTTAACCCTTTCAATTAATTGAGACATTGTCTCTTTTAGGTTGTGCACTTCACTCTTAGGTGTTGATTCTCCAAGGGGAATTATTGTTAATTCTAAATCACCTATTAATAGGTCCTTTTCATCTTTTTCAAGCTTGGGCTTAGAAATATCCACAAATTGCTGACCTTGACAATTTGATACTAACCTGGATGTGACTTTATCTTTTTTAGTAGGTGGGGGAGGAGTGGTACCTATAGGAGGTGGCAGTGCATCAAATTTAAGAGAAACAATATTATACATGGTTGTCCTTTTCTTTCTCTCCATAAATGGTTGCACCCAATACAAAGAAGAACTGGAAGTGGAGGGGACGAAGGGCCCAAGTTTAGGTGAGTTCATTACACTCAAATTTTTACAAAAACCACTTATAACACATATGTCTTAACAAGCGGTGGCCACTTCCTTGAAAAAGACTTAATTAACTGATTTTTCTAAAACACTTACAGATTTTGAGACTTGGCTCTTCAATTGATCATTTGTTCACTGCTTTCTTCGGGATTGTATTTATCTTTTTTTCTTGCTCTTTTTCCTCACTATCATCAACACATAGGTCAAAAATTGTTTCTCTCCATCAATGGTTGCACCCAATACAAAGAAGAACTGGAAGTGGAGGGGACGAAGGGCCCAAGTTTAGGTGAGTTCATTACACTCAAAATTTTTACAAAAACCACTTATAACACATATGTCTCAGTTTGGGCGGTGGCCACTTCCTTGACAAAGACTTATTAACTGATTTTTCTAAAACACTTACTGATTTTGAGACTTGGCTCTTCAATTGATCATTTTTTCACTACGCTTTCTTCGGGATTGTATTTATCTTTTTTTTTCTTGCTCTTTTTCCTCACTATCATCATCACAGAGGTCTAAAATTGTTTCAATATCAAGAATTATTTCCAATTGCTTTGGAGAAGATAACTTCTCACTCTCCTGAATGAATTCCTCCATCTTCTCATCCTTCTTGGCCTTTCCTTTCTTTATGTACACTAGAGTTAAAGGTTCAAGGTGCAGAGGGAACAAATTTCTCATGTGATTCACGGGTCATTATAGTCATTTATTTTTGAGGGGTGGACATTTCTTGAGAAGATGACTTGGAATTTCCTACTCTAAACATTTTCATTTTCCTATCAAACCAGAGTCTAGTCCTTACCAATACAAGGTTTATGAGTTCCTTCAAATCATCTCTCTCTTTGACAAACAAATCAATAGTTTCAATAGGAGTGTGTCTCATGGATCTTTCATATTTAAGGGATTTCAATTCTTCATCATCATCTAGAATTCCATCAGGAGCCTTATACACATCAAATATTTTAATTTTTGCGGGGATAATCTACCATAGTATCTTCTTCGGGATTCATAATCATTAGAACAATCATCCTAGTAGTCTTCAATATTAGCTAGATGATAGAATCCCATTCTGAAATTGGTGGTAATAAAAACCCTTGATATCAAAGTAGGTCCTTGGTTTGAAGTAGTGAAGAGTGAAGGGAGGAATTTTCCTATGAACAATTTAGGAATCTAAACCAGTCGTGCAAGTGTAATTACCTAATGCGATTGGGAATTGGATGCCTGCAATCTCTTTTCCCTATAAATTCTATGGGGCTTATCCAACTACTTGCAGATTTCAATCAAGGCCAACTTGTCACTACAATACATTGGGAGTTTTAAAGGTGTTCCCTCAAATCCATCCAATCGTATGTAAGATAATTTCTTGAATTGAGTGTAATAACTACCATAGACATCAATCAATTATTTTGTTTCATCGAGAATCTCGAGTAATGACACGATCTAGTAATCTAACAATACACATGGTGAATGGATTGTTCCCCCTTCTAAAGTGATGGATACTAATATTCAAAGTTAACTAGTGGAAAAGACTCATAAATAGGAGCATATTTATAGTCTTCAATAGGGGAGAAACACAACCATTCTCTGTATGTAGCAAAGAATACATCAAGTAAGAAGTTATATGAAAATTCTTAGTTCTTTGAATATTTGCAAGTTGATTAGTGAGGCCATCACTGATTATCTCTACCGAATTCAATATTTATTTTCCCTTGCATACAATATTGATGTAAGGGAACATACAATAATGAAACTCATTGGTAGAGGGCATCCCAATTATTCTAGCAAGGAGAGTGATGAAAAATGATAACTCTTCCTTAAAAAAAATCCTATACATACTCTTTCGCAGCCTTAAAGCTCCTTTCTTTGGATTATTAAACCAAGACTTAGCCACTTTGCTATTATATTGTTCATTGTCCGATAAAAAGAAACCGAGCCTCGTCCTTGGTGAGGGTGTTTAATTTTCAGCTGTAGGAATCCTTAGGGAAGTACTAATATAACTAGCATCCAATCGAGCCATTACCTATCCATGGGGATCAATGATATCCTTTTTCTATGGGCTGAAACATGAACATAAGGCTAGCATGATATCAACATATTTAACTGAAATTGGAAAACCCCCTGCATGATAAATTATTCTCTCCTTAATTAGTTGAGAAATGGGAGTAGGGTTTTGGTAGTTAATTCATGCCCAGAAATCATCCAAGTTGAGGTGATGAGATTCACTATCTCCTATGTTGTGTATGGTTGTCTCCAAGGAAGATATATACTCATGCCCTTTGTAGTTAATTTTCATTATATGGAAGGAGTAACGAACTTCTTTATTTCTCTAAAATTTCTTTCGACAGTTCACAGCTTCTATTGCACCTGCAAATTTGAAAAAGACCAGAATAGGGACTAGGGACTTGGCTATGACTACAAAATAGTGGATAACAAGAGAATGGAATGAAAGACAACAAAAATGCAAAGGGTGTGATAAAAATGAGTGATTACCTTGGCTATTTATATAAAAAAATTGAGTAGGTCGGTGGGAGGAATTGAATGCGACAATTAATACATTCGTGCCGACCTAAAACTAAAAATGAAAGTTGGAAAGAAAAGAAAATGAACACATCTGGCCTATGAGACAATGGAACAAATGGGATGTGATGAGATGAAACACCCATAGTGAATGAAAAGTGATAAAAATAGACTTGCAGGGGAAATGGAGGTCGGGGAGAACTTAGGACATGTGGGTCGCAATGGGCCGAAATGTCTACAATACACTAGAACTAGGAAAATTAGAAGAATACGTGCATAGATGGTCCTTGGGACATTGGGACATGATTTCTCCAAAAATATGAAGTACCCATAAATGAAGGAAAAGAAATGCAATGTGGAGAAAATGGGGAGTCAGTGAACAAGGAGCCCGATAGAGCTTGGGATGCGAGGGACATTAAAACCCAAAATATCCGCACAACAAAGGAAAAGTCTTAAAAACTCAAAATTCAGAAAAATGACTAACTGTTTGAAAATGACTCTTCCTTGAGGGACCCTTATAATGACATTACGATAGACATGTTACCCAATTTTTTGGAAACTAAGGCATAAATACATCCTTTTTTGGAAGGTGACAAAAATTGGCTCTTTCTGGGGATGAACTATCTTAGATAAAAGAGAACAAGGTAGGAAAACGAACTCTAGAATATCTGGGAAAATACCAAGAAAAAACCATTGGTAAAATAGAGTCAAGGATGAAACAATATAGAAGACACACACACACACAAAAGAAACATGACAAAAAAACCAAAAATAAGAACTATACAAAACTTTACAAAGGACTTCCTAGTTACCTAGGACTAAAAAAATTAGATATTGCCCACTATATGGAAGTGGAAGAGAGTTTCCATCCATATAGGTCAAATAAAATGAGTTTTCTTCACCAAAATTTCTAATTTTGAAATGACCCACCAAAGAGATTGAACTTGTCATGACTTCCTCGAGTTTCTCACCTCTTATCCTAGAGTAGGACAATTTCACCACCTGGAAGTCCATGGGTTTGTATTTCTTGTCAAATAGTTGTTTCACTCTTTTTTGTGTGGAGTAATAATATCCACCACTTGCAACCTTTTTCATCCAATTTCTATAGATACAAGATTCCTTTTTCCAAAGCACTTGTTAAATTTGATTCTTTGATGGCCTTCATCAACAACAAGGCTGGTAGTTCTACAATCATTAGTAGTTGAGATTTAATTTCGTACACCACATAAAAGGGTGAAATCCCAATTTATCTTTTGGGTGTGATTCTATCTACCCAAAGATCATCATAAAGCTTCTTGTGCCAATTCCTTTGAGATTCATTCACAATTTTCAAGGATAATAGTCACCAAATTTTTGTTTGTTGATTCTGCCTATCCATTTCCTTGGGGATAGTAATCAAAAGAATGTGTAAGGGAAATTCCATACCCATAGCAAAAATCCATCAATTCGTAAGAAGAGAAGTTGGGAGCATTATTGGTGACAATTTTGTTTGGTACTCTGAATCTGATCAGGATGTTTTCTTTGATAAAATTGCATACCACTTTAGAAGTAGTACTTTTCACCAGAATAGCTTCCACCCACTTTGTGAAGTAGTTGGTAGCAGTCAAAACATGAGTATGCCCAACACTAGAATGGGGGTTGAGAGTGCCTACAAAGTCAAGTCCCCATTGTTGAAAGGGTTCTTCTATTACTACTGGTTTAAGTGGTAAGGTAGCTAGCTTGGGCCTCCCCACAAAAGTATGACAAGATTCACATTTACCTACCCATTTAGTTGCATCTTGGAATAAGGTTGGCCAATAATAGCCTGCACAAAGGATTTTATGAGCAGTCACAACAGATGAAAAATTCCCTCCACAAGCTTGATCATGGAATTCTCTAAGAAACTTATTTTTTGTTCTCTATCCACACATCTGAGAAATATTTCGTTAACTCCTCTTTTGAATAGGGAATTGTCCCAAAGTACATACTTGTGTAGATCTCAGCTTTATGGCTCTCTTCTCCTTGGTACTTAAATGGGGTGAACATTCTCCATATGTCATAAAATGAGAAATTTCAGCATACCATTCATCAGTCAAACTGAGAAAAATAATAATGGGGATATTTATGTCTTCCTTGGGTAGATCACCTTTAGCACCATTAGCGATCAAATCACAGAGTCCCTTGCCTCAGAATAACTTAGTTGGCCTAATGTCCATATCATACTCCTATTTTTCCACCCAATTCCCTCTTTTAGTCCTAAACTCTTATTGTGTGAGAATTGATTTAATAGTTATATCAAGCACAAAGATAATTGAGGATATAGAAATGAAATTTCTTGACCTCCTTAACTATAAAAAAATGCATTTCTCCATTTGAGTATATTTCAATTCATGAGATTTCAAGACATAACTCATGAAAGTAATGGGTATTTCACAACCCTCATGATTCTTCTGTGTCAGAATGATAGCCAAAGTATTCTCGATGGCATAGCAATAGATTAAGAAATCTTTCTCAAAATTAGGAAAAGAAAGAATTGGGGTCTGGTGATTGCTTTCTTGATATTTTCAAAATATTCTTTCCCTTGCGATGTCCAACAAAAGGATTTGTTTTCTTTCATCATCGGGATATAATCAGAGTTAACTTTGTAAAATCAAGGATAAATATCCTTAGAAAGTTTATTTTTCCAAAGAAAAAGTGCACACCAATTTTATTAATGGGAGAGAAATTTTCTAAATAGCCTAGACTCTCTCTGGATCTACCTTGGTTCTTATTTGGAAACTATATGCCCAAAAACTTGCCTTCAATGACACAAAAAATATACTTGTTTAGGTTCAGAGATATCTCGTGTTCCTTGCACTTCTTGAGAACAATTTCAAGATGTTGGAAATAGTCTTCCCTCTTTTTAGAAAAAATAGTCAAATCATCAAGATATACAACAATACATTTTCCTTTCAAGGCACCAAAGGCCAAATCCATTTCACGTTGGAAAATGGAACCAACATTAATTAGACTAAATGACACCCTCTTATAAGAAAAAGTACCCCATGGAGTTGTGAAGGTTGTTTTATGTTGATCTGGAATATCAACTTCAATTTGATTGTACCTTGATAAAGCATCCAACATAGATAGCATTCCAGAGAAGGTGACATCTTGTAGGACTTTATCCATCATGAGAATTGGGTGATTATCTTTAAGGGAAGCTTGATTCAAATTTTGGAAATCCATGAAAATTTGAATCTCACCACACTTTTTTCTTACTGGCACAATGTTGGCCACCCAAGCTGAGTGATGAATAGAAAAAAATATATATTTGTCTTTAAAAGATTCTAAATTTCCTTATAAATGGTGTCTACAATCTTGGGATTATATTGCCTTCTTTTCTTGTAGAAAGGCTTGATTCCAAGTTTCAACAGAATGTAATGTTGCATTTATCTTGGTTTAAAAGATTTCAAATCATCATACGAATAGGAAAGTACATCTACATATCTTCCTAATAATTTTATCATTTTATTCCTTTCCTCCTGGGTGCAACATTTACCAATGTTGACAAGCTTGGGTTCCTCTTTGCTCCCAATATTAACCTTTTCATACTCTATTGATTGATGAACCCCATGTGATATATTTGACTTGATATACCTATCATACTTGTCAAAAAAATATTCCAGGCTTACTAGTCCCTAGGTATCTTGTTACCTTTTAACCTAATACAACCATCCTTATCAAATTCTTCTTCTATTCCTTCCTCAGTCATAGAAGATGATACGGATTCATGAGGACTAGCCTCACTTCCTTTAAAATACAAATGAATGAAATTCTCCTGAAGTTCCAAGAAAGCAAGAAAATGTTGATCATCGTTGAATACTGCTAATTATTGACATTATCTAACACACTTGGCCTATGTACCATCTCAATCTTGAACTTTTCTTGTGTGAATTCAGGATGAGGAGCCATCAAGGATCCCGAGATGGTCAAAGCATTAGCTCTAGTATTCTTTTCTCTCGACATAACCTCAATAGAAAAGGCATACAATAATTCAATTGAATCCCACACTAGATTTCTATAGTGCTTTAATCTCTTGTTCTTAACCTAAAAAAACACTCTGAGTTGCTTGGAAATGAGCTCTGCATCTCCTCATGCACAAATATTCTTAATTCCCATTTCTCTTTCCATTTCTAGTCCTAAAAGAAGAGCTTCATATTCCACTATATTATTTGTGTTTTCAAATTGAAGCTTGTAGGAGAAAGGTAAGACTTCTTTTGAGGGGAGAACATGACCACACCTACTCCAGAACCAACTAACGAGCAACTACCATCAAATTCAAGAATCCAGACACCATTAGGATCATCAATCACACCCCTAGGAGCCTTCATCTCATCTTTTGACATGACCATGTAATTACCATGACCAATGTCTTCGTAGAGAATTTGTGCTCTAAGGTCATCTGTTTTCTACACAATGTACTCAGATTTTTATTTCATGTAACAATATCTTTATTTTTCCATTAACTAGGATGAGAGCATGTGACCAATCCATCTAAATTTCTCCTCCCACTTCTTTACAAAAGTTTTTTCTTAGCAACATACCATAGGATGGGGGAATATCTGCTACTAAAATAGTATCTTTGACTCTTTTCTCTAGGAAAGCAATAAAGGATACTTGTGCATCTTCTATCCTTCCTATTAATGACACCTCTTTACATTCTATAGAATAACATGAAATAAAGGTATGTGTCAAAGTTAAACCTAAAGCATGGGAAAATTTAGTAGGAATCACATTGTCTAATGATCCTAAATCAATAACACAATTACTGAGTCTATGGCCTGTGTATAAGGAACATGATATATAAAGGTTAAATGTTTTTATTTATAGAAGGTACTATGGAAATAAGATTCTACTAAGGTGAAGATGTGGGAGTAGGTAAAAGGTTTGTAGAATTGGTAGATGTAGTATTGGGTTTGGATTTTGAAAAATTTGACAACCTAGCCAAAGGCATTAGAATGTGTTTGATATAACTTAGCCTCGAAATTTGGATCTTTTTTTTCGAATGTGGTCAATTGTGTCAAAGGATCCGGAGGTAGATGGGTATATATGCTAAAGGGGAACACTTAGGCCTATTTTATTTGACATTTGGGGCTACCTTGGTTACAGGAGTTGAAGCTACATTGGTCTTACGTGTAGATAAGGAAGTAGAGGGAACGTTAACATTGCTTACCTTTTGGGTGGAAGTGGTAGGGATAGGAGCTCCTCTTTTCACAACAACTAGGATGGTAACATGAACTTCCTTGGATATTTTTATAGGTTGGACCACTTCTTTTTCTTGTTCATTTGTTCTCTAGTCATGACAACATATGATTTGCTATTCATATCTACCACTACCTCATCATAATCATCCTCATCATCATCAACTCCTTTAGTGGTGATGAAGTTAACCTAGGAATCATTTTATTCTTCTAGCACTTCATCTATTTCATCCTTGGGTTCCTCATATTCTTCGGTTTCATCTTCATCCTTTGGTTCCTAAACTTCACATGCTGCATTGACTAGAACTTTGAGAGGTGGCCCTTCAATTATGAGTTTTGGATGGATAGGAGGCAAATGATTTTGAGGTTGAAAATTCTTCCTCGAGAATATCCTTGTAAGGAGTATTCTGAGCCAATTTATTTTTGATAGCTATGAGATCATTTTCCATATTTTGCACTAGTTGATCCAAATTGATTCTGAAGGAGAAGTCTTAGATTTAAGAGGTTTTTTTAATTTTCGGAAATTATTAAATCATCCTCAACACTTATGGCTAAGTGTTGATCAACATCTAAGGTAGCAATATTTTCTCTTCTTAATGCATAGCTTACTTTTGGTAATTGGGCATTTAGGAAAAATCATTTATGAATTTGGTCCACAGGATGGGTGGCTACTAGAATCTTATTAACTAATTTGTTAAAATTAGAAAAAAACTCTCACATAGGCTCATATGGTTGTTTATTTATCTAAGACCTTTGATCAAGGAGAGTGTGTACATATTCAGTAGGTTTGAATCAATCTTCAAATTGGGTTCTCATGGTATTTCATTCAGAGATAGCTCCAAAAGGAGATGATAGAACCAATCAACATCATTGTCTCATAGTGTCTCCATAAAATCCTAATATAAACATCATCATGCTCCTCTCAAAGTATTCCACATGCCACGATAAATACAACAATGTGTTCATCTGGGTGCACTTTCCCATCACCTTTGAATTTAGGAAAACTCTTCCTATTCCATATTGGGAGATCATGCAATGGTTGATCAAGGGCCAAAGGTCCAACCCATTATCCCTAAGGTAGAGGTGCTTCCATTCATGGAAAAAAGGTTTTTAAAGGGACTACGACTCCAACCAACATTAAAGATTAGATGTTAGGTCTTGATTGTGTTTGAAAATAAACTTTTTTTGCAATTCCATCCTTAATAGGAGGATTACTTGTGGATCTTATTCTCCTTCTCTTTAGAGTTAAAGTGAAGCCTTGTTGTTCCATTAACTTAAAATCTATGTATTCAACACCCTACACTTTCTGACCTCGTGTATATCTTCTATCTGTCAGTGTGTCATTGTTGCTAGTCTGATTGAAGTTGTTTTGGTGGGATGCACAACTCATGCCCCATGGTAGGTGCCTAAAATCGTTGCTTGTTAAATTTGATATTTGAGAACAAGCACAATTAGGGGACAATAGTACCTCCTCTTTATGGGATAGGTTCCCTTATTGAACACACCAAAAATATGCAAAGCTCCTTATTTACAAATGTACAAACTATAAATAGTTCAATTAGGATTTTGATGCTTCAGATGTATTCATCTCATATATTTTCAATATAGAGAAAGAGGAAACAAAAGAAACAAAATTTATAAAATAAAGAGAAGAGCACTTTTAAACAAATGGATTGTTGAATGGTATCTTACTTATGCTCGATAAAGTGACAAGAATTAAATTATGCATATATAAACACATGACATACATGTAATATACATAAATTTCTAAGGACAACATTAACTGGGGACACAAATTTCTATTCAGATACACATAGCTTCTCATGAATCAGATTGAGAATAGAAAATATAGCACAAGAGAAAATATGAAACTTCTTCTTTATTGATTAGAAATTTTAGTGCTTTTACATCCAAGATATCAAAAATATGATCCTTTCAAATGACAAGAAAATCTCCTTAAATAACCTTAGGAATGGTTACAAAAGATCCTTTTCAGTTTCCCTTCTTTTAATCAAAAGATTAATATCTAATTAAGCATTATAACATCAATTTTTCATTTACTTACATAACATATGGAAAAGAGAAAATAGCCACCTTAATTAGAAACTTTAAATAAAAATAAAAACAAAGAACTAGGAGCTAGGACGTTCTAAGAAGTGCTTGTAACATCCTTTGTTTTGAGAACTTGGTTTCTAAATATTTTTAATGCCTCTGCTATGTCCATGACCTAGGGAATTGTTGTATTCCTAGTTACATGAGTCCAATTATCTAGACACTTCTCCATCCCTTTTCCAAATTCTAAATTTTCCAAGAACTCCTTATTAGCTTTTGTGATAGCTTCTTGAATTTTGCAAATTTATTTTATCTTATATTTAGATATGGTGTCCTTCTTGAAAAAATCTTATCTAATAAATTCCTTGAACTAAGATATGATTTCTGAACCAAGAATTTATATCCTGAGTTCTTCTTAAAAATCTTGAAGTGAATATCATGAAAGGAAGATGCGACACAAGATTTAAAAGATTCTCCCTTTTCCAAAATTTCTGGCCTCTCTAATGACTTCTTCAAGATCCTTTATTTTCCATTCAATTCTCTCAACCCATAGCTTATAAATATTCAATTTTGCATCATCAAATACTTTTCTTTCCAAGAGGATTTGCACTTCTGTATCACTCATTAATTGAAGGTCTTGGATACATTCACACCCAAACTTCAACTCCCCATCGAAACACCTGAGTATCGTGGTAAACATTAACTAAATTTTAGCAATTTTGTTATATGATTTATATGCTTCCTCAATGAAATTTATACCTGTGATTATCATGTCATCAACTAAGGCTTCCATTACCTTTTGATAAGTGAGATTATTATTAATATCTTTAATAGCCGAACTTCATCATTAGATGAAATTACAAGTTGTTAATTGAGGATAATGGAGTTGGATCAAGTATCTTATCCTCTGCTAATAAGGATCGATGAAATTTGATAGAATTTGATTTTTATCCTCCAATTATTCATGCATTTGGTTTCCTTTTTAACTTTTTAGTTAATCTAAACACTATCTTCTTTAGGTTGTGCACTTCTCTCTTAGGTGTTGATTATCCAAGGGGAATTCTTGTTAATTCCAAATCACCTATCAATAGGTCATTTTCATATTTTCCAAACTTGGGCTTATAAATCTCCACAAATTACTAGCCTTGAGAATCTGATACTAACCCAGATGTGACTTTAGTCTTTTTTACAAGTAGGTGAGGAGTGGTACCTAGTAGAGAGTTCAGTATTCTTGCATCAAACTTAGGAACAACAATATTAGACATGGATTTCCTTTTCTTGTTCTCCATCAATGGTTTCACCCAAGTAAAATAAGAAATGGAAGTGGAGGGGATGATGGGACCACTTAAAGGTGTGCTCATTGCACTCAAAGTTTGTAGTCTCGGTTTGGGCGGTGGGAACTTTCTTAATATTGACTTCTTTAGTAGATGTTTCTAAAACACTCATAGATTCTAAGAATTGGCTCTTCAATTGATCTTATTTTTCACTTATTTCCTCGAGATTTTTTTCTCTTGTTTTCCATTCTCTTTTTCCTCATTGTCATGATCACAGAGGTCTACAACTGTTTTAATATCAAACATTGTTTCCATTTTCTTTGGAGAAGATAACTTCTCACTCTTCTCGGATGAATTCTCCATATTCCCATCATTCTTGGCCTTTCCTTTCTTTATATACACCATAAATGAAGGTTCAGTTAGAGAGGGAACATATTGCTCATGTGCTTCAGGAGTCATTATAGGCATTTTTTTAGTGGTGGAGGTTTCTTGAGAAGAAGACTTAGACTTGCCTACTCTAAATGTTTTCATTTTCATACCAAACTAGAGTCTGGTCCTTACCAATATAGGGTTTATAAGTTCCTTCAAATCATATATCTCTTTGAAAGACCAATCAATGGTTTTAATACGATTATGTCTGATGTATATTTCATATTCAAGGGATTGTAGTTCTTCATCATCATCTAGAAGTCCTTCACGAACCTTGTACACAAAAAAATATTTAATTTTTCATAGGTATAGTCTACCACAGTCTCTTCTTCTGGCTTCATAATCATTAGAATAATAAACCAAATAGTCTTTAATATCAGAAAGAAGATAAAATCCCATTTTAAAATTGATGGCAATAAATCCCTTGGTATCAAAGTACGTCCTTGGTTTGAATTAGTGAAGAGTGAAGGGAGCAATTTTCCTGTCAACATTTTGGGCATCTAAAGTAATATTGAAAGTATAGTTACCCAATGTGATCGGGAACTAGATGCTTGTAATATTTTTTTCAATGCAAGTTCTATGGAGTTTATCCAACTGCCTATAGATTTCAACCAAGGCCATCTTGTCACTACAATACATTGGGAGTTTTAAAGGTGTTCCCTCAAATCCAACCAACCGTATGTAAGATAATTTCTTGAATTGAATGTAATAACTACCATAGACATCAATCAATTGTTTTTGCTTCATCCGAGAATCTTCGTGCAGTGTCATCCTCTAGAAATATGATAATATACATGGTGAATGCATCGTTCACCCTTTTGAAGTGATGGTTACTAATATTTAAAGTGAACTATGGATGATACTAATAAAAAGGAGCATCTTTCTTGTATTCAACAGGGGAGAAACCAAACCATTCTTTATATGCAACAATAGAATACATCAAGTAAGAAGTCATATGAAAATTATTGGTTCTTTAGAAATTTGAAATTTGATTAGTGAGGCCATCACAGATTATCTCTACCCAATTCAAGCTTTGTTTTCCTTCACATATAATATTGATGTAAGGGCACATCCAATAATGAAACTCATTGGTAGAGGGCATCCCCATTATTTTGGCAAGGAGAGTGATGAAATCTAATAACTCTTCCTTAAAATTAATCCTATACATAGTCTTTGGCAGCCTTGAATCTCCTTTCTTTGGATTCTTAAACCAAGACTTAGCCACTCTGCTCTTATATTGTTCATTGTCCTGATCAAAAAGTAACTGAGCCTGGTCCTTGGTGAGGGTGTTTGAATTTTTAGCTGCATGAATCTTGAGGGTAGTACTTATATAACTAGCACCTAATTAAGCTAGTATTTGTTCGTGGGGATCAATGATCTCCTTTGTCTTTGGGTTGAAGCATGAACCACAAGCTAGCATAATATCAACACATTGAACAAAAATTGGAAAACCCCCTACATGAGAAATTTCACTATCCTTAATTAGTTGATCAATAGGAATAGGGTTTTGGAAGTTAATTTCGTGCCTTGAATTCATCCAAGTCAAGGTGTTGAGCTTTGTTATCTCCTATGTTGGGCATGGCTATCTTGAAGGAATATAGATTCTCATGCTCTTTATAGTTGATCTTCATTGTATAATAGGAGTAATGAACTTATTTATTTCTCTAAATTTTAATGTTGAATTCATAGCTTCTATTGCACCTCTAAATTTAGCGGAGAGTGAGAGACTTTAAATATTGAAAAGAGAAGAAATAAGACAAAAACAAATGGAAAGGGGATGATAAAAATGATTGATTACCTTGGATATTAATACAAAATCCATTTGAGTAGGTTGGTGGGAGGAATTGAATGTGAAAATTAATGCACTACTCCGACCTAAGATATTCAAAAGTAGAAAAGGAAGAGATAAAATGTGCACAACTTGTCCATGTAACAATGGGACACTCATGACATGACAAGATGAAACACCGCTGTGAATGAAAAGTGAAGAAAATGGACTTGTAGGGAAATGGAGGTCAGGGACAACTCTAGATATGAGGGACTCGATGGAAATTTTTGTAATACACTAGAAATGGGAAAATTAGAAGAAATGTGCACAAGAGAGTCCTTGGGACATTGGGACGTGATTTCTCTGAAAATCCAAAGTACCCACAATAGAAGGAAAATAAATGCAATGTGGAGAAAATAGGATTTGATGAACAAGGAGTCGATAGAACTTGGGATGGAGGGAAATTTAAACCCAAAATATTCGCACAATAAAGGAAAAGTCTTAAAACTCTAAATTAAAAAAAGACTAACTATTTGAAAATGACTCTTCCTTTAGGGTCCCTTATGAGGAAATTCTAATAGACATGTTACCCAATTTTTTTAAAATAGAGGTAGAAATACATCATTTCTGGGAAGGTGAAAAAAATAACATAAGTGATCCCATAGATAAAATGTTATCCTTCCCTAAGCTTCTCAAGAGAGGATGTAATGGAAAAATCATTAGTAGGTAGATTCATCTCAAGAATAAAAAATGTTTTAGAACAATACTATCACTCCGAAATACACATTTATTAGGATTAAACATGAAATCATAATTCACCACATGATAGATAATTCAATACATACAACTTTAAGTTGATCACCCCTCTTTATTTATTTTTCTAGTAATTCATCCACATAGGTTTCAAAAATTTCATGGATGATATCATGAAATATGTAAGTCATTTCTCTTTTATAAGTATCCCTAATGTTTTTTAAGCCAAGGGGAATGACGATGTAAGTGAATGTTTCCCAAGGAATAGTGAAGGTTGTTTTGGTTTGGTCATCTCTAGAAATATTTATCTAGTTGTAGGCCAAGAAGTCATCATTGAGGGATAACATCTTGTACCAATATATGCATCGATAATAAAATATATGGATGGTAATAGGAAATAATTTTGGGAAATCCTTATTGATATCTTTGAATTTAATGCAGATTCTAATCTTGCCATTATTTTTATGGATTGGTACTATATTAAACATCCACATGGATTCTTCTAATGGATTGATAAAATCTACATGTAAGACCTTCATCACCTCTTCATTAACCATAAAGTGACTTTAGGTTTCATTTTTCTTTGATTTTATTTAATGAGTTTAGGAATTCGGTTTTGTCACCGGGTTAGAGAAAACTAAATTATGGTTAACCATGTGGTCATGTTTATATAGGTGAAGGTGAAGGCCTGATTGGTTCTTAATGATTTGAGCATGCTCCTCTACTTCCTCTACATAGATTAAAGAACCAAACTTAAGAATCTTAATATCCATATCAATTCCAATGTTTACATCAATTGTGTCATTTATGAGAGAATAATTTTCTTCCCTAAATTGTATAGTAGGGAGAAGTTCAAGAGTCTCATCCTCCACCTCAAATATTTGAAATTATTATGTGAAGGATTCAAGATGAAATTTTCCCCAATATATGATGAAGAATAAGAGAGTAAGGGAAATACCTCTCTTGTGATGAGTAGGAGGAAGGTTTTATACATATGCAAGAAACTAGGATTTCTTCATTTCTTCAGCATAAGCTATATTGAAAATCTCATTTTTGTTAAATACACATAAGGAAGAATCATTGAATTTATAATTATTCACAATAATGGTTTAGGTATCATTAAAACAACAAAGTCAACTCCTAGTAAATCTATTTGTGGAAAAATCTAAATGATGAAGAATCTATGGAATCGGTTTGGTTGGTTTCTCTCCCTTAGAATAACTATAATGGAGATAAATTTACATTCCTTTCTTATCTCACTTATGGATTCCTTATAGAGTTAGATATGTTCTATTCTAGCCTCATATACTTCAAAACCTTGATTGGAAATTGGTTTCAAGTCCCCTAACACTATAAGGTTTTGAATTTCCATTCTCTTGGCCATAATGAGACCTAAATATAGGGATTCATATTCAAATTCATTATTAGTGCATTTAAAGTCTAGTTTGAGCCAAATGGCATGATATTAAATTTAGGAGAGTTAATGTCACCCCTATACCTATGCCAAATTGATACTTTTTTCCCTCATAATGGAGCATCTAGTGATGTACATGAAAGATAGAGTTTTTGTCCCTTAAAAATATTATTCACGCACCTTAATAACTTATATCATACATATATCCAAAATATTATTAGCAAGAAGAGAGGTTAGTCCTAGATTACTACCCACCCCTTTTGGGTCAAAAAGAAGGGAGATTGGTTAGTCGTTTTCTAATATTTTCATAATCTTTATCGTAGCCTCTAGTGGATACTATTTCTATAGTGGAAACTATCATTTTTGTAATTTTTGTGGCTTCATTTTATTTAAGTTTATGTATTTCACTTTTGGGACCCACTTCATAGATATGGTAAGTTCCTTTTATGGAAACCATTTGTTTAGTTGGTTTTCTCGGGAGCTCAAATTTGACATGGATCCCCATATTATTCTAAAGATGTATTAAATGTATATTGAATGGAAACGGATCTACCTAAGTAATGATGAATTTTTCTCAATGTAAAAACTTGACATATTGGAATAAGGTGAAGGGGATGACCTTCATCCTATGTATATAGGGATCACTAATATCATGATATAGTTTGTTTCCTTATATAAAATATAAAATTAAGTGAATATGGTATTTGGGAAAATGGAAATAGAAAGGACTATGGTTTTTATTGAGGTTTATTTGAGGTTATCATATCCTCTTTATCTATTTGTAGTAGAGGTGTAGTTAATTTGTTCATATCCTAATTATTGCTGGAAATAAAAGGGGACTAATTTCATAGTATATGCATCATCAATCATGGTTATCTTGACATAGTTATAAAACAACTATAAGTACAATGTATGATCTTCCATTTGCAATATTTCAATGGCAGAAGGCATATTACTAATGTAAAACTCATACCTAAAATTACAATCATTCTACGCTGGTTAGAGAATTTAAAACTCAATGTGGTTGATATAGGCCACATGTGGGGTCATTACATGGAGTAAATAACCAAAACCCATTTCCTTAATTTTAGCATAGTAAAGAAAAGAAATGTGAGAAAAGGTATTAATTAGGGTCATTACGTGGACTAAATAGCCAAAACCCACTTCCATAAGAAGAGCATAGTCAAGAAATGAAATGTGAGAAAATTTATTAGTTAGATCCATAATCAAGTCATGTACTCCTATCATAGTCAAGAAATTTAAAAGGTGAGAAAATTTATTAGTTACATCCATAATCAAGTCATGTACTCCTATTGGCTTAGGGAAAGATGAGTATAATCTTGTGAAAAAGATTAAGTGATAAGGGGTTATCAAATATACTCAATTATTTTAGTTGTTGCATTATTTTAGGCCTAGCCTCTAATTAAACTAAACCCAAAATCTTTGTATTATTTTGTTGACTTGGATTAGGGGCTAACCTTGGGTTTTTAGAGGTGGAGGATTTGTTTTCATTTGTTTTGATGGGTTTATCTTTGTTTATATTATTAGGGTCATTTTTTCCATTTATGGGACACTTGGAAAGGGGTCCCAATTCCTAAGGTAGTATATCTCTTTCCACACTATCGTATGCCTCAATATGAGAATTTAAATATCCTTATATTGGGGAAATTTTTCAAATGGACAACGGATCATAATACTTGGAATTTTGAATTCAAGATGTTCCTTTAGATATTCTACATACATTTTCTTTTCACAAGACTTTATCATGGTTGTTTCCAAATTATCTAAAGGAGGAGGATGGGTTTTAGAGGCCATACCCATTTCTCCTAATCCTCACACACGCTTGTGGAGGGAAATATACTTAACAATCTATCAAATTTATCCAAATAATTCCTATGGCTCATTGGTGGGGGCTATGCCTACTAACCTAGAGTTTAGAATAACCCTTTTTTTCCAAATCCCTCATGTATGTTCATGAGGAATAGGATATTCCATCCATACCATGAGTATTACCATGATTATATGTATTTTCTAGGAATTGTGATGATGGACTAGGAAAGTTATAGATGTTTGGTGGGGTAGATTTGGAATATATATTGGCATAAGGCTATAAAGTGTTAGAGAATAGATTTGTTTACAATCGGTTATAGCTATTCACATTGTTAGGCATGGATTATGGAAAGAAATTGTTAATTGGACAATGGGTAGTGTATGTATACTAGGAATGGGAACTCATTCCTAGAAATTCAACCCCTATAAAGAGGTCCCCTATGTTGAACTATATATTAAGTCACTTGTGTATTGTTCTAAGCTAATCAATACTATGATCACAACATGTTTTCTGTTCATCATTAGGTTATAGGTAGGATGTTAAAGAATCAAAGTGCATGCTAATTTTTGCATGACCAAAGACATGCAGATAAATCCCCACTTCTTCTATAAATATCATGTTTTTTGTGTTGTAAGGATCTACGAAAGAGCCTTGGTAGGTTGATGGCTTATCAATTTCTTCAATACTCACATGGAAGAGAATTTTCGTGCTTAAAAAAAGAAACATGTGGTGATTGTGAATTATATGAGTACTTATCAGCATAACAAGATAAGGAAGGCAACAATTAAAACCCAAAATGGGTCTATTAAACCCTTAAAATGACATATTAATAGGGGAGAGAAAACATAACAAGAAAACTAAATGGAAGGAAATGAGAAATAAGTATTCCTCCATGTAATGCTCATAAAATTTGTACATAGGAAAAATGAAACATTAATTGATATAAAATAAACATGGAATAATCAGATGTAGTTACTCAATGTCTCAAATATTATAATTAATTATTATAAATAGATAAGTTATTGACAATAGATATATGAAATCAATAATTAAATAACAATAAAACTTCCTATGAAATAATTCTTACCTCGGGGATTTTGGGAAGGAAACTTCTTAGAAGTTATTTCCTTTCTTACATAAAGAATTTCATTGGCAAGGTAGCTTCTAGTTAAGATTTAAAGTTTGATAGGTTGCAAAAGATTTGTAGATTTATTCTATTCTATCTTTTATTATTTCATAAGAAAATAATAGGGATGGGATGGAAAGTAATGATATATAATAAAATATTTCATAAGAAATAAAATAAAATGAATCCAAACATAATCTATGGGTACAAATATTGACAATATTTTCTTATCTAAATAATAATATAACACGTTTTTCCAAAGTATTACCAATGATTGTATTGAAAATTAGAATACTTCCCCAACTTGGTTACTACAATCATGTGGTAGCTTATCTAAATGTTTTTTGAAGTTATTTCTTTATATCCCCAAGTTGAAACCCCTTCTAATTTGCATAGTCCAAATGATCTAGGTGAGGAAAGAAGTAATTTGAAAAAAATCAAGAAAAGTAAGTTGACTAGTCTAGTGTTTCAATGGCTATTGGAATGTAAAAAACACATAAACAAATACAAAGAACATGATTTATTGTGCAATAAAATTTCAAATTTTTAGGACCATAAAACCTCCAACTACTTGAAATAACCATCCCCTAAAACAAATGAATGAGTATGATTTTTATTTTTTTACAAGAACGAGTTAGAATACATACGTCGTATTGGAAAAAATGAATTAAAAATGGAGAATAACTCAACTAGATATTATTAGCAAGAAAGGAGGATAAAGACAACACGATTTCAAAAAAATTAGTGTTATAAAACTTTATCCACTAATCTCAAATAAAAATGGTTTGTAATCAAAACATGTGCTCAAAACCATACCTTTTTTTGTTATTTGCTTTCCACACTAATAGAACCATTGTTATCAATTTATGTCAGGACAACAAATGGGTGGTTATGCTATAATGAGCATGGTGGATGGGATTTGAATTTTTGAAAATGAATTATAGAGGTTTGGATAGGTATATATGGATATGTAAGATAAAGTAGGAGGGATATGGAATTTATCTTGTACTTTTAACTCTATCATCATCAGAGACTTATTTCGGTGCTTTTTTTTGTGTAATTTTGGGTGCATGTGTGTAATCAATAATTGCTTTAGGTGCGGTAGAATTTGTTTGAATTCCTTCCATGGTAGTGGGAATCACTTTAGCATACACGATGTTGGGTCCTCATAGAAGCCAATAGTAGGCTCCTCCCTTGCTCATATATTTTCCTTATTATTTCTCTCTCATCCTCCCCTTCCATATTTGATTCATTTAGTTCTATCTAAATTCCAATTCCTCTACATTCCTACTCTAACCATTATAAACTAATGGAAAAAAATGTACTTAGTTTCCCATGGGTAGTGTCTTGATACCCAAATCTTCAAAGTGCATCTTGATGGTATGATGTAGGGAGTAGATATATGCACCTCTATGATAATCCATAAACTAACACTACACTTATTTTGTCCATGATTATGTTGATACAATGAATTAAATAAAGTAGCTTCCTATGACTCCTTGACACCAAACATCAACAACTTACGTCCATAACTCATCAGTATTATTCAGTGTCGTGATATTATATTCTATCTAAGGGTAATTTATTGCAAGATTACTTTGTTTTCCAACTACAATATGTAATCTAGGCATATAAGTGATGAGGGAACTCACAAATGGAGATTGAGTAAAGAGTTTCATAAAACTTCTCTTTCTCCCATTTCCTTAGATGTTTCCCTCTATAATTTGGTTAATTATGCATATAGTCCTCTTCTTGTTGATCCAACCATGCTTCTACAAAATCAAGCGAAATTCTCTCTAAAATTTTACAGTTCATACTAAGAAAGGTAAAAAAAAATGGAACCAATTTTTTTTTATTTTAGAAATAAATGGCGAGAACACAATCTTCTATCACACTTTGCATACATTGGCATATCACACAAAATGTATCTTTTGAAATCACCGAAAATAGATTCATCGATATAGAGTTGTTTCTGGTTTTGAAATGGAAAGTGAAGGAGAATATTTAAAGCATAAACATGCTAGTAATCATGAATAAAAACTAAAGTATAATAACATGCCAAAATTAATAATTCATTATCACATGAAAAGGAGATGAATGAATTATACTATATATCCATACATTCATTCAAGAGATATATAGGGGCCATTAATGACTTACAATCCTTGAATCATAAACCCAACATCACTTTGTTCACAATATCAACTTTTCCATATAATGAAACTGTTTGATGGGAGATTTATTATCTACTTATACATATTTTTCATTTTGAATCATACATATTTTCCCACTGACAGTAGATAGGAAAACAATTAATAAGGTATTTTGAGGATGCCATAAAAGATAGAAGACATGGGACACCACTAATGTATGGTTAATGTCTTGTATTCCCTCATTTCAAGGGAAGTATTATAATCTTCATGCTAGGAATTCTGCTAACACATCAAAATACTAAAAACATCACTTGACTGACATCCCTTCTGGCAGAAGTTGGTGTATATATTCTACTTGTTATATTTTTGTCCTCTTTTCAGTTTTTTGTATCTACTGATTTGGCTAATTGCATTATCCACATGGAATTTCATCTCTACCTTCTCATGATAATTCTTTATACATTTATGCACTCTAATTTTTTTTTCATAGCTTTTTGAATATCATCCCGAATGCTGAATTTTTTTGGTGCACATACTATTTTTTTATTGCACATGCTTAGCACAAATCTTAGCCTTATTTCAAACGATACAACTCACATTTAAATTATACAGTCAAAAATTATATTTCTCCCTGTTATGTTTATGGAGCCCGTTTTCATGTTAGAGTGTGGTACACCTTCTATGTGTTACAATCGGGTATTTTACGGTGGTCTCACTCGCCAGGTGAGTGGGTCAAGGGGTTCGGGGTGAAGCCCTCGAAGAAAATTTTCATGGGTGGTTTATTAACCCATGGGTAATGGGTAATCTTTGTTATGGGGTGTTTTTGGGCCCATGGTTTTTGGTACCCATTGTTTTGATACCCATATTTTTTGCCCATTGTTTTGATACCCACAGCTTTTTTGCCCATTGTTTTGATACCCACAGTTTTTTGCCCATAGTTTTGATACCCATGGTTTTGTATCAAATTTGCTTAAGAAATTATCTATTGTATGGTCTTATGTATATCATAGATAGAAAAGCAAATGTATTGCAGATGTGTTATGAATTCGGGTGTGAATTCTATAGATTTTGTTGACCATAGCTCCAAATGGATTTGGGTATTGTATTGAAAGAGTGGAGGCTTGTAATAAAATCCGAGCAAGTGATTCTTGGTGGACGTAGCCCAAATTGGGTGAACCGTGTTAAATCTTATCTCTCTGTGTTGTGTTATTTATTCGCACTTTTATTTAAGATCTATAATATTTTACGCATATTAGTTTCTACTGTTGTGATTCTGTAAGGGATTATTCCACATATTTTATCTCTTATTTCCTAACAATTGGTATCAGAGCCTAGTTTGGTTTGCTGAAGTGTTGAATCGTAGGGAAATTTTTTAGCTTGAGTGGGAGCTATGGCTAGATGATGGAAGATCTAGGGTTGATAAATTCAATGGGAAGAATTTCAGTCTTTGGAAGATGCAGATGGAAGATTACCTTTATCAAAAGGATATTTATACTCACTGTCTGAGAAGGTGAACAAACCCTCGAGTATGACAGATGTGGAATGGGATTTGTTGGATCGGAAGGCACTTAGAACAATCCGAGATGTGTCTTGCATCTTTGGTATTATTTAATGTTTCAAAGGAAAAGACTACAAAAGAACTGATGGATGCATTAGGGAAGTTGTATGAAAAACCCTCTACCTCTAATAAGATATTTTTAATGAAAAAGTTGTTTAATATGAAGATGTCTGAGAATGGTTTAGTAGCAGATCATCTAAATGATTTTAATATGGTTGTAAATATGCTAGCTTTGGTTACAATAGAATTTGATGAAGAAGTTAGGGCTTTATTAGTTCTGTGCTCTTTACCTGAGAGTTGGAATAGCCTAGTAATGGCGGTAAGCAACTCGTTTCTGCTAACTCAAAGTTGAAGTTTGAGGATGTTGTAGGGGTGATTCTAAGTGAGGAAATGTGAAGAAAAATCTCTGGTGAATCTTCTACTTTAGGGAATGATTTGACAGTGGAAACTAGAGGGAGACAGAAGAATAGAGGAAAGCTGTGGAAAATCAAAGGATCGAGCAAGGTCAAAATCCAAAAGCAAGATAGTAATTTACCTAATTGTGGAAAGTCTGCAGGCATGCAAAGAAGGATTTGTTGGGAGCTTCGGAGACAAGAATAAATAAAGGAAGAAAATAAGGAGGAAAATGTGGCATCGGGTAATGTATGCCGGGATGCTTTGATTATTTCTTTACATAATATTACTAAATCTGGGTTTTAGATTCGGGGGCTTCTTTTCATGCTACTCCATAGGCATTATTTTCTTGATTATGTTTAAGGGATTTTGGGCATAATTTTCTTAGTGATGATGAGCCTTGAAGTATAGTTGGAAAAGGTCTATTCAAGCTAAGATGCAGAATGGGAATACATGGTTATTGAAGGATGTCAGACATGTGCCTACATTAAGGAGAAATTTGATATTGGTGGGGCAATTGGGAAGTGATGGTTGTACTGTGATATTTACAATTGACTCTTGGAAGGTTACCAAGGGTTCTCTTGTGGTGGCAAGAGGTAAGAAGGTTAGAACCTTGTATTTAACCACTGATAGTACTAATGATTATAATCTTGTGGCTTCAGATGTAGATACAACATTATGGCACTATAGGCTCGGTCATATGAGCCATAAGGGCATGAACATCATAAAGAAGAATTTTCCTAGATATACAGAAACAGGTTTGGATTTTTGTGAGAACTACATATATGGGAAACAGAAGCAAGTAAGGTTTCTCAAGGTTGGACCTACGAAGAAAGAGAGTAAGTTAGAGCTGGTACATTCTAATGTGTGGGGGTGGCTCAGGTATCATCTCTTGGGGGCTCAAGTTATTATGTTATTTTTATTGATGATGCAATAAGTAAAGTTTGAGTTTATTGTATTAGAAACAAATCTGATGTATTTGATACTTTTGTTAAATGGAAAGCCTTGGTAGAGAATGAAACAGGTCTTAAGTTAAAATGTCTCAGATCAGATAATGGAGGGGAGTATTACAATAATGAATTTGATGATTATTGTTCTAAGAATGGAATATCAAAAACGGTTCCATGAATGCAGAGAATGGGGTCATCGAGAAAGGATGAACAAAACAATAATGGAATGTGCTAGGAGCATGAGGATACATGTAGGACTACCTCTTTATTTTTGGGTAGAAGCGGTGAGCACAACTGTGTACTTGATAAACAGAGGACCCTCAAGTGCCTTGGATGGAGGCATACCTGAGGAGGCTTGGTACGGTAAGAAAGTCGATTACTCATTTCTTAGAGTCTTTGGATGTGAGGTGTTTGTTCATATTGACAAGGATGATAGGACCAAGCTAGAGGCTAAATCAGAAAAATGCACTTTTATTGGTTATGGTGGTGATGACTTTGGATTTAAATGTTGGAGTATTAAGGACAAGAAAATCATTCGGTCTAGGGATGTGGTATTTAATGAGAAAGTCATGTATAAGCAATAGTTGTAGGAAAACATGGAAGAATCCAAGAAAGAATATGCAGTGGTAGAGGATCTTCCGGATGGGACAGTGACCCATGAATCAGTTCAGGAACCTACTCAACAGGAACCCCAAACTCCTATAGTGAGGAGGTCTTCTAGGGTAAGAAAAGAACCTAAACATTTTCTCCTTCTCTTTATTATTTATTACTCACTGATAGTGGAGAGCTAGAGAGATTTGATGAAGCAATGTAGGTAGATGCTAGTAAGAAGTGGGAGCAAGCCATGGATGAGGAGCATAAGTCTCTCATGGAGAACTAGACTTGGGATTTGGTGAAGCTACCGGAAGGCAAAAGAGCATTGCAAAACAAGTGGGTGTACAGAGTTAAAGATGAAGAAGAGGAAAGAAAAGATATAAGGCCCGGTTAGTGGTCAAGGGGTTTGCACAGAAACAAGGTATAGATTTTGATGATATTTTTTCTCCTATAGTAAAAATGACTTCTATCAGAACTGTTCTTGGAATAGTGGTAGCAGAAGACTTGGACTTAGAAAAATTAGATGTAAAGACTGCATTTATCCATGGTGATTTTGAGGATGAGCTATATATGTAGCAACCAGAAGGATATGAAGTCAAAGGTAAAGAGGAGATGGTGTGTAAACTAAAGAAGATCTTGTATGGCCTGAAACAAGCTCCACATCAATGGTATAAGAAGTTTGATAGCTTCATGATGAAGCAAGGTTATATTAGATGTCATTTTGACCATTACGTGTATAGAAAGAAATTTGAGGATGGAAGTCATAGTATCTCGGTGTTTGTATGTTGATGTTGATGTTGGTTGCAGGTAAAAACATGTAGGAAATAAAAGTACTCAAGAAACAACTAAGTGAATTATTTGATATGAAGGATTTGGGGGTAGCCAGAAAAATCCTTGGTATGAGGATAACTTGGGATAGGAAGGAATGGAAGCTGACTTTATCTCAGGAAGAGTACATTAAGAAGGTATTGGATAGGTTTAACATGCAGGATGCTAAACCGGTTGGGACTCCTTTGGCAAGCCATTTTAAATTATCAAAGGAGTAGTGTCCCAAGATAGAGCAGGAAAGAAACTAGATGTCCAAGGTACCTTACTCATTAGCGGTTGGTAGTTTGATGTATGCTATGGTGTGCACTAGGCCTGATATTGCCCATGTAGTGGGAGCTGTGAGTAGATTTATGAGTGATCCAGGTAAAGAGCATTGACAAGCAGTAAAGTGGATCCTTTGGTATTTGAGAGGGACCATGGGGACATTTTTGTGCTATAGTGGATCAAACACCACTTTATGTGGTTATGTAGATTAGACATGGCTGGAGATGTTGACAGTAGGAGGAGCATGATAGTTTAAATTTACACTGTAGGTGGGACAACAGTGAGTTGGATTTCACGACTACAGAAGCTGGTGGCTTTATCAACCACAGAGGCTAAGTATGTTGCTGCCACATAGGAAAGTGAAGAGATGATTTGGTTACAACAATTTCTTAAGGAGTTGGGGCATAAGAAAAAGGAATGTAAGCTCCATAGTGATAGTCAGAGTGTTATACACCTAGCTAAGAACTCTACTTTCCACTCCAGGATGAAGCATCTACAGTTGAGATATCACTTCATCAGGACATCTTTGGAAGAAGATAAGTTGAAGTTGGAGAAGATTCATACGAGTAAGAATCTTGCAGACATGATGACCAAGGTGGTCACAAGGATAAACTAAAGCTATGTTCAGCTTTGGTTAGCCTTCGCGGATGATAGTGAAGGGTTGAGAAGCACGCTCGGTGGAAATCAGTCTCAAGTGGGAGATTGTTATGTTTATGGAGCTTGTTTTCATGTTAGAGTGTGGTACACCTTTTAAGTGTTACACTCACTTTGCATACATTGGTATTTTAAGGTGGTTCCGGTGAGTGGGTCAAGGGGGTTCGGGGGTGAAACCCCGAAGCAAATTTTCATGGGTGGTTTATTAACCCATGGGTAATGGGTAACCATTATGGGCTGTTTTTGGGCCCATGGTTTTTTGGTACCCATTGTTTTGATACCCATGGTTTTTTGCCCATTGTTTTGATACCCATAGTTTTTTTCCCATGGTTTTGATACCCATGGTTTTATATCAAACTGCTTAAGAAATTGTCTATTTATATGGTCTTATGCATATGATAGATAGACAAGCAAATGTATTGCAGATGTGCTTTGAATTCAGGTGTGAATTCTGTAGAGTTTGTTGAGCATAGCTCCAAACGGATCTGGGTATTGTATTGAGAGAGTGGAGGCTTGTAAGAAAATATGAGCAAGTGATTCTTGGTGGACGTATCCCAAATTGGGTGAACCATGTTAAATTTTGTCTCTCTGTGTTGTGTTATTTATTCTGTACTTTTATTTGAGATCTGTAATATTTTCTGCATATTAGTTTCTCTTGTTGTGATTCAAGTAAAGGATTATTCTACATATTTTATCTCTTATTTCCTAACACTCCCATTACCACATCAAATATTTTTGAAAATTACCTAATGTGAGTTTTCATTTTTGATATGACCCACTGAGCTACTCTCACATCATATTTCACAATAATATCCAAGTGGGTAAATAAATTTTCTATAGTATGATAAATTTTGTTCAAGGTTTTGTAATTGATACCAATTTCAAAAAAATATTATATTTAAATCATCCTTTCATCATTACATATATACTTGTCCTCTTAATTTACTCTCATTGTAATCTACTAAAAACTCTAAACCATCATTTCTTCTCTCACTCACTCTCTCTATGTACGTGAGTTTTTCTTTACTTAAATTTTTTATTCCAACATTATATTCAAATGGTTAGAGCTTAGTGTTAGTGATAGGAATTTTGAATAAAAATTCCAAAAAGTGTGTTGTGGACATTTTAAATTCAAAGACACTCTTAATTGTAGATGATTGTTTCAAGTATCTCTCACCCAATTACCATCATATATGATCTCTTGATCATCTCACATCCATTCATGTTGGAACAATTAGATATCCTCCATAAAATCACCTTAGGTGAACATGAGCTAAATGGCATAATGATATATAAAATAAATCATATTAGAAAAATAAGCATAGAGTAGAACAAGTATATAAGTAAACAATTATAGAGGAAAATAAAAGTACAAGTATAAAATCATGCCAAGTAAATCAATAAATAAGCAATGACACATATGTTAGTCATATCAAGGAAAAGAGACATACAAGAGACCAAAGAGTGTCACATAAAAATATACAAGGGACAAGGGTTATATCAATTATGCATAAATTTCATAAGAAGGGAATTCTATAATATTTCATCCAAATATACTATACATTGTTACATTCTATATATAACATGTTATCATTTGAGAAATTTTAACAAGGGAATCTAAGGGAATCATTTCTACACACACACACAAGAAATACACAGGATATGAGATGTAGTGCAGGGATCGATAGTATGTTCACTCTTCGGGTGACCACCAAGATCATTGTGCCTCCACATTGTGTTCCCTGCATCGTCGATCCATCTTATTAGTATTATTTTGATCGATAAATTAGATAATTCAGGTACTCATGGTACATATGGAACCATTCCTTTCTTTGTCTCATTTTCCACTTCCTTACCTTTGTTGATCCACCACATCTCACAACACAAGTTTTTCAAATCAACATTTTTGGGTATTGTGAGAACCATGGGCCTTATTCCTTAAATCCTTCCATTTTTTGATCATCCTCTTCTCCTAATTCACCACATGCAAATAATAAAAATCATAGCATGCAAATAAATTTCCCCAAGTGCATAAAAGCAATACATTTATCAGTTCAACACCATTCATAGTAATTTTGTGATTAGTTATCCAAGAATGCACTTACCTCTAGTTACAAAATTTAGTCTACCGATTATAATCAAATTAAATAAGAATAGTCGGAATAAATAGGAAGAATTGGAACAATCAAAAGATCCCATAGTTTCTAGCCATAAAATAGGATTTTATCCTAACTCGCTTGAGATACTATAGTTCATCCCATTTAACAATTTTTTATTTTTGCATTGGAAACTATCTATTTCACCTTTTTTTCAATGATAAAAGAAAATAAGAACATTTTGGAAATAAATTTAACTATAGATTCCTTGATCCTCCTTGATATCCCTTTTTCACCAACCATTTCCTCTTATCATTTTCCTCCTAAATTATTTGCACCAAAGCTTCCTACCTTCAATGGCCATGATAACCCTCATGAGCACCTTTGATCCTTTCACATTGTATGTATTGATTATGCTAATGATATTACACTCTTAGATAAATATACCAAATGATTATTTTTCCAATGCAATAGCTTGTGCAAATCATATATCCTCTTGGTAGGCCTGTAATGATTTAAGAACCTTCACAATCATATATAAGAAAGTTAATCACACCTCATTTGGTAACCTAACACTTTAATAAATTAAAATTTTAGGGGAAAACCAACAGTTTAGATCAAATAAAGGGATTTAACACATCGTGTTAGGTATCAATAAGTTATTCATGACTAAAAATAACTACTCCAATATGCAAAACAACTCAGACCTAACTAAATCTCCATGATTAACTTTTAGCCCTTAAGGCCAAAATTGGTAAGGGCAACTTTGGAGACTGTAAAATTTTAAATTGCACATGTTTGAAACCTTTTGAGACTTCATAGTAGAATAATGTAGTGCACGGTTATAAGTATGCTACACATAATAATAAAAATTTCTTCCCACAATTTAGAATGTTTATAAAAATAACCCATGCAAAGATGTACCACTTCATGATAAACCCCATCTCACCTCAAGGCCCAAAGAAATTATCCCTCATGAAAAACCCAAGTAGATGCATCATCCTCTATTCCATAGGGATCATCTAGCAAGGGGAAAATGATGAGGGGGATTGTTTCACTAAAAAAATGAAGGGTGAGTCCATGAAATCACTTCATCAATCTCCAACTTACATTAACATGAATGAAAACTTTGTAACAAATCACCCAAAACCCCATGGTTTCCCTCGTGAGATTATTCTACCCTCCTCCTACTTGCACCTTGAGTCACTTTTACCAATTTCCCTCAATTTCTTCTTTGATTCTATGTCGAGAAAGTCATGGAACCATGGGAATGGATCTAATGGTGTGGATAAGATGTTAGGGATTTCTAGTGCCTGTAATGGGACCAATATTTTTTCATTTTGATCTAACTCAACTACCTCGGATGAGACATTGATCTTCTGATGCGGGGAGATAAAGAGGTGTTAATATCTCCTTGTTAAAAATTCTTCAAATTGTTCCTTCCTAAACCTTAGCTTTCTTGTGAGACTCTATGGGAGGTGAAAATTAAGTGCCCTTGGTTTCCACATGGCCGCTTAAATCCTCGGATCAACCATGCAAAGCTAAAATAAAAGGGCTATTAATCCCAAATGTGGGTTAGGGAAAAATATTTAAGGCTTTATAAGTCAAAAGAGTAATATGTTTAAATGTGGAAATGTTTTCTTAGCATTGTTTTGTTTTTTTCCATAATTGAGATTTAAAATATTGCTTCTCAGCCTCCACCTCTCCTTCTTGGTAGAGAGAATTATCCAGCATGGTGTGCTTGCATAAAATGTTACCTTATTCACGAATTCCTTTATCCATTTATTTATTAGTTATGTTGACATTTCTTAATTAATTAATGATGGTTAATTAATTAATTAAAATATTATTATAACTAACAAAGTGACGTTAATTGACATCTAAGATGAAGTATGAATCTAGTTCATTAACGAAGTGTTGTTAATTAATCCATATGAAGGGGAATGTTTGATAATTAGTGCTTCTTATTTGTCTATAACAAATTCATTATGCATATGGCACAAGGCTCCGGGACATGAAGTTTCTAACTATAAATCCAATCGACGCCACATGAAGAAGTTTGAAGTTGAGGTCAAACTTGTGACCAAGCTAAAAAAGCTACACATCCTTCCACTTCATCTCCCTTATTTTTATCTCATCATGGGTGTTTGCATGCACACCAACACCAACTGTTAGGTTATGCATAACAAGCCTCTGTCGAGTCTGCGTGACCATTCCAAACATCATCGAAAACCTAAAATACTAAAAAGTGAAACATGTGCATGGCTTGCCACTGAGAAAAAAATTCCTCAATGGGCTTTACATTATTAGGTCAAGAAATTTCTACTACTCCCATGCTAGCACGTTTAGAATGCTAGTGTATTTTCCTATTAATGCATATTCCTTTTTGATATGCTAGCATGTGCATATATAGGCTAACACATTTTTGGTTATGCTAGTGTACACACTTATTAATATATTTCATCTTGACTAGATTCTTCTAAATTCATATCTTATTTGACTATTTAATTCATTTATGCTAACCATGGAAATTGTGGCATTTCCATATAAAAGATTCAAACTAAATAATATATAAGGGAAACTATAATGTGTAATATATCAACAACTCACTCTTATAACATAATATTAATATAACTCACTCACACTATATTATTTTCACATCTAATATAAATCACTCATGTTACTTCACTTATAACATATCTAACATGCTAATTAATGCGAGAATTAATTCCTAACATTTTTGACTTAATGTGAGCATTGGGCAACGAGAACCAAACATAAGAATGTATGCCAATACATACTATTAGGTATGGATATTTCTATATGGACCTTTCTCTCTATATTTCAACACATGATCACTACACACTATAATATATCCCTCTTTCACTACCATTGAACTTATCATCGATTGATAATCTTCCAATGAAGCATGGAAGTTGGAGAGTCTTTATATCATTGGCCATCCTATATAATGTTTTTTTACAAATATGAACCTTTCATGCCATATCACAACATTTTCAAGATTTACATTTAGAGTTTCATGCTCAAACATTCCAAGTGAACATATATATTCTTCTCTTCTTTTTTTCACACCTGGTAATAGAAAGGAAACACACAAGTGAAAAAAATGCCACCATAGAAGAATGAATCCCCATCATTGGTGATTGAAGAGAGGCGTTACTTGCTCTTCTTCCTCTATTACCTCCATCCTCTAATTTACACATTAATAACTTAGATATATTTGGAAATGAATCTCAAAATATTTCCACATTTGTTCATATTGCAAACAATACAAACAACATATTAATACTACTATCTTGAGACACTTTTGAAAATTACCCATGCCACTATTTCAACTTTACTAACTAATCCCACTCAACTAATTTATAATGGAACAATGCATTAACAAATATTTAACTCTCACTTAAAATCCCAATGCTTGTAAACCATTTCTCTCCTTGGTATTACTACATCTTTAATTCCCATTTAAAATCCCCACACTTACAAAACATTTTTCCACTTGGTATTAATGTATCTCATTCGCTTGAATATAAGTTTTTAATAAAACTATCATAACCAATTAGGTTATTAAGAAATTTGAAAACTATACCCACTAATAATGAACCAATAAATTTTAGTCTTTGAAATTAAAAACACACCTTCATAAATGCACGTCTTTGTGAGTCATTGACATGTTTTTTGTCAAGCGAGAGAATAGTGGGAAATATGGGGTTTGCTAGTTTAGATCGACATATAATGATTATACGTGGAATGTGATTTTTCCATAATGTAAGGAACACCATGGAAATCAAAAGCTAGTTATGTTGATATAGTTTTGAATTTTCAGATTTTCAAATACACTTTGTATTTTGAAATACATCTAAAAATGTACGTAATGGTTGTAAAAATCTACCAAATTTGAATGATATAAGTTGAGAGAATAACATAGTGGATTAATAATCTTTCCAACATTATTTATTTATCTTCTAAATGAGTTGTCACAAAAATGAATCTACAAATATATTGTCAAAATTAATGTTGTTTAGTAATATTGGGCCATTTGTAGGTTTTTCAAACCCCTATTTTTTCCTCTCTCCACAACTACATCGATGACATAAATTTTATTTTATTTTAGAAATTAAATTTTAAACTAGCTACTAAGACACATGCCACATGGCACATTTACAGCCCTCCTCTTTGTTTTTGGGCTCCCCAGACATCAAAGCTCTTGAATTATATGCAACTAATTATTCCATCAGGTCTGGATGACCACCAAGTGAAGATTAGGTGTCTCAGGAGGAGACATGTTGTGGTATTCTGCCAACATTCCTATGTTTTTCCACCGATGGATCTCAACCCTATGGAATTAATCATGATGAAGAATTTTTTTGGTCTAGTCTCTTGATCAAGTCATTTTAGCAGAGACCTCGACCCACCATTGGAGGAAACATGGATAGATTCCACCTTTCATTTGGGAGATGGAATCCGGCGGATGTGAGAGCCCTAGAATGAGGCACATTTAATCCTAGTGTCAAGTCTAGGTATTGTGTTTGGTTATAAATAGAAGATAAGTGGAGGAATATATATATATATATATATATATATTATATACATATACATATATTTATGTACACACACACATATACAATATATATAAAAGAAATATATGAGAGCCATATTGAGAGCACGGCTCAAAGAATATATAAAAAGGAATATAGCAAAGAGGATATATATTTAGTAGCATAAAATACAAAGAGGGAAGGTATAAAGTAAGGATAATAGGTGCAACAACATAAGATAAATAATTTTTTTAAGAAAAAAAAAAAGACAAGACATAAGAAGAGAAAAAAATAAGAGATAGAGAAACAACTCTAAGATTGTATGGATTTTTTTGAATTAATATAATATATATATGTGTGTGTGTGTGTGTGTGTGTGTGTGTGTTTTATATTGTCTTGATTGTGTCCTCCCATGTGTTGGTTGCAATTGGCACCATATTTTCTAATAATTTAGTATCAAATTAATGGTTATTTGAGCTATTGAGATTTCATGTTTTAGTTTTAGTTATAATGAATTATATAAATAAATCATGGAAACAACCCCTAATGTTTGATGGGAAGAACCATCATATCTAGTGTATTAAGATGAATAGTTTTTTCTCCTCTCAAGAGCTATGTGAACTAGTTGAGGGAGGACATGTAGATGTAAATTTTCAAAAATGGATATAAGGTGAGGTTTGATAATGGATAATGCAATATAAATGATATAAGTGAATTAAACAAGCTTATTGCAACTAGGAATATGACACAAAATATAATGTTTTCCCTTGAGGATGAAAAGTGTAGGCACAACAACAACAACAAACATTAATCTACTACTTTTGGCATCTCAGGTATGGACATTTGAGTTATGGTGGATTGAATGTTCTTTATAAAAATAAAATGGTTAAAGGGTTGCCTCCTATTGAACAACCAAATAAAGTATGTGAAGGTTGCATATTGGGGAAGCAACATAGAAATTCTTTTCCCTTAGGTAAATCATGGAGATAAATCTCACTTCTTGATCTGATACATTCATATTTATGTGGTCTCATGAAGACTCCCTCCTTGTCTAAAAATGTGTATTTCCTTACTTTCATAGATGACTTCAAAAAAGGACATGGATTTATTTTTTGAAAAATAAATCAGAAACATTTGAGGTATTCAAGCAATTTAAGGCCATGGTTGAGAAGCACAATGACCATTATATAAATACATTGAGAATAGATAGAGGGGGAGAGTATATATCAAATGATTTTTTAAAACTTCTATAAGGAGCACGAGATTAAGAAACAATTCACAACAAGGTATACATCTCATAAAAATGGTGTAGCAAAGATGAAGAATCAAACCATTCAAGAACAAGCAAGAAGCATGCTCAAAGAAAGATGATTATCTAATGAATAGTGGGTTGATGCAGTTGGAACAATTGTATATATTTTGAATATGTCCTATAAAGAGGGTGAGGAAAAAAATATCTCAAGAACAATGGAGTGGAAGAAAGTCAAATGTTGAATACTTGATTTATTTTGGGTGTGTAGCATATTTACATTTTCCCTAGAAAATTATATAAAAGTGGTATAATAGTGTAGAGAAGTGAATTTTCATATGGTATATTGAGAAATAAAAATCTTATAGATTGTATAATCTAGTTACAAAGGAGCTTATAATCATTAGGATGTTCAATTCATTGAGAAAGCATCTTGGGGAGATGCACAAGAAAAGGAAAATGCACCCATCATTGATGTTGAACCAACAAATGACATAGTAAGAAACAAACCAATTTGGACACCCATTTCAAAAATGGGTGAGTATTCAAATGGAAGTAACCAACAAAGGATGCAAGTAACAGAAAATGAATCATCTTCATCATCATCTGACTCATTCCAACACCAACTTTGAATGAGGAGTGTTTAAGTGATGTATGATAGATCAAGGTATGAAGAAAATTAAGAGTTAATGATTAATTTTGCGTTATTTTAAAAAGATGATCCTATATACTTTGAGGAAGTAATTAAGGATCATAAATGGTGTGAGGAAATAGATGAATTTAAATAATCCATGGAGAAGGAGTTTGAGATGACTAATTTAGTATTTTTGAAGTATTTTCTTGGCATTGAAGTCAAGCAAATAGAGCAAGGATTTTTGTGTCTCAAGAAAAGTATGCAAAATAAATCTTGCAAATATTCATAATTTTAGACAATAAACCAACATGTAATTCAACTTAATTAAGCTGGAAATTAATCAAAGATGATTGCAACAAAAATGTGGGTCCTAAAAGTTACAAAAGCATGGTAGGAAGCTTGATGTATCTAACTACAAATAGACCAAATATAATTTATGTAGTTAGTTTGATTTGTATATTCATAGAGACATCATTGGAGACAGACTAACAATTAGGAAAGTGTATTTTAAGGTATGTGAATGGAAAAAAAAATAATTGAATTCTATATGCTGCTAATAATGATGATTTTAAGTTAGTTGGATTTACTACAAATTGCATTAAGTGACTAGGTAGGTAGCCTTGATGATAGAAATAGAACATCTGGATATGTGTTAATTATTGGGTTAGGATCCACTTCATGGTGGGATTCGAAGAAACAATTATTTATTCATTGTCTATAAATGAAGCTGAGTATATTGTAACAAATTCATCGCTTATCGATGATATGGTTAAGGAGAATCCTCTCATATTTGAATGAAGAGTAATAATGAGGTTTTGTTATTTTTGTGACAATATTTCTTCAATTAAATGATAAAATAATCCAATCTTCCATGGCAGAAGAAATTACATAGCAATTAGATATCACTTCATTGGCGAGTTAGTTAAAACTTTTGAAATTGAGCTCAAGATTTACAAGTCAGAGTAGTAACTAGATGAATTTTTTCACCAAACCCATGTTAAAAGAAAGGCTTGATCATTTAAGAGAAATTTTGGGGCGTTATAGATGAACAAAAATTTAAAATCAATCCTTGAAAAGATTTTTTAGGATCAATATTAAGGGGGAGTGTAAAAATTAATGGTGTTTGGTAATCTTGAGCCATTTGCAATGTTTTGAAATCCTTGTTTTTTGCTCTCTTCTAACTATAATGATGATAGGAATTTAATTGTATTGTGGCCATTGACTTTTAAACCACCTACCAAGCCACATGTCACATTGCACATTTTCGATCCTCCTATTTGTTTTAAGGCTCCTCGGATGTCAAGGCTCCAGAATTAGCCGTAGCTAATTATTCCATTGGGTTTGGGTGGCCATCAAGTTAAGATCAACGGTCCTAGGTGGGGAAACATGGAAAAATTCTACAAACATCCCTATTTTTTTCCCTGGTGGATCTCAATCCCATGGAATTGAATGTGGTGCATAATATTTTGGGTCCGAGCTCTTGGTCAAGGCGGGTTAGTAGAGATCTTCACTGTCCATTACATTAAACGTGGCAAGATTCCACCACTCATTTGGGATATGGAATACGACAGATGTGAGATCCCTAGAATGAGGCACATTTAATATTAGCGTCGGTTTCAGGTGTTGTGTTTCATTATAAATTGACAAAGAGTGAGGAAGTGTGTATATATATATGCCATAGCCAATATTTATATAGAAAGAATATTACGAGCCACAACTTAAAGAATATAGAAAAATGAATATATCCGAGAGGAGATATATGTAGTAGCATTAAATACAAATAAGGAAGATATAAAGAAAGGATAATACGTGCAAAAAAAAAAGAATTTTTGTTTATAACAAAAAAGGAAACAGAGAACAAGACACTTGCAACACACCTATGAACTATCTTTGAAGAAGAGAAACAAAATAAAAGATAGAGAAACAACTCTAAGATTGTATGGAGTTTTAAAAACTAATATAATATATCATTTTGTGTGTGTGTGTGTTTTATAAAGTTCTAGTTGTGTCTTTCCTTGTGTTGGTTGCAGTTGGCACCCTATTTTACCAATAAATATATGTAGATTGATGATAGAACTCATTCACAGATGAAACCAATACAAATGATGGCATGTTCCATTATCGAGACTTGACATAAAATACGTGGGTAGAAGAATATGAGTACTACTGTAGAGAAAAGAATTAGGCTAAGTTTTTCATTTATAGAGATACAATAATGACTTCTTCACATGAGAACCTCACGACCATTGGTGTAAAAGAAAATTTTGAATTGGCATAGTCATGATCTACGGTGGAAAAATATATTATAAGCCACAAAATCGCTATGTATATGGATATGCAGATATATGAGTGTATTAATGATAGATGATGTCGATATCTAATACACATACTTATAAACAAACTAGTATAAATACTATCAAATTTATCACATTATTCATACATGGGCATTAGCATAATAAAAATTCCATCTTAAGAAAATCATAGCTCCATGATAGGCACAAGGCTTTTCTCTAATACTAAATAATAGATTTGGCTTAAAATTTCACTCAATCTAAAAAAATATTATTTTTCCATCCACACACACACACACACACACACACACACACACACACACACACACACCATATCCTCTTAACATAGAGTAATTATAATCTCATGAAATGTCTCAACCATCCTTTATTCTCTCACTAATTTTCCTATGTAAGTGATTTTTTCTAACAACTCACTCTAATAACATAATATGAATATAACTAACACTACATTGTTTTCAGGTAAGATATAACTCCTTCATGTTATTTCACTTCTAAAAAATATATAACCCTCTAATTAATGTGATGACTAATTCCTTACATAATAAACACTCAAAAAAGATTTATTTGTTGCCAATATTTACATAAATGCCTATAAAATATCTAGCATTTACCCTTTTGACTTTCCTTTAGAGTTATAACCAATTCTTCCACATCTACAACAATGTTATTAGGAATAATAGTATTATATTTTGATTTGCATTTGTTGCATTTAATGTTTCATGCATTCTAGCACTCTTGTATTCATATTCCATGTTGCTTCCATTAGGTACACAGGTTCTCTTGGTACTCCACTCTCTTCACCTTGACTAGTCTTTCTCCTCTTTTGAGTGATTAAAAAAAGACATTGTCTATTTCTTGGGTGATGGTAAAAAAACCATTCTCATATCATGTCTCTTTTTAACCATCTTCATATTCGTAGTGGATTTCATAAAATTTATCCTAATACTACATTAGGAAATGATTATAAACTAATGCCCTTTCAATGTGTCAATTTTAAAGATTTGGATCCAATCTTGATCCGATGTGGATGTTGTAACTAAGGTGTAAGGTATGAGTGTAGAAGAAACATTTAATGTTCAGGTATCGATCAATAGTAGGATTTAATAATTTCTTATTTATGGCTGGAAAGAGGGAGTTAAGAATGCAAAAGTTGTGAAATTAATTACATTTGCGGTAGGAGGTACAAGATAAGCATGTGGAAAATTTAACATTGGCTACTTATATTTTTTTCCTAGGGGTGTTAGTTGAGGCCCATGTTGAAGAAATTAGATAGGAAATTGAGCCATAATTATAATTATAGTAAACCATATTTGTCTGTAACACCTTTGTTATATGTTTTCAACAATACTTGTTTTATATATACCATGATTTGGAAGCTTCATTCTGGTTTTGGATATTCGCAATCATTTCCATTAATTACACTGAGGTGTGTGTGTGTGTGTGTGTGTGTGTGTGTGTGTGTGTGGTAATATGATAAGCGACTATGGAACTTATAGTATTTATTATTATAATAGGGACAATCGAAGAAAGAAGCATCTACCATGGAGAAGAAACTACGATGTGTCAATTAACTTATTAGGGGAAATATGAGAATCTAGATGAACTTGACTAAATTCATCCCTTTTCTTCATAACTTCATATTCATTATCAAGGGAAGATATAGGTCACTCGTATGATAGTAAGCACTCTAATCCCGATCCCTATATGGTTAAATTTTCCTATAATTAATTTTCCTTATAACCCTACCCCTATAATAATTTAACCTAAATTCATTGTTTTACAAGATAAATGCATATCTTTTCTCAATATCTATCCTCAATATATTCAATGTTCTATCTTTTTCTCCTAATGATCCTTTAGATATGATGTATTAGGGATATATATATTTTTCCTCTATAAGACATTTACTTAAAGGGTAAGTAGATATGTTATTTTCTCTACCAATATTTTAGGTATAAATCCATGCATTTTAAAGGGTGGGATAAGAACTCTACCCATGATAATTTTTATACAAAACTTCCGATAATATCCCATTTGTAAAACTTTAGCCTAATTGGTTCTAAGAGTGTATGCATATGCCTATTATGAACACAAGAAAACACAGGAGGATAACAATGAATAAAATTATATGAAATAAAATCCGTAAACACATAAATATAATTTTAAGAGAAATCTTTATGTAGAAGTATTTAGGATTGGGAAACCAAAATAGGGATGATTAGGAACTTGACCATAACACATATAACATATCCTAGTTAAGACAACATGTAGGAGATATTGTGTTTATGTTTCACCTTGTTCACTTGTTATGCCAAATCTAAATAACTGATTTTGACTAACGAATGGATATTTCCTTCTTCAATTATCAAACCCAAAATAGGCACCTAAAGTGGGTTAAATATGTATTGGAATCAAATAAAAAAAATTGTGTTCACTAAATACATGTAAATACTAAATCTGGTCCTAAAATTCATAATATCAACAATGTTTATGTACTCTTTAGAGGACTAGATCTAATGCTTCATAGTCTATAGTTGTAATGTTTCCTCTATGGTAGAATACAATATATACTTCAATAAATTTATTTATTGTAGATAGTTTTTATGGGGATATTTTAAGAGTTTTCAAAATCTACCCCAAAAATTTATCAATGTTTTTTTTTTTTTTGTAAAGAGACAACCATGTCATCTATGCAATTGGTGATAAAAATATGGTAATGAGTAAATCGACATAGGGAATACTTCAATTTTATGTAACTTTTTAGTTAAATATATATTTTTAAAAATAATTTACTTTTAGCATAAATTGATAATAATAGTTATTCTAGAGTTAGTAATCGAGAGATATAGTAAAACAAAATTAAAGTGTCGGAGAAAAAAATTCATTTAGTAAAAATATTCAAAAGACAAAAAGATTAAAAGTATAGTTTTCAATAATTATTCACATATCATTGAAATCGTATTTCATTGAATCCTAAAGACAAGGAAATGCCAAAAATATACTACTCTTAAAATTCATACAAGTTTATATATGAGAAAATTTCATTATAATGATAAGAAAACCATATACTTTTCCATGTTTCTTTTATAACATAATTCCTACCATATATATACCACTATAGAAATGAAACAACACCATTCATAAGAATCCATTATTTCAACTATGTATTTTCCTCTCTCTCATATTTAAGATATCCTAGATATGTTCTCCTCAAGTTAGCAACACATGATATTATTAATTAAGGTGCATTTTCAAGCTTGCGCATTCATTAAAATAGTCATCAATGTACAACATGTGCTCCTAATTATACATATATAATTATACTTTTAACAAGACAAAGAACAAAATACTCCTAGGAGACCTACTCTATTTATCTTATGTTTTTTTTGTTCCACTTTTAATACTTGTGGGGATTTCCCATCTTGTACAACACACCATTGACACTTTTAATATCTCACTCACATAATGAATAGAGAGGAAGATAAATAATAAAAATCATTGAATTCTTTGAAAAATAGGAGTATAATAATGAAATGCTTATAGTAAGTTCATTACCTTTATTTTTCATGTCTTGTAATATTAAGCGAGAAACCTTTCTTTGAACTTTACAAAGACTAAACATATTTTTTTATAAAATATGTTTAAAACATAAGGTGGTAGATTTCATGCCATGTTGTTGGATATTTAAATTTGAATAATAAGAGTGACCCATGAAACGGACAACCCACCTTGTATAAAACAAGTTGATCTCATTTCATAATGGTTACATGGGAAGTAACAATAATTTATAAAACTTATATGAGCAGATACATACAAGTAAAAGCATGAAACATGATTTAAAAAATACAAGATAGCACTATGCATATATAAAATGTTTGTGAAAATTGTAAATCCCTGTTATAAGGTATAATTGTAGGGGATCCACTAGAAATAGTGGGAATGCTAGGTGAAATTCAATTCTCAATAAAGATAAGTTATATTTTTATTGGGTTTTTTACCAAAAGATTTTCCCAAATACATGTTGTGTTTTTTGTTCATTTAGAATGTGTTATGGGATATTTACATTAAAATTTAATGTACTCTCTAAATTTTTATTCTATGTTAAACCATTATAATTTGTTTTACAATCATAGACTAAAATCCTTGGAAAATTCATGGTGGATATCTAATATTTGTTTATTATATATGTGTGAATTTCATAACATGGTATCAGAGCCAAATGTTTTTGGTTTTGTAGGATAAATATGTTTTATAGGTGAATATTATCTATAAGATTAGTCACTGAAAAATTTCAATACCCACGAAACATTAAGTATTGTTATAAAGTCTTTTTTCAGCTCTACAGGTGCAAAAATCCAATCCCCTATGAAATAAGTTAAAATTTAAAGTTTTGCATGAATTAAATATTAAGCAAGAGATTATTAAAATTTTACGTATCTTCTACAACCTTTTTGTGATGTAAATTTTGATCCATGGCCTTCCTCTTTTGTATAGTCATGTAATGATATTTTTGCTTGTTGCACAAAATCTTCTTTTCTCGGTGGCTCTCTTATTTGTTGCGTGGTGTTTTTGTGTGTTACACCAATTTTTTCTTCACTCTGTGGCATTTTTGTGTTGTAAATTTTTATCACCTTATTATGTGGCTTCTATCCATGTTAACTAAAAGTTTTGCTATTTTGTAGTGTTAGTGAAATAATTTGTCACAAGGAAAAATTAGCTGATTTTCACCAATGATTTGGAACTATGCCCTTCCTAATTATGAAAGGGGAGGATCCTTTATTGAATGTAGATAAAATGAATCCTATATAACCTTATTTTATTCTTTCCTCATGATATTATAAGAAAGGGGAGGATCCCTTTATAGAATGCACATAAAACTATGTTCTTTTAGAGGTTCTTTCCTCAGTGAGATTCTTGAGACTTCTTGATTTGATGAATAGAGCCCTATTTTTCATGAAAACTCCTTATAACTATTGATCCAGTAAAATTCTACTTTGGGACTCTATGAATCACAAAACTATGATGTTCTACTTTCAACTTTGGAAAATGACAGAATTTCTTGAAATTAGAGCTTCGTGACTGATTATCTAGTGCTATAGAAAGGAAATTATAGAGAAGGAAATAATTCAAACTTCAACACCAATAATTTTATCCTAGAAACCTCCAAGGAGGAAAACCAGTTGGGAAGGGAAACTGCTCTTTCTTCCCACTTTTATTGGTCTAACATAGACAATTATAGATTACAATAAGTATGAAAAGAAGCAACAATGTAAACCTTCTCTCCAATTACTTGCTTGCTCTATTTCTACACCTTGCTCCTACAATTCCATTCCAACACTGAAGATCTTGCTCACTACTCTCATTAAAATCTACTTCTCGATCTCTCTGGATCTTTGAATGTCTATTCTCTTGCTCCTTTCATGTATTTATAGGCCTTCCCATGTCCTCCCATGCACTAGAGGATGTGAAAGGGCATGGAAGGGAAGAGACATGACTGGTGCTTCAAGAACGCGTCCACTTGCATTCCATTCTTCTTTTTTATTTAAAAGTTTTAGGACCATTGCCCTATGTAGATTGGTGGTCTCAGGACCGCCGCCCTAGATGGGTGGTGATTTTAGGACCGCCACCCTATAGGGTAGTGGTTATGAAACCACCACTCTTCAAGAGTGGAGGTTCTATCCAAAACCTTTGTTTACCTCATTTTTTTCACTTTTCTTGTTTCTCCTTCTTAGTGTTGATGTAATTGATGAAGTGGTGTGTTTTTTTTATCCCTATGGATCATACCTCCCCTACTTAGGATGCTTTTTTCCCACAAAATCTTAGTGGGGGAGTGGTAAAGGAATCAACTCCCTCTCATGCTCATTCAAGTACCACTAGGTTTTCCTTAGTGTCTTCTCTCATCCAACCTGCCAAGACTACTACGGATATCTGGTTTTTTTATCTAGTTCTACATCCTCCTCTCGAGTTCACCTCGAGTACAATCCTCTTTAAAAGATAACTTCTTTATCTTTCCTTCTTTGTCATGCATAGATGGTGATAGTGGATGCAAGCTCTTTCAACTTATTATCTCACGTGTATCTAAATGAAGTATGGCGTAAAGGTTTCTTCCAACCTACTCAATTATGGAAAAGGTCCCATAATGTAGTGGTTTAGTCCTTTCTTGTCTTTGTCTCTCAAGATGGATTAGCTGAATCCTCTCCAAGTATGCTACTGCTTATAGTCACAATTGTTAGTGTATCATCTCTTCTTTTTTTGCTGCCCACGGTCAGGTCAGTGAATCAAGGTAGATATGGTGACTGCATAGTGGAAGTTTGTTTTCTCCTTGAATGAGTGGTTCCTATGGTGGCTTCTTCGCAAAATCGACAAGTGTTATCAAATTATCCATCCTTTGGTCAGAAATATCTTCGATCTCATGTCCATTTTCTTTTCTTCCAATGAAAGAAACAAAACTGATGATTTTCCTGAATAATTCTTGGTGCTTGGTTGGCACTTACCATAGCTTTCTTTGATTTTCTTTGGTGTGCCGGATGTTAAAAATGACTCCATCCTTGACCCATCTGAACCGGTTCTCCCTCCTTGTGAACACAACATCCCTGATATACAAGTAAGGAATTCTAAACACAACATCAAATGCATCAAGTGAAATAATATCACCCTCTAATAAATCTATGTATTGGGTATTTATCCCAAACTGAAACTTACACTTCCTTGTAACTTGTATTTAAACACCCTTCTTCACCCATCCCAGTGGGTATGGATGTGGATGCACATAAGTCTCTAGACCAAGATTTTCTACAACCACATCAGAAATCAAATTTGACTGAGAACCAAAATCTACTAAAGCATTTACCTTAGTCTTCTTGATTTGGATTCTGATTTGAAATAGCTTACTCATCTCTTCTTCTTCTTCTAGTGCCCGCATACATGTTAGTGGAAATACATCCCAGCCTTTTGTCTACATCTAAATCATCCTCAATCTCCACCTCTCTCTCTATCTTCACAATGGCCATGGATTTCTTGGAATCCTTGGTTCGGTGCTTTGGGTGCAATTCCGGATACAACTTCCAACATGTGGCGTTAGTATGTCCATTTACATCACAATTCTTACAGAAATTCTTAGGATCTTTACAAGTATGCAAAGGAGTAGTCACATGTTTACCTTTCTATTTACCTCAGCTACTTATCTTCCCTTGTTATTTGTCTGTTGTTATGTTGAATGGTCTCCCTTTGGCTCTATTTCTCCTTGCTTCTTCTCGTCATCAATGTAGTATGCTTATACACAAACTTCATTGAGATCCTTGGGATTCATGGAGATTACCTTCCTCTGAAGGTTAGTGTGAAGTCCTTCCAAATACTTGGTCGAATGTCATCATCCTCCATGTCCATATTAAGCAACATGGCTTGTCTCCAAAATTCCGTAGTGTAGTCTTGTATGCTTTGACCACTACCATGTTTAAAGTACTACCACTTAATCATCATGTTAGTCTTATGGTGAATAGGATAGAAGTTAGCTCTAATAAATTCTTTAAAACCTTTCCAAGTACTAGCAATAGGATGTTTCTTCTTCTCACAAGTGGCTAGATGGGTTTCCCACCAAACCAGAGCATGACCTTCCATTTTGAGACGTGCAAAGGTGACCCTTTGTGCTTCAGCGACATTATGCACACTAAAGTAGACTTTCAACTATTTTAGCCATTTATCCAATAATTCTGCATCTACTTGTCCTTCAAAATTATTTATTTCCATCTTTTGTTTCAAATTTAAAAGGTGTATGTGCAGATTTTACCTTCTTGCTTATAATTGGTGTCTCTTCACGCTCTTCCCATTCTTCCTCTTCTTCAATCTTTCCGATACCAAATTTTAGCTAGTGCTCAAACCACCAAGTCAATGGAATCTTTGTTAACCAAAGACATCTTTTGCAGATCTGAAAGCTATTCTTGTTTTATATACAATCTATTCATCATGGTCTCTAGCATCTTGACTCTGTGGATCAAGTTCTCTTCCTCCATTTGAGCTTGAATTTTCTATTTCCACTTCTTCATAGAAATATCTAGATCACAAGGTAAAACTTATTCACCTTTGAACCTTGTCACTATTATAAAAAATCAAAATAAATATTCAAATACCAAATTCTTAGATATATAATCATCTTTGATACCAAAATGATCCATAAACTTCTACTTTGGGACTCTACGAATCACACAACTATGCTTTTCTACTTTCAACTTTTGAAAATGACAAAATTGCTTGAAAATTAGAGCTTCATGACTGATTATCTAGTGCTATAGAAAGGAAATTGAAAAGAAGGAAATAATTCAAACTTCAACACCAATAATTTTATCTAGAAATCTCCAAGGAGGAAAACCAATCGGGAAGGGAAACTACTCTTTCTTCCCACTTTTATTGGTCTAACATAGACAATTACAGATTACAATAAGTATGAAAAGAAGCAACAATGTAAACCTTCTCTCCAATTACTTTCTTTCTCTATTTTACACCTTGCTCCTACAATTCCATTCCAGCACTGAAGATCTTGCTCACTACTCTCATTAAAATATACTTCTCGATCTCTCTGGATCTTCGAATTCTATTCTCTTCTTGCTTTCATGTATTTATAGGCCTTCCCATGTCCTCCTTACACTAGAGGATGTGAAAGGGCATGGAAGGGAAGAGACATGGCTAGTGCTTTAAGAACACATCCACTCACTTTCCATTCTTCTTTTCTATTCAAAGTTTCAAGATTTCCACCTGTGTAACCGGTGGTCTCGGGACCATCACTTTGGCCGGGTGGCGGTTTACGACCACTACCCGAATGGTGGTGGTTCATAAATCACCACTCTGCACAGAGTGGAGATTCTATCTAGAACCTCCATTTACCTCATTTTATTTCACTTTTCTTGTTTATCCTTCTTGGTGCTGATGGAACTGAAGAAGTGGTGTGTTTTTCTGGATCCATATGGATCAACTATTGATCACTATTGTAGTTCATTCATTGATGTCCTCTAAATTACAAACATTTAAAGAGATTGGTGAGAGAGAAAAAATATTAATTGTTGGGTATTAAAGATTATACAACTCCATTAAATCATCTTCTACACCATCCATGAACAAATTAAATATTAATTTTCTCATTTTTCCAATAGTCATCCTAATATCATCTCACTTTATTGTCTTAAAATCATCTAATTAGTTAACCTAATAATGTTTGATTTGGGGAACATGGGGAAAGTCGAGAGATTTATTGTTTTAGGATTCCTTCGAATGTTAAAATTAACCATGAAAGTGTGTGTTTAGAGATTCAAGGAAAAAATAAGCTTCGATATTTGAGGCATCCATGACATTCATGCATGAGTAAATTCCAAGAGAAATGGGGAAAGACACACTTTACTTCTTATGGTTCTTGAGTTTGATACCAACATGAAAACGTCTCCTACATAATTCAAACATCAGTATCTTATCGTTGACATATCTCGGGATCTTGCAGAGAGAGATGTCAAATCCTACAACTCTTATATAAGAGAAATTTTAAAATTTAGAAAAATAGGACCAATACATTTTAATCAATGTTGCATCTGGGAACACAATCTTAACTTTGGGTTCCCTTAAAACAATCGGATGATAAACATTGTGAATGCATCATTCACCCTAGAAAAGAGATGATTAATTTCTTTAATAGTAAGTTAAGAGGGTACCTTTCATAAGTTAGGGCCTTCTTTGAAATGTTTTGAGAAATATTCGTGCCGATGAATAGTCTTGTGCTCATGATAGTGCAATAGAATATAACATCATTGTGAAATTATTTGTAAGCCTGTAATTAAAGCAATTGAAGGTAAATGTTTATCACTTATTATTTGTCCCCACTCAATAGTATGATTCCTCTTAATAACAATGAGGATGAATTTTTCCATCCAATCCTATAATTGCTTATTAGTTTCTTCACCCATTACCGCTTAGAAAAATGATTTCATACAAGTAACCATTATGAAACTCAATCCATGAAAACATTTTTAAGCATAAGTGAGGGTTTCATTCCTTGTCTGTGATTCTATTGCAAGGACCTAGAGGTAGGATTTAAAGTTTGAACACTCACTAGATGCAAACTCATTTGTGATTATGACCATGTTATTTCATGTTTGAATGTACATACATTGTGCAATGCCCTTTGGGGTGAGTATTACATGTATGGAATTATAATTTTCCCTTACAATCCTTAATTATGGATCAGAGTTTTGAGAACATGGTAACACCAATTATGTACTATGAAATGAAAAATGATTACCTCCTAGATTATATAATCCTCTTCTGAAAATCCTCTCTTCAACCATTTCTCTTGGTCCTTTGAGAATCCAACTCTTAGGTCATTTAGGTCCATGTGAGTGACATTAATGTCACCCACACCTAGATACTTTGTGGATAGGGTTGAAATAGGTTCCATACAAGATAATTTGAAATTCATTATTACAAAAATCATCAATATGAATGAAAATGAAAAAAACAAATTTTTGCACTAGAAACCAAAACTTCTTATTTTTTGCCAGAAGGGTTTAAGAGCTATTATTTTGAGAGAATTTATTTTTTTGTTCCAATTATATCTTATGAATCTTATAGAATAATTATAGTACCTCCATGATGATGATGATTTTAATAAGTGTATCCTTTTAGTATGTTGTTTTTTCAAAAAATGCTTTATGGGAAAATTACTTGTTTTTCCTCGTATGTAGTTTTCCAATGTTTCTAGATGTTTTGAATGGCTAGAGATTTTTGTTTTAGGAGTATTTATATTTATAGTAAGTGATTATGCATATCACTTTATATTTTAATAATATGTAATTACTAGTGTCCATTTGCAATGAAAACAACCCCATCATATTTGTCTCTGGACTAGGGACCCGTGCTCCGTTTTTTATAATGATCCCTCCATTGGAACACTTGCAAAATTAAAAAGCAAATTTTTGGAGGAGGGTTTAATATTTTTTGTTATTAAAAATTTAGGGAATCATCATGTTTGTAGAAATATTCTTCTCAAAGTTTCATGGGAGGATTATCTTCTATGAAAATCTCACCTGAATCGGTTTTGTGGTTAAATAATTATGAAGAAATGTTTGTTTTACATGGTCATGGCTTATTCAAAAAAAAATTGCCATCGTGTCTAGTAAATTTTCATGTATTTAGAGGTAGTAGAATGGCTGAAATAGAGAAGGGGTTGACCTGTGCAAGTAAAACCACTTGAAATAAGTTAAGTAATGTTTTATGTCATCCAAGTAATTAACGTTTGAACTCCAATTGAATGACAACTAAGTATGGTAAAAAGATATGGTTTAATGTGATGTTCATGGGTAAAATTTTATGTCCCTTCTATCCCCTTTGAGAAATGTACCAAAGGTACAAAATTTGTTCTTTTATCAAAATCATGCAAAGTTTCAAGATGAGGTGCAATGTGAGGGATGTTGAAAAAGTTGTTAGAGCACCCTGAGGGCTGAAAAGTGGTCACACGATGAACCTCGAATGGGGATTTCTCTTGGGAACACATTTTCCCCTTTTGTAACCTTGGAAAAATGGATAAGAGGGAAACAAAACTCCCTTTGATCGTGATGGTGATAGATGGTGAGATTTGCTGCATTGTGCAGATGAGGGGTTTAGCCGAGATAAGTACTCTATCAAGAAGAGGAGGGTCACATAAGGGACCAGAGAGGGGGCTTGCTCTTGGTATATTTTTTTCTTCTCTTTCCCCATTGGTAAATTGAAAAGAGAGATAAAAAGGTCCATATTGAGCATGAATTTTACATGTGACAATAATTTTTGGCTAAATATGGGATCAACACACTTTGCATAAGAGGGGACTTGAAAATTATCTACTAGAGCTTGTAAAGGTATTTCAAGATGATATTTTATAATATTCATAATACAAGATATTTTCTAAGATCAATGGCATATGTTATAAAACTTGTTTCTCCCTTAACATAAATAAAACTCCTTTTTCTTTGGGATACTGGGTGTTCCTACAAATATTGAATTGTTTCAAGAAATTCTTAGGTCTTATAGAAAATATGATTCTTCCACCATGTAGATAATTTCCAAACATTTATATTTCATAATTTTTTCATTCTAACTCCTTATAGGGATCCAAAATCATTTACAGAGGTTCAGTTCAAATTTTTACTACTCCTTACACATAAAAACCCCGCTCTTGCACAATATGTACCTAAACCACCAAATGTCCCTAAATATTCCTAAATCACTTCCAAAAATTTTTGGCTCTCCAATACCACTTTCTAGGGATTATGATATTTTGGAACCTTCCTAAAAGATGCATAACTACGTTAAACTAGCCAAATTTGGTATTTTTAGGCATTCTGGAGAACTAGTCTTCAAGTACACTTTGTTGAATGTAATGTTTTACATTATGAAAACACTTAAAACACTTGGCCATGCTTGTTAAACATATTAGGAGGAAAAAAAAGGATGGGATAATCATGACATGGAATAAAAAGAGACATGGAAATGGGTTTAGGAGGATTTTGAAGCATTTTTTCTTTTGGCTTACTTGTCATGTTTCAAGTTTTGAAATTTTGGGCTTATAAAAATGCATGACAATATCTAGATCTTACTCAGGTAAATTTGATCACAAGGGAAAATAGAGGACTGAAAATTTCTCTTGGGTGAGTAGAGTAGTTACTTATCTATTGGGCAATAAAGTCTTTATTACAAGAAAAAAATATGAATGGACCAACACACAAACACACAACAAAAATAAAACACACAAAATAGAAAGGAAAACAAATACAATAGAGAGAGAAATCATAGTACAAAGGATGGGTTAACCAACTTCATTGTTTATAGAATTTCCAATGTTACCTTCCGCGAGGAAACTATAGACACCAAAATTCTTCACTTCCGATCCTAGGTTCATTTACAATCATAGATGACCCATTTGCAACATTCCATGACAATAAAATCATCCATTGGCCTCTTTAATTAATTTAATATAATCACCCTTCCCACATCCCTAAAGTCTAAATTAATTAGTTAATTAAATAAACTAAATAAACAACCTTACACCTCACCCTCACACCTCACCATGCTAACTTGGACACCTCACTAGCTACAATCAACTACTTAACTAGTTTACTAACATTCCAATAACATACCTAAACCACCCCTAACGTATCCCTAACCACCTCTCCCCACATAACTAACCATAGCTAAGACAAATTTCTAAAAATATATCACCCTCATCCTAAGTAATTTACTTTAGCTTGAAGTCCCTCCCAGACTATTGTCCTAACCACTTCGAAATCCTCTAAGATATTGTTTGAAATAGAAGGAAAATAACTCGTTTTGGACACCTAACTAAGATTTCCTACAATTCCCTAAAATTTTCCCAATCGCCAACGATCTATATAAGTGTGTTTTTTTCCTTCTTTTGGGGATATTTTGGGTGTTTTACAGGAAAATTTTGATGTTTCTCGGGCATTCCAAAATCATTCATCTTCAATAAAGCTCCATCACTACCACGCTACTCAAAAATTATCAAATTGATCATCATATCATATTTTTGATCATTGAATCATCCTCACTCAGTTTGATCAACCAAATCAACCATTCTACAAAAGGTAATCATTCCATTTTTTCCATCTTATTCACTAATAATAGGTAACATTATTCATCTCCTACTTATCATGTCATATATGCTCTGAAAATTCACTTTAGATCATAGTTTAAATTGAATTTGTCTCTGTTTTCATGTAAACTATGAAAATTTATAGCAATCCCCAGCAATTTTCCCAATCATGGTGATTCCTATGTAATAGTTTGCTCTTGCATATTTTTCATAATCTGCCTAATCTTTCTTTCTTTTTTTTGTTGTTTTCTAACTTCTTGCCTAACATGATGATTTAATATTCCTTTAGAAGATAATAATTACCCTACTACTGACATTGGTGCTTTTCCTGTTATTCGTCATCCTCTTTACTAGGAGTAGTAGGAAATGCTTCATGATTTAGAGCTTTCTATAATTAATTCCACGCCCTTTGATCATCTAGAATCTATTTTTGAATCAACTTATCATATCCATGAGGCAATTGAAGCATTTTGGGACACATATTATGAGGCTCAAAGACTCCATGAAGACCTTGCACAATATGAGCACAACTATGAGGCTGATTTAGACATATCAGAAGACTACCACACTACATCCGAACTTGAGACTCATAGTCACATTAGCATCTCTAATATTGATACCACACTTTCCCATCTCTACGAAATGTAGGAGGAAGTGTCTTATTTCCTTGTTAAATATTTCATTTCTATATCCGAGTTTGATTTCACCGAGGATGAAGGCCTAGTTGATTTATAGGGTCTAATTTATTTGAGAACTTGAATACAGATATAAAAATATGATCTCTAGATCTAGGCACTAGTATTATATTATTATGTATATGTACACCTAAATAAGTGACACTAGATAGTCATACTTTCACTTTATCAAGTTGTATCGCAACTTTATTATCAATAAAAAGCTTAATTGTCTCTGAGCAGGTTGATAGTGATCAAAGGAAGTCTTTGGGATTCTTGGGACTAGATTTTCTAGATAACCTACCCATTTATTTTACTAACATTATCTTGTTTAGATGTTTTGATTTGTAGGCTTTCTTACAGGGAAAGGATCCTTCTTTACTTCCTTCACGGTGCACAATATCACACAATCCACATTGCGGTATCCCAAAAACCCCACCATACTGAGGTTGATTTTGGTAATTACACCCTTGAAACATCAAGAAAACCAAAGGTAAAAATCATGCTCAACATTCTGGAATTCCCGGTGGGACCCTTGTCCCTTTTAATTGCTTTATTTTATCATTAATTATTACTATTTTCACTAACTGCCAATCATCCATGATTGGCTTAATTTCCTGATTAGCCCAATTAGTGATTCCCTGTGTTGTTTTCTAATCATCTCTTAATCATTTTATTATTTCTTGTTTTCATTTTTCTACTCCTGCTAATGTTTTTATAGATTTCTTTTCTCGGGAGTTTTACTTTTCTAGAATTTCTTAAACACGTGCTCTGAAAAATTTATAAAATTTGAAATAAAAAATGAAATAAAATAGGAGCACTCTCAGGGTAAGTTCTAAAAACCATATTTTTACTTTTCATTTTGTATTCTTGTTCATGGTCCTCATTGAAGTAAATATTTCATTTTGGGGTTTTAAAATGAACTCTTTCATACTTCTTGATCATCTAGTTCTAATTAGGGAAGTAAATTCATTTCATTTCACTTCTCCTCCCTCACACAACCAAATCACTTCAAAAAAAAAAAACACATTCAAACAACTCCCACCTAGGTGAAACTGATTGGGATTTCATCACCAAAAGGGAAGATGACTCGGTGTTTTGGATGAGTATAATCTCTGTATGTCGATATATATTGGCTCAACACTTGACTCCCTTATCACAACGGGACCATGAAGTGAGGGGGTAGGCCCCAATACCATGCCCATACAATAACAAATATAGAGTTGGGCCTCACATACCTTTGGGTATATCGAGGACTCCCGACCTTAACATACCTAAAACTATCTATAGCTTACCATTTCCTAGGACCCTTGTTAACCATCTTACACATTTCACTTTTTCTATAATTAATCAAGATTAATACAAAACAACATTTTTTTGTGTTTGTGCTTATTGTTTGTAAATCAACCCATCTAGTTAATTTTTATTTCCTAGGTGTTTGTGTGTTTTCTTATCATGGTATTTACTAGACAACAATTTTTAACATCATACCTCTAAAGACATGTCTACTCCACCCCCTACATTCCAACAACATGCCCCATTTTACACCACAACACTTTCAACACCAATACAACAACAAATCCCTTATTATCAAACGGACACATCCAATCCCTTCTCTGACACCCAAAAAACTTGGAATGAATCAAGAGTCAACTATAAAAATGAAATAGAACAAAAATCTTTCCATTCTCCACAATACTACCATGGTCAGATTCCTCATACACTAGAATCAGAACATCCATTCTCTCCTAGAGCATCCGAACCTCCTTTCTACAATAGAGGAGACCCTATTTTTGAAGAAATGTTAGACTCAAATCCCATTTCTCTCAATGCTTATTTGGCAGTGAGAAATGTTCAAATGTAACCATTCACACCCCAATCTATTCCATACACTCACAACCCTTCATCTGTCATTTCAAAAACTCATTGATCAAAACCAAGACCATGTTTCCAACAATTATATCCATACACTTCAAATCAACTCGAAACACCAAACAATAGTCAACCCATATCTCCACCATCTCTACTAACCCCTTTGAAACATCGAATGAACAATATTTCACTAGTTAACCCAAAACACCCAAACGTCTCCTCAGCTCCCATTTATGACCTTCACATGATCTCATCACAAAACACATTTTCTCAGCAACCCACATCTTCATCGAGTCCTTATATAGGATCCACATCTCCTCTAAGTAGTACCACTTACTTCCTCATCCACTCCTCCAGCCTCCTCATAGGTATAAACACCTCCATTGGGTTTTATCGCCCCTTCTATAGTTATTTCTTCCCAATAGGTTAGTGCTCCTATCTCAGAACATCACTATGTCCATTCCCACAACCATGCCATTGGTCAATACTAGTGCCATTTCTAGTACACATCTATTTTGCAATACATACCACAACTTTCATAACCATTGATTTCCATGCCACAATCAACACATTGAAAAACATTCCACAATACAATATCCCACAATAAAAATTCCACAACATGCACCATCCTCTCGCTTCACCCTCTAATATGTATTCCTAGAAACACCCATATATTCACAGCCACTCATGTATATGACAATGCCATTGCAATATTAGTATATTCAAACTTCACATCCTATAGCTTCACAAAAAATCATATCATCCTTATCAAAACATCCCTTATCATCATAACATCCCTCAACAAAATGTTCCCTATCAACATAATGTATCACAACAAAACATTCCTCAATATGGAGTCCCTCAACAAACACACCTCAAAAAAACATTCCATAATACCATATCCCTCAACAGAACAACTCATATCAGCACAATGCTTCATATCAACAAAACACTCTCTACCAAAAAACATCCCTCAAGAAAAACCAAGCACACTCATCCTATTTCCAACCTGGCTCATCCTCACAACAACAAACACAATCAGATTCCCTCTAGAGCCCTTTTAAGCCACATATCTAGTCTTGAAGTTGCTTCATCCTCATCTAAGAATACACTCTCTTATGATCAAATTTGCAATGAGCCCATTCACCCATCAATACCATTCAAACTGTATCCACCTCACTGGGAACTTCCTAAACTTATCAAATTTTACAACAAAGAAGATCCCTAATAACACATATGTGCCTTCCATCATGCATGCTATTTAATAGCTCATGATCAAGATTTGATGTTGAGGACCTTCCCCATGTCCCTCGTCTGGTCCCACCTTAGACTGGTACAACAACATTCTATAACACTCCCTATTTTCCTTCGCACAACTTGCACAACTTTTCCTAGACCACTTTTCTATCAACATAGCCCATAAAGTCACCATCAATGACCTGTATGCCATTAGAAAATTTGAAGATGAGTCCATCACCGATTTTTCACCTGATTGAGGGATGTCACCAATAAAATGTCATTTACATTTACAAAAAAAATTAATCGAGGTCTTTTGTCATGCATGCACTAACACATCTCATCCACATTACAAATCCAATCATTTCAAACTTTTGATGAAGCTTTTACCATGGCCCATAAACTAGAATTGTGAGCTCTAGAAGATGGATGGGTAAAAATTTGTCCCAAGAAACAAAAATTGAATTCCCACCTAAATCACCATCCAACAATGACAAGTCAAAAACATCTTCCAATGCCATCATAGTCAGATCTTCTCCCAAGGAAAAACCTTCCATCGAGCGTCCCCATCAACAATGTAACTACACAACTATAGGAGAGACTTATAGTGTAATTTTTGACAAATTACTTGCTTCCAACATGATATCTCTCCCTCCCATTCGACCTATTGACATATCAAGTATCCAAGCCCATTTGGTACTAGGATGATGACTATTGTAAGTACCATAGGGTCAATGGTCATGACATCAAAAGATGTTGTACATTCCACAATGTTCTCAAGATTTAATCGACAAAGGTGACCTTCATTTGGACAATCCAAACACACCTCCAAATCAAAACCTCGACATATTTAAGAAACCTTTTCCAAACCATCCTTCATCTTCCGACCAACCACAAATGAATGTTGTCCATATCATTAATGTAATAACAAAAATTGAGCCTATTCCTTAGTCCACCCTCACACCTAATGAAACAAAATCACATAATCAACACCAAGTAATCGATGAGCCTAAAATTATGACTACAAAGCCTCCTTCTATTGAAACCATCACTCAAACCCTTCCTACATCCTTGCCACTTAATGAATCAACACCGTAGAATCAACACAGTGCCCAACAAACTCAAAGTTGTTGAACCACCACTTGTTACTAAAACCATCCCTATGCTCTCATCACACACCACCACCGAACCTATACCCACATCCTCTAGTACAACTATACCTACACACATGTATCTGGCTTTGAAAATATAGCTATGATACCTCTTGAAAATGTTCTTAGCACAACCTCCTCCACCTAAGCCAACCATAGGTTGTAGTTCATCCCCAATCCACAAAAAAAATGATCCAAAACCCACGTAGATCATTTAGACTACATTAATCACATCATCTAAACTCCTCTTCCTTCACTAGCATCAACTTCAACAAATACACCTAGTTCATCCAAAACCTCAAAGGGCCTAATAAACAAGGTGTTATTTAGGTCTTTAAAAGTCCTTATTATGATGAAACATATCATTTCCATGGTCCTCCACCTTTTTTGTCCACCTCCTCCTATGAGGGTGATCCCCACTTTTGGAGACCCTCTTGTCATGCCAAGACCAAGGCCTATGAGACCTTCCAAACAAGACACTATTCAAGAATTTGAGGTCCTTATTATGTCCCTCCAGATCAAAATTCCCTACATGGTCCTCATTCTCTCATACCGGTTAATCACCCTATTATTACAAGGGAAAATCCCATCTACCAAGCTCCCACAGTGAGTCCATACTCTACATCTATCATTCCGCAAAAGGGCATCCACATCAGACCCTCACCCTCCATCTCTACACAATCATGCTATTCTCCACAACCATTACCCACACATGATCCTCATTCTCGATCTTCTATTGTAAAACTAGAAATCCTCCATAGCCAACAAATAAACAACCTATTACTAAACAACCCATCTCACCTCCTCCCATGAAGGATGAAATCTCAACCTTATTACCATCCATGTTCGGGCCTAAAGGGCATTTACCACCATCTTGGATGACTTATTACAAAATTCACTCATCACATTACCACCCCCAAGCCATCAGATCATCATGGATGGAAACCTTCCTGGTATGACTTTAATGCCTTTTTTGATTACCATAGAACATGAGGCCACTCCATAGAAGATTACAAGATCCTTTCATCTAAAATTTCATAAGATTGATAGTTCACTCTTCCTTCCTTCTCAATCAAGTACAAAGTCAACATCAACATCGACATCACCATAAGAATCCATCCTTGAAACATTAATTCACCAAGTCGATGTCATCCACATCACCACTCACGTAGGAATATGATAAAGGATCATCTGAGTCTAAGAAAGATAGGGCTTCCGTCATCATACCTTAACCTCCTGAGCTATGGAATCTCTACATAATAAGCCTAAGGTGTCCATTTCCTTAGCTCTAAAGAATCTAATCAAACATCATCATCAAAACCAAAATTTCTATACAAACAACAACACCACCTTCCACTGCAATTCAAAAAGTGGTCAAATCAAAAGTGCATCAATCTCCTATCTGGATGTCACTTTATGAGCTTGTCAAACATTCACCTAGTCATAAACGTGCATGATAGAAGCCCTTAAATCTATCATTATACCAACTAATGACCTAATCCCATTTACAAAATTTATAGGGGATCTTAAAGCATCTACCTCCATATCATTTGAACCATCTAAAATTCCTTCTCTTAGACCCAAAGACCATGACTTTCCACTCTTCATCACTTACTCAGATCAATGATATCTCTATCAAAAGTGTCATGATTTGATAATGAAACCTCCATCAATATCATATCATCACACACTTTTAACCAACTCAAGTTTCCCAACATTGTTTTCACAAACACCGGTTATTTTACGATCTTTAACGACACTATCACACCCACATTAGGCATTTTATACTCCCACTCAAAGTAGGCATCAAAACCTTACCATAACTCTTCTACATTATCAAAGGAGAATTCCAAATACATATGTTGTTAGGATGCCCTTGGATACATACCATGCATTGTTCCTTCACCTTCCACTAATGTCTCAAGTATAACATGAAGGATGAACCTATACTGTTCCCACTGATCCAAATCCATTTGTTGACTGTTATATGATGTATCATCCAAACAACATCCTTATGCCAAAATCTACACCCGAATCATCTGACCAAGCATCTACCAGTACATTTATCCCCTCTTCTAGATTACTAGAATGATTCTTCTCTTGGTGAGAATCATAAAGCGTCTTATGATTGGGGAATATCATCTCCTCATGCTCAATTATATTCCTTCACCCAAAACATATGGTCACCCCGACAAGTAACCCATGTATGACCCAAATGTAGGAGATGTGATTTCCTATGGTCCCACTTATCTCAAAACAAGTCTCATTTATGGGGATTTGATAATCCTCCATCCACATGTCATAAATACACACCATGCTATGCCATTCACATCAAAATTTGAATCTCTCGATAATCAAATTTCACCCGCATGTATCTTCATCATTGTGCGTGGAGAGGTTTTGGCCTCGAACAATACAAACAAAGAACCCATGATCAACCCATTATACATTCCCTTAAAGCTCATGAGAGGAGTGGACTAGGCTATAAAATACTCACCTTACATGTGTGAAGCCACATGTCCAAACTTGCTACATCCCTAACTATTTTTGAACCAAAAACTATACCATCATGAACCCTGAAAATCCCATGGACACAATGACATTGTACCCATCCCACCTAATTTTTTTTTAATCAATGCCATATCTTTAGGACCACTCACTTATCAATCTGGTCACTCCACCAAATCACTACCACTTGTTTGGCCAGATATGGTTGATGAAGATTCACCCACTATAGATATCCTTCAGTGTTAGGATGACCAGGATATTCTTTCTCATATGGGAGCTTGAGGATCATTTTCTTAAAAATCCCTACCCTTCGATATGCAAAATATTCTTAATGAATCAACCATTAATGTTAACTTAGGAACCCCATAGGATCCCCATGTTGTTAAGGTCATTAGTTCTTTGAGTTCCACAAGAATTAATGATTTCACAACATTTCTTAAAAAGATATTATCAATCTTTTGCATGGTCATATAGTTATATGCCCGGGATTGACCCTAACATTATCGTACACAACATAGTCACATACCCCAATGCTAAGATAGTTAAACAAAAACTTCACAAAATGCATCCTTGTATAGCTCTCCTTGTTAAGGAAGAGTTGTAATGCCTTTTATCTACTAACTTTATCATACCCATTGATTATCCACAATGGGTTTCCAACATCATCCCCATAACCAAAGCCTTAGGAAAAATACGCATCTACACAGACTTTAGGATCTCAATCTTTTTGTCCAAAGGATGACTTCCCTCTTCCAAACATAGATCAGCTTGTTCGACCTAACAGTGGCCATGAAATGCTTTCCCTCATGGATGGATTTTCTAGTTATAACCAAATTCTCATCACTACCGAGGATCAACATAAGACTGCATTTATCACCCCTTGGGGAACCTTTTATTACTGTGTCATGCCTTTTGGTCTTAAGAATGGAGGGGCCACTTACCAATGAGCCATGACATACATTTTCCATGATCTCATCCACAAAATCATCGAATACTACATTGATGATCTCTTAGGAAAATCCAAATCACAAAAATACCACCTTGAAATCCTTGAATATATCTTTCTCATCTCATCCATTTCTATCTTCATCTTAATCCAAAAATGTGTTTTTAGTGTCCTCACTAGAAATATTTTGGGTTCATCATATCCATTTGAGGTATCGAGGTTGATCTAGTGAAAGTTAGATAAATTCTTGAAATGCCTCCTCCATTCAATCTTAAGCAAAGAAACTACGTAACCTTAGGGTAAATTACAATCCATTTGACATTTCATATCACAACTCTTTGATCATTTTCCAACCATTTCACCATCTTATTTACAAAGATATAGAATTTTATTGGGATTCTGATTGCCATAAATCCTTTGATGAAATCAAATGATACCTATTGTCACCACTTTGTGCTTACTCCACCACGTGAAGGGGAGCCATTTTTCCTTTACATATCCACTTCTATAGCATGCTCTAGGAGAAATGCTCACCCACCGTGATAATCAAGGTCATGAACAAGTTGTATATTACATTAGTGTACACTCCATGAATATGAAACACACTACACTAAAGTAGAAAAGCTATGTTGTGTGTTATATTTTTCCACCTCTAAACTTCGACATTACCTCCTTAATCATAAGACATACGTCGTCACCAATTTTAATCACTCAAATCCATGCATGCTAAACCTTATCACAATGATCACATAACTTGATGGCTTATGCTCATGACTGAATTTGATCTGAAATCATATCTCAGAAATCTATCAAAGGTAATCAAAGATCATCTCGTTTTTTTCGTGATAATAAAAAACCTCATCAACAATCCATCAAAAAAGTCTCGATAATGGTGAATTTTATTTCATCCCTATTAAAATGACCCTCTTCTTTGATGATGTTAAGTGCTAAGAAGGAGGAGGAGAAAGGAGTTGTCATTATACCACCCTGGAACATTTCGCTTCCACTATCATTTAAACTTAACTTTAAGTGCACTAATAACATGGAAGAATACAAAGCCTTAATCATGGGTCTGAATACTACCATTCTCTTAGGTGTCCACATCCTAGAAATCTATGGAGATTCACAACTTGTCATCAGTCAAGTCAAGGGAGAATATCAATGTAAAAATGAGATCCTTCAAAAATATAAAGTTGTCATCAACTTTCTCCTTGGTGCATTTGATCATTACACCATCAAGCCATCCCATGATCTTCCAATAGATTTGTAGACACCATGGCATCCCTCGGGTCCCTTGTCCCTTTTGAAATAGAAAAATTAAAAGATAACACTAAAATGTCCATAGTAATTCAACGCTTAGATCATCCTTCACATCAAAATGAGCTTCCTTCCATCAATACCATTAACAAAATCCATCGGACCTATGGTACACATAGATATATGAATATATCTCCAAATGTAAAATCCCATCAGATCTATCACAATCTGCTAAGCGATCATTTCTTCAACATGCCACTTGTTTTTGTTATCATAAGAGGTATCCTTTACAAACACAAGTTTCAATGGTATATTATTACGTTGTCTCAAAACACATGAATCAAGTAAAGAAATGAAGAGGTCCATGATGGAATTTATGGAGGTCACTTCAATGGTAATGTCATCGCTAAATGCATCATACAACTAGGGTATTACTAGCCTACTATCACTAAAATTTTGTGCATATGTAAAAAAGTGTGTCAAATGTCAACTCCATTCAGATCTTATTCATGTCCCTAGTCAAGCATTAACTGCCCAGGACTTATGGCCTTTCTCTCAATGGGGGTTGGACCTCATTGGTGCAATCAATCCAAAATCATCTCAACAACATCATTCCATAATCACAACAATTGAATACTTCACTAAGTGGGTTGAAGTTATTCCTTTGACCTCAAAAATTTGACCTATCATCAACTTCATATATCAACATATTATATGTCATTTTGACATCCTGCACAATCTTATCATATATAATGGGAAATCCTTAAAAATAAGGAAGTTAAACAACTCTGTGACACATTTAACATCAAACTTAGTTTTTCATCACCATACTATCCTCAAGAAAATGGACAAGGCCGAGGCCTCTAACAAAACACTTAACAAAATTCTCATGAAAAACAATAGATGATGCAAGTAGGAACTAACATCTCTAGATCTTGTTTTCTCTTTGGGCTTATCGAACAAGCATCCACACACCTACTGGACACTATGCCTTACTCACTTTTCTATGGCTCTGAATCCATTGTGCCTCTTGAAATTCAAATTCCATCACTTCACGTATCTCTCAAAGATTTTATCCCAGATGACGAATATCGCCAAGACCACTTAACACAACTAGAATTGTTAGATGAGAAATGTCTAGCAGCCCTTGAACATCATCAAGTTTATCAACAATGTATTAGCAGAGCATATAATAAGCATGTCAAAGAGCATGATTTTAAAATTGGTGATCTTGTACTTAAAGAAAATCAAAATGTTACTACATTAGAATGGAGTAAACATGGGAAGTTTTGCCCCCAATTGGATTGGTCCCTATGTTATCACACACAAGTATGGGTCAGGGCATATCATCTCACTTCTCTTGATGGGGAACCTAAGGTGGAACCCTTAAATTCTTTGCACTTGTGGCCTTTCTACTACTAAATGATTGATCATCATGATGCCATTTTAATCAAATCCTATCCTTCTATCATTAAATAATAACTTTTTCACACAAATTCCTCAAAATCACTACACCTATTTATCAGTATTATAACCTGGGGCATGTGGATGTAGGTTAGATATACATCTATCCCCTCAAAAAATGGTTTATCAAGGTTTTTTTCCTCGGCTTAACAAAATCAAATAAAACTCATTGGGTGCTTAAATAGATTATCCCTTGAAGGAAAACTATTTATAAAATATAAATTATCAAAAAGTAGACTACTCTCTCTTGAAAGATAGCTACCTATCAAAATCATGGACCGATCCCATGAAGGATGACCATTCAAAGTAAAAAAAAGTCAAAAAAGTAAGAAAAACGTAGACCATACCCTCGAAGGATGGCTACTCATATAAGGCTTCTTACTTTGATCAGCCTTAAAAATGCAACAAAATCAAGAGCATCAAGAAAGCTTCCCACATTGATCATCTTTCCCATCATAAGAAAACTTCGCATTGATCAGTTTGCTTCAAAAAATTACAAAAGTTGGGGCATCAATTCTCTATAAACCCATTAAAGAGGAGAATATTTTTCCCCCATAATGATATACACCCGCAAGGCCTCATTCATCCATTATCATAGAAAAAATACCTTTCACCCAAGTCCATTATGATTTGCATGAACTATCCATTGATGGTCTTATTTAACATCTTGAAAGGATACTAGTGGAAAGTATTATCTTAAACCCATTATGTATGCATATCAGATTTATAGGGGATTCATTTCCACTTTTACTTCATTTAATTGTATTCCTTGATTTAAACTTGTCACATTTTCAAAACACATTTAATCAAAACATTCTAAATCCATTTATCAACATAAATGCATGACAAAACACAATACCATAAGCAATATCATCATCATCATAATCATCATCACATATAAAATGTCCTATATACAAATGTCTACATAATCAAAATAACATCATGGGCTTCTATGAGCCTACAAACACAAGTATAAGTCTAAAAACCATCATCATCATATACATATATATCAAAGTCTCATAATAATCACATCATATAAAGAAAATGGGCTTTTATGAGCCTATGACATCATATACAATCATGTAGTAAAATCAACACCTCCTAGTATTGTACTACCACCACCCTCTCCTCTAGGAGTAGGTGTGCCTCCAAGTCCTCCATCACCACCCCCTTTGGCCTCCGAGCAGGTGGCTGCCCCACACTCATTGTGCTCACATTAGGTGTCACCCCCTATCGTTGGCCATTTCTCAGCCAAGTAGTCCATATACAAAAATGCATATAGGTATTTCTTGATGACCATGTCAACGTAATAGTATCTCTCCACCCACACAATATCATAATGCATTGTTGAAACCATGCCAAGGAGGAGGTGCTACATATGTTCCCCTCTGCATCTACCATGTCAATCCATGATGATAACTCTGCACGCTAGAAATAGAAGGCCTCATGATCCCCAAGGCCTTCCTCAATGTATCCCTCTATCCCTTGTACTTGTCTCTATCAGAAGAGACTAGTACAAGATGAACCTATAAGCCATCACATTCAGCTATAGACCATCCCACTCTACGATGAGACAATATCAAACTCCTGCTAGATCATCACACTCTCTCCAAGCGGTATCCCTCTTCATCTCCACTCTGGCCTTCTTGGTTGTCACTACTGCAACAACTACAACAATAGTATCATCACCCTCACCTCTCTCCTCCTCAGCCTCTTGTGCTCCTCCTATCCCCTGAGAATGCAATCACCTAACTACTTGTGCAATAAGCTCTACTTCCCTCATCTCAAAACTCCTCAACAATCGAGCCCACCATGTAGAAAAATTTGGGGTCACCCCCGCATCATGTTTCCATCCTCATCTAGACCCATGGCACATGAATTCTCATCAATAACTACAGGCCTCACTACTACAACATCTGTGGGGTCTCGGTGTCCCCATCCTCTCATCTATCCAAAAATGAGTCTATAGGTATACTCTAAACAAGACAAAACTATCTCCTAACTGAATCTAATAAACTCATCCCCATTCAGTCTTGACCCTCGAATCTAGATATCCTACTATAAACACAATAAATCTTGAGGGAACTCATGCCAATCATGAAAATCCACATATGGCCTCTAGATCACATCACCCACCTAAATCCCTGATATCAAGTCCCTATAATAAATAGGCCCCTTGGCCTTCCTAGCCCGACCAAGACTCTAACTCCACCTCATGAAACCTGGGTGCCTCACATTAATAACACTAGGAAACCCCAATGGATGAGAAATAAAAATATGCTTGGTGCCCTAACAACCGTAGTAAAAATATGACATCAATCCCATAATGCTTGTGGGCATTCAAATCCCACAACTCTCTTAAATTCTGAGCCAGTAAAGTAGGGCCCCACTCAAAAACTTTATACGGTGCTCCATCATCTCTGTAACTACACCTTTATCATCATCAAAGGGAGCCTACCACCTCCTAAATCTAGCAAGGAAAAGCATGAAATACCCAACATCATCATGGTCATCTTTTGATAACCTCCTCTCCCAACATCATATACTTCCTGTAATTGAAATGTCCTGATGAGTATATAATATCCCTAGAATCTCCCCCATACAACCATTGCATAGTGTCACCCCTCTCCTCCTTTGAAATACAATAGATATCTGTCCCCTAACTGGTAGTCTCATGATATGATGAACATCCTCCAAGGTAATAGTTATCTCCCTTTAGAAGCAAAAAGTGTTGGTGGAAGGTTTCCACCTGCTCTAAAAATTCTAGTATCAAATTGTGGCACCTGTGAATCCACCTATAAAACCTCATACCACCAAATCCCACTACCTCTAAATGCTCCCAGTCATCATCAGATAAATCCTCTCTAACCTCATCTAGCATCAAAGGAATATGATCTCAGATGGTCAACTTTGCATCCACTTGTAAAATACAAACACACAAAATAAACGTCAATACCTTCACATTGAAGTTGAAAAATGAAAAATTGAAATAAAAAATCATCTTACAAACATAAACATCAACATTTAACATATGTCAGCCATAAAAAAATCCTAAATCAAAAACTTTCATAAAAATCTCAACTTCCATTTAAAAATACAAACTATTTTTCAACGGGTGAATCACCGATGATTCACCTCAATCGCTAGCAATTGGATGAATCATCGATGATTCCTGCTAAACAAAATTAGGGCTTCAGCATGCCCTAATATGGCCTTGACTTACCAAAATCACATTAAAAATTCACAAAAATTAAAACAAAATGGGTTAAATTCTTACCTCGGCTAACACTAGCTTCCGCTTTTGACTCAACGATGCCATCTCCATGCTCCTTCGTCACAAAAACATGTTTTTCACACTCTTTGACAAATTCACTTTCACTACACAATAGAAAATGTGATAAAAAAAATGAATTTGGGTTATTTAAACCCCTTTTACACGTAATGCAATCAATCAATGATGATTTACCTATTTTTGGCCTTTTTGTCTACATTGCCTAAAACCATATCTCTTTTCACCCCGATGTTACACCAATGCGTGATGTCTTTCAAAATTATAGCCTTCAAAAACCTTTTCCCAAACCAAACATAGTTAAAAAAATTGGGATTTACCATTCTTCCATGGGAGATGAGGCCTTTGGCCCCCATCACTTAGTTTTCCCACTAAAAACTTTACTTGGTAAGAGTCATACATCCACAGGCATCGAGCCCTTTGGCCACTCTATCAATTAGTTCACCAATGCCCTACTTTGAACCCCCTCGATTGGGTAAGCCTTTAAAAAAAACACACACATTGTTGTTCACTACATTTGCGTTATAGTAGAATCACCCATGATGACAAAACATTTCTCGTAGTTTTTGTCTAATGATTTTCTAAAATTTCCAAAAAAATTGGGGTAAATGTAGACACCAAAATTCTACACTCCTATCCTAGGTTCATTTATAATCATAGATGACCCATTTGCGACATTTGTGACATTAAAATCATCCATTGGCCCCTTTAATTAATCTAATATACTCACCCTCCCCACATTCCTAAAGTATAAATTAATTAATTAAATAAATAAATTAAATAAACAACCTTGCACCTCACCCTCACACCTCACCATGCTAACTTGGACACCTCACTAGCTACAATCAACTAATTAACTATTTTAATAACCTTTCCAAAAATATAACTAGACCACCCCTAACTTATCCCTAACCACCTCTCCCCACATAACTAACCATAACTAAGACAAATTTCTAAAAAATATCTCACCCTCATCCTAACCAATTTAGTTTAGATCAAAGTCCCTCCCCATCTATTATCCTAACCACTTCAAAATCATTCAAGATCTAGTTTCAAATAGAAGGAAAATTAGTCATTTTGGACAGCTAAATAAGATTTCCCAAAATCATCGGCAATTTCCCCGATCACTAGCGATCTATATAAGTGTGTTTTTGCCTTCATTTGGGGGGGAGTTTTTGGTGTTTTACAGGAAAACTTTGATCTTTCTCAAGTGTTCCAGAAGTTTTCATTCTTCAACCAAGATCCATCACCATCACGCTGCTCTAAAATTATCAAATTGATCATCATATAGTCCATTCTCATCATTGAATAATCCTCGATCATTTGTCAACCCAATCAACAATCTTCACAAGGTAATCTTTCCAATTTTTCCATATTAATTACTAATAATAGGTAACATTGTTCATCTCTTTCTTATCATGTCATATGTGCTCTGAAAAATCACTTTATATCATACTTTAAATTGAATTTATCTCTATTTCCTATAAACTTTGAAAAATTAGAGAAATCGCTAGCAATTTTCCCAATCACCGGTGATTCTTGTGTAATAGTTTACTGTTGTATATTTGTCATAATCTACCTAATATTTCTTTTTTATTTCTTTTTTTTTCTAACTTCTTTCCCAACATGGTTATTTTAGATGGCTTTAAGAGGTAATAAATATTGTGTTGCCGACATTGGTGTTTTTCCTATTATTGTCATCCTCTTTCTTTATGGGAGTAGTATGATTTGCTTCACAATTTTGAACTTTATGTAATTTAGTATGTGCCCTTTGACCATCTAGAATCTATTTTCACATTAACCAAATGTATCCGTGAGCTAATTGAAGAATTTTGGGACGTGTATTACGAGGCTCGAAGGCTCCATAAAGACCTTGCTTAGTATGATAACAACTATGAGGTTTGTTTAGACCTATCAGAAGACTACCACACTACATCTGAATTTGACACTCATAGTAACATTAACATCTCTGATATTGATACCACACTTTCCCATCTCTACGAAAATTAGGAGGAAGTGTCTAGTTTCTTTGCTAAATATTTCATTTTTATACCTAAGTCTAATTTCATTGAGGATGAAGGCTTAGTTGACTTTGTAGGGTCTAATTTATTTAATAACTTCAATACCAATCAATAATTTGATCTCTGGCTCTAGGTACTACCATTATCTTATTATGTATATGTACACGTAAATAAGTGACACAAGATAGTCATAATTTTAGATCATCAAGTTGTGTCAAAAATTTATTATCAATAAAATATCTTAACTATCTCTGAGAAGGTTGATATCCATCAAGGGAAGTATTTAGGCTCCTTGGGGTGGCCTTTTCCGAGACAACCTACCCATTTATTTTACTAACATTATCTTGTTTAGATGCTTTGATTTGTAGGATTTCTTACAAGGTAATGATCCTTTTTACTTCCTTCATGGTGTGCAATATCACACAATCTACATTCGGGTATCCCTAAAAACCTGCCATACTGAGGTTGAGTTTAGTTGTTACCCCTTGAAACATCAATAAAACTAAAGATAAAAATTGTGCTCGATAGAAAGTCCAATGGGTTTCCATCCAAATAGATTGGTAATAAATATTTTCCCCACGAAGTTTTAAAATTTGAATGGACCAATCCAGAGAGAATTAAAATTTTCATGAATCCCTTTCGGTTCTCTTCTCTTGTTTTATAATAGAACATGGTCTTTGATTTAGAATCTTATATCCTTTGTCTTTTGATTGAAGATATTTTTTAACCTGCATTGATGCCTTCTTAGTGTGTCCACTTCTACTAATTTATCTTTTTTTAATTTCTCCAAGTAGAAGGTCAACATATCAAGATCTTCTAAATACTCTCCTTCTTCTACTTCCTTCACAAGTTGTAATGTAGTTAGCTCTTTAGAAATGGGGATATTATCCTCAATCTTGTAAAGTAGTTAGAAAGGAGAAGTCTTGATATATTTTTGGTGTGATTTGGTAAGCCCATAGGGCATCATATAACTTCTTATGTTAATTCATTTGATTTTCATCCACTAGTTTGTAAATAATTGTGACAATATTCTTGGCCATTTTCTTCTTTGGTAGAATTAGAGGAGTGAGAAAAAGAAATTTTATGATTTTAATAGAAATCCATTAACACACTCGAGGAGAAATAAGTGGCATTATCAATTGCAATCTTAATAGGTATTATGAATCTGATAATGATATTTTATTTTAAGAAATTTCATACAATGTAAGAATTTACATGCTTCATATGGATGGCCTTTACCCACATCTTGAAGTAATCTATGGTAGTGAGGACATATAGGTGCCCCATACTAGAGTGAGGATATAGCACACTAATGAAACTAAGATCTCATTGTTAAAATGGTTCTTAAATCATCACGGGTTAGAGTAGTAGAGTAGATATCCTATGCGTTCTAAAATTTTCTGATATGTGTCACACTTCATTACCCATTTGAATGCATCAAAAATATAGTAGGACATTAATAACCACCTATCAATATATTGTGTGATGTGACCATTGTAGAGAAGTGGCCTCTGTATGATTGATTGTGATATGCCCTCAAGATTTTTTTTTTGTTTTTCTTCTATACACCTCAAGAATGTGTCATTTATTCCTTTCTTGTATAAAACATTCACCCAGATGACTTATTTTTATTCTCTAAGGCATAAGGTTATCCTTTTATTTATATCAAGGCTAGGAGGGAAATATAGATAGATTAAGAAGTAAGCTATATCACCATAACATGGATTATTTGTGCTTACAAAAATCACAAAGGGGAGGTATTAGATCCATCAGTTGTACCAATTTAAATAATCATCCCACTCATCATGAGTAATAAGCTCAAAAAATCAATTCCCTTGCACTATTTTGGAAGTATTGATCTCTAGATTGTACTCCTACACTTTTGAGATCCAATTTCCTCTTTACTCTCCTAGGTCTTGTTGCATCAGATTGACTTAACTATTAGACTTGGGACCATGAACATAGCACAATAAATTAGAAGTTAGAATCTTAAATTGTTTGGTGCTCTTACTACCACTTAGGCATGCTTGTCTTGTTCACATTAGTTAAGTTTATGTCCTATCAAAGGGGCACTCATGAAGGTGGTGGGAGATTACAATTTTTCTCCATTATCTTATATTAGAACATCAAAAATAGTGTGCTAAGAGGGATAACGATAAATAATGAATTCATTAATGAATTCGAGCCATACCGGAGTAGGTTCTTGGACAATTAAAGATTTGATGGACTCAAAATCCTCTTTTCCTTTTTTTCTTCATTTGAAGGAATCCCTTTGCTTCATCATATTTACAATATCCTTCATTAACTCCATAAAATACGGTACGAATCTCATCGGGAAGTTGACCTTACAAAAATGAATGCACTCCTAGCTTACTAGTAGGCATGGATAGATGCAACCATCTTTGGATCAATTTTGGTGTCCTCTTTACTCACAAGGTGACCGAGGAGTTTTCCTTTACTAACCCCAAATATTAACTTATTTGGGTTCAAGGATATATGATGCCTTTTGAAATGAATCAATATGTGTTCAACTTGTTATAGATGTTCACCTATTTTCTTGGAGTACACAACTAGATCATCAAGGTACACTACAATGCATTTCCCCTTCAAGTCTTTGAATCCCAAGTCCATGGCTTCCTGAAATGTTGTACCTAAATTGATTGCATCAAATGCCATGTGATAATAGTCAAAGGTTCCCCATGGGGTAGTGAAGGAGGTCTTGAGTTGCTTATGCTCCTCTACTCTCTCTCTAATTTCCAACTTTTCATATAGGATAATCTTATATATCCAAACAAGGTGTCAACACTTTTGATAAATGAGTTAATGTAATTATGTTCCTATGATTAATTAGTCTTATCATTATTTGCATTTTTGTTTTCTTATATTTGAATTTGGACCTACTCCGGTTAGCGTATATGGATTATGTATGCCTAATCACAATAGTAACCCTCTCTCTCTCCTTATTTCCCTATTATCCTTTACCTCTCTTCATTGAAAATGCCTCCCTTGTACACATTGTACAAAAATTTTCCATAGTTTTAGTGGATTATTCCTATGTGGTCCCCGACCCAACAACCACCAAAAACTTTAGGATAGTTTACATTCAATACATGAAGCCTCCCCATACACATGAAGGAGGGGCTTAACCTTGTGACCATTGGCGGAAACCATAAATTTTCCCACATGAAAAGTATTTCACCAAGATGATGATAGTATAATACACCTTTCAAATGCTCCATTTTTAATTACAAACCATAAAAAAATCTTTTAACTCCCAAAAATAGTGTTGCAAATCAATCACCAATTAATATGCAATTCCAATCTCAATAAAAACAACAAACTACTCACAATTATAAATTCATTACATCAATTCCAAACACCAAATCCAATAAGAATAGTTACATTGAAAAATCCAACAATTAGACAAATCCCAATCCCGAGAAGGAACATTCAAGAAAATGAATGTTATTTTTGAAAAATATTTTTACAAAAAGACAATACGGGTTACTAGGTTGTGAAAAATAAATAAAAATTAAAAATATGGTTCTTTGACATCATGGAGGTGGCTCTAATACCATATCAGAGAGATGAAAATATCAACATTGGAATATCTCCAAATACATCATTACCATACCTTCAAACATTGCAAAAAATATATATTAAAATGCAAAAGGATAATAGTATCTATATTATTCAAGTTCTTAACATATGAAAAAACCATACATTTCTCTCTAAGAGCCAAAGTTCATGACAATGAGTGTGCCTAATAAATAGGAAGTGGAATTGGTTGCACACAATAACAATTTTTTACATGAAAATAATAATATGATGGACAAAATATTCATTCCATCAAGTAACAAAACACAATTACTCCTTAATCAAGGTTAAATCTAAGAGTGGGTGTGTATATGATTAGATATAATATTGTTAGGAATATTCGAAACAACTAGAAAATGTGAATACACATTCTAATAAGAGGCTCAAGTCCAAAGGAAGTGGTAAGAAATAGGGTTGTGTTGTATGGATGAGGAATTGTGCATGTTGGGGTTGATCCCCAATGTAAGGCCATGAAGGAGAGTGTTGGGTCGGACCATCTTCCCATCCCTCAAACATTCTTCGTAATACAACCATTCTTGTATATCTAACATTTCTTTACAATTTTTTTAAATATATATGATTCATAAATATAAACTTCTAGTTTTTATAAAACATATGCAAATATACATGCATACATACATACATACATGCACACATTCATGCATACATACATACATATATACATACATACATACATACATACATACATACATGCATACATGTAAATATATGCATACACACACACACACACATACACACACACACACATACATCCATATATACGTATGTGCATACACACACACACATTTATAAACATATAAAGGCATATAGACTTTAGAACTTTTATTGCAATAATAGAGTTCTATATTTACACACACATACATGCACACACCCACACACACAGACACACACACATTTATACAGATATAAAGGCATATAAAATTTACAACTTTTATTGAGATAATAGAGTTCTATATTTCATTGATATCAAATGAGATTAATAATAAATCACACTTCACTAATTAAGGTTCAATGTTTTGAAAGATCATAAAATAATGAATAAAATTGGAAGATTCATAACTAAAATACTAGTTCCATTGAAAACTAATAGAATAATTTAAAAGTTCAACCTTTTATTTAACTATAAAAAAATAAATTCCAAACCCAATGTTTTATTTCTTTAAAAGGATAAACTAAAAACAATGGTTACATATATTCATCATGTTCAGTATTTACTTTTCAAATAAAAATGAATAAGGGGATTTGATAATGCAATCATATAACAATATTATCAATTCATATAGAAAATCTACACATTTTTGAAATATGACTTCTAATAAATAATTATAGAAATTGAACTTTAACCTTCACTTGAAATATTCAGTTTATAAGAAAATATAATATTCATGTTTTTCTACAACTTATTACACCATAGTTTTCGAAAATATTAACAATGGACAATACTTTCCCTTATTTACATTAAAATGAACAAAAACAACTCTTAAAATGCAAGAATAAAAGACTCTCACAAATTAGGAAAACATGTCAAATTTTTCATTGCATCAACCATTCTTCACAATAGATCAATTTCCCAAAACTTTCACTCTCAAGCTCCAACTCTAACTAAGGATGCATCCATGCCACAAGAGGATATCTTCGTTGAACTGCCAACCAAATGACATCATTACATGCCACATCTAGAAAAGGAGAGCATGCTATCATCCCTCCAATCCCATAGGAGAGAGGGGAAGACATCCTAAAAATTAGAACATAAATGTTATGGAAAATAGAAAAACTAAACTTCTAACCAATAAACCAAAAAGCATTTATCAATCAACTCAAAACAAACAAGAAGCTCTGTGCTCCTATCAACATGGGGAAGAGAGGAAAATAAATATCATTTAAATCATATCCAAAAAAGTATAAAAAAGGTATCCACTCTATTCCAAGAATCCTATATAGCATACAAAGATCCATATCATTCTAAAATACCTTATTTCTCCTTTCCTCCTCCTTTCCAAGGCATCTCGAACCATTGAGGTTTCTTTAGCAAGGATCTAAGATGGTTTCCAAACCATATGGAAAAAAAAATCCCACTTCACACCATATGAAGAGAGTAAAATAGAAACCAAACAAGGATTTCCCATCAAGCCTTGTGGGAAATAAGAGGATTATTACCCCTTCCCCCACATTTCAAAAAAAAAAAAGCCAAAGGGGATGATTTGAGAAAAATATAAGAAAACAACATATTTTTAAAAGGAAGGATACATTTCAACACCAAAAACTCAACAAGAAATACAAAAATTTATTTCTAAAAGAATTATAAAATTCCAAAGGGTGTGAGGAATACCTTATAAGTTCAATATGAATCGAAGCTTCCAAGCCCAAGAACAAATCCTCTAAACCAAAATCCAAGCTCTCCACAATCAAATATTCTTCTATCCAAAAGAACTAAAACTAAAAATAACCAAGAAGAACCCCACAACCCTACGCATTGGAGGATAATATAAGAGAAGAGTCTCCATACCAATACCCAATAGTATGGTGAATTGTGTCACCTCTCCTCCTAAGTATCCATGTCAAGAAAGTACCCCCAACATGCACTTATAAAACAATAATTTAAATATAAAATTAAAAAGAAAGCAAGTCAAATTTCTATCAAACACAAAAATATAAAAACTCATATATAAAGATTGTTGAAAAGGGGATCAATAGGGGGAAAATAAGCTTAATGAGCCTTGAAAAGATCTCAGCCACCCATAATTATGGTACTTGTGGCTTTTTTCAAGGAAAAAGTAGTCTCATTACTTGCATTATAATCCTCCAATTAGATACTTCTTCCCTAAAATCACAATTTTTGGGAAATGGTGGCCTTTAAGAGGGGTTTTGCATCCACCTAATCTATGATTAGGTGATCCAAATCATAAATAATGACTAATACAACAAATTAAGATAACCCATGCATGTGGGAAGTGACTAGCGTTACAACTAAAAAACAATTAACTATTAAATAAAAATGGTTAATTCAAATAAAACCAAGTGCGATAAAATTGAGATAAAAATGATAAATTAAATCAATAAACACATGCGATGGGGTAATTTTTCCATTTCAATCATTATCTATTAAAATCAAAATTGGGTTAAATTTGTCTTGTATGACCTATTGTGCCACATGGAGGTGCATCGCCTAAAACCCACACTCTCCTATACCATGAGCTTATTGTTTACACAATTAATTTTAAACATCATATATATTTGATAAAAAATGATAAATAAATATAGAATCTACATATTAAGCAATGAATTCATGCATACACTAAGCGGCCAAATAGTTACAAAATCATCCATCGACTAATAAGGATATTAAGTTCCCAAAGGTACCACATCCTCCCTATTCAATTAACCATGATAAAAAATTTCCCAATCCTAGGAATTCAATCAAAGAGTAAGGATACAGTTGTTTTTGTGTCATAAAGGTCCCAGTTCCCAAAGAACACCAACCTGGTCCACCTGGTCCAACATCGAGTGTATCTTGGAATATGAGAATATTAATCAAGAAAATAATAACTACCAAATAATGTTCTTCAAAGTATCATCAACCAAAATTTCTCTACAAGTTACAACCTTAATTGGAATCCTAACGTAAATTTTACCCCTAAGGAAAATAGTAAGGGGTGAGTAAAGGGGACATAAATTTTCTATTTGTAGAAATATTGTGAGTTGAATGAATATGATGTGTGTAAAGCTGCTCATGGTGTCGTAAACATCAACGATAAAAAGTAAATGTTTAATTTATGTAAAGTTCCACTACACAAGTATGTACTCTACCCGTGAAAACTTAATAACTACTCACATGACCATCAAACCCACAATTGAATTTTTAATTTCCTGTAGGGGCCAATGAAGGGTCACATAACATAAAACATATCAAAATTGGTAAAGTGACTAGATTTAGAAATAATATTTACAAGGGTGCATATAATACATATGCATCCTCCATGAAATTAATTAATTAAATTAATTATTTTTTTATCGTATACATTCTAGAGCTTGAGAATTTTGTCATATACCTTATTTCAAACCCAATAATTTTGATTCAAAAAACCAAGAAAATTTAGTATAATTTTTTTATGTAAAAATTTAGTAAAGTTAAACTATATTAGTCCAAAATTTGCACTACCATAATTTGATGATACCCCTGTCATTTATTGAACACATTTATCTATTTGTTAACTCAACATGGCATACGAAACATATTTATAATATCACAAACACTATTGTTAAAACCATAAGAAAAAACTTGAATGAGCTAGGTGGAATAGATATATAAAAGGTTTCCTATACTAGCAAGTTTCCTAGGAAATAAAAATTTTCCTTATGACAACATGCTAAAAACTTCTCTTATCACATTTTCAAGTTAAGAGGACAAAAATAGACATTCCCTTTAAATGTGAAGGAATATTCAACATATTTTCTTGATAGCCTTAACACATGTTGTTATAAACTTGTTTAAAAATCAAGGTTACAAAACATCCACTAAGTCCAAAGTGATGGTATTTCCCTCGACACTAATGGTATAAGCCTATTTTATAGTAAGAAAATCAATTTTACAATCTCATTGCATTGTAAAAATAAAGGGATACGCTGGTCAATAATACATCAATAATAAACACAACTCATATTCCAATCTCTAAAGACACATTTCCTCACTAGAAATACAACAATTGCAAGGATGCCATCATAAAAAATAGTGCTTGAGTGAGGTATCTTTTCCCCTTAATTTATTGGGTATTTTCACCTCACACATGGTGATTCATCTCATTTAGGTGAGTCATAGGTCCATTATATGACATATGAGGGTTTTCGTACTTGTCATATTTGGCATTGTTATTTGGGATTTGCATGTTATTGTAGCATTGTAACTACTCACTCCATCATAGAAGTATGAAATTTCTAGGCATGGGTGTTACATATAAATCCTCATATTTACTCTTCTTTTCAATCTATGAGAATGAGTAGACCCTTTCTATTTCCATTGGATCTTCTCTCATTTCCATTGGAGTGCAATAACCTTGATGTGCATGCATCCCATTGACCCTCATGGTTCACTCTCATATAGTATCAAAATGATTGTTTCAATAAACATGTTAACCCTCATATTGGTTCATTACTAATTACTCCTAGTTTCATGGTTGATTAGCTCTTTATGTAATTTTTTAATCTATTATTGTTTTATGCATTCTGATACTAATCTATGCTAGTATCATTTTTTTGGAGTTTGTTGGGTTTTGGTGGTTACCTTGGTGTTTGTGTAGATAGGTTTTTACACGTAGATCTGGATATCCATAGTAAATATGGTGGAAAACATTGTTTTGGAGGTATTTATGTTCTTTGGTCTTGGTATTTAGTTTTTCCTCTTAACTTTATCTCGAGTTTCTTGATTCCTTCCAAAACCCCTCCTAACTTTCTCACTGCGATCCATGATATCTCCCTTGCTATATCATGACCAGACCGTGCTCCTTCCCCTCAAAGCTCCTCGTGAGCATCTGCTAGATCAACTAAACAACCTCTGGCTTGTCCCTATCTTCTAACAAAAATTGGACCTTACCTGAGCCCCCATTATCTCCCTTGTCAAACTATGTATTCTCTACCCCAAGCTCGCTCGACCCAATCTCCTTTACATTGCCTCTTCCTAACTCGATTTCCCACGCTTTGACTAGACCATTTCTCATGAAATTCCTATCTTCCTAACTCGGTTGCTTGTAATTATCTATGTTCTGGGTTTCTCGCCATGTAACTTTCCCTTCTTGGCACTGCATCCATGTACTGTTTCATCCCTAATCCAAGTGATTTGGCCATGGCTTGGCTTCCATGTCTCTGCAGAACGTGTGAGCTCAATATGCTGGTCTTACTCGCCTTGAAATGAAATTCCCTACCTTCTTTGCTCCCATGCGTTTGAAAATTCTTGACTTCCTCGAGCCTTCCGCTCGTGCCGCTTGTCACCGTTTTGACTACTTTTAATTTTAAAATATCTTCGCTTCATTACAATTAAAATTTTAGCTATTAAATAAACTTTGGTTTATAGTTTAAAACGTATTTTATAAATTTAAAACCTAGAATTTATATTAAATTTATTAATAAGAAAAGGTTCTTTTTGTTTACTTATGTAAACTATTCTTTATAAGTGGTCAATTTAATATTATAACCTTATTATTTTTAATTATTTAGATTAATTTAAGTAATCGGGAAAAATATTAAATTTAGTATTATTAGGTGTTTTATCTATCATGCTATCGATAAGGTACTAGAAATAATTTAGATGCCCCTTTTTACATTTCAAGAGGTTTTTTCAAGTTTGGGAGTCACATTGTACAATTTCAAATTATTAGTTTTGTTTCAAGTTAGTGAGAGCATAAACTAAAACCTTGTAGAAACGGAGCTCCAAATCGAAGTGAGACACGTCTTCTTACAGGAAACTTACTATTTCACTTCTTGTTTTCATCCTTTATTTGTGATTATTACTGTGACATTTTTTCGCGAACAATTGAAAATTATTGTGGTATCCACACTCGCACATTTGCACGCTAATTGGAATTTGAGTGGTCAAGTATTTCACATTGATAGAATGAATCTAATTATAGCCAACACACTAAACTCTAAATTTCCACAAATAGGGGTAAAAACATTGTTCTTGGGTGTGGTTATATCTCTTTTTCCTCAATTTTTCTTTCTCCCTCCTCATTATAGATGCTCGTTGGTTATGTTCCTTTGCTCACATTGTTTAACTTCTTGAATGGATATCCCATATGATACTCAAACTACTATGGGTAAATGGTTATATCACATCACTATGGGAGTGGAAGCGAGTCTACGATAATGAACTTTAGAAATTCATATGGCTCAACTAATATGATGAATCCTTAGGTATCCTTTGTTTGTTTATTTCTCGACTTATTTGTCAAGATTAAGTCTACTGAAACACTTGATGAAGCATGGTAAAATTAATATGATATATTTGGAAAACAAGATGACATCACAACCCATGAGTTGGGAAATGAACTCCTAAGATTAACTACTAGTAACTTTGATAACCTACAGACATTCTTCTCCAAAATTTTATACACGATACTATTGTTAAATATTGAATGTGTATTCACTAAAAAGGATGACCAAATGATCTTATCCATTCTCTATAAGCTTGGCCCTGAGTACACTTTATTTGTTTCTACCTTTCACGCCATGAAAGAATCTTTAAGGACTTCTTGGAAGATGCACTCATTTGAAAAAATTTCATCCCAACTCATTCAAGAACAAGATAAGTTGATTAAAATGGGGGAAATAAAGTCCAAGTCAATGCCCTAGTAGAAGTAATGGAAAAGGAAAGGATAAGAAACATGATAAGAAAACAAATAAAAAGGACCGACCTAGGAAATAAGCTATGTCCTCCCAAGAAAAACCCAACATGAACAATTCTTCCTTTGAAGAAAAGCCAAATAAGGAAAAACGTAAGTGTTCATATTGTAAGAAGTCAAGACATGAATAAAATCAATCATGATAAAACAAATTGATCACCCTAACTCATTCACTTGACAAATAGAATATATGTTTTCCTAATTCTATAAAGAAAAATGCTCTGAAACTTGAATCTTCTAAGGTAAAGGAATACAAATATTAGAAGAAGAAAGGAAAAGACCTTGAAGCAAGAGTTGTTTTGTCATTGACGTGGGTTATAATATCCAGTGTCTTACACCATATGGGCTCTTCACATGTTGCGTTTTTCAACATTGAACCGTGTGGTATATCCGAAATCATTTTGGATGATGACACTTATTTAGTAGATATCTTGGATCAATCGAAGTAGATGGTGGAAAAGTTAACAATTTTCTAAGTGTTCATGATACCTATACCAATATCCTATTAGTTTACCAAATAAATCATATTAGTGAGGGAATGCGAGTGGAATTTATCCCTAACTTAGTGATCATTAGAGAGATTCATATTGTGACTACAATCGGTGAAGGAAAGGCAAATAACTAGTCTCATTTGTACACTTTTATCCACTTTATCTATTAATACTCACCCACTTCATTGATTACACATGTAAATGAGGTTAGTAAACTATGAAATGAGCATTTTATCCATTTAAACTATCGTTACCTTGAAAAATTAAGCCAAAACAAGATGGTCAATGGGTTATCATGGGTCAAATTTTTAAATGTTAATTGTGAGGGTTGTGTCATTGGGAAGCACCCTGAAGAAGGATTTGTCAAGGGAAAATACCGGAGAGATTTTCATTACTTAGATCTTGTTCATAGTGGCATTTATTGCCCCTTTTTATCTCCTTCATTCACTAGGGAACTTTATATATTACCTTTCTAGATCAATTTTCACGTTACATGTGGGTTTAATTTTTCAAATATAAAGATGAAGTTTTTGACCACTTTCGACACTATAAGGGTATTTTTTAGAAACAATAAAAAATAACTATCAAGGTTCTTTGAACTTACAATCAAGATGAGTATGTGAGAAATAGGATTGATGGTTACTACACCTTCAAAGGGATTAGTATTTTGTGTATAGTTGCTTACATCCCTTCACAAAATGGAGTTACAGAAAGGAAAAATAGAACACTTAAGGAGATGACAACTTGCATGGTTCATTCTAAATCCCTTCCTCCATAGTATTGGACTGAAGTCGTGACTTGTGGTTGTTACATTCACAACCGCAATCTGTAAAAAAAAGTAAAATGAATGTGACCCTTTAAATATTGGTATGGATGTAAACATGGTGTTGGAAAATGTCATGTATTGAGATAAATTGCTAGGGATCAAATACATAAAAATATATGCAAGGCCTTTGACCCACGATATAATCCTTGTATATTTGTTTGGTATCCCAAAGTTTTGAATTGTTATATAATTTTTAACCCCACTCCTCATCATATTTATATCGAGAAAAGTGTTAAGTTTCATTAGTCATCTTCTACTTCCACTTCATCGAATAAGATCATTCTACCCCTCTATGAATTTAATAATAACTCTTCGATGATGATCGTGTTGATCCTCCCACTCTTTATTTTCATGTTTCTAGCACTTTTCCCACTTTGGAATTAATCGACTATAGTAGCAGTGATGATGAGGACTATTTCCAATCTCGTTCTAGTGAAAAATTGATAGATTTTGATCCTAACTCTCCTCCTAGTTCTTAATGGGATAGGAAGGCATTGTAGAGTGTTGTATAATCAATAGGGAATCCATTAGAAAATAGATAAAAATCATTAAAAGTTCACGAGACCTCATTCCCTCTTTTCCTCCACTTCTGATCCTCACTAGTTTCAAGAGGATACTAGTTTTCGTAAGTTGGATTTTTCCATGGATGAGAATTATTCCTCTCTCTTGAAGAGATTTAAAGGTATCTCACCATTATTCTTAAGGGATTAAAAATGGTTTAGTTTATGTGAGTATATAGAACCATTTGTATAGTTTCTATGGTAATGTCAGAAAGTATAAAGCATGAATCATAGCTAAGGGTTTCTTCTAGGTTTATGGGGTTGTCTCATTGTGAAGATGAATTCTATTTGAATAACCCTAGCCATAGTTGCGGCTAACATATGGTAAGTTCATCAAATGGGCATAAAGAATGTCTTCCTTTATATAGCTCTAGAGAAATACAGTTATATAGAACAACGTCCAAGTTATGTCTAAGATTCCTCCCTAATCTACTGAGACTTAAGAAATATATATAATGCCTTAAACAAGCCAAATGAGCTTAGTATACCAAGATATACTCCTTTCCTCTTAAATCATTGTTCACTAGGTTTCACTCTAACTCAAATGTTTACATTTTGTAACAAGATAATTTCATTCTTATCCTCATTATATATGCCAATGAATTGTTGATTATTGGTATCTCTTCCTCAATCATTGATTTTGAGAGATTTCCTAAAACAAAAAGTTCTCGATGACTGATGTGGGTTATCTTTACTACTTTCTTGGGATACAAATTACCCATTCTTACCAGGGAATCATGATTTCTCAACCCAAGTATGCCCTCAATTTTGTAGCCAAGTTTAACATGTAATATTGCAAGCCATCTCCCACTCCTTCCTTTTTGAATTCAAGCTAATAGGTGATTCATCCACTCCCATATTATATGGTACCCTTTATCATTAGTTACTTGGGAGCTTGATATACCTAAATCATATAATGTCGGTCCTTTTATTTATTGTTCACATCATAAAAATATTTATATAGGATCCTTATGAGATGTATTAGAAAGCAACTATGCAAATCCTTCATTATGTTCATGACACTCATACCAATGGAATTCATTACTTACAAGGGACATATTGATTTAGTTTGATTCACATATTTGATATGGTTTGGAAATCTTGGTTACAAGAAGTCTACCTCTTAATATAGGTTTTCTCTTGGTTTGGGTCCTGTTAGTTGGTCAAGTAAGAAGTAGAATGTGACTGTTATGTCTTCTATAAAGGATGAATCTTGGGGAGAAGTAAAAATGCCACATAAGTTATTTAGTTATAGGGGATTTTGAAAATGTTTGGCATTCACATTTAGTGGCTCAACCCTTGATAAATCTAATAATTAGATATTTCCCTTATGATTTATAATACTAACATCTAGATTAAAGGTTAGTACATTCCATTAACCATTTCATCGGATGTCAAATAAATTGAGGTGATATTAATTTACTATGAATATTCTTTTAAAATGCATATTCACAATAAAGAAAAAATAATGTGAAACCAACATCACAAAAATATTATTAAATTTTTTTCTTAAAAAATATAATTCACACATTATGATGAATAAAAATTAATTCTTGGATGAATATAATTTACATTGGTGGTATATTTTACTATTTAATGCCCTTTATATTAATTAAAATAAAATAGATTTGAGAGCAAAAACTAGAAAACTCACAGTCCCCCAAAAATGCCACATATGCACAAAAAAAGGTTGAAAGGGAAAATATAGGGCATGAGAGCTATAAAATAATATAGAGAACTAGGCATAAGCCTTCACTTTGGGAGAAGGAGGAGGATCATCCTGAGGAGGTATGAGAAATCCTCTTGATGGCTTGGTTGATGGAGGATCAACTTGTCAACCATCCTGATCTAGAATTTACATCTGTAAAGGCACAATAATTCCCCAAATAGGAAGTGGAGAGCCAAAAATTTCTAAACTCTAGGCGTGTGAAAGTCCCGCCCATGAGCGAGCTCCATGGCTTTCCTCCGAGGAGAGGTGGAATGGTGGGAACAAGAGCAAATTTTTGATGCAATCTTGGTGGAGTAGGCCACCAAGTGTGGATGGACAAGGTGGTAGTAACAAATGGTTTGGAGGGACCTGAATCATCATACATGGTACACTCCCCTAATGTGCGATAAATTTCTATAAGTGAGAAAAATATTCCATTGAAACTTCTTCTACTTAAGCTTGAATCTCATTATATACCTTCGGTATAAATGTAAGAGCATGCTTGGGAACCATTTTCATTACTAGTTGTAATAATTATGTGATAGATTTTTTAAAAATACCTCCAAAACTTTATTGAAACTTTCAATCTATAAATAGTTTAATTACCAGTTTTCCTTATGTTTATAATCATTGTAAAAAAACTATGTTAAAGGAAAGTTTTTAAACTATGATGGCTGAATCATTTACCACCGATTAAATTTTTATGCCAAAAGGTCTTTCCCAGTTGGATGTGGGATGGGAATATCTAACAATCGTATTCAATCCAAACATCCATATTTGTGCAGGTAATGCATTGAAAATCCAATGGTTGTTTTTTAGGGTGTGAAACATGTTTTCGCAGTGACCAATATGGAGATATCACACAGATTGTGCTTTGCGAGGGGACATTGCAACTATCAATTACGTTAGGGAGGATATTGACTTAAGAAAACATATAGAATACCCAAATGAGAAATTTCCATGTTAAGGAAGTCATATAAATTCTGAGTGGAGGGTTAGTAAAGAATTTGGGTGTTCAGATCTAAGAAAGGAGAAAATGTTTTGTGTCCTAAGGTGGAAGAATAGTTTTCGTGGGAAGGAACTAGTTTCGTGTGCAAGAACCAACTTATTTTTATTTGTTATTTTTTTTTTTAGAAGGGTTAGGAATTTGGTTTTGACATTAAAAAAAGAAATCATATGTCTTACTAATATGTAATCTATGTTGGTTTTTAATTAGATTAGGTAAAAACTAGATTTTGAAGGGATAAAAAACCCTATGCAATTGAAAGATAAGCATCAAAGCAAACAATAGAAACAACATGGAACAAGGACCCAAAGGACAAAGGTAAAATAACTAGACAAGCCAAGAGGAACCAAACACAAGAAAAACCCAAAAGAAGAAAAGGCCCCCAAAGCCGACCCCTCAAAACCACTTAACCAACAAACCAAGGGGCAGGCCTACCAACTAGGATCTAAGGCTCATATTGAGAGGAAAATTTCCAATTTTCCCTTTCTTCTTGTTGTGCACAACCATCCATCCATCCCCCTATTAGGATCCAAATTCTCATCTAGGTGGGCATGTAGACATGATTTTAAGAGCCTCCTTGAATGGAGGGTTATAAGACTATGAAGATCTGAGCAACTATTACACCCCCCACATTTCTGTAACCTATTGTGAATTAGTAGATGGTTTAGGGGGAGAGGAGACCATCTCACCCTTTTGCACATCATGATTATCCATAAGACTAACTAAATCATTATCACAATACCTTTCATCAAGAGTATAAACCACTAAATTATCTCATTTAAAATCATTCCACCATGAGACTTGTTCCTTAGGTTGTTTCTTAATTATTGTGAAATCAAAAGCTAGTTGTCCTCGAGTAAAATAAGTTCTACATATAGAATGAAATCCTTCAAAATAAAATATTTTTGTCCATATTTTATCCCACGACTTTAAGTTCCATGGTGGTTGGGAAGTCCTTCGACATATCCATATCCACCAAGATCTGGGAAAATGTGGTATGGTCATATGATTTAGTGTTAGGATCTACCATTAATAAATTACCCAAAGCATTACCCATATCCCTGAGGAAACCAACACTCCAAAAGTGAAGAGGTAGATAGGGAAGCCTAACCCACATAGGTTTGATGTTGAATGTTTCAGAGGAAGGATTGAACTATGGGAACCAAGGCTTCATCATAAGAAGATGTGACTGGTATTTCTATATTTTCCCTAAAATAAAATCCCTAGCCAAGGAACTGTCACAAACTACAATAAAATTTCCCTGAGTAGAGGGGTAGCTATTAACTTTACCTATAATGAGAGGGCTCCATTGATAAGCGATCCATTTGTTTAAAGTTTGTAGTTCAAGCTAGCGACCATTGAATTGGTAAATCAAACCCTTGTTCTAATAAAAATCTACTAATTTCAAAAGCTCCTCCCCAAAGGCGACTATAGGCATCCTTTAAGCATATGCCATGGATTTAGGTGGGGGGCACCTATAAGATTTGGCTATATTAAGGAATACCTTTGCAAAAAGACACCCCTATTTGGAACGACCTTTGAACCAGATAGACTTCTTCCCATGCCCACATTGCCTCCAACACCATTCGCCTGACCACCTCCCAAAGCTACAGGAGAAAAACCCCAAAATCCCAAGGCCTTGTCGTCCATATAGACCTCACCCTTAGTGCTACCACCATTCACCCCAAGGTCAGACTCTTTCCTCATGGTAGTCTCAATGCCACCCACATCCCACTTAACACATGGTTCTTCAACAAAACTCACCACTGGAAGACCCCACCCATATCCCCCGTCCTTTGATGCTCACATGTCATTGTCATGGTCTCTACAAAGTCACCATCACACCAACTTTTAGGGTTAGGGCTCGATTTTTTTGTTGTTTAGCCATCAAAAAATCATATGTAATATATGTTGGTAAGCATCATTAATGATTCTTACTTTGTTTTTTAATTTATGGAAATATTTTACAAAATTTAAAATTAATATGAGATCATGTTGTTATATCCATAGTGTAATATATTTTAAATTGATTTACCCCCACCTCTAAGTATCCTAGTATCCAATAATTTGTATCGAGCTGGTCCTCTTGAATCAATATTAAGAGTTGAAGGCAATCCTAAAGACACAAACATCGGTTCATTAGCAAAATCAGTGTTGAAAAATAATTATGAGATTGCTCAAGCCATTATAAATGAGTTAAAGACATAAATCAAGATCATGGAAGCTAATCATGGCCAAGAACTTAATGAGATGGATTCATTTGTTGAGAATGTGTTAGAATCTCTAAGATACAAATAGAAATATTTCCTCAACCATGAAGAATAATTAAAGACCCTAAAGAATGAGATAGAATAGGCCACAAGTAAACTAATGACATATCAAAGAAGTGAGGAAAGTAAAAGAAATCTTGAGAACTTACTAAGAAAAAAAGAAATCCAAATGATAAATCAAGTCTGGTTCTTAAAAGTGAAGAAACTCATTGTGAATTAGAGCATGAATCTAGTCATGAATCATGTCAAGCTTCTATAAAATCAAAGGTTGAAGAATGTGACAATCTAAGTGCCGAATTGAAGACCTTAAGGGAATAACTAGAATAATAAAGGAAAAAGGAATTGAAAGTCAAATCAATCCATGTATCATGCCAAGGAAATCTGTAAAGATAAGAAGGAAATTAAAGAACACATGAAGATCATTAGGTAGCTAAATGCAAGGAGACTCTCAAGTAAGTTTCATGCATTTTGATTTTCATGCCATTTTTTGGACATAGAGCTAGGGACTCCATGAGTAAGATAGAGAAATAAAACTCATAGATAGCTTGTAGGAATGAATATGAATATAATATAGCATGTTTCAATTGAAAATTAAAGGCTCACATAGTCAAGTACTACCTAGAAGAACCATTAAACTAGTTTTGGGAAGAATAAGACTCAAGAGGACACAAATAGGTTGTACATGTTTCAATTTGTCACTGAGTAAAAGGGAAATTTTCAAGGAATTTTCATGAATCCCTAGCTATATCTACAAGATGAATTCATTCAAAAGGAAAGGAAAATGGGTATTCAAATTGAAGGAAAACTCTGAGGATAAAACCAAGTCAGCCATGGTTGAGAGAGACACTAGAAAGAAGAAATTAAAATGGATATACAAGGTCAAGGAAACAAACTCAAAAGTTGAAAGAGAAAAGAATGATAAGAAGATAACATGGGAAGATGTTGAAGAGACACAAAAATCAATGACAGTCATAGGAGAATCTAGTACAAACAAGACATCAGGAGGTTATGAAAAATCCAAGAAGAAGGAAGACAATTCTAGTGTAAATAATGAAGAAATTCTTTCTCAAGCGTATTAGAGTCGGTGTATGAGATGCAACAAGTATGTTTATTAGACACTCAATCAGATAGTTAAGGATGAGGAGATGAGATTTTCATATGAAAGATTACTTCTAATAAGAATGACAAAATCTCAAGGACAAAAGGGAAATAATTTATTCATTATGTTATTTTTTTATGAATTTCTTATATTTTAAGTTGACCTCATAAGGTAGTATTCTTTCTCTATGCATCTAGAAGGTATATACCAATTGAAAAAAGCAAGGTATTCTCTTGATTTGTCTACCATTGTGTAAATAAAATCATTCTTCATGTTGGTACTAAGTAGATGGTCCTAAGGATGCTATTGAAGGAAACTTGCAAATTCAAGTATTTTTCATCTTGCAAAGATATATCCACTCCAATGAATATGTTTTCAGTATCTTGTAAGATCTTGAATGTTCCCTTTAGTAGCTATGCAAAAGTGTGAGGTCAATATGCCTCAAAATTTGTATTGTCTTCCTCTAAGTTGTCAAGTTAATTCTTGTGCGAGTCATCAATCTTATTTTTCTTTAAAGGAGGTAAAAGACCTCTAAATTGTGCAATTTGTCACTTGATTAGTTAATAGTGTCAACTATATTCCCTTTTCATGTTATTCAAATGTTGTCTAAAGTAACAAAAGGTATGCTTACATCATATCATGCAAAAGATATAAAATTGGTGTATGGTTTTTACAATGTCCTTTCAAGGTGTCTCGGTCTTGTCAAGTCTGAGTAAGGTCTCCCAATACACAAGTCAATCATTACAGGGCATTAAGGTTTTTATCTAAAAGAAAACAAATAATTTCTCATGTGTAAGAAGACTAATGGTATAGTATCCAAGTTGAGCCAACTATTTCTTAGTTAGGATAAAATGTATGGTAAACTAACAATCATTGTCAAACTATTTATTTTGGAACAAGAAAAGGTAAATTTCCCCTATATTGTAGTATAAATAAAAGTTTCTTAAAACAATAATGTAGACAAAGAACTAAAGAAGAGCATAAATGAGTCCAAGTTATAAATGTCCACTAAGTCTGAAGATGTTCATCTAACATAGAAGTTGTCAATAAACTTTGTGTTGGTTGTAAAAGAGGTTGTGCATATAACTACAAACCGTTTCTAGTGTTGGTATAAGTTGCATCTAAGTCAAATTTGAAAGATCCGGGAGTGAGAAATCTTCACACTTTGAAATTGAGGCATGAGGGTTTAATACGCTATTCTAAAGGTATAAAAAGATGGATTTTAGGTAGTTGGAGATATAAAATGTCTTGTGACAGGATCTATTGGTAAGATAATAGTGAGGAGTGCATGATAGCAGTTCTTCATGATAATTTTTAACTCTACAATCAAGGTCTTATGAAAATTATAGCCAAAATTAAGCCCCTCGGGCTGTATCTTACACAACTAGGGTTTAAAAGGGAAAAATGTATTAAAAACCCTTATACTTGGTTTGTTTTTTAAAATTGATAGTAATTGTTATGGAGGCGTGCTTTAAATGTCTAAAAGGAATTGGGAATTTTTATTGTTAAAAATGAGATATCTTCTTACCGATCCTTAGAGGGTCATTGTGCATAGTGAGAAGGGATAATCGTAAGGAGTGATTTACAAATGGACTAGGGTGTATTATTTGTAGTGGGAAATGAAAATTTCCATGAATGATTAAATTATTAATGGGTTCCTAGATATGTTTCCTTTTAGCTTGAAGTTGTCTGTGAGAGAAGTTATTCATGATAGTTGATTGTCCTAGGGCTAGTAAGCCAAGCTTAGTGAAATGAGAAATGAGTGATTGGTAGAGGAATACTGTGAGTTGATATTTGAAACTTTGGGAACTTCACAATGATCGAAAATGGGAAAGGATAAAGGATTTAGTTGTTTTTGGGCATCCATGTTTTCCTTTAAGTGTGTCTCATACAAATGTGTTATCATCAAGAAAGCTAGCAACTAGTTTTGGTCATGATAAGAGTAAATTGATAGGATGATCTTTTTGGGACATGGAAATGAATGGTATAACTATGTTTTGAGTGATGGAATATGGGAGAATACCTAGGGATAATTAAGGGAGAAAATATCCAAAATTTCACTTTTTTGAGCAAACAAATTGTGAGGCAAGAAGTAGGGTTTGAAATGGAAAGATTAACTTATGAAGGAAAATGATTAGTTTTATGTTATATCTGTAATTTCAGATGAAAATAAGGATGTGATGTGTCTTTGAAGGTTGAAATTAGTGTTTTATTTGGATGAATCCCTCAACCATGAATGATGCAAGTATGTTATTCTTAAGGGACCAATGAGACAGTTTGACATATGAGAGGAAGCTTGGTGTTTGGAATACTTTGGGCTCATTTATTTGATTTTTATAACATGGTTTAAACTGCATATTAGGGTATAAGAGAGTAGTCCATGGGGATTCGAAACAAGGTGCACGAATTTGCATGTTGAGAAAGAAGCTAGTTCAGGGAAATTAAAAAGCAAGTCAATGAAGATATGTGTAAAGAGGAGAAGTGTGATATGAGATTGAATGCACATATGAGGTAGGGTACTTAACAAGATATAGTGATTCTATGTTACCTATAGCGGGATATATCATTTTTTAATATAGAAGCAATTTTGGGCTTGTGTAGGATCCTCTCATGCATAATTGGGGTGAAGGTAGTTGTTTGACATCTTATTATAGCATTAGACAAAAAGGATAATATGATCCTAGGGGAGAAGTATGATATTTTTTTGTGCATGGTGAACTGATATACCTTAATATGTATAACATATGTGTACAGGGGAGTAATAAGGCTGATTAGTGGAGACATCCATACATCTAGTCAAGGCACAACTAGAAATGGAGTAAGCTTAATCCAGGAGGGATTCTTGAGGTCAGTCATGTTGTGTCATTATTTTCATTCACACTACTCATGGAGTTTTATGTGTTTATTTTTCATATATTTAAAATGGGGAGAGAGTGTTATCAAAAACAAGATATGAATGTTAAGAAGATGATGTGGTTGGTTACAATCAATTTTTTTATTATTTTCTACCGTCAGATGACAAAGGCGGGATTGTCGAACCCTGGTGCATTAGTGTTATCATTGATGTCAGGTGGAATTTATAGAAAAGGTGTGAGTGGTGAAGCGAGGCTTAGTTCAGTGACATGAAGGTTGATTGGTAGTGTCTTTTAAGGTTTATTGAGCATTTAGGATGGTTTCGGTGTGTTGTACGCTTGGTTAGTGATGTAGGAACCCACTCCATGAATGGATATGGTTGGTGTTCTTGGCTCATTTTTTCCATAGGTAATATTTATGGTTCCATCATGTGCAAGAACTTTTAGAGTGAGCATCAACTCAAGTGTTGGGCATCACAATTAAAATTGGGCCATTTAGGCCTAGTTAAGGGTTTAATAAAGTGTATGAGCATAAATTAGGTCATGAAAATTATTGGTAAGTTGGAGAGGAGCCTCAGAAAAATTCATATGGCATGTATGAGCATCGGAAGGATTAATTTAGATTTTGTAGTAAAATTTCTAATGTTCTTTTAAAAATCCTTTAAGGACTAGGACTAAATTCACAAAAAAATGAGATTGTTATGAATAGTGAAATAAAATTTATGAAAATTCAACCTTTGGATCATATAAAGGGATGTGTTTTAGTGCTTCTTATCAAGTTTCATCAAGTTTTGAAGAATATTGTGGAAGTTATTCAAGTTTTACTAAAATCTATTTCTTGATAAATGTAATCTGAGCACACTATCTTCTTAGCATCCAAAAATATTATCGAGCCTCCTTTAGATAAATCATAGAATTAATTATTGAAGATAACTCCTAGACTAAAATTTTGCAATTTTTTTGAGGGAAATTGGACAAGAAACAAAAACTTATGTTCATTTTTTTAATAGGGTTTCTCTATTTTCAAGCCTTCCTCTTGAAAGCGGTGAGCACAAAATGAGTTGTCTTGACTCCAAATCACTTGTGAAATTTAAGAAAACTCCTTAGATTTTTATAATTTCTCTTATAGATCAAAATTATGGAATTGGTAATTCTCTTGTCAAATGTTCATACATGAATGATCTTGTTTTAAATTTTTTTGGCTATATAGTCCAAAATTGAAGGTTTCAAGTTGGTCCCCCTTGTTCGGAAGGTATATAAGGCATTCTTGGAGTTCATAAATGTATATAAGCTAGATTAGTTTTTTTCTAGTGATATTTGAATCAAAATTCTCCTTTTATAGTTGAAGGTCTTCTCAAGTCAAACTTGGCTTAGTGCTTAAAGGAAGATTTCATAAGTATGCATTATTTTAAACTAAGCGGGAATGTGAGAAATTTATACATGTTCAATTCAACTTGTTGCATCTCAACATTTCCTTTGTCAAGTTTGGTGAAGGTATAGTTTTTGTTTCTCATTATCTTCCTTGTTCAACCCCTATCAAGAGGACTAAATTCCCAGTTCTTGTAAATTTCATCCTACAAACCATATTCATAAGATGATGAAGATAGTGCTATTTATATTCTTAAAGTGTTCTTACAATGAAGGATTATCATAATGTGTAGATGAGATAGAAAGTTGTGAAGGTGAAGGGTTTATGATAAGAAGGCTCTAAATAAGACTTCCTATTTTGACTTAAGTCGTGAAGAAATGAATCTATGCATCGACATCTTGACCCTTTCTCCTCATTTATTTCAAGTGAATGATTTGATATTGCATTAAGGTCATCTATTGAAGTTATTTTACAACCATAATGGCTCATAAATGAATGAAAGTTTTTAAATCTCAAAATAGTGAGCGATAATTTGGTTTTTTAAAACCCTAAGTCAAGAATGGTTTATAGATTTTGTAATTTGGTAACTAAATGCATCTAATCCCCTAGAAGATGAAATTGGAACCTTTCTTGAATGATAAAGGTTTAGAGTTTCTAAAAATTGAAAATGGAAGTATGTCTTATCAAAATAGTGACTATTATGTCACGGTTCACTTTTTTCAATGAAGGAGAATTGTCGAGCTTTGTTGTCCTAGTTGGATTATAGAACATCATTCTTCATATATTTATTTAAGCCATAAAGTGTGTTGAAGAGTTACTCATTGTTTCTTATCAAGTTTATAGAAGTATATGGTTAGTAATGATGAAGTGATTCGGGTTGATAAATGCGTAAAGGTGATATGTTTTATTTGGGAAATCTTCATGCCTAGATTTTACACATCTAGTAGTCATGTCAACATGATGGTGGTATAAGATCATGACCCCCTCCACTCATTCATGCTTCAAAATTTTCATAGCTAGTTCAATCTTTTAGTTAACTCCTTGTGGCTCAAATGAAGAAGATAAAGCAAATTATGTATTTTAAAGAATCAAATTTTGAAGAATGGAAGTTTAATAATTGAAAAGGAGTTGAAAGGTCCTTTGTAACATTCTCTTAGGATAACTACACTGTGAAAGAATATTTTAACAAAGATGAAAAATATTATTCGATGGAAGAATTTAAAAAATACTTTTCAAAGGTTGAAGTCAGAAAATCCTCTTGTCAGGTTGGAGCAGATCACGTAGGAATATTAAAATTCTTGATATGTCATTCTCTATCCTTGATGTATCAAGAACATGTTGTGGATCTTGAAGGATATGAAAAATATCGCGAGAGGAGATTATGAAAATATGTAGATGTATTAAGTTTAAGTATTTTATCTCCCTTGTTTGAGGATGAAGTGGAAAAGGAAAAAATGCAAAAGGTATGAAGTTTAAAATTCACGTCAAGATTTTTTGTTGTCTACAAAACTAAGTTTTATGCTGGTTGTATGATTGATGAAGCCTAATAGAGATGTGAATGTGTGAATGTACGAGATAAAAATGTATATGTTTTTATTGAGATAGAATGTATTTGTGAAAAGAGTGTGAAACAAAGTTAATCCTCATGAAGATATGAATGTGTTTTCTGACAAGCTAGAAAGCATATCACTTCCATGAAAGAGGAGTGAAGATGGTTAAAACTCGATAAGACTTTTCTTATGTCGGTTAAAAATTAGAAAAGAACATTGGGGAGTGTATGATTGATTGAACAACATAATGAGTTAATGTGAGAAGATTTTTAAAGAGAATGAATATGAGAAGTGATGGTATACTAAATGTGTTGAAAATTAGGGTGCATGCAAAAATTGAAGGAGTGAGGTATGATAAGAATTTGTGTATGAAAGAATATTTGTATGATAGAGATTGGGTTTTGATTATATGATTAGAAGAGAGTGAATAAAAGATAAAATTGAGGATACAAGTGTGCTAATATAGTGGTCACTATCAGTTATTTGAGACCATAAAATTAGTGTGATCAAAATATTAATTATATCTAAGTTGAAGCTTACCAGAAGGGATTAGTTGTTTCATTGTGAATTGTTGTTTACAAAGAAAAAGGTAGAAGCCTAGTTGATGTTGGGAGTTGAAGCTTGTCCAATATTAAGTAGTAGCTTCACCAACGTTTTGAGTTGAAGCTCCATGTTGAGTAGAAGCTCAACTTTGAAATCAATGTAATGATCTGATACAATACATTATTTTTCTAAGATAGTTCATGGTTTCAATGGTGTTTTCTCCCATTTTTGGTTTCCCACATTAAACATTTTCTCTATGTTCTTTCTCTTATGTTTAGTTTCTTGTAGATGTTGTTTTGGTTTTAATGTTACATATTAAGGGAATTGAAATGCAAGTCAAGAATTGAACAAACACTAATTCACCTCCCTAAAAGTCCTAGTTTCAAAAAAATGTTAATTTGATATCGACCACATTTTTATCTCATGAAGGATGCATGGGCATGGTTTAGCTATCAAGGTGGAGGACATTTTAGAATAGTCTTGAACACTCCTATCCTAGGAATTGTCTTGCATCTTTCATATTTTCAGCGTCTTTAAATATGAAGATAGAGTAATACTTTTTGAGGCGTCTGGATTTACTTTTGGTTTTTCTTAACAATATTCATTAGAGCTCATTGGTTTTTTACAACTAGAGTCTGTGGTCAACCTACATGAACATATATTTTCTTCCTCATAATTATAATTTATGTGGGCTACAAAAATATTTAACATTTTTTTCCAAATGAGTTGTGCACATAATTATATTGGAATGGCATCGGCATATAAAAAGATTGGTTTTATGTTCTTTTTAAATTCAAAATGAGTTAAGTGGTTTGGGTATAGGGGTCACAACAGTGAGAAATGAATGTCTTTGTTAAAAAGACAACTCCAATTAAATGGATGTTTTTACTTTGTGGAATAAATATATCTTTGGAAAAATTTGATCGGTTTGAGTGCGGTTGAAAATAGTGTCATTCAAATTGTATCTTTATTGATTCCTTTGGTTTATGATTGTCCTCATACATTATTGGTGTTTAAATTGAATAAGTGAAACTCTATACCTTTGAACCAATTTCCATGCACACTAATCACGGACACATTATTGGATAGAAAATGATGTCATTCTTCAATTTCTATAATTTAAGCGGCATACATGTATAGGTCCTTCTTGTAACTACTTTGTTTTTGGATTTACCAGAATTAATATCAGGAAGAGTGATGATTAATTGCATAAAATAATTTGCGAGATAGTATTTTGTTATTGATGGTTTTACTCATTGACCACTATAAGTTAATAATTTACATTAAAAATAGGGTATTGAAATACTTACATGGTTTGAATCCATCTATTAGTTTATGTGAAGAAATTTTGTGCGAGATCTGAATCTAGTTGTTATTTTATTTGAATAAATAATGTAAAACTAAGAGTTTAACAATTATTTTATCGATCGAGAACCCTAAGATTTTTCATAAAGAAATAATGTGCGCATTAAATTTACTATTGAAGACCCTTGGATTTTCTCCATTTAGTTTAGGTTCTTGATTGTATTTGATACCTAATAATTTATGTATAGTTTATAAGCATAAATAAATCCTCTTTCGTATTACAAGTTTCTTGAGCGGCAGGAGGACATAGACTTCCCAAGGGGCCATTGTCTATAGTAGGTGCACTTGAAGGATTGATTATTGGAGTTGTGGCTTTTCTTGTGTTTTAAAACGAGTGTCTTTGCAAAGGCTTTTTTATTCCCATAGTATTTCATTTTATATTGATATTTTTATTACAGATAAATATTTTAGGTGAATGTGGAAAAAATTGCACCTTTGAGCATGTATTTAAATGCATTTGATGTAGAAGCTATTAATTTGGAAATTTTATATTATACATCTTTATCTTGGTACTTTTCAATATGAAAAAGAAATGCATGTTATATTTTCCTACATAACATTATTGTTCCTTATTTGTAAGAAATTGATCCTTATTTTTATTTTGAGTAGCCTTGACTGATATGTGGGGGCATGTGCCTTCACCAAGTCTAGGAATAATTGTGTCTTTGAGAGGGTTAACTCCTTAAGAATGCCACTTTAATACGCCCTAAGTTGGAAATTAGACTGTGCTCTGGAAAGGTTATTAAAGCTTAATGTCATTGTTTTCTTCATTTATAATGGAATTTTTGTCTTATATTATATGTTTTTATTATTTTATTCCCTTCGGCGTGAAGTAATGAAAACCTAAAGCATCATTGACTGCCCTCCTTTGGGTGTTACTATCACTACACCGCACCTGCAGAGGGATGATGAATTGAAAAGAAGTCACTTTGTTGTGAATGTGTTACATTACATGAAGAAAAGGCTAGAGAAACCTATGATTACAGAGATGCTTAAGGAAAGTTTAAACTTACCAGAGAAATTTTTCACGTATTTCTCCAAATTCCACATAGTTGGTTCGATATTTAGAGGTTTTGGACTGGTCTTAGATGTAGCAAAAGATGTAAAAAAATGAACCCTCACTCAAATTGAAGAAGATGGGTGTCCTAATTGACAAGGATAAACATGACCACAAAAAAACAAAGTAGACAAAAAAATTCCTCATCCATTCAAGAAGAAATTTGGAAAAAAATAATTTTAACTGTTATGGATGTACATTTTGACGTTTGTGGAAAACTTGTGTTTATTTAAAACTAAATTCAAGGATTTATGTCTTTTTAGTTGTGTGATTGTTTTGGTGAATAGAAAATATGTTTATCTACTCAAAATTGTTATGTATGATCTTTTATGTTCTATTGTATGAAAACTAAAATCGATAAATTCATTAACAAATCTGGCATGATTTTTTTTCATTTAAAAATGCATAATTATGCCAAAGGCTTGTTTCTACCTTACACTTAAACTTCACAAAGATGGATAGCTACTTGAGTTGTTTGTCACCATGCCACTTTGCCATTGAATTACTATCATCTTGCATGCTTTCAATCATCCCTAGGCTACCACGCATATTATATTGCAATGAACAAATTTGCGCCGTTATATTAGATCTTGGGTGTATGGGGTGAAGAGTTTGATCTACACTCAGCATGGCCTCTGATGAGATTTTTCTATGTGAGTGACTGATTTATTTGGTATTCACAGTCTCAATCGATCTTGTGTGTGTTTTATATTTTGGTATGAGTTTTAAGTTATTTTGGGATTCATCTATTTGCTACACTCGCCGTCTGGCTGATATTTGAATTATCAAGTCTTTTTTTTTTTTGAATTTACGTTAAATTCCTAATGTTTTGATTTGATTCTTTCTGCACCAATAACAATTTGCACAACTCTTGTAAGTGATTCATGGAAAATGCATTAGCTTATGTCGGTGGAATGAATGAATCTTTTTCGTAGTTGGTTTCGTCAGAATAAAAATTTTAATGTTGTTTTTATTCTTATCTGGATGTGATTTGAAGCCCTATAATTTTGATAATGATTTGTATTACGTCGGTGGAAACCAATGGATTGAATGTATTTAGGTCATTGCTTGAACCTGCCAATACAAATGGGGTTTAAAGATAGCTGAAACTTGCAAATAGGATCTAAGATTTGGCAGATAAAAATGTTTGAATGAGTTTATCTATCTATTGGGACCTCATACCTTGATCCCAACGTAATTTGCCTCTTTCTATAACCAAATTTGTTTCTCTGGTCATTTTGTTCATTTCAAACCAGGCCTGAAATCTCCCCCTAAAGCCACTATGACTGAAATTAATCTTCCCGGGATTGACATTTCACAATTTCCTCAGGAAATAGGGGGAATCAATTTCAGTATCATCCAGAGCTAAGCGAGGATAAGAGAAGCATGCATAGAATGGGGATTTTCCTCGTTGTGAATCATGGAATGCCACCCGATCTTATTGAGAAGGTTGTGTTTATAACCCAAGATTTATTGTCGATGCCCGTGGAGTTGAAGGACACAATCAATTCTTTTAATCCCATGGAAATTTATTTACGCTTTCCAAACTTTGAGGTCTTCTACCTCGTGGGCATGCCCAATCTGCATTCAATTCAGGAAATTGGTGAAAAGATATGGACCAAAGGGAACTCAAATTTCTATATGTTATATATTTCTTACCTTTTCCTTCTTGTTCAATGTTGATTATCACCAACAGATTTTTCCTCGAATTATTTTATAGCGAAGCGGTTGGAAAATTTACCTTATTTTAGTCAAATTTGTGGAGTAAGATCATTAAAATTGTTCTTTCTAGCCTAGGTTTGGATGCGAACGAATTCTACCAGTCTGATTTCGAGAAATGCACAGCCAAATTTCACATAAACGGCTATCCATCTCATAGAAAATATATCAAGGATGTGGTTTTTCCTTGTCACGGAGATGTTAACTGTATGACAATCTTGTACAACGATGAAAATGCAGGTCTCCAGGTTTGATCCAAACAAGGAGAGTGGTTCAACATCAAACCTCAACCAGATTCATTCGTTGTCAACATTGGGGATTGCCTAGGGGTGTGAAAATTATATTATTACAACTACTTCTATGAAATCCTTAGCAATTATCATGAACTTTGAAAGCATAAAACACTTATTTCTATGGTTAACACTGTGTTGTAGGCATGGAGCAATGGTAGGTACCGCAACGTAGATCACCACGTAGTGTATACAGGGTGGAAGCATTGTATATCTCTTTCGTATTCAATAAAATTCCCACACCATACCCAAATTTATGCTCCTGAGGAACTTGTGGATGTGGATAATCCATTTGTTGTTGGGGTGCCACTCGTCCCTTTGTGGTTTGTTTCACACCCTCAAGCGACTCTTCTATGCATGGGGCTCCCAAAGCTTGGCTATGGGCCTGCTGGGACTTGAACCTATGACCTCTCATTCGTTGACCAATGAGCTACTTGTCCCTTTGTGGTCCCGACTCTCGAGTGTGAATTGTTTCCATCAGGTCAATGGAGAAAATTAGCAAGACAGATATTGACACTATTGTGTTATTCACTCTGTTATCAAATCTAGGAATGACTGCATATCAGCCTCTGGATTTGGTAGGACTGTTTGAACTACTTCAATAGTTCTAGACTCCTTCCTTTGTTTTCATAATGTGAGCCCAAGTGCCTTGTATTTATCTGGGAGATAGTGCAAGTTACTTTGCACTAAAGGCATTCTTTATTCAATTTTCAGGAGAAATTGTTCTCTTTTGACTGTCACTGCATGCACTCTATTTCAGTGCCTCCACACTTGTAGGTTACATTTTTTGAGGTTGGTTCTATAGAGGATGTGCTTGGTTCGGTCACATCTATATCTATTATTTATACCATTATCCATAAAGATGGAAGTTACATGCAATGGTGCATGATTGCAATGCAAGACCAAACATCATATAGCATATTCATAACCTTATGGGGGAGCTTATGTGTTGAGGCTACAAAAATGTTACAATTCGAACATGATTGCACTAAAATATGTATGCTAATATATCAACTAATAGTAGCTATTAAAAAGTTTGAAGTCACCACATTCGAGTAGATAAGCCTAACAACTAGAGTTAATGCACCCCTCTTTCTAGCACCCTCTATTCACGCCACAAGGGCCTTATGTATTTGGATGGTTACAATGTGAACAATCGATGTTTCAATTATATTATGTGTAGAGGTCATGGCCATGAAAACTATTTCATGTATACATGCCTCCACTTTTCAAAATCTAGGTCATCGACATAATTTTTGTCACACAATTATACATATCTTGACATAACTAACTTCACATTGTTACCCAACTTTTTCCTAATTGCTTAATTTTAACCAATGTCATAAAAAAATACGAATGCAAAAGGTTTTTACATTGCATTTATATGAATATAAATATGCCTTGTGTATGGTGCTAACAAATGTCACTAAAACTATATGAGAAACAAATTTTTATGACACAACCAACAATTTGCTCGGTGTAATGTAGATTCTCATAAACACCTCACCTCAAATGCTCATGACGTATGGACCATTACAAAGAATGCCCTCTTCCCCATGTTAAAATTTATCCTTCCAATTTCAACAGATTATCCATAATGGTAACACACAAATCGATGTGTACTACGCAATGTAACTAAAAGGGAACAATAACAAAACCATGCAAACATGTTAATAACATTATTTGAATCTTGGGAGTGAGACAATAAAAAGTAATACACAAACTTAAACCATGTTGTACATATTCATAATAGCACCCTTCTGGTAAACAGAGTGTAGATATATTAGCACCTTTTTCAAAACCTTGCAAGAGGGGATAGAAAATACCATTACAATATATGTAGATGGGGAAGAACTTACCCTTATAACATGACGTACATATTCACCATAATAGCCTCCTTATAAATAAGGAACATAGAAGGATTCCCATTGTTAACATTGTAAAATGATGTACATATTTGTAACAATGTTTTTATTGTAAATAAAATAGATATAATTTAAAACATATCAATTCCACCATTGTACTTCCCATCAAAAATAAACATACACGTTAGAATGTGGTTAAATTGTAGTAAAAAAGGGTTGGACCCACCCAAACCCAAATGATTTTGATTCTTTTTATTTTGGCTTGGAAAGATTATAGTAAAGCCCGCCTATAATTCTAGGCAATATACAAATCATACACATTGTAGGGTCTTATACGAAGGAACTATTAATTTTAAACAATCCACTTACATCAAAAAAATACAAATCATTCAACTTTAGAAAAGTACAGAGATATAACATACTGGGGTTTATTATGAACAACTAATCAACAATAATCAATGTTTACAAAGGATAACCAACTTCATTGTGACATATTCTCAATTTCACCTGATGGTATTCTTTAGTGGGGAATATAAAAACAAAACAAAAATGTGCAGAAAATATGTAAAACATCACACCAGAATGCCAATTGAACAAAAACCCATCTAAATGGAGAGCTCATGGTAAACACAAAATCAAAATGGAAAAATTATAAAACTTTCTTACATAATATTCATTTCTTCACGTCTTGATATTGTTCAAAGAAATTCCTTTTCCATATGCCTCCTCAAACTGATAGCTTTACAATAAGGTATGGACATCCATCAAACAATAATAGAAAGTGTATATTTCTCACACATACAAAATATGTACACATACTAAACACATGCGAATGACTTACAGAAAATGTAAACAAATGCACTCAGCCATTACTTGACAATCAATTTTTAACTGGAATGTCTATGCACAAATTCAAAACATTTAAATTTAAATTTCCTATGTCAACAGTCTGTGTAATCTTGAAGAAGCACACATGCTATTTGAGGTCTCCAAGCCCTAACAAGTTTTACCCAATGCCTTGAATCTGAGCTGAGTTGATGAGAGCAAACAAATACTTAGTTTCTCACAGCATTCCCTATTTCTGTAATAAATATGAAACACCCTAAGAAATAACCAAATTTATATTTGATCATAACATTTTCATCGAGATGATGAGAGAAAAATGTGTTTGGTGTTACGAATGTTTTTAGTCTATTCTATATAAAACTACTTCAAGCAATCCTTGTCTTCTTTGCTCCTAAACTTTTCATGTCTACATGGCTTATACACCACATCTTACCTCTTTCTCATGCCTGTAAATTCCCATTTTTTTAATAAGATTTGTTTACATAAGATAACTATGTTTTATATTTTAACTACACACACACACACACACACACACACACACACACACACACACACACACACATCAAAAACATACCACCACATGTTAGTCAGAATCACAGAGAGCACAACACCTGAAAAACTTGTAAGCACAACGTACAAAAATTGCTTTGAGAAACAATTGTTGACCGAGATATTGGTGCACAGGAAACCTGCCACATGCTACTGAAATTGTTGTTGACCGTATGTAGCCAAACTTTTTTCACCCTATCTATGGGCAGACAATGGAAATTAGAAAAAACACAGTAGGAACTACAACAATAAGCCATTACAAGTGAAGATAACATCCACATCCTTAGCAAACAATTCTACACACCATACTATAACCCCACCCCCTTGGCTAACGAGAAACCACCAATGTAAACCACTCCCCCTTCACATGTACGTAGCTGAAACTGTACAGTGCACACAAAAAATGTATATGGTTTTCCAACTCTTTTTAATTTCTAAACTAACAAAAACTACCCCACTAAAGCATCATCTTACCTAAACATGTTTAGTTCATTCAAAGCAATACCTAAAATATGAGGGTTTGTATTTGTTTACTCTACCTTTACTACATCACTACACCTCTATGTATGATTCCAACATTTACCACAACCACCTATGTTTTCTACTAAACCCACCCACATAAATAACATATGGATATGAATAAGTCTCTAAAATAGGAAATTGTAAAAAATGTAGTTGTATTTCATTGGTTATTTTGTGTAGACACCTAAATTTGTTCATTTGGCATTTGATAATACATTCCACCCACAACCACCATCATCTTTCCCATTGCATTTTATGTAACTTTACAAAATTACAAGCATTAAATTGATACCTTGCATTACAGTCCAATTCTTACCGGACACATTAACAACGTAACCTTGCTCCTCTAAGAGTGACCACTAGTGTTATAGTTTGCAAAGATACATGATTTTGTCTTTTGAAAACATAGTTATGCATTTTCCTTTTTCCTCGGGGCTATTTGGGAATAATTCTGGCAATTGGATTTGTTTTGCTTTCTCTTTTCTCTTCCATATTGAATTATATATGAAGATATTTTTGTTTAAAACCACACGATTCCCTCTTTTTGCTTATGTATCAAATATTTTTAGATGTTCATTCATGTAGTACCTTAATTTTAATATTTATTTTACTATCATTTATAAAGAAAAACTTTGATATTAAGAATTTTTTTATAAAATATCATAATATCTCAATCATGCGATAGAGTTTTCGAACCCATTTTTAAATTGATACTATCAAGTAAATACCTTTACAATTAGATATATTTAAAGTACCATACTACTAATTTATATGGTAATATCTTCATAAAAATCAACTTCTAAATATCAATATCTTTTCAAAGTTTTAACTTATAAGTTAACTTTGATTTACTTTTAATATTAATTACTTCAAAAAAATTAAATATTTATGAAGTTTACTTTTAATATCCATTTTAATCTTGATTTTCCTTAAATATTTACATAATTTTAAATTACAATAGATATATTTACTAGTTTTTGTTGTGATTCAAATGAAGACTTTGAATATAAATAAACATTAACCGCTTCTTGATATGATTAGTGAAGAGACTAATTTATTTTAATCGATAAAAAAAAAAGATAATTAAAATATTTATATTTTAAAAAATTAGTAGAAAATAAGTTTCAAATTTAAATGTGCTCATAACAAAAATATATTTTGTTAATAATAATAAATAATAACTTTTCTATAATTTATATTTGAATGTAGAAAATATATATTAATTGCAAATTGTACATGATTTGATCAAAACTAAAATCGATTGTAATCCACAAATTAAATCTAAGGATTATAAAGACATGCGTGTTTAATAAATTTGAATTTCATTGAAACAAGTCTCATTGTTGACAATAGATTTACATTAGACAAACCCAACCAAATCTAAGTTTGGAACACCAATGATGAAAAGAAAATTAGGCCATGATTAGAACAACCTTCTTCATAGAAAAAGTTACATGAAAATGTGAGGTCGGGACTACACAAACTACAATTTGTTTTACATTTTGGGTCAAATTTACACTACACACTTAATATTTTTTTTTTTTATGTTTTAGCAACCACTTTTTCATGGGAACGACATCATTTTTCCCCATGCAAAGAAAATACCATAGTACATTATTAATAGGTTCTTGTTTTTTTGCCATCTATTTATGGAGCTTGTAACCTCTTAAAACCTTTAAATAAAGTAATAATCACGACTTAAATATAGTCCATGTAAAACATGAAAAATTAAAAATAAATATAATAAAATTATTTTTAAATATATATATATATATATATATATATATAGTTTGATTTGAAATTATTTTTGTATGTATATTTTATATATTATGATATAAAATATATATGACTATAAACATTATATTGGAATTAGATTTGAGTAAAATTATTATTTTTAATTATTCATTTATTTGGTGTTTTTTGATTTAGTGTTTCGTCCACATGCTCTTTGATGCCACAAATGAAGAATCACTACATGCAAAGCAATATAAATTATAAAATAAAATGAAAACTCTCATAAAAAATAAACATCTCACAAAGTAAAAAGTTTTTAATGTTATTTTTGCATCTATATTTGTGTCTTGGAAAATTAATTTTCGATGTGGAGAAATCAATAAGAATTTATAAGTGGTGCGTTTGTAACTATGTGTTTTTTTATTAAAGAATTATTTTTCAGCTCGATAGACCTTTCATTCCTATAAGTGTGGATAAATTATAGTGAGATGGGTGTGCAATTAGTTCAAATTTTGTGAGTTATTTTTGTGAGCATCGTATTGGATACTAATTTTAGTTTATGGTTTTCCTTTTACAAAAATTAATGCATTTCTTTGTGTCAAGAAAATCATAGTATATAGATATGTTTTAGGTTCAAGCGCTATCTTTTATCGTGTTTACTTTTGGTCTAATATTTTTGTATATTTCCACATAAAACTAGCCTATTTTGTTCCATTCTTTCTTTTTTCCCCGCACATGGAATCACTAAATTTTTTACTTCTACCTTAGCTTTGCATTTTTCAGTCGGTGCTGTACATTTTACACTGATGGATACGATGTTAACTTGATGCACCAAAATTAACATGAACTTGACATGGTCATAACTTGAGCTCCGGGTGTCCATTTGAGTCCATTTTTTTTTCAAACCACATGTTTCAATGAGACAAATGAACTAATCAACCCGCCCTACTGGTTGGAGCAAGCTTTAACAAATTTTCGGGCCCTAAATCTGCCATATTGAGGCTGAAAATTAGGATTTAACTTGTAGTTCTTGTAGTTTCGGGCCCTAAATTTTTTTTCCTATTTTTGGGCATTAGTTAATTTTAGTCTATTAGTTGCATTATGAGTTAGAAAGTTGGAAATTCCTCTAATTTAGGAATGTAGAATATGTGTGGAAATTTTTGTGCCCATACGAATAAGCATGTGAACTAAGTAAGAATAATAGGTTTTAGTAAACTACTAAAAATAGTAATTTCCACCAGCTAGAGTAGATTTAGTCAAAGTTAGTTAGAGTTTTCTTGGAAACTTGAGTTGGGAGTTGTTTTCCTATTTAGGAAACATTGTAATTCATTATTTAATAATGAAGAAGAAGATCTATTTTCTTTTGGAGTTCATATTATTTGCACTATATCAAGTTTGTTTAGAATTTGGCTACATTATCTTGTATCAGAGAAGGTTCGAGTCTTTAAAAAAAATGGCAGGAAGAGGAAGAGGAGGAAGTATTGCTAGATGAATAGAAATATACAACATGTGCTGAGGAAAGTTTTTTTGCTTGCTACAATGATAACCCATATGGGAAATCAAGGTGGAGATGACACAAATGAAGAAGTTTGTGAAGAGGAGGAAATGCAAGCACCACCATTAGCTTTTAAAGAAAGGATGCTTCGAGCATTAGAAGGAAAGAATGATGGGATAAGAGTTGATGTTTCAGAGTATGGTGGTAGTCTAAAACCAGAGGAGCTGATAGATTGGTTGACTAGCATGGGGAAATGTTTTGAGTGGAAGGCTATGTCAGAAGAAAAGAAGGTAAAATTTACATACACGAAATTGAAAGGTAGTGCTATGTTATGGTGGGATCACCTATAGAAAGAGCGGTCAAGAAAGGGGAAAGAAAGAATTAGGACGTGGAGTAAGATGGAGAAGAAGTTGAAAGATAAATTTCTCCTTGTGGATTATGCACAAACCCTTTACAAGAGGTTTTAAAATCTTAGACAGAACTTACAAAAAAGTGTAAGAATGCATAGAATTATTTCTACAAGTTGTCCATTCATGTAGAGCATGAAGAAACTAAGGAACAAATGGCTGTAAGGTATGTAAATGGATTAAAATTTTCTATTCAAGATGAGATAAGTATGCATAGGATTAAGAGCATGGAGGATGCCCATCAATTATCCTTAAAGGCCAAGGAAAAAAATCATCAAATTTTTAGGAGATCACTTGGAATGAATAGGGGGACCTCATCTTCCTTTCGGGGATGAACTGGTTTCAGCCAAGGTAGGGGAGAATCATCTCGTGGATTGGAAAAGAAAGAAGATACGAGACAATATTTCCATAATCAACAAAGAGGTAAAGGATTTTCTAGGGGCAGAGGATATGCTAGCGATAGAGGATGGGAGGCTCCACGAAGACCATTTTTTTGTTATAGATGTGGTGAAGAGGGGCATTGGGATTTTGAATGCCCGCATTCTTATACACATGACAAGAGGAAAGGAGATGCTCCAAGAGTAAATCTTGTTGAAGTTAAACAAGTAGAAGATGAACAAGACCTAGAAATTCCACCAGATGTTGGAGAAAATTTGATGATCAAGAGGATGATGATTGCTCCAAGAAAGGATATCAAGGGGATGCATGGCTGCGTACAAATATTTTTAGAACAAGATGCACTTCAAGAGGAAAGGTATGTAATGTTATTATTGATGGTGGTAGTTGTGAGAACATGGTTTTAAATGAGATGGTTGAGAAATGGGTCTACATTGTGAGAATAATCCTAACCCTTATCGTATTGCAAGGTTTAAGAAGGGTAATGAATTTATTGTTGATAAGACATGTTTAATAAGTTTTTCTATTGGGAACAGTTATAAGGATGATATTTGGTGTGATGTTATTCCCATGGATGGATGTCATATGTGCTAAGAAGACCATGGCAATTTCATAGAAAAGTTATTCATGATAGGGGAAAGAATGCTTATACTTTTGGAAGGATGGCACAAAAATAGTCTTGATACCTCTTAAGGAAGAGGGGAAGGCTGAAAATATGCTTTCTGCAAAGGAAATTGTGAAGGAGGCAAAGGCAACCAGTTTTTGTTATGCACTATATGCAAATAAGGATGAACCTGCAAGTGTAAAAAAATTAGTATTAGTAGAAGAATTTCTTATGCTATTTCTGATGAGCTACCAGACGGATTACCACCCAAAAGAGATATTTAACACCATATTGATTTGATTATAGGGTCTTCAATCCCAAATCAAGCGGCTTATAGGATGAGCCTAAAATTGCATGCAAAGTGTAATAGGCAAGTGGAAGAACTCATTAGAAAGGGGGTCTTAAGGGAGAGCATGATTTTGTGTGCAACCCTAACTTTATTAACACCAAAGAAGGATGGAACATGGAGAATGTGCATGGATAGTAGAGAAATCAATAAAATTACAATCAAGTATAGGTTCCCAATACCTCACCTTGATGATATGATGGATGTGCTTGCTGGATCTAGGTATTTCACCAAGATTGATCTTCGAAGTGGTTACCATTAGATTCGGATCAGAGAAGGAGATGAGTGGAAAACAACATTCAAGATAGGAAATGGATTATATGAGTGGTTGGTGATGCCATTTGGGTTATCCAATGCACCTAGTACTTTTATGAGACTAATGAACACCGTGTTGCAGGAGTATAATGGTAAGTTTTTTGTGGTTTATTTTGATGATATCTTGATCTTTAGTAAAACTAAGGAAAAACATTTTAGGAATCTAAGGGTGATATTTGTAGTGTTAAGGAAAGAGAAAATCTATGCAAATATGAAGAAGTGCACATTTATGCAAGAGAGTTTCGTATTCTTGGGCTTTATTATTTTAACAGATGGGGTACAAATGGACTCAGAAAAGATAAAGGCAATTATTGAATGGCCTACTCCATGGAGTATAACAGAGGTAACAAGATTTCATGGTCTAGCAACATTTTACAGAAAGTTTACTAAAACTTTTAGCAGTATTGTAGCTCTATAAATATTACATAACGGGAAGGGAGTTTTTGTGGACAAAGGTAATTGAGGATAGTTTTTAGTTCTTGAAGAAGAAGGTGACAGATGTGCCCATTTTGGCACTACCATATTTTGATAAAGTGTTTGAGGTTGATTGTGACACCTCACATGTGGGTATTGGTGTTGTTCTAAGTCAAGGTGGAAATCTAGTAGCTTTCTTTAGTGAGAAACTAAATGAGGTAAGAAATAACTACTCTACTTATGATGTGGAATTTTATGCAATTGTACAAGAATTAAAGAATTGGAGGCATTACTTAGTGCCTAAGGAGTTTGTGTTATTTACAGACCATATATCCCTAAAGTATGTGAATACACAAAAGAAGTTGAATAGTAGGCATGGAAATTAGGTATCATTTTTGTAGGGTTATAACTTTTCTCTAAAACATAAATCAAGAAAATAGAATCAAGTTGCAAATGCATTGAGTAGGCATGTGACTTTGTTTACCACTATGGAAAATGAGGTGGTGGGTTTTGAAGTAATAAAGGGTTTGTATTCTTTTGATTCTAATTTCAAGGATATTGTTGAAAGATTGATTCATCCATTGTCAAACCATGAAGGAGATGTCTTGGATGAGTAGATTTTATAGGATGGTTATCTATTCAAGGGATTCCAACTATGTATTCTAGTTGAGTCTATGAGAGATATGTAGTGAAAGAGTCCCATAGCGGAGGATTGGATGGGAATTTTGGTAAAGATAAGACGATAGACTTGGTAGAAGATAAATGCTATTGGCAAAGATGAAAAGAGATGTTGTAAGAAATGTGGAGAGGTGTTGAATTTGTCAAGTCTCTAGAAAGGCCATGCACAAAATATAGGGTTGTATATGTCATTTCCTATTCTAAAGGGTTGTGGACAAATCGAAAAGTATATGGATTTTGTTTTGGGATTACTAAAAACACAATGAGGTAATGACTCAATTTTTGTGGTTGTTTATAGGTTTTCTAAGATGGTTCATTTTATTGTCTGCAAGAAAACAAGTGATGTGATAGGAATATCAGATTTTTTTAGAGAAGTTGTTCGTTTGCATGGTATTCCAAAAACCATTACTTCAAATAGGGAAATAAGGTTCTTAAGTCACTTCTAGTGGAATTTATGGAAGAAATTGGGAGCTCAATTACAATTCAACATTGCCTATCATCCCTAGACTGATGGGAAAATAGAGGTTGTAAATTGAGTTTGAGAAACCTCTTAAGGTGCATCGTTGGGGAAAATACAAAACAATGGAACTTTGCATTACCATAACCTGAGTTTGCATATAACAGTTCCATAAATATATCCACATGAAAGTATTAATTTTCAATTTTATATTGGAGTAATCCAAATGGGGTGTTAGATTTAGTACAACTACTATCGAGTTGATGGAAGATTCGATGATGATACTGAACGAAGCATTTCCAAACATATACAATAATTGCATGAAGAAATGTTAAAGAAAGCGCAAAATAGTAATGATAAGTATAAGGAAAGAGAATATGTGCATAGATGAAGAATTGTATTTATAGTTGGTGATTTGATTATGGTATATCTATGGAAGGAAAGGTTTCAAAAGGACTATAACAAGATGAAGTACAAGAAGATTGGTCCTTGCAAAATCATGAAAAAAATAAATGATAATGCTTATGAGGTAGAATTGCCAAGGAATTTTGATATTTCTCAAGTGTTTAATGTTTCAGATTTGTATTATTTTCATGGGGATAGTGTAGAAGGGGATGTTATTGATGAAGTAGTAGATTGGAGGCAGTAGGTTATGGTGAAGAAGAAAGAAGAAGTGGATGAGATTCTAGATAAGAAAACAATGGACACACGACATGAGAAATACAAAAAATATTTGGTCCATTAGAAAGGGCTGGAACAAGAGGACAATACTTGGGTCATAGAGTGGGAGATTAAGAAGTTGGATGGAGATAAATGGAAGGATTTTGAATAAGACTACTTCAGGAGCTGTGATTTTTTCAAGTAGGGGAGAATGATGTGCCAAAATTAGCAGGAACTTGACTAGGTCATAACTTGAGCTCGAGTGTCCATCATTTTTAAACCATGTTTAAATGAGATGAACACCAGTAAAGCCACCCTATTAATTGGAGAAAGTTTTGGCACATTTTTGGGTCCTAAATCAGCCATCTTGAGGCCAAAATTAGGATTTAAGTTGAGTTTGGTTATTTCCTATTTTTGGGCATTAGTTAATTTTAGTCTATTAGTTGCATTATGAGTTAGAAAGTTGGAAATAGAAAGTTGGAAATTTCTCTAATTTAGGAATTTAGAAGATGCGTGTGGAAATTTCTATGTGTGTACGAATAAGCATGCAAACTTACTCAAAATAGCAAGTTCTATAAACTGCTAAAAATAGTAATTTCCACCACCTAGAGTAGATTTAGTCAAAGTTAGAGTTTGCTTGGCAACTGAGTTGGGAGTTGTTTTACTATTTAGGAAACATTGTAATCCATTATTCAATAATAAAGAAGGAGATATATTTTCTTTTGGATTTCATATTATTTGTAGTATATCAAGTTTGTTTAGAATTTGGCTACATTATAACTGAAGGAGGGGTTTTGAAGATCATTGAAGGATCCTGAGCTATGTAAAACTGACACTACAAATATTGAACTTGTATTCCCTTCGATGAGATCTACAATTAAACATTGAGAGGAACTTTCTAATGGAGATCATATTTAGACTGCACTCCTTCCTCAAAATCTTCCAAAGTATAGTGGTTGATAAAACTTTTCAAGAAGGTTATATCATTCGTCTCCACAAATATATTTGTAGAATGATAAAAAAGTGAACTATAAGTGTCATCTCTTTTTCTTTCTTGTAGATATATAATATAATGTTCATAAGCTTTATGCCCGATGGTGTTTTCCCCTTTTTTCTTTCTAGAATTTGTTCTTATAAGTGACATAAAAGTTTTGTTTCTAGCCAACCAAAGCTATGCTCGCTTGGACACATGCTTGCCCATGATTTGTGAGGAAAAGAGGACTTGAAGAAAAATGAATGTTTATGCAATCAGTTGTCTCTAAAAACACCTCCTTTCTAGAAATATGTTGCATCAGTTTGTGTTAAGTCTCCCATTGAAATTTCATCATTAAGTACATTGTTAAGGGTATGGACGATAGAAGGCAGAGCTCTTGCTAAAACGAGCATTCAATAATATCACAATACAAAGGGAAGTGGAACCCTTTTATTGTTCGATTTTGTAGACAACAAAGGGGGTAGATATAGATCACTTGTTTCAACAAGGCTACTGATAAGTTTTATGCCCTCATTAAAAATGGAAACCTTTACAATATATCAAATGGTAGAATCACAAACACAAATCAGGCCTACGATCATTGAATAACCCCCATGAATTTTCTTGCATGTTTCCTTTATTGTTACTCCAATAATTAATTTGAAAAAAGAAGTTCCACTCCATAACTTCCATTTCAAAGAGAAAAATATATACCAGCCACCCCTTTTAGTTTAATGGTGGATTTTATTGGTATTGTTATGGCCATCTACCTTTTATCCACTATTTTTGTAACGATAAGTACGTGGCTATGAAGATATCATTGTAGATGCATGACATCTCAAGTTGCGTATTTACATCATGTTGTAGGATCACCAATTTGAAGATGTTATAGGTAGGTGTCAAAAATACTTTCTCTACCATATTATCCTATCTTGCAATAAAATCTACCTAAGTTTCCTCTTTCAATGACACTTCAATCAAAATTGTTTCCTCTACTAGATGTTTTGTCAACCCTCCCTTTTTGGAGACATCAAAGCACTCTATGAATGGATAGTTTCACCCCAATCATTTATTCCTTGTTCATCCGTAATAACAAGGTTGGGTGGCCTTCCACAAATAATGGCTATTGTAGCCACATATGTCATGAATACTAGAGATAGGTAATTTTAACACAATGAATGGGTGTCGATCGATGCTAAAGTCTCAAACATTATCATGGATAATTTATTTTACATTGATTTTCCTCAAATGATTGATGACAAACAATGTAAAAAAGGTTTCAAGAGAGAAAAGTGGTGAATGGTTTTGCAAAAATGCAACATTCATGTTGACAAATGTGATTACATGTGTGCTCTTAGATTTTATTTGAAGGATACTACATGAGATATTAAAGGAGTTACTACCTTTGATTTAACTTCTGAAATGATTATGAGAATCACCATTGAAGACTTACATTTCTTCTCTATTGATGATGAGGCTAAATAGGGGATTTTTCACCACGTCATTAGAAATGTGTTTCTTTTCACTCTTTTAATAAAGAAAGAATATTACAAAGGAAAACCCACTTGAATAGTAAAAACTCCATATTTCAGCCCCCACTAATTTTTCTTGGACATAGATGGCTCATGTTCTTCTACTCCCATTTAGCTTTTAGTTTATGTTATCCACCTTTTGGACCTTTTTTAGAAAAAAATATCCTGCCATGTCCTCTCCATAAAGGTGTGCATTGTTAAAAACATGTTAGTTAAAAGGAACTTCAATTGACTCCTTCCATGTGCATTGAACCTCATTTTGTATCCCCCTCGTATATATGCATACATAATACTAATTCACATTACTTTTATACATTTTTTGTCGTATATATACGTTAAGCATGTTTTTATTTCTATGGTGGTTGTATTTAAACAAAATATATATATTTTTATTTTCTCTTCACATGAAAATTATTCACATTGCTTTTTCACAATTTCTCTCAAATATATGCATTTAATATCTTTATAATTGCCAAGGTTGTTGTTGTCTTTACAAGAGTCGTATAATGTTGTTGTTTGCTAAATAAAGAACTTTGTTTTTTTCCCATTTAATATTTTAAATAAATGTACTTTGCATGTCTTTCACTTCTTCTACAGATCATTCCTTTTGAGGGTTTGATGTGTGCTACATGTCACCTCCTAAAGTGAGAGCTCGTAGACTAGAGAGTATTACTTTAAATGATCAACAACGCTGCAAATATCAAGCTCACAAGTTGTCATGAAAGGCTCACATGTGGCATCCTTCCCAACAAAAAGAACTTGAAACTAGTAGATCAAATCTAGTCATTCCCATTTCATCCTCTATGTGAGCCTCTATCAATAACCCTCACTATACTCTTGTTTATGCCAACACCCTATCTTGTCCCTCTAAATCCCTTGATATGTCGTCCCATCTAGCCAAGGCCAAATTACGGTTTTGAAGCACCCTAGGTAGTACTCGGAGAGCACGCCCCCCTCGTAACCCCCTCTAGGTCCAGGAACTCACACTGTGCATGTTTTTAAACAATTATATATAAATTTTAACATATTCAATTAAAACTATACTTTTAACTTATAACGAGTAGATTAGCTTGAGCCCGTCGATTTTATAAGGATCATCCCACTCCCGGGGTGATTGCTTACAACCAGTCCCTCACCAATCCATAAATTAATCAAATCTTCTAGATACAAATCTTCAAAGTTCATCTTCCTTAAAAGCCCCTATGTAAAGATAACACAGTTGGAGAGTAGGATCATACCCGCCCAGCGCATCGTAGCTCAAGATTCAGCCGCAAACGATTGTAAATCTTTTCTTGCACATCCTGATTGAGATTGTCTACATTTTGAATCCTCTATAGCGTAACTTCCCATTCTATATGATCTGTAACCCCTGGCATTCTCAGATATCACCTTAATGGTAAGTAGAAGCCAATCACACTGTTGCAAACTTGCATAGTCATTTCCTTCATGTTTAGAGATAAAACCTGGTGATGGTTACATCAATATATATGAAATATTTAAATTGAGTGGGCCATCCCATTGGACTAGGACAATCGCATGGGTACCGGTTCAAACTCGTAGTGGTAAAGTCGACCTACAAGTGAAATTTAAAAAAAAATTAAAATAATTTAGTTTCCCCTCCCTATTTGGTGCCCTAGGCAACTACCTAAGTTTCCTAGGGCATGAAATGCCCCCTGCATCCCACTCATGTAACCATGTTTTTGAAAACAATAGGAGCACTTCACATTCTTCATTCTAGTTCCCTATAGAAAATAGTTTCACTTGCCCTCTCTCTTACCTTTTCCATATGTTTTCAACAAAGCTCACATGTGTAACCAAACACTTTCAACTTGTTTGATTATTATACATAAAAAACATTCCTTGTACTCCCATCATAAAATGGAGGCGAAATGTAATTTTCAAAGTGGATGTAATTTCAAAGACACACACTTTCTCTCGCATGTTTGGAAAATTACCTGGAATGATTTGGAAAATGACTAGAGTGTAAATGTGTAATAGGTGTTCCATTGAGAAAATTGGTCACCGTTTCTCCAAATGGACCAACATGGACCTAGGATATCAACCTCTTGTTCTACAATGCTTGAAACAAGTTTAAGGAAATGTTTATTACATGAGTCAATCCCATTCTACAAGTTTGTGGTGCACGTGGAAAATAAAAATACACAAGCCACACTATCGGCTTTCCACAAAATATTTCATCTATTGTAAAATACCTTTTGTGTCATCTTAGTGATCTAGACATCTTGATCATATAAAGAAAAGGACCAAACCAAAAAAATTATGATTTCTATGTAAGTAGGGCTTGTGTGTGGTATGTGCAAGAAATGATGATAGACTAACATCCATAACTACAAGATGTTATCCATTTGGAGAACAATGTCTCCTTCCAACCTATCTTTCCCAACATACAATCCTTAAATATATCATTTATCTTCAAAGGAAATCTATTGAATCATTGACATCGGATTCTCTCAAGTATTTCTTTGAGTGGAATCGAAATTAATGGACTTGATGCATTTACATTTCACAAAATGCTTATAAATAGTCATGATATTCTATAATTCAAGTTCTAAAAAGGAAGAAATTCAATGAAACATGAATGTTTATGTTGCTGAAATTTATCTTTGTTCTTTGAAAAGGATCATTTCTCTCCTTAAATGTTAAAAAAAATCTTTGTCATGTCTCTGAAATAGTATCTCAAAGATAACACAACATCAAACCTCTTCGATGGCTACTTGCACATGCCCAACCAATATGGAATTTGCTAGATTTATTAAAGCATACAAGATCTTGGTCTTATGAAACCTACGTACATGTGGGAACCCAAGCTTCGAGAAACAAAAGCCATTTTTCATGTGTCCCCTAAATTTTATCAAATACCCATTTCACTTCCTCCTCTTTTGGGAATTTTTCATAGAGTGAACTATTTTACAAATATTTTGCAACATTTCTTCGACTTTTGAAGCACAATAGCCGAACTCATCTCTAATTGGGAATCTCTAAGATACAATTATCAACGTTGGCATGTAAAACGTGTAGATCCAACATATGATTCATCTTTATAGGAGGAATCAACAAATGATGCTGAAATCTTGGGACCTTATCCTATGAAATGCACCCCCAGATTGGGAGATCTTATCAAAACTCCATCCCATAAATCACCCAGGCCTAGACACCCTTGACATGTTAGGTAATGATATTTTGAACTATACAGATTGGCTCTAAAATGAGTTTCAAAACTTTTTGAAAGAAACCCTGGTCCATCTTTTATTGAAATTTGCAAGAAAACTACATATATCCCTTTAAGGAAACTATTAGAGTAGGTATTTACCTTAGCTCATGTTCACCTAGGTATATTATTTACCTTTATTGTATTTATCCTCACCCACTTATGTGTGTGGATATTTCTTTTTATTTATTTAGATATTGGAGATATTATCTAGTTGTTAGGTATAGTTCTTTCCTTGATCTATGGTATTGACTAGTTCTTTCCTAGATCTAAGGTATTGACTAGATGATGATGTCTAGTTCTCTCATAAATCTATGGACTTGACTAGTTTTTGATGACTAGTTCTTTCCATGATTTATGGCTTGATCTATGACCTTGGTGGTTCTTAGATCCTATATATAAGCAAGGACCATTCTGATTGTATTTCATTGAGTTCCATAATAATATATGATATGTGCTCATTTGTTTGAAAGGTTTTGTGTAAAGTTAAGACATACCAAGTGCTTTCATCTTATTGATCGTGGTGTTTGATTAGCATTTGTGTTCTTGGCTTGGTACGACGGTTATCGAATCCTTTTATGGTATCGAGCTATAAATGATGTAGACATCCATACAATCTTCTTAATCCTTTCATGGTCAAGGGAAAATAGTGACTTTTACACCACATGAGGCATAACCCCGGGCAATGGTTACATTTGAGAGAGCCAGATTCTTTGGCTTCAACCTATACTTTCTAACATTTGGATTCCCAAAGATTCATAAATTATGCTTTACTTTGGTGTGACAACCAAAGTGCAATTCACATTTATCATACCATCAGATTGAGCACCAAGGACCAAGCATATCGAGATACACATCACTTCATTCGCAACATGTTTGGGATGGAGTTCTTTGACCATGAAATGAGTGCGAAGACATGTGACATGTTGCTGAAACATCTTTACGAAGTTGATTTACATCACCTCGCTACCTTGAGTTAGTGGAATGTGGGGTTTCGGAATGTTGTTCTTGTGGGGTGTTCGTGAGAACATCTTCCTTGTTCTTCTTCTTTCTCTTTCCTTATATAGGATTCTTTCCTTTATTTGGTTTGAGATTTCTTCATGGATATATTGTACATAGTACCTCAAATTGCCTAGTTGCCGAGACTCACAACCGTGGACATGCCACTTGTATTTGCCCCTAGCTTTTGAGGGGGTGTTAGAGTAGGTATTTACCTTAGCTCATGTTCACCTAGGTATATTATTTACCTTTATTGTATTTATCCTCACCCATTTCTTGTGGATATTTTTTTATTTATTTAGATATTAGGAGATATTATCTAGTTGTTAGGCATAGTTCTTTCCTGATCTATGGTATTGACTAGTTCTTTCCTAGATCTATGGTATTGACTAGATCCTTGATGTCTAGTTCTCTCATAAATCTATGGACTTGACTAGTTCTTTGATGACTAGTTCTTTCCATGATTTATGGCTTGATCTACGACCTTATGGTTCTTAGATTGTTATTGGGAGCCTATATAAAAGGCCCATTCTCATGTATTTCATTGAGTTCCATAATAATATATGATATAGATGCTCATTTGACATTTGCAAAGGTTTTGTGTAAAGTTAGGAATTGCTTTCATCTTATTGATCGTGGTGTTTGATTAGCATTTGTGTTCTTGCAAGATCTAGTTATCGTTCCTTTTAGAAACCAAACTCCTCATTTCCCAAAATGCCTTCCTCACTAGACTATGATACAATTCATTATCAAGTATAGAAAAATTCCCCTCCACTAAGAATGATAATTCAAGGTACTATAGGAATAGGTAAATTGCACTTCATTAATACTATTCTTTATTGATTAACTAAAATATGAAAATTAATGGTTATATTCTAAGTTAATCTAAATAGGGTAAAAATGTAATAAATGGTATAAACTGAAATATTGATTCTAAATATTTTCTTTTGTCATTTAAATGAAATGAAACAATGTAAATTGGAGTGATAGGTTACTAACCCTAAAATAACATACCTTGTTATATGGACTCTAACAGTTGATGTGCCGACATGGAAAGATGTGAAGGTGCTACCTAGGAAATTATGGCAATAGAAGATCCGACTAGATTTTGGCACTTATGGGCACTTTGGTCTATAGTCTAAGCCCTCTAGTCTACAAAAAATCTCAGAATCTGAAATTGACAGTGTCCATAGATCTTCGTAAAATATTAATCTTTGTCACATAGTTGTTCCAATGGCTTCACATAAGTCACTTTGAACCTGTGATGAAGATCTACCTCAAAATCCCATACAAAGCATCAAATCCCTAAAAAATAAAGATGCATATGAAGGGATCAAAATGACCTTAGCTACCACAATGGTCAACTTAAAACTAAGCGTTGCACAACATTCCAGACCCAATGTAGTTCTGTGTGTTTGTGTGTGCACTTGTATTCCTAGGGTGCCTAGCATCAATGACACAAAAGTAGGGAGAAATAACTAGATGTAAAGATCAAATTTTGGATGGAATGGAAAGAATACCACCCTTTCCCCAATGCTTATGTGATGCAGATGTAAATGATGCCCAAATGTAGTCCTTTGCCTTAGTAGATAGCTACCTCTTTATAGAAGATAGCCCGCCCATAGGATAGTAAGTATGTTATGTGTATATAGGGATCTCCTACTCAAATTTTGACACTAATGACCTGACATGCCAACTAATACCTAGGGGAATGAGAGGGAAAATTATAAATACCAACCACGAAACTTTAAATTAGGTGCAAGTGCTGGCTAGACTAGGGTGCCTAAAATAAGGACTAGGGCACCCATGGGTGCCCCAGTTCTACCCGTAGGTGTTGTAGTCAAAGACTAGAGATGAAAAATGACTAAATAACGATACAGGACTCCCGAGAGACGACAAAACTATACAAACAATAAACGATTGTGCAAGACAAATGACGATGAAGACCAACTAACTGACGATAGGACTAGGGGATGGGTCATTAGTGAATACTTTTCTTATGCAAGATCCATATATAAAACAACATACTTAGCGGTATAATGTAATAATAATTGCGTGATTTTGTGACTACAACTATGTTATGTCTTCTTAATGTCTAGCCCATCATTGTCCCCTATTGCTACTTGCAGCAATTAGAGTTAATCCATTCAACATTTTAGCATCAACTATTCATGTTTTTATGAGAATACTAGTGAAAAATATCAAAGCACTAAAAGGACATATATTATCTTCCCTTCAAGAAACCCTCAAGCATGTTCTATACATTCTCATTGATGAAATGAACTTCATAGGTCCAAAACTCCTTGCCAAAATCGACTTTCGACTACATGAAGCTTTTCCCCACTACAAGTCCTCATTTGGAAATAGATCCATCATTCTCATCGGTGACCTTGCCCAGTTTCCCCTGTCATAGATAATCCTCTATATGCTAGCCACTCACATGCAACAAACCTTTGGAATAGCTTCGACACTTCTATTATGCTCCACACATTTTTCTGACAACAAGGTTCAGCTGAGGTTCAAATCTCTTATCACTACCTTATTTTAAATATTAGAGAAGGGATCCCCCTACTCAATGACTAGAAAACACTTGTCGTGTACAAATGTATGAATGATAGATTAAGAGCTTCTTCCATTCCTTTTAGCTCCACACTTGTTTGGTAAAAATGAACTTGTCGACCAACACAACCTCAATCTCTTAATGTTCTAGTCACATGATCAGCTACAAAAATAACCAAAAAGAAGTGTAGAAGATCCAAACGACGAACAACTAAAGCACAATGTGTCTTGCTATGTAAACATCAAAAAGTCATGCTCACAACCAATTTATGGGTTGAAGCAGGACTAGTTAATGGCTCCATAAGAACTATTGTCGACATTGCCTGCACTCCTTCTTCTCCCCATGATCTTCCTCTTTTTGTTGTCGTACAATTTGACAAATACATTGGCCCCCTTGGAATCCACATTATCCTACTCATGTTCATGTACCCCCTATCTCTTGAGGCAATCACCAACATGTTCCTCTCAAAATGGCCTTAGCTCTTACAATCCACAAGCCCCAAGGCCTCACTTTGCCTAGGGCAACTATGGATATAGGTATATTTGAAAACCCTGGCCTTACTATAACTACAATGTCTAGAGTCCCTTCCCTTAATGACCTTCGCATATCATCTCCTTTTTCATTTAAACCTTACTCCAAGATGTCCTGCTCCCCACGTCTCGACAAAAGAAAAAAAAAGAGGAATCATGTTTGGCAGGTCTCCATCTCTTCCGCCCTTCCTAACAAGAAATTCTTTCCACCTTACCCCTTCCGTATACAAATGACTTTATCTCCTGCAATGCTGATATCACAATGTTCAGTTTGTGTTCTCCCATGCACATTTTATATAACATTTACTTTTTTCTAATTCCATAGTATACGTCTAATTCTGCTATTCTCATTCAACATTTACAGCAAATCAAAACAAATAATTGACCGCATTCTCAAATGCGTTGGAGGACAACATAGGCTTTAAATAACATATTCTTACCAGATTATAAGTCTTAACATTACAAGAAGTGTGATACCCATTTTTTCGTGTCATAGTAAAAAGATTTTTATGCGGACCATATATAATGTCTTATTAAATTGTCACATAAAATGAGGCAATGGAAAATTTTGCAAGGAAACATATTATATAGATATTGTCGTTTTATTTAAAATCATGCATTAGAAAATGAGCCTTAGGAGTTCGAAGTTAGGAGATTTTCGGAAATCAAGTATCGAGATAAGTATTTACATTATTTTAATCTCTTTTGCATTATTTGGAATTTAAAATATTCAACACTTTACTACTATTGTCGCTAGTATATATTTCTCAAAAGACATTTTGATGCTTTAATTTATTCTAGATTCATGTGCATGTTGGTCATTAATAAAGGAAATGTTGGTAATATAGGTTAATTTAGTGGAAAATGACTATTAAAGTAAAGGACGAGCTTAGGATCTTGTTCCTTTTGTAATTTCCAATTATTAACTTGATATATTATCATTAATCAATGACATTAATCAAACATGTTATTTGTTAAGTTGTATTAAGGATTTACATTTTTAAGTTATTTGGAAGTAATAGATTAATAAGTTGACTTATTTTCTTTGATTATAAATCTAGTTTAAATCAAGGAAAAAGTCCAAATACAAGGAAACATATATTATATTATCAAGCGGGACGGTTGTTAGAAATACTCATGTGATTAATAATGACATGTTTGGTATCTAATCAAATTACTATTTTTAATTGACCAGATTGATAATATTGATTGAATTGCGTGTCAATGACGTACTAATGTCGCCACTCATATTTAATATAAAATTAGAAATCATTTTGAATTATAATTATCATAATACTTATCTTAATTTGTATCTTAACAATTATTTACAAGATAATAACAAATAATAAATTGTATTTACATATTTAATCAAAATATTATTATAATTAATAGAAATAAGACTAATATAATACAATCATATTTTATAAATATTATTGATTTTAAGTTTATATCATTTCAAAAGAAGTGGTAAAATATTTATAAGTTCAATTTTAATACAACTTGATTTTCAATTTTTTGAATTTTTTTAATAATTAAAATGTATCCTCAAACTTATCCTACCATCTTTACACATTGCATACCATTCCATTCAACGTACTCATTACATTTGCATATCTTTGTTGCACTTAATATTGCTAGCTAATTCTACTTATATGTTGCACTTTCACGACTATATTAGGAAGATACTTTGTATGTCATTATAATTATCATATACACATCTATGTTCACTTGGTCTTTAGTTGTGAATGAATATTTACTATGCATTTTTACACTTTATCTTGATTCTTGGTAAAAGGTAACCGGAAAGGAGGGAACGTGTTTACGCGTACACTGTGTGTGTGTAGGAATGCAAAGAACATTAGGAATGTGTGTGCGGGTGCAAGACTACTTTGGAGGTGATTATGCGCATGTATAGGCACACATGTGAAGGAGAATGATACCCACATCTCATACATTTGAGGTGTTATTATTTCATTATTTACTACTACTTTCTAGCACACTAATTTTCATTAATACGTACATGCTTTGACATAATTATAATCTTTATAACATACTAACAGTGCTTCATGTGTATCATTTACATTTCAGGACTATATGCCACCCTAGTTAACTCCACACATTGTTTGACATTGTTTTCCACTATATGTTATTATTTGTGGGCTATGCCCTTAGTCTTGTATGCTCATTGAATACTTTTGCTACTTCATCCCCGATTGTCTTATGACGTTGTGAGTGATGTCCGGTGTATGAAACTTGCTTTTCGTAGTTTACTTTATTTTCACACTTACTTGATTACATTGTCTTTTATTCCATGTTTTCTTCTTTTATACTAACACATGTTTCTAGCTAATGTTTTTGCATGTTCCTTGGTTTCTACCATACACATCCCCTCCCCTTGCAAGATATATCATAACACAACATCAAGTCAACTCTTTTAGGTTCCATTCTCCTCCCAACATCGCATGTACCCCAAACAAGGTGGTGTACATTGCATGAAAAAATGACCCTACATATACTTAAAGATACTGATTCATTTGGTATACAGAAAGAATCAACATAGGTAACATTTATAGCACTAGGTTAGAATACAATTTGGGTCAAAAATAAAGCACAAAAACCAACACAAAGACTCAGATAGTGGTGTGTAGACACATATGTCATCCCCTAGGTGCCTATATCACTGGGGTAGATAAATTAATCTTCTCAGATTAGCACAATTCACATAAGTATTCATAGTTGTTTTTATAGTTATAGGTACAAATCCTTGAGTTATAGCATGCATGTAATTTCCTATAATCCATTTCATTGGAACTAATGCACAATCTGAAATAATAAGTGAAAATCGGGACAAGAGGAACTAAATTGGGATGTACCATCTCCAATTGTGCTTTTGGGAAGAGTAATACTATACCTCTCTCCTTGACATGAGATTGCCCAAAAACTTGTGCTTGGTGTGATATCTCCCAAAAATTTCTCTCTCCCTACATTTCAGGACACTTTTCTAACACGTACACTATTTTACATTAGGTGCACACTTTTCTTTCACTATTACTTTTTTAAAAAAATAATACTTTACGCAAATTTTACATATACTTAACTTTGAATACTCTTTAGCTCTTCTTTTCTAGGTATGTCATTAATGTGCAACAAGAAGCAACTTATAACAACAACCATAATCAAAACAAAAGGTACAAAGCAAAAATATGATATACCCCCTAGGGTTACTTTCCTTTCCTAGTTATGCTTCACTTTACATAATTCCACACATAACTTTGCCACTCGATACACATTTCACTACAAGCTCTACATGTTTATTAGGTATGAATATTTATCTACTTTATGTTATAGAGTATTAACTCAACAACATAAATTGTTGTAAAATGTAGACTTAAAATCCTATACTTGGGTACATTTCTAGGTCAAAGAAATCACACTAGCATTTACATGATTCCTAAGCAATAAAACTAGTGGTTGACAACTATCTTTGGCATCTATTTTTATTTCTTGCTTTCTTTTTGTCTTACAAACCCTATATCCCAGTCAATATTTTACATATTTATTTTTATGGTCTAAGACAATAGCACCAATCTAGGACCAAAGCGCTCTAGCACTCTTGTCCCCAATGGGCACCCCTGTCTCTTTTCTATCATACTTTCTCCTTTTAGGTCTCTTTAATCTTTTGGGAATACTTCTTACTTATGGTTCAGCCTTTAAGCTATCAATTATGAAATTCAAACAATGGAATCATATAAATACATAGTTATGTGTTCAAAATAAAGGACCAAGTACTATGCATATACTATCATTACCTAATCTTGCATCATAATGCATCAAAGAACACTAAACCCATCCATCTAGCATCCATTCAAGGGGAAGGGTTCATCAATTCTACATATAGTGCATAGGAATGGGAAGTTCATTTTATTCCATCCACACATGTTATACATGTTTACATTCTATATATAGCTTGGTATCTAGTGTAACTTTCACTAGGGCATTCTAGGGCACCATTCCTAAAACACACACACACACACACACTATAATTACATGGAGTCTAAGATGTATTGCAACGGTTGGTTGTAAGTTCACTCTCGGGGGTGACTGTCGAGGTCATTCTTACTCCCCATATTGCATATTTATTTTTCTTGATATGATGTGGTTTGTGGGCTTGTGCTAATGAACTCTCCATTTTACAAGTTACATGTACCATCGGAAATCATAGTGCAAATAACAGGTGATCAACATGAACTAACGGATACAACCTTATGAAAAAAACTAGGTTCTAACCATTTATGAAGTCACGGTGCCCAATAGCGTAGTCTCCAATGCCCAGTGCTTTGGCCCTAGTGTGGGTGCCCCTATCTAGAATTATCCGTGAGCTCCTGAATTTACTGAGAGACTTGTTATGAAATTATTTACTTCTTGTTCACCACTTTTCCTAGTTTATATTTGTCCCAGGATGAGCATAAACTAGCTAAGTCTTCTTTCTCCATCTCTTCCTTAGAGTTTCTACTTTACATGTTTTATTGCTTGTGTCATTTATGTATTATATCATTTTTACATTAGTTACTTTGTAATATTATTTAATAAAAATATATTTTTGTTAAATCACTATGGTAATCCTAGATTATCATCAATCAAATAAAAGGAACTTATCAATGTATGAATGAAATTTTAGAAAAATATAAAAACATTGTTGAATTACTCCCATATGCCTTTGATTAGTATACAATCAAGCAGTTCCTTGCTCATCCAACAAAATCACTTACACCATGGCTTATCTTGCATCACTCGTCCCCTTCTCAGCTGAAGATTCTAATTTTTTTTATCGTGCACAGATTGGATCAAACATCTTATACCAACGAACTCCCTTCTAATCAGATCTCTGTGCAGTACACTCAATTCTATGACTATACTTCTTATTCTAAAAACCCCTCCAATCCATCGAGAACAATAAAATATTATTCTACAATTTTCTAGCCACTATGTAATTCTAGGAAGTGTACATTGGAGATGTGGGTTTGATGGCTTCCTACTTAGAGGTCTCAATTCTCATGAATCCACCAAATATATCCAAAATATCCATGACAAAATATGTGGTTGACACTTTGGCGGTTTTTTTGTTGTCAAACATTTCTTATGGATGGGTTATTATTGGACAACCCTTAATAGATATTTTTCTTAGTATGCCAACAAATGCATCAAATGTCAACAACACTCTAACCTCACAAACATTCCAAGTCAAGCTTTACTACCCACCTAGGATGTATGTCCCTTTTCACAATGGGGACTTGACCTCATTGGCCTATCAACCCACGTTCATCATAACGAAATAATTCTATCATCACTGGTATTAAATAATTCAGAAAATGGGTGGAAGCTATTGCCCCCATCCCCACTAAATCTAAAAATATTGTTGGCTTCATCAACCATCACATTACTTGTCATTTTGGAATCCCTCACAAAATTATTATCAATAATTGAAAATATTTCAAAAACAAAATATTCAAAAACTTTTTGATAGCTAAAACATCAAGCTTAGCTTTTCATCTCCTTACCATCCATGAAAAAATGGTCAAGCAAAAGCCTCTAACAAAACACTCAATAAAATCTTCATGAAAACTATTGATCAAGCTGACAAGAATTGGCAACTTTAATTATATTTTTCCTCTAGGCATATCAGATGAACATGTATACTCCTACGAGTTATAATCCCTTTTATTTAGTTTAAAACTCTAAGGTTGTCCACCCTCTTGAAGTAAAAATTTCATCCCTCCACATCTCCCTCAATATTTCATTTCTAATAAGGAGTAGAGTCGGGTATGCTTATCACAACTTGAATTGTTATAAGAACGCTTCTTAACAACCCTTAAACATCATCATGTATATTAAGAATGTATCAAAATATCATACAATAAACATGTCAAAGAACATGAATTCAATATTGGTGATCTTTTCTTAAAGAGAATCAAAATGTAACTACTTTGGAAAGGATTCGACAAGTAAAGTTTTCTCCAAAATAGATTGGTCCATATATCATCACTTATCACTATGGTCTGGAGCTTATAATTTATCCTCCCTTGATGGTAAACCTAAAAATAACATCAAAATTCTCTCGCACTTGGAGCCTTTCTATTGTCAACATATATACTTCCATGACATTAGTTACATCAAAGATCTCATTCCATCACTAATCTATCACCTACCATTGTAATGATTAATAATTATTTGGTCTCTCATTAATATCCTATATTTAAGACCTTAATGATGAGCACCACATCTCTACCCATCACATTTTTAACATGGAAAATTACCTCCTTAAAATTAGGAATACCATAATCATTACTTCCATATTATTCTCACTTAAAAACTAAAAACATACTAATGGTACACATGTCCAATTTATATACACATCTTTTTCCCCTCCCCAAATTGTGTACTAGGCTCACCCTCATCTTAAATGAAGTCAAAAATATACGTATAAATGGATATTATCAAGAATATAGATCGATCCCTTTAAGAACATTTATTAATAAAAATTACACTAAATATCACCATAAAAATATAGACTTATCCCTCAAAGGACAACTATGATAAAAGAAGGCCATCAAAAATCAAAGAAATTGTAGACCAATCCCTTGAAGGATGGATACCCAATATTATAATAGATATGAAAGGATTCCCATGTAGATCAACCTTCACATTCACATCAAAATTCAAAATCATTAATTTAGTATCCTAGGAAATCTTTCCGTATCAATTAGATTTCCCATAAAATAACAAACTTCCCGCATTAATTAATTTACAAAATAAAAATATAGTTGGGGAACAAACTCATAAATCATCAAAAAGGAGCCTATTCTCCATACAAATCGCATAAGAACCCTTTCCATGTTGAAATAATCTATAAAAAGTCATTCTATATATCCATGATCCTACATGTGACTAACTATTTTTAGTGACACGTTAAGATTTGTTTTAAGACCTCAAGTGCATTTTCATACATATTAAATTTACCATTAGATTATATATATATATATATATATATATATATATATATATATATATATATATATATATATATCCGATTGAACAAATGGAATATTACATATACTCTTTACCTTGATAAAGTGCATTAGATTGGTCCAAATATCACTATACTTAAGTCACATCACATCAATAACTAACATCATATCCATACATCAAATTTATCCAAATATCTCAAAATCACATCAAAATCTCATATATAACATCAAATCAAAATCAATCACATCACATGAACCCAAACTCATAAACATATATATATATATATATATATATATATATATATATATATATATATATATATATATATATATATACATACCTCATTGAAAATTTTATACAAAACTCCTCAAAAGGGGCTCAATACATCTGATTCATATAAAAAATCCAGCAACTATGCGGTAAACTAAAAATTAGATCATTTATCACCACCACCACCCCTATAACAACATGTCAACAACAACCGATGATTTGGAAATCATTGATGATCATATCCCCTTTAACATATTTTATCAATTTTGGTCTCTTAAACCTTTCAACATACACTTTGATACTATTTAGAGCTCATGTGTCTTTTCTTTGGTTCCCAACACCTTTCCAAAAGTATGTTTGTTGACCATACACAAATTGTGGATATCTATATCTATATCTCGATCCATTGGTCCCATGACATTGCACATCCCTGCGATATGAATCCCATTGGATCCTCTCCTTTTAATAATCTTCCTCAAGCACACGTATGTAGGATGCCCACATTATCATCATCCCTTGAGGCTATATAATGTCCCTTAACAAGTGTTTCCATGACTACTACCATTTCTATATATTCCTCCGGCATGGTTTTCCACACTACAATCAAGCCCTGGAACATCTTTAAGTAAACCCATTCATATAATCCAAATCTCTTAAATCTAATGACCGACATAGTTAGCTATTTGATTGAGGAGGAAAAATATCCTTACCATAAAACTAGGGCATCCTCGCATTAGTTTTTTCCTTGCAACCTTTGCCTACATACAACTCAACAAAAGGGGTAAATGTAGGCATCGTTTGTTCACCCTTGGGTGACCGAACTCATTTTAATCACATTATTATTATTTACACAATATTTTTCAACCTAAGTCCACTATTCCTTAGGCTAATTTACCATAGTAAACACCTATTTACCTATGTAGAATCCCATTTACCTTTCCTTACAACCTAAAAAACAAATCGTAACCTAATCTACCCCAACCATCCTAACCTCTTCTTATTTTGATCCTTAACCTCCCACCATTCCCAAACAAACTACAAACCTCATATGGAAAGTGGTTACAATCGTTTTCCATCCTCATTTATTTTTAACAATCATGAGTAGATCGATGATGATCTACGTGATGGGTGGTGATTGTTACGGATGTCATCGATCCTATTTAAACACCATCATTCCTCATTTCTCATTTATATACCAAAGATGTTGGATACACTGATAAATTTCTAAGGCTCTTCCTACCGACAATGTGGGAAGGATTTCTCAGCCTTGTTACAATTCATTGGGAGTGGCCCACAAGCCTCTAGGAACCCATTCAAGATTTTTCACCCATGTTATCCAATAATAAGGTATATTTCCCTTATCTCTAAAATTTTAGTCTTAATTTATATTAGTTACATCTCACATACACGCATCCCTACTCTCTTATACAAACATCATATGTTATACTTTTCCATTTGGACATTGAACCAATTTATTAGCATATCGGAAATTTACAAAGGATTGCCACCAATCCCTAATCATCATTTATTTACCTAGTCGCCATTGATCAAATCCCAAATCCCTTTAAATTTTATTTATATCTTTATACGTATTGCAATCTGATCTTTCTACATCTATTCTATCTCCTTAGTCTTTGTATTTCACTTTAGCATTTCCAACATCCGGCGTACATAAAACATAGTCTATTTTACTATCTTTTGTTGAAATAGACTATTTTTCCATTGATTGTTGTCGATCCCAAATTTTCATTGCTCCCTATCTTTTATCCCTATGTTTACATATTATTATATAATTTTTCTAAAAAAAATATTTACAATCATTTGTTGTCTTTATATGATTATTTCAGGTAAGTACATCGCATTTCATGCATCTACGATCTCTCGATCGTGTAGTAACCCTTTATTTGAGATATTTTGACGTCATCCATGAAATATGCCTATGTATGCTTTCCCTCAAACCTGAAATTGACTATATTGAGGATCAACTTGAAGTGATACATGAAGAACAAAATGCCACGAAACAGTTGTTTATTGACTACTTTAAAGATCTTGAACTAGTTACAGACTCTATCTTGGACCACCTACTACGTGAAGCGTAGGATCTCTCTGTCCCTCTCAAATTCCAATTATATGGTCATTATCTTATTTCATATCATATCAATTAACTATAAACATGATTTGATATTCCCTAAGGAATCCCATTGGTTCGAGATTGACTGTTGTCGAAAAACGCATTTAATCATTATCTAATATTCACCATTTTTAGATATCTTTTCATACATGTCCTATCTCACGGTGAAAGGAGGAGACTCTCGCATTATTCATGTATCCACTCATCTTGAAATTGTGTTTGTCAATGCAAGTCTCATTAAACACTATTATTTTTAGCTTTTATGGTGTTTCATCATATTATTGACTAACCAAAATTTACCACACACACACACACACACACACACACATATGAACAATGAAAATTTTCATATTTCACGTTCATTTCGATGAACTAAACACAAACAACTTAGAGGACTCAATCATTTTCAATTTTTATTTTATTTTTTGATTCGGTGAAGACATACTTTTAATAATGGTTGTGATCAATAAATCTAAAAGGGTAAATGCTTTATCACATAATTTACTATATAATATATCATGAGACGGAACAATCACTTCGCATGGATAAAATGGAAATAGTTAAAGAGACATGCAAGCTTAAAATATTTAAGATATTTTTTTATATGGAGACGAGATATAATTATGGATATGGTATTTCCATTATTTTAATTATTTATGAAAACAATAATACCTTTAAAAGCAGATTAACAATAACCCAAACACTTAACAACCCTTGATGAATCTAATAGTTAGATATTTCCTTGATGATTTATAATACTAACATTTAGATTAAACGTTAGTAAATTCCCATTAACCATTTCATCTAGATGTAAAGTAACTTGAGGTGAGCTTAATTTACTATGAATATTCGTTAAAAGAAATATTCACAATAAACAACAAATAATGTGAAACCAACATCAAAAAATATTATTAAACATTTTTTCTTATAAAGCTAATTCACACATTATCATCAATAAAAATTGATTCATGTATAAATAAAATTTACATTGGTAATATATTCTACTATTGGAATGCCATTTATATTAATAAAATAAAATAGATTTACAAGAGTAGGGGTGATTAGAAAACTCATGGTCCTACAAAAATGCCACCTAGGCACCAAAAAATGTCCAAAGGGAAAATAGAGGGCATGAAAGCTGTAAAATAATATAGAGAACTAGGCACGAGTCACCACTTTGGGAGGAGGAAGAGGATCATTCTGAGGAGGAATGAATGCTCCTCTTGACAACTCGGTAAAAGGAGGATCAACTTGTTAGCCATCCTGATCTGGAATTTGCATCTATAAAGGCACAATAATTCCCCAACTAGGGGGTGGACACCCAAAAAGTGTCTGAACTCTAGGCATGGGAAATTACCACCGCAGCCCGATCTTGCCACGGCCTTCCTGCGGGGAGAGGTGGAGTGTCGGCTGCAAGAGCATATTTTTGACACAATACTTGTTGGAGGAGGCCTTTGAGGTGAGAATGGCCAAGGTGGCAGTAGAAAAAGGTTCGGAGGGACCCAAATCATCGTACATGGTACACTCCCCCAATGTGCGATAAATGCTTATAAGTTTAAAAATCCATTGAAACTTCTTCTACTTGAGCTTCAATCTCATTGTATACCTTCAGTATAAATTTAAGAGCATTCTTGGGAACCATTTTCACCACCAGTTGCAACAAGTATGTGATAAATTTTTTAAAACTACCTCAACAATTTTATTGAAACTTTCAATCTATAAATAGTTCAATTATTCCATTTTCCTTAGGTTTAATATCATTGTAAATAAACAATGTTAAAGAAAAGCTTTTAAAATATGATGGCTAAATTTTTCTTTGATTAGATTTTTATGCCGAAAGGTGTTTTCCAATTGGATGTGGGCTAGGAATTTTTAAAACCGTATTGATCCAACTATCCATATTTGTGCGGGTAATGCATTGACAATCTAATAGTTTTTGTTTAGGGTGGGAAACATGTTTTTCCAAAGACCAATTTGGAGATATCATACTGATTGTGCTTTGCGAGGGGATATTGCAACCATTGATGCATGGAATTGTTGTGGATGGTTGATTATGTTAGGGAGGATATTGACTTAAGCGAATGTACAGAATACTCAAATGAGACATTTCCATGTTAAAGAAGTATAAAAATTTCCCGTTGGCTTGAGTGGAGGGTTGGTAAATTGGTGCTTAGGTCTTAGAAGGGAGAAATACTTCCATGTACCATGGTGGAAGAATAGTTTTTGTGGGAAGGAACTAGTTTCGTGTGCAAGAACCAACTTGTTTTTATTTGTGATTCTTCTTGTTTATAAGGGTTACAAAGTTAGTTTGGACATCAGAAAAATAAATTATATTTCTAACTAATATGTAGTCTAAGTTGGTTTTTAATTAGATTAGGTAAATATCATATTTTGAAGGGATCAGGAACCCTGTACAACTGAAAGGTAAGCCAAAAAGCACAAAAATTAAACAACATGGGACAAGGTCCAAAAACACAAAGGTGAAACAACCAGACAAGCCAAGAGGAACCAAACACAAGAAAATACCAAAAGGAAAAAAAACCCCCAAAGCCGACCGGTCAAAACCTTAATCGACGAACCAAGGGGCAGTCCTAACAACCAGGATCCTTCCCCCGATGAGATCTAAGGCTCATCTTGAGAGGGTAATTTCTAATTTTCCCTTTCTTCTTGTTGTGCACAACATTCCCTCCATCCCCTATTAGGATCCTCATTCTCATTCGGGTGGACAAGTAGACAATTTTCAAGAGCCTCCTTGAATGGAGGTTTATGAGATTGTAAAGATCTAAGGGGCACTGCACCCGCCACATTCCAGATCTTGTTGAGAATCAATAGATGGTTTAGGGGAGAGGAGACAATCTCACCCTTCTTCACATCATGATTATCCATAAGACTAACTGAATTATTTTCACAATCACTGTCATCAAGAGCATATACCATTAAATTATCTAGTTTAAAATCCTTCCACCATGAGACCTGTCCCTTTGGTTTTTTCTAAATGATAGGGCAATAAGAAGCTAGATGTCCTAGAGAAAAACAAGTTCTGCATCTAAAAGAAAATCCTTCAAAATCCAAGATTTGTGTCCATATTGTATCCATGACTTTAATTTCCGTAGAAGCCGAGAAGTCCTCGGACATATCCATATCCACCGAGATCCGGAAATTGTGGTATGGTCATATGATTCAGTCTTATCATCTACCATTTAGAAATTACCCAGTATTACCCATATCCCGAGGCAACAAACACTCCAAAAGTGTAGAGGCAGATTGGGTAGCCTAACCCACACATGTCTAATGTTAAATATTTCAGAGGAAGGATTGAACTGTGGTAACCAAGCTTCATAAGAAGAATATGTGACTGGTATTCCCCTATTTTACCTAAAATAACACCCATAGACAAGGAAAAATAAAAAACTGCTATAAAAATTCCCCAAGAAGAGGGGTAGATATTAACTTTACCTATAATTAGAGTGTGTCATTGATAAAAAAATAAATTTTTGTAAAGCTGGTAGTTTAGGACAACATCCATTGAACCTACAAATCAGACACCTTATTCTGATAAAACTCCACTAATTCTAAAACCTCCTCCCCAAAGGAGACCATAGGCATCCTTTTAGCATATGTCATGGATGTAGGTGGGGGCGGGTCCCATATTTGGTTACGAAAGTAAGGAATCCCTTTGCAACAGATACATCCCTATTTGGAGTGACCTCGAACTAGGTAGATTTCTACTCGCACCTAAACTCCCTCCAACATTATCCACCCGACCACCGCCCGAGCTATAGGATAAAAACCCCAACTCCCAAGGCCTTTCTGTCCATGTAGAACTCACCTATGCCATTACTAGAATTCACACCAAGGTTAGACTCTTTCCTCATGATAGTCTTAGTTCCACCCACAACCCACTCAACACATTGTTCTTCAACAAAAATCTTCACTGGAATGCCCCCACCCAAATCCCCCATCCTTCGATGCTCACACGTCATCGTCATGGCCTCTCCAAATTCTCCATCACACCAGATTTTAGGGTTAGGGATCAAAAATTTCTATTGTGTAGCCATCAAAAACTCATATGTAATCTATGTTGGCAAGTATAATTAATGATTCTTACTTATTTTTTAATATATGAAAATATTTTACAAAATTTTAAATTAATATGAGATCCCATTATTATCCCTAGAGTGTAATACATCTTAAATTGATTTACCTCCCCCTCATTATCCTAGTCTCCAAAAATTGTATCGAACTTGGTCCTCTTGAATCAATATTAATAAATTGGAGGTGATCCTAAATACCCAAGCATGTTTTCATTAGAAGAATCAATGTTGAAAAATAATTAAGAGATTGTTCAAGCCATTATAAATGAGTTAAAGACAAAAATCAAGCTCATGGAAGATAATAATGGCCAAGAACTTAATGATATGGCTTCATTTGTTGAGAATGTGTCGAGATGATCTAAGATACAAAGATAAAGCTTTCCTCAACCATGAAGAATAATTAAATACCCTAAATAATGAGATAGAATGGGTCACAAGTAAATGGCGAAGACATATCAAAGAAGTGAGGAAAGTAAAAGCAATCTTGAGAACTTTCTAAGCAAACAAAGAAATCCAAATGATAAATCAGGTCTGGTTCTTAAAAGTGAAGCAACTCGGTGTGAATTGGAGTATGAATCTAGTCATGAATCATGTCAAGTTTCTATAAAATGAAAGGTTAAAGAATGCGACAAGCTAAGTGCTGAATTGAAGACCTTAAGGAAATAACTAGAACAAGAAAGGAAAAAGGAATTGAAAGGTTAATCAATCTATGTATCATGCTAAGGAAACTCTGAAGAAAAGAAGGACATCAAAGAACACATGAAGATCATTAGGAAGCCAAATGCAAGGAGACTCTCAAGTAAGTTTCACATAATTTTATTTTCATGCCATTTTTTTGGACATAGATCTAGGGAATTCATGAGTAAGATAGAGAAATAATACCCATGGATAGCTTGTAGGAATGAATATGAAAATAATATAGCATTTTTCAGATTCAAATAAAAAGGTCACATAGTCAAGTACTACTTGGAAGAACCATTAAATTAGTTTTGCAAAGAAGAATACTCAAGAGGAAAGAAATAGGTTGTATGTTTCATTTGTCATGGGAAGGGAAATTTTCAAGGAATTCTCATGAATCCCTAGATATATCTACAAAATGAATTTATTCAAAATTCAAGGAAAAAAGGTATCAAGTTGAAGGAAAACACGAGGATAAAACCATGTCAGCCATGGTTGAGAGAGACACTAGAAAGAAGTATAAAAATGGATATACAACGTCAAGGAAGAAAACCCAACATTTAAAATATAAAAGAATGATAAATATATAGCGTGGGTAAATGTTTAAGAAACACAAAAAACAATCATATTCATAGGAGAATATAGTATAAACAAGACATCAGTATGTTATGACAAATCCAAGAAGAAGGAAGACAATTCTAGTGTAAAGAATGAAGAAATTCTTTCTCAAGCAGTGTTAGAGTAGTTGTATGGGATACAACATGTATGTTTATCAGGAACTCAATCAAATAGTAAAGGATGATGAGATGAGGCTGGCATAATAAGGATTACTTCTAATAAGAATGACAAGATCTCAAAGACAAAAGGGAAAACAATTATTCATCATGTTGTTTTAATGAATTTATTATATTTTAAGGTGTTCTCATAAGGTGGTGCACTTTTTCTAGGCTTCTACATAAGGTATATACTAGTTAAAAGAAGCAAGGTATACCCTTCATTTGTCTACCATTGTGCAAATAAAATATTTCTTCATGTTGAAGCTACGTAGATGGTCCTAAGTATGTTATTGAAGGAAAGTTGTAAATTGAATTATTTTTCATCCTGCAAAGATATATCCACTCCAATGAATTTTTTTAGTATCTTCAAAGATATTGAATGTTCCCTTTAGTGTCAATGCAAAAAGAGTGTGGTCAATATGCCTTAAAATTTGTATTGTCTTCCTCTAAGTTGTCAAGTTAAGTCTTGTCTACGTCATCACTCTTATTTTTCTTTAAAGGAGGTAAAATCCCTGTAAATTGTGTAAGCTATCACTTGATTAGTCAATAGTGTCAAGTATATTCCCTTTTCATGTTCTTCAAAAGTCTATCTAAAATCATCAAGGTATACTCACATCATGTCATGCACAAGATATAAAATTGGTGTATGTTTTTTCAATGTCCTTTCAAGGTGTCTCAGTCATTTCAAGTATTGAGTAAGGTATCCAAATACACAAGTCAATAATTGTAGGGAATTAATGTTTTTATGTAAAAGAAAACAAATAATTTCTCATGTGTAACAAGACTAATGGTATAGTATCCAAGTTGAGTCAATTATTTCTCAAGTATGAAAAAATGTTTAGTAAATTGAAATATATCAACCTATTTCTTTTGATACAAGAAAAGGTAAATTCCCCCTCAACTACAGTATAAATAAAAATGTCTTAAAACATTCATGTAGACCAAGAACTGAATAAGAGCATAAATGAGTCAAAGTTACAAAGGCCCACTAAGTCCTGAAAATGTTCATCTAACATAGAAGTTATCAATAAACTTGTGTTGATTATAAAAGAGGTTGTACATATAACTAAAAATTGTTTCTAGTGTTAGTCTAAGTTGCATCTAAGTCAAATTTGAAATATCCTGGAGCAAACGAATTTTCACACTTTTAAATGGAAGCTTGAGGGTTTAATACCATGTTCTAAAGATATAAAAAAGAGGGATTTTGGGGAGTTGGAGATATAAAATGTGTTGATAGGATCTATTGGTAAGATAATAGTGAGGAGTGCATGATAAAAATTATTCATGACAAGTTGGAAGTCTTGAATCAAGGTCTTGTGCAAATTAGAGCCAAAATTAAGCATCTCGGGTGTGTACCTTACATAACTACGGTTTCAAAGAGAAACGTGTGTTAAAAATGTTAGAGTAGGTATTTACCTTAGCTCATGTTCACCTAGGTAAATTATTGTATTTATCCTTACCCACTTATGTGTGTGGATATTTCCTTTTTTTTATTTAGATATTAGGAGATATTATCTAGTTGTTAGGTATAGTTCTTTCCTTGATCTTTAGTATTGGCTAGTTATTTCCTAGATCTATGGTATTGACTAAATCTTTGATGTCTAGTTCTCTCATAAATCTATTGACTTGACTAGTTCTTTGATGACTAGTTCTTTCCATGATTTATGGCTTGATCTATGACCTTGGTGGTTCTTAGAGTGTTATTCCTTGCCTATATAAGCAAGGCCCATTCTCATTGTATCTCATTGAGTTCCATAATAATATATGATATTGCTGCTAATTTGTTTGCAAAGGTTTATGTAAAGTTATTCTGGTGAATTACTTTCATCTTATTGATCATGATGTTTGATTAGCATCTGTGTTCTTTGCTTAGCACGATCTGGTTATCGTTCCTTTTATGGTATCTAGAGAAGGAGATTGTTATTGACATTCATCTCGTAAGTTTTATTTTGTAAATAAATTCATTATATATTCATATATTCGAGATTTACTCATATTTTGTTGCTCGTGCATTTTTATATAAAACAGAGGCTTCCATTAGATCTGGAAGGAAGCAAAACCTTAAGATCGGTTGTAAACTTGACCATTCTAGAGCCACTCATTTGTTTTTGGTTTTTTTGTTGTGCTAGAGAAACATACTAGATTCACCTCAATATTTGCACCATACGAAAAAGGAAATCTAGATTTTTTTTTTGGGTTTTGTTGGGTTTCTTGAGATCCAATCTGGGTATTTTTTGTTGCGGCATAGCATTTTCGGTTTGCTTCCTTTTTTGAGGGTCCACGGATGTTAAGCATGACTAATACTATTTTGGGAAAATCTGCAGACTACTATTCTTGGTGGCGAAGGTCACTTTCAACATAGTCCAGAAATAGTAGTTTATACCAGAAGAAGCAGTTCGATGTGACTTTCTCAAAAACCAATGACACACCCCAAAATAGTAAGTTGCACACACCCATTGAAATTCTTAGCCCCTGCTCATATGGTATGGTCATATGAGGGCTTAAAGCTTGTGATTCCTACTTGTAGGTGCTTAACTCCAGCCCCATTTCATTTTATATGTGTGGTGAAAGCAAGAGCATTTTATTCTATTTTAGTTAAAACTAAAATAAATAATAGATCATATATTGAAAAACTTGTATGTTTTGATAGGTAACTATGTTTTGAGTGCCGTTTTTTCAAAAGTGCGTAGTTTTTAATGCTCTTTCCATTGGAAATATTTACTTTAAGAATCGCACTCTAATTATAAAGTTCCATATTATAACATGCATTCATTATAAAGTGCCAAAATCGGGGGCTCTTGTTGCATTACTTGGTTCTTGCATTTCTTTTGGTGATTTTTTAGGATGGCATCTTTATCTACTTCTGCATTAGATCATGTTGAGCCATTAACAACACATAATTACCACACATGGAAACCAAGAATGGAAACAATAATTAAGCGAGAAAGGATTATGGGCTTTAACTTCTTCAGAACAACCAGTGTTCACTAGAGAATATGAGAAATTTCAGTACCAGTGCAAATTTGATGAGTGTATGGGTTTGATAGGAACTTATGTCAGTGATAGTCTTTTATTTCATTTGGAAAAGTGTGACTCTCCTTTAAAAATATGGGAGAAATTGGAGGATTTATTTGGTAAGGTGGATCATATGAGAGCCATGCAACTTGAAATTGAGATCACCTCTCTTAATCCTGAAAATTTGCCAACAATTATAGACTATCTTACCAATTTCAAGCATTTGTTGACACAATTAAAGGGGAGTGCAAGAGATAAGAAAGATGAAGAGTGTGTTTACTTGACTCTATCCAAGTTGAGAGGACCATTCCAAATTTTTGCTTCTACCTTTTTCTCTAGCATGGATACCTTAGGTGACACCTTCAACATTCCAAATTTTTGCTTCTACCTTTTTCTCTAGCATGGATACCTTAGGTGACACCTTCAAAATGCCTAACTTAGAAACATTTTGTGAAAGACTTACTAGGGAAGAATCCAAATTATCTCACCTTGAGTATTCCACCTCCCAAAAGGCATTAGTTGCATCTAATACTAAGGGCAAGGGAAAACCAAACAGTAAAACCAAATCCACACCTTCTCCATCTCAAAATTCTCCTAAACCCAAAGAAAACAACTCAAAACCCAAGGAGTCTTCTAAATCCAAGAATAAGTCTAGTTGTTCATGCTCTTTTTGTGGGGGTAGTAATCATGAAGAAAATAGGTGTTATAAGCGAATGCAAGCCTTAGAGGATGCAATCAAGAAACACAAAATTTCTATCTCCACTCTACCTCCTTCTAATCAACATGGAAAAGCACTTAATGTTGTTGGAAGATCTCATTCACCACTTGTAGACAATTGGGTTATAGATTATGGTGCTTCTCATCACATGACTTCTTCCAAGGAGTCTTTTGTTTCTCTAGGTTTGAGTTCTACTTCCAAAATTGAGGTTGGAGATTCTTCCTTTCTTTCTGTTGAGGGAAAAGGTGATATACAACTTGATGGTGGCAATATCCAAGATGCACTATATGTTCCTAACATCACTACAAATTTGTTTTCTATATATCAAATTTGTCATTTTGGTCAAGGGAAAATAGTGACTTTTACACCACATGGGGCAGAAGTAAGAACTTTGTTGGAGCCTTATTCACTTGTTGCTTGGGGTATTGTTTATCATAATTCAAGACTATATCACTTTGAGGGTTTTGATAATACTTCTTCTATAGGGACAAGATTGGTTTCTCATTCAGATTCAGAGAGTAAGCTTTGGCATGAAAGATTTGGACATCTCAATTACAGATATTTGAAGGAGTTGAGCACTCATGGTATGGTAGATGGTCTTCCTAGAGTTTCTTGGCTTGAGGGAGTTTTTCATGGTTGTGCATTAGGAAACAACACCTTTTCCTAAGAATTTTTCTAAGAGAGCTTCTTCACCACTTGAGCTTATGCATAATGACTTGATGGTTTTTCCTACCCCATCTTTCAATGGAGCTAAGTATGCACTTACATTTATTGATAATTTCTTGAGGCGTACTTGGGTTTATTTTCTCAAGTAAAAAAGTGATGTTTTTCACACTTCAAAGTCTTCAAGGCTTTGGTCGAGAAACAATCTTCTAGTAGCATAAAAAACCTTCACACTAATAATGGGGGGAGTACTTCAAAAATGATTTTTCTACATTTTTGACAACTCAAGGCATTATTCACTAGCATTTTGTTCCTCATACTCCACAACAGAATGGATTAGCAGAAAGGAAGAATAGAACTTTGAAGTAAATGTCTAACTCTTTGATGCATTAAAGAGATATACCTCCTATCTATTGGTAGAAGCAATTAATTGTGCTAACTATATTAAGAATCGCACACCACACAAAGCACTTGAGCATTTGACTCAGAGGAACCTTGGTCCAACACTAAGCCAAATGACTCATTTTTTCAAGTCTTTGGGATCCATGTTTGGGCCTTTGTGCCAAAGAAGAAAAGGAAAGCTTTAGATAAGAAGATTAAACCCTTGATCTTTGTAGGGTATTGTGAGGACATGAGAGCTTATTGTCTTTTAGATCCTGATACTCATGATGTTATTTTTTGAACACATGTTTATTTTTATGAGTGTTTCACTCCTCATGATTCTTCATCTTCTTCCAATCCTTCTTCTTTTTCATCTCATCTTGAGGATCTTTTCTTTGAGGAGATTGATGAGGAGGTTATAGACGTCATTGAGAATCCTATTCCCATTCTTTGTTGTCACTATGCCTAAGTGGGCTCGTACTACAGTTTCTGAGGTAGCACCTTTCATAGAGGATCTTCCACCCACTAGGCATCATCATGCACATTCTACAGAGTTCTAGACTTTTGTGTCAGGAAGTTTATGAGGATCCATAGTTTTTTTCAAAGAGTGGGATGATGTGATGGCAGCTGATTATTCTTCTTTGATGAAGAATCATATTTGGGATTTGGTATCTCTTCCTAAAGGAAGAAAGATGGTTAGGTGTAAGTGGGTATACCAAACCAAATATGCAACTAATGGGTCTATTGACAAGTATAAGCCTCATCTTTTTGCAAAGGGTTTTTCACAAGTCAAAGGTATTGATTACTCTAAGAATTTTACACCCATTGCCAAAATGGATTCTGTACACCTTGTACTTACTATTGCTACATCACAGGGGTGGCCCGTATACCAAATGGATGTGAAGAGTGCCTTCTTACATGGAGATCTACAAGAGGAAATATATATGGAGTAGCCGACTGGATTTGTTCAGATTCTTCTCTTGTTTATTGGCTCCGAAGGTCTCTCTGCTCAAACAAGCCCCTCGGGCTTGGTATGAGAAGACACATTCTTTTCTTCTATCTACTAGTTTTGTTCGTTGCCACTCCAATCAGCTAGTGTATCTCCAGCATGTTGGTGAGGATATTGTAATACTTGTCTTGTATGTTGATGATCTGTTACTTACTGGAAGCTCTTATTCCCACATTTAGAGTATTCATAGGGCTCTTTCTACACAGTTTGACATGAAATATCTTGGGCTATTGCATTATTTCCTTGGTTTGTAGATTTCTCAGACAGATTCAAGGATTGATTTGAGTAAGCAAAAGTACACCCATGATCTTCTTAGGCACTTTGATATGGCTGATTGCAAGCCAAGTCCATCTCCTTTTAGTTTGGGGTTACTCTTACATCCACATGTACCACACCACTTTGTGATCCTACATTGTATAGGTAGTTGTTTGGGAGTCTCATGTACTTGACCCATACTCACCCTAATATTTCATTTACTGATAAGCCTTGTATCTCGATTTGCACATTATTCTCATAGTAGTCACTGGTAGGCTGCTAAAAGGATTTTGCACTATTTGCATGGCACTTCCCACTTTAACCTACACTACATTAGGGGCTATACTCAGTTGGTTGGGTATATAGATTTAGATTGGGTAGGTTCCATTGATGACAGGCGTTCCACTTCTGGCTATCTTTTCTATCTTGGTTCTTCTCCAGTTGCTTAGGCGTGCAAAAAGCAACTGGCTATTGCAATTTCATCTTCAGAGGCACTGTACAGGGTAGTAGTTACAGCGATTCAACAAGTTCTTTGGCTTTTCCGAGTTATTGATAGAGTTCAGATTCCCACATTATTCACCAACTCTACTTTGGTGTGACAACTAAAGTACAATTCACATTTCTCGCAACCCAGTTGAGCACCAGCGAACCAAGCATATTGAGATACACATTCACTTCATTCGTTAGCACATTCAAGATGGAGTTCTTTTCTTAGAGTACATTCCAACTCAGCAGCAGGTTGCAGACATCTTTACAAATCCTTTTGCATCACCTCGCTACCTTGAGTTGCGTGGAATGCTTATGGTTTCGAAAGTTGTTCTTGGGGGTGTTCGTGAGAACATCTTCCTTCTTCTTCTTCTTCTTTCTCTTTCCTTCTAGCAAGATTCTTTCCTTCTTTTGGTTTGATATTTCTTGATGTATATATTGTACATGAGTACCTCATCAGGCCTAGTTAACGGGACTCATAATATGGATATGCCACTTCTATTTTAGCCCCTAGCTTCACTTGAGGGGGGGTGTTAGAGTAGGTATTTACCTTAGCTCATGTTCACCTCCATAAATTATTGTATTTATCCTCACCCACTTATGTGTGTGGATATTTCCTTTTGTTTATTTAGATATTAGGAGATATTATCTAGTTGTTAGGTATAGTTCTTTCCTCGATCTATAGTATTGACTAGTTCTTTCCTAGATCTATGGTATCTACTAGATCCTTGATGTCTAGTTCTCTCATAAATCTATGGACTTGAATAGTTCTTTGATGACTAGTTCTTTCCATGATTTATGGCTTGATCTACGACCTTGACTGGTTCTTAGATTGTTATTCCTTGCCTATATAAGAAAGGCTCATTCTCATTGTATTTCATTAAGTTCCAAACTAATATATGATATTGTTACTGATTTTTTTTGCAAAGGTTTATGTAAAGTTATTACGGTGAATTAATTTCATCTTATTGATCGTGATGTTTGATTAGCATCTGTGTTCTTGGCTTGGCATGATCTGGTTATCATTCCTTTTAAAAAAACTTTACACTTGGTTTTTTTTTTTTAAAAATTGATAGTAATGATTATGGAGGTGTGTTTTAGTATTGAAAAATTAATTGGGAACTTTCATTGGTAAAAATGAGATATCTTCTTACCAGTCCTCAAAGGGTAATTGTGCATAGTGAGAAGGGCTAATTATAAGGAGGGATTTACAAATGAACTAGGGTGTATTATTTGTAGGGGGAAATAAAACTTTTCATGAATGATAAAATTATTAATGGTTGCCTCGATATGTTTCCTTTTAGTTTGAATTTGTCTATGAGAGAAGTTATTCATGACAATGGACTATCCTAGGACTAAAAGCTAAATAGTAGTGAAATGAGCAATGAGTGATTGGTAGAGGAATATTGTGATTTGAGATTTGAAACTTTGGGAACTTCACAATCATGGAAAATGGTAAAGGATAAAAGATTTTTTTTTTGGCATGCATGTTTTCCTTTATGTGTGTCTCATGTAAATGTGTTATCATTAAGAAAGTTAACAACTAGTTTTTGTCATGATAAGACTAAACTAATAGGATGATCTATTTGGGGCATGGAACTGAATGGTCTAAATATGTTTTGAGTGATGGAATATGGGAGAATGTTGATCTGTGTTTCCATCTTCTTGTCCATATGAGTGTATGAGTAATAAAGAAACACTAAACAACATCGAGTATACAAGGGCTTAGTACCTTAGAGATGACGATGGATGATATGGGCGAAAGTTAATATATGAATGATATAAAGAAGTTGGATTTGCAAAACTGAAATAGATGAGATTAGATCACAATATGCAAAGGATGCCCAGATAGTGCTGGTTCCCCTTCCAAGAGGATTTTAACTCCCTTGGAGGATGTCAACCCCCATGTCAGACAAGATAATAATAGATCATGAACAATAGTAATAGAATATAAAATGAAAAAGTAACTAAAATGACAAGGAACTTAGCTTGTGCTCTGTTATGGAGATGAACTAGGCATCAAGATGGCAAGATAATGAACCATGGAAAAGGTTTCTTCCTTAAATTGGCAAAACTTAATTAAGTTCTTTCTTCTCTTCTTTAGGCCTAAGTATCTCCAGGTCTTCGATCCTCCTTCTTTTTGGTATAGGGTCTTTGAAAAATATCTCTTCTTTTGAAATATGGGGGAAAACCCCATATTTATGGCTTATATGCAAGACTAAACTGTAGGTTATATAAGACCTAGGGTGGAGTAAAGTAACTTGAGTTAGGGATATGATGTGATCATGTGGGGACCACGGCTTGAATTATTAAATGGAGTGGGGAGCATGATTGACATGGTGGGTGAGATAAAGATTCCATTTTAAAAAGAAGGTGTCGAGATGGGTGCATTTTAATACTCATGAATTAAATAATTTGTGAGAGATGGGGGATGATGCCAAAAATTGAATTATCAAATGGGTCCATATGGAGCCCATTGATAATCAATCAAATAATGTGAGAAAATAGATAGGATTTTATTTAATTTAAGAGAAAGAGATGTGAGAATGGAAATTGCGTGAATGTGAGATGTCGGAGGGGCGCTATAAAAAAAATAGGTGTCTACATTTTCCCCTTTTTGTTGAGTGGTTTGCGATAGCAAGCCACGAGAAAAAAACAAAAGGGTTAGATGAATAATGTGTCCAAGGATGAATGAAGATATTACCAAAGGAAAGATGCCCCTGGAAAAAAAGGATCAAATTAAATAATACAAAATTTTATGGCGGTGACTCCAATATCACATCGGTAGAGGAAAATCATAGTCTCAATGGAGACAGAGATGACAACGTTCTACAAAAAATAGTGAGTGGGTGAAGACCATTTGCAATATGGATGTAAACCAAGATGACCAATGGGTCATAGAAAAACATCAAAATATGTGCAAGTGAATGTGAAAGATGTGTGCAATCCTTTTTACGTGATAAATCACGTGAAAAAATCATGCATCCACAAAAGGGACGTGGATGAAGATAATGATGTCCCAAAGCACAGGACACGAGATGGAAAAATAATAAGTTATATTGTGTTGACAAGTATTAGGATAAAAAAGTTCCCCAACATAAGACATAGATAGAATAATCACAAATGTAGACAAGATGAGAAGATAGGATAGAAAGGTGAGATAAAATATAATGGCAATCATGTTTTATAGGAATGATGCATAAGTGTTAGCAAATTAGGAGGTGAAGAAGACAAAGAAGCCTTGCTTCTTCAAAAAGTATGATAAAGATACTCTTGTGAAAAAAAAAAGTAGAGAAAATATTCATGGAAGAGAACTAGATTAGATAGGTGATGGCCATTATGGTATCTTCCAAGACAAAAATGTCAAAAGAAGATGGGAAGAGATTCTTAGAAATGGATATGATGATGTCCTGGTGAGAGGAATGACAAAGATAAAAAATATGACAAGGTTCTTAAAAAGAGAAGATGTCAATGTGGCAAAGAGAAGAAAAAGAATGATAATGAAAGGGATAGATGGTGATACATAAACGGAGAAACATTGGCATTGACTGTGAATGCCAAATGTAAGGGATGTTGAGAAAGAGAAAAGGGAATAGATAGAAGGATTGGTTGATTATGAGAAGAGAAAGAAAGATTGAATATGAAGGTGACAGGGTATGGAATAGAGGGATGAAGATGGAAGAAGAGAAAATAAAGAGAGAAAGTGGAGGAAGAAGATAAAAAACAAGGATTATAGAGAAAGGGGGAAATGAAGAAGGACAAACAAAGAGAAGATAAGAAAATAATAGAGTAGACGATGAAATTATGAAAAAGGGAGATAATTATTTAAAAATAAAGATGTGATGAAGGATGGAGCGGAGGAGGAAAATAGAGAGGTAATGGAAACCGATAGAGATGATAGAGAAAACAAAATTGAAGGAAACAAATCATAGTGAGGAAATCTAGGCAAAGAATATGAAACTTACCACATGGAAATGTATGTGGATGATGAGATGATAAAGGAAATGGGATACAACTAAAGAGTCAGGTTTTTGACGGGGAAATAAGGAGGAAGTGCAAGGTAAAATGGGGAAAAGGGAGATGGAGAGGAAGTAAAATAATACGAAGATCGAAAGGAGGAGAAGACAATGAATAAAAATTATGTTGAAGGAAGTGAACCAAGAATGAAGATATTTGGTAAAGAGTGGGAGGCATAAGGAACGTAAAGATAAACTTGATGGAAGGAATGACATCAATTGGAAAAGAAAGCAGAGATGCATGAGATGAAGATATATGCGATGACAAGCAAATAGAGTGAAGGTGTATGATGAAGATAGTGAAGAAATTGGAAAGGAAGAATGGAAGATGGAGAGGTGGCAAGGAAATAGAAAGGATGGGATAGGAGAGGAAATTCTAGTGAATGGATGTTAGGATAAATCCACCAATAATGATCAATAGGAAAAGATGAAATTAAAGATAAGACAAGGGAGAAAGTAAACAAAGAATGGGAGGGGGAATGCCAATGAAGGTAAGTTAGGAGAAGTCCCTCGATAATGATCAGAGGACACATAGGAAGGAAGGAATGAAGATAGAATGGAGGAGGTCAAAGAAAAGGATTCAAGTTGTGTGGAATGGGGATGAGTGATTTTTAGGAGAAGTCCACCAATAATTACTAGCGCGGAAATAGAAGATTATGATGAAATAATGTTAGGAGAAGATCAATGACAATGACGTGTAGGTTTGGGGTTAGATATGTGGGAGAAGTATAGAAGATGGAGTAAAAAGAGTATAAAGGAGGGATAATTATGTGTAGGAAGATGAAGATGAAGAGAAGATGTAGTGGATGAGAATGAATGAGAGAGAAATGAAGAAACAAGACATGAAATGAATGGAGAAGCAATGGTTAAGTAAGATTACCTAGTAAGGGATGATGGAGATGAACAAGGGACTAGTAGGAAATGGTGTTTGCGAGAATGAAAGAGGAGGTGAGAGGATGTGATGATGGGGAATGATGAGAAAATGTAGATGGAGAGAATGTGGGGTAGTGGGAGTGCAGGATGACAAATCATGCTTAAGAGGGACTCTTAAGTAAGATCATCATGCCACAGGAGGATTTAAGTAAGATCACCAAACCGATAGTGATGATATGGAAGGAGAAAGATGACATTGTATTCGATGTAGGTGTGAAAGGTTTGATTGGAATGGATGAGTATGATGAGAGGCGGGAGACATAATATGAGAAAGAGATGATGTGAGATGGAAAGATCAAATGGGAAACCATTCTTAAGAGAAACTCTTAAGTAAGATTTGCCTTGCAATGGAGATGGTTAAGTAGGATCGCCAAACTGAAGAAGAAGAAGAATGATGAAAATACTAAGAAGTGTATACCAAAATGGAACAAGAAATGAAAGGATGTGATAACAATGAAATAGAGGAGTGTGACATGAATGGATGGAGGAACATATGTAGTGTAGATGGAGTGTGTAAGGGTAATCCTTAACTGGGATGCCCATGTGATGGTAGTGATGATGTAAGGGTGTTAAGTGAAAAAGGAAGAGTGGAAAGACGTTTATGGTGGTGATTGTCATTTGTTGAAAGAGGAAATGGTGAAGAAGTTTCTACAGCGAGAAGATCCAAGGAAGAAGATATACCTTAACTAAGGTTCTCTAGCTATATGGATGGTTAAGAAAGATTGTTAAACTGAAAGTGAAAGAATAAAAGAGAAACTCAAGAGGAAAGACAAGTAAGATATATGGTGTTGTGTAAGGGGACAGAAAGGTGAGAAGGATGATGTGGAGACAAATGGTGATGAGTGGACATGGAGAGCGAGGAGCAATGGATCAAAGACATTGTTAAACATGTTGAGAGATAAGGAGCTATAGGATAATAAACTTTCCTTGAGAAGTATCCTCAAGTAGGATTCGCAAAACTACAATGGTGATCAAGTAGAATTCACAAACCGAAGAGTGTATTTGCAAATGCATTCATGGATATTATAGATAGATAGTGTGAAATTTGATATGATGTTGATAAAAGATGACCTGGATGAGATGAATGGAACATAGTTGTAGCAAGGGCATACACAGAGACTATGTGTCAAACTAGATTAGAGATAAACAAGAAAGGTTACTACTTAAGGCATTGCACTGGTAGCCAATAGCAGGTGTTAACACATAACAAATGATAGTTAGTTATAGCAAAAGATCATGAGGGAAATATGGATGAAAAATGCTCGTAATCCTAATGTTGACATGACAAAGGAACCGAAAATGTGACTTGTATGTGGGAAGGGGATCTCCAAAGGTGGTGTTCCTTAAGTCTATGCCCCAGCTCTAAAAAAGGGAAAGAAAAATAGTAGAAAGTTGATCAATGCAGGAAGCTTTCGAAAAATGTTGATAAAAGAATGTTGATCAATGCGGAGAACCTTCCAGATGGCATAATAACAAAAGAGACATCCTTCGAGGGGATGGTCTACTTTATACATAATATGGATGGCAAAAATAATATGATAATCGTCCTTCAAGGATTGGTCTATCTCTTTTGATTTTGATTTGATTTTTGATTTGAATATTTGTATATTTTATTTTTTGTATTTGCATGAACAACTATCCTTCGAGGGATAAGTCTATTTTTAATAACTTTGATTTTCCTTTACATACATGAATTTGATATTCACATGGGGGAGAGCTAAGAATAGCTATGTAAGCCACTTAAGAGGGGATAAGGAATGTACAAGAGATACCTTGGACCCTTCACATGGCTGCAATAAGAGAATGAGAAGATAATGGATGTAATGGTTATGGGATCACATCAAACTAGTGAAGGTGGACTGCATAATTCAGATTATTAAAATGATAAATGGAAGGGGCTAAAGATGGAAGAACAATCTAAGTATGTAACTAAGTTCTCATTGGTAAATATGTTAATAGTAGATTGGTCATAGTGTAATTCATTAAGAGGTTCCATTTCTAGTTTACCACCACGAGAGGGAAGACAGTGTAGTTGCAATAAGATGAGATGATAGCTAAGCAAGAAACAAAACTAAGATATGAACACAATGGTGGATTTAGATAAATGATGATGCCCCAAGAGAGACACAAACATAGAAGGAAAATCATGGCCTCAAAGGAGGGCTTGATGAAATAAATGGTGTCCCAAAAGAGACACACATATAGCCACAAAGGTGGACTTAGAAAAAAGGTCCCTCAATGGAGAGACAAACATGGCCTCAAAGGAGGGCTTCAATGAAAAATATGATACTCCCAAAAGGAGCATAAACATAAAAGAACAAATATGGCCTCAAAGGAGGACTTAGAATGAGATGAGGATCTAGATATAATTAATTTAGATTGGATGAATGTGAAGAAAGTAAACAAAACAATGTCAAAGAGAAAATTTCCCTAGTAACAAGGAGTTCTACGAACAAGATCTCAAGAGTGAGGGAAGAGTGTTCCCCAATGAGTTAAATGTGAAGGAGGTAAAGGATGTCGAAATTAGATGAGATTGTTTTAGATTTTGATGGGGTGAATGATCGAGACCACAAGCATGATTAGTAAGATAAAGGTATTGATGAAAATGGAGGGCATTCCTTAGGAGGAATGACATGGGCTAGATAGATATTAAGGGATGATGTGGATGGAGGGATCATGGGAGATCCTATATGGGATATGGATTGGATTCAAGGTATATGGAGAAAGAACTTTCCCCTGAATGAGGAAATCATCTTTCTCTATAAGATTGTGGATGATTAATTGAAATGCCTTACAATGTTCAATGTCATGGCCTACGGTACGATGATAAGTGTAAATGTAATTAGGATTAAACCATGATGGCTTGGGACCCTATGAATTGAAGGTTTTAATAGGAAGAATTTTTATGCAGATGTTCAAGTTAAATGTCAAAAAAATTTCTTTGTATGACCCCATTGAAGTGTCATGGGAAGGTAACTTTTGTGGGTTGTGATAGGATGTCTTGACTTGGAGTTAGGAGAAAAAAGTAGATGTAGATTAGATGGGTGAATTTCATGTTTTGGAGGAAACATCAAATTTGTTGAAGGATGATATTTTTTGGATGTGGATTGATTATTACAAGATGTCGTAGATGGAAATATTGATCCTAACATAGATGTTGTGGCATTGGATTATTGAGAAGAGGAAAACCTAATATTTTCGTGGATGCACAAGGGACTATCGGGGATGTTTGTTCCAAGCCTTAGACTTTAAACAAGAAGATTTACCTCTAACAGGAATGAAATGATTTTAAGCTGGAGGATCGATAGTGGTGGTGTAGTTATTAATGGAGAAACTATTCTAAAACAAGATGAAGATGTTATTAAAGATATAGGTGTTTGTTGAAGCAATTAATGATGTCTATGTGAGACATGGATTGTGTCAATTTGGGCATGGAAAGAGATGATTTTTAGAAGGAGAAGATAAAGCATATTTATTTGATTTAGGTGGATGTGTTGGTACAAAGTAGGTGATTTGGGGTATATTTGGTATGGATTGAGAGGATTTGGTTGATGTGATAAGAGGATTGGGTAAAAAGTATTGGGGTAGACTGGGTGATGTGGCCACGGGAAAGGTTGTCAAGGTAGAGATAGGTGGACTTGTTGATATGATAGGTATAGGGGTAGCTGGGATAGATAAAGATGTAGGCATTTTTGGAATATGTGGAGATGTGATAACCGATGGTGTAGACCTTATTGGCATGGGTAATGCAGCAAATGCGGGGGCATTTTGACATAGAAGTATAAGGGACTAGTTATTTCATAAATTTTTTGAGGGATAAGAATGATATGTTTGATAAAGGGATTGATGTCGAAGATGGAGTTGCAAGGGTACATGTTTTAGGAGTTTATTTGGTATGGTTGTGAGTAATGTAGTTGTAATAACAGGTGCATTTGAGGCGAGATATGGGTGAAGAAATAGATGGGAGATATGTAGGGATATGTGTGGATATGAGTATGGAAAAAATGGGTACTAAGGAGGAGTCTGATTTGGTAGATTGGGGTGTATTTGAAGTGGCAAAAATGATTTTATAGTTGAATTTATGTGGATGTGATAAGGATAGGAGAAGGTATAGGTTCAACATAAGTAGTGAAAGTTGATGTAGGTGTGACAGGTTTAGAATAAGAGGTGGGAATGATGTCCACTATGGGAACATGTGGAGTTTATGATAAGATAAGATCTTGATTGACAATATCAATCATACAAGTGTTTGATAGTTGAGATGTAAAGGGGGTGACATGATTTGTTGGTGGTTGATTAGTTTGTGAAGTGAAAGTATCAATTTGGATATCCCCTCGATTTATGAGTTGTTGGACACGATATTTAAAGGAATGACATCTTTCAATGTCATGACCTTTGACTTAATGATTTTTACAAAAGTGGACCTCATGATACCAAATAGGATTGGCTTGCAAGTCATCCACAGGTCATATGCGAGGTAGTTAGGTAGAGTTTATGCTCATCAACTTATCAAATATAGAACTATATGATTCTCTAAAGGAGTGTAGTTGGTTGTTGATTGAGGAGATATTGTTGAGACCATGTTCCTGGTGTAAATGGGGATGAGGGTTTAATGACCACAGTGTTGGGGAAACCTTGAATTCGCCATTATGTTTGAATGGTTTAGTAGATTCAGTTTTTGAGTTATTTGAACTTAGTTTAAGATGACCCTGATCAATGGCATGGGTTTCGATCTTGTGAGCCATTGTGAATGCTTCATCAAAGGTTTGGAATGATTGGATCTACAAAGTGGATGATATATTTTGGCACACGAACGCGAGAATAAATTGATGAGTTCGGTGTGTGGGATAGTGAAGGATAGTTTCTTTATAACATCATGCCATCATGCGATGAAGTTAGTGATGGGCTCATTTTCATACTGTCGAATAGTATATAGATCAGTGATAGTGGTCTTGCGTGTGATATTGATAGAAAAGTGTTCTAAGAACAACTGTGTAAGTTGAGTGAAAGAGAATAAGGAATGTCGTCGGATACTATGGTACCAATCCAACATGGGACCACCCAAAGACATGGGGAAATTGTGAAGAAGTAAATCATGATCATGCGTAATAAGACAACATGCGTGTTTAAATGTGAGGAGATGTTGTTGGGGATCTTCTTTATTATTGAACTTATTAAATGCAAGAAGTTTCCAATGAGGAGGATAGGGTTTAATTAGAACCGATGGATGAATTGGTTTATTACAAATTTGTTCATAGGATAAGGTGTTTTTGTGGGTGGTATGGTAAGGATTTCTAAAGCGCTAATTGATTCATTAAGCCATGGATTGAATCACTTGAGGTGTTTAAGGTTGAGACTAGATGGACCACTATGTGTGGTATGAAAAGTAGTTTGATAAGGTGAATAATGTGTTTGTGGGTGTGTGGGTGTTTGGTGAAGCATCTGATAAGGTGGTTGATAAGTTTGTGGATAGGATGTTTGCGGAATGGTTTGATAAGATAGTTGATTAATTTGTGGATATGATGTTTGAGGAATGGTTTGGTAAGAGAGTTCATTAATTTGTGGATATGTAGATGTTGGAGGGACTACTTGGAAAAGACTAACATGTGTCATAGGTTGGGATTTCTTCATAGGCTGGTGTTGAGAAATAAGGGCATGACGATGATCGGGGATATGTGTGTTAAGAATTGGATATGGTTGGGCAGGCCTATTAATGGAATTGTCAAAATGGGATGTGGGTGGAATGCGATCCACCAATTTTGGAGATTAGGAGGATTGATAGATTGTAGGATATTTCTAAAGCAAGAAGTCATACATAGGGTTAGGAGGAGATTTGAGTGTATTTAGAGGAGTAGGAGATGGTGGTGCAATTGGTTTAGGAAGACTAGCTTGATCGAGGGATATGAGGGTTGGTGTCAAGGTGGGGAGAATTTTGTATGACATGGTTCTCATGAGGTGAGACCATGGAGACTGGAGATGGAGTGACTGAAGGCATGGTTTTGAATTTAGAATCCTATTGGGTGAGATCATCAGAGGAAGTAACTTTATTAGATAGAGTAGATTGTTTTTTGTCTCGATTTGGGAGAGAGCAACAATAGGTGTGAAATAGAGAAACATCTATTTATGTATGTTGTTGACAAACAAATCAAGCATAATATTTTTAGCCTCATGATTAATTTAGAGGATGTGAATAGAAAATAAAAGTAGGTAATGAAGGTAAAGGAGTCTAAGGCTGGTTTCAGGTAGTTATGGATTGGGAGATGTCTGAGGCAGTTTCCTGTTGGGTGTTTAAGTCCCAAACAATTAACCAAGTGAGAGGAATGTTTTGATGTGTTAATTATGTTTGTGTAGTCTTAGGCATTGTATGATAAGTGAAATGCAGAGGGTTAAATCCTTTACTTAAGGAATGTGATCAGGCATGATGGAGAAGGTTCATTTTGGACTAAAATGAAATGTGATATTTGATGCAGACAATCACTCAGAAAAGAGAAAGTTAAATGCAGAAAAGAGAAAATAAAGAAAAATGAGGAATACCTGGAGAGTCACTTTTCCTGGTTATTTGATTACACGTGTTTAGAGGTATTAATCATGGACCCAAAACGTCTAGTGACCTTAAAAGTGCATTGTTCATGACTAGAAAGGGGATCTAGATAATGTGTTTTTTTGTTTATTTGATTGCATGTGATGATGGTGTACTTGGAGGCGACGATTAGTGGCCAAAAACGCCGAGTAACCTAAAATGGCACCGTCTATGTTTGTAGATAAGGTCAGTAAAAGTATTTTGTGTGGTGTGTTTGATTTAAACATTGGTCTTTGACAACGTAATGTTGTTGTCATGAGGTTATAGACATTATCCTGCAAGAAGATAATAAATGCTATTAGTTAAGGTAGTTAAAAAAATGACTTTATAAATTTTACAAATGGTGTCATCATAAATAAATAAAAATAAAATAATTAATTAATCTAATTAATTAACAAATTGTAGTTTAATGTTCCTATTTCATTTGAGTAAATAAGTGACAAAAATTAAACGATAGACTATAAAATAATATAAAGGAAGCAATTGAGTCAAAAAGATAAATTAGATTAATGAAATAATAGCTTATACAAAAGCTAAACTAATAAAGTGATATGACTTATAAAAGCTTCAACTAATAAAATGACATGACTAAAAGCCCAACTAATAAAATGATATGACTAAAAAAACCCAACTAATAAAATGACATGACTAAAAAGCCTAACTAATAAAATGACATGACTAAAAATCCCAACTAATAAAATGACATGACTATAAAATCCCAAATAATAAAAACACATGACTAATAAAAGCCCAACTAATAAAATGATAGATTAGTCAAACCTACCTAAAGGATGAGTGAATTAAAACTAGTGGGTCATACCACACATGGACACAAATTTTTACATGTGTGATGACATAAAGTGAATCACATGGAAAAGAGAACTAAACGAGACATATACAATTAACTATGGTGTTGACATTCCATGGATGTGGATTACATTTCAATATTGAATGGCATTTTTTTATAATTTAATTCTAATTTCTTTCATAATTTCTTTTTTAATTTTTATTTATTAACATAATGTTTTTAATTAACTTTTTTTTAATTATTTTTAACTAAATCAATATTGTCTATTATATTTTAAAATAAATAACTATAGGTTATTATATTTAAACAATTAACCATAGATTAGTATGCTTTGAAATGTGAGATTTATACAAGATTAGAAATTAATATATAGATGACTATATAGACATATTTTTTAGGTGAAAGCAAAGGCCATTAAAAGGAAAAAAAAAAAAATTATATCTATTATACAACTGAGATCACAAATAAAAGCAAAACAATAAGATTAGTTTCTAGATTTGCTCCTCATGCGAGTAGAACCTAACATATGAATTTTTATTTCATTTTATTTGAGTATGATTATGTATTTAATAATAAAACTAAACTTGAAACTAAATACCAAGCCATTAAACACAAGAAGAGTACTTACCTTGAAGGTGACACAAACCTCTACTATGGATGAAGATAACACCAAATATTGCAAAAACATGAGTCCACAAGATGAAATATTTATTATAGATATTTGAAAACTACGACACAAGAGAACTCGTATATTTATAATACCTGTCTGAGATGAATAGGAATAAAACAAATGAAATGACTAGATCTTGGATCTAGAACCACCGGGCGTGCCAAATGTTGATCTACACTTCCAGCTTCCTATCCAGATGAGTGTACGAGTAATCAAGAAACATTGAACCACGTATAGTATACAAGGGCTTAGTACCTTGGAGATGGAGATGGATGATACATGAGAAAAGAAAATAGATGCATGATATCAAGAAGCTAGATTTACAAAACTAAACAAGATAACATTAGTTCACAATATGTGGGGGTTTCCCGGACAGTGTTGGTTCAAGAGGATTTCAAATCCCTTAGAGGATGTCAACCCCCATCTCAAACAAGATAATAATAGATTGTGAACAGTAGTAAAAATGACAAGCAACTAAAATAACAAGAGTACTTAGCTTATGTCCTGCTATAGAAATGAACCAAGACATCAAGATGGAAAGATAAGAGACACTGCCAGAGATTTCTCCTTCAAAATGGGAAGAAATTGGTTAAGCTCTTTCTTCTCTTCTTTAGGCCTAGATCTCTCGAGGTCTTCGATCCTTCTTATTTTTGGTCTAGGGTCTTTGAAAAATCTCTTTTTTTGAAATATGGGGAAAACCCATATTTATAGCTTAGATGTGAGACTAAACTATAGGTTAAATGATACCCAGGGTGGAGTAAAGTAACCTGAGTTAGGGATATGATGTGATCATGTGGGGACCACGACTTGAATTATTAAATGGAGTGGGGAGCATGATTGACATGGTGGGTGAGATAAAGATTCCATTTTAAAAAAAGGTGTCAGATGGGTGCATTTTAATACTCATGAATTAAATAATTTGTGAGAGATGGGGGATGATGCCAAAAATTGAATTATCAAATGGGTCCATATGGAGCCCATTGATAATCAATCAAATAATGTGAGAAAATAGATAGGATTTTATTTAATTTAAGAGAAAGAGATGCGAGAATGGAAATTACATGAATGTGAGATGTTGGAGGGGTGCTATAACCAAAAATAGGTGTGTATAAATGGGTGCCTCGAATATGTTTCCTTTTAGTTTGAAGTTTTGTATGAGAGAAGTTATTCATGATAGTGGACTATCTTAGGACTAGTAAGCTAAATAGTAGTGAAATGAGAAATGAGTGATTGGTAGTGGAATATTGTGATTTGAGATTTGAAACTTTGGGAACTTCACAATGATGGAAAATGGTAAAGGATAAAGGATTTAGTTTTTTTTTGGGCATGCATGTTTTCCTTTATTTGTGTCTCATGCAAATTTATTATCATTAAGAAAGTTAGCAACTAGTTTTGGTCATGATAAGAGTAAATTGATAGGATGATCTATTTGGGGCATGGAAATGAATGGTCTAAATATGTTTTGAGTGATGGAATATGGGATAAGACCTAGGGATAATTAAGGGAGACAAAATAAAAAATTTCACTCTTGAGAAAACAACTTGTGAAGGAAGAAGCAAGGTTTGAAATGGCAAGATGAACTTATGAAGGAAAATGGTCAGTTTTATGTTATATGTGTAATTTTAGGTCCAAATAAGGACTTGATGTCTCTTGAAAGGTTGGTAGTGGTTTTCTCTTTAGAATAATCCCACCAACCATGAATGATGCAAGTATGTTATTCTTAAGGGACCTATGAGGCAGGTTTGACATATGAGAGTAAGCTTGTTATTTGGACTAATTTGGGATCATTTATTTGATTGTTCTAACATGATTTGAAATACATAGTGGGGTATAAGACAATAGGATGGGGGTTGAGAAACAAGGATAAATAATTTTAATGTTGAGAAAGAAGCTAGTATAAGGAAATTAAAAATAAAGTGAAGGAAGATATGTGTGAAGAGGAGAAGTTGTGATATGAGATTAAAAGGAAATCTGAGGTTGGGTACTTACAAAGATATAGTGATTGTATGTTACCTATAGAGGGATAGATTATTATTGAATATAGAAGTGATTTTGGGCTTGTGTAGGATTCTCTCATGTAGAATTGGGGTGAAGGTAGTTGTTTGGCATCTTATTGTAGCTTTAGACAAAGAAGGATAATATGATCCTAGGGGGAGAAGTATGAGATTTTTTATGCATGGTGAATTGATATACGTGAATATATATAACATATGTTTAGCAGGATTAATGAGGCTGATTTTTAGAGACATCCATACATCTAGTCAAAGCACAACTAGAAATGGAGTAAGCTTAATCCAAAGGGGGGCTTCTTAAGGTCAAGCCATGCTTTGTCATTATTTTCATTCATGCTACTGACGGAGTTGTGTACATTTGTCATTATTTTCATTCATATTACTCATGGAGTTTGATGTGTGTACATTTTTCATGTATATAAAATAGAGAGATTTTTTTCAAAAATAATACATGAATGTTACGGAGATGATGTGGTTGGCTGCCATCAAAGGTTTTGATGTGTTGCCATAAATGAAAATGGGGGGATTATTGAATCCTGGTGCATTAGTGTTATCATTGATGTCAAGTGGAATTGATGGAAAAGGTGTGAGTGGTGAAGTGAGGTTTGGTTTAACGACATGAAGGTTAATTAGTAGTGCCTTATAAGGTTTATTGTGCATTCGGGATGGTTCAGGATGGTTATAGTGTGTTAGCTTAGTGATGAGGTATGAACCCACCAAAGGTATGGAGATGGTTTTTTTTCTTAGATCAAGTGTTCCATAGGTCAATATTGATTGTCCCACCATGTGCATGATCATTTGGAGTGAGCATTAAGTAAAGTGTTGGGTGGCATAGTTAAAATTGGGTCATTTAGGCCTAGTTCAGGATCTAATGAAGTGTATGAGAAAAATGCAGGTCATGAAAAGTCTAGGTAAGCATGAAAGGATCCAAGGAACACATCCTATGTCATGTATGAGCATCCAAAGTGATTAGTTTAGCTTTTGGAGAAAAATTTCTAATGTTCTTTAAAAAATGCCTTTGAGGACTAACATTGAAGTCATAGAAAAATGAGATTGGTATGAAAATTAAAATAATTTTTATGATAAAAAGAACCTTTGAATCATGTATAGGGGTGTGTTCTAGTCCTTATTATCAAGTTTTATCAAAATTTTAAAAATATTGTAGAAGTTATTCACATTTTACTAAAAATTGGTTTCTTTAGACATGCAATCTAAACACCTTGTCTTCATAGCATCCAAGTAAATTTATTGAGACCCCTTTAGATAAATCATAGAAGAAATTTTTGAAGATAACTCCAAGACTAAAATTATGCAAAAAAAATTAGGGAAATAAGACAAGAAACAAAAAAGTTTTGTTCATTTTTTTAATAGGGTTTCTCTATTTTCAAGCCTTCCTCTTGAAGCGGTAAGCACAAAATGATTTTTTTACCCCAAATCATTTGTGAAAGTTATGAAAAATCCTCAGAAGTTTATAATGTCTCTTCTAGATCAAAATTATGGAATTGTTAATTTTCATTTTGAATGTCTGTACAGGAATGATCTTCTTTATGAAAATCTTTGGCTATATAGTTCAAAATTGAAGGTTTCAAGCTGATCCCCTGTTGTTGAGAAGGTATATAAGGTGTTATTAGAGTTCATAAAGATATTTAAGTTAGATCATTCATTTTCTAGTGATATTTGAATAAACTTATCCCTTTATAGTTGAAGGTCTTCTCAAGTCAAACTTTGCTTAGTGCTTCAAGGAAGATTTCATAAGTATGCATGATTTTAAACTAAGATAGGAATGTGAGAAATTTATACATGTTCAATTCAACTAGTTGCAACTCAACATTTACTTGGTAAAGTTCAGTGAAGGTAATTTTTTTTTTCTCATTAACTTCCTTGTTCAACCCTTGTCAAGAGGACTAAATTCTGATTTCTTGTAAATTTCATCCTACAAACCATATTCATAAACTGATGAAGATAGTGCCAATTATATTCTTAAAGTGTTCTTTGATGAAGGATTATCATAATGTGTAGATGAGATGCAAATTTGTGAAGGTGAAGGGTTTATGATAAATATGCTCTAAATTAGACTGACTTGTTTTGATTTAAGTCATGAATAAATGAATATGTGCATAACCATCTTGAACCTTCCCCTAATTTATTTCAAGTGAATGTTTGGATCTTGCATTAAGGTCATCTATTGAAGTTATTTTACAACCATAGTGGCTCATAAATTAATGGAAAGTTTTAAAAAGCTCAAAAGAGTGAACGATGATTTCATTTTTCAAAACCCTAAGTCAAGAACAATTTACAAATTATGTACGTTGGTTCTTTTTGGCATGATAAAAGATCAATTTATAGACTTAAGTAGCGAAGTGAATGCATCTAATCCCCTGGAAAATGAAAGTGAAACCTTTCTTGAATGAGAAATGTTTAGAGTTTCCAAAACATGAAAATAGAAGTATGTCTTATCAAAATAGTGAATATTATGTCATGGTTCTCTCTTTTCATAAAGGAGAATTTGCATAGCTTTGTTCTCTGGTTAGATTACAAGAAAACATTATTCAAATATTTATTCAATCCATAAAGTGTTTTGTAGAGTTTCTCATTGTTTATTATAAATTTTACACGTCGTGTGGACGAAGTAACAATACATGATTTAGGTTGATCAATGTGTAAAGATGAGATGTTTTATTTAGGAAATCTTCATGCCTAGATTTTGTACATCTAGTAGTCATGTCAACATGAACTAGTATAAGATCATGACCCCCTCCACTCATTCAAGCTTAAAAATTTTCATGACTAGTTCAATATTTTAGTGAACTCCCTTGTGGCTCAAATGAAGAAGATAAAGCAAATTGTGAAGTTTAAATAATAAAATTGTGAATAATGGAAGTTTAAGAATAGAAAAGGAGTTGAAAGGTCCTTTGTAACACTATCTCAAGCTAACTACACTATGAAAGAATATTTTAATAAAGATGGAAAATATTATTCGATGGAAGAATTCAAAAAAAACATTACTTTTCAAGGAATAGAAGTTAAAAAATCATCTTGTCGGGTAGAAACAACTCATGCAAGAATATTAAAAGTCTGGATATGTCATTCTCTATCCTTGATGTATCCAAAACATGTTGTAGATCTTAAAGGATATGACAAAGCTTTCTAGTAGAGGAAATTATGAAAAGATGTAGATGGTTTAAGTTTAATTATTTTATCTCCCAATTCTAAGGATGTATGGAAAAGTAAAAATTCTAAAGGTATAAATTTTAAAAGTCACATAAAGATTTGTTGTTGTCTACAAAACTAAGTTTTGTGTTGGTTGTATGATTGATGAAGCTTGAAAGAGATGTGAATGTGTGAATGTACAAATCAAAATGTATATGTTGTTGCTGAGATAGCATGTCTTTGTGAAAGAGTGTGAAAAAAGTTTATCCTCATGAAGATATGAATGTGTTTCTAGTACAAGCTAGAAAATATATTAGTTCCATGAAAGAGGAGTGAAGATGGTTGAAGCTTTGATGAGCCTTTTCTTATGTGAGTTAAGAAGTAGAAAAGAACATTAAAGAGTGTGTGATTCATGGATCAACATAATGAGATAATTTGAGAAGAGTTTTAAAGAGAATGAATATGAGAATTGATTGTATGCTAAATGTATTTCCAATCAAGGTGTATGCAACAAATTGAAGGACTGAGGTATGATAAGAATTTATGTATGAAAGAAGCTTTGTATGAAAGAGATTGGTTTTGAGTAGATGATTAGAAGAGAGTGAATAAAAGATAAAATTGAGGATAAAAGTATGATAATATAGTGGTCACTCTCGGTTGTAAGAGACAAAAATTAGTGTGATCAAAATCTTACTTAAGTCTAAGTGCTTAGGAGGGAGGGCTTAGTTGTTTCCTTGTGAGTTGTTGCTTACAAAAGAAACATGTAGAAGCCTAGTTGATGTTGGGAGTTGAAGCTTCTAGGAAAGTTGAAGATTTTCAAATACTAAGTATTAGCTTGGTTAAAACAATTTAGTTACAACTCCATTTTGCATAGAAGAAAAACTTTAAATCAATGTAAGAGATATAATACATTATTTTTCTAAGCTAGTTCTTGGTTTCAGTGGGGTTTCTCCCAGTTTTGGTTTCCCAATTGAATATTTTTTCTATGTGATTTCTCTTATGTTTACTTCTCTTGTAGATGTTGTTCTGGTGTTAATGTTACAAATTAAGGGAATTGAAATGAGAGTTAAGAATTGAACAAATGCTAATTCACCCCCCTCAGAGTCCTAGTTTCCAACAAATGTTAATTTGATATCAAATCACGTTTGTATTTCATGAAGGATGCATGGGCATGGTTTATTTTTCAATGTGAAGGAGTTTTAGAATAGTCTTGAACACTCTCCTGGGAATCAATTGTATTGCATTTGTCATGTTCTCTAACATTTATAAATATGGAGATAGAGAAATACTTTTTGAGGCATCATGATTTTCTTTTGGTTTTTGTTTATGGTATTTGTTGGAGTTTATTGTGTTGTTGTAAGAAGGTTATCTGGTTGGCCTACATGAATGTATATTTTTCTTCCTCGGAATTAACATCTATGTATGCTACAAAACTATTTAACATTATTTTTTTCGGCATTTTGCCACAAAACTCAATTGGAATGGCATTTGGCATATAAAAAGAGTGTTTTTTTGTTCATTGTGATTTCAAAAGGAGTTAAGCAGGTTGGGTACATGGGTCAAAACTATGAGAAATGCATGTCTTTGTTAAAAATACAACTCTAGTTAAATGGATGTTTTTACTTAGCGTAAGAAATATATTTTTTGAAAATTTTGATCATTCTTAGTGCAGTTGAAAGTAGTGTCATTTAATTGTATCTTTATTGATTCCTTTGTTTTATGATTGTCCTCATACATTATTGTTGTTTAAATTGAATAAGGAAACTCCATACCTTTGAACCAATTTACGTGCACACCAATCATCGACACATTATTAGAGAGAAAATCATGTCATTCCATCATTTCTATTATTTAATTGGCATACATGTATAGATCCTTCATGTAACTATTGTGTTTATGGATTTACCAAGAATTAATATTAGTAAGAGTGATGGTTAATTATATAAAATAATTTACGAGATAGTATTTTGTTATTGATGGTTTTACTCATTGATCACTATAAGTTAATAATTTACATTGAAAACAGGGTATTGAAATACTTACATGGTCTAAATCCACCTATTAGTTTATTTGAAGAAATTTTGTGTAGATTTTAATCTAGCTATTATTTTATTTGAAGAAATAAATTGCAAATATGAGTTTAACTATTATTTTATTGAGAACCCTATGATTTTTAGTAAAGAAATAGTGTGCACATCTGAATTTACTATTGAAAACCCTTGGATTTTCTCCATTTAGTTTAGGCTACTAATTTTGTTTGATGCCTAATAATTTTTATATAGTTTATAAGCATAAATAACTCCTCTTTCATGTATTGCAAGTTTCTATAGGAAGGGGATGTAGACTTGCCAAGGGCCATTGTCTCAGTAGGTGCACTTGAAGGATTGATTTTTTATTATTATTATTGGTAAATAGTTTTAAAGGGACTATACCCTATTACAAAAAGGGCTCAATAACCAAATATAGCTATAAAGGAATAAAAAAGAGGATCAAAATCTAGATAAAACACTATGTCCAATAGTAACCAAAAGATAGTTACAAGAAAGAAACAAAACAGAACATAAACTGCAACAATACAACACAAAAGCAACATAGAAACAACAAAAAGACCAAAAAAGAGCAGTGACTAAAATGATGCCCACCATCCCAAGGAGATTACTTCTTGGATGCTCTATCGATTCTAGATTGGATAGTTTATAGCGAGGTGAACAAAAGCCAATGTGGTTATGTGTGTTGGGTTAGTTGCATTCAACTGCGAGATGGTCTAGCTTCTCTCTTTTTCATTCCCCAAATAGTGTCAGGGATCCCGCTAATCATGGTAATGCTTCGAACATGTTGCTCTAAAAAAATTCACTAATGACATTGAAGATAGCCATGTTATGATCATGCCTATCTTTTGCTCTCCCAATCTATTGTCCAGTGAGTTCAGTTTCTTGTAAATGTTAGCAATCTGATCCTTCCCAATGTCATTATCATCATCAATTTTTCTTTTCCTTTCTATTTTTCCATGCACTGTATGTCCTTATTTATATGATTCATCTTTTTCGTAAAGACTCTAACCTAATGTTATTCCCTTCCTAATGTAGGGTCGTATCTAGGCCAAAATTTATAATATGCAGCAAATTTTGTGCAACTTCTAGCTCTTTGGTGCTTCTAAGAACCCAAGTAGAGTGAGGGATGTCAGTTTTGGAAGCTTTGGGTTCTTAGTCTTGGGTTTGGAAGAGGTGTCCAGTATGGGAGTGGGAGCAGAGGAGGTAGTGATGTGTGGATCGCTGGGAGTGGTCATAAAGCCATGGAATTTGGAAACACAAAGCTTATGAAGTAGGAAGATGAGGCCTTGGTGGAGAGGGATAGCACGAAGAGTGCTTCTAAAATTCCAAAATGGAGCACTAAAGGGAATTTAATAGGTAATGCGGGAAGCAGACCGTAAATTTCCTTCTAAAGTGATTAAGAAAAACTAGGTGCTTAACAGGGACAATTTGTATCACCCTTCCAGAGAAATATACCTAACCATCATATTTGTGACTTCATCAAATGGCTTTGGGATAGAACTTACCCTGATACCCATAGAAACAAATTCGAGCTCCTCTCCCTCATAGATAATTTCTTAGCCTCAACGGCCTTGTCAATCCTTTTGTTGAAAAAATGATATCCCTCCATCTCGAGGCATGTAGCCTCAACAATCAAATCTTCATTAATAGTAACATGGTGGCCACCATATTTCACCTTTCTATCCTTCAGTCCATTGCAAAATGAACCGAAATATTCTGATCATGTCCCTAAATGCATTCTATAAAATTTGAAATTTTGCCCTTATGTAAGAGGTTCCATAGCTCCACATTGTTCTTCCAAGATGGATCACTATAGGGCTCTAGTTGGCATGGGACACCTCCGCTTTCTTCTTCTCCCTACTATTCCTACAAATTTTTTGCTCAAAACCCTCATTTGAATCTTTATCTTCCTTATGTTTGTCCCATTTTTAAGAACCCAACCACCTATGTGAGGATCATGGGTGTTAATATGGCCGTAGTTAGGATGATAGTTCTCACATGTGTGATATTTCACATCCGCTAAAGCCCGTTCCATACCATTATTATTTCTACTCTATCTTTGAATGCCCATATTTATCTGCATTAATACTATTATGTACCTCCTTAGGGATGTAATTTTCATTATCCCATATGGTTAGATTATTATTGATGCCAACATTGGCCAAGGTATCCATAACCTTATTCCCCTCCCTATAAGTATGCCTAATGATGATATTCTTGAAATTTTGACAAATACTTATGGATTCCATAATAAAGTCCTTGATAGTCTAACTAGGAGGAGAAATTTGATTTAGGTGATTGATGATGTTTAGTGAATCTCCTTCCAAAATTATGTTATGTATATTATAATCTTTGGTAACCCTTAGCCCCCATAGAGCAGCTAGGGATTCTACATAATGATTTGTCTAAATCCCCATTTTTCCAGCATAAGCAACAACTAAACAACCTTTATGATCCCAAATTACACCTCCCCTAGCAGAAATTCTAGGATCACCCTTGGAGGCACCATCAAATCCAATGATTGATTATTGGAGTTGTGGCTTTGCTTGTGTTTTGAAACAATGGTCCTATGAAGGTTATATTTTATTCCCATAGTATTTCATTTTATCTTGATATTTTTATTACAAAATAAATTTCAAGTGAATGTGGAAAAAATTGCACTGACAATATATTTAAATGTACTTCAATCTAAAATCCATTGATTTGGAATTTTTATATTATTCATCTTTATCTTGGTAGTTTTCCATATGAAAAATAAATGCATGTTATATTTTCCTACATAACATTATTTTGTTCCTGCTTTGTAAGAAATTGATGCTTCAAATTTTTTTTGAGTAGCCTTGAGAGATATGTGGGGGCATGTGCCTTCATCGGGTCTAGGAATCATTTTGTGTTGAGAGGTAAATTCCTTGGGGATGCCACTTTGATATGCCCCAAGTTGAGTGTTACACTTTGTTCTAGAAAGGTTATTAAACCTTCTGTCATTGTTTTCTTCATTTATAATAGAATTTATTGTCTTATATTTTATGTGTTTATTATTTTATTCCCTTCAGCGTGAAGCAATGAAATCCTGAAGCATCATGGACTACCCTCTTCTGAGTGTTACTCTGACTACACCGCACCTGTAGAGGGATGATTAATTGAAAATAAGTCACTTTGTTGTGAATGTGTTACATTATAGAAAGCCAACGCTTGAGAAACCTAGGATTACATAGATGCTTAAGAAACGTTTAAACTTACAAGAGAAATTTGTCGTGTATCTTTCCAAATTATGCATAGTTATTTCGATAGCTAGAGATTTTGGACTGGTCTTAGATATAGCAAAAGATGCAAAAAAAAAGAACCCTCACACAAATTGAAGAAGATGGGTGTCCTTGTTGACAAGGATAAACATGACTAGGAAAAAAAGAAAGTAGCCAAAGAAACTCCCCATGCATTCATGAAGAAATTTGGGAAAAAATTATTTTAATTGTTATGCTTTTACATTTTGATGTTTGTGGACAACTTATGTGTCTTTCAAACTAAAGTCAAGGATTCTCATCTTTTTAATTGTGTGACTGTTTTGGTGAATAGAAAATATGTTTATCTACTAAAAATTGTTGCGTATGATCTTTTATGTTCTATTTTATGAAAATGAAAATGGATAAATTCATAGACAAATATGACATGAATCTTTTTCATTTTAAAAATGCATAATGTTATAGTTTGTAAAAAATCATTATTTTGTCTTTTGAAAACATAGTTATGCATTTTAGCTTTTTCCTTGGTAGCTATTTAGGAATATTTCTGGCAATTGGATTTGTTTTTCTTTCTCTTTTCTTTTCCATATTATAATATATGAAGAGATTTTTAAAAAAAAAAACGAACAATTCCCTCTTTTTGCTTATGCATCAAATATTTTTAGCGGTTCATTCATGCAATACCTTAATTTTAACATCTATTTTACTATCATTTATAAAGAAAAAGGTTTTAAAATATCATAATATCTCAATCATGCGATAGAGTTTTCCAACCCATTTTTAAAGTGATACTATCACTAAATACCTTTTACAATTAGATATATTTAAAATACCATACTACTAATTTATATAGTAATATCTTCATAAAAATCAACTTTAAATTTCAATATCTTTTTAAAGTTTTAACTTATAAGTTAACTTTATTTTATTTGGAATATTAATTACTTAAAAACTTAAATATTTACTAAATTTAATTTTAATTTCTATTTTAATCTTAAATTTTTCTAAAATATTTACATAATTTTAAATTACAATAGATATATTTAATATTTTTTTGTTGTGATTCAAATGAAGCCTTTGAATATAAATAAAGATTAAACTTCTTGATATGATTAGTGAAGAGACCAATTTATTTTAATCGATAAGAAAAAAAGATAACTAAAATATTAATATTTTAATAAAATAGTAGAAAATAAGTTTCAAATTTAAATGTATTCATAATGAAAAAATATTTACATGTTTACAATGTTAACTAGAAATCACATGTGTACAATGCAATGTGAATGCCAAACAATGTATGTTATTTGATTTAGCGAGATAGGTATTACTTTTGTAGTTGATGTTGATAATGGGTGTGATTGATTTTGATAGTCTAAGCTAAGTTTGGCATTGTTGCAAGAAAGAAGCGAGTTGCAGAATATTGAACATCACATAAATGACAAGACATTCAAAAGTACATAATATATTAAACATTCAGAATGTTGAACATGACATAAATTATAGTGATGAAGCATCAACATTCAAAAGTGTATAGTATGTTTCACAGGGACTGCTACATTTGGCATTGTTGCAAGAAAGAAATACAGTTTGATACAAATCTTATCTTTTTATAGAAATAGGAGTAGTATCTATTAAACAACAAAATGTTGAAGAAGGAAAGGACTTGATAAGTATACACCTACAGATTTTGAGAGAAACAAAGACTCCATTATACTTACTCCTCATAAATATGATCAATGGGATAGAGTAATTAGTGTTTGTACCCCATTCCTAGTCTTAAGAGATAATCTAAGAACCCTTAATTGAAACAAGTTTTAATTAGTTGTAATGTTTGCAAATTGGAAGAACTCTAGAGATTGTAGTATCAATTGAGAAATTAGTACTCTTGTAAAATTACCACTCATGGCAATATAATATTTAATGTTAATAATAATAAATAATAACTTTTTCGTGATTTATATTTGATTGTAACAAATATATCTTAATTGCAAATTGGGCATGATTTGATCAAAACTTACGTCCGATTGTAATCCACAAATTAAATCTAAAGATAATAAAGAAATCTGTGTTTGATGAATTTGAATTTCATCGAAACAGGTCTCATTGTTGACAATAGATATACATTGGAAAAACCCAACCAAATCTAATTTTGTAACACCAATGACGAAAATAAAATTAGGCCATGATTAGAACAACATTTTTCATTAAAAAAAAGTTTCAGGAAAATGTGAGGTCACGACTACACAAACTACAATTTGTCTTACATTTTGGGTCTAATTTACACTACACACTTAATATTTTCTATGTTTTAGCATGCAATTTTTCATGGGAATGACATCATTTTCCCCTCTGCAAAGAAAACACCATTGTACATTATGAATAACTTCTCATTTTTTTCTTCATTTATTCATGGAGCTTGTAAATATAGTGCATGTAAAATGTGAAAATATTAAAAATAAATATAATAAAATTATTTTCATATATATATATATATATATATATATATATATATATATATTATATATATATATATATATATTTGATTTGAAATTATTTTAGTATTTATATTTTATATATCATGATTTAAAATATATATGACTATGACTATAAACATTATATTTGAATTAGATTTGAATAAAATTAATTTTTTTGTAATATTTTTGTCAATGTTTCTTGATATAGTTGTGTGCAAGTGTTGTTTTTAAACTAATGCTAATGTAAACAAAGACTAACACCTAAATAGTCTTAATTAGCAAGAATTAAACAACATTATAAACACCATCATGATAAGAATTAATCAAGGATTAGATGCTAACATTTATCAATACAAAACTATGAAATTAACTATGTTAAGCACCTAAATATCCTCTATTCTCTAACAACATATAAATAAAAGAACCTAGGTAGGTTCCATGGCTATCAAAAACAATTGTCCTTAATGTTCCAAGAACTTAGGAATGGGGGCTAATCAAAGTTGGGCTACAAGACCCTTTTGACACCTCCCATATGACCCAAGCACTTTAAGAAAGAGGCTTAACTCTTCAAGATGATGAACTCTCAAGAAAACAAGGTGCAAACTCTTAGTCTCTTTGTTATATGCTTTGTATTTTCTCTCTAAGAAGTTTAGGTGTAAGTAAAAGGTAGGTGGAGGGCTCTTTATATAGCCCAAAGGATAAGGATTCAACACATTCTCATGAATGTGGGATAAATGTAAAACATGATTAGGAATGGATAAGGTTGTTTTATTAAAGGTAACCTTACTTTAGAAGGGTTTAATACATGTTTAGCAAGTCATGGGAGTTGGGGGTATTTTAATTAATCAAAGGTGATTAACTAATAGGTAGGTGTAAGCTTATAGAAGATAATTAGAAGAATATTAGTACGATTTAGGCTATTAGAAGGGGATTAAATCAATTAAATATTGATTTATTGGTTAAATGGAAGGGAAAACTAATTAATTAATAATAATTAATTAGTCTAGGTGGAAGGGTGATTTATTAATGTAAGGTCGTTAATTAGGATATTTGTTGGATAGGAAACTTAATTAATTAGCATAGTGTAATTAATTAATGATGATATGAGGGAAAATGAGTGCTTTTGATGATATGTCGTCGATTTACGAGAAAGATGATAATTAATGCAATTTAAGTATTTAAATTGCTTGGGCGTAATTATGGGTGTCTACATTTGCCCCTCTTTGGGGTGGCGTAAGTGACACCACTTCAAAGATAATAGACATGTGGAATTTTGAAGAGGTAGAAGAAAAATTAGTAGAAGTGAGAGATGCCCCCTCGAGTGTCGATAGGGTGATGAAAGAAGACGATTGACGAGCAAAAAAGGTGAGAGGTAGATAGAAGAATGGAAAGAGGCAAGATGCCCTAGTAAGATGGAAGAATAGGGGGAGAGGAAAGCAATGCAAAATGAATATGGAGGAGGGGAGAGAAGAGCTTAGCCTCTAGCCGTTGTGTATTGGAACAATTTTCGTGTCATCATATTGCCATAAGAGCTACGTCATCGGTCCTTATGAAAAATATAAGCATATGACAAAGGTAGAATGACATGAAAAGCCATACTATGAACAATTGTCCATTGCTGAAAACACCAACCCCATGCAACATACAAAATGCAATGTAATATGAGCAAGTGAAAAATGCCTAACTCCATGCAACATACAAAATGTAATGCAATACGAGAAAATAAACAAGCTAAACTAACAGAGAAATATAATATAATGTTTTTATTATCGAGCTTCAGTTATGACTTGTGTAAATTAACAAAAGGGTTGATGATGGTGCCCCAAGCAAGGATACATGTGAGGGGAATAACAGAGGACACTTGGGTCCGATGGAAAAGTAATGTGCACTACGAAACAATACCAGGCAACTCGTTGTGCCCTAGAGTATGGATGAAGTAAGCATCCTATCTTTTGTTGATGGAGGTAGATCAAGATGATCCGCATGATTTGCACACATGAACAAGTGAGAACCAAAGAGTGATGTTTTATAGGATGATTTTCAATTTTTAGAAGTTTTTGAAACATATTTGAATTTTTTTGATGATTTTGTTTTCTCTAACATATTTGAATGTTTTGGTTGATTTTAAAAATTTTATGAAACTATGTAAGAAGACAAGGAAGCGTGGATGCCCCAGTGATAGATGGGATGTACAAGGGCATAAGGCCCTTGTGTACCAGAAAGGTGAAGATGCAAAAATGTCCCAGTGATAAGGTGGGAGTATTCAAAGGTAAACTCTTCACAAGTAGAAGCAGGACCCGAGGCCATTATGGATAGGTTCAACATGATGATGAACATAAACCAATGAAATGTTGGGAAGAAGCAAGGATTCCCTAGCGTAAGTTGGCCTAAGAGCACGTGATAGAAAGGAAGGAGAAGATTATTTTTGTGGAAGGGGACAAAGGTGTCTGCAAACATGGAAAAAAAGTAACCTTATACACATGGATGTTCTGAATGAAGTAGAAGAATGATGTGAATGATATGAATGTAGCTTAGAAGCCTTGCGGCGAAGAAGTGATTAGCCAAAGGCATAAATTGTGAGACGAGATATGGACTAGAGTAAGAGTCTAAACAAGGTCCAAAAAAGACACTTGGTAACATACTAATCTGTTTACTCATAGAGATCCAGTGTGTGCACGTGGATTTTATTACCTCTTGAAGTGAAGATTTAATAAACAACAAGTGAAGAGACCCTAGCCAATGTGTAGGAATGATTTATTTTGATAAGTGATTTTGTGAATGGAGGGTGAAAGGATATTTGTACATTGCTCCACTACCAACCAAGTGTCCATAGCCCCTGACAGAGATGTATTTGATTCTAATCACAACATTGCTCTATCATCAATCAGTGTCTATAGCCTCGATAGAGATTATTGGAAATACCCCAAGAGAGAGTTATATATTAATTTTTTTTTGCTTTGTAGCTTTTAGCTTTTAAGTTTTGATTGATTTTGATTCTTTTTCTTTTTGAAAACTTATTTTAGATCTATCGTTTGACAAGGGTTAAGAACCACCGATGGCTTGATGGAAGGAGGTGGAAGTGATTGTGATGATGACATTGGCTAGTATCAACAAATATGTCCAAAATTTCTTCGCAACAAGTTTATTAGATGTTTGAATGTGATAGGATCTCCATAAGGTCATTCGTTCTTTAATTTACCAAGGTGATAAAAGACCAAAGACAAACAGATACCATAGAGATAAATGTCACAAAATGCATGTGAACCAAATAACCAGAATATCACCGAAGGGATGAAAATCATAGGAAGACTTGTAGAAGAATAGCAAGGAAGGGAAGAAAGAAGTATCCATGTGTACGCAACACCTGATTACAATGTTTGATCTTTGTACCTTTGATTTTTGTTGTTTTTTTCATGTTTTTTTGTATTTTTATATTTTTGCATTGTTTTTTATTTTTAGATTTTTGATATTTTCTTTTTCTTTTTGAACTGTTGTTACTAACAAAGTCACTCTGTGTGATAGGATCCAACAAAGATGTTTGTGACTTCCTTGATAAGGGAGACTAAGCGTGTTTTTTTATCAAGAGTCATGTTTTCCCCAATCTTGATGATTGTGGTGAGTTCACACTCAAAAAAGGACTATGATTTATCCCGAATCATGGATTTTGTATGCGGGAGATTGAGTTCCCTATCCATAGGTTTATGTGCTTTGCACCATACTTGATGGTTATGTTGATGTGCGTTATTGAATCGCACTTGATTTACAACTTTGAGATTGTTCCAGTTGTTGGGGATTTTGAGCTCTTGGAAGTTTTGACACGAGCTTGATAATGAATCTGTTTGGGTTTCTTATAAGTCGATGCTTGAATTTTCCTACCTCGAGAAGTAGAAGAATGCAAACATTTATGATTGATGATAGGAGCGATAGAAATGGTAGTGGGCTTGCCACAACCATTGATAGAAGAAATATGTGATAGATGAAAAGGATACGGTCTAAAGAATGAAGAGGATGGGCTACCGGGAGGTGAGCCATGGATAGAAGGTGAAAGAATACTAGGATGTGGCCCAAGAATAGAAGAAGAAGGGCTACTAGGACGTGACCCATAAATAGAAGATGAAGGGCTACTAGGATGCGACCCTAGAATAGAAGAAGAAGGGCTACTAGGACGCGACCCATAGATGTAAGATGATGGACTACCAGGATGTGGCCCAAGAATAGAAGATGATGGACTACTTGGGGTGATCCATACATAGAAGATAACAGGATAGTTGGACGTGCCCCAATAATCGAAGATAGTGGGATACTTGAAAATATCCCATAAATAGAAGAGGGAGAGCTACTAGAAGGTGACCCACACCTAGATGAAGATGAAGGGCTACTTTACGCTGACCCCATAAGAGATTTTGATTGAGTAATTATGATAGACGAATAATTATTTGGTGATGAGAAGATAGGCCATGGATCTATCAAGACCAAGGAGTTTCATCACATAATGAAGAATGTGAAGATGGAAGAATAAGAGGAGGATCAAGTTGCATGATCCGAGGCTCTTCCTACCTTTCTTGATCAAAGGAATCAACCTTTTCCTCACAATATGCGGACACATCAAAGTCTAAAGAGAATCCTTTTTGTAATCTACTAAAGGAATTATTGTCCAAAATTCACCCCTCAAGGTAATTTTGATAACATGCATCAAATTCTTTAGTCCCGAGAAAATAGATTGATTTAAGGCAAAAATCATGTTTAGGGTCCCCTCGGTTTCTTTCTAACTCTCGTGTCGAAGAGGAAAACCCAACGAGTTAGAAAAGGTGAAAAAATTCATAAAAAAAAACAAGCTTGGGGCCAAAAATGAAGAAAATCGGCTAAGTCCTAGTCCGCAGCGATTGGGGACAGATTGGGACGTCAGGGGCACAAATCGACCGAAAAGCCGCCAGGTGGTCCACGCAGTAGTTGGGATGTCGGGACGCATGGGATGCGAAAAGGAAAACCGGCTGAAAGTGGGAAAAATCACAAAGTTTTGTTTCACGCGGTTTTGGGACAGTTGGACCAAAAGTACGCGCAGGATGCGGATCGACCGGTTTGGCGCAAGTCAGTCCATTTCAGGCGGTTCAGAGATATTTTTCCTAGACGGTCTGGGACATCTGGGCCAAAAGTATGTGGAGGACACGAACCGGCCGATTCAGCTGAAACAGGGACTTTCGTTTGGGACAGTTGGGCCAAAAGTACGCGAGGGACGCGAAAAGCCGAAAGAGCCGCCAATGAATGGAATCTCACCACATGTCTTCACCTCAAATAGGAACAAGGAAGGCCGAATCAGCCAAAGCAGGAGATTTTCGTTTGGGACATCCAGACAAAGGTACGCATGGGACGCGAAAAGCTAAAGCGGCCGATAGCAAGGAAGAAAAGTCAACATTTGACCCGTGAACTTCAAACGGCCATAACTTTTGACTCTAAGCTCCGATTTTCATAAAATTGGACTTTTTGGAATGAGGGTAGATATATTTAATTAAGAGAAACATATTCACCTCCAGTCAATTAATGCTCGTTCCCGTCAAATGATAGAAAACGCCTGCCAGACCCAAATTAGTTGCCCGCACTCAGAAGGCCATAACTTTTGCATTTCTCAACAAAATCACACAAAATTGGTACCGTTGGAATTGTGGATCCAAGCCCAATGCACAAAAATTAAGAAATTTTGGATTTGATGAGAAATTGGTCAAGATTTTTTAGAAAACGTGGCTGGGTTCATAACAGTGTTTCATTTGGTGGTTGGGAGTGCAATTAAGAGGCATGGTCATCATTCTTTCTCTTCTACAACACATGGGACAGTATGGGGAGCGTTTTTCAAGTAATATGTAATCATTTCACTCCATTTAATACCTCTTACAGGTGGTTGAAGGACAAACTTCAGGATTTCTATTTTTCCCTCTCTCTCTCTTCTCATCTTTTCTATAAATTGGAGTGTTGGGCTCATTGTAAAAGGAGAGTTTTCAGATAGCAAAGCTCTGTCAAAATTGCTTTGTGAAGCCAATGTTCTGTAGGCCCTTGTAGTGGACTCCTTGCATGGTGATCTAGGCCCTTATCCTATAATAGATTGAACTGTGCATATCATGAAGCAATAAAATATCAGTTTGTGGATATATCTTCCCTGTTGTGTTTTCTTGCATTATTCTTACCCCTTTAATCTTTCTACAAGAATATTGTGTCTATTATTATGTTCTTGTAGGGATCTATTATCATTGTGTATGCTTGAAATATTGTTGTGAATGCATTTTTCTAGATTATGGAGAAGCTGTCATCACCTCTTCTAGTGTGCACTTTGCCTCTGTATTTCACGTATTTGGAGACTACTCTCACACCCTCCTTTTCTGGTGTATCACCGCTTTAGTGTAGGATTTCATTTTATGCATTCTCTCTCCCTAGTCCCTTGGAAATTTGGATTAGAATAGTTAGTTTCCCCTGCATTAGAGTAGATTGTGGCAGGTAGTTTAGGAGCAAGAACCAGCTTTCTCTGGAGGTCTATCTCAAGTAGCAAGTCCCACAACTTGGAGATAGTACCCATGTTATCCAATCACACCGTAGGTTCAAGTATATGCACTTATGGAAACATAAGGGTGCGGTGATTCGGTGATAACAGGAATATCTTCATATGCCCCTATAAATGCCCCGATTGTTTGTTCATTCCGAAAGAGATCAATCAAGTATCAGTTGTTGATCAATCCCTAGGGGTTTATTGGAAAAAATAGGTTCACTTGGTGTAGAAGAATTAGAAGATGTTTGATGATTATTGATAGAAGATGATGTGGGGGACAAAGAATATCTATAGCTAGATGTCTCGGGAGTAGAAGAAGGTGGTGTGGACCTACTTATACAATGGTATGTCATATGTAAAATAGTAGGATTAAGTCCAAAGTTTGTATATTGTGATGCATGGGTCGATTCGGATGTTTTCTCGAATGACTTTGAGTCACACGAATCTTCTGAAGGAAGATTTGTGGGGTGATTGATGAAGAAGGTCATGCAAAGAAGGGGAGGACTGTGATTCAAGCATCGCATTAGATGAATGATGATAAGGATCCTGTGAAGAAAGAGAGGACTGTGATTCAAGAATTGTATTAAACTTCTGATTGGAGGGATTTGGAGTCACGTGTATCTTCAAAGGAAGAAGACGTCGTTGGGGTGACTGATAAAAGGGGTCTTATGAAGAAAGGGAGGACCATGACTTAGGAGTCAAATTAGATGAATCTAAATAGTAGTTTGGATCTAAATCCTCAGAAGAGTCAGAGGAAATATTTGGATTGGAATCCTCAGAAGAAGAGGAAATATTTGAATTAGAATTAGAAGAAGAGTGGGGGGAACTCGAATAAAAATTTGAATCAGATGTGTCAAAATAATACCACCGAGTATGAGATGAAGGTGGGGAACAAGTTACCTGTATGGGCTCTCTAGCACGAAGAACCAAATGAGGTTTAGTTGTAATGGGAATCTTTTGCTTTGAATTGCTAAACCTAGGTTCCATATTTTTGTAAGTATGGGGAACCACGCGATAGTTAGTCATTTTTGGTATTATTTTAAGCACAAATGTCTAGATTTAGATAGTGTGATGGAACTCCTTCAAAGGGAAGGAAGTGACATGTCAATTTGGGTAGCATAAGGACATTGACATTTAGACATTGTGTAAGTATGGGGATGCATGCGTGATTTTCTGAAGAAGGCCTAAGAAAAGTAGACATCGTGATGATGCAATATCAATGAGATAAAAAGGGATTGTCCTAGAAAATAAATTTTCTGAATGAATAATCACAAGGAAAAATCATGTGAGTGTGAAACCCAAAGCCAATCAACAAGGAAATACACCATATGAAAATGTGATGCAAAGATGATCGACAAGATGTTTTCACTTATGCCAAGTTCAAGGAAATGAACAAAACATAAGTAAAAACAAGAATTCAATGTGATCTCCCAATCAAGATATATGATAAGCGAGCTCAAACTTGATTAAGACCTATATCTCAAAAAGTGCCAATTATAATTCAGTAAATGACACAACAATATCACCAAGATATGTTAACCCACTTTGCGAGAAAGTGAAGTATTGATATCGAGGTGTTATTGATATAACACACACAAATAGTAACACCTAGCACTCTTTGAAATTGAGGTAATAATAGAACCGAACTAAAAAGCTCAAAGTATAGCTAGGAATAGTTAAAAATGTGTGCAACGTAATGCACAATATAGGTATTTATGAGAATTTTACAAGAAATAAGACGTAAATATCAAAATTGTAGTGATATGATACAAACAAGCTAAATCTTCTAATGAAGTCCGCAGATGATGAACCACACCTAACTATAATGATGACCTTGACATGGGTATCAAGATCACAATGGCTACCAATGACACAAAAATTCCTCTACACATTTTAGACATTTAACTAACTCAACCGTAAACATGGATAGGCGTAAATGGACATAAAAGTGAGAGAAACAATCGATTGGTAACACAAAGGTATTCACACTTCCTTTGATCAACAAAGTTTCAAAAGAATGAAGGAAGTAAATAAAAAAAAAGATGAAAAATGTTGGCTTCACTTTGGTAGAGTTTCGTCTCACCCTAAGGCAAGTAAAAACTAGGTGAAAGTACTGCGTCACATGTTTCTCAATAAAAATATGGTTCACAACTCAACACTATTTTAGAATGGTCAAATTGTGCTCTGGCCAAAGTATATTCTATTAAGTGATTCTCTCGCCCTAGGTGTTACAAAGTTGCATTGACGAGCGAGCACGATTTACCCAAAAAGTCACACCGACTAATTTGGGAGTATCTCGCTTTAATTTACCCCCTTCATTTTGATTCCTTCTTTCTTTGACAAGCGTTTTTAGGTCCCGCACTCAAGCATTAGTAGTTCTCCAAGAAAATCACATCATTTAAAAGAGGATTAAGAGTTTCTTTTTATTCTCAAGATCATCCAAGGATGCAAGAGAAGAGCATACACAACAAATAATCCAACTAAAAAGTAAAGAAAATCTTTTCAATCAATGAACCATATAAAATTCTTGATAAATGTTCATTCCCCTAAACCAAAAGTGAAAGATGAAGTTTTCAATTTACCAAATGTTATAAAATGAAGACTAAAGTTGTTTTTGATTCTCAAGATCACCCTAAGGTGCAAGAGAAGAGCATACACAAACTTTATCCCAACTATATAGAAATGGAAAACTTCAATTCAAAGGACTATTGAAAAATACTTTGTAAAAGGTTCATTCCCTTAAACCAAAAGTGAAAGATGAAGTTTCTAATTTACCAAATGTTATAAAATGAAGAATAAAGTTACTTTTGATTCTCAAGATCACCCTAAGGTTCAAGATAAGAGCATACAAAAACTTTATCCCAACTATATAGAAATGGAAAACTTCAAATCAAAGGACCATTGAAAAATACTTTGTAAAAGGTTCATTCCCTTAAGCAAAATGAATAATCAAATTTCCAAGTTTAATCCCAATGTTAAAATATATAGATCAAAGTTGTTTTTGATTCTCAAGATCACCAAAAGGTGCAATAGAATAGCATACACATGCTTTGGTCTAAATCAAGAAAGCATGGAAATACAACATTCATCAAAACATTAGACATGTTAGAAAATGACCAGTTTTAAACTAATAGAAAAACTTGTAATTTTATAAGTATAAATTCTAAATTTATGCCTTCATTGCATAGATAACTTCAATACCTTTCCAACACAAGAAAAATGGAGTCATTTTGAGTTCGGGAGAAAAAGTTATGGCCTTCGGAAGATGGGTTACACATATGCTCTTATGTTCACGGGTATGCACTTGACATGCACTCAAAAATGTCAAAAAAATGTCTCTTAATCTGTAAAATGAGTAATTTTTTTCAACCAAGATTCAATTTTGACAACAACCCATCACATCAATATATGAATAGAAGACTCAACGCTATCAAACATTAACATACATGCTGAAGAATTTAAAATTTTCAAGAAATTGACAAAAATAGAATGTAGAATGATGAAAAAGTAAACTCTAAAAATGAAAACATGATGAAATCTTGAAATTTCTCACCAAGATTAAATATTGACAGCAACCCACCACATTAATATATAAATAGAAGACTCAACACTATCAAACACTAACCTACATGCTCAAGAATTTAAAATTTTCAAGAAATTGACAAAACTAGCATGTAGAATGTTGAAAAAGTAAGCTCTAAAAATGAAAACATGGAGAAATCTTGAAATTTTCTCATCAATTCCAATTTTGACAGCACTTCACCTCATTTATACCTACAAGGAATACTTAACACATGCAAACTCAACAAAATAAGTTAAGAAAAACAAGTTAGATCAACATGTGTAAAAGAGGGTTAGTAACCAAAAATGAAATTTAACTACAAAAACTTGAAATTAAATGCAAAGGAAAATGGAGTTAGTCCCCCTTTGGGAGTGCCAAATGTGTGCAAGTGTTGTTTTTAAACTAATGCTAATGTAAACAAAGACTAACACCTAAATATTCTTAATTAGCAAGAATTAAACAACATTATAAACACCATCATGATAAGAATTAATCAAGGATTAAAGGCTAACATTTATCAATACAAAACTATGAAGTTAACTATGTTAAGAACCTAAATATCCTCTATTCTCTAACAACATATAAATAAAAGAACTTAGGTAGGTTCCATGGCTATCAAAAATAGTTGTCCTTAATGTTCCAAGAACTTAGGAATGGGGGCTAATCAAAGTTGGGCTACAAGACCGTTTTGAAATCTCCCATATGACCCAAGCACTTTAAGAAAGAGGCTTAACTCTTCAAAATGATGAACTCTCAAGAAAACAAGGTGTAAGCTCTTAGTCTCTTTGATATTGCTTTGCATTTGCTCTCTAAGGAGTTTAGGTGTAAGTAAAAGGTAGGTGGAGGGCTCTTTATATAGCCCAAAGGATAAAGGATTCAACACATTCTCATGAATGTGGGGTAAAGGTAAAACATGATTAGGAATGGATAAGGTTGATTTATTAAAGGTAACCTTACTTTAGAAGGGTTTAATACATGTTTAGCAAGTCATGGGAGTTGGGGGGTATTTTAATTAATCAAAGATGATTAACTAATAGGTAGGTGTAATCTTATAGAAGATAATTAGAAGAATATTAGTACGATTTAGGCTATTAGAAGGGGATTAAATCAATTAAATATTGATTTATTGGTTAAATAGAACGGAAAACTAATTAATTAGTCTAGGTAGAAGGGGTGATTTATTAACAGAAGGTCGTTAATTAGGGTATTTGTTAGATAGGCAACTTAATTAATTAGCTTAGTGTAACTAATTAATGATGATATGAGAGAAAATGAGTGTTTTTGATGATATGTCGTCGATTTGTGAGAAAGACGATAATTAATGCAATTTAAGTATTTAAATTGCTTGGGCGTAATTATGGGTATCTACAATAGTGTTTCGTCCACATGCTATTTGTTGCCACAAATGAAGAATCACTACATGCAAAGCAATATAAATTGTAAAATAAAATGAAAACTCTCATAAAAAGTAAACATCTCACAAAGGAAAAAGTTTTCAATGTTATTTTTGCGTCTATATTTGTGTCTTGTAAAATTAATTTTCGATGTGGAAAAATCCATAAAAATTTATAAGTGGTGCGTTTGTAACTATGCATTTTCTTTTTAATAGTTATTTTTCAGTTCAATAGACCTTTCATTGCTATAAGTGTGGATAAATTATGGCAAGATGGGTGTGCAATTATTTCAAATTTGGTGAGTTATTTTGTGAGCATTGTATTGGATACTAATTTTAGTTTATGGTTTTCCTTTTAAAAAATTAAATTGTATCTCTTTGTGTCAACCAAATTGTAGTACATAGATATGTTTTAGGTTGGCGGTATCTTTTATTGTGTTTACTTTTGGTCCAAAAGTTTTTGTATATTTCCACATAAAACCAACCTATTTTGTACCATTCTTTCTTTTTTCCCCACAAATGGAATCACTAAAATTTTTACTTCTCCCTTAGCTTTGTATTTTTCAGTCGGTGCTTGCACCTTTTACACTGATGGATATGATGTTAAATGAAGGAGGGGTTTTGAAAATCATTGAAGGATCCCTCTATACAAAACTAACACTAGAAATATTGAACTTGTATCCCCTTTGGTGAGCTCTGCAATCCAACATCAAGAGGAACTTTATAATGGAGATCATATTCAAACTATGCTCCTTCCCTCAAAATTTTCTAGTATAGTGGCCGATAAAACTTTACAAGAAGGCTATATTGTTCGCCTCCACAAATATATATGTAGAATGATTAAAAAACAAACCGTAAGTGTTGTCTCTTTCCTTCTTCTAGATATACAACATAATGTTCATAAGCTTTTATGCCCGGTGACATTTTCCCCTTTTTTCTTTCCAGGACTGTTCTTATAAGTGACATGGAAAGTTTTGTTTCTAGCCAACAAAAGCTAGGCTCACTTGTACACATTCTTGCCCATGATTTTTGAGGAAAAGAGGCCTCCAAAGAAACAATGAATGTTGTATGCAAACAATTGTCTCCAAAAACACCTCCTTTTCTAGAAATATGTTGCATCTATTTGTGTTAATTCTCCCATTGAAATTTCATCATTAAGTACATTGTTAAGGGTGTGGACGATAGAAGGAAAAGCTCTTGTTAAAATGAGCAGCCAATAATATCGCAATACAAATCGAAGTGGAACCTATTTTGTTTGATTTTGTAGACAAAAAGGGGGAGATATAGATCACTTGTTTCAACAAGGATGCTAATAAATTTTATGCCCTCATTACAAATGGCAACCTTTATAGTATATCAAATGGTAGAATTGCAAACGCAAATCAAGCCTACAATCATTTCAATAACCCCGATGAATTTTTCTTGCATGTGTCCTTTGTTGTTACTCCAACAATTGATTTGAAAAAGAAGTTCCACTCCATCACTTCCATTTCAAAGAAATAAAAAATATACCAGCCACCCGTCTTGGTTTAGTGGTGGATTTTATTGGTATGCTATGGCTATCTACCCTTTCTTCACTATTTCTCGCAGAGACAAGTACACGACTATGAAGAGATCATTACGGATGCCCGATATCTCGGGATGCAGTATTTACATCACCTTGTAGGGTCATCACTTTGAAGATGTTAGCAGGGAGGTGTCAGAAATACTTTATCTGCCAGATTATCCTATTTTGGCAATAAAATCTGCCCAAGTTTCCTCCTTCAATGGGACTACAATCAAAATTGTTTCCTCTACTAGATGTTTCGTCAACCCTCCCTTTTTGGAGACATCAACACTCCATGAATGGATAGTTTCACCCCAATCATTTATTCCTTGTTCATCCGTAATAACAAGGTTGGGTGGCCATCCACAAATAATGGTTCTTGTAGCCACATTGTCACAAATATTAGAGATGGGTAATTTTGAACACAATGAATGGGTTTCAGTCGATGCTTAAGTGTCAAACATTATCATGGATAATTTCTTTTACATGGATTGTCCTCAAATGATTGATGACATACAATGTAAAAAATGGTTCAAGAGAAAAAAATGGTGAATGGTCTTGCATCAAATGCAACATTCATGTTGAAAAATGTGATTACAGGTGTGCTCTTAGATTTCATTTGAAGGATGTTACATGAGAGATTAAAGGAGTTACTACCTTTGATGTAACTGCTGAAATCATTATGAGAATTACTATTGAAGACTTGCATTTCATCTCTATTGATGATTAGGCTACATAGAGGATTTTGACCACATCATTGGAAATGTGTTTCTTTTCACTCTTTCAATAAAGAAAGAATAGTACAAAGTGAAAACCCACTTGAATAGTAAAAACTCCATATTTCAGCCCCCACTAATTTTGGCTTGGACACAGATGGCTCATGTTCTTCTACTCCCATTTAGCTTATAGTTTATGCTATCCACCTTTTGGACCTTTTTTTGAAAAACAATATCCTGCCATGTCCTCTTCATAAAGGCATGCATTGTTAAAAAACATGTTAGTTAAAAGGTACTTCAATTGACTCCAACCATGTGCATTGAACCTTGTTTTGTATCCCCCTTGTATATATGTATACATAATACTAATTCACATTGCTTTTGTACAATGTTTGTCACATATATATGTTAAGCATGTTTTTATTTCTATAGTTGTTGTATTTAAACAAAATATATAGTCTTTTATTTTCTCTTCACACGAAACTTATTCACATTGTATTTTCACAATTTCCCATGAATATATACATTTAGCATGTCTAAAATCGCCAAGGTGGTTGTCTTTACAAGAATCGTATAATGTTGGTGTTTGCTAAAGCAAACACCTTGTTATGTCGTCCCATCCAGCTCCTGCAACCATGTTTTTGAAAACAACAGAGCGCTTTGCATGCTTCGTTCGATTCCCTACGAAGCGGTTCCACGTGCCCTCTCTCGACCTTGTCCCTCGTTTTCAACAAATCTCACATGTGCAACCAAACACTTGCAATTTGTTGGATGGTCATACACAAAAACGTTCCTTGTACTCCCATCCATTATGGAGGTGAAACGTAATTTTCAAAGTGGATGCGATTTCAAAGGCACAAACTTTCTCTGCATGTTTGGAAAATTACCCGAATGATTTGGAAAATTACTAGAGGAGTGTATATGTATAATAGGTGTTCCACTCGAGAAAATTGGTCACCGTTTCTCCAAATGGAATGACATGGACCTAGGAAATTGGTCACCGTTTCTCCAAATGGAATGTCATGGACCCAGGATTTCAACCTCTTGTTCTGCAATGCTTGACACAAGTAAAGGAAATACTTATTCCACGAGTCAATCCCATTCCACAAGTTATCCAGGTGCATGGAAAATAAAAATATAGAAGCCACATTATCAGCTTTCCACAAAATATTTCATCTATTGTAAAATACCTTTCGTGTCCTCTTAACAAGCTAGACATCTTGATCATACAAAGAAAAGGACCAAACCAAACAAAGTATGATTTCTGTGTAAGTAGAGCTCATGTGTGGTCCACCCCTGTAGTACAAAATTGCTAATGATCCATACTACAAAGATGTTCTCATTGACTACGTGCCATTTCCATCTTGCATGCGAGAACATATTAATGTCTCCTTTATCTTGAAATTTGTTGAAATTGACATCCCCCTCCAACGGAGTGGAACCCAAAATACATGGTCTTGATGCATTTACATTCCCCTCTACAAGCAGCCCTCCATTGTTCTTTCTCCCGATATTCAATAATTCAGTTCTAAACAGGACGAAATTCAACGATTCGTGTAAGAAACTGTGGAAGGATCACCCTTTTCTTTGTCATGGCTAGAAATTGGTCTTTCGCTTATTAATGAATACAACACAAAAGGATTGTTCATGATGGTGTTTCCAACTTTGTTACCCACGGGTGCAACTATGTTCAAAGAACCATGCATGAAAGAGGTTCAGCTTCATGAGTACGTAATGCAATTGATTGAAAACTATGATGACTGCTTTGATAGTCACCCTTGCTTCATATACTTCTTTCTTTACCTAATCATGCACCATTAAAGCCGAGCTACGACTTCCGTATTCATAAAACATGATATCAATCAATCAACCCCACCAACTATAGGGTTCTTCGCCAATGCCTTCGTGACAATCCCTGTTGATATCCTTCCCGAAAGTTTGATGTGCTTTAGCAACACTCTTCGAAGAAAATGTGCCTTTTGGTCAAAAATTAGGAGTGAAGTTTGACATAATTGAACAGCTTGGCAACCCCACATTATTCTTTACTTTAAGTGTTGTTAACACAAAATGGACAAACCTCCGCAATGTTATGCCCAGGATGATCCTGTTAATGCTTAAGATGCCCAAAAATGGGGGAATCAAAACATTGTTTCCAACCCTCATCATGTTTCAACATACTTGAATAAAAAATTATCGATATTTCGTGAAGGGGTCTTACAAAAACACCTTGGAGCATAAGACTATTGGTATAGGTGAGTCTTGTTTCCTTTTCCTTTTTCCCCAATTATGAGCATTGCTTATAGTTTTTTGTTTCCACCAGGTGTGAATGGAAACATCACAGCTCATCATATGTGCATGGATTCTTGTGGCGTTCGGTAGCACCCCACATCGAGAAAATGACTGGAGTGATATGGATGTCATCAATAAAATTAAAGGCTACTTTGATCAATTTGTTTACTGTATGGAATCACCACCTGCATCTAAGAATTCATTCAACGATCCATCCAAGATGATTCATGCTTGTTGTCAGAAACACAAATATTGGGTGTTAATACATATGTGGACCTGGAAGAGTTATTGAATCATGTCTAAAGACATGCCAAGTTCTCGATAAAAATGCTTGCAAAACAAAGGATCCGACTTGCAGTGTCGGATTCAAGTGCCTTGGGATTTCGTGGAGAATCAGCCCTTGCCCTCAAATACTTACAGAAGCCCCAATACACGTTTGCAGGAAATGATGATAGACCAAACATCCATAACCCCACAATGTTATCCATTCGGAGAGCCAGTGTCACCTTTCAACTTGTACTTTCCCAACATGCAATCCTTAAATATGTTGTAAAATATGCTTCAAAGGCAAAGCAATGCTCTGAATCATACCATCACATTCTCTCAATGATTTCTTTGAGCTCAAATTGAGAACAACCTACCAAGTTTACATTTCACAAATGCTTACAGATAGTGTTGTTGACTATGACATGAGTGCACAAGAAACATGTCACATGTTGCTGAAATTTCCCCTTGTTCTTTGCAGTCGATCGTTCGTCTCCTTAAATGTTGGCAAAAAAACTTTTCCATGTTTACGAAATAGAATCTTAGCCTAACCCAACATTAAACCTCTTGAATGGCTACTTGTAATGCCCTACAAATATGAAATTTGTTACACTTATTAAAGATACAAGATCTTGGTCTTACAAAACCTACGTACATGTGGGAAATTGAATCTTCAAGCAATAAAAGCCATTGTGTGTGTGTCCCCTAAATTTTATCAAATACCCAATGTCACTTCCTCCTCTTTTGGGATTTTTTTAGCATAAAATCCGCTTTACAAATATTTTCACAATATTGCTTTTGACATTAGTACCACAATAGCCGTACTCATCTCTAATTGGGAAGCTCTAAGATACAATTATCAACCTTGGCATGTAAAACGTGTAGATCCAACATATGATTCATCTTCATCGGAGGAGTGAACAAATGATTCTAAAATCTTGGGACCTTATCCTATGCAAGTAGAATGCGAGCTCTTATCGAAAACTATAATGCCCACTAAAACAACCAACTTGAGACCTAAGAACAACCTAGGATTAGTTAGGAAAATTATGGAATATTTTTTTTTGTTTAAAATAGTCTTTAACTGAGTTCTGTTACAAGACAACAATTGTCACTAACGAGGTTTAGGAACAATTCTAATCTACTAGAATATATTTTTATTTTATTAACAATTATTAGAAGTCATAAGCTCCAAAATTTAGGGTTAGAAGATTCAATTAGGTTCAGAGGGTAATTCCTCACCATACCCACTCTAACAAAGCTTAAAGTTTCAACTTGATTTTCTTACACTTAACGCATTCAAAATTTCCATAAATCATTCCCATTGGATAGTAAATTTCCTCACCTTTCCATTGATATAAGGAATTCATCCTAACTCCTCATATTTCTCAAGTTATGGGCCGACGGGCCTTGGGGTGGAATTTTCCCCAAGAGCGGGCCTGCGGGCCCAAGGAAAAATTTGCCCCAAGGGTGGGTCTGCGTCCCGTGGGGAGAAAAATTTCTCGGGGAAGAATGCAGGTCCGTAGGGCCACGGGAGACATTTAGAAAAATTTCCACATGGGGCGAAAATCCAATTTGTGCCTGCGCTCCTGCAGTCCTCAAGTCCATAAGGGACACGTGGCACATCCTAATGCAAAGACGGAAAAAGTGGGGCAATGGGAAACATTTGAAAAATCTCCCATGTGGGACGAGGAGCAAACTTTGTGCCCGCACTCCCGTAAGTCCACAAGGGACATGTGATATCACCTAAGCCAATGCGGGGAAAGCGGGGTGGTGGGGGGAAAATGTGTTTTAACGCCCTGAAGGGCTAAGAGGGTAACATTGACCTGTGCCTCCACCGCACCTTGTAATGCCATATGGCAGCTCCTGATTGGCTACAGGCCGGTAGGATGGTAGGAAAAACTTTGAAAACTTTACCAAAAGTTTCCAAAATAAAAGCGAAAAAGGGACCCAGTCTTCTGCTAATGCCTCATAATGCCATGTGGCATCACCTGATTGGTTGCGGACCGACGGGGAAAATTTGGAAAAATTTCCCAAAATTTTTCGAAGCGCTAAGTTAAAAAGGGATCCGCCCCCACTAACACCTCATGGTGCCATGTGGTAACCAATGATTGGCTATGGGGTGGCAGGAAAAAGTGGAAAATTTTCCCAAAATTTTGCGAAGATCTAAGGAAAAATTCGGGCCCACAGGCCCGCCAAGGAAATTTTTCCCAAAAGTTTTTTTTTACGGTGCCAAATGAAGAAAAACTTTAGAAGGACATAACTTTTGATAGAGAGCTCGGTTTTGGGAAAACAAGGACTTTCTGGAAATCTCACGACATAATCTTTACTTAGGTATTATTAATTTTTTATTTTTACAAATTTTAAGGGGTCAATTTCTAGAAAACGGCCTGCAGGCTTTTATAGTGCAAACTAGTAAATTTTAACTTGTGAGATTTGTTCAATTTGATCTTCTTCCTCTCTCAACATGTCAAATAGACATGGAGAGTTTTTCTTAGGTGGAATTAGGATAAGTTTGTGAGGTATATCTATTTGATTGAATTCCAATTCAAAATTTACAATTTTGATAGCAAAACGACTGTGAAAACTTTGAACTCGATTTTGTTAGGTTTTGAAATATTTCCTTTAATTATTTTTTGTCTAATTGAACTCATTTATATCTGGCATGTTCAATTTTAATGTTTCATTATTATTTCTTGATTGCAGGTTCGGTTTGTGCATTTTGGATTAAATAAATTGCCAGTTTGAAAATACAAAACAGAGATCAAATTTTAAAGGGTTTATTTTCCATTTTCTTCTTCCAAGTATTATATTATGTTCCAATTCTAATCTAATACATTTATTTTACTCAATTAAACTATTTAAAAACTAAAATACATCTCTGATTTCCAATTTTCACATATTTCAAAAGACAGAGTATTACACTTCCTTTATATGCATTTCCTTTCAAACAGAGATTACAACTCACATATAGATGATTAAATTCAATAAAATGATACAATTTGAGGAAGGTTATGCAATACTTTATCTATTCAAAAATACAAATTTACAACTTCCTTTTGAAGTAATTTCAAAATACAACATACAAATTTCGTATCATTCTTTCACATTCTTTCCAAAACAGAATATAGAGTATAACTCTTTTACATTTCAATATACAACTTGCAAATCAGTACAACATCTTTCCATTATAAACATTTACAAGTTCATCCACTTCAAGTGGGAAAGGTTACAATGAGATTTCATTTCACAAGGGACTGTCAAACTATCTTTTCTCAGCTCCAGAACAGCAACATGCATACTTCTCATTCTTCCAATTTGATCATAATAGGAGTAGGGAAAGACAACGCTCTCCACCCAACCAAGACATCCAATGAAGAGGAGAAGTCATCCTTCTTCATTGGCCCCTGAGCCCCAACCACAATGAAATAAAATATGTGATCCAACTCATGGCAACAACAGGCTTCCACAATCACACAAGCAACATTTTCACAATAAAATATAGTCAAAAATACAATGTAGTTTACAACTACATTAAAGCATGAAAAACATTATTGAGGCTTCATCAAGAAAGCCAAAGGAGAAAGAACTATGGGGATGCTTATTATGCCTCCCAAAAGAGGAAATGGGTATCACCACCTACATTACAAACCACCAAACTATAGCATATCAAAACCCTGACATTCCTTATGCCTCCCACAAGTACCCCTTATTCCTCACATTTCCTTATGCCTCCCCAACCTCTTATGGCACCACATAACGAGTAAAGAAATGTAAGCTATTTCTTTGTAAGGTGGAACCCAAATCCCAACTCCCTCCACCCTTATACCTCCCTAAAACACACTTGTGCCTCCCACAAAATAAACCCCATAGTCTTCTCCTACACCATTCCTAGGCAATCTACCCAACAACCCACAAACATGCCAAAACATTCAAACATTAACATTTACATTCAAAAAAAAGAGCATTTCAAGTGCCAATCTCTTATCTTTCCATGATGGAGTTGTTTTAAGTTCCCAAAAAACAAGCTTTATTCCAATACAAGCAATCCAAAACAACCAAACACAAGCATGTAAAAATCTTCCAAAAACTTCTTCAAGCAAGAGCTCCCAAAATAACAAGGAAATTCACCCAAGAATGAAGTCTCCAAAGTGAAGCAACCCAAAACAAGGCAAGCAATTCATATTTTATAGAAGAGGGAAGATAAGAGGATGAGGAGGATCCATGTAGGATGCCACATCACACATCCTCAACCCCAACCCCAAAAGTCAACTTCATTCTCCAATGCCTAATAAATAAGTGGGTGAATAATATGATAGTTTACTTACACACTCAAATCCAACCCACACCCAAAAGGACTGAAATTAAAACATGTAAGAAAAGTGTAATTAAAACCTACAATTTGTCTTCCCAAAATGCATTATAAAAGTCTAATTTCAACTACCCAACCGTAGGTATAGTTGGTAAATAAACTTAAGAGGTATGAGACAAGTTTAACTTGTCCCAAAGCCTCCAAAATCAGCCTCAAGGAATAATTGGAAATTTCTAAGAAGGTGGAGTGTTTCACACTCAAAAGTTAACTTACACATCACTTACACATCTCTTACAACACTTTAATTCAAGGCCAACAACTCTATTAATTAATTTCTTATGAAATATTTTAATTAATTAAATTAATAACATGATTACTCATAATATTATACACCATTTAAAGAATAATGAAAGGGGTAAAAGCACCACAAAATAAACACATGCAACCATAAACAAAGGGACCAAATAAAAGAAACACATAAAACCCCTTGGTCACATTTAAAGGTGACTCCCCCCATGGTAATCCCTAACAAAATACTAACACACACAAAAAAACATGTTGCCATGGTGATCTTGTTGAATTCATCTAGAATTCCAATGTGGTTGGTCTCCAATCCCCCGATGTTTGTTGTGATATTTTAACCTACAAAACATAAATACCTCCTTCAACCTCATGGCCATATCAGAACATCCAAAATAATATAAATATAATTTCCTAAATCATTTAGATATATGAATCACAACAACATCAAAGAAATTTAACAATATCATTTATAGTTTTATCAACAACTATATCATCATCCAATAATTTTCCATTTCTAGGTCTACTCACAATATCCAAATATCACAAGTCTGAACAACATCCATCATATAACCATGTCAAATAGTATATCATCATCAACATATAAAATGTCTCTAATAATCATCATGCATCATAACTGAATCAAGTCAACAATAATCCATGATCTAACATCTAACATCATACTATAAAATTCCATAATCATCATCCATAATCATATAATATAAATTCATAATCATGTCCATAATATAATCATTGGAACAAATGTGGAAATGTGAAATTGAACTCGTAATAAAGTAGCATCCTCCTAATTTTTGCGGTCTCATCATATATGTCCCACTTGCACCGAACCACGATCAACCTCTCGCCTCAAAGGCCCAGGGTCCTATAATCTAGGATGGAAATGGGTTCCAAATCACCTACCCCGAACCTTGACCAACAATTATGTCCAATCTAACACATGAGAAGGATATGGAACATATCTCTAAGAATGAAACAGAAACACATCATGAACACAAGATAAGTTGGGTGTCAATGCTAGATGGTAGGCCAAAGGGCCAATACACTCCAAGATCTCAAAATGACCCATGAATCTAGGAGCTAACTTAGAACCTTTACCATAATGGATTGGGCTCTTATGTGGCCTGACATGAAGGAACACCTTCATATCCACATCAAAACTACGGTCGGTCCTATGTTGATCTACATTCTTCTTATGTCTATCTTGTGCTTCTTTTAGTCTTTGTCTGATCAAAATCATATGCTGCTTCATGTCCTACAACAAAGCTGGTCCAAGTGAAATTCTATCCTCTAACATATTCCCACTAAGTGTATCATGCACTCTCTACCACACAAATCTTGAAAAGGAGCCATGTTTATAGAACTCTAAAAACTATTATTGTAGGCAAACTCCACCAATTACAGGTACTCCTCCCATCTAGATTGTTGATCCATCACATACATCCTGAGGATGTCCTCTAAAATCTGATTCACCTATTTAGTCTATCCATTTGTCTCAATGTGATATGTTTTGTCTGAATATGATCTTCATCCTGAGGGCATTTGCATGGTAGTCCAAAAATGGGAAGTATACTAAGGATCAAAGTCACTAATGATCTTCCATGAAATTAGGTGCAACCTAAAAATCTCATCCAAGTATACCCGTGACATTGTACTAGCTATATAAGTGGTCTCCACAGGAGAAAATTGAGCCACTTTTCTCAATTTATCAACCGTGACCATGATGGTGTCGTGGTGATATCTCGACATCGGTATCCTAACAATGAAATCCATGGAAATGGTGTCCCATTTCCACTCCAGTATAACATGAGGGAAAAGAAGGAAATCTGGATGTTGATGCTTGGCCTTAACTTTCTAGAACTCTAAACATTGTGACATGAATTAGGCCACGTCTCTATGAAGTCCTCTCCAATGATACAAATATCTCAAGGTGGCGTGCATCTTCTTCACCCCGGGATGGGCTGAATAGGGTGCACGATGTGCCTCTGCCAAGATGTCCTGCCTCAAGCCTCCATCTCTGGGAACATAAATCTGGCCTCTATGTGCCTAAGAAGACCATCTACCTCTAAGGAAAAACCATCAAACTTCCCTCGAGGGGTCTCTGAGACTCGATCTCTTGCTCGAACTGCAATGTAGAAGCTATCAAGAGGAAGTTGTTGAAGAATCTTGCTCCGTAAATATGTGCTCACTAAGGTGGCCATAGCCACATGTCTCCATCTGCTAAGAGCATCTGCCACCACATTCTCCTTCCCCTTCACATGCTCGATCTCCATATCATACTCACAAAGCAACTCCATCCAACACCACTGACGAGTGTTGAGATTGGGCTGCGTGAAGAGGTGACGAAGACTCAGGTGATCTATCCTGAGTGTGAATCTCTAACCAAGCAGAAAGTGCCTCCATCAAACCAAAGCATGCATAACTGCCACAAGCTCAAGATCATGAGTTGGGTAATTAAGCTCATAATCTTTGATTTTGCGAGACTTAAAAGCCACTACTCTTCCCTGCATTACCACACCTCCAAGCCCCTACTAAATAAGCATCCGTGAAAACAAAAAAATCACCTTGTGGATCCGGCACTACAAGAATAGGTGTTGTAGTGAGGCTTTCCTTCAGTGTACTAAAGGCTTGCTCGCACCTGTCTGACCAAAAAAACTTCTTCCCTTTCCCCTGAAGGGAAGTGATGGGGTGTACAATATGAGAGAAGTCCTAAAAAAATCTCTAGTAGTAACTTGTTATGCCCATGAAGTGTGCACCTCGGTCATAGTAGTGGGTTTGGAAAATCCATAATAGCTCTAATCTTAGAAGGATCGACGATGATACCTGTCCAAAAATGATATGACCCAAATACTACACCTCTATTTGAAAGAATGCACACTTCTCCAAGTTCCCATAAAGTTGTTTCTCTTGAAGACACCGAAGAACTGGAAAGGTGTGCCTCATGCTCCTCACATGTACGTGAGTAAATTAGAATATCATCAAGGAAGATGAGCACAAAGTGATCTAAGAAGGTCCTAAATACCCCATTCATTAAACTCATAAATACTTCAGGGGCATTAGTTAGACTAAAAGGCACCATTGTGAACTCATAGTGGCCATATCTCATATGGAAGGTGGTATTTTGAATGCCGCCTCTAAAATCCTTAGCTAATAATAGCTTGACTTAAGATCAATCTTAGATAAAAATGTGGCTCCCTTCATCTGATCAAATAAATCATCAATGCATGGAAGGGGATAACGATTCTTGATCATTACTTTGTTCAGCTATCGGTAATCAATACACAACCACAACGATTTGTCCTTCTTCTTTACAAAGATCACCGGTGCTCCCCAAGGGGATACACTAGGATGGATAAGGCCTTTCTCCAAAAGGCCCTCAAGTTGTAACTTGAGTTCACAGAGCTCTAGTGTGGTCATTCGATAAGGTGCTCGTGAGATAGGCTCTGCTCCGGAACTAGATCTATATGAAAATCAATCTCATGTGGGGGTGGTAACCCTAGTAGCTTCCCTAGAAAGACATTAGCAAATTCTCTCAAAATAGGGTGATGATCAAGCGATGGTCCACTAGACCCATCCTCGATCTCATCATTTGACTATAATAAGCATACATATGAAAACCCCATCATACACACCGCTTAAGTTGCATAGTAGAGATGGTGTGAATAGAAATGGGTCTCCTGACCCTTGAAATTACCGACTCAACTCCCAAATCATCTGCACAAGATATAATCTTGTGGTAACAATCCACTTTGGCCCTATGTGCAAATAACTAATCCATACCCAAGATGACTCCATATGAGCCCAAAGGAAGGATACGAAGATCTAAGGTAGTGGTGAAAGGTCCCAAATCCACTACACACTCCTTGACTAGGAGTCTATAGAGATCTTGGCTCAGAAGCCATCTCAACATCCCAACTATGACCCTACCTAACTGCCACTAGCCTACATCACTCTACTAAAGATGGTGTAATGAAAGAATCAAAAGAACTAGAATCAAACAAAATGGAGGTAGGAATACCACTAATGCTACCTGCAGTCTCAATAACTATACTCTGATGCTCTTCTTGGTGGTTCTCGACTGCTGCATACATCCTATGACTGCACCCCATGTCACCAACAGTAGGCTCTAATATTTATGTCTTACCCTTGTTATTAGGGTTATGTGGGAAATCTCTCCAAAAATGTCCAGTAACACCACAACCAAAACAACCGCCTGATCCTCTCCCCAATGTAGAGGTCTAGTCGAATAGGTCGGAGGTCTATGATATGGATCCTGATGATCTGGATGTAGTCTGTTAAAGTCTCTGTTGGTGAGCTTCTGTTGAGTGAGCTCTCTGGGCACCTTATGTGTCCTGATGGGACCCCTAGGAGGAAGCCCCATACTCTAACCTCTCTATGCATCAAACCTCTGTGGAGGTCTATAAGGTGGGCGGGATTGCTGCTGACATCTAGGGTTTAAAAGATGACTATGTTGAACCATGTCCACCATGAGTAAGGGTATTTTCCCCCTCGATTTTCTATCTTGCATCATTTTATGTGGCTCCGGACTCGGTCTCTAATATGTTGGGTCTTTCCTTGAGTCTCTCTACTTATATAGGCCTTCTGATGGCCTCAACTAATTTCTATGGGCAATGGATCCACTTTACACCTCAATGTGTAGATTCAAACCCTAGATGAACCTATGGATCCAAACTTGCTCATCCTGCATGTAATCAAGATACTTTGGAGTAGATCAAGAAATCTACTCTCATACTCATCCACCTTGTAAGAGATGCTGTCGGAGGTTATGAAACACATCTATCGATATTGTATGAACCTCGTGAGAAATATCTACTCTGAAAATGCTCCTCAAAGAGCTCCTAGAGTAACTATCTCGGAATCAACATGGAGCTTCTACTCCTCTTTCGCCACTGAGACACTAGTTCCATCGTTAATTAGATGGATCGCAACATGAGATTTCATGTTGTTATAACAAGAGATAGCTTGAAGCATCCACTCAAGCTCACCAACCAGGCATTTGCCTGAAATCCACCTATGTCACCAGAATAATGTGATGGTCAAAGCTTTAGGATCTCTTGATGTGATCTACAGCTATGGTTTGATGACCTCTAGGCCTCTTTGTATGCTCATCCCTAAGCCTAGGGCTTCGAGACCTATCTCTGTGTCTCAAAACTCGGTCACCCTATCCCCTCTATGGTGACTCACGTTGGGCTAACTTTGCATGGAAGTTCTCTCCTCCATGCTCCTCACTATGTTGAGGAGATACCTGACCCTCAATGGAAGTGACTCTATCATGTCTGATTGCATGTCCTCCTACTGATCCTCCACGTAGAGTGGCATTAACATCCTGAAGAGTATGTAAAATCTGGGGTAGGATGGCTGCTATAGCATGATCTAATGGTGGTAAGTCTAGGTCTATGTGAAAATACCCCTCGTCCCATCTGGGCCTACTACACAAGACCAAGGTGAGAGTTAGTTCATCTTTCTAAGTTTTATTTAGTTTCCATGTTTACTAAAATATGTAATTTCTAAACTAAGTTGTTTTCTAGATTTAAAACTATGTTAGGTTTAAGGTTCATGTCTCAAGTTTTCTAGTGTGCCTAATGGCCCAAAATTTTGAACCACTACTACGATAACAAGTGTAACACATGCTAAAACAACCCACTTGAGACCCAAGAACAACCTAAGATTAGTTCGGAAAATTATGGAATAATATATATTGTTTTAAAATAGTCTTCAACTGGGTTACAAGACAACAATTGTCACTAATGGGTTCGAGACAATTCTAATCTACTATAATATAATTTTATTTTATTAACAATTATTATAGGTCATAAGTTTTAAAATTTAGGGTTAGAAGGTTGAAGGGTAATTCCTCACCATACCCACTCTCTAACAAGCTTAAAGTTTCAAATTAATTTTTCTTAAACTTAACGCATTAAAAATTTTCCTAAATCATTCCCATTTGATAGGAAATTTCTTCACCTTTCCATTGATATAAATAAGTCCTCCTAACTCCTCATATTTCTCAAGTTATGGGCCAATGGGCCTTGGGGTGAGAATTTTCCCCAAGAGTGGGCATGTGGGCCCAAGGGAGAAAATTTTCCCCAAGGGCGGGTCTACGGGACGGGGGGAGAAAAAATTCCCAAGGAAGAATGTAGGTCAGTAGGGCCATGGGAGACATCTAGAAAAAATCCCACGCGGGGTGAAAATCCAACTTTGCGCCCATGCTCCCACGGGTCTCCAAGTCCACAAGAGACACGTAGCACCTCCTAAGGCGTACAAGGAAAATCGGGGGGGGAAACATTTGAAAAATATCTCACACGGGATGAGGAGCCAACTTTGCACCCATGCTCCTGCAAGTCCACAAGGGACACGTGGAAGCACCTAAGCAAACATGGTGAAAGTGGGGTGGTGGGGAGAAAATTTGTTTTAACACCCCGAAGGGCTAAGAGGGTAACATTGACTTGTGCCTCCACCGGCACCTCGCAATGCCACATGGCAGCTCGATTAAGTTCATGGTGGTGGAAGGACGGTGGGAAACACATGGAAAAATTTCCCAAAATTTTTTGAAACGTAAAAAGGAAAAATGGACCCACTCCTCCGCTAATGCCTTATAATGCCATGTGGCATCACGATTGGTTACGTTGAGGGGCGAAGGGGGAAAATTTGGAAAATTTTCCCAAAATTTTCTGGAAGTGCTAAGTTAAAAAGGGATTCGCCCCTGCTAATACCTCATGGTGCCATTTCATAGCCTACGATTGGCTATGGGCGGAGAGGAAAAAGTGGAAAATTTTCCCAAAATTTCCAAAGCTCAAGGAAAAATTTAGGCCCGTGGGCCCGTCAAGGAAAATTTTCCCAATTTTTTTTTTTTCATGCGACTAAAGAAAAACTTGAGGAAGGACATAAATTTTGATAGAGAGCTCGGTTTGTAGAAAATAAGGGCTTTTTGGAAATCTCTTGATGTCCTATTTACTCAGGATCATTAATATTTGATTGTTAAAATTTTAAGCGGTCATTTTAAAGAAAATGGCCTTCGAGGATTTTATGTGCAAACTGGTAAATTTTAACTTGTGAGATTAGTTCAATTTGATCTTCTTCCTCTCTCAACATGTCAAATAGACATGGAGAGTTTTTATTAGGTGGAATTAGGATAAGTTTGTGAGGTAGATCTATTTTATTGAATTCCAATTTTAAATTTACAATTTTGGCAACAAACGATTGTGAAAACTTTGAACTCGGTTTACCAGGTTTTCAAATATTTCCTTTAATTATTTTTGGTCTAATTGATCTCATTTATTTCCTAGCTTGTTCAATTTTAATGTTTCATTATTATTTCTTGATTGCAGGTCCGATCTGTGCATTTTGGATTAAATAAATTTCCAGTTTGAAAATATAAAACAAAGATCAAATTTTAAAGGGTTTATTTGCCATTTTCTTCTTCCAAGTATTATATTATGTTCCAATTATAATATAATACATTTAGTTGACTCAATTTAACTATTGAAAATCTAAAATACATCTCTCGATTTCTAATTTTCACATATTTCAAAAGACATGAGTATTACGCTTCCTTTATACTCATTTCCTTTTCAAACAGAGATTACAATGCACATATAGATGATTAAATTCAATATAATGATATAATTTGAGGAAGTTTATGCAATCCTTTATCTATTCCAAAAGAAAAATTTACAACTTCCTTCCCAATTGATTTCAAAATACAACATACAAATTTCGTATCATTCTTTCACATTCTTTCCAAAGCAGAATACATGATATACAACTTCAAATCAATACAACATCTTTCCATTACATTTCAATATACAACTTGCAAATTACAACATCTTTCCATTACATTTCAATATATAACTTGCAAATCAGTACAACATCTTTCCATTACAAACATTTACAAGTTCACCCACTTAAAGTGGGAAAGGTTACAATAAGATATCATATCACAAGGGAATGTCAAACTGTCTTTTCTCGGCTCTAGAACAGCAACATACACACTTCTCATTCTTTTAATTTGATCACAATAGGAGTAGGGAAAAGGCAACATTCTCCACCCAACCAAGACATTCAATGAAAATGAGAAGCCATCCTTCTTCATTGCCCCCAATCCCTCAACCATAATGCAATAAATTATGTGATCCAACTCATGCAACAACAAGATTCCACAATCACACAAGCAACATTTTCACAATAAAAACAAGTCAAAAAAGAATGTAGTTTATAACTACATTAAAGCATGACAAAAATTATTGAGGCTTCATCAAGCAAGGAAAGGAGCAAGAACTATGGGGGATTCTTATTATGTCCCCCAAAACGGGAAATGGGTATCACCACCTAAATTATAAACCATGAAAATATAGCATATCAAAACCCTGACATTCCTTATGCCTCCCCCAAGTACCCCTTATTCCTCACATTTCCTTATGCCTCCCCAACCTCTTATGGCACCCCATAATGAGTAAAGAAATGCAAGCTATTTATTTGTAATATGGAACCCAAATCCCAACTCCTTCCACCCTTATACTTCCCTAAAACACACTTGTGCCTCCCACAAAATAAACCCCATAGTCTTCTCCTACACCGTTCCTAGGAAATCTACCCAACAGCCCACAAACATGCCAAAACATTCACACATTAACATTTACATTCATAAAAGAAGAGCATTTCAAGAGCCAAGCTCTTACCTCTCCATGATGGAGTTGTTCCAAGTTCCCAAAACAACAATCTTTATTCCAATACAAGCAATCCAAAAAAACCAAGCACAAGCATGCGACAATCTTCCAAAAACTTATTTAAGCAAGAGTTCCCAAAACAGCAAGGAAATTCACCCAAGAATGAAGTCTCCAAAGTGAAGCAACCCAAAACAAGGCAAGCAATTCATATTTTATAGAAGAGGGAAGAGAAGAGGATGAGGAGGATCCATGTAGGATGCCACATCACACATCCTCAACCCCAACCCCAAAAGTCAATTTCATTCTCCAATGCATAATAAATAGGTGGGTGAATAATATGATAGTTTACTTACACACTCAAATCCAAACCACACCCAAAAGGACTGAAATTAAAACATATAAGAAAAATGTGATTAAAACCTACAATTTGTCTTCCCAAAATGCATTATAAAGTCTAATTTCAACTCCCAAACCATAGGTATAGTTGGTAAATAAACTTAAGAGGTATAAGACAAGTTTAACTTGTCCCACAAGCCTCAAAAACAAACTCTAAGGAATAATTGGAAATTCTAAGAAGGTGGAGTGTTTCACACTCAAAAGTTAACTTACATATCACTTACATATCTCTTACAACACTTTAATTCAAGGCCAACAACTCTATTAATTAATTTCTTATGACATATTTTAATTAATTAACTTAATAACATGATTACTCATAATATTACACACCATTTAAAGAATAATGAAAGGGGTAAAAACACCACAAAATAAACACATGCAACCATAAACAAAGGGACCAAATAAAAGAAACACATAAAACCTTTTTGTCACATTTAAAGGTGATTCCCCCATGGAAATCCCTAACAAAATACAAACACACACAAACAAAACATGTTGCCATGGTGACCTTGTTGAATTCATCTAGAATTCTAATGTGGTTGGTCTCCAATCCCCTAATGTTTGTTGTGATAGTTTAACCTGCAAAACAAAAATACCTCCTTCGGCCTCGTGGCCATATTAGAACATCCAAAATAATATAAATATAATTCCCTAAATCATTTAGATATATGAATCACAACAACATCAAATAAATTTAATAGTAGCATTTATAGTTTTATCAACAACTATATCATTATCCAATAATTTTCCATTTCTATGTCTACTCACAATATCCAAATATCACAAGTCCGAACAACATACATCATATACCATGTTAAATAGTATATCGTCATCAACATATAAAATGTCTCTAATAATCATCATACATCATAACTGAATCAAGTCAACAATACTCCATGATCTAACATCTAACATCATACTATAATAAAGTCCATAATCATGTCCATAATATAATCAGCACTATCATGATTAGAATCAAAATAAGTGTCAAAGGGAAGTAGGCACTACATCCCCTTCCACTTAGACTCAACTTCCTCCTAGAAGTCACTGGAAAAAATGTGGAAACTGAACTCGTAATAAAGTAGTATCCGCCCAAGTAGTTGTAGTCTCATCATATGTGTCCCACTGCACCCAAACCTGATCGACCTCTCTACCTCGAAGGCCCAGGGTCTTGTGATCTAGGATGCAAACAGGCTCCACCATCACCTACCCCTGATCCTTTAGCTGTAATGATGTCCAATCTAACACATGAGAAGGATCTGCAACATATCTGTTAGGAAATAAGAGATAAAATATGTGGAATAATCCCTTACAGAATCGCAACAGTAGAAACTAATATGTATAAAATATTACAGATCTCAAATAAAAGTGCAAAATAAATAACACAACACAGAGAGACAATATTTAATGTGGTTCACCCAATTTGGGCTACGTCCACCAAGAATCACTTACTCGATTTTATTACAAGCTTCCACTCTCTTTAATACAATACTCGAGATCCATTTGGAGCTATGCTCAACAAACTCTACAGAATTCACACCCGAATTCAAAACACATATGCAATACATTTGCTTGTCTATCTATCATATGCATAAGACCATATAAATAGACAACTACTTAATCAGTTTTACGAAACCATGGGTATCAAACAATGGGAAAAAACAAAACTGTCCCATAAACCTATGGGTAGCCGAAGAGGCGGTTTTACAAAACAATGGGTACCGAAAAACCATGGGCCCAAAAACAGCCCATAACGGTTACCCATTACCCATGGGTTAATAAACCACCCATGAAAATTTGCTTCGGGGGCTTCACCCCCAAACCCCCCTGACCCACTCACTAGTGAGCGGGACCGCCATAAAAATACCCGAGTGTAACACATAGAAGGTGTACCACACTCTAACATGAAAATAGGCTCCACAAACATAACAATATCTCCTAAGAAGTGAAACATGAAACACATCATGTACGTGAGACAAGCTGGGTGGCAATGCTAGATGATAGGCCAAAGGGCCGATACACTGCAAGATCTCAAAAGGACCCACAAATCTAGGAGCTAACTTAGAACCTTTTCCATAACAGATAGGGATCTTATGTGGCCTAACACAAAGGAGAACCTTCATGCCCACATCAAAACTATGGTCGGTCTTATGCTGATTTGTATACTTCTTTTGTCTATTATGTGCCTCATGCGGTCTCTGTCTGATCAAAATCATCTACTACTCCATGTTTTTTGCAACAAAGCTGGTCCAAGAGAAACTCTGTGCTCTAACCTGTCCCAGCTAAGAGGTGTCATGAAATCTCTACCATAAAAAAACCTTAAAAGGAGACATGCCTATAGAACTCTAAAAACTATTATTGTAGGAAAACTCCACCAAGTACAGTACTCCTCCCATCTAGACTCTCGATCCATCACATACATCCTAAGTATGTCCACTAAAATCTGATTCACTCCGGTCGGTTTGTCCATTTGTCTCGGGTGATATGTTGTGCTAGAATTGATCTTCATCCCGACAGCATGCTACATGGTAGTCCAAAAATGGGAAGTATACAAAGGATCACAGTCACTAATGATCTTCCATGAAATCCCATACAACCATGAAAATCTCATCCAAGTATACCCATGCCACTATACTAGCTGTATAAGTGGTCTTCACCAGAGAAAAGTGAGCCACTTTTGTCAATTTATCAACTGTCACCATGTTGGCGTTGTTGTGATATCTCAACATTGGAAGCCCAACAATGAAATCCATGGAAATGGTGTTCCATTTCCACTCTGTTATAACATGAGGGAAGAGAAGGCAAGGTGGATGTTGATGCTCGACCTTAACTTTCGGCACTCAAAACATCATGACATGAGCTGGGCTAAAACTCTACGAAGTCCTCTCAATGATACAACTGTCTCAAGGTGGCACGCATCTTTTCACCCGGGATGGGCTGAATAGGGTGCACGATGTGCCTTTTCCAAAATGTCCCGCCACAAGCCTTCATCTCTAAGAAAATAAATCTTTCCTATGTACCTAAGAAGACCATCTCCTCTAAGGAAAAACCATCAAACTTCACCTCAAGGGGTCTACGAGACCCGATCTCTGCTCGAACTACAATGTAGAAGTTGTCAAGAGGAAGATTTGAAGAATCCCGATCCACAAATTTGTGCTCACCGAGGTGGCCATAGCCACATGTCTCCGTCTTCACCGAGAACGTTTTCCACTACATTCTCCTTCCCCTTCACATGCTCGATCTCTATATCATACTCACAAAGAAACTCCATCAACGCCACCGACGAGCGTTTATATTGGGCTATGTGAAGAGGTGATGAAGACTTGGGTGGTCTCGTCATCACGAGTGTGAATATTTGACCAAGCGAAAGTGCCTCCATCAAACCAAACCATGCACAACTTCCGCAAGCTCAAGATCATGATTTGTGTAATCAAGCTCATAATATTTGATTTTGTGAGACTCAAAATCCACTACTCTGCCCTCCTACAACAAAAACCTCCAAGCCATGCAAAAGAAGCATCGGTGCAAATGAAAACTCACACTGTGGATTGAACACTGCAAGAATAGGTGTTGTAGCTAGGCATTCCTTTAGTGTACTATAGGTCTGCTGCCGCACTGTCTCGACAAAAAAACTTCTTCCCTTTTCTCTTAAGGGAAGTGATGGGGTGTGCAATCTGATATAAGCCCTGAACAAATCTTCGGTAGTAACCTTCTAATCCCATGAAGCTTCACACCTCATTCATAGTAGTGGGTGCTGGCCATTCCATAATAGCTCTAATCTTTGAAGGATTGACGCTGACACCTTCTCCAAAAATGATATGACCCAAATATTGCACCTCCATTTGAAAGAATTCACACTTCTCCAAGTTTCCGTAAAACTATTTCTCCCGAAGACACCAAAGAACCTAGCGAAGGTGCCCCTCATGCTCCTCATGTGTACATGAGTAAATCATAATGTCATCAAGGAAGATGAGATCGAAGTGATCTAAGAAGGTCCTAAATACCCCATCCATCAAACTCATAAATCTTTGCGGGGCATTAGTCAAACAAAACGGCACCACTGCGAACTCATAGTGGGAATATCTCGTATGGAAGGTGGTCTTATGAATATCTACCTCTGAAATCCTCGGTGATGATAGCCTAACTTAAGATCAATCTTAGATAAAATCATGGCTCCCTTCATCGATCAAACAAATCATCAATGTGTGGAAGGAGATAATGATTCTTTATCGTTAATTTGTTTAGCTGGTGGTAATCAATACACAACCATAAGGATCCGTCCTTATTTACAAAGATCACCGATGCTCCTCAAGGGGATACACTAGGATGGATAAGGAATTTCTTTAAAAGGCCCTCAAGGCAGAACTTGAATTCATAGAGCTCGTGTCGTCATCCGATAAGGTGCTCGTGTGATAGGCTCTGCTCCCCGTAACTAGATCTATATGAAAATCAATCTCACGTGGGGGTGGTAACCCCGTGTAGCTTCCCCAGAAAGACAAAAAACTCTCTCAAAATGGGGTGATCATCAAGTGATGGTCCACTAGACCCATCCTTTGATCTTTCACTGACTGTAACAGCATACATATGACAACCCCATCGCACACACTGCTTAAGTTGCATAGCAGAGATGGTGTGAATAGAAATGGGTCTCTTGACCCTTGAAATTACCAACTCAACTCCCAAATTATCAACACAAGATATAATCTTGTGGTAACAATCCACTCGGCTCTATGTGAAAGATACAAATCCATACCCAAGATGACTTGATATGAGCCCAAAGGAAGGATACAGATATCCGCGTAGCGGTGAAAGATCCCAAATCCACTACACACTCCTTAACTAGGAGTCTACAGAGATATTAGCTCCAAAAGCCATCTCAACATCCCAACCATGACCCCCGCTTAAGCTGCCACTAGCCTACATCTCTCTCTACTAAAGATGGTGCAATGAAAGAATCAGAAGAACAAGAATTAAATAAAATGGAGGTAGGAATACCACCAATGCTACATGCAATCTCAATAACTATACTTTGATGCTCTGCCTAGTAGTTCTAGGCCACTTTGTGTACATCCTATGGTGTGCCCCATGTCACCAACAGTAGGCTCTAAGATTTGTGTCTTACCCTTGTTATTAGGGTTATGTGGGTAGTCTCTCTAAAAATGTCCAATAACAACACAACCTAAACAACCAACTAATCCTCTCCCCTGTGTAGAGGTCCAGTCGGTAATCTAGATGTCTATGGTGTAGATCCTGATGATCTGGCTATGGTCTATTGAGGTCTTTGTTAGCAAGCTCCTGTTGAGTGAGCTCTTTGTGCACCTTGTGTTCTGATGGGACCCCTAAGAGGAGGCCCCATACTCTGACCTCTCTGTGCATCAAACCTCTATGGAGGTCTATAAGGTTGGCGAGACTACTACTACTTCTAGGGTCTAAAAGATGACCTGTGTCTTTGAACCATGTCCACCATGAGTAAGGGATACTAACCCCCTTGATCCGTTATCATGCATCTCTGCCGTATGCTGCTCCGGACTCGGTCTCTAACCCTGTTGGGTCTTTCCCGAGCCTCCTCTACTATATAGGCCTTCTCGATGGCCTTAGCTAATGTTTGTCGGCAATGGATCCACACCTGCACCTCCAATGTCAAGATTATGCATCGGATGAACATTTAGATCCATACCTAATCGTCCTTCATGTAATCAAGATACTAGAGTAGATCAAGAAATATACTCTCATACTCAGCCACTGTAAGAGATGCCTGTTGGAGGTTATGAAACTCATCTATCTGTTGCTTTATGAACCTCCGTGAGAAATATTTACTCCGGAAATGCTCCTCAAAGAGCTCTTAGGTAACTGTCTCGGAATCAACATGGAGCTTCTGCTCCTCTATCCACCACCAGACACTAGTTCCATCCCTAAGTAGATGGATCGCAACATGAGATTTCATGTTGCTAGAATAAGGATAGAGCTTGAAGCATCTACTCAAGCTCACCAACAAGGCCTCTTCTTGAAATCCACTTATGTCACTATAATAATGTGATGGTCAAAGCTTCAAGATCTCCTTGATGTGATCTGCAGCTGTGGTCTGACGACCTCTAGGCCTCTCTGTATGCTCATTCATAAGCCTAGGGCTCCGAGACCTATCTCTGTGTCCCAAAACGCAATCACCCTATCTCCTATATGGTGACTCAGCTTGGGCAGACTCTACATAGAAGGTATCTCATCCATTCTTCTCACTACGTTGAGGAGATACCGACCCTCAATGGAAGTGACTCTATCATGTTTGGCCGCATGTCCTCCTATTGATCCTCCGCGTAGAGTAGCATTAACATCTGAAGAGTCTACAAAATTTGGGGTAGGATGGTTCTTTACAACATGATTTGGTGGTGGTAAGTCTAGTCAATGTGATAAGACCTCTCATCCCATCTGCGCCTCCTACACAAACCAAGCCAAGAGTTAGTTTGTCTTTCTAAGTTTTATTCGGTTTCCATGTTTACTAACATATGCAATTTCTAAACTAAGTTGTTTTCTAGATTTAAAAGTGTGTTAGGTTTAAGGTTCATGTCTCAAGTTTTCTAGTATTCCCAATGGCACAAGATTTTGAACCACTGCTCTGATACCATGTGTAATGCCCGCTAAAATAACCCACTTGAGACCCATGAACAACCTAGGATTAGTTAGGAAAATTATGAAATAATTTTATTTGTTTAAAACATTCTTTAACTAGGTTACATTACAATAGTTGTCACTAACATGTTACGGAACAATTCTAATCTACTAGAAAATTATTTTATTTTTATTAAGAATTATTAGAGGTCATAAGCTCCAAAATTTCGAGTTATAAGGTTCAATTAGGTTCAGAGGGTAATTCCTCACCATACCCACTCTCTAACAAGCTTAAAGTTTCAACTTTCTTTTCTCACAATTAATGCATTCAAAAATTCTCTAAATTATTTCCATTGGATAGGAAATTTTCTCACCTTTCCATTGATATAAAGAAGTCCTCCTAACTCCTCATATTTCTCAAGTTATGGGTCGCGAGGCCGTGGGGTGAGAATTTTCCCCAAGAGCTGGCCTGCAGGCCCAAGGGAGAAAATTTACCCCAAGGGCGGGTATGCGGGCCACGGGGAGAAAAATTTCTTAGGGAAGAAGGTGGGTCGGTAGGGCTTCGGGAGACATTTGGAAAAATTCCCATGCGGGGCGAAAATCCAACTTTGCACTGCGCTCCGTGGGTCTTCAAATCCACAAGGGACACGTGGCACCTCCTAAGGCAGCGTAGGGATAAGTGGGTGATGAGAAACATTTGAAAAATCTCTCATGCTTTGGGAAATGAGTCAACTTTACACCTGCACTCCCACGAGTCCATAAGGGACACATGGCATCCCCTAAGCCAATGCGAGGAAAGCGGGGTGGTGGGGAGAAAATTCATTTTAACGCCCCGAAGGGCTAAGAAGGTAGCATTGACCGCGCAGGCGCCGATACCTCGCAATGCCACATGACAGCTCTCCCGATAAGGCTGCGCAGTGAGCGGGACGGTAGGGAAAACTTGGAAAAATTTTCCCAAATTTTTTGAAATGTACAAAGGAAAAAGGGATCCACTCCTCTGTTGATGCCTCATGACACCACGTGGCATCACCTGATTGGTTGCGGGCAAGGAAATTTTTTTAAAAATTCCCAAAATTTTCTAGAAGCACTAAGTTAGAAAGGGATCCGTCTCCCCAATAACACCTCATGGTGCCACATGGAAACCTATGATTGGATGTGGGGTGGTGGGAAGTGGGGAAAAAGTTAAAAATTTTCCCAAAAAATTTTCGAAGCTCCAAGGGAAAAATTCAGACTGCAGCCTACTAAGGAAATTTTTCGCAAAAGTTTTTTACACCAAATGAAGAAAAACTTCAAGGAAATAACTTTTGATAGAGAGCTCAGTTTTGGGAAAATGAGGACTTACTGTAAATCCCGCGATGTCCTCTTTACTCAAGTATCATTAATTTTGTATTGTTACAAATTTTAAGGGGTCAATTTCAAGAAAACGGCCTACCAGATTTTATACCGCAAATTGGTAAATTTTAACTTGTGAGATTTGTTCAATTTGATCTTCTTCCTCTCTCAACATGTCAAATAGACATGGAGATTTTCTCTTAGGTTGAATTAGGATAAGTTCGTGAGGTATATCTATTTGATTAAATTCCAATTCAAAATTTACAATTTTGACAGTAAAACGAGTGTGAAAACTTTGAACTCGGTTTTGTCAGGTTTTGAAAGATTTCCTTTAAGTATGTTTTATCTAATTGAATTCATCTATATCCTGCAATGTTCAATTTTAATGTTTCATTATTATTTCTTGATTGTAGGTCCGGTCTGTGCATTTTGGATTAAATAAATTGCAGTTTCAAAATACAAAACAAAGATCAAATTTTAAAGGGTTTATTTTCCATTTTCTTCTTCCAAGTATTATATTATGTTCCAATTCTAATCGAATACATTTATTTGACTCAATTAAACTATTCAAAAACTAAAATACATCTTTGATTTCCAATTTTCACATATTTCAAAAGACAGATTATTACACTTCCTTTATACACATTTCCTTTGAAACAAAGATTACAAATCACATATAGATGATTAAATTCAATACAATTGTACAATTTGAGGAAGGTTATGCAATCCTTTATCTATTCCAAAAGGCAACTTTACAACTTCCTTCCGAATTGATTTCAAAATACAACATACAAATTTCGTATCATTCTTTCACATTCTTTCCAAAACACAATATAGAGTATAACTCTTTTACATTTCAATATACAACTTGGAAATCAAGACAACATATTTCTATTACAAACATTTACAAGTTCATCCACTTCAAGTGAGAAAGGTTACAATGAGATTTCGTTTCACAAGGAATTTGTCAAACTATCTTTTCTCGGCTCTAGAACAACAACATCCATACTTGTCATTCTTCCAATCTGATCACAACAAGAGTAGGGGAAAGGCAAGCACTCTCCACCAACCAAGACATCCAATGAAGAGGAGAAGCCATCCTTCTTCATTGGCGCTGAGCCCCAACCATAATGCAATAAAATATGTGATCCAACTCATGGCAACAACAAAGCTTCCACAATCACACAAGTAGCATTTTCACAATAAAAACACATTCAAAAAAAGAATATAGTTTACAACTACATTAAAGCATAAAAAACATTACTGAGGCTTCATCAAGCAAGTAAAAGGAGCAAGAACTATGGGGGATGCTTCTTATGTCTCCCAAAAGGGGAAATGGGTATCACCAACTAAATTACAAACCACGAAAATATATCATATCAAAACCCTTACACTCCTTATGCCTCCCCAAGCACCCCTTATTCCTCACATTTCCTTATGCCTCCCTAACTTCTTATGGCACTTTTGTACGCCGGAAAAGTGACAAGCGAGGTGGGGATGGAATATGCGTGGGATGCAAACGAACTAGTTAGGAAATCTAATGTCTTCGACACGCACTAATGGAATTTGTGAATCTAAGGCAAAGAAGGCCCTTCTAACTTGGACTGGTGTGATAGATCGATCAGCAAGGATGACTGCTCGAAGGCTCCAATCAATATCAAGTTCTGGCGTGATTCGATCTATGGGTTGTGGAATACGTGGAAAATGACCTGGGATAGTTTTGTGTATATCTCCAGATAAGGTCATATGGTGGGTAATGAATACAATCGACTCTACGGACGATTCTCTGGCCTAGTCCAGAATTCTCTAGCTTTGTTAGCTGCTATATCTAGTAAGGATAGTTGTTCGATGATGATGGGTGGAAGTGGAGTGGATTGGAATACTAGTGTGCGTAGGCCAGTGTCTATATTTGACTGACTTATGGATTCATTACGTTGGGATTTGTGGATCACAACCGTAGACTCTTGGTTGTTGCGGTCTGCTTATGGTCATGTATGAAATCAAGTCCTAATCCCTAGTATCCTAGTAATCGTATGCTTTCTCAGCTTCTATGTTTAGACTTAATAACTGTGTGATTTTCTCGGAATACCTCACAGGCGTTCATGCAACCTGGATTCTTAAACTAGTATCTATGTCTGTGAGAGTGTCTCCTGCATCTGGCTGTGGGACCAAAGGATCACAACCAAAGGTTTGTTCTCTTTCGAACCCTTCTACAGTCATGTGAATGTTTTCCTAGGGTAATCTGTAGTTCGGTTGATTTGACCAAAACGTGTGTGCTTGGTCGTCTTCTATATTTAACCCTCTCAACTGAGAGCTGATCAGTTGTAAATCTGTTGTTGTTTGGAAGACTTGTATTCTAAGGTTCTGGTCTATGTCAACTATTGCTGTGACGAGGTTGGGTTGAGGCACGATTGGCTCAAATACGTATTCCCTGGGCTCCCTAGGTCCCGTGATTGTCATACAAAACAAAATGTAAATCTAACTATAACAAAGTAAATTTAAACTACGTGGAATAAATCTAAAACATATATAACTTCTATTTTTCTGAGAAACCCTTTAAGAATTTAAGAAAAGCAACTATTTAAACGTATCTAGAAATAACAACTAAATAACAATTTAAAACAAACAAAATAACCGAGTGTAGTTATTTTCTGTGTAATTTGTAGATTTATTCTAAATAATAAAATAGCTCATCTAATCTATTTGTAAGATTCTCGATCCTACCTCAGAAGTGAGGAGTGAATCATAGTTTCTCAGAAACTATCAATCCTCACAGCTTCCCTGGCAATATCGAGAATAGAATTTACTGAAATGAAGTAATTATCTACTCTATTTGATATGATTCTAACTAGAACTTTGAAAGCTAGAACTTGGATTCCGCATAACAGTGGCGAATCCGATGGTGTGTGTGATCTTGTCCCCTCAGTGTGATCTCCTCGTTCTTTGTATTCACGTGAATCCAGAAAAGCATGTAATGCTAGCATCAACAGAAGTAGATATTGGGACAAAGGCAGCTCAGAATGCAGACTGAATATAATGCGAGTAGGAGAGGGATAGCGCAAGAGTACAGAGCTTGGCTTATGCAATTCCTAGCGGGATTTATTGCGAGTCATGCAACATAAAGCGTCCAGAACCTGAAACTATCCTGTTTGAGGAGCAAAACCTATAACTTTAATGGCTTCCTAAGCTATTCTACTCCAATGGATTGGGTGAAATAATAGTATTGCTTGCACAAGATGGGTATGTGGCTTACCAACAGCTGAACAATGCTAACTAAGCATGCAAGGAATTAAAACTATGGCTTCTAAATAGAATAAAAGACTGAACTATGAAAATCGAGAGCATGAAAGTGAATGAGGGGCAGACCATTTGCTTGTGCACAAACCATTTATTTATAGCTTTTCATTCACCCAAAGATCAAAACCAAACTGAACTCTAAAACTATAAACAATGGCCAAACACTATTCCAGGGGACCAAAAACATAAATGCAAGCCTAAGTCGGCAAGGAAAGCTGGTGAAACGTTGATTTTTACGTGAGTCGCGTTAAAACGCTTTCTGGAAAATGCGTAAAGGACCGCCGCTCTGAGCAGGGCGGCGGTTACAGGACCGCCGCCCTGATCAGGGCGGTGGTCACGAGACCGCCGCCCATGCAGGGTGGTGGTTTTGTCACTAAAGAGCAAAAGGCCAAGAAAAGAGAGGAAAAAGGAAAAACAAAGGATGCGGGGGCTAAGCGGGGCATGCGGGATGTTAACGCACACTTGGAGAGCTTTTTCCGGATCCCGAACACCTTGCGAGGAGACCTGTATCATCATTGGGGCACTTGTTACACTATTCGGCAGTACAGTACCTTACAATTTTGGGTACGTACATATTGCCCCCTCGGAGAAGCGTTTTAGCCATGAAGAGGCGTAAAACGGTGGGTCCGAGTATGGCGGTCCCGAAATGGGAAGTTAGAAGTTATACCTGACACGTCCGTGTGTTGAAATGATGCCATCCAAAATTCCCGCTACCTGCAAAATGAAAAGAGAACTCAAGTGCAGATAGATACAATAGTTGAAAAATAAACACTAAGAATAACAGGGAATGAGAACGTACCATTTGTGCGGGGATAGGAACTTACCTCCATCAGTGCTCCAAACCTGTGAAAAAGTCATTTTAAAACGAAACAGAGTGCTATATATATGAAAGTGGGCCCATTTTCCTATTCATTTGCGTGAGTCGATTTGATTGATTTTGAGCTCTGGGACCCACGGTGATGGTTTCTTGCGTGAGTAGAGTCGAAACGTTCGCAGCGAGATCGTGATCATGCCTCCACGTGCGGAACATCGACCTCAGCGATCACAGGTTAGTTTTCTTCAGTTTATTGTCTTTACCCCCTTAAATTTGAAATGCTAAATTCTTTGCAATGGGGGGGTATTTTTGAAAATGCTAGTGTTAACAGGTCCACCTAGGGGGGGCGCCTACTGGGTAGGTTCTATTTTTAAGTTAAATGGCCATTTTTGCACTTTTTAGGCCTTTTTAGGTTAAAAACCCGCGTGGGTTTTCAGACCACGACCGCCGCCCTGGCCAGGGCGGGTTACATGACCGCCGCCCGATCAAGGGCGGCGGTCACACTGACCGCCGCCTTTAAGGTGGCGGTTACAAAACCACCTCCCTGCTCAGGGCGGCGGTTTTGCACAGAATGCAAAAAGAACTTGTTTTTGAGATTGTGTTTGTATTTTTAGCATTTCTACGTGTTTTTATGACTTTCTCAGTATTGTTCGGATGCTAACTTACTTTGTTTTGTGTGTTTTTGGGTGTATATGAGGTGAGAGAGGAGTACATCCGATGGAGCAGAGAGAGAGAGTGTGATTGGCTCTCAGGGGTACTAGATGCCCTTTCACAGGATGAGGAGGACACACTTCAGAGGGCTGGCATATTGCGCATATCGCGCGTGCCCCATGTTGCACCATCTAGTCACATCCTTTGTGACTTATTTTCTTACTGGGATGCAGATCGGAACACCTTCCGATTGCCAGGGGTTCGTGGTGAGTGGACCATTACATTGGAGGACGTCTACCGCATTCTGGGGGTCCCGATCATCGGGAGGCGACTCACTTTGGAGACAGCAGGCTCACGGGCATAGATTTACAAGTGGGTGACTTATATGGGAGATGCAGCCATCTCCACGGGGTCGAAGAAGGGGGTGAGAGTTCGATCCATTCCTTCTTTGCCCATCCCCGTATTTCGACAGGCCATTATGGGGATCCTTGCCTCGAGATTGATCGGGGACAAGGGAGGGGACACATTGTTATACTGTTGGGCCCCCATTATTGCACAGATAGAGGGGCACGGCCGGATATACGCTTGGGGAGTAGACATTCTTGGGACCACCTACCATGATCTATATAGGGTGGTCCATTTACAGGGACAAGTCATTGAGCCACCCGACTCTAGTCATGAGTTGGGTTTATGAGCATTTCATCCCTTATGGTAGGGGTGTGGAGGTGGCAGATCCTGGAGCTGTTAGGGCAGCCAGATGGACAGACATGTCGGTGCTTAGAGCACCTCATCAGCCAATTGCCTCCCTGACTACTACCGACATGGAGGCGACACCGTATCAGACCATGGCGGGCATATGGGGCGAGGAGACTCTTACTTTGATCTCCTGCTCCACCACAGGGAAGCTCATTGATAGAGTGGGACGAGTGGAGGTGCACCCCTTTGGCCGAGTTCCTCAGTAGTTTGGCCTACCATACATGGGTATGCTTCCCCAGTGGCGCCAGTCTACAGATCAGTTCGTGAGGCGAGAGGGGGGCCTAGAGGCCGAGGTTGGACAGTGATTACTCCTGGCATTCCTATTGCAGCCAGGAGGATAGTTCGTGCTAGAGGGAGAGCCGGTGCGCCTCGGGCACCTTTGCTTCAGATTGCTGTGGGTCCTGCTCATAGCAGTGATGACCCTATTGATATTGACTCAAGTCTGAGGAGTTCACAGAGGGAGGACAGAGGAGGAGACCGAGATGACAGCGATCCTGAGTGGCATGACACTTAGGATATTATGCAGGCAGAGAGGGCTGAGCAAGAGCGCAGAGAGGGATACTCTAGTTTCAGAGGAGCCCCTCTCCCAGGGCCATGGTGGAGAGGATGAGTCCGTTGCGGGGTGACATGTTGCTCCTGCCACAGGAGCAGCCCCTCAGTCGGCAGCGGCATCCGCGGTAGGTGCCGGCCCCAGCGACCCATCCTGGAGGCCTGGTGATCCGAGTAAGTTACCCTTTCTTCCCTTTTAATGTTTTTTTGTAGGCTCTCCTTAGTTGCAATCTTGTATTCCTAATTTCGTGCTTGGTTTCTAACTTGTTTTCTCCTTTGTTTGCAGAGACTGTTGATGAGTGGCGGGATTTGATCCGCAGGGTATGTACCGATTCCCTGATGATCCCCATGGATAGGACGCGTGCAGAGCTGTCCGTAGATGTTGGGGAGCCTTCAGCAGCTGGTAGGCATACCGACGTTTTGCTCCAGTCTGGCATGTGGCCAGGATGGTATCGACCCTTCGCACCGAGCTAGCGGGCTATAGGACGGCTGAGCATCTTATGAGGAGCCGTTCTCGCGGTGAGACCGCGGCTGCTCCTCGAGATCCTGAGCCCTCCGTACATTCAGAGCGCCGGCGTAGCCGGAGTCCTAGGCGTGGGCGTGCACCTTCGGAGGGGTCGCGTAGGGATTGAGAGGCCACTTGGCTCTCGTGTATTTTGTATTATATATTCTTTGTATATCACGGGCTCTTTGAGTGTTTTGACCATGCTTAGTGCATGATGGCATTGTATATAAACTTTGATCATTTATATATATGCATTCGTTTTGGATCAAAATCTTGGCACTCATGGTTTCCTTTCTATTTCAGTTTCTATGTATACTACGATGTATGTTTATATGCTTTTTAGAATGTATGCAATGGAGAACAAATGATGCAAATGTTTGTTTCCTTTTGTGTATTTCATGATGCTGATATATGTAGATATAATGTGATTTTGAATCTTAGCTTCCGTAAGCAATTTTTGATATCTCATGTTTGTTTTGCAAAGTGATGAATATAACTAGTATGATGAACAGATTAACTTGCCCCACTCCTAACTCCACGCAACTAGTAAGATGCGAGGGCTCATCACCGAGAGCTAGAAAGGGCACAAGTTATGAGGTGTAGCTGAAATGATAGTGATGAAAGACAGACAAAGCTTTAGTGGAACCAAATTGGAAGCTACAAGCTTACTCTACCTGAGTGACTTCATAGTTTAGAATGCAACTTACTTTGCGGTTTATCTAGACTTAGATCCGTAGATGGCCACATAGTAGACAAAATCTGGGTTTTTAGGATTTTAACTCTCTTGGAATTTTGAACATCTGATTCATTTGTTTTTGACTCAAAGTTTCAAAGTTTTGAATTGTTTTCATATGATCATTTGCATTTATTTGTCAAGAGGACCCCCTACACTTTGCCCCATGCTACTAGTAAGAAGCGTGGGTTTATCACCGTGGGCAAGGTATAGGTGAGTAAGGGCATTTCCATCCCTTCCCAACCCTACGTCACTAGTAAGAGACGCAAGCTCATCACCGAAGGTTGGTGGGGCAAGGAAATGTGTAAAATTAAAATTTTTTGTTTAATCACTTTTTGACTTGTTTATTTGAGTAAAATGTCAGTATGCGTTTATTTCCAAAGAGATATACATATGGGATAGATGTGACACCATGAAGCTTCTAGAACAGACCATAGGTAAGACACCTACCCTAAGAAGAAATCAAAGCGAGAATAAACTTGCAGATCTTGGTATGGTTACCGTTAAGACTTTGTCATTTTGATTTTATTTGATAGAAGATTCTGAGATAATTTGATGATATCATGAAAATGGAGAGGTATGATTAAAGAGTTTATGCCAACAACATCATGAGTTTGCTATGAATTGCTTTGAGAATAGATTCCTTGATCACCATTTATGTAAGAGACAAGTGGACAAAATGATCTTAATCTATATGAAGATGCAATGTAAATATATATAAGTAGTGCTAGTTGCTTATGCGTAGAACCGCTTGAGGTGAAGGGAATTGACTGTTTCACCAAATTCCTCACCTTCTAGCGTACATAAGAGGTATGCACCATTTCCATAGTCCTTCATGACTCGGTATGGGCCCAACCATTTGGGCTGGAATTTCCTTCCTTCACCGGTCTTCTTGTCGATTCGGCTGTCTAGTCTTAGAACTAGATCCCCTTCGTATATGTCACGTTCATAGACCTTCTTGTTGTACTGCCGGCACATCCGGTCAGCATAGATTCTATGTCACTGTTCAGCATCTAACCTAGTTTCATCTAGGCTTTCTAGTTGAGAAAGACGTGCTTCTCTGTAAGCGTCTTCATCCAGAATCCCTTGTAATGAAATGGGAGTAGGTATTTCAGGACACGCCTTGAAAGGAGTTAATGCCTCGAAATCTATGTAACACTAGTGAGTATCTTCCCATTCTTTGTTTTTTGAGTTTTAAGAAGAATATTAGATACCCATTGGGGAGTAGTATGATATAACTTCAAATCCAACTCGGAGTTTTTTTATTACTTCCTCCTTTAAGAATGAAGCTACCGGTAGTGGGCTTGGGTCTTGGCCGTGTGGCCATCTTAGATTTTGGGCATGGGCTTTGATTGGATTTAGTAGCTTTACGATCGATGGCTTATCTTAAATTTATTGATAGCGAGGGGTGCTGCGAACTCTTCATCTCCTTATAATTAAATGCAAACGCCTTCTGATGTTCTTTGAGGATCCGAGTGTGTATTTCTACTTCTTCTGGGGTTAAGGATGATCCTAATTTCAAGATTTTTGGTTCATCATCTGTCCCGATGTTGACATCGATTGTTTCCTCAATTAAAGAGGCGTTACCCTCTTCAAACTCAGGTGGTCTTTGGAAAATCCAAATCATCCCCATTTTTACCTGTGTATATGCTAGGTTCCATTTGTGAGGGGAGATCCATCATGGGATTTCCGAAATAGGAAGACGAATGTGGAATCAAGGACAAATCTAGCATATGATAGGAGAGATGTAGTGCTGCATAGGTGTTTAAGTAATCCAAAGTGGCCATGTCACTATCAACATGGTCTAGGACGGTAGATTCACTTCCGCTTGAAAGGGGATTTGTCATTGTTTTTATCAATGATTCATCACGAATGGACACCGTGAAATGGGTATCTTCTAACTCATTGCTTGGAGTAAAACGCGATGCTGAAGTTGCTATTGAATCGGTGAGAAGATTTTTCTCTCGCGGGATTGCTTCAATGGATATGAAGTTAAACGCCTTGCTTAAATCTAATACGGCTTCTTTGTAAAGCTGCAAGTGTTCGGCTTTGGTTTCGTATACTTCAGAAACCTGGTTTGTCACTAATTGCGAGTCTCCTAAGACTCTGATGTTATCAATACCAATTCTTTTGGCTAAGGTGAGGCCAAGGAGGAGGGCTTCGTACTCAGCGCCGTTGTTTGTGCATTCAAAATTTAGCTTAAAGGCAAATGGTAGGACTTTCTCTTGAGTGAAGTAAGAATTATACCTGCCCCCGCTCCATAACGGCATTTAGCTCCGTCGAAATGGAGAGTCCAATACTTAGCGGGAGTATAGATGTTGGGGTATCTGCTGCGTTTGCGCACTCCACTTCTACCATGCAGAGATCCTCTGATGGAAGGGAACCAACACCTAGTGAATATCCTATGCCTACTGAATCAAATGGTAAGAACATTGGTAAATCTTGTTCTATTAACTCAACGATTTTTGCAGTAGTCCCTAATGACACCATTTCTTTAGCCTTATCTTTGGGGGTTGGGGTTGTTTTGGCTATGCTGATAGTTTCAAGATCCGTTGTAGGTACCAACTTCTCCTCTGGTTTTGGGTCAGTGGGTTTATTAAGTTGGTTTGTTGGAAGTTCAAATTTTGAGTGCACACCTGGTCTTTTCTTTAAATCAGCTAGGTGTATATCGAAAGGTTTTGGATCACCTTTGGCTACAATACCTTTCCTAGATGCAGGAATCTTACTTCTTGGAATAAAGTAGAAGGGATTGCCTTCATTCGGTGTATCCATGGTCGGTCGAGGATCATATTATAATTAGTTTCCCGATCTATAATATAAAACTCAGTCAGGATTGTTTTGGGTCCTAAGGTGACCGGTAGTATTATAGTTCCTATCGAAGTGGCTTTAAGGCTATCATAGCCTCTCAATGTATTTCGAGTGGTGGAACAGTTTGTTTCCCCATATCCTAGTTTTTGGAGGAAAGAGAAGGGGACTATGTTAACTGTGGCCCCATCGTCAACCATTGCCCATTTTACGTAGTTATTATAAACCCATACTTGTAAGTGTAAGGTTGGATCACCTCGGCGTGCAATCTCAGCATCTGTAGGCATTTTACTTATTTCGAATATAAATTTGACATCCTTGTCCGGCTGCCCCGGAGGGTGGATATCAAAATCTACGTGATTTACTTGTGTTTCAGGAGGTGGAGTGATGTTAATTAGATGACCTAAACCTAATGCTTCTAAAAGAGCAGCTCTGTGAGTAGGAGAGTTCTTTAGTAAGTCCAAAAATGAAATGTGTGAGAAGGTCTTTGTTAGGTCACTAATTAAATCATAGGCACCCATGGGTTTTTCTACTATTTGTTGACTCTTATCATTTTCGGCAGATGACTTGGGCTTGGTTGAGAGAAATACTCTCGTGTTCTTGTTATAGCTTCGATAGGTAGTTCAGCGTCTAGTTCTACCAAACTGACTATCTTGGGTCTCGGTTGATTTCCTAATTGTGGCGCAACTGATGGATTTAGTGAAGTCGAGGCTTCATGATCATTGTTTCCCATCATTGCACCCTTGTTCATCCCAGTTGGATTTAGTCTGTTATTATCATGATTTGGGAGTGGATCGTTAAAGATCTTGAGGGGAGCATTCTGAGGGGAAACTGCCCCTGCGAGCGTGTTTGGTGGTGGTGACACGGGATCTGCCAAAAACAAATCTGTGAAGAACTGTCTTTGTTCTTCTGGAAAACGTTGCATGAATTTATTGTAGTCACGGCATGTTCTAGTATCATGACCTCGAATCTTGTGGAAACCACAATATGAATTGGGATTGTAATTCCTGTTTTGTTGGTTTGGTGTATATTGTGGCCTAAAATTCTGATCAAACTGTTGCCTATTAGGATTAAAGTTTTGCATTTGTTGTTTTTGGTTTTGATAACCAAATGAGTTTTGGCTTGGCCCTTGTATGGGATTTCGCCGTTGTTGTTGTTGTTGTGGATGGTTAAAATCCACTGTATTGATTGTCGGGGTGAAGTTGTTGTTTCGTTGGTTGTTTGTTTGTGATGGAGTATTGACAACATTTACCTTCTTGGGCTGGTCGGTTACTCCATCCGTTGTTACACCCCGATTTTTGTTAAGGATTTTAGGTCCTTGATTGACGTTTGTGGTAGTGGGATAATTTGTAGTGTTCTGATTGGGGGTGATTAACCTCCCATTTGCTCCATATGTTTTATGGCCACTATCTATCGCTGCTTGATCTATTCGAAGAGCGCTCTCAAGTACTTCATCGTAAGTTTTAGTGGGAACTTCTGGACTTCTTCCTTCACCTCTCTGCTGAGAGAATGAAGGAATAAATCGCATAGTTCCATCTGATCCATATTTGGAGCACTTTCTGAAGAATAAAGAACTGTACGCCACCACTTTGGATGAAATGGGCGACAGATTCGTTGTGTTCTTGTTTGATGTGTAAGAACTCCCTGATTCCTGTTCTTAACAATTTGTTCATGTCGAATGCCTTAATGAACTCTGATACGAGTTGTTTAAATGAATGGATGGAAGCCTCAGGTATTCTATAATACCAATCGAGAGCAATGCCTTCCAAGGTTTTGGGGAATATTTTAGCAACAACCCCATCCCAAGGGAGTAGTTCACGTATGGCTGTAGCGTAAGCTTTGATATGCGCGTTTGGATCTCCCTCGCCTTTGTACTTGGGTAAATCGGGAAGAGGTCTTGGAAGCATGACGCTTCGTATGGTGAAGTCTAAGGGCTCTTTCAAATATTCTGAATAAGTCCCTATCGCATAGGTTTCGACCATTGATGGTGGTTGTTGAGGGAGTGGTGGTGGGATGGGTTGTTGATATGGCGCAGCGTATGCGTTGGCAGGGGCATAGGGAAGTCCCTGCGTTTGAGAAAACATGCCGGGAGAGGAGAACATATCTCCTTGTGGTGATTTGGAGTACATGTTTAAGTATGACGGGGTATTGTCTAGTAATGGATTGTTTGATACTAGACCGGGAGGAAAGGTGTTAGAGATGATGGGCCTTGTTGGCGTTTGTTGTGGATACTGAGGAGGCATGCCTAACGTGCCTACTCCTGTGAGGAGATCTACTTGGCTAGGATGGTATGGAGGATTGGAACTTCCTGCTTGCATGAACTGAGAATTTTGACTTGCTTGAGCAAGTTCTAACCCTCTCACTTTTTCTACTAACGTTGAAATGACTTCATTTGGTGAAGTCACGGTGCTTTGCCTTAGCGGCGTTTGTTGTATACCCTGGTGTTGTATAGGCATGTGATATCCTGCTATGAACTGATCGCTATCTTGCCAAGTTTCTCGAGAGTATTTCCTATATGTAGTGGCATAGAGGTATTTTCTTGAAAAGAGACCTCGGGTTGTATTTGTAAACCTCCTATAGGTGGGTAGATACCCCGGGAGCGTTGTTCACTCCTAGGATAACGTATTGACTGTTCATCATCTAAGACCAGGTATGGGTCTGATTGCCTACTAATTTGTGGTCTAAGCAATACCTGAGGAGATGATCCAGATTCTCCGGTGAACGTCATATTGTTCGAACCTGAAGGCTCTGTTTGTTGCGTTCGAGGGGTTTGATCTAACTCCTCAGTTTGAAAAGATGAATTATATCTGATTCTTGGAGTTTGTGTTGACAACTGATTAGTTGAGTAGTTGTCCCCCCATACCGAGAGTGAGGGTGATGATTGCCTATTTTGCTGGGCGTAGTATGCCTCAAGACCCAAGAGGGGTCTGCCATATGCATCGAATCCCGACATATTCGGGGGGTATATGAATACCCGCAGAATAATGGGAAGGAGCGAAGGAAGGTGGATGAGATAAGATGAAACTTCTCAAAGAAAGGTGAAAAAGTTGAAGTTCACGTCAACTTCACTAATTTTGTTTGTTTCACATCGGGTTCACCAATTTTATACGTGAAAAGCGACAAGTGAGCGTGGGAATCTACAGGTAACTCTTCCGCGTACCCGACCTCCCGAGGTCGTGCCGAGACAGCCGGTGGGGATGGAATATGCGTGGGATGCAAATGAACTAGTTAGGAAATCTAATGTCTTCGACACGCACTAATGGAATTTGTGAATCTAAGGCAAAGAAGGCCCTTCTAACTTGGACTGGTGTGATAGATCGATCAGCAAGGATGACTGCTCGAAGGCTCCAATCAATATCGAGTTCTGGCGTGATTCGATCTATGGGTTGTGGAATACGTGGAAAATGACCTAGGATAGTTTCGTGTATATCTCCAGATAAGGTCATATGGTGGGTAATGAATACAATCGACTCTACGGACGATTCTCTGGCCTAGTCCAGAATTCTCTAGCTTTGTTAGCTGCTATATCTAGTAAGGATAGTTGTTCGATGATGATGGGTGGAAGTGGAGTGGACTGGAATACTAGTGTGCGTAGGCCAGTGTCTATATCTGATTGACTTATGGATTCGTTAGGTTGCGGGATTTGTGGATCACAACCGTAGACTCTTGGTTGTTGCGGTCCTGCTATGGTCATGTACGAAATCAAGTCCTAATCCCTAGTATCCAGTAATCGTACGCTTTCTCAGCTTCTATGTTTAGACTTCAATAACTGTGTGATTTTCTCGGAATACCTCACAGGTGTTCGTGCAACTTGGATTCTTAAACTAGTATCTATGTCTGTGAGAGTGTCTCCTGCATCTGGCTGTGGGACCAAAGGATCACAACCAAAGGTTTGTTCTCTTTCGAACCCTTCTACAGTCATGTGAATGTTTTCCTAGGGTAATCTGTAGTTCGGTTGATTTGACCAAAATGTGTGTGCTTGGTCGTCTTCTATATTTAACCCTCTCAACTGAGAGCTGATCAGTTGTAAATCTGTTGTTGTTTGGAAGACTTGTATTCTAAGGTTCTGGTCTATGTCAACTATTGTTGTGACGAGGTTGGGTTGAGGCACGATTGGCTCAAATACGTATTCCCTGGGCTCCTAGGTCCCGTGATTGTCATACAAAACAAAATGTAAATCTAACTGTAACAAAGTAAATTTAAACTACGTGGAATAAATCTAAAACATATATAACTTCTATTTTTCTAGAAACCCTTTTAAGAATTTAAGAAAAGCAGCTATTTAAACGTATCTAGAAATAACAACTAAATAACAATTTAAAACAAACAAAATAACCGAGTGTAGTTATTTGCCTGTGTAATTTGTAGATTTATTCTAAACAAATAAAATAGCTCATCTAATCTATCTGCAAGATTCTCGATCCTACCTCAGAAGTGAGGAGTGAATCATAGTTTCTCAGAAACTATCAATCCTCACAGCTTCCCTGGCAATATCGAGAATAGAATTTACTGAAATGAAGTAATTATCTACTCTATTTGATATGATTCTAACTAGAACTTTGAAAGCTAGAACCTGGATTCCGCAGAACAGTGGCGAATCCGATGGTGTGTGTGATCTTGTCCCCTCAGTGTGATCTCCTCGTTCTTTCGTATTCACGTGAATCCAGAAAAGCGTGTAATGCTAGCATCAACAGAAGTAGATATTGGGACAAAGGCAGCTCAGAATGTAGACTGAATATAATGCGAGTAGGAGAGGGATAGCGCAAGAGTACAGAGCTTGGCTTATGCAATTCCTAGCGGGATTTATTATGAGTCATGCAACATAAAGCGTCCAGAACCTGAAACTATCCTGTTTGAGGAGCAAAACCTGCAACTTTAATGGCTTCCTAAGCTATTCTACTCCAATGGATTGGGTGAAATAACAAAGTACTACTTGCACAAGATGGGTATGTGGCTTACCAACAGCTGAACAATGCTAACTAAGCATGCAAAGAATTAAAACTATGGCTTCTAAACAGAATAAAAGACTGAACTATGAAAATCGAGCATGAAAGTGAATGAGGGGCAGACCATTTGCTTGTGCACAAACCATTTATTTATAGCTTTTCATTCACCCAAAGATCAAAACCAAACTGAACTCTAAAACTATAAACAATGGCCAAACACTATTCCAGGGGACCAAAAACATAAATGCAAGCCTAAGTCGGCAAGGAAAGCTGGTGAAACGTTGATTTTTACGTGAGTCGCGTTAAAACGCTTTCTGGAAAACGCGTAAAGGACCGCCGCTCTGAGCAGGGTGGCGGTTACAGGACCGCCGCCCTGATCAGGGCGGCGGTCACGAGACCGCCGCCCATTCAGGGCGGCGGTTTCACTGAAGAGCAAAAGGCCAAGAAAAGGGAAAAAGGAAAACAAAGGACGCGGGGGCTAAGCGGGGCATGTGGGATGTTAACGCACACTTAGAGAGATTTTTCGGATCCGAACACCTTGCGAGGAGACCTGTATCATCATTGGGGCACTTGTTACACTTCTCCGTGACAAGATGCCGTCACAATTTTGGGTACGCACAAAGACCCCATAACGAGTAAATAAATGCAAGCGATTTCTTTGTAAGGTGAAACCCAAATCCCAACTCCCTCCACCATTATACCTCCCTAAAACACACTTGTGCCTCCCATAAAATAAACCCCATAGTCTTCTCCTACACCATTCCTAGGCCATCTACCCAACAACCCACAATAATGGAAAAAAATTCACACATTAAAATTTACATTGGTAATAAAAGAGCATTTCAAGAGCCAAGCTCTTACCTCTCCATGATGGAGTTGTTTCAAGTTCCAAAACCAAAAGTTTTATTCCAATGCAAGAAATCCAAAACAGCCAAGCACAACCATGCAACAATCTTCCAAAAACTTCTTCAAGTAAGAGCTCCAAAATTAGCAAGGAAATTCACCCAAGAATAAAGTCTCCAAAGTGAAGCAACCCAAAACAAGGCAAGTAATTCAGATTTTATAGAATGGGGAAGAGAAGAGGATGAGGAAGATCCATGTACGATGCCACATCACACATCCTCAACCCCAACCCCAAAAGTCAACTTCATTATCCAATGCATAATAAATAGGTGGGTGAATAAAATGTCAGTTTACTTACACACTCAAATCCAACCCACACCCAAAAGGACTGAAATTAAAACATGTAAGAAAAGTGCAATTAAAACCTACAATTTGTCTTCCCAAAATGCATTATAAAAGTATAACTTTAGCTCCCCAACCATAGGTATGGTTGGTAAATAAATTTAAGAAGTATGGGACAAGTTTAACTTGTCCTACAAGACTACAAAAACAACCTCCAAGGAAAAATTCGAATTTCTAAGAAGGTTGATTGTTTCACACTCAAAAGTTAACTTACACATCACTGACACATCTCCTGCAACACTTTAATTCAAGGCCAACAACTCTATTAATTTATTTCTTATGACATATTTTAATTAATTAACTTAATAACATGATTACTCATAATATTACACACCATTTAAAGAATAATGAAAGGGGTAAAAGCACCACAAAATAAACACATGTAACCATAAACAAAGGGACCAAATAAAAGAAACACATAAAACCCCTTGGTCACATTTAAAGGTGACTCTCCCCATGGGAATCCCTAACAAAATAAAAACACACACAAACAAAACATGTTGCCATGGTGACCTTGTTGAATTCATCTAGAATTCCAATGTGGTTGGTCTCCAATCCCCGATGTTTGTTGTGATAGTTTAACCTACAAAACACAAATACCTCCTTCGGCCTCGTGGCCATATCAGAACATCCAAAATAATATAAATATAATTCCCTAAATCATTTAGATATATGAATCACAACAACATCAAAGAAATTTAACAATATCATTTATAGTTTTATCAACAACTATATCATCATCCAATAATTTTCCATTTCTAGGTCTACTCACAATATCCAAATATCACAAGTCCGAACAACATCCATCATATAACCATGTCAAACAATATATCATCATCAACATATAAAATGTCTCTAATAATCATCATACATCATAACTGAATCAAGTTAACAATACTCCATGATCAAACATCTAATATCATACTATAATAAAGTCCATAATCATGTCCATAATATAATCAACACTATCATGATTATTATAAAAAAAAGTGTCAAAGGGAAGTGGGCAGTACAGAAACTCCATCCCATAAATCACATGGGCTTGGACACCCTTGACATGCTAGGTAATAGAGATTTTGACATGTACACAATTGGCTCTAAAACGAGGTTCCAACTTTTTGAAAGAAACCGGTCCATCTTTCATTGAAATTTGCAAGACAACTACATACATCCCTTTCAGGAAGCCAAACTCCACATTTGCCAAAATGCCTTCCTCGCTAGAACAAAATAATCTTTTGATACAATTCTTCATCATTACAAGTACAAAAAAATACCCCTCCACTAAGAATGATAATTCAAGGTACTACAGGAACAAGTAAATTGCACTTTATTAATACTATCCATTATTGATTAACTAAAATATAAAAATTCATGGTCATATTCTAGTTAATCTAAATAGGTACATGAATGTAATAAATGGTATAAACTGAAATAATGATTGTAAATATTTTATTTTGTTATTTAAATGAAATAAAATAATGCAAATAGGAGTGATAGGTTAATAACCTTAAAATAACATACCTTGTTGTATGTTGATGTGTGGACAGGGAAATATGTGAAGGTGCTTTACCTAGGAAATTACGGCAACCGAAGATCCAAGTAGACGGTGGTGCTTGGGAGAGGACCCAGGGCACTGTGAGCAACTGGGCTATAGTTTGGGCCCTCTATTCTACAAAAATCTAGAATCTAAAACTAATAGTGTTCCTAGATCTTCGCAATATATTAGTCTTTGTCACGTAGTTGTTGGAATGGATTCGCTTATGTCTCTTTGAACCTATGTTGAAGATCTACCGCATAACGCATACAAAACATAAAATCCCTAAAAAAATAAAGATGTATATGAAGGGGTTGACTGATCTTAGCAACCATAATGGTGGACGTACAACTAAGCATTGCACAATATTCCAGACCTAATGTAGTTCAGTGTGCTTGTGTGTGCAATTGTATTCCTAGGGTGCCCTAGCATCAATGACACAAAAGTAGGGAGAAATAACTAGATGTAAAGAGAAAATGTTGAATGGAATGGAATGAATACCACCCTTTGCCCCTATGCTTGTGTGATGCAGATGTAAATGATGCTCAAATGTAGTCTTTTGCCTTAGTAGATAGCTATCTCTTGATAGAAAATAGCCCGCCCATAGGATAGTAAGTATGTTATGTTTATATAGGGATCTCCTGCTCAAATTTTGACACTAATGACCCAACATGTAAACTAGTACCTAGGGAATGAGAGGGAAAATTATAAAGACCAACCACGAAACTTTAAATTAGGCGCAAGTGCTGCCAAGACTAGGGTGCCTAGAATAAGGACCGGGGCAGCCATGGGTGCCCTGGGTTCTACCCTAGGTACCGTAGTCAAAGACTAGAGACGAAAAATTACCAAATAACGACACTTGGGACTCCCTAAGAGACGACCAAAACTGTACAAACAAAAAATGATTGTGCAAGACAAATGACGATGATGACCAATTAACTAACGACATGACTAGGGGATGGGTCATTAGTGAATACTTTTCTTACGCAAGATCCATATATAAAACAACATACTTGGTGGTATAATGTAATAATAAGTGCGTGATTTTGTGACTATAGTTATGTTATTTCTTCCGAATCCCCACCCCATCATTGTCCTTGTTGCTACTTGCACCAATAAGAGTTGATCCATTAAACATTCTAGCATCAACTATTCATGTTTTTTTGAGAATACGAGTGAATAATATCAAACCACTGGAAGGAGATATATTATCTTCCCTTCAAGAAACCCTCAAGCACGTTCTATACATTCTCATTGATGAAATGAACTTCATAGGTCCAAAACTCCTTGCCAAAATCGACTTTCGACTACATGAAGCTTTTCCCCACCACAAGTCCTCATTTGGAAACAAATCAATCATTCTCGTCAGTGACCTTGGCCGGTTTCCCCTATCATAGATGTTCCTCTATATGCTAGCCACTCGTATGGAACAAACCTTTGGAATAGATTCAACGCTTCTATTATTCTCCACACATTTTTTCGACAACAAGGTTCAGATTAGGATCAAATCTCTTTTCATTGCCTTATTTTAAATATTAGAGAAGGGATTCCCCTTCTCGACAACTGGAAAACACTTGTACTGTGTACAGATGTACGAATGATAGATTTTGAGCTTCTTCCATTCCTTTCAGCACCACGCTTGTTTGTTGAAAATGAATTTGTCGACCAACACAAACTCAACATGCTCAAATCTCTTATTGTTCTAATCGCATGATCAACTACATAAATAACCAAGAAAAGAAGTGCAGAAGATCCAAATGATGAACAACTAAAGCACAATGTGTTGCTATGTAAACATCAAAAAGTCACACTCACAACCAATTTATAGGTAGAAGCATGACTAGTTAATGGTTCCATAAGAACTACTGTCGACATTGCCTACACTCTTTCTTCTCCTCGTGATCTTCCTCCTTTTGTTGTTGTACAATTCAAGAAATACATTGGCTCCCCTTGGAATCCACATTATCCTACCCATGTTCATGTACCCCCTATCTCCTAAGGAAATCGCCAACAAGTTCCTCTCAAAATGCCCTGGGCTCTTACAATCCACAAGTCCCAAGGCCTCACTTTGCCTAGGGCAACTGTGGATATAGGTATATTTGAAAAGCCTTGCCCAACTATCATTGCAACGTCTAGAGTCCCTTCCCTTAATGACCTTCGCCTTTCACCTCCTTTTTCATTTGAATGTTACTCCAAGATGTCCCTCTCCCCACTTCTCGACAAAAGAAAAAAATCCGCCCTTCCTAACAAGAAATCCTTTCCACCTTACCCCTTCTGTATACAAATGGCTTTAATTCTTGCACTGCTGATATCACAATGTTCAGTTTGTGTTCTCCCATGCACATTTTACATAACATTTATTTTTTCTAATTCCATATTTTACGTTGTTTTCTAATTCTGTTATTCCACATTTACAGCAAATCAAAACAAATAATTGACGCATTCTCAAATGCGTTGGAGGACAACCTAGACTTTAAATGACATATTCTTACCAGATTATAAGTCTTAACATTACAATAAGTGTGATACCCCTTTTTTCGTGTCATAGTAAAAAGATTTTTACGCGGACCATATATAATGTCTTATTAAATTGTCGCATAAAATGAGGCAATGGAAAATTTTGCAAGTAAACATATTATATAGATATTGTCGTTTTATTTAAAATTATGCATTAGAAAATGAGCCTTGGGAGTTCGAAGTTAGGAGATTTTCGGAAATCAAGTATCAAGATAAGTTTTTACATTATTTTAATCTCTTTTGCATTATTTGGAATTTAAAATTTTCAACACTTTACTATTGTCGCTAGTATATATTTCTCAAAAGACATATTGATGCTTTAATTTATTCTAGATTCATGTGCATGTTGGTCATTAATAAAGGAAATATTGGTAATATAGGTTAATTTAGTGGAAAATGACTATTAAAGTAAAGGACGAGCTTAGGATCTTGTTCTTTTTGTAATTTCCAATTATTGACCATCTAAACACTTAACAAGGTTGTAGAATTATTGAAATTGGACCTCAAGCTAGGAAATTATAGTTGAGACAAAATCATAACATTGTTAACTTATTATATTATCATTAATCAAAGTTTTTAGTGAACATGTTATTTGTTAAGTTGTATTAAGGATTTACATTTTTAAGTTATTTGGAAGCAATAGATTAATAAGTTGACTTATTTTCTTACATTATAAATCTAGTTTAAATCAATGGGAAAAGTCTAAATAAAAGGAAACATATATTATATTATCAAGCAAACAGTTGTTAGAAATACTCATGTGACTAATGACATGTTTGGTATCTAATAAAATTACTATTTTTAATTGACCAGATTTATAATATTGATTGGATTGTGTGTCAATGAGGTACTAATGTCTTCGCCATTCATATATAATATAAAATTAAAAATCATTTTGAATTGTAATTATCATAATACTTATCTTAATTTGTATCTTAACAATTATTTACAAGACAATAGCAAATAATAAATTGTATTTACATATTTAATCAAAATATTGTTATAATTGATAGAAATAAGACTAATATAATACAATCATATTTTATAAATATTATTGATTTTAATTTTATATCATTTCAAAAGAAGTCGTAAAATATTTATAATTTCAATTTTAATACAACTTTGATTTTCAATTTTTTATTTATTTTTAATAATTAAAATGTATCATCAAACTATTTAAGGTAATTTATATTTAGTTCATTTCCTAAATGTTCCTAGAATTTACCAGTTAGGAATATTTTCTAGAAGGATATGGTGTACACATTGTTTCCTATAGTGGAACATCTATAAGATATGCCGTAATATTCTAGGTGAATTTTTCAAGAGAGATAGTTTATCTAGTGATAAACTATTTTAGAAAAGGTGATATTCAATATTTTCTAAATTATATTGAAAATGTTATATTTGTTACTAGCCTAAAAATAAAAAAATCTATACTATTTTTAATGTCAATTTACATTAATTAAATAATATCTTTTCTATCGACATCAATAAAGATGTTTATCTCTCTTTTTTCACTATGTGTTAATGTTGGTTAAATTAAATAGAAACATCATTAGATCTATAGTATTTTATTGAATATTATATTTCAAATGATTTTTTTATGTTAAAAATTAGAATTTAATTATAATAAATAAAATATGTGAAGTTAGTAAAAATGCATAAACGAGTTCAATTGATATAATATATCTTAATTGTGACATAATGGGAATAAACCCAAAAAAATTGTGGAATTGTTTTCATCTCTACAATACAACCAAACAAAGGTAACATGTGTTAGTGATTATACAAGAAATGGAATAATAGAATTCAAACAAACAAACAAAAGACACATACATTAATAGTAATTACATAAATAAATCCTAGTCATATTTCAACATAAAATGAGAAAAACATTAATACTTTATTGGTTTAATTAGATAAGATAAATACACATAGGAAACAATACTCTTATTACATAGCTCAAATTGGAGGTTCATTGATGTAGGAACTTCCAAGGTTCGGATCAATCCTATACATTTTTGGCTAAATGTTGGTGTACATGGAAGATGGAGAGCATGTGAGAAGGAAGAGGAAGCACATCAAAACAAGGGAAATTTTACACAAGACTATGTGACTACCTTTGCATGATAGAAATTGGTGAAGACATTACATGGGTGGTTTGCAGAGTGTTACTAATATTAAAACAATTGCTAATAATAATGCGCAAGGTTACATGTAGGATTTTATAAATTAAGTAGAGGATTTTGGCTCAACCAAGAAGTTTATGGGTGCACAATGATAGTGGGAAGAGTTGTGTATAATAAAAGAGAGTGTGTGAAGGGCACATGTAGAGGAAATAAGGAGTTTTACAATAACATGGATTGTGAAAGGTGCATAGAAGTTTTGAAGGAGGCTCAAAAGTCCAAAAAGCAATGAATGAAAGAACATGAAGGTGAAGATCAAAGCATAGAATGTGTGGAAATATTTCTATGGAAAAGGAGAAATTAAGGAGTGTGTGGTAGAGTTAGTTGTCAAATGGTTGTGAAAAAATGTTAGAATTTTTTTATTAAGATGAATAATAGTGATTGAATGGTAAAAATATCCAATAATGAGCTCGAGTTCAAATTTAGATTGGAGCAGGAAGATGTGGAAGTATCTCGGATAATCCATCAAGGAGAGAGAAGTAGGAAAACATGAATATTTTAGGAGTTCAAGTTCAAAATTGTTAGGTTCTTTCAATGCAAAGTGTGGACAACCAATGATAAGAGTTGAAATTTGTAATTTTGTATAGAAGGCATAATAAATACTAGTCTAGGCTAGGTCCTCATGAAACCACCAAGAGTCTGTAAAATCCATATTAATGAGTATGCAAGATTGAAAAAGAATAACTACATGTAGATATTGTAAATGCCTTTGACATTATTAAAATTTGGCAATTTAGTTTCTCCATCCCATTGTGCTAAATATGTAGTGGATAAGGATGGGTGTCCTAGCCCTCCTGTGCCAAGTGGTATCATAGTAGGCTATTTTCCCTACAAGAAAGGAGAAGAATAAATGCTAGTAGAACACTGATTTTGAGGCATCTAACTAACTATTGTCTCCACTATGATAAATGTAGGTACAGGCCAAAAATGAAGATCCCATAGTATAGTGTTTAAGGAGATCAAGATATTTTGCATGAAGGTAATATTCTAGTGAGAATAAGGGACATGTTATATGTAACAATCTCATAAATGTTGGAGAAAATGTTGGATGAGCTAAGGAATTTAAAGATCAGAATCTAGAATATAGAGGAAGACAACCACTAATAGGGTCTTGTGTTTTGAAATTCCCAAAAGAAGGAGATGAAATTTTCAATGAGTCAACACCATAGAGAAGAATGCGTGAAAAGAGTTCTAGTGTAGTTCTACAGAGGTGAGAATGCATACAAAAATGCATAACCAAATATTGTATGAGAAGAGTACAAGAGAAAAGAGAAATAATACACAAGAGTACCATGAGAGAATATATAAAAATGCATGGAGAAATATCACAACTTGAGAAGGAGGTGAAGGGCATGTAGACACAATTTCACACATTTGGGTAAATTTCTAGGTCCTAAGCACATATACTAGCATTCATATGATTCCTAAGCCTCTTTTTCATGTTTCTAGATAGCTATGTTTGGACTCTTTTCCATGTTTCTTGTTTTCTATATGGTCTTACACAGGCTACATCCCAGTCAATATTATATTTATTTATATTTTATGTATTTTGACACTAGCGCTCAACGAAGAACATCATCTCCAAGGTGCCCTCATCCCCCTCGACCACCCTTGATCCATTTTTATCTTACTCGATTCTTTTGGATCTCTTTATCTTTTGGACATCTTATTTACTTATGGGTCATCCTTCCAGTTCTCAATTATGAGATTCAAACATGGGAATCATATCAATACATAGTTATGTGACAAAAATAAAGGGCCAAGTTCTAAGGATTACTATATATCACCTAAGCTTGCATCCAAAGGCACCAAAAGAACTCAAAGGCATCCATCTAGCATCCATACAAGGGACAAGGGACTACATTTTCTTCATACAATGTATAAGAAGGATATGTTCACTATTCCATCCACACATGTTATACATTGTTACATTCTATATTAAGCTCATTATCAAGTGCAACTTGTACTAGGGCATCCTACAACACAATCCTCACACACTCACAAGAACTACACAGATTCTGAGATGTAGTGCAACGCTAGGTCATAAGGTCAACTAGTCGAGTGAACACCATGGTCATTATGAATCCCCATATTGCATCTTTGTTTTTTGGAATTGATTTGGTTTTATGGGTTTTTTAGGTGAACATATCTTTTCAAGTTACATGTATATCTAGCAATCAAGGTACGACATATATGTAACCAACAACAACTATTAGTGACATGTGTGTGATTCTTAGCAAAATAAACGATAAAATATGTGGAACAATCCCTCACACAATCGCAACAATAGAAACTAATATATAGAAAATATTACAGATCTCAAATAAAAGTGCAAAATAAAATAACACAACATAAAGAGACAATATTTAACATGGTTCACCCAATTAGGGTTACTTCTACCAAGAATCACTTGCTTAGATTTTATTACAAGCCACCTTTGCTCTCTCAATACAATACCCAGATCTGTTTGGAGCTATGCTCAACAAACTCTACAGAATTCACACCCGAATTCAAACACATCTGCAATGTTACATTAAACCCTACCATATGCACAAAACCACATAAGTAGACAATTGCTTAAGTAGTTTTACAAAACCGTGGGTATCAAAACCATGGGCCAAAACCATCCCATAAACCTAGGTAAATCCACACCTTAATATCTTTACATTATTATTTTTTTATGTCAGCCCAAAAAATGAACCACTCACACCATTACAGCCCTAGCTTCCACTGTAGGAAATCCTATCAGCGTAACTAGCATACCTATCTTAGAAAAAATCTCCACAACCTAATAATCTCCCACTTGTAGACTAGTTTTCCTCTGAGCAAGCTTCTTAACACTTCACTAGTTTACATAAAGACCAACCAAAGCTGAGCACAACTTCAATTTTTCCCTTGTGAACACCTTGGTCATCATGTCTGTAGGATTATGACTAGAATGAATCTTCTCCACCTTCAAATTATCTTCCTCCAAAGTTTTCCTGATGAAATGGTACCTAAGCTATATATGCTTCGTCCTAGAGTGGAAAGAAAAGTTCTTAGCTAGGTGTATAGCACTTTGAATATCACTATCCTTCCTCTTTCTTATGCCCCAACTCCTCAAGCGATTGTTGTAACCAAATCATTTATTTTCTATCCTCTATGGCAACAACATACTTAGCCTCTGTGGTCGACAAAACCACCACTTCTAAAGTCACGAAATCCAACTCACTGTTGTCCCACATACAGTGTAAATATAACCTGTTGTGCTCCTCCTATTGTCTACATCTCTAGCCATATCTGAATCTACATAACCACGGAAAGTGGTGTCTAATCCACTATAGCACAAAACTGTCCCCATGGTCCCTCTCAAATATTGAAGGATCCACTTTACTACCTACCAGTGATCTCTACCTGGATCACTCATAAATCTACTCACCGCTTTCACTACATAGGAAATATCAGGCTTAGTGCACACCATGGCATACATCAAACTGCCAACCACTGATGAGTAAGGTACCTTGGACATCTAGTTTCCCTCTTTCTATGTCTTGGGACATTGCTCCTTTGATAACTTGAAATGTCCTATCAAAGGAGTCCCAACCGGTTTAGCATCTTGCATATGAAACCTCTCTAAGACCTTCGTAATGTACTCTTCCTGAGATAAAGTCAGCTTCCATTTCTTCCTATGCCAAGATATCCTCAGAGTAAGGATTTTTTTCTGCCCCAAAATGCTTCATAGCAAAGGATTCACTTAGTTGTTTATTGAGTAATTTTATTTCCTACATGTTTTTTCCTGCAACCAACATGTCATCCACATATAGACAAAGGATAATATAACTGTCATCCTCAAATTTCTTTGTATACACACAATCATCAGAATGACATCTAATATAACCTTGCTCCATCATGAACCTATCAAATTTATTATACCATTGATGTGGAGCTTGTTTCAAGCCATACAAGCTCTTCTTCAATTTGCACACCATCTTCTCTTTACCTTTGACCTCATAGCCCTCTCGCTGCTGCATATATAGATCCTCCTCCAAATCACCATGGAGAAATGTAGTATTTACATCAATTTTCTCTAAGTGCAAGTCTTTTGCTGCAAATATTCCAAGAACATTTCTAATAGAAGTCATTTTTACTACAGGAGAAAAAATCTCATCAAAATCTATACCTTTTTTCTGTGTAAACCCCTTAACCATCAACCATGCCTTATATATTTTCTTTCCTCCTTCTTCCTCTTTTAATTTGTACACCCACTTATTTTGTAATGATCTTTTTCCTTTGGGTAGCTTCACCAAATCCCATGTCTGGTTCTCCATGAGAACCTGATGCTCCTCATCGATGGCTTTCTCCCACTTCTTCCTGGCATCTACCTGCATTGTTTCATCAAAGCTCTCTCGCTCTCCACCTTGTTAATGAGTAATAAATAATAAAGATAAGGAGAAAAATGTTTAGGTTATCTTCTTACCCTAGAAGATCTCCTTAATATAGGAGTTTGGTGTGTTCTGTTGAGGATGTTCTTAAACTGATTCATGTGTCACTTTTCCATCTGGAAGATCCTTTACCACCGCATATTCTTTCTTGGATTCTTCCTTGTTTTCCTGCAATTGTTTCTTATACATGACTTTTTTACTAAAGACCTCATGCCTAGATTGAATGTTTTTCTTGTCCTTAATACTCCAACATTTAAATCAAATTCATCACCACCATAACCAATGTAACTACATTTTTAATTTAGCCTCTAGCTTGGTCCTATTATCCTTGTCTATATGGATAAACACCTCACATCCAAAGACTTTAAGAAATGAATAATCAAATTTCTTACAAGACCAATTCTCCTTAGGTATGCCTCCATCCAAGGCACTTGAGGGTCCTTTGTTTATCAAATACACAATTGTGCTCACCACTTCTACCCAAAGCGAAAGAGGGAGTCTGCATGTAACCACATGCTTCGAACACATTCCATTATTATTTTGTTCATCCTTTCTAACATCCTATTCCATCTTTGTAAAATTCTTGGAACCGTATTTTACCTTTGGATTCCATTCTTAGAACAATAATCATCAAATTCATTACTACAATAATCCCCTCCATTATCTCGACCTTGGAAATTTTATCTTAAGACTTGTTTCATTCTGTACAAAGGCTTCCCATTTAACAAAAGTGTCAAATACATCAGATTTATTTCTAATACAATAAACCCAAACTTTCCTTGTTGCATCATCAATAAAAGTAACATAATAAATTAAACCCCAATTGATGATACCGATTCGACCCCACACATCGAATGCACCATCTCTAACTTAATCTCTTTCTTTTTAGGTCCAACCTTGAGAAACCTTACTCACTTCTATTTCCCATATATGCAGTCCTCAAAGAAATCAAAACATGTTTCGTATATCTAGAAAATGATTCTTTATGATGTCCATGCCATTATGGCTCATATGACCGAGCCTATAGTGCAAAAATGTTGTATCTACTTTTAAAGCCACAAGATTACAAAATTAGTGCTATAAGTGGTTGAATACAAGGTTCCAACCTTCTTACCTCTTGCCACCACAAGAGCACCCTTGGTAACCTTCCAAGAGTCCATTATAAATATCACAGTACAACCATCACTTCCTAACTACCCTACCAATATTAAATTTCATCTTAATGTAGGCACATGTTTGACATCCTTCAATATCCAAGTATTCCCATTTTGCATTTTAACCCAAACAGAACCTTTTCCAATTATGATGCAAGGCTCATCATCACCAAGAAAAACATGCCCAAAATCTCCTTGAACATAATCAACAAAATAATTCCTATGTGGAGTACCATGTAAACAAGCGCATGAATCTAAAAGCCAAGATTTAGTAATATTATACAAACAAAGAATCAAAGAATCTTGACATACATTACTTGTTGCCACATTATGTCGTGCTTATTCTAGAAAGTAAAATTTCATGAAAATCGAAGCTCGGGGTCAAAATTTATGGCCATTTGAAGTTCGATAGGGTCAGGCATTGAGTTTTCATTTGTATGTGGCTATTTCAATGAAATTGGGTCCTTGTGTCCCAGTTGTCCTGGAAAAAAATCTCTTATCCACCTACAACCTCCTACGACATTTTCGGTAAAATCAGGTTTTCGGTGAACTCATGTCCCACGCGTACTTGGACTTCTTGGGCCTTCTTTCTCCACTTTTTCTAACTCCCTCTTGGTGCACCGATTTAAGATTTTGATGTCTCGTTTGTTGCTCTATTAATAGGGCCATTGGGATAGTTGACTTCCTTCCGCCTTACCCAATTTGCATTGTTATCAGTAATTTTAGATTTTTGGTGAACTCGTGTCCCAATGTCCTGTGGACCACTCGAGCCAAATTTACCCAACTTTTTGATTCCTTCTTCCTGTGGAGATTTCAGCTATGTAGGTCCCACATGTCCTAGTGTCATGTGCCCGACGTTGGACATTTAAACCCGATTTTTCTGATTCCTTTACAAATCGACCATTTCAGATTTGTGGGTCCAAGCTGTCTCGACGTTCTATAGACTACTCAAGAAAAAATATTTGATTTTACCAATTTGAACTACCTCCTTAGCATTTTAGGCCCAAATTTCTTACGATGAGCCCTGGTATGATCCACCTTGGTTCCATCCATAGCTCTCAGACCGATTTGCATTAAAATAGGCAGTAGCCTCATTTTTTCAGATTTTTGCAATTTTTACTAACTCCTTGGATTTTCTTGGACAAGGGAGTTAGAGAAAAGAGGAGAGGTACCCTAAAATCCAATTTTTTCCCTCGAACCATTTCAACTTGCTTGAGCCTGAAGAATCATGTAAGTTATCCAATTCACCTTGAGGGGTGAATTTGGGATAACAAGTCTAAATATGAAATGAACCTCACCAAATTCTCCTTTCACGCTCTATGCTTCACCATCTATCTTTCAAACACAAACTTTCAAACCATTTCCCGATGAAGCACTCTTGTTCTATGGTTTATTCTTAATTGTTGATGGGTATTTTATAAATGAACCTCATGTCATACACATCCATTGGGGGCACACTTATCCTACCATATTCGCACATTGCATACCATTCCATTTGACGCACTCACTACATTTGCATATCTTTTTGAACTTAATTTTTTGCTAGCTAATTCTACTTATATGTTGTACTCTGTTGACTATGTTAGCTTGATACTTTTATGTCATTATAATTATCATATACACAAGTGTGTTCACTTGGTCTTTAGTTGTGCATGTAAATTTACTATGGATTTTTACACTTTACGGTGATGCTTGGTAAAAGCTAACTAGAAAGGAGGGCACGTGTTTATGCCTACATGTGTCTACAAGACTACCAAATGCTATTAGGCATGTGTGTGTGTAGGTGCAAGACTGCTGGAGGTGATTAGGTGCGTGTATAGGCACACATGTGAAGGAGCATGATAACCACATCTCATACATTCCAAGAATTATTATTTCATTATTTACTACTTCTAATTTCTAGCACACTAATTTTCATTGATATGTACATGCTTTGACATAATTATAATATTTATAACATACTAATAAGTGCTTCATGTGTAGCATTTACATTTTAGGACTATATGCCACCATGGTTATCTCCCACACATTTCTTGACACTCTTTTCCACTATATGTTATTATTTGTGGGCTATTCCCTTAGTCTTGTATGCTCATTGAATACTTTTGTCTGCTTCATCCCTGATTGTCTTATGACGTTGTGAGTGATGTCCGGTGTATGAAACCCACTTTTTGAAGTGTACTTTATTTTCACACTTACATAATTACATTGTCTTCCATTCCATGTTTTCTTCTTTTTATACTAACACATGTTTCTAACACATGTTTCTAACCAATTTTTTTTCATGTTCCTTGGTTTCTACCATACACATCCCCTCCCCTTGTAGGATATATCATAACACAACATGAAGTCAACTCTTTTAGGTTCCATTCTCCTCCCGACATTGCATGTACCCCAAACAAGGGGTGTACATTGGGTGAAAAATAACCCTACATCAACTTAGAGCTACCATTCATTTCAATACAAAGAGTACAAAATCAACAAAGGTAACATTTATAACACTAGGTTAGAATATAATTTGGGTCAAAAACAAATCACAAACACCAACAGAAAGACTCGGATAGTAGTGCTTAGGCACATATGTCATCCCAGGTGCCTATGTCCTCGGGGTGGATAAATTAATCTTCTCGGATTAGCACAATTCACATAAGTCTCCATAGTTGTTTTTACAATTATTGGTATAGTCCTTGATCATAGCATGCATGCAATCTCCGTAATCCATTTCTATCGGAACTAATCAGTACAATCAAAACTAATTAGGAACAATGGGGACAAGAGGAACTAAATTGGGATGTACCATCTCTAACGGTGATTTTTGGAAGAGTCTTAGAAGGAGAGTAATACTATACCTCTCTCCTCAACACTTTCTCCTTGACATGAGACCGCCCAAAAAAATCGTGCTTGGTTCGATATATCCCAAAAATCTCTCTCTTCCCAACATTTAAGGACACTTTTGTAACCTGTACACTATTTTACATTTGGTGCACACTTTTACTAGTACTTTTCAAAACAAAAATCATACTTTACGCAAATTTTAAATATAATTAACTTTGAATACTCTTTCGCTCTTCTTTTCTAGGTACGTCATTAATATGCAACAAAAGTGACTTACAACAATAATCACAATAAAAACAACAGGTACAAATAAATGTATATGCTCTACCCCCGAGGGTCACTTTCCTTTCTTGGTTTCCATGCTTCACTTTACATCATTCCACACTTCACTTTCCCACTCAATACCCATTTCACTTTGCATGGTTTACATGGTTATTAGTTAGGAATCTCTTATCTAGTTTATGTTATAGAGTATTCACTTAACAACATAAAGTGGGAGAAATGTAGACACAAAATCATGTACTTGGGTACATATCTAGGTCAAAGAAATCATAGTAGCATTTACATGATTCCCAAGCAATAAAACTAGTGGTTCACAACTATCTTTGGCCTCTTTTTTGTTTCTTGCTTGATTTTTGGTCTTACAAACCCTATATCCCATTCCATATTTTACATCATTATATTTTATGTCCTGAGACACTAGCACCGAGCCAAGACAAAAGCACACCGGCACTCTTGTCCCCTCTAGGAACCCCTATCCATTTTCTATCATACTTTATCCTTTTGGGTCTCTTTTATCTTTTGCGAATCTTTATTATTTATGGTTTAACGTTTAAGTTGTCAATTATGAAATTCAAACAATGGAATCATATAAATACATAGCTCTATGTTCAAAATAAAGGACCAAGTACTACACATATACTATCATCACCTAATCTTGCATCCAAATGCATCAAATAACACTAAACCCATCCATCTAGCATCCATTCAAGGGAAAGGGTTCATCAATTCTACATACAATGCATATGAAGGGGAAGTTCATTTTATTTTTGTAGACACCAAAATTGGGTCACACTCCCCTTGGTCCCTTGATAAATAAATACCTTGAACACATCCACCTAGCCATGGCCTCCTTCACCCCACTATAATGTTAATTTAATTGTTTAAATTAAATTAATTCATTATCCTCACAATATTTATTATTTAAGTACCCTAATTGGGATAATGCCCACATATCCACCTCACCCTAAGACCTATTCTTAGTAAGTTGTCATAACTAACTAAGACCTACCCAAACCCTAAAAATCAATACCTACATTTCCTCCCATTAGAAGGAAGTTTCCATGCTAATCCATGGAGTAAAAACAAAACAAGAGCCCAAAAAATCAAGGGGATCTATCTAGTTTAGTAAACCTAGAAAATCTCACCCTAACTGACGCCAGTTACCCTTAACCACCGCCGGTTAAGCTAGAACCATCGTCAGTTACCATTTAATCCCAAAAACAACCTTATTCCTAGGTTGGCACATTTATGAGAGATAATTACATCTTTTGAGAACAAGTGATGAAACAAGAGTTGCATGCAAGAGAACCAGGATTAATATACACATCAGAGCATCCATAGCTCATACCTAAAGCAATCACACAACCATCTGCCTTCACGGGAACATCTAGGAAGCACCATCACTACATCAAGTTCATTCTGTTTGATCACCCACCATTACCAACTAGGCATCAAGCTCATATAAATAGTAAGTTTTGTTAACCAACACTTATCCATTTATCATTTGGTAGATCCTTTTACATCTATTACTAGTTTTTTCTCTCATTTCCATCCCCCATCATTTACCTCCATGCAAACTTGACCATATTTTTATCCACACCCTTACATTGCCCATACTTGGACCTTAATCATTCATGTGCATACCTCATATCCATACAAATCTTGCCATTTCCCTTCCATCTTCATCTAACCTTAGATCTATCACCCACCAAGTTTTATTGAGTTTCCTATACCTCGACCATACCGGTGCCAGTTACCCACAACCATCGCCAGTTAGCCTAAACTAATACCGGTCATACCAGAATGATGTTAGTCTTTGTGTCTTTTACCAGAAACCAAGAACAAAGCTCCTAAACTTCCACCAAATACCCAAAACCACCTAGAATCTCACCTTGACTAGTATCAATACCCTGACCAAGACATTGACCTTCAGATTCAATCATAGCTTAGCCTATTGTGAATGAATTTTCTTATTGTAGATGAATGAGATACCTAAATCATTTTAACTACAATAGGATTTCCTTTATTTCTCACATTAATTTGCTTTAAATAGTGGATTGACAATCGTCTAAGAAGTATCACACTTACGGATCTAGCATATGCTAGGTAGTCCACTACATATATTGTTTAACTTTTATTTGGTGGCATTTTTTCCATTTCAGGTAGTTCCTCCAAGAAAAAAGGAAGCTCTCACAATCAGCTGTGCATCTAGAAGTCATACGCGTGTAACAACCTACAACCAACATTTCAATCAGATATTCCCCTAACCCATTACCCTTATTTGTTTCGTCAACATTTGAAGAAAAGATCTAGAATCAGTTTAAACATTTTGGCATGCTCGGTGGGACCCATTTGGGGTTCTTTGCATTCTTTCATTTCTAGGTGAAAACATTGTATGTTTGTTTCTTTTCTAAAAATTTCTTACATTAAACTTTCTCCCCTGGAATCTTCTTCTCTTCTATTATCTAAAAGCAATCATATTTTGGTGCTTAAAAAAAACATTTATTCCCTTTCATTAGTATCACATTAGTGAAAGAGCATCTCTTCTCCTATTCATCTATTTGTGGCATCAAATTCTACATTTTGATTTGGGTTTAAAAATCATTGCATTTCATTTTGCTTTTTGGCATTAGCTCACATAATTAAGAGAAACATATACGCTGGAAGTCATTCCCATCTGATGGTTGACAAATGAATCATAGAAAATCACTTTCTTTCCTATTCTCTCTCTGAGTCTTACCCAAAAATCACAAATTCAAAATAAATACACATTCTTAAACAACATCTCACCTGGAAGAAGCTGTAGGTGATCACATGATCACGGAAAAGTGGGCACCCTACTGTTTATCTCTATCAGTACCCCATCGAGAGGATGGCCCGCCCCACCATAACATACCTAAAACCTCTCCCTATAGATGTCCTTCTTTGTAGGAAGCCATCCTCACCAAAATTCTCTATTCTACATTTCATGATTCGGTCCTTAAAATAGCATAAGCTAAAAAAACATAATAGAAAAGGCACTCTTAGGATCGTATTTTTCTTAGTGTTTCGATTGGCTTGCATTTTGAGGTGAGAGGTCACACTCTTCATTTTTCTTATTTCTCCTTGCACACTCCTCATCACAGTTGGTGTATTCCAGCTTCATCTGAGTGTGCCTAGACCATATTCTCATCATTCTCAGGATTCTAGGTTTGATTCCACATTAATTTTAACTCACAACCACATTTTTCTTCATCGCTATTTCAATTTCATAGTAACCGGTGTCGGTCCAGTGACCATCGTCGGTTACCCTCTGACCATCATCGGTTTTACCCAACCAACGTTGGTTGACTATTTTTGTTAACCAACCCAAAAAGGACACCTATTCCCCTTCATTAGTTGTTTAGAGTCTCTATCACTCTTATCATATCCATTGACTTGGTAAGTCTCATCAATATTTGGCATACCTGGAAAATTTGTCCTTATACCTTGTTTGTGATCAACTGTCTATTTTCCATAGTGACCGTAGTGGTTGCTTGTGATCAGCGTCGATTTAACCTAATTGGAATTGGTTAGCTTGTGTCATTTTCCAGTGACATTTTAACCCTAATTCACCTACCACCACCTATTTATCCTACCTGTGTTGTATTTTTGTGTCATTTACAGAAAGCAATCTTCTTTGTATTAGTACTGTTCACATAGTACTCGACGCATCGACAAGAAATATCCTCATATTCCACACCGGTTTTCAAACACTCCCACATAGCCCTTCAATACCTTCCATTTTATCACCAACCATGGAACCTATCCAACCTATATCTATCGCTACCGAAGACGAGGAGTTCATAGAAATCCTTGACCAAAATCCTGCCACCTTATAGTTTTACCTTTCCCACTCATCCACTCAAGATGCCTCGGGTCAATTGATATACAACATACCCATATCTATCCCCCTGAATCTCATTCCCACTCCTACGTCAAGCATTATCCGGCTCCGTGCTACCCACATCTACCTTATCCCTAGTTGTTTCGCAGCTAGGCCCTATACCCGCTATGAATGTTGCATCGCTACATCTATTGCACACCACATACACTATACCTTTGCCAACCACCAGAACACAACCTCATCTACACCTATTATCTCGCATATACCTGTAGCTACACAACCACCACCTTTGGTGTCGGTAACCCCTACCCCATTTCAAAACGTCATCCTTTCTATTTTGTAATCTTTAGCCCCCTTTACCACTATGGTCACCATGAGCCTTCCACCTCCATATATATGTACTATCAGTAGCCTCGTGTTTTGTCTATTATTCACTCTAGGTACATACCCACTATTTCACTATCTTCTTCTCATTCTACCTATACGGTAGCACCATATACTGGAATGTCACTTCCATTATATGCCCAACACCAACCCTCTTACACTACAGGAGTCACCCATCCATCACAACCTACCAACGACCTAATTAAGTTAATGATAGACAAGATGTAGACATCGGAGGCATCGATTTTTGGCTCTCGCAACACTCTCACCTATGATGAGATTTGTAATGAGCCTTTACATCTATCCATTCCTATCCATCCATATCCCATGTATTGGGAAATTTCTAAATTCAATCTTTTCAATAGCAAAGAAGACCCGCAACAACATTTGTGGTCTTTTAAACATGGGTGTTATCTGATCGCCCATGATGATGCTTTACTCTTGAGGACCTTTCCCATTTCTATGACTAGACCCATGTTAGATTGGTATAGTGGGTTCCTAGACACTCTATATTCTCATTTAATCAGGTATCCCAAGCCTTCTTAGATCACTTCTCTATTAATATCATTAAGAAGGTTACCATGATTGACCTCTACTCTATGCATCAGTATGACAATGAATCCATCACAGATTTTGTTGCTCGTTGGCGTAGCCTAATCAATCAACTCACATTCCAACTACTGCAAACCGAACTCATCAAACTCTTCATGTGGGCTTGTGCTAGGCATATCTCATCGACCCTACAAGTTCAAACCTTCGAACCTTCGATGAAGCATTCACCATGGCACGAAAGATAGAGATTCGGGCTATTGAAGAGAACAAAATCCAATTACGTAATAAGAACTCGACATGCAAGTCGAATGATACCTCTTCTTCTTCAAAACCATAGCATAGTTATTCAGAGGCTAAGGGGACTGCTAACAAAGTGGTACTCAAATCCGGCTCATCTCATCCATCAAATCAAGCTAGCCCTCATCTAATCTCTCACCCAGTTTTCATAATTTTCAATTCAGAATGGGAACAACGGAAATATACCCCAATTTGGGAACCTTATTCTTCTATCTCGGAAAAGCTCATGAAAGCTAGGGCCATCACCCTTCCTCCCATGAAACCACACCCGCATGGTATAAAGAGCATGACTTCTGTAACTACCATCAAGTAAAGGGTCATAGTGATGGAATTGCATCACCTTTAAAAAAATTGTCCAAGAAATGCTCGAGAAAGGCAAGCTAACCTTGGATAATCCTAATGCACCTGCCAATCAAAACCTACATATCTTCAAGAAACCCTTTCCTAATCATGCCCCTTCTTCTGATCAAACTGGAGAGACTTCAACTCATGATAGCCATACCCACGAGGTCCATGCTATTTTTAGCGATACACCTGATGCTACCCAATTACCTCATATTCCTTCCATAGAGGAAATTCTAGCCCGAAGTCCTCCTTCTACATTGGAACCCACCTCACCTATTCCTCCACCCATAGAGGAACACCTTTCACCTCCTTCATCACCCGTAGAGGAGCCTTCCATTAATATCAAGACTATTTCACCCTTGGCTTCTCCACCTAGAGATCCGTCACCCATAATACCTCTCCAGCCCACAGAAGAGTACCCACCATCTCCTCCACCCACAGAGGAGCACCCATCATCTCCTCCACCCATAGAGGAGCACCCATCATCTCCTCCACCTATCAAAGACCCAATAGAGATACCTTTGCCTCTAGGTGATCATTCTCCATCAGCTACCCAAGATCCTGCAGACTTACTTTCAGCTCTCTTACCCATGGAAGCCGAAGCTAGAAAATTCCCCATCTCTAAGACAAATTTCATGGGAATTTCCATTAGGACCTCATCATCTTCATCTATAGATGTGTTGGTCTCATGCTTATCCAATCACTTAGATTATGTGGATAGAGCCTTACTTTGGGGTGTCTTCTGCTTCCTGTCTCAACGTAAATGCATATGCAACTTGCTGACACTTCCACTATCTACCCAAAGATATTTTGGCCAATTGAACCAAACACAACCTCCTCTATCACAACTTCTTCCATGACACCCATCATAGCTCAACACACACCCTTACCCATAGCCCAACATACACCTAAATCCAAACCCACACCTACATCATCTTCCTCGACTAAACCTATTAATACCTTAGGGGTCACCACAACCACTAACCTTATTCATCCACCTATCAAATGAGATTTAACTACATCCTCCAAAGTCAATACCAAACCTACTCGACACCCAAATAGAAGAGCCAACTCCATAAATCTCATACTCCAACCTCACCGATCACACCTTCTTCACATTCACCCTCTTTGTATGTCTTAGGACCTTGTCCTTCTAACACAGGTAAGAAACCTCCACCCACCAGTAAACTAAAAACGCAACATCCCATTACACCATTGCAAACCTCAAACATACCCAAGTGGGAGCCATAACCTCTTCGCCCACATCTATAACATCTTTACCACCCATACCTCTAATACCATCGATCACCCCTTCACTACCCATGACACTTCAGTCTCTTTCCCTCACACCTCCGGCATGACCTACACCATCTACCTTCACAACACCTTCGTTATCCCCATGGGTAATACACCCTCTTCCACCATCTGCCTTTCCCTCTAGATCTCATGTGCTGTATCACCTTTACCCAAGAAGGTACAACCTAAGGACAAAAATTTGCTACCCTCCAATAAGGTAGTCAAATACCATACCACTACCCGAACAAACACAACCAATGCCTAATATCACACCAATACCTAAAACTAAAACTTGACCTACCCCCCTTGTGTAAAGATCATTCCTCTATAGTCCTCCGTGCCTACACCCAAACCCACCTTCACTTCCCATTGCGATCCACTAGCAGGGTCCTATGCCAAAATTTTAACCAACCTCCTTGAAACTTCTATCATCACATTGCCACCCCTCAGACCTTATGACCCTCTCAAGCCCAAACCAAAGGGGTTTGACAACACAAATTTTTTTTTGAGAGAACTATAAGGCTTTGAAAAATGTTCTTATCTAGTTGTGCCCTCCCAAAGAAAACTTTGATGATGATGACCTTCTTGATGAGGACCCTATTTCACCAACACCCATTCCCACATCTCTTCCCGCACTGCCTACTCAACGACCCGGACCTTTACCTTCACGAGATCCTAGAACCACCTCCGAGATTTGAAATTAACATGGTTTGTATCAACAATCTCACCAAACCTCCACCCAAATGTCGATGCACCCACTCATCCCACAAAGTTTCTTCCCGCCACTTTCGGGATTTTTCCTTCATATCGCTATACCTTTAATGGCTCACCTACCTTACCTACCTCACCACATCGATCAACATGATCCACGTTCTACCCATGCTCAAAAGAAAAAGGCAAGGAAAAGGCAACTGACTCACCAACCAATCCTATACCCAACATACCATCTGCAACCACACCTAAAATCACTATCCGCAGGCCCCACATATCCTATTTCTAATGGGGTCACACACCGCACGATGCTCAAACAACTACACCAATCCCCCCTCAAAATGTCCCTATATGGCCTCATCCAAACCTTAGAATCCCATCGTTAAGCTCTCATGGAGGTCCTATAATCTATTGAGGTTTTACCTAATGACCCTACACATGTAGCCTCCATTATCACACCCCATCATGTAGCCTCTCTCACCAAATTGCCACCTTTATCCCTCGCCTCAACCTACTCACCAAGTAGCCTCCCTTAGCTTCTCAGAGGAAGAGATCACACATCACCAAATAGATGATCCATACCCATCTCTTTTCATATTTCTCCACATCGATGATATACGTGTATGACGTGTCATGATTGATGGGTGTGCTAGCATTATTATCATTTCATCCCATGCATTTGCTCAAATGTGCATACTCTACAATTACATGCATAGACATCATGTCATGTTGCGTTCATTCAATGATGCTATCACCTCTACACTAGGCACTATCATCCTCCAAATTTGCATGGACCCTTACATTGTTCTAGAGTTATTTTACATCTTTGAGGGGGAATTCCAATATAACTTATTGCTCGGCAGACCTTGGATTCGTATAATGGGTTTTGTCCCTTCCACTTTTCATCGTTGTGTAAAGTTTGAGCATGAAGGACACATCTATACTATTCCATCTGATCCATCACATTTTAAAACATGTAACATGCTTTACCTACCCAATGATGTGCTCATACCCATTAAGACGTCTACCTCCATGACCATTACCACTTCCCCTACACCTCCGCTTACTAGTACAACCGCTACCTCAACCGCACTTGCTCCCCCCCATTCCTACCATTGCCACAACCTCCATGACCAAACCATTAGCCTTCCAATCCATTAGATCCACCTCCGCATCGACCTCTGACACATCATCTATTCCAGCTACCCAAATACCAACCACCAATCCCTTGGAAGGCATTTTTCAATGCCTTACTCTGGGGGAGTATCGCCTATATAGTGTCAACACATTCCTTACTCCACAAAAGTATGGAAGTCTTCACTAACACCCTCGTTATGATCATCGTATAGGAGAGCACCTCCTTTATGGTCCTCCCCACCTTCGTACCAGTCTCACATATGGGGGACTTAATACTACAACTTACACACCAAAACCATCATCACAAACCCACCCATTTTCCATGACCTTCCAGTCACTCACCAATCACCATTTCGCCCACACCTTCCTACACCGATGTGCATGGAAGGGTTTTGGTTTTGGATTTTATGAGCAAGGTCACCATACTATTATTCCATGTACTACGCACAAACATAACGACCGTAGTGGTATTGGCTTTCTTTGAACCACATACCAAGAAGGATCGCATTGAACTCATCAAGGACAATAGCCCTTCTCCACCTTCTTCACCACCATCACCACCTTCACCGATGGAGTCGATGGACCGTAATCCATTCCTCCTAAATTTTTCTTTTCATAAACACCATCTCCTTAGGGCCTCGACTTATCAACACGATTGTGAGGCTCTCTCCTCTCTTCCCTTCTTGTATCCTGAAATGATTGATGACGACACACCTTCAATTAATGTTCAATGTCGGGATGATGAATCTATACTCACATACCTTGAGTGCGAAGACTCGTATATTAATTAGTTGTTACCATCTCGAGATGCAAACCATGTTGAATGCATTGAATATTGAAATCAACATTCATACTCGGAAAACCCACACATCTTAAAGATCAGCCAATCTTTAGATGTTGCGAAACTCAAGCCATCACTTCTTTTCAAAGTTCATAACCATGTGTTTGCTTGGTCTTATGCAAATATTCCCTAGTAACTCAAAAATTCGATAGAAGTAAAATTTCAAAATTTTGAGTTAAACCATGAAAATTGAGAAAATCGTGTTTTGGGTCATTTGTATGTATTTCGGACTGTCGGAAGTTTTTGTCCACTATCCCAAGTGAAGTTCATAACCATGTGTTTGCTTGGTCTTATGCAAATATTCCCGTAACTCAAAAGTGCTCGATAGTAAAATTTCTTGAGTTATGAGTGTTTTTCCGAAGTGCCTAAGCCGAAATCCCCGAAATTGTGGGTCATTTTGTATGGGCCCGTCGGAAGTTTTTGTCCCAAGTGTCCCAAAAAGTGCTTTGCTTCTCCAAAGTGCGCTCTCAAATTGTCCCATTTTCGGCCCCCGATGTTTTTGTCCCAAGTGTCCCAAAACTCAAAGTGCGCTCTGTTCCCGATCGGCCGAACCGCGTACCGCGTATTAGGAACTTTTTGTCCCGGATGTCCCAAGTTCAAACGGACTGTTGTTCCATTTTCGGCCGATTCACCCGATTTTGTCCCAACTTTCCCGAGTTCCAAATTGCTCTTTGTTCCAATTTCAGCCGAACCGCTTGAGTCGCAGCGCTTCGCACATTTTTGTCCCAAGTGTCCCGAAGCCAAAAATGCAAACTGTTCCAATTTCGGCCGAACCGCCCGAGTCACGCACTTCGCACATTTTTGTCCCAATTGTCCCAAATTCATTTGTGCGTCTTCTCCCGTTTCGCGCCCGAAGTCGCCGAGCCTCGTGTTTCGCGCATTCACGTCTCACATGTCCCAAGTGAACCTAAGGCAATTCATACTTAGTTTTTCCCTTTCGACCCGAATATGCTGGTTTTCAAAATATGAATTTAAGTTACGGCTCGATCTATCAATCCGAAGATCAAATTTCAAGGACGGTGGCGGAAGGACGAAGCTCTCAAGACGCTGGTTGCATCAGTTTTCAAAGACACTCATTGTCATCCTCAAGATGAAACGTCTGGTGTGTCCCTCGTGGCAAATACAGAGCCGAGACGTTAGAAAGATTCAAGCGGCGGTTTCTGAAGATAGTGGGTCCCTCTCGGGCCACCTGTCCCCTTCTCCATCCTTCTTTCTTCTTCCCACTCCTTTCGTATTCCATGTAATTAGTTAAGGCATTGCAATTAACTTGAGTCCTTAACTATTCTCTAGTTAAAAGAAAGCGGTTACTGAGGAGTAACCGAATTGTAAACTATATAATGGCCTTTCGCGCCATTTAAAAAAAAAAAAAAAAGGAGGAAAGAACTTGGATATTTCTTTGAAAGTGTAAATAGATCTTAAAGAAATCAATACAAAAGGGCTTTCCATTCTTTGTCTATCTAATTCTTGTTATCTGTGTTTTCCTTTAATATTGTGGAGATCATTTTGTTCTTAACTCGTTAGTCTCTCCGATTACATCTTTGTTAGGTTTTGCAAATACAGTGATCTTGTACAACCAAGAAGGAACTTTGTGTCCTTGATTAATAAATCTGAAGAAGGTTATTTATGGAACTTTGTGTCTTTAAATTTAATCTCATTCAGCCAATGCAAATGATCTTGTTTTAAATTCTTTGAAGCTTCGCATACACGAAGAATTATTCTGCTATCTATAATTCTGAATGTTGCTATTCTGCTCATCTTTTATTCCCTTTCCTCAGTCCTTGTGTAATTGATGATCCTTGTGGAAAACACTTTCGTAAAATCCAAGTTTGACCATAAAACAATGTTCTATACATTTGTAAATAAGTTCGTTTCTGAATAAGGGAACCTCTCCCATTAAAGAGGAGGGACTTCTTGTCCCCTGACTGTTGCTCTTCTAAAAAGTCCTATTTGACGACCAACAGTTTTTGGTGACTCCGCTGGGGAAAATCGCATTCCAGTACTGCAATTTTTCGATCATCCTTTGATCTGGTGACTCCGCGTTTCACTCGAGGGAGAAGGACCCTTGGTATCGAAGATTCTCAGTTTCAGCTTTTGGAGCAACAGGGTTTTCCTTTCCCTTCAAATAGAAGAACTCGTTCGATGAGCACTCCACTGTTCAAGATAGAAGTCCTACGGGTGGTATTCCTTCAGAACCTGCTAGTCCCAATCTACGAGCTTTGATCCTAGCTGGTGTTACAGTTCCCTTCCAAGCCGTATTTCCAAGAATGGCGGCACAATTGCCATGGGGTCAACGTGTTGGGCCCCTGGCCCTTAATCAGCCTTTGCATGAGTTACCTAGAGGTAACCAAAAGAACTTCCCAAATTTAAAGGAGATGGAAAAGTACACCCGATGAACACATTGCAGCCTTCATAGTTGCGTGTGGAGTCTTGGGAGAGTTGAACATGAAGACGTCTCGGTAAAATTCATTCATTGAGGCGTTACAAGATAATTTCGATTGGTTCTATCACCTTCCAGCTGGTGCCATCACCGACTAGAATACAATGAGAACTCAGTTCGAAAGCCGTTTCAAGCCGGCAGAAGATGTGCATGCCTGCTTGCCCAAATTTCTCAGATAAAGAAAGATCCATCAGAACCCATGAGAGAATTTGTGGCTCGATTCAACAGACTGATCAACAAAATTCCTGTAAATACTCGACCGGTTGATCAAATTCAAAAATGTTTCTTTCTAAATGCTCAAATGCCCAAAGTCAGTTATGCTCTAAGAAGGGCTAATCTTGGAACATTAATTCTGGATCAAGAACTGGCTGTTAGTGTCGAGGATGACTTGATCATGTCAGGGAAGTTGAGAGAGATCCTCCCAAATCTAAATCTACTGCTTCTTCCTCTTCCACCTCTGGACCCAATACTGATCCATTAGTCCAGAAACTTGCAAATGATCTAGTAGCTATAAAGAAACAACTAGCTCAGCATGCCCCGTATGCAGATGTTCCAAGAAGAAATTTTCAGCCTAGAAATCGTTTGCCTGCTCCTCACACAAGACTAGCACTTGAAGGACCTCCTGTCAAAGTTCCTGTGAATGCAACCTGTGAAGTTGAAGAGCCAGATGATGATGTGGACAATGAAGCTTGTGAAGAGTTCCTGGAGGAATTTGATGATGAGGCCGAAGAACTTGAGGGATCTCGGGTTAATTTCTTTACCACCGAAGGCACTGATGACGGAGATGACTATGATGAAGTGGTAGCAGATATGAACAGTGAATCATTTGCTGTCATGACTCGAGAACAGACGAGGCAGAAGGAGAAAGTAACACAGCCCATGAAGAAATCTAAGGAGCAGCCGGCAACTATTCCTGTAATTGCCAGAAGAGGATCTCCTATCCCTACCTCATCCGCACCAAAGGTAAGTCCTGCCAATCCTACTAGCAAAGTTCCTTCTTTTTCTCCTAAAGTTGATAAGCCTAGAATTCCAAATGATGATGGTCCATCTACCTCTGGATCCTTTGATATTGTTGATCACCTAAAAAGGACCAAGGTTCAAATTTCAGAAGCTGAATACTATCAAACCCATCCCAAAGCTTTTGCCAAGATGATCCAATTTGTTAATTCCCATTCCAAGACCACCTCTAAAGGCCTTTTGCCTACTCCTCCTTCTGCACCACAGCCTAGTCTGGTAGCTGCTGTAACCTCGCCTGGCGACAAAATCAAGCCTTTTTATGTAACACTTCTTATAGCTGGCCATAGGCTCAGTAACTGTGTCATAGATTCCGGAGCCTCAGATAACGTGATGCCTGCTAAAGTAGCTCATGCTTTAGGCTTGACCCTCACTCGTACTTATGGATCTTGCTACTCCATGGAAAGTAAGGAAGTGCCTTTGGTTGGAAGGATTAAAGATGCACAAGTGGCTTTTTGCTTTACTTTACGAAATGAAAGTCTTGGCTACCATCCTAGTAGTGAGACATTCCTCCTTCTTATGGAATGTTGCTAAGCGGGAACTTTGTAAAGATGTGGGTGGAGAGATTCAAATGGATTGGTCACATGCACTCATACCTGTCAATGGACATATGAAGAAGCTGATGCCTGAGAAACAATCAGAGTATATTGTGCAGAAAATGGATGATCCTAAGGCACAAATACTCTATGAGGATATGGGCCATGGTAATTACATGATTCTGTCCCCTGATGAAATCCAACCCTCCAAAGTATCTCCCAAAGATCCCAATGGTGTTTGGATTTTAGAATTTGATGGAAGTTGTTCCTCGGCTGGTTCTGGAGCTGGTGTCTGCTAGTGTCACCTGAAGGCTGCCTACACCCTTTTTCATTTAAGTTGCAGTTCGAAAACACTAACAATACAGCAGAGTATGAGGCTCTTATTCTTGGACTGCAAGTGGCCAAAGAACGAGGTGTAAAAAATCTTCTGGCTCGTGGTGATGCAGAGCTGATTGTGAAGCAAGTCAGAAGCCTTTTTCAGGTAAAAAATGGGAGGCTGAAGCATTACCGGAATCAGGTTTGGGATTCAATTGAATTCCTTGATGCTTTCTCCATTGAGGCAATACCTAGAGAAAAGAACAGCAGGGCTGATTCACTGGCTGTCTCAGGATCACTACTGATTCCCCATCCTGAATTCTCTCAGGATAAGTTCACTATTGAAATGGTCCACCGGCCTAGTGTACCTGACAATACCAATAACTGGCAAGTTTTCAACGATGACCAGCATTTGCTTTCCTTCCTGGAACTCAAGGGTAATTTCGAACAACTGTATTTTGAGGGAAGTGACAACCTGCCTCGTGAGAGTGTGTCCTCTGACCATCCTGTCACCCGAGAAGAAGAAACAGATCAGGAAGGATGCATTAAACTCAAAGGAAACAAGATTCCCAAAGGTTTGGTGAGTTTGGAGGAGTTGTTTGATAAACATGACAGATATGTGAAATCTAAAGCTTCTACTGGACCTCAGCAATCAGCTGAGTATGATAAGATTGATATAGGGAGTTCTACTGACCCCAAGCTAGTAAATATTGGAAAATGTTGCTGTGAGCGAGAGGAGAAAAGCAATTGATCTTCTAAGGAAGTATAAGGATGTTCTTGCTTATTCTTATGAAGATCTAAAAGCCTTCAAGCCAAAAGATATGCAGCATTCTATTCCCCTCAAACCAGGAATTAAGCCTTTCAAGCAGAAGCAGAGGCAGTACAATCCAAAAATAGCTGACACCATCTTTCAGGAGATCCAGAAGTTGTTGAAGGCTAAAATTATTTTTCCCATTCACCATTCGACATGGATCGCAAATATAGTACCTGTTAGGAAGAAGAATGGTGAGATCCGCATCTGTGTTGATTTCAGGAACCTGAATCAGGCTTCTCTGAAAGATAACTACCCTTTGCCTATGATGGATCAAATATTGCAAGCAGTAACAGGATCTGAAATGTTATCTATGCTTGATGGATTCTCGGGATACAATCAGGTAGAGGTTGATACTGCAGATCAACACAAGACAGCCTTCACCACTCCTTGGGGTACCTTTGCCTACAAGAGAATGCCTTTTGGGCTGATTAATGCTGGTGCCACTTTCCAGAGAGCTATGGATCTGGCTTTTGGAAGCTTGAAAGGGAAATGTATTGTCATATACCTTGATGATCTGACAGTGTTTTCAAAGACAAGAGCAGATCACTTCGACCACCTGGAAATGGTTCTCTTTGAGATGCCGAGAGCATGGGATTTCTTTAAATCCTAAAAAATGCTGTCTTACGTATTCTGAAGGAAAACTATTAGGGCACATAGTCTCGAGGATGGTATTAAGATTGATCTGAAGCGAGTTCAAGCCATCCAAGAGATTCCTCTCCCAACCGGTAAAAAAGGCGTGCATTCCTTTTGGTAAGATCAATTTTTAAGAAGATTCATCCCTGATTTTGCTGAATTAACTTTGAATATTTCTCGGATGATGAAAGGGAAGCAAACATTTGGTTGGTCTTACAGGAAGGAAAGGAATCCTTTGAGGGTATCAAGAAAGCTATTGCTAAAACTCGAGTTTTGGCTTGTCACGATTTCAAGCAAAGATTTCATCATCTATTGCTATGCTACTGAGATAATACCCTCGGCTCTTTGTCTTAACCCAAGAAGACTCGATAAACATGAGCTACCAATTGCCTTCATGGCTATATCTGAAGAATCATGAGCTAAAATACACCATGATGGAGAAGCATGCTTTTGCAGTAGTCAAAGCTGTCAAGCAGTTCCGTTTCTATATCCTCAACTCTCACTCTATGGTGTTGGTTCCAGATACAACTGTTAAGTCAATTCTTACACAGCAAGAATTTGGGTCCAAGAGAGGAAGCGGGTGGCTAAAGTCCGGGAGTATGACATTGATATCAAACCGACCAAGCTGGTTCGTGGAAAAGGTCTTTGTGAGCTCATTCTTTGAAGGAGCCAAACATGAGTTCTTTGGAGGAGAAAGCTGACATTCCTACTGTTCTATTCCTTAGTTCAGTCGATGAATGGTATTCCGACATCGCCCATTTTCTCACCTATGGGGAATGCCCCTCTCATTTAACTACCAAGGAAAAGAGGACTATTAAATTGAGATCAGCGCATATATGATATGTCTTGTGGGAAAATGCCTTGTTCAAGCGTGGTTTAGATGGGAGATTTTTGAAGTGTGTGGACAAAGAACAACAGAGAAAGTTGCTCTCGACTTTTCATGATCGGACATGTGGAGGGCACTATTCATCAGCGATCACTGACTCACAAGATACTCGGGGGAGGATATTCTTGGCCTTCCTTGTTCAAAGATGCATCCAGTGGGTGGATAAATGAGAGGCTTGTCGGACCTTTGTGAGAAGACCTATGTTGGCCTCTTTGCCTCTCAAGCGGTTGTGATTGAAGAACCATTTCAACGGTGGGGTCTGGACTTCATTGGTGCACTCAACCCTGTTTCTAGTCTGGTCACACCCATGTGCTACTGCGCCACCGACTACTTCACCAAATGGGTGGAAGCTATTCAGTCAAGAGCACTATACGAAGTGGTATGCAACTTCATCAAAGAGAACATCTTGGTAAGGTATGGAGTACCTAACAAGATTGTAACAGATAATGCTTGAACTTCTCCTCAACCGAGATAATGGATTTTGCTACGGGTATGGCATCTCTCGGCTCATTCTTGATTATTATCCCGGGAAATGGACAAGCGAGAATCCACCAACAAAAATTTGGTGACTATCATAAGGAAGTTGGTCGATGAATCTCGTAAAGCGGCATAAGAAGCTTTATGATGCTCTTTGGCAGACAGGTCACACCAAAAGAGCCATTGGAATGTCTCCTTTTCAAGTGGTGTATGGAGTAGAAGCTCGATTGCGGTGTGGCAGTGGAGCGCGCCGACCTTGCACTGATGAAGGCCATTAAGGATACTAGTTTGGTGATGCTGGATAAAAGAATCATGTACTGCACAAACCGAACGAGGACAGATTGGAGGTTCTTTGATAGGATATCTGCTCACCAAAGAGAAGGTAAAGGTTCTGTTTGACAAGAAAGCTAAGTTCAGAGAGTTCCAAGTTGGAGATACCGTGCTGTTATGGGACAAAAGACATGAACCTCGTGGCAGCCATGGAAAATTTGATTCCCTGTGGCTCGGACCTTTCAAGATAAGACACTTTCTTTGGTAAGAACTCTTTCTATCTTGATTGCATGGATGGTTCTCCCCTCCCACTTCCTTATAGTGGGCGTATTTGAAGTTGTTCAAGTCATAGGTGACTAGGGAGTCCCTTTGTATATTTTGTACAGTGTTTTGCTTTTATGCTTTTGGTGTGTTTTCCTTCTGTTGTTGTGTGTGTTGCCCTCTATATTGGTTTGTTTTTTACTCCTTTGCCCAATGGATAAGGCACTAGTCTGCTTCACCGAGTTTGTCTAAGTTCTTGCCTTGTCTCATTCCGAGAATTTATGCCAAGTCATCCCCAGAAGGAGCCAGCTGTTGTCCACTCAAAATTCCCTGTTCTGATAGAAGTAAAATTTCAAAATTTTGAGTTATGAGTGTTTTCTCTGAAGTGCCTAAGCTATGAAAATTGAGAAAATATGTGTTTTGGGTCATTTTGTATGTATTTCGGGCCTGTCGGAAGTTTTTGTCCCGCCTGTCCCAAGTACGAAAGTGCTTTCTGTTCTCCGACCGGCCGAAATCCCCGAAATTGTCCCATTTTCGGGCCCGTCGGATGTTTTTGTCCCAAGTGTCCCAAAACTCAAAGTGCGCTCTGTTCCCCGATCGGCCGAACCACCCGAACCGCGTACTCCGGAACTTTTTGTCCCAGATGTCCCAAGTTCAAACGGACCTGTTGTTCCATTTTCGGCCGATTCGCCCGATTTTGTCCCAACTGTCCCGAGTTCCAAATTGCTCTCTGTTCCGATTTCGGTCCCAGAACCGCCCTTCGAGTCGCGCTTCCGCTTCACACATTTTTGTCCCAATTGTCCCAAAGCCAAAAATGCAAAGCTGCTCCATTCCAATTTCGGCCGAACCTAGAAGCGAGTCGCGCACTTTGCACATTTTTGTCCCAATTGTCCCAAATTCATTTGTGCGTCTTCCCCATTTCGCGCCGAATCGGTCGAGCCTCGTGTTTCGCGCATTCGCGTCTCACATGTCCCAAGTGAACCTAAGGCAATTCATACTTAGTTTTTCCCTTTCGACCCGAATATCTTTGGTTTTCAAAATATGAATTTAAGTTGCGGCTCACGATGCTATCAATCCAGAAGATCAAATTTCAAGGACAGTGGCGGAAGGACGAAGCTCTCAAGACGGCATTTGGTTGCATCAGTTTTCAAAGACACTCATTGTCATCCTCAAGATGAAACGTCTGGTGTGTCCTCGTGGCAAATACTGAGGTGAGACGTTAGAAAGATTCAAGCGGTTTACGAAGACGGTGGGTCCCTCTCGGAGGCCGGCCCTGTCCCCTTCTCCATCCTTCTTTCTTCTTCCCACTCCTTTCGTATTCCATGTAATTAGTTAAGGCATTGCGATTAACGAGTCCTTAACTATTCTCTAGTTAAAAGAAAGCGGTTACGAGGAGTAACCGAATTGTAAACTATATAATGGCCTTTCGCGCCATTTTAAAAAAAAAAAAAAAAGGAGGAAGAGCTTGGATATTTGCTTTGAAAGTGTAAATAGATCTTAAAGAAATCAATACAAAAGGGCTTTCCATTCTTTGTCTATCTAATTCTTGTTATCTCTGTGTTTTCCTTTAATATTGTGGAGATCATTTTGTTCTTAACTCGTTAGTCTCTCTGATTGCATACTGTTCAGTTTTGCAAATACAGTGATCTTGTACAACCAAGAAGGAACTTTGTGTCCTTGATTAATAAATCCGAAGAAGGTTATTTATGGAACTTTGTGTCTTTAAATTTAATCTCATTCAGCCAATGCAAATGATCTTATTTTAAATTCTTTGAAGCTTCGCATACACGAAGAATTATTCTGCTATCTATAATTCGAATGTTGCTTTATTCTGCTCATCTTTTTATTCCCTTTCCTCGATCCTTGTGTAATTGATGATCCTTGTGGAAAACACTTTCGTAAAATCCAAGTTTGACCACAAAACAATGTTACGTACATTTGTAAATAAGTTCGTTTGAATAAGGAACCTCTCCCATTAAAGAGGAGGGACTTCTTGTCCCCCTTTGTTGCTCTTCTAAAAGTCCTATTTGACGACCAACAAGACCCCACCATAGTGGTCCACAATATCGTACCCATTCTTGATGCCAAGCCCATCAAACCAAAGTTGAGTAAAATGCACCCTTGTATTGCCCTTCTTGTCAAAGAAGAACTTTAGCACCTTCTTTCGTTTCCTTCATATTACCCATTGATTATCCTCGTTGGATTTCTAACATTGTCCCTATCACCAAGGTGACAGGGGGACTCCACATTTACACAAATTTTCGTGACCTCAATCTAGCTTGCCCAAAAGACAACTTTCTCTACTGCACGGTATTGACCATTTGGTTGACCTTACCACTTTGGTCACGAGATAGTATCACTCATGGATGGCTTCTCGGGTTATAACCAAATCTTACTTTCCCAGAGTATCAATGCAAAACTACATTCATCACCCCTTTGGGGGACCTTCATTATCGAGTCATGCCTTTTAGCCTTAAAAACACCTTTGGTTCCACATATCAGCGGGCCATGAATCACATCTTCCATGACATCATGCATCATATATTGGAGTATTACGTTGACGACCTCCTTGCCAAATCTAAATGCTACTACGAGCACATCATCATTCTCAAAACCATCTTTGACCACCTCATTAAATATTCCATTCACCTTTAGCCCAAGAAGTGTGTATTTGTGGTCCTCTCAGAAAAACTCTTGGGATTTACCTTTCCCTACGTGGTATAAAAGTTGACCCTTCTAAATTCAATTCCATTCTAGAAATTCCTCCGCCCACTAACCTTAGGCAGCTCCGTAGCCTGCAAGGTAAGTTACAGTCTATTCACGTTTCATTTCGCAATTGTCTGATCGGTGTCAACCATTTCATCACCTTCTCAAGAAGGATGTCTCCTTTAAATGGGATGATGATTACCACAAAGATTTTGAGGCCTTAAAACAATACCTTCTTCAACCCCCCATACTCATTCCACCTAAAGATGATAAACCTTTCTACCTATATATCTCAGCTACCGATCACTCTTTGGTAGCCATGATCGTTCATCGTGATGAACAACACAGGGAACATGTAGTTTATTACATAAGCCATACTCTTTTAGACTACAAAACCTGATACACCCATCCTGAAATTTTTTTATTAGCCTTAGTTTTCATCACCACAAAACTCCGCCATAACCTACTCAACCACAAAACCTCTATTATGACTAACATCAACCCCTTACACTTCATGTATGCCAAACCTTAACAAAATCAATGTGCCGCATGTTGGGTTATGATTTTGGTTGACATTGTCCTTGAATTCATTCATCAAAAGTCCATCAAGAACCAAGCTATCACTGACCAATTGGCCAATGCACTTATTTCGGGGATTAACCCTCTAATTTTGACTTTCAAGATGAGTCAATTATTACCCTTTCCTGGATGAACCTACTTACCAAATGACACTCTTTATTGATAGTTCCAAGTGTTATCATAGGGGTGGGGTCAGTGTTATCCTCATTCCACTTGGGGTGAACCCATGCCTTTTTCTTTCAAACTTGATTTTGATTGTACAAACAATATTGTTGAATACGAAGCGCTTGTATTAGGTCTCCAAGCCACCTACGCCCTAGATGTCAAATCAATCAACATCTTTGGTGATTCTCAATTGGTCATAAACCAAGTCAATGGTATATACCAATTTCGTAATGAGATACTTCAAAAGTATAAACATCATGTAGACATACTTTTGACCACCTTTGACCATTACGCCCTTCAAACCGTCCCCGTTTAACCAACAAATTTATAGATACCATGGCCTTCTTGGCTTCTCAAATACCCACTACACCTGCCGATTCTAAATATTTTTCACCATATAATGAATCAAATCACCCTCTTATTTACCTCGCAACATTTAATCCATTGGAACCGTCACCCTAGACTCGAGTGACCTTTGGTATAAACAATACTCCACTATCTTTCTCTCTCTGTCTTACCTCCTGATCTCACTGTAATGGACAATGTGCCTTCCTTAAAAATTTCTCTCATTACATCATCATGGGGGGCTCCTCTATAAGCGCGGAATTGATGGTATTCTCTTACGATGCCTCATGAGTTCTAAAATTCCTTATACCATTAAGGAAGTTCATGATGGCATATGTGGAGGTCACTTTAGTGGCCTTCATTGTTGCTAAGTGTATTCTTTGCCTAGGCTATTACTGGCCGACCCTTAACCATGATTGTTGCGACTACGTCAAACATTGTGTAAAATTCCAACAACACGCCAACCTTCATCATACACCCAGTCATGCCTTATAGGTCGCTCGTGACTTTTGGCCCTTCCCTCAATGGTGTTTGGATCTTGTCGGAGAAATCAATCCCCATTCTTCCTAGCGACATCAATGGATCATCACCACTACCTAATACTACACAAAATGGGTTGAGGCCATACCACTCATCTTAACCAAATCTGAGAAAATATGTGAGTTCATCAATCATCACATCACTTGTCACTTTGGTGTTCCTCATCGCCTCATCACTGATAATGGAAAACAATTCAAAAATAAGACCTTGTGAAAACTTTGTGATGCCTTTAGCATTTAGCTAAGTTTCGTCACCTTATTACCCACAAACCAATGGCCAAGCCGAATTCACTAACAAAACCTTAAACAAAATTCTCATGAAAGTGGTCAATGATACTAGGAAGGACTGGCATATGCACATTCCTTTTGCCCTGTGGGCATACCACACTAGTATTTGCACTTCCACTGCCGCTACACCTTTTTCTCTAGTCTATGGTATAGAGGTTTTTCCGCCTCTCAAAGTCCAGATCCCCTCACTTCACTTTTCTCTCCATGACATGCTCAATGATGATGACTTTCGTCAGGACCGTTTAGCACAACCTGAGTTATTAGATGAACGTTATCTTAATTCTCTTGATCATCTTTGAGTTTACCAAAACTTATCAAATGCGCCTATAGTAAACGTGTCCATAAAAAACCTTTCACATTGGTGATATCATCACGAAAGAAAATCAACATGTAACTAAAGAAAAAAAAAGTAAACGGGGTAAATTTTCTCCTAATTGGCTTGGACCATACATCATGACCCATACTTACAGATCAAGTGCTTATTGTTTATCTTCACTCGATGATAAACCCGAACCTGAGCCCCTTAATGCCTTGCATATTTGATCATTCTACTGTTGAATTTTATCCCTTCCTCACCTTTTGGCTCTTTCCATGCTCATCCCTTGAGCGCTATCCACTTTCTACATCATCACAAATGACTAAATAAGAATCATGTGTGTACCTGTCACCTTTTGTCTTCTCTTAAATATGTGTACCATGGCGCTGCACATAGCATGATTCTCATGGATACTTTTTGTCTACCTTTAGATGAGATCCCATGGTCATTTCACCCTACTTTCTAAACAAGAATCATATTCTTCACCTTGGTCTTGTCCATGACTTCAAATCCCTCACATGGGATCCAACTCCTTGAGTCAAACTTCCAATAAAAAGATGATTCCCTCAAAAGGACATCTTCCTCTCTGTAATTGTTGTTATAAATAGACTGCTCCCTCGAAGGACAGCTATGTAAAGCTCTTTCAAAAAAAAAAAAGTGAGAGAATCTGAAGCTTCCCACATCGATCAGCTTCACGAAGACCTCAAGGAGTTCATTTCCTTATCCACATATACTTCCCGCATTGATCAATCTATCTCAAATATCGGTTAACAAAGAAATCCATTTAGTCATGGACTTACCCATTGTGACCTTGGATCTCTTTCCCAAAGAGCATGCTACCTCATACAATATTAAAATTAACCACCTTTCACCCCTCTCACCATTCACATTCCCATGTTCTACTACCTTAAGGGACCTCTTGGAAAACATGACATTTGGTGATCATGTGACTACTTTTCACCCTTAGAACAATCAATCATTCAATTTCTTTTAGGGTATTACGTCTATCACCTCCTCCAAGGTATGACCTACTCGGTATGATCCTAACCAATCAGGTAGCTTTATTTCCCCTCATATCTTTTAGCCTTCTTTATTGCGTATTGATTATCTTATACAAGACTCGGTCCTCGAAACTTACCTTTGGGGTAATATTCTTCTTTACCATAATCGAAATCACTTATACAATTTTTCCCACAACTCACCCATACCTAGTAGACCTAAACTCAAATAATGCCTACAACCTACCATCTCATTCTCATATCTCCTCATATTCTTCCCTAGCTTATGGGAGAACTACATTGTCTGAGGTCCTTTTTCGCTGGGACAATGTAGGCAGCACTCCGAGGGCATGGGGCCCTTAGAGCTTAGCTCGGCCACTCTCTACCCTAAATAATTCATTTTTCATTTTCCTCAAATCATATTATACCCTACTTAGTTTCCTTTTTATATCCAAAATTGGGAATTAGACCAAACAAATAAAAAATTACTTCACATTTATATCATCGTCAAAACATACATTTATTTTGATTACCATTTTTTTACCAACATCATGCATGTATTATAAAACATCTTAAACATGACCCATATCATCATTCATTACACAAATTAATGAATCACAACCTCAACCAACTTTGATTCAATCATGCCTATAACCTAACTCGATCCATGCCTACAATTTCAAATCAACCATGCCTATGACCTAACTCAACCATGCCTAACACACCTACCATAAGTCCATTTATGCATAATAATAATATTTTATGAACACAAACAAATATTGCCAATAATCATCATCATCTATATAAATACAATATCCATATACATAACTGTCAAATGTCTTTGGCATGCAGGTCGGTGTATATAATCCGATCTCTTAAAACTCTCATATACTGACCTCACCATCTTTGGTGCACATGCCGATATATGATAAAAATATACAAAACTCTAGTACATTCTAACTTGACTTTGGCGCAAAGCCGGTATATGATCAAAATATACAAAACTCTAGTACATTCTAACAGACTTTGGCACACAAAGCCGATATATGACCAAAATATCACAAAGGCCGGTGTATATAATCAATTCTCTCAAAACTCTTATATATAGCCTCACCATCTTTGGTGCATAGGCCAATATATGTGTAGACACCAAATTTGTGTCTTACGACCCCCTGTGCCCCGCATCTCATTTCGCAACCTAACCTCATCACCTAAACCTTACACAATTATTTATTAATTACCTTATAATTAATAAATCCACATCGCCATACCTGCCACCTCATTTCGCCACCTCATCATGACCTAGTCCTAACCCTAAACTAACCTAATTAAGACCTATAACTTGGTCTACATCCACACCCATGACTAATTACTCCTCACCCGCACCTAAAACCAACCTCATAATGACTTGACCAAGCCCACAACTAATCCCTCAAGAGAAAAGGAGGGAAAGTTGGCTATTTTACTAAAAATAGCCCACTTTGACTTAACCGACATCGGTTCCTACTCGACCGCCGTCGGTTACGTAACCACCATCGGTTCCCTGTAAATGACCTCTCCCAACCAAAAACAAGAGGTTGGATTTTCATTGATCCGAATCAGAAGTCATTGGAAGGATCCAGAATTTACTTGGTGAGCAACAGAAAAGTGAAGGAAAGAGAGGAGTTTGTAGAGAAGGACATCAAGCCCAAGACTGCAACTGAATAACCAGAGCCCAGTGACACTCATCCAAGCATCAGGAGAGGAGATAGCTCATCTCGGATTGTCAGACCATCCTACCTGAACCCTGCCTTCGTCATCACAGTCCTTGAACCTGCATTTTTCATCAGGAATTAGTAAGTCTTATACGTTCTTTTAATAATATTTCTTAGATTTCTGAATCACAGTAATTACAAGTCTACTCCCAGATCCACTACCCGGTAACACCCCCCATCTAACTATCATTCCTCTACCCCTACACTGCCCCAAGAACAGCTCCCATACCCTCTGAGCCTTCTCTATCACCCCGTTACCCATCCCCAATCATTTACTAGCCTTATAAACACCATAGTCATCTTATAGCCAACCTTTTACCAAACCCCTTAAATCACTACCCCTACCGATATCGGTTATCATCAATAAAGCACGGTGACACGACCGACATCGGTCATCGTGATTCAAAACCAAGACCAGCCTTTTTCTATTGTTCTAACAAGGTAAACAAATTGTAATTGGACAATAGCTTATTTGTTAGAATTTGTGTTAATTCATATTAGCGAACCGACTACCTTCAAAGGAAGTCTCATATTTGGGCCCAAGGCGGTTCCCTCACTTATTATTTAATTAGAATCTGGTGGTCTTGTATTCTTACTTGTAGGTAGTCCTTCCGAGACAAAAAGGAGTTCTTTGCAATCGATCTCGATCTCTCTCTAGTGTGCGCACACCGTCTCAACATTCAATGATAGGTATTCCTCCTAGCCCTAACCCTTACTTGTTTCTCAAAAGGAATGAAAGGATAGAAGCAACTCTATCCCGAACGGAAGCATTTCTGTGTGAAACAATATGATCAAAATATACAAAACTCTAGTACATTGTCACCGGCTTCGCACGCAGCCGATATATATCAAAAAAATGGCTACAATACATCAAAATACATGAATGGGCATCAAGCCTTATCCTACTAGACACTTTCCAACTTTCTCTCTCTCTCATGTCATTTTCCTCTATTTCACATGGGACAAATGATTCCAAAAACATGGAATTTTTCTTTTTTATAACATCCCCGACCTAACCGACGTCGGTTTTAACTTCACCGGCATCGGTCATGTGCCCTACCTTACCATGGTTGGTTACCCTATACCAACATCAGTTACCCTTGACCGGCATCAGTCACCCTATTACCCTACCCATCACTCTTTTTCCCTCACCCAATGCTTACCCTGACCATTCACCTCACCCTCTTGACCTCATCATTTACTACCTAACCTCGTCCTCATTTGGGGACTCATTATTTTACCCATACCTCGGCCCTACTCATGTCGTGACCTAGATACTTGGACCTAGACCATTGCTAGTGACCTAAGACCCCATGTGTTCACTATACCTTGTGACACTGTTACCTATGATTGTTGACCTAATGACTTTACCTTGCTTCTTTCCATGACCATTTGTCCTAATCCAACCCTCGATGTATCGAACATACTTAAACATTATTGCACCTGACCTATGTCATGTTTCCTAACCATATCCTCTAACTTGGATACCAGTCTCACTTTAGGCTTGTTTGGATAAACCTATCGACCTTGGACAATGTAGAGTTTTTCGCTCTTCAACTCGGGCAATCTTGTGTTGCGGTTTATACGTGTGCGTGTGTTTGAATGTCACCACCTTTGACCCTAACCCATTACTGGATTACCTAAGTGGAAATGTTTCCCTTTTTTGTACCCCCGTTGCACTCCTTCCTCTTCATCACATTCACCTTCTATCAAACCACTCATTGATTTTGCATTCTACCTCATCAGTTCCTAGTTTAAGGGGGATGACCTTCACCCACACATGGGGAAACCACATCTTATTTTTATTGTCGCTTACCAATACAATCTATGCAACAAAAAGGGAAAAAATGCAGATAACAAAACTGGGTCACACTCCCCTTGGTCCCTCAATAAATAAATACCTTAAACACATCCACCTAGCCATGGCCTTCTTCACCCCACTATAATATTAATTTAATTGTTTAAATTAAATTAATTCATTATCATCACAATATTTCTTATTTAAGTACCCTAATTGGGATAATGCCCACATATCCACCTCACCTAGACACCTCATCAAGCCACCTCACCCTAAGACCTATTCTTATTAAGTTTCCATAACTAACTAAGACCTACCCAAACCCTAAAAATCAATGCCTACATTCCCTCTAACCACATTCCTACCCGTTAGAAGGAAGCTTCCATGCTAATCCATGGGGTAAAAATGAAACAAGAGCCCAAAAAATCAAGGGGATATGCCTAGTTTAGTAAACCTAGAAAATCCCACCCTAACCGACGCCGGTTACCCTTAACCGCCATTGGTTAAGCTGGAACCATCGTCAGTTACCATTTAATCCTAAAAATAACCTTATTTCGAGGTTGGCACATTTATGAGAGATAATCACATCTTTTGAGAACAAGTGATGAAACCAAGAGTTGCATACAAGCAGAACCAACATTAGTATACACATCAGAGCATCCATAGCCCATACCTGAAGCAATCACACAGCCACCTACCTTCACGGGAACATCCGAGGAAGCGCCAACACTACATCAAGTTCATTCTGTTTGATCACCCACCATTACCAACCAGGCATCAAGCTCATACAAACAATAAGTTTTGTTAACCAACACTTATCCATTTATCATTTGGTAGATCCTTTTACATATGTTACTAGTTTCTGCTCTCATTTCCATCCCCCCATCATTTACCTCCATGCAAACTTGACCATCTTTTTATCCACACCCTTACATTTCCCATACCTAGACCTTAATCATTCCTGTGCATACCTCAGATCCATACGAATCTTGTCATTTCCCTTCCATCTTCATCTAACCTCAAATCTATCACCTAACCAAGTTTTATTGAGTTTCCTATACCCCAACCATATCGACGCTAGTTACCCACAACCATCGCTGGTTATCCTAAACCGATATTGGTCATACCAAACCAACGTTGGTCTCTGTGTCTTTTACCAGAAACCAAGAACAGAGCTCCTAAACTTCCACCAAATACCCAAAACCACCCAGAATCTCACCTTGACCAAGACATTGACCTTCAGATTCAATCATAGCTTAGCTTGTTGTGAACGAATTTTCTTATTGTAGATGAATGAGATACCTAAATCATTTTAACTATAGTAGGATTTCCTTTATTTCTCACATTAATTTTCTTTAAACAGTGGATTGACAACCATCTAGGAAGTATCACACTTCCCGGATCTAGCATACGCTAGGTAGTCCACTACATATATTGTTTAACTTTTATTTGGTGGTATTGTTTTCCATTTCAGGTAGTTCCTCCAAGCAAAAAGGAAGCTCTCACGATCAGTTGTGGATCCAGTTCTATGCGCAACAACCTACAACCAACATTTCAACAGGTATTCCCCCTAACCCATTACCCTTATTTTTTTCGTCAACATTTGAAGAAAATCTCTAGAATTAGGTGAAACAATTCCATCCACACATGTTATACATGTTTACATTCTATATATAGCTTGGTATCTAGTGTAAATTTCACTAGGGCATTATAGGGCACCATTCCTACACACACACAAACACTATAATTACATGGAGTCTAAGATGTAGTGCAACACTTGGTTGTAAGTTCACTCTCAGGGTGACTGTTGGGGTCATTCTTACTCCTCATATTACATATTTATTTTTCTCAATATGATGTGGTTTGTGGGCTTATGCTACTAAACTCTCCATTTTATAGGTTACATGTAACCTCCGAAATCATAGTGTAAATAAAGGTGATCAACATGAAGTAACCGATACAACCTTGCAATAAAAAAACTAGGTTCTAACCATTTACGAAGTCAGTCATGGTGCCCGATAGTAGTCTCCAAAGTGCCCCAAGTGCTCTAGCCCTAGTGTGGGTGCCCCTATCTAGAATTATCCATGAGCTCCTGAATTTACAGAGACTTGTTATGACATTATTTACTTCTTTTTCAATGCTTTTCCCATTTCTAGATTGATCCCTAAGATGAGCATAAACTAGCTAAGTCATCTTTCTACATCTCTTGCTTAGAGTTTCTACTTTACATGTGTTATTACTTTGTCATTTATGTATTATATCATTTATACATCAGTTACTCTGTAATATTATTTAATAAAATTCTATTTTTGCTAAATCACTATGGTAATCCTAGCTTATCATCAATCAAATAAAAGGAACTTATCAATGTATGAAGGAAATTTTACAAAAAATAAAAACATTGTTGAATTCCTCCCATAAGCCTTTGATTAGTATACAATCCAAGTAGTTCCCTACTCATCCAACAAAATCATTGACACCATGGCTTATCTTCCATCACTCATCCCCTTATCAACTAAAGATTCTAATTTATTTTTTACCATCCATAGATTAGATCAAACATCCTATACCAACGAACTCGCTTCTAATCAAATCTCTAGTACACTCAATTTTATGACTATATTTCTCATTCTAAAATCCTCTCCAGTCCATATGAGAACACTAAAATATTTACGAAAATTTTCTAAGTGATATGTAATCCTAGGAAGTGTACTTTGAAGACTTGGGTTTGATCACATCCTACTTTGAGGTCTCAATTCTCATGAATCCACCAAAGATATCCTTAAATTCTATGATGAGAATATGTGGTTGACACTTTGGTGGTTTTTTGTTGTTAAACATTTATTTTGGATGGGTTATTATTGGCCTACCCTTAATAGATATTTTTGTTAGTATGTCAAGAAATGCGTTAAATGTTAACAACACTCAAACCTCACTCACATCCCAAGTCAATCTCTATTACCCACCTAGGATGTATGACCCTTTTCAAAATGGGGACTTGACCTCATTGGCCTCATCAACCCTTGTTCATCATAATGACATCACTCTATCATCATTGCTATTAAATAATTCACAAAATGGGTGGAATCTATTTCCCTCATCCCACTAAATCTAATAATATTGTTGGCTTCATCAACCATCACATTATTTGTCTCTTTGGAATCCTCGACAAAATTATTATCGATAATTGAAAATATTTCAAAAACAAAAAGATTCAAAAACTTTGTGACAGCTAAAACATCAAGCTTAGATTTTCATCTCCTTACTATCCATGAAAAAATGGTCAAGTAAAAGTCTCTAACAAAACACTCAATTAAATCCTCATGAAAACTATTAATCAAACTGACAAGAATTGGTGTCTCTTAATTATATTTTTCTCTAGGCTTATCAGATGAACATATATACTCCTACAAGTTATACTCCCTTTTATTTAGTCTACAAATCTAAGGTTGTTCACCCTCTTGAAGTCAAAATTTCATCCCTCCATGTCTCCCTCAAAGATCTCATTTCTAATGAGGAGTATAGTTAGGTATGATTACCACAACTTGAATTGTTATACAAACACTTCTTAACAACCCTTAAACATCATCATGTATATCAAGAATGTATCAAAATATCATATAATAAACATTTCAAAGAACATGAATCAATATTGGTGATCTTTTGTAAATGGAATAAGAATGTCACTACTTTAGAAAGGATTCAATGTGGAAAGTTTTCTCTAAAATAGATTGGTCCATATATCATCACTCATAAATATGGGTCTAGAGCTTATAGTTTAGCCTCCCTTGATGGTAAACCTAAAATAGAACATCAAAATGCTCTATACTTGCAGCCTTTCTACCGTTAACATATCTACTTACATGACATTAGTTATATCAAATATCTCATTCCATCGGTAATCTATCACCTACCATTGTAATGATTATAATTATTTGGTCTCTCATCAATATCCTACATTTAAGACCTTAAAGATGAGCTCCACATTTCTACCCATCACATTTTTGACATGGAAAAGTACCTCCTTAGAAGTAGGAATACCATAATCATTACATCCATCTTTTCCTCACTTAAAAACTAAAAAACATGCTAAGGGTACACATGTCCAATTTATATACACATCCTTTTCCCCTCCCTAAATGGTGTACTAGGATCGTCCTCAACTTAAATGAAGTCAAAAATATACGTATAGATGCATATTATCAAGAATGTAGATTGATCCCTTTAAGAACATTTATTAAAACAAATTACACTAAGTACCACCATAAAAAATATAGACTAATCCCTCAAAGGAAAACTATTATAAAATATGGCCATCAAAAATCAAAGAACATGTAGACCGATCCTTGAAGGATGGATACCCAATATTATAATGGATATAAAAGGATTCTCGCATTCGATCAACCTTCACATTCACATCAAAATTCAAAATAATTAAAAGTATCCTAGGAAAGATTCCTCTATCGATTAGATTTCCCATCAAATAACAAACTTCCCACATTAATTAATTTACAAAATAAAAATACAATTGGGAACACACTCATAAACTATCAAAAGGGATTCTATTCTCCCCATACAAATCGCATAAGAACCCTATCTATGTTGAAATAATCTATATAAGGTCATTCTATATATCATGATCCTAAATGTGACTAACTATTTTTAGTGACACGTTAACATTTGTTACAAGACCTCAAGTGAATTTTCGTACATATTAAAGTTACCATTAGATTATATATATATATATATATATATATATATATATAAAATCCAGTTGAACAAATGACATATTACATATACTCTTTACCTTGATAAAGTGCATTAGAAACATACAAAGATCACTATACTTAAGTCACATCACATCAACAACTAACAACATATCCATACATCAAAGTTATCCAAATATCTCAAAATCACATCAAAAGCTCATAACTAACATCAAATAAAAATCATTCACATCACATGAACCCAAACTCATAAGCATATATATCTCATCGAAAAATTTATACAAAACTCCTCAAAGGGGGATCAATACATTTGATTCATATACAAAATCTGTCAACTATGTGGTAAATTGAAAATTAGATCATTTATCACCACCACCACCCATATAACAACATTTCGACAACAACCAATGTTTAAAATCATTGACGATCATATCCCCTTTAACATATTTTATCAATGTTGGTCTCTTAAACCTTTCAACATACATTTTTATATGATTTAGAGCTCATATGGTTTTTTTTTATGCCCAACACCTTTTTAAAACTTTTTTGTTGACCATACACACATTGTGGATATCTATATCTATATCTCGATCCATTAGTCCCACGACATTGCACATCCACATGATATGAATCCCATTAGATCCTCTCTTGTAATAATCTTCCTAAAGCACATGTATGTAGGATGTGAACATTGTTTTCACCCCTTGAGGCTATATAATGTCCCCTAATAAGTGTTTCCATGACTACTACCATTTCTATATATTCCTCGGCATGGTTTTTACACTACAATCAAGCCGAGGAACATATTTAAGAAAACCCATTCATACAATCCAAATATCTTCAATCTAATGACCAACAAAGTCAACCATTGGATTGAGAAGGAAAAATATCCTTACCATAAAGCGTGGCATCCTCGCATTATTTTTTTTTTACAAAATTTTCCTACTGACAACTCAACAAAAGGGGTAAATGTAGACACCATTTTTTCTCCCTTAGGTGACCCAACACATTTTAATCTCATTATCATTATTTACACTATATTTTCTAACCTAATTCCATTATTCCTTAGTCTAATTTACCATAGTAAACACCCATTTACCTTTCCTAACCACCTAAAAAAACCGTAACCTAATTTACCCCAACCATCCTAACCTCTTCTTATCATGATCCTTAACCTCCCACCATTCCCAAAAAAACTACAAACCTTAGATGGCATATGGTTACAACCGTTTTCCATACTCGTTTATTTTTTAACAATCATGATTGTATCAATGACGATCTGTGATGGGTGGTGATCGTTATAGACGTCATTGATCCTATTTAAACACCATCATTCCTCATTTCTCAATTAGAGACCAAAGATGTTGGATAGAATGATTAATTTCTAAGACTCTTCCTACCTAACAATGTGGGAAGGATTTCTCATAGTCTATTACCATTCATCGGGAGTGCCCCATAAGCCTCTAGGAATCCATTCAAGATTTTTCACCCATGTTATCCATATTTAAGGTATATTTCTCTTATCTCTCAAATTTTAGTCTTGATTTATATTAGTTACATCTCACATACATGCATCCTTACTCTCTTATACGGACATCATATGTTATACTTTGCATTATGCCATTAAACCAATTTTTAATCATATCAAGAAATTTACAAAGGATTGCCACCAATCCCTAGTAAATGTCGTTGATTTATCCGATTGCCATTGATCAAATCCAAATCTCTTTAATTTTTTTATATATTTATACATATTTCAATCTCATCTTTCTACATCTATTCTATCTCCTCGGTCTTTTATTTCACCTTAGAATTTCCAACATCGATGTACATCAACAATAGTCTGTTTTACTATCTTTTGTTGAAATAGACTAGTTTTCCCTCTATTTTTGTCGATCCCAAATTGTCATTGCTCCCTATATCTTATCCCTATATTTACATATTATTATATTATTTTTATAAAAAAATATTTACAATCATGTGTCATCTTTATATGACTATTTAAGGACAAGTACATCACATTTCACACATCTACGATCTCTCGATCATTTAGTAACCCTTTATGTGAGAGAGTTGTTACGTCATCTATGAAATACACCTATGTATCCTTTCCATCAAACTTGAAATCTATGATATTGAGGATAAAATTGAAGTGATACATGAAGAATAAGATGCCATGAAACAGTTATGGTTTGACTACTTCAAAGATCTTGAACTAGATGTAGCTCTATCTTATATCACCTACTACGTGAAGCAATATCTCTCTATCCCTCTCAAATTCCAATTATATGGTCATTATCTTATTTCATATCATATAAATTAACTAGAAACATGATTTGATATCCCCTGAGGAAGCCCATTGGTTCTAGAGATTGACTGTTGTCGGAAAACATGTTTAATCATTATCTAATATTCACCATTTTTAGATATCTTTCCATACATGTCCTATCTCATGGTGAAAGGAGTCTATTGAATTATTCATGTTTCCAATCATCTTGACATTCTGTTTGTCGATGCAGGTCTCATTAAACACTATTATTTTTAGATTTTCTAGTATTTCATCATATTATTGACTAACAAAAATTCACCTCAAATATGTGTGTGAGTGCGTGCGCACGCACGTGGTTGTGTGTGTGTGTGTGTGTGTGTGTGTGTGTGTGTGTGTGTGTGTGTGTGTGTGAAACAAAGAAAATTATCATATTTCATGTTCATTTTGATGAAATACACAAACAATTTAGAGGACTTAGTCATTTTCAATTTTTATTTTATTTTTTGATTGAGTGAAGACATACTTTTAATAATGGTTGCGATCAATAAATTTGAAAGCGTAAATTCTTTATCACATAATTTACTATATAATCTATCATGATACAAAACATTCACTTCACGTGGATAAAATGGAAATAGTTAAAGAGACATGCAAGCTTCAAATATTTAAGATATTTTTAATATAGAGAGGAGATATAATTATGGGTTTCCATTTTTGAATTATTTAAGATAATTTATGAAAACAATAATACTTTAAAACAATTAACAATAACCTAAACACTTAACAACCCTTGATGAATCTAATAGTTAGATATTTTCCGATGATTTATAATACTAACATTTAGATTAAGGTTAGAAAATTCCCATTAACCATTTCATCTAGTAAAGTAAATTGAGGTGAGATTAATCTACTATGAATATTATTTTAAAATATATATTCACAATAAACAAATATAATGTGAAACCAACCTCACAAAATATTATTAACATGTTTTTCTTATAAATCTAATTCACACATTATCATGAATCAAAATTGATTCATGTATAAAAATAATTTACACTGGTGATAGATTTTACTATTGGAATTGCCCTTTATATTAATTAAAATAAAATAGATTTACAAGAGCAGAGGCATCTAGAAAACTCACGGTCCTACAAAAATGCCACCTAGGAACCAAAAAAATGTCCAAAGGGAAAATAGAGGGCATAAGAGCTACAAAATAATAAAGAGAACTAGGCATAAGTCACCACTATGGGAGGAGGAGGATCATTCGAGGAGGAATGAATGCTCCTCTTGATAACTTGGTCAAAGGAGGATCAATTGCTAGCCATCCCGATTTGGAATTTGCATCTATAAAGGCACAATAATTCCGGACTAGGGGTAGATAGCAAAATGTGTCTAAACTCTAGGCATGGGAAAGTCCCACCGCATAAAGAACTTACCATGGCCTTCTCTCAGAGAGGTGGAGTGGTGGCTGCAAGAGTATATTTTTGACACAATCCTATTGGAGGAGGCCACCGAAGGTGCGGATGGCCAAGGTGACAATAGAAAAGGGTTTGGATGGACCCAAATCATCGTACATGGTACACTTCTCCAATGTGTGATAAAATCCTATAAGTTTGAAAAATCTATTAGAACTTCTTCTACTTGAGCTTGAATCTCCTTTTATACCTTCGGTATAAATGTAAGAGCATGCTTGGGAACCATTATCACCACCAATTGTAACAATTATGTGATAGATTTTTAAAAATACCTCAACAAATTTATTGAAATGTTCAATCTATTAATAGTTCAATTATTCCCTTTTCCTTAGGTTTAAGATCATAAACAAACTATGTTAAAGGAAAGTTTTTCAACTATGATGGCTAATTTTGTTTGCTAATTATATTATTACACCGAAAGTATTTTCCAGTTGGATGTGGGCTAGTAATTTCAAAAACCATATTCAATCCAACCATCCATATTTGTGCAAGTAATACATGACAATCCATGGATTTTTGTTTAGCGTGGGAAACATGTTTTGAAGTGACCAATCTGGAGATATCACATAGATTGTGCTTTGTGAGGGGACATCACAATCATTGATATATGGGATTGTTGTGGATGGTTGATTATGTTAGGAATGATATTGACTTAAGAAAATGTATAAATTACCCAAATGAGACATTTCCATGTTAAGGAAGTATAAGAAATTCCCATTGGCTTCATTGGAGGGCTTGTAAAGATGTGTGGCACTTAGGTCTAAGAAGGGAGAAAATTTTCCATGTGCCAAGGTGCAAGAATAGTTTTCATGGGAAGGAAATAGTTTCATGTGCAAGAAATAAATTGTTTTTATTTGTGATTATGTTTGTTTAGAAGGGTTACAAAGTTGGTTTGGACATCAGAAAAAGAAATCATATTTCTTACTAATATGTAATATATGTTGGTTTTTATTAGATTAGGTAAAAATCAGATTTTGAGGGGATCGGGAACCCTATACAACTGAAAGATAAGCAACAAATAAAAAAAGTGAAAAAACATGAGATGAGGCCCTAAAGGCCAATGGTGAAACAACCGAGAAAAGTCGAGAGGAACCAAACACAAGAAAAACCCAAAAGGAGAAAACACCCCAAATCGACCAATCAAAACCACTTAACCAAGAAACCAAGGGGTAGTCCTAACAACTAGTATCCTTCCCCGATGAGATCTAAGGCTCATCTTGAGAGGGGAATTTCAATTTTCCTTTCTTCTTGTTGTGCACAACCATCCACTCATCCCCTATTAGGACCCTCATTCTCATTTGGGATCCTCATTCTCATTTGGGTGGACAAGTAGATATATTTCAAGAGACTCCTTGAATGGAGGGTTATGAGATTGCAAGAAGATTTGAGGGCCCCTGTGCCCACCACATTACTATAACCTATTGTGAATCGGTAGATGATTTAGGAGGAGAGGAGACCATCTCACCCTTTTGCACATTATGATTATCCATAAGACTAAGTGAATCATTTTCACAATCATTTTTATCAAGATCATAAACCACTAAATTATCTAGTTTAAAATCCTTCCACCATGAGCCCTATCCCTTAGGTTATTATCTTAATGATAGGGAAATCAAAGCTAGATGTCCTAGAGAAAAACAAGTTTTGCATCTAAAAGTAAATCCTTCAAAATCCAAGATTTGTGCCCATATTGTATCCCTGACTTTAAGTTCCATGGCATCCAGGAAGTCCTCAGACATATCCATATCCACCAAGATCTAGGAAAATGTGGTATGGTCATATGATTTAGTATTAGGATCTACCATTTAGAAATTACCCAAAGCATTACCCATATCCCTGAGGCAATCAACACTCCAAAAGTGTAGAGGTAGATTGGGAAGCCTAACCCACACATGTCTGATGTTAAATATTTCACAGGATGGATTGAACTATGGGAACCAAGGCCTCATAAGAAGAATATGTGACTAATATTCCCTTATTTTACCTAAAATAACACCCCTAACCAAGGAACTTTTCAAAAATTGCTATAAAAATTCCCTAAGAAAAGGGGTAGATATTAACTTTACCTACAACAAGAGCATTCCATTAATCAGCAATCCATTTGTGTAAAGTTGTTAGTCCAGAAAATAGCCATTAAACCTACAAATCAAACCCTTGTTCTAATAAAATCCACTAATTCTAAAACCTCCTCCCCAAAGGAGACCATAGGCATCCTTTTAGCATATGTCATGGATTTAGGTGGGGTGTGCCTCCCATATTTGGTTATAGCAAGGAATCCCTTTGCAACAGAGACACCCTTGTTTGGAGTGACCTTCGAACCAGCTAGACTTCTCCCGTGCCCACACTACCTCTAACATCATCCACCCGACCACCGCCCTGGCTACGAGAGAAAAACCCCAACTCCTAAGGCCTTTCGTCCATGTAGAACTCACATATGTCATTACCACCCTTCACACCAAGTTCATACTCTATCCTCATGGTAGTCTCACTTCGACCCATAACTCACTCAACACATGGTTCTTTAACAAAACTCTTCACTGGAAGATGCCCACCGGATCCCCCATCCTTCGATGCTCACACGTCATCTCCATGGCCTCTACAAATCCACCATCACACCAGATTTTATGGTTAAGGATAAAAATTTCTATTGTGTAGCCATCAAAAAATCATATGTAATCTATGTTGGTGAGTATCATTAATGATGCTTACTTTTTTTGTTTAATCTTTGAAAATATTTTACAAAATTTTAATTAATATGAGATCCCATTATTATCTTTAGAGTGTAATATATTTTAAATTGATTTACTCCCCCTCAATAACCTAGTCTCCAACAATTGGTATCAGAACCCGGTCTTCTTGAACCAATATTAATAAATTGGAGGTGATCCTAAAGACACAAGCATGGGTTCATTAGAAGAATCAATGTTGAAAAATAATTATCAGATTGGTCAAGCCATTATAAATGAGTTAAAGACAAAAATCAAGCTCATGGAAGCTAATAATGGCCAAGAAATTAACTATATGGCTTCATTTGTTGAGAATGTGTCAAAATATCTAAGATAGAAAGAGAAATATTTCCTAAACCATGAAGAAGAATTAAAGACCCTAAAGAATGAGATAGAATGGGAAAAAGTAAATTGATGACATATCGAAGAAGTGAGGAAAGTAAAAGAAATTTTGAGAACTTGCTATTAAAACAAATAAATACAAATGATAAATCAGGTTTGGTTCTTAAAAGTGAAGAAAATCAGTGTGAATTTGAGCATGATTCTAGTCATGAATCATGTCAATCTACTATAAAATCAAAGGTTGAAGAATGTGACAAGCTAAGTGCCGAATTGAAGACCTTAAGGGAAGAACTAGAACAAACAAGGAAAAAGGAATTGAAAGGTGAATTTAACACATGGTTCTTTAAAAAACTCTTCACTGGAAGATGCCCATCTAGATCCCTCATCCTTCAATGCTCACATGTCATCGCCGTGGCCTCTGTAAATCTGCCATCACCTAGATTTTAGGGTTAGGGATCAAAATTTTTGTTGTGTAGCCATAAAAAATCATATGTAATCTATGTTGGTGAGTATCATTAATGATTCTTACTTTTTTGTTTAATATTTGAAAATATTTTACAAAATTTTAAATTAATATGAGATCCATTATTATCTTTAGAGTGTAATATATTTTAAATTGATTTACGCTCCCCCTCAATATCCTAGTCTCCAACAATTGGTATCGAACCCGGTCTTCTTGAATCAATATTAATATTGGAGGTGATCCTAAATACACAAGCATGGGTTAATTAGAATAATCAATGTTGAAAAATAATTATCAGATTGGTCAAGCCATTATAAATGAGTTAAAGACAAAAATCAAGCTCATGGAAGCTAATAATGGCCAAGAAATTAATGATATGGCTTAGTTTGTTGAGAATGTGTCAAAAATCTATAATACAAAGAGAAATATTTCCTCAACCATGAAGAAGAATTAAATACCCTAAAGAATGAGATAGAATGGGACACAAGTAAATTGATGACAAATCAAAGAAGTGAGGAAAGTAAAAGAAATTTTGAGAACTTGCTATTAAAACAAAAAATTCCAAATGATAAATCATGTCTGGTTCTTAAAAGTGAAGCAAATCAGTGTGAATTCGAGCATGAGTCAGTCATGAATCATGTCAAGCTGATTTAAAATCAAAGGTTCAAGAATGTGACAAGCTCTATAAAATCAAAGGTTGAAGAATGTGTGCCGAATTGAAAAGACCTTAAGGGAAGAACTAGAACAAGAAAGAAAAAAGGAATTGAAAGGTGAATTTAACACATGGTTCTTTAACAAAACTCTTCACTGGAAGACGCCCACCAAGATCCCCCATCCTTAATGCTCACATGTCATCGCCATGGCCTCTAAAAATCTACCATCACACTAGATTTTATGGTTAGGGATCAAAAATTTCTATTGTTTAGCCATCAAAAAATCATATGTAATCTATGTTGTGAGTATCATTAATGATTCTTAGTTTTTTTGTTTAATATTTGAAAATATTTTACAAAATTTTAAATTAATATGAGATCCCATTATTATCTTTAGAGTGTAATATATTTTAAATTGATTTACCACCCCCCTCAATATCCTAGTCTCCAATAATTGCTATCATAACCTGGTCTTCTTGAATTAATATTAACATATTTGAGGTGATCCTAAAGACACAAGCATGGGTTCATTAGATGAATCAATGTTGAAAAAGAATTATCAGATTGGTCAAGCCATTATAAATGAGTTAAAGAAAAATCAAGCTCATGGAAGCTAATCATGGAAGAACTTAATGACATGGCATCATTTGTTGAGAATGTGTCAAAATCTCTAAGAGACAAAGAGAAATCTTTCCTCAACCATGAAGAAGAATTAAAGACCCTAAAGAATGAGATAGAATGGGACACAAGTAAATTGATGACATATCAAAGAAGTGAGGAAAGTAAAACAAATTTTGAGAACTTGCTATTAAAACAAAGAAATCCAAATGATAAATCAGGTCTGGTTCTTAAAAGTGAAGCAAATCAATGTGAATTTGAGCATGAGTCTAGTCATGAATCATGTCAAGCTGCTATAAAATCAAAGTTTAAAGAATGTGACAAGCTAAGTGCCGAATTGAAGACCTTAAGGGAAGAAATAGAATAGGAGAGGAATTTTTTTTTGAAAGGTGAATCAATCCATGTATCACGCTAAAGAAACTATAAAGACAAAAAGGACATCAAAGAACACATGAAGATCATTAGAAGCCAAATGCAAGGATACTCTCAAGTAAGTTTCATAGAATTTTATTTTCATGCCATATTTTTGGACATAGAGCTAGGGACTGCATGAGTAAGATAGAAAAAGAATACCCATGGATAGCTTGTAGGAATGAATATGAAAATAATATAGTATGTTTCAATTGCAAATAAAAAGGTCACATAGCTAAGTACTACTAGAAGAACCATTAAATCAGTTTTGGGAAGAAGAAGACTCAAGAGGAAAGAAATAGGTTGTATGTTTCAACTATCATGGGAAAGGAAATTTTCAAGAAATTTTCATGAATCCCCTAGATATATCTACAATATGAATTCATTCAAAATTCAACAAAAAAATGTATTCAAGTTGAAGGAAAACACTGAGGATAAAACCATGTCATCCATGGTTTAGAGAGACACTAGAAAAAAGAATGTAAAATGGATATACAAGGTTAAAGAAGAAAACCCAATAGTTAAAAGAGAAAAAAAATGATAATTAGATATCATGGGTAGATGTTGAAGAGAAATAGTTATCAATGATAGTCATAGGATAATCTATTATAAACAAGACATCGGTAGGTTATGACAAATGCAAGAAAAACGAAGACAATTCTAGTGTAAAGAATGAACAAATCTTTTTCAAGAACTCGGTGTTAGGGTAATTGTATGAGATGCAACATGTATGTTTATTAGGAACTCAATCAGATAGTGAAGGATTAGGAGATGAGGTTGTCATACTAAGGATTACTTATAATAAGAATGACAAGATCTCAAAGAAAAAGGGAAATAATTTATTCATCATGTTGTTTTAATGACTTTATTATATTTTAAGGTGATCTCATAAGGTGGTGTGCTTTCTCTAGGCTTATAGAAGGTATATACCAGTTGAAAGAAGAAAGGTATTCTCTTCATTTGTATACCATTGTGAAAATTTAATCATTCTTCATGTTGGAGCTAAGTAGATGGTCCTAAGTATGCTATTGAAGGAAAGTTGCAAATTGAATTCTTTTTCATCCCATGCAAAGAACTGAATTAAAGCATAAATGAGTCAAAGTTACAAAGGTCCACAAAGTATTGAAAATGTTCAATTAACATAGAAGTTGTCAATAATATTGTGTTGATTATAAACAAGGTTTTACATATAACTAAAAACCATTTCTAGTGTTGGTATAAGTTGCATCTTAGTCAAATTTGAAATATATAAGAGTGATAATTTTCACACTTTCAAATGGAGGCTTGAGGGTTTAATACAATGTTTTAAAGATATAAAAAGAGGTATTTTGGGAACTTGGAGATATAAAATGAGTTGATAGGTTCTATTGGTAAGATAGTAGTGAGGAGTGCATGATAACAGTTCTTCATGACAAGTTGGAAGTCTTGAATCAAGGTCTTGCGAAAATTATAGCCAAAATTAAGCTTGTCAGGCCTGTACCTTACACAACTAGGGTTTCAAAGGGAAACGTGTGTTAAAACCATTACACTTAGTTTTTCTTAAAATTATAGTAATGATTATGTAGGTGTGTTTCAGTTGTTGAAAAAGTAATTGGGAACTTTCATTGGTAAAAATGAGATATCTTCTTACTAGTTCTCAAAGGGTCATTGTGCATAGTGAGAACGGCTAATTATAAGGGGGGATTTAAAAATGAACTAGGGTGTATTATTTTTAGTGGGAAATGAAATTTTCCATGAATGATAAAATTATTAATGGGTGCCTCGATATATTTTCTTTTAGTTTGAAGTTTTCTGTGAGAGAAGCTATTCATGACAAGTGGATTTGTCTTAGGACTAGTAAGCTAAATAGTAGTGAAATGAGAAATGAGTTATTGGTAGAGGAATATTGTGATTTGAGATTTTAAAATTTAGGAACTTCAAAATGATGGAAAAGGGTAAAGGATAAAGGATTTTTTGGGCATGCATGTTTTTCTTTAAGTGTGTCTCATGCAAATGTGTTATCATTAAGAAAGTTAGTAACTAGTTTTGGTCATGATAAGAGTAAATTCATAGGATGATTTGTTTGGGCATCGAAATGAATGGTATAACTATGTTTTGAGTGATGTAATATGGGATAATACCTAAGGATAATTAAGGGAGAAATACTCCAAAATTTCACTCTTGAGCAAATGACTTGTGAAGCAAGAAGCGGGGTTTGAAATGAAAACATGAATTTATGAAGGAAAATGATCACTTTTATGTTAAATATGTAATTTCAGGTCCAAATAAGGATGTGATGTCTCTTGAAAGGTTGGAAGTAGTTTTATCTTTAGATGAATCCCATCAACCATGAATGATGCAAGTATATTATTCTTAATGAGACCAATGAGGCGGAGTTTGACATATGAGAGGAAGCTTTGTGTTTGGACTAATTTGGGCTCATTTATTTGATTATTCTAACATAATTTGAACTTCATAGTAGGGTAAAAGATAATAGGATGGGGATTGAGAAACAAGGAGCAAGAAGTTGCATGTTGAAAAAGAATCTAGTACAGGGAACTTCAAAATCAAGTCAAGGAAGATATGTGTGAAGAGGAGAAGTGTGATATGAGATTGAAAGGAAATATGAGGTAGGGTAATTAAGAAGATATAGTGATTGTATGTTACCTATAGTAGGATAGATCATTCTTGAATATAGAATCCATTTTGGGCTTGTGTAGGATCCTCTCATATAGAATTGGCTGAAGGTAGTTATTTGGCATCTTATTGTAGCTTTAGACAAAGATGGATAATATGATCCCAAGGTGGAGAAGTATGATCCTTTTTGTGCATGGTGAATTGATATACGTGAATATGTATAGCATATGTTTAGTGGGAGTAATGAGGCTGATTGGTGGAGACATCCATACTACCAGTCAAAGCATAACTAGAAATGGAATAAGCTTAATCCAAAGAGGGGCTTCTTGATGTCTAGTCATACTTTGTCATTATTTTCATTCATGATACTCACAGAGTTTGATTTGTGTACATTTGTCATTATTTTCATTCATGTTACTCATGGATTTTGATGTGTGTACATTTTTCATATATGTAAAATGGGGAGATAGTGTTATCAAAAATAGTATATGAATGTTACAGAGATGATGTGGTTGGTTGCCATCAAAGGTTTCTAATGATAACAATGGTATAACTCTGATACCAAATGATAGAATAGAATTAGATTGCAATGACCAAAGAGGGACGGAAGCCTCACAAATATTATTGATCATGAAATCAGATTACATAACAATGTAAGAGCTGTAATATTTATAGATATTAGATAGCCTCATATGGATAGACATGACACCCTATCAGGCACCAACTACGAGATGATAAGACCCATCTCACATGCACATGTAATTACTACTAATACCAATATTGAATGTTATCCAACATAACAATATTGAATGCAAGTCACTAGAATAGAGTGCACATGTTGCACATTATTAAATAAAAGACAATGCAATAAAATGCAATAAATATGCCTATGCTAAATTATGCTAACATTCCCCCCCTTAATTTTGCATAGTTTCCAATGAAGTGGAGAGGAACTCTCTGAACAGTGTGAATTTTTCACGTGCAAGTGACTTAGTGAAAACATTTGCCTTCTATTCAGCTATAGGACAGAACTGGAGTTGTATGTTGTGCTTCAAGACATGCTTGTGTATGAAATGAACCTGTACTTCAATATACTTGGTTCTCTCATGAAATACTAGATTGTGAACAAGATTCAGAACTCCTTCATTATCAACATATACTGGAGTATATTTCTATTGTGGTAGACCAATTCCTTCCAGTATTCAACGTAGCCTTGCTTTTGCTTCACAAACAACTTCACTGATTCTCAGAAGAGTGAGAAACAAAGTTTTGTTTCTTGCTTCCCCATGATATCGGTCTAGATCCCATAAAGAAGACAAAGCCTGATGTTGACTTCCTATCATCCATGTTTCTTGCATGAACGAATCGAATATCCTATCAAGAAGAATTTGTCCTTCTTGTACTCTAGACCAAGGTCAACTATACCCTTTAGATATCTCGAGTATTCTCTTTGCTACTTTCCAATGACATATTTTCAGTTCTTACATGAAGTGTGATAAATACTGACTGCAAAGCTGATATCCGGTCTAGTATATGTCGGGTAAATGAGACTCCCGATCAGATCAGTGACGATAGAGAGTTACATTCACTAGTGGTGATAGATCGAACGAGATAACTGAAGTCTCGCTTCCATAGGTGTAGCAATAGGAGTGTATTCCATCATCCTGAATTTCTCAAGCATTGTCTTGGTGTATTTCAATTGTGACACAAAGATATGATTCTCTTTTTGTCATACTTCCAACTCAAGACAATAGTGCATGAGCCCAAGATCTTGTCATGTCGAACGATTGATTAAAATACTTCTTTGTTGCATCGATCATCTTCACAGAACTACCTGTAATGAATAGATCATCAACATAAACAACCACAATGACAATCTCCCCCTTGCTTTTTGAGGTAGATATTGGGTTCATAAGGATTCCTTTTGAATCCATGACTTATGAGATGCTCATCAATTTTGATGTACCATTCTCAGGGTTCCTGTTTTAGGCCATATAGAGATTTTATGAGTCTGCATACCATCATCTCTTTTCTGGTATTACATAACCCTTTGGTTGATTCATATATACTTATTCTTACAAATCTCCATTAAGAAAGGAACTTTTCACATCCATTTGGTGGAATTTCCAACCAAATTGTGCAGCTAGAGAAAATATCATCCTGATTGTCTTGATGTTGGCTGTGGGAGAAAATGTCTCCTCATAATCAATTCCTTCTTATTGTGCATACCCCATTTTTTCTACAAGCCTTGCTTTATACTTTTCAATAGTCCCATTTGATTTGTACTTAGTCTTGAATATCCATCTGCATCCAATGGGTTTCTTCCCTGGTGGAAGGTCGACAAGTTGCCATGTGTTGTTCTTCATCACTAACTGATACTCTAAATCCATGGCATCTTTCCAAGATTTTGATTGTAGGGATTCTTGAACTGTAGATGGCTCAACTATTTCAACAACTCTACTCATTAGGGCATAATTGACCTCTTCATGAGCTTGAATGTGAGTTCTAGGTCCAGGATTGGATGATGTGCTAGGTGCTTCATCCAAATTTGCATCTCTTATTAATTGAGTATACCATTTAGGTAACTTCTTAGCTGTTCCATTAGCTTGTGGTGGATCCAAGTTTTCACCATCATCTAATTCATCACTGTCATCTTCAGTGGGAACATCAAATTTTTCTTCACAAGAGGTGTATTCTACATGTTTGTTGAGTCGTTGAGTGGAGCATCTGCTTGTTTCTTCTCAAAGAACTCAACATCCCTACTTGTGTATACTTTCTTTGCTTTTGGATCCCATAATCTATACCCAAGTGCTTCTTCACTGTATCCAATGAATATCATTTTCTCAGCTTTCATATCCAAATTGTTCTTGGGTATGTGCATGCTAGCTTTACACCCAAATACTCTTAGGTTTCCAATTAATGGTTTCCAATTTGACCATGCTTCTTGAGGTGTCACTCCTTCAAGAGCTACTATGAGCAAACTCTGTTCAACAAATAGACTGCAGTTCTTGTAGCTTCTTCCCAAAATGTCTTTGTTAAACCTAAGTCGTCAATTATACATCACACCATTTCCATGATAGTACGATTCCTTCTCTCAACTATACCATTCTATTGTGGTGTGAGAGTAGGAGGCATTGTCGACGAGTCCCATGAGCTTCGAGGTAAGTGTTAAACTCATTACTTGTGAATTCCCCCTCAATCTGAAAGCAGAGAGTTTTGATCTTGCGACCAACTTCATTCTCAAGCGAGTTCTTTGAACTTTTGAAATGTCTCAAAGGCTTGACTCTTGTTTCTTCATCTTTCTTGAGTATTCATCAACACAAAGCATGAAGTATTGACATCCATAACAACTTGGTTGCATGGGCCCGCAAAGATCGGTGTGCACCAAATCAGGCTTTCCCTTAGCTCTATATTTTTTCTTCTAGAAGGGTACTTTGTGTTGCTTTCCAGCTAGGAAATTGTGACACTTGTCAGTGTTGTGCTTGAGTGTAGGTAATCCTTTCACCATGTCACCCTTTTGAAGTGTTTGGAGATAGCCAAAACTGATGTGACCAAATCTACGATGCCATAGTTTTGTAGATTGTGTGTCTTTGGCTAGTAGAGCTTGATCATCCTTGTGGACAAAATCAAGTTGCAACATGCATCCCACATTGGAGGCTCTTGCTACAATCTTGGAACCTCTTGACTTATCTCTTATCAAGCACACTTTTTCTCCATTATTATTGTCAAAATCCAACTTCAAGTTGTGATCATGGAGTTGACTAACTGATAGAAAATTCTTGGTCAACCCAGGTATATATAATACATCTGTGATTTTCCAGTCATGCTTTCCAAGAGCTAGTGAAATGTTTCCAATCCCCTTGACACTGTATGATGAGTCATCACCTAATGACACATGGTTCTTATTAGGTTAGTCACGTAGTGTGTAGAACCAATCTTGCGCCCAATCATATGTCGAGAGTTGCAGAGAGTCAACATACCAAATATCTTGTGTGGACTTTGTTTCTTCATCAAATTGAGTAGAATACAAGTGGTGTCCTTCATCTGAATCATCCTCATGTTCGCAATGTACCCTTTTTGTTTGGGTTTTCTTTGCCAATTACCATTTTTATGCCCTTGATTGTTGTTGTTGTTGGAATTCCCTTGATTTTAATTTGTTGTTACCCTATTGGTTATTGGGTTTTGAATTGCTTGATGAACCCTTTTTGTAGGAATTATACCAACAATATTTGATGTCATGTCCCCTTTATTGCAAATGGGACACTTCTTGGTTTTTCTCGTTGACTTTGGTTCCTTTGTTGACTTTGATTTTGTCGGGACTTCTGTGATTACACTAAAATTTCCCCTTTCCTTTATGATTGGAAGATAGTACTTGCTCATCTTCATGATCTTTGTTGTTCATTGCCTCTTCTTGTTAGAGTAGATTGACCAACTTCTCAAAGGTGATTGTGTGTTCACTCATATTGAGAGTTGTCACAAAGATTCTATGGGAAGGAGGAAGTGCTTGCAACATAATTGGTACAAGGTCTTCATCACTTATCTCTTTTCCCAATGCCAATAGAGATGCCCTCAAAGTAGCAACTCATCTCAAAAAAACTTCAACCTTCTCATTGTGCTTGAACTTGAGAGTATGCAGTTGTGATAGTAGGTTGAGGATGGCATTCTTGTCCTTTGCCTCATAGACTATGCTAAACTTATCCCATGCATCCTTGGTCAATGTGGCATCTCTAATGTGGGGTTGCACATCGTCCATTACACTAAACAAGATGATCAACTTAGCCTTTTGATTGGCCCTATCAAATTGAACTTGTCTTCCATCATCAAGTGATCTTGTTGTTGTTCCATCTACAATTGTCCATAGGTCTTCAAACTCAAGTAAGATCTTGATCTTTGGTTTCCATGCAGCATAGTTATCTCCTCTAAGAAGTTGTGAATCTGACAAGAAGAACTTTGGTGCTTGTGCACCCATTTCTGCAATCTAAATTTCTGAAACTCTAAATTTTTACAAAGGGTAAGGCTCTTATCACTCCAGGTTTATGGTCTCCCTCTCAATATATCGTCAGGCCGATATACCAAACCTTTCTATATACGCTCCCTTCCGATATACCCATCGGTACGTGGAAGAAGATCACCCTTTCAATATACCCATCAGTACAGAAAGAGGTGTTAACGCACGTGAAATAATTTAGTACGTGGTACGTAGATAGTACGGAGAGGGGTTTGTGCAAGCACAAATGGATGGGAGGGCTCAAATGTGTGTGTATTGTGTCCTTATTACTCCCCATTGATTTTATAGGGTCGATGCCTAGATGATGTTTAGGTAGTTGTGTTAGGCATTAAGTGCAGTAGTAGTTACGATGGCATCACCCATAAGCACTTCCTAGAGGCAGTATATACCGAACACTGCTATGAGATCAAAGATCTCGTGTGATAGAACCAAACATAAAATAAAAAATTTGCACTTTATGCACCAAGATTAGTACAAAATGCTCCAAAATTACATCAAAATGAAGTTTTTGTGTCCCCCCTCTTTAGAAAAAAGGGTCTAGAATCACAAAATACACAATTTAGGCCAAAAATATTTTCTACCCCCAATAGGTGTTTTTTCGCTAAATTTAGCGGTGGCTTTAAATGTGTTTGGTGAGCTTCTAAATTTGCAAATCTCCCAAAATTTAGTATTTTATCCAAATTTTCCAAAAAAATAATTTAATAAAAAATATGGAGAGAGTGGGAATTGAACCGCTGACCTATTTGTTCCAAGATCCAAACAAACAATCTGAATATTGTTTTCACATTTTTTCACAACCGTGATGCGGGTTTTTCTAAAATTTTGATAGCAGCATCATGCAATATTTTCCTAAAACCCACAAAATTTCAGAAGAATTGGAATCTTAGTTTTGAGATCTTACCAATTTACCAACTAGAGCTGATTTTTTTTTAGAAAAAATGATCCAACTTATGAGATTTTTTTTGTCACATGTAGAGGCTGAATCTGAAAATGATGTAAACTTAAAAGTTGTGCACCTCCTTTGTATCTTTCGAAAAAAAAATGACACATCAATCTGACATTTTATGAAACGTTACGTCCTTCTTTCTAAGAGATATTTGCTGGAATTTTGTTGACGGGACTGCTTCAACCTTTGCTCCTGAATTCTTTACACCTCCACTTTCAGATCTAATTTTTTTTTTTTCACTCTTTTTTTTAGATTTGTAATTTTTTTCCAAGATATTTCTCCTTTTTTTTTCAAGATCTCTTTTTTTTACCCCAAATCCTTAGATTTCTTTTTTTTTAAAATATCTCCAAATCTGAAATATTCCACCAATATGTTGGATCAATTGGTTATGCCAATGACTAATCAAAAAAAAAAATTACCTTCCAAATAAGTGGATAGGTAAAATTTTAGTTGAGGGATGCTTGGAAGGAATGGAGGCTACGGGATGCTTCAATGGCTCTCCTTTGATGCATATCTTCTTCTCCAATGGATCCTCTCCAATAGTGCTCCTCTTCAACATTGCTTGGATAGAACCTGCTCTGATACCAAATGATAATAATGGTATAGCTCTGATACCAAATGATAACAATGGTATAGCTCTGATACCAAATGATAGAATATAATTAGATTGCAATGACCAAAGAGGGACGGAAGCCTCACAAATATTATTGATCATGAAATCAGATTACATAACAATGCAAGAGTTGTAATATTTATAGATATTAGACAACCTCATATGGATAGACATGACACCCTATCAGACACCAACTACGAGATGATAAGACCCATCTCACATGCACATGTAATTACTACTAATACCAATATTGAATGTTATCCAACATAACAATATTGAATACAAGTCACTAGACTAGAGTGCACATGTTGCACATTATTAAATAAAAAACAATGCAATAAAATGTAATAAATATGCCTATGCTAAATTATGCTAACATCTGATTTGTTGTCATCAATGAAAAAGGGGGGGATTGTTGAACCCAGGTGCACTAGTGTCATCATTGATGTCAGATGGAATTGATGGAAAAGTTGTGAGTGGTGAAGTGAGGCTCAATTTAATGACATGAAGGTTGATTGGCAGTGCCCTATAAGGTTTATTGTGCATTCAGGATGGTTTCAGTGTGTTCAGGCTTGGTCCAGTGAGGTAGGAACCGACTAGAGGTATGGAGAGGGTTATTTTTCTTGGCTTAGGTGTTCCATAGGTCAATATTGATGGTTCCACCATGTTCAAGATCATCTGGAGTCAGCATCAAGTAAAGTGTTGGGTGTCATAGTTAAAATTGGGTCATTTAGGCCTAGTTCTAGGGTCTAATGAAGTGTATGAGCACAAATCAGGTCATGAAAAGTATAGGTAAGCATGTGAGGAGCCTAGGAACACATCATATGGCATGTATGAGCATCCAAAAGGATTAATTTATATTTTGGAGGAAAATTTATAATGTTCTTTAAAAAATGCCTTTGAGGACTAACATTGAAGTCATGGAAAAATGAGATTGGTATGAAGATTATAAAAATATTTATCAGAAACCAACATTTGAATAATCTACAGGGGTGTGTTTTAGTGCTTATTATCAAGTTTAATCAATTTTTAAGAATATTGTGGAAGTTATTCACATTTTACTAAAACCGGTTTCTTGAGACATGCAATCTTAACACCCTGTCTTCTTAGGATCCAAAAAAAATTTATCGAGGCTCCTTTAGATAAATAATAGAAGTAGTTTTTGAAGATAATGCCAAGATTGAAATTTTGTAAAAAAATTGAGGGAAATTTGACAAGAAACAAATAAGTTCTGTTCATTTTTTTAACAGGGTTTCTCTATTTTCAAGCCTTCCTCTTGAAGCGGTAAGCATAAAACGATTTTTACTCCAAATCGTTCTTGAAATTTATGAAAACTCCTCAGAATTTTATAATGTCTCTTCTAGATTAAAATTATGGAATTGGTAATTCTCTTTTTGAATGTCTGTATAGGAATGATCTTGATGTGAAAAAATTTGGCTATATAGTTCAAAATTGAAGGTTTCAAGGTTATCCCTATTGTTGAGAAGGTATATGAGGTGTTCTTGGAGTTCATAAAGGTATTTAAGATAGATTAGTATTTTTCTAGTGAGATATGAATCAAACTTCTCCCTTTACAGTTGAAGGTCTTCTCAAGTCAAACTTGGCTTAGTTCTTCAAGGGGATTTCATAAGTATGCATGATTTTAAACCGAGACATGAATGTGAGAAATTTATACATGTTCGATTCAACTGGTTTCAGCTGAACATTTACTTGGTCAAGTTCGGTGAAGGTACATTTTTTTGTGCTCATTAACTTCCTTGTGTAACCCTTGTCAAGAGGACTAAATTGAGTTCTTTTAAATTTCATCCTACAAACCATATTCATAAATTGATGAAGATAGTGCTGGCGATATTCTTAAAGTTTTCTTATAATGAATGATTATCATAATGTGTAGATGAGATGGAAACTTGTGAAGGTGAAGGGTTTATGATAAATAGGCTCTAAATCAGATTGACTTGTTTTGACTTAAGTCATGAAGAAATGAATATGTGCATCAACATCTTGACCCTTTCCCTCATTTCTTTCAAGTGAATAATTGGAGATTGCATTAAGGTCATCTATTGAAGTGATTTTACAACCATAATGGCTCATAAATGAATGGAAAGTTTTAAAAGCTCAAAACTAGTAAACAATGATTTGGTTTTTCAAAACCCTAAGTCAAGAATAGTTTACAAATTATGTAAGTTGGTTCTTTTTGGTATGATAATAGATCAATTTCTTGACTTAGGTAGCAAAGTGAATGCATCTAATCCTCTGGAAAATGAAAGTGCAAAATTTCTTGAATGAGAAATGTTTAGAGTTTCTAAAACTTGAAAATGGAATTATGTCTTATTAAAATAGTGAATATTATGTCACGGTTATTTCTTTTCATGAAGGAGAATTGTATATCTTTGTTCTCCTAGTTGGATTACACAACAATATTATTCAAATATTTATTCAAGACATAAAGTGTGTTGTATATTTTCTCATTTTTATTATAAAGATTACACAAGTCTATGGACAAGAATGTGACGTGATTTAGGTTGATCAATGAGTAAAGGTGAGATGTTTTATTGGGGAAATCTTCATGCCTAGATTCTACACATCTAGTATTCATGTCAACATGAACTTGTATGAGATCATGAACCCCTTCACTCATTCATGCTTCAAACTTGTCATGACTAGTTCAATATTTTAGTGAAATCCTTGTGGCTCAAATGAATAAGATAAAGCAAATCGTGAAGTTTAAAGAATCTAATTATGAAGAATGGAAGTTTAATAATAGAAAAGGAGTTGAAAGGTCCTTTGTAACGCTCTCTCAGGCTAACTACATTGTGAAATAATATTTTAAGAAATATGAAAAATATTATTTGATGGAAGAATTCATAAAAACGTTACTTTTCAAAGGATAGAAGTCAGAAAATAATCTTGTTAGCTAGGAACAACTCATGTAGGAATATTAAAAGTTTGGATATGTCATTCTTTATCCTTGATGTATCCAAAACATGCTGCAGATCTTGAAAGATATGAAAATTATATGGCAGAGAGGAAATTATAACACATGTAGATGGTTTAATATTAAGTATTTTATCTCCCTTGATCCGAGGATGAAGTGGAAAAGTAAAAAATTCTAAAGGTATTAAGTTGAAAAGTCATGTCAAGATTTTTTGTTGTCTACAAAACTAAATTTTGTGTTGGTTGTGTGATTGATGAAGCTTTGATGTTGATGTGAATGTGTGAATGTCTGAGATCAAAATGTATATGTTGTTCTTTGAGACAAGGTGTCTTTGTGAAAAGAGTGTGAAACAAAGTTGATCCTAATAAAGATATGAATTTGTTTTAGTACAAGCTAGAAAATATATCGGTTCCATGAAAGAGGAGTGAAGATGGTTGAAGATTTGATGAGCCTTTTCTTATGTTAGTTAAGAAGTCGAAAGAACATTTATGAGCATGTGATTCATGGATCAACATAATGAGATAATGTGAGAAGAGTTTTAAAGAGAATGAATATGAGAAGTTATGGTATGTTAAATGTATTGCAAATCGGGGTGTATGCAACAAATTGAAGGAGTGAGGTATGATAAGAATTTGTGTATGAAAGAAGATTTTTATGAAAGAGATTAGTTTTTGAGTAGATGATCGGAGAAGAGAGTGAATAAAAGATAAAATTGAGGATAAAAGTGTGCTAATATAGTGGTCACTATCAATTGTGTGAGACAAAAAAATAGTGTGATCAAAATATTAATTAAGTCTAAGTTGAAGCTTAGCAGGAGGGAGTAGTTGTTTCCTTGTGAGTTGTTTGTTACAAAAGAAATAAGTAGAAGCCTAGTTGATGTTGGGAATTGAAGCTTCCAGGAAAGTTGAAGCTTATCAAATACTAAGTAGTAGCTTAGTAAAAAAATTAGTTGCAACTCCATTTCAAGTAGAACCTCAACTTTGAAATCAATGTAATAGATACATTTTTCTAAGATAGTTCCTGGTTTAAGTGGGGGTTTCTCCTAGTTTTGGGTTCCCACATTAAATTTTTCTATATGTGATTTCTCTTATGTTTAGTTTTGTAGATGTTGGTATGGTGTTAATGTTACAAATTAAGGGAATTGAAATGAGAGTTAAGAATTGAACAACCACTAATTCACCCCCCCTCAAAGTCTTAGTTTCCAACAAATGTTAATTTGATATCAGATCACGTTTGTATCTCATGAAGGATGCATGGGCATGGTTTAGATTTCAAGGTGAGGATGTTTTAGAACAGTCATGAACACTCTTCTCTGGGAAATGTATTACATCGGCATGTTCTCTAGGGTCTATAAATATGGAGACAGAGCAATACTTTTTAGGCAGTGTCGAGATTTGCTTTTGGTTTTTGTTTATGGTATTCGTTGGAGTTTATTGTGTTGTTCAAGTACAATATCTGGTCAGCCTACATGAACGTATATTTTTCTTCCTCAGAAGTTAAAATTTGTGTGTGCTACAAAATATTTAACATTATTTTTTTCTATTTGTTGTGCCACAAAACTTGATTGGAATGGCATCTAGCATATAAAAAGAGTGGTTTTTTGTTCATTGTGATTTCAAAAGGAGTTAAGCGGGTTGGGTACAGGGGTCACAACTGTGAGAAATGCATGTCTTTGTTAAAAATACAACTCTAGTTAAATGGATGTTTTTACTTAGTGTAAGAAATTTATTTTTTGAATATTTTGATCATTCGAGTGCGGTTGAAAGTAGTGTCATTCAATTGTATCTTTATCGATTCCTTTTTTTATATGATTGTCCTCATACGTTATTGGGATTCAAATGGAATAAGTTCAACTCTATAACTTTGAACCAATTTCCATGCACACCAATCAGTGACATTATTGGAGAGAAAATGTTGTCATTCTATTAGTTCTATTATTTAATTGACATACATGTATATATCCTTCTTATAACTACTGTGTTTTTGGATTTACAGAATCGATATTAGTAAGAGTGATGGTTAATTGTATAAAATAATTTTCAGATAGTATTTTGTTATTGATCGTTCTACTCATTGATCACTATAGGTTAATAATTTACATTGAAAATAGGGTATTGAGATCGTATTGAAAAGGACAGTGTGTTCGGGAGCTCTCATTTTCAATGCTTTTAGGGTTCTGGCTGCAATTTTAGGGTTCTGCATGTTGAGAACATTGAGTTCATCTGTAGTGAGAGATCTATTACCATTAACACATTTATCCGGCCTTGTTTCTATAGCCTAGCCACTTGGTAGGCTTTAAATATGACTTCGATCGACTCTAGTCCAGTTATTTCAACTGCGATAGAGAACAGAGCTTTTACGAACAATGGCTTCAAGGAAATTCCCTCGCAAGTTCGTGCTGAAAGTATTCCATGAGGTAATGACACTTCCCTTGATATTGTTTTACCACTTTCAGAATTTGATTCCACCTATAAATGGCTAGAACAATTATGCTTAATAGGGTATTTTGTTGGAAGGACTCCCTCTGAAAGTATGCTTAAATCATGGGTCCAAACTACTTGGACGACACATGGTATTAAACTGGATTCCATCTAGAACCTAACCCGTGGGTTTTTTGCCTTCGTTTTGTTGATCCTAGTCATGCTTCCCTTATCTTGCATAAGAAGCAAACCTGGTATGTAAGAAGCTCCATGTTGGTTTTGTCACCCTGGACCAGAGACTTTGTTGTCTCTGACTAGATGAATCTTAAGGTCCCCATTTGGGTTGAGTTCCCAGGGCTTCCTATGCCTTGCTGGCATTTTTAGAGTGTATTGCTGCCACTCTCGGCCATGTTATATACATAGAGCCTAATAGGTTCTTTGCAGCTCATCCGCAAAAGAGGGTTTGCATAGAACTAGATATTTTAAAGGACCTAAAAGAGTCTATTGCCATCCAGTTGGTGATGTGTCTTTTCTCAGAAGGTGGTATACATCAATCTTCCGAATACTTGCTTTCACTGTCAATATTCTGAGCATAAAATTTGGGATTTTCCCTTGTTGGCGCTCGCCAATCTACTTCAAAGCCTATAGGTGATCCTCGCCCTCAACCTGAAGAGGAGGGTTAACACACAGTGGGTGGCAAAAAGCCAACAAGAACAAGGCCACTCATGTCGGGCCTTTGCAACATGGTTCAACTATTCAATCCAAAAGGTACCTCCAAATGCTTCCAGCTCAGCTGCAAAGCAACCTTTGGATACCAAGTTGCCTCTGGTTCATATGAAGGTATTGGCTGGTAGTATGGTTGGTTCTTCAAGAAAATTGGCACCTTTGGCCTCAAACACTCAGCCTGCTCTTTTATAGAATGAGGGTGGTCTTCAACCATTACTCATTTCTAACAAAGTGGTTTCTCCATGAAAGCAGGCGGTTTGGCATTCTTGCAGCCCTCCTCGCGAGCATGAGGAAGGGGAGTATAGCCCTAACCACTTGGCGGGCTACTCAACTATTTGATTTTTTTTTAGTTAACCAGCAATGGTTTTTGCAGAACAATTTTGGGGCCCTTGATGGTTTGAGTGAGCTAGACTCAGAAATGCATCTGGATAATGTTTCCTCATGAATTGCTACTCATGGAATGTTCGGGGTCTCACAGACTCCACTCACAAATACATAGTGTGAGATTTTAGGAAAAGCTTCCCGGATATGGATATTCTGTGTTTACAGGAAATCAAAGTTTCAGGTTTTTTACTTGATTCTATCGCCAAGACTATTTGGCCTGACAGTTTAGCTATCCCTAGCAACCATGCTGCTAGCAGAGGTGGAATGATCACATTTATTTATCCGAAGTGGCAGCTGCATTACGTCAATCATGGATGTGACCCTAACAACTTTATTTTATGGGTGCTATTCAATATTAAAAATCTCTCCTTTGGGATTATCAATGTTTATGTGCCTAATGACACATCAGAAAGGATGTCGCTTTGGCGGTGGGTGGCTAACGACCTTCCAAATGCTCACTAGTTAATCAATGGGGATTTTAATATGGTGGAGCATCCCAACAAAAAATTGGGCCTTTTACCCATGAGGTGGCTAGCTGGCGAAAGGGAAGCTTGGTTTTACATGCGTAATAAATTTGGGTTTTATGACCCTAATTATTCACGTCACACCAGCATGCTGCCATGGTACACTTGGTCTAATCTTAGAAATGGCCAAGATTAGTTTTTAAAAGGCTAGATTGTTCCATGATCTCCTTACAACCTTTCTTTAAAATTTTCTAGTTGTTATTCTCTTTGGTGGAAGCGTTTTTCCGACCACATTTCGATTCATTTCCGTATTGAATGGACTTTTCAATTGCCAAAGATTAAAAAGATGTAGTTTTATTTAAATACTACTTTACTACATCATGACCCCACTTTGGCACACATCCACCAAATTTGGAACCTAGCACCTTGCCCTCTTGGTAAGGTGGGTTGGATAAGTTGGTGGAAGGATGCTATAATTTGGCTCACTAAATTCCTCCGGATGTACGGTGTCCAACTCGCTAAATTCCGGTGGCGGGCCTATTCCACCACCTCTGCCAAGCTGAGCCACTTGACGGTGGCACTTGAATAGGATCTTTTCAATGTGACTCTCCAACACTAAGCTACTAAATTGTGGAAAAAATCTGCATTCATTGATGATTACACAACTCGGGGTGCCCAGATCAAAGCTCGGTTGCACTAGCTTAAAATTGGAGACCGTAACACCAAAGATTTTTACTAGCAGCTCAAAGCCAAGCACATGAACCAAAAAATTTCTGCTATTGTTGATGCTGGTGTTTGGATTATAGACACTCCTTAGATGGTCCAAGCCTTTGTTAGGAACTATGTTTAGGTTTTCAAAGTGCATGAGGAGTCTCCTGAGTGAAAATAAATGCTCTTGTTGAATGCCTCTGGTAGTTCCTTGCAAACTTTCATTGGCGCATAGAGTTGTCTGTGACATACTACTTACTCTAGAGGACTTATATGAAGCTATTTCCCTTATGGCCAATGATAAAGCTCCTGGAATGGATGGCTTTCCTTGCGATTTTTACAAATCCCTTTGGGACATGGTTGGCTAGGATCTACTACAAGTCTACCTCGAGGTTCTCCACTTAGGGTCCCTCGGTGCCCTTATTAATTTGGGTCACATAAATTTCAACCCTAAACTAGGATACCCAAAGCTCATCTGTAATTGGTGGCTGATTACCTTGCTCAATGTTTCATACAAGATCATAGCTAAGGCTTTAGATCTTCGGCTTTGGTCCATCTTTCCCATTATCATCAGTCTTGAGCATACTGGTTTCATACAGAGCAAGTACATTCTAGATAATATTTTGGTTGTTTGGGAAGGTATGGAGTGGGAAAGAACTTCTAAACAACCAGCCATGTTTGTCAAAATTGACTTTGAAAAATCTTATGAAAGGATTGAATGGCATTTCATTCTGGAGATGATTAAATCATTGGGCTTCGGTTTGGTTTTCATCACCTCTATCAAAATGAATTTTACAGATGCCACAGCCTCTCTATCTGTTAATGGTCATACTTTCGAGAAGTTTTGGATTTTCCACTCTATTAGAAAAGGTTTCCCTTTAGCACTTGCTCTTTATGTGCTATCCCGTTGAAGGTTTTGGGTTTCTCCTTGCCCATGCTCAACATCAAGGGCTTGTGAGGGGTATTCAACTCCCTTCTACGACTCCCCTTCAAGCTTTTCAATGGGCATTTTGTAGATGAATCCTTCCTCATGCTCTGGAGGAAGAAGCAAATATCAACAATGCCATGTAATGTTTGGACATGTATTGTTTAGCTTCAGGCTCCAGTATCCAATGGAGAAAGACCCAGTGCTTCAAGAAATATTTTCTCCTCAAACTTGGTTGGCTGAATTTTTTTGACTGGAAATACATCCAACATGGAGAAATTTTTAAATTTCTAGGCATCCCCTTTGCTTTTGATGCTGCTCTCAATCAACTTTGGTAGTATTTTATTGACAGGGTTTCCGTAAGTTGGAGTACTGGATTACTAAACCCCTTTCGCTTACAAGAAAATTTCAGATTTGCTCCAAGATATTGGTTGCTACACATGTTTATTGTTCTTCGTGTTAGGTTCTAGCTAAATCCTCTTACAAGAAATTGGAGAAACTTCTTAGATATTTCCTTTAGGCTAGCTCGGAGCTTGGAAAAGGCTTTCACAGAGTTTTCTGGGAATATTGTTGCCTTCCTTAGGGATTCTGGCGGTCTTGGCCGACATTGGCCGCCAAGGGTCTGCGCTAGTAACCAAGTGGATCATTCGGGCCTGCACTAGCAATGAAGCTTGGAAAGTGTTGATTCACAACTATATTTGTCAAGGCTCCCCTCAAGGGCAAAAATTGGCAAGGGATGGATTTTCACAGTCTGCTCATTCTCAAATCCCCGTTAAGGTTGTGGGCACCTTTGTTGTCAAAAGCATATGGAAAGCTTGGGAATTTCTCAAACCCTTTTTAATCTAGGAAGGGGATGGTTTCAGAAATGGGCTATCCATTAATGACCACAACATTTGGTGGTCTCCTCTCATCAATTTTCATGATGTGCCACTTGCCCAAGTTCCCTGGGTTCATGCTCTTAAGTTATCATCGAGGCTTGCACACTCTTAAAGACATCTTTTGTAGGCAGACCAAATTTATTCTCACTTGGCCTCAAGCTAAAGCCAAGTTTCAGCTTGCTTCGAATGATAGAGAGTCTTATCAAGAAGTTCTTGATTCCATTCCTATTGAGATGCTTCACAAAGTTGGTGTCATCTCTCTTAGGCCTTGGTGGAAGGATTGGAAATGGTTTCTAGATACCCCTTTCTTAAATTACTCCCAGGAAAAGGTTATGCTCTACTCACCCCCAGGCTGCCAATGGTGGCCTTTCTTAACTCCATATGGTCCATCAATTTTGGATGGTCATCCTGGGAAGCTAGATTTCATACCATTTGGAAAGCCATCCTTCAGCCCAAGCTAGCCTATTTTTCTTGGTGCCTACTTTTTCAAGGCCTCCCTCTTGGGTGCAGATTAGCTCATTATAGGATTGCTCCTCAGCTTTGCCCTTTTTGTGGGCACATTGAGATGCTAATACACATCTATTCTGGTACTTACCCAAAAGCTCAAGCTATTTGGGCTTGGATCCATGATTTCTTTTAGCCATTTAGACCAACTCCATTTCTTTGGCAACATGCTTTGTTGGGGATTCTATTTCCATTCCCCATGATTTTTCACAAGTGTGGCATACTTTTAGAGTGGAGATCCTTTTTTTATATGGAAAGAATGTAATTCTGTTGTTTTTGCTAATTCCATAGTTTCTTGCATTCTTTCGCATTATGACAAGGCCATGCTTATCTCGAATGTGTTCTTACAGATCTAGGACTAGACCTGCAAGGTGGAGCTAGAAGTGTGGCACCTTAGACCCTTCTGGATCATTGGGCCAATGCTCCTTGCACTGTGGCATGGGAACCCCTACCTCTCCTTCTGGGAGTGTTCTTTGAGAGGACGTCATGGAAAAGGCTGGTCGGTTGACCGTGCTCATCGTCATCGCTCTCCCACGTGGCAACTTGAGCATCGGCGGAGCCCTGTCAATCGTGGTGGTTGGGGTCCCCATCATCATTACATAAACACTAATGTAGCCAAATTCTAACCAACTTGATTTACTGCAAATAATATGAACTCCAAAGAAAATAGATCTCCTTCTTCATTATCGAATAATGAATTACAATGTTTCCTAAATAGGAAAACAACTCTTAACTCAAGTTCCAAGTAAATTCTAACTAACTCGACTAAATCTACTCTAGTTGGCAAAAATTACTATTTTAGCAGATTTACTAAAACCTCTATTCTTAGTAAGCTCGCATGCTTATTCCTACGGGCACAAAAATTTCCACGCATCTTCTAAATCCCTAAATTAGAGGAATTGCCAACTTTCAACTCATAATGTAACTAATAGACTAAAATTAACTAATGCCCAAAAATAGGAAAAAACTGAACTATAACTTAAATCCTAATTTTCAGCCTCAAGATGGTGGATTTAGGGCCCAAAAACGTGTCGAATACTTGTCCCACCCGAGGGCTGGTTGCCATTGTGTTCATCTCATTGAAACATGTGGTTTTAAGAAAAAAAAGGGACTCAAATGGACACCCGGATCTCAAATTATGACCTTGTCAAGTTCCCTAATTCTAGCACATAATTCTCCCCTACTTAAAAAAAAAACGCAGCTCTTGCAAGTTGTCTTCTTCAAACTACTTCCATTTATCTCCATCCAACTTTTGAATCTTGCACTCTATCACTCAATTATTGTCCTCTTATTCCATTCCTTTCCAATGTACCAAATATTTTTGTATTTCTCATGTCGCGTGTCCATTGTTTTCTTATCTAGAACCTAATCAACTTCTTCTTTCTTCTTCACTCCGAAGAACCTTGCTACCTCTAATCTACTACTTCATCAATAACATCCCTCTTCGCACCATCCCCATGAAAATAAAACAAATCTGAAATATTAAAACCTGGAGAAATATCAAAATTCCTGGCAATTCTACCTCATAAGCATTATGGTTTATTTTTTTCACAAATTTGCAGGACAAATCTTCTTGTACTTGAAACTTGTTATAGGTTCCTCTTGGAAACCTTTCCTTCAATATACCATAACCAACTCACCAACTGTAAATACCTTTCTCTGTCTCATGCACATCTACTATTTCATTCTACTTTTCATTACTATTCTATAGCTTCTTCTGCACTTCTTCCTATAATTGTTGTATATGTTCAGCAAATGCTTCTACATCATCACTAACTTTGCCATCAACTGGTAGTTATACCAAATCTAACACCCCATTTGGATTACTCCCATACATAATTGAAAATGGAGACTTTCATGTGGATCTGTTTATGGAATTGTTATATGCAAACTCAGCTTGTGGTAATGCTAAGTCCCATTGTTTTAGATTTTCCCCAATGATGCACCTTAACAGGTTTCCCAAACTCTGATTTACCACCTCTATTTTCCCATTAGTTTGAGGATGATAGGCTGCTGAATCGTATATGAGTTCACAATTTCTTCCATAAATTCCGCTTCTTCTCGATATGAAGTGACTTAAGAACCTTGTGTCCCTATCTGAAGTAATGGTTTTTGGAACACCATGCAAATGAACAACTTCTCTGAAAAACAAATCTACTATGCCTCTCACATCACTTGTTTTCTTACAGGCAATAAAATGAACCATCTTAGAAAATCTATCAACAACCAAAAATTGAGTCATTACCTCGTTGTGTTTTTGGTAATCCCAAAACAAAATCCATACTCAGATCTGTCCACAACCCTTTAGGAACAAGCAATGACATATACAACCCTGTATTATGTGCATGGCCTTTTAAGACTTGAAAAATTCGACACCTCTCCACATATCTTATCACATCTCTTTTCAGCTTTGGCCAATAGTATTTCTCTACTACCAAGGCTATCATCTTATCTTTACCAAAATGCCTAGCCAATCCTCCACTATGCAACTCTTTTACTATGTTCTCTCTCATAGACCCAACTAGAATACATAGTTGGCATCCCTTGAATAGATAGCCATCCTATAAAATGTACTCATCTAGGACATCTCCTACATTGTGTGACAATGGATGATTTAACCTTTCAACAATATCCTTGAAATCAATATCAGAGGAATACAAACCCTTTATTGCTTCAAAACCCACCACCTCATTTTCCATAGTGGTAAACAAAGTCACACGCCTACTCAATGCATCTACAACTTGATTCTATTTTCCTAATTTATGTTTTAGAGAAAAAGTATAACCCTGCAAAAATGATACCCACTTTGCATGCCTACTATTCAACTTCTTTTGTGTATTCACATACTTTAGGGCTATGTGGTCTGTAAATAACACAAACTCCTTAGGCACTAAGTAATGCCTCCAATGCCTTAATGCTTGTACAATTGTATAAAATTCCACATCATAAGTAGAGTAGTTCTTTCTTACCTCATTTAGTTTCTCACTAAAGAAAGCTACTGACTTTCCACCTTGAATTAGAAAGCAGAACCAATACCCACATGCGAGGCATCACAATCAACCTTAAACACTTTATCAAAATCTGGTAGTGCCAAAATCGGTGCCCTCTGTCACCTTCTTCTCCAAGAACCGAAAACTATCCTCGTTTCCTTTGTCCACAAAAACTCCCTTCCTTTTGTGTAATCATCAAAATTATAGGTGTTACTATACTGCTGAAATTTTTAATAAACTTTCTGTAAAATGTTGCTAGACCATGAAATCTTCTTACCTCTATTATACTCCATGGAGTAGGCCATTCAATAATTGCCTTTATCTTTTCTGAGTCCATCTGTACCCCATCTGCTGAAATAATAAAGCCCAAGAATACCAAACTCTCTTGCATAAATGTGCACTTCTTCATATTTGCATATAGTTTCTCTTTCCTTAACACTTCGAATATCACCCTTAGATGCCTCAAATGTTCTTCCTTAGTTTTACTAAAGATCAAGATATCATCAAAATAAACCACAACAAACTTACCATTATACTCCCGCAGCATGGTGTTCATCAATCTCATAAAAGTACTAGGTGCATTGGATAACCCGAATGGCATCACCAACCACTCATATAATCCATTTCTTGTCTTGAATGTTGTTTTCCACTCATCTCCTTCTCTGATCCGAATTTGATGGTAACCACTTCGAAGATCAATCTTGGTGAAATACCTAGATCTAACAAGCACATCCATAATATCATTAAGGCAAGGTATTGGGAACCTATACTTGATTCTAATTTTATTGATTGCTCTCGCTATCAGCTGCACATTCTCCATGTTCCATTCTTCTTTTGTGTTGATAAAGTCAGGGTTGCACATGGACTCATGCTCTCCTTGTGATGCCCTTTCTCACTAGCTCTTGCCACTTGCCTATTCAACTCAAAGCATGCAACAAGCTCATCCTATAAGATAATTGATTTAAGAGTAAAGACACGGAATCAAATCAATATGGTGTTGAATATCTCTTTTGGGTGGTAATCCATCTGGTAGCTCATCAGGAATAACATCAAAATTCTTTTATTAAATCTATTTTTCTACTGGTATTTGTGCACTTGCAGGTTCATCCTTGTTGGCGACTAGTGCATAACAAAAACCGGTTGCCTTTGCCTCCTTCACAAATTCCTTTGCAGAGAGCATATTTTTAGCCTTCCCCTCTTCCTTGAGAGGTAGTAAAACTATTTTTGTGCCATCCTTCCAGAAAGTATAAGTATTCTTTCCCCCATCATGAATAACTTTCCTATCAAATTTCCATGGTCTTCCTAGCAGCATATGACATGCATCCATAGGAATAACATCACACCAAATCTCATCCTTGTAACTTTTCCCAATAGAGAAACTTATTAAACATCTCTTATCAACAGTAACTTCATTACCATTTTTAAACCATGCAATACGATAAGGGTTAGGATTCTTCTCACAATGCACTCCAATTTCTTGACCATCTCATTTGAAACCATGTTCTCACAACTACCACCATCAATAATAACATTACATACATTTCCTCTAGAAGTGCATCTTGTTCTGAAAATATTTATATGCAACCATGCATCCCCTTGATATCCTTTCTCGGAGCAATCATCGTCCTCTTGTTGATCATCGATTTTCTCCAACATCTAGTGGAATTTCTAGGTCATGTTTATCTTCTACTTGTTTAGCTTGAACAAGATTTACTCTTGGTGCATCTCCTAGTCTCTTGTCATGTGTATAAGAATGCGGGCATTCAAAATCCCAATGCCCCTCTTCACCACATCTGTAACAAACAAATGGTATTCATGGAGCCTCCCATCCTCTATCGCCAGCGTATCCTCTGCCCCTAGAAAATCCTTTGCATATTTGTTTATTTTGGAAATCTTGTCTCAAATCTTCTTGCTTGTCCAATCCATGAGATGATTCTCCCTACCTTTGTTAAAACCAGCTCATCCCCAAAAGGAAGATGAGGCCCCCTATTCATTCCAAGTGATCTCCTAAAACTTTGATGATTTTGTTTTTCCTTGGCCTTTAAGGCTAATTGATAGGCATCCTCCATGCTCTTAATCCTATGCATACTTATCTCATCTTGAATAGAAAATTTTAATCCATTTACATACCTTGTAGCCATTTGTTCCTCAGTTTCTTCATGCTCTACACGAATGGACAAATTTTAGAACTCATCTGTGTATTCTTGCACTATTTGTAGGTTCTTTATGAGATTTTGAAACCTCTTATAAAGGGTTTGTGCATAATCCACAGGGAGAAATTTATCCTTTAGCTTCTTCTCCATCTTACTCCATGTCCTAATTCTTTCTTTCCCCTTTCTTGAACTCTCTTTCTATAGGTGATCCCACCATAACATAGCACGACCTTTCAATTTTGTGCATGAAAATTTCACCTTCTTTTCTTCTGACATAGCCTTCCACTCAAAAAATTTCCCCATGGTAGTCAACTAGTCTATCAGATCCTCCTTTGATTTTAGACTACCACCATACTCTGAAACATCTACTCTTATCCCATCATTCTTCCCTTCTAATGCGCGAAGCATCCTTTCTTCAAAAGCTAATGGTGGCGCTTGCATTTCCTCCTCTTCAAAAACTTCTTCTTCATCTATGTCATCTCCACCTTGGTTTCCTCTCTGGGTTATCATTGCAGCAAGCGCAACAACTTTCCTCTATAGATCTTGCATATTTCTATTCATATGGGCAATACCACCTCCTCTTCCTCTTCCTCTTCTTGGCATTTTTTTGAAAGACTCAAACCTTGCTTTGATACCAGATAATGTAGCCAAATTCTAACCAACTTGATTTACTACTAATAATATGAACTCCAAAGAAAATAGTTCTCTTTTTTCATTATCGAATAATGAATTACAATGTTTCTTAAATAAGAAAAAAACTCCCAACTTCGAGTTGCCAAGTAAACTCTAACTAACTCTGACTAAATCTACTATAGGTGGTGGAAATTATTATTTTTAGAAGTTTACTAGAACCTGCTATTCTTAGTAATTTCACATACTTATTCCTACGGGCATAGAAATTTCCATGCATCTTCTACATCCATAAATTATAGGAATTGCCAACTTTCTAACTCATAATGTAACTAATAGACTAAAATTAACTAATGCCCAAAAATAGGAAAAAACTGAACTATAACTTAAATCATAATTTTCAGCCTCAAGATGGCAAGATTTAGGGCCCAAAAATGTGTCACAAAATTGCCCCAACTAGTAGGGTGGGTTACCGTTGCATTCATCTCATCGAAACACATGGTTTCAAAAAAAATGGACTCAAACAGAGACACCGGAGCTCAAGTTATGACCTTGTCAAGTTCCTGCTAATTCTAGCGCATCAAGCATATTAGTTGGGCACTCCCACCACTACTCCCTGCCTCTTGTGTAGTGGGATGGGTGGGATTCTTACAAAGTCCCCCCGGTTGGATCTTTCCATTTTTCCTAATCAGCAGGATGAAAATACGAAGAAATTGCTTCAGGCTGGCCGCCCCTTCTAGATGGCAATGATCTTCCTGGTAGTAACCTGGAGGATAAAGGGCCTCCACCACCCCTCCTGCCTCTATGTTTGTTGTGGTGGCCTAGTTTGTTTTTCCTTTTATTTTCTGGCATTGTTGCTATGTTTTTGTTGCCCCTTGGGCCTGATACATTAGTCTCCTAGCCATCGGCTAGTTTGATCATGGGGTGTGCCCTTTACCACCCATATTTTTTGTGGATAGGCTGTAATATTTTAAGTAATATAGACTATTTCATCAAGGAAAAAAATAGAGTATTGAAATACTTACATGGTCTGGGTTCCATCTATTAGTTTATTTGAAGAAATTTTATGCAGATTTGAATCTAGGTGTTATTTTATTTGAAGAAATAATGTACAAATATGAGTTTAACTATTATTTTATTGAGAACCCTATGATTTTTAGTAAATAAATAATGTGCACATCTGAATTTACTTTAAAACCCTTGGATTTTCTCCATTTAGTTTAGGCTACTAATTGTGTTTGATGCCTAATAATTTTTGTATAGTTTATAAGCGTTAATAACTCATGTTTCATGTATTACATGTTTTCTAGGAAGGGAGGACGTAGACTTGCTATGGGGCCATTTCTGTAGTAGGTGCACTTGAAGGATTGATTATTGGATTTTTCACTTTGCTTGTGTTTTGAAACGAGGGTCCTACAAAGATTATTTTTATTCCCATAGTATTTCATTTTATATTGATATTTTTTATTACAAAAAAATATTTCAAGTGAATGTGGAAAAAATTGCACTAACAATATATTTAAATGCATTTTAATCTAGAAGCTATTGATTTGGAATGTTTATATTATTCATCTTTATCTTGGTAGTTTTCCATATGAAAAATAAATGCATGTTATATTTTCCTACATAACATTATTTTGTTCCTGCTTTGTAAGAAATTGATTCTTCAATATTTTCTTAGTAGCCTTGACTGATATGTTGGGGAATGTGCTTTCGCCAGGTTCAGGAATTGTTGTGTGCTTGAGAGGGTAAATTCCTCGGGATGCCACTTTGATATGCCCCAAGTTGGGTGTTAGAATGTGTTCTAGAAGGTTATTAAAGCTTCCTGTCATTGTTTTCTTTATTTATAATAGAATTTTTTGTCTTATATTTTATGTGTTTATTATTTTATTCCCTTGAAGTGTGAACTAATGAAAACCTAAAGCATCATTTACTTCCCTCCTCTAAGCTTTACTCGACTACACCACAGGTTAGAGAGGGATGATGAATTGAAAAGAAATCATTTTGTTGTGAATGTGTTACATTATAGGAAGTATTGAAGGCCGCAGAGAAACCTAGGAATATAGATGCTTAAGGAACGTTTAAACTTACTGAGAGAAATTTGTCATGTATCTTTCCAAATTCCACATAGTTAGTTCGATATCTAGAAGTTTTGAACCGGTCTTAGATATAACAAAAGATGAAAAAAAAAAGAAAGGAAAAAAAAATGAACCCTCACACAAATTGAAAAAGATGGGTGTCCTTGTTGACAAGGATAAACATGACCCAGAAAAATAAAAAGCAGCAAAAGAATTTCCTCATTCATTCAAGAAGAAATTTGGGAAAAATATTTTAATGGGTTATGCATGTACATTTTGACGTTTGTGGACAGCTTCTATTTATTTCAAAATGAAGTCCTATTCTCGTCTTTTTAATTGTGTCACCCCTTTTTGGTGAATAGAAAATATGTTTATCTGCTCAAAATTGTTACGTATGATCTTAAATGTTCTATTATATGAAAATGAAAATGGATAAATTCATAGATAAATATGACATGAATCTTTTTCGTTTTAAAAATGCATAATGTTATAGTTTGCAAAGATACATGATTTTGTCTTTTGAAAACATAGCTTATGCATTTTAGCTTTGTCTAATAGCTATTTGGGAATATTTCATAGCAATTGGATTTGTTTTGCTTTCTCTTTCTTTTCCGTATAATATAAGAGATTTTTTAAAAAAACCACATAGTTCCCTCTTTTTGCTTATGCATCACTTTAAAATGGGTAAACCTTAATTTTAACATATATTTTACTATCATTTATAAAGAAAATGGTTTTAAAATATCATAATGTTCTCATCATGCGATAGAGTTTTCGAACCCATTTTTTAAAGTGATACTATCAAGTAAATACTTTTTTACATTTAAATATATTTAAAGTACCATACTACTAATTTATATGGTAATATCTTCATAAAAATCAACTTCTAAATTTCAATATCTTTTTAAATTTTTAACTTATAATTTAACTTTAATTTATTTTGAATATTAATTACTTAAAAATATTAAATATTTACGAAATTTAATTTTAAATTCTATTTTAATCTTGAATTTTTCTAGAAATATTTACATAATTTTAAATTACAATAGATATATTTAATAGGTTTTTGTTGTGATCCAAATGAATCCTTTGAATATAATTAAATATTAACCCTTCTTGATATGATTAGTGAATAGACCAATTTATTTTAGTCGATAAAAAAAAAGATAACTAAAATATTAATGTTTTAAAAAATTAATAGAAAATAAGTTTCAAATTTAAATGTATTTATAACTAAAAATATTTACATGTTTACAATGTTAACTAGCAATCACATTTGTACAATGCAATATGAATGTTGAACAATGTATGTTATTTGATTTAGTGGGATAGTTATTACTTTTGTAGTTGATGTTGATAAGGGGTGTGATTGATTTTGATAGTCTAAGCTAAGTTTGGAATTGTTGTAAGAATGAAGCGAGTTGTAGAATATTAAATATCACATAAATGACAAGACATTCCGAAGTACATAATATATTAAACATGCATAATGTTGAACATGGCATAAATTATACACACAAGCATCAACATTCGAAGTACATAGTATTTTCATAGGGACTACTACATTTTTAGTGCCCTCATTTTACACACAATTACAATAGCAAGATAATTTTTTTTTCACTTGGGCTGCTCACTACGCACAACACAACAAGGGATCCAAGTACTGAAACTTGACTCACACGACAATCACATAAGTCATCGAACTCACATAGACACATGAAAACAACATAGGCATGTCGATGCCACACTTTTCCCAATGAATGAATACTAGAAATGCCCCAACCACAAGAAAGAAGACTCAAGGATAGGAAAAACCACAACACATCTTTTCTTTAATTGTATTTTAGTTACGATTAACATTCCAAGAACATTATTGTGCAAGGATAAATTTCTCATGTTTTTCCACCGATAGATTCTTAAGTACATTCCACGGTTAAATTACCCTTTTCAACCCTTTAAGTTGATTCCTTATTCTTTACAAAAGTTTCCATAACTTGCATTCTTATTTTCATAATTCAAAAGCATATAAAGTACTTAATTATCTTGTTCTTATACTAAGAATATTCTTCTCGAACATACATTTAGTGTCTACAACTCAAGTGGATGTGACTTGGTGTCCATATAGCGATATTAGGATTTAACGGAGTTTTAAATACAAGATAGATTTTTTACCACAAAACATTCCTCGATCATGGTATAGTTATTTCCTGCCACAATTATTCTAATTCAATGGCTTGAGAAATTCCGTTTTGATTTATATATGTATTTTCTTTTCTCGAAGGCTGATCACACCAAGGCAATTCATATTCTTTGAAACAAAAGAGTATATTTAATTGAGATATAAGGTCTCTAAGAGTGGCATTATTCAAACCTCAAACTCTCATTTTTACTCTTATATGCTTTATTTTCTATGTCACATTATGGTCTTATTCATTAGCATTGTCTTGTAAAAGGAGTTACAAAGTGTTTTCTAACCTCTTGAAGACATATAAGATTAGAAGACTTGAAGCTACACATGAACCCTAAGTTAACATCCAAATCAACTGAGGTTTAGATTAATTCCAACTTCACCTAAGGGTCTACCCCTCAACTATATATGAGTTTTAAGTGAGAGGACACATTTATGCTAAACCACCTTCACGAAAGGACCAAGGTGTTATGTTGAGAGAAACCAAGGTAACACATTTTGCTGAGTGAAGCTAAGGGGTTCATTAACAAGGGTTTAAGACCTAGAACAACTAAGTCACAACCTCCATCTATGTCGTCTGGATCCAACAGGGATTTCATTCGATGAATAAATTTAATTTTAAATCTATCTTTGAAAACAAGGTAATCCACTAGGATACGAAGGAAGAGTTAGCTCTACTTACTCTAAATGAAGTTTGACTATGTCACTCCTATCAGACAAGTTTATGACAATGTCACTAAACATACTGACTAAGATGATAATCCCATTCTTGGGCTCTTGTTTACTCAAACTAGAAGGTTCCATCGAGTGCAGAGTTTAATTTCATTCTACGGTTTCAATGTCTTCTAGGGTAAAAAGTAACACACATGAAAACAAGTTATGCTCCGATATTAAACAAGGGTAGAGTGTTTCGATTAAATCTCTTTATTACATTTACAAAGTATAAATACACAAGATGACTCATTAATCATTTATTGAACACTAAATATGCACTACAAGATATTACTTCAAATTCATTTACCTATATATAAATATCAAACCTTTTTTACCATGTGTACTATGAATCAAATTGAACCTATGATTAAATGCACATTTCCTAGATGTCCTTAAAACTAGCATCTCATACATATCAACAAATTATCAAATATAACCTTCTGTAACATGAGACAACATTATACATTTATTCATTTAACAATGAACTATATAAATTACAAAGATAAATAAATGAATTACACATCACCTTTTTCGTCATCATTCTTTCATCCTGTAAAACCACGTGAGCATGATATCAATGATAATTCATTGGCATGGCATCCACCCTAATCTAACATAATTATCATTTTTCAATTTCCCATTTACATATGATAATAATTACAATTTGCAATCGAAATAAAAAGGTTTAGAGACATGTATTCATTACATTTCATTTTACTTCATTTTGTAACCTAGGAGAGAGAAAAGAAAGGAAAGAGAGAGAAAACACCATTTTGTCAAAAGTTATATTTCACACAACAAGTTACACTATAGAGTTTTAAACAGTTATTTACATGTCAAAAAAAGTCTACGGTGGTTTGGCAACCCGATGAGGGTCCCCAACTTCTATTTTTACATTTTCTTACTAGCTACAAAAACATTCAAAATGGGCTCAGAGGCTAAGAAACCACTTCCAAAAGTTATCTTCCAATGAGAACGCACACCACGATTAACTTTCTATGTGTCCCTAGATATACCAAGAGTTCATAGCAACTGACGGAATTGGAAAAAAAAACAAACGGTTTACATTTGGCGGCTAGTTTTTTGGGGCTACTGGTCGTAGTTGACCTAGTTGTAAAAGAACAAAAGTTAGCTCGAGGGCTCAGAAAACCACATGTCCAAAAACTGATGTTCGATGGATGAGACATGCAATGAGACACTTCCTACTAGTTCCCTATATAAGGAGAATTCATCAGAGTCGATGGGACTGAGAACTAGAAAACCATTTTCAAACGGTGACAAGTTTTTTCTGAGCGACAAGTGAAATGGTCCAATTTGACCTCATCAAACTGTGACCGGAGGCCTACAAAATGGCTTTTTCCAAACTATCCAGAAAAGTGTTTTTCCCTAAAATGAATGTTCCATGCAATTTTCTAGTATAAACACTAGAGGTTTGCGAAGATGGGAAATAATTTCTCTATCCAGGTTTCAAATGGCGGTTCAAAATGAAAGCCAACTTTCTAGATTTAACAGCTTTCTACTATTATAAAACAGTGTAACAAGGCTCCTATAAGAGTGTCAAAAAGATCACATATGTTCATTTGGGGTCAATCCAAAGGTCAAGGTGACTCCTCACATAACAAGGTACATGAATGAAGCTTAACATCTCATTTTTAGAGTTACGAAGGGTACTTAATGAGTCTTGAAAAATGCAAAAATTAACTATTTAAACCGGGAGATGATCAACATTATTACTGGAAAGTCAATTTATCTTGGTTGATAAAACAATGTTGTAGTGATCTAGTTGGGTAGGAATTTTTCTACATCACCTCAGAATGAGGGTGGAAGTTCATGTTTTAATGCAAAGAGTTATTTTGACTTTGTGAGTTTACGACACGACATTTCATTTTTTTGCAACGAGTTGAAATAAACATTTAATTGTATTAAAATCCTAATATTTTAAAATTCTATTAAGTTGCAAAAGAGAACTAAAACATGAGAATTATGAGAGGTAAGGGAAGATGAACCATGCCTGGGAAGGAACGAAGTTGGTCAAACCGTAGGATTTGGTTCAACATCTCGCTTGGGCACTTCGTCAACCAGTTCATGAGCATCGATCTAACCTCCACCACATACACGTCTATCGATCAAAATTTGACTCAAGAATTAAAACCATTCCTCTACTCTTTATACTTTGAAGGATGTCCATAAAGAATTCCACAACTCACATTTGCACAAGGATGAGAGAATGCTAGCAAAGGTTATGGAAACTAGCTTTAGATCACGATTACGAGTGTTTTCTCAGAAGAATCTAAAGCCTTTTGAACAAATCCATTATTGCATACAAATCATGGCATGCGCATATCCTGGCACTATACAAACCACATTAAAACAAGGCCTTTCAACAATACCCATTTCATCCCTACTTCCATGCACCACCCACATTTTGAAGTCAATATATATTAACATATACCATATACTCACTTTATATATAAAACATTGCCAAGTTCATCAAACAACACTTTCACCGAATCTTTTCAAAAATAACCACTTCATCCCATCATTCCTAAAAATTCCATGCACCACAACATATGTCACAACATTGAAAACTAGTTATTTTGGATATATGTCTTGAGCTTTTCCAAGACCCATCATACATTTCCTTAACGCTTCCATGTATCTTCCACTCACTATTCCCACCAATTATACATCCATAACAATGATACCACCCTATTTTCTCTTATACTCAATGTATATACCACCTTCCATACTACATCCCTACAACCCACACCATCTCACTGCATTGCTGCAAAATATTCATACGTGAAAATTGAAAATCATTATTTCATGATGGATATCACATGTTCTCTTCTCTCATTTTTAATACCCCATCAGAATGAACCAAAATCACCATCTTTGGGGAAATGAAAATCTGAAACTTTATGGCACAATGAAATTGCGTGAATTGTTTTCTCCCTGAGAAACCTCAGTCTTCATACCCTTGTTTCAAAGCTTCCATTTTGCAATGTCTGCTTAATTATGGAACATCCTTAATTAAAAACATGGCGGCAAATGTAAACAGGTGATTTGATTGGGTGAAGACAAGCATTTTTTTAATGAATAGAAGAAAAGATTTAAAGACATCCACCGAAGCATTTGAAACTAAACCACCGACAAAATTTCACGGGCTTTCTACATTTTAATTCTTTAATGGAATTCCACGTAGGGTTCAAGAGTTTGTTTTGGAACATAAAAACCAGGTTGGGATGAAACAAATAACAAAAAAATCTTAATGGTAATCCAAAGATGGGAAAAAGGCTTTATCACTGCAATAATGCAATTGTTAAAAAGTTTCTCGATCCTTTCCCAAATCTATTTTACAAATTATTTCGATATATCTAATCAAAACATTCCATGAAACAATACAAAAATTGTGAATCCTACGATCTACAAACTTCTCATTACAAATCATTTACAACCAAAATCTGTTAAAATGCTTTTGGATGTCAAAACCATGTTAGGAGCTCTTTTTGAAAATTACATAGGAAAGGAGAAATATGGCACAAAAAAATCATGCTTCCATTATGCTTTGATGGACTTCACTTTAATTGTTTCATTTGGTTCCCTATCCGGCATGGTAGGGAAGTGTAATAAATATTAGTCGTAGGGGAGAGTGGAAGAGACAACATTTTCTGGTAGAAAAAGTAGGTAAAAAGGTAGGGAAGACAATAATTTGAAAAATAATTATTAGGATACGATGTTCCCTAAGGAAGAACCACCATGTCATCAAGACATCCTTCAAACTCCACCCCCAAACATGAAATCACCCCTTTCTACTTAACAATATTTTCAATCCACACAAAGTGAGCATCATGGAGGAGCACAATCACGTTAAATGCTTAGGACATAAATCCTTTATTATTTTATTTTAAAAGAAGAAAAAATGATGGGGCACTACATTCTCCTCCCCTTAAAGAGCATCGTCCTCGATGACACAACAATGAAGAAAGAGAAATGGTAAGAAGCAACAAGGAAGAAAATCGAATGAAGGCATTTCTCAAAAGGTTAAATTTATACACAAAATCACCAAGGAAGGGTGGCCTAGGAATATTGGTAGAAATTTTAACTTTCAAGGTTCTCGTGAAGATTGGTAGTTAGTTATCTTATTACATTTCTTCTCAATTAACATTTTCTTTTACGTATTCTTATCTCAAGATTATAATATTCATTGTTTAGAATTTTAGTTGTCTTAAGTTTGTGGGTGCCCAACAATAACTAACATCAAGATGTCACACAAAACTTAACACAACACAAACAACCCATGAGACATCTTGCTACCTACTTTCATGACTGTATCACATCACAAGGTCTTTTAATTCCTCCATGGAATGACAACAAGTAGTCCACATAGCAAAGAATTTCCAACAATTATGTCCTAGACATAGATCTAGTACACACATATGACTGAAAAACATAATCATCACATTGATACATATACAACGGTATCACATGACCCAAAAAATCCATGACTGTAATGACATAGTTCCAATCCAATATCCAATAGTCCATACAAATGGAAATGTCAATCCTCAACCATAACAATGTCTAACGAGACTCACAAGAGTACACATAACTCATTATACCAACTCCACACATAACAAGACATCACGAAACAATCCCCAGATATCTCCAAAAATCATGCAAAAATAAACTCCATATACCTCCCAAAGCATCACCAAATAATCCCCATATACCTCTCATAGAGAAAGAATCATAGTGTCAAAACCAAGTCGGGTCACTCAACCATAGAGCCCCATCAAGAATATCAAGTCACTCAACCATAGAGTGCCATAAAGAATAAAGTCACTCAACCATAGAGGCCTCATCTCCTTTCTCCTTTTAATGAGGCCGGGTCACCCTATGGCCCTGGGCACATAGAGCCCCATCACCCCCAACCCAAGTGACATAATAACTCGTGGTTCAACAACCCGCTAGTTATCTATAACTCCTTGGGGCGTACCCCATACAATGAAGTGGGTCCATAGGTTCAACCACTCCATGGTTAATCCCATGACCCTATTCCAACACATTATGACATTAGAACCAGCATAACAATCCAATCAAATGCCAAGTGGCAAAATCAAAAGCCTTGGGCTAGGCTACAAAACTTTTAAATATGAAAAGAAAGTTTTAAAACTAAGAAAAACAAATGGCTAATTAGCCATGGTTAGTGCAAAATCCAAATGTTAATGCAACAATCAAATAAATGCCCAAAATATAAGAACATGTCAATCAAGAAAATGGTTGGTTCTAGCTAAAAGAGATAATGATCAATTTATGAATAAAATACATATTGAGAAAATAGCACATTACAATCACTATGTGGCCTCATACCGCCACCAAAGGGGTACTCATCGAGTTGCTGGCACTCAAACATCGAGCCTCAGCTCATAAAAATATACATGTAACCAGAAATGAGTATATCAAATAATGTAACTATCATCATCTCTGCTGAATCATTCCTCCATACTCCCACAAGGATCAACATAGTCAAAATCACATAGGATTATTCAATGAACAATCCAATAAGAAAGAGCAGGGAACTCTAGTTGCATAAGTTGAGCCTAAGGTGGTGCACCCACAATATACTGAGCAAGCTCTTGAAGTATACTAAACAGATAGAAGTGGGTTTTCAGTCTATATAAGACTCCACTTCCTCACTCGTACTGGCTCAAGATTATGAAAACCTGGTCCACGCCTCCTCTCTCCACACATACACTCTTGATAGTTTATCCCCTTAGGGTCATCTAGTGTAAGGTTCACAACATACACATAACTACATCACTAACACAATGGTGATTCACGCACATTAACCATAACATCTTACACATGGTATTTATATACAAGGTATAACACAATCATTACTTTCACGGGTTACGATACATCACATTACCACATCCTACACCCAAAGTGCAATCACTATACACTAGGGATCATACTCACCATATGCCCCTAAATCATGACATGAACCATCACATATTACATGAATTATACGTATGAGGAACACAATGTCTAACATTACAACATATAGTCAATTGCAATACAACACGACGATGCACACAACTAATCACAATACGGTGATGACATCACGATGAAATGTGATTCACTTTACATCAATTTTGTCATGCAATACATCAATACACCTTCACATCACATAAATGCCAAAATGTTTTAACACTCTGCAATCCACAATAACATTCCATTCACACACAACAAGGTGGTACATCACACATGAATTCCTCATTGAATCCAACAAAATAGAGAGTGAATACTCTCATCACAAGCACATCAACATGATAACAAATACGCACTAAGTGACATGCACCACATGTGCTTCCATAAGGTCACAATTACAACATTGTTCACATTACAACATATATCACATTACTCTTCCAATATCCACCACCATCATGCAAAATCATCACAACTCCAATCCATCCCAGAGGTTCGAGAGCATGAACCTCCTTCTGATACCATATGTAGTGCCCACATTTTACACACACAATTACAACAAGTAAAATACCAAGATAATTTTTTTTTTGACTTACATTGCTCACTACACACAACACAACAAGGGATCCAAGTACGAAACTCGACTCGCATACGACAATCACATAAGTCATCGACTCACATAGACACATGAAAACAACATAGGCATGTCGATGCCACACTTTTCCCAATGAATGAATACTAGCAATGACCCAACCACAAGAAAGAAGACTCAAGGATAGGAAAACCCACAACACATCATTTCTTTAATTGTATTTTAGTTACGATTAACATTCCAAGAACATTATTGTGCAAGGATAAATTTCTCATTTGTCCACCTATAGATTCTTAAGTTCATTCCACGGTTAAATTATCATTCACCCCTTTTAAGTTGGTTTCTTATTCTTTACAAAAGTTTCCATAACTTGCATACTTATTTGGCATAATTCAAAATGCATATAAAGTACTTAATTATCTTGTTCTTATGTTAAGAATATTCTTCTCGAACATATATTCAATGTCTACCTTTTTACTCTTACAACTCAAGTGGATGTGACTTGGTGTCCATATAGTGATATTAGGATTTAACGGAGATTTAAATACAAGATATATTTTTACCACAAAACATTCCTCGATCACGGTATAGTTATTTCCCTACCATAGTTATTCTAATTCAATGACTTGTGAAATTCCATTTTGTTTTATATATGTATTTTGTTTTCTCGAAGGTTGATCACACCAAGGCAATTCATATTCTTTGAAACAAAAGAATATATTTAATTGAGATATAAGGTCTTCAAGAGTGGCATTATTCCGAACCTCAATCTCATTTTTACTCTTATATGCTTTATTTTCTACGTCACATTATGGTCTTATTATTAGCATTGTCTTGTAAAAGGAGTTACGAAATGTTTGTCTAACCTCTTGAAGACATATATGATTAGAGACTTGAAGCTACACACGAACCCTAAGTTAACATCCAAATCAACTGAGGTTTAGATTAATTCCAACTTCACCTAAGGGTCTACCCCTCAACTATATATGAGTTTTAAGCGAGAGGACAAATTTATGCTAAACCACCTTCAAGAAAGGACCAAGGTGTTATGTTGAGAGAAACCAAGGTAACACATTTAGCTGAGGAGCTAAGGAGTTCATTAACAAGAGTTTAAGACCTAGAACAACTAAGTCACAACCTCCATCTATGTCATCTGGATCCAACAGGATTTCATTTGATGAAGAAATTTAATTTTAAATCTATCTTGGATGACAAGGTAGTCCACTAGGATATGAAGGAAGAGTTAGCTCTACTTACTCCAAATGAAGTTTGACTATGTCACTCCTATCAGATGGGTTTATGACAATGTCACTAAACATACTGACTAAGATGATAAGCCCATTCTTGGGCTCTTGTTTACTCAAACTAGGAGGTTCCATCGAGTGCAGAGTTTAAGTTCATTCTACGGTTTTCAATGTCTTCTATGGTAAGGAGTATCACACATGAAAACAAGTTATGCTCCGATATTGAACAAGGGTAGAGTGTTTCGATTAAATCTCTTTATTACATTTACAAAGTATGAATGCACAAGATGACTCATTAATCATTTATTGAACACTAAATATGCACTACAAGATATTACTTCAAATTCATTTACCTTATATAAATATCAAACCTTTTACCATGTGTACTATAAATCAAATTGAACCTATGATTAAATGCACATTTCCTAGATGTCCTTGAAACCAAGCATCTCATACATATCAACAAATTATCAAATATAACTTCTGTAACATGAGACAACATTATACATTTATTCATTTAACAATGAACTATATAAATTACAAAGATAAATAAATGAATTACACATCACCTTTTCGTCATCATTCTTTCATCCTGCAAAACCACATGAGCATGATATCAACGATAATTCACTGGCATGGCATCCACCCTAATCTAACATAATTATCATTTTTCAGTTTCCCATTTACATATGATAATAATTACAATTTGCAATGAAATAAAAGGTTTAGAGACATGTATTCATTACATTTCATTTTACTTCATTTTGTAACTCTAGAGAGAGAGAAAAGAGAAGGGAAGAGAGAGAAAACACCATTTTGTCAAAAGTTCTATTTCACACAACAAGTTACACTATAGAGTTTTAAACAGTTATTTACATGTGTCAAAAGTATCTACGGTGGTTTGGCAACCCGACGAGGGTCCCGCAACTTTCTATTTTTACATTTTCTTACTAGCTACAAAAATGTTCAAAATGGGCTCGGAGGCTAAGAAACCACTTCCAAAAGTTATCTTCCGATGAGAACACACACCATGATTAAATTTCTACGTGTCCCCAGATATACCAAGAGTTCATAGCAACTGACGGAATTTGGGAAAAAGTGAACGGTTTACGTTTGGCGGCTAGTTTTCCGGGGCTACTGGTCATAGTTGACCCAATTGTAAATGAACAAAAGTTAGCTCGAGGGCTCAGAAAACCACGTCCAAAATTGACGTTTGATGGATGAGCACGCAACGAGACACTTCCTACAAGTTCCCCTATATAAGGAGAATTCATCAGAGTCGATGGGACTGAGAACTAGAAAACCATTTTCAAACAACAAGTTTTCGGGCGACAAGTCAAAATTGGTCCAGTTTGACCTCGTCAAACTGCGACTAGAGGCCTACAAAATGGCTTTGCCAAACTATCCAGAAAAGTGTTTTTCCCTAAACTGAATGTTCCATGCAATTTTCTAGTATAAACACTAGAGGTTTGCGAAGACGGAAATAATTTCTCTATCCAAGTTTCAAATGGCGGTTCAAAATGAAAGCCAACTTTCTAGATTTAACAACTTTCTACTATTGTAAAACCAATGTAACAAGGCTCCTATAAGAGTGTCAAAAAGATCACATATGTTCATTCGGGGTCAATCCAAAGGTCAAGGTGACTCCTCACATACAAGGTACATGAATGAAGCTTAACATCTCATTTTCAGAGTTACGAAGGGTACTTAATGAGTCTCCGAAAAATGCAAAAATTAACTATTTAAATAGGAGATGATCAAATGTTATTACTGGAAAGTCAATTTTTTAGTCGATAAAACAATGTTGTAGTGATCCTAGTTGGGTAGGAAGTTTTCTACATCACCTCAGAATGAGGGTGGAAGTTCATGTTTTAATGCAAATGGTTATTTTGACTTCGTGAGTTACGACACGACATTTCATTATTTTGCAATGAGTTGAAATAAACATTTAATTTATTAAAATCCTAATATTTAAAATTTTATTAAGTTTGAAAAAGAGAACTAAAACACGAGAATTATGAGAGGTAAGGGAAGATGAACCATTACAAACCACATTAAAAACAGGCCTTCTCAACAATACCCATTTCATCCCTACTGCAACACCCACATTTTGAAGTCAATATATATTAACACTACCATATACTCACTATATATACAACATTGCCAAGTTCACAAACAACACTTTCACTGAATCTTTTCAACAATACCCACTTCATCCCCATCATTCTTTTCCTCCCCACTGCACCACAACATATGTCACAACACTGAAAACTAGTTGTTTTGGATATATGTCTCAGTTTTCCAACACCCACATCGTCGGAACGCTTCCATGTATCTTCCACCACTATTCCCACCAGTTATACATCCATAACAATGACACCACCCTCATTCTCTCTTATACTCAATGTATATACCACCTTCCATACTACATCCCTACAACCCACACCATCTCACGCATGCTGCAAAATATTCTACGTGAAAGAAGTTACATACACACTGTTCATGTCTCTCTCTCTACTGCAATACCCCATCAGCTGAACCAAAATCACCATCTTCAGGGGGGAAATGAAAATCTGAAACTTATGGAATGAAATTGCGTGGAATTGTTTGAGAAGGCAGAAAGAGATCATACCCTGCTCCAAAGCTTCCATTTTGGCACAGGCTGGAAGTACGTTGGCAAATGTAAACTGATTGGGTAAAGACAAGGCCTGCAAATGGAGGAGATTTGTATACGTCCACCGAAGCATTTGAAACTACCACATCTGACAAAATTTCTCTCTCCATTATGCTTTGATGGAAGTCCACACAGGGTTCAAGAGTTCAAGTTTGGCACAGGTTGGGAGGATGTTGGCATAGGCTAGGAAAGGTAGACAAGGGTCATGGAGGCTGGCTCTACACCTGCCAATAGCAGTTGCTCAAAAGTTTCTGATACTTTCCAAAAAATCCATTTGTGCAAATATTTCTATATCTAATCAACATTCCACCTATCTCGTGAATTCTCCCACGATATACAAACATGTCTACAGATCATTTGCAACCAAAATCTGCTAAAATGCTTGTTGGATGTCAAAACCATGTTCCCGAGCTCTTTTTTTTTTTGGCACAGACTGGGAGAAATATGGCAAAACAAATCAGACTTCCATTATGCTTTGATGGACTTCCTTACCCTGCTTCACGGTTCCCTATCTGGCATGGTAGGGAGAGTGTTATAAATGGAGCGCATAGGGGAGAGTGGAAGAGACAAATCTGGCAGAAAAAGTAGGTCAAAGGTAGGGAAGACAAATACTGACAAAGACTACAAGGATGCATGACAAGGGAAGAACCACCATGTCCTATAGACACCTGCCACACTCCACCCCCAAACATGCAATCACCCCTTGTCTACTTGAAAATCCCTTCCACACTCCAATGCATCATCCCAAACTCTGATCACACGCAAAGGACTAAATCCTTTATTATTTTATTTTATTTTATAAAAATGTGTGGGGCACTACACATTTGGCTTTATTGAAAGAAATAAATACAGTTTGATATACATCTTATCTTTTTATAGAAATAGGTCGGTGTAATATCTATTAAACAACAAAATGTTGAAAAGGAAAGAACTTGATAAGTATACACCTACAGATTTTGAGAGAAACAAAGACTCCATTATACTTACTCCTCATAAACATGATCAATGGGACAGAGTAATTAGTGTTTGTACCCCCATTCCTAGTCTCATGAGATAATCTAAGAACCCTAATTCAAACAAGTTTTAATTAGTTGTAATGTTTATAAATTGGAAGAATTCTAAAAATTATAGTATCAATTGAGAAATCATATTACTCTTGTAATATTACCACTCATAGCAATATAATATATAATGTTAATAATATCTAATGTTTACGATCTTGATCGGGAGATGAGATGTGGAACATGCGAGCGCAGTATTCCAAGAACTTGCTGATCATTGACAAACCGCAACACGTGATGATCCTGTGATGGATCCTGTGCCTCTTTCACCGATTGCTTAGCAAGTTTCCCGCTCATCAATGAGCTGAGGACCTTGGAATAGTCTTTACCCACCTCGATTAGGGACCCGAAGAAGTCTCTACAGCGAGGTTGTTGATGGATTCGATGTCGATAAAAAGTGACTTGGAAAACTGCCCAGAGAAAGACCCATCTAACGAGAAGCTAACTCATTGAAAATTCGGATAGTATCAAAAATGTTCACCCTGATCTCAAGGTGAGGGAAGGAGTGAGCAACCCTGGAGTCATAGATAGAACAATCTTCTCCATTTGATGCATCGCATCCAGGGCCTCTTCCTTCACCTTGTCTATCTTCTCTAACACAAATTCGAGCTGATCTATCCGATAGTCCAGAGTGGACATGGTCTTGTTGAGGGTCCTTGGATGACCGAATACTCCAAACTTGACCAAATCTTCGACTGAACAGTCGAACATTTGTTGGAAGGCCTCGTGTTGGAGTCTGGCGTTTTCGAGCTCTTCTGATACTGGACTTGCTAATGTTTGGAGTTCCTTATTCGCCTTCTCGATGTTCAGGTATAAACTGATATACTCGGCGATCACCTTTTCACTATCCTTAAGGATTTGGCTCCTCCAAGCAGTAAACCATACCACCTTTCGCGATCTTTGAATATTCATTGATCTTCTCCTGACTGAGCAGCTCAGGAGTCTCGGCGGCAGTTGTGGGAGGTGCACTTCCCATCTTCTGTAGGGCTTAGGAAGTGGTATTTATTCTGCTCCTTCGATAGCCTCTTTTCTTCCTTTGTTTCTGAAGCTTTTCACTGAGTGCATCAAGCTGCGGAAAGAGCTTTCCCTGGAGACTTTCGGAGGATGTCCCCATTGTGACTTGGGTCACCTTTGTGAAATCTGCCAGGAGACGAGATCTTTCTTTTTCTCTTTGGTGGGATCGGGCAGGCAATTTCCATAACCCTCTCACTGCTGGCGCTCTTGGAGAAGCGTGTAACCGGCTTGTGCTTCTTTGCTCCTTTAGCCGGAATGACTGAAAAGTCCATCGGAGCGATGGGGACTTTCCTCTTTGGTTGGCTCAGCTGTTGAGAGATCCAAGCTGGTCCTATTGAAGAAGGACCAGAGACAGAGGGGGAGGCAGCAACGGTAGAAGAGGGGAAGAACGTGGAGACACGCGGCGGCGGCATTGAAAGAATAGCCGAAGACATGCCCACGGGAGGAAGGGAAACCGCAGCTGCAGAAGACATGGGAAGGGAAGGGAGCCCGGAAATGAGGGAAGAAATGGAGGAAGACAAATCAGCGAGAGAGGAGAAGATGGACGAAGAGGCAGGGGAGAGAGTAGAAGAAGAGGGAGAGGACACAACCAAAGGAGTGGTTGCCGACATCTGAGGAAGGGGAGGAAGAGAAGAAGAAGGGATAGAAGGGACCTCTGTAGTTGTAGCGATGCCGACATCCTGGGTGGATGGGCGTATAGGACTATCCTCTGTCAATTCCTTCTCTGGCGAATCCAGGGTTATTACTTGTTCAGGCTCTGAAGGAAGAGGACTTTCAGGGGCTTCCTCCTGAATGGTGCTAGGCTCACCTTCCGCAGCTTTGCCTTTTAGCTGCTTCTTTGACCTTGGAGGTGCATTACCCAAAGGAGAAGTTGTAAAATCTACACCGAGGTAGATTAACCCATTCATGCGGCACCAATGCTCTGTTCTCCGCATAGTCTCCTTGACCCTCTCCTCGATTGTCTGAGGAGCCTTGCTTCTGTCAATGTCCGGGAAGGGCCAATCATCCCCTTCTGTGTCATTATACACTTTGTCTACTTCGTCTTCCGTGGTTTGGAAGCCTTTTGGGACAATGGCCACTCCGTAATGGATGATTTCCGTTAATGCTAAGCGAGAGTGATCCTTTCTTCTGAGTTCTACCTCATGGAGAACGTCAATGTAGATATCCTCAATCTGAGGGACATGAATCGGATCAAGCTTAGCCTCGTAGACTGACCCCCAGGGTCGAATGTAGGCCTTGCTGGGAAATCATGCTTTAGGTTGAGCAATTCTAGCTCAGCAAACATCTCCTTCGCCTTGTGATAGCTGGAGCATGTGTAACGGCCTACTGTGAGGGGGAAAGGAGTTCCGCCCTTCTTTCTCTTGAGGCACTTTTCATGGTATGTGACGAGCTGTCTTGATAGTTCCAATAAAATCAGCTTTGGTCCAGCATACCTTGGCAACCTGGTTGGTTCGCCCAAAAAGTTGACCGCCCTCAGATAGGTGAATGTGGGAAACTGGGTGAACAAGGCCCCCCACTTCTCTGTGACTGCCACTATGTTTTTGGTTGTCCGGCCATGAGTCAAATTTGGCCGCAATATGCACATGATGTGATAGAAGAAAACATCATTGATCTTAGCGAAGTGTTGGATGCTGTTCTCCAGCTTCAGCTCTTGATAGTATTCATATATTTTGGCCTGAGGCCAAGTTCCACTTCGGTGCAGCCCTGGATAATCCCTTTCAGACGCAGCAGCATACACTACGTAGGAGTTCATGTGGAACACTCCTGTTGTAGCGAACTGTTGCAGTTGCTCGGATATTGTGCTGCTTATTATCTCCCCCCAGCAGAAACGCTGATCGGGCAGATTCTTATTCATTGTTTCCAGGTACCGCAGCATCCACTTATGGAAGTAGTGAGCATCTGAAAGACCGAAGACTCTGCTCAGGAAGGTGATTGTATCACTGAGTTCCTCTGAGAAATCACTCCGGTGGATAGTTTGAGGCCACCGGGTCACTACCTTCTTATTCTTGAGGTAGACCTCATTCATTAACTGCATGCACTGGTCCTCGTTGTCCTCCCAAGCCTTGATGCATTCTTGCTGGCTAACAGCCACATAGTTCCGGTGATGAGGGATGCCAAGCATTAACTCAAAGCGACGGGCAGTAAGGTTTATAACTACCTCGCCCTTGCTATTCTCGACACATCTTGTGTCTTTGTTGAAGGATTGTGCAACAACCATCATAAACTCGTTATTCACAACATTGTGAGGATTCCCCGTGAAAGCGGCAGGCTGGTTGCTATTAGCTTGTCCATCCATGGACTTCTTGTCACTTTCTCGAGTTCTTACCCCAGAATTCTTCTATGTCAATGTGACCCACCCGATTGAGTCCCCGACATCCATATTACATTCTCACGTGATTGGGCATTCGACCCTTTGGTATTTATACTTCATCTCTTCTTCCGTCGTTTAGCCTTTCCTCTTGGTTTGGCGGGTCTCTGCTTAGCGTAGACATGTGTTCTTCAAGGCTTATCGATGATCTCGCACGTAGAAGGAGCGAAACCCAATCAAGAAGCTTGAATTAGTTATTTGATCTTCCATTGGAATACTAGCAGAAGAAAGAGAACTTTTAAGGTTCGGGGCGCAGGGCGCATGAAAAATGTATATAACAGGCTGAATAGTCAAGGCGCACAGGAAAAGGGTGCAACAGAGGTTAAGTTGGCGCCAAAGGCGCATGGCGCATGGATGAAGCAGACTGCATTTTATAGAAGGGCGCACAGAAAATGCATGTTACTTTGAGGTTCGGTGCGCCCTTTGGCGCATGGGAAGATTGTGTATCATTAATAAATGGTGCGCCTAAAGAAATATGTTATTGCAATGGAGGGTGCGCCCGCGCCTTATCTAGCTTTATACTTGCGCAAATAAGGTTTGCGTTACATGAAGGCTAGGTGCGCCCTTTGGCGCATGAAAACATCGTGTAGCAGGGATAAAGGGTGCGCCAAAGTTTTTATGGAAGCGCGGGATTTAAACTTGCAGCATGTAAAAGGGTGCGCCCTAGGCGCGGGTCTTGAGCATGTTGCATGGCGGGTAAGTGCGCCGAGGGGCGCGACTGTCTTGATTGTAACAAGGCGCGCCAGTGCGCCATTTGAAAAAGACTCACCACTCAAATCATTCTCACTCATTTCCTCCACCTAAATAGTTACTTGGGCAAGTAAGGTTTTATAAAAGGTTTAATCAGGCCAAGCCATTCAAGAAAGCTCCCTTTACCAGCAGATCTGGAAAAAGGGAAGAAGAGGAGAGAAGAAAACGATGGAAAAGCTCAGGGGGAAACACCTAAACATACTCTTTTAAACACAGACCAGCAGACCAAACACAGACCAAAACACGAAAGCATGCAATGAAAAAGAGGATGAACCTCTTACCTTAAATATATGTTAAAATCGGAAAGCGGGTCCACAGGGCGAGATAATGACAGAGCAGAGCTGACAAATCCAGAGCGATCACGTGCTTGTCAAAATGAAATGAAAATGACATGGCGGGCACGGGTATATATAGAAAATCTTGTCATTAATCGCCATGACCTTTTGAAATGGCGCATGGAAACGGCTTGTCGGCGGGGAAAGCGTCGCCCTTTGGCGCATGGAAGGAAATGACAACAGGAGAATGAGCGCGCCTTTGGCGCATCAAACGAGTTGTCGACACGAAGCTATGTGCGCCCTTTGGCGCACCAAAACTTGATGTAACAAAGATATTACGTGCGCCCTTTGGCGCACCAAAAACTTACTCAACATCCTTTGGCGCACCGAAAGACGTGCTAACATGGAAAACCATGCGCCAAAGGCTTTTAAGGAGGCGCATCAAAAATTGATGTTGCAAGGCAAAACCATGCGCCCAGCCAAAAAGGCTCAAAAAGACTAAGTTCAAAAACTGAATTTCCCGGGAAGGGATTTTACAATATTTTGAACGCGAAGGATCCCTAACGAGGGATCGAAACAAAATTTTCGGTATGGTTATCGGTAAAATTGCCCTTGTCAATTTTACGGGATAACAGCTGGCTCTTTCTGGGGACTATCCCTGAGCAAACTCGGGGGTAGAGAATCCCAGATCACATGTGCCTATCCATTGGGTACGGAGTCAAAAACAAGGGGGACCGGAGGGAGAACAAAGGAAACACACAAAAACCGAAAGCAAACACACGACTAAAGCAAACACACAACTAAAATAAACTGTACAAAGAAGAGAGCAAGCTCTACTTCCTGAAGATCTTGAGATGTTGCCCGCTATAGGGAAGCGGGAGCCCAGCTCCATCCAGATATGAGAGATAGAAACTATTCTCTCCATTGAGTTGCTTGATTTTGAAGGGCCCTCTCCATAGGGAATCAAATTTTCCGTGCATACCCTTTGGCTCTCTTCGCTTGTCCCAGAGAAGGACGAGATCTCCCACTTCAAAATTCCTCTGCTTGGCCTTCTTGTCGAAAAGCTTCTTCACTTGATTCTGATGTTCAGTGATCCTGTCGACCACCCTTACTCTCTTTTCTTCAAGTTCCGCAAGGTACATGATTCTCTTTTCCAGAGAACTCTGAAAAGTTTCATCTTCGATTGCTCGTGCCAAGCGTAGAGCAGGAAGTTCCGCAGAAATGGGAAGTTCGGCATCAGTGCCATATAACACTTGAAAAGGTGACATGCCGAGAGACCTCTTGGGAGTAATACGGTCCGCCCACAAAGCGTCGTACAAAGACTTGTGCCACATCCGCTGATTTTCATCTACTAATTTCCGTATGATGGTCACCAAGTTCTTATTACTGGATTCTGCCTGACCATTTCCCTGAGGGTAATAATCTGAGGCATGTGCTAAAGTTATCCCATATTCATAGCAAAAACTAATAACTTCCCGGGAAGAGAAGTTAGAAGCATTATCAGCAACGATTTTATTTGGAATGCCAAACCTGACAATGATATTTTCCTTGATAAAACTGCAAACCACCTCAGAAGTGGCATGCTTGACAGGTATGGCCTCCACCCATTTAGTGAAGTAATCTGTTGCCGTGAGGACATAGCTATGTCCAGCACTCGATTGAGGATTGAGTGCACCAATAAAATCAATTCCCCATTGCCTGAATGGTTCATTGATAATGACCGGCCTTAGGGGGAGGGCAGCCAACTTGGGCTTGCCGACGAATTGCTGACAGGGTTCACATTTTGCCACCCAGGTAGCCGCATCTTGAAAGAGCGTCGGCCAGTAGTACCTGGCTCGAATGATTTTGTGCGCTGTCACGGAAGAAGAAAAATGGCCTCCACAGGCTGAATTGTGAAAACTTTCCAGCAGTTTTACTTGCTGGGGCTTGTCAACACATCGCAGAAAGACACCGTCTATCCCGCGCTTATATAAACCTTCATCCCAGATGACATATTTAGCTGCCCTGAGCCTTATAGTACGCTTTTCCTTTGCAGTGAGGTGCATTGGGCATTCGCCGTAGGTAAGGAAGAAAGCAATGTCGGAGTACCATTCGTCACTGGTTGCAATAAATAGAACCAGAGGCAGAGAATTAGGCTCCTCTAGAGGGTTTTGCTCTTTGTCGGTACAGTCCTCTCTTTCATCAGGATTTTCTGAACCCTTGTTCTCAGCCATTAGCTGGCACAGGCCTTTACCCCTTACCAGCTTGGTGGGTTTGATATCCAGGTCATATTCCTGGACCTTTGCGATCCAATTCCCTCTCAAGCTTCCTAACTCCTGCTGAGTTAGAATTGACTTCACCGCAGTGTCAGGAACCAGCACCACCGTATGCGAGTTCAGAATATAATACCTGAAATTCTTCACCGCTTTGACAACGGCAAAGGCGTGTTTTTCCAGCTGAGTCATTTTCAACTCGTGAGGTTTGAGAGGAGAACTCATGAATGCGATTGGAGATTCAACATCCTCCGAGTTCTTTTGCATTAGGATTGCAGACACAGTATGTTCGGAGGCGTAACTATACATGATGAAGTTCTTGGAGAAATCCGGACATACCAGGACCGGTGCATGAGCAACAGAAGTTTTTATCTCTTCAAACGACCTTTTCCCCTCATCACTCCATCTGAAAGTGGGTGACCCTTTCATCATGTTCAGTATGTGGCGGGTCTTCTCAGCAAAATCAGGGACAAAACGCCTAAGAAAGTTCACCTTTCCGAAGAAAGAATGAACACCATTCTTGCTTGTAAGTGAGTAAGGCTTTGGATAGCCTTAACTCTTTCGGCATCAATCTTGGTTCCTTCTTTGCTAACCACATGGCCTAGCAATTTCCCTTCAGTAACCCCAAAAACAGACTTTTTAGGATTTAGGGAAATCCCATGTTCTCGACACCTGGCCAATACTTGCTCCAAGTGATCACAATGATCACTTCGTCGTTTGGAGAACACGGTTAAGTCATCTAGATAAACTACAATGACTTTTCCCATCATGCCTTTAAATGCGAAATCCATGGCCCGCTGAAAAGTGGCACCAGCATTGGTTAGGCCGAAAGGCATCCTGCTGTAGGCAAATGTACCCCATGGAGTAGTGAATGCTGTTTTGAATTGATCTTCAGGCGAGACTTCAATCTGATTATAGCCTGAAAAACCGTCAAGCATAGACAGCATTTCTGATCCAGTTACTGCTTGCAGAACTTGATCCATTATGGGAAGAGGGTAGTTGTCTTTCAGCGAAGCTTGATTCAAGTTTCGGAAGTCTACGCAGATGCGTATTTCACCGTTTTTCTTGCGTACCGGCACAATGTTTGCCACCCAAGTGCTGTGATGGATAGGGAAGATGATTCTTGCGTCCAGCATCTTCTGAATTTCGGCCTGAATGGTGCCCGAAATCTTAGGATTATAGTGCCTCTGCTTCTGACGGAAGGCTCTGGCATCCTCTTTCAGCGGTATATCATGCTGAACGTCCTTTGGCTTGAAGGACTTTAAGTCGGCATAGGACCATGCCAATACATCCATATATCTTTTCAGCAACTTGACAAATTTCCGCTTTTCTTCTGGCGTGCAACATTTCCCGATGTTCACGAATTGCGGATGTGCCTCAGAACCTATATTGACTGGTTCTGTCTCTGGAGATGAGCTAGGATCATCTCGCCTTTTCTTTTTCACAAAACGGTCATGCCTGTCAAACAGGCGCTCCAGAGAAACCAGGCCCTTCGGGATTTTATTTCCCTTAAGCTGACAAATGCCGTCGTTCTCCTTTGTTTCGTGGTTTTGACTGTTGATTGATTCACGGCATGGAGAGGTGGATCCTTCAAAATACAACTCATCAAAATTTTCTGATTTTTCTAGAAAGGCAATGAGGTGATTATCATCGTTGAATACCTGCCAATGCTGAGAGTTGTCTGGCACGCTTGGGCGGAAAACCACTTCAATGGTGTATTTGTTTGTTTTCAAACCCGGGTGCGGGAGCATGAGAGATGCTGAAACAGCCAACGAATCAGCCATGTCATTTTGAGCTCTTGGAATCGCTCCTATTGAAAAGGCATCAAATTCCTCAATGCTGTCCCATACTGCATTACGGTAGTGCCTGAGCCTTTCATTTTTTACTTGGTAAATCCTTTTGACCTGATTTACAACTAGCTCGGCATCACCTTGAACTTTTAGATTTTTTATTCCTCTTTCCTTTTGCGGCTTGCATACCGAGTAAGAGAGACTCATACTCAGCAGTATTGTTCGTATTGAAAAACTGCAATTTGAAAGAGAGAGGAATGACCTCCTCCTCAGGAGATATTAGCACAACCCCAGCGCCACATCCGCTAGTTGCGCAGCTGCCATCGAATTGCAAGGTCCAGACCTTATTAAGGTCCTTTTCTTGAATGAAAACTTCCTTTGTATCCGCCTCGGTGGATAAGAAGTAGTTCCCCATCCCTGATGATTCAAAAAGGATTTGAGCTTTGGGGTCTTCAGAGCTAGTGACCAAGTATTTCTTTTGGGATTCCGGCTCCAAAGTTTGCATTACGCCTTTGACTGGAATTCTGGCTTTGGACCAGTCCATGTGAATTTCTCCACCAACTTCGCTGCAAAAGCTCCTTCCCAGCAAAATTCCATAGGCTGCCGGAATGTCAGCGACAAGGACGGTCATTTTTACCCTCTTTTCGAAATCTTTGAACGACGCAAATTGCGCGTCTTTGATTTGACCAATCAATGGCACCTGCTTAGTTTCCAATGAGTAACATCTGCCGAAAGGTTTGGTAAGAGTGAGGCCCAAAGCATGGGCGACTTTCGCTGGCATGACGTTATCGGAAGCTCCGGAATCAATTATACAGTTGCTCAACTTATGGCCATTGATTAGGAGGGAGAGATAGAAAGGCTCTATCTTGCCTGATGCAGATGTTGAGGCAACATTTATATGGGATTCAGGAGGAGTGGAAAGGATTCCTTTAGGGGAAGCCTGATTAACTATAACAGCTTGGCTTTGGATATACTTAGTCAATCTTACAAGCTGTTCGGGGTTTGACTGAAGATACTCAGCTTCAGACATTTGGATCTTGGTCTTTTTTGCATGATCTATTATATCAAATGCGGCCAAGGGTTGCGTTGGTAAAGGAATGAGTCCTTCACCCCGCGATGATGGAATAGGGTTACTGATCTTGATAGGAATATGAGAGGGCTGACTCGGAGGAGAGATAGGTGGAAAAGACTTCTTTGCAAAAGATTTAACAGGGAGTTGAGTGGGAAGAGGATTACCTCTTTTAACAATGGTTGGAGGCGCGTTTGACACGGCCTTCTCTTTCTGCGTATGGGCAGCAACTTCTGCTTCTTTTCCTTGCGAGCGGGTAAAAACAGCGTAGGATTGTCCGCTTGCATAGCCTTGCGTACTCTCTTCTTCATCAGATTCGTCCTCATCAAATTCCATGTATCCAATAGTAGAGTCGCCAGTCGGTTCACCGACATCTTGATCATCTTCGCCTTGGAGCGAAGGTTCTTCATAGTACTGCTCTTCTTCTTCAATCTCGGCCAGAGCATTGACCGGAGGAGCTTCAAGCGCCAACCGTGGAGCAGCTGTAGGCAAGCGCGGCCTTTGTGAAGCGTTGTTAGGAACAAAATTCCTCCGCGGGATATCCCGATACGAGGAACTGGGAGAGGCCTGGGCCAGCTGCTTCTTTAGTGCAAGCAAATCATTCGCCATTTTTTGGAATGCTGGATCAGACGAAGTGGTAGGCGAAGGGCCCAAAGACTTAGGCTTTACTGATTCCTTTCTCAACTCGCCAGATATTATCAAATTGTCTTCTATACGGATGGCAGCAGCCTGAGCGAGAGGTAGAGTAGCTACTCGCTCTTGAAGGAGTAAGAAGCTAACTTTTGAGCTCATGGCATTTACGAAAAAACACTTCTGGTTCTCCGGTGTTGGAAGCATGGCAGTAGGGACACGGTTGATTAGAGCATTGAACCGGGCGATAAAATCGCGCATGGTCTCATTTGCCTCCTTCTTCAGATGAGTGATTCGTGATAATAAAGTAAATGCATCCTCTGAAGGCTTATACCTGTCTTCAAAAGCGTCCCGCAAAGTTGCCCAACTAGTGATAGATCCGGCCGGCAAATGCTGAAACCATTCAGCTGCAGGCCCTTGTAGAGTTTCCAGAAAAAGGCGAACTGACACATCTTCATGAGTCACATCCAAAATACTGCATGACATAATGAAAGCAGAAATGTGGGAATCCGTGCTTTGATTTCCGCTCCCGTCGAATTTAGGAAAATTCTTTCGATTTCCGTGAGGGAGTGCGTGAACTGGATGTGGTAAAGCCAACGGACCCATAGCGTTTCCCCATGGTACCGCCATCTGAAAAGCCGGAAAGAGAACGCGAGCCGGAAGTGTAGTTCCGCTGAGTAGCAAAGCACTACAAAGGGATGTGGATGCTCCTGGCAAAAGACTTTTTCTTCGTGAAGGCGAGACACTCCTGGATGACCGGCTAGCTGAGCTTAGCGCTGAAAAACGTGCCGGTGTTACGCTGAAATTGTGCCTCTGAAGCAGATCGAAAGTAGGATCAGCTTCTCCACGGGCTCTTCTGCTGCGCGTAAAAGGTTCACTGCTTGAGTGTACCTTTCAAATCTGCAATATTACAGCGCAGATTTAAACTTTATTTTTGGGTGTACTTGCTGATTTTCTGGTTTCTCTGACAAAAACCAGCAGCATGCACTTTTCTGGATATTTGAAAATTATCCTCCTCAGAAACCGATTGCGGTTAAATGACAAATAACAGCGAGGATAAGATGGCAGGGAAGATAGTAAGCTGATTTTCAGATCTGATTTTTACTTTTCAAAGGATTTCAAACTCAGTCAAAACTCAGATCTACGGAAAAATAATGATTTTGATAAAAACTCAGCGAACTAAAGATCTGTAACTAGGCCCGATCTATGACTCTCAGAAGAAAATTCTCAATTTCGGGCACTTTTGCAAATTTTTAGGATTTTTAACAAAAAGGTTTAGATTTGCAAACTGGCAAAGAACTGCTTTGATTTTTCCCGATTTTTATTTTACTACCAGCATAGATCGACATGATTTATGCATTTTGTTGGCGAAATCATTAGAAAATCCGATCCCAGTGAGTCGCCAAAAGCTGTTGGTCCGAAAATGCATCGCGTGGGACGGATCTATGGATAGGCAGACCCAGCGGTGTGCGGGGCTTAGCCCCTCTTTGAGGCAAAGTGGCCCGTTTTTATTGCTACTTCTACTAGCAGGAACCTATGCAAGTCTCACAGATTCTGCCTTCGGGGGTTGGGATCTGATCCCAGTAGAGTGTTCTAGGCTGCGAAGAGAAAGGAATGAAAGAAGGAGAAGAGAAAGAACAGATCCGAAGGAAGAAAAGAAATGAGTTCCAAAGCGGAAGGGTCAGAAAATCTATGCTTTGGGCTTGGTAGTAAACAGAGCCAAACCTACTTGCATAAATAAACAAAGCAATACTGATAAACAAGTGACGGAAAAGTAGATATGAATTCAACAGAAAAGACACATGCAGATCTAACATAAGAAAGATCTAATGTATAACACAGCTATTGAGCACAAAGTCTGAATAATTGTATTAATTGTTTTTATCTGTTACAAGAAAGCTCAAAGTCTTTCTCTCCTCACTTCTATTTCTATCTGAAAAATGTTCACCCCCTCCGAATACAACAAGTATTCTAGTATTTATAGAAAGTGAGGGAGAGAGAAGGCAAAATGGAGCCAACCACTTATTCACAAGATATTTACAAAATATCCAAAAGTCATGTTGACTTTGACAACTTGGATGGATGACATCATCCCATGATGCAACATGGATGATGTCATCGTTTGTGCCAACACACTTCAGATATTTCGAAGAGAAAGTCGGAGAATAGAGAGGAGAAGAAGAAGAAGAAGAAGAAGAAGAAGCTATTCATCATCATCATCCTGTGGCCTAAAAGGGGTCGCCTGTTTCGATGCTGATCAGGAGATGAGATGTGGAACTGAGCGCGGTATTCCAAGAACTTGCTGATCATTGGCGCAAATTGATCCTGTGATGGATCCTTGTGCCTTTCACTGATTGCTTCGCAAGTTTCCCGCTCATCAATGAGCTTTTCGGGGACCTTGGAATAGTCTTTACCCGCCTCGATTAGGGACCCGATGAAGTCTCTACAGGCCAGTAGGTTGTTGATGGATTCGATGTCGAAAGTGACTTCTGGCCCTGTCCCTTGAGAAGCTAACTCCTTGAAAATTCGGATAGTATCGTCAGCTGATCTCAAGGTGAGGGAAGGAGTGAGCAACCCTGGAGTCATAGATAGAACAATCTTCTCCATTTGATGCATCGCATCCAGGGCCTCTTCCTTCACCTTGTCTATCTTCTCTAACACAAATTCGAGCTGATCTATCCGATAGTCCAGAGTGGACATGGTCTTGTTGAGGGTCCTTGGATGACCGAATACTCCAAACTTGACCAAATCTTCGACTGAACAGTCGAACATTTGTTGGAAGGCCTCGTGTTGGAGTCTGGCGTTTTCGAGCTCTTCTGATACTGGACTTGCTAATGTTTGGAGTTCCTTATTCGCCTTCTCGATGTTCAGGTATAAACTGATATACTCGGCGATCACCTTTTCACTATCCTTAAGGATTTGGCTCCTCCAAGCAGAAACAGCCATACCCTGCTCGCCGATCTTTGAATATTCATTGATCTTCTCCTGACTGAGCAGCTCAGGAGTCTCGGCGGCAGTTGTGGGAGGTGCACTTCCCATCTTCTGTAGGGCTTGAAGCAGGTATTTATTCTGCTCCTTCAGTAGCCTCTTTTCTTCCTTTGTTTCCTGAAGCTTTTCGCAGAGTGCATCAACTGCGGAAAGAGCTTCCCCCTGGAGACTTTCAGAGGATGTCCCCATTGTGACTTGGGTCACTGTGAAATCTGCCGGAGACAGATCTTCTTTCTCTTTGGTGGGATCGGGGTAGGCAATTTCCATAACCCTCTCACCTGCAGCGCTCTTGGAGAAGCGTGTAACCGGCTTGTGCTTCTTTGCTCCTTTAGCCGGAATGACTGAAAAGTCCATCGGAGCGATGGGGACTTTCCTCTTTGGTTGGCTCAGCTGCTGAGAGATCCAAGCTGGTCCTATTGAAGAAGGACCAGAGACAGAGGGGGAGGCAGCAACGGTAGAAGAGGGGAAGAACGTGGAGACACGCGGCGGCGGCATTGAAAGAATAGCCGAAGACATGCCCACGGGAGGAAGGGAAACCGCAGCTGCTAGAAGACATGGGAAGGGAAGGGAGCCCGGAAATGAGGGAAGAAATGGAGGAAGACAAATCAGCGAGAGAGGAGAAGATGGACGAAGAGGCAGGGGAGAGAGTAGAAGAAGGGGGAGAGGACACAACCAAAGGAGTGGTTGCCGACATCTGAGGAAGGGGAGGAAGAGAAGAAGAAGGGATAGAAGGGACCTCTGTAGTTGTAGCGATGCCGACATCCTGGGTGGATGGGCGTATAGGACTATCCTCTGTCAATTCCTTCTCTGGCGAATCCAGGGTTATTACTTGTTCAGGCTCTGAAGGAAGAGGACTTTCAGGGGCTTCCTCCTGAATGGTGCTAGGCTCACCTTCCGCAGCTTTGCCTTTTAGCTGCTTCTTTGACCTTGGAGGTGCATTACCCAAAGGAGAAGTTGTAAAATCTACACCGAGGTAGATTAACCCATTCATGCGGCACCAATGCTCTGTTCTCCGCATAGTCTCCTTGACCCTCTCCTCGATTGTCTGAGGAGCCTTGCTTCTGTCAATGTCCGGGAAGGGCCAATCATCCCCTTCTGTGTCATTATACACTTTGTCTACTTCGTCTTCCGTGGTTTGGAAGCCTTTTGGGACAATGGCCACTCCGTAATGGATGATTTCCGTTAATGCCAAGCGAGAGTGATCCTTTCTTCTGAGTTCTACCTCATGGAGAACGTCAATGTAGATATCCTCAATCTGAGGGACATGAATCGGATCAAGCTTAGCCCTTGGTAGACAGCCCCTAGGGTCGAATGTAGGCCTTGCTGGGAAATCATGCTTTAGGTTGAGCAATTCTAGCTCAGCAAACATCTCCTTCGCCTTGTGATAGCTGGAGCATGTGTAACGGCCTACTGTGAGGGGGAAAGGAGTTCCGCCCTTCTTTCTCTTGAGGCACTTTTCATGGTATGTGACGAGCTGTCTTGACAGTTCCAATAAAATCAGCTTTGGTCCAAGCATACCTTAGCGGCTGGTTGGTTCGCCCAAAAAGTTGACCGCCCTCAGATAGGTGAATGTGGGAAACTGGGTGAACAAGGCCCCCCACTTCTCTGTGACTGCCACTATGTTTTTGGTTGTCCGGCTATGAGTCAAATTTGGCCGCAACATGCACATGATGTGATAGAAGAAAACATCATTGATCTTAGCGAAGTGTTGGATGCTGTTCTCCAGCTTCAGCTCTTGATAGTATTCATATATTTTGGCCTGAGGCCAAGTTCCACTTCGGTGCAGCCCTGGATAATCTCTTTCAGACGCAGCAGCATACACTACGTAGGAGTTCATGTGGAACACTCCTGTTGTAGCGAACTGTTGCAGTTGCTCGGATATTGTGCTGCTTATTATCTCCCCCCAGCAGAAACGCTGATCGGGCAGATTCTTATTCATTGTTTCCAGGTACCGCAGCATCCACTTATGGAAGTAGTGAGCATCTGAAAGACCGAAGACTCTGCTCAGGAAGGTGATTGTATCACTGAGTTCCTCTGAGAAATCACTCCGGTGGATAGTTTGAGGCCACCGGGTCACTACCTTCTTATTCTTGAGGTAGACCTCATTCATTAACTGCATGCACTGGTCCTCGTTGTCCTCCCAAGCCTTGATGCATTCTTCTTTGGCTATGACCACATAGTTCGGTGGTGAGGATGCAAGCATTAACTCAAAGCGACGGGCGCGTGGTTTATAACTACCTCGCCCTTGCTATTCTCGACACATCTTGTGTCTTTGTTGAAGGATTGTGCAACAACCATCATAAACTCGTTATTCACAACGGCCGACACGGGGATTCCCCGCAAAGTGCGGGCACCGCCTATTAGCTTGTCCATCCATGGACTTCTTGTCACTTTCGAGTTCTTACCGAGAATTCTTCTATGTCAATGTGACCCAATTGAGTCCCACGACATCCATATTACATTACGCTGTGATTCGGGCATTCGACCCTTTGGTATTTATACTTCATCTCTTCTTAAATCAGCTTTAGCCTTTCCTCTTGGTTTGGCGGGTCTCTTGCTTGAGCGTAGACATGTGTTCTTCAAGGCTTATCGATGATCTACGCACGTAGAAGGAGCGAAACCCAATCAAGAAGCTTGAATTAGTCATTTGATCTTCCATTGGAATACTAGCGAGAAGAAAGAGAACTTTTAAGGTTCGGGCGCAGGCGCATGAAAAATGTATATAACAATTTGAATAGTCAAGGCGCATAGAAAAGGGTGCAGCAGAGAGGTTAAGTTGGCGCCAAAGCGCATGGCGCATAGATGAAGCGAGGTTGCATTTTATAGAAGGCGCACTGAGAAAATGCATGTTACTTTGAGGTTTGGTGCGCCCTTTGGCGCATGGGAAGATTGTGTATCATTAATAAATGGTGCGCTAAAGAAATATGTTATTGCTGATGGAGGGTGCGCCCGCGCCTTATCTAGCTTTATACTTACTATGAAATAAGGTTTGCGTTACATGAAGGCTAGGTGCGCCCTTTGGCGCATGAAAACATCGTGTAGCAGGGATAAAGGGTGCGCCAAAGTTTTTATGGAAGCGCGGGATTTAAACTTGCAGCATGTAAAAGGGTGCGCCCTAGGCGCGGGTCTTGAGCATGTTGCATGGCGGGTAAGTGCGCCGAGGGGCGCGACTGTCTTGATTGTAACAAGGCGCGCCAGTGCGCCATTTGAAAAAAGACTCTCCACTCAAATCATTCTTACTCATTTCCTCCACCTAAATAGTTACTTGGGCAAGTAAGGTTTTATAAAAGGTTTAATCAAGCCAAGCCATTCAAGAAAGCTCCCTTTACCAGCAGATCTGGAAAAAGGGAAGAAGAGGAGAGAAGAAAACGATGGAAAAGCTCAGGGGGAAACACCTAAACATACTCTTTTAAACACAGACCAGCAGACCAAACACAGACCAAAACACGAAAGCATGCAATGAAAAAGAGGATGAACCTCTTACCTTAAATATATGTTAAAATCGGAAAGCGGGTCCACAGGGCGAGATAATGACAGAGCAGAGCTGACAAATCCAGAGCGATCACGTGCTTGTCAAAATGGAATGAAAATGACATGGCGGGCACTGATATATATAGAAAATCTTGTCATTAATGCGCCACCAACCTTTTGAAATGGCGCATGGAAACGGCTGTCGACAGGGGAAAGCGTGCGCCCTTTGGCGCATGGAAGGAAATGACAACAGGAGAATGAGCGCGCCTTTGGCGCATCAAACGAGTTGTCGACACGAAGCTATGTGCGCCCTTTGGCGCACCAAAACTTGATGTAACAAAGATATTACGTGCGCCCTTTGGCGCACCAAAAACTCACTCAACATCCTTTGGCGCACCGAAAGACGTGCTAACATGGAAAACCATGCGCCAAAGGCTTTTAAGGAGGCGCATCAAAAATTGATGTTGCAAGGCAAAACCATGCGCCCAGCCAAAAAGGCTCAAAAAGACTAAGTTCAAAAACTGAATTTCCCGGGAAGGGATTTTACAATATTTTGAACGCGAAGGATCCCTAACGAGGGATCGAAACAAAATTTTCGGTATGGTTATCGGTAAAATTGCCCTTGTCAATTTTACGGGATAACAAACACCAATGACAAAAACAAAATTAGGCCATGATTAGAACAACATTTTTCATTAAAAAAGTTTGATGAAAATGTGAGGTCACGACTACACAAACTACAATTTGTCTTACATTTTGGGTGGAATTTACAATACACACTTAATTTTTTTATGTTTTAGCATTCACTTTTTCATGGGAATGACATCATTTTTTTATATTATTACTAGCTTCTCATTTTTTTGCCATTTATTCATGGAGCTTGGAACCTCTTAAAACCTTTAAATAAAGTAATAATCACAACTTAAATATAGTGCATGTAAAACATGAAAATATTAAAAATAAATATAATAAAATTATTTTCAAATCAATATATATATATATATATATATATATATAAAATTTGATTTGAAATTGTTTATATATTATATATTATGATTTAAAATATATATGACTATAAAACATTATATTTGAATTAGATTTGAGTAAAATTATTATTTTTAGTTATATATTTTTTTGGTGTTTCTTGATATAGTGTTTCGTTCACATGCCCTCTGTTGCCACAAATGAAGAATCACTACATACAAAGCAATATAAATTGCAAAATAAAATCAAAACTCTCATAAAAAGTAAACATCTTACAAAGGAAAAAGTTTTCAATGTTATTTTCGCGTCTATATTTGTGTCTTGGAAAATTATTTTTCCATGTGGAAAAATCAATAAGAATTTATAAGTGGTGCATTTGTAACTATGTGTTTTTCTTTTTAATAATTAATTTTCAGTTTGATAGACCTTCTATTGCTATAAGTGTGGATAAATTATGGCTAGATGGGTGTGCAATTATTTCAAATTTTGTGAGTTATTTTTGTGAGCATTGTATTGGATACTAATTTTAGTTTATGGTTTTCCTTTACAAAAATAAATTACATCTCTTTGTGTCAAGAAAATCATAGTACATAGATATGTTTTAGGTTGGCGCTATCTTTTATCGTGTTTACTTTTGGTCCAAAATTTTTTTGTATATCTCCACATAAAACCAGCCTATTTTGTTCCATTCTTTCTTTTTCCCCACACATGGAATCACTAAATTTTTACTTTCTAATGCAAATCATATTCAAACTGCGCTCCTTCCCTCAAAATTTTCTAGTAACTTTTCAAGAAGGCTATATCATTCGCCTCCACAAATATATATGTAGAATGATAAAAAAATGAACTCGAAGTGTCATCTCTTTCTTTCTTCTAGATATACAAGATAATGTTTATAAGATTTATGCCCGATGACGTTTTGCCCTTTTTTCTTTCTAGAATTTGTTCTTATAAGTGACATGGAAAGTTTTGTTTCTAGCCAACCAAAGCTAGGCTCGCTTGTACACATTCTTGTCCATGATTTGTGAGGAAAAGAGGCCTCAAAGAAACAATGAACATTGTATGCAATAAGTTGTCTCCAAAAACACCCCTTTCTATAAATATGATGCATCTATTTGTGTTAAGTCTCCCATTGAAATTTTGTCATTAAGTACATTGTTAAGGGTGTGGACGATAGAAGGCGGGGCTCTTGCTTAAAACAAGCATTCAATAATATTGCTATCAATACAAAGGGAAGCGGAACCTTTTTGTTTTGATTTTGTAGACAACAAAGGGGGAGATACGAGATCACTTGTTTCAACAAGGTGCTAATAGTTTTATACCCTCATTAAAAATGGCAACCTTTATAGTATATCAAATGGTAGAATTGCTAATGCAAATAAGGCCTACGATCATTTGAATAACCCCGTGAATTTTTCTTACATGTGTCCTTTGTTGTTACTCCAGCATTAATTGATTTGAAAAAGAAGTTCCACTCCATCACTTCCATTTCAAAGAAATAAAAGATATACCGGCCACCCATCTTGGTTCAATCTTGGATTTTATTGGTATCGTTATGGCTATCTACCCTTTCTCCACTATTTGTCACAGAGATAAGTACATGGCTGTGAAGAGATCGTTGCAGATGCACGACATCTCAGGTTGTAGTATTTACATCACCTTATAGAGTCACCACTTTGAAGATGTTAGCAGGGGGTGTTAAAAATACTTTCTCTACCAGATTATCCTATCTTGGCAATAAAATCTGCCCGAGTTTACTCTTTCAATGGCACTACAATCAAAATTGTTTCCTCTAATAGATGTTTCATCAACCCTCTATTTTGGAGACATCAGCACTCTGTGAATGGATAATTTCACCCCAATCATTTATTCCTTGTTCATCCATAATAACAAGGTTGGGTGGCCCTCCACAAATAATGGTTGTTGTAGCCACATTGTCAAAAAGATTAGAGATGGGCAATTTTGAACACAATGAATGGGTGTCTGTTGATGCTTAAGTGTCAAACATTATCATGGATAATTTATTTTACATGGATTGTCCTCAAATAGAAAATGTAAAAAAAGGTTCAAGAGAAAAAAATGGTGAATGATTTTGCATCAAATGCGACATTCATGTTGAAAAATGTGATTACAAGTGTGCTCTTAGATTTGATTTGAAGGATGCTACATGAGAGATTAAAGGAGTTACTACCTTTGATGTAACTCTTTGCTGAAACGATTATGAGAATTACCGTTGAAGACTTGCATTTCTTCTCTATTGATGATAAGGCTACATAGGGGATTTTTGACCACGTCATTGGAAATGTGTTTCTTTTCACTCTTTAATAAAAAAAGAATAGTAGAAAGGGAAAAACCACTTGAATAGTACAAACTCCATAGTTCAGCCCCCACTAATTTTGGCTTGGACAAGATGGCTCATGTTCTTCTACTCCCATTTAGCTTATAGTTTATTAATATGCTATCCACCTTTTGGACCTTTTTTTGAAAAACAATATCCTACCATGTCCTCTTCATAAAGGCATGCATTGTTAAAAAGCATGTTAGTTAAAAGGAACTTCAATCGACTCCAACCATGTGCATTGAACCTCGTTTTGTATCCCCCTCATATATATGTATACATAATACTAATTCACATTGCTTTTGTACAATGTTTGTCACATATATACGTTAAGCATGTTTTTATTTCTATAGTTGTTGTATTTAAACAAAATATATAGTCTTTTATTTTCTCTTCACGTGAAACTTATTCACATTGTATTTTCACAATTTCCCATGAATATATACATTTAGCATGTCTACAATCGCCAAGGTGGTTGTCTTTACAAGAATCATATAATGTTGGTGTTTGCTAAAGCAAGCGCCTTGTTATGTCATCCCATCCAGCTCCTGCAACCATGTTTTTGAAAACAACAGGAGCACTTTGCATGCTTCGTTCTAGTTCCTGTGAAAGCGTTCCACATGCCCTCTCTCGACCTTGTCCCTCGTTTTCAACAAAGCTCGCATGTGCAACCAAACACTTGCAATTTGTTAGATTGTCATACACAAAAAACATTCCTTATACTCCCATCCTTTATGGAGGTGAAACGTAATTTTCAAAGTGGATGCGATTTCAAAGGCATAGACTTTCTTTGCATGTTTGGAAAATTACCCCGAAATGGTTTGGAAAATGACTAGAGGAGTGTATATGTATAATAGGTGTTTCCGAGAAAATTGGTCACCGTTTCTCCAAATGGAACGACATGGACCCAGGATATCAACCTCTTGTTCTACAATGCTTGACACAAGTTAAGGAAATGCTTATTGCACGAGTCAATCCCATTCCACAAGTTAGCGGGTGCATGGAAAATACAAATACACAAGCCACACTATCAGTCTCCCACAAAATATTTCATCTATTGTAAAATACTTTTTGTGTCGTCTTGGTGAGCTAAACATCTTGATCATATAAAGAAAGGAACCAAACCAAAAAAAGTATGCTTTCTATGTAAGTAGGGCTCGTGTGTCATCCATCCTGCAAAGTACAAAATTGCTAATGATCCATACTACGAAGATGTTCTCATTGAGTACAATGCCCTTTCCTACTTGCATGCGAGAACATAGTAATGTCTCCTTTATCTTGAAATTTATAGAAATTGACATCCCCCTCCAACGAAGTGGAACCCGAAATACATGGTCTTGATGCATTTACATCCCCCTCTACAAGCAGCCCTCCATCGCCCTTTTCCCAATATTCATAATTCAAGTACTAAATAGGAAGAAATTCAACGGTTCTTGCAAGGTTCTATGGAAGGATCACCCTTTTCTTTATCATGGCCAGACATTGGTCTTTCACCTATTAATGAATACAACACGGAAGGCTTTTTGTGATGGCGTTTCCAACTTTGTTCCCCACAGGTGAAACTATGTTCAAACAAGCACACATGAAAGAGGTTCAACTTCATTAGTACATAATGTATTTGATTGAAAACTATGACAACCACTTTGGTAGTCACCCTCGCTTCGAGATACTTCTTTCTTAATCATGAAACCATCGAAGCCAAGCTACGACTATCGTATTCATAAATCATGATATCAATCAGTCAATCCCACAAACTATAGGGGTTCATTATCAATGCCTTCATGACAATCCTATTGATATCCTTCCTAAGAGTCTAATGTACTTTGGGAACATCTTCGAGGAACATGTGTGTTCGGTCAAAAAGTAGAAGTGAAGTTTCAGACATGATTGAACAACTTGGCACCCCCACATTATTCTTTACTTTAAGTGTTGCTAACACAAAATGGACAGACCTCCACAATGTTATGCCAGGATGATCCCTGTTGATCCTTGGGTGCCCAAAAATGGAGGAATCAAAACATTGTTTCCAACCCTCATCGTGTTTCAACATACTTGCATAAAACATTCTCAATATTTCGTGAAGGGGTCTTACAGAAACACCTTAGAGTACAAGACTATTGGTATAGGTGAGTCTTCTTTCCTTTTCATTTGTCCCCAATTATGAGCATTGCTTATAGTTTTCCATTTCACCAGTACGAATGGAAACATCGTGGTTCATCACATATGCATGGATTCTTTTGGCTTTTGGCAAACATCGACATCGAGAAAATCGATTGGAGTTATATGGATGCAATCAATAAAATTAAAGGCTATTTTGATCAATTTGTTTTTGTATGGAAGCCTTGCTCGCATCTAAGAATTCATTCGACGATCCATCCAAGATGATCCGTGCTTGTTGGCCACAACACAAATATTTGGTGTTAATCCAGATGTGGACCTGGAAGAGTTATTGAATTGTGTCCAAAGACATACTAAGTTCTCTGATCAAACATGTTTGTACAAGAAAGGATCCTACTTACAATGTCAATACAAAGTTCCTTAGGAGTTGCGTGGAGAATCAGCCCTTGCCCTCGACAAATCACATAAGCCCTAATACATGTCTGCAAGAAATGATGATAGACTAAACATCCATACCCCAACAATGTTATCCATTTTGAGAGCGAATGTTTCATTCCAACCTAATGTTGTCCTTAAATATGTCGTAAAATATGATTCAAAGGAAAATAACGCTCGAATCATACCATCGCATTCTCTCAAGGATTTCTTCCAGCTGAAATCGAGAACAACCTGCCAAGGTTGCATTTCATAAAATGCTTATAGATACTATTGTTGACCATGACATGAGTGCACAAGAAACATGTCACATGTTGCAGAAATTTCCCCTTGTTCTTTTAGGTTGATCATTCATCTCTTAAATGTTGGCAAAAAAATCTTTTTCGTGTCTCCAAAACGAAGCTCAAGATAATGCATCATCAAACCTCTTCGATGGCTACTGCAACACCTGTAAAAATGGAATTTGTTACACTTATTAAAGCTATAAGACCTTGGTCTTACAACAACTTGCGTGCATGTGGGAAATGGAAGCTTTGAGCAACAAAATCCATTATGCGTGTGTCGCCTAAATTTTATCAAATACCCAATGTCATTTCCTCCTCTTTTCCAGGATTTTTTCTAGAGTGAACTCCTGATTTACAAAGATTTTCGCAACATTTCTTATGACATTGGAAGCACAATAGCCAAACTCATCTCTAATTGGGATTCTCTAAGATACAATTATCAACCTTGGCATGTAAAACGTGAGGATCCAACAGATGATTCATCTTCATCGAAGGAATTAACAAATGATGCTAAAATATTGGGACCTTATCCTATTCAAGTAGAATGGGAGCTCTTATCAAAACTCCATCCCATAAATCACATGGGTCTTGACACCCTTGACATGTACACAATTGGCTCTTAAATGATGTTCCAACTTTTTTGAAAGAAACCGGTCCATCTCTCATTGAAATTTATAAGACAACTACAAATATCCCTTTTAGGAAGCCAAACTTCACATTTGCCAAAATGCCTTCCTCGCTAGAACAAAAAGAATATTTTGATATAATTCTTCATCATCACAAGCACAAAAAAGCAACCCCTCCACTAATAATGATAATTCAAGGTACTACGGGAACAAGTAAATCAAACTTCATTAATACTATCCGTTATTGATTAACTAAAATATGAAAATTAATGGTTATATTCTAAGTTAATATAAATACGTACATAAATGTAATAAATGGTATAAAATGAAAGAATGATTCTAAATATTTTATTTTGATATTTAAATGAAATGAAATAATGTAAATAGGAGTGATAGGGTACTAATCCTAAAATAACACACCTTGTTCTTATGTTATACTTGAATAGGCCGATGTGTGGATAGGGAAAGATGTGATGGTGCTACCCTGGAAATTAGAAGAATGAAGATCCGACTGGATTGCGGCACCACAGGGAAAAGACCGGGCGCCTGTGGGCACTCTAGTCTATAGTCTAAGCTATTTGGTTTGCGAGAAAATCTCAAGATATGAAACTAACAGTGTCGTAGATCTTCACAATATATTAGTCTTTCTCACGTAGTTGTCACAGTGGCTTTACTTATGTGACTTTGAACCCATGATGAAGATCTACCTACAAAACCCCATACAAAGCATCAAATCCCTAAAAAAGAAAGATGCATATGAAGGGGTCAAACTAACCTTAGCTACCACAATGGTGGACTTACAACTAAGCATTGCACTACATTCCAAACCCAATGTAGTTATGTGTGCTTGTGTGTGCAATTTTGTTCCTAGGGTGCCCTAGTGTCAATGACACAAAAGTAGGGGGAAATAACTAGATGTAAAATGAAAATGGTGGATGGAATAGAATGAATACAACCCTTTCCCCTATGCTTATGTGATGTAGATGTAAATGATGCCCAAATGTAGTCCTTTTCCTTAGTAGATAGCTAGCTCTTGATAGTAGATAGTCCGCTCATAGGATAGTATGTTATGTTTATATAGGGATCTCTTGCTCAAATTTCGACACTAAAGACCTAGATGAATGAGAGGAAAATTATAAAGAAGACCATTGCAAAAATTTAAATTAGGTGCAAGTGTTGTTGAAACCAGGGCACCTAAAATAAGGACTGAGGCACCCATGTGCACCCTAGTTCTACCCTAAGTGCTCTGGTCAAAGACTAGAGATGAAAAATGACCAAATAACGACACTTGAGACTCCTTGAGAGACGACCAAAACTGTGCAAACAACAAATGACTATGCAAGAAAAATGATGACGACTAGCTAACTGACGACATGACTATGGGATGGGTCATTAGTGAGTACCTTTCTTACGCAAGATCCATAAATAAAACAACATACATGGTGGTATAATGTAATAGTAATTGTGTGATTTATTGACTATAGTTATGTTATGTCTTTTGAATGCCCGAACCATCATTGTCCCCCTGTTGCTTTACTTACTTGCACCAACTAGAGTTGATCCATTCAAAATTTTAGCATCAACTATTCATGCTTTTTTTTCAAGAATACCAGTGAATAATATTAAACCGCAGGAAGGACATATATTATCTTCCCTTCAAGAAACCTTCAAGCACGTTCAATACATTCTCATTGATGAAATGAGGTTCATAGGTCCAAAACTCCTTGACAAAATTGACTTTTATTGTGTGAAGATTTTCCCCTCCACAAGTCCTCATTTGGAAATAGATCCATCATTCTTGTCATTAACCTTGGCCAGTTTCCCCCTGTCATAGATGCTCCTCTATATGTTAGCCACTCGTATGGAACAAACCTTTGGAATAGCTTCAACGCTTCTATTATTCTCCACACATTTTTCTGACAACAAGGTTTAGATCAGGATCAAATCTCTTTCCATTTCCTTATTTTAAATATTAGAGAAGGGATCCCCCGCTTTCGATGACTAGAAAAACTTGTACTGCGTATAGATGTACGAATGATAGATTCGAGCTTCTTCCATTCCTTTCAACTCCACACATTTGTTTGCTAAAAATGAACTTGTCCACCAACACAACCTCAACATGCTCTAATCTCTTAATGTTCCAATCGCGTGATCAACTATAGAAATAACTAATGAAAGAAGTGCGGAATATCCAAATGATGAAAAACTAAAGCACAATGTATTCTTTATGTAAACATCAAAAGTCACACTCACAACTGATTTTGGGTTGAAGTAGGACTAGTTAATGGTTCCATAAGAACTGTTGTTGAAATTGCCTACACTCCTTCTTCTCCTCACGATCTTCCTCGTTTTGTTGTCATACAATTCGATAAATACATTGCCCCCTTGGAATCCATATTACCCTACTCATGTTCATGTACCCCTATCTCCCGAGGCAGTCGCCGACAAGTTCCTCTCAAAATGGCACGGGCTCTTACAATCCAAAGTCCTAAGGCCTCACTTTGCCTACGGCTACTATGCATATAGGTATATCTAAAAGTCTTGGCATCACTATCACTATGATATCTAGAGTCCCTTCTCTTAATGACCTTCGCATTTCACCTCCTTTTTCATTTGAACGTTACTCCAAGATATACCTCTCCCCACTTCTCGATAAAAGAAAAAAGAGGAATCGCATTTGGTGGGTATCCATCTCTTCCACCCTTCCTAACAAGAAATCCTTTCCACCTTACCCCTTCAGTATACAAATGGCTTTAAGTCTTACATTGCCGATATCACAATGTTCAGTTTATGTTCTCCCATGCACATTTTATATAACATTTACTTTTTTCTAATTCCATATTTTACGTTGTTTTCTAATTTTGTTTTTCTCATTCCACATTTACAACAAATCGTTAACACTTTCTTCCCTTTCAGCATTCCCATCACACAACCCTTCTCACGATTTCTAGTAGATAAAATTATTTGAAAGAAATCCAACTTCAAAACCATGCGAAACAAATAATTGACTGCATTCTCAAATGCGTTCGAGGACAACAATTTAAATAATATATTCTTACCAGATTATAAGTCTTAACATTACAATAAATGTGATACCCCTTTTTCGTGTCATAGTAAAAAGATTTTTATGCGACCATATATAATGTCTTATTAAATTGTCACATAAAATGAGGCAATGAAAATTTGCAAGGAAACATATTATATAGATATTGTCGTTTTATTTAAAATTATGCATTAGAAAATGAGCCTTGGGAGTTCGAAGTTAGGAGATTTTCGGAAATCAAGTATCAAGATAAGTTTTTACATTATTTTAATCTCTTTTGCATTATTTGGAATTTAAAATATTCAACACTTTACTATTGTCGCTAGTATATATTTCTCAAAAGACATATTGATGCTTTAATTTATTCTAGATTCATGTGCATGTTGGTTAATAAAGGAAATGTTGGTAATATAGGTTAATTTAGTGGAAAATGACTATTAAAGTAAAGGACGATCTTGATCTTCCTTTTGTAATTTCCAATTATTGACCATCTAAACACTTTACAAGGTTGTAGAATTATTGAAATTGGACCTCAAGCTAGGAAATTATAGTTGAGACAAAATCATAACATTGTTAACTTATTATATTATCATTAATCAAAGTCTTTAGTGAACATGTTATTTGTTAAGTTGTATTAAGGATTTACATTTTTAAGTTATTTGGAAATAATCAAATTAATAAGTTGACTTATTTTCTTTGATTATAATTTAAATCAAGGGAAAAAGTCTAAATAAAAGGAAACATATATTATATTATCTAGCAGAGACGGTTGTTAGAAATACTCATGTGACTAATAATGACATGTTTGGTATCTAATCAAATTATTATTTTTAATGACAGATTGATAATATTGATTGGATTGTGTGTCGATGAGGAAGTACTAATGTCTCACGCCATTCATATATAATATAAAACTAGAAATCATTTTGAATTGTAATTATAATAATACTTATCTTAATTTTTATCTTAACAATTATTTACAAGAGAATAGCAAATAATAAATAGTATTTACATATTTAATCAAAATATTGTTATAATTGATAGAAATAAGACTAATATAATACAATCATATTTTATAAATATTATTGATTTTAAGCTTATATCATTTCAAAAGAAGTGGTAAAATATTTATAAGTTCAATTTTAATAGAACTTTGATTTTCAATTTTTGATTTTTTTTTAATAATTAAAATGTATCCTCAAACAATTTAAGGTAATTTATATTTAGTTCATTTCCCAAATGTTCTTAGAATTTACCTAGTTAAGTATATTTTCTAAAAGGATATGGTGTACACATTGTATGTTATGGTGAAACATATATAAGATATGCCATAATATTCGAGCTAAATTTTTCAAGAGAGATAGTTTATCTAGTGATAAACTATCTTAGAAAAGGTGATATTCAATATTTTCTAAATTTTAATGAAAATGTTATATTTGCTACTATCCTATATATATAATATATAAATATATATTATTTTTAATGTCAATTTATTACTAGATAAACTATATATATATATATATATTATTATTTTAATGTCAATTTACATTAATTTTAGAGTCAAAGTACAATAAAATGTCTCACTTTTTTGTGTTTTGTTTGTACCTTTACAAACATGAATTTTTAGTTTCATTTATTTCCCAAAGGTAATAGCCATAAAATTGTACACATTCATGAAATTCCATGAACTAATTAAATGTTGCATTTAGAGTGTAGAATACATGTACATTTTTTTCAAGCAAAAATCTGGTCTTTTTCTTAATTTTATTCATGCATTATTTCTTATTTTATAAAAGAGGAACGAATTTCCCTTGGTGGTGTTTTTAAATGAAAATTTATTTTTTCACCATGAAATTTTAGATACATGTTCTAGATTTAAATATCGAGGTCCTATCAAATTTTAATTTTTATTTATTTATATTTTTTATTAATTATTTAGTGAAAATATTTTCAAATAAATGGCGTAGATATGTCTATGCCAATAACTTCTAAGATTTATATTGAAATTGATTTGTTTTTCATAGCAACAAAGAAGACTTCAAAAAATAGTAAGTTTATTTTTTCAATATTTATATATATATATTGCTATTTTTCAAATCGGGTTGAGTTTATCGCTTATTGATTGTTGTAAAATACTATATGTTAGCAAAAAAAAAAAATAAATAGTAAAATAGATTTTTAAAATGAAAATTATATTTTTAGGAAAATTTAAAAACTTTATTTTGTGTTAAAATTTTGTAATTTTAATAATTAGTTAATGCTAATTAGGTTGCATCTAAGTTGCACATATTGGCAAACAATCATCCTCCAAATGGATTTGGCTCCAAAATGTGCCACACAAGTGCCACATAGGGGGATTCACCTGAAGGGGGTTCATGTGAACCCTCTTCGCCTGAACTCCCTAAACCTAAAATCTAAAAGGAATGATAACCTGGATCAAACCAAGCCAAGAACACAGATGTTAATCAAACACCACGATTTATAAGTGAAAGCAATTCGCAAAATAACTTTACATAAAACCTTTTTAAACAAATGAGTAGCAATATCATATATTATTATGGAACTCAATGAAATATAATGAGAATGGGCCTTGCTTATATAAGCAAGGAATAACAATCTAGAACTGAGAATGGGTCTTGCTTAAATAGGTAAGGAATAACCTAAGAAATTAAGGTCATAGAAGAACTAAATCAAGGAAAGAACTAGTTATGTCCATAGATTTAGGAGAGAACTAGACATAAAGGATCTAGTCAATACCATAGATAAAGGAAAAAACTATACCTAATAACTAGATAATATCTCCTAATATCTAAATAAGATAAAATAAATATCCACACACATAAGTGGGTGAGGATAAATACAATAAAGGTAAATAAAGTACCTAGGTGAACATGAGCTAAGGTAAACTCCTACTATAACACCCCTCAAGTGAATCTAGGGGCCTAAATAGAAGTGACATGTCCATAGTATGAGTCCGACAACTAGGCCTAATGAGGTACTAATGTATAATAACTGGGAAAAAAGGACACCGCAAGGTACCAAAAACTAGTAACAACAAAGTAAAGAGAGTAAAAATATGTTGCAAGGCATCCCAAGAAGCTTAGTTCAAAAAATCATACAATGCTTTGAAGAATTTTGGTGTGCACTATGGTTTGAATCACTACTCGATCACAAAACTCAAAAATGACTAACACTGGGCTTCACCAGATTAGCTCCATACAAGGAGACTATCAACGGAGTGATATCGAAAGTGCAAGAGAAAATACCAAACATAATTCAATAAATTGCTACAAATATATGTTCCATGATCCAAGTACAATAACCAAACCAACAAGGAAAGGACACAAAATCTAGAGTGTCATGATCTAAGAAAATCCAAGGTTATTATTATCCATATTTCACCCCCGAGTAAAATATTGGATCGACCATGACCCTATGCGAGAAGAAAGAGAAGAAATGGCTCTGTCGTGTGAATCCGAGTTTAAATCTATTTGACAAACTTGGGCAAGCTCTAAAATAAAAAAGGGAAAAAGTCAAAGTTTGAACCCGAGTCAAACCAAAGTGGGGAGTCGAGACAAAAGGTGAAGCGCATCCCCGGCCAACCAAAGGCTACCACGTGTCCAAGCGGAGAAAAGGGCCGCGAGAGTTTTATGGATTTTATGATTCTCGCGGAAAAAAGGAAAAAGATAAATTGCGGACCCGTAGGCTTGATTTTTGTTCCAATCTAGCTGCCATGTGTCCCATATCAAAAGGGGACCCATATTTCAAGTTGTTTTCCTGCCCTCCTGTACGAACCGATATAAACTTTGAAGGGGCATATCTTTCGACTCGAGGCTTGAAATATTACAAATCGATGCCATTGAAAAGATCTCGGCCTCACCCATGCCACGTAAGTCTAAAAATTTAATTTTGAGGAGGTTAGGTAAAGGAAAATGGAGGAAACATTTTCGGGCCTTCAATGCAGGATCCATTTGTCTCAACAACCAAATCAGATTCGATCTGTTTCCATTGTTTCCTCTTATTTCAAGCTGCCAAATCAAGGATTGATCCAGTAAAGATGGATTTGGGGTGGATTTTATTAGAAGTATTAACAGCAGTGGTTGAGTTCCAACTTGCTTTTCCTACTTCCCTCTCTCTTTCTTCTCTCTGATCAAATCTATAAATACGGGGGTAGAATTCATTGTAAAAGGTTGTTGTTCATTCTTCTTCTCTGCCTCCCCTACTTTTCTTCCCGTGGTCAAAATGGAGTTTGAATCTCCTCCCCTACTCTATAAATGGCATTTTTTTCCTCTTGCTCATGTATGATGCTCTGTGTAAATTTCTAAAGCAATAAAACTCATTTTTATATATTTGTCCATCATTTGCTTGTTTTCATTACATACTCTTACCTCTCATCGTTCGGAGTATTATATCCATGTTTTAGATGTTTCATTTGCAGATTTGGGAGCTATTTTCGTGGGGATTGAAAATGGATTTTGTGTGAATCTGACATTTAGTCTGTGATGTTGTTATCCATCCTCTCCATTTCTCACCTCACCTCTCTTTGTTTCCATGGTCATTTTGATAGATGATCAACATTTCCATTTTCTTGATGTTATCACCTCATTAGTGTAGGATTTCCCTCTTTATGCTACTTTCTCTCTCCTTGTCCCTTGGAATTGTTAGGATAGGTGTAGTTAGATGTCATTTCTGCATTAGGAGTAGTTTAGCATTAGGATAAGGAAGAAGAAACTAGATTTCTTTGGAGGGCCATCTCAAGTCCGCAAGTCCCACAGCTTGAGAGATGGTCCCATGTTACGCAAATCACACCAAATGACCCTACCTTAGAAAATTAGACCTATAGAATTCATTTAGGGGTGTTGTGATTTCATGTTAACAGTTACAAAGAAAGGACACAAACCATGAAGAAGAAGGATCAACACACACCCTCCCATCTTCTTTGAATGGGTGGAGTGATGTCATAGATTTGTATGAGTTTCCCAAAATCAACTACTTGAATATTGAAAAATTAACATTAGGCTTCACTAGAATATCTCCCCCAAGAAAGATGTCAACATGCCAAAAGTGTTGAAAATAAAGATATAAAATCTTCAACAAACAAGAGAGATACACTACACCTACTAAATAAAAATTCTTAAAACAATAATCATTACAATGCGAGAAGGTATAAAAAGTGGAGCAAGATGCTTTGAATGGTGGAGGATCCATGTCTATAGTGTCCTCTTTCATGAATGCCTATTTCGCTACCATGAGTGATAAGATATCCACCCCAAATCAACATGGATGGATGAAGAAGATGCCTACATATGACTTGGTGCAAAATGCACAATGGGTGCATGAAAATGAACATTAGAATGTGTGTTAGGTTGATCATGTTTGATAGCTGAAATCTTAGGTTTCTCAAGCTTGAGTGAAGGTTCAAAACTCATGTGTTTCTCATGATCCTCGAGAAAGAGTCGAGTGAACAAAAAAGGAGTTTTATCAATGTGTAATCCAAATGAAGTATCTGGTCGAAAACCAATCTCAAGGGGAGAATTCCACTTAACATGTGGAATAGGGGAAATAATACCGAGTGAATTTTTTCCAATACCTCCGCCAGTGAAACCCATAGAATAGAGCATGCGAGAATGGAATGCAGTGGTATTTTTCTCAAAAGAGCCAAGCATATGATCAGAAGTAGATACAAAACATGTGTTATTGTAATAGGCATGGATGTGGAAGAGCATCTAGTAACAAGCCTCATAGGCTTGGGAGCATCAAGAGAAGGAACAAGCTTAAGGAATGGTAGATCAATGTCACTAGTACAAGAGAAAAACTTCAAGTGGACTAGGATCATGGATATGGTTGTCCACAATATGATGGCGATGTTGTAAGCTACCAAGTTTTTACTGCAAGGAGTGTATTAGTGTATCCTTATCGTGAATGAGTGATTGTAGAAGATAATTTCACTTCTTAAGCAATCTATTTTCTTCCATGAATTTTACAATATCCTCTTGAAGTCCACACACTTTAGAGAAAAGCATATCCTTCTCAAAATCCATGAGAGGTACAAGAATGTAAATACCAAAAGTTTAGGATGTCGGGCTTGGCTAAAATTACATCCACAACCGATTGTAATAATCCTCCATATTTGACGCTTTATAATGAGTGTGTATTACAATATGACACTTTATAATTATAGTGAAATCCTCAAAATAAATATTTACAATGTAAAGAGCATGCAAAAAATCACTAAAACACAATAAAATGCTTTTGCCTTCACCACACAAATTAAACGAAAGGGGGCTGGAGTTAAGCACCTACTAGTAGAAATCACAAGCTTAAGCCCTCATATGACCATACCATATGAACAAGGGGTAACCATTTTAATGGGTTTGGGATTGTGTGGAAAGGGCCTTCACCTTTGCCGAGAATAGCATTCTATGGTTTCCGAAATAAAAAATGTGCCTGACCGTCTGTGGACCCCCCTACTAGAAAAAGAAAGAAACGTATTTCCTAAAACCACATGTTTCATGCCAATCGATAATACTACAACACAACATAAAAACCTACTATGGATCTTGATCAACTACAAAAATGAGAAATTAATTTTCTGGTTTTGTTCTACTTGATGTGAATTTGAAGGTGAAGATGCGCATGCCTCTGCAATAACAAAAAAACCAAAAGAATTACTGGCTCCAGAATGGTCAAGTTTACAGTTGATCTTAGGGTTTTCCCATCTTACGGATCTAATAAAATCCTCTATTTTTCATAAAACCACACACAACAACAAAATTAAAACAAATCCCAAATATATGAATATACAAAGAATTTATTTGCAAAATAAAACTTATGACAGATGGATGTCAACAAAAATATCCTTCTCTAATACCATAAAAGGAATGATAACCAGATCGTACCAACTTAAGAACATAGATGCTAATCAAACACAATGATTTATAAGATGAAAGCAATTCACTAGAATAAATTTACATAAAACCTTTGCAAATAAATGAGTAACAATATCATATATTATTATGGAACTAAATGAAATACAATGAGAATGGGCCTTCTTATATAGGAAAGGAATAACAATCTAAGAACTAGTCAAGGTCATAGATCAAGCCATAAATGAAGGAAAGAACTAGTCATCAAAGAACTAGTTAAGTCCATAGATTTAGGAGAGAACTAGACATCAAGGATCTAGTCAATACCATAGATCAAGGAAAGAACTATACCTAATAACTATATAATTTCTCCTAATATCTAAATAAGATAAAAGAAATATCCACACACATAAGTGGGTGAAGATAACTACAATAAAGGTAAATAAAGTACCGAGGTGAAAATGAGCTAAGGTAAATGCCTACTCTAACAAAATATGCCGCCCATAACTATATATATAACTCTGTGCTGCCAAAATTATGTGAGCCGAAAGGGGTTCACGTGAACCCCCCTTCGCATGAATGGGGGTTCACACAAACCCCCATTTTCATGAAGGGGGGTCCATGCAAACCCCTTTTTGTGTCTTACATTGTATTTTGGGTGTAGGTGGTTTCGCACAAAGGGGTGTTCTCACAAACACCCTAATTTCCCACCTCGTCCAACCTCCTACTCTTTTATTTGGGACACAAAGTGAGACATAGAATTTTCTTTGACCCTTAGTATCTTTTCTATCGACATAAATAAAGATGTTTATCTCTAATTTTTTCATTATGTTTTAATGTTGGCTAAATTAAATAGAGACATAATAAGATCTATAATGTTTATTGAATATTATATTTTGAATGAATTTTTTATGTTAAAAATTCAAATTTAAATATAATAAATAAAATCCATCAAGTTAGTAAAAATGCATAAATGAGTTTAATTGATATAATATATCTTATTTGTGACATAATGGGAATAAATGCAAAAAAACTTGTGGAATTTTTTTCATCCCTACAATATAACCAAACAAAGGAACACACATTAGTGATTATACAAGAAATGGAATAATAGAATTCAAACAAACAAACGAAAGACGTATACATCAATAGTAATTACATAAATAAATCCTAGTCATTTTGCAACATGAAATGAGATAAAACATCACTACTTTATTGGTTCAATTAGATAAGATGGATACACATAGGAAACCATGTTCTTACTACATAGCTCAAATTGGAGGTTCATTGATTTAGGAGCATCTAAGGTTCAGATCAATCCTATACATTTTTGGCTAAAGTTTGGTGTACATGGAAGATGGAGAGCATGTGAGAAGGAAGAGGAAGCACATTTAGATTTCAAAAATGTCAAAATATCCAATAATGAGCTTGATTTCAAATTTAGATTGGAGCAAGAATATGTGGAAGTGTCTTGAATAAGACATCGAGGAGAGAGAACTAGTAAAGCATGAATATTTTAGGAGGTCAAGTTCACCATTTTTAGGTTCTTTAAATTCAAATTGTGGACAACCAACGATAAGAGTTTAAATTTTTTAATCGTGTATAAAAGGCATAATAAATACTAGTCTAGGTTAGGTCCTTAGAAACCACCAAGAGTTTGTAAAATCTCTATTAATGAGTATGTAAGATTGAATAAAGAATAACTACATGTAGATATTGTAAATGCCTTTGACATTATTACAATTTTTCAATCTAGTTTCTCCATCCCATTGCTTGAATATGTAGTGGATAAGGAAGGGTGTCCTAACCCTCTTGTGCAAGTGGTATCATAGTAGGCTATTTACCTTATAGGAAAGGAGAAGAATAAATGGTAGTAGAACACCGATTTTGAGGCATCTAACTAAATCACCATAGTCTCTACTATGATAAATCTAGGAAGAGGACGAAAAGGAAGATCCCATAGTATAGTGTTTAAGGAGATAAAGATATTTTGCATGAAGGTAAGATTCAAGTGAGAATAATGGACATGTTATATGTAACAATCTCATAGATGTTGGACAAAATGTTGGATGAGCTAAAGGATTTAAAGACCAGACTAGAGAATATAGAGGAAGACAACCACTAAAAATAGGGTCTTGTGTTTTGAAATTCTTGAAAGAAGGAGAAAAAATATTAATGAGTCAACAATGTAGAGAAGAATGCGTGAAAAAGATTTATATTTTAGTTATATAGAGGTGAAAATGCATAAACAAATGCACAACCAAATATTGCATGAGAAGAGTATAAGAGAAAAGAGAAATAATACACAAGAGTAGCACAAGAGAATATATAAAAATGCATTGAGAAATATCATGACTTGAGAAGGAGGTGAAGGGCGTGTAGACACAATTTCACACATTTCGGTAAATTTATAGGTTCTAAGAACATACTAGCATTCATATGATTCCTAAGCAAGAAAAATAGTAATTGATAGCTATCTTTGGCCTCTTTTCCATGTTTCTTGATTTCTATCTGGTCTTACACACCCTACATCCTAGTTGGTATTATAATTATTTATATTTTATGGATTTGGACACCAACACTCAACCAGGACGTTAGCTCCTAGGCACCCTCATCCCATCTAAGCACCCCTAATCCTTTTTTATCTTACTTGATTATTTTGATCTCTTTTATCTTTTAAGCATCTTATTTTCTTATGGATATCCTTCCAGGTTGTCAATAATGATATTCAAACATGGGAATCATATGAATACATAGTTATGTGACAAAAATAAAGGGACAAGCTCTAAGCATTACTATCTATCACCTAAGCTTGCATATAAAGGCATCCAAAGCACTCAAAGGAATCCATCTAGCAACCATACAATGGACAAGGGATTTCATTTCTTTCATACACTATATAGAAGGATAAGCTCACTATTCCATCCACACATGCTATACATTGTTACATTATAGATTTAGCCCATTATCAAATACAACTTGTACTAGGGAATCTTAGGGCACAATCCTCACACACTCACAAGAACTACAGAGTCTGAGATGTAGTGCAATGCTTGGTCATAAGATCAATTAATCGGGTGACCACCATGGTCATTCCAAATCTCCATATTGCATCTTTATTTTTTGGATTTGATTTGGTTTTATGGTTTTTATAGGTGAACATATCTTTTGCAAGTTACATGTATATCTAGCGATCAAGGTGTGATATATAGGTAACCAACAAAAATATTAGTGACACATGTGTGACACCAAAAAAAATAGATTTGACCATCTAAATCATCATGGGAACCTCCCAACAATAGACTATGGCACCAAGCACCCCCGAGCTATCTAGGTGTCCGTGTTTAGATCTGTTTGATAGTTTCATTATTTACAGTACACAAATGCGATGGTCTACCCTCTTTGTTCACTAGTTGTCCCTAAGTCAGCATCATTATAGGAAAATCATAAATCAACTAAACCTTTTACCCTCTCTCTTGTACTTAAGGTTTCATATTTCATTATTTTATTTCTTGTGTCAAATTATATCTAGAAACTATATTTCATTGTTTTAATCAATTACTCTACAATTAGAGTTTTACAAAAAATCTTATTTTTGTTAAATCATTTGGTGAAACCACATTCAAAAAATCTTAGATAATCACTTGTTCTTAATTTCATTATCCTGAATCCTCACATCATGGACATATATCCATGCCTTCTTGCAAGATAATCCTAATTGTAAGGATAAAATTAACTTTCTCTTACCTAATACTCATATTGTTGATCTAATGTTTTCATTCCTATTCAAGTTGATGAGCTATTACTAATGAAAAATAAATAACTCATAAAATGGATGGTTTAAGGTACCTCAAATGTGTGATTGATATGGATCAACGAGCACAACATAAATAATGGATCCTCTGCTTGCTACAAATTGATAAACCTATAAAACAAAGGAAACTAGGACTTAAATGGATTAGATGATAGATGGGGGGTTTACCCGATGAAGTTTGTTCCATGAAGCATTAAATTCCTTGGAGGATGTGAACCCCATTATTTTTATAAAATAGGATAAAAGAAATGATAATAATTAGGATAATATGTAGAATCGAGGCATACCGAAATTGAAAAATGTAAAAATGTAAGGTAGATACAAATATGATCTAAATTTCTATAAAATAAAGAATACCCAGTGGGTTGATGGAAACTTAGAATACAAAAGGTAGGTCGACAAAAAATTGAGCATATGAGATAGAGTAATAGATCTTAAGGATGGGTATTTTGATGATAGAGACACGAAAATGATGATAGAAACCTATAGAATTAAATCCAAGACAAGTAAATAGAAATAACATAAAAAGATATAGATTTCGAGGTGTTGGATGGAAATAGTGCTCCGGTTGATGATGACTAGTTTGGGTTGGTGGTGAATGGTGGCATACATGGTAGATTTAGAGTGAAAGAGAAGCCGGATAATAAATCGAGAGCTGGAAATAATAAGCAGGCATGAATAGACACCGAGGATGGTCTTGAAATAGTAAGGATGATGACATAGATCTGGGTTGACGGAGACACAGGTAGCGCGATAGCGACCTAAACAATGCAAAGCAAGTCTAGATAGAAAATGAGTGGAATAAGAATACCTAAAGAAAAATCACTAAAAGAACAGAATGAGAGTAGAATTCTAATAGTAAGCTAGACCTATAATAAATTGGATGTAAACAAGACAATGATAATATGATAATAACTGAATAAAAAACACAAAATTATGGAAATATGATGAAGGATGTTCATGAGTGATGCAAGAAGTTAGAATGAGCTCCAAGAGGTCTCAGAACTATTCAAGAGATGATCAAGCATGATAAAAATTTTACAAGTCACAAGAAAGCTTGGATATTCACATGCATGCCTCGGAAGAGGGGGTGAATGTAATTTTAAAGGATCGACGAAGACCCAAACGGAGTGCTACCAACTATGGGAAATTGTTCCTTAGATGGTAAAATCATTGATTTGTTGGAGATATGGGGCTTTTTGGGATAAATTATTTAAAGCATGTTGGTGAGTAATGGTTTCCTAGATAATTTTCATGGGTAGAAAGGAGATAAAGATGGGCAGGATAAAAGTTATAAAAAGCATAAAGATGTAGATTTAGGTGATTAGGGATAAAAACATCCCAGAGAAATCTAATTTGAGGTAATTATCCATTTAGGGGAGATGAAAGTTAATTAGGGGTAATTAGCTAGATTAGGTTAATTAATAAGAATTATTTAATAATTAAAGGTGATGCGATAATAGATGGTATTTTAGATAAGTGAAGTGAATTAAATTAAAAGGGTCTATCTATGACCATGGTGAAAAATGTGAACACTATAAATCAAGAGTAGCGATAAAAAATTTTGGTGTCTACGTTTTCCCCTTTTTGTCGAGTGAATTGTGCTAGCAAGGCATGAGACAAAAATGATGAGATAAAAGGAGTAGGATGTGTTGGTGCTCAGATTTGTTTCACCCCATTTGCCATTATGTTCCTCTTATCTCGATGTGGGTGTTTTGAAAGCTTCTACCTCCATTTGAAATGCTTCGAATTGTTTGCAAAATCCATTGTCATGTCCCTCCTTGAAGGAGTCTCGAGTTTTCCCTATTTTTGCCCTAATTTCTTCAAAATCCACGGGCTTTGCCATTTTCCCTATCTTTCCCTAACCATGGAAGCTCAAGAATGATCAATTTACATTTTTATGCCTTTGAAAATCCAAACCCATGGTCAAAAGATGCTCGGAACCATGATTCACTTGGTTTTGTTTCAAAAAAATTCATCCTAGCGAAAAAATCAGGTTCTGGGCATGAATGGTGAATTTATATTTTTGTGTGTAAGCGGGTGTCCTTTTCCTATCAAAATTATTCCTAGCATTTAGTGGTCATGTGGCTTCTTTTGGTTGGTTAGGGGATGGTGGGCAAATTCTTTAACTTATTGCTTTTTGATTTTTTAGAAAAAATGAAAACTTGGTCCCGTGGCTCCACTCAATTCTTATTGGTTCTTTTTATGCTTACATGGCTTTTCTAATTGGATGGGGCATGGTGAGTTTGTTTTTGAACATGTTCCTTTTTCTACTTTGGCAAAAAAATTAAACTCACCCACAACTCGCTAAGCTCTAATTAAAGAAAATTTTAAAGTGGTGGGGAAAATTTCTTATTTGTACCCCAAGGGTGTCCACGTGTTCATTTTTGATTTGATGCGGCTTAGTGGGGCACTCCTAAACTTTGTGGAAAGTTTTAACCCAAAACTTGTCCACATGGAGGAATGATGCTCATTTGAAGATTTTATTTTTGGTTTGGCCTTGGAGTTGTGCCAGGAGGAGATGTGGAGGCTTCCGCTGATTTTCCTAGACTTAGAAATGTTTTTATGTAGTTGGTATAGTTTGGTGGAATAACGACACGTGGTGAGCCCATTTAGGATCTCTACTTTGGGTATCTGTGATTGTGCCCCGAGGACACATGGAGGCTTTTTTGGGTTTCCCATTCTTATTCTTTTTTCAAAAGGTTTTGAGATGCAGGACATGTGGAGGGTGTAGACACTAAAATTAGGTCACTCCCCTTTTTCCCTCGACATATAAGCACCATTTATTACATTTACCTAGCCATGACCCCCTATTCACCCCCTAATATTAATTTATTAATTAAATTACATTAATGCATTATCCTAACTATATTTATTATTTAAATATCTTATTTGAATAATATCCCCACATATAGTTCACTTAGACACTTCACTAAGCCAACTCAACTTAAGACCTATTCTTAGTAAGTACGCATAACTAACTAAGACTTACCCAAACCTAAAAATCAATGCCTACATTCCCTCTAACCACATTCCCCGCATGCTCACAAGAAGCTCCCATTATAATCTATGAGATAATGACACAAGATCCAAGGAAATCGAAGGATCTCCCTAGTTTACTAAACCTAGGAAATCCCACCTTGACCAACGTTGGTTGCCCCTAACTATCGTTGGTTAAGCCGGACCGCCATCGTCGCCAATTACCCCTTTTAACCCCTAAACTACCTTATTCTCAAGGTTGGAAAAATTTTTGGCAAACATTGGGAGAAATTTGACGAGTAAGAACACATCTCAGAGAGATAATGTATCTTCAGAGAGCCAATTCCAATGAAAACTCACATCCGGGGAGGAAGATTGAGCATCTTCTCTTGCACAGACCATCCCATCCATGATCTGATCTATCTAAGCAAAGAGGAGTGTACATGTAGCCCATGTAAAAGCTTTTCTTTAGTTGGTGATCACTTGCAACCTTCAAACCCATCATTAGCACCTCCATCCCTCACACATAGACATTCAGGAATGAAATCCAAGTAAGTACAACATCATACTTTCCTATTTATTTCATTTTATCATCCATTGTTTATCTTGCTCCCTATTGACCTTATCCACATTTTCACCTCTATATACCCATTGAAACCTCACAAAAGCCTACTCTAGTCACCCAATACCTCATCCCGACCAACCAAAGTCCTTTGTGTAATCACAAAGGAGACCCTAGCTTGTTCTGTGACATTTCCAATCGCGACAAGAATCTAGCACCGGTTACACACACATAAGTGTCGTTGGTCACCCCTGACCGACACCGGTCTCTGTGTTTTCCCACATAGCCCTGAACAGAGACCTACCCACCTAATTTTATCTCACTCTCTTTCACCTGTGATTTACCCGAGACCCTTTATCAGATCTATAGAGACCCAAAACCAATTATTTGACCTTTGGATTTTATTCTAGCTTAGCCTATTAGATTAGATCTATTTCTTATTGTGTTTTTAAGTGATATACCTAAATCATTTTAAAATAACAATAGGATTTACTTTGTTTACAACATTGAATTGTTTAAAATAGTGGACTAACAACCATCTAGGAAGTATCACACTTCTTGGATCTAGCATATGTTAGGTAGTTCACTACCCATATTGTTTAATTCCTTTTGGTGGTCTTGTTTTCATTATAGGTAGTTCCTCCTAGCCAAAAGGAAGCTCTCATGATCAGCTGTGGATTCGGAAGTCATACGCATGCAACAACCCATCAACCGACATTTGAACAAGTATTCCTCCTATGCTCGTTATCCTATTTGTTTCATCAACACTTCAAAGAAACAATCTAAGAAAAGGTGAAACATTTTGGCACACTCGATGGGACCCATCCAGGGTTCCTTGCATTTCATTCATTCCTAGGAAAAAAATATGTGTTTGTTTTCCTTCTAAAAAGCGTACACACACTAATTTTCTTCCTTGGTATTCCACCTCTCCTTCTTATTTTCTCTAAAGGAAACTTTTCTTTTGGTGTAATTAAAAGGAATCATTTCTTCATGTTTTCTACATTGTAGTGAAAGAGCATCCCTCTTCCTTTTCATCTTATTGTGTCATCCAATTTCACATTTTCTATTTGGGTTTAAAAATAAGTGCATTCCATTCTGATTTATTACATTAGCTCACATTAATTGAGGGCAACCTATAGACTGGAAGTCATGACAAGCTGATGGTTGATAAATGAATTGTAGAAAAGCACTTTCATCCTTTTCTTTCTCTCGAGTCTTACCAAACCACACAAAAATTCAAATACGTACATTCTTAAACAACATCCTACCTAGAAGAAGTCGTAGGTGATCACACGATCACAAAATAGTGGGCACCCATCTCGTTACTCTATTGAGTCATACTTGAGTGAAGCCCACCCCCACCATGAAATACCCGAAACCTCACCTTTTAGATCTCCTTCTTTGTAGGAAGCCATCCTCACCAAAAACTCTATTTCACAATTCATATGTCAGTCCCTAAATAACATAAGCTAAACAAACATAATAGAAAAGGAACTCCTAGGATAATATTTTCTTAGTGTTTCTGCTTGGCTTGTGTTTTGAGGTGAGAGATCACGTTTGTCACTTTCTTGTTCATCCTTGCACGCTCCTCATCATAGCTGGTGTATTTTGGCTTCACCTAAGTGTGCCTGAGCCATATCATCATCATTCCTAGAATTATGGGTCTGATTCTACATCAAATTTTAATTCACAACTTTCTTTCATCACTATTTCAAATTCACAACCGTAATTGCCGGTTACTCTCGACCACCATCGGTTATACCCAATCGACGTTGGTTCCAAGTCCTTTTCGCTAAGGGTCAAAAGGACATTTTACTTCACTTTCTTCAACTTTGCATAGTCTCTGTCACTATCATTATTCCCATTGACATTTTAAACATCCTCATATTTGGCATACCTATCAGATTTTACCTTCTGCCTCGTTGTTTACTCACTGTCCATTTTCTACAGTGACCGGCAAGATGTTACCCCCGACCACGCGTTGATTTTCCCTAACCAGCATCGGTTAGCTTATTTCACATTCCAGCCACTAGTTAGTACTTCATCCACTTTTTATCACCAGATTCACCTATTCTGTTGTTCTCTGTATCATTTACAGAGAAGTAGCCCTACCTGATCAATACTGGTTCACATGGTGCTGACCCGAAGACAAGCAAGCACCCTCGTATTTCACACCAGTTTTCAACCACTCCCACCTAGTCCTTCACCACCTTCTATTTTATCACTAGTCATGGATCCCATCCAGCCTACTACTATCGCTACTAGAGATGAGGAGTTCACACGAATCCTTGACTAGAACCTTGCCACCTTGCAGTTTTACCTTTCCCACTCGTCCACTTGAGACACCTTAGGTTCAGTTGATATACGACATGCCTATATCTATCCCCTTGACTCTTGCACCCACTTCCACATCGGCCCCATCTAGCTCCACACTCGCATCCACCTTACCCCTAGTCATTTTGTAGTTAGGTTCTATACCCACTATGACTGCCACATCTGTTACCTCTATGGCACCCATTACATCCACCGTACCCTCGACGACTACCCCAAACACAACCTCATCCACCCCTAATGTCTCATACATACCTGTAGCTACATTCCCACCTCTAGTGTTGATGACCCCTACCCCATTTCAGAACGTGGTTCTTTCCATTCCATAATCATTAGCCCCTATTGCCACTAGGGTTACCACGACCCTTCCACCCCCATATACATACTACCAACAACCTCTTGTTTCATCCATTATTCATTCTAAGTATGTACCCCCTATTTCACTTCCTTCTTCTCCACCACCCATGTGGAAGCCCCATACACTAGAGTTCCACCCTTGTTATACACCCAAAACCAACCTCCTCACACTACAGGAGGCATCCAATCATCACAACCCACCAATGACCTAATTAAATTGATGTTGGACAAGATGCAAACATTGGAGGCATCGGTTTCGGATCCCACAACACTCTCACCTATGATGAGATTTGTAATGAGCCTATTCACCCATCCATTCCTATCCATTCATACCTCCGTGCATTGGGAAATGCCTAAATTCAATCGTTTCAATAGCAAAGAAGACCCACAGCAACATTTGCGGTCATTCAAACATGGGTGTTATCTAATCGCTCATGATGATGCCTTGCTTTTGAGAACTTTTCCCATGTCCCTCACTGGACCTGCATTAGATTGGTATAGTGGGTTACCTAAACACTCTATATTCTCATTCAATCAGGTAGCCCAAGCCTTCTTGGATCATTTCTCTATCAATATCGTCAAGAAGGTTACTATGACTGATCTATATTCCACACATCAGTATGAGGATGAATCTATCACAAATTTTGTCACTCGTTGGCACAGCCTGATCAATCAACTTACCTTCCAACTACCACAAATTGAACTCATCGAGCTCTTCACACAAGCTTGCACTAGACATATCTCCCCGACCTTGCAGGTCCAAACCTTCTGAACATTTGATGAGGCATTCACTATGGCATGAAAGTTAGAGATTTGGGCCATCGAAGAGAAGAAAATTCAAATACACAATAATAATTCAACATTCAAGTCAAATGATACCTCTTCCTCTTCCAAACCACAAACCACTTATTCAAAAGCTAAGGGCATCATTAACGTAATGGTACTCAAGGCCGGCCTAACTCATCCGTCGAATCAGGATAAACCCTCATCTAATCTCTCACCTATCCAAACTTTTCAATTCAGACAAGAGTAGTGAAAATATACCCCAATTAGGGAACCTTACTCTTCTATATTAGAAAATCTTATCAAAGTTGGAGCCATCACCCTTCCACCCATAAACCACACACTAGTTTTGACCTTGCTCGCCCCATGCCCGCATGGTATAAATAACATGATTTCTGTAACTATCATTGAGTAAAGGGTCATAGTGAGGGCAACTATATCACTTTCAAGAATATTTTCCAAGAAATGCTTGAGAAAGGTGAGTTAACTATGGATAATCCCAACACCACCCCCGACCAAAATCTTCAAATCTTCAGAAAACTGTTTCCCAACCATGTCCCTTCATCCAATCAAACCGGTGAGACATCAACTCACGATACCCATACCTGTGAGGTTCACGCTATCTTTAACAAGGTACCTATCACCTCTCAATTTCCTCACATCCCTTCTATAGAGGAAATCCTAGCCCAAAATCCTCCTTCCACATTAGAACCAACCTCCCTATTCCTTCACCAACAGAGGAACACCTATTCATCTCCTTCATCACCTATGGAGGGGTGTTCCACTAACATTGAGACCATATCACCCCTGGCTTCTCCACTTAGAGAACCTTTACCTATAGTACCTCCTCCACCCATAGAGGAGCTCACATTACCTCCTCCCCACAGAGGAGCACCCATTATCTCCTCCACCCGCAAAGAGGAGCACCCATTACCTCCTCCACCCACAGTAAATCACTTATCGGTTCCTCTACTTATAAGAGGAGCTCCCATCATCTCCTCCACCCATCATAGACCTGGTTGAGATACCTTTACCTCTTGGTGAGCATTCTCCATCAGCTATCCAAAATCCAACACATGTTGATTCGGTTCTCTTACCCACAAAGCTGATTCTCCCCAATTCCCCGTCTCTAAGATGTATTTTACGGGAATTCCCATTAGGTCCTCACCAACTCCACCCACAGACGTGTCCGTTCTCATGTTTGGCCGATCACTTAGATTATGTGGATAGGGCTTTACTATGGGGGTGCCTCTTACTCCATGTCTCAACACAAATGCAAAGATCCCTCATTGATACCTCCACTATCTACCCAAACACATTTTGACCCATCAAACCAAATATAACCACTATTGTCGCAACCCCTTCCACGATACCTATTAGTGCTCAAACCACACCCTTACCCATAACCTGACCTACATCTAAACCCAAACCCACACCCACAACATTTTCCTCAACTAAACCTATTACCACTTTAGGGGTCACCCGACCACCAACCTTACTCATCCACCTATTAAAATGGATTTAGCTACATCCTCCAACGTCAAAACCACACCTACTCGAAACCCAAACTAAAGAAACAAACTCATCGACCTCATACCCCGACCACACCAATCATGCCCACACTTGTCCCATCTGCCTTAAGACCTCAGCTGCCCAACATGGTCAAGCACCCTTCACCCATCCATAAACCAATAACATAACAACCCATTCCTTCCTCACAAACCTCTAACCTACCCAGGCACACAACATGACTTATACCCACACCTATAGTCTCTTTACCACCAATACCTCCAATACCTTCAGCTATTGCTTCACTACCCACTACACTTTAGTCATTGTCCCTCACACCCCAAGTACGACCCATGTCATCTACCTTCACAAGCACCCCCATTATCCCATGGGTAACTCACCCTCTTCCTCCATCTTATTTTCCTTCTAGATCTCATAAACCCACATCACCTTTACCCAAGAAGGTGTAACCCAAAAAAAAAACCCCACTACCCCACAACAAGGTAGTCAAAACAACCCCACACCCTCCTACCCATCCATCTACTGTACCCCTACCCAAACAAACCCGATTGATACCTCAAACCACACCGGCACCTAAACCCATAGCTCACCCATTCCTACTCTTTCCAAAAATAGTTCCTCGATAATCAACCACACCTACACCCAAACCCATGTTCACTTCCCATTGTGATCCACTAGCAGGGTCCTATGCCAAAATTTTAACCAACCTCCTTGAGACTTCTATTATCACATTACCACCACTCGACCTTACGACCCCCTCAAACCCAAGCCAAAAGGGTTTGATGATACTAAAATTTACGCATACCATCATGTTCCAGGGCATGATGTGGAGAACTGTAAGGCCTTGAAAATTGTCCTTATCCAATTGTGTCCACAAAAAACCAACTTTGATGATGATGACCTTCTTGACAAAGATCCTGTTTCACCGACACACCCATTCCCCCTCAACAACCACAACCCCCCTCACCACTTCTAGAGTCATCCTCAAGATTTGAAATTAACATGGTTCACATTAGAGAACTTTCCACGCCACTACCCCAATGTCATTGCAGGCCTAGCTCACCTCATAAGGCTTTTCTCCTCTAATATGAGGTTTTTTCCCTTCATTGTTGTTACACCACTCACCTACACCTTCTCCATTTGCAAACTTCCCTCAAATCAACATGATACACATCACTAAATGTGTGCAGAAGGGAAAAGAAAAGGCAACTGACCCACCAACCAATTCTATACCAAACATACCATCTACACCCATACCTAAAATAACTATTTGTAGCCCCACGTACCCCAATTCTAATGGTGTCACACATCGCACCATGCTCAAACAATTACACCAATCTCCTCTCAAAATGTCCTTATATGACCTCATCCAAACCTCGGAATCCCATCATCAAGCCCTCATGGAGGTTCTTCAATCTATTGAGGTTTTACCCAATGACCCTACACCCGTAGCCTCCATTATCACACCCCATCATGTAGTCTCTCTCACCAAATTACCACCTTCATCCTCACCTCACCTTGTTCACCAAGTGGCCTCCCTTAGCTTCTCAGAGGAGGAGATCACGCCATACCAAAACGATGACCCGGACCCAACCCTCTTCATATATGTCCACATTGATGACATATGGGTATGCCATGTGATGATTGATGGAGGCACTAACATTAACATCATTTCATCCCATGCATTTTGCTCAAATGCGCATACCTGATAATTGCATGCATAAACATCTGGTCATGTTGTGTTCATTCAACGATGCTATCACCTCCACACTAGGCATTTTCATCCTTCATGTTCACATAGGCCCCCACACTATTCCAAAATTATTTTATGTTTTGGAGGGGGAATTCCAATATAACTTGTTGCTTGGTAGACCTTGGATCCATGTCATGGGTTGCATTTCTTCCACTTTACATCATTGTGTAAAGTTTGAACATGAAGGACACACTTATACCATTCCAGCTAACCCATCACCTTTCAAAACATGTAACATGCTTTACCAACCCAATGATGTGATCATACCTATCAAGCCATCTACCTCCACAACCAATACTACTTCACCTACACCTCCGCCTACCAGTATAGTGCTACCTCACCCAAACATACCTCCTCTATTCCTACCATTTGCTATAACCTCCACGGCTGAACCATTATTTTCCCAATCCATCAAATCCACCTCTGTATCGACCTCGACACATTATCCATACCAGCTACCCTATATACCATTCATTGATCCCTTGGAAGGTTTTTTTCAATGCCTCACTGGGAAGTACCCTATATAGTGTCAACATATTCCTTACCCCACGTGAGTATGGAAGCCTTCACCAACACCCTCGCTATGATCAGTATAGGAGAACACCTCCTTTATGGTCCTCCTCATCTTTGTACTAGTCTCACATATGGGGGACTTGATACTACTAGTTACACACCCGAACCACCACCACAAACCCCCCATTTTCCTCTAACTTCCAATCACTTACCAATCGTTATTTCATCCACACCTTCCGAACCACTCTGCATGGAAGGGTTTTGGTTTTGGCTTTTATGAGCAAGGCCACCATACCATTATTCCATGTACCACCCGCAAACATAATGATTGTAGTGGTATCGGCTTCCCCAAACCTCCTACCAAACAGGCCCGCATTGAACTCATTAAGGACCCTAGCCCTTCTCCACCTTCATCTTCATCACCACCTTCACCCGCTCCACCTTCATCACATCACCACCCTCACCGATAGAGTTAATGGATCCCGAATCTATCCCTCCTAACTTTTTTTTTCATAAACACCATTTCCTTGGGGCCTTTGACTTATCAACATGAAGGTGAGGCCCCTTCCACTCTTCCATTCCTGTATCCTGAAATGATCGATGACGACACACCTACAATTAATGTCATTCAATGTCAGGATGATGAATCCATACTCACCTACCTTGGTGCAGAAGACTCATATATTCATCAGTTGTTACCATCTGAGATGCAAACCATGTTGAATGAATCAACTATCGAGATCAACATTCATACTCAAGATGACCCACACATCCTAAAGATCGGACAATCTTTAGATGTTGTTGAATAGGAAGCCATCACTTCTTTTCTCTGAGATCATAATCACGCTTTTGCTTGGTCTTACGCAAATATGCCTAGTATTGACCCCACCATATTGGTCCATAATATCGTAACCATTCCCGATGACAAACCTATCAAACAAAAGCTGAGGAAAATGCACCCTCGCATTGCTCTTCTCATCAAAGAAGAAATTCAGCGTCTTGTTTCCATTTCATTCATATTACCCATTGATTATCCTCGTTGGATTTCTAACATTGTCCCTGTTACTAAAGTAACAGGGGACTCTGCATTTGCACGAACTTCCATGACCTCAATCTCGCCTACCCGAAAGATGACTTTCCCTTTCACGGTATTGATCAACTGGTTGACCTCACCACTGGTAATGAGATGCTCTCACTCATGGATGGCTTTGTAGGTTATAACTAAATTTTTCTTGCCCTAGAAGATCAACATAAGACTGCATTCATTACCCCTTGGGGAACCGGGAGCTCTTTGCGGTATCGAGTCATGCCTTTTGGCCTTAAAAATGCACGTGGTGCTACATATATCGTCGTGTTATGACTTACATCTTCCATGATATCATGCATCGCATATTAGAAGATTACGTGGATGATCTCTTGGCCAAATCTAAATGTCGCACTAAGCATCTCACATCCATCCTGAAACCATCTTTTACCGCCTCATTAAATATTGTGTCCACCTTCTAAACCTAAAAAGTTTGTCTTTACATGGGTTCTCTCGGAAAGCTCTTAGGATTTATTGTTTCCCTCCATTGTATAGAAGTTGACCACACATTACACACACAAAACTCGCTAAAGTCAAGGCCATTACGGAAATGCCTCTACCCACTAACCTTACAAAATTCTATATAGCCTGCAAGGTAAATTACATCAAGGTCCATTCACCGTTTCATTTCACAATTATCTCGATTGGTGTGAACCATTTCATCATCTTCTTAAGAAGGATGTCTCCTTTAAATGGGATGATGATTCTGTCACAAAGGTTTTGAGGCCTTGAAACAATACCTTCTCCAACCACCCATACTCATTCCACCTAAAGATGATTAACCTTTTTACCTATACATATCAGCTACCGATCATTCCTTAGGAGCCATGCTCACTCATCGCGATGAACAACATAGGAAGCAGGCGGTTTATTACATAAGCCATACTCTTTTGCACTATGAAACCTGATACAACCATCCAAAAAAGCTTTGCTTAGCCTTAGTTTTCATTGCCACCAAAATCCTTCATTACCTACTCAACCACAAATCCTATGTTGTGACCAACACCGATCCCTTACACTTCATGTATGCCAAACCTTATCAAAATCAGCGTGCCGATCCACGATGGCTTATGCTTTTAGCTGATCTTGACCTTGAATTCATTCACAAAAATTCCATCAACAACAACCAAGCTATTGCAAAGTGACCAACTACGATGCACCTATTTCCGAGGATCAACCCTCTAATTATGACTTTCTCAATGAGTCAATTACTACTCTTTCCTGGATGATTTTTCCCCTTACCAAATGACACTTTTCTTGACGGTTCCAAGTGTCAGTGGGGTGAGGCTGGTATTATCCTCATTCCTCTAGATGGTTAACCCATGAATTTATCTTTCAAACTATATTTTGAATGCACCAACAATATTGTCGAGTACAAAGCACTTGTACTAGGTCTCCAAGCCGCATATGCCCTAGATGTCAAATCAATCCACATCTTTGGTGATTCATAATTGGTCATAAACCAAGTCAATGGTATGTACCAATGTCGTAATGAGATACTTCAAAAGTATAAACATCATGTAGACATACTTTTGACCACCTTTGATCATTACACCCTTCAAACCATCCCACGTTCAACTAATAAATTTGTAGAGACCATGGCTTGTTTAGCTTCCCAAATACCCACTTCCCTTGCCGATTCCAAAATATTTGTCACCATACAATGCCTCCATTCACCTTCTTATTTACCTCACGATGTTTACTCAATTAGCAATGACACCCCTGACCCGAGTGACCTTTGGTATAAACAATACTCCGACTACCTTTCTCTCTCCATCTTACCTCCTGATCTCACCTATAATGGACAACGCGCCTTCCTTAAAAAGGTCTCCCATTTCATCATTCTAGGGGGAATCCTCTATAAATGTGGCTTTGATGGTATTCTCTTACGATGCCTCACAAGTTTTGAAATCCCTTATACCATTAAGGAGGTTCATGATGGCATATGTGGAGGTCACTTTAGTGGCCTTGTTGTTGCTAAGCGTATTCTTTTCTTGGGATATTACTAGCTGACCCTTAACCATGATTGTTGTGACTATGTCAAATGTTGTGTGAAATGACAATGACATTCCAACCTTCATCATACACCCATTCATGCCTTATAGGTCGCTCGTGACCTTTGGCCATTCTCTCAATGGGGTTTGGATCTTGTCTAGGAAATCAATCCTCATTCTTCCTAATGCCATCAATGGATCATAATTGCTACTAAATACTACACAAAATAGGTGGAAGCCATACCACTCATCTCCATCGAAAGCCACAAACATATGTGAGTTCATTAACCATCACATCATTTTTTTACTTTGGTGTTCCTCATCACCTCATCACCGATAATGGAAAACAATTATAAAAAAAAAACACTGTAAAAACATTTCGACACCTTCAGCATTCAGCTTAGTTGCTCATCACCTTATTACCCACAAACCAATGGCCAAGCTGAATCCAATAACAAAACCCTCAACAAAATTCTCATGAAAGTGGTTGATGATACTGGGAAGGATTGGTATACGCACATTAATTTTTTCCCTATGGGCATACCACACTAGTATTCCCACTTCCATTGCGGCCACACCCTTTTCCCTAGTCTACAGTACAAAGGATTTTCTGCCTCTCAAATTCTAGATCCCCTCACTCTGCATTTCTCTCCAGGAGATGCTTACTGATGATGAATTTCGCTAGGACTACTTAGCACAACTACATTTATTAGATGAACATCATCTTAATGCTTTGGATCACCTTCAAGTTTACCAACAACATATCAAACGTTCTTATGAAAAACATGTTCATGAACGAACCTTCCAAGTTGGTGACCTTGTCTTGAAAGAAAATCAACATGTAACCAAAGCAAAAAAAAGTAAACAGAGAAAATTCAATCCTAATTGGCTAAGACCATACATTGTAACTCATACCTATGGATTAGGTGCCTATCGTTTATCCTCACTTGAGGGTAAACCCAAACCTGATCCCCTTAACGTATTACATCTTTGACCATTCTATTATTGACTCGTTGTCCTATCTCACCCTTTGCCTCTTTACAGGCTCATCCCTTGAGTGCTATCCACTCCATACACCTCCTAAACAATTACACAAGAATCATGTGATTACCCATCACTTGTTATCTTCTTGATATATGTATACCATGACACTACACATAGCATGATTCTCATGGATACTTTTCATCTACCTTTAGATGAGATTTCATGGTTGTTCCACCTTTCCTTTTGAACAAGAGTCCTATCCTCCACCTTGGTCTTGTCCATGATTTCAAAAACCTCATGTGGGACTAAACTCCTTCAATCAAACTTCTAATAAAAATATGATTCCCTCAAAAGGACATCTTCCTCTCGACAAAATTGCTACTGTAAATAGACTGCTCCCTCGAAGGATAGCTATGTGAAGCCTTAAAAAAATGAGAGAAACCGAAGCTTCCCGCATCGATCAACTTCATGAAGACCTCAAGGAGTAACATATTATTTATCCCATATAGAATTCTTGCATCGATTAGTCTATCACAACAAATAACTTTTTAGTCATGGAATTTCCCATTGTGACCTCGGACCTCTTGCCCAAAAGACCCTGTCACTCAAAACATATAAAATTAACTACCTTTCACCCACCTTACCATTTCCACTCTCATTTCCTCAATCGCCTTAAGGGACATCTTAAGGGACATTTGGTGATACGTGACTACCTTCATCACATTAATGCATTTGTAATGTCTTTTTGTGTTCATCACCCCCTCCAAGGTATGATCTACTCAGTATGATCCTACCAATCAGGTGGCTTTATTTCCCCCCTCTTATCTTTTAACCATCTTTGTTTACATTTTGATTACCTTATACAGGACTTGGTACTTGACGCTTACCTTTGAGGTAGTCCTCCCCTCTTTCCATAATCACCTTCACCTACATCCTTTTACCTATAATCTACCCACACCTATTAAACCTAAACCCACAACATGCCCACAAACCTACCAACTCATTTTCATATTCTTCCCTAGCTCATGGGAGAACTACATCAACCTAAGGTCCCTTTTCACCGGGACTATGTAGGCAGCACTCTAAGGGCATGGGGCCCTTGGAGGTTATATCCACCTTGCCCTACCCTAAAACAATTCATCAACCATACCTAACTCATCATTTACATCACATTTCACTTAGTTCCCCTTTTATAACAAAATCAGAAATTAAGCCACATACATAACAATTTGCTTCCCATTTTATACATTTATTACACCTACCATTTCTCTATCATCACTATGCATGGATTATACCACATCTCACATATGACCCATATTATCATTCATTGCAAACAATAATGAATCATAAACCAACCTAACTTAACCATGCCTATAACCTAACTCAACCATGCCTATAACCTGACTCAATCCATGCCTAAACCAACCTGACTCATCCATGCCTATAACCTAACTCAACCATGCCTATAACCTAACTCAACCATGCCTATAACCTAACTCAACCATGCCTAAACCAACCTGACTCATCCATGCCTATAATCTAACTCAACCATGCCTATAACCTAACTCAACCATGCCTAAAAACTTGATCCATGCCTATAATCTAACTCAACCACCAAACTCAATCCATGCCTAAACTGACTTAACTCCATCATGCCTAACTCACTTAATTTCAAACCACATTAAATTAACAAATCCATATCTCCTCTAACATAAGCCATACATCCAATATCTCATAAACATATTAACACATCACAAAATACCATGAATCTCATCATATAAATCAATAAATGTGTATCTCAAAATACATGCCTATCTCATCCTATCCATCATCTCAAAAATGTCAGCACGCAGGCCAATATATAATACAAAATGTCATCGACACGCAGGCTGGTCTCATATATACAAAAAGAATGAATGAATCAATACCAAAAATCTTTGGCATGCACAGGCCAGTATATGCTCACAATATACAAAACTCACTCATACATCCTCACTGTCTTTAGCACGTAGGCTGGTATGTGATAAAAAATACAACTATCTTTGCACACGTAGGCCGACATATATATCAACAATAATCACTCGTATACATCAAAATCGGGTGGCCGCATATCAGACATCTCACTGGATGTCCTCCATCTCTATGTCACCTACACCCTTGGCCTCTTATGTGTCCCTACTGGCACATCACCTAGCTCTGGTCACCATGTGCTAGTGGCCTCTCCCTGATCGGGCCTTGGAGCTCACTGACCTCTTGTGCTCTCCACACTATGTGTGCGAGATCTCGTCCTCTCACTAGATGCCTATTGTGCCTTGTACTCTTCATAAGAGAGGAAGTCTATCCCAGCTGCCATGAGCTGGTCTTGATAATATCTCACCTCACCTAGGGCATCCTGTAACCTAGATATAGGCATGGTCTATGGTGGTCCCATAGGTCTCGGCCCCTGTACCTTCCTTGCTATGCCATAGGACCAGCTCGTGAACCGGTGGTGGTGACCAGCTCCTGTGCCTGGTGGTGGTGCCCCTACCCCTATTCCTGTGGTGGTGCCCACTATCCTTGTGCCTATATCTAGGCCTGTAAGGCCCCAATCTATGCCTAGAATGTGGCCAACTAGCCTTGTAAACCTGCCACCTGAGCTAGTAAGGCTATCACCTAACCATGTCTCTATCTCTCCATCTCCTCCACCCTCTCCTCCACCATCCGGACTCAGACTGCCACCTATACTTCATATCTCTGCTACCTCTACCTCTGACCCCTCCAGCTATGTCTACAGTATACCTATCTGTGTGATAAGTGTCTTTACCTACCCTTTAGAGGGCATCTATCTGCATTGTAATGGTAACTAATTTAGGTTGCCCCAGTCTAGGTGGTATGGCTCATAACTGAGCCGCCCACCACTGCCTATACCTGTCTGTGCATCCGGCATCATCAATCCACTAATCCACTAGCTGCTCCTCCTCCCCTATAGGCATTGTAGGTTGTGGTAGAGGTAGAGGCCTCTCCATCATCTCTCCGATATTGTGGGAAGGATGGAGGAATATCCTGTAGAAGCTCGAAACTGTCATTTCGGACCTTATCTACCAAGATCATTCATCCTCCTGACAAGACGACGACCTGTATCCACCTCTCTAGCTGGAGCTCAGCTAGCTCCTCATGCATGTGCCTATATGAGAGGAATCCCACATATGGCCTCTAGATAATGTCCACTTTGGACAACCCCTCCAACAACTTGCCGAAAATGGGCCACATCATATGGCAGGCTATCTGACCTTCGCTCTCCTACAACTAGAACCCATCTCCTTGTAGCCCAAATGCACACACCTCACATGAAATGCATCTACTGAGACATCCTAATAGGTCGAACACAGACTATGTGCTCATAGGCCTAACAATGAAGTATAAATGTACAACATAGGATAAACTTGTGCAACCACCCATATGCCCACAACTCTCTGTATAGCTACACCAAAAATGTTGGTGCCCAAAAAAGTGTGTCTCATGCACCATTATATTATGGAGCACCCCCATCAGTGATCGGGGAAAGTGTCCACCCTCTGCATCTTGCAGTGCATAGTAGCACATTGCCTCCATCAATAAAACCACTAGCCTCATCTCATCCGGATGGGATAGGTACATCTCGCCATAGCTCAAACTGGCACTATGGAATCTCGGCCGCGCCCCTCGCCAAAACTATCTCATCTCCTCTGAGGCCTCAGAGGAGATAGAGTACACTTGGGCCCCCAATATGGGTAACCACAAAATTTGGAACACATCCTCTAGGGTGATAGTCATCTCACCCGTCGAAAGGTGGAACGTGTTGGTCATAGAATCCCATTTATCGATGAGCGCGACCATAAAATTGGGCTGCCAAACATCATGTTAGTAGCACCAAATACCACTCAAGCCCATTGCCTCCACATGTTATAGCTCTAAAGGGGTCGTTAAGCCATTAATGTCACTAGTAGTAATGGAACCCTATCCCGCATATGTAACTATGATCTCCCCTACATCCAATCCAAGCACAACATTAATCTACATTTACCATGACCATATTCACCAATTATCATTACCCTCCACCCTATTTTTACTTTACCCATCTCAACTACTTAACCCACATCCCTCTTGGACCCTTGTGCCTAAAATCACCGGTGTTAGTTCATCCTAACCCACTCGGTCACCCTTAAACCGGCATTGGTCACTTATTTGGTGACTCGATACCAGTTCCCCTTTACCGACCATGGTTACCACATAACCGATCGACATCGGTAAGCTATTTGCGAAACTCGATCCGGTTTTACCCAACCAACATGCCAATCACCGTCGTGGAAAAATTCATGACTTCCCAAACCCCCTTTTATATAAACCTCCCCTGCCCCTTCTACCCCACCTATAATGACCTAAACTCCCCTTAGACCCTTACTCACCCCACCTTTACAATTTACCACCCTCCCCCCCTCATTTTTGCCCATTATTCCCCCCATACCTGATTTAACTTTTTCCCACCCAAAAATACAAAAACCCACAAAACCCTATAAATGATGACTATCATAACCTCTACTCTATCTAATTAACACTATAGAGTTAGGTGCTTACCTCCTCATCACTATCGCCGTCTCGATGACATGTCTGCATTTGTGTTGGTGGTCTTCCCAATCCCTCTTCAGCCTCTTCCATCCCTAAATATCTACCCGTAACCTCCGACCAATCAAATCTCTCACCCTGATCTTGTGGACTCGCTACTCACCAACCCAACCCTCATCAAATCACACTGTCAGCTCACCGTCCCATTTTATCTGGACACTTTTTCCTCTTTTCTCTCTTTTTTGTCATTTCTTCCTTTGCAAATAACAAATGAATAATAAAAATGTGGATTTTTTTGTTTTTATACAAACCCAACCTAACCGACATGGTTCCCTCGATCGACATTGGTCTCATGCCCTACCTCACCATCATCGGTTTTCCTATACCAACGTCATTTATCCATGACCACCATCGGTCAACCTAACCTACACATTACCCCTACTTTTCCATTTTACCCCACCCTTTACCTTGCTCCTTTACCCCATCCAACCTTTACCCAACCCATTCCCTTACCTTTCCTGACCTGTCACTTCCTACCTCCATTTTTCCTCCTTTGAGGACTTCTTATTATTTTACCCCTACCTTGGCCTTACCCATGCTGTGACCTAAATATTTGGACCTGGACCATCGCTAGTGACCTTTGACCTCATGTGTTCACCATACCTTGTGGCACTGTTACCTATGTTGATTGACCTAATGACCTTACCTAGCCTATTATCTGTGACTATTTATCCTGACCCTACCTTTGGTGTACCGAAACATACCTAAAACATTCCTACACCTAACCTATGTTTTGTTTCCTGACCATATCCTATACCTTAGATACCGGATTCACTTCAACCTTGTTTGGATAAACCTATCGACCTTAGACGATGTAGAGTTTACTTGCTCTTCAACTCAGTAGCGTGTTGCAGTTTATACGTGTGCGTGAGTTTGACTATTGCTACTTGTGACCTTGACCCATTACCTAGATTGCCCTTTCACCCTTTTTACCTGTACCCACTTGCATTTTCCTCATCTTTACCTTTTACAAAACCATTCACCACTTTAGCTCTCGCTACCTCTCGTCCATTCCTAGTTTTGGGGGATCACCTTCACCCACACATGGGGTAACCACATCTTATTTTTATTAGTGTCACTTACCAATACAAGCTACGCAACAAAAAGGGACAAAATGTAGACACTAAAATTAGGTCACACTCCCCTTTTATCCCTGTGACATATAAGCACCCTTTATTACATTTATGTATCCATGACCCCCTTCACCCCACTAATATTAATTTAATTAATTTAATTAAATTAATACATTATCCTCACTATATTTATTATTTAAATATCTTATTGAATAATATCCCCACATACGTTCACTTAGACACTCACCAAGCCAACTCAACCTAAGACCTATTCTTAGAAAGTTCCCATAACTAACTAAGACTTACCCAAACCCTAAAAATCAATGCCTACATTCCCTTTAACCAATTCCTACATGCTCACAAGAAGCTCCCAGTTTAATATGTGGGATAATGATATGAGATCCAAGGAAATCAGGAGGATCTCCCTAGTTTAGTAAACCTAGGAAATCCTACCTTGACGATGTCGATTACCCCTAACCATCTGCTAAGTTAAGCCGACCACCATTCGTTACCCCTTTTAACCCCTAAACTACCTTACCTTATTTCAAAAGGTTGGAAAACATTGGGAGACATTTGATGAGAAAGAAAACATCTCAGAGAGATAACACATCTTTAGAGAGCCAATTCCTATGAAAACTCACATCCAGGGAGGGAGATTGAGCATATTCTCCTACATAGCCATCTTAGTCATGATCTGATCTATCCAAGCAAAGAGGAGTGTACATGTAACCCATGCAGAAGCTTTTCTTTAGTTGGTGATCACTTGCAACCTTCAAACCCATCATCAACACCTCCATCCCTCACACAAACATTCAAGAACAAAATCTAAGTAAGTACAACATCATACTTTCCTAGTTATTTCATTTCATCATCATTTTATCATCCATTGTTTATCTTGCTCCCTATTGACCTTCTCCACATTTTCACCTTTGTATACCCATTGAAACCTCACAAAAGCCTACTCTAGTCACCCAATACCTCGTCCCAACCAACCAAAGTCCTTTGTGTAATCACAAAGGAGACCCCAACTTGTTTTGTGACATTTCCAGATCCGGCAAGAATCGGCACTGGCGCCGGTTACATCTAACCACCGTCGGACACATCCCTGAACAGAGACCTACCCACCTAATTTTATCTCACCCTCTTTCACTTGTGATCTACCCGAGACCCTTTATCAAACCTGTAGAGACCCAAAACCAATTATTTGACCTTTGGATTCTATTCTAGCTTAGCTTGTTAGATTAGATCTATTTCTTATTGTGTTTTTGAGTGAGATACCTAAATCATTTTAAAATAATAATAGGATTTACTTTGTTTATAGCATTGAATTGTTTAAAATAGTGGACTGACAGCCATCTAGGAAGTATCACACTTCCCGGATCTAGCATATGCTAGGAAGTTCAAAGCCCATATTGTTTAATTCCTTCTGGTGGTCTTGTTTTCATTAAATAGTTAGTTCCTACTAGCCAAAAGGAATCTCTCACGATCAGCTATGGATTCGAGAGTCATATGTGCACAACAACCCATCAACCGACATTTGAATAGGTATTCCTCCTATGCCCGTTACCCTATCTGTTTCGTCAACACTTCAAAGAAACAATCTCATAAAAAGGTGAAATAGAGGGACCATGCATGTTTAAGGACTGACCCTTGAATTTCATTTTAAATAAGTGCCAGGATGACACTTCGAGGGCTCCACTCACTTTGCATTTTTTCATAGACTTTTCGAATGACCAAAGGAGATTTCCTCGGAACCTAAAACATGGTGCCTTTGCTAAGCTTTAAGCCTTCAGAATTTTTTTTCTGAGCCAAGAAACATGGTGAGCCTGCACTCATCCAAGGTCTTAACTTTTGATAACCATCTCAAGATGTGCCATTGTGACACATGGTAGTTGGAAAAGTCAAAGGCCGGGGGAGTGGACCATCGTGGAAACTTGGATTTTTTTCCCCTTGCTACCCAAATGATAAAACATCAGAATGGCCCGCATAGCCGACAGAGAATAGTCAAATTTTTCCCCAAGTCAATGGTGGAGGTGTGGAATCCCAGGGAAAATTTGGAATTTTTCCCTTTTGTGGAGAAAGGAGTTAAAATTAAAAAAGGAAGCATTGTTCCACTGGGACCCACATTAGAGACTAGAAGCGGGAGGGCAAAGCTATGGGGGAAACTTGAAATTTTTCCCTTTTCCAAAAAAGAGGTGAAATGGAAGAATTTGGTCATGGTTTCTTTGGGGCCCACCTTAGGACACATGTCATGCTCATTTCTTAGGGGTGGAGTGTGGAACAAAATGGGAAAATTTTACATTTTTCCAAAAGTTACAAAAGGAAAAAGGGAACCCACATGCCCGCTCTAAAATCAGATCTCCCATGTGGATGATCTAAATTAAAAATAGAAATCAATGGCAGCTTGGTGCATCTGTATCTTGATTTTTCCACCATTTTCACTCCAGAGTCCCTGGGATGCATATTTTCTTGTTTTTTTATCATTTCTTGGAGTCTCTGCACACCAAATGAAGAGGAGCATTAATCTGGTATCCTGGTTTGGTGGGGAAGGTCTATAAATGTCTCTCACCATTAATATGTGATGGTCTTCAGATTTGGCCTAATTTTTCTTTCCTTGGCACACAATAGACATGTTGATATCTTAGTTGGGTGAGGAAAATTTTGGGGACGTCTTTTACCATTAAGGTGAGACCTAACCTTTGGGGCTCGATTTGATCTTCCATTTCTTCTTCACATGCATGCAAAGAACCAGATTGGATAGAATAGGGGTGGAAGTGGTTGGTGAATAAAGGGAGAAGTGATCCACTAGAGGAAGGAGTTGAATGTAGGAGATATTCAAAGAGATTTCCCTGGAACACCTGATAACTCTTTAAAGATCTAATTTTGGGAATCATGATCGAGATCATGGCAAGCCACTGGTTTACTAAATGTCTAGATTTTTAGGGGAAAAGGCTCTATTGTAAATGTTATAAATGGCACAAATTTATCATGTAAATGGTTGGAGTGTGAGGGGTCGGGACTGATTTTCCTAATATAAAAAAGGCTTGATAGAGCCCATCCTTTTGAGAAGCTGATTGAGAAGCCTATATATCTCTTTTGTATTGAATTTGATCATGTCAAGGTGGTTGTGAGTGTACAACCATTGACAAGCTCTGAGATTTTTCTAGAAACTTTCCCTACTGATAAATTTAATCAAACTTGAGTTATTCTGTGGATCTTATGCAAAATGTGTGGCTTTACTTTTGAATGTCTACAAATAGTTGTTCTTGTTCCTATTGCAATCTTGTGTTAAAATCTATCTCAATCACATAGGTCTCAATCCTTGTGATAGGTTAGGAGCATTTTTAATTTTATTTCTTAGAAGATATTTCATCCGGGAGTGGAATAAATGATTTAAAATCAATTTACTCTCATCTTGTGATGAAATTGTCCTGTAAGCTCTCAGGTGTACCTCAGGTGTGATTGGGCTCAGACCTTGATATTTTGTTGGGTTTTCCAACTCAAGCCTTGGTGTTAAAATCTCATATATTATATGAAAAATTGCTAATATGAGCCTCCATTGAAGCACATATTCTGGTTAAAGAAACATTTTAGCTGCTCTATGGCATTTTGTTGGTTTAGTTTTCCATTTTGTAAAAGTTTCAAAGATTAGGTATAATCAACTTTATCCTATTTCTCCTCCCACCAAATTCATTCAAAATAACAAATCCTACCCATAATACCCCTATTTTTCATTTGTATACAAATGCACAAATTTTACTACCAAAACATGCAAAAACAATCACGATTCCAAATGTCTTTAGTAGCCTGAACCTTACCTAGAGAATATCTCCACTATCTAGAGTGACAACTCGTGAGAGTTAGATTTTTGCATTGATCATATTTTCTTCAAGGTCTCCTTAATAACTTCATTAGGAAGGATATCTCCATCTCCTCCATAAACAACAAGCTATAAAAGGGTTCTCTTACCTTGGTTGAAAGGCACAACCTTAAATAAGTGAGGATAGATCAAGTCATCTTGAGGGTGTTATCCATTTCTTTACACTGAGTGATTAAGGGCCAATTAGATCCCATCCTTGGCTAAAAAATGACTTATCATAATCTATCTATCTCTAAGCCTCCTGCTAAACTTGTGATGTTCTTAGACTTTGAAGGAGAATCCATTTGGGTACCAACACCTTACTAGCGCCCCTTCTGGGAAGACTATGATTGTAGTTCATATTCAGACCACTCGTTAAACACTTTTATATGATCTATGTGATGTGTGTAATTATTTCAATTCCTATGCCTAGTGCCTAGCTTTCATTGATAAGTTTGGGTAAATAAAATTTAGATCTTTCCATTTCTAGTTTCTAGTGTTGACAAATCATATTTTAGTGTATTTGCACAACTAAGGTGGAAATACTTAGTGAGAACTCCCTGTTTATTTGATTCTTGATGAGTACCAGTGTATTAACCTTTGTCAAGTGAAATTTGTCACTGATCTTAGCAAAGATGGAAGGAAGAAGATCCTTCTTTGGTAGGGATCCTACTAGGACATTATTTCTAGAGCTAGGAGAAATAAAGTCAGAAGGAATAAAAGCCTAGAGAGTTGTTGGAGATCAGCAGACAAGAAAAGGGATCTTTATTGATGAAAGTGATCGACCTATCATTGAAGATTGTAGTTCAAGTGCTTTTGAATTAGGTAGCCTTGTTGTGGAACTAAATTTTCTAACTTGAGAGGGGCCTTCATTTTATTTTGAAAAGTTTTCTTCTCATTCTACCCCTATCTTTTCAAAAGATGATAGGGTTTTTCAAGAAACAAGGCCTATAGGGGATATCCATTTTGAAAATCATACCCTTGTGTTTCAAATACCCTCTACTCCCCACTAATTTTCATTCCTCTAGGGTCACCTCCTCAAAACAACATGGCCTAGCCCCACCTAGACCCCTTTTGTTATAAACACCTTTGGACCTATAAATTTTGTAGGGATGCCTAGTTATCCAAATGTAGTTCCCCAAGATGTAAGGAATAAATTACCAAAGTTCCAAGGAAACAATGCCATAATTGGTGATCAACATCTAAATCTTTTTATCAATATGATGGAAGACTTTGAGATTGAACATGAAGATGTATATATCAAGCTATTTATCCATACTTTAGAAGAAAATGCCAGGGACTAGTAAAAATATTTTCCAGATAACTCCATTGATTCTTGGACTGAGATGAACAATGCATTTAGATTACAGTATGGTGATAGAAACTATCCCTAGGTTTCTTTATTATAATTTGAAAACATCAAGAAGAATCCTAATGAGTTAGTACATGATTTCAACACAAGGTTTAATAAGACCTTGAGGAGATTTCTGTTAGGATAAGGCCATGTGATGAATCATGTTTGATCAAATATTCATATGCATTTGATAAAAAGGTTACTTAATACTTGAGGGACAAAAACCCTACTAATTTGAGGCATGCATTCACCATGGCCCTGCAAATAGAGAATAACATCAAGACAATTAGAAATCCTCCAAAAAGTGAGGGTGTAAAAAAATTAACTTAAAAGTCTCAAACAAGTAAGGTTGATGATTTGGAGGAAGTTGTGAAAATTTGGTAGGGGATGTCAAAGAAATATCATATAAGTTAGCCCAAGTAGAAAATGGGACTCAATAGAGTTCATAAGGTCAACACAAGTAGTAGGGCTAAGACATATTTACAAATCATCAAAGATCTAGTGACAGAGGGAAGGGACCTATTGGATTTGGAAATTAATTGTCCCAAACAAGGGAAAATAGAGTGGTACCTGATCCTTTGGCTGTTCCAGAGTGACTGTAGTGGAGGAGATATATGTCAATGATTGGTGTGATAGATGTTTCATGCCCCATGCTCCATGTGAGAAAGATCAGCAAGAAGAAGAAGAAGCTCATGATGATAGTGATGATGATGTATGCATGATGGGTTGTTCTATGAGCTCACAACAAGGGGAAACTTCAACTGAGGTGATAAGTGCCCAGACTCTGCCACTTTTCGAGACTGCATTCATAAAGTACTTATTCTTCCTCCCTCTCATAATTTATAAGTAGATATTGTACAATACAAGCTTTTGAATTGCTCAATAATGAATTTGAATATTTAAGGGCTTTAATGATAAAGAAGTATGATGGAGGAATCCCATCTGAGGAAGATAGACAGTTACTGATGAATGTTGTTGTTGCTCAAGAGAAGGAATATAATACAAAAAGTAAGGTTATCAAAGGGGCATGGCCTCAAGCTAAAACAAAAGCTCCCTTAATTTCAAACATTCCTAAAGAGGCTCCTAAGAAAGATGCATCTGCCAAAATCCCTATAGTTCTAAACAAAAATCATACCCCTCCTCATGCCCAAGCTATCAAAAATCTTGTACCACCTAGTGAGTGTGTTATCTTTCCTTCCAATACTACCTTTCCAAAGAGTGTCCCATATGACATTTCCCAAGTTTTAAGTCAAATCAAAGTCTTTGTTCCAATTGTTGAGTTGCTTAGGATTCCTAAGCACAAAAGAGAGCATTTGAATACTTGGGATTGAAAGAAGAGAAGACTTCCCTAGGTAGAAATGTAAACATTGTGGAGAATCCTCCAATCATTGAAGAGTTAGAAACACCACCAACATTGGAAGAATTAGGTGAACCACCTAAGGTCTATTTGGGGACATCCTTGGTGGACTCTCAGCTAAATGTGGATCCATTCTTCACTACCCTGATCATTAAGGACAAATTGTTGCACAACTGCATGTTTGACTCAGGGGCATCATGCAATGTCATGCCTTTGGAAGTCATGAATGAGTTGGATATTAAGGTTACAACAAAAATATGGGAAGTGTACTGCTATGGACTCTAGAGAGGTTCTAGTAGTGGGATGTGTGAAGGGTTTGGTGGTGCAGCTTACAACTTACCTAGGTAAAAATTTAAAACTTGATGTTGTCATTGTTGACTTCCAGCCAAGTGGGGCATGCTATTGTCTAGAAAATGGGTTGTAAGTGTTGGTGGGAGTGTCCAAATGGACATGTCCTATGCCACCATCCCAATTGAGGGCAGCCTTGTTAGGTTGTATGGGGAAAAGAAGATGTTGCACCTTATTGAAGATCCCAACAATGCATCCTATGAAGTATTGTACACAAGTGTTGATGCAGATAATTTTGTAGGATTTGCTGATGGAAAGGAGCACAAGATTGAAGAATGAAAATGCCTTGAACAAATGGGCTCTCCTTGGACTTTATTGTTTGATGGAGCTTGCTCTAAATTTGGGAATGGTGCGTGTGTAGTTCCGATTTCCCAGGCCAGGAAAGGTTTGCCTTTTCCTTCAAACACATTTTTGAGTGCACTAATAACATTGTTGAGTATGAGGTACTATTGTTAGGTTTGAGGATTGCTTGGAAATAGGTGTTAAAGAAATCATTGTTAAGGGAAATTAAGAATTAATTGTAAAGCAAGTAAGAAAACTGTATGCCACAAAGAATCAGTGAATGAAACAATACAAGCATGCAATTTGGGATTTCATTGAGATGTTTGATTCATTCAACATTGTGCATCATGAAAGGAGGTTAAATGATATGGTAGATAGAATTTCTGTGTTGGGATCTCGGTTTGATAAATGTGAAATGTCCCCATATTGTGAATATGAGGTTGAGGCATTAACAAGGCCATCTATACCTAAAATATTAAGAATTGTCAAGTTTTTGAAGATGATCCTCAGGTCAGAAGATTTATGCAGAACAAGGAGGAGTTTTCTAATCAAAATGTTGATTGGGAACCCATGGTGTGCATAGCAGAGGGTAAGGAAACCCTTTTTGGCAAGGGCATCATCTAGCTAAAGACCAATACCATCCCTAGAGGGCTGGTTGCTCTTGAATAAAATATTGATAATGCTGATTGCATTATTAATAGACATATCGTAGCCATGAGGGATGTTGAGGAGCATGACCTTGGCACGAAGGAGAAACCAAGGAATATTTGGTTAGGTAGAAATCTCAATTAGGAGGAGAAGAATTCATACATCCAACTGTTAAAAAAATCAGGATTATATGGCTTAGACCTATTCTAAACTAAAAGCATACAAAGAGGACCTGTTTCAACATGAGATTCCCTTGGAGTCTAATGTAAATCCATTCAGGTAGAAATAGAGGCCAATCAATCCACTCTTATCTCTTAAAATGTAAGAGGAACTAAAGAAGCTAAGAGATGGAGGGATTATTCAGCCCATAAGGTATTCTTCTTGGGTTACAAACCTAGTACCAGTGAGAAGAAGAATGGTGATATCAAGCTGTGTGTAGATTTTAGGAATCTAAATAGAGAATCTATGAAGGATAATTATCCTTACCAAATATGGAAAACATGCTGCAATTAGTGAATGGTTATAAATTTCTCTCCACCCTAGATGGTTTATCCGGTTATAACCAAGTTGTGGTGAAGGAATCAGAAAGGATCAAGACAATCTTTACTACTCCTTGGGGGATGTATGTGTATGTTAGGATGCCCTTTGGTTTGATGAATGTTGGAGCCACCTTTCAAAGAGCAATGGATGTTGCTTTTTCTAGTTAGATCAATGAGTTTATTATAGTTTATCAAGATGTTGTAACTATATTTTTAGGAAAAGAAATGATCACTGCTGCACTTTAAGAAGATGTTGATAAGATGTAGAAAATATGGCATCTCATTCAATCCAAATGAAGTGCCTTTTTTGAGTGTAGAAGGAAAAATCATTTGGCCACATCGTGTCACAATAAGGGGTAATGATTGATCTAGAAAGGGTAGAGGCCATCAGCAAGGTCCCAATTCCAAGGACCAAGAAATGAATTCAGTCTTTCTTTGGGCAAATAAACTTCATCAGGAGATTCATATCAAACTTTGTTGAGTTGACCATTCCAATCACTTCCATGCTAAAAATGACTAGGCCATCAAATGGGATGAGGATTCCATCCAATATTTCAATGGGATTAAAGAGGCACTAAAGCATGCACTTTTTCTAGCAGCTCTAGATTATAAGAAGCCCTTTCAATTATTATCTTTTGCTTTATAGAACACTATTGCTTCTATCTTACTGTAGAAGGATGATGAAGGGGCTGAGAGGCCAATTTCCTTTTTAGCAAGGGTATCGTAGGGTCGAGTTTAAATACACTAGTGTGGAGAAACAAGCATTTTCCTTAGTAAAAAAATAAAGGTTTTTAGGCCTTACATTTTGAGTTCTAAGATTGTTGCTTATGTTCCCCACACCATGTTGAAATACATTTTATCAGAGATGGAAATCTCAAGCAAAAGATGCAGATGGGTGAACAAGTTGTAAGAGTATGACTTGGATATCTAAACCATGAAGCTTGGTGAGAGGTTTGGGCTTGGCTAAGCTTATGGCTAAGAGAAAATTGCAAACTATTGAGGTGAATGAGGTGGAAGAAGGTAGGGTAGATGTTTTTGAAAAATTGATGAGTTTGAGTGGTACAAAGATGTAATTTTTTATCTCAGACATCTAAAATGCCTTGAGTATTTAAGTAAGAACCAAAAAGTGCCCTTAAGTTGGCTTCCCATAAATATGTCATTACTTATTATGAAGTAGCTTGGAAGAACCCAGAGGGAGTCCTCTTAAAGTGCATTACTAAAGAAGAAGCCCCAAGATAATTGTTGATCTCCATGGAGGAGTTTGTGGGGGGAATTTTGCTGCAAGAGTCATGACACATAACATCCTGAGGGTTGGTTATTGGTGGCCAACTCTCTTTAATGATACAACCTTGTTGGTTAGAATATTTGAGAGTTTCTAGCACTTCTCTAGAAGACTAAAAGCTTTAGGCTCCCTTCCTTTATAGCTTGTATCAATTAAAGCTCCATTCAAGCAATGGGGAATGGATTTCATTGGTGAAATTTCAGACCCTTCAAGTGTTGGCCATAAGTGCATTCTTATAGCCACTGATTACTTTACGTAATTGGTGGAGGTAATCCCTATCAAGAAGGAAACACACCAAGTTGTCATGAATTTTGTGCTAAACCACATCATCTGCAGGTTTGGAGTGCTAGTTATAATTGTAGTTGATAATGCCATGAGTTTAAGAGATAAACCTATGGTGGCAATGTGCAAAGAGTATGGGATGAGTTTGACATATGCATCTAATTATAATACCCAAGGAAATGGACAAGCTGAGTCTAATAATAAAAACGTGTTGAAGATTATAAGAAGAACCTTAGAGCTGAACAAGAGAAAATGGGGTGAATAATTGAAGTTTGTTGTTTGGGTTGATAGAAATACTATTAAAAGAGCCACTAGAAAGAGTCCATTTGAGTTGGTATATGATTCAGGCCCTACTACCCATGCACATGTAGTTATCCTCATATCAGTTCATGCAACAATTGGAAGATCAAGAGGTAAGTCCATATGATGCCCGCATTAATCAGATTGTTGAACTTGATGAAGAAAGGAGGGCATCCCACCAAAGGCATGTTAGGTTTAGGGAGAAGTTGAAGAAATTGTTTGACAAGAAAGTCACCCCAAGAGCTTTTAATGTTGTAGATCTCATGTTTTTATGGGATAATAAGCATGAAGATAAGGGAAAGCATGGAAAATTACATGATTTATGGATGGGCCCTTACTCCATTGATATCAGAATTGGTGAACATACCTTCTTCCTGAAGGATTTGGATGGGGAATTGCTTGAATTTCCTATTAATGGTAGGAATTTGAAACATTTCTTAGATTGATTCCCCAGAATCAAGGTGAACATCACCTGTACAATGTATAGTTTGTTGGTTTGTTTTTTTTTGTGTTTTTTTCATTCGGCCCCTAGTGGCTTGTTTTTGCTAGTTTCTTGGTTCATTTTTGGGGATAGTTCTAGTTTTGTGCCTTGAAAGATGAATCCTTTTCCCAATGGATATTTTGACACTTGGTCTAACTTTGTTCTTGTGGCACTCGCAGGGAGTGCCCATCCCCAAGTCAGAGTTGATGTTGGTGCTCAAATATGTTTCACCCCATTTTCCATTATTTTCCTCTGATCTACATGTTCTGAAACATTTTGTCTCTTGATGCGGGTGTTCTAAAAGCTTTACATTTGTTTGAAATGCTCCAAATTGTTTGCAAAATCCATTTTCATGTCCCTCCTTGAGGGAGTCTTCGAGTTTGCCCTACTTTTTTCCCTAATTTCTTCAAAATCCATGGGCCTTGCCATTTTCCCTATCTTTCCCCGATCATGGAAGCTTGAGAATGATCAATTTACATTTTATGCCTTTGAAAATCCAAACCCATGGTCAAAAGATGCTCGGAACCATGATTCACTTGGTTTTGTTCCAAAAATTTCATCCTTAGAGAGAAAATTGGGTTCTGGGCATGAATGGTGAATTTATGTTTTTGATGGTCTTGGTGGGTGTCCTTTCCCTATCAAAACTATTCCTCAGCATTCGGTGGTCACATGGCTTCTTTTGGTTGGTCAAGGTATGGTGGGAAAATGCTTTAACTTAATGGCTTTTTTCTTTTTTGGCAAAAAGGAAAACTTGGTCCCATGGCTCGCTCAATTCTGATTGGTTCTTTTGATGCTTACGTGGATTATTCTAATTGGATGGGGCACGGTGGGTTTGTTTTGAACTTGTTCCTTTTGGATACTTTGGCAAAAAAATTGAACTCGCCCACGGCCCCACCAGGCTCTAATTTAAGAAAATTTTAAAGTGGTGGGGAAAATTTCTTATTTGCACCCCAATGGTGTCTACGTGTTCATTTTTTATTTGATGCGGCTCGGTGGGGCACTCCTAAACTTTGTGGAAATTTTTAACCCAAAACTTGTCCACATGGAGGAATGATGCTCATTTGAAGATTTTTTTGGTTTGGCCTTGGAGGTGTGCTAGGAGGACACATGTGGAGGCTTCCACTACTTTTCCCAAACTTAGACAAATTTTTATGCAGTTGGTATAGTTTGGTGGAACAAGGACATGTGGTGAGCCTACGCTCATTCAAGATCTCTACTTTGGGTCTCTTTTATTACATCCCGAGGACATGTGGAGGCATTTTTCAAAAGGTTTTGAGAGGCCTGGGACACGTGGAGGGACCACGCATGTTTGAGAACTAGCCCTTGAATTTCATTTTAAAGAAGCACCAAGATGACACTTGGAGGGCTCCACTCACATTGCATTTTTCTTAGACTTTTCAAATGGCCAAAGGAGATTGCCTCGGAACCTGACACATGGCACCTTTCGCTAATCTTTAAGCCTTAAGACAAATTTTTTTAGGCCAAGACATGTGGTGAGCCCGCACTCATCCAAGGTCTCAAATTTTGGGAACCATCTCAAGATACGCCATTGTGACGCGTGGCAGTGGGAAAATTCAAAGGCCAAGGGAGCGGACCATTAGGGGAAACTTGGATATTTTTCCCCTTGCTACCAAAATGATTAAAACATCATAATGGCTCATAGACCCATAAGAGAATTGTCAAAGTTTTTCCTTGGTTAATAACAGAGGCAAGGTATAGACTCTGGGAAAATTTGGAATATTTTCCTTTTTGGAGGAAGGAGTTAAAAGTAATAAAGGAAGCGTGGTTCTACTGGGACCCACATCGAGACTAGAAGTAAGAGGGCGGAGCTACGGTGAAACCTAGAAATTTTTCCCTTTTCCAAAAAAGAGGTGAAATGGCAAAATTTGGTCACGGTTCCTTTGGGGCCCACCTTAGGACATTGTCAAGCTCATTTCTCTAGGGTAGAGGTGTAGAGAAAAATATGAAAATTTACATTTTCCAAAAGTTGCAAAAGGAAAAAGGGAACTCGCAGGCCCACTCTAAAATATATGTCCCACGTGGATGGTCCAAATTCAAAATAGAAATCAATGACAACTGTTTATATGTATTTTATTTTTCTACCATTTTAACTCCATAACCCCTAGGGATGTGTATTTTTTGGTTTTTAATCATTTCTTGGAGTCTCCTTCATGCCAAATGAAGAGGAGCATTAATCTAGTATCCTAGTTTGGTGGGGAAGTTCTGTAAACATCTCTCACCATTAATATGTGATCTAACTCGTCGATTCAACATGATTTTTCTTTCCTTGGCAAAATACATGTTTATATATTGGTTGGATGAGGAAAATGGGGAGATCTTTTACCATTAAGTTCGAGAGACCTGACCTTTAGGGCTTGATTTGATCTTCTATTTCTTCTTCCCAGGCACGCAAAGAACCAGATTGGACATAATAAAGGTGAAATTGGTTGGCGAATAAAGGGAGAAGTGATCCAATAGAGGAAGGAGTTGAATGTAGGAGATATTTGAAGTGATTTCCCCCTAGATCACCTGACAACGTTTTACAGATCTGATTCTGGGAATCACGATCGAGATTAGGGAAAGCCACTCGTTTACTCAATGTCTAGATTTTTTTTTTGGGGGGAAAATGCTCTGTTGTAAATTTTATAAATGGCACAAAAATTTTTCATGCAAAGGGTTAGAGTGTGAGGGGTTGGGACTGATTTTCCTAATAGAAAACCGGCTTGATAGAGCTCATCCTTTTGAGAAGCTAATTGAGAAGCCTATATATCTCTTTTGTATTGAATTTGATCATGTCAAGGTGGTTGAGAGTGTACAACCATTGACAGGCTCTGAGATTGTTCTAGAAACTTTCCCGTGTTGATAAAATTAATCAAACTTGAGTTATTCTATATGGATCTTATGCAAAATGTGTGGCTTTACTTTTGAATGTCTACAAATAGTTGTTCTTGTTCCTATTGCAATCTTGTGTTAAAATATGTCTCAATCACATAGGTCTCAATCCTTGTGATATTTTGGTGGCATCTGGAATTTTATTTCTCAGAAGAGCTTTCATCTGGGAGTGAAATAAATGATTTATAATCTCTTTTCTCTCATCTATTGATAGAGATTGTCTGTAAGCCTCTGGGTGTATCTCAAGTGTGATTGGGCTCAGATCTTGATATTTTTTTGGGTTTTCCAACTCAAGCCTTGGTGTTAGAATATCATAGATTATGTGAAAAAGTTCTAATCTGGGCCTCCATTGAAGCACATACTCTAGTTAAAGAAACATTTTAGTTGCTTTGTGGCATTTTGTTGATTTAGATTTCCATTTTGTAAAAGTTCTCAAAGATTAGGTATAATCAACTTTATCCTATTTCACCTCCAACCAAATTCATTCAAATCAACTAATCCTAACCATACTACCCCTATTTTTCATGTGTGTATACAAATGCACAAATTTTACTACCAAAACATGCACAAACAATTAGGATTCCAAATGTCTTTTGTAGCTTGAACCTTGCCTAGAAAATATCTCCACTATCTAGAGTGACAACTCGTGAGAGTTAGATTTTTGCATTGATCATATTTTCTTCAAGGTCTCCTTAACAACTTCATTAGGAAGGATATCTCCATCTCCTCCATAAACAATAGGCTACAAAAGGGTTCTCTTACTTTGGTTGAAAAGAACAACCTAAAATAGTGAGGATAGATCAAATCCTCTTGAGGGTGCTATCCATTTCTCCACATCTAAGTGATTAAGGGCTAGTTAGATCCCATCCCTAGCTACAAAAATGAATCATCATGATCTATCTGTCTCTAAGCATCCTGATAAAGTTTTGATGCTCTTCAAACTTTGAAGGAGAATTCATTTGTGTACCAACAGGATGAAGAATAAGAGAAGAGTAATGATGATCGGGTGGGAGAAAAAGGATAGGTAAAATGATAATGCGAGGAAAGATGCCCCAAGAAAGAAGGATTTATTCAACAATAAAAATGTAGGGTAGTGATTCCAATATCACGTTTGTAGGGAAAAAGGATGGTCTTAATGGAGATGGAGGTAATGCTCTATGGGCCAACGAGTGGGAAAGAAACACTACAAAATGGATGGATTCCCGTGGGAACCATCTCAAATGGGTGTGAGCCATGAGCACTGACAAGTCATAGGAAAACACCAAACTATTTGCAACCAAATGCGAAAATAATGCAAAATACTTTATACATGAGGAATCAAACAAAAGGTATTCATCTAAAAGGATGACGGTCAAAATAATGACTCCCTAGAAAAGGGCACAAAAATGGATGAAAAGGAAAAATGCTAAAAAGTGATGATAAAAATTCCCCAAGTAGGAATAAGTATGGCCACAAAGGTGGACTTTGAGATAGGATGAGATAATGAGATGGTTCCCTAGTAAATGATCATAAAATGGATGAGGAGAGAAATAATGGTGCCCCAATAAAGGGAAAAATGATGACTAAGGAAGTAGAATATAATAAAATGAGTAATGGTGCCCCAAATGGAACACAAATATGGCCAAAAAAATGGACTTGAGATAATACATGGATGATAATATAGTGCCCCAATAGATGACATGAAAAAAGGATGAAAAGGAAAAATAACTAATGATGATATAAAATTCCCCAAGGGGGAATAAATACAGCCACAAGGGTTGAATTGAGATAAGATGAAATGATGAAATGGTGCCCTAGAAAAAGAGCAAAAATATGGACAAAAAGGTGAGATAAGAAAATGCATGATATGATGCCCTAAAAGTGGGAACACAAAGATGGACACAAGAGTGGACTTAAGACATGATAGACTAGGAAATATTTGATGAGATAGATAAGGTGTATTTGGATGATGGATGAGACAATATATGAGATAAGATAATAAATATGGATTAAACTATATGTGACCAAAGGGTATGAATGATGCTAGGACATACTAAATAATGCATGATGAAATGATTCCTATAATTACATTGGAGGTAATCAATAGGGGGATCCAAGTAATGCAAGGCACATGCAAACAAAACATTATGTTAACATATAACCAATGATAGTTAGTTATACCAAAGATCATGAGAGAAGAATGGATGAAATGGTAGCCCATATATCTAAGGTCATATCTAGGATATTAATGGTAGACCACATAGTTCCAAATCATTACAATGATATATGGAAGAGGTTAATGATGGAGGGATAATCTAAAGATATGACTAAGTGCTCACTGGTAATGTGCTAACAATAAACAACTCTTAAGTACAATGCATTAAATAGTTCCACTTCCGGTTTAATCTCAAGGGAGGCCAAACGATAGGTTTCCAACCCATACTTATGTGTGATAATGTATAGCCCAATCATGTTGGGGTAAAAATTTCCATGTTGGCTCCTTTCTAGAGTATTAATGTTCTAATTTTCTATAATGACGAGGTTACCAACATTAAAGTCGCCATAGGATAGAGTGACAATTTGTAAAAGATGGGATGTAATGAACAAGTGAAGATAAAATATATGTGTTACCCTTTAAGGAAGAAAATAAAATATGTGTCCTTAAAGAGACAACGAAATGGGATATCTAAGATGAGAGGAGATGGGAACTATGTGCTAACTTTCAAAATTAAGGGAAAGACAAAAGTATGCATCCCTAACAAGATGAAGATGGCCACAAAAGGTGGATTTGGAATGAAAAATATGGAAATATGTTTCCCCAAAAGAGGCAAAATATGGCCACAATGGTGGAATTAGGATGAGGATATGGTGCCCCTAAAGAGGCACAAATATGGCCATAATGGTGGACTTAGGATGAAAATATGGTGCCCCGAGAGAGGCAAAAATATGACCACAATGGTGGCCTTAGGATAGAAAGTATGGTGCTCTAAAAGAGGCATAAATATGGCCACAAAGGTGAACTTTGATGAAAAAATCTGCCCCAAAATAGGCACAAATATGGCCGCAAAGGTGGGATTAGGACGAAAAATATGGTTCCCTAAAAGAAGAAAAAATATGGCCACAAATATGGACTTTGATGAAAAAAGGTTCCCCAAAAGAGGCACAAATATGACCACAAAGGTGGACTTAGGATGAAAAATATGGTGCCCTAAAAGTGGCAAAAATATAGCCATAAAGGTGGAATTTGATGAAAAATATTGTACCCCAAAAGAGGCACAAATATGGCCACAAAGGGGTACTTTTGATGAAAAATAGGGTGCCCTAAATTAGGCACAAATATGGCCACAAGGGTGGACTTAGAATATAAAGATGGAAACAATGTGCCCCAAAAGAGGCATAAATATGGCCACAAAGGTGGACTTTGGATTAGATAAGATGGTAGATAAATTGATAGGCTAAGATGAGATAATAAATTGGATAAGACCAGATGAGATGGGTTGGATAAGATTTGGATGAGGTAAACAAGAAAATGTCAAGGAGGAATTCTTAGAGTGAATTCCCCAACATCAAGAGAGTTTTTGGATGGATAGGGGTATGAGTTGATGTGGATAATATGTGAAAGGACCTATAAGAAGGGGAGAATCCTCCCTAGTGAAAAGAGATCATGTTGGTCAACTAAGATGTAGATGAGCTAGTAGACATTGAAAGAGATGGGATGGGATCGTAAGATTGGATGGTTGAATTGAGGATCATAAGGGTGTTTGGCAAGAGAAACGATATCGATGAAAAATGGTGGACCCTCCTTTGGAGGAGAAATGATAATGGAGGATGTTAATGAAGGAGGAGATTAGATGGATGAATATGTAAGAATTATACTAGTGGTGGATGAGAAGGAAGATCCTTGAGACGAGAGATTTATCGTCCTCAATAAGTTCACGAATGATGGTTTGGAGGGCCTTACAATTTTTGTTTTCAAGACCCAGGGTACAATGATAGGCAAAAATGTGATTTTGATCAAACCATGATATATTTTTACTATGAAGATCAAAATACTTAATAGGAGGAATAGTAATGGTAGATATTTGAATTAAATGTTGAAGGGCATCTTCGTAGGAACCAATCAAAGTGTTGGAAAGAAGGTAAGTATTGTGGGTTTTAATAGGATATTTTGAATTGGATTTATGGAAAGGAGTGGATATAGATTGGATAGGTAAATTAAATTTCTTAGAAAGTGAATTAGATTTGGGAGGAGGATTAGATTGTTTGATTTAGATTGAATGTTGGGAGATGTCTTAGATGAAGGTATTTTCCCTAAAAGAGATGGGGGTGCTCCTAGGATGGATGTTGTAGCATTGGATTGTTAAGAAGATAGAAGACCTAAATTATTATGAGGATGCATGAGAGACCTTTTTGGATGATTTCCAAGAGTCTTAGATTTTTATCGAGAATATTTACCATTAGCATGGATGACAATAATCTCAATTGGAGGATCCAAAGGTTGTGTGTTCAATATTTGTGGGGGAAGTAATTCTTGTTTGATAATGTTTAAAGAATATTGAAATTTTTTTATTGTGATGATGAAATGGGAGTATCATTTGGAGTTAAGGTGAGTTGGAATGCTTTCACAAGGTCTTCAAATGATGAAAATGATGTAGGATAAGATGAAGACAATGTAGTTATTATAGTTGATGTGATTGTGTGGGTAGAAGTGAGGAAAGAGGAATTGTGATTGATTATATGGATAGTATAATAGGTAAGGATGGAGTGGATGTAGATGAAGTAGTAGGAATGATCACATATGATGAAGTGGATGTTATAAGGGATGAATTATATGAAGTTATAAGATAAATGTTAGGTGTAGATGTGGATATTAATGGAAAAGGGGTGTTTGTATGATGTAATTAATGAGGTGTTTGTGAGATGTGGATTGTGTATGTTTTGGACTGGTTAATGTGGAAACAATAGATGTTGGAAGATTAAGTGTAGAAGATTGAGATAAAATAGGTGATGTGGCCATGGGAAAAGATGTGGGTATATGTGATGAAGATGTCAAGGTAGATGTAAGTGACTTTGTTGATGGGGCTGATAAAGGGGTAATTGGGATTGATGGAGAGATAGGTAAAATTGGAATGTGTATAGGTGATATAATGATTGGTGTGTTTGATATGGATAAGGGGTTAGGTATGATAGGTTGGGTTATGATAGATTTAGTCAATGTGGATGGGGTAAAGGTAGGAATAAATTTATATTTAGGACAAGTGGTAGAAGTTAATGTGATAGGTGTGGTAGAATTTGTAGGAACAATGTTTAAGGTAGGGGTGGATGATGAAATAGATTATATAGGTAAGGATGAAGGTGATTGATGTATGGTATTGATTACATAAGGATTGGATGTGTAAGATGTGGATGGTATAAATTGATTTGGTGATGGAGGATAAGGAAAGGTTTTTCTGAAGATGTCAAGAGTTTAGTTGCAAGATGAGGCATGATTTTATATCTAGAGATACCCCTGATTTATAATTTTTTGAACATGATATTTAAAAGAAAACACTTTTCAATTTCATGAGCTATGACTTGGTGATATCTAAAGTAGTTAACCTCATGATACCAAGGGGTTTGGGGTATAAGGTGTCAATAGGTTAGATGGGGAAAGTGTAATTAGATGAAATTTCATCAACTTGTCGAAGATGGAATTATAAGATTCCCCCAAGGGGTATAATTGGGAGATGATTTATAAGTCTCATGTGAAGGTACAACCTAAGAGGTAGATGGTTATGGCGACACAACATGAGAAGTGGATGGATAAAGATGTAAATAAGCGTGAGGGTATTTTAAAGCTAAAGGAACTATTTGATAGGATGGAATATAAATAAAGGGTGGGGATTGAGTAGGAATATAATCAAGATGGTATATGTTGTGATAATGATTGTTGTTGAGAGTTAGGAATGTGATGTGATTTTCGAGATTGAATAGAATGTTGTGAGATAGGGACATTTTATTATTCATTGTTTGGTGATTGATATGGTTAGATAAGCATTCTAGTTATAATATTGGATGAAGTAGGGATCATGTTAATATGACATGATGGAATATGATCTACCGATGGATTAGATTGATAAGATTAATATATCATGGGAAATATACAAAATATGAAGTCATAAATGGGGCTAGAAGGAGGCCCGAGAGGTTCTAAAGGAGTAGGAGATGGTGGTGTGGTTGCCTGGGGAAATAGACTGAGGGGAGATATGAGAGTTGGTTTCAAAAAGAAGGATCATTTTAGATAACATGGTCTTTCCAAATTTGAGAGATCTAATGCAGAATCTTAAGATCATTGGAGGAGGAAATATCATTGGATATATTATAGTGTTGCATTGTTTGGTCTGAGAAGGGGTATTAATAGACATAAAATGGGAAAATATTTTTTTATGAATTTTATTAACAAAAAATCAAGCAATGAATTTTTATTAACATGATTAATTACTAAATTTGAGAAATAAAAGGGAAAATGGATAATGAAGGTACCTAGGAAATGATAGTCTAAGGCTAATTTTAGGTAGTTTTGGTTGGGGAGTCGTTGATATACCTTAAGATACTTGAGGCCCAAGTCTATGTAGTATTTCTAAAGTGGCAGAAACACCACGGCGGCTTCATATTGGGAGATCAAATCTCAATAAATTCACCTAGGAGGAATATGTCTAGATGTGTAGATTGATGTGTGAATTTTGGTTGTGTGTGATAGGATGTGAGATGCAACCAATTAGCCCCTACTTAAACTATGTTTTCAAGCAAGGATGCAAAGGGTTATTTTTAAGCAAAATCCAAATGTGAAATTTTGATGAGAACGCACACAAGGAAGGAAAAGTGTGATGAAAAAAGAGAAAATAATACAAAAATGAGAATAACAATAAAAATATTTTCCTTTTTATCTCATCTTTAAGAAGATGCAAGTGAAGAGTGATCCAAGAAATAAAGAACAACACAAACAAGAAAAAAGTAAAGTTTTCCTGTAGTATTAGTAGAAGACTAAAGAAACAAAAAAATAACAATAAATACAAGGAATCACCTAAAGGGTGGTCCTACTGGGTGTGCTAAGAATGTTGATCTAAATGTTTCATTCATGTTCAAGTTAATGAGTTAGTACTAAAGAAAACTAAATAACTCAGAACATGGATGGTTTAAGGTACCTTAAAAGTGTGATGAATATGGATGAATGATGAAAAGTAAATGATGGATCCTCGCTACTACAAGATGATAAACCTGCAAAACAAAGGAAACTAAGAGGAAAATGGATTAGATGATAGATGAGGGGTTTCCTGAAAAAGTTAGCTCCAAGAAGCATTAACTTCCTTTCTAGATATCAACCCCTTTGTTTTGATAAAATAGGATAAAATCAATGATAATAATTAGTACAATATGAAAAATATGAGGCACACAAAACTTGAAAATGCACAAATGTAAGGCACATACAAATCTAATCTAAATTGCTATAAAATAAAGAATACCTAAATAGGTCGATGGTGACCCAGACTACAAAAGGAAGTTAGATGGTGAACTGAGAAGATGGGACATAAAATCAGATGAAATGCAGATATGGAAAGATTTGAACGTGGGTATGGTGATGAAAGAGACCTATAAATACTGACAGAAACCTATGGAATGAAATTTGAGATAGGGAAATAGAAAGGACATAAAAAGATAGATATTTGGAGGGATTAGATGGAAATAATGCTCGAGTTGATGATGACTAGGCTAGGTTGGTGATGATTGGTGGAAGAAAAGAATTGGAGTAACAAAAATCTAAATAATAAATCGAGAGAAGTTGAAATAGTAATAGTGCAGGAATAGACATTGAGGAGGGTCCGGAAATAGTAAAGGATGATGACATAGAGCTAGGTCGATGGAATCTTTGGTAGAGAGATAGTGACCTGGATAGTGCAAAGAAAGGGTGGATGGAAAATGAGCGGAATAATAAGACTTGTAAGTAAAATGGCTAGAAAAATAGACTAAGAGTAGAATTCGACGATGTAGCTAGACTGTAAGAAGTTAGATGCAAACAAGAAAATGATAATATGATAATATATTAATAAAAATACATAAAATGACATGGTAATATCACGAAGGATATTCATGAGTGATGTAATAAGTTATAAGGAGCTCCAAGAGGTCTGTAACTATTGTAGAGTTACTCGAGAATGAGAAAACGTTCACAAGTTGCAAGAAAGCTCGAATGTTTGCATGCATACCTCAAAAGAGGGGGGTGAATGTAATTTTAAATATTTGATGGTGACCTAGTTGGGTTGATAATGAATGAGAGAATCCATTCCTTAGATGGTAAAATCAATGATTTGTTTGAGATATGGGACTTTAGGGATTAGGATAATTCTTTAAAGCATGTTGGCAGGTAAGGGTTTGCTACGGAAGTGCCATGGGTAGATAGGAGATAAATATGGGTAGGATAAAATATAGAAAAAGCATAGGATGTGGTTTTAAGTGATTGGGGGATAAAAACATCCCGTAGAAAGCTAATTATGGGTAATTAGCCAATTAGGAGAGATTAACGCTAATTAGGGGTAATTAGCTAATTTAGGTTCATTAACAAGAATTAATTGATAATTAAAGGTTATGGGATAATTTATGGTCATTTAATAAGTGAAGTGAATTAAATTAAAGGGGTTAAGATAGGACCATGGTGAAAAATGTGCATGTGGGAGATCGAGAGTAGTGATACCAAATTTTGGTGTCTACACAATTTCCTTCCAATACTCCTCTGGACCTTGTATACTAGGTATTCATAGCCTTTTTTTATAAACAACTTACTTTCCCATATAACATAGCTAAATATATTAATATCTATGATAAAAAATCCCCCCTTTATATCTTGGCTTGCATATGTAACATGATCATTAAAATAACACTAGTCGACAATGGATTTGAGCTCACTCTTTGTAATTTAACATTGTTTAAACATTTAGTCCTTTATTTAGCTGATGCTTTCCCCTCATCTATTTCTATCCATGCATATGATTCTTCTACATGTTTGTGCATAAGTAATATCACTTTACCTCTCATATTTTGGCCCAAAACCATTTCTAAAATATTCTTTTTTATCGATGCCACAATTCAATATAATTTTTACTTGGTAGGCCATGGATTCATGCTATGCAAGTAGTACCTTCCACATTTAATTGGTATGTTAAATTCATACATGATGGCTCTAAACATACTATCATTGTTGGTTGTGACCCATTCAAATAATACCACCTATACCTAATCATTGCACTACCTACTCTAATTGTTGCTACTCCTACACATCCTAGTGATGATTACCATGGCATGGAGCATCTTACCTCTACTGTTGACATGTATCTCTTTAAGGAACTATTTACGCATTGGAAACCATAACACCCACCGCATCTTCTCAATTATACTCTATTTCATCACTTCCTCCTTTCACATGAACAATTTTTATACATGAATCTTATTGGCCTCACATCGCACTCACTTCCACTTGTTTGAAATAATTTTCATGTATGATGGATTAGGATGACTTGGATTCACACTTTCTAATCTCCTCCCTCCTCCTCATTCTTCACACCTTTATCAAAGGTATGTCTACATCACTGTTGCTTATGGCCTCCACATCTTCCATTTATCATTTTTCCTTGCACATAGTTCGTGCGCCTCTCAACTAACACTAGGTAAGTCTTGGATTGAATAAATTGGTGGCACTTTTGATCCTTATCATACTAGTATAACATTTCCCATGTATTTTGGTTGCATTTATATTTGTAATGATTCATTTATTCGACTATAATCAAAATATTACTAATTGGTATGCACAAAATTTTCCACAACCACCTTTCACTAAGAATAATAGGCCATGGTCATGTATAGTTTACCATGTAATGGCTATTTATATTATCAACCTCATACTATTTCTTACCAAGTTTTTGATCCAGCCTCATTTGGATTTGGACATGAAAATGAAGATCACCAAGATGATGTTACTTGATTATTATCCATAACACATACTTGGAGGACATCATGATTTATTTTCCCCATTCAATCATTATAAATTATTTCTACTTTCTACACATACACATTATGCTTCGTGCTCCACATCTAGTCTTTCTCATTCATCTTACACAACTTGATACATAACTTGTATTGTCACTACCATATGATGCATTCTAGTTCCATGGTTCATACTCGACCACAGAGGGTATAAATATGAAACGAACCTATAACCATTCACTCTTGAAGCTCTATGCTTCATGATACATCTTTATAGCATATACTTTAAAATCATTTCCCGATGACACACTCTTGTTTTATGGTTGATTCTTCACTATCAAGAGGTATTTTATAAATGAACCTCATCTCATGCATTCACATATGCTGGGGGTATGATACTCCTATAACATTCACATTTCATTCCATTACATTCCACTCATTCACAAAATATTGCATATATTGGTTGCACTTACTCTTGCTTGCTTATACTCATATGATGCACTTTTCTTACTTTGCTAGATAGATACTTATTATGTCATTATATTTTATATATACACATGTGTGTTCACTTTTTCTCTAGTTATAAATGAAAATTTCTATATATCTTTACACACAATAATGATGTTTGGAATAATATCTTTTACTAGTCCCACTAAGGCTCGTGGGAGTGTCTACGCTTACTACTCTTACACATTATAGGTGTTATTGTTTCATTTCTTACTATTATTTATTTATAGCATACTACTTTCCATTGATCTATAAACACTTGGACATATTATTTACCTTTTTAACATGCTAATGGGAACTTCATGTGCATATGCTTTATAGGACTATATGCCACCATGGTTATCTGTTACACTTTTGATTATCATTATTTTTCATTTTATGTTATTGTTTGCAGGTTATGCCCTTTGTCTTATGTGCACATAGTATGCTTTTGGATGCCTTAGACCTGATTTTTTTGTGACATTATGAGAAATGTACCATGTTTGAAACCATATTTTCATAATTTATCTTTCCTTTTTTCTTGATTGCTCATTGTCTTCTAATTGTATACTAGATTTGATTGCATTAAAACATAGTTTTTGCCACTTTACTTACATGTGCCTTGGTTTTACCATGTACATCCCCTCCCCTTGTAAGGGAATCCATTTTATATTAGTATTGGGTCCTATCTTTTGGGCCACACACTCATATCGACATCACATGCACCCCAAATGAGTGGTGGGATACATAAGGTGAATTATTCACCCCATACAATAGCTCAAAGCTATAGTGCAGGCCTACACATTACAAGAACAGAGAAGTCACATAGTCACAACATGACCCGAGAAACTAACTTGGGTCCTCAGCACAACAAAAATGCAAAACACTAGGCTCTAGGCTTAGATAGGAGTATTTGGGTGTCTATGTCCTCCCCTAGGATCCTATGTCCTAGGGGCACACATAGTCACTTTTTTTATCAACACAGTCTATCGCATTTCTTAGAGTAGTTTACAGTTACATGAACAATCCACTCAGTCATAACACACATGGATTCTCATATAGTATCCTTTAATCACAATAATTCTGAACTAATTTGGTCTAACCTCGAATAAAATAGGGATGTACCATCTTTAATGGTGCTTATTCTAGAAATAGTCATGGAAGGAGAGTAACACTAGGCTTCTCTCCCCAACACTCTTCTACCGTGGTGTCAGATTTCCCTAAAAATCATGCTTGGCATGAGATCACCCAAAATATTAATACTTGGCATGACATTTCCCAAATAACTCAATCTACACAACATTTTCAGGACATTTTTTATCCTTTACACTTTTATACATCGGTACACACTTTCCTTTTAAGATAATTTTACACACTTTTCATAATACATAACTTTGAATACTTTTTTTATCTTCTTTTGTAGGTTCTTCATTAATATGTAACAAGAAACAAACTACATCAACAATATAAGCACAAAAACATGTACAAATAATCACATATTCTTCATCCCTAGGATCACTTTCTCTTTCTTAGTTTCCACATTTCATTTTTATCACTTCACACACTCACTTGTCTCTTTGACATGCCATCGCCATCAAAACCTACATGGTTATCAAGTACACATCTTCTAACTACTCTATTTTATCATGTATTCACTCAATAACTTAAAGTGGGGGAAAATTAGACAAAAAATCATGCACTTGGGTACATTTATAGGTCATAAGCACATATTGGCATGTATATGATTCATAAGTGATAAAACTAGTAGTTGACAACTATCTTTGGTCTCTTTTCTGTGTTTCTTGTTTTCTATCTAGTGTTACACACCCTACATCCTAGTTGGTATTTTATTTAATTTTATTTTATGGATTTAGATGCCAGGGCCCATCCAGGACACCCATTACTAGGCACCCTCATCCACTTTGGGTGGCTTTGACCCCTATCTTACTCGCTTCTTTTGGGTCTCTTTTATCTTTTGGGCATCTTATTTTCTTATGGTTAGACTTCTAGTTGTCAATTACAAAATTCAAATATGGGAATCATATAAATACATAGTTATGTGACCAAAGTAAAGGACCAAGCTCTAAGAATTACTATTTATCACCTAAGCTTGCATCTAAAGGCATCCAAAGCACTCAAAGGCATCCATCTAGAATCCATACAAGGGACAAGATACTACATTTTATCAATACACTACATAGGAAGGAGAAGTTCATTATTCCATCCACACATATTATACAATGTTATATTCTAGATCTAACCCATTATCAATTGCAACTTGTACTAGGGCATCTTAAGGTACAATCCTCACATACTAACAAGAATTACATGGATTTTGATATGTTGTGAAGTGCTCGGTCATAAGTTCACTTAGTCGGATGACCACCGGAGTAATTCCTACTCCCCATATTACATCTTTATTTTTTGGATTTGATGTGGTTTTGTGGGTTTTTAGGTGAACATATATTTTACATGTTACGATTGTATTGTTAGTGTATGTTATTATTTATGCTTTTATTTATTTATTAGGATAATTATTACACTTGTGTTAGCCCTACACTTGTTGGGTTACCTTGCTTAGGTGTACTAGTTGTGTGGAGTTAGCTTTCTAGTTGTGTTGAGTTAGCTTCTCGTTATGTGGAGTTAGCTTACTAGTCTTACGGACTTAACTTAACTACTGTATCAATTAGTCGAGTTATTCACCACTAATGTAGGTAGTAGTTACACTTCCCTCATCCTATATGCATATCTTTCTTATTGAATAATTAAAGTCATTCTATAGTAATGTATTGAGCATTATGGATTATGATGGATTTCCATATATGGTATTTTAGCTCTTCTATTTTTCAAATCTAATGTGGTGTGCTATTATCATCTGAGATCATGGCTTGGAACAATCTTCTTATCATTCCTTTCATGGTATCAAAGTATAGATGATGTATACATCCATCTGTTAGTTTTTCTTAGCAAGCAAGGGTTTATTATTTTCATGTATTTGGAATTTGTTATAAATTTTCTGCAACATGCATTTTTTTGTAAAAAGGAATGTGGCATTAGATTTGGAAGGTGCCAAAACCCTAGAATCGACTGTAAACTTGACCATTTTTTGAGATAGTGAAATCTGGACGTAGATCTGTACCCTCTGGGTGCATTCTTTTATCCATTGGATATAAGCGTGTACCTTCTAGATGCATTAATTTACCCTCACGGTATTTTAGTTTTGGATGCATATTTTATCCACTTTGGATGTATATTTGTACCCTCTGGGTGCATTATTTTATCCATTGGATATAAGCGTGTATCTTTCGGATGCATTATTTTACCCTCTGGATATTTTAGTTTTGGATACAATCTTTTATCCACTAGACATAAATATGTACCCTCCGGGTGCATTATTTTATCCATTGGATATAAGTGTGTACCTTCCAGATGCATTCTTTTACCCTATGGATATTTCAGTTTTAGATGCAGTCTTTTATCCACTAGATGTAGATCTATACCCTCTAGGTGCATTCTTTTATCCATTGGATATAAGCATGTACCTTTTGGATGCATTATTTTACCCTCTGGATATTTCAGTTTTGGATGTAGTCTTTTATCCACTAGACACAAATCGGTACCCTCTGGGTGCATTCTTTTATCCATTGGATATTGGCGTGTACCCTCTAGATGCAATGATTTACCCTCTGGACATTTTAGGTTTTGGGCATAGATTTTATCCTTTGGTCACAAGCATGTATCATGTGGATGCACTCTTTTACCCTTTGGACATTTGGGTGTCACGTGTACCTTTTAAAAAGATCAGCATTAAAATATTATTTTAATAGCAAAACCTTGTAGAGCTCATAACTTTTGATCCGTAGCTCGGATTAAGGTGATCTTTTTTTTAAATTGTGTATTTTTTGAAATCTACACATTGATGACATTTTTATACACATATTTAAAATGTAAAAGGTACTATTACTCATTGTAATATTTACATGCACTCAATTATAAAGTGCCAAATTTGGGAGGGTGTTGTGATCACTTGTCGACGTAATTTCAGTTGAGCCCGACATCCTAAAATTTTGGGTATTGCATTCTTGTATCTATGGGTGTATACATTTATATCTCTCTTGTTTGTTGAGATATTTTGGATTATATTTTGACATTTTTTTGGCATGTTGGCAGTCTCTCTTATGGGGGAGCTATTCTGGTGGAGCCCAATGTTAGTTTGTCATTGTTGAGTAGTTGATTTTGACAACTCATACAGATATGTGGTGTCACTCTACCCATTTTGTAATATGGGAGGGTGTGGTGTTGATACTGCTTCTTCAAGTTTCATGTCCTTGCCTTGTTACCTTGGCTTTTCTTGGATCATGACACTCCTATTTATTTGGATCTCATGTCCACCTTGTTGCCTTGGTTGTTCTTGGATCATGGCACACATATTTGTATCAGTTGATCAAATTATGTTTGGTGTTTTTTTCACTTTCGACATCACTCCATTGATAGTCTCCTTACATGGAGATATTCTGGTGAAGCCCAGTGTCATTTGTTTTTGAGTTCTATGATCGAGTAGTGGATTCAAACCACATTACGCACCACACTTCTTTATCATTGTATGAGTTTTCTAATCTTAGCTTCTGAGGATATCTTACACAAGATTTTTCCCTCTCTACTTTGTTATTACTAGTTTTGGGTACCTTGTGGTACCTATTTTTCCCAATTGTTGTACATGGTACCTCATCAAGCCTTATTGTTGGGACCCACCTTATTTTCCACCCACCTAAGCTATGCTTACGGGAGGGTTTTAGTGTAGGTTATTATTTATCCTTATATTTATTTATTAGGATAATTCTTACACTTGTGTTAGCCCTACACTTGTTGGGTTAGCTTGCTTAGGTGTAATAGTTGTGTGGAGTTAGCTTACTAGTCCGGAGTTAACTTAACTATCAGACGTTAGTGGGAGTTCTTCACCACCGATGATGTAGGTAGTAGTGGCACTTCCCTCCTATATGTACATCTTTCTTATTGAATAATTAAAGTCATTCTATTATAATGTATTGAGCATTATGGATTATGATGAATTTCCATATATGGTATTTTAGCTCTTATGTTTTACAAATCTAATGTGGTGGGCTATTATCATTTGAGATCATAGCTTGGAACAATCTTCTTATCGTTCCTTTTAGGTATATCAAGAGATAAAGGTCAACATAGAGAATACCAACAATGACTATTAATGACCCTTGTTTGACAACAGAAAATCAGATTATGACCATTTTCGCAATCATGGGTGCCTAACAATAGAATCTAGTAGTGTGTGGCCCTAACCTAGTTTAGGAACTTGTTTCTAGCTTTGTTTGAAATTTCCATAATTTACACTACACATGTTGTAATGGTCTACCCTCTCTATTTTTCATTTGTCCCAATCAAAGCATCAATCTAGGAAAATCTTAAATTACCTAAGTATTTTCTCTCTCTTCTCTCTCTCACTTAGGGTTTCATATTTCATTACCTTATTTCTCAAGTGTTAAATTGTATCTAGTAGCTATATTTAATTTCTTCAATCATTTATTATGTAATTAGGGTTTTACAAAATTCTTATCTATGTTAAATTAGTGATAAGTCACTTAGAGATATGGATAGTGGGTAAGAGTATTACAACAAAGAATGATGTTTCGTTGATTTAAAAAATGGTCGCCATAGATCATGGGTAGAAAAAGGTTTATAAAATTCCATAGATAGAGATTTGGGATATAGATAAGAGAATAGTGATGAGATTTCAAAGAAAAATATTGAATGACAAACAAAATAAGGAGTCCTATTAAAATGACTAGAAAGTGTAATGGATTGCACAAAAGAAGATTTCCTAGTGGAATGATAGATGGGATGGTTATTTAAATGATGTGGGAGAGGAGACCCTAATCAAAGGGAGAAGTGAAAAATTCTACACAAGAGGATAAAATCAAAGAACACAAGTTAAAGAGTGTAGAGATGAAGGTGTGTATGGAAATTAGATTACATTTATATGAGAAAAGGAAAAAAAAGGAGGAGGTTCCTTCAATACGAATAAAATAGTGTAGCCTAAATAAGAGAATACAAAAGTGTGTGTGAAAAAAGATCTCGATGAAGGAGATATCGATAAATATCTCAAGGATGAGCATAAAGAAGAGAACATTTGGAGAATAAGAAGTAGAGAGCAATCATGTTGGATACATTATTTGTCACAAGGGAAAATTAGGGGTTTTTACAAATGCTCTAAAACTAGGTATCTCTACTTAAGAATGGAGAAGCTCCATTTATTGTAAATAGGTAAATATATACACTACTCTAACCATTATGGGTGCTTTTGACCAGAGATCACATAGGAATACTCCATTAAACACATTTTAAAAAGGAGGTAGAGGAAATGTGTGTGTATGGAGAGAGAGGGAAAGTAAGAAGTGGGTTTTAATTAATAAATAACAAGATTATTTTATCAACATAAAACAATAATAATTCCAAGTTAATTATTAGAGGGTCAATACATGGTGTTGTGTCCAACTTATTGTCCCAAAAACGTGAGTGGGGAATGTGTTGGGGTGTAAAATCAGGGGTGTTTGCACGAACACCCCCTTCGCATGAACCCCTTTCGTGCAAAGTGCCACATAGGGTATTATTTTCCCATGTATGGCATTGAATGTGGTTCACAAGAATGTGATGTTTTACACGAACCCCTCTTCATGTGAAGGACATTCTCGTGAACACCCATGTTTATATATTAGAGGCTCTGTGGAGGAATTCACTTTTCCTCCGCCCACCTCCTTTGCACGAATACTCCACAATGCATAGAGAATCACCAAGATCCATTGAATCCTTTGAGCCCAACAAGCCTATATCTAGACCACCAATGACCCCATTGATGATCCAGTATGGAATAGTTTGTTTTTTTGGTGAAAATGGAGGATTTCATGTTGTTGCCCACTTAAAATAATTGAAACCCTAGCTTGTTATTTTCAAAACCCCATTTTCTTAAATATCTTATATCATGACCATTCTTCAAAAATTGGGTGTTCAATTTCCATCATGAGTATGTTGTGGGATTCTTGCAATGCACTTATTAATTTGGAAATTACTAGATTTAGGAACCTAGCAGAGAAGTCTTACCTTCTTTGGAAGTAATATTTACTTATAAGAAATGTTTTGGAATATATGGAGAAAAGTTACAATTAAGAAATTTCTACAAGTACACCTAATTTTGCAAAGTGGATGATTATTTAATGTGTAGAAATGGTACATAGTGGAGATGATGTGGAAATAGGTAGCCCCAATTCCAAATTTGACTTCAATCCCAAATTTTCCATTGAAAGAAATGTAGTTAAGAAACCGACTATCGACTATTACAACAAACAAAACAATCTTGATTCAAGTTAATATATATACCCACAATAGTCTGAAGTCACATAATATTTTAATCCAATAATTGGGGTAGAATGAAAACGTGAATAATACATCCTTGCTTTACGCCCTGCCTTGCATTTTTGGCATGTTTCCATACCCATAACTATTTCTGGTAAGTACACAGTTTTGAGAATCAATATTATTGAGGCCAAGTAAATATATATTATCCCTCACACTGACTTCAACTTTAGAAGACTTAGAATGAATCCATGGCTCTCGATTTATCAATTGAGTTCCACATAAATAGATAGGGAGGGGGCCTCCAGATAGATATAATTGGGTGGGAGAGGATACCAATGGACTCCACAAATAGAGATATAAGGAATAGAGTAGCGTATTCCCAACATAGTAAGCTATTAGTATAGATAAATAGGATGATTACTAAAATTTAGCACTATGAATTAAAATTACATTTTACCAAATCCATTGGCTTCCTTAACTAATAAGGAAAACATACTGAACAAGAAAATAAGTTGTACACCTTTGTATAATTAAATAGATTTTCATACATGAATATTGGCTTGGATCTACAAAATTTCCAATAGCAAATGATCACATTCAGAAAATTCATTAATTATCAAGATTCAAGGACAAAATTGTAAACAAATTTGGCAGGGGATATATTTTAAACAATTGTGATCTTATATATGAATTGGTTTTTTACTTGTGTAACAATAAAAATATTGTATCCACATTTTCAAGTAAAATAAGATTGACAACAACTATAAAATAATAGTTGGGAAACTATGAGCTTGCTCATGGAAATTATATTAGGTTGTAATAAACTTCTTGAAAAAAAAAATCAATAAACTATATGGTCTTCCCACTATGACAAAAATTGTCATTTGATCATTAGAAATACACATTTGAGTTAAAACAATTGCCCTGAAGTAAAATGCATCAAGAGGGAAGCCCTTCTCTTCTTCTAAGGTTTCTATAATTATAAGGCTAAAAAATACAACAAATAAAGAGTTTTAAATATATCTTCATATATTTCCTAGCCCAACATTGATACTATCACAGCTCCTTGGGTTTCACTCCTTTGATACTAGCAAGCAATCTACCTTTCCAAGATCACAAAAACCTATATGGAAAATAAGGTAAAATTTCCCATGTAATATAGTAATACCCACTCTAGGATTTAGAATTTATGCAACCAATGTCTCCCATGTGATACTCACTCTAGGATTTAGAATTTATGCCACCTACATTAATTAAGTTATTACTCCACATAGTACCAACACACCATAAACCCATACAAGAGTAAAGGTTCTTCATCATATAGTTCAATCTACTCAGGTAACCTTTACATTCTACCTCCTATAATGGCTATCAGCCTTTCCAAGATCAAAAGAACCTTTCCCTGAAAACACATATACAACAAGACAAAACTTTCCATGTGGCACTCACTCTAGAAATCAGAATTCATGCCAGCTAAATTAATTTAACCAATACTTTGCATGGCACCGATACACTATACACCCATACAACCACACTATATATATCCATCTACTCAAATACTCAAATACCCTCATCTTTTTTTCATCTCCTTCGGGGACCCCAAATACTGTGAGGTAAATCAACAAAACAAAAAGCTCAAAAAAACCAAGAAAAGTATATAACAACACAAATTCCAAATTAAGTTCCATTTCAAGATATTACAAACAATCAAATGCCAATGCACAAACCTAGATTAGGGTATATTCGTAGGGAAAAAGTACCAATGTTGTCTTATGGAATGCAATAATTGTTGGAAATGTCCAAAATGGGTATACGGAAGAGGCAAAATGATTTTTGGTTGGTTTATGTATTTTTATCCAAATTTGGAAATCTTTCTTTATCAGGTAATTTTATGGTTTTTTTGTAAACATGTATTTATGGATTTAAGCACTTGATCTATGTCCTTTAGGCATCCTTTTGATTCATTTATCTTCTTGGTTTTATGAATTTTAAATGTGAAATTTTTGTATTGTTATACTATCAAAACATGTCTAAAAATGGATGTGAATGTAATAAGGCCGCTTCGAGGATCTATTTTTTTACATGTTTGATATGAAATTTTATATGGGTTGGACGAATGAGATTTCTATAGAATTCATACATTTTCCCCTAAATTTCACCCCAACATTGGAGGATTGCAAGTCCTAAATGTCACCCCAACTTTGGAGGATTGTAAGTGGAGGTGGGTTATATTCATGCCTACCTTCGAAGTAGAGGAATTTTAATTAATCCAAAACATTGAAGAGTTTTCCCTTTGATTATAAAGAAAATGGAGGCAACCCCATCATACCTTTGAAAGTAACTTGGAGTTACTCATATCATGCTTATTTTTGTATGCTTTCTTGTATGTTTGATGTTAGGCCATGGATGAATTTTATACCTCTCATAGTCCTTCCCATATCACATAGAAATGAACTTATGAATACCTTACACTTTTGAGAACAAAAAAGGTGATTGTATCTTTGAACCCATGTGTTTGGGGTTTTGGTACAAGATCTCTCCTCCCATGTATCCTAGGATGTGAGCATCACATCTCTTAGTTGGTTTTAGAGGAGATTACTAAAGAATAATTTTATACTTGGAGAAAATGGCTTGGAGAGGAACTGAAGACTTATGGATCCCTTTTATTTCATTAAATTTGTTAGTTTCTTTTTTATTTATTGAAGTGTCCAAGTTTCATATTTTTAATAGAAGTTTCTTAAAATTTCACATCAACTTTGTGGAGTGTTCATTGATTTGGATTATGCTTAAAATTAAAATTAAATTCTTATGGATTTTATGGGTTTGATTTTCTATGAGTGTGAATGTGTAAGAGGGAAAAATGCTTCATATTTGTATTGTAATAAAGAAAAAAAAATTGTTTTGGGTTTAGAATGAGGAACTTAATTTTCTTATAAGATACACTTTTTAATTTAAAGATCCAAATTTCTTAGATTTAATGAAGATTAAATTTTATTTAATGCATTATATTTCCCTTGAAATATAGAATAGTATTTCCTTTTAGATCAACCCTATAGGATTTATGGTCTATATTTTATGGTCATTTCAATTGTGGTTATGATTCATTCTATTGTTTTAAATGATAATCCTCTTGCATCTTTTCCTTTCTTAGCTTGTATTTGGAGAAAGGTTTGTAAACAAAAAAGTGGAAATATCCTTTTTTTCAAAATAATGTTAGTGAGTTTTTATTACAAATGACAATAAGATATATGTAATTTATTATTTTCTAAATTATTTGCATTCAAGCTTGAAAATCATATTTCTATTTTCATTAAAATAGGAGAATATCTTAGGATAATTTTTTCATTAAAATTACTATTAATTGAATTTTACTTTCATTTTTTTATAGTCATGGCTTCTTCCACTCCTAATTTGTTTGAGAGGACTGATTTAGAGATTGCAAAATTGTAATCTATTCTCGAGAATCCAACTATAGTTGGGAACTATAAAGCCCATTGTGAAAACATATTGGTTGATCTTCGTAGAATAGAGACAAGTTTGAAAACATACAACCCATTTGATTTGAGTCAATAAAAAATTTATGGATTCATTAAAATCAAGTGTCTTAGGAGATGTAGGATATAATGAGATTACATTATGAATTTCGATAAGGAAGTCGTTAAGAGGTCTTGTTGGATTTTTATGCAGAAAAACCGAAAGTAAGGGCATATTATGTAAACAAATGTTCATGTCCCCTATGTGGCCCTTTGATTTATCCTAGATTTGTGGCCTCTCAAGGCCAATTTTTGGATAATGACCAATTACCATTATACTTCATAATGATGCTACATGTTGAGGTTCACCTAAACTTAAAGGTGAAATATTTATACATCCCTAGTTATTTGGGGTAGGGTCGTGTCCGTATTAGCCACAAGGATGCATATAGAAAGGAGGGAGCTCCTATATTTGTTGACATGTGACAACTTGTACCGAGACTACAACCATTCTTATTAGGCTTTCAGGATGTCGCAACACCTGTCATTATGACTACACATGAGGCTACTATTGAGGGTCTTGCTGGCACTTCTTGTAAGACCCAATTGATCACTTCTGACCATGTGGGTTAATACCTTTAGAGACGTGATACTAGTAGTGGAGGTACTAGTAGCATCGATGATGATGCACGCAATGAGGTATACACTCATGCATATTTGATTTCTCCATATGACTTTGAGGTAGTTACAGATCCCTCTCAAACATGTCGGCTAGGACGCATCATGGCATTTTGATTTGTTGTGTGCATATGAGGTGATTTCATGGCATTGTAGTGTTCCACTATTGAGGGTTTTAGATTTTATAGAGTAGATCGGAAGTGTATCTTCTAGTTAGGGTAATCTACTGCTGCTCGCTAAAGTTAGACCTACTACTTTTCGGGATCCTCACACCTGATGTTCAACACATTTTTGTTTCGATGTGTGAAAATTAAACCTAAATATAATGAAAATTTATTTTATTTCATCATTACTTTATAATTTATTAATATTAAAATTGAACATGTACTTGTTTTTAATGCTTCTTTCTTGTGTGGTGCTTCACATCCCACACCATTTACCCATATGACATACACACATCTCTTGACTGAGCACAACATGGATCTTGATGTTCCGGCCTAAGTCATCTTGGCTCACTTGGCAACATATTTTTGGTGTTGAGGTCATGGGTGGAAGTCCCATAGATTTGGAGACTCGTTTCACAGAGGTATATATACATGTGTTTTAATAGAATTAATATTTATTCTAAATTGAAATGTCAAAAATAAATGAACTTTATTCAAAAAAATTATTTATCAACTTCTTACATTTTATTTATTTTGTTTCATAGGGATCTATGGGATAGAGATCTTCACGTAGTGTAGATACTCCCAACATATTCCTAGGCACATATATTGATGTAATTAATTATACATATTTGTTATATGATGTATTTAATTAATTAAGAAATTGTCGTAGAATTTTTCTTATAAATTTTAATATATGGTACATGGTATATATAGTTTCTAACGTGTATATTCCTTTTTTTTAACATGGTGGGTGTAGCAGAGCCTAATGAGGGGTCTGACACTTGCCCTACTCCATGGAGGAGACTTCAATGATAGTTTAGTGATTTTAGACCATTTTAGACCTTATTTTAGAGATTTTAGACATGTATATATACTCATACTCATTCTAGACATGATTATTATATTTTGATATATGTTTTAGACATGTGTGTGTGTGTGTGTGTGTGTGTGTGTGTGTGTATTTATTATTAGACATGAGTTTTTATATTTTCATATATTCATTCGACATGAATTCCATATATTTATATTTAAGACCACATAATTTTATATTTTTATGAGTTGGTGTTTATTTATAATTATATATGTGAATATAAAACACCCCCTTATATTTCATTTTTGTCTCTTGATGAAATCATAATAGGCATAATGATATATAAGATATTAAATACCCTTCATTTTTGTGATATAACATTGTAAACTTCTTTAAAATTCTATATTGAATCATTTGATGCTTAGGTAATTTAGTAATACTTTATGTTACATTAAACATTCCATGGCTTAGTGAATGCTTCTTTATTTATGCACTTGTCAAATATTTTCAAAGGCCATTTCCTATCCACCTTAGTTGTTTTTATTCATATCACTACTAAGTCTTATAACTCAAAATTTGACTCTAGGTAAATATTGCCAAATTCAATATTCATTGTTCTAGGAAAGTGTTGTTAGTATTAAAATATCTCTCTGAAACTCTATAGTAACTTAAAATATTATGAAAATAATAGATTCCCTCTCTTTATCTATCCTCTCTCTAAAACTTAGAAATATAAAGGTAATAACAAATTGTGTGTAACTATTAGGGAAAAGGGTGAATCCATACCATCTTAGTGCAGACTCATGTTGTTACAGGTGTGTGAAATGATGGAAAATGAAGAAAGGGAATACATTTCCATGATTTGTACTATTTCAATGTAATATTAAATTTGAATTTGTTTGGAGATGGGAAGAAAGGAATTTATAAAGATTAATATAAGAATGTATTCAATATATATTGGGTAGTGAACATGTGTACGTGATGGTTGATTGTACTTGTTTTATTCTCCTAGGTATTTATTGAAATTACCAATTTAATTAAGTTTACACAACCTTCTAAATAAATTTAAACTTCCCTTTTTGTTATTTAGTTAGTTTTCCCTTCTTTAAGTTTAAATGTCCACATATCCCTTTAAATTTGTTTTCTCACTCTCATAAAATGCTCATATCTTAAAAAGTGGAGGAGTAAACATGGACCCTTGGATCTAATCTGATCCTGGCCCTTGAATTAAATAAAAAACCTAAAGATGACCTAGATTTCCTTATGTTCTTCCTTCTTTCTATTCTTCTCTTCTCATCTTTTTTTGGGTTTGTCTTTTGCAGGTTGGAGGAGGAATTATGGGATTTGATTGAATTTTACATTGTATTGATGAAGATCCATACAATATCAGTTAAACATTTCTTTTCTCTATTTAATACATATATTTATTTTCTTTAAATTTTTTTCTATTTTTTTCTTTGTAGAGAAGAGAAGGGAGGGGGCGAATCTATAGAGAGAGGGGTTTGGCCACGATTTGGAGGGTGGTGGTGATGTTCTTTATGATGGGGGATACGCAGGGGTGTGAGGAGTTGTGGAAAATGTCCAGTGGAGGAGGTTGTAGGGGACGAGACAGTTCGGAGAGAGGGAGGTTGGGGGATGTGGCGAGGCAGCCTAAGGGCGGTGGGGAGCACTGCGGATTGTGCATGAGGGGCGCGTGCATAGGGGGTCGGGGTGTGTGGGGAAGGGTTCGGCTCCCCCCACACCCAACACTATAATTTTTTTGTTGTTTTTTTAAATTTG